>CM077022.1:74388970-76959963 GCA_039090855.1 Macrothele yani | reverse complement strand
TACATTTCACGCCAGAAATGCAGTATTTTGTAATCCTGTATAATAAAGAAAATATTTACAATAGTTTAGCACCTATAAATTTACAAGAATATTTTGCGGGTAACAAACTTATTATTATAACATGAAACAATTATGATCCGTGTTTAAAGAAGTTACGTGACCCGACGGAAGCCATGTCTAGTCACGTGATTTCTGTCTAATCTCATTGTATACTTTCAACTAATACATTTTTACATTTCACGCCAGAAATGCAACATTTTGTAATCCTATATAATAAAGAATATATTTACAATAGTTTAGCACCTATAAATTTACAAGAATATTTTGCGGGTAACAAATTTATTATTGTAACATGAAACGACTTTATGTTATAATAAGTAAATAAATACTGGGACAGCAACTGTAACAAATAAAACATGTCTCGTAAAAATAAATAAGATAAAAACGTTTCCCGAATGGTAAGTATTGTATTTTTATATATTTCAAAAAAAAATTATGTACTCACTGTGAATGGTATAGCATCATCTTACACTTTACGTATGGCATCTTGATCATGTAAAACGTACGGCATCATGTTACTGAATGGCAGCAACATTACTAGTTAATATTGCTATTTATATTTTATATATTAGATACCACTAAAATATGTGGTATCTAATATATAAAATATTTTTAAAGGAAAAAAAAAAAAAAAAAATTTTTTTTTTTTTTTTTTTTTTTTTTGAGAGAATATATCTTGTGGAAAATATTTTATATAAATTTTTATGTCACAAGACAACAATAAATAAATTATTAAATACAAAAATATGGATATTGCTCCACACGCCGTTGTAAAATGGATACGTCGTAATAAATTAAACCGTGTGTATTCTAAATACCCTTGGATTTTTCGACCGACAAAGATTGAAAATAATGTACACCAGTGGAGAAAACGTTTTGCCACGTATAATACGTTCTTACAAATTATTAAAGATCCAGAATTTAAAGTGAATATTATGAACAAACAGTCTTTGGGACACTTTGCGGCAACTCATCGATTGGATGATATCATGCTAATCTTGTTGAATCGTAAAGAATTCAACGTCAATTTAGTACTGGAAAACCGTTCCATTGCATCCATTATCGCAAAAAATTATCCCATGGATAGTGATATTTTTGTCAAGTGTTTTAAAAATTTTTACATTGATTTAAAGTATATTGAATTGAAAGAACCGCCACCAAGTGAAACTGATTATGGATTAATGCTTGCACTTGCATTTTTTATGAATAAAAATCAACCTACGGATGTATTATTACAAAAGATGCATATTTTAGTTGAACGACAATTACATTCCCTCTATAAACTAGCTGTGGAATTACAAAATTATGACGTTATTGCGTCGTGTCTTCAAAAACTATCAAAACTGTATATCACTAAATACGAATTATATTGTCTGGTGTATTCAGAAAGAGACGATATTTTGACAAGTTTGGAAAATCATCACGTAGACAAAAGGCACATGACTGCAGTTTTAAACAAGTCTCCAAAGAAAATAACAAAAGAATTACTTTACCGTCTTAAGCAGTGGATCAATTTCAAAGACTGTAATATTTGGACAGGAAACGTTGAACATTTACTCCAAGTCGCAGATGAAATACCGGGTTCTGCTGTAGTATATATAGGTTATTATTATCCATGTTTGATAGATCAAGCACTTTCTTTGTATGGTGATGTTAATCAGTATGAAGAAGACACATGTAGACCATTTTTCTTCAGAGTTGCCGCTGATGAATCGTTGGTTCCGATGATGGAAAAAATAATGTTCAAGTGTGATTTTTCATTGAGAGATGAAAAGGGTAATAACTGTTTACACGTTGCTAGAGGAATGCGTATGTTGAAACTTTTTGAATCACAATTTCACATTTTACTTCAACAGAAGAATGAGGAAAATTGTAGTCCCTGTTGTCATAAAAGGTGTGAAGAATTGAATATGCTGTTGCTTGCAGACGGTCCAATACCACATGCGCATCATTCTGATTATGAGAGTAATACTACAGTTATTCCTTATTGGAGATGGAAAAGAAATGTAGTATAATATTATTTTTTTCTTTTCTAAATCTTTTACAAAAACTTTTTTCTAAAAAAAAAAAAAAAAAAAAAAAAAATTTTTTTTTTTTTTTTTTTTTTTAGAAAAGTTTTAAAGAACATAAAGTTGTATTACAATTTATAATTTTATTTAGATTCCTTAGATCAAGTTTCTACAATTTATAATTTCTTTAAAACAGCCTTTTACAAGTATACCAAGATGAGTTTCAGGTCAAGAGTACAACAGTTTATTGTCAAGTTTGAAAAGTTAGTAGAATGTGAAGAGGAACGACAGCACATTGTAAATACTTTGGAAAGCAGGATATCTTTTGAATTTGAAAGCAACGGTAGGATTTTGGAAAATGAAAAACAAGTGTTGGAAGCATTGAAGGATATTGTAGAATCCCTTGAAGTGATGACCGCATTTGACATAACTCTTTTACAACATATGATGACACTTATGGGTTATAAAGTCATGCAAGAATCTATAGAAAACTGTAAACTGGTTAGATTTATGGAAGACCTTTCTGTAAATAATGAATATGATGAAACGGAAAAACTTGTGTTCGATCTTATAAGGTGTGATGTGAAGAGATTTGATTTATGGAAAGAATGTAAACTTGCAATCATTAACAGATAATAATTTTATTTTGTCATGAGATTACAAGGATGTTTGGATAAAATAAATCAACTATTATTCACTATTATTTCTTTGTCATTTATTTTTAGATTCAATACATTTCAATGAATACAATTCCCCCTTTTGTTTCTTCAAGAGGATTCAACAGTAGCTTTCGCGATTGTAGAGTTTATATACTGAACTGCTTTATTGTAGGTATTCCACATTTCAAATTCCAATTTAACACGTTGTCTTTCATCAGCTTCAATTCTAGCACTTCTCTTTTGAATGTCTTTACCGAGATTCAATCTCCTTAAACGCCATTCTACGTTTTGATTTTCAAAATCCCATTTGGCAAATTTAGCATCTAGAAAGTTTTTTGCCAAGTTTATAGCATGCATCACTTCTGGAGATGCGTCGTCAAATTCACTCGGTAGTGCCGGAAACACATCATGCAGTATCCACGTTTTAATAATCCGCAACGCCATTATTTGTTTTGCATCCATATTATTCAACAAGATGTTACCCAGTCAGTCAAGAAGACTGTTGATTCTGTTAAATAACATTTTGTCCATACAGGATACGATCGTTCATTTTTATTTCTTTACTTCCTTCCTGATTTGTTTATGACTTCCTTTCTGATTTGTTTATGACTTCCTTTCTGATTTGTTTATGACTTCCTTTCTGATTTGTTTATGACTTCCTTTCTGATTTGCTCATGACTTCCTTTCTGATTTGTTTATGACTTCCTTTCTGATTTGTTTATGACTTCCTTTCTGATTTGTTTATGACTTCCTTCCTGATTTCATGACTTCCTTTCTGATTTGTTCATGACTTCCTTTCTGATTTGTTCATGACTTCCTTTCTGATTTGTTTATGACTTCCTTTCTGATTTGTTCATGACTTCCTTTCTGATTTGTTCATGACTTCCTTTCTGATTTGTTCATGACTTCCTTTCTGATTTGTTCATTCCCCCCTCATGACTTGCTTTCTTTCTTTGCTGGTTTGTTAATTAATTAAGAATGCAGAGACGTACCATTGAGGAAAAGGTAAAATTTTATGATGGGTTACCTGATCAAAGGCAGAAAGTGATAAAGCAGATTCAAAAATTAGAAGCAGAAATTCAACATTATCGGGATCATTGTCCACAAAATACTAAAGTACGTGGATCAGATGATTCTGAATCTTTGGTTAAAAAGCAAAAGGTTGGAGAACAACAATACGGTAAAAATTACGGAAGGGAATGTGAAAATAGTTCTTGTGAATCTAAAAAGCAACGAAGGTAAATATTAATTATATATTAATTATAATTTATTTCCTCCATGATTTGTTCATTAAATAAGAATGGACAGACGTACCACTGAGGAAAAGTACGAATTTCATGATGAAGATCTTGACAAGTTATTGGATCGAAGGGAAAAAATATTACAACAGATTGAAAAATTAGAACTTGAGATTAAACAAATAAAAGAACAGGGATGCGATGAAGAATCTTTAATTAAAAAACCAAAGGTTGAAGAACCATATGGTCACAAAGGTAGCTTTTATGGAGAATCGTCTAAAAAATAACAAAGATCATGTATGTCACAATAGTATTTGTTTTGCGATGACAATTGAGTGTACCAAATGATTGTTTGTATAATCCATTATGACAAGGTTTTTTTTTCATTATGACATAATCCCCCCTCTTCTATAATATGTTCATTAATTAAGAATGCACAGACGTACCATTGAAGAAAAGCAAAAACTTTATAATGAATATGCTGATAGGTTACCCGATCGAGGGGAGAGAATAATTAAACAGATTCAAAAATTAGAAGCTGAAGTTAAACAAACAAAAGTACATGGACTTGATGATACAGAATCTTGGGCTAAAAAGCAAAAGGTTGGAGAACCATATGGTAAAAGTCACGGAAGGGAAAGTGAAAGTTATGGAGAATCGTCAAAAAAACAACGAAGATAAATATATTTAAAGTATTTCTTTTATATTGAATTGACTCATTATTAAAAAAAATTGCTTATTTGTATAATTCATGAGGTGTGCATTAAAAAATTGTAACTGATATTTATTATTAAAAATTGATTGTTTGTATAATCCTTTAGGTTAAAAAAGAAATCTATATTAATGAAATGTGATAAGAAAATATAATGAACCCAATGGTTAATAAAAACTTAAAAAAAAATGGGGAAGAGAATTTCCGGTATTGGAAATTCTCTTCCCCATTTTTTTTGTCTTTATTGTTAAAAAAATCTATACAAATATATATATTTACAACAATCTTATATATTTTTAACAATCAAAATGAACTAAATGTGTAGAGAACGTAAAATATATCCAGTTCTGATTAAAATATATTCAGTTTTTCGTTAAAGAAGTATCCAGTTTTTGTTGAAAAATCTTCATTTCATTATATAATTATTGTTCAAAGTCTTCATCCCAGTATGGTTCTTGTTGAAATGATTCTTGTTGAAGTGGTTCCTGTTCAAAGTCTTCATCCCAGTATGGTTCTTGTTGAAATGATTCTTGTTGAAGTGGTTCCTGTTCAAAGTCTTCATCCCAGTATGGTTCTTGTTGAAATGATTCTTGTTGAAGTGGTTCCTGTTCAAAGTCTTCATCCCAGTATGGTTCTTGTTGAATGTCATCTTGTTGAAGTGATTCTTGTTCAAAGTCTTCATCATGCCAGTATATTTCTTGTTGAATGTCATCTGGTTGAATATTAGATTGAATAATACATCCTTCGTGCGGTTCATGATGAATTTCGTGCAAATATAATATTACATCACCATGACTGCTTTGAGAATTCCGTTCATGTTCATAATTATCGCTTTGAGAATCGTATTCATCACTTCCTAGACGACACATTATTATGCGGAGTAGAATACTCTGTGATGTGGAATCTTGTGTTCTGTGATGCAGAGTTTTTCGTTTAAATACTAGTCTCTACATCCTGTTTACTGAGAGATGACCTATTTTGATACGAGGTTATCTCTTTTTTACATTCTGTTTACTGAGAGATGAGCTATTTTGATACGAGGTTATTTACATCCTGTTTACTGAGAAAATGTGATGACCTATTTTGATACGAGGTTATCTCTTTTCTACATCCTGTTTACTGAGAAAATGTGATGACCTATTTTGATACGAGGTTATGCATAATAAAATGTCTTAAATTCTTTTTTTCCTAATCTTTATTGCAAGTCAAACATTTTACAGAAAAAAAGGAGGACAAATGTTACAATTTTGACGTATTATTATACATAAATATGACAATCGTACTTTATTTTTTTAAACATGGGACCACTTCATCCTCGACTGATACCACACCAAAAAGTATCTTATTTTCAGGACTTTGCACTTTTGTCAATAAAAAAATTCCTTCCAATAATCCTTGCATAGCTTCATTTTTACTGATGGATGTCGATTTATAACTGACGCGTACTTTTTTTTTATATTCAGAGTTTTCAGATTTTAAATCGTTGAGTAGAATACATGTTACATTGTCTTCTAAAATGTCTTTTAAATATTCTGGATCATTCTCACCCTGTAATAACGTTTTGTCCTCAAGTTTCATGACGTATATGATGTGTAGATGTTTCCTTTCTCCAATACTACACTCAAATGAACATATAATTCCATTTTCTTGAATGAGAGATAGACACATGATGATGATAAAATAGTTCCCTATAAGGAAAGTTCAAAAAAGACATGTGTGAGCATATCAATGTAAATATACATCACAATCGTGCTTTAACGCTTTTAAACAATTGACCACATCGTCCACTAGAACGACACTCATAAAATATTCTTTATAATAATCGGGATAATTTAATTTCACAGTATACTCGGCCAATAAGAATTTTCCAGTCATTAATCCGTCAATGGCATCTTGTTTGCAGATTTCAGTTTTATACATTACATCCACAAGTTCATCTTTGTAGTTGTTTGGGAGAATGTCATTTAGTACCATAAAATCTACAAAATCGTATTTAAAGATGGATTCTAGATAATCTTGATCGTTGTACCCATAACTAATAATAAATATTTTATCCAATGTCATGCGATATTTTAAAGTCATGTGCTTTCCAAGAAAACTACAATGAAATGTTGTTGTTACTCCGTGTTGATTAATCAGAGTGAGGCACATGCTTTCACCAAGTATTCTAAATAAGGTTTGTGTTATTCAAAATCCGGTTTATCTTGTTATTTGAAGATTTATCTTGTTATTCAAAATCCGGTTACGTCATATCTGGTTATTTGAAGATTTCATATCTTGTTATTTGAAGATTTCATATCTTGTTATGAAGACGTCATATCTGGTTACGTCATATCTGGTTACGTCATATCCTGTAAAGAGAGGAATATAAAAGAGCTGGCACTAATTTTTAATACTTCATAACTGCATCATGTATGAGTTAAGACCTGTTTTACGAACAAGTTACGTGGACATGGATGTCCCGGATTTTACTGGGGATAAAGACTATGTCCCGCTGTTAAAGAATAGGAGGAGACGTCATAGAGAGGACAGACGTCATAGAGAGGACAGACGTCATAGAGAGGACAGACGTCATAGAGAAGTAAAATGCCTCTTCTCAAGAATGAAAATTCTGCCTCATGGATTGCCACAAAATTTTAAAGAGATTCCTCCACAAAAGACAGAAGTGCATAATCTGACAGCTTCAAAAGCGGAAACTGAGGTTCTAACAGATTCAGAAATTGATGAACTTTTAATAACTGTTCCGTGGATGGAAGTAGAACCAGCCATCATACCTCTTTTAGAGACTTCATCACGTGAAGGACAGTATAAAATTGATACTACATTCTCCAAGAATGATAATCAGTCTTTGTTATCATTTCATATTCAATCATTGTAAATCGTCATACTTTTTGTACATTACTGTAAATATATTTTTTAAATAAAAGTGGAAAAAAATGGGGAAAGAGGGCTTAGGCCCTCTTTCCCCATTTTTTTTGGCAAAGTTTTTAACCATTGGAATCATGCATTAAGAGGAGACATTTGTTCATTTTTTGTTATATGACACGTACAAAATTAAACATGAAATTTGTTGTTGAAGAAGAAGAAATAAAATCTTATAATTTTACCTAAACCATTAAAAACACATGACCTGTTATTACGTTGTATATTAATCATATACCGCTGCAACTTTTGTATAGAAAAAGAGGGATAAATGTAGTCAGCAAGCTTTCTTTTGATGATATAAAAGAAGATGTGCATAATATTTTACTAAATTGTATATTAATCATATACCGCTGCAACTTTTGTATAGAAAAAGAGGGATAAATGTAGTCAGCAAGCTTTCTTTTGATGATATAAAAGAAGATGTGCATAATATTTTACTAAATTGAATATTAATCATATACCGCTGCAACTTTTGTATAGGAAAAGAGGGATAAATGTAGTCAGCAAGCTTTCTTTTGATGATATAAAAGAAGATGTGCATAATATTTTACTAAATTGATAGTATACTGATCTCCTAGTTCAACTAGGATTTTAACCATTGGAATCATGCATTAAGAGGAGACTTGAAAAGCATACATTCATTCATTTTGTTATATTCATTTTTGTTATATGGCACGTTCAAAATTAAACATGAAATCTGTTGTAGAAGAAATAAAATCTTATAATTTTACCCAAACTCGGTTACATTTTAAAGACACATAACGTGTTGTTACGTTGTATATTAATAATACACTGCTGCAACATTTGTATAACCCTACTACCAACTGAAACTTGCCATTGCTCGGATCGGATATTTTTTGACATATGCTTGATACCATTCAAAAAAAAATTCAGAGTTTTAAACATTGTTGTTGTTGTTTAAATGACGTTGTATCTTTAAAAATGTTGTATTTTTCTTCATAATGAAGAACCATTGGTTAAAATACTTTATAAAAAAAATAAGGAAGAGAATCCCTCAAAAAATTGGGATTCTCTTCCTTATTTTTTTCGTCTTTATTGTTTCAAAAAAGAAAAGATATTTACAATATGTGACAATTCAAGGTTATAAGACAGATTCCTTGATTGATTAATGAATATAGTTCCATAAGGAGTATCAGTGATGATAAACATTACAATCGTGCTTTAATACTTTTAAACAATTCACCACATCGTCCGTCAAGACGACTCCCACACAATAGTCCATGTAATAGTCAGGATAGGTCAATTTCACAGTGTACTCAGTCAGTAAAAATCTTCCAATCAATAATCCATTGATGGCGTCTTCTTTGCTGATCCTGACTTTGTAAATCAAGTCCACAACTTCATCATTGTAGTTGTTCCGGGGAATATCATTTAGTATCATAAAATCCACATGATCACGTTCAATGATCGAATCCAGTTCATCACGATCGTTATCTCCATAACTGGTTATATACAGTTTGTTCGGCGTCATGCGGTATTTTAGCATCATATGATTTTTATTTTGACTACAGTGAAATATTGTAGTCACTCCATGCTCGTTAATCAGGGTGAGACACATTATTAACCACTTTCAGAGAAGGAGTATATTAAATGTTTGACTTTTCCCTATTTATACTCTTTAGATTATGCAACATATCCGGTTATGAAACATATCCGGTTATGACAACACATCCGGTTATGCAACACATCCGGTTATGCAACACATCCGGTTATGCAACACATCCGGTTATGAAACACATCCGGTTATGAAACACATCCGGTTATGAAACACATCCGGTTATGAAACACATCCGGTTATGAAATACATCCGGTCAAATCTGGATTCCTCTGAATGTTTTTCTTAATAAGTTAAAAAAAAATAAGAAATTTATGACGTGTCCCCTCCTTAAAACAACCTTGCGCATTCTATATAATAGACCGTAATAAAGCTAAAAATTTCTGATTTTCAAGAGTTTTTACGTTAACTATAAAAGAATTTAAACTGTCGCAATCCATAAATGCTACGTTTTAAAGAAAATAGGAAAGTATTACCTGATTTATCCTTTTGTAGCAATGTATAAATAATAAATCCACAACTAGACGAAACTTAAGAAAATATACTGATGGATATATCTCGTGGAGAGAAATGATGTTTGAATTAAAAATGTCTATGATACATTTATTCTTTTAAAATATTTTGTTACATTTTATTTCTAAAAAAAAAAAAAAAAAAAAAAAAAAAAAAAAATTTTTTTTTTTTTTTTTTTTTTAGGAGAAGTAAAATTTACACCTAAAGTTATTAGAATATAATTTAAGGGTCAAAGTTCAGGTAGTGATCATTGTTTAAGGGTCAAAGTTCAGGTAGTGATCATTGTTTAAGGGTCAAAGTTCAGGTAGTGATCATTGTTTAAGGGTCAAAGTTCAGGTAGTGATCATTGTTTAAGGGTCAAAGTTCAGGTAGTGATCATTGTTTAAGGGTCAAAGTTCAGGTAGTGATCATTGTTTAAGGGTCAAAGTTCAGGTAGTGATCATTGTTTAAGGGTCAAAGTTCAGGTAGTGATCATTGTTTAAGGGTCAAAGTTCAGGTAGTGAATAAGAGATTGTTTAAGCGGTCAAAGTTCAGGTAGTGATCATTGTTTAAGGGTCAAAGTTCAGGTAGTGATCATTGTTTAAGGGTCAAAGTTCAGGTAGAATGATCATTGTTTGATCATTGATCATTGTTTAAGGGTCAAAGTTCAGGTAGTGATCATTGTTTAAGGGTCAAAGTTCAGGTAGTGATCATTGTTTAAGGGTCAAAGTTCAGGTAGTGATCATTGTTTAAGGGTCAAAGTTCAGGTAGTGATCATTGTTTAAGGGTCAAAGTTCAGGTAGTGATCATTGTTTAAGGGTCAAAGTTCAGGTAGTGATCATTGTTTAAGGGTCAAAGCTTATGTATGAATAAGAGATTTTAGAAGCGTTTGGATACAATAATTCCGGAATACTTTGAAAAAACTCTCAAATCACATCTGGTGAACAAATATGTCGTTTGCACAACACGGAGAAATGTTGCATCCGGTGAAAGAATGAACACATCATGTCGCAATAACGGAATGATAGCAACGTGTGGAGACTAAATAATTATATAGATTGATCTGGCAGAAACGTGTGGAGACTAAATAATTATATAGATTGATCTGGCAGAAATGTGTGGAGACTAAATATATTTCACCAATCTAAGACATATAATTAGTAGACTTTTTAATAATATACTGGATATTAAAATTTATATTTATTTTATGTAATTTTATAATGTGCGGGATTTGTAATATATAGATCTATTGTCAGTCCCGTAAATTATTTATTTTATGTAATTTTATAATGTGCGGGATTTGTAATATATAGATCTATTGTCAGTCCCGTAAATTATTTATTTATGTAATTTTATAATGTGCGGGATTTGTAATATATAGATCTATTGTCAGTCCCGTAAATTATTTATTTATGTAATTTTATAATGTGCGGGATTTGTAATATATAGATCTATTGTCAGTCCCGTAAATTATTTATTTATGTAATTTTATAATGTGCGGGATTTGTAATATATAGATTTATTGTCAGTCCCGTAAATTATTTATTTATGTAATTTTATAATTTATTTTTATAATTTATCCATTGGTTACCCTCAACTCGAAGTAAATATAGCAGTTGATATATCCTGTGGTGAGAAAGACATAGAAATAAAAATACGTATTGTAAAATATTATTTTTTAAACTTTCTAAAAAAAAAAAAAAAAAAAAAAAAAAAAATTTTTTTTTTTTTTTTTTTTTTTTTTTTTTTTTTTTTAGAAATAAAGTTATAGAAAGTTTTTAGGAAATAATTATACCATAGATATTTTTAATTTAAATATTTTGTCCGCGTAATGTCTGAATCCTATTATAGAACTTATGATTTGAGTGATACATCAAAAATACAGTTTCGTTTAAAGGGAGCGTTTCCATTAATTTTTATTACTGCAATTGGTTCCACTATCTCTCTAACTTATCCATTATTTAAGGAATATTTTAGAAATTGGCCCTACTCAAGTTATTCTTTTACGTTACTAAAGTCTACTGGATTTCTCGTCACTCGTTCAGGTTCGTTATTGCTTATTAATGATAAAGAATGGATTTTTTTAACATTGGAAGAATGTAAACAATTGAACACATATTTTCCTAGAAATTGTTAAATGCTTAGATACCTATTTTGAACAACAACCTAAAAGGAAAAAGAAATTACTCACCTATTAAGCCTTTTCTGTACGGTGATCACTTTATCCTTAGCGAAGAAATGAACCAAAGTTGTACAGTGATCACTTTATCCTTAGTGAAGAAATGAGAATTTAGCACATGTTGTACAGCGGTCACTTTATCCTTAGTGAAGAAATGGGAATTTAACACATGTTGTACGACAATCACTTTATCCTTAGTGAAGAAATGAACCAAAGTTGGTTTGCAAAGGGATGTCACATCCGCTAAAACTTTCTATTGGCCAACTACAGGAAGTGCGGATTCAACGAATCAGATGTTTTGTTTACAGTGATGTCACATCCGCTAAAACTTTCTATTGGCCAACTACAGGAAGTGCGGATTCAACGAATCAGATGTTTTGTTTACAGTGATGTCACATCCGCTAAAACTTTCTATTGGCCAACTACAGGAAGTGCGGATTCAACGAATCAGATGTTTTGTTTACAGTGATGTCACATCCGCTAAAACTTTCTATTGGCCAACTACAGGAAGTGCGGATTCAACGAATCAGATGTTTTGTTTACAGTGATGTCACATCCGCTAAAAATATTTTGTGTATAAAAGTACTGCCAACAACATACTCTAAAGCAGTAGCATCTGAAGCAATTAACGATGATGGAATCTAATGAAGTATCCATTAAGCTTAATGTTTTTTGTCATAATGATGGATATAAAATTGAACAAGAGATTGGAGTTTTTAAGGTTTCAAAAGAATATATAAATATTCAGGTGATGAAGAAAAAATTGCTATCAAAGAAGGAAAACTGCATTTGTTTTACGGTGCTCTCACGAGTGGGCGTAAAGATATAGGAGCCATCATTGAAGAAACGAGATTTTATACAAGTAAATATTTTACTTTGGGTATGCAAAAGGTTCCACCTCAGTCACAACACGTATTTAAAGTATATAATAAGGCAACACCTATCTATGTATATCTGTTCAATCCTGTAAAGGCAAGCATGTATTTGAATGAAGAAAAAATTTCCATTTTGAGATGTGCAAATACCATTCCATTGGAGACGGATGTCATCAATAGTTTTGATAAAGCAGTTTTAACCAATAATCATGCAATAGACTCTGGAACATATTATTTTTTCTTCACGTCGTGGAAATGCATATTTGACTTTTACGTACAAGAGAGTGTTTCCTTGCCTACCCTGCAAAAAACTGTTTTACTTCAAAGAAATTACCAAACCTTGCCTACCGTACAAGAAAGTGTCGACTTGTCACCTGCCGAAAGTGTCAACTCTACCGTACAAGACAGTGTCAACCCCGTACAAGACAGTGTCAACCCCCAAGACAGTGTCAACTCACAAGACAGTATCGATCAAACTTTGTGTACTCTACAAGACAGTGTCGATTTGGGTACTCTACAAGACAGTGTCGATCAAACTTTGTGTACTCTACAAGACAGTGTCAACTTTACCGTACAAGACAGTGTCGATCAAACTTTTGTACCTTACAAGAAAGTGTCAACTTGCTGTCACAAAAAAGTGCCGACTCACAAAAAAGTGCCGATTCACAAAAAAGTGCCGATTCACAAAAAAGTGCCGATTCACAAGACAGTGCCGATCAAACAGGTAAGCGGAAAGGACCTGAACTAGAAAATATAAACAAACGTATTAAATTAAACGATGATAATAACGATACAAAAGACTTGGATATCTATAATGAAATTTCACTATCGCATTATTTAGACGAAATGTTTTCTCCAGAAAACTTTTCTGACAAACCAGTAGATGAAGATTTTGTTTGGTTGACGCGGGATTCTAAAGAAGAATCAACCATGACTGACTTATCTTTGTTTGATATTCAGAAAATGCAAGTGGTAAATGATACAGTTTATCCAAATTACACAGCATTTAATTATGATCCAAATTCGCAAGATATGTTGACATTTGCAAATATTTTGTAACTATTTTTTTTTTATTTTAATTGTCATCAATGTATATAGATTGTTATATATTATTTTTAATTTATGATGCAAATATTTTGAAAATATTTTTTTTTATTTTAATTGTCATCAATATATATAGATTGTTATATATTATTTTTAATTATGATGCAAGACATGTTGCAAATATTTTGAAAATATTTTTTTTTATTTTAATTGTCATCAATATATATAGATTGTTATATATTATTTTTAATTATGATGCAAGACATGTTGCAAATATTTTGAAAATATTTTTTTTTATTTTAATTGTCATCAATATATATAGATTGTTATATATTATTTTTAATTATGATGCAAGACATGTTGCAAATATTTTGAAAATATTTTTTTATTTTAATTGTCATCAATATATATAGATTGTTATATATTGTTTTTAATGTATATGTTACTTATATATGAATAAAAATTTAAATCAAACATTAAGCTCATTTCTTTTTTATACATATATTTATTATACGTTTCAAATCATCATAGGATAAATCTGAGATGTTCAACATTATTGAGACAAATAAATATAAGGTGTTCAACATTATTGAGACAAATATAAGATGTTCAACATTATTGAGACAAATATAAGATGTTCAACATTATTGAGACAAATATAAGATGTTCAACATTATGGAGACAAATATAAGATGTTCAACATTATGGAGACAAATATAAGATGTTCAACATTATGGAGACAAATATAAGATGTTCAACATTATTGAGACAAATATAAGATGTTCAACATTATTGAGACAAATATAAGGTGTTCAACATTATTGAGACAAATATAACATTATTGAGAAAAATATATATGAGATAGGCAACATTATTGAGAAAAATATATATGAGATAGGCAACATTATTGAGAAAAATATATATATGAGATAGGCAACATTATTGAGAAAAATATATATGAGATAGGCAACATTATTAAGAAAAATATGAGATGGATATAATTTTGGGATGCAAGTACAGTTTTGTTTTTACTCATCAGTACGGTTTGTATCTAGCATCAAACACTTGCGGTACAGTCACATCTTCCATTTTTTTCAAAGATTGCATTAAATTATTCCATATATTACAACTTTTATTGCATTCTTGTAGAATATCCTCCACCTTTTTATGTAAAATTATGAGTTCAGACTTTGCATATTCAATGTTGTGCTGTACTTCATTTTTTTGTGCTTCATTAATAAAAAATAAGGAAATGCATTTTTCTTGCATAGAAATCAGTTTGTTATAATACTCATCAAGTACGGCATACATGATTTTGAAGCACTTACGCTTATTATGAAATTCCACGAAGTTCTTATAATTTATTCCAGAACGGTACTTTAGCTTAAATTTTAAAAGTGTAGTTAACAAATGAAATCTTAAACTTGCATGAGAGTTATTATCTTTTTTAAGTTTTGTTTGATTTAACATTTCCAATAATTCTTGTTTCGTGAAATTGGTTTTTTGCCGGTGTGTTGGATGCTGTTGTGGTTGCTGTTGTGTTGGTTGCTGTTGTGTTGGTTGTGTTGGTTGTTGTGTTTGTTGTGTTGGTTGTGTTGTTTGTTGTGTTGGTTGTGTTGGTTGTTGTGTTGGTTGTGTTGTTTGTTGTGTTGGTTGTTGTGTTGGTTGCTGTTGTGTTGGTTGTTGTGTTGGTTGCTGTTGTGTTGGTTGTTGTGTTGGTTGCTGTTGTGTTGGTTGTTGTGTTGTTTGTTGTGTTGGTTGTTGTGTTGATTGCTGTTGTGTTGTTGATTGCTGTTGTGTTGTTGGTTGTGTTGTTGGTTGTGTTGTTGGTTGTGTTGTTGGTTTTTGTGTTGTTGGTTGCTGAGATGGACTGATTTTAAACAAATTATTTGCTACTGGTGTAAGAGTTACTGGAATGTAAGAATTTCGATCTATTGTAAAAAGTGGAAAAGTAAAATTATTAATCATATCAGGTGTATTAATTATGTTCATTTTATAAGAAGCAACAAACCTTGATGTAGTGACGGTTTGATTTCCATCAGATGTAGTGGCGTCAACAGATGTAGCGGCTGCTTGATTTCCCTTAAACGTTGATGTGGCGTCAACAAATGTAGTGTCATTAGAGTCAACAGATGTAGCGGCTGCTTGATTTCCCTTAAACGTTGATGTGGCGTCAACAAATGTAGTGTCATTAGAGTCAACAGATGTAGCGGCTGCTTGATTTCCCTTAAACGTTGATGTGGCGTCAACAAATGTAGTGTCATTAGAGTCAACAGATGTAGCGGCTGCTTGATTTCCCTTAAACGTTGATGTGGCGTCAACAGACGTAGCGGCTGCTTGATTTCCCTTAAACGTTGATGTGGCGTCAACAAATGTAGCGGCTGCTTGATTTCCCTTAAATGTAGTGGCATTAGAGGTCCTTGATGTAGTGGCATTCCCATCAAACGTAGTGGCATTAGAGGTCCTTGATGTAGTGGCATTCCCATCAAATGTAGTGGCATTAGAGGTCCTTGATGTAGTGGCATTCCCATCAAATGTAGTGGCATTAGAGGCAACAGACGTAGTGGCATTAGAGGATCTTGATGTAGTGGCTTTAGAGGCAACGGACCACACACCGTTAGTTTGATTAAGTACTTTCTTCAGTTCAGGATATTTGATGCGTGGATCCTGTAGTTTGTGAGGACTGCGTGGATCCTGTAGTTTGTGAGGATCCTTGCAATGACTGCGTGGATCTTGTAGTTTGTGAGGACTGCGTGGATCTTGTAAACTGCAAGGACTGCGTGGATCTTGTAAACTGCAAGGACTGCGTGGATCTTGTAAACTGCAAGGACTGCGTAGATCCTGTGGACTGCGTGGATCTTGTAAACTGCGTGGATCTTGTAAACTGCAAGGACTGCGTGGATCCTGTGGACTGCGTAGATCCTGTGGACTGCGTAGATCCTGTGGACTGTTTAAAGTTGAGGAATCTTCCCATTTATCCAAATCTATTACTAACGGTGGAGGTGAATCCACATCCATGTATACATCTATATCAGGTTCAATAACAATGTCTTCAGTCATGATCGTAAATACAGACTGTCTGCTACACACGTCGAGCAGCTTGAGTATTTATAGTCAAAATTGTTTACGTCACATCAGGTTTCATCATATGATTTCATCCCACACATCCAGTTTACGTCATATCCTGTTTATGTCACATCCGATTTCAGCCCACACATCCAGTTTACGTCATATCCTGTTTATGTCACATCCGATTTCAGCCCACACATCCAGTTTACGTCATATCCTGTTTATGTCATATCCGATTTCAGCCCACACATCCGATTTCATCATATCCTGTTTATGTCACATCCGATTTCAGCCCACACATCCGATTTCATCACATCCTGTTTATGTCATATCCGATTTCATCATATCCTGTTTAAACATCCTGTTTATGTCATATCCGATTTCATCACATCCTGTTTACCAACGGTTTTATTGAGCATGTGATCCATAAAAAACTTTATAAATATAATGATCCTATTGATGAACTCTGCGTTGATATAAGTACTCTACATTGTTGATGCTACTGTTGTTATATTGATGAAATTGTGTTACAAATAAACCCAATAATTTAGAGAAAATACTTTAATTCTTTAAAAAAATCTACATTCTTTAAAACACTTCAACATGTTCTCCAAAGCAAATTTCATAGGTAAATAAATATATATCACGCTGTTCATAGACAGTGGTATAATGAATATCAGATTTTTGTTTCGTGGCACCACAAAATATACCATCTACGACATCTTCTCCATCAGTACGTATTCTATGAGCATTACGTTCTTTAACACTATAGACTTTTAGTTTTAATGTCTTGATTTGCTGTAGAGCCCTTTCCATGTCTTTTGGGTTATCCAACAGATCCATATTCAAAAGTTTAAACTGTTTATATTCTCCATCAGTTTCAAATCCGGAAAATGTTATTCTTTGACCATACAATGAAGTTGTTTTTTCCCCGCAGTAAAAAGTGACAATCACGGGATAGTTAAAAGTCAATTTCAACATAAAATCAATGCCGTATTTATCAATTGGCGTATCCACAGGTACAACAATACGTTTATCAATAAGTTCGTAAGGTTGAGTAATCCATTTTCCGTCTCGGCTGGTTCTAAAGAGTAACTGAAGAGATTCCAAGGCAATCATGATAATATTAGAGTATAATAATAATTTAATACCAAAGAAAAGATTATCTGTGATTATTATTATTTTCAATCAAATATTTATTTCTTCTAAAAAAAAAAAAAAAATTTTTTTTTTTTTTTTTTTTTTTTTTTTTTTTTTAGAAGAAATAAATTTGTAGGAAAAGTTTTTAGAATAATAATTTTACAATAGGTATTTTTAATTTAAATATTATAAATTATATATTATGTATTATACTTACCCACCCGCGTCCACCCTTGAAATGATACATGTAATTAGTAGAATTTTTTTCTAATAATATACTGGTTATTAAAATTTATATTTAGAATAATAATTAGGAATTTTTTATTTAAATATTATTAATCATATACAATATATTATACTTACCCACCCGCGTCCACCCTTGAAATGATACATGTAATTAGTAGAATTTTTTTAAATAATATACTGGTTATTAAAATTTATATTTAGAATAATAATTTTACAATAGGTATTTTTTTATTTAAATATTATAAATTATTATGCACTGATATGTTTATAAATTATTTATTTTATGTAATTTTACAATGTGCGGGACTGACAATAAATAGATCTATTGTCAGTCCCGTAAATTATTTATTTTATGTAATTTTACTTTTATTTTTATAATGTATCCATGATTACCCTCAACTCGAAGTAAATATACCGCTTGGTATATCTTGTGGTGAGATAAGACATGTAAATAAAAATACTTATTGTAAATTATTATTTTAGAAACTTTCTAAAAAAAAAAAAAAAAAAAAAAAAAAAAAAAAAAAAAAAAAAAAAATAAATTTGTAGGAAAAGTTATTTGAATAATAATTTTAATAATTTTACAATGGGTATTTTTAATTTAAATATTATAAATTATATATTATATATTATACTTACCCACCCGCGTCCACCCTTGAAATGATACATGTAATTAGTAGAATTTTTTTTAAATAATATACTGGTTATTAAAATTTATATTTAGAATAATAATTTGGTATTTTTTATTTAAATATTATAAATTATATATTATATATTATACTTACCCACCCGCGTCCACCCTTGAAATGATACATGTAATTAGTAGAATTTTTTTAAATAATATACTGGTTATTAAAATTTATATTTAGAATAATAATTTGGTATTTTTTATTTAAATATTATAAATTATATATTATATATTATACTTACCCACCCGCGTCCACCCTTGAAATGATACATGTAATTAGTAGAATTTTTTTTAAATAATATACTGGTTATTAAAATTTATATTTAGAATAATAATTTGGTATTTTTTATTTAAATATTATAAATTATATACTATGTATTATACTTACCCACCCGCGTCCACCCTTGAAATGATACATGTAATTAGTAGAATTTTTTTTAAATAATATACTGGTTATTAAAATTTATATTTAGAATAATAATTTTACAATAGGTATTTTTTTATTTAAATATTATAAAAAATTATGCACTGATATGTTTATAAATTATTTATTTTATGTAATTTTATAATGTGCGGGACTGACAATATATAGATCTATTGTCAGTCCCGTAAATTATTTTATTTTATGTAATTTTATAATGTGCGGGACTGACAATATATAGATCTATTGTCAGTCCCGTAAATTATTTTATTTTATGTAATTTTATAATGTGCGGGACTGACAATATATAGATCTATTGTCAGTCCCGTAAATTATTTTATTTTATGTAATTTTATAATGTGCGGGACTGACAATATATAGATCTATTGTCAGTCCCGTAAATTATTTTATTTTATGTAATTTTATAATGTGCGGGACTGACAATATATAGATCTATTGTCAGTCCCGTAAATTATTTTATTTTATGTAATTTTATAATGTGCGGGACTGACAATATATAGATCTATTGTCAGTCCCGTAAATTATTTTATTTTATGTAATTTTATAATGTGCGGGACTGACAATATATAGATCTATTGTCAGTCCCGTAAATTATTTTATTTTATGTAATTTTATAATGTGCGGGACTGACAATATATAGATCTATTGTCAGTCCCGTAAATTATTTTATTTTATGTAATTTTATAATGTGCGGGACTGACAATATATAGATCTATTGTCAGTCCCGTAAATTATTTTATTTTATGTAATTTTATAATGTATCCATGATTACCCTGAACTCGAAGTAAATATACCGGTTGATATATTCTGTGGCAAGATAAGGGAAAATAATTTTACCATAGATATTCAGTTATTCTTACATTACAAAATCCATTGTAGTCAATATCTTGTCTGGTTTCCCCATTATAGGATTTTATGATTTGAGTGACAATTTTGTTTAAAGGGAATATCTTCATTAATTTTCATTAATAAAAACCTGTCGTCATGTTCCTCACATTTGATTTATTTCGAGATGAACTGTTTTTTGATTGAAACTGAGGAAATCATTACTTTACATATAAAATTAAAACTTTTGTTAATTAAGAATATTTACAAAAAGTCTACAGGTTCAACTTGAAGTACATATATTGGTGGAATAGATTTGACATAAAAAGTTTTCTTCAGATATATTTTAATTCAAATAATTTGATGGAACCAATGGTATAGAATATATTTAAAAAAAAATGGGGAAGTAAACCCAAAGGTTTACTTCCCATTTTTTACGTTTATTGTTTTATCAAACATTACAAATATCAAAATATTATATAAAGAACAATAGATTTGACATACAAAGTTCCTTTTAAAGAGACATTATTTGTCCTTTCATTTTCGTAATATAGTTCATTGCCTTGTTGTAGTCGTTACGTACGTGTTGTTCCAACACCTTCTCTTTTTCTTTCTCCTTAAGCAAACACACTTTTCTTCTTGGCATTCTTTGTACATCTCGTGAGTTCTTTTTATTGCGGAAAGACCACAAAGTTTTTTGGGCATCGTGATACTTGGAAATGAGTTTATCAGCTACACTAAATTCTCTGGGAATTTCTTTCATTTGAACGGGAAGAGACAGGAAAAAAAGTTTCTTTCTTTCCAGGGTATCCTCCATTGCTGTCAAGATGGATAACTTGACCCTTTTCTGTTCTTCATTACTCAACACGGGATGAAGCTTTAAGATTGCAGCGTCCACATAACGAATTGCTTCCCTGTAAGCATTCCACATTTCCGCATTCAATCTATAATTTTGCCTTTCAACAGAATCCATACTAGATTTGTTTTGTCGCAAGTGTCTCCTATTGACTCTCTCAAAATCCAAACTTGATTTCTTGGCATTTAGAAATTTACGAGCCAAGTTTATTGCTGTTGTCACTTTTGCCGAATTTAATTCTGCCGGCATAATATCAAGTTCCGGCGTAAGATGAAGTTTATGACTATGATGATGCGTCACCCATCTTTTCACCGTTTCAAGAACTTCAGTCTGGGTTTCCATGATTGAGAATGACTGAGTTTTGTCTGCTTTGCCTTTTATAGTGTGTAGCGATCGATGCCAGCGCCCTCTTGATCGATGCTAGCGCCCTCTATTTTCCCTACTCTTACAAATAACGTCATTTCTGTCCTGATTTGATGAAACCAATGGTAAAATGTGTGTTTAAAAAAAAATGGGAAAGTAAACCTTTATAAGGTTTACTTTCCCATTTTTTTACGTTTATTGTTTCAACAAACATTTTACATACAAAAAAAAATGCTTACAAAGAGTACAATACCATATATATATGTTGGTATACATAATAATAATAATAATAATAATAATATATTTAAAGTCCTTTTTTTTGTTTGTTCACATTTGTTTCACAACATAATCTCTTGCTTCATAATAGGCATTCCAAGTCTGCTCCTCCAATGCGTTCTGTCTCTTTTCTTCCCTTAACAAGCACACTTTTCTTTTCGGCATTCCTTGCCTCTTGGCATTTTTTCTGTTGATGAAACACCATAAAGCTTGCCGTGAATTATAATACTTTTCCATTCTTTTGTGAGCAGCTTTAATACTTGTTGGAGTTTTTTTCATTTGCAGAGGCAGAGAAAGGTAAAACACTTTATTCTTTGTCAGGGCGTCCTCCATCATGTTGAAAATGTTCTTCTTTACTTCTTTTACTTCCTCATCACTCAATGTGGGATGTAATGCTAAAATTTTAGCATTCACGTGACCAAGAACTCTCTTGTATGCATGCCACATTTCATCATCCAATTTTTGTCGCTTGTGTTCATCGGCTTCAACGTTGATACTTCTTTTGTATCTGCCACACATGGATCTCCTTATATTCTGATATTTATTTCGCCTGAGAAATTCAATCTTGGCAAATTTACTGTTGAAGAATTTGCGTGCCAATTTTACGGCTTCTGCCACTTCAGTTGATGAATCGGCCAATTCCGCCGGCAGAATAGGAACTGCATTGGGTTGTATTATCCATCTTTTTACAATTTCAAATGCAGCAGCAATTTCCATGATGGTTTAAACAAGAGCTTTTTTTTTTAGTCAGACAAGACAGTCAAGATGAGATATAACTGAGACTTGCTTCTCCTTTTTATAGTATGCATTAAACTGTTGAGAGCGCCCTCTATCTGCTGATAATATCACGTGATAATATCATGTGAGCGCCCTGCTGATAATAGCATGTGAGCGCCCTGCTGATAATAGCATGTGATTGCCCTGCTGATAACATCATGTGATTGCCCTGCTGATAACATCATGTGATTACCCTGCTGATAACATCATGTGATTACCCTGCTGATAACATCTTGTGATTACCCTGCTGATAATATCATGTGATTGAATTCTTTTATTTCCACAACATATTTTTAGCAACAAAATTTTTTCTCTCTTGAAACTGTACTCTTGCTGTTTCAATTGCATCAACACACATTAATGAACTTTCTGTTGATACAGTATCTATTTAAATTATCTTTTCAAATTAACAAAAAGAAATCTTGTTTAAATTGTTTCAACACGGAAAAAAAACTTTTAAATTATCAAAAGAAAGAATTATACAAAATAAAAGATGCTTACATTGATGGTTGAATTATAAAAGTTAAAAGCGGATCATCTCCAGTCTTGTCAAATGAAACTTCCACAGAATATAATCCTTCTGATGTGTTGGTATCCATCGTAGAGATATCTAGAAGATGCATCAATGATTGTTTAATGGCTATCCATGGAATGGAAATTTTTAATGGAGGAATTTGAGATGTTCCATCATTTGAAGTTTCACCGTAGGCATTATTTGAAGTTTCACCGTAGGCATTATTTGAAGTTTCACCGTAGGCATTATTTGAAGTTTCACCGTAGGCATTATTTGAAGTTTCACCGTAGGCATTATTTGAAGTTTCACCGTAGGCATTATTTGAAGTTTCACCGTAGGCATTATTTGAAGTTTCACCGTAGGCATCATTTGAAGTTTCACCGTAGGCATCATTTGAAGTATCCTCATGCTTTACATGCAATTTAGGAGGGGGAAGTGGAATGCGTGAATACAGGCATTTTACTTTACGGGAAATGTTTTTTCTCCTCTTCATTCTTCGTTTGATCAACTTTATGGGGATATACTTTTTATCATATTCGTATGTCCCTGGGGGTGTTGGGAGATCATACTCCATATTTGCATAATTCTTACGAGAAATTGGTCGAAGTTCATACATGGCAAAAAAGAATGGTGAAAATGAGTGCTTGCTCTTTTTATACTGTCCGGAAAGGATATTCTCTTATGTCATTTCCTGTGGATGTAGTCCTTCCCCTCTCTAATTATCAGTTTGTCTGTTTAAAATTATAATACATACAAGAAGGTTGATAAGAATAGGTACTTATTCCAAATGTATAAATAAATATATTTTAGAAGAAGTCTTTTGGTAAATAAATTTTCTTCTTAAAAAAAAAAAAAAATTTTTTTTTTTTTTTTTTTTTTTTTTTTTTTTTTTTTAGAAGAAATAAATTTGTAGGAAAAGTTTTTAAAATAATAATTTTACAATAGGTATTTTTTATTTAAATATTATAAATTATATATTATGTATTATACTTACCCACCCGCGTCCACCCTTGAAATGATACATGTAATTAGTAGAATTTTTTTAAAATAATATACTGGTTATTAAAATTTATATTTAGAATAATAATTTGGTATTTTTAATTTAAATATTATAAATTATATATTATGTATTATACTTACCCACCCGCGTCCACCCTTGAAATGATACATGTAATTAGTAGAATTTTTTTTAAATAAAATACTGGTTATTAAAATTTATATTTAGAATAATAATTTGGTATTTTTTAATTTAAATATTATAAATTATATATTATGTATTATACTTACCCACCCGCGTCCACCCTTGAAATGATACATGTAATTAGTAGAATTTTTTTTAAATAATATACTGGTTATTAAAATTTATATTTAGAATAATAATTTTACAATAGGTATTTTTTATTTAAATATTATAAATTATATATTATGTATTATACTTACCCACCCGCGTCCACCCTTGAAATGATACATGTAATTAGTAGAATTTTTTTTAAATAAAATACTGGTTATTAAAATTTATATTTAGAATAATAATTTTACAATAGGTATTTTTTTATTTAAATATTATAAATTATTATGCACTGATATGTTTATAAATTATTTATTTTATGTAATTTTATAATGTGCGGGACTGACAATAAATAGATCTATTGTCAGTCCCGTAAATTATTTATTTTATGTAATTTTATAATGTGCGGGACTGACAATAAATAGATCTATTGTCAGTCCCGTAAATTATTTATTTTATGTAATTTTATAATGTGCGGGACTGACAATATATAGATCTATTGTCAGTCCCGTAAATTATTTTATTTTATGTAATTTTACAATGTGCGGGACTGACAATAAATAGATCTATTGTCAGTCCCGTAAATTATTTATTTTATGTAATTTTATAATGTGCGGGACTGACAATAAATAGATCTATTGTCAGTCCCGTAAATTATTTATTTTATGTAATTTTACAATGTGCGGGACTGACAATAAATAGATCTATTGTCAGTCCCGTAAATTATTTATTTTATGTAATTTTACTTTTATTTTTATAATGTATCCATGATTACCCTCAACTCGAAGTAAATATACCGCTTGGTATATCTTGTGGTGAGATAAGACATGTAAATAAAAATACTTATTGTAAATTATTATTTTAGAAACTTTCTAAAAAAAAAAAAAAAAAAAAAAAAAAATTTTTTTTTTTTTTTAGAGAGAAAATATTTATGAGAGAATAATATCTTATGGTCTTCAATATCTGTATTTATTTTTTAATTGATAATAATTTATTATTTAATAACAGTTTTGTACAAAAGGTATAGTATAACAAGAATGTAGCATTACAAAGGTAGAGTATTTATTTTTTAATAGATAATAATTTATTATTTAATAACAGTTTTGTACAAAAGGTATAGTATAACAAGAATGTAGCATTACAAAGGTAGAGTATTTATTTTTTAATAGATAATAATTTATTATTTAATAACAGTTTTGTACAAAAGGTATAGTATAACAAGAATGTAGCATTACAAAGGTAGAGTATTTATTTTTTAATAGATAATAATTTATTATTTAATAACAGTTTTGTACAAAAGGTATAGTATAACAAGAATGTAGCATTACAAAGGTAGAGTATTTATTTTTTAATAGATAATAATTTATTATTTAATAACAGTTTTGTACAAAAGGTATAGTATAACAAGAATGTAGCATTACAAAGGTAGAGTATTTATTTTTTAATAGATAATAATTTATTATTTAATAACAGTTTTGTACAAAAGGTATAGTATAACAAGAATGTAGCATTACAAAGGTAGAGTATTTATTTTTTAATAGATAATAATTTATTATTTAATAACAGTTTTGTACAAAAGGTATAGTATAACAAGAATGTAGCATTACAAAGGTAGAGTATTTATTTTTTAATAGATAATAATTTATTATTTAATAACAGTTTTGTACAAAAGGTATAGTATAACAAGAATGTAGCATTACAAAGGTAGAGTATTTATTTTTTAATAGATAATAAATTTTTTTCACGAAACGTTCATTCAGGGGTGTTAAATTGTTTTACCTCTTCTCCCATCATGTCCAATTTATTCGCCACGTTGTTGAGTACATCAGGTTTATTTAATTCATCTTCTAAACTTATCAAATCTTGTAGCATTTCGTTCAATTCATAATTATCCAAATCCTTCACCATGTTGTCGAAATCAAAACTATCTTCCATTAGGTCCTTCATCATGTTGCCCATCAGGTTGTCATCCTCCATTAGGTAGTCCGTTTCCTTCATCGTGTTGCCCATCAGGTTGTCATCCTTCATCGTGTTGCCCATCAGGTTGTCATCCTTCATCGTGTTGCCCATCATGTTGCCATCCTCCATTACGTTGTCATCCTTTATCATGTTGCCCATCAGGTTGTCATCCTCATTTTTACACTCATCTCGTTGCATCTCAGGAACGTATTTATTTATTATGTCCAAAACATATAATAATTCATCTTCCTGGAGATATTCTATTATCTTGTCGTCCTCCAGTATTACACTTGGATCCTTTTGCGCCATCTTTACTTTTGTCTAGAGTTTGGCTACTAAAGTGACAACAAGAAAATGCTGGAGTCAGCGCGCTTCTTTTTATATCTGATATTCATGTCACGTGACTTCCTATCCTGTGCATCCTGTCACGTGACTTCCTATCCTGTGCATCCTGTCACGTGACTTCCTGTGCATCCTGTCACGTGACTTCCTATCATGTGCATCCTGTCACGTGACTTTCTGTCACGTGACGTCATCTTTATAGAGTTATAAAAGCGCAAAACATTCATTTTTAATATTCATAACTGCGTTCACCATGTATAACCTGAGATCACGTAAAAGAGATTCTGAGGAAGTTGATAAAAACGTGAAAAGACATTGTAGAACAGCAGTCAAATGTTCGAGGATCCACCCAATGCCGCAAACATTTGAAAATGCTTTCACGGAACCGGATATACTTGATGAGGCACCTGATTTGTTGCCATCTGATTTATTGCCATCACCTGATTTGTTGCCTGCCTCGCCTGATTTGTTGCCTGCCTCACCTGAACATTCACCTTCCTCATTTGATTCATGGTTTTCACCTGCCTCACCTGATTTGTTGCCTGCCTCACCTGAACATTCACCTTCCTCATTTGATTCATGGTTTTCACCTGCCTCACCAGATTTGTTGCCATCTTATTCACCTGCCTCACCAGATTTGTTGCCATCTTATTCACCTGCCTCACCAGATTTGTTGCCATCTTATTCACCTGCCTCACCAGATTTGTTGCCATCTTATTCACCTGCCTCACCACCATTTTCACCATCATATTCACCTGAGCTGGAATCACCATTTTCACCGTCATATTCACCTGCCTCACCTGATTTGTTACCATCACCTGCCTCACCTGATTTGTTACCATCACCTGCCTCACCTGATTTGTTACCATCACCTGCCTCACCTGATTTGTTGCCATCACCTGCCTCACCTGGACCACCTATTCAACATTCTCTGAGAATTCCACCACTTTTAGTAAAAATACCGAGGATTGCAGCAGCAGAGACATCTATCACACCTCTATTAGAAACTTCATCAGTTAACGGACACTATACAATAGACATTTCATTTGACCATTCTTCATTTCAGTTAAAAATTCAACCGTCATTGTAAAATCATTCTGTTGTTATTCTGTAAACATTTTTAAAATAAAATAAAAAAATGGGGTAAACCTGAAAAATATTAAAAAAAAAAAAATTCTTTAAAATATTAAATTAAAATCCCCTTTTTTTATCCATTAATTATCATGTTTAATTAATAAATATATTTTATTATTAATATTCTTGGAATAATTGATGTGGGGGAATCATTGTCACAACTTCTCAAAACCGAGCAAAAAAAAAAAAATAATGTCATCTTTTAACTCTTTGATATTAATTTTCTTAGTGCTTTAAAGGATAAGTCTTTACTTGACAGGGTGAACCAATGGTTAGCAAGACTTTAAAAAAAATGGGGGAAGAGAAATACGGGATTCTCTTCCCCCATTTTTTCTGTCTTTATTGCTATTTTACAAAAATATATTTACAAAGTATTTACAAAAAAATATATTTACAAGCACGAAAGAAAAATAGTCTTTACATGTACATAATACAATCATTATTTATGTTTCTTAGGCATGGAATTAATTCATTTCTCACCGACACCACGCCAAGATATCTGTTGTGCATTGGCACTGGATTTTCATAGGTCACTGAGTATTCAGCCATTAAAAATGTCCCATCTAATAATCCTTGGATGGCTTCTTCTTTATTGAGAGAATCTGGTGCAAAACTGAGTTGAGCTTGAACGTGTCCAGAGCTTTCTGTAGGTAAGTCATTCATGAGCAGGCAGGTAACACGGTCTGGCAGGATTTTTTTCAAGTGCTGTGGATCACTGTTGCCTTGAAAGAAAATTTTTTCACCAAGTTTCATGATGTAAATGATGTTTAAATGAGTTTCCTCCGTGATGCTGCATTGGAAGGTGCAGATTGTTCCATTTTCTTTAATAAGGGAGAAGCACATGATGAAATAATGATGAGTTGGCTTAACACTGACGAGTTGCTTGACAAAGTTGGCTAGTGATTAACTTTCTTAGTTGGTGAGAGAGACTGACGAGGTTGGCTGATAAAGTGGTGAGAAATGAAAATTGTACGCTCTTTTATACGCAAATCATATCCTGTTTCATAACTTCCTGTTTCATAATATCCTGTTTCATAACTTTCTGTTTCATAATATCCTGTTTCATAACTTTCTGTTTCATCATATCCTGTTTCATAACTTTCTGTTTCATCATATCCTGTTTCATAACTTTCTGTTTCATCATATCCTGTTTCATAACTTTCTGTTTCATCATATCCTGTTTCATAACTTTCTGTTTCATCATATCCTGTTTCATAACTTTCTGTTTCATCATATCCTGTTTCATAACTTTCTGTTTCATCATATCCTGTTTCATAACTTTCTGTTTCATCATATCCTGTTTCATAACTTTCTGTTTCATCATATCCTGTTTCATAACTTTCTGTTTCATCATATCCTGTTTCATAACTTTCTGTTTCATCATATCCTGTTTCATAACTTTCTGTTTCATCATATCCTGTTTCATAACTTCCTCATGTTTTTTTGTTTCTCAACTTGTCAAAATGACACTATCAAATGTTATTTCTGAGTGGTCACCAGTGAACCTCCGTCCAGATAAGTATGTGGGGAAATCATTTCACTTTTACGGATTAGCTTGACATTGGATAATTAACTGATAAAACTATATTTTTATCTATTATTCTATATACTATAAATACCCACCCACGTTACATTCATTTATAAAGTAAACTATTTTTTTCCAATAAAATACCGGTGACTAAATTTTGTAACATCATTAAACTATATTTATATCTTTTATTCTATATTCATTTATGAAATAAACTTTTTTAATAATATACTAGTGGCTAAGCATAATTAGTTAATTTAAAACTATATGTTATCTATTTGGAACATATTAATATTAAATACATGTTTTATATCCTTCTCCTAAATTCTATCTAATAAATAATTCTACCAAGAAATGTGTTTCTAAAAAAAAAAAAAAAAAAAAAAAAAAAATTTTTTTTTTTTTTTTTTTTTTTTTTTTTTTTTTTTTTAATAAGAAATAAATATTTGTAGGAGGAAAATTAATTGTAATGGAAAGAATATTATTTTATTTTAGATTGCCAAAGACAATATATATGAAAGTTATTTTGTTTTAAATAGCCAAATATAAAGAAGATAATATATTTTAAGTTGCTTTGGTCTAAAGTTTTTATTCCCACCTCTTTGATGAATCGTTCCCAAGCAAAGTGTTGGTATTTTACAATCAACAACCCCTTTCTAAACGACCACCCGGATAAATGGCTGGACTTTTCATTCGTTGCAACTTTTGATTTTCAGTACGAAACAGGAGTCAATGATTTATCGTGAATAACTGCCATACTACATTTCAATATGGAGATGACTCCCTGGCACGAAACCGCATTTCAATCCGCTATTAGTCATTGGAGAAAATTTGGCACCGAGCCAAATGAGTCCAAGTTTTAAGTAAATGAAATACAAGAGCAAATTCTGATTGACCAATTCCAAATGTTACAAACGGAAAATAAACTTTCACTCCTCATTTATAAAGATTTCCGTTCTTGGAACATTGATTGTGTACTTTATTCTGCAATATCATGATTTATTGACTTGGCACTGAGCCAAATGAGTCCTGAGTCCTGAAAAAGGTAAATGAAATACAAGAGCAAATAAAATTTGGCACTGAGCCAAATGAGTCCTGAGAAAGGTAAATGAAATACAAGAGCAAATTCTGATTGACCAATTCCAAATGTTACAAACGGAAAACAGACTTTTGGTCCTTATTTATAAAGATTTCCGTTCTTGGGACATTGATTGCATACTTTATTCTGCGATATCATGATTTATTAACTTGGCACTGAGCCAAATGAGTCCTGAGTCCTGAGAAAGGTAAATGAAATACAAGAGCAAATTCTGATCTACCAATTCCAAGTGTTACAAACGGAAAATAAGCTTCCGGTTCTCATTTATAGAGATTTCCGTTCCTGTGACACTGATTGTATATTTTATTTTGGGATATCATGATTTATTATCTTGAAAATGTATTTTATCAATTTGGAATTTAATAAAATTAACGTTGGAGATTTTTTGTGACATGCGACAAACCGCTATGAGAAGAATTTTGTTTATATAAATGTTCACACTGGCGATGTGGTTCCCACGTCTGGAACACACTCTATTCAGACGAGCTTAAAAAAAGCATTGACAAAAATGTAGTCGAATGAAAAACAGCACCACAGTCCCTCCAATATGTAACCGAACAAAAATAAAAAATCTGGACATCACGTGATAGGTATTTTAACTTTGGAAGGCAATTCGTCTGGAACACATTCTATTCAGAAGAGCTAAAAAAACCATTGAGAAAAAATCTTATGGATGCAGTCGACTGTAAAACAGCACCACAGTCTCTCCAATATGTATCCGAACAAAAATAAAAAAACTGGATATCACACGATACGTATTTTGACTTTGTAAGGTGAAGACAACCCGTCAGAACTGGTTAAAATCCTTTTATACACATTCTATTCAGACAAACTTGAAAAAACCATTGACCAAAAAAATCTTATGGAAGAGGTCGAATTTAAAACAGCACCGTTTCATAACTTCCAGTTTTATAACTTTTTGTCAATAATATATTAGTGACTAAACATAATTAGATCATTTGAAACTATATCTTATCCATTTGGAACTTATTAATAATAAATAAAAAAGTTTAAGATTCCTCTCCTAAATTTTATTTAATAAATAATTCTCCAAATTCATTCCTTCTAAAAAAAAAAAAAAAAAAAAAAAAAAAAAAATTTTTTTTTTTTTTTTTTTTTTTTTTTTTTTTTTTTTACAAACATTATTTACAAAAGTATATATTTACAAAACACGAAAGAAAAATAGTCTTTACATAATACAATCATTATTGATGTTTTTTTAGGCATGGAATTGATTTATTTTTCACCGACACCACGCCAAGATATCTCAACTTGTTAAAACGACACATGTCATTTCTGGGTGGTCACTGGGGAGGATAAAAGTCTTTGTCCCAATATGGTTCAGGTTCTGAAGGAATATCGTTCCATCCTGGTGGAAAGTCCTCACCGACACCACGCCAAGATATCTCAACTCGTTAAAACGACACATGTCATTTCTGGGTGGTCGCTAGGGAGGATAAAAGTCTTCGTCCCAATATGGTTCAGGTTCTGAAGGAATATCGTTCCATCCTGGTGGAAAGTCGTCCCAGGTGTTTTCATTTGGTTCTTCATCTTCTTCTTCTTCTTCTTCTTCTTCTATTATATATAATTGCTCATTTGGGAATGTCCAAATTTCTACTCCTTCAATCTCTTGTTTTAAATATTGGGGGTTACACATGTTGATTCTTTTGACTTGAAGACTGGCGAGAGATTTGGAGACAAGCAATGCTGACAAAATTATGAGAAATGAAATATTGCATGTTCTTTTATACACGTTATGAAGCAGGAAGTTGTGAAAATAGATTATGAAACAGGAAGTTGTGAAAATAGATTATGAAACAGGAAGTTGGGAAAATAGATTATGCAACAGGAAGTTGGGAAAATAGATTATGCAACAGGAAGTTGGGAAAATAGATTATGCAACAGGAAGTTGGGAAAATAGATTATGCAACAGGAAGTTGGGAAAATAGATTATGCAACAGGAAGTTGGGAAAATAGATTATGCAACAGGAAGTTGGGAAAATAGATTATGCAACAGGAAGTTGTGAAAATAGATTATGCAACAGGAAGTTGTGAAAATAGATTATGCAACAGAAAGTTGTGAAAATAGATTATGCAACAGAAAGTTGTGAAAATAGATTATGCAACAGAAAGTTGTGAAAATAGATTATGAAACAGAAAGTTGTGAAAATAGATTATGAAACAGAAAGAAAAGAGCTGAGTCTGCCTTAAAGTGGGTCACAGGAAGTTTTGAAACAGCTGTGATGACGCCCTAAAGTCTGGTAGAGGTGAAATAGGTTATGATTGTCAAGAGGATATAAAAGACGAGCGCTCATAATCTTGTCTTTTCATTCTGTGAGCTTATACTTTGCTGTGCGCTCATAATCTTGTCTTTTCATTCTGTGAGCTTATACTTTGCTGTTGTGAAGATGTATCAGCTTCGTCAAATGAAACGGAGGAATTACAAAAATATGCATATTGGAATCTCCGTAAAATCGGGGACTTTTAAGAAAAATATGAAGAAACGTGATGTTCTCCAGAAGAAACGTGATGTTCCCCAGAAGAAACGTGATGTTCCCCAGAAGAAACGTGTAAAGATGGAAGTGGACAAGGATGTAGATACGTCATTGGAGCCAAAGCAGTCAACATCAAATGATATAATTCCGCCCCTTATAATAACAGTTCCACGGTTTCCAACTGGAAACTTAATAAATGCGACGATGGATATGACGAATATGGATCGATATTATCATGTTGAGGCATCATTAATAAAAAATGGTGCCTTTGAGTCATTAGTTTTTATAATACAACCCAAATTTCATTGTTAAAATTTCATTGTTAAAATATTTCTATTTCATTGTATTGTTAATTTAAAATAAAAATAAAAAATGGTTAAAGAGGATTTTGGTCCTCTTTAACCATTTTTTTTTTGTCAAAGTTATTGACCATTGGTTCATGTCTTTTTTCTAAACTATACGTATTTTATTTTATTTTTTTTGGAAGCAATCCGTCTAGAACACATTCTATTCAGAAAAAAATCATTGACGTATGAAAACAGCATCACAGTCTCTCCAATATATATCCGAACAAAAAAATAAAATTTCTGGATATTACGTGTTACGTATTTTGACTCTGGAAGGTATTCGTCTGGAACACATTCTATTCAGATGAACTTAAAAAACCATTGACCGAAAAAATCCTATAAAGATGAATAGTCGAATGTAAAACAGCACCACAGTCTCTCCAATAAGTATCCGAACAAAAAAAGAAGACAACACATCTGAACTGGTTAGAATTCTTTTAATCCAGTAGGATGCGTCCGGGTCCCGTTATTTACACAACATTGAAAAATTGTGGGTGTACACAATATTGAAAGATTTGTGGCAACCCGTCTGACAAGGGCTGTACACAATATGTAACAGATTTTATGGTGAAGGCAAGGGTTGTACGTAGCAGATTTTATGGTGAAGGCAACCCGTCTGACAAGGGTTGTACACAATACGTAGCAGATTTTATGGTGAAGGCAAGGATTATACGTAGCAGATTTTATGGTGAAGGCAACCCGTCTGACAAGGGCTGTACACAATATGTAACAGATTTTATGGTGAAGGCAACCCGTCTGACAAGGGCTGTACACAATACGTAACAGATTTTATGGTGACGGCAACTCTTCTGACAAGGGTTGTACACAATACGTAGCAGATTTTATGGTGACGGCAACTCTTCTGACAATGGTTATACACAATATCTGTTTAGATTTTGTGGTGAAGGTTCTGACAATGGTTGTGCACAATATCTGTTTAGATTTTGTGGTGAAGGTTCTGACAATGGTTGTGCACAATATCTGTTTAGATTTTGTGGTGAAGGTTCTGACAATGGTTGTGCACAATATCTGTTTAGATTTTGTGGTGAAGGCAACTCTTCTGACAAGGATTATACACAATATGTAACAGATTTTGTGGTGACTCTTCTGACAAGGATTATACACAATATGTAACAAATTTTTATGGCCTCCAATGGATAATTTTTTTTTCATTCCGGAAATGACGTCATGATTTTTTTTATTCCGGAAATGACGTCATGATTTTTTTAATTCCGGAAATGACGTCATTTTTTTAAGACGCTCTGATTGGTTGTCGTGTTTAGAATGCAGTGATTTGATTGGTTGTTTATTTACACAGCTGTGATTTGATTGGCTATCCATTTAGTAATGTAGTGGTTGGATTGGTTCCTGTAGTGGACGAGCTCAATTTTTTTTTCGGGTGGCTATATAAGTAAGTTATTTTTCTGGGGTTGGGCGGGCGGGTAACAGTATGATATAATAATTCAGAGACTACAGACGTACTTACAATACTCCTAATTATTATTAATAAATAATATGTAATAATTTAATATTACTACTACTACTACTACTACTACTAATAATAATAATAATAATAATAAAATACTACTAATAATAAAATACTAATTTTGTAGAAATTAATACTTTGACATTGGATAAGATTGTAATAATTAGGAATAAGAACAAAAAATACTAGTATTGTAGAAATAAGTACTTTGACATTGGATAAGATTGTAATAATTAGGAACAAAAAATACTAGTATTGTAAAAATAAGTACTTTGACATTGGATAAGATTGTAATAATTAGGAACAAAAAATACTAGTATTGTAGAAATAAGTACTTTGACATTGGATAAGATTGTAATAATTAGGAATAAGAATTAAAAAAATAAGAACAGATATTATGGTGAAGGCAACCCGTCTTTTTCGATAAATTATATATTTATAACATAAGCAAAGGTATAATATACATGCATAAAAAATCTCCCATCTTGTAACATATAATGACCCCATGAAAGGGTGAACTCATGGATAACTTTTAGAAAACCTAGATACCGTGACATGTTGACTTTTTCAACAACGGGTCATCGTTCGCAGCGTACTATGAACCAGTTGGTCCTTTCTAGCACTTTGGAAACACTCACCCTACTTGCAAGCTTGTGCACCCCGAATTGTTCTATGACCATAGGATTGTTTAGCGAGCGTTTGAGTGAGTGTACACTAGCTGCTACCGTCTTACGACATGAAAAATATTCAACATCGGTATCTTTCTCTGAATAGGTTCAGAGTCTTGCGCGAATTAACTAAACGCACAAGATGTTCTAAAAGGAATCCACGAGAGGTTATTACAGATTATGTCACAAGAAAAGGAAACTTCACATCATTCTTTAAAATAAAATAAACAAATGTCGCATATCCCAAGAATGAAAATTAGATTTCCAATACACGTTTAGATTGTATCTTAAAATATGACATCATAAAACAACCTTGTTGAAATTTTGAAAACAACATATCAATCTGATAACTTTAAATAATACAATACAAAACATTACACTTACCCAGTCTCACGAAACGTAGCGTATGAAGTATATTTCCATGGCATGTTAACCGATGCTTCTCACCAAAGAGAATACTTGATACCATATTATGGAATACCTTTTCGTATTATTATAATATACCATAGATTACATTCTATACTATTATAGATAACGTTTTCCCAGAGACAAATCATCTCATTTTACTTTTGGGAAAAAATTCTCTCCTAATATTTAATTCTTAAAAAAAAAAAAAAAAAAAAAAAAAAAAAAAAAAAAAATTTTTTTTTTTTTTTTTTTTTTTTTTTTTTTTTTTACAGGAACATTAAACTTGAAATTTAATTTATCAAGTTAATAATATAATAATGATTAAAATGAAACAAACGCATGTCGCATATCTAGTTCCACATGGATATAAAATATAATTCAAGTTATGTAATCATGTTATCTTAGAATAAAATAAACAAGTTACGTCACAAGAATCTTACATCCTTTAAAATAAAAACACTATCCACATGGATATAAAATGTAGTTCAAGTTATGTAATCATGTTATCTTAGAATAAAATAAACAAGTTACGTCACAAGAATCTTATATCCTTTAAAATAAAAACACTATCCACATGGATATAAAATATAGTTCAAGTTATGTAATCACCATATCGTTTAAAATAAAAACAAACACATATTTCATATATCGTAAAATTTATGTCACGTTACCTATCCAACATATCGTTATTCCCAAAATGTGTCATCGGTGTTCAAAAATGATAAACAATCACCTGGTAAAGCTAAAAAATATGAAACGTAATACTTACCCAATCTTAAGAAACGAATCAAATGATACAGGCCAACCAATAGTTTTCACCAGTCTGAACGATATTACCTTTCCCCGATCTCCTAATATTTAATTCTTAAAAAAAAAAAAAAAAAAAAAAAAAAATTTTTTTTTTTTTTTTTTTTTTTTTTTTTTACAGGAACATTAAACTTGAAATTTAATTTATCAAGTTAATAATATAATAATGATTAAAATGAAACAAACGCATGTCGCATATCTAGTTCCAAATGGATATAAAATATAATTCAAGTTATGTAATCATGTTATCTTAGAATAAAATAAACAAGTTACGTCACAAGAATCTTACATCCTTTAAAATAAAAACACTATCCTAATGGATATAAAATGTAGTTCAAGTTATGTGCACAATATCTGTTTAGATTTTGTGGTGAAGGCAACTCTTCTGACAAGGATTATACACAATATGTAACAGATTTTGTGATGACTCTTCTGACAAGGATTATACACAATATGTAACAGATTTTGTGGTGACTCTTCTGACAAGGATTATACACAATATGTAACAGATTTTGTGGTGACTCTTCTGACAAGGATTATACACAATATGTAACAGATTTTGTGGTGACTCTTCTGACAAGGATTATACACAATATGTAACAAATTTTTATGGCCTCCAATGGATAATTTTTTTTTCATTCCGGAAATGACGTCATGATTTTTTTTATTCCGGAAATGACGTCATTTTTTTAAGACGCTCTGATTGGTTGTCGTGTTTAGAATGCAGTGATTTGATTGGTTGTTTATTTACACAGCTGTGATTTGATTGGCTATCCATTTAGTAATGTAGTGGTTGGATTGGTTCCTGTAGTGGACGAGCTCAATTTTTTTTTTTCGGGTGGCTATATAAGTAAGTTATTTTTCTGGGGTTGGGCGGGCGGGTAACAGTATGATATAATAATTCAGAGACTACAGACGTACTTACAATGCTCCTAATTATTATTAATAAATAATATGTAATAATTTAATATTACTACTACTACTACTAATAATAATAATAATAATAATAATAATAATAAAATACTACTAATAATAATAAAATACTACTAATAATAATAAAATACTAATTTTGTAGAAATAAGTACTTTGACATTGGATAAGATTGTAATAATTAGGAATAAGAACAAAAAATACTAGTATTGTAGAAATAAGTACTTTGACATTGGATAAGATTGTAATAATTAGGAATAAGAACAAAAAATACTAGTATTGTAGAAATAAGTACTTTGACATTGGATAAGATTGTAATAATTAGGAATAAGAATTAAAAAAATAAGAACAAAAAAATATTAGTATTGTAGAAATAAGTACTTTGACATTGTAAGAGTTAAAAAAAACAACTAATTAGAGAACATGGAAATGTAGACTTTAGTATGTAGACTTTTATAAATTATAATATGAAAATACAAAAGCTTTTCCTACAGCCTGCGCTTCGCTTGGCCTCCGGAACGCTTTTGTATTTTCATATTCTAATTTATAAAAGTTTCTATCTTTCCTAACAATAAAAAATAATAATTAAGAGACGTTATTTCTTAATTACAATAATAAAAAAATTCCGTTGGTTCTCATTTAGATCTTTCAAAAGACTGACGAAATAATGTTTTTATGAATATCGGTATGGCATCGGTCTGTGTATATCGTCATCAAATAACGAATGCATCTTGTTGATGCTGATCAAATTAATAAAGTAACAGACATCGCAATGGATATACTAATACATTACACAAATACACTAATACATTACACAAATATATACACACACACACACAACAATTAAATAAACATAAAGGTAAGTGGGGAGGTAAGTTTTGTTTTTAATTTACTGTAATTTCCGTATCTTAGGTAGGAAGAAATATTAGAATGATCCAATAGTTTCTAATTATTGAATAATATCAGGTAGTGTGTTCTCCATTGACGTTATGTTGTATACATAATTGACTGTAGAAGAATTATGTTCGTATGTCTGTAACAAGATAACTCTTGTTACGGGGCTCTGCCAAAGTACATAAAATCTCCCTCCAATTGATCATTATTAATCCACTGTTATACAAAAGTCCCCAAGTTTCTTCTAGAATAGTGTGTGTCACGCAATGGCATAATATGATGTAGTTATAATGTTCTTGACTGCCCCATTAGAACTGCAGAATTATAATACTTCCCCTGATTTCATGTTCTTGACTGCCCCCATTAGAACTGCAGAATTATAATACTTCCCCTGATTTCATGTTCTTGACTGCCCCCATTAGAACTGCAGAATTATAATACTTCCCCTGATTTCATGTTCTTGACTGCCCCCCATTAGAACTGCAGAATTATAATACTTTTCCTGATTTCATGTTCTTGACTGCAATGTTTGTTGGGATTCTTCTCCCAATTATAGTACAATCTACTACTTAAAATGACCTCTATAGAATCTTATCTTACTCACCCCCCCTTTTTTAATTGTTTTATTGGGTACCAAATCAAAGACCTTTCTCATAATCAATAAAAGTCATGTATGGAAGCCTCACCCACTCTTTCATCTATAATCTGTATAGAAGACCTCATCTTTTTTTTTTTGAATACCCCCTCCATTTCAATAATATTCCCCATCCATTTCAACCACTGTAGACCAATGTCTATAACATACACACACACTAAATACAAGATACTTTTCACTTATACCTTTTCTTGGCCTCCAATAATGAAGCTATTTTTAATCTCACAAGATACTTTTTGTACTCTTCCAACAGATGATGATATGAGCAGCTGTAATAAAGTTTTCTCATCTCAACATTCAGTTCAAGTTATCTCACTCACAAGATACTTTTTGTACTCTTCCTTAACAGATAATGATATGAACAGCTGTAATAAAGTTTTCTCATCTCAACATTCAGTTCAAGTTATCTCACACACAAGACTTTTTATACTTTATAGCTCCTCCTTAAAAGATAATGAAATGAACAGCTGTAATAAAGTTTTCTCATCTCAACATTCAGTTCAAGTTATCTCATACACAAGACTTTTTGTACTTTATAGCTCCTCCTTCACAGATAATGATATGAAAAGCTGTAATAAAGTTTTCTCATCTCAACATTCAGTTTAGGTTATCTCATACACAAGACTTTTTATACTTTATAGCCTCCCTTTTTAAAAATAATGATATGAACAGCTGTAATAAAGTTTTCTCATCTCAATATTCAGTTTAGGTTATCTCATACACAAGACTTTTTATACTTTATAGCCTCCTTTTTAAAAATTTCATCAGAGTAAGAGTCAATGATATGAACAGCTGTAATAAAGTTTTCTCATCTCAATATTCAGTTTAGGTTATCTCATACACAAGACTTTTTATACTTTATAGCCCCCCCCCTTCACAGATAATGAACATGATAGCAGCTGTATTAAAGTTTTCTCATCTCAACCAACATTCAGTTTAGGTTATCTCATACACAAGACTTTTTATACTTTATAGCCCCCCTTCACAGATAATGAAATGAGCAGCTGTATTAAAGTTTTCTCATCTCAACCAACATTCAGTTTAAGTTATCTCATACACAAGACTTTGTAATTTATAGCCCCCTCCTTTAAAAGATAATGACATGAACAGCTGTATTAAAGTTTTCTCATCTCAAATATTCAGTTCAAGTTATCTCTCACACACAAGACTTTGTAAGCCCCTCCTTTAAAAGATAATGACATGAACAGCTGTATTAAAGTTTTCTCATCTCAAATATTCAGTTCAAGTTATCTCACACACAAGACTTTGTAAGCCCCTCCTTTAAAAGATAATAACATGAACAGCTGTATTAAAGTTTTCTCATCTCAAATATTCAGTTCAAGTTATCTCACACACAAGACTTTGTAAGCCCCCTCCTTTAAAAGATAATAACATGAACAGCTGTATTAAAGTTTTCTCATCTCAATATTCAGTTCAAGTTATCTCACACACAAGACTTTGTAAGCCCCTCCTTTAAAAGATAATGACATGAACAGCTGTATTAAAGTTTTCTCATCTCAATATTCAGTTCAAGTTATCTCATACCAACACACACACAAGACTTTTTGTATTTTATAGCCCCCTCCTTTAAAAGATAATGACATGAGCAGCTGTAATAAAGTTTTCTCATCTCAACACACACAAGACTTTTTGTATTTTATAGTCCCCTCCTTTAAAAGATAATGACATGAGCAGCTGTAATAAAGTTTTCTCATCTCAACACACACACACAAGACTTTTTGTATTTTATAGTCCCCAACAGATAATGACATGAGCAGCTGTAATAAAGTTTTCTCATCTCAACACACACACAAGACTTTTTGTATTTTATAGTCCCCAACAGATAATGACATGAGCAGCTGTAATAAAGTTTTCTCATCTCAACACACACACAAGACTTTTTGTATTTTATAGTCCCCCCCAACAGATAATGACATGAGCAGCTGTAATAAAGTTTTCTCATCTCAACACACACAAGACTTTTTGTATTTTATAGTCCCCCCAACAGATAATGATATGAGCAGCTGTAATCAAGTTTTCTCATACCAACACACACGTCCTTTCATCTATTATCTTTTAAGTTACAACTTTACAAATATTATACATAACATATCAAATATAAACCATTAGATAGAAACTTTTATAAATTAGAATATGAAAATGCAAAAGCGTTCCGGAGGCCAAGCGAAGCGCGGCCGTAGGAAAAGCTTTTGCATTTTCATATTATATGTAATTTATAAAAGTCTACATACTAAGGTCTACATTCCATTGAACTTTTTTTATTTAAATTTAAAAATGTGATGAATATGATTTAGTTAAAAATTTGGGTTGATTTCATTCGTAATCACAGTACAACAAACACTTTTATCATAAAAAATTCAAATTATCTTTAAAACAGCTGGTTTGTTACATTTAGCAATATTTAATAATGATCATAAAGTCAGTTTTAGTCTCACAAATAGTTTAAATTTAAAAAAGTAAGTGAATATTGTCAAATTTCATATAACGGCAAGGAAGATTAGATTTCCGAGAAACCATTTTGATAACAAATAGGAAGATAATGATACTTATACTGACTTTTGGGAACGGTTATTGTATACTGACACTAATAACAGACTGTTAAGTGATTTTAAACTTCAGTTCTATGCTTAAATTAAAAATGTAACTGAAAATTTGGGTTGATTTCATTTGTAACGCCACGATACGGGGGTGAGGAATCAAATTATCTTAAAAACAGCTGGTTTGTTACATTTAGCAATATTTAATAATGATCATAAAGTCAGTTAATGATCATAAAGTCAGTTTTAGTCTCACAAATAGTTTAAATTTAAAAAAATAGGTGAATATTGTCAAATTTCATATAACGGCAAGGAAAGATTAGATTTCCGAGAAAACCATTTTTTCACAAATAGTAAAATAATGATACTTATACTGACTTTTGGGAACGGTTATTGTATACTGACACTAATAACAGACTGTTAAGTGATTTTAAACTTCAATTCTATGCTTAAATTAAAAATGTAACTGAAAATTTGGGTTGATTTCATTTGTAACGCCACGATACGGGGGTGGGGAATCAAATTATCTTAAAAACAGATGGTTTGTTACATTTAGCAATATTTAATAATGATCATAATGTCAGTTTTAGTCTCACAAATAGTTTAAATTTAAAAAAATAGGTGAATATTGTCAAATTTCATATAACGGCAAGGAAAGATTAGATTTCCGAGAAAACCATTTTTTCACAAATAGTAAAATAATGATACTTATACTGACTTTTGGGAACGGTTATTGTATACTGACACTAATAACAGACTGTTAAGTGATTTAAAACTTCAGTTCTATGCTTAAATTAAAAATGTAACTGAAAATTTGGGTTGATTTCATTTGTAAAAGATCACACATTAGGATAGGGGAATTATCTTAAAACAGCTGGTTTGTTACATTTAGCAATCTTTAATAATGATCATAAAGTCAGTTTTAATCTCACAAATAGTTTAAATAAAAAAAATATATAGGTGAATATTGTCAAATTTCATATAACGGCAAGGAAGATTCCGAGAAAACCATTTTGATAACTTAAGTTAAAAATGTAACTGAAAATTTGGGTTGATATGAGCAGTTGTATTTTGATATGAGCAGTTGTATTAAAGTTTTCTCATCTCAATATTCAGTTTAAGTTATCTCATGCCAACACACAATACTTTTTGACCTTATAGGCCCCCTCTCCTTCACAGATGCCCAAACAATATAATGAAGACTATTAAGTGATTTTTAAACACTATATTCTGTGTTTAAATTAAACAAAAATAGTTCAAAATTGATTGATTTCACTTGTAATCATATTTTTTAAAAACACACGGAGGCTTTAGAAGCTGAATTGCCCCCTTTTTTCTTTTTCTTCTTTAATCTCATAAAAACGTTTTAAAGTTAAATAGAGTAAAGAAATTACGATTTGCAGAGGGAATAACATTTAGCCTGAATAGAATCTGACAAAGTGAATACAGAGGGATTATTTATAATATATTATTGTTAAAAGCATTTTTTGAGAATTAACAAAAGCGGATAACAGTTGTAGAAATGAATACTGGCCGGAAAAAAATTCGTTATCTTAATGCAATTTTTTTTTTTTTTAAAAAAAAGGATAAGATTCTCAATAATAAAGTCTTGTCTCAACGTCTGACTTTATCAAAAAAAAAAAAAATTTACTTACAATTTATTCTGAAACGATACCTTCAGGAAGATGCGTGCGATGCCGTCAACAAACACTTTTTTTCCGTCCAACTTGATTCCTATCCTTTCTCAAGCGTCAATGTCGCTGTACTTTATGTTTCCGTAAGAGATATCAGGCAAAACTGAAGTAGTTAGTGCTGAAAACTTTCATATTTATACATTTATATTTTACTGAAAAAACACATAATTCTTAGAATACGGTCAAAGATTCAAGTTCTTTTTGCTGTGTGTCTTTCCGTGAAAGAACGATTACGCGATAATAAACATTCTCAAAATGCTTTAGTTTATTTCCAAATCGGGGGAAAACCAGTTACACCATAACACATTACGCATGGCAGCTTCCGACACACAAGATTACCGAGTTATTTCAAGTTTCTGAGAATTAGAATAGGAAGGGAATTTCATTTATGCAATGATCTCAAAATGCTTTAGTTTATTTCCAAATCGGGGGAAAACCAGTTACACCATAACATTTTTTATTTCAAGTTTCTGAGAATTAGAATAGGAAGGGAATTTCATTTATGCAATGATCTCAAAATGCTTTAGTTTATTTCCAAATCGGGGGAAAACCAGTTACACCATAACATTTTTTATTTCAAGTTTCTGAGAATTAGAATAGGAAGGGAATTTCATTTATGCAACGATCTCAAAATGCTTTAGTTTATTTCCAAATCGGGGGGGAAACCAGTTACACCATAACATTTTTTATTTCAAGTTTCTGAGAATTAGAATAGGAAGGGAATTTCATTTATGCAATGATCTCAAAATGCTTTAGTTTATTTCCAAATCGGGGGAAAACCAGTTACACCATAACATTTTTTATTTCAAGTTTCTGAGAATTAGAATAGGAAGGGAATTTCTTTATGCAACGATCTCAAAATGCTTTAGTTTATTTCCAAATCGGGGGAAAACCAGTTACACATAACATTTTTTATTTCAAGTTTCTGAGAATTAGAATAGGAAGGGAATTGCCTTTACGCAACGGTAAACGTTCTCAAAATGCTTTAGTTTATTTCCAAATCGGGGGAAAACCAGTTACACCATAACATTTTATTTTTCGCATCGCAACTGTCGACACACAAGACCGTGATTACAGAGTTTTACAAGTTTCTGAGAATTAGAATAGAAAGGGAATTGCCTTTATGAATAACATTATCTTGACTATAAAAGCAGAATCACGACTCTAAGTAACATAAAGTACAGCGACATTGACGCTTGAGAAAGGATAGGAATCAAGTTGGACGGAAAAAAGTGTTTGTTGACGGCATCGCACGCATCTTCCTGAAGGTATCGTTTCAGAATAAATTGTAAGTAAATTTTTTTTTTTTTTGATAAAGTCAGACGTTGAGACAAGACTTTATTATTGAGAATCTTATCCTTTTTTTTAAAAAAAAAAAAAAAAAATTGCATTAAGATAACGAATTTTTTTCCGGCCAGTATTCATTTCTACAACTGTTATCCGCTTTTGTTAATTCTCAAAAAATGCTTTTAACAATAATATATTATAAATAATCCCTCTGTATTCACTTTGTCAGATTCTATTCAGGCTAAATGTTATTCCCTCTGCAAATCGTAATTTCTTTACTCTATTTAACTTTAAAACGTTTTTATGAGATTAAAGAAGAAAAAGAAAAAAAGGGGGGCAATTCAGCTTCTAAAGCCTCCGTGTGTTTTTAAAAAATATGATTACAAGTGAAATCAATCAATTTTGAACTATTTTTGTTTAATTTAAACACAGAATATAGTGTTTAAAAATCACTTAATAGTCTTCATTATATTGTTTGGGCATCTGTGAAGGAGAGGGGGGCCTATAAGGTCAAAAAGTATTGTGTGTTGGCATGAGATAACTTAAACTGAATATTGAGATGAGAAAACTTTAATACAACTGCTCATATCAAAATACAACTGCTCATATCAACCCAAATTTTCAGTTACATTTTTAACTTAAGTTATCAAAATGGTTTTCTCGGAATCTTCCTTGCCGTTATATGAAATTTGACAATATTCACCTATATATTTTTTTTATTTAAACTATTTGTGAGATTAAAACTGACTTTATGATCATTATTAAAGATTGCTAAATGTAACAAACCAGCTGTTTTAAGATAATTCCCCTATCCTAATGTGTGATCTTTTACAAATGAAATCAACCCAAATTTTCAGTTACATTTTTAATTTAAGCATAGAACTGAAGTTTTAAATCACTTAACAGTCTGTTATTAGTGTCAGTATACAATAACCGTTCCCAAAAGTCAGTATAAGTATCATTATTTTACTATTTGTGAAAAAATGGTTTTCTCGGAAATCTAATCTTTCCTTGCCGTTATATGAAATTTGACAATATTCACCTATTTTTTTAAATTTAAACTATTTGTGAGACTAAAACTGACATTATGATCATTATTAAATATTGCTAAATCAAACAAACCATCTGTTTTTAAGATAATTTGATTCCCCACCCCCGTATCGTGGCGTTACAAATGAAATCAACCCAAATTTTCAGTTACATTTTTAATTTAAGCATAGAATTGAAGTTTAAAATCACTTAACAGTCTGTTATTAGTGTCAGTATACAATAACCGTTCCCAAAAGTCAGTATAAGTATCATTATTTTACTATTTGTGAAAAAATGGTTTTCTCGGAAATCTAATCTTTCCTTGCCGTTATATGAAATTTGACAATATTCACCTATTTTTTTAAATTTAAACTATTTGTGAGACTAAAACTGACTTTATGATCATTAACTGACTTTATGATCATTATTAAATATTGCTAAATGTAACAAACCAGCTGTTTTTAAGATAATTTGATTCCTCACCCCCGTATCGTGGCGTTACAAATGAAATCAACCCAAATTTTCAGTTACATTTTTAATTTAAGCATAGAACTGAAGTTTAAAATCACTTAACAGTCTGTTATTAGTGTCAGTATACAATAACCGTTCCCAAAAGTCAGTATAAGTATCATTATCTTCCTATTTGTTATCAAAATGGTTTCTCGGAAATCTAATCTTCCTTGCCGTTATATGAAATTTGACAATATTCACTTACTTTTTTAAATTTAAACTATTTGTGAGACTAAAACTGACTTTATGATCATTATTAAATATTGCTAAATGTAACAAACCAGCTGTTTTAAAGATAATTTGAATTTTTTATGATAAAAGTGTTTGTTGTACTGTGATTACGAATGAAATCAACCCAAATTTTTAACTAAATCATATTCATCACATTTTTAAATTTAAATAAAAAAAGTTCAATGGAATGTAGACCTTAGTATGTAGACTTTTATAAATTACATATAATATGAAAATGCAAAAGCTTTTCCTACGGCCGCGCTTCGCTTGGCCTCCGGAACGCTTTTGCATTTTCATATTCTAATTTATAAAAGTTTCTATCTAATGGTTTATATTTGATATGTTATGTATAATATTTGTAAAGTTGTAACTTAAAAGATAATAGATGAAAGGACGTGTGTGTTGGTATGAGAAAACTTGATTACAGCTGCTCATATCATTATCTGTTGGGGGGGGGACTATAAAATACAAAAAGTCTTGTGTGTGTTGAGATGAGAAAACTTTATTACAGCTGCTCATGTCATTATCTGTTGGGGACTATAAAATACAAAAAGTCTTGTGTGTGTGTTGAGATGAGAAAACTTTATTACAGCTGCTCATGTCATTATCTGTTGGGGGGGACTATAAAATACAAAAAGTCTTGTGTGTGTGTTGAGATGAGAAAACTTTATTACAGCTGCTCATGTCATTATCTGTTGGGGACTATAAAATACAAAAAGTCTTGTGTGTGTGTGTTGAGATGAGAAAACTTTATTACATCTGCTCATGTCATTATCTGTTAGGGACTATAAAATACAAAAAGTCTTGTGTGTGTGTGTTGAGATGAGAAAACTTTATTACAGCTGCTCATGTCATTATCTTTTAAAGGAGGGGGCTATAAAATACAAAAAGTCTTGTGTGTGTTGAGATGAGAAAACTTTATTACAGCTGCTCATGTCATTATCTTTTAAAGGAGGGGGCTATAAAATACAAAAAGTCTTGTGTGTGTGTTGGTATGAGATAACTTGAACTGAATATTGAGATGAGAAAACTTTAATACAGCTGTTCATGTCATTATCTTTTAAAGGAGGGGGCTTACAAAGTCTTGTGTGTGAGATAACTTGAACTGAATATTGAGATGAGAAAACTTTAATACAGCTGTTCATGTTATTATCTTTTAAAGGAGGGGGCTTACAAAGTCTTGTGTGTGAGATAACTTGAACTGAATATTTGAGATGAGAAAACTTTAATACAGCTGTTCATGTTATTATCTTTTAAAGGAGGGGGCTTACAAAGTCTTGTGTGTGAGATAACTTGAACTGAATATTTGAGATGAGAAAACTTTAATACAGCTGTTCATGTCATTATCTTTTAAAGGAGGGGGCTTACAAAGTCTTGTGTGTGAGATAACTTGAACTGAATGTTGGTTGAGATGAGAAAACTTTAATACAGCTGCTCATTTCATTATCTTTTAAAGGAGGGGGGCTATAAAGTACAAAAAGTCTTGTGTATGAGATAACTTAAACTGAATGTTGGTTGAGATGAGAAAACTTTAATACAGCTGCTCATTTCATTATCTGTGAAGGGGGGCTATAAAGTATAAAAAGTCTTGTGTATGAGATAACCTAAACTGAATATTGAGATGAGAAAACTTTATTACAGCTGTTCATATCATGTGACTCTTACTCCTGATGATAATTTTTAAAAAGGGAGGCTATAAAGTATAAAAAGTCTTGTGTATGAGATAACCTAAACTGAATATTGAGATGAGAAAACTTTATTACAGCTGTTCATATCATTATTTTTAAAAAGGGAGGCTATAAAGTATAAAAAGTCTTGTGTATGAGATAACCTAAACTGAATGTTGAGATGAGAAAACTTTATTACAGCTTTTCATATCATTATCTGTGAAGGAGGAGCTATAAAGTACAAAAAGTCTTGTGTATGAGATAACTTGAACTGAATGTTGAGATGAGAAAACTTTATTACAGCTGTTCATTTCATTATCTTTTAAGGAGGAGCTATAAAGTATAAAAAGTCTTGTGTGTGAGATAACTTGAACTGAATGTTGAGATGAGAAAACTTTATTACAGCTGTTCATTTCATTATCTTTTAAGGAGGAGTACAAAAAGTATCTTGTGAGTGAGATAACTTGAACTGAATGTTGAGATGAGAAAACTTTATTACAGCTGCTCATATCATCATCTGTTGGAAGAGTACAAAAAGTATCTTGTGAGATTAAAAATAGCTTCATTATTGGAGGCCAAGAAAAGGTATAAGTGAAAAGTATCTTGTATTTAGTGTGTGTGTATGTTATAGACATTGGTCTACAGTGGTTGAAATGGATGGGGAATATTATTGAAATGGAGGGGGTATTCAAAAAAAAGATGAGGTCTTCTATACAGATTATAGATGAAAGAGTGGGTGAGGCTTCCATACATGACTTTTATTGATTATGAGAAAGGTCTTTGATTTGGTACCCAATAAAACAATTAAAAAAGGGGGGTGAGTAAGATAAGATTCTATAGAGGTCATTTTAAGTAGTAGATTGTACTATAATTGGGAGAAGAATCCCAACAAACATTGCAGTCAAGAACATGAAATCAGGGGAAGTATTATAATTCTGCAGTTCTAATGGGGGGCAGTCAAGAACATGAAATCAGGGGAAGTATTATAATTCTGCAGTTCTAATGGGGGGCAGTCAAGAACATGAAATCAGGGGAAGTATTATAATTCTGCAGTTCTAATGGGGGGCAGTCAAGAACATGAAATCAGGGGAAGTATTATAATTCTGCAGTTCTAATGGGGCAGTCAAGAACATTATAACTACATCATATTATGCCATTGCGTGACACACACTATTCTAGAAGAAACTTGGGGACTTTTGTATAACAGTGGATTAATAATGATCAATTGGAGGGAGATTTTATGTACTTTGGCAGAGCCCCCATAACAAGAGTTATCTTGTTACAGACATACGAACATAATTCTTCTACAGTCAATTATGTATACAACATAACGTCAATGGAGAACACACTACCTGATATTATTCAATAATTAGAAACTATTGGATCATTCTAATATTTCTTCCTACCTAAGATACGGAAATTACAGTAAATTAAAAACAAAACTTACCTCCCCACTTACCTTTATGTTTATTTAATTGTTGTGTGTGTGTGTGTATATATTTGTGTAATGTATTAGTGTATTTGTGTAATGTATTAGTATATCCATTGCGATGTCTGTTACTTTATTAATTTGATCAGCATCAACAAGATGCATTCGTTATTTGATGACGATATACACAGACCGATGCCATACCGATATTCATAAAAACATTATTTCGTCAGTCTTTTGAAAGATCTAAATGAGAACCAACGGAATTTTTTTATTATTGTAATTAAGAAATAACGTCTCTTAATTATTATTTTTTATTGTTAGGAAAGATAGAAACTTTTATAAATTAGAATATGAAAATACAAAAGCGTTCCGGAGGCCAAGCGAAGCGCAGGCTGTAGGAAAAGCTTTTGTATTTTCATATTATAATTTATAAAAGTCTACATACTAAAGTCTACATTTCCATGTTCTCTAATTAGTTGTTTTTTTTAACTCTTACAATGTCAAAGTACTTATTTCTACAATACTAATATTTTTTTGTTCTTATTTTTTTAATTCTTATTCCTAATTATTACAATCTTATCCAATGTCAAAGTACTTATTTCTACAATACTAGTATTTTTTGTTCTTATTCCTAATTATTACAATCTTATCCAATGTCAAAGTACTTATTTCTACAATACTAGTATTTTTTGTTCTTATTCCTAATTATTACAATCTTATCCAATGTCAAAGTACTTATTTCTACAAAATTAGTATTTTATTATTAGTAGTATTTTATTATTATTAGTATTATTATTATTATTATTATTATTATTATTATTAGTAGTAGTAGTAGTAATATTAAATTATTACATATTATTTATTAATAATAATTAGGAGCATTGTAAGTACGTCTGTAGTCTCTGAATTATTATATCATACTGTTACCCGCCCGCCCAACCCCAGAAAAATAACTTACTTATATAGCCACCCGAAAAAAAAAATTGAGCTCGTCCACTACAGGAACCAATCCAACCACTACATTACTAAATGGATAGCCAATCAAATCACAGCTGTGTAAATAAACAACCAATCAAATCACTGCATTCTAAACACGACAACCAATCAGAGCGTCTTAAAAAATGACGTCATTTCCGGAATAAAAAAATCATGACGTCATTTCCGGAATGAAAAAAAAATTATCCATTGGAGGCCATAAAAATTTGTTACATATTGTGTATAATCCTTGTCAGAAGAGTCACCACAAAATCTGTTACATATTGTGTATAATCCTTGTCAGAAGAGTCACCACAAAATCTGTTACATATTGTGCATAATCCTTGTCAGAAGAGTCACCACAAAATCTGTTACATATTGTGTATAATCCTTGTCAGAAGAGTCATCACAAAATCTGTTACATATTGTGTATAATCCTTGTCAGAAGAGTTGCCTTCACCACAAAATCTGTTACATATTGTGTACATAACTTGAACTACATTTTATATCCATTAGGATAGTGTTTTTATTTTAAAGGATGTAAGATTCTTGTGACGTAACTTGTTTATTTTATTCTAAGATAACATGATTACATAACTTGAATTATATTTTATATCCATTTGGAACTAGATATGCGACATGCGTTTGTTTCATTTTAATCATTATTATATTATTAACTTGATAAATTAAATTTCAAGTTTAATGTTCCTGTAAAAAAAAAAAAAAATTTTTTTTTTTTTTTTTTTTTTTTTTTTTTTTTTTTTTAAGAAATAAATATTAGGAGATCGGGGAAAGGTAATATCGTTCAGACTGGTGAAAACTATTGGTTGGCCTGTATCATTTGATTCGTTTCTTAAGATTGGGTAAGTATTACGTTTCATATTTTTTAGCTTTACCAGGTGATTGTTTATCATTTTTGAACACCGATGACACATTTTGGGAATAACGATATGTTGGATAGGTAACGTGACATAAATTTTACGATATATGAAATATGTGTTTGTTTTTATTTTAAACGATATGGTGATTACATAACTTGAACTATATTTTATATCCATGTGGATAGTGTTTTTATTTTAAAGGATATAAGATTCTTGTGACGTAACTTGTTTATTTTATTCTAAGATAACATGATTACATAACTTGAACTACATTTTATATCCATGTGGATAGTGTTTTTATTTTAAAGGATGTAAGATTCTTGTGACGTAACTTGTTTATTTTATTCTAAGATAACATGATTACATAACTTGAATTATATTTTATATCCATGTGGAACTAGATATGCGACATGCGTTTGTTTCATTTTAATCATTATTATATTATTAACTTGATAAATTAAATTTCAAGTTTAATGTTCCTGTAAAAAAAAAAAAAAATTTTTTTTTTTTTTTTTTTTTTTTTTTTTTTTTTTTTTTTTTAAGAATTAAATATTAGGAGAGAATTTTTTCCCAAAAGTAAAATGAGAAGATTTGTCTCTGGGAAAACGTTATCTATAATAGTATAGAATGTAATCTATGGTATATTATAATAATACGAAAAGGTATTCCATAATATGGTATCAAGTATTCTCTTTGGTGAGAAGCATCGGTTAACATGCCATGGAAATATACTTCATACGCTACGTTTCGTGAGACTGGGTAAGTTTTGTATTGTATTATTTAAAGTTATCAGATTGATATGTTGTTTTCAAAATTTCAACAAGGTTGTTTTATGATGTCATATTTTAAGATACAATCTAAACGTGTATTGGAAATCTAATTTTCATTCTTGGGATATGCGACATTTGTTTATTTTATTTTAAAGAATGATGTGAAGTTTCCTTTTCTTGTGACATAATCTGTAATAACCTCTCGTGGATTCCTTTTAGAACATCTTGTGCGTTTAGTTAATTCGCGCAAGACTCTGAACCTATTCAGAGAAAGATACCGATGTTGAATATTTTTCATGTCGTAAGACGGTAGCAGCTAGTGTACACTCACTCAAACGCTCGCTAAACAATCCTATGGTCATAGAACAATTCGGGGTGCACAAGCTTGCAAGTAGGGTGAGTGTTTCCAAAGTGCTAGAAAGGACCAACTGGTTCATAGTACGCTGCGAACGATGACCCGTTGTTGAAAAAGTCAACATGTCACGGTATCTAGGTTTTCTAAAAGTTATCCATGAGTTCACCCTTTCATGGGGTCATTATATGTTACAAGATGGGAGATTTTTTATGCATGTATATTATACCTTTGCTTATGTTATAAATATATAATTTATCGAAAAAGACGGGTTGCCTTCACCATAATATCTGTTCTTATTTTTTTAATTCTTATTCCTAATTATTACAATCTTATCCAATGTCAAAGTACTTATTTCTACAATACTAGTATTTTTTGTTCCTAATTATTACAATCTTATCCAATGTCAAAGTACTTATTTTTACAATACTAGTATTTTTTGTTCCTAATTATTACAATCTTATCCAATGTCAAAGTACTTATTTCTACAATACTAGTATTTTTTGTTCTTATTCCTAATTATTACAATCTTATCCAATGTCAAAGTATTAATTTCTACAAAATTAGTATTTTATTATTAGTAGTATTTTATTATTATTATTATTATTAGTAGTAGTAGTAGTAGTAGTAGTAGTAGTATTAAATTATTACATATTATTTATTAATAATAATTAGGAGTATTGTAAGTACGTCTGTAGTCTCTGAATTATTATATCATACTGTTACCCGCCCGCCCAACCCCAGAAAAATAACTTACTTATATAGCCACCCGAAAAAAAAAATTGAGCTCGTCCACTACAGGAACCAATCCAACCACTACATTACTAAATGGATAGCCAATCAAATCACAGCTGTGTAAATAAACAACCAATCAAATCACTGCATTCTAAACACGACAACCAATCAGAGCGTCTTAAAAAAATGACGTCATTTCCGGAATTTAAAAAATCATGACGTCATTTCCGGAATAAAAAAAATCATGACGTCATTTCCGGAATGAAAAAAAAAATTATCCATTGGAGGCCATAAAAATTTGTTACATATTGTGTATAATCCTTGTCAGAAGAGTCACCACAAAATCTGTTACATATTGTGTATAATCCTTGTCAGAAGAGTTGCCTTCACCACAAAATCTAAACAGATATTGTGCACAACCATTGTCAGAACCTTCACCACAAAATCTAAACAGATATTGTGCACAACCATTGTCAGAACCTTCACCACAAAATCTAAACAGATATTGTGCACAACCATTGTCAGAACCTTCACCACAAAATCTAAACAGATATTGTGTATAACCATTGTCAGAAGAGTTGCCGTCACCATAAAATCTGCTACGTATTGTGTACAACCCTTGTCAGAAGAGTTGCCGTCACCATAAAATCTGTTACGTATTGTGTACAGCCCTTGTCAGACGGGTTGCCTTCACCATAAAATCTGTTACATATTGTGTACAGCCCTTGTCAGACGGGTTGCCTTCACCATAAAATCTGCTACGTATAATCCTTGCCTTCACCATAAAATCTGCTACGTATTGTGTACAACCCTTGTCAGACGGGTTGCCTTCACCATAAAATCTGCTACGTACAACCCTTGCCTTCACCATAAAATCTGTTACATATTGTGTACAGCCCTTGTCAGACGGGTTGCCACAAATCTTTCAATATTGTGTACACCCACAATTTTTCAATGTTGTGTAAATAACGGGACCCGGACGCATCCTACTGGATTAAAAGAATTCTAACCAGTTCAGATGTGTTGTCTTCTTTTTTTGTTCGGATACTTATTGGAGAGACTGTACTCGCTTTTCACGTGATCGAATTATCTCTCACTGGGAGAATCACTTGTGTTCCTTATAACTTTTTAAGCTAGGTTATGCTATTCGAAAAAATCCAGGCGTCTTTACTGTCATTCCGTCCAGCGAAAGAAAGCTGAGCGTGTAGCACTAATTACAAATCATTCGAATGGTTATTTCGAATGAATATCTCGATTTGTCAAACGCAAAAGGCGGCTCTGATCGTTATACGCCTTCTACCGGTGAATTCTAAAATTAAAAATCGTTCGAATGATTATTTCGAATGAATATCTCGATTTGTCAGATCTCTCGATTGTAACCTTTCGATTTTTATATTCAATCGATTATGCCCCGGGGCCTAAGAGGAGAGTCATGTGACCATCATGAATAATGTTTTGCGATTGTGGGACACTACTATAGCGTCTAGAAGGTAAAGTGTGCCGAGCGCCTAGCATGCGTAATGATTGGCGTGGATACCAAAATTTGTCTCCTTCGTAGATGGCGCTGCGATCGCCTTCCCTTCCCTCTTTCTTAATGTGAGCGAAGCGGGAAACTAAATTCGTGTTGCTTACTGTGAAAAGAGCGGCGATTTAGACGAAGACGTGTTATGTTTTAGGTTTTAGAAGGAATGTGGATTACCTAAATATTGTACATAAGTTATACTTAGTTCATTATGCGGAAGAGAAATAACCATTGTTTTGTGCCAGGTTGCAATACTCAGTACAAAAACAGTAAGCTGTCGCTTTTTGGAATACCCAAAAATGATAAACTTTTACAGCAATGGCAAAAATTGATTCCCTGTGGAGATAAAAACTTAGAGAAATGTAGTGCTGTATGTGAACTGCACTTTGATGAGAGATTTGTGGTTCGAAATTTTGTGCATAAAATAAACGAGGAGACTGTGTTAATACCCAGAGATCGGCCCATCTTGACACCAGATGCAATTCCAACAATATTTCCAAACCTTCCCCATTATTTATCAAAACCTCTGGCAAAAAAGAGGAAAGTTAGGGAAACCGATGATAAGCCTGATGGTAATTTAAATAGCTTGGAATTTACTTCCCATAGAGTTACACTGAACTGCCTTCTGAATATCAACCTTCCTTCAGAATTTTGGGGTAAGCAAATACTTGCTAATAATTCAAAGTGCATAATTTTCCATGTTCATTCATTCAAATGTGAATTGTCAAATTCATTGATAACTGAAAAACTGGTTGTTGTAACCGAAAGTGAACCAGAGTTTACCTGTGAAGTGTATTTACGTGGATTAAAAATGAACACAGTTTCTAATATTACTTCTAAAGATGAATTAGAATCCATTATTCGAGACACTGATAGGCTAACAATATGTCATGGTGCAGGCTCCATTTCAGAATTTGAAAATAACAGGAAGTACCTTGAAAGTGGAGTTATTTTTGAGAATAATTTGTACAGCAAAAAATGTGTAAGGAAAGGAACAACAGCGACTTGCCTCAAATGTAAGTATCTGCGGCGCTTACTTTTGCACAAAATAGCTTATCATAGAAAAAGGCTACATTTAAAAATAAGTATCAGAATAAAGTTCGGAAAATCAACAGGCTGAAGAAACGAGTTATTTCGCTCTCTGATTACATAAAAAATCCAAAACAAAAATAAGAATTTTACAGAACTTTCCATTAATGAAAAAATAGCTGAATTACCCATTAAGCAGCAGCAAATGGTTATTCATTGTTATAAGGCAGCAAAAAGGAAATCTGCAAGAGGTATGTCATATACCAAGGAATGGTTACTTGAATGCTTACTAATGCACATAAAAAGTCCAAAATTGTACGAGCACATACGGAAACACAAAATCATGATCCTACCTAATAGAACAACTATTAGAAAGTATATTTCAAATTACAACAGTGGTTTTGGATTCAATGCACTGACGTTTGAAACTATTTCAAAGAAAACAAGTGAAATGAAGCCTTTTGCAAGACATGGTGGTATATTAATAGATGAAGTGAAGCTTACAGAAAAACTGCAAGCAAAATCATCTGGTGAAATATTAGGGTTTGTTGATATTGGGCCATACACTTCAGAAACTGTTAAGCATACCCCATGTAATCACGGACTGGTAATGGTGTTTCAGCCATTAAATGGAGATTGGACCCAAATAATTGGTGTTTTTGCCACAAGTAACAATATAAGTTTAACTTTGCTTGCAAAATTAATTATTGAAGCTGTTATTCTCACTGAAAATGCAGGTCTGTTTGTTGATTTCATTACGTGTGATGGGGCTTCTTGGAACAGGAATATGTGGAAGACATTTGGTATATCAGCAGATTGTTCTGGAACTAAATACAGCATTATGCATCCTACCGATTGTTCTAGAAGTTTACATTTCATATCAGATTTTCCTCACTTAATAAAATGTGTACGGAACGCATTTGTTACCAGAGGTTTTCTTCTGCCCGAAGGAGAAGCAAGACCAGAGCATGTTGAAGCAGCATGTTGAAGCAGCATGGAGGAAGGACTCTGACATAACTACTCTAAAAGCCATGCCAAAAATTACACGCGTTCATATTCACCCGAATAACTTTGAGAAAATGAGGGCAAGCTATGCTTTGCAGCTTTTTAGCAACGAAGTATTAAAAGGCCTTTTTCTCTATAAGCATCATATTGAAATACAGTTTGGAAGCACTAATGCAACTGCATTTTTCATAAAGTTGATGATGGAATTAATAACTGTAATGACCTCTAGGAGTCCATCAAGTAGTCTCCGCATAGATTCTGAGGGATGCAAAGTACTTAATGATTTTCTGTTATATTTAGATAAATGGGAAGCTTTTGCAGGAGATAAGAAGATTGGGTTTTTAAGTGCTAGCACAGCTGCAGGATTACGAGTCACTATAGGCAGTACTATCTCTCTACTAAAATATCTAACAGAAACCTTGAACTACAAGTATGTAATGACATCGCGCTTGAGTCAAGACTCAATAGAAAACATTTTTGGCATTATTCGGCAACTGTCAGGCTGCAATGACCACCCCACTGCAGCAGAATGTTTAGTGACCATTCAGTGTTTAAGTTTTTATAATCTGGCCAAGCCTGTAAAGTGTGGTACTAGCTGCACAACAGAAATCATCAATTCCCTTATTGGGCCAAGTGACACCATCAGTTGCAAACCTAATGTTTTGTTAAATTTAAATGAACTTTTAAGTGATGAAATGCTAGATAATGTGAAAGATACCTTGAATAGTGCTGCATATTCTGATTGTGCTTCCCTTTTCCCACATAATTCCCATAACCAGTTGCTAGTTTATGTTGCAGGTTATGTAGCTAGGAAATGTGTTGCAATAACTAAATGCAAAGATTGCACCAAAATGTGTTTAACATGCAGTATTGAAGAAAAGGCCAGGTTTTCTGGAACACTGATACGAGAATTTGATAAAGGTGGCTTATTATATCCATCAAAGGAACTCCTAGTTCTTGTCAGTCAACTAGAAGGTATTGTTACACATTATTTCAGCACCGAAAAACTACACAGAGATAGTATCGTTGATATTCTAGCTATCTTGATGATAAAGAAAATTAAATTCATTGGTTGTGCAGAACACAGTAAAGATGTGACATGTAAGATTGCAAAATTTTATTTACTGACTCGGTTGCAATTCTATATAAAGGGACTTAATAAGATTCACAATGATAATAGAGAAAAAATGAAGTACCTTAAGCTGAGACGTTGCAAATAAATATGAAGTTCCTGGATTTGGGTGTTGAGGTTCTTTTTATGAGGAAGCAAGTGAGAGACAGGTTTTTTATTACTGTGGAGAGAGAAAATATATGTGGAGTCAGTCAATAGCTCTCACTTATAATTACTGTGGAGTCAGTAAATATATACCGACTCCACAGTAATGCTACAGCTCAAACCCTCAACGCTCTTCCTCAAAACTACCTTAACAGCTAATAAGAACTTTGCAACAGAACAGGTTCCGTCATTCAAACCCAGGGGCTTGAACTTAGTCACATTACCAATGTTCAACTCGTAGCAAGCAGAGCAGCCACTGCTGTGTTTACTGATCTACTATATATTACCATATATAAGCATATGACTGTATTAAAAAGAATGGATAATTTTGGGAGTATGTAGCAGTGGCTAGTTAACTTTTCCTTCATTAAATACGATATGTATGCACATAGCAGACAGTAAGCCTAATGCATATGCAAATAAGTGATCCTAGAAACTTAACCCAAACTCATTAAGAATTTTTCCAGCCTATAATGAGGTCAAGAAATGTCCAGGTTGTTAACAAACTTAGAAAAGAAAGTTACAAAAACTGGTAAGTTATTTAGAGATTCAAAATTCATTTCTTTAAATGTATTTATTTTTAAAAAATTAATCCCCTCCCCGTCCCACCAAGTAACTGAATAGTTCAGCAGATAAGATATTAATATACAAAAAGATTTTAAGGAACATGTGTGGTGGTAATAATATTGCAGAGTTACTATTTTTCATTAAAAATGTTTAGAACTGTGGGATTCTTTAGCAAGCTGCCCCACCCCTTCATCTTTTTTTATTTTTAATGTTCAAATCCCAAAACCACTGGTGGTAATCTGATATAAACACACTTTTTTTTTCAATCAACATTTAGCTTTGGCATTTTCAGCATTGCTAACTAGGGCTTCCATGATGGAATTACATATTACAAAATTCAGTATTTTGAAGAAAACTTGTAAAATGCCATGAGTGATTAAGTGTGACTAATTTACTCTTTACAAGGTGGTGTAAAAGTAATAAAAAAATAAACTAAACAGGTATAAAATTTATTTCTGGAAATTTAATTGTGTGTGAAAACATCTAATAGTTGCATTCACAAATTCTTGCTCTTTGATTCAATTGCGTTTCCTAAGATGCCTAAAAATCAAGTTGTGTGTTATTTATTTTTTGTGTAATGTTACTTTTTAAATCCCCCTCCCAAGTTCTGTTGCTGATAAATTTCTCTGTCGCTATACAATTGAGAAACGGTTTTTGATAAAAAATTTCAACAACTGCTGCACTAGCCTTTGACATATAACAGCCCACAATGAATTAATCAAGCTTCTACTTTATAAAAAATAAAAACGAAAAAAACCCATTTAAAATGGGATGCTTACTTTTGCCTCACTGTATAAATTGAATAAAGCTTAACCAATGTGCTGAGGTTTAGTAATATTGTAATAAATAATGCTACAAGCAATGTAAGATTAAAACATTGCTTTATTACAAACTACACGTGGCTTCTGTATGGAAATTCCTAAAGCCATTTATAATTAACTCTCATCAGCAAGCTTTTGGTCCCCGTGCTGATGAGAGTTCAATATTCCACACCGGTCCACGTCAGAGGTCAGTTTTTCCACATGTGCTTCAACATTTGTTTCAGTTGGTGTAAATTATATCTGTATTACCTATTCCCAACTATTAGGGGCATTACACAACGATGTTACATGTTTACATTGTGCACAATGTGTCACTGCGCGCACCTTACTGGGACGACAAACCTTTCTGGATTTACTGAGGGGATATCAGTATGAGACTGCAATAATTCCAATTTCAGAAATTAAGAACAAATAAATGTCTTGGTCAATTATTTGCTCCCCCACAATATTTCTTCATTTAATAGTAAAATTTATCTAACGGTATAAAAAAATCCCTCTAAATCAGCCCTTTTTTTTTTTTTTTTTCGTTTTTTTCTGAACAATTACTGGTAAATATTTTCTGATGCATGCATTATGACCAAAATTATGCTTCAGTCAGAGAGGAATGTCATTATAAATGCATGTGCTTAAATAAGGTGGTGCACACCGTTTTTTAAACCAGTCAGTAACAGACAAAAATAATTTTTGTTAAGCCTCTTAATAATACGAAAAGCTTACCCAACGTTTATATATATCTGTTATATCCACGCTAATATATACATACGCTGGGTGCTCGGCACACTTCCCCTTCTATGCTATATATCAGCTGTTTCTGTATAACTGTTTGAAGAGTAGATACATGGAAGCACTTTATATTTACATGCCCCTACGTATTTACTTCAAACAGCAAATTTTGCCCGCTGTCCCTAAATTGTTTTTAAGAAGGGCTCTGTATCTGACTGGCAGCATTAAATTTGTTGAACCACGGTATTACTTATACCTGATCATAGGCCTAACCGCTGGGGGATCAGGACCCCCAGATTTTCATAGTCTGGGATCCCCAATGTAAATGATACCCCAAATGTTTCGGGAATATAGTGATATGAACTTTTTATGGGAACCAACTAAATTATTTAATAATATAAGATTGTAATTTTTCATAGAATGCAAACACGTGTATAATGTGTACTTAATAAAACAGTGATGTCGATTAAGCATGGTTACCAACATCGCTGGCGTATATACATTATGTGATCAGACCCCCCAATATCCCCCCCCCCCCAAATTTTGAAACACAGCACAGTTAGGCCACTGTACCTGATGGTCACTGGCCAACATCGCCGACGCTGACACTTAAGCATTCAATATAATGTAATGTCCCATACAAAAAAGCCTTGCAATTTTTGTATATACAGCAGGAGCGGCTCCTGCAATAATCCAAAGCAGTTTTTTTTCATGCCACATCAAGAGAGAAGTTTACTGAACTCGGCTGGAAGTTTTTCCTGCACAACGCCACTGGGAGCCAAAAGAACGCTTGCGCGCTGCTCTGACTGCTATTGAAATCAACTTATGTGGGAAACTCTGCCTATTCCCACATCAGTTCATTTCCTTTGAATAAAACGTCCCTGGGGGCTGCAGCTCTCGCTGGTACAGCAGATATAAGTGGTCCTCGGAGTTATTTGCGAGTGACGTAGCTACAATGCAGTCTTTCGTTGGCTGCAAATACATCTCCGGGCCTTCAACTTTTGGTTTGTTCCTACTTTTATTCAACATGATAATTCTAACAACTGGAGATTATTCGTGTTTGCTAACAACAAATACTCAGTTGCCGAGATTTTTGCCAAAAAGTTTTACTTCTGGTCAAAATGGGCATGTGAACAAATTGCGATTAAGAATAAAGTTCAGTAATGAATAAATTGAAAAATGAAAAAAAATGACTAATTTCTGCAGCGAAATACTTGCACAAAATTAATATTTTCACTTACCGGGCACAGCCAAAATTTTCGCTTTTAAACTCATGTACATTTCTATTCATCAAAAAATATTGAAGTTGCTCCATTGGCCATATTTCACTTTTCTGCTGCATATGCATACCCTCCCCCCCCCCAAATAAGCTGAACATTTGAGTTGAGGTAGTGCTTTATACTTTATTACTTTAAACACAACATTTAATCAAACACAATTGTTTAGAAAATTTACGAAGTTGGTAAATTTTGAAAACAAATTGTTCTACACTAAATTGTAATCATAGCTTGAAAATTAAAACTGGGAATATGTTTGCAATTCGTATTTATTAAAGAGAATGCCTGTAAGTCAAAATTCCAAAGGGAGCATATCAGAAGAAAAATATTTATTATATTTCTACTAGGGGTCATAATTGACACCTGAAAATGCGTATATGACGTTGGGTGCGTGTCCGCTGTCACTGGCACACGCATTTTTTTTAATCTTTAGAACTGGTTCCCTTAACTGAGTGTGTGTTGCTCTTACAGTATCTACATTTATATATTATTTACAACCACTATCTCAATCCACTGCTGGATAACAGTCTCCAAGTTTCTTCCACAAAAGTCTGTTTAGAGCCAGTTTTCTTCTTGCTCCCGAATTTCATCCACCCATCTACCACATCATCTTCTGGGTCCTTTTTTTTTATGTCCCTTGCTATCCAGTTTAATATTTCTCGCTGGCTCTTTCTTCTAGAAATATGTCCATCCCATTGCAATTTCAGGGATTCTGATCATTGCTGTCTTCCATCCTTGTAATTTTCCCGATCCACGAGTTCCTCTTTGTATCTTTCCTGTTCCTGGTTACATCAAACATGCATCTCTCAATCCTTTTTTTCTGTTGTCTGCAACCTCGGTATATCTGTTTTAGTTGAGGTCCATGTCTCTGCTCTATGCGTAACAACTGGAAGGATGCACTGATTAATGAGCGTCATGTTAGGATCGTTAGCATCATGTTAAGATCGTTAGGATAAGGGTCCTGCATGGAATGTATGTGGAACTAATTTCTTTGACGTGCAATGGTGTATGCGTGGGTGATGATCATATGTAGAGGATTTTAGGGAGTGTCTGACCCCAGGTCTTAAACAACCCTTAGAAATAGGAAACTAGGAGATTTAGGCTAGAGCGCCCAATACGAAGTGACACAGAAGCGAAGTAGGAAGGGAGAGGAAGACGCCCTTATTTATTACCGGGAGGCCAGTACCCAGTACCGGCAGTACCGGTGTATGCTGTATGCATGGGTACCTCTCCACAAGGTAAACAATGAGGAAATATACACGAAAATACTGGATAGCACTATGATTCCGAAGTTCACATTAAAATGATTTGTGACTACAAAATATGCCAAACACTTTTCTTTTAAGAAATAATGCATCAAACCAAGTTTTATACGCCGATTATTTTCTTCATAAATATGGCCACTCCTTGATATCTGTTCCCTAATTCAGGTATCGGTTATCTCTAGAATTTCCCTATCAGTTGCTAAATATAAAACTAAATATTAATTTCTACAAGTACATATATAAATTATTATTAAAGGGACAGCATCAGCAGGTTCAGTAACTTAGCTTTCGAAGTGATATCTACAAAATTTTAATGCAGGCCCTCCATCTCAGCTTACCACTAGCCGCTACTGAGTGATATATTTAAATTTTCCAAACAGCACGTCTTTACTTGGCACATCCACGCCATTTGTTATCGTTTTAGTAGGCATTCTTCGAGGAGGTTGCATATCAATTTAAATCATGTAGAATTCTATTGTAAATTAAATTGACGACGACGCTGCACTCTATGGCAGACTTAAGACATTTCACTGAACCGTAAAAGGTGTTTCCATAATCGCACACTTAAGAAAATCGTACACTTACATCCTAATTCAACCCCCGTTGTTTGGGTTACATGCACATCGCTACACACATTCTCTGACACAGATACCGTCTGCAGCGCCGCGATGCGGCGTGGGACATATTTCGAACGCAGTTTTTGAGTTCGCACGGCACACTTCCCCTTTTAGACGCTATAACACTACTAGGTAAGCGCATATATAGGATCCCTTATGTGACGTCTCCCATTCGTCCAATGAGAAGCGTTGTTAGAAAAGGTATCTCCTTCCACTGTGGTTTCTTGCACGCTGACGAAAAAGTGGTCGTTTGTTGACAATTTTACAGCTTTATTCAGTGTTTTATCTCCGAATATCTTTTTATGTTCAATGATTACTGTTAGGAATTCTGATTCAACAATTTCTCAGTGTTGTTTATATCAGAAAGATGCTTGTTATTTCATGGCTTACAGCATCACTCATCAATATTTCTTTAATTGTGCTTTATTTACTGGGTTTGTCATCAGCTTTTTGCACTTAAGCAGATATCCAAACACCTCCATCGGTGGATGAAAACAGCTTCATAAAAATTTATAATGAGTGCCTAAAATGTGTGTGATTTTGAGCATCGTTATTAATGGAATTCTCACCAAAGACAAGCATCAAATCGGCTGGGTCAAAAATTCGTTTAAAATTTCTTTCAGTTGGATTTCTGCTGTACAATTCATTTTTTTTTTAACTTTGCTTTTACTACACGAGTATTCATGATCTTGGATCGCTTTCAACTTACTTTTGTTCAATGAACGACCTTGATGACACTGGAAATAAATGGCATGCCATCAAATGGTATCCCGTTTTCAACATGGAATTATTTTTTTCCCTTCGAAGAACATAGCATCCTTCTTCATACCTTTAATATCACTGAGCTGGGCTTGCCCAAGATTGTGAATTGCACCACATTTTTTAATATAATGTGTACTAGTAGAAATATCGAGTTTGGATAACGTTTAAAACATCTTCTAAGGAAAAAACGTATCCAAAATAATCATTCATTAAATGACGAAAACCAAAACAATTTGCCGCCCCGGTGGCGCAGTGGTCTAAGCGATGGCCTCTGATCATTCGTCCGTAAGGGGTCCGGGTTCGAATCCCGGTCAGGCATGGATGTTGTGTTTTTCTTACGGCACTGGCTCTCTCCCTTCCCTGGAACCAATGACCCTAAATTAGGGACGGGCGACTGCTTATAGCCCATTGAGTTGCTCACGGTGGACGTTAAACATTCAATCAAAAAAAAAAACAAAATTTATTTTAACTGTTATTTTTAATAGCTAAATTCAGCTAATTATCAACTCAAACCACGCACGCACTGACAACAAAAAGATAGCTTCAGAAATAAAGGGTACAATAAATTACAGCGGAAGGAGATACCTTTTCTAACAACGCTTCTCATTGGTCGAATGGGAGGCGTCACATAAGAGACCGTATATGCCATTACCAAGTGGTGTCCCACAATCGCAGAATATTGTACATGACCATGTTGGCTTTGCTGCACCAACCTGTGGCTACTGCGCCATCTGGCGATGAAAAATGTAAGTAAAATGAGTAAAAATTTATGCAATTTCATAAAAAACCCGATGTCATTCTGATCATTTCTACGCAAATCGCGTTGCCCTACTATCAAAACTCCGCAAGTTATTACGTTTTCAAAATGTGCAAGACTTTTGGATCACCCGGTATATATGAAGATTCCCTTGTTAATGGAGCAGTACCACTTTGTTTGAAGCCTGTAACTGCGAGCGATGGCCGTCAAAGTGTAGGAAAACTGGTGGTTTTCAAAGCTATCGAAATGCATTTTGTGCTGGCAGAATCGCATTCTTTCGTCGCAAATATTTCCAATTTCGCATCGTAGCTAGCTGCCGATGTGTGAAAAAATACTGAATTTATAAATTCTTAATTATTTTCAGGCTCCTTCCCATTTCTATTTTAAATTGAAATACACAAACGTTAGTGCTAATTCTAAGCAGAACATAACGTTAAAATTGAAAACTCACTCGCATAAGAAGTATAATTCATAACGGTTTGATGTTAACTCTCTAGGCGGCGTGAGTTTTGGAAGATTCAATGACAAATTCTGTCGGCGTCTATCACAAAAAAGCTTCCCTGTGCGTCCTATGTTCGTTGCATTTCGCTCTCTGAAAGCGGCCGACAATTCTGGGCTTGTGATTTTTCCCCCAGTAGGAGGCGTGGCAGATCCTACGGTCATGACATTAACGACAGCTTTCCACAAAGACACGAACGCTTGTGTTTAGCCTGAAGGTCCGTTACAGGAAATGAGAACAGTAAATAACCAAAGTCCCTTTTTTTTTGATTGGAGGTTTAACGACCACCGTGAGCAACTCAATGGGCTATAAGCAGTCGTCCGTCCCTAATTTAGGATCACTGGTTCCAGGGAAGGGAGAGAGCCAGTTCCGTAAGACAAACACAACATCCATGCCTCACCGGGATTCAAACCCGGACCCCGTTTGGACGAATGATCAGAGGCCATCGCTTAGACCACTGAGCCACCGGGGCGGCCCAAAGTCCCTTAGAAGAAGGAGCTGCTCTGCTCTTTTTATCCTCGCAGCTGTTCTTCAGAAAACTGGTGCAGGAAACTTTATCCTCAGTTTTACTCTTAAAGTTCAGTTTCTTTTGAATTAGCCCTGAACCGACATGAAAACAAACGAAAACCTAAGTTATAACAAGAATTTAATAAAACGAATGCTCATGTTAATGCAATGCTCTTCTAACGCTCAGTAGAATTACATTCTACGAACATTTCTGAATTATAGATTTTTAAATTGTTGTCACTTTGAATGAGGGTTTTCGTGAAAATAATATGGACATGATATCTCTTCTATAAAAACCATGTGGTTTTTGATATTACGTTACAGTCCGTAGGATTGAAATTATGTGCCTAAATTCTCGACTTTCCGACTTTAATTAATGGATGGAATTTAAAACTGCCGCCCCGGTGGCGCAGTGGTATAAGGCGTTGGCCTCTGATCATTCGTCCGCAAGGGGTCCGGGTTCGAATCCCGTCAGGCATGGATGTTGTGTTTGTTTATGACACTGGCTCTCTCCCTTCCCTGGAACCAGTGACCCTAAATTAGGGACGGGCGACTGCTTATAGCCCATTGAGTTGCTCACGGTGGTCGTTAAACCTCCAATCAAAAAAATAATTAAAACTATATATTCTCGGGGGAAAAAAGGCAATTATTCGCCTGGTCGGAAAGTTTTTAAAATTGATATGGCTAATGGAATATCCGCTAGATTATGAAAATTTGTTATATTTAAAAACAGTTTACAGAAATATTAGATAGTAACATAAAAATTGAACTTCGAATTGCTCTGTGGCCTCCAACCCAGAGTTTGGTTATCTGACTTATAGATTGGCAATCTCAGCGGTCCGCTCTCCCTTTAGCGGCAAAAGGAAGAATTACTGTAGTACGGGTAACGTTTTTGGCTCAATGCTTGGCTGTTGGTAGATCGATCATTACGTTCAGTTGTCGTAGTTTGGTGTATTTTTGCATTCATTCTGGAATTAGAGAGTTGTATAATGGAGAATTCCGTGAAGAAAAACAAATCATATTGTTGTGTCCCGCAATGTCGTTCCCAAGGTTTCGGCTATGTTTTTCACAAGTTAGTATAAACGTTTGTGCCTTGCGTTTGAAATCCTTCCAGTGAAATGCTATTAACCTAGTAACGTCTTTGCATGAATAATAAACAAGGCAGCATGTTTTTATTGCATAGTAGTAATTAAAAATTCCGCATTTCTACATAATCTTGAAAACAAATAATTGCTGTTATCCATATAAATTTAAACTTCATTATGGAACAAGATTTGCAATGTTCTGTCAACAGTCATCGGTTCAAAAACGCAGAACCCAATGATGATCAACAATTACCAATTCACAAACACTTTTAGGAACAGAATGTTCAAAAATTACAAATGTTATTGTTGACAGTATTGAAAATGGGTCCTGGGAAACGTCAAGTGAAACAAAATGTCAGCTTTTAATAGTAATCCGGATTAGAACACCCGTGTCGGTATTACTATATCACTTACCTGAAAATGTAAAATTAAAAATTACCTGTTACAGTAAAGCATTACTGCTACACAGTGCTTACACGTTCCACTTCTGCCCGCTTTACAAGAGCACTCAAATGACTTTATAGAAATTTCACTGTTACTTGTATCTAAAACACCGTTGATGGAGTGAGGCGACGACGTTATTGCCGTGGACTGAATGCAGTGCGAAACTATGAGAATTTCTCTTCCATCTTCCTTCTTAATTCCACAAGAAATTATATGGCCTACATTAACAATCACTTCCCCTTCTTTAATGCATCTTGAATTTTTGGAAGCGTCCACAAATTTCATTATTTCAAGGATTGAAAGCGACAAACCAGCCATTCTAACATTCGCCTTTATGGAAACACGTGCGACGTTACCCGTACTAGATAAGTTTGTTTATGTTTGCGCAGCGCCCCCTATATTTCCATGAGGTTCCCAATAGTTTCCGTAATTTCATGTTTTAATGGTGGCGACATTTAATACGTATAATAGCTGATATTTATTGTAAATGTAATTCTGTGACTTTGTGCAGGTCAACAGGCGAAACTTGATTCAATTATTATTCATTTTGTTCACCTCTTTGGTGTTAATGGTTATATTTGTAATCGGATCACTGTAAACCGCCACACAGGAAAACTGCCACACCGGAAGATTGCCACACAGGAAAACTGCCACACCGGAAGATTGCCACACAGGAAAACTGCCACACCGGAAGATTGCCACACAGGAAAACTGCCACACGCTTTTCATGTAAAAATTGCTCTTCCTCCGAGGAACACTTTGAATGTGTGGCAGTTTTGTGGTGTGGCAGTTTTCCAAGTTTCCGAATTATTTGTGGCAGTTTCCCAAGGTGCCTAACGATGGGAAGGAGCTCTTTTGTTTGTCTGAATTTTCATGTCGGTTCATACTTAGGGCAACTGGCCACACAGAAGTTCGAGCCTTTCTGTTTACTTTTAATTGGGGATGTTAATACAGGTTTTTTTTTACTAGTAAATTCTTCATAGAGTTGTGCACTTTGGGCGATGACTCTAGAATTTTCTACATCCTCCGCATGTTTAATATAAGTATCCAGTGCCTTTTTCATTTTAGTGGCTACATCAGTGTCAGGGATAACATTTATTTTAAACTGTTTTTCTAGTGAGTTTGCAAAAATTTCTGCTTTTTCTTCATCGGTTCTAACAACCGTCCCATCTGCTTTCTGGAGAGGTGGGAGTAATCTGATATTTTTATTTTGCAAACTTGAAGTAAGGTTCCACAGGGTCATTTTATTTTTTTTATTCGAATTTTCATATGTGCTTCCTCTAATAATTGACCCCATGAACCGTTTTCAAACTTTCTGATATCTCTTTTGATTTGCCTGTTAAGGGTGCAGTAAAGGTCATAAAATCTTTTATTTCTGGTTCTTTGCCATTTACTGCGGTACCTATTTTTCTCCTTAATAAGATCCAATATTTCTTTGGGTAAGAAATACGGGTTTCTTTTTTCTTTGGCAGGAGTTTGGCAAGCCTCCATAACCTTTTTAATGGCAAGGTTAAAGGTTTCAATAGCATTGTCAATTTCTTCTTTGCTATTGCAATCTCCGATTTCTGGAGGTGATACTAATTTAATTTTTTCATTGAATTGCTTTAGGTTCGTGACCATTTTGGGTGTTACCGTTACAGTTTTGTCAGTAAAAAGCTGTAGATGAACGGGGTTATGATCAGATGAGAGCGCTTCTGCAGTATAGATTTCATAATAATATCTATTATTTTTGAATAGCGCAAAATCTAGCACATTACTAGTTCCTCTTAACGCTGTTCTGGTGGGCTCGGAAGGTGCCCCCAGATCAATGTTTTTATTTAAGAGATATCTGAAAATAGTGTTCCCACTTTTATTAGCTCTAGGACAGTACCAATAGCGGTGTTTGCTATTAAAATCCCCCGCTACTATGGTGGGGATGTCTTCTTCAAAAAGCTTGTCCAGAGCTTCACTGGTAACCGTATGTGACGGATGATTATAAAAGGCCGTAAGCTTGATCGGGTTATTTTTGGTTTTAATTATAACTGAGTGGGCTTCTTGACCATCTTCAGTGTTGCAAGGTATTTCACTTTGCTCTAATCTATCAATAACCGCAATCAATATTTCGCCGCTTTTGGTGGTTTGTCTTTCCTATAAACCTTGTAATTGGGAATTTTGAATTTAAGTTTATCGCTTAGCCATGATTCATTAATTAACGCAACGTCAATTTTTTTATACTTTAAGTAGGCTAAAAATTCTCTGTGTTGTCTTTTGATACCCTGCGCATTCCAAATTAGAATGTTAAGGCCATTTGTTTCCGTTATTAAACCTTCATCCTCAGAAAAAGAACGGCTCCTAAATGGGCCGTTTTTTTCCCTTCCTCAGAGAAAGAGGGATAGGTTCCACTTTGAGGGTGTTTTTCTTCCTCAGAGAAAATGGGAAAGGTTCCACTTTGAGGGTGTTTTTCTTCCTCAGAGAAAAAGGGAAAGGCTCCACTATGAGGGTGTTTTTCTTCCTCAAAGAAAGCGGGAAAGGTTCCACTAAGAGGGTGTTTTTCTTCCGCAGAGAAAAAGGGAAAGGTTCCTCTAACAGGGCCTTTGCTTTTTTTATTTAAGCTGTCTTTCTCTACGGCTATGCTGCTAACAGTAGTACTTTCTTGGGCACTAGTAACAGCATTTAACCGAAGCATTTCTTCCTCGTTGTTATTAGCATACTGCAATTGATTTATTAGCATACTGCAACCTTCATCCTCAGAAAAAGGAAGGCTCCTAAACGGGCCGTTTTTTTACCTTCCTCAGAGAAAATGGGAAAGGGTAACGAGGTGGTGCACCCACAAGGCAGCATTCCGCTGTCCACTTCCTTGTTTGTTTTTAAGACGTCTTTCTCTACGGCAATGCTGCTAACAGTAATACTATCTTGGGCATTGGTAACAGCATTTAACCGAAGCATTTCTTCATCGTTGTTATTAGCATACTGCAATTCAGCATCTTCATTACAGTTAATTTTTTCTGCCTCTTTAATTTCTTTGCTAAGCCTGCCAGCGAAATATTTTGGTTTTTCCACGGTTGGATAACCAGTTTTTTGCTTATGCGTAGCATTTTCATCTAAATTTTTATCAACATCAACAATCAATTTCTCTATCACTTTTGTGTTTTGGAATTTTTTTTGCGATGTTTTTTAATTTTTTCTTTTAGCACAGAATTCTGTACCATGCTCCTAAAAGGGCTTTTTTTTTCTGTTTTTCCTTCTCGCCTAGATATTTGTCAACATCAGCAATCAATTTCTCTGTGACATTTGTGTTTTGGAAATTTTTGCGATGTTTTTCAATTCTTTCTTTTAGCAAAGAATTCTGTACATTGCTTTTAAGGACAACTTTTTTTTCTCTGTGTAATAAATTAATATTACGCAGGTATTTATTTGTATCATTTTTCATTAATTCTGTGTCATTTACAGCATCCTTTATTTTTGAGCTTAACTTATGCTCGTAAGATGACTGAGGTTGTTCCTTTTTTCAACACTTTTTGTGTTTTGTATTTGCACAGTTATTTTTTTGAAAAATGTACTCGGCCCCAAAAAGGGCCTTTTTTTTTCATTGCAAAAGCCTGACGCCGAAGCCGTCTCAGGTCTATTTTCCATAAAACCTTCCTCTTGGGTAAGGTTGTCCGGATTTTTCTCGGACTTTTCATAAATCATATCTGGTATTTTCTCAGATATTCCATCGCCCGGGCATCCCACCGGTGTTTTAATGATATCTGAAAATTTTACAAATATCCCATCGCCCGGGCATCTCTCCGGTGTTATAATGATATCTGAACGTTTTACAAATATCCCATCGCCCGGGCATCTCTCCGGTGTTTTAATGATATCTGATATTTTATCAGATATCCCATCGCCCGAGCATCTCTTCGGTGTTTTAATGATATTTGTAATTTGTTCAGATATCCCATCGCCCGAGCATCTCTTCGGGTTGTTTTAATGATATTTGTAATTTTTTCAGAAATCCCATCGCCCGGGCATCTCACCGGTGTTTTTTTCATATCTGATATTTTCTCAGATATTATGTCTGGAATTGGCACAGACATACAAGAGTCATCGACAACTTTTTTGTCAGATGACGTGCCTAGATTTTTCTGAGGCACAGAATAAGAAATTTTTTTACCTACCAATCTTCTTCTTGTTCTTTTTTGGATACTATTACAAAGTTCCGGCGGAAGGTTCTTAATTCTTCTAGATCTTCTTGGATCTGGCTTTTCAGTTGACTCCGGATTTCCCGTGAAAGTAGATGTGGAACGGGAAACGGCATCGCTTTTCTTGGCGTCAGGCTTTTGCTCTACAAGATCTGTAACGTATACTCTATATTCACTTTCCTTTGATTTTACTATCTCTGGTTATTTTATTTTACTATGTAAATTATCTTCCTACTGAACGAAATATTATTTCACCCGCTGAATGTGATCTGGCAATGAGTGTAAGTCATGACGTGGTGGTAGCTAGTATATAGGCGCGTTCATCGAGACTTAAGCGTTGTGTGTTGTTATGAGGTGTCGCGTGGTTGTTGCGTTGCAGTGTGTTGTTATGTAGTGGTGTGTTGTGTGTGCCTTAGTTGACCAAGAGTCTTGGAAATAAAGAAGTTTTTCAGTAAGTCAGTCTTTCTCAATTCATAGTTTTTGTCAGACCTCTGTCTGGCTGTTAGGTTTATAACTTTTATTACTTACTATAAATAACCAGCGTTGAGACTTTGTTTAAGTTCGTAATTAACTAGTAACAACACCCTTTTGGGAATTCATTATTTTGAAGCTTAGTGCAAGTATATCATTAGCTAGCTAGTAAGAAGAGAATCATTCATAATAATTAGCTTAGCGGAAGGTAAATAAAGCTAATTCATTATACATCAGAACTTGAAATTCTCTTAATTTTTACGATGGGCTGGAAGCTGAAACGAAGAGAAGTGGATTCGAGAAAAATTTAATTGAGATTTGAAAAAAGCTTAACAACTAAAAGATCCCCTAACCGGACTGATTCGGATAGACTGGTAACCCAGAAACTATCTAATCGCAGAACAAGGCGAACGGCCGACGACGACGAAAAGCTTGCACTGAAGTTCACTCGCAGGAGCTCACACGATGTGCGACCTTCCTGCAATATGAATAAAAAAAGTATGTATGAGCCACGAATCATGAGGAGCCATCTCATATATATACAGCCACAAAGTATTCCCGTCACAAGATGTAGCCATTAAAATGCAAAAGGCCCTGGATACTTATTTTAAACATGCGGAGGATGTAGAAAATTCTAGAGTCATCGCCCAAAGTGCACAACTCTATGAAGAATTTACTAGTAAAAAAAAACTGTATTAACATCCCCAATTAAAAGTAAAAAGAAAGGCTCTTTTAAAAAAATAGAAGCACAAGGCATAGAAAACAGCAGCCCAAAGTAGAAAATGCTACGGCCTCTTTTACGTTCGATAGACAAGTTAAAGGTGCTATGACCTCTCACGGGTCCGGAACGCCAGAAACTGAAAAGATAAGAAATAAAAAAGCCCTTTTAAGGGCCAAAAAAAAATTTTGTTCCTCCTGACTTTGAAAAACCACTACCCATCAGTGAAAGAGAAGTTAGGTTTCATATTAATAACCTTAAAAATAAAAAGGCACCGGGCAAAGATGGCATAAATAATAAAATTCTGAAAATATTACCGGAAGGGTATGTGCAAACCCTTACTAAAATATACAATTGTGCCATTAAATTAAATTATTTCCCGGATGATTGGAAGAAAGCAGAGGTAATATTATTACCGAAGCCAGGTAAAAACCTGGCAATTCCTGAAAATCACAGACCAATTTCGTTGCTCCCAACCATGGGAAAAATCTTTGAAAAAATTATACTTGTTAGAATGCAACAGTTCTGTGAATAATACCCAGTTATTCCATTTATTCAAGGAGGTTTTCGTGACAAACACTCCACGGTGCACCAGCTCTCGAGAGTTACTGAAAAATGTGCAGAAGGAATAATGAATAAAAAGCACACAGCGGCCATTTTCCTGGATGTAGCTAAGGCTTTTGATAAATGTCCACACGAGGCAATTATCTACAAACTAATAGCACATGACTTCCCACCGTGGATTATTCATATAATCAAATCCTATCTTGAAAGCAGAACATTTTGTGCAAAAATTAATGGGAAGAAATCTTCAAAAAAAATAATTGAAGCCGGTGTTCCACAAGGCAGTGCACTTGCTCCTACGCTATACTAAATTTTTACTTCAGATTTTCCGAATTTTAACAACAGGAATCTGACTACAGCACTTTATGCTGACGACACTGCACTGGCCTATACTTCCATGAATAAAAATCAAGAAACATTTATGTTGCAATACTATGAGGAAAAACTGGAGAATTACTTCCTAGACTGGAAAATTAAAATTAATACTGACAAGACACAAGCAATTCTGTTCTCCCGTAAAACATACAATTACAATCCTGACTTTGAAATTGAATTGTATGGTAAAAAAATACCTTGGGTAAAGGATGTCAAATATTTAGGCCTCATTATGGATCATAATCTGAATTGGAACAAGCATATTAAGGAAACAATGGTTAAAGCTCTTAAATTAAGAGGATGTCTCCAACCCATAATTAAAAACAAAATCCTTGGCAAAAAATAATAAAACCTTGTTATGGAAAGCACGTTTCAGCCCGGTGATTACCCATGGCTGTCCTATCTAGGGTAAATGCAGAAAGCAGCAAAAAAATAATATTACCTCATTTCAAAATAAAACTCTTCGTATAATGGTAGGACTCGATGGAAAAACATCCAATAATGCTATCCGTAGTATGCTAAATATCAGCTCTACACATTATACTATGTATGATCTAGCGCAAAGGTATTACGAGAAAGCCAAGAAACATCCCAATCCTCTTGTCAAGGAGGCCCTTAATTATGTTGTCAATGATACTGACAAATTTAAAAGGCCGAAGGCTATTTTAAATAAAATTCCTGAAAAGAATCCAGTTCACAGTTATACTTCCAAAAAAAATAAAAAATAACTGGGACTAAATTGAAGTTATTTCTCACACGTAGGAGGAAAGCAAAAAATTAAATAGCAGTTTTGGGGGAAAAAAAAAGAAAAGGGCCATTTTAGGAGCCGAGCAAAATGTTGCATAAAAGATTTATCTTTTTTGTACTAAATATCTCTGCCCCTAAAAAACAAGGTGTTGTTGGTCTTGTCTTTTATATTAAAATTTGTTGTTGTTTTTTTCCTGATTAAAAAAACAAAACAAAAAATAAAAATAAAAAACGGCTCTTTTAAGAGCCGAGCAAAATGTTGCATAAAAGATATCCTTTTTGAACTGAATATTCTGACCCTAACCAAACAAGGTGTTGTTGGTCTTGTCTTTTATATTAAAATTTGTTGTTGTTTTTTCCTGATTAAAAAAAAAATAATAAAAATAAAAATAAAAAACGGCTCTTTTAAGAGCCGAGCAAAATGTTGCATAAAAGACTTATCTTTTTTGTACTGAATATTCTGCCCCTAACCAAACAAGGTGTTGTTGGTCTTGTCTATTATAATAAAATTTGTTGTTTTTTCCTGATTAAAAAAACAAAAAACAACAACAACAACAAAAACAAAAAAAAAAACGGCTCTTTTAAGAGCCGAGCAAAATGTTGTATAAAAGACATCTTTTTTGACTGAATATCTCTCCCCGCAACTTAATAAGGTGTTGTTGGTCTTGTCTTTTAAATTAAAATTTTTTTTCTTACGCATTAGTTCTGACAAAAAATAAACAATAATAATAAATAAACAAAACAGGACTAAATTTTTTCCGCTTTTGCACATAATTGTGCAACAAGCAGACAAGTAGCGAAGAAAAAAAAATGATTGGCCCTTATACTAGTGGCTCCCTAAATAAGGAATAAAAACCCTGATTGTGGCTTTTTTTTATTTTTCGGCTGTTTACTCAAAATGAGTATCTTAAATCTCGATCGGTGTAATATTGTGATCACACCACCTCAGCTATATTTACTCTGATATGTCTGTCAAGAATCGACAAAAGTAAACCTGAGAAAAAATCCTTTAAACCAATGGGGAAAAATCTTTACTCTCATTGGCTGGCGAGTAACGAAGCAAGAGCGGACCCATGAGACACACTGAGCAAATGGCCAGTTTTGTCTTATCCGGTGTTGGACGTCGATTTCTCTCTGGGAAACTTATTCTGTGTGTGATGTTTTTTTTTTTTTTTTTTCAGGTTCCCCTTTCCCGTGTCCTTTCCTTCTTTTCCCCCTGTACTCATCTATGGTACAGGTGTACCGGGCATTTTTCTGCGGAGGGAAATATCGCTTGGAATGGCTTGTTGTTACAGGTAAGTATGATTTATGCCACGTTTTTTAAATTCTGTCTGTTTGTCTTGTGTCTGGCGCTCTTTGGCCAACCATGGCCCTTGCGCCAATAAAATCCACTAACCAACCAACCAGGTAAGTATGTAGGGCAGCTTACAACTTCACTTCTTAACGGGTAACCGTCTGCTCCTTCTCCTCTAATATTTCCATACTTTCCTTTCGCACTATTCTATCAGGGAAATCTGTTCCCAAATATCTTATCTTCTTCTTTTTCACCTGACAAAAGGCGCAGAGCGCTGAGGGTTCGGGTCTCTCAACCTCAGATAGGAAATTCTCTCTCTCTCGCGTCACAAGTCTCTTTTACATTACTGTGTTGCCAACTTAGACCACAAACTCTAATGTTCGAAAAATAATTATATAAAAAAAAGGAAGAGGGAGACGCGGTTTGTGTTGATCGTACGTTAGACAGCATATATCTAGTAGTAATTGTAAATGTAATAATATTGCTCTTTTACTTAGGCACGAAATATTCGTTCATAGGCCCTAGGTCTGGGCCTATGAATCAATATTTTGTGCCCAAGTAAAAGCGTAATGTTATTAACTTGATTTGCTGTGTAAACGATGTGTAACGTACCAGGAGATGTGACATACCTGCCAGAAGGACGCACACGAGGGAGATGATGTAACGTACCAGGAGATGTGACGTACCTGCCAGAAGGACGCACATGACATAAAGGCAGATAGGAATCAGAACAAAATGTCCGCGTAGCTCAATTGGTAGAGCAACTTATTCCGGAATGAGTGGACACGGGTTCGAATCCTGGCGCGGATAAAAATGACGGAGAAATTTACTTCGTTATAGATGTGAATATGGCATTGATAGAGTCAAAACTATTAAAAAGGCCTAGGGCCAATGAATTAATATTTCGTGCCTAAGTAAACGCCCAATATTAGTAACAGGATTCGTTGTAAATATGACACTGGTAGAACAAAAACTGTTAAAAAGGCCTATGACTTTAATATTTAGTGCCTAAGTAAAAGCGCAATGCTATTGACGTGATTTGATACGTAAGCGTTATGAATGTGAAGTCGGCGGATTAAAAGCTGCTAAAAAGGCCGAGGTGTAGGGCCTATGAATTAATTAAGTAAAAGAAAAATATTACAAATTTGACATGTTATGTAAACATTTTAGTGCCTAAGTAAAAGTGCAGCGTCATTAAAAAATCCCACCTTACTGTCCTTTCCTGAACACAGCAATTTTCGCTTAGCTTACATAGAACGTTTTCTCGAAATTTGTTTGGAGTTCCCAATTCAATTCTCAATATAGGCCAGGAAACGGCAATCTTTATACGCCCCCCCCTCTCTCGAACTTCTGTGGCCAGTTGCCCTAAGTATTAACCGGTATGAAAATTCAGACAAACAAAAGAGCTCCTTCCCATCGTTAGGCACCTTGGCAAACTGCCACACATAATTCGGAAACTTAGAAAACTGCCACACATTCAAAGTGTTCCTCGGAGGAATAGCAATTTGTGCCCGGCCCCTTAATGAAAAGCCTAATATTTTGCGGAATATACGGCTTGATTAATCTGTCCCGACTTCTGTTGTCCTAGAAAACATTATCAGATCTTGATCATCGTGGAAAACAGCCGAGAACAAAATCAAAGTTCTGTAAAAAGAACGAAAGTTTATTTTTTTACTCATTTCTTTTTATTTTTATTTATTTATTTGCTCATTTATTTTTATTTTTTATTTATTTTTAAAAATAGGTTGTCATTCAGTTTCATATTTTTAATACGAAACTTTTTTACAGTGTGCTTCAATATACAATTCAGTTAATCACTGTTGCAACTTTATTATTTGCGATTTTTAATGCATTTTGAAGAGCTCAAATATGAATTACTTACATATGAATTAACGAAATTACTCAATGTATTGCACAAGTAAAGAGTTTAGGAAGTAATAAAAAAAAAGAACGTAGATAATAATTGCACATGGATCAAGCTTCAGTTTCAGGCCCTCCCAAAAAAATCACGAATCGCCATGACTCTGCTCCATCTCCCCACACACCATTTTTACCCCGTATCCCTACGTGACGGGGAGATGTGGAGATGGGTTGACAAGCAAAAACTACACTGGAGTAATATGGAATCAGCTTACCTAATGCCGAAAAATGAATTTCATTCTCCTGTTTTTCTTATTTGCAAATTTCTCTATCACCCTTGCATTGAGGTCCTTGATGGTTGTCACCAATCTCTTTTCGATGGATAAGAGCGCTTCAGGGGTAACATCGAATATACACTGACCGACTCTAGCGGTCCAAAATATAAAATTACGGAAGTTACGGGTAGAACCCTCCAAACCAAGCACCTCGTATCCCTTTTACAGACTTCGCGAAATTTCTGGGAGGGGGGGGGCATGCATAGTCTGCCACTAAACGCAACATGAAGCATAGAAATTGAGAGCAAATCCCTTACCATGAACACTTGTCTGAGCTCTTAGAAACTTGGGGGAGGATAAATTTACCCCACCCTCCTGAAAATTCATGGTCGTGTACAGAATCATTATACAAAGCATGGTTCTAATGTTTACAGCTCAACGTCCATTTTAACATTTTGAGGGAAAGCCCCCCCACCCCAAGCTCACGGACCTTGCGGACGCTTCAAGGGTAACATCCTAGATACACTGACAGACTCCAGCGGCCCAGAAGATAATATTACGGAAGTTGGGGGTAGAGCCCCCCCCCCTCAAACCAAGTGTACCTCGAATCCTCGGCAATTTATTTCTTCAAATTAAAGTACAATTATCGCTTGTATTACATGGAATATTTTTTCGAAATTCGTTTAGAGTTTCCAATTCAGTTCTCAATATAGGCAAAGAAACGACAATCTTTATAGCATCCCTCCCCCCTTGAACTTTTGTGGCCAGTTGCCCTAAACTCGTATGAACCGATACGAAAATCCAGACAAACAAAAGAGCTCATTCCCGTCGTTTAACATCTTGGAAAACTGCCACACATAATTCGGAAACTTCGAAAACTGCCACACATTCAGAGTGTTTCTCGGTAGAACAGCAATTTGTGGCCGGCCCCTTGATGAAAAGCATGTGACAGTTTTTCTGTGTGGCAATCTTCCGGTGTGGCAGTTTTCCTGTGTGGCGGTTTACAGTGAACCAAATTTCCCCCACCCTGTCCAGCTAATTATAAGACTGTTTTTACTATAAAGGCGGTAAAAGTTGAAATGACGACCCCAGAAAATTCACCCACATATTTGTACTCGTTGAACGGCTGCATCTTGTTTTAGACATCGTGAAAATGAAAATGGTGACTCCTGAAATCTCCCCCATATTCGATATTTTGTGTAAACTGCAATTTGTGCACGGTCCCTGACATGAAAAAGGTAAAAGATGGAGACTTTTCCTGTGGGGTAGTTTTCCTATGAGGAACTTTTCCAATGTGGGGGACTTTTCCGAATGCCGGGAGTTTTCCTGAGCGTCACTTTTCCTGTGGGGGACTTTTCCGAATGCAGGTAGTTTTCGTGAGCGGGATTTTCCCGTCCATCATTGCGCCCCCGTCTGTGCTTCTACTATATATGTATCATCATCATCGTCCACCATTATCAATCCACTGCTGGATGAAGGTCTCCCCACGTTTCTTCCACAACTGTCTGTCTTGAGCCACTCTGCTCCATGTTACTGAGGCATGCTTTCGAATTTCATCGGATCATCTCCCATGTGGTTTTCATTCTGGGTCTTTTTCTACTGGAATGTATATACACATATATAAGCTTAAAACTTGCATTTATGACTTTGTAGAAACCCATTTCCAACTAGGTCTTTGTGGAAGTGAGAAAATGCAGAGTTTTGCTGGTCCTTGATAAAGCCAAGACTTGGCATTCTCAACACTTTCTACATTCAGGTTGCTATTATTTTATCTTCGTTTTGCTACTACCCGTTTGTATATGAGTTTTTCTTTGTTGTTTTAGTACCTGTTAAAAAATTGTTTTTTGCTTCTGTCTCATCTTCATAGTATATATTCCAGTTGAAATATATATATCCATAGAGCGAACAAGACGATCGAGGTCGTCCCACAGATGATCAATTGAGTTTAAGTCTGGGGAATTAAGGGGCAAGGGAATTACTTTGAAGTCTTCATCGTGCTCTTTCAATCATTCTCGGATATTTCTAGCTGTGTGACAGGTCGCATTGTCGTGCTGGAAGATCCCTCTACCCCAGGGAAGAAAACCAGAATGTATGGGTGTACTTGGTCTGCAAGGATGGATTCACAACGAATTCGGTCCGTAGTGCCTTCCACACGTATGAGTGGACCCAGAGAATGCCATTCCGCAGACCATAACGTTGCCCCCACCAGATTGTGTTCTGCCAGCATTGGTTGAAGTGTGTCTGTTCTCCGATGTTTCTCACCTCATACGCAAACGTCCATCCGTTCGATGAAGCAGAAAATGTGGCTCATCGGAGAAGGCAATCCGTTGCCAATCAACGGAGGACCGGTTCCGATACTGCCGTAAAAATGTAAGTCTTTTCTGCCGATGCACCTCTGTTAACATAAGTGCAGCGACCATCCGTCTGAATCGCGGCCACCATACGCAGCAGGGTTCGCTGAACTGTGTTTTTAGACACACTTCCTGTAGCCCCCTGGTTCATTCGGCCAGTGAGTTGCTCCACTGTAGCGTGTCGATCGGCCTTCAAGCACCTTCGAAGCCGATGTTCACCTCTCACATCAATGGCACTTGGAGCTCCGCAGTTTTCACTTCGCTTATTCGCAATGGAGCATTTCTCCGATACACTTTAACCACAACAGCGCGCGAACAGTTCACAAACTGCGCTGTTTCACAAATAGTGCCACCCTTGGTCCGAAAGCCGATAATCATCCCTTTTTGAAAAACTGATAAATCGCTCCTTTTATCCATGACAGCAACGAGTGATATGTTTTCAGATCAGATCATATGTACAGGATTTTAGGAAGGGAGTGTCTGACCTTAGGTCTTAAACAACCCTAAGAAATAAGAAGCTAGGATATTTGAACTAGAGTGCCCGATAGGAAAGTGACACGGAAACGAGGTAGAAAGAGGGAGGAAGACGCCCTTATTTATTACCGAGGGGGCCAGTACCCGGGGTCCGACTGCTTAACGTACCCATCCGACGCACGGCGGATATTTAGTGATTCGAGCGTGCGTACCTGCCTGGGATCGAACCCGAGGTCTTCTCCGTGGCAGTCACGAACGCTAACCACTAGGCCACCCGCGACCCATGTTTTCAGTATGGCTACAGCGCACCTTATATACCCTGCAAGACAGCCCACGACACGTGTTTTCATTTATTGGCTACGCACTGTTGATGTCAAAAGTAGGAGCTGGTCACAATAATGTGACTCGACTGTATATATATATATATATATATATATATATATATATATATAGATGTAAGGTCAGGTGATGCGTAACATCACAACCTCTCCTTGACAAATGTCAACCCCGCCTTCTCGTGGTACATCCTGTTCCCACTAAAGGGGCTCTGACGACCGCCAATAGCGGTATAACTATACCATCGGGATTAGAGGAAATGCTATCCCACACTCACCAACCCGCTTGGCCAGCGTGGTGAGTTATGGCCAAACCCCTCCAAAATGACTCTACAACTTAAATCTTGGCCCTCAGTCTCCGGCAGCTGGAATGTACCTGGCCAAGGCAGCGGCCAGTGCGACATGAAGGCAGAGGGTGCTAAGAATCCCCGGAGGACCGGACTAGGATGCCATCTGATGCTGACCTTGGCTACGTATAACGGACGCTCCCTATCTTCTGATACAAGGCTTCTTGAATTGGAAGAGGAACTACAAAGGATCAAGTGGGACATCGTCGGGCTAAGTGAGGTAAGGAGAAAAGGAGATCTCATTGAACTGAAAAGTGGACATCTCTTCTACTATCGTGGGACGGATACTGGCAGAACTAGTGGTGTTGGATTTATAATAAACAAGAAACTGAAAGATAAAGTTGTAGAAGTTGAAAGTTCCTCTGACAGAGCTGCATGACTCGTTATCCAACTCTCGAGAAGATACCAGGCTCAGATTATTCAAACTTATGCACCCACCACAAGTCATGCTGAAGAAGAAATTGAAGAATTTTATGAGGAAATTCGTGATCTAAATAATAAAGGTAAGCAGCACTTGAAGATAATTATGGGAGATTTCAATGCAAAAATAGGGCAACGGCAACAGAAGGAAACTTCAGTAGGTAAATTCGGTCACGGCAACAGAAACCAGCGTGGAAATACTCTCGTAGAGTTTGCAGAGGCAGAAGGGTTTTTCATCTTGAACTCCTTTTTCAAGAAAAAGCCACACAGGAAATGGACATGGAGACATCCAAATGGGACGACAAGTGAAATTGATTTTATTATGTGTAACAAAAAATTCGTCATAGAAGACTGCAGTGTGCTAAACAAGTTCAACACAGGCAGTGACCATAGATTGGTGAGATGTAACATGCACCTCAACACTAAACTCGAACGTAGCAAGATCATAAGACAAACAAAATGTATTGACATAACCAACCTTAAAAAACACCATAATACCTTCAAATTGGAACTGAAAAACAGATTCTCTGCTTTAGAAGGCCTAACATCGGAAGAAGTGGATATTTCTGAAGTTAACAGAAAAGTAACCAAAGCTCTTATGGAAACAGCAACAAAATTAGCTGGGTCTAAGAACAAATTGCATGTGAACAAATTATCAGGAAAAACCAAAATGTTGATGCAAAAAAGAAGAGTGATGAGGACAACTAAAGAAGATGTGACTTCCAAAGTGGAATATATAGAGCTATGCAAGACAGTACGAAAAATTATCACTGAAGACGTAAGGAAATTCAACTGTGAATTAGTAAGGAAAGCAATTGAAAACAACCAAAGCCTAAAGATAGCAAAGGGACATCTCAGTAAGGGGAAAAAACAGATTATGGCACTGAGAAAAGAAGATGGTTCTGTAACAAGAAATAGAGGCGAAATTTTGAGAAGAGTGAAAGATTTCTACTCCAAATTATATGAAAGGGATGATACATGCACTCCAGACATCATGAAAGATACCCGTACCAGAGTTCCTCCAGTCCTTCCAGCAGAAGTTGCACATGCAATCAAGAACATGAAGCGGGGAAAAGCTCCAGGAGAAGATGGAATTACTGTAGACATCATACAAGAAGCAAGTGGAGAAATCGAAACAGTACTCGCCCAAATTTTCACTCGATGCCTTAATGAAGGGAAAAATCCTGAGGATTGGAACAACGCTACAATGATCTTGCTACATAAAAAAGATGACATTGAGGATCTCAGGAACTACAGACCTATCAGCCTCCTATCAGTGGTTTATAAAATCTTCACTAAAGTTCTTTCACACAGCTTGAAGGTGACACTGGACATGGCTCAACCGAGAGAACAAGCTGGATTCAGGAGTGGCTACAGCACAATAGATCATATCCACGTACTGAGAGAACTAATTGAAAGAGCGAGGGAATATGAACTTCCATTGTGCATGGCTTTTATCGATTATGAAAAAGCCTTTGATTCGGTGAAACAATCAGCAGTTGCAATGGCTCTGAAATCCTGCGGTATTGAAGATGCATACATTAATATTATTAATAACATCTATGAAAATGCAAGTGCAAAGATTCGGCTGCTTGAAAATACAACTCACATAAAAATTTGAAAGGGAGTGAGGCAAGGTGACACCGTATCTCCGAAGCTCTTTAACGCCACATTGGAAAATGTCTTTCAATCACTGAACTGGGAAAACAAAATGATAAAGATTAATGGAGATTATCTAACCCACCTTCGTTTTGCTGATGACGTAGTCATTTTTGCAACTACCCCATCAGAGCGGCAGAGTATGATCCATGAACTTGCTGAAAAAAGTAAAGAAGTGGGATTAAAAATGAACTTTCAGAAGACAAAAGTGATGTTCAAAGCTTTTACACGAAATGAAGATTTGTCGATTGATGGAGAAAAGCCGGAGATAACAGACACGTACGTTTATCTTGGACAGCAGATATTAAGTGAGGGTCACATTGATGAAGAAATTAATCGGCGTACAAAACTTGCCTGGAGAGCTTTTGGAAGAAACAGCATAAATTTCAAGAGCAATATGCCATTATGTCTTAAAAGAAAAGTGTTAATGTCTTAAAAGAAAAGTGTTTGATCAATGCATCCTTCCAGTGCTTACGTATGGTGCAGAGACGTGGACCTTAACTAAAAGAGACATACAAAGGCTGCAGACAACTCAAAGCAGCATGGAGAGGTGCATGCTTGGTGTAACCAGGAGAGATAAGAAGAGGAACTCGTGGATCCGAAAAATGACAAGAGTGGAAGACATCATGATCAGAGTTAAATCCCTGAAATGGCAATGGGCTGGGCATACTGCCAGAAGGACAGACCATCGATGGACAACCGAAATTTTAGATTGGATTCGAAGGGACAGGAAAAGGCCCAGAAGAAGACCACATGGGAGATGGGTGGATGAAATTCGAAAGTATGCGGGAGTGACATGGAGGAGACTGGCACAAGACAGACCGTTGTTTAGGAAACTTGGGGAGACCTTCGTCCAGTAGTGTATTGATAATGGTTGACAATGATGATGATGATGATGATGATATATGTGGGGCTTTCACCAATGAACCAAACCCATGGAACCCCCCCCCACCACCACCACCGCCACCACCACCTTAAGATATTGTTGGCCACTGACTGACAGATATTCGAAGAACCAATCGCCGAATAAAAAGTAGTGTGGGCAAATAACGACTGTCATATTGACTTTTTCAATGCAGACAACGTTAACACTGTGACAAGAACTCGTCACCACTAAACATTTAGTTACCGTCTCATCTCTTTGAAATACAAAACGATTCAGCCAGTCTCCAAAAAAATTAGGCATTTTATATACATGTTCTTAATGCTTATGTGACCAATTTTTCTGTTCCCAACCTACCCAAGGTTCCAACGGTTCTCGATGCAGTCAGAAAATTTCTTAAGCGGCCTTTCGTAAAACCCTGAAAATCTGCCCTCATGTGCAGTAAAAAATCATTATATCTTATATTTTTTGGATGAATATCCCCAAAGGCGACCCCGGGAGATTGGTACTCGGCAAAGTCGTACCCATGCAGTTCTCCTGTTCAGTTTTAATGCCTGAATTTCAGGATTTAGCATCATCTTCACCCCATCTAACTATTCCGATACATTTCCCCACTTCAAATTTGTAAATTATTTCATAAATTGAAGCAATCACGGCATTTTTCTAAAATTGAATTTTAGAAAACTCGTACCCGGGAGATTGGCATCCGGCAAATTGGTACCCTGGAGATTGGTACCCAGCAAACTGGTACCCGGCAAACTCGTACCCAGTAGATTGGTACCCTTCTGTTTCTGAGACGTTACGGGGGCATATACAAATTGCATTAACCGAAGATCTTTCCTCTTACGTGATTGAAATTGTTGAACAGCTGTTCTCTTGGCGGAAAGCTCCTATTCTTTCTTCCACCGTTAGTAAAACACACCACAGAAAACTCCTACACCTTATATAAGGGAATGTACACAAATTGCATTTCGTACTAGATTTGTTAAAGTGTAGGAGTTATTATAGTGGCGTAAAATGATAATAGGACATTCCTACTGACATAAAATGGCATGTAAAATCCGGTTCACTATAAACCGATACAAAGAGAAACTCCCACATGTTTTTCATTAAGGGGCCGAGCATAAGTTGCTCTTCCTCCGAGGGCACTTCGAATTTGTGGCAGTTTTCCAAGTTTCCGAATTATGTGTAGCAGTTTTCCAAGTTTCCGAATTATGTGAAGCAGTTTTCTAAGGTATGTTACGACGGGGTGAGCTCTTTTATTTGTATTTATTTTGAGGCTGGTACATACGACTTTAGGGCAACTGGCGACAATAGTTTAAGGGGTGGGGAAGCATACAGATTGACGTTTCTTGGCCTACACTGAGAATTCAAGTTATTAATATTTCTCTTTTACTTAATTAATTCACAGAACCTACACCTAGGCCTTTTTAACAATTTTTAATCAATCGCCTTCATATTCATAACGTTTACGTTACGTATCAAACCAAGTTGATAATAGTGCGCTTTTACTTATGCACTAAATATTAATTCATAGGCCTTACCTACGACTAGGCCTTTTTAACAGTTTTTATTCTACCGATGTCATATTCAAAATGTTTACATACCAAGTCAAGTTAATAGTATTGCGCTTTTACTTAGGCACCAAATGGTAACTCATAGTCGTTAAGCCAAGACCTAGACCTTTTAAACAGTTTTTATTCTGCCTATGTCACATTCATAACGTTTACGTATCAACTCACGTTAATAATATTGCGCTTTTACTTAGGCACTAAATATCAGTTCATAGGCCCTAGGCCTAGGCCTTTTAAACAGTTTTTGTTCTGCCGATATCACATTCACAACGTTTACGTATCAACTCATGTTAAAAATATTGCGCTTTTATTTAGGCACTAAATATAAATTAATAGGCCCTAGGCCTTTTAAACAGTTTTTATTCTACCAAGTTTTATTGAAAATTCCTAAAAAGGCCTAGGCATAGGGCCTTGCAATTAATGTTTTGTGACCAAGTAAAGGAGAAACATTGTTTACTTGATTTGTAATGTAAATCTTTTTTACTATGAGCTCCGTGGATTATAAATTGCAAAAAAGGCCTAGGCTTAGGGTCTATCAATTAATATTTTGTGCCTAAGTAAAAGTGCAATACTATAACCTTGACTTGTTATGTAAACGTTCAGAATCTGAGCTCGGCGGATACAAAATTTGCTAGAAAGGCCTAGGCCTTTCTAGCAAATTTTAATGTTTCTTGGCCGATTAAAGAGCAACATTACTTTTTTTTTTTTTTTTTTTTTTTGATTGGAGGTTTAACGACCACCGTGAGCACCTCAATGGGCTATAAGCAGTCGCCCGTCCCTAATTTAGGGTCACTGGCACCAGGGAAGGGAGAGAGCCAGCACCGTAAGACAAACACAACATCCATGCCTCACCGGGATTCGAACCCGGACCCCTTACGGACGAATGATCAGTGGCCAGCGCCTTAGACCACTGCGCCACCGGGGCGGCTCAACATTATTAACTTGATTTGTTATGTAAACGTTAAGAATATGAAAGCAATTGTACAAGCTTTAACTTGTCGTGCAAACCTTATGAATATCAGCACGCACGATTCAAATTTTCTGACAAACCTCTTCAATTTCACCTGCCCCCAAGAAAACTTCCGAGGGGCTTTTCGCTACAAACCGGATGGCGTAGCTGTATGGCAAGATGTCAATTCCTCCTGTGTGAGGGGGTGGGGAACAAAATGCTGTTGAACAAAGAACCGCCGGTAGGGAAGCTCATCTTTCAGGCGTTTTTCCGTCGCTCTAGCAATGAAATATCTTGCCAAAAACTGCACTGCGGGACGGTTTTATTGCTTCGGCAAAAAAATTCCGGGTGTGTGAAACGGCCAAAAAAAATAAAAATAAAAGAAAAATCCACCTTACCCTCTTTTCGGAATTAGAATCAGTCTTATTATGATTCTGTTGTTTAAAAAAGAAATCCCACCCTACCCCTTTTCCGAAATAGAATCAGTCATATTATGATTCTATTGTTTCACCGAACACCATAGCTTTAAAAGATCTACAAATTGACGGCAATTCGTTAGCCATGCAATTTGTATAGCCGCCCCGGTGGCGGCTATACAATTGCGAAAACCAAAAAAATTTGCCGCCCCGGTGGCGCAGTGGTCTAAGCGATGGCCTCTGATCATTCGTCCGAACGGGGTCCGGGTTCGAACGGTTTGAGTCATGGATGTTGATCATTCGTCCGAACGGGTTCCGGGTTTGAGGCATGGATGTTGTGTTTGTCTTACGGCACTGGCTCTCTCCCTTCCCTGGAACCAGTGACCCTAAAGTAGGGACGGGCGACTGCTTATAGCCCATTGACTTGCTCACGGTGGTCGTTAAACCTCCAATAAAAAAATTGTATATGCCCCGTAACGTCGTAGCAACAGAAGGGTACCAATCTCCTGGGTACGAATTTGCCGGGCACCAATTTGCCCCTCCCCCAGGATATTCAAATTGAAATACTCATGTGGGAATCGTTTCCTCTAGGATTCCTTATCAGTCGATTACTGTTTTCGTTTCAGCGGAACAAAATGTCTCTCCTCTCGGGGAAGTGTGTGGGAACCAAGGAGGTTAGAATAGATGGAGTAAGGGCCAGCCATTTCCCTCCTGTAATCAAAGTGAAGCCACCGAAACGTCACGATCATGACATCACAGCCAATCACAGCCAATTACAGCCTCTGCCGCCATGTTGGTGAGACGTTTGAGACGAGTCGCGGCCAATCACAGTCTCTGCTGCCATGTTGGTGAGACGTTTGAGCATTAAATTCGTCTGCTCAAAGTGCTTCAAGTTTCTGACGTCATCCTTACTCCATTTATTCTAACATTCATCAACTCTAGTAACCGCCGGTGTATTCTATCCTCCTTGGTGGGAACATCCCTTGTGCGTAGGTTTCTCTCGTTGCCTTACGGCATTTATGGTCCGGCTTTTCACGGACTGAGAAAGGATGTGGCTTTGTTACTTTGAGCACTTTGAGCGTTCCGATCACTCCCTATTCTAAGCGCAAATTAAGGTCTTTTAGGCACTAAGAAATACAAAGCATAATTCCTGTTGTTCACAAAGATCGCACATGTCTAATATAACAAGAATTTGTTTAAAGATTTCTGCTGCGATAGTAAATCTTAAAGACATACATGAATGGATGGGGAGCTAACAGTTCGCCTTTTTCTTATTACGGAATGAAGAATGCCGAGTAGTTCACTACCCGGAATTTTTCGTGTAAATTGAACACTTTTCTTTACTTTTGAAAAAAAAACTTACACACGTCTGTTTCCTTTTTCTTTACGTCTAAATATCCAAATCTCTAGAAAAGAATATTTAACTGCTTGTGCTAAAAAAACAATAAAAATGAAACTAAACCTTATCAGTGCAAAAATGAAAAATATCAGTATTAAAATGATCGGGGAAGAGGGGCACATTAGTACTGAAAGTTCTCACGATGTAGTTTTGGACGTTTGCCAGGAAATTCTATACAGAAAAAATTCCATACAAGTAAACTCTTACACTTTCTCATATGAGGCATTTATTTATTTTTTGTTATTGTTGAGAGTTTAACGACCAACGTGAGAAACTCAGTGTGCTATAAGCAATCGTCCGTCCCTAATTTAAGGCCACTGGTTCCATGAAAGGGAAAGAGCCAGTTCCGTAAGACCAGGGGCGTTGACTTCCCCAATAATTTGAAGAGACCAAATGTGGGAGAGATTAAATGTGGGAGGACATGAAGAGACCAAATGTGGGATGGGCACTCTTCTTCTATTCTCAGGAGAACAATAAAAAAAGGCAAAAAGATAAACTACGACAACGACGTATATTTTAAAACTAAATTGTAATTGTTCATCAGCAAATGCACAAGGAAACATAAATATTTTATTTAAAAATAAAACTCAGCCTGTGATTTCATTGAAATATCCAGAGATACTTTATTTCCAAACATTTATAAAAAATGTTAGAAATTAGCGAGGTTACTGGAACAAAGAACAAGAAGCACAAATATTAAATAGATAAATAAAGGTGTTAGAGGTTATATGTTTCTGTATTTTTATTTATTTTATTTATGATAATTGTTTTATACGTTTCCACACATCGTGAGAACATATCAAACACAATACGGGGATGGAAATCAAGTTTCCTATCAAATGAGCAAAACTGAATATGTAAAAAACGTTTTTATTTATTTTGCTATTTATTATTTTTATGGAAATAAAGATCTTTGGCCTCATAAGGTGGAGCTTGGTCTACCTTATGAGACCCTAGCGATTATTTAGTCGATCAGAATGAAAAATACTGGGTGGGCACTTCCCCTCCAGTAAAATTATTGAAAGAGCAAGATTCGCCTTCCCCCTCCATGGTCGGCGCTTATGCGTAAGACAAACACAACATCCAGGACTCACTGGGATTCGAATCCGGACCCACTTGGACGATTGCTCATAAGCCTGCGCCACCGGGGCGGCATAAAGGAATGGGATGAAAACAGATTAGTACTCGGCAAACTCGTACCCACGGAGTTTTATCTCTTTTTATTCGAGTTTTCGTAATTATGCTTTATGTAATCAGGAAAACTCGTACCCGTTAACAAAGTCCCTGAACGAAATGCAATCTGTGTACACTGTTTTACATGAAAGGTTTTAAGACTTTTGCGTGGTGTGTATTTAGTTGTTTTCCTAGTGGTAAGTGAATGTAGGGGTTTATCAGTAGACTTTACTTCCAACCGTTTTGCTCACTGCTTCAGCTATCTAATGCGAAAGGATTTTCTTCCTTCTGGATATTTTAAATGTACATATAGTATAAGAACTATTACGCCACCTAGCAGAAAAGCTGTGCACCACAGAATTTCGGAAGTACATGAATTCTCCTTCATGGGATGTGCTACCAATAGAGAAAAATAAAAGGATTTTTCGAGTTCTACTAATAAATACTGGGATATCATGCCATAAGTCGGATGGGTGATATACACACAGTAGACAAAAAGGATAGAGGTAGGAGTGATGGGCAATTGACTTGGGCATCCCCCTACCAGAGTGGAACAACCAAACGCATGTGATAAATAGGCACGCAGCAGGGCTTCCCATGGTGCATGTGGTGACCTGAGCTACTTTGATCGTTGACGCATTGTCGGCGCAAGACGGATGAGTCATTATATCGCCGAAGTGGTAAGAACGCTGGGGTTTCCGAGGACAACCGTATCAAGGGTGTACCGCGAGTATACCATCGACGAACGTACCAGCGCCTGGAGAGCAAGCAGTGCCCGATCACACGCCATTGATGACCTGGGACGATGTAGACTATCCAGGTTCGTACAGACCAAACGCTCGCCGACGGCAGTGAAAATCACATGCAGCTTAAATGACGGAGGCCCAAGCAGTGTCAGTGAGTGAACGATACGGAGCATGCCGCATACTCTTGGCTACGGGAGCCGACACCCTATTCGAGTGCCACTGTTGACTGCTCGTCATCAGAAATTAAACCTCGCCAAGTGCCAAGAACTTCAAAACAGGAATCCTTCAGAGTGGCACCAAGTCGTGTGGTCAGATGAATCCCTTTTCCAGCTGTACCAAGCTGACGGGGGAGGGGCTGTGGATGTGGCATAGAAGGCATGAGGCCATGGCCTCGTCGTGACAGATCGGCACTGTTCAAGGAGGTGGTGGCTCTGCGTTGGTCTGGGGAGCATTCTTATGGGGCATATTAGGTCCCTTAGTGTGTCTGGAGAGGTCCTTAACCTCTGCGCGCTGCCAACATTTGCTGGCTGATCACCTACACGCTTTCATGGCCTTCCCGTATCCTTCCCGTATCCGTAGCCTCCCCACTGGACCACAACCACCCAGGCATGTCTCGAGAACACTCATCTGAGTTTGGAGCCATCCAGCGGCCCTAAGGTGCTAGGATGAAGCGTCTCTGCGATGCTATGGAAAGGAACTTCAGATCCATGGATCTTGAATCGTCTCGGGCAGAGTTGAAGACAATGCTGCAACAGGCATGGCTGGCATTACCTCGGGAAACCCTCCGGCATCCGGCGGAGTAAGGCAAACGTAAAGCAGTAAAACTCCCCCCAATTAAAATTATTTACTTTCTTTTTATTTATTACTATGAAAATATGTCCTAGCGAAATATATGTCAGGAAGTAAAAAAACGTAAACCGAAATTTAACAAAGAACAAAATCTTAAAAAGCAAATAGGTATCATAGAAACATTTGCTAAAATTGCAGCAGATTCTGATGAACAGGAACTTGCTAAACCGGAGCAGTTTGTGATGAAGAAAGTTCCCAGAATTTGTCCATTCTTCATGCTGCAGAGAAGGAAAGAGATTCAAATGAACCAGTAGAATTAAGCCAAAAGGAAAATGTTCCAGTACTACAATTAGAATGCAAGGAAGGGAATCCTGTACACCAGGATGAAAAACATTCAGATGTTACACTGGAAGTGGAATATAACGAAGGAAACAACACTCATCACGATGATTTTTTGTCAGTAGCGCAACCAATTTATTTGTGTGATATCGTTGAAGACCCTGCTTGTTGGAATGAAGAAAATAATTGAAATTTAAAAGATCTGGTTACTTTAAATCCTCTAAATCAAGATACGCACTTAATCTCTCTCACAGACAAAGAAATTGAGGGGAAAACCAATTCTACAGGTCAAAAAAAAATAACGAAAGAGTTAAAAGGGATTGGCTTATAATATCCCCTTCGACATGTGCTTTATTCTGCTGGATTTGCAAATTATTTGCAAATAATAGCGTTACAGCGTTAGGGTCGAGTGGTTTCACTTATTACAAACATGCAACAGAGCGAATTTCTGAGCATGGTAATTCCACCTTGCACACTGCAAGCAATATTGCTGGCAAGTATTCTGGGCTTCAGGCTAGAATACGAGAAATAAATCCACTTGCAGAATATATTCCCTGTTCTGCACATACGTTGAATTTAGTTGGTGTGCATTGCATCGAAAACACAACAGTCTATCTCCTTTTCTCATTCATTCAGGAGCTTTATAACTTTTTCTCATCATCCACTCATCGGTGGCACATCCTCCAAGAAATTCAAGGCTAGGGTGCAACTTCTTTTCTTACGTTAAAATGTCGTTCGGGAACTAGATGGCGTGCAGATTTTAATGCTGTGAAATCTGTACGTCAAAATTATTGTAAGATAAAACAAGCTTTAATTATGTTATGAGAAAATCTTAATGAAACATCAGCCACTAAGAATGAAGGAAAGTCTTTGTTAAAGAAAATGAAAATGATGGAAACTGCAGTCAATGCAGTTGTATGGTATATAATTCTGCAGCGCTTAAATCAAACAAGTAAAACACGCCAGGACCCCAAAGGAAATCTTGCAGTAATACCACAACTTTTTAATTCTTTGCTTAAGTTTATTGAATTTGTCAGAGAAAATTTTGATCATTATGAGCAAGAAGCCAAAGAAATGTTGGGAGAAAATGATGAATATTCATATCATAAAAGCCGCATAAAGAAAGTTCCTAAAGGTCGTCGTCTTGATGAAAAAAATTGTCCTGAAGCACAACTTAGTCCCAGCGATCGCTTCAAGGTAGAAATCCATAATGCTAGGTGTGATGCACTGACGGTACAACTTTTATTTAGAAAAACAGCATATGAAAAAATAATTACTAAAGTTGAATATTTGACTGAAAGATCTCCGAAGGATATTTTGAAGTATGCACAGGTATTGCAGAATTATTTAACTGATGACCTTGATGAACAGTTTGCGGATGAACTTGTTCAATTCAAATCTTTTGAACAAAATGCATCTAGTACAGCTCAAATGCTACATGTATTGAAATCAAAAAAATTATGTGCTACATTTCCAAATGTTCTGAGAATTTTCATGACACTGACGATTTCTGCCGCCCCGGTGGCGCAGTGGTCTAAGGCGTTGGCCTCTGATCATTCGTCCGTGAGGGGTCCGGGTTCGAATCCCGGTCAGGCATGGATGTTGTGTTTGTCTTACGGCACTGGCTCTCTCCCTTCCCTGGAACCAGTGACCCTAAATTAGGGACGGGCGACTGCTTATAGCCCATTGGAGTTGCTCACGGTGGTCGTTAAACCTCCAATCAAAAAAAAAAAAAAAAAAAAAAAAAAAAAACTGACGATTTCTAACACCACAAGTGAACGTTCATTCTCATTATTAAAGAGACTGAAATCTTCATTAAGATCAACAATAGGATTATCACAATTAACATCTTTAGCACTTCTATTTTTTGAAAATGATCTGACTACATTTTTAAGTTATGATAAACTGATTTTGCCTTAAAAACAAGGAAACGCCCACTACGATGAATACAAAGTGAGTTCATGTACTTTTGTGTCAGCGACTGGAGATAAAATCTTTACTTTTAATTTACAATTTTTGAATCTTTATTGTTTCTTGCGTTTAATAAAGTAGATAGTACTTGTGTATTAAGGCAGCACTTCTTGTGCTTTATACAATTATACGCGCAATTGTAGAATAATTGCGCGAAGTACCAGGGATTGTGCCTTAATACGCAAGTACCATTGCTAATTTATTAAGAGTACGATTCATGCCCGGGGATGGGGGGCCCCCAAGTTGTTTGTGCCCAGGGCCCCACTTGTCCTAAGTCGGGCTCTACTAAAGACAGCAAGCATCACGCAGGGTAAGAGAAGCGTTATGTCCGTGGAAAAAGGTGTCATCTTAATTGACAGTTGGTAGAGGGTAAAATGCACGAACTTCTTTTCCGCCAAAGAGAACAGGGCGGAAATGAGAAGGTAACAGCACAACTCACAAGACAGCGTCTTGATTGAGTCAATGGAAATCAGGCCCACCGCAGGCACTATCGCTGATGCTTCCGTGTGCGCTAATGAAGAACATTGTTAAGTGGTAAAGGGTCGTGAGACATCCATTAAATCCTAATAAATAGAAATAGATTACACACACACAAAAAAATTGCAATAAATCCAGGCCGTAATAACATCCTAGATGAAGCTTTGTGACTTGTTCCTCTTCTTTTGACTCTACGAAAGCGGCAGCAGTCCAGATGGATTCCCTTATTGTAGTATGTTTTCGGAAGAAACAGCTGACTTTTGCCCTAGGCAACATCTGCCATTTTCTCTGGCAAAAGGTTCGCACAATTAAACCATGGTTCGAAAAAACGGGAAGGCAATTAACATGCATCTTGAAAGTGGTGGTACATCAACTGTTTTATGTTCGAAACGGTAGGTTGGTGCAGTAATATATATTGGCGGATGCCAATGCCAAAGGGTGTGGCGGTAAATCGAGGGTTGACTGAACTAAAATATTGTACATATTCCTTAAAAAAAAAAGAGGTGATTATTATTTATATGATATCTAACACTTCAGTGTTTTAGTACCACGGAAAAATTAATTATATAAAAATGTTTTTTGAGGTGAAGTAGCTTATAAAATATGTGAAATTTAGCAATATTTCAAACTTTGGCAAATGCTTTCTTATTTTTTGATTGAAGGTTTAACGACCACCATGAGCAACTCAATGGGCTATAAGCAGTCACCCGTCCCTAATTTAAGGCCACTGGTTCCAGGGAAGGGAAAGAGACAGTGCCGTAAGCCAAACACAACATCCATTCCTTACCGGGATCCGAACCCATCACAGATAAATGGTCACAAGCCAGGGCTTAGACCACTGCTGCCAAATGTTTTCAAGGGAAGATTTTAATACGGCATTTGAGTGGATATTCTTTATCTCCAAGGTTGCACAGACAGGCCCATAACCAGCGGAAAGTAATGCGGGGTGTGTGTGTGTGTGTGTGGGGGGGGTGGTGATCAAATTCAGGCAGCCTGAAACGTTATCCACACTCATGATATACAGTAGAAGACATCAAAGCACGAAGAAACTTGTGTTAGGAGTAGAGAAATTTTTGAGTCACAAGCGCACCTAAACGCTCACTTCTCTCCTCTGACATCTCATCTCCCGCAGCACATTTTAGCTCCGGTGTGTCGTGTATTTTTTTTTTTTTTTTGTAGATGTTCCGATGGGAATTTATATTATGAATTATAAAATAAAAATTAATGATATTCACACACACACATATATCCTGTTTATATTGAATTTTTTATACTTTATGTCGTTTACACTTACTATAAAATATTTAAATTATTTTTATATATTAACAGAGGGAAATAAAAAAATTCATTGGGCTAACCATAATCTGCAATATTTATCCCAACGGAGATTTAGGTTCATTGTAGTCAGAATTGTCGTATTTCTTAAAACACTGCTTTGAACAAAGCCTGGAACAATCTCTTCGCCACCCGGTGGCGCGGTGGTCTAAGGCGATGGCCTCTGATCAATCGTCCGTAAGGGGTCCGGGTTCGAATCCCGTCAGGCATGGATGTTGTGTTTGTCTTACGGCACTGGCTCTCTCCCTTCCCTGGAACCAGTGACCCTAAATTAGGGACGGGCGACTGCTTATAGCCCATTGTGTTGCTCACGGTGGTCGTTAAACCTCCAATAAAAAAAAAATAAAAAAACCCAATCTCTTCTTATCTGGGGGAAAAATTTCAAATCACCCCCCCCCCCCCAGAGTTCAAAAGTTTTCCACTTATATAGTTAGCAGTTTTTACTTTTTCATACCTCTGTTATAGAAAAGTATTATGACCGTACATATTGTGAAATTCCCTAAACCACAGTTAATAAAAAATAGTTGTAAATATGTATGCATATGGTCATTCCCATGTGGAATTTCTTGGTTTCGCGCCATTTTGGGGCACAGCGGACGAAATAAGCATGTTTTGAGGCTCATGGTGTCTGATACATGAGATTAGCCCCACTACTGTCGGTTTAGAACGTATGTCTATGTATTTATCATTTATGACTACTAAGCTTGCGGTGTTAAGGAAAGGTATTTTACCTGCCTAGTGTGACAATGGGATTATTTCAAGGGTGCGTTAATGAGAGAAGCACAAGCTCAAGGGTGTTTGCGGGTAGCCCCACGTAGTCTGAAATCAGATTAAGATAGAGTGGAGATGTTTTGAAGTTTTTTTTAAGAAAGAAGGGACACTTTGTTAGTAAAAGGGAGAGAGACGGGAACTTGGTTTTGCAAAGAGAGGTCGGATCGTGGAATTGGCGTCTGAAGAGACAATTCGAATAGCGGCGTTGATATTGCTTCGGCGTAGGTTAACAGGAAGTTCGGGTCTAGGGTCAATACAGCAATAACGGAGACCAAGTCAATCAGCATTCCATTAACCTGCCTTTCGATAAGTCCCAATCCACATATTTTTTAGTGAAATAAACTGTTTTGTTATTGTTACAAAGGGCCAGAATTCTAGATTTCCTCAAGTGTGTAATTCTATTCTCGCTGGTTTGTAGCTATATTAAGAGAAAGGAGCGAGGGTCGTTACACATAATTTTACTAGAAATGTGAAAACTAGGGAAATATCAGAAGCAAGTGGCGTAGCCAGAAATTTCTTGGGCCTGTGGGGCTCCACGGAATTTGTTCATCGGTGAAAGCCTACCAGAAAAAAATACTCCAAGTGGGAATAAGCCCCAAATCTTTAAAAAACGAAAAAAAAATCATTACTGAGAAAAAACTTTTAGATACGTACACATCGCTTTAAATTCGTATTCAATCCCCCCTTCGGGAGAAAGTGAGCGGAACCAGAGATCCCCATTTGGCAGCTCCACTGATAGCCCACGCAACCCCCGAATTTCGGGGGCCGCCTCGGTGGCACAGTGGTATAAAAGCGATGGCTTATGACCATTCGTCCGTGAAGGAGTCCGGGTGCGAATCCCGGTGAGGCAAGGATGTTCTGGCCGCCCCGGTGGCGCAGTGGTCTAAGCGATGGCCTCTGATCATTCGTCCGAACGGGGTCCGGGTTCGAATCCCGGTGAGGCATGGATGTTGTGTTTGTCTTACGGCACTGGCTCTCTCCCTTCCCTGGAACCAGTGACCCTAAATTAGGGACGGGCGACTGCTTATAGCTCATTGAGTTGCTCACGGTGGTCGTTAAACCTCCAATAAAAAAAACAAAAAAAAAAACAAGGATGTTCTATTAGTCTTACTCTACTGGCTTTTTCCCTTCCCTGGAACCAGTGGCCCTAAATTAGGGACGTGTGACTGGTTATAGCCCATCGAGTTGCTCACGATGGTCGTTAAAAATTCAATATATATATATATACACTGGCGGAAAGTGCAAAAAGAACACCAAGAAGGAGGCGTCTGTTACCAACGAAATTTATACAGCATAATAACGGAATACAGAGGATAACGTGATCAAAACATTATGGCATTACAGCTGTATTTGCTGGTAAACTGAAAAATAACATTTCCATGTAACATGGTTAGTACGAGGTCGAACCGCCATGAACTGCGTCACACTGTGCAATTCTGGCATGGAGTCTATCGTACAGATGTTGGATGTAAGTTTGGGGTATTGAGTCCCAAGCATCCTCAACCTGAACGCGTAAATCGGGGATGGTCGGGCTGGCCGTGGAGACCGAATAAGTCGTTGTCTCATAAAACCCCACACGTGCTCAATGGGGGACAAATCCGGTGAACGTGCAGACCATGGAAGTTGTCTCACACCCTGAAGTGCATGTTGCGTTGCACGTGCCGTGTGTGGGCGTGCGTTATCTTGCTGGAAAACACCACGATGGACTGACCTTACAAATGGCACAACGGGCTGAATGATGTTGTTGATGTAGGAGGTGCTGTTTAACATACCCGGTACAAACACTAGTTGTGTACGGGAGGGATAGCTGATCGCTCCCCACACCAGGTGTAGGCCCTGTGTATCGCTGGCGGATGCAAGAAGGGTGGAGACGCTCCCCTGTGAGTCTGCGAACACGCATACGGCCATCGGAGGCTCCCAAGCAGAATCTGCTTTCATAGCTGAACACGACAGATCGCAATTGCGTTCTCCAGTGCAGACGTTGGCGACACCACTTCAGCCGTTCCTGACGGTCGGCTGGAGTCAGAGGTGCACATGCCAGAGGCACACGTGCACGTAGTCCTGCATCCAGTAGACGGTTGCGAATTGTTCGCACAGTCACCTCAGGTGCAACGGCAGCTCGGATTTGTGTCGCAGTGGATGTTCTGCTTGACAACGCCGCTCTTCTTATGCGTCGATCGGTCCGCTCATCAGTCCGTCTGGACTTCCGGTTCCACGTCTTCTCGTGTGGGAATGTTCCTCGGACCATCTACGCCATCCTCGTATCACCACCGATACTTCCCGTCCAATTCGCTCCGCAATACGACGATACGACCACCCGACCTCAAGGAGTCCGACTAGACGACCTCGCTCAAAGTCCGATAACTGCTGAAATCGTACACGTCTTCCATGTCCAGGCATTGCAGCTTCTTCAGGGTCTTCGCACGTGTCCGTACGCCGACGACTGATTACATTCACTTCGCCGTACTCCTTAAATACCACCGACGATAATTTGCATATTATGCCGTGCTGTGGCGTAAGCGCTCACCGGTTGGTCCCGAAATTAGCATCACACCTACGTAAACTCGACCCCATTAACATATGTAAATTTCATGATCGTCCGCCAATTCCTTCTTGGTGTTCTTCTTTCACTTTTTTTTTGGATTGGAGGTTTAACGACCACCGTGAGCAACTCAATGGGCTATAAGCAGTCGCCCGTCCCTAATTTAGGGTCACTGGTTCCAGGGAAGGGAGAGAGCCAGTGCCGTAAGACAAACACAACATCCATGCCTCACCGGGATTCGAACCCGGACCCCGTTCGGACGAGTGATCAGAGGCCATCGCTTAGACCACTGCGCCACCGGGGCGGCTTCACTTTCCGCCAGTGTATATATATAAATATTCCCCACGACCAAGAAGGCATCTAGCTTCAGCAAAAAGATTTTGCAAATTTCAAATTTTTTTACAGAAACTTCATATGAACCTTGTTAAAGAAACAGTCAGGAATTTTTTATGACAGCTTTGAATTTTTTTTCGTTTGGATGTTTAACAGCCACCGTGAACAACTCAAAATGCTACAAGCAGTTGCCCATCCCTAATTTTTTTTTTGATTGGTGGTTTAACGACCACCGTGAGCAACTCAATGGGCTATAAGCAGTCGCCCGTCCCTAATTTAGGGTCACTGGTTCCAGGGAAGGGAGAGAGCCAGTGCCGTAAGACAAACACAACATCCGTGCCTGACCGGGATTCGAACCCGGACCCCTTACGGACGAATGATCAGAGACCAGCGCCTTAGACCACTGCGCCACCGGGGCGACTCCCTAATTTAGGACCACTGCTTCCAGGAAAGGGAGAGAGCCGGTGCCGTAAGATAAACGCAACATCCATGCCTCATTGGGATTCAAACCCGGACCCTCTCGGATGAAGAGTCCGAACGCAGCACTTAGACTACTGCGCAGTCTTGAATGAAGTATTAAAAACAATAGCAATTTTTGGTAGTTTCTTTTGTTTTTCGGTAAGTAAAATCTTTGGAAATCATTTATGCGGTTTTAGTTTATAAAAACTCGATGACAGGAAAGCAGCTATGGCAGAGAACTTGAGGTCCTTTTCATAGCCTTATCAATAGTTCTTATACATGTATAGGAACTATTGCTATTAACAGGAGAATGTGAAATACCAGTTCAGTGAATGAAATATTTATACCAATAAAAATATGGTGTTATGTGTTACAGTTGTTTGCACATACAGTAAACTCACATCCGTCAAAGATGTTCATTGAATTATGACCATCTGTATCAAAAGTGGATGCGGCCGTTGATCACGTGTTTTCCTACAGGGCACGATTAGTTTACCAACATAGCACAAACCGGGTGCGCCATGTAAAAGAGGCCCCGTTGTAAGTTGTTTGGCGAAACCGGTTAGAAGTGGAACAAAACGGTTTCCAGGTAAAACTACTTTGTTCCACTTCTGACCGGTTTCTGCGTGTACAGCTGCAAAGGAATTCTCTGGGGTGGTTAGTCACAGCCAGAGCAGTGTAGGTACGCGGTCATAAGTGTAAGTGAAGAGAGAACAAAGGCAACGGAAATGATTGTAAGTACGGAACAGCGGATTTTTATTGTGGAACAGTATTTCAGAAATAACTCATACAAGGTTTCAAATGAGTTCTTTACAGAAAAATGTCCACATGTGCAGCACAGGCGAAATCAGTGGTACAGAAGTTAGCGCGGAAATTTCGTGAAACCGGCACGGTGTGCCGCAGAAAAAGAAACAAACTCAAGACAATTCGTACTGAAGACAATATCAAGGATGTGTGCACAATGATGTTACAAAGCCCTCGGAAGTCGATTCGCCGATTATCGTCAGCAACGGGAATATCTGCACGTCATGCCGACGCATACTTAAGGTCGATTTGCATTTTCGGCCGTACAAAGTTATGGCTCTCCAAGAACTTAAAACTCCTGATTATGCAAAACGGATGCAATATTGTAAGTGGTTTCAGGAGACCATTGTCAGCTGTGAAATGGACCCAACGCTTTATTACAAGACAGATAAAGCATGGTTTCATTTGTCCGGGTATGTCAATGTGCAAAGCAGCAGGATTTGGACCGACACGAATCCCAGACGAACAATGGAGACTCCTCTGTACGACCAAAAGTGTCTGCGAAGAGGATAGTCGGCCCATTCTTTTTCACTGACACCATCAATTCGGAGCGCAATGTTCAGCAACTGTTCAACCCGTTTGTTGCCGCACTTATAGAAGCAGAAGAGCGAACATATGATTTCTTTCAGCAGGATAGTGAAACGGCGCATGCTGCGCGGAACAGTCTACGTGCTGTGCATGCAGTGTTTGGAGAGGACAGAACTGTATCGAAGGGACTATGGCTACCCAGATCACCTGATCTCTCCACCTGTGACTTTTATCTGTGGAGAGCATTGAAAGGGAAAGTGTACGCAACTAATCCGCACACCCTAGAATTAAAAGTGGACATTACGGATGCTGTAGCCCAGATTACTGCCGATGAGTTGTGGCGCGTTACGCACATGTTCCGTCGTGTGCAGCTGTGCCTTGATGTCGGAGGACAGCACTTTCTTTTTTTTTTGATTGGAGGTTTAACGACCACCGTGAGCAACTCAATGGGCTATAAGCAGTCGCCCGTCCCTAATTTAGGGTCACTGGTTCCAGGGAAGGGAGAGAGCCAGTGCCGTAAGACAAACACAACATCCATGCCCGACCGGGATTCGAACCCGGACCCCTTACGGACGAATGATCAGAGGCCAGCGCCCTAGACCACTGCGCCACCGGGGCGGCGGACAGCACTTTCAGCAATTGTTGTAAACGCAGGTAAATTACTCCTGTCATTTCAACTATTTTTTTTGATCGGAGGTTTAACGACCACCGTGAGCAACTCAATGGGCTACAAGCAGTCGCCCGTCCCTAATTTAGGGTCACTGGTTCCAGGGAAGGGAGAGAGCCAGTGCCGTAAGACAAACATAACATCCATGCCTGACCGGGATTCGAACCCGGACCCCTTACGGACGAATGATCAGAGACCAGCGCCTTAGACCACTGCGCCACCGGGGCGGCCATTTCAACTATTCTTTACCATGTATAGTAACATTACCTGACTGTTGTCATTCATTATACTCGGGCCTCTTTTATATGGCACATCCGGTATATGGTGTGAATGGAGCAGTAGGTAGTAAAATTCGGAACACGATGGGTAAACGGAGGGATTTATTGAACTTTGAGAAATTACATTGTGGGAGCTTGGAGAGCGGGTGCCTCAATTTTCCAAAACGGCTGAACTGGAGGGTTGTTCGCGAGTCCCCGTAGTTAAAGTGTATCAGGACTGGCGTGAAAATGGTCAAACGACCCTGAGGCAAAACTTCACAGGCCAGCGAAATATTGATGTGAGGATTGAGCGCCGAGTCAGACTATTCGTACAGGTCAACGATGCAGCACTGTTCAACAGTTGACTACCCAATACAGTATAGGTCAACCCGGAACGGTATCTGACATGACATGTGTCGCTCGCTCGCACATATGGGCGAAAACAGCAGACGACACCCTCTCCTAATCATTGTTGATCGGCGCAGAGTATGTATAGGAACTCGCCTGGTGGAATGATCATGCAAGTTGGACGTCAGATGACTGGAAAAAAAGTGTGCTGGTCTGACGAGTCACGTTTTTCACTCTACTCTGTGGATAGTTGTGTGCGTTTTTGGCGTAAACAAACTCAAGGCACTAGATCCATCCTAATGCCTTGATCCTATCACACAACCGCCACCATCGGCTTGCACTAGGTCTCCACAGTGCAAGCCGGTGGAGGAGGTTGTATGCGGTGGGACATGTTTACCTGGCAGGAACTTGGAGCCCTGGTGCATGTGTAACAATGTACGACTGGTGCCCACTATCGTGAATTGCTAGCTGACTCCGTACACCCAGCAATGTCCCCCCCGCCCCGAATGGCGACGGTGTCTTTCCGAGATACAGGCCCAATGTTATGCAGGAATGGTTTGAGAAACACAATTCAGACATCCAACATATCGATTGGCCTCCAAACTTTCCTGATATCAAACCCATAAAGCACTTGTGGAACACTATGGAACTGCATAGTAGGTATCTGGATACACCAATCACCTCCATACCTGCAATGAAGCCCGCATTACACACAGCTTGGTTGGCCATACCATCCAACTGCTTCTGGCTTCTTATTCAATTGATGCGTCGGATAGCTGTTGTACTGAAGATGAAAGGAGGATCTATGAAGTACACTGCCTGAAAGAGAAAATTCTACACCATGAAGGAAGGCTCGAAAACAGACCAAGCTTCACACACATGTAGCCAAGTAGCTCCTGAACAAATGATTTAATTGTCACGTACAGACTAGGCTCCAGTGGCCGAATATACAGGATGATCGATAAAGAGTGTGGCCCCCATTTCGTGCGATACAGCGTTGAATCCGACGTGGCATCGAGAGTCCGAATAGTCCTGGGTACAGTGGACCATGTGGTGTTGATCAGAGTCCACAGTTCATCTTCATTTTGTGGGGGGTGGGAGAGTACTCAACCGACGTCCAATCGTGTCTCACAGATGCTCGATAGGTCGGGGGATCGTGCTGGCCACGGAAGCATCCGCACACCGTGTAAAGCATTCAGGCTGATCCAAGCGGTATGCGACCGGGAGTTATCCTGTTGAAAAACGGCGTTTGGGATGTCCTGCAGATACGGTAGTGCCACGGGCCGCAGCACCTAGTCGACATAGTGGCGTGCAGTCAATGTGCCCGTAATGCGTACCAGGGATGAGCGGATGTTGGCACACCACACCATGATTCTACGATGCCGGGCCGAGTGGCGCCCCGCAATGGCGGAGGAATCCGCCCGTTGGCCACGTCGCCTCCACTCTCACACGGCGATCATCCGTGGTGAGACAGAACCGCGATTCGTCGCTGAACACCACACGGTTCCATTCGGCACCCCACGCAGCTCTGAAGCGACACCACGCCAAGCGGTGATGACGATGGCTGGCTGTTAAGGGAATGGACGGAAACCAGACGCAGCCAATCGGAGCGACACTGCCCGCGTCGATATCGGAGCATTCAAGCCTCCCGTACACTCAACAAAATGTCGCCCGTTGTGGCCTGTGGGTCCACTACGGCATGTCGGATGAGACGATCGGTGCGCTCGGACATCTGTCTCCGTGCCCTCTAGACGTTGCACAGATCCTTCCTGGGACAGTCTCCAAATGAGACTGGCCGCCCCGGTGGTCTAAGGCGTTGGCCTCTGATAATTCGTCCGTAAGGGGTCCGGGTTCGAATCCCGGTCAGGCATGGATGTTGTGTTTGTCTTACGGCACTGGCTCTCTCCCTTCCCTGGAACCAGTGACCCTAAATTAGGGACGGGCGACTGCTTATAGCCCATTGAGTTGCTCACGGTGGTCGTTAAACCTCCAATAAAAAAAGAGACAGACTGTTGTCGCATCACGTTAAGTTTCTTTCGCGATACGACTATCCGGAGGTATGAGGGCATACGATGACACCTCACGTGAAGTCTGCGTTTGACGAAATCGCGTACTACGTCTTCTTAACGGCATTGGCACCCCTTGTTCGATCAGACTGACACGGATACAGCAGAACCACTCCTCGCGGCCGTGACGTCTCGACTGGCGGCCTCACAGGCTGGTTGTCCCCTTATATCCCGCGGACCGTTCGTGCGATTGGCTTGCAAATGTAATTATTTGCATAACTTGTACGTGTGCACCCACCCTGCAATTTCAATTTCATGGAGCTGCGTTCACGTCTTCGTGGTGTGGCATTTTCTCTGTCAGGCAGTGCATTAGGTAGATTGTCAAAATTCAGTGATTACTCAGTGTGTGGTTGTGTGTTATGACTGACTACCTGCATGTCCTAACTACTGAGAGAAATGCTGGTGGTGGCTTTCTGCTGGTAGGGCCTCTCAAACTGGACAGGTGACATGTTTACCAGGTTGAATGCAAGGCAAACAACGCTGCCCTGTAAAATTTAAAATTGTTAAATAACCATTAGTGAAAAAATACAACACTCATTGTGTTAACTCTAATCTTTGCTGCCCCGGTAGCGCAGTGGTCTAAGCGATGGCTTCAGATCATTAGTCCGAAAGGGGTCCGGGTTCGAATCCCGGTGAGGCATGGATGTTGTGTTTGTCTTACGGCACTGGCTCTCACCCTTCCCTGGAATCAGTGACCCTAAATTAGGGACGGGAGACAGCTTATAGCCCATTGAGTTGCTCACGGTGGTCGTTAATCCTCCAATAACAAAAACAAAAAATAACTCATCTTTCTGGAATGATCAGTACACAGTACAATTTTCAATTTAAATTAAACCTTACAAAAATTCCTCAAACTTCCACAATTATCGAAATTAAAATTGGTTAATATCTCTAGATACATTATGAATTTCAAATGAGATTTTTCATTTCAAAATGCTTTTCACCTAACCATAAGGCATTTGCAAGCACTTTACTATTTGTCGCCCTGTGACATTTCAGCCACTCCAGAGAGATAGGTTCAACGTTGTTCTCTCTTGGTTCATTCATTATCCATAGTTTCCTCAGGTAACTGTTTTTGTGATTCCTGCTATTGTCTTTGAAGAAAATTTTTGTTTTTCTTTTATAAAGGTTATGCACATGTTGCAAAATAAAATAACTAAACTCATGTGGTATTCTTACTGGGCCCAGAGATATTAACCATCTTCAATTTGGATAATTGTGGAAGTTTAAGGACTTTTTGCAAAGTAATTTAAGCTGAAAGTTGTGTTGGGAACAGGATATTCCAGGAAAATGTGAAAGATAATGCACTGAGCATTGTACTTCATTGAAAATTTCAAAAGTTACTTTAAATTGTTGTGATACTGAAGCAATTGAATACCTGGATGGAATCTTTGGATACACAGACTTAGAGACATGGAAGTATGGACTAATTAGTTTGGAACTTGGAATGTATACCCACTGAAGAAATATAAGATATGATTTAAAAATTACAGCATTTTTTTTTTTTTTTTGTCTGGGGGTTTAACAACCACCATGAGCAACTTGATAGGCTATAAGCAGTCGCCCATCCTTAAATTAGGGCCATTGGTTCCATGGAAAGGAGGGATCCAGTGCCATAAGGCAAACACAACATTCATGCCTCACCGGGATTTAAATCTAGACCCATCTCGGATGAATAGTCAGAAGCCAGCACTTCGACCACTGGGTTGGCAAAAATTGCTGCTTTACAGGAAACTAGATGGACCGGAAATAGCAATAAATATAAAAAATTGACATTCCATGATCTTTGACACAAACTTAGAACTGGTTTTGTCACCAATAGTAAACTCTCTGCAAACTTTATCAAGGTAGAGTTCTTTACTGATATAATACCCTATATTAAATTTGAAGGTCATTGAGTACACCACAGTTCTGGTCAATGTAGATAAGCGTAATAAACACAGGTCTGATAAAAACGAAAGATAAATTCTACCAGATATAGGCAAACCTTTTTGAGCGTTTGCCTTAGCATGATATGAAATAATTCTTGGAGACTGCAATGCTGAAATGAGAATTGTGTATCATTACTAGATGTCTCACATTAGTAATGAAACACAATTAGCCTGATTTACTTTTGGGACTTCAGAAAATACGTCGAGAAATACGTGCATATCAGAAAATTTAATTATTAACATCATTATATCCCTTCCCAAACAGACTTGGAGCTCACCTGATGGGCAGACATTCAACCAGATTGATGACATAATTGTTTACCACGCATGTACCTGCACAACAGTATTAGACTGTTTAGAAGTACAGATTTCAACAATTTCTCGATTATTGTCCAAAAAGAATTATCTCTTCAAAACATAAGAAAACACAAACAAAAACTTTTGAATGTAGAGGATTCCCAAAATTGGGTTTTGAAAATGAGGAGCTAGGCATCAATGAGATCTGAACACAAATAAGACTTCATATGGGATGATACACATTTAAGACATCAAGAGTTTGTAAAGAGAATAGAAATGGTTTAATGTAGAATGGAGAGAGAGAAAGAAAAAAAAAAAAAAACCAGCAAGAAAGATATTTAGAGTGAACAGGTTACAAAATCTAAGACCAGAAAAACTTAGAAATTTTTGTAAAAACAAACACAAATACAAGATGCTTACGATAGAAAAACAAAGCCACATATTTGAAATGAAAATCCCTTGGAAGTAATTCACTTTTGTCTAAAAACAATTTCCTGTTGTCAAATATAATTATTCAAAAATTTTAAAGAAAAATGAAACTATTGACTTTGTTCAAACAATTCCATAATCTTGCCTGTTGATGGAAATCACATTCATAGAAAGTCATTAACTTTCAAGTAGCTAGGTATCGCACCAAACTCAGAGGCTGTGCTTGGAAATGAATGTTTAGGCAAGGTTGTAGCCAAATTAAAAAATTGATACTAAGATTTTTTTAAAAACTGAGAACAAGAGTTCATAATGAGGTTTTTAAGGGTTTATGAGCTATATTTATGTCAAACATAATTAAAAGACAACAATTTCTTTCATTAATTATATCCCACTCATTCCTTTAAATCTTAGGGAAATTATGACCGAGGGGGGTGGGGGGATTATTCAAACGTTCTTTTTTTCTACATAACAGCCTCCACATCAAGAGTGTTACGGTAAATTTCAGGAGTTTTTAGTATACTTTTTGGAGTATGATTGTGACTAACATTTTATGTAGTACTTACAAATGCTAAGTCTGAAATAATTTTTAAAAATTACAATTAAAAACCATACTGTAATGCTTATACAGGGTGTTCCACTCGCTACCAAACCCAGCATTTTTTTAATAATATTAACACCAATTAAGATTTGGCAATGAAATTTGAAGTGGGCTTACCTCATTTTGTGCGAAATGTGACGACAATACAACATGTGCTGGAAGTGGCCATCATTTGCATTCAGACAGCACTGAAACCGGCACACCATATTGTGGAAAGTCTTTGCCAGTATGTCCGCAGCCACTGCTTGAATTTCTTCGGTGATGTTTGCTTTCAAGGCATCTATGGTTCGCGGTTTCTTTTGGTAAACTCTCCCCTTTAGATATCCCCATAAAAAGTAATCAGGAGGCATCAGATCGGGCCAGCGTGGTGGCCAATAGACCCTTTGAAATGCAGTGGTCACCGTAAAAGGACTGAATTTTGGCCATACTAGTGCGTGATGGGTATGATGTCGCTCCATCATGCTGGTAATATCCAATGGAGGGTTCTTCATCGTCCAATTGATTTACAAAGATGTTAAAGATTTCCATATATGCAGCTGCTGTGATGGTTGTATGGAAGAAGATGGGACCAATTATGTGGCGCTGGGTCATCCACACCAAATTTCTGTGAATGAAAGGGTTCTTCATGTACCACGTTGGGATTTTCACTGGACTAAATACGGGAATTTTGAGAATTGACGTATCCGGACAGGTAACCACGCCTCGTCCGAGAACCACGTGTAGTCCAAAATGCCCGGATTTTCCTAAAGAAACGTCTGAAACCATCGACAGTATGTAACTCGTTTCACGTGGTCAGGCTCTTTCAGTTCGTGTACCATGGAGCTTCACTTTTTTCACAGCATGCTGACAAGTGCTTTTAGACAACCCTGTTTCCTGTGACAGTTGGCGAAGTGACGTCCTGGGAGACGCAAGTAGTCAGCCCTTTACATTCTGGATTGTTTTCTCAGGCATTTGTGGACGACCTCCTGCATGGTCATCTAATAAAGTCTCCTTGGTTTCAGATTTCTTCAACAATGCCCAAATGGTGGACTTGGTCGGTGGATGTCTGCCTGCAAACCTCTCCAAGAATTGCCGTTGACAAGACTTTATCAATTCTGTTTTCCAATAAGTACGAACAATAAGTACTGATTTATTCTATCTTAACACCACAAGCTTGGTAGTCATAAATTATATATAAACACTCACTCTTCCAGAGTATACCAATAAATTTTTATACGTACGCGAACAGCCACCAGCACGAGCATTCACTACCAACAACTGTATTGTGTAGACATGCTCAGCAAAATGGCATAACAAAGCACCTAACAGGTGCATCCAGCTGGCTGGCACACAGCGTTGGGTTCAATGCTATCTGGATGCAAACGGTGGCCACTTCCAGCACATGTTGTGATGTCATCACATTTTGCACGAAATGAGGTAAGCCCACTTCAAATTTCGTTGCAATATCTTCATTGGTGTTAATATTATTAAAGAAATGCCAGGTTCGGCAGTGAGTGGGACACCCTGTACTAGTTACAAGTTCTTGCTCTGTCATGAAATAAAAAGATCAGGTATTTTCCCTTTTCTTTGTAAAGAAATTGCCAGGTTCCATAGCGAGTAGGACACCCTGTACCAGTGCCAAGTTCTAGCTCTGTCATGAAATAAAAAGACCAAGCAGTTTTCCTTTTTTTTGTAAAGAAATTTAAGTTCAAAATCGGAACTCTCCATCGATGACTTTCATTACTCGTAAAGTTATGCTTTTTGTAAATTGACTAGCCAGTAACACTTTTTTTAACCTTTAATTTCCCTGTAAACAAAAAAGAAAAGTGCTTGCCCTATTCCTTGATATAGATTCCATCACAAACAGATAAAGTGCTAATTTTGAAATTTAATTTTGCTTTAAAAATGGGAAGGAAAGCAAATATGCTTGCTCTGCCAATTGATTTTGAATACTGTTAGGAATACGAAAACATGCATTTAAACTCCAGCATTCTTAAGGTTTCTTTAATGTCTAAAATTGTTTATGAAATACAAAAATTTAATGAGCTTTGATGAGTAAACTTTCTTTTCTTCTTCCACTGTATATCTCCAGTGGCATAAGGACAAGAGGGATACACCAAAAATTTAGGCAGTTTTATTTATGGCTGATCAGTTTGTTTCAGCTGTATTTGGCAAACTAGTAAATACTTAATGTCGGCCCTGCTCAAATGATGCAGTGATTTTTGAGCTGGGAATCATGTTTAAATAACAATGTCTTTTTTTTTTTTTTTGTTTTTAATTGAAGGTTTAACAACCACTGTGAGCAACTCAGTGGGCTATAAGCAGTTGCCTGTCCTTAATTTAGGGTCACTGGTTCCAGAGAAGGGAGAGAACCAGTGCAGTAAGACAAACACAACATCCATGTCTCACAGAGATTCGAACCCGGACCCCTTCATGGACGAATTGTCATAAGCCAGCGCTTAGACCACTGTGCCACCGGGGCGGCTATTTATTTTCCCTACTGGTTGGAAAATCTAAACAAATGATTCACATTCTAATGAAGATGTAGTTTTTGCTAACTTCCTGTCACTGGAAATCCTATTTTTCTAGAGGTCAAAATAAACTGATTCCAACAAACCTTTATTCAAATGGGGCAGCAACTGTAAATTTCGGCTGAAATTAATGATTTCAAGTGATTCACACTCACCCAAAGCAATGTAACTTCATTTGTGTGCATTAAGATGTAAAACAGTTTTCTTTCAAAAGACATGCAACAGAAAACAAAGAGATTAAGAGAAAAAAACAAAAAAACAACAGCAGTGAATCAATTTCTCCCTCTTTTCTAAGTGTAGTCATTGTACCAAACAAAAATTCTGGGGAATGGAGTTCAGAAAGTTAATTTTGTATGATTTTTTTTTTTTTTTTTTTACTACAGATATCTAACATAACATATAAAGAAACATTTTTCAGATGTTTGTTAAAAAATTCTGAACTGGAGAATAAATGAAGTGAATTAGAAAATCAAAAGACTCTAAAGGAAAACAGTAACATCAACATTTATTGAGGATGCATGTTCTTAGGAATTTTCTGGTTATACTAAGGAAACAAAAGATGTATTGTTGTTATAATTTCTACTTGACTCTCACCTGCATGCCAGTACTGGCAATTAGTCAGCAGTTTTTTTGACAATAGGACTCTTAGTGCACTGGCCTATCACGAAGTCTTGAATGTGAGCTTTGCAATCACAAGTATCATCTACACTCACATTCCCCAGGGTTCATACCCTTGGGGGGGGGCTTTCTAAGGCCCAACACTCCAATTGATATTTTGCATCATTGGAATATCACCAGGTGTGTGCACGTAGGGGATTAAACACAGCACAAGTGGCCATTTACCAGACATTTTGTCCCAAATATAAACTACTTTGCCTGCAAAGAACAAAATGAAATACATGACAAAAAAAAAGAGTAGAAGCAGGAGACACAGCGACAATGAAGCAAGGTGAGTTGAGTAGAGCAGTAGACTCTAGATAGATCAGACCACGAGAGACAACTGACACCATAAATTGCGAAGAAGTCAAACAGAACCTCCCCCCAACCTTTGACCCCTGAAGAGACACACAACACAGATGTTGATCCCACTGGTAAGGTCACGCAAGGAAAGCCATGCAGGCTACAATGGGAACAGTGTGTGTGTGTGTGTGTGTGTGGGGGGACATTTCTAAGAAGATTCTAGGGGATTATCCTCCCTTCAATGAGCTAGAAGAAAGTTCCCCTGGTGAATGGGTTAGCATATTTACAGACATACAAACAAAAACGGGGGGGGGGGGGGGAGGGGTAGCACTTGCTTAAAAAAATAAGGACTTTTTAAGGGCCTTAGAAATGGAAATCAAAAATAAGGAGTTCTTAAGGACTTTTTAGGACCGTACAAACCTTGCATTCTGATACAGAACTATTTGTTGCTTTTTTGGGTGATGATAAGTTTGCTAATCTTAATTCTGACAAAACGTAGAGTTCTTCGTAGCGATAAAACACATCAAAATTTCCTCTAGTTAATATGTCAAATGACTTTGATGAAAAGTAGTTCAACTGAATATAATGGAAGAAATATTCTTCGTAAATACATGGAACAACTACAGAATTTTTGAGCAGGCAAACAGAATAGCCATTGCCTTGCTTTCTGCTCAACGTGCAACTTTAACATAACAAAACTTGAAAATTGCATCACCTTGGAGCGGGAATTGAACCCACATCTCCTAATCTCTGTTCGAGCATGCTATCCATTACACCACTCAGGACGACAAAGTCCAAGTGCCTGAGTGTTAAGAACCAGAACAGTCTCTAATTTTCACCAGTCAAAACAAATTCGGCATCCTCATAGCATTTTTTAAATCGCCACTATTTCAAACATGGGTATTGAGGAAGAAATATTCTTCGCAAATACTTTGAACAACTACAGAATAGCCATTGCCTTGCTTACTGTTCAATATGTAACTTTAACACCAGAAAACTTGAAAACAACATCATAACACTCAAGATACTTGAAATATAGTCCTCCTGGGTGGTGTAACGGATAGCATGATTGAACGAAAATCAGAAGAGGGTTCGATTCCCACTTCAGAGTGGTGTAATTTTCCAAGTTATATATATGTTGAACAGTAAGCAAGGCAATGATTATTGTTTCCCACCATAAGAATTCAGTAGTAAAACTTCTTACAAGATTTTGCAGGAAGTTAAACAGTTCTTGATAAGACCCCTCCACCCCCAAATTTTCAAGTCATATCCACATTTCTATTGCTGCAAAATGTGCTTTAGTATAAGACTGAACATTTTATGGATTTTTCTCTCTTTCAATGAAATTTTGAAGCGTAAAATCCATGTTTTTCCACCACTTAAGAACTAACTGCTGTTCCCTGGAATGCACTCACATCAAGGCTTAAACTTTCTCATGTTGTTTAAAAAAGGGAAGTGTATTTAATAAACACAGCACTCACTAGTTCTCTTTAGTCTCTTTTACAAAGGTAATTAAATATTCACAACATTGTGCATCTCTTACAGGCCAATTGCTGGGAGTAGCAATTAAACTTTCTTCCATATCTAACAATTTTTCACTGTACTAGAAGGGTGAAGTCCCACAATATTCCCAGTAAATTTCCTAGCAGATGTGTTTTTTTCCCTAGCCGTGCAACTTTAAGTTATTTAAATCAGGTGCAAACAAATTCTGTTGGACCAGTTCCACATGAAAACTTATATAAGTTTTGCCTTTCACGATCGATTTTCTACGAATTAAAAAAACCCAGAAAACTGAACATTAGATAATGCTGATATACTTCTTGAAAACATTAACGTACAACATTACACATAGTTATTTGTGCTTCATTTGCAATGCTTATAAAACTAAAGTCTAAACTCACTTTTATCAATGACATTCACTGCTACATACTGTATATAAATCCATGTATAGTGCTGACATTTGTAAAGGGCCTGAGTGAAGCACAATTAATAATACCTTAGTTTAAAAGAATTAAGGTAGTATTAATTGTGTTTCTCAGGCCCTTGACAAATGTCAGCACTATACGTGCATTAATATACACTAAATGGACAAAACATTAGAGGTACCTACCAATAGCGTGTTGGTCCTCCTGCAGGGTGACTATCAGAGAGGCATTGTTTCCACCAGATGCCGGGTTTCCGGAGGTAATGTCAGCCATTGCCTGTTGCAGCATTGTCCACAACTCTGCCCGAGAAGTCAGCCCAGGATCCATGGATCTGATGTTCCTCCCCACAGCATTTCAGATAGCTTTCACAGGGTTTAAATCCGGGGACCTTGGAAACCACTGGATGGTTCTAAATTTAAACGAGTGTTCCTCGAGCCATGCCTGGGTGGTTGCAATCTGGTGGGGCGGCGCATTGTCCTGCTGGAACAGACCATCAGCTACAGGATGTGCGAACACTATGAAAGCGCGTAAGTGATCAGCCAGCCCATGCTGGTAGCATGCAGCAGTTAAGGACCTCTTCAGACAAACTAAGGGACCTAATGTGTCCCATGAGAAGGCTCCTCAAACCATCACAGTGCCACCACCACCTTGAACAGAGCCAACCTGATACGATGGGGCCATGGCCCCATGCTGTTGACGCCACACCTGCACTTTCCTGTCAGCTCGGTACAGCTGAAAACAGAGCTCATCTGACCTCACGACATGGTGCCCCTCTGCAGAGGTCCAGTTTTGATATTCCTGGCACCAGACAAGGCATAATGTCCGATGATGAGAAGTCAAGAGTGGCACATGAGTAGGGCGTCAGCTCCCATAACCCAGGGTACGCAGCATGTGCCATACTGTTTGCTCATTGGGCCTCCAGTGTTTAAACAAGATGCGCTTTGCCAGGGCAATAGAAGAGAAGGGCTGGGTCATTCCTTTGTTTGAGGACGAGAATTTAAGCTCCGGCGAGGGAGCGATTTGTAGCCGCTGTGACGTCATGGCGAGGACAGACACTTTACCTTACAAGTCTCTTCCTCTATTCTGTTGGTAGTAAACCTGCGAATACAGTGATTTTTTTATTACTCGAATTTCTTTGTGAATAAACAAGTGTTGTTTATATTTATTTTAATACATAAAAGGCCTTCATCTTGTGCTGTGGCTAGTTGTAAAAATACGCATAAGAAAACCAAGGACCGTGGTGTGGTTTATCACGTTTTCCCTGTGAATAACAAGGAGATGGCAAAGGAATGGATTATTAAATTCAAGCGTGCAGGTAATTTTAAAGCTGAAACAGCAAGAACTTGTAGTGACCATTTCCACAGTTCAGACTATGAAGATGATGAAAAATCGCTTGCTTGGACATCCAGAACGTAAATTTCTGAAATGTACAAGATCAACCAGTGTTCTCAACAATGCACAAGAACACAGGCAAACGAAAAGGTATGTACTTCGAAATGCTCTGAATCGAATCACAGGACTCAGTCCAAAACAAATGCAAATTGAGGAGGACATTATTTTCAATGAACAATAAATGTTCAGAAGAAGAAATAACATTTACAACAGTATGTATATCTTGCTCAGAAATGGAAACTAAAAATAAAATTCTCACTGAAAGAATTATCATGATGGAAAAACAGACAGGCAGCTTAAAGAAGAAAAACATTTCCACTGAATTTTAAGAGCTGAAAAGCAACGCTTAAAAAACAACCGTTCAGAGATTCTGCTTATGAGAAAAAAAAAAAACTATTACAAGAACACATGAAAAACAAAAAACTGCAACAGATGGAAATAAACCTTCAGAAAATTTGTATGCTTTCAGAGCTAGGATGAATCGCACCGCAAAAGAAAAGAAACAAGTGGACAGAAGAAGATATTTCTCATGGCATAGTGAGTAGAACTATTTCTAGGAAAGCTTATAACTTCTGGAAGGATAAAATTGGGATCCCTTTACCAAGTGCAAGCAAGTTAAAATGATGGTGAGCCAAATTTATTTGTCACCCTGGAATTCTTCGCAATGTTCTACTTCTTATGAAGAAACGTAGTGTAAACCTATCAGAAAATGAGAAGCTTTATGTTTTTAGCTTAGGTGAAATACACAGACTGCAAAATATGCTATGACACAGGAATGGATCAGATTCTAGGTCCATATTCTAAAGTCTTAATTGTCCTATCAGTGGAATTTTGTCTCCAAGGAAGCAACCAGTTTATTTTGATTTTCAACGCATAATGAATATAAAGCTTTGCTTTGAGATCATTCCCACTCTACAAAAAAACTAGCATAATAGCTAAATCAGTGGTTTCAGATTTGGGAGGCGGCATGACGTTACGGAAGGAATTGTTAATTTTGCCTGAAAAGTTGTTTTTCACATATCCCTTAAATAGCGTCTCAAAGATTTGGATTTTTGCAGACCCGCCTCATATCCTGAAAATTTTACGGAACCACTTTCTAGACCAGCTGAATTGCTTTCTATATTAGATTAAGCATTCATTTATTATAATTAAACTTTTAAACGGACACAATAACGGGGAATGAAACTGATTGTTTATATATACGTAGTTTCAAATGCAAATATGCACATGCCCTAATGTTTCTTTAACTGTTGAGCTGATGCTACTTTACTCAGTGTCCTCGGGGTGACGTCACGCTCCTAAGTGAGAGGGGTTCGCGTTCGGACGCTTGAGGAGCCAGCCCTTACTCTTTCAGAAGCCCTGGCGCTTTGTGTCACCATTGCCAAGTGGTCAGTTTGTACATGCCCGATAGCCTATGTCGACCCCGGTCATCAATAACGTGTGGTTGGCCACTGCTTGCTCTCTGGGAGCTGGTACATCTGTTGATGGTATACTCGTGATACATCCCTGATATGGTTGCCCCCAGGAAGCCTAGGGTTCTTATCACTTGGGCGATAGAATGACCCATCTGTCTTGTGCCCATGACCAAAGTCGCTAAGATCACCACATTTACCCATTTGCATCGACTGCAATATACTATTGGGAAGCCCTACTGACTGCCTATTTATTGCCTTCATTCAGTTTGGGTCTGTTCCACTCTGGGTGGGTGATGCCCATGACAGCTGCTATCACCCCTATCTCATTAAAGTAGTAGAATTTACTTTAATGACTTAAAAATTATTAGATAATACCATAGTACACCCTGTCAACTTCTAATCCACTCACCAAACATAAAGTTGTTAAAAACTTTCTACTACCTAACTACACTTCGCTTTTATCACTTATTTCAAAGCCTTATTATACTTGCCATATTTGGATGACAAATAGTTGGTACACATATTTCAGTATTAGCTTCAGTTGGCAGGACACATTGCTGCAAGTGCTACCAACAAACATTGAGAAAGTTCTCCTCTGAATGTATGTTAGAAGCACAATGTAGCCTGAAATGGCAAATTATTTCACAGGACGTCCCTAATGTTCCCATTGAGGTAACAGGAATTGGGAAATCAGCAAAAGTTGTCAGATTGAAATGCACTGCAGAAATGGACGAAGATGCACCCAGGTTTTTACTGGATCATGTGGTAAGATGAAATAATATCTCTATTCACAGAGTCAAACATTCTGATGAGAGAAAAATTGCTTTGATTAGGGAACTGATGCACAGATCTTCAACTGCTCTTTGCAGATAAACTCTCAGCATGGCATTTCAGGAATGGAACTTCCTGTAAATGACAAGGCATTGCTTATCATGAACTTCATGAGTTTTATTGATGGAAAAACCTTTTAGCCACAAAATGAAATTCTCATAGCCTTTTGCATAGAAAAAAAAAATAATAATAAATGTTAAATAATCCTACATTAACACAAATGAAATTCCACATTAAATCTGTGCTGTTCATAAATTTTTTTATGATCAGTTAATTTGCAATTGTTTGAACCCATATTAATAAGATATTTATTTGGCTTCCATAAGCGAGCAAGGATATTATACACTGGAGTGCAAAAATTAAGGACGAAGAGGAGAAATTAGCATAACAGTGGAACGAGCAGGCAGAACGGACCGAAAAATCACTCAGGAGATAGACTAGGGCCCGGTACGGTAGGGCATGCACATATATGCAGCACGACAGGGTGGGCGGGGTCGGAAGGGTATAAAGCACACGGGCGGTGTACGCTCAACAATTCAGTGAAAGTTATTGTATGTTGTCGATGTCGAGTTGCTGCCACTGTGTGAAATGGCCAACAGGCAATCCAGTAGACGACATCTGGATGACTTTCCCCAAGGTCGTGTCATTGGGAAGTTGGAAGAAGGTCGAAGTGTGACTAGTGAGGCCGAGGAGTTCGGGATCACTCACAGCATCGGTTCACGAGCTTGGAGAGCATTTCAAACGACAGGAACAGCTGTCCAAGAGTTTAGCAGTGGTCGTCCACGAGCAACCACGGCGGCGGACAACCGGTATATTGTCCTACAGGCGAGAAGAGACAGACGGCAGACAGCGGGTGAAATCGCAAGGCACATGCAACAGACAACTGGACGTCCATTATCGCATTTTACCGTGGCCAGGAGGCTGCACAAAGGTGGTCTATTTGCACGACGACCAGTACGGTGTGTGCCATTAACGCCTGCTCATCGGAGACGGCTGTTTCTGTGGTGTCAGGAACACAAGAACTGGACACATCAGCAATGGGGTCGAGTTCTCTTTACAGATGAGAGCCGATTTAGTCTGATGAGCGATTCTGGACGTATACATATCTGGAGAGAGCAGGGAACACACAATCACACCTCCATCATCATCGAAAGGGACCGGTTTGGAGGTGGCGGAGTTCTAGTTTGGGGCAGTATCATGCTTGGTAGCCGTACTGACCTCCACATCTTCCAAGGAGGTTCAGTCACTGGTGTCCTCTATTGTACCGAAGTTCTCCTGCCTCATGTGCGTCTGTTTAGAGGTGCTGTGGGTCCCGAGTTCCTCTTCATGGACGACAACGCTACACCTCATCGTACAGTGGCTGTCGCAGAGCTGTTGGAGACTGAAGATATTTAACGCATGGATTGGCCTGCAAGGTCCCCGGACCTAAATCCAATTGAACACGTGTGGGACCTTCTCGGGAGACGCTTGGCAGCACGTCACCAGCCGCCAGCAACGATTCTGCAGCTGTGATTGGCGCTACAAGAGGAATGGGCCGTGACGCCTCAACAGCTCCTTGACAACCTCGTCCTCAGCATGGACAGACGTTGTAAATCCTGAAACGCATGATCAGGGGTGATCATATCCCCTACTAAAGACTGGATTTTTCTTGGCAGCTGCCTGTCACATGGACGTTTCTGTCTTTTGTCCACTTGTGCTCAAAGCTACCTTTTCAATAAAGTTCCTTTGTATCCTTTGGATTCCTTGTTTGGACAGTTTTGCTCACTTGTCCCATATTCTTACATCTTGAGGATCTCATGGTATGATTTGAGTCTATGTGGAGCAATTCTGCACGACGTTACATTTGAAAAACCGTCTCGTCCTTAATTTTTGCAGCCAGTGTAGTAAGAACAGCAAGCAATTCATTATTTTTACGAAGTGCCAAAGACCAGACAGGTTGTGACACTTTATACTGCCTAGTAGACTATGCTGTAATTCTGTAGTATATATTCATTACAATAAGCGAAAAAGAAAAGAAAATAGCCAAGTAATTCAGAATATACTTTAATACCTCAGAGGAAAAAAAAAGAAAACAACAAAAACAACAGCATAATTATTTATCCTTATTTGGCCCTTGGTAAAAGAAGTTTTACTTTTCATGACTGAACTAAATAAAACATGCAAAATGAACCTTTAAAATTATTTCAAATTTTGAATCAGAACATCTCTGACAGCAAGTCCATTAAGAAAAAAATGCAAATAAACTGTATCAAGGAACCAAATTGTGCTGTTGCGTAGTCACAAATTATGTCGGTCCCATTCAATGGGACTTAAGTTTGAAACAGGGTTACATCCATATTAATATAAACAAAAATATTTTAAAATACAAATTCATTTACTGATGAATTTTAGTATAAAATATTTGTTTTGACAGATTGTACTGTTCTGCAGTTGTAATCCATCATGGTCCCTTTTAACTGGGACAAATATCTGAAAATTTACTGCCTGATTGGGGTTTACATCTATAACATAATATACAACATTGTACACTGAAACGTACAATACACATTCATTCACTAATTTGCTCCTACAACATTAAAACCAAACTCAAAAGTTTGAATGTTCTACACCTGTCTGCCAGAGATACCCTTTTTTATTTGAATGTACGGGTTTCACTGGTTACAGAATGCCATTATAGCAGTTGGTACGAAAAGTGCATAATAAAGAAAAAGTAACTAAACAATATTCAGAACATGAATAATAAAAAGATGCATTTGTTCATGTTTCCCACTAAGTGTGTGAGTGTATTGCGTTTCCTGAACACACAATACCCTTGACATCCATTGACAACTACAGATTTTTCAAAGCAAAACTTATATCAGGTTTGCTGGTATTGTTTCACCTGATTGATATGTACACTGTTAAATGACTTCAAATTAAATTATGACATAATGAATTCAAACTACCAAACACACCAGCACTGCACAGTTTATTCTGAAGAAATAACACTATTGTATAAAAACAAATAAGTTCAATAACAAGTTGTTAGCTAGTATTGCTTCACCCGATAAGCAACAATTTCATGAACAGTGTTGGCTATTCCTTAAAAGTTCATACACTTGAAAATATCCCACCATCTAAGAATTGTTTTTCTTTTCAATAAAATATTTATATACAAAATGTTCCACAATATTTAAATTAAGTTCATTAGTTAGGCTATATCAAGTGTTACATGCCACAAAAATGTATTGAGTTCTAAATATGTAGTTAAAATAAATAAATCTTAATCACATGTCTAGTCATTGAATATGTGAAGTACCAACTGAAAGAGGGCAATGATTAAATACATATTTGGTCTGCAATGAAAATGGAAGCAGTTATATCCTTACATTAATGAAAAAAATACAAAAAGCAGCCTGTAAAACTAAATTTTAAAAAATTTCAACTTTTAGATGAAATGTTTTTTCACACTCAACTTTTTTTTTTTTTTTAATTTTTATGGAAAGGCCATGTATTGTCACAAAAGAAAATGCAACATACTCATTAATAGGATGAATTCAAATATATCTGTATCCTTGTTAGCACAGTACAAGAATTTGATTTGATAGCACCAGCAAAACTACATGAAATACCCCATGAAAATGCACCCTAATCAACACACATTCAAATCTGCTCATCGATAAAAATAATGCCACGACTCATATTTGGGCCATTAGAAGCGACACTAAAGTTCATTCTACTGGAAACAAAATTTTTCATCAGAAAACTTAATGCAAGATTCTTCTAATTTCACTGTGACTTAGAAAGACTGCTATTCATTAAAAAAACCACCATACATTATTCAGTGCTTCACTGAAATACAACAAAATTACACTGCAACAAGAAAATAAATAAAATAAATGTAGAAGCAATCCCACAGTATGTTACGTACAAAGTTTCTGCAGAAGAATGCAGGTCTTTCAGTTGAGAATATATACTGAAGGAGGAAAAAAAAAAAAAAAAAAAAAAAGATATGGCAGTAACAAACTGTGAATGACAGTTTGGATTGTCAAGGCTGTTTTCTTGATAAACCAATGTAATGTGCATTCCATGTGCAAATCAAAATGCACTAAACCTGTTCAACTTTTTGCCAGCTGCATTCCAGCAATTTTACAGCATCACTAATTTCGTGTTTTACCTCTAGCAGAGCTTTATTTTTAATTCTTAAAATAAATCAGATTTACTGTTCAGCATTATTCAAAAGATTAATTAAAAGATGCTAGAACATCTACTGATGAATGAGATGGCTTAGCCAAAGATTGCCTAAATTCTGGTTACCTATGAGCCAGACACATATTTTTGCCTGCCTTGAAACAAACTTGAATGTATGTTGATCTTTCATCATCTCAAACTTTACTACTTAAGATTTTGCATGTTTCCGGTAAGTCACATTTGGATCTCTCTCACACACAGTGAGCATCAAATTTTACTCCACAAATGTCGGAGCACACATAGCAAATCCAGAATTGCAGGTTGAGCAATGTGACCCTCCAAACTGTTATCCACAATATTTATTACAGCAGAAAAACATATTTGCATTTGAAACGTGTGTCTGTGGAAATCCTGCATATAATCTCAGATGCCTAGTGTAAGCTCCCCGTTACTTTGGGTACAAAACATGCTGCATCTGTGTCTTTATTTTTTTTATTTTGATGCCGATGTGTAATGTAAGTTCCACTTAATTCCAGCTTTAAATACTTCAAAATTTCATCAATCAGAATCATCTAAAATCTGTACAAACCACAAAAACTTCATAGAAGTTGGTATCTCTAAAATCAATGCAGCAAACACAATATGAGAGCTTCATCCAGCAGTTTATTCTACAACTGCAAAACATGCATTCTGAATTTGACAGAACAAAAAAGTCTTCCAAAATAATCTCATTTTTTAAATGAACAAACAATATGCGTTCACATAAGATGAAGAAAACATGCAACATATGCTTTTAGTGTCATACATACACACACATATCACTCTGCATGGCAAACATACACGTAAAGGGAATCTACAACATGAATTCACAAAACAAATACTGGAAATGTAAGGAGCAGCAACAAAAACATAAAAACCCATACTGGATTATTAGTCAGTTGTAATCACCCCTAATAATAGGAATGTTTATTTCTTGATAACTTAAAAATGTTACAAGATAAAATCATATTGTATCATATCAAAACAAAGTTTGTATTTCCATATCATGATTCATTTCATTTAGGTAATGGGAAGAAGCCAATTTTACGCACATGATTCTGCTTTACAAATGCAGCATAAGTTTTCTTAAATATCAAATCAACAGAATTCTGTGATAAACTTCACTAGATGAAATGTCACAACAGAACAGAATTGGTATGCGCACAGCGTGGAAATTCTGACAGTAGTTCATTACTATGCCACCCATACATTCACTAAGCAATGGGTGATAAAAAATGGGTTATGTTAAATATAAACGATGGAAATCATTGGCTCCAAAATTAGCATTACACTTGGGACATTTACGTTGTCTAGTTTCATACCGAGTCTTCAGACAATCAAAGCAGAAAACATGAAAACATTTAGTCAATACAGCATCTTTTCGCTTTACTTTACAAGATGGACATGTCAGTTGTTCCTGCAAAGTAAAAATAAATAAATAAATAAAATAAATAAAAAAATAGAACCATGAATAAAAAGCATGAACGATGAACTAAAGCATTAAAAAAAAAAAGTACTAGGCAAACAAAAACTCACAAGTGTCCATATCACTTCAAAAAATTAATTTGCGAGAATGCACTTTCAAAATCTTTTATAACTTGAAAGCATAAATTTAAATACTGAAAAGTCTAAATCAATGATTCCAAGTCAACTGTAGTTTAAGTCAATTGTAGTGCATAAGAGAAGAAGCTAAAACAAGTTTGTAAGATTTTAATTATTTGGATGTGGTTACCGATATTACGAAGCCTGATAAATATGGAATTAGAAAAGAGAATCAGGAGAACAAGTCAGGTCTCTCATCAGCTGAATACAAATATTTTCACCAAGAAAGAAGTTGGGAAGATAACTAGTCAGGGTGTCTACCACTTTCAGGACACTCAATTTCCTGACCCTAAAGCTAAGTACAAAGAAAGGTGACTTGATCACGCTAGTTACGTTAACTAAAACTTTTACAAAAAGTTCGTAAGTTGGAAGCTTTCGACCTTATCTTAGGTCTTCATCACGCCAATGGAGGACTAAGATTGTTGCCAGATTCTACATTTGAATTTTTCCTATTTTTGTTGCCAAAACTTAGAATTTATCTCCAGATTAACGGAATGTAGAGAGGAGATTCGGAGTTGCAAGTCATTGAGTTGAAAATAATTTCTATGCTTTCGCGGTAACGGAGGGCAAAACGATTGTCAAACGAAGCAATTCGTTTTGCTTCGTTCCAGTGGGGAACTGCAGATGTGTCTTCCATTGTCAAAATAGACAAGGCAGTGTTGGGATTGCCTTTCGAAACATCTTTTCTATGTTCTAAAATTCTATGGCTTATGCTCCTGTATGTGCTTCCAATGTATAAGTTATCCCCAGTAGAAGAAGAGATAGGAATGCAGTAAACTCCTGGGAGGTTCAGGCTTTCAACTTTGTCCCTATCCCTTTGTAGAAGTTTCAAGATGTTTGGGGTAGATTTAATGGCAAGATGGTAACCAAAACTTCTAAAAAGAATCTGTAACTTATAAGCATAGGAAGGATGGTAAGGAACAGAACCACAGAATTTCAGGTCTTCTTTCTTGTGAGGAAGGAGGCATTCGATTTTCGAATGGTTTTCATATTTCTTTATGAGGGAGTTGACTGTAACAGCAGGGAAACCATGAGAGAGGGCTATTGTAGAAATTTTGGAGAGTTCTTCTTGAAGAGAGAGTTGGCTGTTGCAAATGATATGAGCCCTGTGGATGTAGGACTTCAATGCTGCAAGCTTGTAGAGATGCAGGGTGCAAGATTTGTAGGGAATGATGTTAGTGGCTGCAGAAGGTTTTCGATAGACGGAACGAGTAATGGAGAGATCAGCGTTTCTGCAGATAGATACATCCAGGAAATCAATTTTGTGATTTACTTCCTTAGATATAGTGAGCTTAATGGAAGGAAATTTTTCTGTAATGGAGTTGATCAGTATCTGTAGCTCAGACTCGGAATGTGGCCAGCTAATGAAAACGTCGTCTACATATCTTAACCATAGGGAAGGTTGAAAAGGGTGTAGAGGAATTATGGAAACTTCAATATGTTGCATGTAGATTTCAGCAAGCAGAGGGGAAAGAGGTGAGCCCATGGGGAGACCAGATTGTTGCCTATACACAATTTTGTTGAAAACAAAACAACTATGTTGATGAATAGTGTGGAAACAATCATAAAGATCTTTGATAAGAGGACCGGGGGGTTCAAAATGAAGAATCAATTTCTTCATGAGGAGCATGTAGGAATCAAAATATGGTACAGAGGGAAACAAAGATTCTACATCAAAAGTATACAGATTATCACAAGGAGGAAAGGAATTAGGAAGGTTGTGGATGAAGTTTGAAGTAGAGACAACTGTATGAGGATGGTTGGCTGCCAGGGATTTGCATTTGAGGACCAATCTCTTTTCAAGGTTTACTGCTGGAGAAAAAGAATATTCCACTAAAGGTCTGATGGGGTTACCAGCTTTATGCAGTTTCACTTGCAGGAAGAGCCTGGGAGTTCTAAAGTAAGGAGGGGTGATATATCACCAAGGAAGGATTGAAGAGTTTCTTTCTTAGCTAATCTGTCAACTGAGTTTTTGAGTGAGTTGGTGGTGTCTGACTGTAAAGGGATGCAGTTGGCAGATGTAAGAAAAGAAAGCACTTTTTGGTTTAGAGTTTCTTTACCAATGATGACTGGGCAACCAACTTTATCTGCTTTGCATACGGCTAGGTCATTTTCTTGAATAAATGACCTGAATTCTTTTAAACAAGAAGAAGAGTACTTGATTGGCACAGAATTTTGCTTGGATAAGATAACAGCAGCGTTGGCACGAAGGATAGGCTGCTGAACAGTCTCAGTTCTGTGGATGGCTGATTCTATAACAGAAACAGTTTGTGGAAGATTGATAGGAAGAGCAGGTGAAAATTTTGGGCCTAATGATAAGAATTTATCCAAGCTAGGAGGAATAGTGACAGAAGAAAGATTTACATACTTTGGCTTGTCAGTAGAGGCTGATGACGGAGATGTTGCTTGACTTTTTTGCTTGGAGAGTAGAAAATTGAATTTCTTTGTATGGCGAGCATATTCATTTACTTCAATTGTTGAGAGGGTTTGGTTGATGCGAACCATGAAAATATCAAGCAAAGCAGGATGAGTGGTAGCAGCCAGTGATTGGTAGCTAATGTAGCAGGAAAGTTCAGTTTTAGCAATGGAGGAACGCAGGTCACGGATAGCGGCAGATAGGAGGTTATGGCTTTTCTTACATCTGCCAACTGCATCCCTTTACAGTCAGACACCACCAACTCACTCAAAAACTCAGTTGACAGATTAGCTAAGAAAGAAACTCTTCAATCCTTCCTTGGTGATATATCACCCCCTCCTTACTTTAGAACTCCCAGGCTCTTCCTGCAAGTGAAACTGCATAAAGCTGGTAACCCCATCAGACCTTTAGTGGAATATTCTTTTTCTCCAGCAGTAAACCTTGAAAAGAGATTGGTCCTCAAATGCAAATCCCTGGCAGCCAACCATCCTCATACAGTTGTCTCTACTTCAAACTTCATCCACAACCTTCCTAATTCCTTTCCTCCTTGTGATAATCTGTATACTCTTGATGTAGAATCTTTGTTTCCCTCTGTACCATATTTTGATTCCTACATGCTCCTCATGAAGAAATTGATTCTTCATTTTGAACCCCCGGTCCTCTTATCAAAGATCTTTATGATTGTTTCCACACTATTCATCAACATAGTTGTTTTGTTTTCAACAAAATTGTGTATAGGCAACAATCTGGTCTCCCCATGGGCTCACCTCTTTCCCCTCTGCTTGCTGAAATCTACATGCAACATATTGAAGTTTCCATAATTCCTCTACACCCTTTTCAACCTTTTCAGGTAGCTGGATAATTTCTTGAACAATATTATTAATCTAACAGTTGGTTCAAATCCTTCCAAATCAGTCACAAATTGTGGACAAAAAGTTTATGCCAAAGTCCAACCATTAATTACCGTGTCAACATTTCCCATGCACTATCGAAGTTCCTGTGATACTGCATACAAAATATTATAATCACGACTAAACTGTTTAACAGTTGCCTTGTCCTTACTAACTGTTACTAAAATAAGCTGTCTTCAGATCATGATGCGATAAATAATACGTTGCAAAAGTGGCAATAGCTCCTTGATCCATAGGTTGAACTTAAGGTGTGTTTGTTACGTAGCAAAAAAAAAAAAAAGATTACATAAGTCGAATATGTGGGGTGGCTAGGACCATTTCATAGAGTCCGATGGGTTTGCCTCCTCGGGGTGCTCCGTGGTAACAATGGCACACACAACAGCAACTAGGCCTCTGTGAATCTTGGAGAGGTGCCAGCTAGTTCTGTGTGACATTGGCGAAAATACCTAAACTAACTGGGTTTTGTTCCAGAATCCTTAGGTTGAATGACCAACTGGAACCCTCAGCTGTGGGCTAATCCCCCACACTGATGTACTTACCTGATTAAAAAGACAAAAAGAAATATTAACAATGACTCAAGTGTGGGATAGGACGGTCCACCATGGAATCGACCTGGACTTTCTAAACAGCGTATGAGAAAGAGATCTCGGCTGAGTGAATGTAAGATTGGTGTATGGAATACTAGAGGTATAAATGGCAAGATGAGTGAGGTGATTGAGGAGATGAATAAGTATAGACTGGATGTGCTGTGTGTAAGTGAAACCAAAAAGAAGGAAATTGGGGTAGAAGAAGTGAATGGCACGGTGAGTGTGTGGTCTGGAGTATTGGATAATATGAGAGGACAGGCTGGTGTAAGTGTGATTTTAAGTGAAAAGAGGAAGAACAATTTGATTCATTATAGTTGCATAAGTGAGAGAATTCTCTGGATTCGCTTGAAAGTGAAACTTCAGAGAATTGTAATTGTTGTAGTGTATGCTCCTTGTGACTCGGAACCTTCTGATAAGAAAGAAAAAGTTATAATAGCAGGGGATTTCAATGCTAGAGTAGGTGTGCAGAATGCAATTTCTGACAATGTTCTGGGTAAGTTTAATGATCCTTGTGTGAATGATAATGGTGAAAGATTAATTGAACTCTGCATTGAGAATGGTTTGTGTGTATCTAATACATTTTTCAACCACAAGTATATACACACATATACTTGAGAAAATCGTACTCTTGGTCAAAAGAGTGCGATAGATTTTGTTGTTTACGATCAGCGTTTGAAACACTTAGTTGTTGACACCCGTGTGATGAGAGGTGCGGATGTTGGTTCTGATCATTACTTGGTAGTGTCACGAGTGAAACTTAATGTTGGTTGGAGGAAAAGGAATAGGAAAAGACCCAGGATAGAAAGAATAAAGGTTGATAGGCTCCTTGAAGATCATCAGCGGTACTCTGACTTACTCAGAGAACGACTGAAGGATCTGAAATCTTGTGAGAGGGATGTAGAAAAGAAGTGGGAATGTTTTAAGAACTGTGTTGTCACTGTTGCTAAAGAGGTCTGTGGCACCACAATAGTGGGTAACAATAGAGGTGATGCTTGGTGGAATAGTGAGATTGACGAGGCAGTAAAGAAAAAGAAGGAAGCCTATTTGGGGATGTTGCAAGGTAGAGTCTCTGTGGATGAATATCGCTGTAAGAAGCGTGAAGCTGCTAAGCTGGTTCGCCACAGTAAGGCAAAAGATAGGAAGGAGAAAGTGGAAAGGCATGAACTGGGTTTTTGGAAAGATAGGAAGTCCTTCTGGAAGTACACGAGACTCAGGAAAAATAGGGGAAACAAAGTTGTAAGTTGTGTGAAGAATGAGATCGGGGAAATGATATGGGAGCCCAATGAGTTAAGTAAAAGATGGGGTGAATACTTCTGTGAGTTATTAGATCAGGAGAGCAAAAATGATCCTGAGACAGATGCAGGTTGTCACAATGAGGGATGAAAGCACACGAGGGATCTCAAGAGAAGAAGTGCGTAAAGCTCTAAAATCTCTTCAGAATGGTAAGGCTCCAGGAGTTGATGGCATAACTGCAGAGGTGTTGAAGTATGGTGGTGACTCTATAATTGACTGGTTAACTGAAATTTGCCAGTTGTGCTGGGAGTTAGGAATGGTCCCTCGGGATTGGAAGGATGCTATTATTGTTCCTTTGTATAAGGGAAAAGGTGATCAGACTGAATGCAAGAACTATCGTGGTATTAACCTACTGAGTGTGCCAGGGAAAGTGTTTGGTAAGGTTGTTATTGAAAAAGTACGGGGTCTTACATCATTGTAAGTGTGGGATGTTCAGAGTGGTTTTATGCCTGGTAAAGGCTGCACTAACCAGATTTCTGCATTACGCATGATGATTGAAAAGTATCTGGCTGTTGGGAAGAAAGTTTTTACTGCCATCATAGATTTAGAGAAAGCTTATGACCGAGTGAGGAAGTTTTTTTTTTTTTTTTTTTTTTATTGGAGGTTTAACGACCACGGTGAGCAACTCAATGGCCTATAAGCAGTCCCCGTCCCTAATTTAGGGCCACTGGTTTCAGGGAAGGGAGAGAGCCAGTGCCGTAAGACAAACACAACATTCATGCCTCACCGGGATTCAAACCCGGACCCCTTCCGTGCGAATGATCAGAAGCCATCGCTTAGACCACTGCGCCACCGGGGCGGCAATGGAAGGTATTGAATGAATATGGTGTTACTGGGAATCTACTTAATAGTGTAAATGCCATGTATGTTGGTAGTAGAGCTTGTGTACAAGTGAATGGTGTTTTATCAAAATGGTTTTCCATTGGTGCAGGAGTTAGACAAGGTTGTGTAATGTCACCATGGCTGTTTAATATATTTATGGACGCATGCATGCGTAAGGCCAAAATAGATAATAGTGGTTTATGTCTTGGTGATTTCCGTGTGTGCAGATTGCTGTATGCTGATGACACTGTCCTGTTGGCAGAGAGCAAAAGTGAGTTGCAGAGTATGTTAACTCGGGTGCACGAAGTTTCCATGAAATTCAAACTGAGTATAAATAAGGGAAAAACCAAAGTTATGGTGTTTGAGAGAGGAATGGGTAGCACTGAATGTAATGTAAGTATAAATGGCACTGTGATTGACCAGGTGAGTGAGTTTGTGTATTTAGGAAGCATGTTTGACAGAGAGAACAAGTTGGATGGTGAAATCAGTGGGCGAGTGAATTCTTCTTTGAAAGTCATAGCTGCTCTGGGAGGTTTTCACAGGAATGATGGGTTCTCTAGAGAGTCCCGCATGGCTGTGTATGAAACAGTAATTGTTCCTACTCTGATGTATGGCAGTGAAACCTGGGTACTGCAGAAGAAGCATAGGAGTCATTTGTGTGCTGGAGAAATGCGTTACTTACGTGGGGTTTGTGGCAAGACACAATCTGTTTGCGTGAGGAATGAAGATGTATTGCAGTTGTGTGATGTAAAGCAAAATGTTGTTAGCAAGGTGGAGACCAATATGCTTCGGTGGTTTGGCCATGTTGAAAGAATGAGTGATGAAATGCTTACTAAGAAAATATTTTTAACCCAAGTGGCAGGAAGGAAAGGCAGAGGAAGGCCAAGGAAGACATGGGTGGATCAGATTCAGGAGTGTCTGCATGAGAAAAAGATTATGAGTATGAAGTATAAAAGATCTTGTGTAAGGTGTGTAATGGATATCAGTGAAGCACCAGTTGTATGTCAAGATCGCTGTAAATGGCGAAGTTTGATACAACAACAATAAGTAAAAATATCTGGAAGTTTGTATTTCTTTTTGGAGCTAACCTCTGAATCTCAGAGAACAGCTTAGTGATATGTATGAATATGAAAGTTTAGTTATTAACTCACCAGCCTCATATTTATTATGTCCACTTTTTCTTGTAATTTTATGGATTTCTGTGACATTTTACCAATATTTCACTTTCAGCATCACTTTTTCTTTTATTGGAAGACATTTTTACAAGAATGTCCTCAGTAAATCAATAAAAAACAATACCAATGAGAATTCCCCCTTCTCCGATCAGAGAAGCCAGAATAAAGTGTACCGTAAACAAAGATTTCTAGACTTCAAAGTATGCAGTTTTCAATTGGTGGAAATCTTCAGCGCGATGGTAATAAATTACGTCGGGAATGGGTAAATAAAAAAAAAAAAAAAAAAAAAAAAAAAAAATGTTGTACATATGTTATAGCGAACATGCATTAAAAGTAGACATGTAAGGCTTGACATTACTGTGCATACATAAAACTAAAAAAAGTTATCTAAATCAAACACTTCCTCATTGGATAACATTTAGACCCCAGGGCACTCTGATTACCTTTTCTTTCTTTGCTTGCTGACTCTTTTCTGTTTTTTTAGTGCTTCTTTACATTTTGATGCAGCATAGAAAGTTTTTGCTCCCTTCATAGATTTAGAGAAAGCTTACGACTGAGTAAATAGCAAACTTTTGTGGAAGGTATTAAATGAATATGGTGTTACTGGGAATCTACTTAATAGTGTAAAAGCCATGTATGCTGGTAGTAGAGCTTGTGTACGAGTGAATGGTGGTTTATCAAAATGGTTTTCCATTGGTGCAGGAGTTAGACAAGGTTGTGTAATGTCACCATGGCTGTTTAATAAATTTATGGACGCGTGCATGCATGATGCCGAAATAGATGATAGTGGTTTATGTCTTGGTGATATCCGTGTGTGCAGATTGCTGTATGCTGATGACACTGTCCTGCTGGCAGAGAGCGAAAGTGATTTGCAGAGTATGTTGTGTCGGATGTACGAAGAAGTTTGCATGAATTTCAAACTGAGTACAAATAAGGGAAAAACCAAAGTTATGGTGTTTGAGAGAGGAATGGGTAGCACTGAATGTAATGTAAGTATAAACGGCACTGTGATTGACCAGGTGAGTGAGTTTGTGTATTTAGGAAGCATGTTTGACAGAGAGAACAAATTGGATGGTGAAATTATTATGCGAGTGAATTCTTCAGTGAAAGTCATAGCTGCTCTGGGAGGTTTTCACAGGAATGATGGGTTCTCTAGAGAGTCCCGCATGGCTGTGTATGAAAGTGTAATTGTTCCTACTCTGATGCATGGCAGTGAAACCTGGGTACTGCAGAAGAAACATAAGAGTCGTTTGTGTGCTGGAGAAATGCGTTAACTTAGGGGGGGCTGTGGCAAGACATGGTCTGATTGTGTGAGGAATGGTGATGTGAAGCAAAATGTTGTTAGCAAGGTGGAGACCAGTACGCTTCAGTGGTTTGGCCATGTTGAAAGAATGAGTGATGAGATGCTTACTAAGAAAATCTTTTTAGCCCAAGTGGCAGGAAGGAAAGGCAGAGGAAGGCCAAGGAAGACATGGGTGGATCAGATTTAGGAGTGTCTGCGTGAGAAAAAGACGATGAGTATGAAGTATAAAAGATCTTGTGTATGGCGTGTAATGGATATCAGTGAAGCACGAGTTGTATGTCAAGATCGCCGTAAATGGAGAAGTTTGATACGACAACAGTAAGTAAAAATATCTGGTAGTTGTATTTCTTTTTGGAGCTAACCTCTGAATCTCAGAGAACAGCTTAGTGATATGTATGCATTTATTTAGTTTTATTATTTTGAATATATGTTGAATATGTGGCCTGATTATTATTTTTTTAATATAATGTCATTCTGTCTATCTACTTTATGCTTAGTACATTTGTACAGATTTTTCGGGTGAAGTTTAACCAGGAAGTACCCAAACCTACAGTTAGGCCTTTAGTTTTATTTATTTATTTATTTATTTTTCTGCCTAGCCTAAGCCTATTAAAAATTTTGAAAGTCTGATATTTTTGTGCCCGTCTACTGAACATGCAGTGCATTTATAACTATTTTCATGGTGAAATTCTGTTGGAAAGTATCCAAATCTGCAGTCAGGCCTTTTCTTTTTTTGTGCCTAGCCTAGGCCTGACTAAACATTTTGAAAGTGTAATATTTTTGTGTCTGCCTAATCAATGTGCAGTGCATTTATACCAATTTTTATGGCGCAATTCCATCAGGAAGTACCGAAATTCGCAGTTAGGCAGTTTTTTTTTTTTTGATACCAAACCTAGGTCTGATTAAATATTTTGAAAATGCTAAAATGTGAGCAAAACAGGAAACAAGAAAGATGACACTGAATTTTGGGTTGTAAATGGGCACAGCTTGAATCTTTTCTGATGCAAGTAAAATTTATCAAAGTTATTCAAAGCCAATGCAACCGGTTAGAAAAATATCAACCAGATTTCTTCAATTGATAAAACATCTAGAAATAGAAACAGTTAACTTACTTCCACCAGCAGCTAAAAAGTATGTAACGAAAATTAACAAACTGTGCATAAAAAGTTTCTCACAGCAGAAGGAAGGTATCGGAAACACAGGGTTCCCGATAGCGTGCGCAGATGTGCGTTTTGCGCTACGCTATTGGGACCCCCCCGTAAGTTATCGCATTTCTCCAGCCGATTTTATGATGTCAGGGTACGATCCCAGTATTTCCCTTCCAGTCGGATATAAACGGATTACAGGATAATCCGCATAGAGTGCGACAAGACGAAAGCCCACGCACTGCTAAGGTAGTTATTCTCGTTTATAGTAGCCCACATGTTGCTGAGTTAGTTAGGTTTATAGTCCTCGTGTTGCTAAGTTATTCACTTTTGTAGATTTATGTTTGTTCTTACTATAACACAATGGAAAAGTTTCTCATTAGAAAGAAGCGTTCTACTGACGATTCTGCAAGTTCGGCATAGAGTGCTACAATTTCAAACAGTGAAATATTGCCTGAGAAATGTAGTGAGGCTGTTCCTGCTGTACCTCCAACTGAATTAAAAAAAAATCTGAACTTTCAAGAGAAATGGTGCAAAATGTACGACTGGCTTGAAGTCGAAAATAAAACAATTTTGATGTTTTGTTCATTCTGCAAGGTGTCATCAAAACCAACGTTATTTGCAAAAGGTAAGTTAATGCCATTCAGTATTTTATCAATATATAAATGGTCTGTTTTCTCATCTGAAGAACTCTTTTCTAAAATTTGGCTCAGGCTTGTATTGATACTGAGTATTTTTTTTTTTTATCCTGTCGCAATTTTTGGGCTAAAAGCAGCGGCTCATATAGCGTTAAAGTGATTTTTTTTTTTTTTCGACGTTGTAAAGGTCCCCAAGTTTTTTATTATTCATTGCTGTGAAAGGAGCCAATTCGCTCAAACGCTTTTGGGATGGGAAGTAAATATTCTCATCGGTGTCGTGCGCATTGCGGTCGTGTTCGTAGCGGTCATCTAAAATCCGTGCTCCTAGCGGTCATATATTTTGCCCCCCCGCCCATTGTTCAATTCGTTTCTCATTTCTCTTCAGAATTTTATCCCTATTTATATTATTTTTATATTATTAATATATATTCAATTTACAATTTTCCCTAACACTTTTATCCAAGGCTTGAGACTGGGCAATGCCATATCTAACATTGGCGGTTTAAAAATTGCAGGTAAACACCTTTGTCATTATATTTAGGCAGATATGAAATCATTGCCGAAAAAAATCTCAGTGTTACTGTCCCCAGTCCATCTTTGTTACGTAGCTCAAATACGTATTCATTCAAAATATTAGAAATGCGTTCGTCTAAGTTTACGTACACTCTCCTTCGCTTGACCCCGGGTTGTCAAAGTTCTCTGGATTTAGAGGTATGTGATACTTCTTCACTTTCCTCCTTTAAGTATTTGACTAAAATATGAACGTTTGGTTGGTTTCTTCCTATTTCCCTGTTTAATTTTCCATTCCAATCTTCGACAGCTTCCTATTTTCGTGTTCCAACCGAAGTCCCCTTGCCGTAAACCGGAAATGCTATTTCCCCTTCCTCATTGTTTGCAATGAGAGAATTCTTTCTTAGAATTGCCGTTCCTTGGATTTTCCACCACCCCACCTTTCAGTGACCACTGGGAACACGAATATAAGATGACCGCATTTATCATGTAAACCCCTCACAGCACCAACAAACAAAAGAAAAAAAGGGGGGGGGGAGACAGCAGACCAGCTGGCAACAACAGATACAAGATGAGTGATTTCCTGCAGACTGGTGGGGAAGTAGGGTTGGCCACGCCACCAAAAGAAAGAATATTGAAATTCACGGGAGATACAAATGAAAATCAAGAAGCAATTTCGCATTCCAATAAACGTAACAATTAAAATTGGTAACTCAAAGTTGTACTCTAAAGGGAACAAAACAAAATACGGAAAGAGTCTCTGTGACGATGCTAAGCAAAATACCTAAGCCGCTGAACGAATGATTCCTTCCCCCCACTAACTTAGTAAACCTCCGTAAGAAAAAGAAAGTTCTGCAGCTACCTTTTTTTCTTCTCGTTGTGGTTTTAACATTGCGCTTAGGGGGGGGGGGCTTCGGTCAGATTTATGGTGATATCTGCTCTCAACCCAACTGCAGAACTTGTAAAACACCTGTTGCCCGGGCAACCTATTTAGTGTGAGCGGCAGTTTTTTTTTATTATCCAAAACATTAGAGGAGCTTTATTGCGAGTGAACTGAGAAAATATTCATTGCCTAAATCCCACTGTTTAATGCTGTGAGGAACTGAATTTTGTGCGTGTGTAATAAAATTGATTAATCATTTTGTTATGCCATAAAATTCAAGATACCAAATTAAACAACCTACTAACCACCAGCAGTAAATGTAGTCCCCATATGTGAGCATTTCAGAGTTATTAGCTGTTTCTTACATTTTTTTTTTAAACAGATCCAAGCCTTGAAATATCTGGTTGTTAGCATGCATTGGCGACTGAAGCTTCTTCAGTTGAATTTAAAGGATTAACAACACTTCAGCCTTGTAGCTAAAAAAGCGCGGTGAGACTTCCGTCGCAGTTTGAAAATGTTTGCGGGCTGTTTTTCAGTTATTATTAACTCTAAAAGAAAAAAGAAAAAAAATGGTCACAGATCCACATCAGTAACTATTCCCCAATTAGTGTTGTTCCCTTTCCATACAAATTGCACGTGATTTCACGTTTACCTGCAAGTAGGAACCCCCACGTGCAACTTTGCCATTCATCACTTCAAGTATATTCGTGAGGGATAATGAACATATCAATGTGATAAACGTGCATAAAAATTTGGGAAACCAATGAGCATTGTCAGCATATATTCAGTAATTACATGTGTATTTTATTAAATTGCAACATTAAACGATATTTATGGTCCTCTGCCCTACACATGCCCCCTTTTCAACCTCTGTTGCATTTGAATCGCTTTATTTTAAAAAGGGACTTCTAACTTTTTCACTGATTTTAACTTTTTCAAATTTTTAAGAAACTGTATGGAATGGGTTTCAGGTTTTGATACACTAAAATGTGAATTAGCATAGGAACTAATACAAAGTGGGCAACTTGAAATAAAGAAATTGCACTAAAAATTAGGATTTTTTTTTATTTCTCCTGTAAAATTAGCAGAATGGCAAAGTCCCCTTTTAAAATAAAGCTATTCATTTACATTATGCATGTTTTTATTTGTGCTAAACATCTCGCACATTTTCGTTTTTATGAAAGATAGTATATTTTCAACTACAATTTTCTTTCTTTTAATTTTTGATCTCCGTTAACTTAAGGGTCATTCCATACTATTTCAACAAATTTACATTAAATTGGTTGCTGACATATGTTTTTTTTTTTTTTTTTGGGGGGGGGGGGCACAGTTGTTTATACATCTTTAGAGAGTTCAGAACAGATTTCATAAGAAAAAAAAAAAATTCTGACCATTTGGTGGGCAGGTCTCTGGATGCGCTTGTAACACCTCCATTTTTGCAGTTGCAAGCATTTACGACAAATGCTACAACTTTTCGCCTAATTTAGGTAATTTGAAAATTCAGAAACCACTTTACCGAGAATGAGATACTGATTATTTTGGTTTACCTCCTTTTTTTTAAAAAAAATATTTGAGGTGTTTTGGAAATTTTATTGGTGGTCAAAGTTGGCTATTGAAATTTGCATTTTTTAAATTTCCGAGCCAAAGTTTCACCAGGAAGGGGACAAAACACTCAAACCAATTTTATTTTGCAAGAACCATGGTAACAGTAGATTGTACCTAGGGTGAGAAAACTGGAGTGTTATGAGCCCTTCCAATATTTTTTTATATTTAAACAAGAAATTAAAAATATTTTATGATATACAAAGCTCTCATAATGACTGCTTTCTGCACTGCACATAGTTGTGGCCCTTATCTGATGCAGATATTAATCCAAAAATACAGTATTTTTAGTTGTTATAACACTTTTTTTGTTCAGCGTTCTTTATATTGCTTTTCAAAATGGGAATTTTTTTTTTAAATCAAGATTTTTTAATTTCTTGTTTAAAGTCAGCACTTTTTATTGCTGTTAATGAGTTGCCTAATTCAATGTTTGGCAAATTACAAGATTTTGTTACTTTACAAGGCTGCTCTGATGCACAATCTGCAAATTCTGTGCAGTACAGACACAGTGAATCAGTAAATGAGTTGCATGAAGCAATTGCCACTGTTATAAAAGATGAAGTTCTTTATGACATAAGTAAAACTAAGGTTGTTTCCATAATCTGTGATGAAACACGTGACACTGCAAATATAAAACATTTGGGGATTAATGTAAGATATATAAAAGATGGTAGTATCAATGACACATTTTTAGATAATGTACAGATAAATGATGGAACTGCTGTTACTTTACATGGGATGCATAAAAAATGTTTTTGAGCAAAACTCCATACCATTCAAGAAAATAGTTGCGCTGGGATGTGATGGGGCTAATGTCATGCTTGGTAAGAAGACAGGTCTTTTAGCCCAATTAAAAAAAGAAAATACTTATCTAGTAGCTGTTCATTGCAGTGCACACAGATTAGCATTGGTGCTGCAGCATGCAACAAAAGATGTACCTGCGATCAAATCATACAGTGAAACACTGAAGAGTATATTTATATATTTTAATGCCTCTGCAGTGAGATGCTCCAGATTAAAAGAAATTCAGAAGTTATTAGAAAGTCCAACGCTAAAATATGCAGAACTGCATAGTGTAAGATGGTTATCGATGCAGAATGCTGTTAACATCGTTTTTAAAACAATGGATGCCCTGATTGTATTTTTGGAAGCAGAAGTCCGAGATACCATAACACGGGGTTTGTTAAAAGCTGTGAAGACTGTTAGATTTATGTACATAACTCACATTTGAAAGGACATATTGCCTATATTTTCAGTATTGAGCAAAATCTTCCAAAAAGATGTATCTGATTTTTCACTAATTAAACTTTGTGTTCAAATAGCATTAACTAAACTTAATAATCTGAAAGAAAATGTTGGCAAAAGTGAAAAGTTATTTCTTGATAATGTTTTAAATTATGATCACAATGTAAATGATGAATTTAAGGATTTTCAGTCTGTTTCAGATTGCAGTGATGATGGAACAGTGCTTAACAGCAATTAATTATTACTGTACACTGAAAGATCACTTAAAAGCAACTGATAAAATCTAACAAGATGAACTTACCAAAATAAAACTAGAATTTATTGATTCAATTATAGCTGGCATGCAGCTCAGGTTTTCAGAAGAAACTATCTGTTTTAAAATGCTTTTCTTTTGCATATGATCATTCTCTTGTGAAAACAGCTGAGCTGGACAATTGTAAAGAATTTGTTTTGAAGTTGTTAGACCACTTCAAAGATTTTGAAGATCTGAAATGCCTGTTGAGTGAATATCCAGATATATTTATTCTGCTAAAAAATAGCTATGCTAGTTTTAAATTTGCATATGTTGCAGAACTTTTTATCTGCAGGTATAAAAATGTGTATCCAAGCACAGTGTTGTTGTATGAAATTGCTTTAGTTGTGCCAATAAGTTCTGCATCAGTAGAGCGTTCTTTTAGCACACAAAATCAAATAAAAGATAAATTTCGCAAGACAGACAGAAAGAATCAACTTTAAAAAATTTGATTCGAATATCAGCAGCAAATGTAACACTAGAAAGCTTTCCATTTCACAAAGCTGCTGAAATATTTAATAACAAAATTAGAAGATACGAATAAAATATTTATATTATTTTTGTGTTTGTTCGTCCCCCATAAAATGTAGTATTTTTCTCTAAGTTTACAACTGTTTAAAATTAACCATTTTCACCCCTGATTCTGGAACCCTGAGACAGATTTTCAAATCGAACAGTTTAAAGAGAGAAATAAAGAAAGAAACATGATATAACTCTACGCTTAATGGGAAAGTAAAAAAAATATTCATGGAAAAAAACTATGCTAACAAAAAAGAACTTTTCGAATATGTCTCCTGGAAGAAGAGACAGCAAGAAAAAGGTTTTGACTTTTATGCACACTAGTGGGAATTCTGTGCATTGTTTAAAGAGGATAATGCACCACATCTCTATTGTGGAGAAAGGCACACAGTAAAAATAAGAAATTTCTCAATAGGATTTTTAGAAGCAGAGATACAGCTGCAAGCAGAAGTACACAAGCACCACCTAGTGGCAGAACTGTGAACTATAAAACTCCTCAAATACTAACCTAAAGTGTTTCCACAAAATAAATGGCATCAGGTGCTGAAAGAATTGCTTAAATCGTACATTCAGAAGCAGAGATATTAAGAAAAACAGATTACCCATGTAGCACACCCTTGCAAATTAACGTAGGTGCGACACTGTGGCGCCGTATTCTATTCCCAATCTGGTAGGCAAGACGTTATCATTTAATGTTCATGTAAAGCCAACGATTTTCCAACTTATGAGCTACTAAGGGAAGGTTTGGGTAATCCGATTACAGTCAAGGTGACCTAAGCTCCAACCAGTCCGACCTCCGTGAGTCATCAGCACAGATGGTGGTTTTGCCTGAGGCAACATGTGGACAACTCTTGTTCAACAGTCTGTGGGTCAACCATTGTTCGTTCACAGAGCACATGCTAACTGGAACTTTCACGTAAGTAGAAAAAAATCTTATTGTTGGATTTTCTGCATGTTTTTATCACACATAAAATAATTTTAAAATAGCTCTTGCTAAATTGCAATAGCATATTTTTTTATAGATGTTGCATTTTTATTGCTGCTTTATTTCTGCGGTAATGAACTGAATTTTGGAGGCTAAGTACATTGTGTCTAAAATAATTAAACGATCTGCTGTTGTTCATCCTACAGATAGTTTTTATTGCGTACACTAAATAAAAAACCGATGAATGTGACAGATGAAAGTTGTTTGGGCTATTTTTTCAGTGATACCAGAGAGGAAAATGTAAATAGGTAGGTTTGTTACAATATAATTTCTTAGTGACAAGGAAGTAAGAGTGTTTGAACTACTGGCTAATTATAAATGACAAATTAACTAGATTATCCACTCAGATATGATACGAGCATGTGAGTTTGTGTAAAGAAGAGACAAATATTCCCATAATTCAAAATTTAATATTCCAGAATTTCAGCACTGTTATTCTCAAAATATGATGTGAGTTCAGTAAAAAATGCAAACAAACACTGCAGTAAATTTTAGGTTATGCTGTAAACCGATTTTACAATGTTTTCTTCGGAAAGATTTTTGTAACATTACTTCAGTGAAAGTTGCATACTTTTATTCTGTTAACGATAGTATAAATCTGGATATTTATTTTTTTGTGCTGTTACTAAAACAACAAGGCACAATATCAACACCTTTGAATGAAAACTGATTTTGGTATTTTATGATTTTTTACACTGACTTTTGCTGTCAAAATTTTTTAAAGGGCTTATACTCATATTAGGTTGGTTTGGTCAAATGGTTACACTAGCTCTCTCTCTCTCTCTCTCTCTCTCTCTCTCTCTCTCTCTCTCTCTCTCTCTTTTTCGCTAATGTGGCCTGGATTTATATTGTCAAAATAATATTTTTGATAGTAAACATCATTAATAGGGATATGAAATTACAACTGGGTGCAGTCTTAGAATATCTTCATTTGTGAAATATAAATTTTTTCCTGTTAAAAATGTTTATACCAAATAGTGGTCCAGATTTCTCATGATTAAAATGAGAATGCAAAGTACATTGATGTAAATAAAATACATAACAGCTGTATGAAACATTTAAACCAATGAAGATTCTTCAAAAAGAACAGTGAATGCTCAATGTTAGGACCTCTGAATTTCTTAACTTTTAATTGGAAAATTGCATGATTATGTTCCTTATGAAACATAAACAAACTATCAAACACTTACAAACTAAAATCTCAAGAAATCTCGAAGCACAATTGCACATGTTCTCTTGCTTCAGATCACTTGAAGAAAACAGTCTGTGCCCTTCGCTGTTTCTCAAGTTTTTTTTTTATTTTTTACATTTTTCTGATCATAATTGATTTCAGGAAATTTTATCCAATTTTATACTAAATTTCCTGTATAGCTGGTATTTATTTGAGAGATGCTGAGTTTGTACTAATTGGATCACAGAGGTACTAAAATTCTGTATTTCATTTTTTTCTGGAAGAGTAAATTTTTTTCAATGTTTATTCATCGAAGAAAGTACAAAAACTATCTAATAAAAATAACAAAATTTAGATGTAACAGTTCCTTTTTCATATTGTTTATCAGTTTTTAATATTTTTGAGGTATCTTGTTTCACAAACTGCACTGGAGAGTTAATGTAGGTGTTTTATGTTAGTGTATCCTGCTGCTATATTAAATGGGCAATATTTAAGCATATATATTTGTGGTTTTGTGCATTAAGGAATTATATGTTATGATTTTCCCTTCCTTCTTGTGTTTCCATTTCAGTGGCCGTTGTGCAAATCCAGTTGTATCCAGCAGTCAGACTGGCAGGTGTAGAAGCGCATTTAGTCCTTGATCACCATCTCACCATAACACTTAGATGAATACTGTGCTTTTAGAGAATATAACATTATTTTCCAGCAGTTTTTACTTTTCATGTGTGCTTTAGTAGGGAATATGTCATTGATAATCATTTTAGCTTAATAAATGTAAATCAGAATTTCAAAAATGTTTTTTTTTTTTTTCAGGTTTTATCAACTGTGATTGTGTTCTATTTATCAGTGCAAATTCAAAAAAATTATTTAACATATGGGCATGGGTTAAAGTTTATTTAATTGCATGTGTGCAGTTTTGCCTTTCAGTAGTGTTAAAAGGTAAACAATCATTTTGCAAAATGTCATCTACTAAGTTTTTTCTATTGCAATTTCTAAAGCTGCCCGGATATTACAATACAATGAGAGTTTAATATAAAACAAGAAAAAAAAATGTGTGTGTGATTCGAAAACTACTTTATTGATAATATCACTGCTTTCACACGACTGGTCTAAGATAGTAGTGATAAGGTACTTTATTTTTCATGAATGAACTGCATATATCATACATGAGACCGGCCGATGACAAAAAAAAAAAAAAAAGCTGAACTTTCTAACTGGGTGGAAAATTGGGACACACGAACGCGTGGTGTGAGCAAATTCAAATACAGCATATACAATATTTAAGATTGCATAAGCCATATGGAATTATTTTCTGTAAATTATGTAAGTAAATATTAAAGTGAAGCACATTATTATATTCACAATAGAAAAGTAGGAAATCAAGAACAAAATAAAATGAAATATTTTAAAAAATCAGATTTTAAAACGTACATGTAAATCTTTACTAGCTAAATCCTGAGGTGAAAAGTATGTCTAGGAAAGTTTGTGCATTTAGTCAACCAATTAGAAACTTGCAAGAATTAGAAACATATATCCACAGATTAGTTTTGGTCAAACATCATAGTACAAGAGATAAATCAGTCTTGTTGGCTTAGTAGCACTCTAATGTAACAAATTTTTCAGAAATGAAATGTGTCTCAAGAGTCATGTGTGTGGAAATAAGTTAAATTCACAGATTCTTACAAAATGATAATTGGAATATGAATTTGAATATGTACAAATGTAAAAAAAAAACATGACTAGAAGTTATGGTTTTTAAACAGGTTGCTTCAAAGATATTTTGCCCTTTTTTGTTGTGCTTGCTTGCACAACAATTCGAATTTCCTCTTCTGAATTTCCGCACTAAATGATAATTGGAATATGTATTGTAATAAATATTTGAATATGTACAAATGTAAAAAAAACATGACTAGAAATTATGGTTTTTAAACAGGTTGCTTCAAAGATATTTTGCCCTTTTTTGTTGTACTTGCTTGCACAACAATTCGAATTTCCTCTTTTGAGCAAGCCTGGCTTTCTTCTCTGCAAGCTGCACGGATATATTCATTTTACGTTGACTCTGCAGCTGAAAAGCATCCATTGCTAACTTTTTCCTTTTGCTGATAATTCCTTTTCTTTTCCTCTCAATTTCTTTGGTATAACTTGTTTTTGATGTCCTAAGATTTTGGCAGAGGTCGGCATCAACTGCTTCCTGCAAAAAATTTTCTTTACTGAAGAAATTAATTGCAAACTCACCCTGTGCTTTAAGTTCATACTACACAGTTTGTATAGCTGAATAGGTTTCAATGTTCATTCTTCCTGATTTTATATCTATGATTTCAACCATCATGCTGAAAGAACTTTCAACCCGTGGACCATGAAAGCATGATATCAAGGCTTTTACTATTTTAGATAACATAGTGTACTTGTAGAGGTTAAAAACCTTTGCCCACCATGCATCAATTTTTACAAAGTTGATACTGGTGAATTTCTAGAGCATAGCTTTCCATTTCGTCTAAATTCAATATATTTCAATGGAACTGTGGAAGTTTTTCAGTCTTTTTAAAGTTAGATTATGTCCCCTTGTAGAAGGATCAATAGCTGATATGCACATTAAAATATCACTACATAATGGTAGTGTCTTTTGCATGTATTTTGCACGTTGAATATAAGCTTCAGCAGCCTGGCTTAATTCCTCCCCCCCCCCCACAATGTCATTTTGATTTGCTTTCCAAGATAATGTTCCTGATCCAAGAATCTTTCACAGGTTTGCCTTTCAGTATCTCTTATTTTAAGAAACAAGCTAAGAAATCCAAGAATAGTTGCTTCTGCTCATCAAAAACTTTAAGAATTAATGGCTCCTTTTGTTTGAAATAAGCATACATATTTTTTCAAAAGAGGTAGAGCTGCAACACAAAAATTTAATATAAGCAAGATTTTTTTGAGCTTTCAAATAATTTTGCAACAATTCTAGATTTACATTTTCTTCCAAAGCTCCTGGAATTTTTACTTTTTATTTCTTTACATATTTTGTTTATGACATCCATGTATATTGGTCTTTCATTAGGCTGCACAAATCCATAATACAGGAGCAAAAGGAGCATCATGGATATGTAAATTGTTTAATGCCACATGATAGAATGACAACCATTTGTGTTGCACCATGTTCTTAATGTCAGTGAATTTTAGCCCTATAATTTCACAAATTTCAGCAAGGGCTTCACGTTGATCTGCCGACCATTTAAAGTCATTGAAGAAGTCAATAAAGTATTTCTCAATGTAACCTTAAAACGGCTTGCAAAATTTTTTACTTGCATTGTGAATATGGTGACATGAATCTCCATCAATGTCAAGCAAGTGGGGAGATTTTCCATGCCGAATTTTTGTTTTTAACCATGTTTTTGGGCCGCTCACAACACATTCTTTCCACTTAGCTTTCAAACAAGCAAAACAAATTCCTCCTCCTTAGGGGAAAAAAAAAAAAAAAAGAAACTGAAAGCTGAGCCACGAACTTTGTTTAGAGGCTTCGGGCCGACGCCATGCTTTTCCCCCCACTTAGCTTTCAAACATGCAAAACACATTCTTCCTTAGGAAAAAAAAGAAAGAAAGGAAAGAAACAGGGTTGCGTCACGAACTTTGTTCAGAGGCTTCGGGCCAACGTTAACCTAGCCAAGCGCCGTGCTTTCTTTCCACTAAGTTTTCAAACAAGCAAAACACATTTATCCTCCTTAGAAAAAAACTAAGAGGTGCGTCACGAACTTGGTTCACAGGCATCGGGCCGACGCAATTCCTGGCCACAGCGAAAGAAGCACGTCTGAGCAAACGTAATTCCGGATTACGGCAGAAAAAGCACGGCAGGCCTACGTAATCCCAGCGTGGCGCCGTGCTTCCTTTCCACTTAGCTTTCAAACAAGCAAAACCAATTACTCCTCCTCAGAAAGGAAAAAAAAAAACAATAACGGAAAGCTGTGTCACAAACTTTGTTTAGAGGCTTCGGGCCGACGCAATACTGGCCTGGTGCCGTGCTTTCTTTCCACTAAGTTTTCAAACAAGCAAAACACATTCCTCTTCCTTAGAAAAAACAAATAGGTGCGTCACGAACTTGGGTCAGAGGCATCAGGCTGACGCGAGTCCGGGCCACAGCGAAAGAAGCACGTCAGAGCCAACGTAATTCCGGATCACTGCAAAAGAAGCACGCCAGGCCTACGTAATCTCGGCGCTGCGCCGTGCTTCCACAAAAGAAATTCCTCCTGGGGGGGGGGGGGGGTCAAGAAAAGAAAGCTGCATCACGAACTACTTGATTCAGATGCTTCAGGTCGACGTAATCCCTGGCCACAGTGAAAGAAGCACGCCGAGCCGACGTAGTAACGGGTCACGGTGAAAAAAGCACGCCAGGCTTATGCAATCCTGGCGTCGTGCTTTTTTTTTTTTTTTTTCAAACAAGCAAAGCAAATTCTGCAACCTCAGGAAAAAAAAAAAAAGTACAAAGGGCCGTGTTACGAACTTTGTTCAAAGGCTTTTACATCGATTATTTACAAAACCATTAAAACTTTCTTAAAAACAGCGAAAATCTGAATATTCATAATTTTTTGTTAGTCACCTGTAATCCCGGGGGAAATCCGTAATTTTTGGCAATTGGCATCTCTGTGCGTCCTTCGTAGAAAGAGGTTTCACGAGAGTTTCGATTCTCGAACGATCTCAGAAAAGCGGGAACGCATTCGGATACATCGCAAATTACAAGAGAGAGTTCCTGGCGATGACGTCATGGATAGAATGCAGAGTGGCGATTTCCCGCAAGACACGGAATGGCTGTTCTCCTCGTGGGCTGCGGCAGTTTCCCTAAAGCACGAAGTAGGCGGAGCTCCCACTCTTCGCGCTGTGATGCTCAAGTGACTGACATCCCATCCATTGTTGACAGCAGTAAACGAATTGAGCTCCTGACTCCCCCTCCAACATTTCTTCTTGCCCCCCTAGCGCTTGCTCCAAAAACAATGCTTTCAGCTAGAAAGCGCTTAGTTCTTTTACTCTACAAAAAAGTGGAATCCCGCCTTTTCAAGGATTTTTCTATAGAACGACGACCCCCTAAAAAAATTCTGAAAAATTTCTCTTCATTTTTGCAATGACCTCGAGGATGACCAAAATGATGCCGGAAAAAGTGGAATTCCGTGAATTCGCGGAAGAGCCTCATGCATGATATATATTACCTGAATTATATACTTGACTAAGAAACTTTCATTCTAAACTACTGCAGCAATACAAGAACCTGTAGCATTAACACTGTTACTATTGTACCATCGAAGTATGTCATATTTAGCTACATTTTTTTAACGCTCCACATTACACTTCCCGTCCTTTCATTTTTAGACTCAGAAGCAAATGAAAAAAGAGGGAGGAGGGGAGGCTTACAAACTGCATGAACAAAAACCATTACTTTCCTGTTTTTTTTTCAGTACTTTAAAATGCTCGAAAGTACAGTGAAAGCTGCACATCAATTTAGTGTAAGTGTGTGTGTGAATTATGCCTTGTTATATTCAGGTTTCTTTATAACCAGCCGATAATTATTTCCAGAAGTGTTTTTTTTATACCAGAAAAATGGATGGTAAGTAGTCAAGGAATTGTTAAACATAATTTGTTATAGTATGGTTTTACCATATTTGCAATTATCACAGTATGTCACGTAGCAAAATATTACCACCACGTGCATCATTAAAAAAAAATTGATACATCAGTGTGCACAAGAATGTGTAACATTTCTTGCTGTGCATACATAGAAGTAAAAATTTATGTAAACTGTACATAGCTAACTTCCGACTCACCTATTTTTATATAATCATGCGTTTTCATTCATACACTGGAACATATACAGAGTATGGGACAAAAGACTACATTGCGACACTTCCACGTAAAAATGAAGAGTTACAAACATAAAGGACGTTGTAACACACAAAGCTGCTGAGAGCACAGGGCACGTACTATTCTTGCATTCAAAAAGTTGGCTCATTGTTATAGGAGTGATGGCTGAAAGTTGTGCAATACATTGGCACAACGTCATGGAACTAATGACTCAACATTGTAACAGTGGCGCCACCCCGTGGGAGTGATGGCTTAATCATGTTCGTACAATGTTGTCCAAATGATGGTTTAACTGTGTTTTATATGTTGGCTCAATGTTATAAAGACATCGGCTTGGTGTTGCGACAGTGGCACAATGTTATATGAACGATGGCTCAATGTTGTAAATGATGTTGGCACAAGGTTATCCAAACAATGGCTTGACGTTGTGTGTAGTGTTGGCGTAATATTATTCCAACGACGGCTTAATGTTGTAAGAGTGGCTCAGTGTTTAAGGATTGATGGCTTTATATGTTGTATGAAACATCAGTTTAATGCTGGCACAATGCTATATAAACATTCATCCTTACGTTGGATCAATGCTGGCTAGTACACTGAACCTACCGGAGGCTGGTAAGCGGCCGCCAAGACATATGGAGGGAGGCCCATTGTAGTATCCAAACGTTTTGTGTTTTCGTAGGGCCAATGTAAGCGTGCTGCCTGGATAAACATTGGCGCCCATGGCGGCAAAATTGGGCATTATTTTGGGAAGAAAATACACACAGCGTTTGCATAGTTAGTAGTATCTGACCAAAAAGGAATATTTTATATTGAGTTTTTAGTCTCGCAGATTTTGCCGTAAACGGAAATGTGAGCTTATGCCCTCTAGTGGCAGATTTGTGTGTTAAGAAAAATTTGAATAATATGCGAAACATTTTGCAGCAGAAACACTCCCCCAAAAAGAAAGAATTTTCCAAATCAAATGCTTAGAGAAGCAGGGATATTGACAAAAATAAGATATACGCCCATTGGAGGGAAAACTATGCGCTATTTTAAGCAGGAGGTCTTCAAAACGTTTTCCGAGGCGAGTGGTATCGGGCTACAAAAGAACTTTTTCAGAAGCTTGGATTTTGCTACAAATACATCAGAAGCAGAAATAAATGCTTACGCCTCCTGGTGGCCAAAACATACTTTATCAAAATTTTAGAAATTATATGCAATACATTTCATATCAGGAGCAGTATCCAATGCAGAAAGAATTTTTCAAATCAGAGTTTTAGAAGTAGAGATATTGGGGAAACTCAAGTTACCTTTGCGCCCCCTAGTGGAAAATCTATGCATTACTTGAAACTATATGAGAAATGTTTCGCACCAGAAACGCTCTCTAACAAAGAAAGAATTTTTCAAATCATAATTCTTGGAAGCAGAGATATCAATAAAAACATGATATACATCTACGCCCCCTGGCCGGAAAACTATGCGCTATTTTAAGGCGAAGGTGTTCTCAAAATGTTTTACGGGGTGAGCGGTATTGATGGTCTACCAAAGAATTTTTTCAGTCAACTTTTTCAGAAGCTTGGATTTTGCTGCAAATACATCAGAAGCCGAAATAAACGCTTACGCCCCCTGGTGGCCGAATCATACTTCATCAAAAATTTTGAAATTACATGAAAAACATTTCTCATCAGGAGCAGTATCCGACACAAAAGGAATTTTTCAAATACGAGTTTTGGAAGCAGAAATATCAGGAGAAACGCAAGTTACCTTTACGCCACCTAGTGCAAAATCTATGCATTACTTGGAAAAGAAACTGCGCCTAAAATAGTCTTCGTTATAATGACATCGAAAGGAAGAAATAACTTTTTCAATCGGATATTTAGAAGCAAATGTATGCAAAAAAATGCATTTTAAATTCGATATCATCTGCATTTACGCCATCTAGCGGTGAAGCTACGCATCCGAAAAACTTGGAATGCCAGAATCATCATTCTCACATATTAAGCTTCCCAATGCAAAAATAATTTTTCAAATCGGACTAATAGTTGCAGAGATATGGTGTCCACGGACAGACGAACAAGTCGATAACATATGCACGATCTTTTACAAAAGACGTGCTAATTACCCGACAACTACTTCCTAAACTGCGGTAAATTCCTGAGATCCTGGAGATTGCAGTCATGGCATACAAACATGCAGCAGCATTTATTATGACTTGGGATGATTTACAGTTTTGGAATTGTATGATCAAAACCTGTTCGAAAATAATTTCTGCTGGCAGATAGCAGTACATGCAAATTCGCTGATTTGGCATCATCGACACGCGGCAGCCAGATAAGGACTGGTTTAAACATCATGTCTGCTTTGTGATGGATTCCCATCATTCGTGAAGAAGCTCTGATGTCCGCGACGCCACATCGTAGTACCGGTAGCTAAAAATCGAAGCCTCGATGTAAAACGTAACACATTTTTTCACAATATACCGGTACATCACCCAGCCCAAATGACCAGCGACGAATTTTTCTGCAAAGCAAACAAGCAGGTTACTGGTTATGATCGACAAAAAGACCTTACTGTCGGCCCACAGTTGAGAGAACTGCGGTTGGGAAAGTGCTAAGCAGATTCAATGAATGCTGAAAGGGAGAACGGTATCACTGTGTGTCCACCCTTCATCGTCAAAGACTTCCTTTTAGCTCAAAGCTGAAATTCGATTTTTACAGGGTAAGGCACAAATATATAAAACGAAAAAATTGGCTGTGACCTACGACCTTAAGTCTGTGACCGTTTTCTCATTTCGTGACTTGGTAGACACCCTGCTAATTTGCTTATGTATAATGCAGTATAGATGTAAAAGATGAAAACATCTTAGAGTTTGTTGCGAAGTTCACAGAGTTTGTACATCCATCTTCTTTGCCACTTCACACATGAGCACAGGGTTTAGCACTGTTTTTGGCACAGCAGATCAATTGAAGGAGAAAACCAAACATTTACAAAGTTAATCTTTTTTCTAGGTAACTACTAACAAGGTACAAAACAAAACACATATACAGTCGAATCTGCACATAGAGAAGTTGAGGGGAGAATTAAAAACATCTGACATAAGCAAACTTCATTATAACCTAACAAATCAAAAAGGGCTTTGGGGATATCACATTATGCCAGGCTAAGAGCAAGGAATGACAACAACAACAACAACAAAAACAGAACAAGATATTTTCTTTTAATTTTAGGATATACAAATGGGTACCATATGGTCATTATCTGGAATGCAGAAATTTTGCATACAAAAACATTCTTTCATCTGGTATTTTTCTTTACTTCAGTGGATATGAGAATAATACACCAAGTAAAAAACACATTTATTTTCAAACCGCACTTCCAAATTATACAGAATCTGTTATCACAAATATTCAATAGAATTGTGGATAAGTTGGTTGTACAGAGGCAAACTGAACTATGGATTGTACTGATACATTTTATTGTGTGGATCTGAGCTTTTTTTTTTTATTTGAAACTTACAACAAAAGCATTTCCACTAAACCACTGGAAGATGCAAATGAATAATTGTTCTTTAGAGCTGTTAATATTACTAGGTTTCTGCTCTCAAAATCTTGTCATTCAGTTCCATTGGTTTCAGGGGTGGGTTTACCATTAGGCCAATCGGGGCCATGGCCCAGGAAGCTGCATATTGAGGGGTGCCAAAATTTTGGGAAAACACAAGACAAAATGTATTCCCAAAGTTTCATTTTCTTTGCTTTCTTTTCATTTAGCTTCTGTTTTGTAATTTCTTTTCTTCCTCTATGAGATGTTTCCACATGCAAAAATAAAAAAAGTTCACTGGTATATTACAATTGCAGTTTGTGCTTAGTCATCTCAATAATAACTGCTTCTGCTGTTAGTATTTCATGACATTTATTGTGTTCTGTGAAATACTAATAGCAGATGTGGTTGGTATATATTGAGAAAACTAAAAACACAAACTGCGATACTAATATACCAGTAAACTTATCGTATGCATAGAAACATTTCATTTGGCAAAAAAAAAAAAAAAAAAAAAAATATATATATATATAAATAAATAAAGGAAACTAAGATCTACCTACAATGAGGAACAATAAAAGGAAGCATAGAAACTGTCATGCCAAATGGCGCGTTCATCAATGGAGGAACCTTGAACTTGCCTCTGCAACATTAAGCTCAGTTGTCAATAATCAGCTGCTGAAAATGCCAAAGATAAATGCTGCATGAAAAGCATCCCAATGGGGGAGTACAATGCAGATAAAGCAATGCAATTTTAGCTCATCTGACAGTTTTCAAATTTATCAGGATTTGGATGACGAATTTTAAAACTCCTAATTTTTAAACCTGATTCAATTTTAGCCTTTCAAATATTTTAATGCCTGAACATTTGGTGGACTCCCTTTTGATTCAGCCTGAATCTGCAACTTTTCATAATTTCTTTGGTTATATTTTTCATCCAATTTTAATTCACTGCCTTCTTTGATCCCACAAGAGACGTGTTCTGTTTTCAGACTACAAAAGCTGAGTCGAATCTAACGATGATATGCCTAAAGATGTTAGAGCTCATATATCAAGAACATTATGAGTAAGCCTAATCTTGTATTCCTTACTAGTAACTAAGTTGCAAAACCTGCAATATTACAAGACACTACTTTTTGTCTCGTCATTTATTCCCCATTATAGCAAAGAAAACACAAAACAAAACAAAAACAGAACAGAATTAAAAGAAAACACCCCCTCCCCCAAAATACAGACTTCAAATATCAAACAATAATGTCAAGTATTTACAGTACGACAGGTTTAGGCCTATATGTAAAATTTACTTCGTATCACTGAACTATGTTAAGGAGTGGTTAACAAATGACTGCATGCTGTGATATTTTTCTGCATTACCATTCCATTAGTAGCTCTCTAGAAAGTACCAGTACATGCTTCATTAACTAGAATGATGTTCTAGTCATATACATAATCCCTTAACACTAATAAAACATTTCATTTATTTCGTTCATTCCCCAAATAATTACAAAACAAAGGAAATGGAAATAGACTTACTTTGTACTCCCGTACTTCTTCCATCAGGACCTCATCTGCAGTAGAGGCTAATTCAAATTTCTTCCCTCGTTCCACTTTACGACGCAAACTAATTATTTCTTCCTGCAGTGAGCAAATATAAAATGTAAGAAACTAACAAACAATCACATAAAATTTTCCACCATCAACTTAAGACATATCAGCTAATCTTTATGGAATAAAATGGAAAATCTCTGTTATGAAAACTAGTCATGGATAAAAAATAATTCTAAAATAACAAATCTATTTAAACAAAAGCCTTCACAAAATTGACACAGAATGTTGATTGAAGGAAAAGGAATAGGAAGAGGCATAGGATGGAAAGAATAAAGGCTCACTGAAGATCATCAGCTTTACTCGAACTTACTCAGAGAATGACTGAAAGAACTGAAGTCGTGAGAGGGATGTAGAAAAGAAGTGGGAATGTTTTAAGAAATGTGTCGCCACTGCTGCTGAAGAGGTCTGCGGCACCACAATAGTGGGTAGCAATAGAGGTGATGCTTGGTGTAATAGTGAGATTGAAGAAGCATTAAAGAGAACGAAGGAAACATATCTGAGGATGTTGCAAGGTAGAGTTTCTGTGGATGAATATTGCTGTAAGAAGCGTGAAGCAGCTAAGCTGGTTCGCCAGAGTAAGGCAAAAGATAGAAAGGAGAAGGTGGAAAGGAATGAATTGACTTTTTGAAAAAAAAAAAAAATAGAAAGACTTTCTGGAAGTACACGAGACTCAGAAAAAATAAGGGAAACAAAGTTGTAAGTTGTGTGAAGAATAGGATTGGGGAAATGACATGGGAGCCCAATGAGTTAAGTGAAAGATAGGGTGAATACTTCTGTGAGTTATTAGATCAGGAAAGCAAAGGTGATTCAGATGCAGAGCATGTCACAGTGAAGGATGGAAGCATAGGAGGGATCTCAAGAAAAGAGGTGTGCAAAGCTCTAAAATCTCTTTCGAATGGTAAGGCTCTGGGAGTTGATGGCATAACTGCTCAGATGTTGAAATATGGTGGTGACTGTAATTGACTGGTTAACTGAAATCTGCCAGTTGTGCTGGGAGTTAGGAATGGTCCCTCAGGATTGGAAGGACACTATCATTGTTTCCTTGTATACAGGAAATGGTGATCAGACTGACTGCAAGAACTATCGTGTTATTAGCCTACTGAGTGTGCCAGGGAAAGTGTTTGGTAAGGTCATTATTGAAAAAGTACGGGGTCTTACATCAAAGAAAGTGTGGGATGTTCAGAGTGGTTTTATGCTTGATAAAGGCTGCTCCAACCAAATTTTTGCTTTACAAGCATGATGATTTAAAAATATCTGGCTGTTGGTAAGAAAGTTTTTGCTGCCTTCATAGATTTAGAGAAAGCTTACGACCAAGTAAATAGGACACTTTTGTGGAGGGTATTGAATAAATATGGTGTTACTGGGAATCTACTTAATAGTGTAAAAGCTATGTATGCTGGCAGCAGAGCTAGTGTAGGAGTGAATGGTGTTTTATCCAAATGGTTCTCTATTGGTGCAGGAGTCAGGCAAGGTTGTGTAATGTCACCACGGCTGTTTAATATATTTATGGATGCATGCATGCGTAATGACAAGATGGACAATACTGGCTTGGTAATATCTACATGTGCGGATTGCTGTATGCTGATGACACAGCACTGTTGGCACAGAGCAAAAGTGAGTTGCAGATTATGTTGTCCCGCATGTATGAAGTTTGTATGAAATTCAAACTGAGTATAAAAAAGAACAAAAAACAAAGTTATGGTTCTTCAGTGAGAAACTGTTAGTACTGAACGTAATATAAGTCTAAATGGCACAGTTTTTGACCAGGTGAATGAGTTTGTGTATTTAGGAAGCATGCTTGACAGAGAGAACAAATTGGATGGTGAAATTAGTAGGAGAGTGAATTCTTCATTGAAAGTCATGGCTGCTTTGGAAGGTTTTCACAGGAATGATGGGTTCTCAAGAGATTCCCACATGGCTGTGTATGAAAGTGTAATTGTTCCTACTCTGATGAATGCAGGGGTGTTAATGCCACCATGTTTCGGAGCAATTTTTGGAGCCGGAAAATATGCAATTTGGAGCAGAAATGTTGGGTTTTGGTGCGAGAAAATTTGCATTTTGGAGCGGAACTCAGGTTTTGGTGCGAGAAAATTTGCATTTTGGAGTGGAACTCAGGTTTTGGAGCAGCTAATGATAGCATTTTTAATTTTTTAAAGTCCATGTTGTGCTTTAAGTCATGTTTATATACTGAATTACCATTATTTTATGAACTATGAAAAAATGTTATATTTCAAGTTTGTTGACATTTTACTGCTTTTCTTATGACTGTTAATTAGCATTTCTGTCATTCCTACAGTGAGATAAATGGGAAAACAATTATACTACCCACGATTTATTGAAAACTACATGACCTGCAATATACCCTTCAATATAAAAGGAAAACTACTGTAACACTTAATAATCAAATTGTAAAATCACCTTTCAGCAGTTGCGCCATGATACTTTTCATACAACGTTTTTCATCCAGTAATTATCAATGTCAAACTTTTGTTATTGCTGTCAACAATTATAACTGGAAACAAAACTATAAGATAACAGTGAGATTTAGTAAATTTGGTTAGATAAAAGCTGCTTCCATCGCTTAACGCTTGCACAGTAACATTTTGGCGCAGAATTGCCCCCCTTCAGTAGTAGTAGAATCAGCTTATGACTTTTTTGTTGTTGCTGTCTGAAAGAGCCACTGCTCTTGCATACGTGGGATCCTGTATGTATGGACATGGACATTAAGCAGACGATTGCGAGTTAGTAAGTGGTTCAATGCACTTTCCATCTGGAAAAAGGAAAGTGTGAGGGTGAAGATGTTCCCCAAGGTACGTCAAAATGAGAAAAAGAAAACCTCCTAAAAATTCTGCTCCCTGAACGTAAGGGGCAAAATTCAGGCTTTAAGTAAAAACCAGAAGATCGCTATTCCTGATAATTGATTACAAGTTATGCGATATAAACGATCCTTTCATTTATCCATAGCATTCGTGAGCGATTTTAATTAATACTACCTATATAATAAATTTATTATTAGCAATTCCCCCTATATTGAGTTATCAGTTATGACACAAAGCTGTACTTTTTAATTTGGTGAAAAATCAGACTGCACGGTGAGAAAGTCTGAATATTACACAGCATGAACAAAACTGAATCGTTCACTACAATTTATTTATGAAAATATTTAACTAGATCACACCACTGTATTTATTCACAATTATAAAATTACTGAATTCCAAACAAAATAGGGTGGTTTTAAAAGACATAGCTTCAAACAGTTTTTTTTTCCTGGTTTTGTTCTTGTACTTGCTAGAAAATTAGCTCTGCTTTCCTCTTGCGAGCAAACCCTACTTTCTTCTAAGCAAGTTCCACGGCCATATTTGTCTTTTGTTGACTCTGCCACTGCACATCATCCACTGCTTACTTTTTTTCTGCCGATAGTTTTCCCTTACCATTTTTCTTTGTTACTTTTCTTTCTTTTTCCATTTTTTTTAATTCCATCAGATGACAATTTTATCCATCATGCTTAAAGAACTTTCAGCCTGAGAACCATGAATTCTGATATCAGAGCTTTCACTATTTTAGATAAATGGTGTGATTTTCAGAGAATGAATACTTTTTTTAACACTATGCATTTTTTTTTTATTGGAGGTTTAACGACAATCGCGAGCAACTCAATGGGCTATAAGTAGTCGCCCGTCCCTAATTTAGGGTCACTGGTTCCAGGGAAGGGAGAGAGCCAGTGCCATAAGACAAACAAAACATCCATGCCTCACCGGGATTCGAACTCGGACCCCTTTCGGACGAATGATCAGAGGCTATCGCTTAGACCACTGTGCCGCCGGGGCGGCACACTATGCATCAATTCTTACAAATTTCCAAACTTTCTCACTTCCATTTTGGGAAATTTCCCCCACACTTATCAAGCTAAAATGCATACACATTTATGAGGGTGATGACATTTAACAACTACACAGGAGTGGGAACATTGCGGAGGATTGGGGGGGATACAAAGTACAGAAGAAATCTTCACTCCTTTCGAATTCCGTTTTCAAAAAAATTTATCCAACATTTTCAAGCTGAAATACAAACATTTACGGAATAAAGTGATATCGAACAATCTGAGTAAAGGAAACATCGCGAAACAAAAAAATTAAATCTTACCCCCGTCTACTTTCCATTTTCGAAGGATGAAATTCCGTCCTCCGATGAAGAAAATGACCCCCCAAATCCCCCCAAAATTTCAGTTCAGTTATGCACCGATCTTGTAAATGGTCCAAATGATAACAAAAAAGACGGAATTCCTCGAATCAGCACAAGAATCTCGTGGCTGAAGTTTACAGGGAAATTTTTTGGGAGGCCTAACTTCCATTTTCGGAAATCGTTGCTTACAATTTAAAGCTGAAATTATATTTAACAACAATACTGATAAGAAGCAACATTGTGCAAGAATAAAAATATGATTACGGGAAAAACTGGCACTCCGTTTAACTTCCGTTTCTGAATGTTCAATAAGACAAAACAACGTTCCCAGACAGAATACGCCCCCCCCAACTAATACCCCGAAAATTTCTTCACTTTTGCATCGATCTCGAATTATCCGCCGAATCTATTTCGAATGCTGTAAGATTACGCTAAAATATCGATGACCGCTAAAGAATGAGTAAAATATCGATGACCGCTAAAGAATGAGTGATGAGATGCTTACTAAGAAATTTTTTTAGCCCAAGTGGCATGAAGGAAAGGCAGAGGAAGGCCAAGGAAGTCATGGGAGGATCAGATTCAGGAGTGTCTGCATGAGGAAAAGATTATGAGTATGAAGTATAGAAGGTCTTGTGTACATCGTGTGATGGATGTCAGTGAAGCCCGAGTTGTGTGTCAAGATCGCTGTACATGGAGAAATTTGATATGGCAACAGTACGTAAATGATAGTTAAAAATTTATCTGGTAGTTTGTATTTATTTGTGGAGCTAACCTCTGAATCTCAGAGAGCACCTTAGTGATATGTATCATGTTGGCAGATTCGATGTTTTATTCTGGTGTAAAAATGGTTCAAGAATGAGGTAGTGCAACAGTCTTTATACTTGTATTACACTGGTTTCCAGGTTGGTTAGGTGAAAACTGGAATCAGCACATTCAAACTACACATTCAGGCTGTTTTCAAACTAGGCAGCATGGATTTGAAAGTTGTTGCAGCGTAAGGACCACTAGAAAGCTTTAGTTCAGAGAAAGTGGATCACTTTTACATGGTTTCATATGTGATAACCATATCAAACAATATGATATAGTTATTATTCTTGAGGCAAATTCAATAGTGGATAACCACTACTGAAATGGGCAACAAACCAAGGGAAAGACCATTATCCAGTGTTATGCACCAGGAAGAACAAAACAACAATGGCATCTCAACATCTGCTACTGCAATAAACCAAGAAACTTATGAAGTTTGATTGCATGCTAAGCATTTGATAGTATGAAATGCCCTTCATGATACCACTGGAGGGATTTGGCACAAAAGTTATATCAACTGGACCTAGGAACAACGCGAGCCTCTGCTCTTCATGCATCAATCGAAGCTTGTCCTCAACAGGAATTCACGTCTTCAGCTGATATGAAAGGAACCAGGAAGATATCACCATTCCAAAAATATATATGGACAAGAAGGCAAACACAGCAGTGAGGCTATGGTTTGGGGATTGGGAGGAGAGAAAGGTCACATTTCTTTGTGGTCCACAGATCTGCATGTGCTTGCAACAGGTGCCATCACCAGCCGCAGGCAGAGGGATGGAATTTTGGACCGCTTCAGATGATCATATTGGTTCTAGTACAAAACACCAACAGGTCGAAACACCAACAAATTATAACACCAACAATCAAAATACCGACAAATCATAACACTGACAATTATATGGACTAATATAATTATAAGGAGAGTAGAGTAACTTTACTCTGAGCGATGGCAACATCAGAGTGGGTGGGAAGGGGGATGACAACACCCAATGGATGGATGTGCTTCCCCCTAGCGGTGAACGATGGAACTTCATTCATTTTTATTCCGACTGATGACAACATCGGAGCACAAATGGGTGGGTCATAGAGGAGGATGACAACACCAAAAGGATACTTATGTGCTGCCCCCTAAGGTGAACAATGGAACTTCATTAATTTTTATTCCGAGGATGGCAACATCGGAGTGGAAGAACAAATGGGTAGGTGATAGAAGGGGATAACAACAACCAAACGATGTTTATGAGCTGCCCTAGCGGTGAACGATGGAACTTTATTAATTTTTATTCTGAGCGATGGCAACATCTGAGTGGATGGGTGGGAAGCGGGATGCATTGGTGTTGGATATGTCGATGTTTATGTGCTGCCCCTAGCGGTGAACAATGGAACTTTATTATTTTTACTCTGAGAGATGGACACATCGGAGTGGATGCACAAATTGGCGGGTGATAGAAGGGGATGACAAAAACCAAACGATGCTTAAGGAAGAAGCTGTAGAATTTTCAAGAGCATTGTGTCTCAAATATTTGAAAATTTTTTGAACCAGCTATTTCTTTTTATGCAACAAAGATCATGTTTCCATGGGCAGTACCATTGGGTAGCAGGTATTGATAAAGAAGTCAATTTATTGTCACTTAATTTGCAGAAGTAATAGTTGTAATTAGTAATATAAATTTATTGTTTGCTGTCACCTGACAATAAACAATCCAGTATTCTATCCCAAAGTACAGGATCAGCCCTAGTTATGTTAGCATGTGGTCTAAGCATTTGCCCCTGATTACCTCCAGTTCATTTTTTATATATGTGTTTTTATTTCTCAGAAGCTTTTACTCTTCTGCCTTATTTGTTTACTGTTGATGGAGGATGGTTGCAATTTAAGGCCTTGTCGGTTACACGGTTTCATTCTTGTTGATGTTTAGTCAAAATGGTGACAAGGATGAGGCCTGAATAGCATGTAAACGCAGCCAGGCCTTGTTTCGAATTCAAATATTCATTAATTCACGCTTTTTGTTTCACTTTCTGAGAGTTTTATTTCAATTTGTTTGCAGAGTGACAAAGTCATGACACTGGCAGTAAGTTGTTCGAGATAATTCAAAGATGGCATTAGTGATCTTGATTTGACATTGATGCTCACGATAAAAGCCCATTTATATATGTGTGTGCAAAAGTGCATATATATATATATATATATATATATATATATATACACTCACGGACAATGAAATTTGTGCACCAAGAACGAAGCATCGGATTGAATTGAAATTTTATGGACGTAATGATACAGATGAATGGAAGACATGATGGCAAAACAGAGCTGCATGACAATTACAGAGGGATCTGTGGCAAAAAGTCTGGTCATCTTCAATACCACAGCGATACATGGATGCAATGCGGTCCGCCATGGAGGCGAACAGATGCCTGATGTCCTGCGGCAGACTGGCCCACACGTGTTGGATGGTGTACTCCAAATCCTGGATAGTGCTGGCGTTTCAACTGGTCCCAGACATGCTCGATAGGGGACATGTCCGGGGGAGCGGGCAGGCCAGGGAAGTGTCTGGAAAAGACGTAGGCAGTCCTGGGCAACCAGAGTCGTGTGAGGGTGGGCATTATCCTGCTGGTATAGCGCACCTGGAATCCCGGCCAGGAATGTGAGCACGAGGTCGTAGGATCTCATCCACATACCGTTGGCCCATCAATGATCCACGTACCACTACTGGAGCTAATCACACGTCGACAGTCTGTGGTGTTCCATGTTGCTTTGGCCTGGCACCACTGCACACGGAGCCGGCGATGTTCCTGTCTTAAAGGCAGCACAAGTGAAGGGCGCTGGGATCGCAGATTCGCTTCCGCGAGGCATCAGAAATGGTTTGTGGGTGCACAGGAGCTGTTAACATCTGCCTATATAATGCACAGGGTCCCAGTGGGATCTGTTCTTGCCTGGGGCATGATCCGTCGATCCTCTCTACCGGTGGTCCTCCTGGACCACCCGGAGCCGCTCCGTCGTGTGACAGTGTTGTCACATGTCTACTGCTCCCAACACAGTCGGACGGTATGGTCAGAACGATACAGGTGGCGGGATAGACGGTGCGCTGACCACCCTGCGGTTTTCAGTCCGATGATCAGGCTTCTGTCAAAGTCCATAAGTTGCATAAATAGACGTATCTGGCGTCTACCCGGCATTCTTGTAACTCTGTACTTCTGCTTGCGCTGGCCGGTGTTTTCCGCTTTCATGGGGCATTGACTACACGCCGGTTTATAAGGCTGCCGGGTTCGTGCTTGCAGCGAAACCACAGGTTGTGTGGTCATGCGCAATCGCCCCAAACGTGGATCATTTATATATCAGCACTCACTATAGCTATTTGGTTGGACAACTAAGAAGATTCACATCTTCTTTAGTTGTCCTCATCTCTCTTCTTTTTGGCACCAACATTTTGGTTTTTCCTGATAATTTGTTCACATGCAACTTGTTCTTAGACCCAGCTAATTTTGTTGCTGTTTCCATAAGAGCTTTGGTTACTTTTCTGTTAACTTCAGAAATATCCACTTCCTCCGATGTTAGGCCTCCTAAAGCAGAGAATCTGTTCTTCAGTTCCAACTTAAAGGTATCATGGTGTTTTTTAAGGTTGGTTATGTCAATACATTTTGTTTGTCTTATGAGCTTGCCACGTTCGAGTTTAGTGTTGAGGTGCATCTTACATCTCACCAATCTATGGTCACTACCTGTGTTGAACTTGTTTAGCACACTGCAGTCTTCTATGACGAATTTTTTGTTACACATAATAAAATCAATTTCACTTGTCCTCCCATTTGGATGTCTCCATGTCCATTTCCTGTGTGGCTTTATCTTGAAAAAGGAGTTCAAGATGAAAAACCCTTCTGCCTCTGCAAACTCTACGAGAGTATTTCCACGCTGGTTTCTGTTGCTGTGACCGAATTTACCTACTGAAGTTTCATTCTGTTGCCGTTGCCCTATTTTTGCATTGAAATCTCCCATAATTATCTTCAAGTGCTGCTTACCTTTATTATTTAGATGACGAATTTCCACATAAAATTCTTCAATTTCTTCTTCAGGATGACTTGTGGTGGGTGCATAAGTTTGAATAATCTGAGCCTTGTATATTCTCGAGAGTTGGATAACGAGGAACTTTCAACTTCTACAACTTTATCCTTCAGTTTCTTGTTTATTATAAATCCAACACCACTAGTTCTGCCAGTATCTGTCCCACGATAGTAGAAGAGATGTCCACTTTTCAGTTCAATGAGATCTTCTCCTTTTCTCCTTACCTCACTTAGCCCGACGATGGCCCACTTGATCCTTTGTAGTTCCTCTTCCAATTCAAGAAGTCTTGAATCAGAAGATAGGGAGCGTCCATTATACGTAGCCAAGGTCAGCATCAGATGGCAGCCTAGTCCGGTCCTCCGGGGATTCTTAGCACCCTCTGCCTTCAAGTCGCACTGGCCGCTGCCTTGGCCAGGTACATTCCAGTAGCCGGAGACTGAGGGCCAAGATTTAAGTTGTGGAGTCATTTTGGAGGGGTTTGGCCATAACTCACCACGCTGGTCAAGCGGGTTGGTGAGTGTGGGATAGCATTTCCTCTAATCCTGATGGTATAGTTATACCGCTATTGGCGGTCGTCAGAGCCCCTTTAGTGGGAACAGGATGCACCACGAGAAGGCAGGGTTGACATTTGTCAAGGAGAGGCTGTGATGTTACGCATCACCTGACCTTACATCCCATATATATATATATATATATAGGTAAAAACTTTGCCCCCACCCTGAAATATATATATATATATATATGCTACAGTGGAAAAAATTATCGATTGTAGCTGTGAACTTGTTGTTCTACATATTAAAAATGAAAATAGCCCACAAAAATTTCTGGAAGCTAGAAAAAAATGAGTGCACCTACTAAACTGTATAATTACTGATTTTGCAAATGTTTCTAAGTGGAATTGTATTCCATACTTTTTTCACCCCAGAAGAAACAAAGACCATGTCCATCTCTTATTTTTCTTAAGTTGCCACCCTTTGTTTTTAGCACACCTGACAAATTCCAAATTCAATGAACAGCATTAATAAGAAAATCTTAGCAAACCCTGTAAATCTAACTCCAATTTACGGAGCGATTATTATCACTATGGTAGGCAACGACTTCATTAATTGAGAAGATAGATGCACATTATCGGACAGCAGTATGGCAATCAATCAAAAAATGCAAGAACGTATGCTTAAGGAAGACTGAAGTAAGTCCCAAGTAAGCCTTTTTTTTTCTACTTTCCAAAAACAAAGTGCAAACAAGCTGAATTCACCCATCTTTTAAATCAAAGCAAAATATGGCAGAATTACTCTCTGAAATATGCACATAAAGTAAAAAAAGAAAAATGTAATTGCAGCCATAGGAGAAAAATATGCAACACTGGAGAATTGCAAAGACTTCAAAAATTGTACCTGGAACTCGGATTTGAAAGATGTTAATAGAACTGAAACTGTTGAAATTGAAAATTGGTTATTTACAGTAGTTTCTGGTAAAAGTAAAAGCATAAAAAAAATCAGGAAAAGGTGTTTTATGATACCTTCTAACTTTGGATTATTATTATTTTTTTTTGATTGGAGGTTTAACGACCACCGTGAGTAACTCAATGGGCTTTAAGAAGTCGCCCATCCCTAATTTAGAGTCACTGGTTCCAGGGAAGGGAGAGAACCAGTGCCGCAAGACAAACACAACATCCATGCCTCACCGGGATTCGAACTCGGACCCCTTACGGACGAGTGATCAGAGGCCATCGCTTAGACCACTGCGCCACCGGGGCGGCACTTTGGATTTCCCCCTTCCTCTTGATTCGCTGTATGCCTGGAGTTTATTTCACAAATCTTTTCAGTGGAGTTATGCACAAATATTTGTGCTCTTTCAGATACTAAAAGAGGAAACCTGATGGCAGATCTTTTCTTATTATTTGGCTTTCTCAAAAACATTTTTAAGGGTTGTAATCAAATTATCAACTTTTCCAAGGACTTGAATTTTTTTTTTTTTTCAAGCACACCAGCACATTTCAAGGTTTTCAAGCAATGAATAAATAATGTTTTCCAGGAAAGTGCTTTGTGAAGTAATCTGATTCACCAGAAAAGTTTTCAAACCCATACAGAAGAAATTTAGGAAACACACACAAAAATTAGAATTTTACATTGGATGAAAATGATAACAACAGTGAGTGGCATTATCATACAAAATGTTAAGGGAACTACACATTAATTTCAACAATATGGCTTCCGTTCATGATGCATACAGGAATAAGCAAATTAAGGAAATATACAGTTATATTTTATAAAAGGAACCAACAGAATATTTTATATATATATCACTGTTAAAACAAAATTATTCACAAAGCAAGGCAAAAATTTATGTTTCATGCTTGCAACTTAAAACACACACCTGAAGTCTTTTAGTTTTGAATGCTTCTTGCTGCATAGCACTAGTTTTTTCCGCAACAGCTCCTTGTGCTTCTTTTAACTGCGATAAATATTTCTCTAAATGAAGTTTCAGATCTGCTGCTGACTGAGCACTTTCGATAGACTTCCTCTTTTGCATTTCAGTAGACTGCTGCCTTAAACTATAAAAGAAAAAAAAAGAGGAAACTAAGAAACAAAACACAATATGAACAGAAATTTGGCTTCTCCCATATAAACAAGGGGCATCCTGAAAGTAATGCCTGGCTCTTTAATAACTTTTGAAATTTTGAAGTGATTTTAATGAAACTGCACTGAAATGTACTATGATATGTTACCAATGTGGGAACAATTCTTTTTCAGAATCGGAAATAAAAATCAGCCGTAATTGAATTCCTGGAAAAAGAGGGATGTGAGGCTCCAGAAATCCACAGGAGACTCCTGGCTGTGTATGGAGCTGTCACAATCGACATCAGTAATGCTTGAAGATGGATGAAGAGGTTTTGAGAGGGAGAAAGTTCAGTGTTGGACAAACAATGGAGTGGAAGACCAGCAACTGCAGTGACAGAGGCCAACGAGCAACGAATTAAAGACCTCACCACAGCTGATCGCCGTGTCACTATCCAGGAGTTATGTGATGCAATTCATTGTGGTCATAGTGCTATGGAAACATTAATTAGGGATCTGGGCTACAGAAAAATTTGTTCAAAGTGGATCCCAAGAAACCTAACCCATGAACACAATGTGAGCAAAATGTGGACATGTACCAGAAACTTTTGGACTGTTATCAGAAGGAGGGTGAGGTGTTTTTCTCTAATGTTGTGACGGAGGATGAAACCTGGGTTTTCTTTCATGGCCCAGAAACAAAACGTGTGTCAATGGAATGGCACCACACATCTTCACCTTGACTGTAAAAGGTGAAAACAACTCGTTCCTCAGGGAAAGTGATTGTGACAATTTTCTGGGACAAATGTGGTGTCATTTTGACTGATTTCCTTGAATGGGGTGCAGCAGTAAACAGTGCTCACTATGTGCAGTTATTGAAAAGCTAAAGGAAGCTATTAGAAGGAAAAAACATGACATTCCACTTCATAGTGTTGCTTTACACCATGATAACGCACGTCACCACACCTCAACGGAGATTTCCCAGGCTATTGCCAAAATGGGGTGGATGGTGATGCCCCAACCCCCCTACAGTCCAGATTTGGCTCCCTCAGACCTTTTCCTGTTTGCCCTTTTGAAAAACACCCTTCACGGGGAACGTTAAAGTGGCTATGAACTCATGGGTGAAACAACAGCCTCAGGAATTTTTCAAAAATGGATTTGACCAATGGGTTCAAAGATGGTGGAAATGTATAGAAAGTGATGGACAATACTGTGAACAGGCTAGCATTATTAACAATATGTCCAAGTATTTTGCCACCAAGTTTTACATTTTTGCTGCTACAAATAAAAATCTTATGAGGCACAAGGCATTACTTTCAGGATGCCCTTAGTGTAATTGTGGAGAGAATTTTTTTTTTATTATTTTGAAGTAAAAATATTTGCACCTTAACCCCGACCCTTTTTGAAGTGATTTCAATGGACTTCTGTCTGACGAAAAATTTAGCTTCCTATAAACATTTTTGTGGTGAATTTTTTAACTTTTTGAAGTACAGTCAACCCTTCATGTACAGCTCCTTGATTAACTGCCATCCCACGAGTCTGAATATACGTGCTCTATATAAAACATCCCCTGATGAACTGCCACACCCTTGCCAACTGCTAATGCATATTACAGTACCAACCTGCCTTTTTTCAGATGGTGATTCAATTGTGGCTAACCTATATGTTAAAGACACTGATCCAATCAAAGATATGAAGCAGTGCCTTTTAGCATTAAAACTATTCTTTAAAAATAAACTTGCAGGATGGCAATATTTCAAATGCACTTGTTAAATTAGATTGTGCTCGGAAAATAACTGGATTGAAATCTAAAATACAAATGAAAATAGACAAGGTTTCTAAAAAGAAACTAAGGTATGTAAACTGATTTTGTGTGATGCTATTAATTTTCACTTTATAAAGTTTTACAGGGTGCCCACTGTTTTTCAGGGAAAAAATTCAAGAGCATTCAAGGACTTTCAAGGACCTTCAGGAAAAAATTCAAGGATGAATTTTTCAATGTCCTAAACCGCAATGAATATATTATATATAAAGAATTATGTGTGTTGTATTATGATACTCATTAACAGTATTTGTAATTGGTAGCTAATTATAAAAAAAAAATCTTAGCAACAATGCATCTCCAAATTTTGCAAAAAGTTCTTTACTGAATGACAAACTTTCCCCAAGTGAAAATATTTAACAAATAAAAATACCGTAATCAATTTTTAAATAATTAGAATTATTTCTACTCAAATGTCAGTACTTTTAACACAACAGTAAATTTATCATTGTTAAAATATAATTAACAAGTATATTAAAAAATATTAAACAAATGGGTGAATAATTTATTTACAATTATTCACTAAATCAATTTTTTTCTTGAGTTTGAAATCTATTTCTTTTATCAATGATTGTTTGTTTTGAGCTGTTTTTCTAAAGCTATTTGATTTAACAATGCAGTTAAAATTATGAGTATCTTCTGCTTTTGTTGCCAAGTCATCAGCTGATTTTAATAAATCTAATACTTCATTTTCTACACATGTTTTTCTTTTTTCATACTTTCTATTTCATCTAGTATTTGTTTTCTCTTTTGGGCTACAGCAGAATTAGCCTTGTCCCGAGCTTTTTCTTAATTTATTACATATCTTTGCCTAGCACATCTGACATTACTCAGAAGCAATTTTGAAACTAAACCTTTTTCATGCCACCAATGTTACTTAGATGGTCATATATTATTCTTTGTGAAACAATAGAGTTTTCTTTCATATTGTCAATTATTAGTTCCTTATTAATGGAGAATCCTCTCTCCACTGATGCCTGTCCATGCAAGAGCAACAGCAGCTTTTTAGTTACTTCCCACAACAGATCATAGTTTTTACTTGAGGATAAATGTTCATAAAATAACACATCTATTCTCAGTTCCTCATAATTGTTATCAAAAAGTTTAAAATCTGAAATTACTGCTGCAACACTACTTATAAAATCCTTTAACTGCAGCATAATAGTGTCAACAACACCAGGTTTTAGATGATTTGCATCCACAAGAATTTCTAGAATAATCTTGAAACTTTTTAAGCAAGATTCCTTTTTTTTTTTTTTTTTTTTTTTTAAAGGTTTAACGACCACTGTGAGCAACTCAATGGGCTATAAGCAGTCGCCCGTCCCTAATTTAGGGTCACTGGTTCCAGGGAAGGGAGAGAGCCAGTGCCGTAAGACAAACACAACATCCATGCCTCACCGGGATTCGAACCCAGACCCCGTTCGGACGAATGATCAGAGGCCATCGCTTAGACCACTGCGCCACCCAAGATTCCTTCTCAGCACTCATTAATTTAGGATCTAAACACTTCATGTGCTGCACAAGAGTGCACTGCAGTGGGCATTTAGTGGGCAATTTTTTGACAAGGTTTTGCAAAACTGTTCTGCATTTCATACAAAATTCCATTATCTGCTTTTCACTCACATTTCATGGCAAAGTCTTCACCTCCTTTTCGGCCTGGAATCCAATATCAATCATCCTATAAGTGGAACAATTTTTATTATCAGTTGGGTCAATTTTTAGAAGTGCCATAATGGTCTTTGTTCTAATATATCCATTTTAACAAAGCGACTCATCAGATTCCTTAACATTTTCTCTACATCTTTAGCCATGAATGGCAGCATTGGCTTATCTGCCTGATACTTTTTTAAAAAGGGACTCAGTTGCTTTGCAATAGAATGAAAATAATATAATTTGGCAAGTGCCAATGGATCCTTCACCCATTTTTGGACAATATTAAAAGAAACTGTGCAAGGATTATTTACAATTTTCTGGGCTACCGAAGTTTCATACTTCAAAATAAAGGACCAAATTTCTATAGCATGTTCACACACAGGAGAATTTTCAACCCACCTGAGTGAACAGAATTTTAGTGGCATTTTTACAGCATTATCCACATTTAAATAATCCTCACGCCGTGCCGGTGAATCTTTAAATAATCTGTATAGGCTTGAGATAATTTTTTCTATTTTCCAATCACTCACAGTAGTAGCATGTCTCAATGCATTATGCACTATGTGCAATCCACAGGTACCGGTGTTTAAGAGAGATGCATTTGAATTGGCCGATAAATCATCTTGAAATAAAGAAAAAGCTTTAAATTCACATTCGGCTTATCCATAGAAAACTGAACTGTATTTTTTAAAAGCAAACCTTCAAAGATTGCTGAAGTTTGTCTAATAAAATTTCTGCACTTGCTTGGCCTAAAAACACAGAAGTCAGATACTGTGATGTTACTCTGTTCTTGTCCGAAAATCTTATATGGATGTGCATTTGTTTTTGTTGAGAGTATTTATTTAAACTCTCATCAAACAAAACAACAAAATCTTTGCTTCCATTAATCTGTTGCAACAAAAGTGATTTAAAATGGGGTGCCAAACCAAAGCAGCAAATATATGAACATTTTGTTTGCCCACAAGAAAAGTTGAGAGCCGTTTCACTGTCTGAGAACATCAATCAAAACAACTTATCAATTCCAGCACATGATCTGTACGAATAATGGCTTTCTACCACTTTTAAAGCCCATAATATTTTGGCATTTGTAGGATCTTTTCTGGGTAAACAACCTGCTGCTGATGATGATGGTGTTTGTGATGCTGGTGCTTTTTCAAACAGTCCACCTACTTTTGTTTTCAGAACGGGTCACATGCTTTTTACTTTTCATGTGTCTTCGCAATGCAGACTCTCCCATGGACGAAATATCGATGTTCTTTAAGCATAACAAACATCTCGCAACATGATTATTGCTGCAATCCTTACCAACTCACGTGGAATATTTGGGATTGTGCAACCAAAGATCACTGAAATTGCCCTTACGACTCATATTTATTAAACACAAAAACAAGAAAATTCCGATATCTAACAATTAGATGACAACTAGAGACATCTCAAAGCAAAACACTAAGCCAACAAAAATCAATTAATTTTTTTTTCAGTCGCTACACGCACATCGCAAAGAACTTTCCAGAAAAGCAATGTAAGGAATTCCTATCAGCAATGCCATGAGCATTGTGTGTAATCCTATGCTATTGCCAGATACATAAGAGTAATTATAATACTCTGTGGCCCGAAAAAAAGTGCAATCAAAACACGGAAAATGAACCAACACAAACAAAAATAATTTCAACTTTTTGTTCTCATGGAACAACAGCAGCAAGTAGGACCTGTTGGCATATAAAAAAAAAAAAAATCCAAATTTTCATTTAACAGAGCTGAATTTTTGACAGATACCATAACTTGGTCTTACAAGGTTACCCTGCAAATTTCGCTTGGATCCAATGTAAAGTTTTTAAATTACGAACTTTTTTTTGTTTTTAACCCTCCGAGCGGTGTGTGTGTGTGTGTGTGTGTGGGGGGGGGCTGGTGAAATGCCCCTATCAACAGCATCGAATGAGCCCACTTTCAAGCAGATAAAGAAGAAACAAGAAGGGGAAATTCCCGCCTTGCCGTAAGGAAAATGAAAGAAACGATACGATAGTTTCCCCCGTTGCAGAACAGGTGCTCTGGGGGTAGCAAACACCCAGCTCCTCTCGCAGTAGACGGGGAAGGGGGGTCGCAATCTTGAGCTACTTAACTCCCCGTTAGACCACAGTCCACCCTTTCTCCCAGTGACGGAGCTGCTTTGAAGGTTACTCTTTTTGACCTCCGATGTCAATGGGAGATTGCAGAAAAAAGTGAAAAATAACAAAATGAAAAAGATCGGAAATTTCGATCGAAATTTTTCGGCTGTGGGATTTTAAAATTCAAGGACTTTCCAGGCCTTGAATTTTTTTTTTTTTTGAAATTCAAGGTCCAGGTTTTTAAGGATGCGTGGGCACCCTGGTTTTAGTAATGTAGCATGATTTTTTATACATTTCCTTATAATTAAAATGTTAACTTTGTCTTCCTACTATGCAAAGTAAATTTTCGCATCTATTACACACGAGAAGCTTCTGAGACAGAAATGTACACTTTAAACTACATTGTGCCTAAGTACACAACACATAACTGCATTTCTTTCTAATGAACATGTTTTTTAATTCAAAAAGTAGGAACTGTACAACCAAATTATACTCAAAATAGTATAACTAATTCCACTTAGTAGTTCTAATTCTGACTATTATATAGCTCTAATTATTGTACTATTCTCTTTTACGTGCGATATTTCAAAGTAACTTGTACAAAAAACTAGCGGGTAATGCTTACCTTGGCATTCCTTTCTAGCGACGGGGACATTTCACGCACGTGTTTTCCGGTCTTTGTTGAGGTTATTGTCCTAAAGTCCGTTGTATGCGATGACTGGCTTTACTTCTCACACTTTTCGCTGGGTATACTCATTGGATCTTTGCTTTAGGATTCAAACATCAATTTTTACCGTTCTTTATACTCGAAATTTTCGCCCATACTCTGGGCATCTTCAGGAGCGTGGCGACTTTACCACCGATGTTCGTGGTTGACTTCGCGCTAATGGAGTCCGATACTCCTTGTTGCCATTCGTCGGAAAACTTTCCTGGATATATTTCGTTATCAAGCCCGGCTGGCGCCATCTATGTTTCGTTAAGAACACTTTTTTTTCCCGTATTTTTTTTTTTTTTTAATTTTTTTAATTTCTTCTCCTATCCTGGTTTTCTTGTCTTTTTTTGCCTGTTTTTCTTTTGTTGTTGTTTTTCTTGTCTTATTAGTTCTTTCCACAGGCCCGATAATGTGCTAGGGTCGTTCTGGTTACATACCCTTGCTTTATTTTTGTAGATTAATACTGCTTCTTCCCTCCTCATTTGCCTTTCCGATTTTTTATTCTTTTTTAGCATTTTAATTTCATCGAACTTTGGGAATGTCCGGTTTTCCAAGCAGAATTGCACTAAAGCCGTTTTGGCTTCTTTTTTTGCCAGTTAGATATGTGTTGTTTAAGTCTTTTTTTTAATCTGTTTTTCGTACTTCCAATGTACGATATTGGGGGTATGTGTGCTATTGGAATTTCGTAGGTTCCTGATTCTTCTAGCATTTTTTCCTCTGTTTTTTTGTTGACAGTCATACTTTTCACGGTGTGCACTGAGCTTCCTAGTTGTAAGTCATATTTAGCACAGTGCCTATTGATTTCTTTACTCACTCCTTCCAGGTATGGGAAAGCTCCAATGTATTTCAATTTTTTATTTCTCATCTTCCTTTGGTTGTGCACTTCTTGGCCTTCTTTACTCTGAGTCATATGCTTTTTACTCTCATGTATCCATTTATTAATTAGCTTGCTCGGGTACCCATACTCTTGTGATATTTTCAAGATAAACTCTAGCTCTTGATTTTTTAGCCTGTTGTTAGATGTGTGTGTGTACGCTCGCCGTATCAAGTTTACTATGCTGTTTTTTTTTATGTATCACTGGACGGTGCGACGAGTATGGTATCAGTACAGGTATGTAAGTTGCTTTTCTGAACACAGAGTATTCAAAACTATTTTTGTTTTTCTTTAGTTGAATGTCCAGGAAGGATAGGCAATTATCCTCTTCAAACTCAATAGTTAGCTCTATGGTGTTACAGGTTTTGCTAAACTGCTGTGCTAGATCTTGTAGCTCGGCTTTGTTAAGTTTAGACATTATAATAATGTCGTCTACATATCGAGCATAAAGTATTGGTTTTTCAGGTAGATTTTGAATTATTTCTTTTTCGAGGTATGCCATAATCACTTCTGCGTATAATGCCGATAATGGGGATCCCATAGGGCCACCTTGTGTTTATTTATATATATTTCCAGGGTTCGTACTCTTTTTGGGGGAAAAAATTCAAGGACTTTCCAGGCCTTTTCCAGGCCATATACAAAAAATTCCAGGATGATTATTACGCTTTACAGTATCATGCTCAAATTATTTTTTAAAAGCAATTTCAGTTTTAAGTAATAAAAATGATGAAAGATGCAAATGGATGAGTGTGCTTTTTTACCCATTACATTTCTTTTTAATGTTTTTAATTGGCGAATTACCCAATAATGCTAAATTGAATCATGATGCAATTACCACAAGGCTATTCAGAAAATCCTTTCCCTCAATCAGAAAATGATTAATTCAATCAGTCATTTTAGCTGCATCACTATTCTGCACTATCTTCCATGTAATCAGACTATTGTTGATAACAACTGAAATTATTATAAAATAAAGTGAGGGCAGATTCAGAATTTAAGAATGGGGAGGGCGCACGTCTAACAGAGGACTGGTAAAAAAATATCTGAGATTTATTTCCTCCAAAAAAAAACACGGTGGTAAAACATGGAGGACCCATAAAGGGGAGATGGGGTGCTTGCCTGTCAGAGTACATCACAAACAGCAGTTCTGAAGTACTGCTGTGTGGATCACTGAAAAGTTCGGGCAAATGTAAGACAAAACGTGGAGTTGCAAATCCATAAGTGAAAAAGTGTGATGTCTGAAAACAAGAAACGTGAGACAAAGCAAAGCACTTATCTACTTACTCAACCCCCCTTTTTTTTTGAAATGGGGCATGTGCCTGTTATGCCCACAGGTGGATTCTAGCTCTGATAAAAAGTGTTTCCATACATGGGAATGATTTTTTTTTCTTTTTAACATTCCCAATAACGGCCACTGGTGGCTGCATATTGGGATGTGACTTTTGAAGGCAATGAAAATCTTATTACTAGACAGAATATGTTCCAGACTTGAGGAAAATTTCTCCCAATTGTAGTACAGTTATGTTAAATCAAAAAGCATAAGCCACGGAATCACTATGCACCTCAAGAAATGATTCGGGAGTGGACGATCATAGAAAGGTGAACCAATAGAGTTTAAAACAGAAAGTGTAATTTTAGGAACATGGCAACAAATTTCAAATAAGTTTCATCATAGAAGTCAGAAAGTCCTGGCCCACCACCCAACCCAAAAGAATCTAACCACCTTTATGTCTACCAGTACACTTGCCTCATATTACTTTCCAAAAATTATTTTTCATATCAAACAAGATTGCCTCAATTTACTTTTATTTTTTTAAATCAAAATCACTGCTAAACTAAATTTATGAAGTGCTACCCCAAAATGTGGAACTAGCTAAACTATTTATAAAAACCTTAAACATAAAACAATTTCAGTTTTTTATTGGTATAAATTAGGATATTCTTAAGTATTTTACATAAATGAAAAATGATGAGCATAAGGAATCTCTACCTCCAGTTAAGCTTCAATCATAACCAGAATCAGAATAACCACTTTTGGTTCAACTCCCAAAACATAAGACAATTATATGAATTAAGTTTTTAAAAGCTTTTTTTTAAAAAAATTGGAAGTTTGTCAGTTATATAAACCAAAATCTGATCAATGCATTAAGGACAATTGATTGAATTGTTTTGGCCCCAAATTCATAGTAAAATGTACAGCAAAAATATGTTTTAGGAGCCCATGAGTATTTACTGTACAAGTATATATAAGGTTTTATATTACTTACCAAAGTTTTAGTCCAATAAGAAGCCCAATTGTGGAAGTTAGTTGCAGAAAGTTATAAGTTTTTGGAACAGAAGAGTTCATTAGTCTATTTACATGAACTTCATATGAAAAACACTAAATAATTATGAAGATAAAAGATCAAAACTGGTTTGAAGTTCAACATGCTTCAAAGAAAGAAAAAAAGTTCATTTCTATTGTAAATTGTACAAATATAAAATTTTTATGTTTTAGTATTAATTCTCTATATGCTTGGAAGATACCACAAATATGGAGTATCAATGGATGGTTATACAGATTTAAGATTGCTGACTTTGGTTTTAAGTTCCATATCCATTTTTTTAAGTACTGCTCTTTTCTCATGAGCAGTTTTTCTAAAGCTATTAGATTTTACAATGTATGTATTGTTATTTGTAGTTTCAGCTTTTAAAGCTAAATCATCAGCAGAGTTAAGTAATTCTTTGACTTCTCCTTCAATGAGTTTCCTTTTCTTTTTTATGCTATCAATTTCATCTAAAATAGCTTTCCTTTTTCCACATATGGCTGCTTTTTCTTTTTCTTTGGACTTATCATCCAAATAATGTATGTATTTTTGCCTTGCAGCTCCAACTGATAACAGAAAAAATTTTGAGATATTTACCTTATCAATACCACCTACATAGGATATATGATCATAAATAATTCTCTGTGCTACAATTGACTCATCTCTCATGTTTTCTACAATGAGCTCCTTATTGACTGAAAAACCCCTCTCAACAGAAGCTTGCCCATGTGACAACAGTAAAAGAAGTTTCACAACTTTCCACAGTTCACTAAAAGCTTTAGTAGAAGACATGTACTCATACAATAATGTGTCTACTCTTTGTTGTTTATCTTCTGGATCAAAGTTTATGAATGAAGATTTTACTGCTGCAACACTGGTCACAAATTCCTTAAACTGCCATATTACACCATCACATAATTCTGGTTGTATTCTATGAGCATCAACAAGAAGTGTGAGAATGAATGTTAGATTCTTAATACAAGTCTCACTATTTTTTGACATCAACCGAGAATCTAAACACTTCATGTGGCGAACAAGGGAGTACTTAAGTGGATTTTTTTCCAATAGCTCCACAACTAGCTTTTGCAAAAATATTCGGCATTCCATTCTAAACTCCATAAGTTTGCGTTCACTAATGTTCTTAGCACTTAATTCTTTCAATACCTTCTCTGTTTGAAACCCAACATAAATTTCTTTATAGTGACAACACTGAGATGCATCTGTAAGGTCTACTTGTAACAGCTTTAAGGCAGAGTTAGCTTCTGCCATTACGGTTCTTTTAACAAAGCGATTCATCATATTTCTTAGCATCTTTTCAAGATCTGTGGCCATAAAAGGCATCATTGGCTTATCTGACTGATATGCCTTGAGAAATGGTACCAGCTGTTTTGAAACTGAATTGAAGAAATGCAGTTTAGCCAAAACAAAAGGATCTTTAGTGAAAGTTTTGATAGCATCAAATGATACAGTGTGGGGATTCTTGATGCACTTCTTTTCAACTTGGTTAACATAATTTTCAGTGTCTGCCCAAATTTCTAATGCTCGCTCGCAGGCAGGAGTATTTTCTAGCCACCTGTGTGGGCAGAATTTTAATGGCATCTTACTGGCTAAAATTATTTTAGAAAAATCTTCCCTCCTTGCAGGTGAATCTTTAAAAAGCCTAAATAATGATGAAAGCAACTTTTGAATTTCCCACCCTGTTGCTGAGGCTCCATGTCGAAAGGCATTGTTTACAATGTGAAGTCCACAGCTCCCTGTGTTTAGGAGTTGGACATTTGAGTCGGCACTAAGTGTTGATTGCAGCATATCAAAAAACTTCCAATTAACATTGGGTCCATCCATTGATAACTGCACAATGTTACACAGTGGGAGGCACGCCATGCATTCAAGAAATTTTTCCATCATTATGTCTGCACTAGCATGACCCAAAAAAACTGATGACAAATATCTGGTTGAAACTGTTCCTTTTTCCCATAAACGAACATGTATATCCATTTGTTTTGACTGACTAAACTTGTTTAAACTTTCGTCAAACAAAATCACAAAATTTTCATTTTCGACTTCCTGAACCAACACTGATTTAAAGTGAGGTGCCAAACCAAAGCAACAAATGTAGGAACATTTTTTTTCGCCACAGCTGAAGTTTCCAGCAATTCTGCTGTCAGAAAACATTAGGCTGAATAAAACATCATTACCTGCACAAGACCTGTAAGAGTAATGGGATTTAACCACTTTTAAACACCACAATGCTTCTGCTTTAATGGTTGCATTTTTTTCAAGAGGAATATGCAGAGGATTAGATGTGGATGCAATAGGCTGTACTTGTTTATCACTTGATACACATAGCAATTTATCAACAGTTAGTGGAACATTTTTACAGCTTTCTGTCAACATACTATGTTTTTTTCCTTTCATGTGGCTTCTTAAAGCGGATTTCCCCATATTCGAAACATCTATTATTTTAATGGATAAAAATGCATTTTGCAACATGGCAATTGCTTTCATCTTTTTTAATTCATCCAGCATATTTAGGATTTATTAGCCAAAGATCACTAAAAGTACACTTACCCATATTTAATGGGGAGGGGAGGGGTGTGAAAAAATGGGTAAATCAACTGAAACAGTAAATGAAAACCAAAAAAATATCTAAGATCAGGAACCACACAACTAAAAATTGAGAATTTCCCCTGAGTAAGGGGCTACACATGTGACCAATTACTATAGGCCAGATTTTAAGTAATTAAAGAAAAAGGGGTCTTACTGCTATGTTCTTTCCTGCTCCCCCAGCTTTGTCCTTTAGGCAGCCTGGGTTGCAAATGCTTTGGCATTGATTTAGTCTTCATTCAAAACAAGGAAACAACACTTAGTGAAGTTACTGTTTTATGACCTGTATGCCAATCAGTAGACAGAGTGTTGTGCTAAAAGACTGTTACAAAGCATCACCTCTTACAGCTGGGCTCCAAACCAGAGGAAAGGAAATGTTAACAAACACTTAGTGCCTGAGGGAAGCAAAACTTTGTACTGGGTCTCCTCCAAGTCTCAAATCTTTCATACTTACCCAGCTGGAGTGGACATAGGGCTTCAAGCTTGGAGAATGAATACTGCTCTTATATCTATGCCTTTGAATTTAATTTCGACCATTTTCAACAGGGTAGGTTCCTAGGTTGTACCTAACAGCATACTAAAATTTCGCCAAAATCCAACCCCTTTTACGTGAATTATCGTACGGACAAATGGAAAAAACCAAAGCATAAACGTTTCTGCAACCTACAGTTCGAAAGGGTTAGTAATTTCTAAAATAAAAACATAACGAACAGCGTGAAAACTAGCTCATACACAGAATATTTGAAACTACAGTATGCGCTCTCAATTATTAGGGATGATAGGGGGGAAGGGAATAGAACTGTCCATAATTAGCATGTTCTCGTTGCGCTAGGCGCTTAAGCACTGCTGAATTCCGTCAGACCCCCAATGGTCAAATGATTGAAATGTGCTGATGTTCATGGAATGAAATGGTTGATCAGCTATGATAACCGCATAAAAGTTCGAAGGAGGAGGAGGGGGGCGATTTTTTTTTTACTTTATGCAACATTCTACATTACTCCAGTATTTATCTTGTCATCATCAACAATAGCAATGTAACTACCACTTACGATCGCGGATATCGGCCAACTGAAAATCTGCCATACAACTAAGGGATACAACACACAGGTATCCTGTTACAATGTATTGTAATAGAAAAAAAAAAAAAAATTCAGAAATTAAAATCGAAAAAAAAAACTTTCAGAAATTAATATCAAGTCATGGTGTTTCAAAAATCCGCTTTCCTTTATAATGTTTAAAAACATGTAATGTTTTGTCGTGTATAATAAAATGAGTTGATTTTTTTATGGAATCAGACGTCCATATGTCTGATTGTCTTCATCTGAGTCCACACGTTAGCTACTGTGTACAAGTAAACATATTTTTTCAGCTCAAAAATATGTAGTTTTGTATGTATTCACAGTATAACTCATTCCGTATTCCCACAGAACAAAATTCAGCAGATACAAATGAAGAACATCAAGACCCACCCAACACCATGTTTCCGATTGTCTGCTGTTTATATTCAAGAAATGCGAATATGGATCAATGGTGAATGCAGCAACTATGGTTTTTATTTATTACCAAGAAAAAAAAAAGGAGCCTGAAAGCTGTAAAGCTGAAACGGATATTTCTCCCCTCCCGAAAACATTCCGATTAAGTTCAAACAGCAGGAGCACGCGTCCACGCACACTCAACCTCTGGAATGTCCTGATGGAACGGCTTCTTTTCATTTGGCACATCGCCATAAATCACCACCTGCAGCTCACTGAAGTGTCTTCCTCCTTCACCCCTAACTATAGGAGAAAACGTAAAAAAAAAAAAAAAAAAATGCTGCCCAATTTTCGACAAAATGACCAAATTTACGTCATAACGTTGCAATTTACTAAAATACGTTTATCTGCTGAATTTCGCCTAAATCCATTGAAAACTTTTTAATTATAGATTTTTTTATTAAAACAGTAACTCAGACATCTGAATAAAAATGTATGTTTGTAATTAAAATAGAGTCCATATCATCACAGAAACAAAATTTAAGGATCACTCTGTTTAAATAAACCATGGCATCTAAAAAAAAAATAATTTGCTTGCTTTTCCCGTAATTTATAATTGCCGTTTCTTTTTTTGAATCCGATTTTGCAAAGGAAGATTTTTTTTTTTTTTTTTTTTTTTTTTGCATCTGCTAAAGTTTCAAACGGAATTCGGCGAAATTTGCACTAGAACTTTATTGTGATGTATTTTAACCACTGTAAAAATTTTACTGTGTTATTTTCAAAATTCCGGAAAATAGATTTCTGAAAATATCTCTTAGTCCTTTTGAGCCGTGGAAGTGATAAACAGGTGTTTGCTTTCTTCCCAACCAAGGGCTTCGAATCAGCGCTCCCAGCTGTCAATCAACCGTTGCTATGGTAACACACTTTCTGCTCAAGGCTCACTGTCTAAAGAGGCACACATAATAAAAATTTCCAATGCTAACTTTTTAAGTTTTAAACCGATTCAAATGGAATTTTGGGAGTGAGCTTCTGTAATCCAATTATAGTAAATGTAAAAATTTCAGTCACTTTTGTGAAAAATTCGCAAAGATAGTTTTCTTATTTTTTATCATAAGTAGCCGAAGTCTCTTGAGGGGTGGGCCGGAAGCAAGCGTCTTAATGCAATAAACAAGGAGCAGATGAATGTGTTGTTCAGGCATACTCTTCACTGGTGGATGCCAGCTGACTTGGTAAACACGCAACCCCCTTGCAAATGCTAAATGTCTCTTCTTTCCCCTTCTGTTGTTCTCAGTAGTTGTCGGACGGACATCAAGCTCAGGGCTAGAGAATGCATCAAGCTCCCCTTCCCTAACAGACCTGCTAGTAATCATCCAATTTCATTGCACTGGAAGTAGTGCTCCCCCCCAGCTAAATTAGGATTTGGGCACATCCGAAACACCACTGTAGCCGGCGGTTTCTTTGAGAACAGAGGAGAGGAACTTAAAAAAATTAAGGGGTAACAGTCAGTAACACGATTTCCTAAAAGGGCATTTTTTTTAAGCACTAATTTCAAATTTCAAGGCTTTTCAAGACAGCATTAAAAAATACCGTTTTTCCAGGATATTCCAGGCCTTGAAAACGTAATCATGATTTTCCAGGACTTTCCAGGTTTTCAAGCACGCGTGCGCACCCTGTATTTCCTTCAAAATGGAAGATGTTGTTTTCCTTGATGAAATATAAGGTATTCTTTAGCTCTTTCAATTGTGACAAGTTTAGTTCTTTGTTGATGCTTAGTTGTTGCATAATCAATTCGATGGCTAGCTCGACAGGAGTGTTTGGATATAACGCCTTAACGTCCATTGGAGGCCATATTTATTTGCTCTAGGTCTTGATTAATTAATTTGATTTTTTCTATAAACTCATAGCTATTCTTTAATGTATATTGATTCCTCATGAATATTGGGGATAGATAGTTGTATATCTTTTTTTCTAGGTTGATGAGTGGTGAGATTTTTTTCGATAGAATCAGTCTTAAAGGTATAACTATATACTAAATCCGAAAATTTCTTTAGTATAACTATATACTAAAAATCCGAAAATTTCTTGGTGTAGAATAAAAATCAAAATTTCCAAGCTTTCACACATCAACCAGATGGCTTTCTCAAGGAAGGTAGATAGCTAACTGAAAACTGGATAATAGAACGTTTCACCAACATCACCCCAAGACCTACCACCTGGCTACGATAGGAAGAAGACGTATTTTTTCATATGGCCACACGGAAAGGACTCTCCCGTTTTTCTTCAATAAAATAAATTATATACACCCTACAATTAATTTCACCATGGAGTTTGAACACAATGGTACCTTACCTTATCTCGACGTCTCAGTGAGCAAATCGCATGACAACCGCCTTCATACGGAAGTCTATTATAAACCCACCTCTGTTCCCAACCTGATGCTCCGCAGTTCATTCTGCCCTGATGATTACAAGACCGCCTTATTCCGTTCTCGAATTAAAAGAGCCTTCGCTGTCTCATCTGATGTCCATTCTAGACAATCCGAACTAAGAAACATCGTCGAATTGGCCATTGAGGCAGGATATACTTTGAACCAGATGCATAACTTTATCGAGAAAGCCAGAACCAGCAGTGCAAATAATATTTCTTTGCAGCAACTTTGCTACCGGGGCTCTATTCCCTACATACCAAATATTTCCTATCAACTCAAAAACGCGCTCAGAAGGATGAACTTCGGTGCCGGCAGAAGGTCTCCGGCATCTTTATACACGATGCTTAAGAGAAATATTGACCAAGACCCCTCTTCTCAATGAGGCAGGTATTTATGCCATCCCACTAAAATATCCGGACGGCTCCAGGCGATACTACATCGAAATGACCAAACGTTTGTTTGGAATTATAATCAGCGAACATAAAAGGGATACAAGAGACGGGAAAATAACCACTGCCCTATCAAGAGAAGTCAAGTTCAAGTCCACCGATCCTATATGGAGTGATGTAAAGAAATTAGCTTCATACTCCACACCCAAATCTACTGCCATTCGCGAAACCTTGACCAGCTGCAAGGCTTGCAACGATAGCGTCTCTCTGGAGTTGCCACATATTTGGAATCAATTCTTCAAATAATGCTAAGTTTTCTACCATAGTACTGCGTGCCCAACCAACGTGACCTCGATTCTTCGAAATATCATGTTTGCTCCTAATCATTTATTGTCTAGTCATGTCACCGCGTTTAAAGTGTTGAAACGTTCTATTATCCAGTTAGCTGTCTACCTTTCTTGAGAAAGCCATTTGGTTGATGTGCGAAAGCTTGGAAATTTTGATTTTTATTCTAATCCAAGAAATTTTTGGATTTTTAGTATATAGTTATACTATTTTGAGAATGTTTTTAAATATCACTTCACTAAGCTGTTCTCTAGATTCAGAGGTTAGCTCCACAAAGAAATACTAACTACCAGATAAATTTATAACTGATTATTTACTCACTGCTGCAGTATCAAACTTCTTCTCTATTTACAGCGATCTTGACACAAAACTCGGGCTTCACTGACACCCATCACAGACCGTACACAAGATCTTCTATACTTCATGCTCAATCTTTTTCTCGTGCAGACACTCCTGAATCTGATCATCCCATGACTTCCTTGGCCTTCCTCTGCCTTTCCTTCCTGCCACTTGGGCTAAAAATTTTTTCTTAGTAAGGATCTCATCACTCATTCTTTCAACATGACCAAACCACTGAAGCATATTAGTCTCCACCTTGCTAACAACATTTTGCTTCACATTACACAACTGCAACACACTTAATTCCTTACACGATCAGAACATGTCTTTCTACAAACCCACTGTAAGTAACGCATTTCTCCAGCACACAAACGACTCCTATGTTTCGTCTGTAGTACCTAGGTATCACTGCCATACATCAGAGTACGAACAATTACACTTTCATACACAGCCATGTGGGAATCTCTTGAGAACCCATCATTCCTGTGAAAACCTCCCAAAGCAGTTATGACTTTCAAAGAAGAATTCACTTGCCTACTAATTTCACCATCCAGTTTGTTCTATGAAACATGCTTCCTAAATACACAAACTCATTCACCTGGTCAATCACTGCCATTTAGACTTATTTTACATTCAGTACTAACAGCTCGTTGGTCAAAAACCACAACTTTGGTTTTCCCTCATTTATACTCAGTTTGAATTTCATGCAAACTTCATACATCTGGGACAACATACTCTGCAACTCACCTTTGCTCTCTGCCAACAGGACTGTGTCATCAGCATACAGCAATCTGCACACACGAATATTACCAGGACATAAACCAGTATTGTCCATCTTGGCATCACACGTGCATGCATCCATAAATATTTTAAACAGCCATGGTGACATTGCACAACCTTGTCTGGCTCCTGCATCAATAGAAAGCCATTTTGATAAAACACCATTCACTCGTACACAAGCTCTACTGCTAGCATACATGACCTTTACACTATTAAGTAGATTCCCAGTAACACCATATTTATTCAATACCTTCCACTAAAGAGTCCTATTTACTCGGTCGTAAGCTTTCTCTAAATCTATGAAGGCAGCAAAAACTCTTACCAATAGCCAGATACATTACAATCATCATGCTTGTAACGCAAAAATTTGGTTAGTGCAGCCTTAACAGGCATACAACCATTCTGAACATCCCACACTTTCTCTGATGTAAGACCTCATACTTTTTCAATAACAACCTTACCAAACACTTTCCCTGGCACACTCAGTAGGCTAATGCCACGATAGGTCTTGCAATCAGTCTGATCAACTTTTTCCATATACAAGGGAACAATGATAGCATCCTTGCAATCCAGAGGGACCATTCCTAACTCCCAACACAACTGGCAAATTTTAGTTAACCAGTCAATTACAGATTCACCACCATATTTTAACATCTCAGCATTATGTCATCAACTCCTGGAGCCTTACCATTCTGAAGAAATTTTAGAGTTTTAACACCTTTTCTCTTGAGATTCCTCCTGTGCTTCCATCTTTCACTGTGACATCATCTGCTTGTCTCAGAATCACCTTTGCTTTTTTGATCTAATAACTCACAGAAGTATTCACCCCATCTTTCACTTAACTCATTGGGCTCCCAAATCATTTCCCCGATCCTATTCTCCACACAACTTACAACTTTGTTTTCCTTATTTTTCCTGAGTTTCATGTACTTCCAGAAAGTTTTTCTATCTTTCCAAAAAGCCAATTCATGCGTCTTTCTCCCTTCTCCTCCTTATCTTTTGCCTTACTTTGGCAAACCAGCTTAGCTGGTTCATGCTTCTTACAGCGATATTCATCCACAGAAACTCTGCCTTGCAACATCCCCAAATAAGCTACCTCCTTTCCCGACTCTTCAATCTCACTATTCCACCAAGCATCACCTCCATTGTTAGTGCCACAGACATCTTCAGCAGCAGTGACAATGCAGTTCTTAAAACATTCCCACATCTTTTCTACATCCCTCCCACATAACTTCAGCTCCTTCAGTTGTTCTCCGAGTAAGAGTAACACTGATGATCTTCAGGAAGCCTTTCAATCTTTATTCTTTCCACCCTAGGCCTTTTCCTATTCCTTTTCCTCCAACCAACATTAAGTTTCACTCGTGACACTACCAAGTAATGATCGGAGCCAACATCCGCACCTCTTATCACACAAGTGCCAACAACTAAGTGTTTCAGACGCTGATCGTAAACAACAAAATCAATAACTCTTTTGACCAAGAGTATGATTTTTCCAAGTATATGTATGGACATACTTGTGGTTGAAACACATATTAGATACACACAAACCATTCTCAATGCAGAGTTCAATTAATCTTTTACCATTATCATTCACACAAGGACCATTAAACTTACCCAGAAATTTAATGATCCTTGTGTGAATGATAAATTAATGTGTATAAAAACACAGACTTCAGTTGGAGTGCTATGTCCTTGCTTCCAAAGTAGTTCCTTGGTAGGAATCCAAAGGAATGGGTACAGAAGCAACTTACTTAAAAATCTGTTACAGGTGAAAATTCTTGCACTGCCCAACCCCTCCAATATTTGCTTTTGAAATTATATTTTAAAAATGGAAAGACATAAATCACAATATTTTTGGACCCCAAAATGTTTTGCTCTCCTGATTTCCTACAAAATAAATTTAGATTTAAAATGATATCACTAATATTTCAATTTTTGTTTTACTCTTTGAAAAACGATTAAGAATGTATACTTAATAGACTGGAGTATCTATAGTTATAAATTCAATTCTTGAAAACTTATAGTTTTCATGCTGCTTTGAAAAATTGGAGAATTTGGGAGTTTAGACATGGTGCAATTTTTACTTTTTCCCCTTTGTAATTCATAGTGTATTCCAGTACCTTAGTTTTTTTTTTTTTTTTTTTTTTTTTTTAAAGAAGACTTATAATAATGGATGTCTTTTAGGATTTTGAAATTCTGCTGTCGAATTAAACTACAAATGAGAGACAGAACTTGGCAAGTTGCGGAAACAATATTGTGAAGCACTTTACATTACCAATATTTGTAAGCTAAAAATCATATACAGGGTGTTCGAGAATTATTGGACGCATTACAAAATTATGTACAAAAAAAGACCTATGAGCATTGTCTGTTTTTCTATGTCACATATTACTAACACAGTTTCTATACTTTTGGTTTTGCAGAATTGTTATTCCCACAATCCGATATATGGTGCTGGTGTGGCCCGATGAGGAATGTATGAGAAATGCGCTATCGGTAGTCATGTCATCCGTACAGCAGAAGGCGATGTGTGTGTGTTGCGGCTTGCAGAATTAAAGTCTGTCATTAAAGTTAAACTAAGTGTTTCAGACGCTGGTACCATTTAGAGTAGGGTTGTAATCCTCCGTCAACGAATTCAATTAAGCGGTGGATGAAACAGTTTAAAGAAACTGGTAATGTGGAACATCATGGAGGAGCCGGTAGCCTTTAGCGTCAGCGGTGAGACGGTTGACCAAGTTAATGAAAATTTCCGACGAAGCCCCAGGAAATCCGTTCGTAAAGCAAGCAGAGAATTGTGCATTCCGAAATTGACAGTTCGCAATACCTTGCACAAAAAATTAAAGTTTCATGCTTATAAAATTCAAATAGTGCAAAAGATGCGTGTAAATGATCACACTCTGTGATACGATTTCGCTGTGGATATGCTGAATCGAGTGGAAAACGACAAAAACTTTCTCAGTACCGCAATTTTTAGTGATGAATCCACATTTGATGTATCAGGTATTGTGAATCGTCAAAACTGTAGTATATGGGGCAGTGAACTGCCTCATGCTGCTATTGAACTGGAATATGATTCTCCAAAAGTTAATGTGTGGTGCGCCCTATTAAAAAGAGAAGTGATTGGCCCTTTCTTCTTCGGCAAAAAACCCCATAAATGGTGACATTTACTTGGATATACTAGAAAATTTTGCTAATACCCCAGATCAAAAGATATGACGTCATTTTCCAACAAGACGGCCTATGCATTGGTCAACATGTGTAAAAATGAGCATTTCCCCAAGAGATGGATGGGGCGTGGTGGTTCTATTCTGTGGCCTCCTCGCTCTCCAGATCTAACTCTATTGGATTATTTCATGTGGGGTTATGTGAAGGATCGTGTCACAGCTGCTATTAATTCCATTACTCCTCAGATGCTTGCCAATACATGGCATGAAATTGAGTATCACTTGGACGTACTACGAGCAACCAAGGGATCTCACATCGAAATTTATTAACTTGTGTAGTTACATTGCAAGTTAGTACAGTCAGTGTCTTTCTATCTGTTTAATGTTTTGTTTTATATAATTTTGTAATGTGTCCAATAATTCTCAGACACCCTGTATATAATCATAACTAACCCTACTGTATTGTAGGAAACCATTCCATTGTTTCTGTACATTTCCCTCCTTTGATAATGAGCCTCTTGCACTCCAAGTGCAATTTCAACAATTTTTTTTTATATGTACATCATGAAATTATTATTCAATCCTTTATAAATACACTTAAAAATCCTTAAAACTATAAATTATGTACAAATCCCCCAATCTGTTAAGTGCATTTTAATTCATCTCATGGTAACAAAGTGGCTGCCATGAAATGTATTGGCCTTACCCCCTTTACCAAGTTTTTAACCCCAGATTTCTTACAAAGACAACTTAACTCATTAAAATATTAAAACACATAAAAAGTTCAAGAGGTTTGTGCAAGGGCTGACGTCTCATTCATTATTAAAATTTCCGGAAAACAACTGCTAAACAGACATGAACCAGAACATATACCATGCTCGATCCTCCCAGCCATGAGAAGCACACTCAATTACAAACCTACCACATTTAAAATAGTTTTACAGAAATAAAAACACATAATCACATAATTCTAAATAAAACTTCAGTATTATCCAAAATTTTGGACATATGTACAATTTTACTAGACCTAACATTAAAGTCGTGTTTTAAACACCTTTATAAGAAATACTTTGTATAAAAGGGTTTTTAAAGTTATCATTAATTTCTAATACTGTATATCAGCTTTAATGTATCTCTAAACCTTACATTTTATAGGTAAATACAGTTGTAAAATTAACAATTACTATATATAATTAAAAACAAAATTAAAATATGAACACTAACAATAAACTTACCCCCATAGCCAGGAGGACCAATGGTGGATACATTCTAGCAGCCAGGATGACCGACGGTGGATATACATGCACGATATACACAGTCGTATCAAAATAATATGACCACCAATGTAATAATGGGAATAACCACCCTTGGCCCGGATGACAGCGGCGAGACGGCGTGGCATGAAAGCAATGAGGCCCTGAAAGGTTGCCCGAGCCGCAAGGACCCATTCGGACTGCAGCAGAACACGGAGGTCTCGGAGATGATGTGGTTGTGGGTCAGGATGTCAAACCTGTTGATCCAAATAGTCCCTTAAGTGCTCTATGGGATTGAGGTCGCAAAATTTCGCCGGCCAAGGGAGAACGGAGACATCACTGTTGTGTTCCTGGAACCAGTCATACACCCGCTTTGTGACATGGCATGGTGCACTGTCCTGTTTGTAGACACCATCACCACCAGGATAAACGTCCAACATTAAGGGATGCATGTGGTTTGCGAGGATGGACAGGTAGCCATTGGCGTTCAGGGACCCATCCAGTGGTACCAGCAGTCCCAGGTGAGGTGATACCAGGAAAACATCACCCAGACATGCACACTGCCATCCCAGACCTGTACTTGACCCACAAGTTTTCGGGTGTTAGTTCTCGTTGTCTGATGCTGTACCTGCCACCACCCGTCACTTCTATGGAGAAGAAACCTTGATTCATTAGAGAAGGCAATTTTTTCCCACTCTTCCACTGTCCAACGACGGTAGTCCCATTTGAACTGCAGTCGTTGTTGCGCCGACGGACCTGGGTTAACATGGGCACCTTGACACAAAGTTGACTCTGGAGACCATGTGTAACAGGGTGCACTAGCCTTCATTTGTGTAGTCAATTGCTGCACCATTGCGCGCCGATTGCCCTTTACCAGTCAACAGAGGCGACGTTCCCCTCTGGGGTCGATGGCAGCTCCACAGTTATGACGTCGGGAGGTACTTGGTGTGCCAGTGGTCCATTCTTGGTACATCCTTACTACAGCACCTCACAAACAGCCCACAAAGTCCGCTGTTTCTGAGATGCTTCCACCCTTGGCAAGGTAGCAGATGATCATTCCTTCTTGAATGTCTGTCAAATCACTACCTCTGCCCATTGTGCCCACATAACGCACTATGGCTCATCTGTCTTGGCTGGCCACTTATATCTTCGTGTGGCCGACCTTTCCACATGCACTCTGTGACGTGCCTGGATGGGTACAATTCCGGGGATGGTCATATTATTCTGATACGACTGTGCATGCTGCCAGGAAAGTGGTCATTCAGATGTGGGTATTGTTACTCAACTTAAAAGAAGACTTAAGAATTTTTTTAAATGCTAGCAGGTTAAAATAACTGGACCTAACGTGTTGATAACCCTTCCAGCATTTGGTATTTTCCTTGCACAAATTTGGGCTCTCCTGCAATGTGCTACAAGGTAGTGTACCTAATAAACACATCTTATTGTGTGTGTGTTTGAAATTTTTTATTTGAAAGTGTACCAGTACAATGACATCAGCATTATTTTTATTTTTGTTATATGTTTATGTGCTACTTCCATTCTTTTCTTGAGGTAGGGACACATCCACTGGATGCATTTTTTCCCATATCATACAATGGGATACTGATAAGTTCTCAGCCTGACCAAGAAGTAAAATGGGCTAGAGCCATCTCTCTCTCTCTCTCTCTCTCTCTCTCTCTCTCTCTCTCTCTCTCTCTCATTCTGATTAAAAATTCCTTTCCTTCAATACCATTTATAATAAAGACTATTTGGGGTAATTTCTTTTTCAAGTAAAGCACAGTTTTTCTATGAGGGGACACTAAAGTAAATTATGATTTAACTAATTAATATCTCTGCTTCTAAAAGTCTGATCTGAAATTATTTTTTTCTCTTCAGATAGAGTTCCTGGTGCGAAATGTTCATACAATTTCTAATTTTTGATAAAGAACTGCTTTGATACTACTGGGTGCGTCTATTTGTTTCTGATGTATATGTCGCAATTTTTGTTTCTGAAAACTCAACTGAAAAAATTTCATTGTGGTCAGATATGGCTCACCACACACACAAAAAAAAAAAAACCCTTTGTCCATATATTTTCTGTTTATAATAATGCACAATTTCTCCACAATGGAACATAGACATATATATCTTATTTTTCTCAATATCTCTGCTTCCATCAATCTGATTTGAAAAATTCTTTCCTTGTCAGACAACGCTTATGGCACAAAAAATGTTTTGCATATAATTAAAAAAATGTAATGCACAAATTTGCCACTAGACGGCACATAAGTTCATGTTTCCATTTACAGCAATACAATGGGATACTGATAAGTTCTCAGCCTGACCAAGAAGTAAATGGGCTAGAGCCATGAAACTTACAGACTATTCCACATATTCACCCCAAAGTTCAACACACTTGGCCCAGTGTTTCTTTAACTTTCAAAAAAAAAAAAAAAAAAAACCTGAAGTCTGATCCCTCAAATACTGTTTGCTGCTGATGTCACCTCCGAATCATTCGAAAAATGCTCCCCTCTCAAACCTTTTTTAAGGTTTGGGAACAGGAAATAGTCCGATGGAGCAAGATCTGGTGAGTAGGGTGGATGGTCTATGCACTTAAACCCCAGATCCCTCAAAACATCCATTTGTCTTGCCAGCCTTGTGAGCCGGCGCATTGTCCTGCAAAAAGAGGACACCTTTACGCAGTTTTCGTCATCACCTTTTTGCCTTCAACGCCTCCTTTAATCGGCTGCAGAAACAGAAATTTCATGACAGCCCGGAGTTCTACATTTGAAAATTCAACACCTTGCGTCGACACGATTCAATTCAGGACGTCAAATATCTACAAAACAAAAGAGCTATTAGTCTGAAAATTGGCACTTTACAATACAAAAGAACACTCTTTCGAGCTGCAGTGGCAAAATAATGCTACAATTACAGGAAATGGGTTAGGCCAAGAACTTTTCAGCATCCCCTCGTATCTGTGGCATCTAAAAACCCAACTGATAAAATCCTTTTTTGATCAGATACTACTAACTACAAAAATATTTTATACACATTTCTTGCCTCAAATAATGCATAGTATCCCCAGTAGGGTCACAAATGTTTAATTTGTTTTCTGCAATAACTCTGCTCCTAAAAGTCTGATTTACCCTTCATGCTGTTGGACATTTTACATGTCCTCATGGATCTTTGTAGTTAGTTCACAGTTCTGGTGCAAGGTGGTTTTAGTGTGTACTTTGATTTGCAACTACATCTCCACTTCTAAAAATCCTATTGAAAAATGTCTTTTTCTAATCTATGTCATCTGCTACAGTAAAGAATGGAAACACTACCCTATTTAAATATCTTTCTTTTGGGGACATAAATATCAAAACTTGTTTTTTTTTTTCTCTACTAGCAGTTATGCCCGTTCTCTGAATGGTGAATCTATTATTTCTTTAACATAAAATTAAAGGAAGGAAAAGTAATTAAGGGAAAGAAAAGTAATTTAAGATCTGTAATTGTTTCACGATTTAGAACAGGGTCATGACGTCAATGCATACGGTTTGATGTAAAGCAGATCAGGCTTTGGCGCCCCTTAATTTTTTAAATAAAAATTTCATGGAATTTTAACAGCATTTAAACGTTTCTGGCATAATTATCTTTAAACCTTTCAGCATTTTGAACAGTAAAGCTAAGCCTTCCTTTTGAACTGTTTGGTTTTTAGACATTTTTTAGGTATCCGGACCTTAAGGAATATCAGCATGCCAATTTTCAGATCTCAAGGTTATTAAGAAGTGGTCGAGCAATTCTTGAAAAATTCAAGCAGAAAATGTTTTAAAGCCACCATTTTTTTCTCCGGCCTCTTCTATGCATTTGGACCTTAAGACCTATTAGCATGACAATTTTCAAATCTCCAGGTCATGTAGAAGTGGTCGAACAATTCACAAAAATTCCAAGCAGAGAAATGTTTCATAGCCACCATTTTTATTTTTATTTTATGCCAGCGGAAAACGCTGAACTTTAAAAGCATCGCTACGTCATTAAGCATTGCATCATTACCAGTTTGACTGTAGCTTGTCCTTTCACCCTACGAGAAGAGAGTGCTAAAAATAGCTGCGTCACCATGACAGCAGGTCATGGGATCAGATTTTCCTGTGTGGATACCGTTGAAGACAGAGGAAGCCGTTTTTTCCTTTCCTTTGCTTCTCTAAAAAAATGTTTAAAAATCAGAAAATGATTTTTTTTAAAGTCTTCTCCTTGTTTCATTTCTTGAAAACTGGCACTATGACTAACCTCTGCCAGGCCACCAGCAAAGAAGCCCATTTACCATGTTAACTAAAAAATCCTGAGACACTAATAAATACATTTTATTCACTTATGCTTAACCAATCAATAATTTAGGCAAAACTTCCAACTCTACCACTCTATAGAGATTGAACAGTATCTCTTACTTCATGGGCGCCAATTATTATACTCATCACTTACATCGAAATCATCATCAACAACTTAACTTGTCCCAGGATATCCATCTAACAATTCAGGGTTCCCACTCAAAAGTAATAAAAAAATTCCCTGACTTTTCCAGGTTCTCCAGTTGGTTTTTAAAGTTTCCCAGAGTGGCATGTTCCAAAGAATTGTTACATTTCATTCCATTCCATTAATTTTTCTCACCAAAGCACACACTTGTAAATTCTTTACATAATTTGTCTTTATAAAATTACCTGCTTTTCATTAATAACAACTAACTGTGCACATTATTTTCTGGACCAAAGTTCCGTGAACTTTTGTGAATACTACCCACACGGAATTTGTAAATACATTCCCATAGAAACAGGTCATATGTAAGAAAAAATCTGTCAGTTGAATAGTTTCAGGTTTTCTATAACACAATGCTGCTAAGCTTAATGATGGAATGGCTCTGTTCAAAGAAACATGTTTCAAGAGAACCAACACAGAAAGGACTTTGATCCATCATTTGGTTGGTTCTCTTGTGAAGTGTTTCTTCAAGCAGAAAGCCATCGTGCCTAATTGTTCCATGTTATAACAACTGCCTGCAGAAATTGAACAAAAGCTTAATAACTGGCAACTTTAAAAATTCAATTTTGCATCTTTTTTTAGAGAATAAAGGAAATACTTAATATAACTGAAAGTAAGATCTACCAAATTCTAGGCAGGCAGTAATTGCAAGCAAAAGTTTGAAATCTTGAAAAAATAAGTGTTTTTGGCAAAATAAAGTATCCATTGATTTTTACAAAAAAAAAAAAAAAAAAAGGTAGTTTTCCCCAAGTTTTTCAAAAAGGGTAATTTTTCCTCAGTTTTCCCTGATTTTTGGAACTATTTTCAAATTCCCTGAGAATTCCAGGTTTTGCCGGTTTTCCAGGTTGAGTGGGAACCCTGCAATTCTTTATAATACTGATTCTATCTGTTTAGTATATCCTTCTGTGACACCAAAAGTAGACCTTCTTTATCACATAAATCTTGAAATAGTCTTTCCTCAGACCTTTAACAAGATTCCAAAATGCTTTAGGACCATTTTCGAAGTTCCTTCTCACATAATGTAAAAGTCTCCTACATAAGAAAATCATATAAGCTGTTTCCTTTTTTTGATAGCTTTATGCAGATCTGCTGTCAACCACAGTGTTTTAGCATTTCTACCTTTACATGCTACCATACACCACTTATTCTACTCGCAGCTTTAACTGTATAGTTAGGGACAGGTTCCCTTAAGGAAGTGTGTGTGTGTGTGTGTGTGTGTGTGTGTGTGAGAGAGAGAGAGAGAGAGAGAGAGAGAGAGAGAGAGAGAGAGAGAGAGAGAGAGAGAGAGAGAGAGAGAGAGAGAGAGAGAGAGAGAGAGAGAGAGAGAGAGAGAGAGAGAGAGAGTGAGAGAGAGAGAGAGAGAGAGAGAGAGAGAGAGAGAGAGAGATGTGTGTGTGTGTGTGTATATATATATATATATATATTCTCTCCTGATAACAATTTTTTTACCCACACATATGAAATCATAATGAGTGACTTCTGGATGCTACAGTGGAACACTGTTAAGTATGCCATTGTTTTCAAGAATGACCATTCCATGAAGGTATTCTTATATAACTTAATTATAAAAATATATGTACCTCAGTTCTTTTTCGATAGTGGCAACATTAGTCTGAAGAAGCCTCTCCTTTTCTTCAAGTTTTCTTACAACTTGATTCTGTGCTTCTACTTGAGTCTGGAGTGTGCTTACTTGTTCAGAAAGCACATCTTTTTCTTCTCGCAGCATTTTATGAATCTGGTTAGACTTTATTCTCTGTAAAACAACAGTTACATGAAAAACATTGTCCAAACATACAAATTTTAAAGGAACAAACAAAATGAGAAGATTCCAAACCCACAAAAATTTTAATTCCACTACAAGTTTGCACAACTTAAGTAGATAAATTTTATTATAAAACTTCAAATGCTAAAGTAAATAAATATTTTTGCCCACTGGACGTATTAATGATTCACATTTCTCCATTACATTTTCCAAATTTGCAGTAACATGAAAATTCAATTGTCAGGTTATAGGAATCCTGATTAATGCAGTAGTTCTACTAAAGATTTTGAGTACATAACATTTTAGTCTCTTCAACAATTCTTGTTCAGAACATCATAAATATCAATTGGAAACAAATCCACCCCGAAGAAATAATTTTTCATAAATACAAATGGCATTATTGCCACAAAGGTTCTGTAGTTCCACAATTTCCCATGTAGCCATTTCTTCAGGAAACTTGAAAATTGCATTACCATGGAGCAGGAATCAAATCAGCATCTCCTGATTTCCATTCAATGTACTACCATTGCAAATACCCAGGGCAGTGAAGTTCCAAGCTACTGAAACTAAGCTGCTTTAGCTCTGGAAAAGAATACCATTCAGATTTGCGCAAGTCTAAGCGATCCGATTCTTCCTTGTAGAATCAACGACCTATTTCTCATCCAGGTATAAATATCAGTGCTGAGGTCTGGAGTCAACTGGGACATTACTATGTTTCAGGCTTGGGCTCTGAATTTTCTTCTATATTTTATCTGTGATTTTATAGGATTAACCATACAAGCTTTTAATTACACTTCCAAATTGGTATAAAGAGAATTCATCGACAACTAGGTGTGGCTGGGAAGTGGGGACTAGGAAGGACTATTTATTCTGGGCTTGGTGAGAAAATGCCAATGGCCACACACAGTGAATTTCTGCAGAGAAGGAAAAGCTTCTCCAAAAACTGTAGGTACTACAACACGGCAGATAAAACAATGTTGAAATTTTACCCCCTCCCCCATGAAGCATCTATCTGCTAATTTTATTGAGCAACATACTTAGTTGCAGCACAGCCCAATTTTGCCCGGCCGCTGGGAGCATTTTAAGAGGAGGAAACAAATGTGGTCAAAGAAATTTATAAGATCTTTCCAAACATTTATGTACATAAATTTACATTACAGAGAAATTAATTAAAAAAAAATCGATCAAATTCCTTTTTTTTTTTTTGTTTAAAATGAAATTGCAAATTCAAAAACTAATTTTCACAGACAGTTCTGCAAAAAAAAAAAAAAAAAAAAAAAAGTAAACATAGTGATAACCCCTATACTTTTGAACATAACTTCACAGTTTGATGGTATATCTAAGGTAGAGTTTCACTATTGTGCTATTACGGAAGCACAAATCAGGACAAGACTGGAACATACTTCACACGGTACACTTACGTAATGGAAAACATTCTCCACGAAGGCCCTTTCTACACTTTGTATCCCATGTCACTCCCTCCTCTCTCCTTTGTCATGTTTTAATCATTTGCTGTAAAGACAAGTCTTTCTTTTTTTTTTCTATGCAGTTGTCGGAGATATTTCCCACTTTCTTCTTGCCTCTGTATACCTGAAGTTCTTTCTTGGCCATCTTTTTCCTGAAGCCACTCATTTGCTATGGATTAGATAATCTGAATGATAAAATCTAATCTAGAGATTGTTTCTGCCTAGTTGGAATATTTCCCTTGTACAAAATATGTCAGGCCATACAGGGAAATAAAATTGAAGCATACTTTCGCCCTGTATTTCACTGTGTGCCTCTTATCTAGATATAAATACAACAGAACAGAGGAGGCTATTCCATAAAACTGTTGTACGGCTGAACAGCTGATTTTATATTTTTACTCATTTGTCAATAGTACATGAGTGCATATAGTGTTTCCAGCTGTACAGTATGTTGACAGAAATACTTGTGTGTCAATATATTCTGGAATATTTATTTAGAGGGTATTGCTGTTCTCCCTCAGAACAATTCCTTGAAGTGCTGATTTGCATCATCAGACAGTTCTTTCGTGGCAAGTAATTGATCTGTTTGATTTATTCTGCTAGACAGGCAGCTTCACATTCATGAGGAAACAAAACTTTTCCATCAAAATAAAAATTTCGGAGTACACAGACAATTCATATTAATAAAAGGTCCTTCTAAGAACCAGCCAAAATTCGTATAGTTCCTTTTTCAGGCACTTCCAAAACATAACAAAACACTATTAATGCGGTGCCATCTGTCAGCCATTTTACAACTATTTCTGGGCAGAATATAGAAGATTAACCAAACAATCTACCTTCAGCTTTAAAACATACAGTGGAAGCAATATGGTGCAAAACTTCTTTTTTCTGTCCCAGTCAGTCAAGCAACCTATGGCATAAAAACAAAAATCATTCCATTAACTTGAATATCCTCAGTGGTGATGTGATTAGTTTTTTCACTAATATTGTGGGTCTTTTAGAATCACTTAATACCATGCTTCATGGACATAGGAAACTTATCACTAACAAAGCACAATCTGTAATGAGCTTGAAAAATGAAGTGGAACTTCATTAGTGTGATCTTAGGTTAAAAACCTGCAATTATCTTACATGTTTTGAAGTACAGAACAATTTAGCTGAACATTGTGAACAAGATATTAATGATTAGTTACATTTATAAACTAGGTGTGTTTGAAGTAAAGTTTAAAATTGAACTCAGTGCTTAAAATCATGTTCTTTTTTTTTAGGAAATTTTTCCTTATCAATGTGCTTAAAAATGGCTGCTTCAAACTTACACCTCTAGTGCTGGACACTGTTACTTTGGAAATGAAGTTAATGGAACTTTAGTTTCAGATACAGTTCCCAAACAAAAACCTCAGTTACTAATTAAATTATTCTGGAAGTACAGCCCACAAAATGAATACCTTCAATGGTAAATTGTGCCTGCATGAGAATGATAATGGTATTTAAAAAACAGATTTCTGCTATTCTCTTGACTCACCATCAACATTTTGCACTTGTGTTGTAGCATGGTTTTCAAGAATGTTTTCAGCACAGACTACTTGGGTTATTGTTGGCAAAAAACTTTCTCCACCCCTTTCTGTTCCTAAAACATTGCCTGTCTGTCCCATACTGCTTCTTCCGTCACTAATGACCGATTTCTCAAAATCTAATCACTTGTCTGCATCTTGGTTTGTAACCTGGTACTAACAGCATTTAAACCACTTACTTACGGCTTTACTCAAATTAATACATTTATTTCTCTTCTATCTTGAAGAACTTTCCTCTATTGTCTTCATTTCCTCTGAGTTCTTTTGTTTTCACAGACACAGACATTTTTTGTCAAGGCACATTGAGAAAACCGGCCTTGACAAAAATCTAGATGCGAGAAACATCTAAGAAAACAAAAGAACTCAGAGAAATTGAAGACATAAAAGGAAAGTTCTTCAAGACAGAAGAGAATTAACAACAGTCTAGGTAATCTTATCTCCCATGCAGCACACATGTCCAAATCATCTCAATACGTTCTCAACAACTTTTCTCTTCTAACAAAGAATTGCCTAGCCCAGTTTTAATGCTTGTATTAATAACTCTTTTTATCACTAAAACCACTAATTTTTCCCTTGATATTCTTCCTACCACTCTTGTGTCAGCACATGAGCTTCTACCTCAAAAAGATATCCCGACAGGGGATAAAAAAATATCCCCCATGATATTCTCTTCTTAAAGGCAGCTGATTTTAGATGGTCAATAATGAGGTTTGTTCATTTATTTATTGTTTTTGGTTTAATTGGGCTTTTTAGTATTTTATCATAGAATGGTGGGCTTTATTGTATGCACTACATAATGAATAACAAATCAGTCGTATATTTTCAGATTTAAAAAATTAAAATCCGTATTTGACCAAGTTTTGAGGTAACATTTTTATTCTTCAAGTATCTTTTAAAAACTCCAATAACTGATAAGACACACTTGAAAGTGCTTGCAGTTGTATTTGTACATATGTGCCTACATATTTTTTCCTATAAAATATTTCATTATTAATAGCCTGAAAGAAAATCATATTGGGTAATAAAAACTGTTAAAGACATTTTCTAAAACTTCAATTGCACCTGGTATTGCACACTTTGTGTGACTGCTAAAATTCAATGTTAACAAAATTAAGATATAAATATAATATAAAGGCCCGGTCCAATATCTAAAGACCAGACCAAGAAATTACTGAAAAAAGAAATTTAACACAAAATGTTGCAAATATTTTTATGTTGCGTTGTAGTATTATCTCGCAGGAAAAATAGAAAGAAAAAATTTTTAGGGAAGGAAACAAACTGCCAACAAAGATAAAATCTGGCAAGTTTTGTTTTTTTCTTCTTTTTTTTTGCCTTACTACTCTTGAACATATCTTAACAATGCCTTCACAATTTACTCATCCTTATTATAATTGGAATAGCATTTGAATGCCATGAAGTATCTTCACAGCATTGTGGACTAGGAGCACCAGTACATGGTGTTTCCTGATGGAGGGGCTACTTTCAAGCAGGATATTGTGCCATTACACAAGGATCGGATCATCACACAATGGTTCCAGGAGCACGACAGTAACTTCAAAGTGATAAAATGGCCCCACAGTCCCCAGAATTTAACCCAATTGAACAACTGTGATGTGAGATTGAGAGAGCCATTCATAACAGATCCTCGTTCAGAGAACATTAAGCAGCTGATAGATGCCATCATATCCGCTTCACTGAACTAACCTGCAGAACAACATCAGCACCTTTGCTCAATACATGCCACATCAAATCAAGACTGTTTCAAAGGCCACGGGTGGCCCAACATGCTATTATAAGTAGGTGTTTCTACTAATTTTATATTTCAGTGCATATGACATACCAAAAAACAAATAATTATATATATAATGTTTTAAAAAGGAAAAGTCAGAATATTTATCTTTATCCCAAATTTGTCCTACCTCATGCGTAACTGACTGAGACTATGCTGAACTTGTTTACACTCTTAGAAATAAGCGTTGTCATTAACACATGGTGAAATGCCAATAAACACATACATACAGGGTGTCCACAGAATTATCAAACCTGATTTCCCTGACCAAATATATAAGAAATCCCTGACATTACACAAATAGGTTTATTTGAGTTTTTCAATATAAGTGCCATGATAATAAATAAAATTGAATTGGACAATTGAGAAACTTATACTATTTAAAAGTGTTTCCATTTGACCTATAAAGTTTACCAAATAACTGATTCATTTAATTATTTTTTTTTCTTTTATCGGCCACCACCTTCCCCATAGCCGTCCAACTCACACCTTTTTAATTTCAAGTTTACTCTTTTTTTCATGGTTTTGCATTTATTGAAGAAACACTCAAACCCATACACAATATTCAGAAGTTACTATAAAAATATTACAGTAGGAACAGTCATTGTTTTTATATTACACACCACTTTTCTTCTTTTCCCAATCTGAAATCTTCACCTGCAATGCTGCTTCTTCCAACTCTAGTTCCTTCCATACTCTTTGTCTTTTTCCCTTCAATTCCTTTATTTCATGAAATTTTTCTTTTTTCCTTCAGTTTTCTTTCTTCTTCGCTTTGAAGAACACTTTTTTTCTCAAGATAATCTCGATATCTTCGTCTGGAGGCTCTTACAGAAAAAAGAAGCCTTCTATTGATGGCAATGTGTTCTACTCCTCTCACATTTTTAATGGCATCAAAAACTGTTCTCTGACAAATCAGGGATTCTTTCAGGAGATTTTCCACAAGTAGAGACTTATTGCCAGAAAATCCACCTTTCACTGAAGCATTTCCATGAGACATAATGAGACAAATTTTTATTACATCCCAAAGTTCACCGAATTGTTTTTGGTTGTCAAGTAGAGGCACTGCAAAATTTGTCTAATCCTATGGAATCATCATGACTGTCTAAAAATTCATCAAACTGAGACTTTAAAGCAGATTGAGTTTCTACACACAATGAAGCGTACTGTTTATTAGCTTTTTCAGCACAGTCATCTGAAATCCTGTTTGCACTAAGTAAAACTTCGAGCACAATTTCCACTCTCTTCTTGCCTAAACTCGGTTGCTGCACTATAATATTTGGGCCCAAACAAGTTACCCCACGGACAAACTTAAATTTTAGTGGGCTTTTCTCACGATTTTTTTCAATTATACTGGTTACAAGTTTCCTAAATTCAAGCTTAAACTCTAATTTCTCCCTTTCTGAGCACTTCACTTCATTTAGTAGCTTTTTAGCACTAAATCCAATATCAACTTTCTCAAAAAATATATCGTTGTTCAATTTTCGCCAATTTGCGATGAACATCCTTTTTAGGTGGCTATGATAGTTTAATTTGATTGACATTAAATGTCCGTAATTACTGTTTGACATGTTATGCAAGTTCAGCAATCGGGAGATTGTTAAATGATGTTAACATAGTATTGGCAATTGAAATCAAGAAAAATAATAAATATCTGTACTTACAATATTCGTAGTGGCTGTCGGGGCTTCATATGTTCGTCTTCAAAGAATGTGAATTTTTTTCAATAGTGAAGTTTAGATTAAAATTGAACAAGATAAATTTTTACAATGCAGGTAAAAAGTTTCCTTAACAACAACGAAATATGAAACTGAATTAAAACCTTGAATTTTTTTAAAACGAACTATAATCCCGAAGAGGAAATAATCTTGACTGCGAAGCACCACGATAACAACGAAATATGAAGACGAATTATAATTTTGCTGTAATTTTAAAAATGAACAGTCTTGAAAAAGAAATAATCATCCTGATTGTAAAGCATCCAAAAAATAAATCTCCCGACTGCAAAGCACCAAACTAGTTTCTGCTAATACTCATAGCCATCATCAGTGGTAGGGTGCACGGACATTGGAATTACCGCACTCACTCGCTCAGGTATGCTGCTTAACCCTAATGTATGTTCAACCCTGTCATGTAGATATTTGCGCATCATGATTTGGGTTCTACTGCGCACATCAATGGTGTCGCCATCTGTAGTTAAACAAAAATAAACAAGTAGCATTTATGGAGTAGAAATATGCACCTGTATTTTTAAGTAATATTTGATGTTACTTGTTTTTTGTTAATGTTTTTCTTCTTGAAATGTTTTCTCTCCTGTTCAATAAAGTACCTCCATGCAAACTGAAGCTCTACTGGACTATTATTAACGTTGCAGTTGTATCTTTTGGTTTTCTCAAGGACTACAGCCTCGGAGGTTAGAATCTGGGCATGTGATCTATGCGATGCTATAATTTTCGTGTTAGTGGCATTAATACAACATTGTATCAAAAATCATGTAACTCCTGATTGGACTAACACGAAAATTATAACACTGCATAGATCACATGCCCAGATTCTAACCTCCGAGGCTGTAGTCATTGAGAAAACCAAAAGATACAACTGTAACGTTAATAGTCCAGTAAAGTTTCAGTTTGCATGGAGGTACCTTATTGAACAGGAGAGAAAACATTTCAAGAAGAAAAACATTAACAAAAAACAAGTAACATCAAATATTACTTAAAAATACAGGTGCATATTTCTACTCCATAAATGCTACTTGTTTATTTTTGTTTAACTACAGATGGCGACACCATTGATGTGCGCAGTAGAACCCAAATCATGATGCGCAAATATCTACATGACAGGGCTGAACATACATTAGGGTTAAGCAGCATACCTGAGCTAGTGAGTGCGGTAATTCCAATGTCCGTGCACCCTACCACTGATGATGGCTATGAGTGTTAGCAGAAACTAGTTTGGTGCTTTGCAGTCGGGAGATTTATTTTTTGGATGCTTTACAATCAGGATGATTATTTCTTTTTCAAGACTGTTCGTTTTTAAAATTTCAGCAAAATTATAATTCGTCTTCATATTTCGTTGTTATCGAGGTGCTTCGCAGTCAAGATTATTTCCTCTTCGGGATTATAGTTCGTTTTAAAAAAATTCAACAAGGTTTTAATTCAGTTTCATATTTCGTTGTTGTTAAAGGAACTTTTTTACCTGCATTGTAAAAATTCATCTTGTTCAATTTTATCTGGTGCAGATTTTACAATATCATGAATTTTAATTTAAACTTCACAATTGAAAAACGTTCACATTCTTTGAAGACGTACATATGAAGCCCCGACAGTCACTATGAATATTGTAAGCACAGATATTTATTATTTTTCTTGATTTCAATTGCCAATACTATGTTAACATCATTGAACAATCTCCCGATTGCTGAACTTGCATAACGTGTGAAACAGTAATTACGGACATTTAATGTCAATCAAATTAAATCAATTTTCTCAATTGAGAGAAGATTTTCACTTTTTGATACATCTAAAGTTAACAGTTTTGAGACACTATCAGCTTCACTTAATTTGTCAGGCTTCAAAAGCTTGATGCCATCAAATTTCTCATCAGATCCAACAAATCAGTGTGTAAGAAAGGAATTAAAGGCTTTGGGCTATGGAACCTTCTCAAAAGATTCACCCTCTGAAGCTATAGTCCTAAATGCAGTCAATTTGCATTTTGACAGTGGACTTTCCATGAATTCTGCAAGAAACATGTGCTGTTTGCTGGAAACCGATGATTCTTGAACATATTTCTTGATATGATCATAGACAAGCAATGCCCTAGTCAAACAATTAACATTTTCCAACCACCTTACAGTGCAAAATTTCAAAGGGAAATCTTTACATCCAGTAATCATAGTATAATTTGCACGGCGAGCAGGACTATCTTTTAAAAGGTAGTACAAGTTACGCAGAAAGTGATGTGCATCACATTTCACTGCTTCAAGTGCAGTTTTTATAGCTCCATCGACCACGTGAAGAACACATACTCCAATGTCAACTAATAATTTATCATCTGGATTTTCAGTTCTAAGTTTATCTCTCAGCTTTTGAAGAAAGCTGAGATTAACGTTAGGTCCATCCATTGACACTTGTAGCATGTTATCCAAGGGAAGAGAAGCACCTTTAATGAATTTATCTAAAAGGTCATGTTATCCAAGGAAGAGGTGCACCTTTAATGAATGCCCATCCTAAAAACACACAACTTAAGTATCTAGTGGAAACTTTTTGCAGATTGACGTCTCAAAAACGAACAAACTGATCCATTTGCCCATGCTGAGCAATTTTGTTTAGTGATTCATCAAAACAAATTACAAAGTCAGTGTACTGCTTTAGATCGTCTATTAAACACTCTTTGAAATGTGGTGCCAATCCAAGGTTTATCACATAAGATGCTTACTTTTGCCTAAAGTAAATTTTGAAGCTATTTGCACTGTCAGGAAACATTAACTGAAATGTTTTGTTAATCTGTGTACAAGAGTTCCGAGACATTTGCTTGAACAACACTTCCCTGGCCCATATTATTTCCAACTTTGTTACATCACCTTTCACTACAAAAGCATTAAGGTCACCGTGCTTCACATCATCTTTCACAACACAAGTATTTGAGTCATTAGACTTAATATTTTCTAGAAGTACTGATTCCACATTTCCTGAGCTTGTTGATAGCAAGAGTTCGTTATTACAAAGAGAGTTCTTTTTCACAGAGGAAGTGAAAGAAGCAAGACTGGGCAGAGGCATTTTAGCACGGATGTTTTTCAAATGATTAGGGCCATTTCCGTGGCTGGAGACTGCCCGGCGCCCCATGTTGCTAAGCTTGAAAGTTTTAGAGCACACTTTACAAAATGCTGATTCATTGTCGCTGTTCACAGCAGATATTCAACCAGAAAACTCAGGATTTAATTGTTTGTCCAACCATTGTTCATTAAACACACAACGCTTTGACATTGCTGCAGTCTTAATTGCCTTTTAACAAGGTATAACTTATATCACAAATTTTTTTCTACTCCTTTGACCTAAAACAAAAAGAGAAATGTTGACAAGTAATGCAACACAACTTACAATAATAGGTAGGAAATACAAGGTTACATTAGTAGGAAGGGGAAGTTAACGACTGTCTGCAACACCAAGTGCAAGTGTGTTGGGCGACGAGGGCGTCACTCCCCGATGCAGGGTTAAAAAACTAGTTGTAGTCTAACTGTGATTGAAATTTCATTGACTTTTTTTTAAATATCACTGATTTTCCCTGACTTTTACCAACATTTCAGGTATTTCCCTGACCAATTTTCATTTTCCTGATTTCCCCTGACTTTCCAGAATGTGGACACCCAGTACATACATATCACTAAGCTGTTCTCTGAGATTCAGAAGTTAGCTCCACAAAGAAATACAAACTACCAGATAAATTTTTAACCGATTACTTACTGTTGCCGTATCAAACTTCTCCACTTACAGAGATCTTGACACATAACACAGGCTTCACTGACATCCATCACACGATGTACACAAGACCTTCTATACTACATACTCATGATCTTTTTCTCATGCAGACACTCCTGAATCTGATGCTCCCATGACTTTCTTGGCATTCCTCTGCCTTTCCTTCCTGCCACTTGGGCTAAAAGAATTTTCTTAATATGCATCTCATCACTCATTCTTTCAACATGACCAAACAACCAAAGAATATTAGTCTCTACCTTGCTAACAACATTTTGCTTCACATTACACAACTGCAACACATTTTCATTCCTCACACGATCAGAACGATTCTTGCCACAACTTTCCACAAGTGAAGCATTTCTCCACAAATGACAATAAAAGAACCAAAATAGCACCTGGTGTTACAAAAAGAATGGCAACGGCATTTCCTGTTGGCAGTGCATCTAAAAAGCATTCCAGTGGCTGTGAATGCTTTCCTTATGTCTCATACATGTGTATTTGATGCTGTATGGCGGTGAGCGATAGAATGACAAGCTGAAAGGAGGCTGATGGGTCAGTAGTTCCTGAGATCCTCAACGTCACCTTTTTTTATGTAGCAGCATCATTGTAACATTGTTCCAATGCTGATATACTGATAATACAATTCCAGAAGTATGACCTCATTGGCAATTGTGTACAATGAGAAGTAATAGAATGACATGAAAAATTGATTTGTTCGGCTGACAATGTATAACACTGTAATGTCATATACATCTCTTGTCAATTTGAAGCAGCACCTTCTATAAGTGGCAAAACAAAACAAACAAACAAAAAAACATTTAAAATGTCTGAAAATACACCAGCTTAAGTGCCACAGCTTTAGGAAAATAAACTTTTAAACAGTAGTCTTAGTCATCAGACTAGCTAACTTTTTTTGACCCCTGATGTAACATTCATGTAACATCAGTTTCAGTACAGAAATTCACATTTGAAAAAACTATATTTAATCCTACCTCGGACATGAGTTTGAAATTGGCATCATCTTTTTCTCTAAGTTGTTGAATTAAGCGTAAATTTTGTTCTTGCATATCTTCAAAAGCCTGTCCTGTTACTTCCATTTCATTTAGTAAAGCATCTTCCTCCTACAAAATAACACGTTTTTTTTTTTTAAAGTACTCACTGGTGTTAGCAATCATGATACATGGTAGAAAAACAAGAAAGTACATGGAAAAGTAACAAGATGAAAAGAAAAATACAAGATATGAAGGAATGTAAAAGGTAATTAATAACAAGGAACTGTACACCAACTATACTTAAAATAGTATAACTACACTAGTAATCCAAATTTATTGGCATAAAACAGAAGTAAAAGTTTCCAAGGTTTTACACATCAACCAGATGGTTTTTTCAAGGAAGATAGGTATTCTTGCAGTTTGCTGTCTACCTTCCCTGAAAAAGCAATCTGGTTGATATGCAAAAGCTTGAAAACTTTTATTTCTATTTTATGCCAATAAATTTGGATTACTAGTATAGTTATAGTACTTTATGTAAAAGGTAGATATTTAACACAATGAATCATATGGTTTAGAATCAAGGTTGAGGCAATTTCGATAACTAAAGGTCAACAGGTAGAGCAACAGTAAGAATAAAAGTGGCATTATCCAGCTAAAATCCCCAAATTTCACCAAAAGTAAAGACAAAGAATAATGGAGAAAAAATATAAAACTTCCTACAATGAATACTCCAATCTAATATTACATTACTCTTAATACTATGATATTTATTGATCTCCGGAATGATTCTTTAATAGAGAATGGAATTACAATAAAAGGAAAGAAAAAAAAAATAGGAAGAAACAACAAACCCACAGTGCATGAACACCAATCAGCTCATGTATTCACCAATCAGCACATTGGAGTTACTACTACAGTTTATAGTAACTCAAATGTAGTGATACATGAGCACCACTTCCTCCTGACAATTCTACTGCATCTTGGATGACCAAAGCATAACCTGTTGATTTTGCATGATGAGCTATATCTATAAAACATGCACCTAGATAGCAGATCAATATCATATGATCATTAAAAACTAGTTACAAGCCACTGACTCAGACACACAGCATAAATATCACGCTTGTTTGCTGAATCATAAAATATCCCCGAATCCAACAAAACCAAAACACCCACATCCAGCCTCAAAGCCAGCAGCTGACATCAAACCAGATTGTATGAGGGTCACCACCATTTAAAAGAACAATCTTGAACTGAATGTTATGTAAAGAAAAGTGTTGCATCATCTCTGCTGAAAACACCATCAGCACAGATGAGATTTGCTCAACAGCATCACACACTTACACAAAAATCCCCAAATGACACTAAATTTAGGGTTATCAAAAGTCAGGAAGTATACAGCTGTTTCTATACATTTTTATGAGTAGTGTATGTAAATTGGATCTTGTTAAACCTTTTGCATCATGTTTCCACAGATAAGGATGACCTGAAAGAAAGAATGTACCATGGATATACACAGTGCGTCAAAGAATTTTTAAGACTGGCGCTAGATTTCAGCCTACGGTGGCGCCACCAGTGTAATCATGAATGCGTTATAAACCGTGACCACCTGCTTGCTTTCTGCCAAAAGTACTGCGCAGTTGTTAAAGTAACTCAAACTAAACGGCCGTTCATTATAGAAGTAAATTTTTTTTTCATGTTGAATTATTAAGATGGAACAAAGGGCTGTTATTAAATTTAACGCAAAACTTGGAAAAGTACCTCGGAAACGTACCAAATGATGAAACAAGTTTATGGTGAGTTTTGCTTAAGTAGATCAAATGTTTTCCTGTGACACAAACGTTTTTTGGACGGAAGAAATACGCTAGGAGATGATAAGCATACCGGAACACCAAGTTCATCTAGGACACCTGAGATTATTAAAAAAGTGTGTGATTTCATGGCAAACAATCGATGTGCGTCACTAAGAATGATTTCATTTTACGGTGAGTTTTGCTTAAGTAGATCAAATGTTTTCCTGTGACACAAACGTTTTTTGGACGGAAGAAATACGCTAGGAGATGATAAGCATACCGGAACACCAAGTTCATCTAGGACACCTGAGATTATTAAAAAAGTGTGTGATTTCATGGCAAACAATCGATGTGCGTCACTAAGAATGATGGAAGAGTCTTTAAACATCAACAAAAAAACGATTCGAACCATCCTGCATGAAGATTTGGGCAAAACAAAAGTCTGTGCTAAATTTGTTCCACACACGTTAACCAATGAACAAAAATCAAGGAGAAGTGCACATTGCAGAGACACCATTTCAGCTGCTGAAAATGATCCAAACTTCTTAAAATCGATTGTTACAGGTGATGAAACATGGTGTTTTCAATATGATCCTAAAACAAAGTGCGGAATGGAAGTAAAAAAACTCGCCACAAGCCAAAAAAACAAGAAAAGTTCTATCGAAAATCAAAACAATGCTTATTACATTCATCGATAGTAAGGGAAGAAAGAATTTGTTCCAAGTGGACAAATATTACTGGCGAGTTTTATTTAAATGTTTTGAGGCATTTCGTGGGCAGAATTCGTCGCATTCGTCCAGAATATCGGGATGAAAACAGTTGGTGTTTGTTGCACGATAATGCACCCAGTCACACCTCACTTCTTGTTCGTAGATTTTTGGCGAAAAATAACGTCTGTGTGTTGAATCATCCACCGTATTCGCCTGACTTAGCACCCTGCGACTTTCCTTTATTCCCAAAACTTAAAATGACATTAAAAGGGTGTTATTTTGATGATATTTCGGCCATACAAACAGCTTCGACGCTTGCTTTGTAGGCAATTCCGCATAAAGTGAACTGGAACAGGCATTTGAATCATTATTAAATCGCTGTAACAAGTGTATTGAAGCCGGAGGGGCTTATTTTGAATAACAAACCAAAACAAATTATATTTTCTTGTTTCTATTTCATTTTACAGAACCAGTCTTAAAAATTATTTGCCACACTGTGTATGAAGCTACAAATAACAGCTGCCATCCAGTTCTAATGAACGAAGGCTGCAACTCAATCTGAAATTCATGATAGCTTAACTACTATGTACAAGCACACAAACAACTGATGTCAGTGATACATATTGTTACGCTGGGTCAAAAATGAGCTGGGAGAAGCAGCAATTTTTGAGAGGACCTGTAAGAGTTTTGGATGCCGTATTTCCCCATTCGGGCCTCTCAGGAACGACGTCGCAAGTGGCAAAGACAAGGTAATAAATTTCCTTGTCTTGGCTTCCTCGGCGTTAACTGAATTCCCGTGTAGAAACTTCTGAGAACGCTCTTTGGGGATGCGAAGCTGCTGACCAGATAAGGCAGCACGCTTGCTGAGGGGCCGGCCAAAAATCTACAGTTGCACGGGGGACGAACATCATGAGAAAGACCAGATGACATTCAGCAACATTGTGCAGAGACAGACAGCTTTACGAGGTCTGAGCTCGGGACGAAGAAAAGGAGTACACTTAGCAACACGGAGAGACCGGGGACACACACTGGAGCGGAGACGCTGATATTTTCGCTCGGATCGCCGTGCAGCAGAAAACAGAAGGAACGAAGGCGAATAGCTGACGCCAAGTCCAAAATGACCAGCTAAATTCGAGCAGCAGGAACGAGCTGTGCTATTCCACAACCTTTTTGAGGAACAAACTGAGAAGTGAAGCGACTGCCCTCTGATCTCAGGGCAAAAAGACACGTCGTCAAGAAGAGCATGAAGGAGACGGTCTTGAGACCAGCAGCCTTTACGGGAGCGGAGGGGACCACTCCTATGCTCCGCCACCCTCTACCCCTCGCAATCGGCGAGAAGAAAAGAATCTGGGTACGATAGACATTAACTCCTGGGGAAAAATATTCCTAGGCCATCAGACAGATTGGCCCACACAGGTGATACCCAGAGAGTGCGTCAGCACCCGTCATTACTTGTGTGTGTTTCTGCAAAGCGCTAAATTGGCCAAAAAATGCCAAAATATTACCTTGAGGGCATGCAAGTACATTTTTGTTTCTCATTGTAAGAACTTGGTGAGTGGATCTCCGAAAACTAACGCCGGGCACATGAGGCGTGAACTCCTTCACAGAATGTTCATCTGGTCAGGAGTGATGACGATTCAGATTAATACCTCTAGCTAATAATGGTGCAGGGTATTTCTTCTCTTTAATTCTTATCCAAGCTGTTAAGAGTGTACTTAAATGTTGTGTTCATGCTAAGTCCTTCTGATTATTATTGTGAGTGTGTGTTGTGTGGTTTCCGGCCAATCAGCAGAATCCAAATTGCCTCTTTTTAATTCTCGCTGTATTGCAACGAATTCATGCTCAGGGATGCAACCCTGGTATAGAGGGGAAAGCGTAACAATATAAATGGGTGAAGAAGTTTACTGAAGGCGAAACGCTCATTAAAGACAAACCGTAAAATGAGAAGCCACTGATGCTATCCAACACCTGACAGATGACTTAGTATTGATCTGTTGACATTTTCTCTAAATTAATGGGCCAATTTTTTTGGATCGGAAAACCCATCACCAGATCCACGCACTATAAATGAGAATGATATTTTTTTTCGTAAGATGGTCTCAAATCCCTTTGGCAAGGAGGGAGCTAGAGAAAAAAAGATATATTTTAGAGTCAATAATTTTTTTTTCTTTCCTTTCTGATTATTTCTGTGAAGTGTTGATCTGTGTGTGTGAGGTTAAATTTATGTGAATAGGTCTAGGTAAGTTAGCCTTGTGATGTGTTTCTAGTTAAGGGATGTGTAACTAGTTGGGAAGTAGATTTAAGGAAGTTTGACATCATGCAATATTGTTGATTTTTTGTTCTTCCTTCATGCAATGGTTTTTTTTTTCTTCCTTCCATTGCATTTTTTTTAGTGCACTGTTTACTTTCAGGGAAGAGATATGGAAGTTTATTTTAATGCAGTATATGATGTAGTGTATATGAGTTAATTTTCTTTAGTTCCTTAAGTGTATTTTGCAGTTTATATATGTATAGTATTAGATGTATTAGTTAAAATTATCTGCAGCGCCGCAGCATTATTGATCGTCGGGAAGAAGTAGCGACAGGGGGAGGGGGTAGAGAAACATCGTAAGGTTGTAGTTCCGTATTCACCGTCATTATCGCTGTTTATTTTATTATATTATCATGTAAGCTTTAATAATGGAAAAGTAATTTATAAACATATAGTGTATGGAGTATTTTATCGTATTGTATTTGTACCTGAGAAAAACAACAATGTGTGTTTATGCCTTATGTCAATAGTGTGCATTAAAATCGTAGTTGTGTATCGATCGTAATTTAGTAACTTTTTGTAATTAAAATCTTGCTTAATATTTAGTTAGTTTTAATGTGAATCTTACTTAGTATTAACTAGTGATAGTATAATTCAGCGACCGTAAGAAAAAGCGGGTCGGCGATCGTTCCGTAATGAAGAGACTTTCGTAAATTAATTGCGCGTACACTATCGTCAAGGATGTTTAATAATCCTTTAGTAAAACAATAAAATTGTGGCTTAATGCATAAGGGCAAAATAACAAATCGTTGCTTTACGCTATTTTTCTGTAATTCCAATCGTTGCACCTGTAGCTAGAGATAATTCGATTTTTATGCGTTACGAAGTTAATTTTAACGATGTTTGTTAATTTTTCTGAATTTGTAAAGGTGGTCACCATTTTTGCCCGGGTTTTTAGGAGTTTCTTTATTCAAAGCGAACTCAAAGTAGGTCTACTGTGGGCTTGACGTGGGTTCCTCCAAAACACAATCATAGACCGTAACCCAGTGCCGTCACGAGTCAGACGCTTTGCATTCTTTCTCACCAGCTCTGCAATGGTTTTAGCCAAATATTTATGCGTAAAATGCCAGGAGAATGCCTTAAAATCTGTTACCAACTGCTAATCCATGTGCGCCGAGAGAAATTCTGTCGTTGGCCATCCTTATTTTGGGAGTTCAGATCAAAGTTCAACCCTGACTCTGAGAAATGCGAGGCTGCTATTTTCTGGGAATTGTGCGTGTCTCTCTCTCTCCGCCTTAACTTCGGGCGCGTGCGCAAAGGGTTCGGCGAGGAACGAAGAATTTGCGTGTTGCTCACACACTTCAGTCACATACTTCGGAAGAGAAAGTCCCTCAAAAAAATAAAGGAAAGGGGCATCTGCACGACGGATGTCCAGATGATAATCTCACCGTAGCATTCCAGCACCTGGGACTTTTTCAGCGAGGGCCCAAGAATGGTAGGATCTTTCCTTCTTTTTCGCTTTTCCCATGGCACTAAATTACTCAGCTGAGCCCTAAAATAGAAAAGTTGAGATGGCGCGCAAAATAGCTTAACGTCGCCTCGAGGCAGACGCATCATCGGAGGGACGAGCGGGCATTACACCTCATAACCCGCCCGGGGTGGGGGGCTCCTCCCCGGCGTGGTGGCTCTTGCAACAACAACCACTTTGGCTTCAAAAGAAAATTAAGGAGGAGGAGAAACAAAGAGAAAAAAATGAGGACCACCTAATTGGAAAAATGTGTCTGGATCTAAAAAAAAAGGAATGATGTAAAAATTTAAATTCAGGGGTAAGAGAGAGAGAGAGAGAGAGAGAGAGAGAGAGAGAGAGAGAGAGAGAGAGAGAGAGAGAGAGAGAGAGAGAGAGAGAGAGAGAAAAAAATTGGGGGGAAGTTGAAATTAAAATGGGAGGAAAATAAAGAAATGGAAATGTATGTGTGGAGTTAATGGTCCAGCCAGAACCAACAAATGTTGTGTAATGTCATTGTGTATTCTTGTATAAGTGTCTAGTTAATGCCAGTATAGCCTCAAGAAAAAAAAAAAAAAAAAAAAAGAAGAAAAAAAGAAATGGATTGACGTGTATTAATTTTGGTTTCTGTTAGAACAGGGTTTTTCATTAGCTTATCTGAGAGGAATGTGACATCAGAGTAGGGTATTGAAATGGCATGCCTTCCTTAGGATAAAATGTGGGGAATTTGATTTTTGGTTCAGGTAGGGGAGCATACTTCTTCCAATAGCCTATTCTATTCTCTTTTTTTTTTTTTTTTTTGTTGTTGTTTCATCAGTAGGAGTAGCAATTTAACTTATGCATAGATTTTGTCATAACTAATGTGAGGAGTCCTGGCAGTAAGTTGTCATTTTTGTTTTCTGTTGCTGTATAGTAAGAAAAAGATTTTTCCAAGTAACTGACCCGAATCAGTGTATTGTAAAAAAAAAAAAAAAAAAAAAAATTAAAATGTCACTCTTAACCATCTGAATTAAATTGTAAAGAGCATCTAGCTCAAGGTTAAACATGCAACAAATATGCACATCGAGCATTAAGCTCTTAACACTCTTTGAGTGAATGGCCACATCCTTTGATGATTTTGTAAAGCAGGCCGGTAACTAAATTGTGCCACTTACCTCCCTCATCCTCTAAACCACACAGGTGAAAACTACTTGGTTTGCAGACCAAGATTTCTGAGAGGGATTATTTAGGACTGTTGAAACATACTCTGGACTCTAAAACATCATAGCCTTAATTTTTTTTATTTGGCCTAGCCACCAAAAGATTCCATTGCATATTGAGTTGTTTTCCAAAATGTGCCTGGGAGCACACAATAAACCTCTAGTTAACCTGCAATATATGTTTGAACCAGTCATTTTGTGTCTCAAGTGAATTTCTCTTGTTGTTGGTGGTGGAATCACCTTCCATTTACTGGGAGTTTTTAGGATCGTACCTTGGGTGTTATTCATTAATAAAAAAATTCTTAATTGGGGTCCCTAGATAGATCACCAGCCTTTTTTTTTTTTCTTTTCTTTTTTTAAAAATAATTGTTGTAATATTTGCATTTTACGAAGTAAGTAAGTTCATCATCATAATAGTAAAATATTCTGCTAACACCAAATCCTCACGTATCAGTATATAAGGACAGGCTGATAACTACATGAACAATTCCTGATGATTTGCAATGAAGTAACAATGTGATGGAAACAATCAGCAGTGACTCAGACTATCAATTAGAAAGTGTATTAAATGCATTCCTCATTACCAGACATCTGATTTGAAAACAAAGAGGTTGGAGGATGCCCCTCCCTTCCTGTTGTGGCAGGCCATGACATGTGGGCACATCAGTATGATCTAGAAATGATGAAATACTTTTGAGGAGGAATGGTCACATGTGAAACTAGCAATACTTTCTTGATATATACTACATTCAGGTGTCACTTACCACAGCAAGTTTTCCTGAAATGACAGTTAACCATTAACAAAAGTAGTAGTAGCTTCACTACATGTGCATAACAATGTAGTGAATGAAATGAAATAATTTTGTCATGAATGAACATTAATATATATTGTAGTTCGAATTTCGCTGACTTGCGAAGAACTTATCTCTACATGGCTAAGAAATCATTAAATAATCAGCGCATTAAACATTGTTCATTACTGTTTCACATGTTGTTATAAGTTTGGCAACCAGGAGATCATTATTTGATGTTAAACCTTATATAGAGCATAACTGTTAAAATGGAAATGAATAAAATAATGAACATCACTTTGACTTACCACAACAGAAGTCGTTGGAGGATCTTCATATGCACTCACATAATGAATATATTCACCAGCCGTACCCAGCAGACATTGCCGTAAGTATCTGACTTGTTCAAGAGAGTGCAAGTATTGTACAATGTAATGTTCAAGAACAAAATGAATTCAAGATACCTTAAAATCTGAATGAGACACCTATACATGAATGGCGCCACCATATGTGAGCGAGAAACTCAAAACCAAGATGTGCGGGAATGTGTTTGTGCGGCAGAGCTGGCATGTATTCGGTTGAAGCAGTATACCTGGCCGTATCTGCCATGGCCGCGCACTTACCGCTGATGACGGCTATAAATATTAGCAGAAACTAATTTGGTGCTTCACAATCGGGATGAACATTCTTCTTTGAAATTTTCATTATTTTTAACTCTTTTAGTCTTGACATTTGTTGTATAGATTCACTTTCTTGATTTTGTCTCATTCAGATTTTAAGGTATCTTTATTGATTTTCATTTTAACAGTTGTGCTCTACATAAGGTTTAATATCAAATAATGATCTCCTAGTTGCCAAAATTATAACGTGTGAAAGAGAAATGAGCGACATTTAATGATGATCATTAATGTTTCATATTTCAATATATAGTTGCAGACATAAATGAGTATGATGGATTAAGTTACATTGCTTTTTTATGGGACACTAAGTATTCCAGTGTAAAAATAAAATGAATAGGAGTAGTCAAATATTTCATGTTCACTTTTGAATGTATTACATCAATTTACAATAAAAAATAAAAATAAAAATTACCTGCTTTTGAGCAGCTAGTGTTTTTGCAACTGTTGGAGTGTATCTTCTAAAATTTTAATTTTTTTCATTGCTTCTTCATCAGCTAGTTTGCGCCGCTCCTTCCTCTCACTGTCTTGAACCTTTTTTATTTGCAATCTTAATTCTTCAGCTTCTGCACGTGCCTTCTTTTCAGCAGCCATCAGCTATACAAGAATCCATACAAACATAATTTAATTACAACATGGAATACATCAACAAAATGCTTAAAAAGTACTTAAAACAAGGACACATTAAAATCTAAGATAAAGGAAAAATATTTTTTCAATAACTAAAAGCGATGAGAAAAAAGTACATATCATACTTGAAAGAAAATAGAAAAGTTTACCTTCTGCTATCTAAATGAGCAAAGGAAGACACCAAAAAATTTGAAAGTACAATAATTTCCAGGAGTCAAAATTAAATGTAAGAACTTTTCCAGGAAGTGGAGGGGAAATAAGGAGAAAAAGGACGATTTAAAGAGTTACTAAATTCCAGGATGTGCATGAACTCCGATTTTAGCACTTAATGGAAAAATGATTAACATAGTTTTATAAAGAGGCATTATGAAATTATTACTGAGTATTACCATATTCAAAATTCCAAAAAATACAATTGCCAGGGGTGCTAATTCTGTGAAATCAGATTAAAAAAAAAAAAAAAAAAGAATACATACGTGTTATATTAATTATTTATTTTCTAAGTTCTGATATTTTTTTTAAGAACAGTGGCCTTAATAAAATTTCATTAATTGAAAATTTCCAGTGTTTGACTTTTCAAAGCCACAATACTTATTTTTTTTAAAGTAAAATACTAAAAAAAAAAAAGCAACTCAAATAATTGATAGGGCCTGCCTGCCTGTGTCAACAGTGTATTTTTTGTGCAGAAAAGACTATGAAATGCATATTACAAAATTCATACAGATCTGCATGTTGAACACATTAATGCTGCTGATGAAGGCAAAACTTCATAGTTCATAATGCTTCAGAAAAAAAAAAAAATTGGTTATTTTGTTTTTATTTTGTGGCAAATCCTCTGATTTACATTTACTGCATCCAGATTCCTGCTTTGGTGTTGACAGATTTTTTGTTGGAATTTGAGGGCATGCCACAATCTTTGTACTTGTAGAGCTAGATGATTTATTTGCAGATGATTTATCTATTTCAGAAAAACGATCTCCAATTACTTCATGATTTAAATTACACTTTTCCTTTGCTGATTTGTGATGAATTTTCCAGCTTAGCAACATGTTCTGTAACGAAGTTTTGTCAACTGCAGTAGTGATCGGATCTTCAACACCAAACATTTCAAACATTGAACATTTCTTTGCTAACAGGCTATATTTGATGGTATGATAACTGTGCATGTTTTTTGCATCTAAACTAGTTCTGTGCTGTGTGATGACATTATCCATGAAATTAAATGAACTTCCCACAATTGGCCCATGAAAGCATGAGAAGAGGGCTTTTACAAGTTTACCCAATGTGGAGTGCTTTTGTATTCTGTCATGTGAGCACATTTTTGAAACTGCTGCCCAGTATTCTTCAATGCCTTAGGGAACTTTATTTTTTTCACATTTCATATTGGCTGAGTAATTAAAGGAGATATCATCACTAATTGCTGTACCAATTTGATACAATCTAATTTCTTTATCAATAACAAGCATTTTTTTTAGCAGATAGCACTGAGCTACATGCATCAGTCAATTTTGAAAGGGCTATATAGGTGGTGGTTTAGTTCCTAAGAGAGGGGTCTAAACCCTGAAAAACTAATTAGAGTAGAATTTCCCACAGGTAGATTTTGCATCATGTATAAGCAGCATGCCAGATAATATTCCTTTAGCTCTTTCTTAAATGAAGATACCATATTGATCATTTGATGTACTTGCAGCAATAAGTTTTTTGGCTTTTCCTCCAACATAAATTAATTTCAGTGTTAGAATTACAGCTTATGCATGCCATAACTATTCATAATTTACGTGCATACAATCACAATACTAATAATAGGCAGCTTACCTTTTGTTGTAAGGCCAGCTCCTTTAGTACACATTTCTCTGCACGTTTTGTTCTTTTTGTAGTCTATCGTTGGTTCAAGCCATTGAATGAAATGAAGTCTTTTCCGTCTTCATTTCATTCAATGCCAGGCAAATGTTTAAGTCCTTGGAGTGTACTGCAGTAATGACATTTGGCCCCAACAGCATCTACTTCCCTTCTAACCACTCTTACTGACGTGTAAAAACCCAACCTTAGTTGGTTAATCGACATTTATAAAAACTTAAATTCTTTAACCCAACACGAACTGACATTGACCAACTAACACAAATGTCCTATTTACATACGCACATATATTCCAACCAAAAACACTAAAAACATATATACAACTATTTACACACAACTTATCTTATTGCCTTCTATGTCATTCCGTCAATTCTCGTTCACTACACTTCTCCACAACATCCATAGCATTCGGTCACCACACCTCAGCCATTCCCACACAGACTGCCTCAAGCACTTTCTACCTCCTGCCGGGGTCATCTTCAGGAGGCGTTCCAGATGTTATCTCTCCTGCTACCACAGTGTGAGTGAGCGACATGATCGTCTTCCTTACCTTGTTCCGATGTCACTTACGAACCCTCCACTGTGGCGCCATCTATTATAAACTTTGGTAAAATCTTCATTTTCTTCTTTTGTGTTTTTGGCTTTTTGTTCAATTTTTACTAATTCTTTCCATTTTTTCATTAAGGATACTTGGGTCATTATTATCAAATTCTATCTCCATTTTTCTCAATCAACACAGATTCAGCAATGCATAGGTGTCTCTCATTGCTACCTGATTTTATTATTTTAATCTCTTCAAAATTAGGGTATGTGTGGTTATCCAAGCAGTATTATTGTATCAGTGCTGGTTTTTTTTTCTTTTTTTGCCAATTTTTTAATATGCTGTTGTAGACGATATTTTAATTGATTTTTTGTACCCCCAATATAAGATATTGGTGGGATTCCAGTTATAGGTATTTCATATACACAATTATAGTATCTTAGAAAAGCAGGTGTATAAGAAATACCTATAACCGGAATCCCACCAATATCTTATATTGGGAGTACCAAAAATCAATAAAAACATCGTCTACAACAGCATATTATAAAATGGGGGAAAAAAAGCATGAACAGCACTAATACAATACTGCCTGGATAATCACACATACCCTAATTTTGAAGAGATTAAAATAATAAAATCAGGTAGCAATGAGAAGACACCTACGCATTGCTGAATCTGTGTTGATTGAGAAAAATAGAGATAGAATTTGTAATAATAATGACCCCAGTATCCTTAGTGAAAAATGGAAAGAATTAATAAGAATTGAACAAAAAAGCCAAAAACACAGAAGAAGAAAATGAAGATTTTACCAAAGTTTATAATACACTGCTGGCCACCCAAAATGCAACACCAAGAAGGACACGAGATAGCAAAGCCAGTTTTAGTGGACACATAACAACAGATACAAAGATGAAACGATTGAACTTACAATACCCTGCGACTTGCGGAACACACAGACATCAATAGTTCGTGTGGCCCCCATGGCTGGTAATAACGGGCGCTACACGCCGCGGCATTGAAAGAAAGAGGCTTTGGATGTGGGCTTTGCCACAGTTCATCAGGCGTAGCCGCAGGTGGTGCTTGCCGGGCCACTCTGTTGCCGATCAGCGACCAGACGTGTTCGATGGGCGACATATCAGGAGAACAGGCAGGTCACCGCAGCAGTGACACCTGGTGGGCCATGAAGAATTGTTGCACGATGCGTGCCACGTGCGGATGCGCATTGTCCTGTTGAAACGTGGCCGCTGGCAGATCCTTCAGGTAAGGGAGGAAGGACTACAGGCTCCAAAACGTCGGAGATATAGCGGTGGCTGTTGAGTGTACCGGCGATGCATACCAGAGGAGTGCGGGTGTCATATCCAATTGCGCTCCAAACCATAATGCCAGGCGATGGACCGGTATGGCGATGCATAATGCAGGCGTAATACAGTCTTTCGCCACGGTGCCGCCACACGTGGATCCGACCATTGTGGTGTTGCAGGCAGAAGCGGGATTCGTCAGAGAAAACAATGTCGTGCCATTCCATAGTCCAGGTGCGGCGTTCAACGGCCCACTGCTGCCGCACTCGCCGGTGGTGTAACTTCAATGGTAATCGGAGCAATGGCCACCATGCAACAAGTCCCCGCTCCTGCAGACGACGTCGAACGATACTTGCTGACACAGGTTGTTGCGCAACACACCCTAATTCCTGTGCAACACACCCTAATTCCTGTTTGTGATGTGGCAGTGCGAGCCGTCAATACCCGCCGCACAACATGCCGGTCCTCGTTCGGTTGTGAGCTGCGGCAATCGCTGACACCGGTCGGTCCGTCCGTCCCTCCAGCACCCACCGAATCCATTCTCGCCTCACTGTGGCTGGATGTCGTACCACACGGGCGGCGATGTCTCAGTACAATAAACCGCTGTCGTGATAAGCCACTATTCGTCCTTTGTCGAACTCCGAAACGTGCTGGAATGACTGCCGTATTCTACGACGATCTCTTTCTTATAGTGCTTCTAGGTGGCTTGCCGGGCGCACTAGATTTGCATATGCCCTGCAATGCTAATCGTTTGCATGTCCTCTTGTGGGTGATGCATGCTGCAAATTTCAGGCCAATCGGATGCTTCCTTTTTGGTGTTGCATTTTGGGTGGCCAGCAGTGTAGATGGCGCCACGGTGGAGGGTTCGTAAGTGATGTCGGAACGAGGTGAGGAAGACGATCGTATCGCTCACTCACACTGTGGTAGCAGGAGAGATAACATCTGGAACGCCTCCTGAAGATGACCCCGACGGGGGTTGAAAGTGCTTGAGGCAGTCTACGTGGGAATGGCTGAGGTGTGGTGACCAAATGCTATAGAGAAGCGTAGGGAACAGGAATTGATGGAATGACATAGAAGGCAATAAGATAAGTTGTGTGTAAATAGTTGTATATATTTTAATGAGAGCAATGAGAGAAACTTACACCTACTGGAAGGTCTGTTCTCTCTGAAAAAATACATTTCTTTGCACATTTATTTTCATTTTAATATCTACGGTTGGTTTGGGCTGCTGGTGCGGCGGTTTTATGTTGTCTTCAACTTGTTCTTTTATTTGACTGAGTGAGTAATTTATTAATCCATACTGCTGCAATGATACTTGATCCAAGAAACCTCTTTTCACTTAAAAACCTATATTTACATTGACTTTGAATAACCCTAACCGGTAGTATAATTGGCTTATAAAACTTATTATTCAGTGAACCTAATTGCATGAACATTCAGAAACCATAAACTAACTTCTTATTTACAAACACCAAAACATCTGACAAAAACATTTAAAAATCTAAAACGCAATTATTCACAACAAACTTATCTCATTGACGCAAGAAATCGCTTCTCTCACTCACTCGCACTGTGATAGCAGGGCTGATACCATCCAGCCTCCTGATGACAACCCTGGACGGGTGGAAAGCTGCTCAGGGCAATCTACGTTGGGAACGGCAGAGGTGTGGTGCATGAATGAGAGAGTGAGATGAGTTTGTAAATAGTGGGCAGTGAGATAAGTTTGTTGTGAATAATTGCATTTTAGGTTTTTAAATGTTTTTGTTAGATGTTTTGGTGTTTGTAAATAAGAAGTTAGTTTATGGTTTCTGAATGTTCATGCAATTAGGTTCACTGAATAATAAGTTTTATAAGCCAATTAGACTACCGGTTAGGGTTATTCAAAGTCAGTGTAAATATAGGTTTTTAAGTAAAAAAGAGGTTTCTTGGATCAAGTATCATTGCAGCAGTATGGATTAATAAATTACTCACTCAGTCAAATAAAAGAACAAGTTGAAGACAACATAAAACCGCCGCACCAGCAGCCCAAACCAACCGTAGATATTAAAATGAAAATAAACGTGCAAAGAAATGTATTTTTTCAGAGAGAACAGACCTTCCAGTAGGGGTAAATTTCTCTCATTAAAGTAATTGTAGGCACATAAATTTTTGAATAGTTATAGTGATACTGTGACTTTTCAAACAAGGAATTAAGTTGTATACATGTTTTTAGTTGGAATATTTGTGTGTATGTAAATAGGACATTTGTGTTAGTTGGTCAATGTCAGTTTGTGTTGGGTTAAAGAATTTTAGTTTTTATAAATGTCAATTAACCAACTAAGGTTGGGTTTTTACACGTCAGTAAGAGTGGTTAGAAGGGAAGTAGATGCTGTTGGGGCCAAATGTCATTACTGCATTACACTCCAAGGACTTAAACATTTGCCTGGCATTGAATGAAATGAAGACGGAATAAGACCACCGCATCAGAGGCTTGAACCAACGATAGACTACAAAAAGAACAAAACTTGCAGAGAAATGTGTACTAAAGGCTGGCCTTACAACAAAAGGTAAGCTGCCTATTATTATAAATAAATTTGTCTGGCATGTGATTATTGCACTTCGATGGGTTTGTCTCCTCTGAGCGCTCCGTGGTAACAATGGCACACACAACAGCAACTAGGGCCTCTGTAAATCTTGGAGAGGTGCAAGCTAGTTCTGTGTGACATTGGCAAAAAGACCCCAACTCACTGGGTTTTGTTCCAGAATCCTTAGGTTGAATGACCAACTGGAACTCTTAGCTGTGGGCCAATTCCCCACAGTGATGTACTTACCTGATTAAAAAGACAAAAAGAAATATTAAGAATGACTCAAGTGTGGGATATGGTGGACCTACCACACTTGAGAAGGACGGTCCACCACGGAATCGACCTGGACTTTCTAAACGGCGTATGAGAAAGCTATCTCGGCTGAGCGAATGTAAGATTGGTGTATGGAATACTAGAGGTATAAATGGCAAGATGAGTGAGGTGATTGAAGAGATGAATAAGTATAGACTGGATGTGTTGTGTGTAAGTGAAACCAAAAAGAAGGAAATTGGGGTAGAAGAAGTGAATGGCACGGTGAGTGTGTGATCTGGAGTATTGGATAATATGAGAGGACAGGCTGGTGTAGGTGATTTTAAGTGAAAAGATGAAGAACAACTTGATTCACTGCAGTTGCATAAGTGAGAATTCTCTGGATTCGTTTGAAAGTGAAACTTCAGAGAATTGTAATTGTTGTAGTGTATGCTCCTTGTGACTCGGAACCTTCTGATAAGAAAGAAGATTTCTGGAATGAGCTAAAAGCTGTTTTGAGCCAGTTTGGTGCTAAAGAAAAAATCATAATAGCAGGGGATTTCATTTTTAGGTGTGCAGAATGCAATTTCTGACAATGTTCTGGGTAAGTTTAATGATTCTTGTGTGAATGATAATGGTGAAAGATTAATTGAACTCTGCATTGAGAATGATTTGTGTGTATCTAATACATTTTTCAACCACAAGTATACCCACACATATACTTGGAAAAATCTTACTCTTGGTCAAAAGAGTGCGATAGATTTTGTTGTCTACGATCAGCGTTTGAAACACTTAGTTGTTGACACCTGTGTGACGAGAGGTGCGGATGTTGGTTCTGATCATTACTTGGTAGTGTCACGAGTGAAACTTAATGTTGGTTGGAGGAAAAGGAATAGGAAGAGACCCAGGATAGAAAGAATAAAGGTTGATAGGCTCCTTGAAGAGCATCAGCGGTATTCTGACTTACTCAGAGAACGACTGAAGGATCTGAAGTCTGGTGAGAGGGATGTAGAAAAGAAGTGGGAATGTTTTAAGAACTGTGTTGTCACTGCTGATAAAGAGGTCTGTGGCACCACAATAGTGGGTAACAATAGAGGTCATGCTTGGTGGAATAGTGAGATTGAAGAGGCAGTAAAGAGAAAGAAGGAAGCCTATTTGGGGATGTTACAAGGTAGAGTCTCTGTGGATGAATATCGCTGTAAGAAGCGTGAAGCTGCTAAGCTGGTTCGCCACACTAAGGCAAAAGATAGGAAGGAGAAAGTGGAAAGGCATGAACTGGCTTTTTGGAAAGATAGGAAGTCCTTCTGGAAGTACATGAGACTCAGGAAAAATAGGGGAAACAAAGTTGTAAGTTGTGTGAAGAATGAGATTGGGGAAATGATATGGGAGCCCAATGAGTTAAGTGACAGATGGGGTGAATACTTCTGTGAGTTATTAGATCAGGAAAGCAAAGATGATTCTGAGACAGATGCAGATGATGTCACAATGAGGGATGAAAGCACAGGAGGTATCTCAAGAGAAGAAGTGTGTAAAGCTCTAAAATCTCTTCAGAATGGTAAGGCTCCGGGAGTTGATGGCATAACTGCAGAGATGTTGAAATATGGTGGCGACTCTATAATTGAGTGGTTAACTGAAATTTACCAGTTGTGCTGGGAGTTAGGAATGGTCCCTCAGGATTGGAAGGATGCTATTATTGTTCCCTTGTATAAGGGAAAAGGTGATCAGACTGAATGCAAGAACTATCGTGGTATTAGCCTACTGAGTGTGCCAGGGAAAGTGTTTGGTAAGGTTGTTATTGAAAAAGTACGAGGTCTTACATCATTGAAAGTGTGGGATGTTCAGAGTGGTTTTATGCCTGGTAAAGGCTGCACTAACCAGATTTTTGCATTACGCATGATGATTGAAAAGTATCTGGCTGATGGGAGAAAGTTTTTACTGCCTTCATAGATTTAGAGAAAGCTTATGACTGAGTGAATAGGACACTTTTGTGGAAGGTATTGAATGAATATGGCGTTACTGGGAATCTACTTAATAGTGTAAAAGCCACGTATGCTGGTAGTAGAGCTTGTGTACGAGTGAATGGTGTTTTATCAAAATGGTTTGCCATTGGTGCAGGAGTTAGACACAGTTGTGTAATGTCACCATGGCTGTTTAATATATTTATGGACGCATGCATGCGAGATGCCAAAATTGATAATAGTGGTTTATGTCTTGGTGATATCCATGTGTGCAGATTGCTGTATGCTGATGACACTGTCTTGTTGGCAGAAAGCAAAAGTGAGTTGCAGAGTATGTTGACTCAAATGCACGAAGTTTGCATGAAATTTAAACTGAGTATAAATAAGGAAAAAACCAAAGTGTTGGTGTTTGAGAGAAGAACTGTTAGCACTGAATGTAATGTAAGTATAAATGGCACCGTGATTGACCAGGTGAGTGAGTTTGTGTATTTAGGAAGCATGTTTGACAGAGAGAACAAGTTGGATGGTGAAATCAGTAGGAGAGTGAATTCTTTTTGAAAGTCATAGCTGCTCTGGGAGGTTTTCACAGGAATGATGGGTTCTCTAGAGAGTCCCGCATGGCTGTGTATGAAACAGTAATTGTTCCTACTCTGATGTACGGCAGTGAAACCTGGGTACTACAGAAGAAACATAGGAGTCGTTTGTGTGCTGGAGAAATGCGTTACTTACGTGCGGTTTGTGGCAAAACACGATCTGATTGTGTGAGGAATGAAGATATATTGCAGTTGTGTGATGTGAAGCAAAATGTTGTTAGCAAGGTGGAGACCAATATGCTTCGGTGGTTTGGCCATGTTGAAAGAATGAGTGATGAAATGTTTACTAAGAAAATCTTTTCAGCCCAAGTGGCAGGAAGGAAAGGCAGAGGAAAATCAAGGAAGAAACAGGTGGATCAGGTTCAGGAGTGTCCGCATGAGAAAAAGATTATGAGTATGAAGTATAAAAGATCTTGTGTACGGCGTGTAATGGATATCAGTGAAGCACGAGTTTTATGTCAAGATCGCTGTAAATGGAGAAGTTTGATACGACAACAATAAATAAAAATATCTGGAAGTTTGTATTTCTTTTAGGAGCTAACCTCTGAATCTCAGAGAACAGCTTAGTGATATGTATGTATGTATGTATGATATTATTTCATGTTTAATGAAAAATTACAATATTTTCTTTATCATCATATAAAGTTCAACATGCAATGTATGTAACATAGTTCTTTTTAGTCTGAAACAGCAACAGCTTTATGTATTCATTGAAAAGGAAAGTAACATTTAAGAACAACACAGGAGAGTGGGAACATCGCGGTGGTGGTGGTGGGGATATGATTACGGGAGAAATTTTCGCTCAGTTAGACTTCCATTTTCAGAAATCTATCCTACATTTTCAAGCTGAAATACAAATTTTTATGGAATAAAATATCTAACAACAATACTGGGCAGAAAAAACATTGTGAGAAAAAAATGACGACTAAGAGATAAATCTTTCCTTCGTCTACCTTCCGTTTTCGAAAGTTTGAAAGGATGGAATTTCATTCTCCGATGGAAGGTTTTCTGCATTTAGTAAGGGAATTCTAAAACCTTGCAGAAATAAAAAATATATCCACTGATTGGCTTTGGCCAAGCATTGTAATGCAGGAGATAAGTCACACTGTTCCATTGGCTTAGTAGCACTTGAATATATCAAGCTTTTCAGAAATGAAAGTCTTCTGAGTATGGCCCAAGGTTTGCCATATTTGTAGCAAGCAGGTTAAATTCACTGACTGTTATTAAATGATAATTTGAACATCAGTTAAACTTTCCTCTTGTGAGCAAGGCTTGCTTTGTTTCCAAGCAAACTGCACAGCTTAATTGCTATATTGCTAACAGTTGAACAGCATTCATTGCTAACTTTTTCTTTCTGCTGGTAATATATTTTTTTTCCCATCTCAATATCATACCTTTCTTTTTTTTTTTTTCCTTTCTATTTTTCTCCGTGTCTTTCCTCAAACTTTGGAAAAGGCTGGAATCAATGGAATCTCCAAAATAAGCTTTTTTAAACTGAAAAACTGAACTGCAGTTTTACCCCGCAATTTATGTTTGGACTTCACAATCTGAATGCCAAATAGTTTTCGATGTTTATTTTTCCTGACTTAATTTTATAAATACACCAATCATGCTGAAAGAACTTTCAACAAGGGGACAACGGAAGCACAATAATCAAGGCTTTCACCATTTCTGATAACTTGGAGTCATTGAAAAGAATGACTGCTTTGCCCACCATGCATCAGTTCCTACAAAATTTTGCCTTCCTTATCAAGCTGAAATGCAAACATTTATGAAGAGGGGGGGGGGCATTTAACACCATTATAGAACAGAAGAAATATTAAAAAAAGAATTGATTTTGGGAGAAATTTTCTCTCCACCTACATTTCAGTTTTCACAAATTTTTGCCTTTTTTTACCAGATGTAATGCAAATAATTATGGAATAAAATTATATTTAACAACAATGGGAGGACAGTTAGAACATTGCAAGAAACAGAATTACAATTATGGGAAACTTTTGCTGTGTTTAACTTTCATTTTCATTTATTTTTTCCTCCTTTTACAAGATGAAATACAAACATTTATGGAAAAAGTGACATTTAATGATGATACAGAACATCGAGAAGAAAACAAATTATGATAAGATAAATTTTTGCTCTATCAAACTTCTATTTTGGGAAATTTTTTTGCCTGCCTTTACAAAATGAAATACAAACATTTATGCAAAAATATTTATATTAAACAAAACAGAACAGAGGGAACATCGCTAGGGAAACATCACAATTACAATAGAAATTCCTGCCCCATTTAACTTACATCTTTGGAAATCCTTGAAAGATGGAATTTCATCCCCAGGACAGAAAACTTGTCCCTCATGGACATACGTACATATGCTCAACAAAAAATAAAGCTGCGATTTAAAAAAATACCAGTTACACCAAAGAAATTTCACTTTATAAATGTCACATAGTAGAAAAGCGAGATCTACAGAAGCAGCTGGGATGAATGACTTGAAATCAGGAGACTCCTTCCTGAAGCAGGAAGATTGGCAGGTATGCTATTCACAACATTCTCTCTTTCCTTCCCTTATTCAAAATCTCTTTCTCACAGCTCAGATTCTAAGCATGGAATTTTTGTAGAATGAACTCCTACACCTCTTACACAATATCTTCAAAATATTTATCTTCAGTTTTGCATTGACCTTGAAAAATGACAGAAATGTTCATGAAAAGAGTGGAATTTTGTGAATTCCTAGAAGAACCACATGTCTGAGAAATATGTAGTTGCACAAAGGCAGGCAGTGTTAAACTGGTGTTTCATGGGATAGTGAGTTAAAGAAGCTGTAAAAAAAGAACCATACAGAGGGAGGTTGCAAGGTAAAGCCTCCGAGTATAACTCTAAAAACCATGAAGCAGCAATTCACAGAAGTACAGTTCACCAAAGTAAAGCTATGTGTAAGAAAGATGTGATGGATAGGAAAACTGGTTCTTCTGGGAAGAAAGAAAATTAATCTGGAAGTACATTAAATGTAAAAAAAAAAAAAAAGGTAAGTTAAGTTTTAAAATGTGTGAGGAGAAACAGGATTGAAGAGGTGATCTGGGAGCTTAATAAGTTCAAGTGAAAAATGGAGTTAACACTTCTGTGAGTTTTTGAACATAAAAGCAAAAATGATTTTGGGGTATAAGCAGATATGCCACACAGATACAGTGCTACCACTGACATGCTGTAGTGTGTAAATTACCCCAAAACAAACAAAAAGGGCCCACAATTACAAATTCTATGCATCCTTTGGGGCCCACATTTTATTTCGGATGTTTTTAATATGCCATTTGGCAAAAGTCAAATTCGTGAGGATTAGGGCAAGAATGAAAACAGCCAGCATTGCACCGTCTGTCAAAATTATGTAAATACACAATATAAGATTATGTAAATGTACATATGTCCTGATTAATTTATTAAACCTTTCAGCTCTTTTAATCAATATTGGAACAGTTGAAATTTAAAATTTGAAAAACAAACTTATACTTAATGAGAGCACTGTGAATGATTATACTCTACTAAAAGTTGTACCTCTACTTCAATGATTGTTCGTTAAAAGTCAAAATTGTTCAAAAGTAGTAATCACACCGTTCCTGTGTTTTGAAAAATAAAAACCGCTCTGGTGTTTTGAGCCGACTTAAAATGCATTGTCTTTGTGTAGTTCCATTATGATGAAATTTAGTTGAAAATAATAAAATTTAATTCTGTCAGTACTTGATTTTTTTTTTTTAAAGATTGCTTTCAAAGAGCATAAATTAAAGTGTCAAACAATGTACATTACATTTATTTTTCATTTGCTTATGTAAGTATAAATATTCATTATCTCTTGATTCTTTTGATATCTTAAAAGGACCCAGAATACCTCACAAAGTACCCACTTTTTAAAAATATGTGGGTCCCTAGGACCCAGCTTGATAACAATGCAATGGCAGCTTTGAGATATAAATAAAGAAGGCACTGATTTCAAGAGAAGTAGTTTGTACAGTTACAAAATCTCTGAAATGTTAGCTCCCCTGGAACACATGGCATAACAGCTAAACTATGACAGAACAGCAGCATTATTCGCTGGTTGAAATCAACTGAAATATATGTATGTATACAACTGCACTTCTGCTTTGAAATTAAATTCGTTCTACGACCTGGGAGTTATAAGCTCTTCATGATTGGAAAGACACTACCACTGCTGCTTTGTATTAAGGGAAAAAGGGTTATGCAGCAATTTGTCATGCTCCCTACTTTTAGTTACATGCAAATCATGTACAGGAAAGCACACAAATTAAGTTATCTTTCTGTCTATCATTTTCTCGTGCAAGAACTGCACTTCTGCTTTGAAATGTGAATTTGGCAAAATGTTCTTCTTTCTCATGGACAGAAAGAACTGCGCAAGATTTCATACACCATTCCTTCCACCATTGGCCTGCCTGTCGATATTTATTTTGTGCTTCTAACAGCCTGATTGAAGAAATTATTTCTGTGATTTATAGACATGTATGCACAAAAGATTATCCATATTTGATCTTCCATTCATCTATCTGTCTGTCCATCTGCAGGAACAACATTTCAAAATCCAGATTGCTTAAATTATTTCCCTATTTGATGGAGAAAATATGTATATATGCATAGGAATTTATTCAAAACAACATGTATACATGCATAGAAATTTTATATATACAAAAAAAACAACATGCATACGAATTTTGATATCTTCTTTTGTCCATCAGTTTTCTCAGAAATTATATCTTCACTTTTAAAGAATACATTGAAGAAATTCGTTCTATGACTAATAAAGATAGGCACGCATGAGATCCACCAATGAGTACCCATCCTGCACAAACTATTTTTCACTTCAAAATGTTGGATTGTTAACATTCTTTCTCTGCCCTATAGGGAAAACCACGAACATACAATTTAAGCCATCTCTCTATCTGTCAATTCATTAATTGATTCTTCATTCGCAAAGACTATATCTCTGCTTCTAATAAGCAGAATGAAGAAATTCATTTTCTATGACTAATAATAATAAAAAAAAATGCACGGACTATGAAGGTCTGTCCTTCCCTTCATTTATCAGTCTGCAGAAATGACACCTAGCTATTAGAAGCACACATATGACAAACTGATGAACGGACGGAAAAATGTTGGAAACCTTATGCTCAAGTTTTTTTCTAAGGCTCACAGAATTTTAACAATCCTACATTTTTAAGGAATACTATTTCTGCAGATAAACAGACAAATGGTGAAAGGAAATACATATATCAATAATTTTGTGCACATTCCTATCCCTGAGTCACAGAATTTCTTCAATCTGGCTGTTAGAAGTGGAGACATAATTGCACAGACAACAGAAATTGACAGATAGAAAGATACCTGAAATCTTATGCTCATGTTTACCCACATAGGGCAGAAGAACAATCTTAACAATCAGAAATTACGAAGCTGAAATATTGTTTATGCAAAATGGACAGACATAACTAATCTTGTGTGCATGCCTGTCTCTACTACCCATAGAAATAATTTCTTCAATCTGGTCATTAAATGTGGAAACATAACTTCAGAGGGATGGACAGTTAGACCAATTGACAATTGGAAGGGGTGATGCCTGTGAAATCTTTTTCAGTTCTTTCAGCAAATCAACATTTCAAAACGGAAGTACAGTTCTTGAAGGTTTATGGCCAACCCAGATCACATGGTTTCCCATACACAATTTTCATGTAACTGAAAGGTGGGAATGTGATGAACCGACAGTAGGTGAGGAATTTGCCCACAACAATTGTATGTAGGAATCAGCTTGCTGAGTGTGCTGTGGCAAGTTTCTGGAAATATCTTTATTGATGGGGTACACGGAATTGATGTCAGAGAAAATGAAGGATGTACAGAGAAGCTTTATGTTTGGTAAGAGCTACACTCATTTTTGCATTAATTATGTTGACAGAAAAGTATTTGTCTATTAGAAAGAATTTTGTGGCATTTGTGGATTTGGAGAAGACATAAGATGCAGAAAACAGATTGCTTTGTGTGAAGGTTTTCAAAAAGTATGGCATAACTGGGAATTTACTAGGTTATATAAATACTTTGCTTACAGGCAAATTTAAATGGTACTCCATCTAGTTGTTCTATTATTGGTGCAGAAGTCAGACAATACCATGTAATATTTCAATAATTGTTCAAAATATTTATGGATGCCCACATACAAGATGACAAAATAGACAGTACTGGTTTATGTTTGTGAAATTTCTGTGTGTGCAAGTTCCTGCTACCCGAGTTTGTTGTCCAGAATGAATGAAGTGAACTTCAAACTGGGTACAGATAAAGGAAACATCAAAGCCAGAACTTTTGAGTAAGGTGTTTTACACTACTGAATGCAAGACATGTATCAATACTACAGAGTTTATTAATCACATAAATTAATTTGTGTATTTAGGAAGCACATTTGACTGAGAAAGCAATCTGCATGGTGAAATTACTAGGTGAGTGAATTTAGTTGTGGATGTCTTGTTTCATAAGGATATCACAACAGTTGATGAGCTGTGAGAAAGGTCCTGAGTGGCTGTTTGTGAAAGTGCAATTGTTCCTACTCTATTACATGGTTGAGAAACCTTTGTATTGCAACAAAGACATAGAAGTTGTCTGCGTGCTAAAGAGATGCATTAGTTACGGATTCATGACAAGACTTATTCTGATCATTTGTGGAATGAAGATGCGTAATGTGAAGCAAAATGTCATAGGCAGAATGGAAGCAATATTCTGAGGCGTTCTCGTTCTGGCCAAGTTGAAAGAACAAGTGATGAGGAGGTAAAGATAATATATGAAGTCCAAATGACAGGAAAGAAAGTTAAAGGAAAGTGGAGGAAATCATGGAAAGATCAGATTCAGAAAGTTTGAGCTGTGTACCAAGATAGCTGTAAATGGTGATGTTTGATCTACACTGGTGTGCATAAATTAATGAAGTAAACATAAATTCAAATATTTTAATGAAACTTGCAAAGAATTTAATAAAACTTTGTACGGACATATATTTTGACATAACTTGTCAAAATTCTGTAAAGTACAAAATAATGAGTATTTTGGTCATGATAAATCTGGCGAGCATGTAAACATCCAGATTTAGATGTCAGTGTTTCAGAGTCCATTTGGGCATTAATAAGGTCGCCTCTAACAGCTATACAGGACTCACAATAAGGTAGTTGATGAATTTCAACTTGCTGTCCTAAAGCATCCCACTGAAGTGCATAAATCATGAAGTTTATGAAACTTCCTTAATTTACGCACTTCAGTGAACAATTTAAATTCATCAGTAATTTTAGTTTAGTGGACTTCCTTTGAACAGCTAACCTCTAAATCTCTCAGAACAGCTTACTGATATGTACCTCCGTGGAGCCAGTTTGAGTCAATGAAAATCTCCAGGAAACCAGCGTGGCATGCTTTACAGGACATGATCATAACTGCCATTATCAAGGACAGAATAGATACACTAAGAACAACCTGGTGACTGTGGGTTGCTGGGGACTATCAAAAGGTAATGGTGAAACATCAGATTGTAAGGCACAAGTACGCTAGACTTAGTACTATCTGAATGCGCTTCATTAAGCCCAATTCGTGGAATAAAAATGAATTTGTCAAGTTCTGATTAGCCATCTACATTGGAAAACAATATGCCTGCTCTAAAGAATAATCATCTTCATATTTGAGACTGCAACAGAATTAAAAACCTTTTCTTAATTACATGCACAGTTTTATCATCAATGTCAGCAACTTTTTATTTACCTACACACATGCACTAGGGTTTATATAAGTTTACTTAATAAATAAATAAAAAAGAAAACTAGATTTTTCAAGCACCTATGGTTTTTTTCCAGAACTTCTAACACAGAATTTTGGGCTTTACACATCCTATAACCAATTGAATACAGAACGTGCATGCCACTTCATGTACCATTCATAACCTGGTACATCCAAAGTTCTTAGAAGTGGTAAATGTAGGAAAGAACCAAGCTGCACAGAGAGAACAATTACTCAAATGTTCAGTACTTGCAAAGTTTTCTATAATGCTTAGCTTTCAATTAAGTTCTTGCTCCAGCTTAAGAATTTCGTTGAAATCAATGAAGAAATTATTAAGCTTCATGAATACACAGAATAACAAAGCATACAATCGAAGTACAATTTCAGTGTTTCAAGCACATTTACTATGTTTCACAAGTTTTAGAAGCAGGGTGAAGATGGCATTTTCACATTAATCACTTGTGCCTAAATTCATTTCTTTTGTATCAAGTATCCCACACACTGGAAGGGTTACACGTTTCACATCTTATTCTGTCTCCTAAGACACTGCACTGCATCCTTTTCTGCTTTTTTCTTCACTTTGAGAAAATACAGAATTTTGTCACTATTTTTTGTTTGTTTGTTGCTGCTGCTTGAGATTGGTCATGATAATAAAGAGAGGCTACTGATATAATGGAAAAGTACTAATTTCTCAAACTAAAACACTAAAGGAGAAGACAAAAGTGAAACAAATGCTTATTCATTTACCTGTGGCATATTACCAACACAAGTAATGATGTAATCATGTACTGTAATCAAAACAGAAACTATTTAAATCTTAAGTAGAATGTTTCAGTTTTTTTCTAGTTCTTGCTCAATCTTTACAATTACTTGCTTTTCATTCTTAATTGTCATCCTTAAACTTTGATTTGATGAAAACCCCAGATCAACACTCCTAATTTCAGCATGATTCTCATGACTGCTAATATCCATTTGTAATAATGCTCCAGTTGTTGAACACTGAGTAGGAACTGTATTATTTGTCATATAAGGTTATCGTAAAAAATGTACTTCGTCACCTTCATTGACATTACACATTTGTTCAGGTGTGACAGTCCAATGAAGGTGATGAGGTACGTTTTTTTATGATAACCTTATTCAGGGTTTCTACTGATTTCCAATGAACCAAATTCATGACTTTTTCATGACATCTTCAGTTAAATTCATGACTTCTCGACAATGCAAGGCACAACGACAACCATTCTAGACTCATAATCTAAAGTCCCAGGTTATTTTTTATTTTTACAAACACTGGATTAATTCCATGTGACAATAGTTTAGGCAAAACTGATGTGTCTATAATATCATTGCTGCTAAAATGGTTATATGGAAGATTGGGGGGGGGGGGTTAATGAACTCCTACCTGAAAGCCAGTTGAGATGAAAGCTGAATGTAATTCTTCTGTCACTAAAATTGCTTGTTAACATGAATAATGTAATTATGTATGACTTGCACTATGCCATTCACCAAATTCTATGTGTTTAAGGAAATAAAAAAAAAAACTTACAAGTTTTTATTAAGGCAATATAAAAACTATGAATGCACAAAATTTATGGAGACTGAAATTTCACAGTGAAAGACTGTGTTTAAGTATCTTAGCTAAACTTGTTATCTCAGAATCTAGAACTTCAGCTTCTTCTTTTGCCTTTTCTATATAAGCTTTCTGTTCTTAGACTGCTCTCCTTTTACGATTGGCCACTTCATCTTCATCAGATTTCTTCTTTTTTAAGCCTTCTACTCTTTTTGATGAAGCATTTTTGACAGCTAATATCACTGATTTTGCGATTCCACATTCAGTTCTTTCTCACTATTAGCTAAACCACTTAACGATTGTATTGCACTGTAAACATTTCTTTCTGCAACAACTGCATCTTCTAAGTTTTCAATTAAAAGTTCTTTGTTAACAGAAAAACCTCTCTTTCAACTGCAGCATTGCCATGAAACATGCATAGCAGCTTCTGTAAAAACTTGATAAAGTCATGGTTTGCACTTTGTAGTAAATTATCAAGTTTGTCCTCCTTAGGATTGAACTGTTTCAGTTGTTTTTTAGAAGATTCACAAAATTGCAAATATTCCCTCTTCACAACATCAGCTTTTGATGAAAGCCATATGCTTTTTGACACAAATACTTGCAATGCAATTGTCACTTGAGAATCTCTCAAAATGGAACTCTGCATAACATCAGGTGACAAACGTTTTCAACCCGATGATCAGGCCTCTCTCAAAGCCCATAAATTGTGTAAATCGACGTCTCTGGCTTCTACCCGGCATTCTTGTCACTCTGTACTCTTGCATGCGTCAGCTGGTGCTTTTCGCTTTCATGGGGCATCCACTACATGCTGGTTTATCAGGGTGCCAATTCGTGTTTTCTTCAAGGTGAGCAAACTTGTCTTCATTCAGGTGCCTATACAAAAAAGACAATTTCATGACCACCCACTCAATTTGATTACTTTTACATTACTTCATGACCACCCACTCAATTTGATTACTTTTACATTACTTCATGACCACCTGCTCAATTTCATTACTTTTTCATGACCTTCATGACTTTCATGACCAGCAGACACCCTGTTATTATATGACAAATAATACAGTATAATTGAATGGTGTGCAAGAAGATGTGAGTTTCGAGTAACAATATCAAAATATACTGAGTAGGAACTGTTCTTTTAATAACCTTTCACAGAACAGTTAATGCTAAAAACATAAAACAATCATTTGCAAGGAATGTAGGGGGTTATAATGTGCACAAAGAACAAGCACAATCCTTAAAATGTGGATGCTTCTACCAATTCATCAATGAAACCTGCAGGTAAACCTTTACAGTAGAGTTAGAGAGAATTGGTGGGAATGCACAGCCACAAAGAGGGGATAAGATGCAAATAACCACAAAAAAAAAAAAAAAAAAAGTTCTTCAAAGACTTCCACTATAAAACTAATCCACAAAGCATGCTGCTGACACCACACTGTTACCTGATAGACATCTCCTTGTCTGTTTCACTTCCATTTTAGGATTACCATGGCTTGAAAATTCACTGCACTGGTTCTCCCTTGGAACCAGTGGTTTAAATCAGAGATGGACTACTCATCAAACAGAAATAGACATGCTCACTGGGAATGAAACGAAGTAAATTAATTTTCACCAACCATCCCAGCAGTGCATGCCACAGAGTTACGATTGCACCTTGTAGAATGGACGACAGTGGCAATAGTAAGCCTGCAGGCAAATTCCAGGAATAAACTTCCTTAATACACTTTATTACTGCACCACTTTACACAAATTCACAAACTTTAAAAGATGGGCATCATTCCCTTTGATAAATAGCATTTCAATATGTCAAGGGTTACAGAGACAGCAATGTTACAGAAATATTGTTTCATACATATTGCGACGTATATGTCTATTTTAACTCTCTTTCTCACATGTAAATTTTTTACATATGCTCTCTTCTGAATGTTACATCTGACTTTTCAAATTTCTCCAATGCTTTTGCAGCAACTGGCAGCAAGCCAGTAGCAAACAAAAAGCTATTCTCTGAATAAAGCATGAGGTGCTGATGAGACAGCCTATCAACCAAGTACTACTTTCTGCTATATAATATTGAGAGTGTGACTTGTTCTACTAATGTTGTTATAGTCCAAGCTGGTTTTACTAATGATGTTACAGTTCAAGTCATTTCTACTAATGCAATCATAGTTCAAGCTGCTTACGTTGGAATTGAGAACTGTGTTTAGTGCCAAATGGAGTTGCAAGTCAACAACTACGGCCAAAACAAAAGACAATTAACCTGTAAAGCTGCAAGTTCCAATTCCAAACCTTAGTTTTTCATATCCTGACCATTACATCATTCATTGAAGTGCTAAGTATTATCTAGTGACAATTATTTAACCACAAGTGACTAAATATTTAATTGAAATTTTATGATATGTAAATCGATTTTTTCTTTCTTTCTTTTCTCTCTCTCTCTTTAAAGCAGCAATATGAGTCTCAGTCACGGTCCACCATGAATTTATGCAGTCGCTGCCATCATGCGGGTGCACCTGATAAGCTACACCCTAACACGCAAACAAAGCTAAGATTGGGAAGAGGACAGTGCAGAAGGTGGAACAGCCAAGGTCACCAGACACTGCTGTGAACCAGATGCAAACACCTGCTATTATTCAACCAATATGTGTCTATCTTGCTCTTCAGAGCCACATGTAATGGAGGAGACAACACTTACATTCCTGCACTCTACATAAACAGAAGGAAGTGATGTCATCACGAGCAGCCCACCTAGAGCTACAATGAAGGGAAGAAGTAACACAATCTCTCTCTGTACTACTGTGCAGGCAGCAAACAGAGAAACCTTCATGAGTAGTGCGTAATCTGATTCAGCAACAGAAGTGACACTTTACCATTCAAGCCGAAAAATCCAGGACTGTCACAGGATCCTTCACACACACTCACACACACACACACACATACACACACATTCAAAGCTCAAGTGTAATAAAATTCCAGGATTTTTAAGGACCTGTGTGAATCCTGAGACACACAAGCACACACACACACACACACACACACACACACAAAACAATAACACTGTAATCACCTGGGCTTTGTCCCTCTGTTCCTTAGGTGCACCTTTGTACATGTCAAGCAACAGCTTCACCTCTTTCTGGGCTTCTTGTGATTTTCTGCAAGGACATTTGAAATATGCAGAAAAAAATACTAGGTACAATAAAATGCTTAAGAAAAAAATTAACATCCTGTGAGGTAAAAAATAAAAAAAATAAAAAAAAATGCAATTACAGAAAAAGTAAAATGCAGGTGGATATCATAAAACAAAGCATTTTAAGTTCAGTAACACAAATATGGAGATGTTTCAATGTGGTGCAATGTTACTAACCATTATAAATTTATTTCTAGCCTGAGATAATCAATGATAATTTATCTGGTGAAACATTTTTGTACGTAAGTTAATCAAAACGTAAGGTCAATGCTCTCATTAAGTAGGCAAGCAGAGCTGCAGCAGATTCCTATTTGGCGAGGGGAGGACATGTGGCCTTCACACGTGGCGGATGCAATCACTAATCTTCTAACCGCAGTTACCCAGCAGTTGTAAGGGCGTAAACATGGCTGCTTGTTTGTCGGAATGCTCCATCATCGAGCAGTGGAAGTGTAGTGAGATTTTTATGGGCTGAGGATGTGCAACTCACTGAAATTCATCGTAGGATGCTTGTGCAATATGGGGAGGACAAGTGTATGAGCCAGAGACATGTGTACAAGTGGATAGAGAAGTTTTAAGCCAGTAGAACGAATGTGTTTGATGAAGCTCACTTAGGTCGTCTGTTGACTTCTCGCACAAAGGACCATCTGGATCGCATCGATGCACTCATTAAAGAAGATCATCGGGTTACTCTGTCTGAGATCGCCCAAAAGGTATACGTTAGCTACTGTTCTACATTCTCAATAGTGCATGACGATCTTGAATATCATAAAGTGTGTGCCAGATGGGTGCCAAGGCAGTTGTCTGATGCACACAAGCAGCAGAGCCTGGAAATTGGCAGAAATTTTTTGCAGCAGTAAGAGTCAGATCTCAGTATTTTGGAGAGGATTGCCACTGGGGATGAAACATGGGCCCATCATTATGACCCCGAGAGCAAAAGGCAAAGCAGGGAGTGGAAATATCTGAGTTCCCCCAGGCAAAAAGAAGTTCAAAGTTGCCCCTTCGGCACGGAAATTAATGCAAACTTTTTTTTTTTTTTTTTTGACATGAAAGGACCCATCGTTGAACACTATCAAGCACAGGGTGACTCAATTAACAGTCGGTCATATTGTGACTTGCTGAAAGACAAATTAAAACCAGCAATTTAGACAAAACGATAGGGAATGTTATCCAAAAACGTTCTGTTGCTGCGTGACAACACCCGTCCACATATAGCATTAGCAACTCAACAAACAATTACCAAGCTGAAGTTTGAGGAGTTACCACCACATTCTGCTTATAGCCCCAATCTGGTGCTGTGTGACTTTCATGTCTTTGGGCCTCTGAAAGACGCTTCGCCAGGCCGCTGTTTTGAAAGTGATGTCCAAGTATGGTAAACGGTGCACTCACGGCTGCAGGAACATCCCAAAACATTCCTCTCTGCAGGAATCCAGAAGCTTGTAGACAGATATAAAATATGCAATGAACGACATGGGGACTATGTTAAGAAATAAGGTAATTGTTATCTGTATGGCTCTTAGTATCTTTAATATATGACAACGTTGACCTCACTTTTCGATTTACCCTCGTACATTTCAAGTGTGTTCTATGTTGAAGTTCTACAAAAGCACCTACGGACCCCTACCCCACCCCAACAATACAAGCTGTGGTGTTTTGCCTGGACTGCACACTCATGATATCTGGCTGCTAGAAGCAGAGAAATCTATCAGCAGTGTCTGGGAGCTGTCACCGTACAGGAAACATTACATCAGTATTATGAGTATGACACAAGGTAGGTGGTGGTGGTTGGGGTAGTAGCCAGTATATATGAAGAAAGATGTGCTTGTAAATAACATTTTTCATTAATACGATGAATAAAAATTAACCCAAAACAAAGAAACAAAATTCGCAAAACTGGCATGTAAGCGAAAAAATAAGATGTCAATGGCAATGTTCAAAATGAGGCAATATTTTGCACTTTACTAATACTGAGGCACAACTGAGGTCTGATAACTCCTGAAATAACACTTCATGAGTAATCTGTCACACTAAACAAATATTGCAGAACTTTGAAAAATCAATCAAAAGTATCAATTTATGTATTTGAAATGACAAAAAAGCTTCAGCTTATAAGATGTTTTTCATCATACTTATTATCAGTGCTTTTTTTTCTGTAGAAAAAGGTGACAGAACTCTTAAACATATGTTGCTGAAAAAACAGGACAGTTGACTTAATAAAATGCAAATCAATTTCTTGAATATTGTTTTCTAAGCCTCATGAAAATGGTGTTTCCGACCCTACATTGCTACGTGATTCTGATTTGTCTTTGTGCAACCTACCCCTCCCAGAGGTTTGTACATGCTTAGCTGAACCACCCTGTGTGTGTGTGTGTGTATAGTCTCCTCCATGTTACGCCCGCTTACTTTCGAATTTCATCCACCCATCTCACACGTGGTCTTTTTCTGGGTCCTTTCCTGTACCTTGGAATCCAGTCTAAAATTTCGGCTGTCCATCGATGGTCTGTCCTTCTGGCAATATGTCCAGCCCATTGCCATATACACTATCTACCAACAAGTAATTGGACACCTGTGATAGCAAAGGAAAGCGAAGTTTATTCACCTTCAATAGTTGGTGGAGCCTCCACGAGCGGCGATTACAGCTGCGACCCTCCGGGGCATACTCTCAACCAGGCGTTGTACGACGGCTAGCAGTATTTTCTTCCGCTCGGCTTGGAGAACACAGGTCAGTTCCTTCACCGATTTTGGACGGTAGGGGGCACCCCTTAAGTCGACGCTCCAACTCGTCCCAGAGGTGCTCGATAGGGTTAAGGTCCGGGCTCTGCGCAGGCCAGTCCATTCGATTAACCCCATTGTCACCATACCAAGCCATGGTGGACCTCGCAACACGACAGGTGGCATTGTCATCCTAAAAGTAACGTGGGTCCACTCCGTAAATCTGCCACAACGTAGGAAGCGCATGGTCATCCAAAATGGTGCAGTAGGTCTTGGCGTTGAGTCTACCAGGTATTGCGACCAAAGGTCCCGTGTCATACCAGGAGAAACACCCCCATGGCATAATTCCACGGCTGCCGAACACTCACAGATGGCACAATACATTCCGGCAGGAGGCGTTCTCCTGGCAGACGCCAAACCCAGACCCTGCCATTCGAACGGTAGAGGGTGAACCTTGATTAATCGCTCCAGAGAACCTGTTTCCACTGTTCAACGGTCTACTGTAGACGTTCTTTGCACCACGTTAGCCGAGCAGCGCTATTGGACTTGGTGATCAAAGGCTTGTGGGTGGCAGCACGTCCATGATAGCCGAGCAGATGGGCTTCCTTACGGATGATATTCATCGAAAGAACACTCCCGGATGCCTGTTGAAACTCCTCGCGGATGTGGCCCATCGATTTGGTGCGGTTCTTCCGAATTTCTCTTGGCCAGCACCCGTCGGGGCACATTCCGACAGTCACCTCTCATCTTCCACTTGCCAATTACGTAGGCCACTGTCGATTTTGGGTACTTCAACTCGCTGGATATGTCACGTATGGATTCGCCATTTCTGTGATACCAGACGATTACACCTTTCTCAAAATCAGAGAGCTCCGAACTGCGTGGCATCATGCATGCAACTGGTTGTGTTGTTGTTTCCCACACGATATTTAACGGCGGCGGCAATGATGTGTATCAGGACCACAGATATCGTCGATTGCAGGGGTGTCCAATTACTTGTTGGTAGATAGTGTATATATATAGCTTTTTAAAAAATAACACAAAAAGGATGCTTAATTGACATATCACTGGTCAATGCAGACTTGCTATAAAGCAATGTAAAAATATATATCCGAGTTATCAAGTTAACAACAACAAAATTTTTTTTAAAAATCCAAACAGTTAAAGAGTTTCATGTAAGCCCTCTTCACAATTTAAGAGTATCATTTTTTTTTAAGGTGGGCACTGTATAACAGGTACAAAAAAAAAAAAAAAAAAAAAAAAAAAAGAGAAAGAGAAAGAAATTTTGTCAGCAACTCTACTGCTGTCAAAAGGTGGATATTTTCAGTATAACATGAAGAAAATATCTACCTTCTGCTCCTTGCATATGAAGTCAATAATTCAAGATTTAGCCAAAATTATAAAGATCAATGGTTTCCTTTTTGTACAATCTTTTTATGATGTTGTAGCAGTAACATACTACTCTATTTCATATGCATGTAAATTTATTAAACTATGTATTTAACTTACATAGGAAAAATACTGAGCAACAAAAGAAACAACATACAACACAAAATTTTGAAAAAACACTGAATTTGAAATTCATACTGACTATACTTACAATCAGTGTATGCATTTAATCACTTACTTTATAACTAAAGAATGTTACCTGGTGACAAGACTTCTTGCAATAACATTGTAAGAATACCATACAAAAACATTATACCTGCCCATAATCGTGACTCCCATCAACAACCCCATGATCCTAAACCTTGAATTAGTAACTTTATGTGCAACAAACACACAGAGAATGTACATAATTTCTTTCTATTTTATTTTTTTGCCACATATTATTCTCTCTCTCTCTCTCTCTCTCTGAGCTGTGAAGAGGCATTGGCCTAAAACAATTATTTCATTCAACAATTCTTGATTTTACTACAATTCAGCATTTATTGGTTTCACACAACATGCAACTACATAAACAAAATTAGTTCGAAAATCTTCAATAATGTTTTATGCACATGTCAAAATCTTTCAGCACACATCAATACTGATGACACCCATAAACTAAAGAACCAAAAATAGGTGACTTTCTGGTAAACTTCAAGCCTTAATAAATAACAAAGTTAAAACTGGATATGATAGTATGACAAATAATACTACCCACCCAATTTTTCACTTCATTTTGAAAAGGGGAGGGGGTTAGTTAAATAACATTTAAGGTTAAAAGGAATTGCTCATCTTTAAGGCAACTGATTCGAGGAGAGTGATGTAACTAAACCTTCAAGAGAAAGCAGGACAATATCTGCATTTAGCCCAGGATCTCAACCCAGGCCTACAGGGGTTAGACAAAATAATGTGAACACTTGGAAAACAGGCAATATATATTTAGTAATAAGGTGTTGGACCATCGTTTGTCTTTAACACAGCTTCCAATTCTTGAAATAGATTCATACTGCTTTTGAAAAATCCCCAGTGGAATGCTGTACCATTTGCCTATCAGAATATCAGCCAACTGCCTCAGAGATGTAGGAGCAGGGAATCTGCTGCTCACACTGCTTTCCAAAACTATCCATAGTGGCTCGACAATGTTCAAGTCAAATGTTGAAGTTCATCTTGGTGCTCCTCAAACCAAAACTGTTCTGGCTGTGTGTATGGGAGCATTATCATCTTGAAAGTGGCATCATATTTGGGAAACAACATTTGACCATAAGATGCACATGGTCACTTAGAATGTCCAAGTACTTGCTGGCATTAACTTGACCATGTAGGGTGCTGATGGGGTTAGTTGAATTACAAGACGTGGCAGCCCAAATCACCACATATCCCCCCCCCAAACATTTGACAGTCGGAACCAGACATTCTGAATTGTATGCTTCCTTGGAGGTTCTCCACACACAAACCTACCTGTTGGGAATAATGTAAATGAGACTCTTCGGACCATATCACACATTTCCAGTCATCAGCTGTACAGATTTTACACTCATGACACCATCTTTTCTGCGTTGTAGTGTTGATTTCCATGATTAAAGGTTTAGCAATTGCAGCTCTTCCATTGGATGTTGGCTTTGTCAAGTTATCTGTAGACTGTTTTTGTGGAAACCAGGTTTTCTAGGTGGATATTGAGTTCTGCTGTCACTCTTGCTGCAGTAGTTCTGTGTTGTTTGGGCATAATCCTTGTTAGTGTTTCACAGTCCCTGTCATTCAATCTGTTTTTGCTCACAGGGTGAGGAGTTAAGGTGACCTTTGAAAAAGGTGAGAAAGGTGACAAATTTTTTTTAAAAGGTGACTTAAAGGTGACAAATTTTTTTAAAAAGGTGACTTAAAGGTGATTAAGAGACTTCTTGCCAATAGCACAAAACAAATATGGTTACAAAGAAATATTTTTTTTTTATACTCCCCTACCAAAAAAGGCAAAGTAAGATCATAATATTTTTTTTGTTATGGTCTTAGATGGGGTATGGCCATTTTATTGCCATTATATAATTTTACAGGAAAAAAAAAATTACACAAAATTCTGAAAATCTAATGACATACAATTCTCTTCAATGTTCCAGAAAAACAATTCCGAATAAAAAAAAAAAACTGTTTGGCTTACTGTTTTCTAGGCATTTTAGCAAACAATGATGTAATTATACTTGATTTTCTTTTCTCAAGATTCTTCTGAATGATTTCCACTTTCTTTTCTCTCACTCTTTCTTCCGTTTGCATACATTTTACTCCCTCGAGCAAGCCTTCAGGTAATTTTGCTCCCTTTAAATAATTTTTTTCGAGTGCTTTCTTCAGTTTAGCCGAAGTTTCCAAAAAGAGTTCTTCTCTTGCCTCCTTAGTTTGTATGTTTTTTTTTTCTTGTCATTCAGAGCAGCAGTCTCACATTTGATTGACTTTTTTTTATCTTTTCCACCTTCTTCATAATCTGCCCTTTTTTTGTTCTCCTTTTAGCTTTTCTTCTAATTCGATTTTCTTTTTCTCCTTACATTATTCCATAAAGACAGTGTACTTTGAATGTGCTTGTTGTTTGTACTTAATGAGTTTTGGATTGGTTGGTTAATTGATGTTAATGGCGCAAGGGCCATGGTTGGCCAAAGAGCGCCAAACAAAAGACATCAAAACAAAACAAAATCAATAAAAAACGTACACAAGGTTAAAAACAGGCTGATGTGGTAAAAATGAAATATGATAGTGAACAAGTTAAAATCTAGATAAGTTTAAAAAAGTCAATATCTTGTAAAAACGAAAACACTGCTTTCATGTCGCAGGCTTCGCCAATAATGGTTTGCAGCGTAGCTGCTCCTTCGTCCAACAGATGAGAGTGAAAATGACGAAAACGATGATCACAAAACCGAACACAAGTACACAAAACATGAAGGACAGTGAGACGACAGTTGCACGCCTCACACACCGGGACACTCTCGCCACACAGCAAAAAGCGGTGAGTAAAACGACAGTGCCCAATGCGGAGACGTGCAAGAACAACTTCCTCAGGACGGTTCTTCCACAAACTAGACTTCCATATTCCGATCTGTGGTTTGATGGCATAGAGTTTATTGCTGCCCTGCTGAGACCACAGGGACTGCCACTCATCCATAACAAATTTCCGGATCAACGGCCGATAATCTCGGAAAGACAGTGGCAGCCGAGCTGGCGACATGGAGGAAACAGACCTGGCAGAGAGATCTGCCAGCTCGTTACCCCGGATCCCAACATGGCCAGGAACCCAACAGAATCGGACCAGGAAGCCATCACTTTCCAAAGTTCCAAGAAGACGACGGACATCACGGATGACAGGTGAGTCCGTGTCCTCTGGAGAAGATAAAACTTGGATGACGGACTGGGAATCAGAGCAAACCATAGTGCGACGATGTGATCGAGACTGTATGTGGCACAAAGCAAGGTGTACCGCATGCATCTCTGCCGAAAAGATGGTGGATTCAGGCGGAAGCCTCTCAGCATGTGAGGCATCGCCACACACAAAAGCGGAACAACGACATCCCCGGATTTCGAGCCATCGGTGAACACAGGCACGAAATCCGGGTAGACAGACTGTATTTCAGCAAAGAGCTGCTGGTACACCAGAGCAGGAGTGGAAGACTTTGGCCACACACAAAGAGAAAGGTCAGCCGTTGCTTGAACGGGATGCCAAGGAGGTTGGTTAAAAAGGGTGGTCAAACCAATCCTGGACAAGTTGAGACCAGCATCGCGCACTATGGCAGACATCCGAATCCCGAACGTCGGAACACAGGAGGGGCGGTTGGAAAATAAGCGGACACAGTCCGGTTGGAAGATGGAACCATGCAGCGGATGATCAGGAAGAGATTTCAGTTTTGTGTAAAACTGAAGAGACAGCTGCTTACGACGGATGCATAACGGCGGCTCATGAGCCTCCGCAAACAGGCTATGCACGGGATAGGTACGGAAAGCACCAGTACATAGCCGTAACGCCTGGTGATGGACGGGGTCCAAAGGCTTTAAAACCGATGGACGTGCTGAACCGTAATGCATCCGAAGTCTAACTTTGACCGAATCAGGGAATGGTAAATGTGAAGCATTGAGCACCTGTCAGCCTCCCAAGATGTTCGAGAGAGGACCTTCAGGATACTCAATGACTTCGTGCACCTCACCTTCAAAGACTGGATGTGAGGTCGGAAGGTGAGTGCTCGGTCAAAAGTTAGCCCAAGGAACTTGACTTCTGACACCACAGGGATGGTAGAACACCCCAGACAGAGGCTGGGGTCTGGGTGAAGACCCCGTATGCGGCAAAAATGCACGCAAACGGTCTTCTGTGTCGAGAAGCCAAATCCATTATGGGAAGCCCAGATAGAGATCTTAGTAATGGCCGACTGCAGCTGCCTCTCAATGGTGCGCATGTTGACAGATGCGCAAGAGATCTGCAGATCATCCACGTACATGGAGCCACGAACCGTCGGAGGAAGTAGAGTGAAAATATGATTTACACGAAGGATGAACAATGTCACAGAAAGAATGGAGCCTTGAGGGACACCCTGCTCTTGTGGGTATAACGCAGAGAGGGTCGATCCGAAGCGCACACGGAACATCCGGTTCTGGAGAAATCCGGCAATGAAGGTTGGCAAATTTCCCCGCAATCCGCAGTCACGCAGATCACGGAGAATGCCGTATCTCCAGGTTCGATCGTAAGCTTTTTCCATGTCGAAGAACACGGAGACCATGTGCTGACGCCGGACAAACGCCTCCCGGACAGATGTCTCAAGGCGAAGATGATGATCGGAGGTGGAACGGAATTTCCGAAATCCACTCTGATGAGGTGAAAGAAGGTGATGTGATTCCAAATAAAAAACCAAACGAAAATTGATGATGCGCTCTAGTACTTTGCAAAGGCAGCTCGTCATAGCAATTGGTCGGTAGTTCAACGGGTTAGCGGGATCTTTACCAGGTTTGAGAACAGGAACGACAATGGCAGTGTGCCAAGATTCGGGAAAGTCACGCTCGTGCCAGATCCTGTTAAACAGGACCAGCAGCCATTCAAGAGATGACGGAGAAAGGTGCTTCAGCATTTCATAATGGATGTTATCCGGTCCGACAGATGTTCGGCTGGACCGATTCAGGGCAATCTTCAGTTCGACGGCAGTCAGCGAGCTGTTATAATCGGCAGCAGAAAACGGTCCAAAGGAAACCTTGGATCGTTCAAGCCGCGGCTGTACCTGCCGGAACGAAGCAGCGTAATTGCGGCTGCTGGACACCGACGAAAATGCGGCGCCCAGACAGTCAGCAATACCCTGAGCGTCAGCAACCGTTCCTCCACCACTCTCAAGAATGGAGATTTCCCCAGAAGGGTACTTACCCCGAATCTTGCGGATCCTGTCCCAAACGATCTTAGAGCTGGTAGTAGTGTTAATCCCGGATACGTAACGTATCCAAGATTCCCGTTGGCTACGATGACGTACCAAACGCGCGTAAGATTTGGCTCTCTTGAAAGCAGTAGGTTCGCGTCGGTGGGGTACCGGCGAAACCTACCCCAAGCCCGATGTTGGGCCTGACGAGCCGCCTTGCAAGTGGAATTCCACCAAGGTTGCGGGCAACGTGGAAGTTTAGTCGACGTCTTGGGGATGGTAGGTTCTGCCGCTTGCACAATACAATCCGTAACCGCCGCAACAGCTTCATCGATCGTACCCGAGGTCACCATGTCTGGAGTAATGGTCGCTGAAGCCGTGAATGAGTCCCACTTGGCTCGATCGATAGCCCATCTAGCAGGGCGAGTAGGATGACGGTACCCGTCACCTGCTAGACGGAGAAAGATGGGAAAGTGGTCACTGCCAAGGGGATCATCAGACACGCTCCAGGACCAGTCAGGATAGAAGGATGGCGAACTCAAGGACAGATCAATGGCTGAGTACGAGCGAGTGGGTTCCTGAAAGTAAGTGACTGCCCCGGTGTTGTGGAAACAGAGGGACGTGTTGGAGAGAAGGGACTCAACAACACGGCCCCTGGAGTCACGAGTGATAGAACCCCACAACGGATTGTGTGCATTGAAATCTCCTAAGATGAAGAAAGGAGGCGGCAGCTGGTCAACTAAATCTTCCAGATCCGAAAGGCTTACAGCTTCAGTTGGTGGTATGTAGATGGAACACACCGCGAGCAGAGTGTTCACAGATAGTCGCACTGCCACCGCCTGCAAAGTCGTCCGAAGGGCAACCGCAGTGACAGGGACACCATGAGGGACAACGACGGCCACTCCTCCGCAGGCAATTACGCCGTCCTGGTGATCTTTGCGGAAAAAAGAATGTCTCCGCAGCAAAGGAGTGTCCGTCGTGCGAAGCTTTGTCTCCTGGAGACACACGCACACGGGTGTGTGCGAAGACAGTAAGCCTTTTAAATCGTCAATGCGTGAACGCAGACCTCGGCAATTCCACTGAATGAGCGTAGCCAGAATGAAAAATAAAAGGAAAGGATGAAAAAATGAAAATGACAGACGACTAGAATGTCTCTGAGTCGTCCATCAGCTCCTGGGCCTGGGTCCCAGTGCTGGCAGAGGATGTTTTCTGCACAATGGATGTTTTAGGTGTCGATGTTAATGGCGCCTTGGATTCAATGCGGCGAGACTTCAGTGCCTCCAATCCGGCAGCAACAATGTCCTCAAAAACATAAGGACACCGCGCTGGGATGGTCACCTCAGTCTGCACCGCAACAGCAGCCTTCTGGACCACAACCGATGCATAGGAGCGCTGGCCTGTTGGTAGAGGAGCTATCCGCCGTCTAGCCTCAGGATAAGACAGATGTTCGGTCGTCTTCAGGCGTTGGATAGCCTGCTCCTCGATCCACTTTGGGCACTGCTTAGAAGAAGTCGGGTGAGATCCCTCGCAATTTACACAATGATCCGCCTCAGCGGAGCAATCCGCCAAAGAGTGTTCTGTGGAACCACAGCGACCACACTTTGCTACATTATGGCAAGACTGCTGGGAGTGACCGTAATGCTGGCACTTGAAACATCTCAAGGGGTTCGGGATGTACGGTCGAACATCGAGCCGCAAGTACCCCGCCTTGATGGAAGTTGGCAGGGTAGGGGAGTCAAAAGTGAGCACGATGTTCCGGGAGGGAATAGACTTCCCATCCCGCCGGAAAGGAATACGCCGAACCCCAGTGACATGTTGTTCCCCAAGTTCTTCCAGCAATTCCTCATCGCTGCATTCCAGCAGGTCGCGGGAGTTGATAACACCGCGAGAGGAATTGAGGAAACCATGGGGCGATATTTGGACGGGAACGTCCAGCAGAACGGTCGTCACCAGCAAGGTGGCACTGTGGCGTGGATTTGATGTCTCCACAAGAAGATCCCCTGACGGGAGCTTCTTAACACTCTTTGGTGAGCCCGCAACGGCCTGAAGAGCCTTATTAATCCAAAAAGGACTCTTCGAACTGAGGGATTGTGCAGGAGCAATAGAATGGATTAGAAGAAACAGAGCATTACAGTTGGAACTGAGTAGTTTCTTAGTGGAGGAGGGTGTCCCATCCTCCACATGGCGCTTCAAAGGAACAGCATGGGAAACACTTTGATTTGCCATGAGAAGAAAAATAGATTCGTCCGCCAACCTCCCCACCCACTACCGAGCCCAACGAGGGAGAGCCGAAGGTCCGCAAGCCCAAGAGGACGCAGGACACGGCTCCAGGGATAGTCAGCGGATATAGCAAGTTGGTAGGGCAGACACACGCTCAGCGTGCACCCAGACTTTCCCGTGCCCAGAGAACACCCCTTTGGCATGCCCACCCTATCCCCAAACTCACCCAGCCGAACAGAACGACAAGCCGCTAGAAGTCTGGACGCAACTCGGCCACAGACTTCCTGACCAGGAGTGGGTTAGCTCCCAGCCTCCCGTTTAGGGTGAAGCAGAGGGCAAAGAGGAGTGTTGGCATCTGGAGACACTACAACCCGGCCCCCAAATACCTCAGCCTACAGCATCCTCATTTCCACCTGTACGGGTCACCGCACACGGCAAACATGCAGGCAGGTCTAAGCTAACCAGCTCCGGAAAAACAGAAAATGTAACATAAAAGAGAAAAGACAGGGAAGTGAACGAGGAACAAAACCTGGAGCTGGCGCCTCATTACAACCTCAGCAGCCTACAACTCAGGCGGGTACATGTCAATAAAATAACGAAAGACGAAAAAGCAAAATGATAAGAGAAAATCGGCTCGGGCCGTGGGGGCGCCGCTCCCCAAATAACTAGAAAACCAGTTATCTCCGTGCGGGGAGCTTTGGATTAATGGGCACAAAAAGAAAATTAGGATATTGTTTCAAAGCATCCCTAACAGTCCGTACACTGTTTAAAAATCTTTCGGTCATTGCTGATTTATCTCCTCGTAATATATGCTTAGAAATGAAAAATCATATCTCTATGTCAGTATTTCCATTTGACAAAGTAAGAGCGGCCTTTATGACTTTTGCAACATTTGAAAACTCTATATCTTTTGATAATGAGTCCCTTTTTTGAGATGTGTTGTTGCCAGTAATCTACAGTTTTGTTTTCAAATGCTGTATCATCTTTTTCCAGTTACAAAATTTTCTATTCATCTAACAAATAATCCACTTGAACATGAAATGGCACAATTTTTGCAACTTTCATTATGTCTCTGCAGCTTCTATCATTCAGTCATTCTTTTGGGTCTAAAAATCTAAAAGTTTCAAGTGATCCATTTGATAAACAAGTCTTTTCCATCACATGCTTGCAAGCAGTAATATAGTGCATTTGAGCTTCCTTCAGAAATAACAAATAATCACTTTCTTTCAGTTTAGAAAGCTTGTCTGACCTTTTCATTAATGACAAGTTCAAGAGGAAGCAGATTACCTACTGTAAACAGTTCATCAAGATCAACTTTAGAAAAATTAGTGATTTTTCTAATGACAGCAGTCTTCAAAACATGAGCCATGAAGGTCTGAAGAACGTTCCCTATTTCTTTATGCAATTTGTGGATCATGGGTGCTTGGCACTGAAAATGTTGTGTGAACTTCGTGAATAGTTCTGCTGATGAAATAATGAAATGAAGTTCAGCTTTTATTGAAGGTTTTTTAAGGCACTCACAACAGCCTTGTAGGATCTGGATTGAAGAGCAGCAGAATTTTTCTCAGAGGCATGTGCTGAAGGAAACAGAACTGAATAATGTCCCACTGCTATAAAAAGTGTTGGCTGAAGGCCCCAAGGCAAGCCACCTTGTTGTTGCATGTTTCAAAAATTTGTGGTGTGGAATGTTATATTTAGATTGGATTTTTCAAACTCTTCCCAATGGGCAGGCCAACTGTCAAAATAATGGTAAATGTTGTTCAGCAGCTCAGAAGCTTCTTCACCTAAACACTCCGATAATTTTACATATGCATTATATGGATATTGCAGGTACCTATGTTTATAGGACTTGCCCCTTGTGTCTCCTGGACATTACTATTAAAAAGCCTAAAACCTTTTTTATTAAAATTAGGTTCATCTGATCCAAGCATTACGAATCTGTTTTGTGATAAATTGGCCTCAGAAAGTGCTTCACGTAGTTTTTTACGCAATGTTACACCATCCACTTTACCTAAAAAGAAAGTTCTGAGGTGTCTTGTCGTTATGCCACATTTGCTTTCTGACCAAAATGTGATGGTTGTTTACAGCTCCTTTTTATCTTTAACATTAGTTGTTTCATCATAACTCAATGTGTAGTACGATGAACATGCTTCCTCTAACATAAATATATATTATGATATTGCAATCTATTGGTGGGAACTGATCTTCACTTAACAGGTCGTTTTTGATGCTTCAGGTAATGTTCCCTGTAGGTTGGTGGTGGTATCGTAAACTTCAGTACAAATTTTGAAGGTAACAATCCATTTTTTGATGTAAATATGACAAAGATGGTAAGTCAGATAATACCCGAAAACTTTAAAATTTCGTCGTCCCAGAGCGGGAATTGAATCCGTGTCTCCCAGATAGCGCCTGGGTATGCTAACCACTACGCCACCCAGAACGACCAAGCCTCAAGTTTCTGATTAATTTGAATATAACCATCACAGGATTCACTAGTCAAAGCAACCAGCATTCATGTTTAGCGAATCTGGAGGTTAGGAATCCTATCCCGTGATTGCCCGGAGAAGCAGATAGATCATGAATGGAATGCGGGATAACACCATACAATACAAATTTTGAAGATGTCAACCCGTTTTTTGGTGCAAATATGACAAGGATGGTAAAGTTAGACAATATCTGAAAACTTGAAAATCTTACCATCTTATTCTTCCAGATTAAACTTCATCATTTCCTCCACTAAAGAGTTCATTAGAAAACTCCCTCCTAGCATTGAACCCTCTGACAAAATGTTTACTCTGGATGTAGTCTCTCTCTTCCCTTCAGTCCCTCTTTTCCATATGCTGCTAGTACAATTGCAAAAAGAAAACCAATCACTTTCTGGCCCACTTCAAGTTCAACAACAAATACTACTGTCAGCAAGAAGGACTTCCGATAGGTTCACCTCTCTCTCCACTTCTGGCTGAAGTTTTCGTGCAACATATCGAAGAAAAACAGTCATGGAACACAATCTACAACTTTCCATTTGGCTTCGATATGTTGATGATATTTTTGTAATTTGGCCACACAATAGAACTTACCTTGAATCTCTTCTTGAAATGTTTTCCCTAAAGTTCCCATCAATAAAATTCACTATCAATGAAGAATCAGCAAGGCATTGACTTTTTGGATGTCCACCTGGCAAGGCAAGGGAATCATCTCAACAGATCTGTCACTTTCCATGGATCCTTCTCTTATAAGATGTGTAAACTTTTCAAAACTATGGGCTATGCTCTCACAGTGAAACCAAACCCTACTGCAATAATGTGCCTGCTTAAAGACAGGGATCCTGTCTCACCCTTGGACACCCCTGGAGTTTATGCAATTTCCATTTCAACTTCCTCTGGTCTCTCAGTGTATATTGGAAGCACATACTGAAGCATCAAAACAAGACTTGGTGAACACAAAAAAGATGTTTCCAATGGTCTTCCAAAGACAGTTTTATCTGCATTAACCCTTGAAGACACCTCTGCAGTTCCCATTTGGAAAGAAACCAAAAAAGTTGCCCCTTTCATCAACAATGCATCTCTGCATTTCCAAGAGAGCATTGAGATTTTGTTCACCAAAAACTGCAATTCAGTGACCCCTCACCTAATCCCATTTATTTGGATCCCTCTTCTAAACTCTGGCAACATTTCCAACACCCCAACTTCAAATTATAGTGACGATTAAGGGCAAAACACGTAACAATATTAACAAATAAAGGTAACTTGATCACGCTAGTTACGTTAACTGAAAACTTTTACAAAAAGTTCGTAAGTTGGAAGCTTTCGACCTAAGAAGGTCGAAAGCTTCCAACTTACGAACTTTTTGTAAAAGTTTTCAGTTAACGTAACTAGCGTGATCAAGTTACCTTTATTTGTTCAAATTATAGTTCTGGCACCCAGCCCATCCAGTCGATCGCGGGTGATCAAGGTAGTAGGATAACCAAAAGCTGCCGCTAAGCGAACCTTTTACAGTACACGACTCTGTGTGTTTTGCTCAAATTATATGTTTATGCATTTTTGTCGCGTGAAGCCTGAGTTTTAAACTAAGCTAAATTCATTTTACTTCATATTTATAGTCCTCTACTACTCTTTACCATTCCCACAGATGAAAGATTTATGTGAAATTTAGTGAATGCAACCTTATCACATGGAAGTAAGGAACTACTCTTAACAGTATTAATAAATTATGTTCTTACTTCAGCTGCTGTTTTAAATCTCTTATAATTTCAGCATCAGATTTCCCTTTATCTCTGACATCGCAATTTTCCTCCTCACGATTATAGTGATCATCTTCCTTTTCTTTCTTGATGGAGATTTCTTCTTTAACAATAACATGAGCAGGGAGACAACTGGAAGATCCTGACGACGTGTTGAAATTTTCCTCCTTTATACTGATTGCGCCGTCAATAATAGCATTTGAAGACTGCCAGAAAAGAAATTTTAGAAAACTTAGAAACACATTGAGTAGATAATTAGATTGAATAGTGAAATAAAAGATGACATTTGATATTATTTCTAATGAGAAAATGCTGAAGACATTGAAAAAAATGGAAAAAGAAAAAAGCTGAAAATGAACAGCACTGAGAAAAGTGAAAAAACTATGTGAAAAGCCACGACTACAGATTAATCAAGACAAGAATAAATTTCTTAAAGTTTCCAGAAACAGTAACCAAAAAGAAAGTAATCCTTTTTTTAGATGACAACATGCAGCTTGTGAACATTAACTCTTTTTAAGTATCTTGGAACAGTATAAAAAAACTCTATAAACACAATTAACATTGAGACTTGGGTTAGAATTCAAGCAGCAAATGGCGCTTATGTAAGGGTCGCCTGATATGAAATGATAATTTAATTGATCCAAAGGGCAACTGTGAACAAATGCAGATTAATTAACAGACAGCAGGCAGTTATGGTGAATATTACATATTTGTGTAACTGTAATATTTAGTAGCCATTTCTGTCAGAAGCCCAAAGGAAGATTCCTTTGTTAGAAAGGAAAGGCATTAGGCAATCCAGCTTCAGACAGACAGTCATTCATAGCACAGCGTATTTTGTGTACATGGGATAGGTGGTCAATTACCATAAACAAAGAGGTCTAACACATCAAAACTGAAGAAGAAGAATCACCTCTGTACCTAACGGCACTTGGCATTGTGAAAGCCACTGTTAAGTTGGAATAATATCGGGAAGTAATGCAAGTGAGTTGCTGGATGAACAGATGAGCAAAGAAAATGTATTTTCATATGTATTAGAAATGCAGCTGTACTGTGCTATACTGTCTGCTATTCTTGGAAGTAATTTAATGAAAACAAGAATTTTGGCAAACACATGCTCCGAAATAGTTTCACACACTCAGTTATGCAGAGACACGAGAGGACTAAGAGAGTGTGTCAGGCTCAGACCAGGAGACTGAGACAGAGTTTGCCAAACTCTTGTTTTCTCCTCAATCCAGAATAGCAGATATAAATGTCAGTTGACCTTTTAATAAAACATCTGTTACGTTTAAAAGCAGCCTGATCGGCCATTATGTCCATTTCCATTGATGAATAAAACACCTTTCAGCCACCTTGGTCATCAAATGAATGTATAGTAAAGATTAGGTAGTGGCTCGCTTATGGAGAGATTGAGTAGAATAAAAACAGTTTAAGTTGTCAAAAGAGATTAAAACAAATGTATTGAAACCTTCTGTGAGCTTCTGACAGGGTAGCCAAAGAGTGGCCCCAGCCTTACAGCTTACTTTCCCCTATAATGTTTATTTTCAAGAAGAACTCTCTCAAAGACACTTAGAACAGAAATATATAAAATCATCTGACTCATTGTGATGTACAGAACAGAATTTATACTGAGAAAAGTACACCCTACAGGGTTTTGGAAAAAAAAAAAAGAAATCTTAGAAGAATATTTCACCCACAAGATAATGAAATGGGAGAATAAACACAAAGAATAGAATAATGAAATTTTTCATGTGCACAGATTACAAGGTTCAAACAGTTAGCGAAGAAAAAGAATATGCAGTATGTTGAAGTATTTTTGTAAAACAGAGAGAGAGAAAAAAAAAAAAAACATGGAAGAAAACACAGAAGACATTACAACTATCTGTGCATTAGTTTACTCTTACAACAACATTTACCATTTCTGTGAAAAATACTATAGGTGGAAACTGAAATATGCACACAATGTTATATGATGCTAATTAGATCTTTTGGCTCAAAGTTTAAGTACATTAATTTTAACTTAGTAATTTGCCTGAAACAAACTAAGCAGTACTCTTTTCTTATTCTTAGCCTTCAAATGCAATTAAACATATCACAAAACAGCAATGGCACTTAAGAAATACTGACATAGTAATAAGTTACCTAAGAAAAGAGACAGATCCCAAATGCTTCTGGCTTTGTTTATTACGAAAAACATGAATAAGGTGGCTGCTGGTTTACAGAAATAGAATTTCTTGGCCATGTGACCATGTGCATAATTTTTTTTTTACCTGAAAAAATTTGGTGACTACGTTTATCTGATTTGGGTTTATTACCATGTCATTAAAATAATAAATAACGAGACAGAAGATCAATGAGGCACATTTATTTGAAGTGTCAGTGTTAAGTGCATATGGCGTACAGAATACACATATCAAACAGCAAAATCACTTTATGACAGTTTACATAGCAGGAGTATGCAAATCCTACTATGGCACTTCAAAGGTTACACAAAAAACAGCACCATGTCCAGTAACTGAAAATAAAAGGAGCTCTTACCACAAGGACTTAAAAAATTCTGTTGTTTTGCCTATTTTTAATACATGCATTTGACTTACCTATGAATTAAGATGCAGTATGAGTGCATGTACTTGTGGATCTGAATGAGAAAAACACATGCACGATTTCTTCACTTCTGAGAACTGTTCTTAATTCTTGTGTATTAGCAGCAGTTTTTCCACATGCATAGCATTTTAGTCACGCCCTAATACTCTATTCTAAAAAAATTCTAAGTACCCATCAAAACAATTAATACAAGTGCATTATGACAACTTCAGAACTCATTAAATTATCAAACATTTTTACTATAAAGTTGTATTAATATAAAAAAGAAAAAAAACTTCAGCAGAAAGAATTCTTTTGATGTAGACAACCAACATAATTATTTTTAGAACTATTTACGCATCGCTTTTTTTTTTTTTTTTTTCTTCAAGTTTTTGCTTTTTACTAGATTCAATGCAAAAATCTTTCTCCTGAAGGTCATCCCACATCTTTACACTGCTATTATTACAAATTTGAGGAAACTGTCTTTTTGATTACTTAGATGCAATTTTTACAAATATAAATTTCTCTGCAACACAAATGCATTAAGAAAATATTATATTACAAATTAATGAGCTCTTAAAAAGTTCATGACCAAGTAAACACGATGCTTCTACGAAGGTCTTTAATAATCATGGTATAACTGGGAATCTGTTTAAACATGTGAAACCTAGGCTATGTATGTGGCATTAGAGCATGTGTATTGAAATGGTTTTCTATTGGTGCAGGAGACAGACAAGGTTGTGTAAAGTCATTATGACCATTATATACAGTGGTGGCAAAAATCGTGGAAACTTTTTTGAAATTTTAATGTTTTGCAACTTATAGGAAATGTTATTTTGCACCAAATGCAAATGTTTATATGTCAATTTAAAGAAAATGTAATGATGAATTCAATACAAAAAAAAAAAAAAAAAAAAAAAAAAAAAAAGAATGAAAATATATGCAGTACAAAAAAAGTTATGCAGGGAATACTGCAATCATGCTGAATACCCTGTAATATATTTACGATTTTAATGTACACTGATGTTCAAAATTAAGAGAATTTGCACATTTTGTCGAATTTCTGAAAAACTAATGGACACATTTTAATGAAATTTGGTGTGGATACACAGTTATATAAGAGAAAAAATTACACCATACAACAGTCATGGTATGCACTCATGATCGTCAGGAAAGCTCATAAGCGCAGGAATGTCCAAAATTCACATTGCAAGATCAAACATAAAATTACGCTAATATGGGGTATGGTCCCCTCTCACAGTCATACAGCTCTCACAGCGTGACATCATACTGGAAACGAGGCAGTTGAAGAGTCCCTGTGGCAGTCGGTCCCACTCCTGCCGCAACACAGTTTTCAGCTCCTGGATGGTTCTCGGAGGGGGATGGCGAGTTCACATCTGGCTGGCCAATCAATTTGGCGAATATCCTCACTTTCAAGATAATCATCAACCAGGTGAGCCTTATGTGGACGAGCGTTGTCATCCATAAAAAGGAACCGAGGGCCAACTGCGCCCCTGAAAAGTCGAACATAGGGCTGTAAGATCTCATTTCTATACCTCTCAGCAGTCAGGGCGCCTCTGTCAAACAAATGGAGAGGTGTGCGGCCGTCCAATATGGTGCCTACCTATACCATGAATGGCACCTCCGCTGCCATAGCGGTCCCTTTCTCAGATGTTGGAGGAAAGGTATCGGGTCCCAGGATCTCTCCAGATGAAGGTACGTCGAGAATCAGTGTCCAGGCTGAATCGTGACTCGTCTGTGAAGAGAACGTTACCCCACTGAAGTCTGGTCCAAGGCTGATGTTGTCTGCACCATGCTAAACGCGCTATCTTATGTGCTGAAGTGAGCGGGACGCAAACGGCGGGTCTTCTGGAAAAAGCCCTTTCTCATGAAGCCTTCGGGGAAATAGTAACCCTTGAAACTTGGGTTCCAGTGGCGGCATGCAGCTCACAATATAGCTGTGCAGCTGTAGCAGTCCTGTGGCACCTCGCTGAAAGTGCCAAATAACGATCTTCATTGGCCGTCGTGGCTCTTGGACGACCTTGCCCAGGCCTTCTCGATATGGATCCGGTGTCCTTAAACTGTTTCCACAAATCGCAAACGACACTGGGCATTACATTGAGCTCTGTAGCAACCTGCACTTGCGATTGCCCTGCCTCCAATCTATCGACGATCCTCCACCTCATTCCGTCATCAATACGTTCGTGGCAACTCATTTTACCCGACTGCTTATGAAATTGAACCAATTCCTGCACGAAACACAACGAATGTTGCCGAGGAGTACGAGCGAACTAATCGCGGAAAAAGCCACGTGTGCTTTTCATGCTTTCCGCTGTCACAGCTCCGCCCACACGCATGTGTACGCTTACGTATTCGACACTGCACATTTGCATTCTTATTCAGTGGCATAATTTGTACCTTTGGCTCCATAATTTTTGTGAAAATCGACATAATGTGCAAATTCTCTTAATTTTGAACACCAGTGTACTATCAGTATTTAGTAGGGTTGCCTTTATTCTTTAAAACCGCATCACATCAACGTCTCATTGAGCCAACAAGTGTTTGAAGCTGTGCCTTCATTATTACGTGGTGCCAGGAAGCAATTATAGCATCAATTACTTGCCTTTTATTTGATAGACGCCTCATTCGTACAAGGCTTTTCAAACGATGCCACAAATTTTCTATCGGATTCAGATTAGGGCTGTTTCCTGGCCAGGTCAACAATGGAATGGACTTTGTTGTGAACCACTCATTGCATATTTTTGCTATGTGGCAGGGAGCTGAATCCTGCTGAAAAAGAAACGGTGCATTGTTGGGAAAGAGATCCCTGATGGGAAGTAGCAGTTTTGGTTCCAGGATGGTGTCAATGTATGTTCTTGTGTTCAGCGTGCCGCCGATTACATGAAGGCGGCCAACACTATTTGCTGCCATACAAGCCCAAATCATAACGCTTTTTCTCTCCAAATAACTTGCTTCGACCGATAGCACTGTTCGGCAATTTTTTTTTTTTCGAGCCCTGACACCATTCTTGCCGATTCTTATGTAAAATGACCTCCTGAAGCCGAATATGACCTCCGTTTCCCCCCATCACCCACCATTTTCGGGGAGGCCCCCCCACCTAATTTTATCACTTTCCGATAATTTGGAGGGATGAAAAGGATTATTTCAGCCTTTACATTTCTTCTGAGGGGCTACAGAGGTGAAAAGTTATAAAACATGAACATCTGTAGCAAGGATGTAGATTTGGGGGATTTGCCCCCCCAAATTGTAAAGAAATCATTAAAAATGATGGATTTTTTATGATCTTTTTATCAATTTTCGGTAATATGTTATGGACATGAATTTTATTTGGAGGGGTGAAAAGGATTATTTATTTTAGCTGTAAAGAATAATATATAAAAAGTAAAATACAAATGTAAAGTATAATAAATAAATAAGATAAGTACCTTCATTTGGTGCTTGCTTTCCTTTTGTACCCTGAGGTAGAAGTTTCTCGTACCAAACACCAGCAGTACTCTGCTAACATGCTCGTATTCCACTTCCCTGAAAATCTCCTCTTGATCTTAATGATGTCTTGATGGAATCGTTCCCCGTGTTCATCGGAAACTGCTCCTAAATTTTCAGAGAAGTCCAGGTGTGAGTGCAGGAAATGCACTTTAAGAGACATGTTACACCCCATGGCCTTGTACGCTGACAGCAATTCCTCGACATGAGCGGCATAATCATCACTTTTGTTGTTACACAAAAAGTTGTTACACACGTTTTGGAATGCAAGCCAAGCTCTTTTTTCTTTTAGATTCAGGTGTTCAATAAACGTCGAATCTTTGGAAAGTTGCCTAATTTGGGGCCCACGAAAACTCCTTCCTTGATTTTAGTCACACTAAGACGAGAAAATTTATTTTTCAAAAATTAAAATGCATCACCTGTCTTGTCCATTGTTTTTCACAAACTGTTTGATCAATCCCAGTTTGATGTGCAAAGGCGGCAAGTAAATATTTTCCTTCGGGACCAGAGGATCATGAATGACATTTTTCTGACCGGGAGTAAAACTTTCTCGCAGAGGCCAGTTCCGTACGATGTAATGTTTGTCTCGTGCTCGGCTGTCCCATTCACATAGGAAGCAGAAGTATTTTGTGAAGCCTGATTGCAGACCCGCGAGTACAGCAACAACTTTTAAGTCAGCGCAAAGTTTCCAATTATAATCATTATAACAGATTTTATCAAGGATTCGGCTGATGTTTTCGTACGTCTCCTCCATATCCACAGAGTATGCAACCGGGACTGATGGTAACTCATTCCCATTGCCCAACAGGACAACTTTCAAGCTTGTCTTTGATGAGTCTATAAACAGTCACCATTTGTCTGAGTCACATGTCATCTTCAGTTCTATCATCAATGCATTTGAATTAGGGCAGAACACTAAGCCTTCATCTTCCGAAAAAAGTAATTGCAGGGTTGACTGTCTGGTCATGTAAGAAGAGATTTTTACGCTCTTTTCTAAGAGATTCCACTGCTGAAGTCGAGATCCAAGAAGTTGAGATTTAGTCTTAGGTAACTCCAAATCCCTGACGAGATCATTCAATTCCGACTGAGTAACGAGGTGAGGTTTTCGATGAGCTGAATCAGCAGAACACTCTTCATCATCGGTGGACGTATCATGTGATGGTCCAAGCTGTGGCTCAATGTATGTCACATCCGTTTCTGGCTCTAGAGTATAGGTTTTTGGGGGCACTGGGATTGGCAATGATTCGTTGTGAGGAACTGGTCTTGGAGCTGAAGGGATATTAGGATACTGAATTGTATGCTTACTTTTGTTGCTAGATAACCCGACGGTGGAAGTCATACAAAAGTAACAATCTGTGAGATGACAGCGAGGTTCGCGCCAAACCACGGGCACAGCAAATGGCATTGATTTACGGGTACCTTTGAGCCATTTGGTCAAGCTACTGTAACAAGTAGTGCAGCAAACTGTGGGAGCCCAATTCTTGTCCTGATCGCCAACTTTGCAATCAAAGTAAAATTTATCAGCAGTTTTAAGAAGCGGAGAAAAGGGTTTTCGTAAAAGTCAATTCCCCGCAAACATAGCAGAATCTATCGGGATGATTTATACACTCGCGTGGCATAATTAAACAGTAAATAAATGCTCTATATTAATCACAAATTACACATACTGTAATTCACTTGGAAAAGGCCGGAGTAAACAAATTTCTACCGTTTGACACAATTTAAACAACTTGGAAACACAGAATCCCCGCCTAGAACACCGACAAGTAGACTCAACGATCGCTACAGATCAACTGAGGGAAGATAATGCTTACAGTGCAGGATTATCGTGATAAGAGCAATGCAAGTTTGACCTTGTCAAAGCCCGTGCAAACCTGTGCGCGATTCCCGTGGGAAACTGTTCGCGCGAGGTTTTGAGAGCCAGCGTGGTAGAGTGAATGTTCCGAACTGTTGCTATATATTTTTATTATTTGCGGGTTTTTTTTTGGGGGAGGATGAGAGGGGCTGGAAGCTGGAATACGTAGCAAATAAGTGAAAAAATTGCCAAAAAAACCCCCGGAAAAATCAATCATTTGTAATGATTTCTTTACAATTGGGGGGGGGGGGGGGAACCCTCCCAAATCTACCTCCTTGATACAGATGTTCATGTTTTATAACTTTTCACCTCTGTAGCCCCTCAGAAGAAATGTAAAGGCTGAAATAATCCTTTTCATCCCTCCAAATTATCGGAAAGTGATAAAATTAGGGGGGGGGCCTCCCCCGAAAACGGTGGGTAATGGGGGAAAACGGGGGTCATATTCGGATTCAGGAGGTTGTTTTACATAAAAATCAGCAGGAACGGTGTCAGGGCCGATTTTCATGCTGACGAGTGTAGTCTGCCCATCCAATGTGTTCTTTTGCCCACTGTAGTAGTTTCTTGTGCTGCTGTAGATTCAGATATAGCTTTTTTTTTCTCGGAATCCTACCTCTTAGTCCCATATCTGATAGTCTGCTTCTTATCGTTCTTGAACTGACAGAAACACCAGTTGAACACAGGTCAGCACTGATAGCCTCAGATGAAATTTTTCTGTCCTTCAGACAGTCTTTTTTCTTCTGTCATCAATAGCTTTTGTGCACTTTTTTCAGCCTTTCCTGGTTTGTTTTTCAGTGACTGTTTCCTGATAACGAAAACAGCACTTTTGTACACCAGATGTTGTCCCTGAACCACCTACTTGCCTTGCAATTTCAGCATACGAAAGACCCGATTCATGTAATAAAACAATCCTGGTCCTTTTCGTGGGTGACTAATCAACTCTTTTCTTTGGTGCCATTGCTGTACTCATTATCTACACGTTAAATTTAAAGAAATACAAAAAATATTAACACAATCTGCAATAACGCTTCAGTTACACCGCTAACAGTCTTTCTTCTACAGAACAAACAACAAAACTAACATTCCTCAACTTCTCACAAGATGTATTGCAGCGACTGCCATTTGATTGGTTCACAGAACAAAGACTGTGATTGGCCAGTAGGGTTTGCACTAACAATCCGCTTCTTAACCGAATCACACTTGTGTTTCTTTTTCATATTAAAGTAAGCATAACGTTTTTGTACTGCATATATTTGTATTCTGTTTTATGTATTGAATTCAGCATTATAATTTCTTTAAATTGACATATAAACATTTGCATTTGGTGCAAAATATCATTTTCTATTAGCCTGCAAATTTGCAAAACATGAAAATTTCAAAGTGTCCACAATTTTTGCCACCACTGTATATGTGTGCATGTATACGTGATGCCAAAATAGACAATACTGCTTTATATCTCGATAATATCCATGTGTGCAGGTTGTTGTGTTATATACTGATGACAGTCCTGATTGCAGAGAGCAACAGTGAGTTGCAGAGTATAATGTCTAGGATGAACGGAGTACTATGAGGCTTAAACTTAGTGCACATACATGAGACAGACAGACAGACACACACACACACAGGAAAAGCTGAACTTTAAAAAAAAACAGGTAAAAAAATTACGATGCACTGCAAAAAAAAAAAAAAATAAATAAAAAAAAATGAAGATAACGGAGCACGAGCACGACAGAATTGTAAACTGTAATTTATTTATGTAAATATCTAACTGGAGTATGTCACTGTACTGTATTCGCAATATAAAATTACTGAATTCAAAACAAAATACAATGGTTTAAAAAAAGAAGCCATTGCTTCAAATAGTTTTTTCTTGTTTTGTTGTACTTGCTAGAACATCAGCTCAACTTTCCTCTTGCAAGCCTTGCTTTTCTTCTCAGCAAGTTCCATAACCATATTTATTTATCTTTTGATGATTCTACAGCGGTCAGCATCCACTGCTTAATTTTTCTTTCTTCCGATATCTTTCCCTTTTCATTTCTTTATGAAAAGGGAAAGATATCGGAAGAAAGAAAATTACTAAATTCATCTATCATTTTGAAAGAACTTTTAGCTTAAGGACCACTACTGCATGATGTCAAAGCTATCACCATTTTAGATAAATGGTGTAACTTTGAGAATATAAATACTTTTAAATACTATACACCAATTCTTACAAATTTCAGAACTTCGTCATTTCCCTTCTTGGAAAATTTTCTCTCCCTTATCAAGCTGAAATGCAAACCATTATGGAGAAAATTAACATTTAACAATAATACAGGACAGTGGGAACATCGTGAAAAACGTATAATGATAATGAAACAAATCTTCACTATGTCCGACTTCCGATTTCGGAAAATTTCCTCCCATTTTCAGGCTAAAATACAATTATTTATGGAATAAAATATTTAACAATACTGTAGACAAAGACAACATCGCAAGAAAAAAGAAATTGCAATTACGGAGAAAAATTACTCCATTTTCAAAACTGTTCCCAGGCGGAAAACGACCCCCACCCCACCCCTGCACACACACACAAACACATCAAGATACCTTCAAAATTTCTTTTCAGTTTTGTGTCACTCTTGAGAAAAACCCAAATGGTGACGAAAAAACGTAATTCCTCCAACCTGTGTAAGAAATTCATGCCTAAAAATTTCAGGGCATTTTCTTGCTCCATTCTTTTACTTTTGGAAATTGTTGCTTACAGTTCAAAGCTGAAATACAAAAATTTATGCAATAAAATGATATTTAACAACAATACTGAATGGGGGCAACATCATGAGAAAAAAATTGCAATTGCAGGAAAAATCTTCACTTCATTTAACATCCGCTTTCCAAAGTTTTGAAAAACGAAAGACTGTCCACAGACAGAAAACTACCCCATCCCTTAACCCTCCCAAAATTTCTCTTCAGTTTAGCATCGATATCGAGAACACCCAAATGACGATGAAAAATGCAGAATTCAAGAAGAATCTCATGCCTGAAATAAGGAAAAAACTAAAAGTTATAGTTTTTGAGTGAGGAACTGTTAGTTCTGGGAATGCAAGAACAGACTATATGGTACAAAGATACACCTGGTGAATGAGTTTGTATATTTAGGAAGCATGTTTGAGAAAGAAAACAGATTAGATGGTGAAATTAGTAGGTAAGTGAATTCAACATTAAAAGTCTTAGCTGCCTTAAGAGGATTTCACAGGACTGATGATTTCTCTAAAAGTTTGTGAATGACTGTATGAGTGTTATTATTCCTGTTGTTAGTAGGGTGAAGATTACTATTCTGAGGTGGTTTGGCCATATTGAAAGAATGAGTGGTGAGATGCTAACTAATGAGAATTTATTCAGCACTAGTGGAATGAAAGAAAGGTAGAGAAAAGCCAATGATATCATAGAAGGACCAGATTCAGCAATGTCTTCCAGTTAAGTTTTAAAAACCACGAAATTAAAAAGTCCTTGAAGTTTTGTCTAAGGGCAAGGTCAAACAGTTCTTTGAATCTTAGCAACCTGTTTGGCACCAAAGTCAATACCAATGGAACTTAAACTATTCAGATGTTCTCTGTTTTGCATACATGCTGACAAAAACACGTCCAAATACTTTTTTTCATAAGCCACTACCACATTCTCCAAAAAGTGTCTGGCAATATTATGTGGCATTAAATACCTTTCTACAGTATATATACACAGGACAACATACGATTATCTGACTGGATATACACCACCGATGAGCCATTACATTACGACCATCTACCTAATAAGCTGTAGTACCCCCTTTAGCCTGCAAGACAGCGGCTACTTGGTAAAGGCATCAATTCGATGAGGTGGTGATATGTATCCTGGGGTATCTGGTACCATAATGTCAACAGCAGATCCTCCAGTTCCAGTACATTTCAGGGTGGTGGTGATTTAGCGCGAATCCGCTTTTCCAAGTTGAATTGCAAATGTTTGATTGGGTTAATGTCACGTGCATTTGGAGGCCACAGAATTAACAAAAAGTTACCAGCATGGTCCTCGAACCACTCCTGGATGATTATGGCAGTGTGGCATGGAGAATTTTCCTGTTTGTAATGGCCATCACTAGCAGGGAACACAGTTGCCATGAATGGGTGAACTTGGTCCTCAACGATGTTCAGATACCTGACAGCTGTCAGGGATTGTAGTGCTATTGGGATAAGGGATTGTGGTTCTATTGGGATAAGGGATTGTGGTGCTATTGGGATAATGGGGGCTAAAGTGTACCAAGAAAACATCGCCCACAGCATAACACTGCCACAGCCAACCTGTTTCTGCCCAACAGTGCATCCAGGTGCCATAGCCTCCGTTGGTAATCAGCATATCTGTGCTCGGCCGTCTACATGATGCACCAGAAATCTTGATTTGACAGACCAGGCCACTTTCTTCCCAGCATCAACGGTCCAATTTCGATCTTGGGCCCACTTCATGTGTTGTTGGCGATGACGTGCAGTGAGCATGGGGACCCGGCTGGGTCTTTCAACTACGCAGGCCCATGCACAGAAGGCTACAATGAACTGTGTGCTGTGACACATTGCCCGGATCATCACTGCTGTAGCTGCGGGTGATTTGTCACACTGTGACCCTGCAGTCGCTGTGAACAATGTGTGACAGTCTCCAGTCCCCTCTCTCGTCAATGAGCTGGGGGTGACAGTTTGTTGTTTGGTCATCTGTGCACCACTTTTGATACATACTCACTACAGTGGCACGTGATCAACCCACAAGCCACGCCGTTTCCGAGATCGTAGTTCGGAGGCACCATGCCATCCAATTTGTCCTTTATCCAACTACGACAAATTGGCAGCTTTACCCATTCTGACTCCGAACACTATTAACCGTAAGCCGGTCCTTGGGTTGTATATATACTGTTCTGTGAACTTCACCTGCACCACTGTTCGATCTCCAGGTGCGCTCATTTCGCTAGGCTGGGTTTGGCCATATGTAATGGCTCATCGGTGTTTGTCAAATATAGTTTTAATCATAGTGCTGCTGACTGCAAGAGCAGTAGTTTTTTGAAAGAAGCTTATGAGTTAAGAAACTCCCACACATAAAAATTCTTGGAGGCTTTAATTCAACATGTTTTTTTTAAAAGTAAGGAATCACACGTTGAATGCTCTTTCAATAGCTTTTGAACATTCTAGCCCCATGTTATGAAATTTAACTGCAATGGAAACAATGATGGCCTTCACATTACAGTAAGAGAAATAAGCTCATCTAAGATCCTTAAAAAAGGTAACACAATGGATGTAAAAATCATTGATGTGCCACTTAGTTTGTGCTGTGGTTTTTAAGCTGTTGTGAATGATGTGAACAGGTGCCAACACCAATAAGTTCATCATCAGGATTGGAATTTTCCATTTTCAGCAGATCCTGAAAATCCTTTTAAAACTTTAGGTTGACATTAACTGCAATATATGCATCATTTTTTTAGGAATATAATCCCTACTTAAACACACTTGTAAATAAACTCACAAGATCATCAGCTGTATAAGACCCCCCTTCCCCCCAAAAACAACCAATGTCAGATAACCAGTTGATATCACATTTAGAGTAGAGTTCCAATAATTCACAACTACCTCAATTGGTCATTTCTGTGATATCTTGTTTTAAATTTCATCAAAAGAAATGCAACAGAATGTGCACTTTCCGTTCTTTGGCATACCGATCTTGGAAAAAAAGGTCAAAGTGTTGTTGTGTGAGAAAGTTCATAACTCCGCAATTATATTATCATTAGGAAACGTAACAGGAAATAAATCACTTAAATCAATAGAATTTCTGTCAGATAAATGTAAAATAACCTTAATAAGTGAAGCCTCTATTATGTCATCATTAACAATAAATACATTTATCACTTGAGGAGCAGGTCAGTGTGGCCACTCTCTGTGAATTTCAAAATTTGCTGAATCTTCCAGCTGAAACTTTATTATGTATAATTTTATATAAGCACACACATTACACTCTGTACATTTAACATATCCAAAGCATAAGGTATATGGAATTGCTGTAATGTACCCAAATAAACATTTTAAAAATATGAGGCATGATCAAATGAAACCTGTTTGTGCCAAGTCACAAGGACCGGCGCACGGGGAGCATGATAACGTCACAGCTTGCGTGATAAGCGCAGACCAATAAACAAGTGAGCATGCGTTCAGTCTCCTTTCATTTGTGGTTTGTACTGCAGATCATTGACAACATGGCTGGTGTGATTCCGAATCCATCTAAGGTGGATCAGCGAGAGGCGATTCAGTTCCTAACAGCGGAAGGATGTCGACCAGACGACATTCATCACTGAATGCAGGCTGTGTATGGTGACAGAAGTGTGTCGAAGACAACAGTGACGGACTGGGCATAAATGTTTCTGTGTCGAAGAATGTCTTGACATCTACGAGGCATACTTGCAATGACGTTATTGACGAGTGTTTGGGGCAGCTCATCTCACATTACAGGCAACACATTAACGGAGGTCTGCCAGTGTATTGGGGTACAGAATGTGATTATCCAGATGTCGCTGTACAGCGTCCCAAATGTTCTCAATATAATTAAGGTCAGGTGACCTTGGAGGTAGCTGTAACAATATTTAGGAGCTGGAATGGGATTCTCCTGAAACACGCTCCAAGCACGGTGACTGGTTCCATTGTCATCAAGAAAACAAAATGCATGTTCAATAGCAGCGTGACAGTGTCACAATGATCTTGTTTCAGCACATATGGGTTCTTAAGAGAGTCCTGCATGGCTGTGTGCGAGAGTGTAATTGTCCTTACTCTGATGTATGGCAGTGAAACCTGGGTGCTACAGAAAAAACATAAGTCATTTGTGTGCTGAAGAAATGGGTTACTTACGGAAGAGGGGGGGGGCAAAACACGTTCTAATCATGTGAGGAATGAAGATGTGTTGCAGTTGTGTAATGTGAGGCAAAATGTTGTTAGCAAGGTGGAGACTAATATTCTTCGATGGTTTGGCCATGTTGAAAGAATGAGTGATGAGATGCTTACTAAGAAATTCTTTTTAGCCCAAGTGGCAGGAAGGAAAGGTAGAAGAAGTCATGGGAGCATTAGATTTAGGAGTGTCTGCATGAGAAAAAGGTTATGAGTATGAAGTATAGAAGATCTTGTGTACGTCATGTGATGGATGTCAGTGAAGTAAGAGTTGTGTGTCAAGATCACTGTAAATGGAGAAGTTTGATACGGCAACAGTAAGTAAATAATCAGTTAAAAATTTATCTGGTAGTTTGTATTTATTTGTGGAGTTAACCTCTGAATATCAGAGAACAACTTAGTGATATATGTATGTATGTATGACAAACATACAAGAAACCATAACTGACTGCCGCTGGTAAGGGTGGATGGACTGTACACAGTGTGGTTACATTTGTGTGCCAGATATCCTCCACACGTGTCCTCATTGAGTATCGAGATAAAGAGCAAAATGGGCTTCATCTGTGAAAAATACATGGTGCTACTCTGTACTCCATATGTACTGTTGGACCCAGCTACATTTTTGATGACAGGGAGTTGATATCAATGCTATGCCTCTCAGCGGCCAACTTGCTCCGAGTCCATGCTGGGACACCAGAAGCAGCTCAAAGTGATTCCCGGAGTTGGCTACTGGTGATACTAGGCTTCCTCCAAGCACTTACTATCAGATAGCGATCTCACCTCCTGGTGGTTATCCTTGGGCAAACACTCCTGGGTAAAATCTGCAACATTTGCATGTCATAGAAATCTAAAAAAGCAGCAGCCACATCAAAACAAATTCCTACAGCAGCAGCCACATCAAAACAAATTCCTACAGCAGCAGCCACATCAATCTGCTGTACACCTGCCTGTAACATGCCAAACAGCCCTATTTCTGTTGTCAATGCTTAAACATTGCCTGGACATCATTTCAGGTCAATCCCACACTGAAGGCAATACATTCAGCAAACTTCTAGACCAAGCGGTGAAACAACCAGTTTTCCACTTCTTGCTGGTTACTTTTACTTTTATTGGAGCTCGCACGCCACGTGCTGTGTTGTCATGATGCTAATTTACACATGATGTAACTACACACAGTGATAACCGATCTCCAATAGTTGCAAAATTTGCATATCACCATGTTTTCCCTTTTCCCTTTGAAACTGCAATACTCCTAACATTTTGCGACTACTGTTTTTTTTTTTTTTTTTTTGCAGGCATTTATAAATCTGGTTTACCCATAACTTCCTTTGACTTCCTCTACTAAGTTGAATATATTCTCTTAATTAGCCTCTCGTCACTTGTTCTTTCAACATCGTAAAGCCACGTCAAAACATTTGTTTCCACTTTACCAACAACATTTTGCAACATATATGCAAAAAATTTTTTGTTCTGCAGATGTTCAGAACAAACCTTGCTATAGACCTCCAGAAGTAATGCATTTCTCCAGAATGCAAATGACTCCTGCATCTCTTTTGCAGTATCAAGGTTATACTACCACAGATCAGAGTAGGAACAATTATGCTTTCAAAAACAGTCAGTCTGGACCTTTTCAACTTCTGTGAAATACTCCAAAAGCAAATATCCCTTTTATTTGCCTTTATTAGCCCACCAATTTCCCCACAAAGTCTGTTCTTTTTGTTAAAGATACTTCCTAAATAATATAAACTCATTCACCTTGTCTAACTCTGTACCATTTAAACTGATTTTGTGTTCATTACTCACAGTCCCTCACTCAAAAGGCGTGACTCTGATTTTGCCTTAGTCACATCTAAATTATAGACTTGATATACTGCATTATGCTAAAAAACACAAAAACCCTTACTACATAGTTCCCTTTCTTTTTCCAACAAAAAAATTCAAGACTATATTCATGCCCAATAAGAACTCATGGAACACTTAAATAAGTTGTAACAAACAGTCAAAAAGTTCAATTAAAATTATATTTATATCTAAACATAGGGACATACTTTGGTGAGGTATTATTGTTCCACAAGATCTCTTGCACAGAGCTACAGATACAAACACCGTGATTCATACAGTTTCCAGATGCTGTAAAACAGTAACAGTTGAAGACACAGACTACAACTGCGAACCGTTAGGTAGATGTACTCATAAAGTTTGTGTCCCGTACTGAGGGAAGTGACGTAGACGATAGCGCGCGTGTCACGTGACTAGTCAGTCAAAATGGCAGCGTTTGCAGTGGAGAAGGCGTTTTGAGTTCTTGAACTGAGTAAAACTGAATCTGTAACTGTTGTGCAATGGCATTTTTCGATCACGATTCGGAAAAGAACCTCTAACCAGAAAATCTATCTATGATTGGCATAAAAAATTTGAAACTGCGGGCTGTTTGTGCAAACTTAAAAGTCCTGGACGACCGCACGTATGGAAGAAGTCGTCGATAGTGTTTTCAACAAAGCCCGGGAAAATCAACGCGGAGGGTGAGTCGTGAAGTGCAGATTTCACAGCCCACTGTCTGGAGAATTTTGAGAAAGAAGCTTGAAAATGATTCCATACAAAGTACAGATGTTGCAAAATCTCACTGACCTTGACCAGACAAAACCCTTTGAATTTTGTGCTGAAATGCAGCACCGTTTTGAAAATGACGACTTTGCCAATAACTTAGTTTTCACTGATGAAGCTACATTTCACGTGAGTGGTCAGATAAACAAGCACAATGTTCGCTTTTGGGGAACGGAGAATCTCAGATTTACAGTGCAACATGTGCGAGATTCCCCTAAGGTAAATGAGTTCTGTGCTGTGTCCAAAAAGAAAGTGTACGACCCCTTCTTTTTCACGATAAAACTGTCACGGGAGGCTCTTTTCTGTATATGTAAAGTCTTTGGTTGATGCCACAGTTCCAGGACGACAGTGACAACTTTATTTTCCAATTGGATGGGGCACCACCGCACTGGTTAGGAGATGTGCGAGATTATCTCGAACATCTTCCTCACCGATGGATTGGACGAACCACGGGCTACAACACCCAATTGGCCACCCAGAAGTCCTGACTTAACACCTTGTGACTTTTTCCAGTGGGGGGTACTTAAAGGATAAGGTATTCGCCCCTCCCCTTCCTGTTGATCTAGCGGAGATGAAACAACGTATCTCAGCCAATATCACTGCACTTGATTCAGATATCTTACCTCGCGTTTGGGCGGAAATGGATTACCGGCTCGATGTGTCTCGTGTGACTAAGGGTGCACACATAGAACATCTGTGACTGTCTCTAAAAAAAACTTGAAACATTCCCCTACAATTCTGTTACAGGTAACATAAAATATCTTTCATTGTTCTTGTTTTATAGTGCGTTGAAACTGTACACTTCTTTATAAATCCCCCTGTATAACGGGTGTTCAATAAATGACGGAACACTTAGTTTGTAGAAAAAAGTTTTATAGACAAAAAATATAATTTAAGCAAATGTTTCTTTGAAGTGGGCTCAAAAGATAATTAAGTGATAACATTTTCAAAGTGTTTGCCTCCTGTTACCGCAAGATGGCGGATTCGGGCATCAAAGTTCTCTATGACTTGGCCTAGCGTATCTCAAGTTACAGTGGAAAAAGCCTCGGTGATAGCGTCTTTGAGCTCAGTCACAGTGTTAGAGCGTGATTTGTAGACCAAATCTTTGATGTATCCTCAAAGAAAAAAGTCGCAAGGATTTGAGTCAGGAGAATAAGGAGGCCATATTCGATAGCTCCAGGGTAATGATTGGGGTAGTTCAGAGTTAGCACGTTGTGTCTAAAGTGGCTGCTTATTGTCCTATAAACATCCAGAGTGCGATGTAGATATGCACCATCTTGAATGAACCAGAAACCATCGACCATTCCCAGACGGCGAATTTTCAAAGGAAACTTGTTTTCAAGCATAGCTTTGTAGAAATCACTTTTCACAGGGGAGTAATATAAAAAAAAAAAAAACAAAAAAAAAAAAACAGGACCAACCAGCCTGTTCCTACAGAGAGTTGCCCAAACTGTAACTTTAGCTGGATGAAGAGGGCATGTTTCAATGAAAACTGGCTTCTCTGATCCCCATACCCAGTAATTCTGTTTGTTAACATAATCGGATAACCAGAAATGGGCTTTGTCGCTGAACCAAACACAATCCAAATTCAATTGCTTGTTGTCTATGACATCAACAATTGCATCAGCAAACGTATCCCTCTTTTCGATGGAAGCCTCATTAAGGTGTTGAAGTGTTTGAATTTTGTACGGGAATGATTGGAGGTCGTTTTTTAGGACTGAGTGAGCAGATCCAACGCTTACCTGAAGTTGATTAGCCAATTTTCTTGTTGACATGGCAGGATCATCAGTCACAGCCCTCCAGGCTTGTTGAAAATTTTCCGATAACCTGGCTGATCTTAGTGCACCCACATTTCCTTTACCAGCACCAGATCAAAAAAGCATAAACGCTTGATATGAAAAGTTTAAAGCTATGGGTAGTGTTGGCGATCTCCCCGAGTGGGCCGACCACCGGTTACACAAGAGATAGCTGCAGCTGTTCAGGAGACACTTCTGTGAAGCCTCAGGAAATCCATTCATCATGCTTCACTGGAAGCTGGGATTCCCCGTGCCACGGTTCACAAAATTTTACACAAATGTCTTCATCTGTATGCTTACAAGGTACAGATCGTTCAAGCTCTTCAACCTGATGACCGACCTCACTGTGCTGCATTTGCGACGGAGATGTTGCAACTCATAGCTTAAGATAGTGATTATCTGCACTATATCCGTTTCTCAGATGAAACCACATTCCACGTCTTTGGTACAGTATATAAGCACAATGTGCGAATCTGGGAATCAGAAAATTTCCATTATGTCATCGAACAACAGGGGGCTAGTCCGAAAGTGAACGTATGGTGCGACCTGATGCACGACAATCATTGGACCCTTCTTTTTTACAGAGCCCACAGTAACATGTACCTGGACAGGATAGAACTTTTTGTAGCACCTTAGTTGCACGCACTCCAATCTTCGGTTATTTTCCAACAAGACGGTGCCCCACCACATAGGTCTTTCTGAATGCCACATTTCTGTACAGATGGATTTGGCTGCAACGGTTCCATTACATAACCCCTCTACGTTTATCCTGCCGGGTTATGTGAAAGACCAAGTTTATTCTAGCAGTGTTCCGGATGTTGAGAAGCAGAATAACGGATGTCATTGGTTCCGTGTCTGCTGAGATGTTAAACAAAACATAGCATGAAATCGAATATCACTTAGATGTCCTCCGGGCCACAAATGGTGCCCATGTGGAGGCGTACTAAACACTGGAACAAAAAAAAAAAAAAAAAAAAAAAAAAATACTTGTGCACCATCATTGTCGTGCAATTCCTTTCTTGTACCTGTAATAAATTTTTTTTTAGTTTTTGTAATGTGGAAAAGACTTTATGGGTACCCTGTACTTTCTTGGTGAAGGAATAAAAATCAACATTTTGGGAGGGGCAAAAAGAACAGCCCTGAGAATGTTCTATCAGTGTACTAGCTGCATTGCTGTAAGGGCAGCATCTCGAGAGAATCAAACAGAATCTTGCCACTCGTTTTTCCAATTTGTTAGCCTTGTGTCAGAAGACTATTCACAGAAGAGAAAGTCTTTCATGTTAAAAATACTCTTAAAATATTAATTTCCAGGAGACAATAGCTGGTTTTAAAATGGAGAAAGTTTTATGAACATATATCTTGCTAAACATTTAACAATATACCACAGATTTTCTCAACAGATGGCATTTTTACAGAATAAGAGAAACTTACCAACATTAGGCTGACATCCCTGACTTTTTCCAGGTTGAGAAAATTCCCTGAGTATTCCTGATTTTCAAGTTGGGTGGCTACTCTGCTGGTATACTTGTAGGACCGGAACAATGAACTTCAGTTTGGTGTGATGCCACCAAAGTAATATTTAGTGATACAGAATATGGTGGTGCAACATTTTCATAATCAGATGCACTCTTTGTAAAGCAAATAGGAGACTGCTTTTCAGTTAGTAATGTGGCAAATGTTTTTGCCTCTCTCTCATGAATTCTGATGAAAGCATAGCAATTGTAGCTAAACTAAAATTTTTATTTCCAAAACATACAAAAAAAAAAAAAACTTAACAAATCACACTTCAGTGGCCCATTTTGCAATATCTGTATTAGCTTCATCTGTCAGCCAGAATTTCTTGAATGCACATTTCTCTGGCATGTTTTCAGCTTACCCTCAGCAAGGAAGTATTAGATTCTGTACAGGAGATGGGGATAAACAACCATACATAAGAAGGGCATATAGACTATTTTTTAATTCATTTAAATCATGAAAATATTTTTGCAGAACATTTTGTAATTATTTATTATGATAACACTTTTTACAAAGATTTGATCAGAACTTACATACACATCTACTAGTCAGTTGTAACATCATATTTTTCTTTTTTATAAACAAGTTCAGTTCAAATACAAAGTGCATTCTGTAACGAAACAGAGACTGGAAATTTATTCAGCTGCAGCAGCTTTTTGTAATAGCATCTCCAAATTTTTAAGATTTGGCTTCCTTACAAATCTACTGTTTGTGTAAACTATATTATTTTGTGCTAGCAAACTACAAGTAATACCTACAATAAATCAGTTTCATCAGTAAAATTTCTTTATTTGCAGCAGCCTTTTTGTATTGCACCTCCATATTTTTAGGCATGTTGCCCCTCTTCCCACAATTCAACCTTTTATGCCAAAATGTATTATTTTCAGTTTGAAATCCCAAGAAGTACCTGTACATAAAATTTGATGAAAATTCATTCACTTAGTGCAACTGTATTCCAGTGACCTGCCCCCACCCTGGACCGACTTAAGACAGTTTGGGGCCCTGGACAAGGATATTTTAGCCCCCCCCAAGCATCTCATGTTATGTGCATACATGTATTATGATTAAGGGCTGGTTATATAGTTATTATTGGCAGATTAAGACATTAGTGTGCCAGTGTGTGTGTGTGTGCGCGCGTGCGTGCGTGTGCTCTCCAAAGTTAAAAGAAATTTCTAAATCCAACCAAGATTACAAAAAGCTGAACCAATGATTTCCCAGAGTACAGTGCTGTGGAAATATCATCATCATCATCATCAACCATTATCAATCCACTGCTGGACGAAGGTCTCCCCAAGTTTCCTCCACGACGGTCTGTCTTGTGCCAGTCTCCTCCATGTCACCCCCGCATACTTTCGAATTTCATCCACCCATCTTCCATGTGGTCTTCTTCTGGGTCTTTTCCTGTCCCTTGGAATCCAATCTAAAATTTCGGCTGTCCATCGATGGTCTGTCCTCCTGGCAGTATGCCCAGCCCATTGCCATTTCAGGGATTTAACTCTGATCATGATGTCTTCCACTCTTGTCATTTTTCGGATCCACGTGTTCCTCTTCTTATCTCTCCTGGTTACACCAAGCATGCACCTCTCCATGCTTCTTTGAGTTGTCTGCAGCCTTTGTATGTCTCTTTTAGCTAAGGTCCACGTCTCTGCACCATACGTAAGCACTGGAAGGATGCATTGATCAAACACTTTTCTTTTAAGACATAATGGCATATTGCTCTTGAAAATTATGCTGTTTCTTCCAAAAGCTCTCCAGGCAAGTTTTGTACGCCGATTAATTTCTTCATCAATGTGACCCTCACTTGATATCTGCTGTCCAAGATAAACGTACGTGTCTGTTATCTCCAGCTTTTCTCCATCAATCGATAAATCTTCATTTCTTGTAAAAGCATTGTACATCACTTTTGTCTTCTGAAAGTTCTTTTTTAATCCCACTTCTTTACTCTTGTCAGCAAGTTCCTGGATCATACTCTGTAGCTCTGATGGGGTAGTTGCAAAAATGACTATGTCATCAGCAAAACGAAGGTGGGTTAGTTAATATTTATCCCTTTGTTTTTCCAGTTCAGTGATTGAAAGACATTTTCCAATGTGGCATTAAAGACCTTCGGAGATATGGTGTCATCTTGTCTCACTCCTTTTCCAATTTTTATGTGTGTTGTATTTTCAAACAGCCAAATCTTTGCACTTGCATTTTCATAGATGTTATTAATAATATTAATGTATGCATCTTCAATACCGCAGGATTTCAGAGCCATTGCAACTGCTGATGGTTTCACCGAATCAAAGGCTTTTTCATAATCGATAAAAGCCATGCACAATGGAAGTTCATATTCCCTCGCTCTTTCAATTAGTTCTCTCAGTACGTGGATATGATCTATTGTGCTGTAGCCACTCCTGAATCCAGCTTGTTCTCTCGGTTGAGCCATGTCCAGTTTCACCTTCAAGCGGTGTGAAAGAACTTTAGTGAAGATTTTATAAACCACTGATAGGAGGCTGATAGGTCTGTAGTTCCTGAGATCCTCAATGTCACCTTTTTTATGTAGCAAGATCATTGTAGCGTTGTTCCAATCCTCAGGAATTTTCCCTTCATTAAGGCATCGAGTGAAAATTTGGGCGAGTACTGTTTCGATTTCTCCACTTGCTTCTTGTATGATGTCTACAGTAATTCCATCTTGTCCTGGAGCTTTTCCCCGCTTCATGTTCTTGATTGCATGTGCAACTTCTGCGGGAAGGACTGGAAGAACTCTGGTACTGGTACCTTTCATGATGTCTGGAGTACATGTATCATCCCTTTCATATAATTTGGAGTAGAAATCTTTCACTCTTGTCAAAATTTCGCCTCTATTTCTTGTTACAGAACCATCTTCTTTTCTCAGTGCCATAATCTGTTTTTTTCCCTTACTGAGATGTCCCTTTGCTATCTTTAGGCTTTGGTTGTTTTCAATTGCTTTCCTTACTAGTTCACAGTTGAATTTCCTTACGTCTTCAGTGATACTTTTTCGTACTGTCTTGATTAGCTCTATATATTCCACTTTGGAAGTCACATCTTCTTTAGTTGTCCTCATCACTCTTCTTTTTTGCATCAACATTTTGGTTTTTCCTGATAATTTGTTCACATGCAATTTGTTCTTAGACCCAGCTAATTTTGTTGCTGTTTCCATAAGAGCTTTGGTTACTTTTCTGTTAACTTCAGAAATATCCACTTCTTCCGATGTTAGGCCTTCTAAAGCAGAGAACCTGTTTTTCAGTTCCAATTTGAAGGTATTATGGTGTTTTTTAAGGTTGGTTATGTCAATACATTTTGTTTGTCTTATGAGCCTGCTACGTTCGAGTTTAGTGTTGAGGTGCATCTTACATCTCACCAATCTATGGTCACTGCCTGTGTTGAACTTGTTTAGCACACTGCAGTCTTCTATGACGAATTTTTTGTTACACATAATAAAATCAATTTCACTTGTCCTCCCATTTGGATGTCTCCATGTCCATTTCCTGTGTGGCTTTTTCTTGAAAAAGGAGTTCAAGATGAGAAACCCTTCTGCCTCTGCAAACTCTACGAGAGTATTTCCACGCTGGTTTCTGTTGCCGCGACCGAATTTACCTACTGAAGTTTCATTCTGTTGCCGTTACCCTATTTTTGCATTGAAATCTCCCATAATTATCTTCAAGTGCTGCTTACCTTTATTATTTAGATAGCAAATTTCCTCATAAAATTCTTCAATTTCTTCTTCAGCATGACTTGTGGTGGATGCATAAGTTTGAATAATCTGAGCCTGGTATCTTCTCGAGAGTTGGACAGAGCTGCACGACTCGTTATCCAACTCTCGAGAAGATACCAGGCTCAGATTATTCAAACTTTATGCATCCACCACAAGTCATGCTGAAGAAGAAATTGAAGAATTTTATGAGGAAATTCGCGATCTAAATAATAAAGGTAAGCAGCACTTGAAGATAATTATGGGAGATTTCAATGCAAAAATAGGGCAACGGCAACAGAATGAAACTTCAGTAGGAAATATAAAATGCTAAAAATGAGTGAATATTTCATTTCCACTCTCAAAAATTGAAAGGAAGCTAGTAAATCTAATCAAGATGAAGGTACCTAAGGTTAATAATAAAAAAAAAATCCATGAATTCTGGAGGGCATGGTGACCACTGTGGCTGAAACTAAAGTTTCATCATCTAACTTCTAAATTGGTGATTTTTCAGTTTGTTTGCTTAACAGAGATATACGTGAGGCACTAATGAAACATTACTTTATCAATGATTTTATTTTAAACAACAATCATTACTGGACAAATTTGTTGATAAATAATTTTTTCCATCTGAAGAAATACCAAAAGATGATTTTCTGTAATTTCACCAACATGTTCATTAATGCAATCAAAACAGTGTTATATGAAAAATTCACACTCATCAGCATATCTGAACACATATTCACACATGAGACTGACATAGAATTAAAGAAAAAACTGATATTTTTAACTGGGTGCAAAATCATAACGTACAGCATAAAAGTGTAAAAACAATGCAGCATGAGCAAATCCGAATTGCTCACTATAATTTATTTATGTAAATATTAAACTGGAGCACATCACCATATTTATAATATAAAATTACAATTAAAAATGAAATGGTTTTAAAAGACATGGCATTAAACACATTTTTTCTAGGTTTGTTTTACTTGCTAGAACATCAGCTCGTTTCCTCTTGTGTGAAAGCCTTGCTTTTTTTTCTCAGCAAGTTCCACAGCCATATTTATTTGTCTTTTGTTGACTCTACAGCTGCACAACATCCATTTCTTAATTTTTATTTCCTACTGATATCTTTCCCTTTTGATTTTTTTTATTGTTGCTTTTCTTAATACTGCCCACAGATGGAAAACAACCCCCATCCCCTAAATCTCAAACACACATTTTAACCAAATGTATATGGAAAAGATCTTACAAATTGACTACAAATTATAGTCAGGGCAAAACAAGGATTGACCTGGAAGACTGCAACAAAAGCAATTCCACAGGAACCCGACTCATAACACCATTTTAATAACATATCCAAAATCCACCCACACGAATGCCATTTTGTAATTTTTCAAAATGGCAGATTGGTATTAGAGTGCCATTACCAATAAAATATTTTGCGGTAAACCAGGTGTGCGACACGTTTTCAAACTGTTTTTTATGTCTGAAAAAAAAAAAACCTGTTACAATGCCAAATTTGGTAAAAATAACAGCTGAGTTACCCACAGTGGTCATTATACTCCCCCCCCCCCTCCCCACCCCAAAAAATTCTTTTTTATTTCAAGTTCAATTAGAAAATCAAGCAGTATGGATGGCAGAAAGAACTTTTAAAAACGACTGATGCTAAATAAATGAACTATGGAAATTGGTAAAAAAAATAAAAATAAAATCCACATGATTTGGAAGAAGAGGGACTCCTTGGATTTGGTTGCTCTGCAGCAAATGAGAGGTGCTAGCGGAATAAACAATGCTGGAATAAACATTACAAGGAGCCAATATTAATGGTTGTATGGGTTATTATATATTTGCACTTTTAAGGTATTAAAACCCCTGCAAAGTGTGCATAGTTTACGTGCAATTCACAAATGGAAAACTATTAGAAAGCACCAATCACTCACCCTAAAGATCATGGCAATCTCTATCGACAACACACTTCCAACATGTCAATTATCGTAATGTTTCTGGCCTTAAAAGGTTTACAGACATCTTGCTTGCGTTTCCTACTTCCGAGTATGAAACATGGTTTTTTTTTTTTTTAAAGCCTTATGAGATGTAACTATAAGCTTGTCAATTCCATAAAAAACCACGTACGCATACTACTCATTCATACAATTCAATTAAAAACTATGTACATATTTACATAACCTTACATTCCTAGGTGGTTAAACCTTTGTCAACTGTAAATACCAAACTGCTCCTTCTGTTTCAAAACCCCTGCCATTCTCATTGCAAGTGTCACACTCATTCAGCCACTCACACACAATCCTCTAGCGCTTTCAACAGACTTCTGTCGTCATCAGGAGGCAGGTGTGTCTCACCCGCCCAGCACAAACTTTCTCTCAGCAGAAATTACTAAAGTTTGTGGCAAGTATAACATACAGGTAGGAAATCAGGTACTTACAGTAAAAAATTTAGTGATTAAAAATGAAAAAATCAGCCAATTAGATAGAGCAGGAATTTATGAAATCCCTATAAACCAGCAACCACCTGTGTCATATATAGGCAGCACCAAGAATAAATTAAAGTATAGATTGAACCAGCATATAAATAATTGGAATAAAAAAGAAGCTAAGACAGCATTAACCCAATACTGTATGGAAAATCAACAATGTCCAAGGTTTGAGGATATTAAAATTATTAAGAGCTGTAAAAACAAAAGGCAGTTAAGAATTGCAGAGTCAGTGTTAATTGAAAAAAACAGATCAAGATTATGCAACATTAATGAGCCTAGTAACTTAAATGAACAATGGAAAGCCCTAATAAAAATTGAACCGCAGCTTAGAAAGAAAAAGGGAAAAAAGAGCAGCAATGACAATAGATGGCGCCAGAGACACAATGATTCAGAGATTGCGACTGGGGCCCGTGCCTCGATGGCTCTGCTCACTTGAGCTGTGGTGGGCGAGTGAGACACACCTGCCTCCTGATGACGACAGAAGTCTGATGAATGCGCTAGAGGATTGTGTGTGAGTGGCTGAATGAGTGTGACACTTGCAGCAGTGAGAATGGCAGGGGTTTTGAAACAGAAGGAGCAGTTTGGTATTTACAGTTGACAAAGGTTTAACCACCTAGGACTGTAAGGTTATGTAAATATGTACATAGTTTTTAATTGAATTGTATGAATGAGTAGTATGCGTACATGGTTTTTTATGGAATTGACAAGCGTATAGTTAGTCTTATAAGGCTTAAAAAAAAAAAATACCATGTTTCATACCCGGAAGTAGGAAACATAAGCAAGATGCCTGTAAACCTTTTAAGGCCAGAAACATTACGATAATTGACGTGTTGGAAGTGTGTTGTCGATAGAGATTGCCATGATCTTTAGGGTAAGTGATTGGTGCTTTCTAATAGTTTTCCGGTTGTATGGGTGTTAATGTCAGACCTCATACTCCATATTCAGGTCTATTTTAGGGACTTTAGGGTACTTTCAGGTAAAAAAAAAAAAAGGGATTATATATGGTCCTCATAAAAACTATGAAAACAAAAACATCACTCAAAATAATGTTTAAAAAAAAAAAACTACCACCACTAAGCTGGTTAAGGTCAAACCAAGGAAAAAAAAAAAAAATTAACACTTTTCAATGCATGTTAACCATTAAGTTCAAGTTTTAACTTGTATTTTAACTTACTCAACTTTTAAGTTCATTGATTATTTTAGCAACCAAAAATAAGGATTTCTGATTTGACCCTGGTTGGGGTGTGGTAATTTTTATTTATAGTCAAAATACAGTAATATACAGAGTACTTTTAGACCTCAAGTCGTTATCATTTCTTTTTAATACCTTAAATATTACATACCACATTTAACTTTGGTTAACAGTTAATTGGTCCTTTTACTACTTTCTTTTCTTGGCAGACCTATAAAAAAACACAGTTATTAGAGAAGATGCCCCCCCCCCCCCAAATCTTTGCTTGTATGATGTTTCTATATTGGCCTTCTCTTTGAGTTTTAAAACTTTATATTGTTCCAATAGCTCATGAGCTACCTGCTGTTCTTCAAAGCTTTTTCTTTTCAGCACAGATGCAATATGTGATTATGTTTGCTCAAGGAGTTTGTCAGCTCTGCACTTTTCTTCTGGACTTCTTTTCTTTTCATAGCCTAATTTTTCTTCATATCATCAAAAGTCTTCTTTTCTTCACTTTCTACTCTTAAGGTTTCAAACAAAAATTTTGCTTCTGGTACTGTATGTACCAATTAGTTAGCATATATACATGGTTATTGATATTGAAATATCATTATGGTAATATGTACCATGGCATTCTGTTCAACACATTCTATATAGTTTATAAGAAATTGAATGAACTCCATGGTATAACTAAGTAAACATTAAAGAAGGTTTCGCTGTACATTACTTAATTTAAATGATGCTCAAATGTAGTCACAGTTCTTCGTGCTGTTAAGCTTAATCGCTGTTCAAACAAAGGTTTATTTGTATATTGATTTCTGTCAATCTTTTAACTGAGTTTCAATGATTCTCGAATCTATATCCATTACTTAACGATTTGAAATTATGCTATTTCGTTCAAGGTGAAATAGCTGTGAATCGATGTAAAAAAGAATTATCGATTAAAAAATGGCTATGAAAATTGGCAAAAAGACAATGATACTTTAAACCACTGGAAGGTATGAACACTGAAAGTGAAAATTAAATAAAGAAGTTGAATAAATGAACAAACGTTAAAATAATCTTAAAAACCATGGAATCATTCATCTCACAAACCAACATGTCACCGGACGTGTTTCGCCTGCAATTTCGCACTACAAGCAGTCTGCCAGTCTCATTTTGACGCCGACTCACCCAACCCACTACATCATCAACCACAGTTTATGTTGCTGATGTTCCCCCTAGCAGTGAGTACAGGTATGTATTTTCTAGATGTTTACTTGATTTTCTCTTATGTTTTTTCTTTCTCATTATTGATAAGGTTCTTCCAGGCATAGGATAAGACCATAGGACTAATATTATTATTACAACTGTGCTCTCGTGTTTTCTCAATATAAACCGATTCTGCTGTCAATATCTCTGTCCATTTTTTCTGTTGCCCGATATATATTTAATGTCAGTCCATATGGGTAAAGCTTGATTTTTAGTATGTTCGTACAGTCCAGTTTCGATGTTACGTTTGGTACTACCAATGTAGTACATAGGTCTATTAAGGTTGTCATCTTGAATAGGAATTTTATAAACTCCTGCTTTTCTCATTATTGATATTTTTTCACTTGTATTAGAAAGCATATGTCGTATGTCCTGTACCTTGACTCCAATATCCATATTATATCTTCTACATATGCTCCTCAGTACTTCTGTAATTTGCGGTATATAAGGGAATGACACACGTAATGTTGTAGTCTTTTCATTATGTTGAAGGGTTATCAAATTCTTGTTTATTACACTGATTGTTTAATAATATGTTCAGTTGTTTAATAATAGCAATTGAATATGGATTGTTTAATAATACAATTCAACGTATTATTAAACAATTCAGTATTTTGTTATACTGAATTGTTTAATAATATGCTAAATTGTGTAATAATTAGCAATTGAATATGGGTACAGAAGAACTGCAATTGAACGCATTATTAAACAATTCAGTATAACAAAAAAGAATTCCATAAACCCTTCAACATAATGAAAAAACTACAACATTTTGTGGATCATTCCCTTATATACCGCAAATTACATAAGTACTGCGGCATATATGTAGAAGATATAATATGGGTATTGGAGTCAAGGTACAGGACATACAACGTATGCTTTCTAGTACAAGTGAAAAAATATCAATAATGAAAAATGCAGGAGTTTATAAAATTCCTATTCAAGATGACAACTTTAATAGACCTATGTACTACATTGGTAGTAACAAACGTAACATCGGAACTAGACTGTACAAACATATTAAAAACTGGAATAGGAAGCAAAATAAAACTGCATTAGTAGACTATTGCATTAAAAATCAAGCTTTACCCATATGGACTGACATTGAATATATCGGGCAACAGAAAAAAAGGACAGAGATATTGACAGCAGAATCGGTTTATATTGAGAAAACAAGAGAGCACAATTGTAATAATAATAGTCCTGTGATCTTAACCTATGCCTGGAAGAACCTTATCAATAACGAGAAAGAAAAAACAAAAAGAAAATTAAGTAAACATCTAGAAAATACTTACCTATACTCACAACTAGGGGAACATCAGCAACATGAACTGTGATTGATGACGTAGTGAGCCGGGTGAGTTGGTGTGTCAAAATGAGACATTGAATGATTTCATGGCTTTTAAGGTTCTTTTAACGTTCGTTCATTTATTCAACTTCTTTATTTAATTTTCGCTTTCAGTGTACATACCATCCAGTGGTTTAAAGTATCATTGTCTTTTAGCCAATTTCCATTGACGTTTTTTAATCGAAAATTCTTTTTTACATCGATTCCCAGCTATTTCACCTTTAACGAAATAGCATAATTTCACATTGTTAAGTAATGGATATAGATTTGAGAATCGCTGAAACTCAGTCAAAAGATCGACAGAAATCAATATACAATAATAGCCTTTGTTCGAACAGCAATTAGGCTTAACAGCATGAAGACCTTAGGCCTAAAAGAGACAAGATGTGCTTCGATGAAGAACTGTGACTACGTTTTGCAAATATTATTTCTATGGAATACTGACTATTATGCTACATTTGAGCATCATTTAAATTAAGGTATGTATACCAAAACCTTTTTAATTAAGGAGTTTATTCAATTTCTTATAAACGATATAGAACATGTTGAACAGAATACCATGGTACATATTACCATAATGATACTTGTATTTTATTATTTTTAACGTTTCTTTCTTTCTTTCTTTTTTTTTTTTTTTTGCCCTTTCTCTTTCTTTCTCCTCATCTTCTTTAAGTCTCTTTTCTCTCAGCTTAGTTTCCTCTCTGATGACACTTACTTCTTGCATTTCTTTCATAGGCAATGAGCTCTTTTATGGTTAGAACACAAGCATGTTTATTGCCATAAAACTCGAAGGCGTCTCTAACAATCAATCGTGCATTCAAATCTCGTGCTTTCATAGCAGCTGTCTGCTCTGTAATCACATGTCCAGATGTTGAAAAGCCTCTCTCAACATTGCCATTACCGTGTGGCAATGAAAGACAGGCTTTAACTACTTTTGTTACTTTCTTGTATTTTGTGTCCTTCGTTACATTCTTTACTTCAAAAACTTATTTCCAAAATGTTTCAAGGTCTCCATTATCGATTCCTACGAGTGTTTCTGCTCTAATCATTTTCCACTCATTGATCAGGCAGTCTGTATGGACATCAAAAGGCATCATCCTTGTCACTTTCAGAAGTTTTGCTTTACTGCTGGTAGCTTTTCGAGTTTTTGGATTTAAAAAAGCCATAGCATGAAAGATAGTCTTTCTTTATGTTGCATTTCTCCTGGAGGTATTTTCCAGACACAATGAAGTGTTTCTGAACTTTTGACTTGAAGCTGAGGGCTTCCACTTCTTTAACTTTTTTTAGCTTGCTCTGGACTTCCTCACTTATATAAATACTGAGGGTATTTTTTAAAGAACTACTATCAAAGGAAAAGTCCTAATTTGTCTAGGGTTTGCAAACTCTGTTACTAATTTTCCTCAAAAGTTCTTCTAAATGCTTGTACAGTGCATGAATCATGGGAGGGGTTGTTTTTTTTTTTTTTTTTTTGAAAATCAGAGAACATCTTAGCGCTTGAGACAACGAAAAGAATTTCAGCTTTTACGAGAGGATTTTTTAAGTATGAAGAAATGATTTTGTAGGACCAAATTCCAGTAAGTGTTTTGTTAGGGAAGGCCGTTGCTCAAGGAGTCGAACAGCTGCTGGTCTTAGTGTAAACCACCTTGAGGGGACATGTTTGATCAGAACTTTGGAAGGAAGTTAAATGGCTGGACTTCCAAATCAGAACTCCTTCAAGTAGCTCCTGATTTCGAGTGCAACGTTCCGCTTTGTTTACGTAGAACCTGATCAGACCTAACATAAAAGAAACTAGTTCACTATATGTTACCGAATTTTCATCAAAATTTTAATTAAAAAAAATTGTATCATAATGGAAATAATCACAGGCATTTACTTTATGAAACCAATCATACATTTATTTCAGATGTCACAGATTTCTACATCACAAATCCATAAATAATCATAATGCTTTTCATGTGGTATAATAGCATTAAATTAATGTGTCTAACATTCATTTTTTCCACTTGGTAGAATGAAGTACTTCAACAAACTGTTCAAATGGATCTAAATTTTGTTTTTTACAAAATCGTCAAAACAAATATTTCATTAGGCTACCAAAAAATTAAGAGTCAATCTTAGCCACTTTGACTTCCTGAACAAAAGTTGAAAAATGTAGTACTATTATTCGATATATTTCCTTCATAAAATACATTTACAAATAAACAAAAATCAAGGCGTCTGTTATAACAAAATTCTTAAAAAAAAAAAAAAAAAAAAAAAGGAAAAATCTGGGTAAAATTTATTGTCAACTACTTTCTTTCATGTTGGGTGTAATCAGATTTTATGCAAACAAAGTGGAATGATACACTCAAAATCAGAAACTACTTAAAAGTGTTCTGATTCAGAAGTACAGCCAGTTGAAGATCATGTTGAATATTCTGAGTTTTCAAAATCTTGCTGGAAACTCATGAAAAAAATTATAAGCCAATACAAGTTCAGACAAAGATTCTCCAAATGCACCCATGCCCTTTTGAAATGCACTGCAGAGATGGTGAAGGTTGCAAGTTCCAATCTGCACAAGACCACAGCCCCTCAATGTCTCAACTTTATCACTCATCAGCCTAAAAGCATTTCTGTTTATGTTTAGTCTATCACTACCAATTGTCACAACTGTAAGTGGTGATAAATTGCTCCCATCAAGAGCTTCACTTAATTTCTTCTTCAAGTCATCTGCATTTGCATGGCCAATAAAAAATGTCCTGAGATGAGTACTTTCCACCTTTTGAGATTTATTAGACCAAAATCAAATTTTGATTTGCAGTTCTTCAAGTCCACCATCATTTGTTGTCTCATCAAAGCATTAGTTGAAATAAGAATTAATCACATCATCCACTAGTTTATTCCAAAACACTAAGGTCCAAGTGTGTCTGATACAAGATATGCAACTCTGGCTGCAGAAAAAAAGAAGTGAGATCTAGTAGAGAGAACAAAGCTTGAAATGTTTCTTTGAAATCAGATCAAGAAGCATACGAGCTGTGACAAATAACACATTTCATGCCCAGGATCACTTCTGTAGAAATGGAGACATTCTTCTCACTATCACCTTAAGAATTCCAACTGTAGACTGATCCGAATCAGGCCTACATTCTTCATTGCTTGTTGAAGTTTCAACAGCAGCCTTCTCTCCGATGGTGAAGAAGTAAGTTCTGATGTTGAACTTGAAGCAGTTGAACAAGCCCCAGGTCATCGTAATGCCAGTTTCAACTAAACTGTAAGGGCCCCAAGTTTTATTTCACAGTTTTTTGAATGTTTTTTTGTGGTAACCTGTTGACTAATTTAATTGTAAATCATAAAAATTTACATAAATTAAAAAAAAATATTCACATACCCACTTTTAAAGACTTTAGGGACCCAGGAATAAAAAAAAGGACTTTGTTTCAGTTTAAGGACTTTTAGGAGCATTAGGGACCAAGTATGAGCCCTGTAATGTGTGTTCTTCTTGCCGTAAACCTTTGACAGACAAAAAAAAAAAAAAAAAAAAAAAAGGCATTACTTTATACAACTTAAAAAAATTAAATAAAGAGAAAGTGAACCATCAACCTTAAAAAGATCCTATTTTGGGTCCTTCAAAAGCGAGAAAGCCTTTAAAAAAAAAATCGACAGATATAGACATGCAATAAATGTGAAATGGAAGATTTAGTCCTTTTATTAGGCCTTCATTTCATGCGCTAATTAACTTGTTTGGTGCAACAGCTACTTTGATGACAGGTTACGTTCTTTGAGATATGTCTCGCAAATAACTTATGGAAAAAATGTTAGTCACATGCTAAGTGAGAATGCTGTTTCAAGAGCCTATCGTGACCATATATTGGTTGCATCAACAGCATCATTATTACCAATTAATTGTTTGCTGAAGAAAGTGATTCGAGTGATGACAGCACTGGGGTCCAGGAAAAAGCATCTTAGTCTTCTATGAAAATACCCAAACAGAATTAGATAAACTAAGGAAATATGCAATGGATGGTAGATCAGTTCATCGAATAGCTTGGAAAACAGGAGAAACCTCTGACTCCTAGCTAAGTCTTACATACACTTCACAGTCTTAAAACATGGCAAAGTGAAGAATATTTTTGATGGTTACGTTATGGGTATCCGTTCATAAAAAAACTGCACACACCAAAAAAGAAGAATGAACTCAAAATGCATAGGAACGGTGAACTGCTTACAGAAACCACTTTTGTTGGAAAGAAATATTTCTTCTGAATGCATAGAAAAATCTAGAATCCTCCACCTCATAGGTGTTCATCTAGTAAGTCAAGGCTGTAAAGTAATTTATGATGCTGACATGGTACAAGAAAGTGTCATGTCTTTGAAGGAGATTCAATGCAATAGTGATGAAAGAAGACTCAGAGTTGCTGATCCTGCTGTTGAACTATTCTTCACACTGTCATTTGCAGTTGCAAAGTGATATTCATTGCCAAAAGTTGCCTCTCCAGACTTATCCGTTTAATTTGAAAAGTTTTAGGCCTGAAAACGTTCCAACCACTTAGTTTTCCAACATGCTTTCACAAGGTGTGACAGTACTTCACACATAATTGGAATCAGCAAGAGCACATAATTCAAAAAGCTTATGAACTGTGGTGAACTGCAAACTGTAGCTGAAAGATTTTGCTTAGAAAAAAAAAAAATCAGGCTCAAATTGGAGATGCTGCGAAAAAGAAGAGCAGTACTTGAACTCTATGGAGGCAGAAATGACGAAATGCTGGAGATATCAAATCTTCAAGGAAAAAGGTGCCCCATTCAAGACCTTTTTTAACCCAGAGTGGCTATCACCTACAGATAATGCATTTCCAGGCTACTACCAAATTCTCCAGGGGCAAGGAAAGAACAGCACAAAAGGCACTTGTTCATAGGGATGGCTAATGCGGAATAATGCCATCACCTCCAAGCTCATTAATGTCACGTCACTTATTTAATATGAGGGTACAAATATGGCCTTGACATATTTGTACCCTTATATTAAATAAGTGGGGTGATCAATCGTGGGTGCTGTTGCATGACAATGCATCAGCACACAAATCACTCCTCGTTTGTGAGTTTCTTGCCAAAACAAGAACTGTTGTCCTCCTCCCACGGCAATAAATGCAAACATTTTCTAGACTCCCACGGCAACTTTTGTTTCAAACAGATGTAATGCTGTCACTAAAATGAGGAAGGATGGACAAAGGAATAAAATTCGCAAGGATGACACATCAGCCAAAGAATATAAACGCATCAGCTTAGGTTCGCGAGCGGAGTTTGCAGCCGACTGGCGAGCTGATTGCGTGAGTTGGGAGGGGTCAAGAATCACCAAACACACAACAAAAAGAACTCATTTATTACATCGGAGGAGGCTACGGGGAGGTTGTTGACGTCACTGCGCGATTTCCCGGAAGCAACGGAAAGGCTTTCGTTGGCTGCGGCAGTTTCGCTAAAGGAGGTAGAAGGCGGAGCTTCCACCCTTCCCGCTGTGATGCTCAAGGGATGTCGCCATCCATTGTTGACAGCAGTAAACGAATTGAGCTGATTCCACCCTCCAACATTTCCTCTTGCCCCCCAGTGCCTACTCCCCAAAACAATGCTTTCAGCTAGAAAGCGGTTATTTAAAAGTTCTTTCTTTCCACAAAAGCGGAATCGCGGAATTCCGCTTTTTCAAGAACTTTTCTATAGAACGACCCCCCCCCCCCAAATCCTTAAAAATTTATCTTCATTTTTGCAATGACCTCGAGGATGACCAAAATGATGCCGAAAAAAGCGGAATTCCGCGAATGTGTGGAAGAATTTAAGGACATCAGTTACCCTTGCTCTATGAGAAGTGGATGAAACCTTAAGGCATCTAAGAAGAAAATTCAGTCATGGAATATGTATTTCAGTTGATGAATCAATTAAAAAAATGCCAGACAGTGGCTGTACAAAAAATGAGAGAAATGCAGGTAAAGAGAAAAACCTGGTATGTTAAGAATGCAGCAAAAAGAGAATTTAAAGAAGGTGATTATGTGCTAGTATTGGCTACTTCTAGACCAAATAAGTTAGCTGTCCAATGGACTGGTCCAGATACTATTGAGAGTAGAATATCTGATACTATATTGTTAAGGTTCCTGGAAACAAAATGCCACCGCAGATATATTATGTCAATATGCTTAAACCGTTCTACAAAAGACCAGAGTTAATTAATTTCTTATCCAGTAGTGAACCACCAGATCAACCTGGTTTGGAAATAGAAATTCCTGGAATAGAAAATGATCCTAATGTTTTTAATTTTGCAGAAATTGTTCAGGAAAGTCATTTGGAACAAAGGCTAGAGGTAGAACAAATTCGACAATTGGAGGATTTGCTTTGTAAATATGCAACTTCTTTTTCTAATGAACCTGATATGACACATCTTGTCGAGCATGACATTGAATTAATTAGTGACGAGCCCATAAGAGCTAAGCCATACCGTATGTCTCCTGGACAAACTGAAATTTTGCAGAATGAAGTAAGAAAAATGTTGCAATGCAAATTGAGATGGGAGAGCCAGATTATACAATTACGATGATATTGGTGGAATCTACAGGCAGAGATCCAAAACCTTGTGTTGATTATCGTCGATTAAATGACGTTATTCATACACAGTATTACCCCTTACCAAACACTGAACAAAGAGTAGAGACATTTGCTTTGGCCAGCTACATGCCTGTACTAGACTTGGCGAAGGGATATTGGCAAATACCTCTGAGTAAAAAAAAAAGCACAAAGAGTATCGTCGATTAAATGACGTTATTCATACACAGTATTACCCCTTACCAAACACTGAACAAAGAGTAGAGACATTTGCTTTGGCCAGCTACATCCCTGTACTAGACTTGGCGAAGGGATATTGGCAAATACCTCTGAGTAAAAAAGCACAAAGAGTAGCTGCGTTTGCAACCAGTTTTGGGACCTATCATCCGTTACGAATGCCTTTCGACCTCAAGAACGCTCCGTATTTTTTTAGCAAGATGATGGCTTAATTATTGCAGGGATGTGAAAAATGTGCAGTGCCATATTTAGATGATGTAGCTGTATTCTCCTGTACTTGGGAAGAACACCTGAAGCATCTTGATCAAGTCCTTACGCACATTCAAAATGGCCGTCTAAACATCAAGCCTTCGAAGTGTAAATTTGCTCAAGCTCAGGTGAAATATCTGGGACATCTAGTAGGACAAGGTACCAGAACCCCTGGAAATCTGAAAGTGAAAACTATTCGTGAATTCCCTACTCCTACTACAAAAACTGATGTAAGCGCATTTCTTGGGCTGGCTGGATATTACCGCCAATATATTCCCATGTTTTCGACCACTGCCGCTCTGCAATCCGAAGTGTTAAAGGGCAAAACTAAGAAAGAAAAAATTTTGTGGACCCCTCAGTGTGAAAAAGCCTTTCAAGAGTTGAAAGATAAGCTTTGTAGTAACCCTGTGCTACACACTCCCGATTATAATAGAACATTTCTTCTCCAATGTGATGCTTCAAGATTTCGGAATGGGTATCGTACTCTCTCAGATCAGTGATCAAGGAGAAGAACACCCTGTGTTGTATCTGAGCAAGAAATTCACGTAAGTTGAGAAACGGTATTGTACTACCGAAAAAGAATGTGCTGCCATTGTATATACTGTAAAAGAATTGCATTGTTATCTTGTAGGGCAAACTATGTTCAAGATACAGACAGATCCCAATCCTTTAGTGTCGCTTCGTACACACGCCAGTACTAACCCTAGACTCATGAGATGGGCCCTGATTCTACAACCATATAACTACGAAGTTGTACATCGTCGTGGGATGCTACGTAAAAATGCTGACAGTCTGAGTCGCATTCGTTGGCTATAATCAGCTATTCAAGGGACAAGTTCCAGTTTTGTCTTGCCGTGTTGAAATATAGTTTTAAAATAATTATATTTTTATTTTAGGCAAATCTCATTGTAAATTGCATCTGATCCTAACAGACTTTTGAACTTACCTACTTTTCTCTATGAACATTCTTCGAACATATCATCGAGGAAAGCTCTGGATGGGGAAGGAACAGCTGTGCTATTTCCAGTCCTGGATAGTGACACCAGTACTGACAGAAGAACTTTGGTGTGGACAGATAAGCAAGAGACGGAGTGAACAGCGTGGGAAGAGAGGTTGTTTTGATTTGTAGGGAGGTGACAGGGCATAAGAATCGTATTGTTTTTTTGTTATTAAATTAAATGTTGTGATGTGATAAAAAAATGAGGTTTCGTGATGATTGTTAAGACGCCACAGTATCTTACTTTTGCTGTTACTATTTTAATCACACATTTATATGCATATCAATATATACTTATGTTAAAGGAACAATAACAAATATAACTTATGATTACACAATTATTAATTTATGCATGCACTACATAACTGACTCACAAGGTTGATGCATAAGTACATGCCGTTTTATTTCACAAGTGTTTCCCAGGTCTGTAGTGATGGTGCAGATGGCCAGTTGTATATCAAAATGTAGCCAGTAATATCGTGTATCTAAATCATATTGCGTTGTGTGATTGTAGCTAATGGTTTTTTGGTTTTCATGTCCGGAAGTATAAAGTGTCAAGTAGAGAGGAATGAACATTTCCAACATCTGCTCCTCTAAGAGTTTAACAAGGGATCCACAGCCGCCGAGGCCACTCAATAAATTTGTGCTGTGTATGAGGAGGATGCTTTTGCTCCGAGGACAGCCCGCAAATGGTTTGAGCGGTTCCGAGATGGCTATTTTGACCTCATCAACCCTCCACGCTCAGATCGTCCATCTCCCTTTGACAAACCACACACGAATTGGCCACTGAGATGGACTGTGATCAGGCCACAGTGGTGCCACACATGGAACGTATGGGGAAAGGTCCAGAAATCGGGGTCTTGGGTGTCTCACACTCTCACCGAGGACAACAAGAATCAGCGTGTTGCCGTATGTGGTTCCTTGCTCACCCGTTATCACGAATGTTCTCAGCAACACAAACACTTTTTATCATGTATTGTTACTGGAGATGAAAAGTGGTGCCTGTACGTGAATTTCAGGCATCAGAGGGAATGGTTAAGCCCAAACAAGACTCCCACACCACGTCCAAAACATGACCTTCATCCTGCGAAGATCATGTGTGTCTGATGGGACATGAAAGGCATAGTTCACTAGGAGGAATCGGACCATCAACGCTGCATGCTATTGTAAGCAACTCTGTTGTGTGGAGGCAGCAGTTCAGCAGAAACTGCCACATCTGCGTCATGCTGTCCTTCTCCAACATGATAACGTATGCACTCACAGTGCGAACATAACCAAAATGGCCATTCAGGACATGAAATGGAAGATCCTTCCACATCCAGCCTATTCCCCCAGATGTCGCCCCTTCAGACTATCACCTGTTCCGATCTCTGTCGAATGCACTCCTTGGCAGAGCATTCAGCAATGATGTTGATCTCTAGAATTTCCATGATGATATTTTGGCAACAAAACCCGCACATTTTTTCAAGAATGGCATTGCAGACCTATCCAGATGTTGGGACACCATTGTAAATAATGGGGAGGGGGGATAAAGTTGATTGATTCCATTTTCCCCTTCTGATGTAATACATTCCTGTAGTGCGGTGAAAAATAATGGCATGAACTTATGCATCAACCCAATAATTTCATTATTACATTATTAAAAAAGTTTTAATAGAATGCATTGCCCGTAGTATTTTTTTTTTTTTTTAAGATTTCCAATCTCCCTTGTTTCAAATTTCTTTAAGGTAATATTTATGAGCAATGTATTTCATTTGACAAAAATAAAATCAAAATTTTGGATCAATGTCAATATTATAAAACAAAGAAAGAGTTTTTAAAGCAGAATGTGTCTCTGCACTCAACATTCAGAGATTGGGGAAAGAAAACAAAAAAAATGCATGTGCACATGTAGTGTAGAAAATGCTTTTCAGAAGACGCAGCAGCATAGCAGAATTATTATGTACACCCTCCTTTCTACCCACAAATAACCAATGTACATCTTTTGGCACAACACCTAAGAGTGCCCTTTGGTTCTCAGCACTCCCTCCAAGCTGGGTCTACGGGTATTTCCGCTACGCCACTCGGCTGAGATTCTGAGAACAGAAAAAGGAATTGCTATTGGGAGGGATGAGGTTGTCAAAAATGGGAAAAGAAATAATATACTTTAGTCCCTCATACAGTAGTTCAACATCTGCTCATTACAAATGGCTTTTTGCTAGTTATACCTAAGAAGCTCTCAACTACCGTGCTGACTTTAGCTGTGAAATGTAGTTCACAAAATACATCATTTCCAACCAACTCTTCTCTGTCCGCGCACAATAGCCAAGATCATGTTTTAACCATACCTGTTATAAATGAGTTCAACTGTTAATAACAAATACAGGTGACTAGGCATAGTGGTGACAGAAGAAGTGGCTTTGGTGACTAAAGAGATACACTTTCTTAATAAGAATATCAAGCTTGGCAAATAAAAAGAAAACTCTGCATAATGTATTGTCTTTCATATTGATTCCTGTATTGCCTTTCTTTGCACCGGCACTATGAGAGCTCCAACAAAGCTGAATGTCATTTAGTAGATACTAAGAAATTGGTTGGTTGATATGAGTTTATTAGTGTGAAGGCCTCAATGGGCCAAAGGGTGCCAAGTTTAATGATTTAAAACAGAAACAAAAACAACATTAAAACATAACGAAAAGCATGTCATAAAACAGAACAATAAATGGTGTAAATGACTGATAAAACAATAAAATACTACACAAAATGAAAAACACCAGCACAACAAAGATAAGATAACACAGAAGACACATCACAGTGATTGTTTAAAAGGCGACTCAGGGTTTCTGAGTTGTCTGGTTAGAGTGGGTAAATGAAACAAGCACGTTCACGAACAAAACAACATGGACATAAAACATGAACAACAATCAGAGGAAATTTACACGCCTAACACACAGGGGCAGTGTTGCCACACAGCAAATAGTGGTGAGTGAAATGGCAATGCTCAATGCGGAGATGTGCCAGCAGACACGGCGAAGACCAGACTCTTAAAACTGGCTTTATACGATGAAGTTTGCTTTCTACCTGTTGGTCCCACAGAATCTGCCACATTCCCTTGATACAATCACGAACAAGAAAATGCAAATCCCAGTGAAACTTTGGCAAGGGTGTGATAACCAAAGAGGAAACAGATCCAGCAGCAGATGACTCGTTGCATCCGATTCCAACGTGACCAGGAATCCTTAGCCTCCAGCATCCCCTTTTCCACCTCACGGGTCATTGCACATGGCAAACGAGCAGGTAGATCTAGCTAACAAAGCCTGGAAAAACGAACTGGAAACATAAAAGGAGAAAAAAAGAACGAGAACCTAAATTCCGGCGCTGGCACATAATCACAACCTCAGCAACCTACAACTGAGGCAGGTGCAAGCCAAGGTAACAACATAAGATTAAAAAAGGGAAACATCATATAGTGTAAATCAGCTCAGGCCTTGGGGTTGCTAATCACCATCAGCTAGACAAACAGCTCTCCCTGCAGAGATGAAATCGCACAATGACAAAAAGAAAAGACATTCCATCACAAGGTCAGCTCAGACTGGGAGCACTATGCCCCAAATAACGGGAAAACCAGTTATCCCCATGCAGCGGATACTAAGAAGAGAGATACAGCAGGAATACATACAGTAATATTAAAGTATTGATACACCAAAATATGAAAGACACCCACTGCCCAGCATGTGATAGCTGTATCCAGATTTTGAGTCTACCCACTGTTAACAGGTTATAGCTCTGCACAAACTTGCGTGTAATTACATCTTCATTAAATTCATTATTACCTTGAAAATATAACTAGCATTGCAATGTGACATCAAAGTAAATAACATCAAATCTACAAAGTATATATATACATTTTTTTTAATTATCACTTACTGAATCTTTCTACTATACAACATAGAAATGCAACAAAACTGATGATTAGGGGACCTTAACTCCAGGGTCAGCACTGATGGTAGTACAAACAATATTAAGCAAATTGCTCGAAAGTGGGGGTTATTTAACCAGCCTTATACACTTAAGCATTATTAATATTGAAAATCTATAGTCAACAACACTGTACAGATAACAAAGTGCTTAAAAACACAATTGTCACAATATTAGAAGACTATATTTTTAAAACAAATTACACAAACTGTTTTGTGGTTAAAAAAAAAATATGCTGGAAAAATAATTTTCTAAAAGTGTTTTTCTGTCTTCTTTCTTCTTCATCTTCTCCTTCTCTCTCTCTCTCTCTTTCAATCTATTTCCTCTTGAACCTTTTCCAACTCTTCTTGTTTCTGTTTTGCAAGCTTCCTAAAATTGTTTGACCTGATGAAAAATTCAATATCCCACAAAGTTTCAATATCGTGTGAGATACCATCAGCACATTTTGCAAGATCATATAACTTTGCATTTTTAGATGCACGAATGGGTATTGCATCTTCATTTCTATTTGTTTTTCTTTTCAAAAGAACACTGTTGTTTAAATTTCTGTTCTTCCAATAATTCTGTGTATCTTTGCCTTGCAGAAGAAAGTGAAGGTTGCAGCTCATTGTTATCACATTCCAGATGTCGCCACAGAATGAAAAAGATGATAAATCAATCATTGACATATATAAGAGTTTGCTCACATTTTCAACTTCTACTTGTTTGTTATGTGAAAAGCCATGTTCAGTGGTGGTCTAACAACGTGACAAGATATCCAGCTTTTATAGCTGAATTAAACCATCAGGTAGCGAATTGCAAGGACAATAAGAATTTTCATGTGAAAGACGATAAAAAGTGAACTCCGTTTATTAGGCGTATAAAATAAAGGGATCAAGAGATGCTAGCTTTCACTACCTGCGGGTAGCTTCGTCAGGCATTTAGTAGCTAAAGATCGCAGAAGCAACAGGAAAAAATATTTCTAAGAATATAACTAAATTCAAAATAAGCAAAACACTTGCACGATGTCACGGGTTGTTTGATCCCAGGGTCGGGTGGTCACGTGTAACTTCAAGAAGCCGGTGCCATATCAAAGGAAGGCTCGTGGTTACATCCTTGTTACACACATTCCGTCGAGTGATGATCTTGATGGTTTCGCGAAGCGCAGTAGCTGTTGCGCTGTCGTAAGGTGCTAGTTTCTTAAAATCTCTCCATTTGGGAACAGCCTCTTCAGATGCAACATCACGGGTTAGGGCCGTCGTAAGCTTTCCGGCCTTAACGTCCCTTTGGTGTTCAGAAATACGGATCTGGAAAGATATTTTTGTCATCTCGATGTAGGATTTAACGGATGCGTCAGGGTAATTCAAAGGAATAGCATAGACTCCGGCTTCAGTGAGCGTAGAAGGCGATGTGCGCTGGTCTGCTGCGAGGATATCTGACAAAGGTCTAGGGGCCCTGACGCTGATATCATAACCTAGTCTTCGGAGAGCATTCTTCAGGAATTACGTTAGCCTAGGAATGTAGGGAATCGAACCCACGAACCGGGTGGGCTGTGCTGTGGGGTTGGCAAGAGGCTGTGCGCGAGCAGTTGTTGCTGCCTTTCTGAGTATTTGGTTGATTGTGATCTTGTCGTACCCCGCTGCAGCCGCTAGGTTTCTAAAGCTACAGATCTTTTCCTCACATGTGGCCTTGTTCGATGTGAGTTCGAAAGCTTGCTTTGCTCTGTACCTAAAAAGTGCATATTTGTGTGCGGCCGGGCCTGTTGAGTCAGGGAATATGGGGTTGTCCACGTGGGTGGGTTTGTAGTAGACCTCTGTGCTAAGAGCACCAGAGGGTAATCTTCTTACTAGTACATCCAGAAAAAGCAATGCACCTCCGGATTCATAATCTGCTGTGAATTTAATATCCGGGTGTGCAGCGTTCATTTTGGCGAGAAAATCACGTAGGTTGGTTTGCCCATTCTGCCAAATAAAGAAAACATCGTCAGAATATCTCAACCATATTTTAGGAACTCTGGCTGACGATTGCAAGAGTTCATTTTCGAGAGGTCGGAAGACTGCTTCAGCAAGGACCGCCGACATCGAGGACCCCATAGGTACCCCTTTGTTTTGTTTGTAAATTCTGGATCGGAAGCTAAAAAAAATTTGAGTCTGTGACTGCATCCAGTAGTTTTGAAATAGCTTCCACAGTTTCCGAAGGGAACAGGTTCGAGTCAGCGATAGAGCGCTTCAGGTTTGTGGTGGCTTCATGCACCGGCACTGAGGGGTATAAAGACTCGATGTCAAAGCTTCCAATGATGTCACCTGGCGACACTGTCTTGGACCTTCCTTTGGATTACCCTGATGCATCCGTTAAATCCTACATCGGGATGACAAAAAGATCGTTCCGGATCCGTATTTCTGAGCACCAAAGGGATGTTAAGGTCGGAAAGCTTACGACGGCCCTAACCCGTGATGTTGCATCTGAAGAGGCTGTTCCCAAATGGAGAGATTTTAAGAAACTAGCACCTTACGACAGCGCAACAGCTACTGCGCTTCGCGAAACCATCGAGATCATCACGCGACGGAATGTGTGTAACAAGGATGTAACCACGAGCCTTCCTTTGATATGGCACCGGCTTCTTGAAGTTACACGTGACCACCCGGCCCTGGGATCAAACAACGCGTGACATCGTGCAAGTGTTTTGCTATATTTGAATTTAGTTATATTTTTAGAAATATTTTTTTCCAGTTGCTTCTGCGATCTTTAGCTACTGAATGCCTAATGAAGCTACCCGGAGGTAGTGAAAGCTAGCATCTCTTGATCCCTTAATTTTATACGCCTAATAAATGGAGTTCACTTTTTATCGTCTTTCACATTAATTGGGCATACAGAAAGCTGTTTCTTCGTCATTCGTATATATTTGTAAGAATTTTCATATTAGGTTAGATATTCCTACTCTTCAATACCTTTTGTAGTTTCTTGAAAGGAACCCTTCCAAAGAAGATGTCTTTAAATCTCATGTCTGCAATCTCTATTCCAATGGATTTTAGAGTTCAGGAAAGTGAAATCATGAACTACTTCAATATCTTCATTATCCACTGACAAAGAACCAGTGGTCAAACTTTAATCTTTTTTATTAGTTGAACTTCAGTAACCCTTCAGAATGGTGTGATCTGCATATTTACGATTGTCAGTATTCTTCTCATTAATGTTAATATCTGACACAGATTTCTCCAGGCTAGATTTTTTTCTTTTTGTTCGTTTGGAGGTTTAACAACCACCATGAGCAACTTGATGGGCTATAAGCAGTCGCCCGTCCTAATTTATGGTCACGTACTCCAGGGAATGGAGAGAGCCAGTGCTGTAGGACCATAGATGCCAACCTCTAAAAGTAGATTTCAGTAACAGAAATGTTTTTTTTTTTTTTTTCTTCGTAATTTTCAGTAATCCGGTCCACAACAGCGAACTTGGGTATTTAACATGCTAACAAATTCCAGTTGGTCATAACTATTCATATATATATAAAGAATTAGGGATGTAAGGTCAGGTGATGCGTAACATCACAGCCTCTCCTTGACAAATGTCAACCCCGCCTTCTCGTGGTGCATCCTGTTCCCACTAAAGGGAACAGGATGCACCACGAGCCAATAGCGGTATAGCTATACCCTCGGGATTAGAGGAAATGCTATCCCACACTCACCAGCCCGCTTGGCCAGCGTGGTGAGTTATGGCCAAACCCCTCCAAAATGACTCCACAACTTAAATCTTGGCCCTCAGTCTCCGGGAGCTGGAATGTACCTGGCCAAGGCAGCGGCCAGTGCGACATGAAGGCAGAGGGTGCTAAGAATCCCCGGAGGACCGGACTAGGCTGCCATCTGATGCTGACCTTGGCTACGTATAATGGACGCTCCCTATCTTCTGATTCAAGGCTTCTTGAATTGGAAGAGGAACTACAAAGGATCAAGTGGTACAGTGTGCTAAACAAGTTCAAATCAGGCAGTGACCATAGATTGGCGAGATGTAAGATGCACCTCAACACTAAACTCGAACGTAGCAAGCTCATAAGACAAACAAAATGTATTGACATAACCAACCTTAAAAAACACCATAATACCTTCAAATTGGAACTGAAGAACAGATTCTCTGCTTTAGAAGGCCTAACATCGGAAGAAGTGGATATTTCTGAAGTTAACAGAAAAGTAACCAAAGCTGTTATGGAAACAGCAACAAAATTAGCTGGATCTAAAAACAAATTGCATGTGAACAAATTATCAGGAAAAACCAAAATGTTGATGCAAAAAAGAAGAGAGATTAGGACAACTAAAGAAGATGTGACTTCTAAAGTGGAATATATAGAGCTATGCAAGACAGTACGAAAAAATATCACTGAAGACGTAAGGAAATTCAACTGTGAACTAGTAAGGAAAGCAATTGAAAACAACCAAAGCCTAAAGATAGCAAAGGGACGTCTCAGTAAGGGAAAAAAACAGATTATGGCACTGAGAAAAGAAGATGGTTCTGTAACAAGAAATAGAGGCAAAATTTTGACAAGAGTGAAAGATTTCTACTCCAAATTATATGAAAGGGATGATACATGTACTCCAGGCATCATGAAAGGTACCACAGTTCTTCCAGTCCTTCCAGCAGAAGTTGCACATGCAATCAAGAACATGAAGTGGGGAAAAGCTCCAGGAGAAGATGGAATTACTGTAGACACATCATACAAGAAGCAAGTGGAGAAATCGAAACAGTACTCGCCCAAATTTTCACTCGATGCCTTAATGAAGGGAAAATTCCTGAGGATTGGAACAACGCTACAATGATCTTGCTACATAAAAAAGGTGACATTGAGGATCTCAGGAACTACAGACCTATCAGCCTCCTATCAGTAGTTTATAAAATCTTCTCTAAAGTTCTTTCACACCGCTTGAAAGTAACACTGGACATGGCTCAACCGAGAGAACATGCTGGATTCAGGAGTGGCTACAGCACAATAGATCATATCCACGTACTGAGAGAACTAATTGAAAGAGCGAGGGAATATGAACTTCCATTGTGCATGGCTTTTATCGATTATGAAAAAGCCTTTGATTCGGTGAAACCATCAGCAGTTGCAATGGCTCTGAAATCCTGCGGTATTGAAGATGCATACATTAATATTATTAATAACATCTATGAAAATGCAAGTGCAAAGATTCTGCTATTTGAAAATACAACACACATAAAAATTGGAAAAGGAGTGAGACAAGGTGACACCATATCTCCGAAGCTCTTTAATGCCACATTGGAAAATGTCTTTCAATCACTGAACTGGGAAAACAAAGGCATAAAGATTAATGGAGATTATCTAACCCACCTTCGTTTTGCTGATGACATAGTCATTTTTGCAACTACCCCATCAGAGCTACAGAGTATGATGCAGGAACTTGCTGACAAGAGTAAAGAAGTGGGATAAAAAATGAACTTTCAGAAGACAAAAGTGATGTTCAATGCTTTTACAATAAATGAAGATTTATCGATTGATGGAGAAAAGTTGGAGATAACAGACACATACGTTTATCTTGGACAGCAGATATCAAGTGAGGGTCACATTGATGAAGAAATTAATCGGCATACAAAACTTGCCTGGAGAGCTTTTGGAAGAAACAGCATAATTTTCAAGAGCAATATGCCATTATGTCTTAAAAGAAAAGTGTTTGATCAATGCATCCTTCCAGTGCTTACGTATGGTGCAGAGACGTAGACCCTTAACTAAAAGAGACATACAAAGGCTGCAGACAACTCAAAGTAGCATGGAGAGGTGCATGCTTGGTGTAACCAGGAGAGATAAGAAGAGGAACTCATGGATCCGAAAAATGACAAGAGTGGAAGACATCATGATCAGAGTTAAATCCCTGAAATGGCAATGGGCTGGGCATACTGCCAGAAGGACAGACCATTGATGGACAGCCGAAATTTTAGATTGGATTCCAAGGGACAGGAAAAGACCCAGAAGAAGACCACATGGGAGATGGGGGATGAAATTCGAAAGTATGCGGGAGTGACATGGAGGAGACTGGCACAAGACAGACCGTTGTGGAGGAAACTTGGGGAGACCTTCGTCCAGCAGTGGATTGATAATGGTTGACAATGATGATAAAGAATTAATATAATAAACAATTTTTTGCTAGTGGAAAAATTTAAAACTACTGTCTACCAGAAAAAATATAAAAGATTACCTCCAGACATGAAGAAAAATCATTTCTTGGAAAGTTGATGCTTCTTCGATTCTGTGTGCCTTCGGCAATCATACCACCCACCAGTGGCACACCAAGGAATTTTTTTATGTGGTGGCCCAAAATATTGAAGAAGCAAACAAAAATACCCCGGAGTAAATAGCTTACAAATTATTGAGAAGAGCCTCCAATTATTCATAAATTATATATTTAAAAACATATATAAGTATAATTACATATAACCACCAATAACAAAGCGAAGGGCCAAGTGATACCTCATGAGGAGGGTTCGGGCCCTTGGGCTACCACCACCACTGAGTGTGGCACTGCCGCCAACTGTAAGCGATGCTAAAATTGCATTTACAAATGCTGCAAAGCTAATGGTTTACAGAAACTTGTGACTTTTAAAAACAAGGCCAGTCTCTGCGGTACGTTTCTAGTAAACACTTTTTTAGATAAAGGCTGGCCTGAAGAATGCTTCATTTTAAATAAATAATAGAAATAATAAAAAAAACTTCACGATTGCCACACTTTTTTAGCTGACAGTAGCACATGCAGCAGAGACCAGAGAGCATAGATAAAGAAAAGACTATAAAGTGGAGGAGCATCCATACAACACACATGTTCTGTGTAGCTGCAGGTGTCATGGAGAGCATCATGAGGGAGGGGGGGGTCACACAAGAGCCCATCATGGGAGGTGTAAAATGGGGGCGAAAGGCTGAACCCCTGTCAAGTGGCTGATATTATTCCCCGTCGGATTTCCTTTTGTAGATAGATAGCTCATGAGATTTTTTTTTTTTTTTTTTGATTGGAGGTTTAACGACCACCGTGAGCAACTCAATGGGCTATAAGCAGTCGCCCGTCCCTAATTTAGGGTCACTGGTTCCAGGGAAGGGAGAGAGCCAGTGCCGTAAGACAAACACAACATCCATGCCTCACCGGGATTCGAACCCGGACCCCTCACGGACGAATGATCAGAGGCCAGCGCCTTAGACCACTGCGCCACCGGGGCGGCACTCATGAGATTATCAATTAAGATACAGAAATCTATATTACGCAGAACACAGCTTAATTTTCTTTCTCCCAGATAAACTGAAAGAACAAACAAAAATTTTTAAGTTTATGAGAAAATTACTTCTCACATCAAAAACTCAAATAGTTATTTCCCATAATTTCATTGGTATGTCCGTGCTTCCGTAACAGCAACCAAAAATCTGTACTATTAAAAGTTAATACAATAGCATTGTACATTATATACATGGCAATTGAAATGTTTCACACATTATATGAGACCCATGGGCACTTGTTTGAGAGTATCAAACTAAAATAGATATCAATAACACATTGCATAAAATAATGAAAGTGAAGTAATATATTCATCCTGGTCAGTGACTAAGTGCATGTGCTCCGAGATGGAACATGTTGAGACAAGACCAAATGTATAGTCAAGTGCATGTGCATTGAGATGAAACATGATAAAACACCAAAAATAAAATATAAGATTAAACGAGCTGAAATGAAGCAAAATAACCTCATAAAAGACGAAGAACCAAAAACAATTTAAGACAGACAAAAGCTTCAATCAAACCTTAAAAGCAATGTCAAGCACCCATGTAATCCGCCAGACTAGTTTCGTACATCTTCAGTGGCAAATACACTGTACTCCGGACCTCCTATCTGTAGAGAAGTGCCTTCTGACAACTCATCACCAGCATGGAACTTCCGTTCACTCATACACATGCGTGAATCCGTGCCCTCTCACGGATTTCTGGATGTTACTTCCCCTATTCGAAAATTTCTTAGAATACACAAGGTGTTATCTCTCTTTTTTTTTTTTTTTTTTTTTTTTTTGTCTTCCCTCAAAAAATTCACTTTCTGATTAATCAAATGCCTCCAAGCATATGAAAGTTTAATGGGTTCATTAATATTACAGTTGGATTTTTGCGTTTTTTCAATCATGATGGCCTCCAATGTTAATATCTGTCCATGTGTTTCTGTGCGTTGTAAGCACATCTGAATTTGCCCAACCTGGACTCGAACCTGTTGCTAAACAAGGTTAGACCCCAGATTGGTACTTGAACCCTTAACCTGCTGTTTAGCGACAAGTTCGATGAGAAGCAGTTTTAAATAGTTGCCTAGAACAGCTGACCACATATTGTGCATATATGCTGTGTTAAGTGATGTTTATGCACATCTGCATAAAGGTTTTTAATTCAGTGGGCAGAGTGTGTATTTATGCCTCACCAACCTTAACAGGTGTGATAAAATATTATTCTTAAACTGTTTAATTGGTAAATTTCATGTCAAGGTTTCCAGTCTATTCTGCTTATCCATTAATTTATTTGCATGTTTTCCAACTGTGGAGGGTAAACTGGGTGAGCCAGTGCAAGGGAATGGCACTGAAGAAAGAAACCTGGAGAAGTGATGTGAACACCTGCTTCTGGCATTAAAATATTTTGCCACAATAGATCAGAGGTAGACTACATCACTGCCTTTTTCCATTTAAACCTTTTCCATGGGCAGTCGCAGATGGGGATTCACTGTTTCCAGACACAGAATTTTCACAGTTCAGTAAAATCCTTTCCTCCTCTTTTACGTTATTTTATATTTTATTTATTTACATACTTTAATGCTTGACATGTACTGATCCCAAACAATTCACATTCAAATTTGCTTTTACAGAACATGCAACAGAAAATAAAGTGAAGTATGAAGGGGGGGGGGGTGAGAAAGAAAAATCTGTCCTTAAAGAACATAAATAATTTTACATCAATTTTTTATTTACACCTAGAAAAAAAAACAAAACAAAAAAAATGAATTGAGAAGCTTGGTATCAGAATGGCAGGCAGACAAACACGCAAATTTAAAATTCTGAAAAAATAATAATCTATCTAACCTTATTTTGCATATTCACCTGGAGCCTAATAAGTTCTGCATTCGATTCTTTTAATTTCCTCTTGTACCTCTGAACTTCACCTTTAAGTTGATGATTATGATTTTGGAGACTTGTAATCAGGTGCCTCATTTCTCTATTAATTGGTCCTAGAGCAAAACACATGTGTAAGGATGCAAATTAATTTACACTGATGTACAAAATTAAAAGAATTTGCACATTTTGTCGAATTTTTGAAAAACTAATGGACACATTTTAATGAAATTTGGTATGGATACACAGTTATATAAGAGAAAAAAATTATACCATACAACAACAGTCATGGTACGCACTCATGATCATCAGTAAGGCTCATCAGCGCAGGAATGTCCAAAATTCACATTGCAAGATCGAACATAAAATGACTCTAATATGGGGTATAGTCCCCTCTCACAGTCATACAGCTCTCACAGCGCAACGTCATACTGGAAACGAGGCAGCTGATGAGACCCTGTGGCAGTCGGTGCCACTCCTGCAGCAATGCAGCTTTCAGCTCCTGGATGGTTCTCAGAGGGGGATGGCGAGCTGCAATTGCCCTCCCAAGAGTGTCCCAGACATGTTCTATAGGACTTAGGTTTGGCGATCTGGCGGGCCAATCCATCCGGCGAATAACCTCACTTTCAAGATAATCGTTGACCAGGTGAGCTCTATGTGGAAGAGTGTTGTCGTCCATAAAAAGGAATTGAGGGCCAACTGCGCCCCTGAAAAGTCGAACATAGGGCTGTAAGATCTCATCTGTATACCTCACAGCAGTCAGGGAGCCTCTGTCAAACACACGGAGAGGTGTGCGGCCGTCCAACATGATGTCTGCCCAGACCATGACACCTCCGCCGCCATAGCGGTCCCTTTCTCGGATATTGGAAGAAAGGTACCGGTTTCTCCAGATAAAGGAACATCAAGAATCAGTGTCCAGGCTGAATCGCGACTCGTCTGTGAAGAGAATGTCACCCCACTGAAGTCTGGTCCAAGGCTGATGTTGTCTGCACCATGCTAAACGCGTTATCTTGTGTGCTGAAGTGAGTGGGACACAAACAGCGGGTCTTCTGGCAAAAAGCCCTCTCTTATGAAGCCTTCGGGAAACAGTAACCCTTGAAACTCTGGTTCCAGTGGTGGCATGCAGCTCACGAGATAGCTGTGCAGCTGTAGCAGTCCTGTGACGCCTTGCTGAAAGTGCCAAATAATTATCTTCATTGGCCTTCGTGGCTCTTGGACGACCTTGCCCAAGCCTTCTCGATATGGATTCGGTGTCCTTAAACTGTTTCCACAAATTGCAGACACTGGGCGTTACATTGAGCTCTGTAGCAACCTGCACTTGCGATTGCCCTGCCTACAATCTACCGATGATTCTCCACCTCATTCCATCATCAATACGTTCGTGGCAACTCATTTTACCTGATTGCTTATGAAATTGAACCAACTCCTGCAAGAAACACAACGAATGTTGTCGAGGGGTATGAGCGAACTAATGGCAGAAAAAGCCACATGTGCTTTTCATGCTTTCTGCTGTCACAGCTCCGCCCACACGCACGTGTACGCTTACGTATTCGACACTGCAAATTTGCATTCTTATTCGGCGGCATAATTTGTACATTTGGTTCTGTACCTTTTGCGAAAATCGACAAAACGTGCAAATTCTCCTAATTTTAAACACCAGTGTAATCACAAAAAAAAAAAATAAAAAAAAAAAAAAATGCTGCTTTCTGACTTAAAAAACTGCCAACAAAATGACCCGTACCAAATCAATATGTATAAAAAAATAAAGTAAGGTGCGCTGTGACAAGAAAATTCTTTTTCCAATACACTGTAAGGAACAGAAAATGTTTAACTAATAAGTATGCGGGTCTCTCTCTGTTTAAAATAAACTATAGAGCACACACACAAAAAGTACAAAAAATGCAATGTTTGTTTAATAAAATTCAATAACATCTTCACATTAGCACACTAAGGATTTGTATTATAAACTTTAAACTAAATCAATAAGATACCACAGACAAATACATGTTAGCAATCATGATAGTAACATGTGCAATTTGATGGCATTTTTGTGTGTTTGCTCAGACAAAAAGCAGCATCTGAGATAGTAAAATCTAAAATCTATACATGAATAATAGCAGTTCAGTAAAAAATTACACAGTGATTTTCCCTGTTATGGATATAACTGATTACAATATCAGAATTTTCTCAAAATTTTGAGAAAATTATGACATTGAAATCGGTCACACCTTCAAATAATGTGGAAATCGCCGACGCTAATAAGGTACGCGGGTTTAATTCTTGCTCTATGATATCCTTATAGATTCTTGACTTGATGATGCCAATTTCAACGGACACAAGGTCTGAAGAAAGAGACACAGCATTTCAACAGGGCAAAATTTTCTTTACAGAAACATAGCAAACAGTTTCTAATAAAGATACTGTTTCTTTTTACAAGGAGAGTTACGAAAGCAATAACCATTCGATAATAACACTTTTATTGGATAGACAAATGGCTCAAAATATACACTGGAGGAAAGTGAAAAAAGAACACCAAGAAGGAGACGTCTAATACCAACGAAACTTATACAGCATAATAAGGGAATACAGAGGATAACGTGATCAAAACATTATGGCAAAATACAGCTGTATTTGCTGGTAAACTGAAAAATAACATTTCCATGTAACATGGTTAGTACGAGGTTGAACCGCCATGAACTGTGTCACACTGTGCAATTCTGGCATGGAGTCTGTCGTACAGATGTTGGATGTAAGTTTGGGGTATTGAGTTCCAAGCATCCTCAACCTGGACGCGTTAATCGGGTATGGTCGTGGAGACCGGATAAGTCGTTGTCCCATAAAATCCCACACGTGCTCAATGAGGGACAAATCCGATGAACATGCAGGCCATGGAAGTTGTCTCACACCCTGAAGTGCATGTTGCGTTGCCATGTGTGGGCGTGCATTATCTTGCTGGAAAACACCACGATGGACCGACCTTACAAATGGCACAACAACGGGCTGAATGATGTTGTTGATGTAGGAGGTGCTGTTTAACGTACCCGGTACAAACACTAGTTGTGTACGGGAGTGATAGCTGATCGCTCCCCATACCAGGAGACCAGGTGTAGGCTCTGTGTGTCGCTGGCGGATGCAAGAAGGGTGGAGACGCTCCCCTGTGCGTCTGCAAACACGCATACGGCCATCGGAGGCTCCCAAGCACAATCTGTTTTCTTCGCTGAACACGACAGATCGCCATTGCGTTCTCCAGTGCAGACGTTGGCGACACCACTGCAGCCGTTCCTGACGGTGGGCTGGAGTCAGAGGTACACATGCCAGAGGCACATGTGCACGTAGTCCTGCATCCAGTAGACAGTTGCAGATTGTTCGCACAGTCACCTCAGGTGCAACGGCATCTCGGATTTGCGTCGCAGTGGATGTTCTGCTTAACAATGCCGCTCTTCTTATGCGTCGATCGGTCCGCTCATCAGTCCGTCTGTGACTCCCGGTTCCACGTTTTCTCGTGTGGGAATGTTCCTCGAACCATCTACGCCACCATCGTACCACCACCGATACTTTCCGCCCAATTCGCTCCGCAATACGACGATACGACCAGCTGACCTCGCGGGGTCAGACTAGACGACCTCGCTCAAAGTCTGATAACTGCTGAAATCGTACACGTCTTCCATGTCCAGGCATTGCAGCCTCTTCAGGGTCTTCGCACGTGTCCGTACGCCGACGACTGATTACATCCACTTCGCCGTACTCCTTAAATACCACCAACGATAATTTGCATATTATGCCGTGCTGTGGCGTAAGCGCTCACCGGTTGGTCCCGAAATTAGCATCACACCTACGTAAACTCGACCCCATTAACATATGTAAATTTCATGATCGTCCGCCAATTCCTTCTCGGTGTTCTTTTTTCACTTTCCGCCAGTGTATATGTACATAAACAAAACATTTCTCTATGCGAAGTTAACTATTAAAAATTCATGTTGTAATACACATTCACAAGTAATACACCTGCACCATCTCTGTACTCAACCAAAGAGGACTGGAATCTTGTTTAGAAATAATTCAGATAGTTCTCTCTGGATTCATCTCTTGAAACAATGCAGTTTAAAAGGTTCTAAAAAAACTAAAATCTGTAGTCCAAAACCCTCATATTTTAAAGCACTTAACACGTTTATGTTTCCCAATGGACACTCCACTGACAGCTTATTTACATAAATTTTGGTGGTCTTGTGATTAAAATCACTGTTAAGTGAGTTACGAACTCAACGAGTCCACATTTGCTTAACAATGACTTAAGGACATGTGACAACCTAAGCACATACTAATATGATATCAGTTGAGGGCCCACTGAGAGAGACAATGTCATAAGATCTATTAAATATGAGGATTTTGGACTATGAATTTTAGTTTTTAGAAGCTTCTAAATGACACTGCATAAGCTACTGACATGTTGAAAGAGGGGAAATACCCTAAATTATTACCACTTGGACTTTTAAAGAAGCTTTATTGTCCTCTGTGTGTTAATGATATGGAATTATTGATGATGGTAATGTCGAAAGATGGGTGATTGAATCCGAAGATGGGAAAGCAAACACTGAGGACAAACCTCGGACTGTGGGCCATCAACCACAAGTACAGAACCATAAGAAGAATTGCTGATCAGCTGTACTATGGTCACAGTACAGTAAACAGCATGTTGAAAGATTTAGACTACATACATGAGACCAACGAAGAGAAAAAAAAAGCTGAACTTTTTAATCAGGTGAAAAATCAGAAAGTGTGCCAAGAAATTGTGAATATAACAGTGCATCAGCAAGATGAGAGTGTTCCCCAAAATTTATTTATGTAAATATTAAACTGGAGCACACCACCCTTCATTATCAAGCTTAAATCTACATATTTATGGGGAAGGGGAGATAACATTTAACAACACAGGAGAGCTGGAACATCGCTGAAAAAAAGAAGTACAATCACAGAAGAAGTCTTTTGCTCTGTGACTTCTGTTTTCTGAAATTTTCCCAATATTTTCAAGCTGAAATACAAATATTCATGGAATAAAATGATATCTAACAACAATACAAGGCAGTAGAAACATTGCAAGAAAAAAATACGACTATGGGATTTTCACTCTACCTTCTGTTTTCAGAAGTTTCGAAGGATGGAATTCCGTCCTCCGGGAAAGTGACCCCCCCTCCTCCATTTCTTCTCAGTTGAGCATCGATTTTGTAAATGGCCCAAATGATAATGGAAAAGGTGAAATTCCTCACATTCGCTGAAGAATCTGATGCCTGAAGATTACAGGGGAAATTTTGCTTTGATCTAGCCGTCAGAAGCAGATTTTGAATTTTTGTGGATGGACAGACAGTCTGTCTATCAAGACAGACAAACTGAGGAATGAATGGACGGAATGAGAAATTTGGGATATCATATGCTCACATCTTCCCCTATAGCACAGTGAAAGAATTTCTTCAGTCCGGTGATTAGAAGCGGAGATATATTGTTCCTGCTGATGGACGGAAAGACTGCGAAAAGGAAGGACAGATACTGATCATACCATACCTTTCTGAATAAGTCACAGAACGAATTTCTTCAATCTGACCATTGGAAGCAGAGAATGAATTTTTGCGGATGGGCAGACCAACAGACAGACAAACTGAGGAATGGACGGTTGGATGGATGGAGTAGTTTGTGAAATTTTATGCGAATGTTTTCTGTTTTGGGGAAGAGAGGGTATTTGAAATCAGCATTTCGAAGAGAAAGTATTATTTCTGCAGCCAGGCGGAAGCGGAAGAACAGAGATAGATAATCTTGCTTGCCTGTCTCAATACATCACAGAACGAATTGCTTCCATCTGATTGTAAGGGGGGGGGGTTCTGCAGATGTATGGATAGACAGCTATAAACTTGTATGCATGTCTGTATCTATCAGTCACAGACCGAATTACCCACCCCCCTAGGCGTTAGAAACGGAAATATATTTTCTGTGGAAGGACAAACAGTGAAACCGACTGGAAAAGAGGCGGAAGGAGTGATGTCTGAAATCTTATATGGTTCTTTCCACATATGAGAAAGAAAAAGATGAGCAGATCAACATTTCAAAGCTTAAATACCATTCTTACAAGGAGAGAGACAGAAGGAAAGACAGTCAAAATCATGTGCTATCCTGCATTTGATTTGTGTGTAACTAAAATTTGGGAACATAATGAATATGACAGTGACGAATTGACATAAGATGACAAATTTACACATAACCACTTTTAGGATGTTTTTAACTAATACCATTAATGCACTTGTATGCAATAATCATGTATGCTTGAACATCATCATCATTTTGTGTGCGTGTGTGTGTGTTTGTTTGTTTGGGGTCAAGACCACTGTAGGCCACTCAGTGGGCTAAAAGCAGTCACCCATCACTAATTTAGGTCCAAAAGTTAAACATTAATCTGGCAGATATACTTTCTTTGAGGAGCTAACCTCAACATCAGAGAACAACTTAGTGATATATATGTATGTATGTAGTTCTAGGTAAGGGAGAGAGCTAGTACCGTACGACAAACACAACATCCATGCCTCACTGAGATTCAAACTCAAACCCATCACGGACAAATGGTCACAAGCTAGCGCTTAGACCACTGCACCACTGGAGGGGGAGGGGTGGTGGCAACAAATGTTAACATAACACTACTGTCTGTCCAGAGATCAATAAGCAAAAAATGTAACCTACACCTCTTTAATATTCTTCTTGTCATGGCAGTCTAAGTAGTGAATCCTATTTTCACATTTCACAAAGATTCATCAGTTTCACAGAAAGCATATTCATATACAAGGCAACTTCAATTTATACATATACCCAAGATAAAAAGATAACATGCATCACAATATTACTCTAGTTGGCATCATTCATTAAACTATTACAATCAAACTCAGGAACACCACCACTTTTTGCTCTTGGCATCATTGTTGCAAAACGTATGAGGAAATTCTGGGAAGTGATGAACCATTCGGAACCAAAATCTAACTAAGAAGTAAAGTTTACATAAGAACAAACTCAAAAGGGATGCTAAATTAGAGACATACGTCACACATTCCTTTAACATGAATACAGTTTAATAATTCAAAAATTTTAGATAAGCTACCATAGGGGGTGATGAAACATTTACAAAATTTTCAGACAAATGTTAATGATGATCAAGCATCTTACTGGGCTTTTACAAGGGGAAAAAAAAAATTACAATTACTTCTGCCATAAATGATGGACAATTTACAAAATAACATTTGGATTGTTCCAAAGAATGTTGGCCACAGCAGAGTTTATAGTTACTGATGTGGTTAGTATTTCAATGACTCCCTAAGAAAATTACTACAAACCCCAATGTATTTCATAATCCACAGCTAATATGACAATGCCTCACTCTGTAAAACCTACTCAAGGTCCTGCTAAAAGACAGTTGTGTTTCTTATGCACACTGTGGAGGTAAAACTACCTCAAGATCCTGCTAAAGACAGTTGTGTACCTTATGCACACTGTGGAGTGTGGAGGTGAAACCCACCAGAAATGTATTGTGTTAGTAAAGTGTTTTGCATTTAAGAGATTTCAAAATGAAAGCAGTACATAAATATCACAATCAACAGCTCACCAGACATCTACTGACAGACTAGTGTGTAAATATTACCATGTGAACCAAAAGAATGAATTAAAATAAAAAAGCATCTATCTCAAGCTACATAAGAACTTTCAGAGTGAAGACTCTCACAGACTGTAGGAAACCTAAATACAGCTTCAGCAGAATGTTAAGGTAAAAGCAGGTGACAGGCAATTGCATAAGCTCCCATTAACACAAATCACTTTCTTTACTCCCAGCAAAGGCTCAAAATGAAAAGAGTTTTCCTCTCCTGATCAACTTTCACTATAAAAAAAAAAAAAAAGTGCAACTCTCCCAGGCACATGTCATTGAAGAGCAAACCTTTTTCTTTTACATGCTCAACAAGAAGCTTAGCAGAAAAAAATTATGCTGTAGACAAAGCCAAAAAAGTTTCAGCAATTGCTGCATTTAACACTATTTGAAAAGATGACACAACAAATTATTGTTTCAAGACAAGCAAGAAGATCATGCTTCTTGGCTTCTTGCAATGTGCACATATTTATGTTCAACATTACACCAGATCAGGATGAGCCTGAACAGAGTCGCATGACAAACTACTAAAAATAACAATTTCATTCTGATAACCTTCTCTCGCAGAGTTTTTTTATTTTTTTTATTGGGGGTTTAACGACCACCGTGAGTAACTTAGTTTAACGTCCGTCCCTAATTTAGGGTCACTGACTCCAGGGAAGGGAGAGAGCAAGTGCTGTAAGATGAACACAACCTCCATGCCTTATCTGGATTCAAACCTGGACCCATCTTGTTGGACGAATGGTCAGAAGCCATCACTTAGACCACTGCGCCACCGTAGCGGCTCACTTAGCTTCAAAGTATCTTCTAAAGACAAAATTAGGTATGAACAATGGAGTACAGCTATATTCTTTAACTGCAACAAAAGTAAGAAATATTACAAAAATGTTGAAGTTGGAAGCTAATACCAACTAAATGACACAGCCTTGCTCTCACCTCCTCCTTCTATAAGACAGATACATACCTAGCATAACATAGCAAGTGGTTCGCTGGCTGGTTGGAAAGATGTAATGTAAAAACTTAAACTGACTGCTACTTTCCCTGTTTTCGTGTTTTTTACCTTTCTTCTTTTTCTTGCATTTGGTGTTCTATGACAGATATTCACACAAGAAATGCCTGTGAGATCTCTGGCCCAATGAAAAAATTTAATCTAACGCAGCAACCTAATCTACGTATAAGACTACATCGGTAATCCATCAAAAGGTTGATGAAGACTTAAGTTATCTGTTGAAAGCTTCCTTACATTAAACTTTCTTATGTACCTTAAGTGTGTTTTAAAGTTTTAATACTTATTTATAAAACTCTGTTTCACATTTTGGTCTTTTTTAATTGGAGTTTGATATTGTAATTACTGAAACTATAGAGTGGTAACTGTAGAATATATTTTTTTTAATGGTTACCTCCCTACTGGTCTTACCCCAGCATAACTGAACACATTGAGGTGTTAACACACAACTGTACTACAAAAACACCTACTTTTGATTTACTCAGATATATAAGCAATATTCAGTTGAAGAATTAACCTAGTTCTCCTTCCTCTCATTGTTTTTGGTTTTCACAGATGTTTCTGGTCTTCTAACTAGAAGATTCCTATTCTTAATGTTTTGAATCAAGCAATAAATCCAAAACGGGAATCAAAAAAATTGATAATGGGCCTTTAACAGACACCAAAAAGCCAGAAACGTCTGCAAAAAAATAAAAACTCAGAGAAAAGGGAGAATCAAGTGAATTTAACTGAGTATTATTAAACACTGTGATCATGAACTGAATTTGGTATCTTCCAAATGGATTAACAGGACATTGAGTAGAATTATATAAATATGATAAGTGTATTACACTTTAATGATTAAGGTATATTTTGGCCTAATTTAATGTGTTAAGAAACTATTGTCTGATCTGTTTATAACCTCGAAAATCTGGCATTGATGGGACAGGACGAGTGCCGGATTTATGAAAATTCCGGATTTCTGAAGCTATCCAAAAATTGTGCAAAGGGCATTACGTAAAGCACACACTTACATGTAACAGGTCACTATAGCAAAAATTTGCGCATCTACGCCTTATAAATATGCAGGGGTCACGCTGCTGACTGCATTCTTCGCAATTTGTAAAAAAAAAAAAAATCATTCTGGCGAAAATATTGGTGATTACCTTTTTGTACTATTTATTACAAAACTCTGTCGAAAAAAATTTAATTTTGGAAATGGTTAGGCAAAAACTCGAAAAAAGACAGAGCAACTACTAGGGCTGGGCGATGTATCGATACATTGCGAAAACCTGATGGGAATTTTACATCGATGTTACGTTTTTCGACTGACGAAACCATGATACATCACGAAGGCAATTACCGCAATGCATCATGACGGCCATCGCGGTAATTAGCGCGGTGTAATTCAGCTCTAATCCCGATATATATATATATATATACATGAACCTTCAAAACTATGAAGAATGGGTAATTGTTGATTGATTCTGGCTCTTACACACACACACACACACACACACACACACACACACACACACACACACACACACACACACACACGCACGCACGCACGCACGCACGCACGCACGCACGCACACACACACACACACACACGCACACAGTGGAAGCTTGGCTATACATTTTTCAATTTTATATAATATAAATCAGCTCTAGTCCCAATATTTTACTGTAGTTTCGATCGCTTTTCCAGTTCAGTTATACGCAATTCTTTTATATGCTTTTTGGTGATTTTACGTTAAATTTTGAATCTCAGATTATCAAAAATACATGGTTCTTTGATTCTTTTATACATAACTTGGTATGTTACAACTCTGATAGAATTGAAACAGCATTTTTTTGCAGCCATGAAATAGATGATGCAACTTTTAAAAATTTACTAAATAACTTTCACAGTTCTCTTTCTCTAAATTCAAGAAATTTGAAATAAGCAAAGATCAGTGAATATTTTACTTGGCATAAATGCTAAATGACCTAATGGACAAACTGCTTTCAAAAGAGCAATGCTTATTTAAGTAAAGAATATGTAATAGGGGTACTAAAAATAAAACAAAGTCACATTTACATACATACACTGAAGAGCAATTAAATTAGAGATACCTGTCTAGTAAAGTGTAGCACCACCTTTCGCCCTGATGACTGTGGCGATTCGTCTCGGCATGGACTTGACAAGACACCGGAAGCGTTGGGAAGCCATACGGATCCACAACCCCTGAACAAGCTCCCACAGTTCACGAAGATTTGATGGAGGGGATCAGAGCCTCGAACATGTCTCTCGATGGTCATCCAAGATGTGCTCGATGAGATTGAGGTCAGGTGACCTAGCTGGCCAAGGAAGCGAGGTCACGTCGGTGGAGTGTTCATCCAACCACTTGGATACAATTCGGGAGCGATGGCACGGTGCATTGTCTTGTTGCAGGATGAGGTCCCCAGTGGAATGTTGAAGACGCACACACAGGAGCAAATGGTCGTTCAGGATATCCCGGTAACATTGACCTGTGAAGGACGATGTCACACGTACCAGGGGTCCCATTTCAGTCCACGTAAACAGTCCCCAGACGAGAGTGCCCCCCCCCCCACCAGCTTGAAGAGTACCCTGCTGGCAAGAAGGATCCATCGCTTCATGTGGTTTGCGCCGTACTCGTATCCTGCCATCTGCATGTACCAACGTGAATCTCGACTCATCAGTCCAGGCAACGTTTTCCCACATGTCTAGGGTCCAGTGGCGATGTTCCTGCACCCATGCTAATCTTTGCACCTTGTGATATGCGGTCAGCAGCTGTACCCTCGTGGAACGATGGCTTCTGTACCCCATAGCGATGAGATGGTTCTGGATGGTGTGGCTGCTTACACGTTTTTGTGCACCAGCGTTAAATTGCTGAGTGATTTCTTGCACTGTGGCCCGTCTATCCGCTGTTACAATGCAAGCTAGCCGACGATGACCCCGCTCATCCACACGCTGTTGTTCACGGCAGTTGGCCCTTGCAGGGATGGTTTTACCGTATTCGATGTACTCACAGTGCACCCGTGACACAGTGGCTCGTGAATATCCCAGTGGCTCAGAATATCCTCGCGTCCGACTCTTACTGATTCCCGTCGCATCACTCCTTATATTGTTGGATCGCTGCATACGTCATGTCGTTTCCGTTTACAGCGCCACCTTTGCATAATGTCAGCTGTTTCTAATTCAATTGCTCTTCAGTGTATATATCATTAAGCTCTTCTCTGAGATTCAAAGATTAGCTCCTCAAAGAAAGATCGTCTGGCAAATAAGCCTTTAACGGATGGAACTAGATTTTACTTATGGTTGGTATACCAAAAAATCTCCATTTACAACAATCTCTACACACAGCTTGAACTTCACTGACATCCATCAAATGTTGCACACAAGACCTTTTGTACTTCACACTCACGAACTTTTTCTCAAGCAGACATTCCCAAATCTGATCCTCCCACAATTTCCTTGGCCTTCCTCTACCTTTCTTTCCTGCCACTTGGGCTGAGAAAATTCTTTTGGTAAGCATCTCATCACTAAGTCTTTCAACATGGCCAAACCACCAAAGAATATCAGTATCCACCTTAAGGTGGATACTAATATTTCACTGCCAGCACAGGAGAGATCTCAAGAGAAGAAGTGTGTAAAGCTCTAAAATCTCTTCAGAATGGTAAGGCTCCAGGAGTTGATGGCATAACTGCAGAGATGTTGAAATATGGTGGTGACTCTATAATTGACTGGTTAACTAAAATTTGCCAGTTGTGCTGGGAGTTAGGAATGGTCCCTCGAGATTGGAAGGATGCTATTATTTTTCCCTTGTATAAGGGAAAAGGTAATCAGACTGAATGCAAGAACTATTGTGGTATTAGCCTACTGAGTGTGCCAGGAAAAGTGTTTGCTAAGGTTGTTATTGAAAAAGTACGGGGTCTTACATCATTGAAAGTGTGGGATGTTCAAAGTGGTTTTATGCCTGGAAAAGGCTGCACTAACCAGATTTTTGCATTACACATGATGATTGAAAAGTATCTGGCTGTTGGGAAGAAAGTTTTTACTGCCTTCATAGATTTAGAGAAAGCTTACGATCGAGTGAATAGAAAACTTTTGTGGAAGGTATTGAATGAATATGGTGTTACTGGGAATATACTTAATAGTGTAAAAGCCATGTATGCTGGCAGTAGAGTTTGTGTACGAGTGAATGGTGTTTTATCAAAATGGTTTTCCATTGGTGTAGGAGTTAGACAAGGTTGTGTAATGTCACCACATGGCTGTTTAATATATTTATGGGCGCATGCATGCGTGATGCCAAAATTGATAATAGTGGTTTATGTCTTGGTGATATCCATGTGTGCAGATTGCTGTATGCTGATGACACTGTCCTGTTGGCAGAGAGCAAAAGTGAGTTGCAGAGTATGTTGACTCGGATGCACGAAGTTTGCATGAAATTCAAACTAAGTATAAATAAGGGGAAAACCAAAGTTATGGTGTTTGAGAGAGGAACTGGTAGTACTGAATGTAATGTAAGTATAAATGGCACTGTGATTGACCAGGTGAGTGAGTTTGTGTATTTAGGAACCATGTTTGACAGAGAGAACAAGTTGGATGGTGAAATCAGTAGGAGAGAAAATTCTTCTTTGAAAGTCATAGCTGCTCTGGGAGGTTTTCACAGGAACGATGGGTTCTCTAGAGAGTCCCGCATGGCTGTGTATGAAACAGTAATTGTTCCTACTCTGATGTATGGCAGTGAAACCTGGGTACTGCAGAAGAAACATAGGAGCTGTTTGTGTGCAGGAGAAATGCGTTACTTACGTGGGGTTTGTGGCAAGACACGATCTGATTGTGTGAGGAATGAAGATGTATTGCAGTTGTGTGATTTGAAGCAAAATGTTGTTAGCAAGGTGGAGACCAATATGCTTCGGTGGTTTGGCCATGTTGAAAGAATGAGTGATGAAATGCTTACTAAGAAAATCTTTTCAGCCCAAGTGGCAGGAAGGAAAGGCAGAGGAAGGCCAAGGAAGAGATGTGTGGATCAGATTCAGGAGTGTCTGCATGAGAAAATGATTATGAGTATGAAGTATAAAAGATCTTGTGTATGGCGTGTAATGGATATCAGTGAAGCTCGAGTTGTCTGTCAAGATCGCTGTAAATGGAGAAGTTTGATACGACAACAATAAGTAAAAATATCTGGAAGTTTGTATTTCTTTTTGGAGCTAACCTCTGAATCTCAGAGAACAGCTTACTGATATGTATGTATGATGCATACATCAGAGTAGGGACAATTACACTTTCATATACAGCCATTCGGGGCTTTCTCGGGAACCCATCATTCCTGTGAAATCCTCCTAAAGCAGCTATGACTTTCAAAGAATTCACTTACCTACTAATTTTGTCACCTAATTTGTTCTCTCTATCAAACATACTTCCTAAATACACGAACACATTCACCTGGCCAATCTCTGTTCCATTTAGACAGGCAGACGTGCCAAAATTCAAAATCTAAAAATCAGGAGATTTTTTACAGCTCATAAAATCACATGAGCGCTATTTTTTATCGACATTTTTCAGATGCAGGAGCAATTTTCCAGAAGTAGTATTATTGGTACATAAAATTTTTAATGTTTAAAAAGTTATTCTAAATGCAGACTGTATGTTTATATGAAAAATAAAAAGCATAGTGAAAATAGTTGTCAACCAGATACAATTAATAGCATTTTTTTTTTTGTTCGCCCTCGAATTTCCGTTTTTGGAAAATTTTCCTCCATTTTCAGACTGAAATACAAATATTTACGGAATAAAATGATATATAACAACAATACTGGACAGAGGCAACATCACAAGAAAAAAGAAATTACGATTGTGGAAAAAATCTTTATTTCCTTTACTTCCGTCTTTGAAAGATGAAATACCGTCCTGATGCGCATTTTTACGAACTGGAAAAATTGTTCGATGAGTAGTTTTACGCACCGAGAAAAATTCATGATGCATATTTTTTACGCCCCGAGAAAAATTCATGATGTGTATTTTTACGCGTCGAGAAAAATTCCCGATGTGTATTTTTACGCGTTGATAAAATATTGATGCGCACTAGATGCGTAATTAGATTACGCATTTTGGAGAACTCTGGTCGGCACGTCACTTGAGCACTCCCGTGGAGAGAAAGGGCTTCCGCACGACACGGAGACATCGTTATACTTGATGGCTGCGCATTAAGCCGGCGAGTCAAAGATGACATCATCGCGTAACACAGCGCTTGTAAGGTCCGGTAGAAAATCTAAATGGAGGGTTGCAGACTTGCAGGGGATTGAAATATTTCGATTGAGCAATCGAAATATTAAAAAATCAGTAAAAAACAAGACTTCTAACCGTAAATCAGTAAAATTAAGCAGAAATCCGTAAAAGTTAGCAAGTATGCAACATCCATGCCCCACTGCGATTCGAACCCGAACCCATCTTGGACAATTTGTCGAAAGCCGGCGCTTAGTTTCACAACTTTATTATGCAGCAAAGACAATAACAGTTAATATGTAAAGAAGAAACAAATTTCCAAAGATGTGACATAAAATAAAACATTAAAAACCGCCAAAGTGGCGTAATGCAAAAGGAAAAAATCTCCCGCAAAAAGTAAGCGAAAGGAATGAGAAAAATAAACCAAAAAAACAAATTCACAAACTAAATGTACGCAAAATGCTACAATAGAAGATAAAACAAAGCTGACAATAACAGATTCCCAATTAGAGATAAACAAAGGAGAACATTAATCTTCTACAAAATGCGACGAAGAAGGGAAAAGAGACAAACATGGTGCAAAACAAGAATTAAAAATCTCCACACTAAAGCAAAACCGAAAAGCACTCCGCAAAACTCTGAAGAAAACAAACAGAGCTCACAGCTAAGGGCGGGGAGACGTGAAACGATAAGTTGGTCACAGCTGGTGCGTGAGTGTGTTTGTAGCCAACATAAAATAGACCACTGCGCTACCGGGGGTGGCTTTCTTTTTGCAGATACGAGGAGAGGAAAAGTATGATACTGATGACTGTAAATGCTGTCTTGCATCGACGCAAAAAGAAAAAGGTTTCACAAGCGGTTCGAAATCTTTTTCTTCTGTGTCGATCTAAGGCGGTGGTTGATGGAATTTCGACTATCATAGCATCTAATTATCGGCAAAAATCGGGAGAATTTGACATTTATCGGGAGGGCAGGAGGAATGGCTGAAAATCCGGAGTCTCCCGCCTAAATACAGACAGTTGGCACGTCTGGACAGGGTTCCCACTCAAAAGTAATAACAAAATTCTCTAACTTTTCCAGGTTCTCCAGGTGTTTTTTGAAGTTTTCCAGAGTGGCATGTTGCAAAGAATTGTTACATTTCATTCCATTCCATTAATTTTTCTCACCAAAGAACACACTTGTAAATTCTTTACGTAATTTGTCTTTATAAAATTATCTGCTTTTCATTAATAACAACTAACTGTGCACATTATTTTCTGTACCAAAGTTCAGTGAACTTTTTTGAATACTACTCACACGGAATTTGTAAATACATTCCCATAGAAACAGGTCATATGTAAGAAAAAATCTGTCAGTTGAATAGTTTCAGTTTTTCTATAACACAATGCAGCTAAGCTTAATGGTGGAATGGCTCTGTTCAAAGAAACATGTTTCAAGAGAACCAACAGACAAAGGACTTTGATCCATCATTTGGTTGGGTCTCTTGTGAAGTGTTTCTTCAAGCAGGAGCCACTGTGCCTAATTGTTCCATGTTATAACAGCTGCCTGCAGAAATTGAACAAAAGCTTAATAACTGGCAATTTTAAAAATTCAATTTTCAGGGTTCCCACTCAAAAGAAGAAGAAAAAAAAATTATCTGACTTTTCCAGGTTTTCCAGGTGGTTCTGAGTTTTTCCAGAGCGGCAAATCAAATAACATCGCGACAAATGGTTGTCTTTCCTTACATTCCTTACGAAAGCATACATGTGTTAATTCTTTAAATAACTGTTCTTTATACAATTACCTGCTTTTTATTAATAACAATTAAATGCATGAGGCATATTAATTTTGGTATTATAATTCCATGATCTTTTCTGAACCTAAGTGGTATACTGGCCATGTAGAATTTGTTAATACATTCCCGTAGAAACAGTTCATATGTAAGGAAAAATCTGTATGTTGAATAGTTTGTTTTCCTTTCTTCTATAGCACAGTGTAGATAAGCTTAATGACCGAATGGGCTCCTGCTCAGAGAAATGTCGAAAGAGAATCAACCAACAAAGGGCTTTGATCCATTGTTTAAGGGGTTCTCTTGTGATGTGTTTCTCCAAGCAAAAGTGTACCAGGCCACTGTGCCTAATTGTTCCACGTTACAAAGTATGAAGCAAACTATCTGCAGAAATCGAATAAAACCGTAATGTCTACAGGCAATTTTTTAAATTCAGTTTTGATAATTTTTAGAACTAAGGAATAATGTAATGTATTGAAAGCAAGATTTATCAAATTCTAGACAGGCTGTAATTGCAAATAATTGCTTACCTGAAATTAATACTGATAATGTGATGTTCATCTCACATATGAGGGAGAATTAAAAAGACACCACATAATGAACGTCCTGATTATACAGTCCATAAAGATAAACACAAAATATGGAATATAAAGGATAAATAACTTTCATTTTCCCTAATTACTTTATAGTTACAAAAATTAGTGTATTTAACATACATTTTACATAATATTTAACAAAATCATGTCTTATTGTTTTGTTTCAGGTTTAACGACCACCATGAGCAACTTGTTGGGCTATAAGCAGTCATCCGTCCATCCCTAATTTAGGACCATTGGCTTCAGAAAGAAGGAGAGCCACCACTGCCGTAAGAGAAACACACCACCCATACCTCATCTGGGACTTGAATTCAGGCTCACTTGGATGAATAGTCAGAAGCCAGAGCTTAGACCACTGCACCACCGAGGTGGCAAACCATGTATTTACATGTTCTAAAGAATATTTGAACAAAGACTTATTTTAAATTCTACATATAATGAAATATTTCAATCGATTAGGTGAAATTATATAACTGATTTATCTGTATTTTAAGTGCACACAAGTATATAAATAACATTTTAAACGACTCACAACATTTAGAGTTGCAGTTAGGTTTAAAAATGCAAGCTGGGAGAATTGTGACTGAAGAGAATAAATTGCCCTTAAATGATACAATGCTGAAGCTTTAAATCCTTTAAGTGCTTATTTTTCATAAATATTAAAGAACACGGAAACTTTTGCTGAAATATAAGTCTAATGAGAATGATAAAATGGAGAGTGTCCGACAGAGTCTCTTAACATTTTGTTAGAGCGGTTTTATCAAATCGATCTAACAATTTGTATTTTCTATTGGAATTCACTTAGAATCTTTAAAGACAAAGCAAACTAAAACAGCTATTAAAAAAATAAAAAAAAAGAAGAGAGAGAGAACGGAAATCATGACAGCATTTCTGCGTCTGAGAAAAAACGTGTGCCAGTACCATCCCAACAATTTCTAGCAATCAGGGAAAATACTGCTGACATTTAAAAATCAAAATTGTAATTATTTTAGCTAAAGTTAGTTCTTGCACTTGGCAATGAGAGCATTGAATCTATGCTATTTCAGAGGTGCCAACCTCTAGCAGAACGTATCAGTAATCAATAGGGGATTTTTCAGTAATGTTTCAGTAATGTAACACACCATTTTTTTTTAAAAGTTAAGGACAATATTATAGTATTACTGTGTAACCTGTAATACTTGTATGAGATGCCTATTGGTAATCACCATACGAAGCCTCATCGTTAACGCGTGGAATGGGTATTTCATGAGAAATTAATGTGTGAAATGTGTTAATAACTTTGTATGCTTACATATCCTCACAAAAAAAATATGAAATTAAATTATCAATATTGTACTTACCCCATGTCATTGCTGACATAAAAACTCCCTTGTTGCCTGTTTTGAAGTGGCATATTCTTTTTCAGAAAACTTTTTATAACACAGCTCACCTGAGGAAAATGCTTTACTTTTCTGTACAAGAAGGGCACTTAATGTTTTGGTGCTCATTGTTGGGCAAAAGTATGTGAGGTTTTTCCTTACTATACTAAATATTATCTACGTAGAGGAATTGCTGTGAGGGATAGTCAATATTGCCAACATTAGTTTAGGCAATGCGGAATACTTGGGAAGGCCAGATGAATCCTTCATCTTAGATATTTCATTCCATGCCACATCTGCTCAAGGATATCCAGCTTCATCAATATCAGAGTCTGGGAACATAGCATGAAAGAAGCGACCAGCATGATCACAGCTTGCTATAGGTAGGTTATGCTCCACAACGATTGTAGTAAACAGCAATTCAGTGTTTATCACGCTATTTTCATTCTTTTTTGCAAAAAAATTATCCAAAGGCTTTGATCGAGTCTTTAATTTTACACAATCCTCGTGTTTGTTTTGACTGGATATGCCTTCGGCAATCATCTCGTCCTACATGGGCTACTGATTACTCTCATATTAGAAGACACGCAAGGAAACCTTTATTTCAGCATTTGTAACATTTTCCATTTCCTTGCTCAAGATTTGGATGTTCCTGGAGAAACCTCTTTGCATATTTATTTGTTTCAGAAATGATAATTCCAAGGATGAAATTGGTAAAAAACAAGTAAAAATATGCAATAGGTGCCACATCAGTTGCAGGAGCATGTTTGGGCCCCAGCATTTCATGATAATCAAAAAGATGCTGAGGTTGTTCATCACTTCTCTCTATTAACATCCTCCCATTCACTTTCAGAACTTTCATGATCTGAAGATTCACTATGAAGATCTTCACCTTTTGAAGAAGATATGGTGTGCGTGGCACGGTGGCTAGTTTTTTGGCTTGATGTTGCTTGGCCAATATCACTCTCAGATGATTTAAAATCATCACCATCACTTGGCAAACTTTCACTCTCACTACAAGCCATTTCAAATAACCTTAGAAAACAATTTCACGCAGTAGGAAAAAGCACGTCTGCTAGTCTGCGGAACAAGCTGTCAATAAAGTCATCCTCTGCTAACACGAGTTTGGAAAAAGATGGGGATTCGTAATTCACGGAGTTTTGCGATTGTGTCTGTTTGTTTGGGAAAAAGAAATGAATAATGTGAAGAGCTTCTAGTAATAAAACACCGCACTTCGTTCTCCCACGCAGCAGAAGTCCGCAAGAAATATAAACATCCATCATTGGTGGACCACGCGTTGCGACGAGTTGATCACTATTGCTCTTCGAACGGGGCTCGAAAAAGTGATTTCCGACAGTACAACGTCTTATAATTCACCAACAATGCAAAGTGAACAGCACTGCCTCAACTGCAGTAGGAAAACTTTTGGCTAAAGTAACCTTTCTCCTGTCACACAGAAAAGTGCGTGGGGAACCGATAGCAAGCGCAAACTCTTTTACGATGACACTTATGGCATATAACCCGTAATTTTCGTCATATTATCCGCAGACCACGAAATTCACATTAAAAAACAAAAATCCTTCGTATAATCCGCAGACTGTGACATTTAGGGGAAAAAATCGCCGTATAATCCGCACATCATAGATGTTGAATCAGAAGTGGAATTTCCGACAGAAAAGTCGGTCACATAAACACATCGCTCTTTCCACGTTCCAGAAACACATAGCAACCGAAAAATTGTTTTCAGCCGCCGCCGGGAAATTGAGTCACGGATCTCTCGATATCTAACCGAGCGCGTTAGCTTTACACCACGGTGGCCAACAATCCACGGTGCTATGTGTATTTTTAAGTCAGCTTCTGACATCATAAATCCGTAAGATGGGCTCAGCTACTGAGACGTCTCCATCTGGTGGGTATTAACGGCACTGGCTATATATATTATAGCAGTTAAATCCAAAAGGCGAGATCCAAGGTGAAAATCCTCCAAATACGTGGCACAGAAAATAAATAAATACAACGCTCTTTCCACGTTCCAGAAACACATAATGAGTCCGAAGAAGTAAGAGAAAAAAAAAACTATTTTATTAAATGAAGAAATTCATTTTTAAAGGTAACTGTTTTATATTTTTTATCTTTTTATCTCCGGACAAATAAAGGGTGTGGCATCCATAGATCACGCCGATGCAGCTCCAGAGTACTGCATTACACCTTGCCAATGATGAAAGGCTGATACAGAACAAGTCGTAGAAATACCGTATGTACTCGCTTATAAGTTGAAAGTTTTTGGAGGAATTCCTGTTTTCAGAGTTGAGAGATCGTCTTACACGTGGGCCAATAAAAAAACCCGTGAATTCTCCTGCGGAATTTACCAACGGATTTGTTTACGTTTTAGATCGCTACACAGAGGCTTTCCGTATGTTGCTGCACGATTGTGTTCTGACCTCAAAACTATCGCGCAGTGACACGATCATATTCTCAATTCTGTCCACCACTTCAAGTTTAAATTCAGCAGTGTAACTGAAAAGTTTCCTTTTCAGAGACATCATGATTAGCAATGAAGCAAAAACAGCAGCAATGACGTTCACCAAAACAACGAAAGCAAACTAGACACAAGTTCGCGCACATGAAATCCGAAAGGAGAAACGCATAGGTTCGTGCAGCAAGTGCTCTGCGTACTTCTTTGGCTTTTTGCCAAAAACAGAGCCGGCACGACAGTCAGAGCTCTCCTCAACGATATCAAAGTGACCCCTGTCGTCCCTCCCCACAACTTTCCGGATCTTTCGTTACGACATTCCTCCCCCTCCTCCTCGCTCCGTACAAACTCCTGAACTGAGGAAAATTCTTCCGAGGGAGTTCCTTTTCCAATTATTACACCCTTCCCTGCACAATCATGCTGCAGATTTTTTAAAAGTCGGAAGGTTGTATTTTTTTTTTTTTAAATCGGCGTATTAACCGCATCGGTGTATAATCCGCAAAACCTATAATTTGAACTTTTTTAACAGATAATCCGCGGATTATATGAAGAAAATTACGGTACCATTCTTCCGATAATATCGCTGTTTGATGATATGATTCATGGACATTCCATTTCAAAACGATATGATTGATAAATGATATGATCATTGAGACACCGAAATCTGCAGTCTGATTCGGAAAATATGCGGATCAGAATCGAAGGCCGACAAATCGGCAGCGTCGCACTAAAAGGATTTAACAAAAAAAGGATACAAAATTGAGAATCTCCAAAACACACTGAAATCCGTAAATCTTCCAACCTGTCTGTAATTCCGTACTCGGACAGTTGAAACCGTAATAATTACGGACAATTCGTAATAGTTGGCACCTCTGCTATTTGCTTTTAAATAACGCAGCATAGGATATTTAGACATTGTGCTGTTAAATTTCATAACCAATAAGCTGGCAACACAGAGATCCTAAGGTATAACCGAAAAAATAAAAAATAAAAATTAAACACAGGGATAAAGAAAAAAATAATGGAAACAACAAGTGGAGAAAACTAACAGTTAATACGGAATGCCATTTTGCCTGAGAGGCTACAATTCATATAAGTACTTCCAAAATCCGGAAGTCTTAAAATTGATTGGCTACGTTTGTGACACGAACATTAGTACTGAACTTTTCTCGTAGGTCACAGTTCATTTCCACGCTACGTCAAATTACTTGTACGGGAAACAATTAGAGGAAGTTTTGTGTGCATGTGTGCTCATAAAATCCTCCTAACACTTTTTTGTCAACATAATTTTTCATCCTGTGGCGAGTGGCATGTTTATACTTAACAATATCTTTATGAAGGGCAATACATTTGTGCGATGTTGATCAGGCAAAGTGCGAGAAAGGTCTGGGGCCCACTCAGGTCATTTGCAGTAACTCCCCACAAATAAGGTCATCCAAAACGGAGACAGAGGCTTTAACGCTTGCACTGACAAACCTGAAACCAATAGAGCACGCACGGCAAAGATTTAAATCAGTAGTAACCAGGTAGATTTTTTTTTTTTTTTTATGGCAATGTGAGGGTAAAGATGTGAAATGAATAATTTATGCAAATCTTGTGAGGTGCAGCAACACAAGAAAAAGAATTTACGATTACAAGAAAATTTCTACCCCGTCTAACTTTTGCTCTCGCAAATTTTTTTCCCCTATGTATAAGCTGAAACCTTGGGAAAAATTACGAGAGAATGATGAATTTTATATTTCTTATTCTAAATAACGGAGATATTTGCGTTTTTACGGAAAACGGTTTCCACTATGCACAAAAATTCAAAAAATAATATCTTCTAATCTATCAGAAACAAAAAAAGTTGAAACTTTTAGGGTTTTTTTAATAACTTGGAGGCAGCTACCCGTTAAAAAAAAATCGTAAGAATCGGAGATGTGTCGGTGGAAAATTATTTCAATATCTGACGATTTTGCGTGGAATGACCCAGATGTGAAATCAATGGTTCCGGGCGTCGGACTACCCTATTTTTTGCAACCAGCCAGCTCTTGCAGTAATCGGAATATCGTCTTAAAATAGCTATAAATAAATTTCTTCGTGCATTATGAAATAGAAATATGACAGAATTAAGAAAAATCTCTTTCCGGCCGTAAAACAATGAATCTAGCAAACGGCCGTGAAATCTGGAAAATTTGGTAGGCATGCAATAGTACCGGCTTCATTGCATGGTATTTTTCATATATTTTTTGTCAAAATACTCGTAAGTACTATGAAAAAAATTAATCTTTCCCCCTCTTTGAAGAATCTTCCTATTTCATAATATTTTCCCTGTTCAAACATTTGAAGGTACATACTTTTCCAACTATACCAACTCTGCTACAGAATTACGAAAGCGAAGCTTTAGTTCGTAAGTGATACGAACTTTTTTCAAAATAAATTAGGTGCCCTCAATTTGAAACATTCATCCACACTGCTCTTGAAGGGGGGACGAATTTATTAGGATGACTAACATCCGGAAAAATAAAATGTTTTGTACGGTTTAATAAAAGACAAGTGGAACATGCAAAAGGAAAAAAAAAAAAGTTCAACTTCTAAAGTTTCCGATGAATTTCGGCGAAATTTAAAATGGAACGTTATTTTCATATATCTTGCCAACTGCAAAAATTTCAGTCGGTTATTTAAAGAATTGAGGAAATAGCTTTTTCATAATTTTTTTCCCAGTCTACAGAGAGAACCAGGGCACCTACTCAGGAACAAGCGACTGCCTCTGCGCGAACGCAGCAGATAAAAACCTGCGAAATGGGTGTGTGATTAATGGCTTTCTCTCACACTTTGACGTGTCCGTTTGTTCGGTTGTAGTTTAGAGCATCTGGAGATGGGGGAACCGCAAAGAGACGCACTCCCCAGCACAGCTGCACTTAAATTGGTGGGTGGGTTGTCTCGAAGGATAAAACAACTCGGAATTATTTTAAAACTTAGCAATACAGAAATATATTTTACAAAAGTCTGAAAGAAAATAATTTTTGGCAAAATAAAAAATTCCCTAATTTTTACGGAAAAACACGATTTTCCCTGAGTTTTCCCTGATTTTTGGAACAATTTTAAAATTCCCTGAGAATTCCCGGTTTTCCAGGTGGCGTGGGAACCCTGATTTTGCATCTTTTTTTAGAGAATAAAGGAAATATTTAATATAACTGAAAGTAAGATATACCAAATTCTAGGCAGGCAGTAATTGAAAGCAAAAGTTTGAAATCTTGAAAAAATAAGTTTTTTTTTGGCAAAATAGAGTAACCATTGATTTTTACAAAAAAAAAAAAAAAAAAAAAAAGGGTAATTTTCCCTGAGTTTTGGAACCATTTTCAAATTCCCTGAGAATTACAGGTTTTCCCTGTTTTCCAGGTTGAGTGGGAACCCTGTTAGACTTATCTTGCATTCAGTATTACCAGTACCTCACTCCAAAACCATAACTTTGGTTTTTTCTTATTGATACTCAGTTTGAATAAATTGAATAAATAAGGTAAAAACCAAAGCATGGTTTTTGAGCAAGGAACCATTAGTACTGAATGCAAAATAAGTGTAAATGACAGAGATTGACCAGGTGAATGAATTTGTATACTTAGGAAGTATGTCTGACAGACAGAACAAATGAGGTATTTCAAAAAGGTAAGTTTCTATTTTTTTTTTCTTTTCATATACAGTCAGACAGAATTTCTTAACCTAGTTTTTACACTGAAATGAAAAATTAATACAAAAGTCACAATAGACATCAGCTTAAGGTAGGAAACAAAGTATTCATGTATGCATGTCTTACATTATAAATCAGCATAATATAAAATTAAGGATTCCCTCTCCTTAGTTTTTTCTTTTTGGAGGCATTCAAAATTTTTCAGCAGTATACACATCTTGAAATTTCATCTATATATTTCTTGGGACCGCCTAAAAAAACGTGTAACAGGGGTTCTATTGTATAGTGCACAATGCACATTATGTCACATTGTTATTGTACTACAGCTTGGATATTTTTTTATCAAATTTGTTATTGTTTCAAATTCCTGGGTCTTCACTTTATTCGGCGTGGTTGTGAGGAGACACAATAAAAGAACCTCCTTTTCATAATGTATGCAGCTTTTGTTACAGCGCAATGATGTTTGTGAAGCTTAAGCCGCGTGTCAAGCCTAGTGTTAATGAATACGTCTAAGTTTGAAACACCAGCGATATGCAACATTTAACTTCATTAATAATTTGACAGATGATTTTCATTTGAGGAGCAGCTGACCTCTAAATCTTAGAGAACAGCTTTGTGATATGTACACTGTATATGTTTATGCAAATTATCCTGATCTCTTCACACTCTTACCTTGTAATTCTTATTGATTTTTCTGTAAATACATTTTCTACAATATTTCCAATGTCCACAGAAAAACTAAGTAGCTTACCAGTTTGTTCATTTGCTGCCAAATTTTGCTCAAATTCAATCCTAAGCATTTCATATTCTTTTCTGACTTGAGCAAGTGAATCTTCTAGTTGGATAACTTCTGTACGTAACTTTTTCTGCATGGCTAGTTCTTCACTCTGAGAGAATAAAAAACTAATTACTGCCCAAATCACCAGATTTCCAAATGAACATTTTGTTTTGTTTAAACAAAATGCTATACTAAAAGAAATTACCAACAAGCATAAACATATAAGAACATTCAATTTGTTTCCACAAGAAATGAAATTGCAATAACAATCTACCAGTTTCTTTATATATATCCATAAACATATATGACAAAATACATGTACTTCCTACATTCAAAGATGCACACATAAATTCCAGATGTAGTATGATGCACTATATTACATGCACATGCAAATACCCTGGACAGCTTAAAAACTGTACAAATTTTTAATACTGCAAATAAAGCAGAATGTAAAAAAGTTTGATGTCCTTTCTTTCTTCATTAAGGCATCTTTAAAATGACAGTGAAATTTTTGAAATACTTGTAGTGTTGTTTTACTTCACTGGCTTCTTCTAGGATGCCTAATGTGACTTCTTTTCACTAAGATCCTGTACTCTTCTCACAAAGTCAAATTAATGGAAATCATCATCTGGTAAAACTACCACCGGCATGCATGGCACAGTTGGTTATGTCGCTATCCACTGTGTGTGAGGAGAACGTTTCCGATGGGCGTTCAAACCCCAGTCCTGCCGGCCAACTAGTCTGCAATTTTTCCTCCCGGGTTTTTTCGCAGTCCCCCATGTTTGGGAATGCGAATGCGTAGATGGTTCTCTCCGAAGTCGGCCCTGGACGTGCTTTCTCCATGGACCTCCTTCCCCAGGATGCCTGGATTTACCAGATGAGTGCTGATGTGCTGATAGTAAAACAATGTATGACGAATAAAATCTGATGCCCCATGGGCTTCAGGCACCAATAGGAATATTATCCTCGGTTGTTGATGATCATCTGGTAAAACTGGAAAAAACAGCTTTACACTAGCATCACAGAAATTAATAAAGCATGAATTGTCCCAAGTATATGACAGACAAAAAGCTTCTGTTCTGAAAATCACATTTCTGTGAGTTTGTCATACACATTGAGATTTATTTTTCATTAATTTTTGTGATATCCGAAAAGTCTCTTATGATCTGGATCTGTTATTGTTCCTGGATTAGAATGGTCATTGACACTACACATGGAATTAGGGTGCTCATCAAGCACAAACCTAAGGTTTGTCCAGATTCCCAAGCTACAACAGCTTAGTTTCACCAGCTGGGAAATTTGTTGTCCTGGGTGATGTAATGGTAGCAAACTCAAATAAAAATTGACAGATGCAGGTTCAATCCCCATTCCAGGCAATGCAATTTCCAAGTTTTCTGAGAAGATGGCTACTTGGACAGCAACGAAATAAGGTACTTCTGTGAGCTGAAAATAATATCCTTGTTAAGATTTAGTCTACAGAAAATGCATCTTTTTATCCATACAGCTTTTAGAACTCTAACACTTTTTGGATGGGCAATCTTAGTGGATGACGGATTTGCCTTTAGGATAGTGTTCTGCTGTACAACAATGGCACACATGGCAGCAACAAGGGCCTCTATGAATCTGAGAAGCAGACACAAATTAAGCTACACTACAAAGATTGTTAAGGTACTAGCTAGTTCTGCATGGCAGTTTTAGTGAGAGATGGGTTTGCCTCATCGGGACGCTCCGTGGGCAATGGCACACAGAACAGCAACAAGGGCCTCTGTGACCCCAACTCACTGGGTTTTGTTCCAGAATCCTTAGGTTGAATGACTATCTGGAATCGTCAGCAGTGGGCTAATCCCCCACACTGATGTACCTACCTGATTAAAAAAGACACAAAGACAGAATAAATTAAAGGACTCAAGTGTGGGATATGGTGGACCTACCACACTTAAGAAGGACGGTCCACCACGTAATAGACCTGGAATTTCTAAAAGGTGCATGAGAAAGAGATCATGGCTGAGTGAGTGTAAGATTGGTGTATGGAATACTAGAGGTATAAATGGTAAGATGAGTGAGGTGATTGAAGAAATGAATAAGTGTAGATTGCATGTGCTGTGCGCAAGTGAAACCAAAAAGGAAATTGGGATAGAAGAAGTGAATGGCACGGTGAGTGTGTGGTCTGGAGTATTGGATAATGTAAGGGGACAGGCCGGTGTGGGTGGGATTTTAAGTGAAAAGATGAAGAACAACTTGATTCACTATAGTTGCATAAGTGAGAGAATTCTCTGGATTCGTTTGAAAGTGAAACTTCAGAGAATTGTAATTGTTGTAGAGTATGCTCCTTGTGACTCGGAACATTCTGATAAGAAGGAAGATTTCTGGAATGAGCTAAAAGCTGTTTTGAGCCAGTTTGGTGCTAAAGAAAAAATTATAATAGCAGGGGATTTCAATGCTAGAGTAAGTGTGCAGAATACAAATTCTGACAATGTTCTGGGTAAGTTTAATGATTCTTATGTGAATGATAATGGTGAAAGATTAATTGAACTCTGCATTGAGAATGGTTTGTGTGTATCTAATACATTTTTCAGCCACAAATATATACACACATATACTCCCTATCTTCTGATTCAAGGCTTCTTGAATTGGAAGAGGAACTACAAAGGATCAAGTGGGACATCGTGGGGCTAAGTGAGGTAAGGAGAAAAGGAGAAGATCTCATCGAACTGAAAAGTGGACATCTCTTCTACTATCGTGGGACAGATACTGGCAGAACTAGTGGTGTTGGATTTATAATAAACAAGAAACTGAAGGATAAAGTTGTAGAAGTTGAAAGTTCCTCTGACAGAGCTGCACGACTTGTTATCCAACTCTCGAAAAGATACCAGGCTCAGATTATTCAAACTTATGCATCCACCACAAGTCATCCTGAAGAAGAAATTGAAGAATTTTATGAGGAAATTTCTCATCTAAATAATAAAGGTAAGCAGCACTTGAAAATAATTATGGGAGATTTCAATGCAAAAATAGGGCAACGGCAACAGAATGAAACATCAGTAGGTAAATTCGGTCACAGCAACAGAAACCAGCGTGGAAATACTCTCGTTGAGTTTGCAGAGGCAGAAGGGTTTTTCATCTTGAACTCCTTCTTCAAGAAAAAGCCACACAGGAAATGGACATGGAGGCATCCAAATGGGACGACAAGTGAAATTGATTTTATTATGTGTAACAAAAAATTCGTCATAGAAGACTGCAGTGTGCTAAACAAGTTCAACACAGGTAGTGACCATAGATTGGTGAGATGTAAGATGCACCTCAACACCAAACTTGAACGTGGCAAGCTCATAAGACAAACAAAATCTATTGACATAACCAACCTTAAAAAACACCATAATACCTTCAAGTTGGAACTGAAGAACAGGTTCTCTGCTTTAGAAGGCCTAACATCGGAAGAAGTGGACATCTCTGAAGTTAACAGAAAAGTAACCAAAGCTCTTATGGAAACAGCAACAAAATTAGCTGGGTCTAAGAACAAGTTGCATGTAAACAAATTATCAGGAAAAACGAAAATGTTGATGCAAAAAAGAAGAGAGATGAGGACAACTAAAGAAGATGTGACTTCCAAAGTGGAATATATAGAGCTATGCAAGACAGTAAGAAAAAGTATCACTGAAGACGTAAGAAAATTCAACTGTGAACTAGTGAGGAAAGCAATTGAAAACAACCAAAGCCTAAAGATAGCAAAGGGACATCTCAGTAAGGGAAGAAAACAGATTATGGCACAGAGAAAAGAAGATGGTTCTGTAACAAGAAATAGAGGCGAAATTTTGACAAGAGTGAAAGATTTCTACTCCAAATTATATGAAAGGGATGATACATGCACTCCAGACATCATGAAAGATACCAGTACCAGAGTTCCTCCAGTCCTTCCAGCAGAAGTTGCACATGCAATCAAGAACATGAAGCGGGGGAAAGCTCCAGGAGAAGATGGAATTACTGTAGACATCATACAAGAAGCAAGTGGAGAAATTGAAACAGTACTCGCCCAAATTTTCACTCGATGCCTTAATGAAGGAAAGATTCCTGAGGATTGGAACACCGCTACAATGATCCTGCTACATAAGAAAGGTGACATTGAGGATCTCGGAAACTACAGACCTATCAGCCTCCTATCAGTAGTTTATAAAATCTTCACTAAAGTTCTTTCACACCGCTTGAAGGTAACACTGGACATGGCTCAACCGAGAGAACAAGCTGCATTGTGCATGGCTTTTATCGATTATGAAAAAGCCTTTGATTCGGTGAAACCATCAACAGTTACAATGGCTCTGAAAACCTGCGGTATTGAAGATGCATACATTAATATTATTAATAACATCTATGAAAATGCAAGTGCAAAGATTCGGCTGTTTGAAAATACAACACACATAAAAATTGGAAAGGGAGTGAGACAAGGTGACACCATATCTCCGAAGCTCTTTAATGCCACATTGGAGGGTGTTTTTCAGTCGCTGAGCTGGGAAAACAAAGGGATAAAGATTAATGGAGATTATCTAACCCACCTTCGTTTTGCTGATGACGTAGTCATTTTTGCAACTACCCCATCAGAGCTGCAGAATATGATCCAGGAACTTGCTGACAAGAGTAAAGAAGTGGGATTAAAAATGAACTTTCAGAAGACAAAAGTGATGTTCAATGCTTTTACAAGAAATGAAGATTTATCGATTGATGGAGAAAAGCTGGAGATAACAGACACGTACGTTTATCTTGGACAGCAGATATCAAGTGAGGGTCACATTGATGAAGAAATTAATCGGCATACAAAACTTGCCTGGAGAGCTTTTGGAAGAAACAGCATAATTTTCAAGAGCAATATGCCATTATGTCTTAAAAGAAAAGTGTTTGATCAATGCATCCTTCCAGTGCTTACATATGGTGCAGAGACGTGGACCTTAACTAAAAGAGATATACAAAGACTGCAGACAACTCAAAGTAGCATGGAGAGGTGCATGCTTCGTGTAACCAGGAGAGATAAGAAGAGGAACTCGTGGATCCGAAAAATGACAAGAGTGGAAGACATCATAATCAGAGTTAAATCCCTGAAATGGCAATGGGCTGGACATACTGCCAGAAGGACAGATCATCGATGGACAGCCGAAATTTTAGATTGGATTCCAAGGGACAGGAAAAGACCCAGAAGAAGACCACATGGGAGATGGGTGGATGAAATTCAAAAGTATGCAGGAGTGACATGGAGGAGAGTGGCGCAAGACAGACCGTTGTGGAGGAAACTTGGGGAGACCTTCGTCCAGCAGTGGATTGATAATGGTTGATGATGATGATGATACCTGGAAAAATCGTACTCTTGGTCAAAAGAGTGTGATAGATGGTATTATGCAAATTGGTATACAATGTTACTTATTACTGTTTCACATGCTGTATTGTTTCATTAACTAAACTAGTTTCAACTCTTCATTTTGCGAGTCATCCTCAGTAGCGTACAATGTTTGCATTTCCAAAGAGGTCGTTGTATCACTGGGTCACTGATCATTCTCATTATCTGCTATGTCCTTGTTGCGCATACGTATTATGGTCATGGGTTTGTTTGGACATTTCCTTTTTTATTTATTTTAACGTGAGAAGAAAATAAAAAAGAAGTCCAAACAAACCCACGACCATAATACGTATGCGCAACAAGGACATAGCAGATAATGAGAATGATCAGTGAGCCAGTGATACAACAACCTCTTTGGAAATGCAAACATCGTACGCTACTGAGGATGACTCGCAAAATGAAGAGTTGAAACTAGTTTAATGAAACAATACAATGTGTGAAACAGTAATAAGTAACATTGTATGCCAATGTGCAGAATACCATGCAATTAGTCATGTATTGATGTAGAGCATTTATTGAATATTTGACTCACAAACCACATGAGTCCGATAGATTTTGTTGTCTATGATCAGCATCGGAAAATCTTAGTTGTTGACACCTGTGTGACGAGAGGTGCGGATGTTGGTTCTGATCATTACTTGGTAGTGTCACGAGTGAAACTTAATGTTGGTTGGAGAAAAAGGAAGAGACCCAGAATAGAAAGAATAAAGGTTGATAGGCTCCTTGAAGATCATCAGCATTATTCCGACTTACTCAGAGGACAACTGAAGGAGCTGAGGTCTGGTGAGAGGGATGTAGAAAAGAAGTGGGAATGTTTTAAGAACTGTGTTGTAACTGCTGCTAAAGAGGTCTGTGGCACCACAATAGTGAGTAATAATAGAGGTGGTGCTTGGTGGAATAGTGAGATTGAAGAGGCAGTAAAGAGAAAGAAGGAAGCCTATTTGGGGATGTTGCAAGGTAGAGTCTCTGTGGATGAATATCGCTGTAAGAAGAGTTAAGCTGCTAAGCTGGTTCGCCAGAGTAAGGCAAAAGAGAGGAAGGAGAAGGTGGAAAGGCATGAACAGGCTTTTTGGAAAGATAGGAAGTCCTTCTGGAAGTACATGAGACTCAGGAAAAACAGGGGAAACAAAGTTGCAAGTTGTGTGAAGAATGAGATTGTGGAAATGATATGGGAGTCCAATGAGTTAAGTGAAAACTAGGGTGAATACTTCTGTGAGTTATTAGATCAGGAAAGCAAAGATGATTCTGATGCAGATGATGTCACAATGAGGGATGGAAACACAGGAGGGATCTCAAGAGAAGAAGTGTGTAAAGTTCTAAAATCTCTTCAGAACAGTAAGGCTCTGGGAGTTCATGGTATAACTGCTGAGATGTTGAAATATGGTGGTGACTCTGTAATTGACTGGTAAACTGAAATTTGCCAGCTGTGCTGAGAGTTAGGAATGGTCCCTCGGGATTGGAGAGATGCTATTATTGTTCCCTTGTATAAGGGAAAAGGTGATCAAACTGACTGCAAAAACTATCGTGGTATTAGCCTATTGAGTGTGCCAGGGAAAGTGTTTGATAAGGTCATTATTGAAAAAGTACAGGGTCTTACATCAGTGAAAGTGTGGGATGTTCAGAGTGGTTTCATGCCTAGTAAAGGCTGCACTAACCATTTTGCATTACACATGATGATTGAAAAGTATCTGGCTGTTGGTAAGGAAGTTTTTGCTGCCTTCATAGATTTAGAGAAAGCTTATGACCGAGTAAATAGAACAGTTTTGTGGAAGGTATTGAATGAATATGGTGTTACTGGGAATCCTTAATAGTGTAAAAGCCATGTATGCTGGCAGTAGAGCTTGTGTACAAGTGAATGGCATTTTATCAAAATGGGTTTCTATTGGTGCAGGAGTCAGGCAAAATTGTGTAATGTCACCATGGCTGTTTAATATATTTATGGATGCATGCATGCATGATGCCAAAATAGATGATAGTGGTTTATGTCTTGGTGATATCCGTGTGTGCAGATTGCTGTATGCTGATGACACTGTCCTGTTGGCAGAGAGCAAAAGTGAGTTGCAAAGTATGTTGTCCCGGATGTACAAAGTTTGCATGAAATTCAGACTGAGTATAAATATGGGAAAAACCAAAGTTATGGTTTTTGAGCGAGGAACTGGTAGTAGTGAATCTAATATAAGTCTAAATGGCACAGTGATTGACCAGGTGAATGTGTATTTAGAAAGCATGTTTGACAGAGAGAACAAAATTGGATGGTTGAATTAGTAGCAGAGTGAATTTTTCATTGAAAGTCATAGCTACCTAGGTTTTCACAGGAATGATGGGTTCTTAAGAGTCCTGCATGGTTGGGCATTAAAGTGTAATTGTTCCTACTCTGATGTATGGCAGTGAAACCTGGGTACTACAGAAGAAACATAGGAGTCGTTTGTGTGCTGGAGAAACACATTACTTACGGAAGGGGGGGGGGGGCTTGTCAAAAGACACATTCTGATCGCGGGAGGAATGAAGATGTGTTTGCAGTTGTGTAATGTGAAGCAAAATGTTGTTAGCAAGGTGGAAACTAATATGCTTCGGTGGTTTGGGCATGTTGAAAGAATGAGTAATGAGATGCTTACTAAGATTTTTTTTTTTTTTTAGCCCAAGTGTCAGGAAGGAAAGGCAGAGGAAGTCATGGGAGGATCAGATTCAGGAGTGTCTGCATGAGAATGGATGTCAGTGAAGCCCAAGTTGAATGTCAAGATTGCTGTAAATGGAGAAGTTCGATACGGCAACAGTAAGTAAATAATCCGTTAAAAATTAACTGGTAGTTTGTTTTTTCTTTGTGGAGCTAACCTATGAATCTCAGAGAACAGCTTAGTGATATGTGCATATGCAGTTGTTCTGCATGACATTGGCAAAAAGACTCAAACTCACTAGGTATTTTTTCCAGATTTCTTATGTGGAATGGCCAACTGTAACCATTAATTATGGGCTGATACCAAACACTGATCCACTCTTTATTATTTTTAAGACTCAAAGAAAGTATTTGAAGGACTCAGGTGTGGGATCTAGCGGGCCTAGCATTAAAGATAAAAGCTGGTGATTTTTTTAAGTGATCAGTGAATGGTCAAAATCTAGTGGCTTTTTTGCTTAGGGGGTAATTTGCACTGCACACTTATTTTATCACTGCACTGTATACCTTTCATATATCTAGACATAGATAAATGTTGTACTGTAACAATAGGTTTACTATTATTGTCATTTACTGTATCTCACGTTATATATAATGTTGTCCTACTGCTGGATGCATTTGCCAAGAGGTTTTCTATTAAACAGGTATTATCAATTTTAAGATGAATCTGTACATATCAATTGCGTACTTACTTACTTTCGGGTTAGGCTTCCATAGCTCTAGGTTAGGCTTCAGTATCGTGACACCTTTGTTTACGAAATTTGTTACATCTGCCAGAATTTTTTCGTGCAATTCAACGAAATGGCTGTACTGTGGGTTTAACGTTGCTTGACGTATCTTGCACAGTTAACCCAGATGAAACAGTAATATAATTCAGCTTGAAGAACATCGTTAAAAACATAATCTTGTAAGAACTATAATTTGTTTGAATGGATATACAAGCTATAACTAAAACCTTGAATCGAATTACTAAGATGAATTCAACGTCATGAAATTTTATAAGGAACAATGAAATGACAGTAATAAAACCAATTAAAATCATTAAAAACCTCTAAAAGCATTGAAATACCAGGCCTTGCATTCAGCCCGCAGACACAACCATACTAGTTTCGACAGCTTATTCCTCACTGCCTTATTCAGTGGTACGTATTGCCGAATCTACGGCCGGATCTATCATTCACACTGGCGTCCACCACAAATTTCCCATGAAGTCCCACTGGCACACGCAGGCATTTCTCATTGCTTCGTTTCAGCATGTGTCTCAACTTGAATTTGCTTCGTGGCTCCATCTAGTAGTCGTCGTTGTATATGTAAGATGAGATTTTAGAGTTTCTGTTTAGGTTGCTTATTTTCTTTATTTCCTTTCTTTTCTCTAATTTTCTTTTGCTTATCATATTCCATTGAATCAAATATTTCCACGGGTATGGCAGTTCGTAAGGGGAGGTGGTATTACAATTTTTGTCTTTGTTCTTCTTGACTACCATTGACTCAGACATTAGAATCTGGCCATGTTTTTAATGCGTTGTTTGTCAATATTTTGGAATTCTCCCAATCCGGGATTACTTGATGTTGAATACAGTGCTGAATTAATGAGATGTTTTCTTCTTTTGGAAGCCAATTTTTGTATTGTTCCTGTAGTCTTATGGGAAAGCGTTGTTTTGTGCTTCCCACGTGTGTTTTTAACGACGTTCTTCAAGCTGAATTATATTACTGTTTCATCTGGGTTAACTGTGCAAGATATGTCAAGCAACGTTAAACCTACAGTACAGCCATTTCGTTGAATTGCACAAAAAATTCCTGACAGACATAACAAATTGTGTAAACAAAGCTGTCACGATACCGAGGCTTAACCCGGAGCTACCGAAGCCTAACCCGAAAGTAAGTGAGTATGCAATTGATAGCTACCAATTCATCTTAAAATTGATAATAACTGTTTAATAAAAAACCTCTTGGCAAATTCATCTGGCACTAGGACAACATTATATGCGTATAATGTGAGATACAGTAAATGACAACAATGGAAGACCTATTGTTACAATATGAATTTATGCCACATAATATCTATGGCTAATGGTCACATCTGGCCATAAAGGTATAATAGATAAATGTATTCTACAAATATATAATGGCTTAGTAGTTACAAGAGCACATTATTTCTAAATACAATTAAATGCATAAATATAACCTTAAAAGTTCTGTTTTTCTTCAGCATCCACCAAAATTTTACGCCAAACAATATTTATTGAAAAAGCAATTTAATCATTAATACTTGGTCTCTTCTCTACATCTTTGAATAAAACATAACTGCCATAAATTGACAGCAGTGCATGGGTCAAACTGTTCATGCAGTAAATACTTTGGCTTGTTCTGAAGTCATTTTTGAATGAGCATTGTCTTGTCGTCAAGAATATAGCCTATACTGTCTCTTAACTTCTGCATTGCTTGGCCAAGGCTGAACGGGATGAAGAACAGGCTATAACATTAACCTTTGAGACAATATACTTTTGATGATTGGCCAGGGAACATGAAAGACGATTTTTGCCATTGGATGGCACTGCATCCCAAGGTATAAACAATGCAGTTTCTGCGTTGTTTCCATGGCCGGATTGTTTTTGTTAAAAAAATTTCACTACACTTTTAGAAACAATACAGTACTTACCGGTAATTTGAATGCTGGTGATGGGAGTAATCTGTCACAACAAACAGTACACCAAACCCTGTTGAAAGTGGGACCGCTTAGACGCAGGCTTCTCCTAGTGCCCATGCTAACCTCGATTTACTGTCGAAAACACCTACAATGGGCACGCGAGTATCAAAACTGGACTTTGAATTATTGGGAGGTTGTCTGGTTTGATGAATCTCATTTCCTGTTGCACCATGTGGATGGCCGTGCATGTATGCATTGTTGACCTGGGGAAGTGTTGGCACCAGGAAGTTGAAGGCATGTGAGGTATGTGGATAAGAAGAAGACTTGTTTCAAGAAACCATGTTGTAACTGTCAATGAACAGGTTTGTGGTATTGCAACAGGAGAAAGCATTAAATGTGATATCGCTGCCAGCAGGTAGATGCCGTACTATTTACTGTTTCCCATACAGCCATCCTCCAGAAAACTTGTAAATTTCATCTCTCCAGATAGGGAAATGAACCTACATCTAGTGATTTACATTTAAGCAACAAAAGCTAACCAGATATAACTTACGAATCTGAACGTTCCAGTTGTGAGCTAGTTGATGCAATCCCTGCTTTGTTGCAACATCAACAATCATTTCTCACCCACGTATGGATATCAGTCAACAGGTCTCTGGTGGTTCAGATCATAGAAACCAAAGGGAAAAGAAAATCCCTGGAAGAATCAATTCTTCACAAATACATGAGAAGCATCAATGTATCATTGTCAGCATACAGGTACTGCACTTTTTAGTTTCCCATGTTGCAATGCTTCAAAAAACTTGAAAAATACATCACCCCAGAATGGGAAACAAGCCTGAATCTCCCAGTTAAAGATGTAGATTACGAATCCGAATAACATTCCATATGTGCGTTAGTCCAAGCATTCCTCGCTTCATCACAGAATTGACGACCATTTCTCACTCATGCATGGATATAGGTACATGCACTGGTGCTCAAAACTAAAGGATTATTTATAAATCCATACATATCTCAAAATATTTATGAGGAATTTCAATGAAATTGGATACAGAGGTTTATTATTACATTACTTATGTAGTTCAAGCAAAAGAAAATCATAATCTCATAATTTGCAAGCATTAATATCACGATCTTGTAATTTACATGAAAGAGCAGTCCATGGAACAATATTTAGTGTTTTGCTCAAGACGTGGTATTTTAATATGGAGTGTGTACATCCCTGGCAACCATGCAGCACAAGCAACGACTCCTCATACTGTTTATAAGGGTATTGATGAGGTCTTTAGGAATTAATGATCACTCTTCGACAAGAGCTGTTCTCAGTTCTTGAAGTGTTCTGGCAGTGGCCTGAACACTTCAAGAACTGAGCATTCATACATGCTCAATGGGAATAAAAGTCAGGAAATCTGGGTGGCTGCTCCATTTGGTGAATATCTTCCTCTTTGAGAAAATCATAGACCAAATGAGCTCAAAATGAGGTGGGGCTTTATATACAGGGTTAAAAAAAAAGTCCTTATGCAGAGCAATAACTGCAGAAGGGTCAGAGTGGTACACAAGTTAGGTTTATGTATAGGAAAGGAACGATGGCCAATCGAATGAAAGCAATTGGAGCGCCCCTAGCGGCAAAGGTAAGAAGTTAGGAAACCTAACTCACGCATCGTCTAATTAGTAGGAAACAACATATGGTGAGCACGAATTTTGTACATGGATGGGGAAAAATGCTGTTAATTCGAAATCGGTAAAGCAGGTTAAACAGACACAAAAATAATGACACGAGAAAGAAGCTGTGCAGGCTTATTTATAATACTGAAAAATGTTTACAGGAGATATGCCTACTTACAGGCACAACGCACATCTGCACGAAGTTAATGTACAGGCGGTTTCGAAGTGGCCACCATTGGCTACAATGCACATTCCAAGCCGTGTAAGAATAGCTTCTCGCACACTATCTAGCACGGCAGGTGTCACTGTGTTGTAGGCGCACACAATTCGATGACATTCGCCATAAAGCATGACCATTTCACAGTACTCAGCGTTCGAGTAGCCCGCTATCAGTGTTTGCTACGTGTACGTTGACTGACGTTCAAATCCCCAGCCTCGGTATTTTATCTCACCGACCGGCTTCTACGTCACTATCAATATTTACATACACATTTCAATCGTTCATCGTGGGACGGTATTTTGCATTGCCTAACCATCTAGCGACCGTGTGCACTTTATCAGTATTTTGACCCGTCCATGTACATAACTCGCACGCACGATGTCGTTTCCTACTAATTAGACGATGCGCTACGACTTTGTCATTGGAATTTTGTTTCTATCTCGCGTTGTTTGTGAGTTAGGTTTCCTAACTTCTTACCTTTGCCATTAGGGGTGCTCCACTCGCTTTCATTCGATCAGCCATCGTCCCTTTACTATACATAGGCCTAACTTGTGCACTACTCGGACCCTTCCTTCCTCAGTTATTGCCCTGAATAAGGACTTTCCTTTGAACCCTGTATAGTCAGTTCATAAGAATATATTCAGTATCATTGGCACTCCTTAATGGCCTGACATATGGGTTTAACATCTCATCTCTGTATTTCAAAGCAGCAATTCATCAAGACTCCTCCGAGACCATTGTGCCACCACCACCAGAATAGTCCCTTTCTCTGATGTTAGAGGGAGTGCTACAGGCCCCTTATTCTCTCCAGATAAGAACATGTTGCAAATCAGTACGTTAGCTGAATTATGATTCATCTGTGAAAAGAACGTATGCCCACTGGTCTGGACTATAAGTGTGATGTTGGTGACTCCACCTTAAACAAGCTCGCCTGGTAGTGGAAGTTAGAGAGACTAATTATTGGCTTCCTTGCACAAAGGCATTGCTCATGAAATCTTCCACAATGAGTAGGCCTTGAAGCCCTCACTCCTGTAACCCCCAAAGAGAGTTGACTATCAGACATCTCTCTGATCTGCCTAGCTGTCAGACTCATATAGCAATTGTCTGCAGAAGTTGTGGCTCTGGCATGGCGCCTTGTCCTGGTTGACAACGAACATCTCCTGTCTCTTTAAACTGTCTCCAGTTTTTACAACTTATTTTTTGGAAGATTCAATGTTCTGGAAACGTACATCTGAGACAGACTTGCTTCCATTTTACTAATTACTCTCTACCACTGAAAATCATTCAAATGAAACTGATGCATCTCAGAGCAAATTAATTTACTTAACTATGTCGGTGTAGCAAGATTTTCCATGTGCATAGGCCTTATTGAGAGAATAACCAAAAATTCGCTAATGGGCAGTGCATGGCATAACTAATGGGTGTGCATAACCAGTCAGAGGAGGTTAACTTTTAGCACACACAAATACATTTATTCACTATACACACAAACAAACATGATACTGGCTACTACACTTAAATAACATGTAAGGGTATACACATTAGACAAACATGATATTGGTCACTACACTTAAATAACATGTAAGGGTATACACATAGACAAACATGAAACTTTGACTTGAGTCACAAGACTCACCGTCATAAACTTACAACAGCATAACGGAGTCTGTTTTGAAAGAAAATGTCACAGAGAACATTCATTAGCAATATTACTGTATTGGTATTCCTGGATTCATTTCAGAGCGTAAGTTGCTCACAGTCTGCTAGAAACGGAAAAGTAAAGTTCTACCTTACCAGGTATGCTATGGATACACCAAAAGTTTACTTTCGATAACTTCAGTTACAGGCTATACACAGCATGCCAAATATCAAAGAGTACTTACGATAGGTCCTCTTCAGACATTACCATTTCCTAACCTATTCTGAGAGGATCGCACTTGATCAGCCAGCACATGGCAGGCCTGTGTTAGCTGAGACAAACACACTCTCACACATACCCTCATAGGAGAAGAGAGATCACTGGACACGCTGTTGGCAGGAAGGGGGACTTCCCTTTATCTCTCCTTTGCCGGACTGTTAAAGCTCGTGTGGATGCTCCTGTGACCTATGAAAGGTAGATGACCATCCTGGTCAAAACAATCTTTATCTTGCTGTTATCCCCTACACTCAGTCTTTGCAACCATGTGGATCTGTATCACTTGGGCTTCATGACCTTCTGTTGTCACCTTTACTCTTGGTTCAGCTTGTCAGGTATTGTGACTGTTTGTCCCGTTTTTCTTTCTTGCTGGGGCTCTATTCCAGCACAATGGCTATTCCTTGCATGAAAACTCCCCCTGTATGTATTCTGACTCTGCTCCCAGAGTTTACACGGTTTCTATTATTCACAACCACTACTTACCTGTTCCAGTTGGACTGACAACAGCCAACACAGAGAGCTTCATGACACAACACCCTTCTCTTTGAAGAATCAGAATTTGGCTTGAGTCACAAGACTCACCGCCATTAACTTACAACAGCATAACGGAGTCTGTTTTGAAAGAAAATGTCGCAGAGAACATTCATTAGCAAATAAGAGAAGCAAGCATATAATAAAGCCTAACCTAATTTATAAAGCTGCTAACTTTGACAAAAATGCTTTTCCTATGGTGGTTTCATCAGTGTTTTAAGCCGGAGGTCAGAAAATATCTTGCCAGTAAGGGAGTGCCTTTTAAGATCCTATTACTGGACACCCCAAACCGCACGAGTGCAACACTGAAGGCACTGGCGGCGTCTACATGCACCCAACACAAGGTCTCTCACCCAGCCTCTCAATCAGGGGGTAATAAGGATGTTTAAGGTACACTACATACTTTACTCGATGGAGAGGACTGTGGAGTCTATGGAAAAAGACCCCAACATAGAGAACATCATGAAATTGTGGAAAGAGTACACTGTCACCAATGCCAAAAATGTCACTGAAAAAGCCATGATAATTATCAAGCCAGACACAATCAACTCGTGCTGTAAGAATCTTTGACCAGAATGTGTGAACGAGTTCAGTGGCTTGACTACAGCAGAGCCAATTGGAGATTATGAAAAACATTGTGGAGTTGGCAAAGAAGGAGGGTGGGGAAGAGTTTAAGGATACAGATTTTGGGGAAATTCAAGAGTTAATCGACACCTGCCCTGACAAGTTAGCAGAGAATGATCTAATGGAGCCATTTTCGAAGCAGAGACAATATCAGATGAAGTAGTGTAAGAAGACAAGTTTACGTAGGACAATATTGCTGAGGGTCTGCGTAAGTTCGGGGCTCTAATGAATATTTTTATGACATCGACCTGTCTATGGTACATTCTTCGTCTATGTACACCAACATTTTTAAAGAAATAAAGAGGCAAGAAAGCCAAACTGAAATCACATAGTACTTCAAGAATATAACACCAAGTATCCCTGTGCTTCTCCTTCCACCTCTGCCACCCCTAAGGCACCCCATTCTCCTCCTCCTCCTCCAAATATGAAACATGTAGAAGACGACGAGGATAAGTCTGTGATGATCCACTTCCACTGCTTGAATAAATTACATTAATGCCACATAAAGTTACAAAAACATTGGCTGAATGTGTGTCTTTGGGTGTAATGTACACTTAAGTCTCGTAACTGTATGCAGACTGTATATAATTTGCAATATAGAGTATGCCAAAAGAAAGCCAGAGGTGTACTGTCGATACGTGGACGATATTTTCATTCTGTCAAAGCTGAACGAGGAAGAACTGAAACAGTTGGCCAAAAACTACAGCTCTTTGTACCCAACAATTGAACTTACTGTAGAAATTGAAGAACAAAATGTTATAACCTTTTTAGATGTTCAAGTAATAAAAACCAGAAATAATTTGCAATACAAAGTATACCGAAAGAAATCATATCTTCCAGTATTGATTCCTTTCAATTCAGCACACCCTTGTACTGAAAAATGTAATAGCTTAAAAACTTTGCTCAAGAGAGCATATACACACTCTGCAAATGATCAGTTTGTAAATGAAGAAATTGAATTCATAAAAAAAATTGCTGACAGTTTTGGTTATCGTAGCACTTAATAAAAAAAATGGAATATTGAAGTACAAAATAAAATAAATTATAAAGCTGTTGAAACTAAAAAACAAGTCAAATATGTTAATGGTTTCTCATATATGTTCAAGGTGTGACAACAGAAATCAATAAGATATGTAAAAAATATGATGCTCAAATTGGATGCAAAGTGAGTACCATTAAGAATATGATGTTAAAAAATGACAATATCAGCAAATTAGAGAAAGCAATCGTGTACTCAATTCCTATTACAGAAAATCCTCCAATGTCATATATAGGAAGCACCAAAAATAAATTAAAATACAGGTTGAAACAGCATATAAAAAACTGGCAGAAAACGGAAGAAAAAAACAGCACTCATGCAGTAATAACATAACAAAGAGTTGTAAATCTGAAAAATATCTTAGGTCTGGCCAACCAACAATTTCCAAAATCTGACAAGATTGAAATAACATAACAAAGAGTTGTAAATCTGAAAAATATCTTAGGATTGCAGAATCTGTGTTGATTGAAAAAAAAAAAAATAGAAATACAGTATGTAACCATAATGATCCAAATGTAATAGGAAACAACTGGAAGAATTTAATAAGAGTTGAACAGAAAAATAAAAAGATTAGAAAATTGAAATCTAAAGCCAACAAGAGATGGCACCACAGTAGGCAAGAGAACGAAGCTTTGAAGGTTGACATTGCCCCAGAAGAGTCATTTACTTGCTCTGCAGATACCGTGAGTATTGGTCAGAGTTTCCGTCCCCCCTGAGGATGGTAGTGGAAAGCTACAGAAAGTTCTTGGGTTGAGGTGTTAGCCGAGGGTGGAGAGCAGCATGGGAGAGCTCCTTTTGCGAAGACTTTTTACAAAGAATAGGAGATATGAGCAAGCGGAAGGCTGTTTTGATAAAACATAGATGTAGTTAACTGAGGTGGAAGCGTCATGTGTTGTCTATATAGTGAGTTATTTGAGTATTTTCATATTGTATATAGTGTATAAAGAAATGTATGAATGTAAGGTATGCTTATATGTATGACGAGGAAGAAAAAAACCCGATAGTTTCATGAATGTTGATATGTACAATAGGACCGCAACTATGTTGTGTTAGTATATTTGACGTGACCACCTTTTTGTTATAAATGAAGAAATATATGCGGATTACTACATGAAGCCTCCAGAATGACCAAGAATAGAATGTAACAAAAGTGAATGACTTCAGCCGAGAAAAAGTTAAAGAGCCCCCCATGCTACCTCTACGAAGCATGCGACACCATGACCACGGCTGTCTCAACGTGCTGGAAATGTGAAATATGTAGCAAAAACCAGAGAATGGTAAGTTGCCCAAAATCTGTTATTACAGTATTGCACATTAATTTAAACCTTGGGTATTGGACAGGTGTCCAATATATGAGGTATTCTGTAATTGAATTACAAATAAGTTTTTTAGAATGAAAGTGAATGAATGTATTTGAATGAAATGATAAATGTAAATAAATAAATCCGTACCAATTCTTTATTAAACTCTCATATTCAGCTTTTTGCTAAGTCCGATATGAGAAATAAAATAAAGAAACAGAAACATGTGCTACTGGTAAACTTTTATTACCAAAACCAGAGTAATGTGATGTCAATAGTGCAGCATGCCAGTACCCACGAATCAAAGGACTACAGAGAGAACACATACACCCGCAGTGTTGAGGAGGATGACACAGAAGTTTAAAGACATTGGAGAATTGGGCATAATGTCGAAAAGAAAACGTCCGTGTGTTTCTGAAAATGTCGAGGATGAAGTTGCAGTTGCCAGTGCAAGACAAAACATGCACTCACACAGCAATGCCAGAGGAATTGCTCAGTCAAACATTCAGCAATGAATGCATGATTTCTCGAGGGTTTCCACAGTTCTGGCTAGCCCACTCACTGGACCTCACTCCATGGGATTTCTGGCTTTGGGGATACCTGAAAAATTGTTAACCAGGAAGACATGTGCTGCACTCTCTCAGATCTTAAAATGAGTATCAGATGTGAAGATCATGTCTTTTAGTCAACATGATTTAGAAATAATTACTATAAAAAACCATTTTAGTATTATTTCGGCTTGCTATCACCACCTTCTGCAAGTACTGGTACTTTTATAAATAAATTTGTGGAAATTTTAACTTATAGAACACTAACCAAAAAACAGGGAATCCTCTTGGGTGATTTTAATATAGGCCTATTAAGGTCTAATACCGGTTCCATGGAATTTCTAAATGCAATTACATCTGTGGGTTTTAGTAACACTATTACTATCCCCACAAGGCTTGGTCGGGGCACTGATGCAATCTTAGATTTGTGCATTACAAATGTCCCACTTAATTCTGTTTCCTCAGGGGTTCTGGATATTGCCTTGAGTGATCACCTAATTACTAATTTTATTCTCAGTAACTCATATACTAGAAAAACTAGTAACCATGATAAGAAAATTCGATCATTTACTTCAAACAGTTTGGACTATTTTACAAATTTAATAAAATCTACTAACTGGGATGAGATACTTAAAATTACTAATTCGAACTTATCTTTTAATGATTTTGGTAAACTGTTTTATGAGGCATACAACACGGCATTTCCCCTGGTTATGGGGACAAACTCAATGAGGAAAAAGCAGAAGAAACCTTGGTTAACTAGACGTTGCCTAAATCAAATTAATAATTAAAAAAATATATATATGAAAGATTCATGAGATCTAGGAAGCAGTCAGATTTTTAATTGTTTAAAAATTTTTAAAATAACCTTAATGCGTATATCCGCAAATTAAAAAGAGATTACTATTACAACATTTTTGCTCAAAATAATGCTCAATTAACTTGGAAGCACATAAATATTTTATTGGGCTGGAAAAATACATCAAGTTCTAAAATTCATTTAACTCAGGGATCTGATGTTCTGACTAACCCAATTGAGGTAGCGAACTGTTTCAATGATTTTTTCATCACTGGCCCACAAACTCTAATTGGTCAATTATCAGGTGCGAGGAACCAACACCCTTATTCAAATACTAACACCCTTATTCAAATACTTGTGCAACTACATTTATAAATAACTCTATCCATATATTAAAAATTACAAAAACAGAATTAATTCATCAACTACAGCAAATTGATGTTAATACAGGTCCAGGTCCGGATGATATCTCTCCGAAAACTCTAAAACTCATTATTTTTTATACACTGCCGGACAATTGCTAAGGACGGATGACAATAGCAACGATAGCAACAATAAAATGGAAGGCAGGAAAATGTGGAAATTAGCATAAGTGCGGGATACAGTAAGACGTGTTGTGCGTATGCAAATTTTGGATTGCCAAACTTGTTCGTGACATCATAGCGCTGATAAGAGATATAAAGGATTTGACGCGTATTGACCGTTGTTGTTCAAACGCAAAGTTGAAAGGGAAAGAATCAATTGACAAACTTGCAATTTTCAGTATGTCTTCCCGACATCACCTAGATGATTTTACGCGTGGCCGTATTATTGGCAAGATTGAAGAAGGGCGAAAAATAACAGATGTTGCCAGGGAGTTCGATGTCAGCCACAGTGTTGTTTCAAGGCTTTGGAAATCATTTCAAACAAATGGAGAGTGTAGTAAACGTCACGGGAGGTCGTGTTTGCAGTACGACACCTGCAGAAGATCAGTACATAGTGCTATCAACAAAAAGACACCGGCGCAGCACAGCTAGTGAGGTAGCAAATCAGTTGATGGCTGCTACTGGCAAGCGGATCTCCCGAAAAACTGTCGCCAGACGTTTGCATGAAGGAGGACTATACGCCCGCCGTCCTGTTGTGTGCATCCCATTATCCAGACGTCACTGTACTGCCCGTTTGCAATGTTGCCATCAACATCACAATTGGACTGATAACGACTGGTCTGCTGTCCTCTTCTCAGATGAGAGTAGATACAGTCTATCGTCTGATTGTCGACGACAACTGATCTGGCGCGATAGTGGTACTGCATATTGTCCAGCAAACATACAGGAAAGGGACCGATATCCGACATGTAGTGTCATGGTATGGGCTGGCATCATGATCAATGGCCGTACGTCCCTCTATGTGCTTCCAACTGGGACTATGACTGGCCAACGATACATTAATGATGTTCTGCTACCTCATGGACGACAACGCAACATGTCATCGAACAGTCGCTGTCCAGGAGTGTCTTGAGAGCGAGGATATTCAACGCCTCGTATGGCCATCACGTTCTCCAGATCCGAATCCCATTGAAAATGTGTGGGATGCTTTGGGGAGGTGTCTTGCTGGTCGCCAATGCCCCCCAATAAACAAGGACACCCTCATCCGTGCACTGACAAAGGAATGGGATAAATTACCCCAACAGCTGCTTGATAATGTTGTGCAAAGCATGACACGACATGTGGAATTTTGCATCGCCCTACATGGTAGCCATATCCCGTATTGACATCTTACGCCGGAACGCCTGCGGACGGTAATTGCATTTTTTTCACGTTTACGTATTTTGCGCAAAATGGCCTGTTTGTCCCTTGAACACGTTCCAAAGCCTTCTGGATTTCAGAGCACAATAAATTGTCTTTCTTGTAATGTCCTGGCATTCTGACATTATTTTATTTCACTTGGCATCCAACCACACTTTCTTTTTGATGCGCTATATAGCCGTTTATGATCTGTCCTTAGCAATTGTCCAGCAGTGTAATTTAACACCATTACTGCACATATATAATAATGCTTTACTTTTTGGTATTTTTCCTGATGCATTTAAACTTGCTAAAATTACCCCAACTTTTAAAAAGGATTCTACTTCAGATGTTAATAATTATAGACGCATTGCCAAACTATCCATTTCCTGTAAAATCTTTGAAAAATTATCTTTTACTAGACTCTACTCATTTATTAGTAAATTTGGCATACTTAATAATAATCAATTTGGTTTTTTACCCAACTCTTCTACAGAAACTGTTGCATTACATTAAAAAAAATTACATACAAGTATTTCTTATGTCTTTTTATGGACTTAAGGCATTTGATAATGTAAGCCATACAATATTGTTACAGAAACTATACAATTATGGCATCAGGGGAATATTTTGGGATCTATTCAAATCCTATTTCCTTAATAGGAATCAATGCATAGAAATTGGCTCTCTTCAATCTAAAACTCAAATGATAAATATGGGGATCCCCAGGGATCTGTTCTTAAGCCTTTAACTATGCAATATCTATATTAATGATTTTTGTTTGCTTTCCCTGAATATTGATTCTATTTAATATGCTGATGACACAACTGTTTTACTTTACGGTGACAGCATTCTTACATTAACCGAACAACTGCAAACACAATTTATTTTTGCATTTTTGAACTTCCCCTTTGTTGGTAAAGTTCGATTAACACTTACCGCACGTGGGGCTTGGCTTTCAATTCTTATTTCCGTTATGTGGATGCGGCATGGGGTTTTTTCATTTAGTCACGGGTCCACTTCATTTTTTCCCCCGTTGGTATTTATCTGGCCTCGTCACTAAATGAGTTTTTTTCCTTTGCTGCCTCCTCATTTACTTCAATAATTTTTTCATAACCCTAGTACTTTCGGTAATACTCCATTACCGTCATCGGGGGACATTTTGCTCCGACTAGCACGGACCGTGTCAGCTGGGCATTTCTGTGGTTCTCGCGGGCTGCTTCTGTCATCGGCTATCGCTTCTTCTTGGGCATTGTGGCGCCATCTCTTGTTGGTCACTGATCTCATTTTTCGAACTTTTTCATTTTTTTGCTCAATTTTAATTAAATTTCTCCAGCTGTTTCTCAAAATATTAGGGTCATTATGGTTGCAAACTTTTGCCCTATTTTTTTCCAATCATTATCGACTCTGCTATTCTGAGGTGTTTTTTGGATTTACAGCTTTTAATGATTTTTATATTTTCGAATTTAGGATATTTTTGGTTATCCACAGTATTGAATAAGTGCTGTTTTTTCTTCTTTTTTCTGCCAATTTTTTACGTGTTGTTTTAATCTGTGTTTAAGCTTATTTTTGGTACTTCCTATATAAGCCATTGGAGGATTTTCAGTAATAGGAATTGAGTAAATACCTGCTTTTTCTAACATTTTTATTTTTTCATTATTTTTTATTACCATATTTTTGATGGTATTTACTTTTCCTCCAATTTGAATGTTATGCTTTTTACAAATATTATTAATTTCATTAGTAGTACCTTTAATGTAAGGAAAACCATTTAAGTATTTGACTTCTTTTTTATTTACTACAGCATTATTTTTTATTTTCTTTATTACTTCTGTGTTCCACTTTTTTATTAAATGGTTAGGATAACCAAAGCTACCTGCAATTTTTTTTATGAATTTGATTTCTTCATTGATGAACTGACTATTTTCAGAATGCGTATATGCTCTTTTAATTAAGGTTTTTAAACTATTGCATTTTTGAGGATAAGGATGTGCCGAATTGTACGGGATTAGGACCGGAACAAATGAACTTTTCCGATAAACCTGTATAGTAACTTATCTGTGGATTTGATAACTTGTACGTCCAAAAAGGCTATTGCATTATTTTTTTCAATTTCAACAGTGAGTTTTATAGTTGGATATAAAGAGCTGTAACATTTTGTTAATTTTCTTAATTCTTCTTCGTTCAGTTTTGATAGAATGAAAATATCGTCCACGTATCGACAGTACACTTCTGGTTTTTCTTCCATACGATGCAGGACATTTTCTTCAATTTCGTTCATTACAACCTCAGCATATAAAGTTGATAATGGTGAGCCCATTGGGCCTCCTGAATTTTGCTTGAATATTTTGTTCTTGTATGTAAAAATATTATTTTCATATAAATAGAATAAAACTTTTTGAATTCATGAATTTGTGTGTTATTTAAAATTTTAAGATTTTGCAACTTCTTAATGATAATTTCAATAGCTTCTGGAACAGGAGTGCTTGGATATAATGCTTTAACGTCCATGCTTGCCATATTTAAGTCCTTTAGGCCAGTTTTTACATTTTTAATTTTCTCAATTCATGTGTTCTTGATGGTGAACTTGTTGTTCATGAAAAAGGGTGCTAGGAACTTGTAAATGTTTTTCTCTAATGTTATCAATGGTGAGTTTTTTGAAACTATCAGTCTCATTGGAGCACCATCTTTGTGCGTTTTTACCTTTGCAACAATACGTGGTATGCCTGCTCCCATTGGTGGAAAAGAGCGCTTGATTTCATCAGGTAATGTGCTATGATTTCTTATATCCGCTAAGAATTTAATTTGGTTATCTGTTGGGTCTTTCTTTATTTCGGTACAATTTAATCCCCCCGATGACAGTAATGGAGTATTACCGAAAGTACTAGGGTTATGAAAAAATTATTGAAGTAAATGAGGAGGCAGCAAAGGAAAAAAACTCATTTAGTGACGAGGCCAGATAAATACCAACGGGGGAAAAAAATGAAGTGGACTCGTGACTAAATGAAAAACCCCCATGCAGCATCCACATAACGGAAATAAGAATTGAAAGCCAAGCCCCACGTGCGGTAAGTGTTAATCGAACTTTACCAAAAAAAAAAAGGGAAGTTCAAAAATGCAAATGCATTAATGCACGTTAAAAAATAAATAAAATATAACCTCCAATATCAGAAGTAAATTGAAACAATTTATTTTAATTTCTAATTGGTTGGCTGCTAATTATTTAGTTATAAACATAACTAAAACAAAAATTATGATATTTTTCTTATTCTGGTCCGGATCAATCATCATTAAATAACATTTATTTAAAGGATACTCCAGTTGAAATTGGGAAAAATTATAATTACTTGGGTGTATTGTTCCAAAACAACTAAAATTGGAATCAAGACATTGATTACATATTGGGTAAAATTGTAAGAAATATGAAGGTGATTGCGAATATAATGTTTAATTTAAACTCCTGTATTACACCTTAATTCAATCACATCTGCATTACTGTATTTAGGTTTGGGGCAGGACAACAAATTATAACTTAAATAAATTACGACTCCAAAACAGATTTTTCAGACTGCTGGAAATTAAAATTCTTGGCACTTCTTGCCGTAATTTTGCTGCTGCACATAAATAGACTCCTAATAGTTTCAATACTCTTAATATTCGACAATTGCATCTTTATAGCATTGGTAAGTTGATGTTTAAAATAATTAAAAACAATAATTATTCAAACATAATATCTTTGGAATTTTTACTCATACTTATTCTACTTGATTTAGAACAAATTTAATTCCTTCCTTCCCTGAAACGGAATGGGACAAGACAATGATTAACTATTCAGGGACTCTGTTCTGGAATAGTTTGCCCCCATTTTGACTTCGTTAAATGATAGTAATCTATTCAAACAAAAATTAAAACATTATTTACTAACATTAACATCTAATGTTGGATAATCCCATTGACTATCATGCACGATGAGTACGACTATATTTTTACGCTTGATTTTATATTGGTTTGACTGGGCTTGACTTTTTTTTTTTTTCTGTCTCTCTTTTGTTTCTACTGGGGAGGCGAGAGCTTGTTAGGCCTTCTAGGCCTTTTCCCTCTGCATCCCAGTTGTTGCAGAAGACATTGATTGTCAAGATGTGAAACTTAATTAATTCAATATAATAATTACCAGGGTTTGAAAAATACCATGCCCGAGATGCCCGGGGCATGTAAATTATTGGCCCGGGCAACTAGATTTAAACAAAATAAATATTGAAATGGAGAACTTTCTACTCTAGAAGAAGAAAAAAAAAGACTGTTGTCGCATGTTTTTCATTTTGCTGCAAATACCCAGAAGTTGCATTATTGTTACGGAACGAGTGCCAAGGCCACGAGAATAGCACTTCTTCAATATGCTCTACGTCCAGAAAATGGGGCCATACATAGCTTTATTCCAGATGTCATTACAGTTAATGGCGGGATGCATGCCTCGGACAAAACTATAGCCTCTGGTGTAACTTACTTGACATTAAATGTCAGTCATTACTGTTTCACACGTTAAGTAAGTTCTGCAATCAGGAGATTATTAAATGATGTTAGATACGTATTGGGCACAGTATCAGCAATTAAAATAATGAACTATATATGTACTTACAATATCCGTAGTGGCTGTCGGGGCTTCATATGTATGCTTGTAATGAATCTACTCACAAGACATTGCCCGTAAGTATTCGACTCACTCAATGATAGGAGCTTTTTGCAGTTGTGAAGTTCAAAAATAAAATCCACGATACTGTAAAATCTGCACCAGATAAAATTGAACAAGATGAATTTTTACAGTGAAGGCAAATAAATCCTTAACAACAACAAAACATGAAAATGAATTAAAAACATGCCAATTTTTTTTAAAAAACGAACTAAAATCTTGAAGAGGGTTGAGCAGCATACCGGAGCATGTGAGTGTGGTAATTACAACATCCGTGCACCTACCACTGATTATGGCTATGAATATTAGCAGAAACTAGTTTGGTGCTTCGCAATTGGGAGATTTATTTCTTTGTGCTTCGCAGTCAAAATGATTCTTTCTTCAAGATTTTAGTTTGTTTTTAAAAAATTTCAGCGAAGTTGTAATTTGTTTTTATGTTTCGTTGCTGTCGTGATGCTTCGCAGTCAAGATGATTTCCTCTTCAAGATTTTAGCTCGTTTTTTTTTTTTTTTTAATTTGGCATGTTTTTAATTCATCATTTTGGAGCCTGCGCAATGCATTCCACTTAACCAGGAGAAGGACAAAAACTACTGACGCCGATAACTTAGTTTATCTGAGAGAACAGTAGCTCGTGTCCACTGTGGTTTGAGTTAGCTGCGAATATACATGTAAGTTGTAGTTAGTAATGGATATACAATGTTTTTTTGGGGGAAAAAATCCAACAATGGGAGTGTATTTCATAGTAAGCAATTGTGTGAAATTCCCGTTCTGTCAGCGGTAGTTACAACTTCGTCTTTCGCATTGGTGAGTGACGTAATTTCAGAATCACAATCTACATCGTTGGCAAAATGGAAAGTTACTCAAGCGGACTATGATAAAGTGTATAAAAAAAAAAGCTGTCACACAGTTCAGGAATCTTGGATAAAAAAATTTAATTGGCTAAAGTCAAATGATGACAAAACTATTATGTGGAGCACTGTTTGCCGAAACCATCCTAAAATGGCCGATACCACCAGAAATTTTTCAAGGAATGTGGGGTGTCAGGTGCTAATATACGTTTAATAACTATAAGTGCACACAACAGTAGTCGAAGACATAAAAAGATTGCCTCTTAGCTGACTTAGCTGTAAAAATACCTAATGCAACACCTATAGCAAAATGCATGCAGAGTTTGACAGAGCATCAGTTAAAAAATATGACTGTTCTTTTTAACACAGCATACTACCGTGCAAAAGAAGAATTAGCATTTTCAAAATTTCCCCACATTGTGTCAGCTGCTAGAAATAAATGGACTTTCAATTGGCAAAAATTATAAAAATAATAAACAGGCTCAAACATTTGCAAATCATATTGCAGAGATGGAAAAAAATGAGCTGAGAGAGGAAATTTCTAAAGCCCGTTTTTCTCTGTCTTAGCAGATGGGTCTACAGATGTGACTGTCAAAAAAGAAGAAATTATTTATGCGCGATATATAAATGAAGGCATTCAAGTAACTAAATTTATAGCATTAGTTGAAGTTCAAAATGCAAAGGCAGAGGGGATTTTCAATGCTATAAATGAGGGCTTGAGCAAAATTGGAGAATCATGTGCCAGTAACAAGTTAGTATGCCTTAATCTAGATGGTGCAGCTGTAAACATGGGCTACAAAAAGGGAGTAGGGGCATTAGTTAAAAGAAATATACCCCATGTTTGTGTGTTTCATTGTGTTGCCCACATTGTAGAACTTGCTGTGTCAGACTTTCTAAAGCAGTCCCCTTATTTAAAAGGCAAATTTGATGACACTGTGAAAGGAATCATGAAATTCTACCAGTATTCACCAACATTACGAAGGCAATTAAAAGAAATTGCTAGTTACCTAGAAAATGACCATGTAGAGTTGGGAACAGTTCAACAAATAAGGTGGTTGGCCAGTCATGATAGAGCTCAAGAACCATAGAAAAAAACTGGACCATTATTATAATTCATTTGGAAGACATTTCAAGTGGAAAATCAGACCAATCATCTACAGCAAAAGGATATGTAAAGGAACTGAAATCCTTTAAATTTCTAAAATATTTACATCAGATGCTTGATATCTTAGAAATCCTTGTTCCCCTATCCAAAGAATTCCAAAATGAAGATAGTCTTATTGTAAATCTTACACCCTGTGTCAAGAAATGTTTGTTGCAACTCCACAAGTTGGCTCAAATAAATAGTTCAAGACGCTATGCAAGGAAGACAAACACAAAGGGGTGAAATTACATGGCGCAGCTAACCTGGATGACCCAGAACTAGTAGAACTAGTTAATGTTGCAATAAAAACAATTTCTCAGAGATTTCAATGTTTGCAGAACAAGCCAGTTTCACTATTTGATGTATTTAACTTCACATTTTGGCCTGTTGGAAGTACTCGGCTTTCCATGCATGGAACAAATAAAATAAATGAAATTTGCAAGTATTATGCTGCTGTTTTTAGTGAAAAAAAAATTGAATGCATAAAAAGAATGGCTTCAGCTGAAAACAACTGTGAACCATTTAAGAAAAGGTAGTGTTGCTGTGGCCCAAATTTATAGCCATCTACTGAGAAATCCACCAAATGAATTGACTAATATACTTCATGTAGTGGAACTAATGTTTGCATTTTCTCCAAGCACAGCAGCATGTGAAAGAGGGTTCTCTGCAATAAACAGATTGAAAACAACAGTGAGGAATTCTCTTAGTATCAACTCTGTCAATGCATTATTACATATATCACTTGATAGACCTCCTGTGGAAATATTTGATCCATCTGCAGCAATCAACAATTGACTGAGCACTACAAAAGGAAAACATCACATTTAAAGTTTTTTATTTTTTTGCGCATTTTATAAATATTTTTTTAAGCAGATAAATGTTTAAACAATTTTGTTTATCTCTATGATGTCAGAACTTACATTTAAGCAAAAAAAAAAAATAGTGTACTTCATTATGAAATCCCTTCATGAACTTTTCATCATTTATTTCTAAACAACAATTTTTGGGATATTTTTGGTTCAAGATCACTTCTGTTTGCACAAGAGAAAAAGGTAAATAATTTTTAAATTCAAAATTGTTAAAAACTACTTAAACTGCTGTACAGTTAACTGATTATTTTTTTGTAAAACCCAGAACATATATTAAAAAATCTTGAACATGGCATCATCACTAAATTTCTCAAATGCCATCGATTAGCTTTCTTAAAACTTGAGATATATGCTTTTGTGCATTTTGAATACACACACTTTATAATGGTGATGCAAAAGATGTATAAAAAGTTTATCATAATTTTTAACTTTAAAAAAATAAGGCTTCTGTTTTGTTATCTTAAAAGATAAATTTCTCTGGGCATGTATATTTTACTTCTGGGCAAGTAAATATTTTCTGCACATGCCCAGCTTGGCATGTAACTTTTCAGATATTTTTCAAGCCCTGATTGCGCATGAACTCTGCAACAACTAAATTGCATCAATAATGAAGAAAAAAAAAAAAAAGAGTGACCAACACTGACCGTGACAGGATGTTCTTCGTTTGCAGAGCATCATCTCTTGTGATGGCCAGCATATTGAGCAGATTTTGCCCTGAAACATTTGTACTGTCAATAAACAGTAAATTTTATGCATGTTTCTGTTCTTCTCTTGCATCTCCAGCACCATTGTTTCCCTAGAGGCACAATTTTGAACTAATTATTTTCCCCCAGCTAAGTCACTTTCCCAAACCCTCTATAACCTACCAACCAAGTTTTGTCCAGACATCTCTATTCCTCACTTTTCTAGAAACCTGAGAATAGGGATACTTATTTTATATTCACCCAGTATTTGTGTGTAGCATTTGCATGGGGAATGTTTTGGGGCAGACTGCACTGTCCTTACAGCCAAGTTTGGATGCGGTCTATGGTTGTAGTGCCCTCCAGCTTAAAGACCACCACGTGAAAAAACACTCTGAACAACTCGACGCTACCTACATTGCAGCAATATTATCCATCCATCCGAAACAAGGCAGTCAACAGAATTGAACTCTCCCACAATTAGGGAGCATGATAGCTGGCACAAATGTGCCATCTTCCCATGGAACTCCCTTGAGTGACATGGCAATGCAAGGTTTAAATTGCCTAAGGGTAATATTGCAGTTGGTCATGGGGTGGGTGAGAATGACAAAATAATTATCCCTGTATGCCAGAAAAGAAAGTTGCCTTGTGGTTTTTCCAGGGGCTTTTTTTTTTTTTTTTATGTTTGATGCTAATATTACATATTCTTGTATTTAAGAATATTTAAAATTTCTTCGATTTTTGACCAAAAAATGTATTATTCAATGTAAGTTTTAAATTATCATGATATTCTAACCTTAAATATAATTTATCTTATTTTGGATGACACAAGAAAGAACGCATGTTACTGTCAGAGTTAATTTGTTTGATTATTAAACCTACATGAGACTGATGAAGGGGAAAAAAAAAAAGCTGAACTTTTTAACCTGGTGAAAACTGAGAACATTGGTGAGAAAGTGTGAATATAACAGTGCATCAGCAAAATTGTTCACTGTAACATATTTATGTAAATATTAAACTTGAGCACACCACTATATTCACGACATAAAATGACTGAATTCAAAACAAAATGGTTTTAAAAGACACTGCTTCATGCACAATTTTTTTTCTTGTTTTGTAATTATGTACATTTAAGAACATCAGCTCAAGTTTCCTCTAGCAAGCAAGCCTTGTTTTTTTTTTTTTTAGCAAGTTCCACAGCTATATTTGTCTCACATTCACCGCTGTACAGCATCCATTGTTTAAATTTTATTTCTTCAGATATCTTTCCCATCCCATTTCTTTATCATTTTTATTTTTCAATCCCACAATGACAATAATTAAATTAAATTTCACAGCCATATTTGTTTTTCATTAACTCTGCATATGGACAGCATCCATTGCTAAATTTTGCTTTCTGGTATCTTTCCATTCCTATTTCTTCATTGTCACTTTTATTTTTTATTTTTATGCCATCAGATTTTGGCAAAGTTGAAATCAACTGCTTCTGCCAAATAACCTGTTTTAGGAAAGAACTAAGTTGCAGACCTAACCTGTGTTTTAAGTTTGTAGTTCACAGTTTGCACTGTCAAATAGGTTTTGATGTTCATTCTTCCTGACTTTAGAACTATATTTTCATCCATTATGCTGAAAGAACTTTCGGTCTAAGTATCATGAATGTATGACATAAAAGTGTTCACTATTTTAGACAAATGTTCTAACTTTTGAGAGGATGTATACTTTTGAACACCATGCATCAATCACCAATTTTCCAACTTCATCACTTCCGTTTTCGGAAAGTTTTGTCTTCCTTATCAAGCTGAAATGCAAACATTTATAGAGAAAAATAACATTTAGGAACAATATGGATCAGCAGGATTATCACAGGGAAAAAAATAAATTATGATTACAAGATAAATCTTTGCTTCGTTTTACATAAAATTTAGATGCTAAAGCATTTTTTATGAAATCCTATATAAAACTACTAGAACATGCAATACAAATTTTCCAGTATAACTGCTATTGTTTTTACAACTATTCATCTTATTGTAATGTTCCCTGCAATCTGTATATACACCATTCCCCAGACCACATAACAAAACAGACAGAACCTACAATGAGAGAAGGTGCACATCATCTCATAGCACATTTATTACTATTACACAGGTAAAAGCAAGGGAAAGAAGCAATGTTCATAAAACATCACACCTCCTTTACTTTAGACATTGCCCTTTTGTTTCTTAAGAGGTCTGGGGTAATGAGAGAGAAAGAAATATGATGTGTTTGTACTGTAGTAACAGTGCCCATAAAAGGCTGGGCAAGAAAAATCTCAATATATAAATCAAACATGGTGTTTTTTTGTGGCAATTACTGTCCCCCTTCCTCACCCTTCTTTTCTTTTGGTAACACCCAGATATCAGATTGTCAAAACAATGTATTTACAATCTGTTTCTGCATTATTCTGGTTCAAACTATTTTTTTTTTTTTTAATTGGGATGATGGAAGTTGTATCGATATGTATCATTCACTATCATTATGTGCATGGGGTGTGTGGCAACACTGGTGAGCATAAACTTGAATAAACGATTTGAAGCCTCCAGAGCCGCTGAGACTGTCAGGAAACATCTTTAAGAAGTTCAAACAATCCTTCGAGCTCTACTGTGATGCTACGTCACACGTTCATCATACAGACACAGCGAAAATGGTGTTGTTTCTTCACAAAGCGAGGAAGGAAGCCCTGGATGTGTACAATAGTTTCACTTTTGGTTCTACTGAGATATGGAATTACGATGCTGTTCTTACGACATTTGAACAATATTGTATGATGCGTGTTAATGAAACATATGAAAGATATGTATTTAGGTGTCAAATGCAGCAAGAGGGTGAAGCTGTGGAACAGTACGTTGTAGATTTGAAAATAAAGCCAGTACTTGTAACTTGGGGGATTTAACTACCTCTTTATGATAAGAGATCAGTTCGGAATTGGCATTTCGAGCGTAAGAATTACGGAAAGACTCTTACGAGAAGAAAATTTGACTCTCGATTGTGTTGTTCAAATTTGTCAGTTGGCAGAACAAACACTTATTCAGATGCGTGCCATAGAAGAGAAAGAGAAGTCTGTTGATGTAATAAACAGACAGGATAAAACGCGATATGAAGAAACAAAGGGAAAAAAGTCTTCCGGAAAGGAACCTTTAAAAGTTAACTGCAAAATTATGAAACAACCATGTAAGAGATGTGGTTACAAACATAAAATTAAAAATTGTCCAGCTTATGGGAAAAAATGCAAAAAATGTGGAGGCTTGAATCATTACAAGAAAATGTGTTGGTCAAAAAATAAAGACCCAAAGTGTAAAATACGTGCAGTTGAAGACACTGTTAGTGAAGAAACCTTTTTCATTAATCAAATTGGGAATTCACAAAACACAGATGACTGGATTATTGATGTAGAGGTAGCAGGATTGAAAGTTCCTATGAAAGTAGATACTTGTAGCCACGCAAACCTAATAGATTTGGCAAACTATCATAGTATAAAAGAAAAAGTTTGACCCTAAAAAAAAAAAAAAAAAAAACCTTGTTTGATATCTTACGAGGGTACCAATTTACATCACATGGGAAAATTCATACAGAAATGAAATTCCAAGGAAAAGAAGTAAAGTCCAGTATTGTTGTATTATTGTTGTCGTTAATAATGGCAAACAGCCAATATTAGGTTTTCGAACAGCTGAGCAAGTGCTCAGAGTTTATGAAATGAGGATTTCAAACACGGATGGTGTAGCTGTTGAGAAGGCTTACCAGTTTCAGATAATTAGCAAATTTATAAAAGTTTTTACTGGACTTGGCATACATGAGACTGCCGAAGGAAAAAAAAAAAAAAAAAGCTGAACTTTTTAAACCGCACGGGTGAAAAATAAGAACATACTGTGAAACAGCGTGAATATAACGCGGCGTGAGCAAGATCAAATTGTGCACTGAAATTTATTACGTAAATATTAAGCTGGAACACATCACTGTATTTAAAATATATAATTTTCTTTTTTTCCCCCATTTAACAGCAACACGAGATAAATGTAACATCGTGGAGAAAAAAATTACGATTACCAGCGAAATCAACGCTCTGCCCAACTTCTATTTTAGGAAAGTTTTCCTCCATTTTGCAGTTTCAAAACAAGTATTTATGGAATAAAATTTTATTTAACAACACTACTGGGTAGAAGAAACATCGCCATGAAAAAAGGATTACGATTACGGGAGAAACCTTTACTCTGTCTAACTTCCGTTTCCAAAATCTTTGAAAGTCGGAATTCCGCCTACCGACGGAAAACCACCCCACCACCACCTCCACCAATCTCTCCCAAATTTCTGTTAAGTTCTGCATCGATCTCAAGAACCATCGAAATGACGATGCAAAAGGCGGAATTCTTCGAATCCACTGAAGAATCTCTTGACTAAAGATCACAGAGAAATTTTCGCACCAAGTTCCCTTTTCGGAATTTTTTTCCATTTTCAAGCTGAAATGCAAATATTTATGGAATAAAATTACATTTAACAATAATACTGCGCAGAAGAAACCTTGCGAGAAAAAGAAATCAAGATTACAGCGCAAATGTTCACTCCTTTAACTTCCACTTTCGAAAGTTTTGAAAAATGAAATTTCTCTTCAGTTTTGCATCGCTCTCTAGAATAACCTAAATGATGACAAAAACAGCGGAATTCCGCAAATCCGCGGAAGAATCTCATGTATGATTTGCTAAATATGCTTAAAGGAAAATTGCACTCCAGTTGTTCAGGCTTCAAGGAGAGCACCTTTATCTCTGAAAGACAAACTAAAAACAGAATTAAAAAGAATGTGTTCTATGGACATTATAAAAAAATTGATGAACTAACTGAATGGGTTTAGTTCTTTTGTCATTGTGGAAAAGAAGAATGGGGCACTCAGGATTTGCTTGGACCCCAAGCATTTGAATGATCAGATTAAAAGGGAATATTACACCATTCCTTCCAGAAGTGAAATTGAGGCAGAACATGCAGGTGCAAGGATATTCTCAAAATTAAATGCAACAAGTGGATTTTATCAGATCTCTTTAAAGGAAAAAAAAAAGCAGCAAATTATGTACTTTCAATACACCACTTGGTCGGTATTGTTTCAAACGACTTCCTTTTGGTACATCATTGGCTCCAGAAATATTTCACAAAATGATAAGTCAAATATATGAGGGTTTGCATGGAGTTAAGACATACATAGATGATATTCTGATTTGGGGATCCAACATCAAAGAACATGATGACAGATTAGCAAAAGTTCTTGAAAAAACACAAGAAGCGGGTCTAACCCTTAATATTGAAAAGCGTGAATTCAGGAAGAATGAAGTACTCTTTATGGGTGATAAGTTAACTTCAAATGGGATAACCCTTAATCCTGAAAATATTGAAGCTATATTCTTAAGATGCCATCACCAAAGACTAAGAATGAAGCACAAAGAATATTGGGCATGGTTACCTATGTGGGCAAGTATATTCCTAATCTGACAGAAAAAAACAAAGTATATAAGAAGCTTTATCAGGAAAGACAGCAATGAAAATTGGACTTATGATCATAAACAAGAACTGGAAATGCTTAAGAAAATCCTGACAGAAAAGCCAGTCCTAGCATATTATGATGCTAACTGAAAATCAAAAATTTCAACTGATGCTTCAATGAATGGGCTAGGTTGTGTATTATTGCAGCAATACGAAAATGATTGGAGACCAGTTGCTTATTCTTCCAGATCATTGACTGATGCAGAAAGAAGACTCTCAAATTGAAAAGGCAGCACTGGGTCTGGTAGTTGGTTGTGAAAAATTTTACAACTATATTTTTGGAAGGAAAGTCATTTTAGATACTGATCACAAACCACTTCTGGCTATGGGCAAGAAATGTATGGCAGATATTCCATTGAGATTACAAAGACTGTTCCTAAGACTTCTGAAATATCAGTTTCGGATGCAGTATTCAAGTGGGAAGACTATTGTCGTAGCAGACCACATTGTCCAGAGCCTACTTGAATAAACCTAAAAGCAGTAGGGATGAGCAGGGCTCGACAAATATGTTCTAGATCTAGGAGTCAGCTCCAAAATTTAGGCGCCAGTTGAAACAAAGTCAATAACGCGTGAACAAAAACATGTTTGGTTATGACGCTGGAACGAAAAGTGGTAAACCATATTTGTTGTCAATTTTTTTTTATTTTTACCCAAACCACTTATTGCAAAATAAATTTCCAATTTGCTTCACAATTTTCTTTTGTTATTCTTTCAGTAGATGATCTCAAAAAAATTAAAATTTCAGATTTTGATTTTTTTTTTAAATACTACTTGTGGATGTCATATTTTGTACGTATTAATTCAAAGTACCATATTTTTTTTTCCTTCGTGAGATCCGCAAGGGCATGTAATCCAAAGGCTGTGAAAATAAAAATCCCACACATAATTCGTAGCAGCATATGATTCGTAGATCGGGAAATTCTGAGAAAAACAATTTCTTCCTTCGCATAATCCGCGGCATGTCTCAGAACAGGATATTAAAAAAAAAAACAGACAGTTTATACCTGCCAACATTGGCAATTGTCTTGTTACTAATAACTAGTATTGAGTGGCATACATAGACTGTTTTATGAAATGATCCATCTCTTTGTAAAAAACAAATATGTGCCCCAACAAAACGTTACAACGAACAAGGACTCTAATGGAACAAACTTAGCACATGAAAAACACAAAATTGATTCCCCAGCAAGGGCATGATTGCAAGATTAAAGTTCGAAACTTCCACCAGTAAAAATCAGTAAGATGTGTTCAGAATTCCACAATGCCTGACAGACAGGAAATCCAAGCAAGTGAATGCGCAATGCATAAACCTCCACTTACCTTATGATCATACTGCCTCTAAAATTGCAGTTTAAGACAAGATGAGACAAAAGAGGGGGGGCTGAACATTTTAACTGGTGAAAAATCAAAGGAGACAGCAAGAATGCAGACTACTGTTAGTCTGTCTTTTGTTGACTTTGCAACTGCACAGCATCGATTGCTTAATTTTTCTGCTACCACTCTCTTCCTACTTCTTCATTGTCACTTTTCTTTCTTTTCTTGATTTTTGTGCCCTTTGATAACAACCATCAGCCTGAGGACCATGAGCGCATGATATCAAAGCTTCAACTATTTCAGATAAATGGTGTAACTTTGGGAATATTAATACTTTTGAAACACCATGCATCAATTTTTAAAAAATTTCCTACTTCGTCACATCTGTTTTGGGGAATTTCCTTCTTCCCTTAACAAGATTAAATGCAAAAACTTATGGGGTGGGGGATATTTAACAATGCTGGAGAGTGGGAACATCACGGAAGTGGGGGGGGGGGCAATAGCGATTACGGGAATTCTGTCCTGTTTTAGAAATTTTTCTCCTATTTTCAAGGTGAATTGCAAAAATTTATGCAGTAAAATATGAATTAAAAATACTGGACACAGGCCACATCGCGAGAAAAAGAAATTACGATTATGGAAAAAATCTGAACTCTGTCGACTTTTCGTTTTCGAAAGTTTCGTGAAGATGGAATTCCGTCCTCCAACGAACACCCCCCCCCCCCCACACACACACACAATTCTGTTTACTTGCGCATCGATCTCCTGAGTGGCCAACATAACAAAATAGACGAAATTTCTCGAATTCGCGGAATAACCTCAAGCCTGAAGATTAGGAGGCAATTTTCGCGCCGTCTAACTTCCGTTTCCGCAAATTCTTGCCTACAGTTTCAAGCTGAAATACGAACATATAATATGCCATAAAATGATATTTAACAACAATACTAGACACAGACGCAGCATCTGGAGGAAATTGCGATTAGGGCAAATTCTTTTTACTCCATTAAACTACTGTTTTCGAAAGCTTTGAAACACGAAATACCGTCCCCAGACGGAAAATGACCCAAGCCCCAAATTCTCTTCAGTTTTGCATCAATCATGATAGCGATCTAAATGAGGACTTAAAAAAAAAAAAAAAAAAAAACTGAGAATTCTGTGAATCCGCTTAAGCATTTTATGTACATAATAAAATAATAGCAAAATATTTTTTTAAACAAAATGAAAATTCGTAGAATCCGTAGTTAGACAACTAAATCGGTAGAAAATACGAACATTCTGTGGAAATTGGTATGCATAACAGTTGTATAATCGGCACCACGTGATCCGCCGCACCTGTCATGTTAATCGTGAATCGTAATTTCCCACAGAAAACTGTGATTCACAGGACTGACTCAGAAATCCAAAGATGCAAGAAAAAAATGATCGTCTTACTGAAAAAGTAACTGTCATTTTGAAGTACTTTTGTGTTACTTTTAAGTAAAAAAAGAACTAAATTCGCTAGCTGTTGCCACATTATCGCAGTTCATTAGTTAGACTAAAAAATCCGTTGAAATTGCGGACAGTCCATAGCATTGTCTTATTTCTGAATACGTTTCAACTGAATATAAAAAAACCTTAACTAATACAATCAGCACACCAAAACTGGGCGATGCGATTCGCAGAATGGCTACACGCTACGGAATAGCTCTGCGCGATTCCTGAGAGTCACGGATTTTCACACCGCATAGGCTTCCGCACGCGCAAGTAGTAACGCTTTCCTTGCGGCATATTTTCTGTCAAAATACTTCTAAGTAAAAGAAAAAATATATATTCTTACAATCTCTTTGCAGTCTTCTATCTCGCTGTTACGTTATATGTTTTTCTGTTACCGCATTTTCGATACTTTCCCATAACACCACCTCTCCTGACAATTACCTTGTGGACTTTTTAAAATGACGCAGTTTTTTTGGGGTTTTTTTTTTTTTTACCGGTGTCCACAGCACCTAAATTTATAATTTTTTAATAGATAATCTATGGATTACACAACAGAAATTACGGCATTTGCTGCAATATATTATGAAATCTTAACTAAGAAGAAAATTAGGCACCACGGACCGAATTTTAGGCGCCTGGGCGACCGGGATTTGTCGAGCCCTGGGGATGAGCTAGTAGAAATTCATGTTGATCTATCATGAAAACTTTGCCAATTTCAGAGAGAAAAGAAAACTTTGCCAATTTTACTTAAGTTTAGAGAGGAAACTTCTAGAGACATGGAGTTAAAACAATTGACAGAACAAATTTATAATGGTTGAAAAAATCTCAAGGAAGCTCTTGCATTTCATTGCTACAAGGGTGATCTGACTGTGGTCTTGGTATTTCCAAAGAGGGAAGATTTGTTGATATGTATCATTCACTATCATTTGTGTGCATGGGGCGTGTGGCAACACCAGCGAGTGTAAACTTGAATAAATGATTTGTACTATGACTTGGCCTCTAATTGATACAGAAGTCACAGCACTCAGTACATTATTAGTCAATAAATTTACAAAAACTACAAATGAACTATGAAAAACATTTCTTAATTATCCGATGAAGATCTGCAGTTGTTTTGATGGTTAACAAAACTGCATCAAGATGATACAATACTACATGTTACAGCAATTTTCGTTTTGCATGAAGGGAGTTTCTGAATAATTCTTTCTCTTCTTTTTTTTAATCAGAAAAAGAGCTATGACCCATTTAAGTGTTACAAGCCAAAAACAGCAAATCAGGATTAAGAATTATATTACTATAACAGGTTACAGAATTGAGGGAGAAAAAAAGAACTTTATATTATACTTTGGAAGAAGTTCTGAGCAAGTTGTTGAAAAAGGATATGAAATTTATCCAAAGAACCTAACAAATGCAACTACTACAGCTCATGAAGGAAGCACAGAATTGTGGTAAGAAACAAGCTCAACTGAGATGTTTCTTCTACAAAGCTGCATTCTAGAACACATCACAGAATATTTGTGATGACTAAAATGTCAACTACAATCGGTTTCAGCTGCTTTGAATATTAAATTAACTCTCACTTATGAGCAAAGTGAACACCTTGAGAATCCTGAGTACATCCTTCAATAGACTAAGAGAACAAATTAAAACAAAAAGAAAACAGATTTTTTTTAAATATTTTAACAAAACAAATTTAAGAGAAAATTAAGCTTGGCCTAGGTAAAACATTAAGTGAAGCATTCCAAGTTTCTAAACAGAACAGTGGAAATGAAAAAAAATGAGAGAAGGGGAACAACATTAAGTGATCAGCAGGGTTGATTATGACCAATGGAATAAATAGTAAGACTTATTCTGTTCATATTGTTCTGAGGAAAAGCTGCTGCTCAGTCTAACAATTAGACTAGCAAAAATATGTTTCCTAGTAAATACTACAGGGTTATTCATTTTGTTAGGGATAATTTTAAAATGCTGCGGTATGGCTTGTAACAGATATAAACACGTCAATATTTGGCAGAAATTACCTTTACGGATAGGAGTTTATCTAGGCATCTACATGACCCCTTTGCGGACTCGGCGGTGTTCATACCAGGTGCTCAGTTCTTGCCACGTGTTTTCTAATATCTGCGAAGTGATTTGTGCGAGCACTGCAGTACGGAGGTCAAATTCTGTCCAAAGGGCGAGGGAAGAGGGGAGTTTGATGCTATGTAGTCAGTGCTTATACGCTTTCACAGCATCGTGGTAAAAGTGAAAATGGCAGCGACTGTTTGACAATGCACAAAGTGTGTCCTGTGGTATGCAAAGTTTGAGAGTGTTACAGCTGTTCCATCAGAGTATCGTCGTGTTTACTGTGTCAGGAAGGCACCTAAGTACCAGAGAATAATGCATTGGTATCGCACATTTGAAGAAACAGGGTCCATCATGAAACCAAACTCCGGTGGCCGTCAGCGTAAGCCTAAGAAAGCCCTGATTTCTGCGGAAAAGTATGCAACGCTTATCCTTGGAGCTGACAGTGTCATACACAATATGTCAACGCATTGTGCGGTGTTCCCTGAAAACGTACCCGTATAGCTTACAGCGTGTACAAGCACTGCGGGAGTGTGACCATGTAAACCATTTCAAGTTTGCCTGCCTATCTCATGTGTGACCGGATGGAAGCGGATACCACTTTTTTGGATCAATGGCTATTCACAGACGAGGCTACATTTTGTGTGAGCGGAAGAGCGAACACGCACAATGATATCATTTGGGGTACCAAGAATCCCCAGTATTTCTACGAAGTGGAAAGAGCAAGCCACAAGGTAAATGTGTGGCAAGAGGTGAGTCGTCACCAGCTGTACGGTCCCTTTTTCTTCTCTGAGAAAACTGTATGATCAAGACCATACCTGGACATGCTACAGATGATCTTGGTACCACAACTGGATAACAATGTCATTTTACAGCAAAACGGGACCCCACAGCACTGGTAACTGAAAGTCAGAAACTTCCTCAGCAACACATTCAATGACAACTGGCATGGCCACGGTGGCCCTATTCCTTGGCCTGCAAACTCCCCAGATCTCACTCCCCCAGATTTCTTTGTGAGGGGGGTTTGTGAAGAACATCGCCTATGCACAACCTCAAAGCCTGGATGACTTGAAGGTGAAAATTTCTGCAGTGTTCACAGAAATTACTCTGCAGATGTTAGAAAACACATGGAAAGAACTGAGCATGCAAAGAGGAGTTATGTAGAGGCCTAGACAAAATCCCATTAATAAAGGTAATTTCTGCCAAATATTGACTTACTACATCTGTTACAATCCATACCACATCATTTTTAAATTATCCCAGCCCAAAAGGATCATCCTGTACAAAAAAAAAAAAACTATTTTAAAATGTTTTATATGCTACAACAATGTCAACCATGCATTTATTAAGTGGTGGTGGAAGCACAATGCTCTGAAAAGTGAGCACAAAAGTCAGCAAATTTGGAACAAAAGTTAAATGTGACGAAATGCTATAAAGAAGACAAACAAATGCCACTATAAGCTGTCTTGTTAATTTAGGTGACAGCATTCTGCAAAATATTAGACCACCACTGAGAAAATAAAAGTGGCATTAAAATAGATGCACCTTTAAGTCTGCATATATCATCAAACAACCAGGTAAGAATAATGGAAAGAAATGATGGAAAAATGACTTGAAGGTAAAACTTTGTAATGTGTCCTTAAGCAAAACTATTGTTAGTAATAAGTGATGAAACTATTTTAATGCTTTGAAAGCAGACGACAGTGATACAAAAACTTTTTACCACAACTCATGGCTTGCTTTCCAATTTTAAAGCCCTTTATGGTTTTAAAAAATGAGCAGTAACATTGTATCACGGATCTCAAAACCAGCTCAATATTTACTGAAGAACTGAGGAATATCCCAGATGAGAGTGGATGTACAGTTAAGCAAGTTTTTTTTTTTTTTTTAATTAACACAGCAATCAGAAATCTCTGAATTGTAAAGCTCAAAATTAGCGGACGCCAGTCGCCAGCTGGCGATTAAAATTTCAGTTTGGTGACCACATTTTCCCAACATCATCGCCACAGTGGCTACTAAACGTTTGCTGATCAGATCAGACTACTATTGCTTTCAGGGTGACATCAAGCGCTATTTGAAGACATTGCGGAGGCTACTGCGCGAGCGTATTGCGTAAAGCGGTTGCAGTAATCATTTTTTCGTCTTTGGAATGTTTCTGTTTTTGGAGCATACACTACGCAATCCGACGGTCGTCGTGTTTCATTTCGTTCTCGAGTCGTTGTGCTGATTGGCGGCCCCACACTGGAAGTCCCAAGTGTGCCTTAGTCGTAGATGACGCTTCAAACGGCGTGCACTATTTCCAATAGGAGTTGTGCCGCTTACCTTGTAGTCGCTTCGCTTCTAGTAGCTTTACTTTCAGGGATGTGGAAAAAACGTGGCATACCATAAGACATCATAAATCTTGTTACAACGGGACATCGGAGGACGTGTGAAGAGAGAGACGATGAGTTTGAGCAAAAGTTCATGTGGCGGAAAGAGGAAGTCAAGTAACATTTCAGCTTTGGGAAATGTCCCAAAAATAACGAAGTAATTCGTGATTCCAGAATGCAAGTAAGTAACATTTCTGTATATATAATTATTTTCATGATCATCATCATCATCATTGTCAACCATTATCAATCCACTGCTGGACGAAGGTCTCCCCAAGTTTCCTCCACAACGGTCTGTCTTGTGCCAGTCTCCTCCATGTCACTCCCGCATATTTACGAATTTCATCCACCCATCTCCCATGTGGTCTTTTTCTGGGTCTTTTCCTGTCCCTTGGAATCCAATCTAAAATTTCGGCTGTCCATCTATGGTCTGTCCTTCTGGCAGTATGTCCAGCCCATTGCCATTTCAGGGATTTAACTCTGATCATGATGTCTTCCACTCTCGTCATTTTTCGGATCCATGAGTTCCTCTTCTTATCTCTCCTGGTTATACCAAGCATGCACCTCTCCATGCTTCTTTGAGTTGTCTGCAGCCTTTGTATGTCTCTTTTAGTTAAGGTCCACGTCTCTGCACCATACGTAAGCACTGGAAGGATGCATTGATCAAACACTTTTCTTTTAAGACATAATGGCATATTGCTCTTGAAAATTATGCTGTTTCTTCCAAAAGCTCTCCAGGCAAGCTTTGTACGCCGATTAATTTCTTCATCAATGTGACCCTCACTTGATATCTGCTGTCCAAGATAAACATACGTATCTGTTATCTCCAGTCTTTCTCCTTCAATCGATAAATCTTCATTTTTTGTAAAAGCATTGAACATCACTTTTGTCTTCTGAAAGTTCATTTTTAATCCCACTTCTTTACTCTTGTCAGCAAGTTCCTGGATCATACTCTGCAGCTCTGATGGGGTAGTTGCAAAAATGACTATGTCATCAGCAAAACGAAGGTGGGTTAGATAATCTCCATTAATCTTTATCCCTTTGTTTTCCCAGTTCAGTGATTGAAAGACATTTTCCAATATGGCATTAAAGAGCTTCGGAGATATGGTGTCACCTTGTCTCACTCCCTTTCCAATTTTTATGTGTGTTGTATTTTCAAACAGCCAAATCTTTGCACTTGCATTTTCATAGATGTTATTAATAATATTAATGTATGCATCTTCAATACCGCAGGATTTCAGAGCCATGGTAACTGCTGATGGTTTCACCGAATCAAAGGCTTTTCATAATCGATAAAAACCATGCACAGTGGAAGTTCATATTCCCTCGCTCTTTCAATTAGTTCTCTCAGTACGTGGATATGATCTATTGTGCTGTAGCCACTCCTGAATCCAGCTTGTTCTCGCGGTTGAGCCATGTCCAGTGTTACCTTCAAGTGGTGTGAAAGAACTTTAGTGAAGATTTTATAAACCACTGATAGGAGGCTGATAGGTCTGTAGTTCCTGAGATCCTCAATGTCACCTTTTTTATGTAGCAGGATCATTGTAGCATTGTTCCAATCCTCAGGAATCTTCCCTTCATTAAGGCATCGAGTGAAAATTTGGGCGAGTATTGTTTCAATTTCTCCACTTGCTTCTTGTATGATGTCTATAGTAATTCCATCTTCTCCTGGAGCTTTCCCCCGCTTCATGTTCTTGATTGCATGAGCAACTTCTGCTGGGAGGACTGGAAGAACTCTGGTACCTTTCATGATGTCTGGAGTACATGTATCATCCCTTTCATATAATTTGGAGTAGAAATCTTTCACTCTTGTCAAAATTTCGCCTCTATTTCTTGTTATAGAACCATCTTCTTTTCTCAGAGCCATAATCTGTTTTCTTCCCTTACTGAGATGTCCCTTTGCTATCTTTAGGCTTCGGTTGTTTTCAATTGCTTTCCTCACTAGCTCACAGTTGAATTTCCTTACGTCTTCAGTGATACTTTTTCGTACTGTCTTGCATAGCTCTATATATTCCACTTTGGAAGTCACATCTTCTTTAGTTGTATTCATGATATTGTCTGTTTTATTTGTGTTTATTTGTATTATAGAATAGGGGTGGAGGAATCACAACTCAGTTTTCGGTGGCACGTTTCTTTATTTCAAGGTTCGTACTCTTCCAAGCAAAATAAATTCAAGCACTTTTCAAGGACTTTTAAACCTGAATTATCATATGTGTGTACTGTCTGTCAGTCAGTAAAGTAGGTATTTTAGTAAGTTCAGGCCATTAATCTTAGCTGGGATGGGCATACCTTCAATGACCGACCTGTTACCCCTTGCCCCCAGTTGGTTTATTATATTAACTTTGGATTGCCCCTGTGTTTTGGTGTTTTTCTGAAATTTTATTTTGTGGAATATTTTGAAAAGGTACATTATTTTCGTATTCATCTGCTGGTATGACACTTATTGTTTGCTTTAACTTTTTAATTTTGATGCATGACTTTGATGCAGCCAAGAGACGAAGGGTTCACACGCATCAAGCACAAGCAATTCCTGGAAGTTCCATCCTCCGGCAAGAAAGTGTGAAGAGAGAGACGATGAGTTTGAGCAAAAGTTCATGTGGCGGAAAGAGGAAGTCAAGTAACATTTCAGCTTTGGGAAATGTCCCAAAAATAACGAAGTAATTCGTGATTCCAGAATGCAAGTAAGTAACATTTCTGTATATATAATTATTTTCATGATATTGTCAGTTTTATTTGTGTTTATTTGTATTATAGAATAGGGGTGGAGGAATCACAACTCAGTTTTCGGTGGCACGTTTCTTTATTTCAAGGTTCGTACTCTTCCAAGCAAAATAAATTCAAGCACTTTTCAAGGACTTTTTAAACCTGAATTATCATGTGTGTGTACTGTCTGTCAGTCAGTAAAGTAGGTATTTTAGTAAGTTCAGGCCATTAATCTTAGCTGGGATGGGCATACCTTCAATGACCGACCTGTTACCCCTTGCCCCCAGTTGGTTTATTATATTAACTTTGGATTGCCCCTGTGTTTTGGTGTTTTTCTGAAATTTTATTTTGTGGAATATTTTGAAAAGGTACATTATTTTCGTATTCATCTGCTGGTATGACACTTATTGTTTGCTTTAACTTTTTATTTTTGATGCATGACTTTGATGCAGCCAAGAGACGAAGGGTTCACACGCATCAAGCACAAGCAATTCCTGGAAGTTCCATCCTCCGGCAAGAAAGTGTGAAGAGAGAGACGATGAGTTTGAGCAAAAGTTCATGTGGCGGAAAGAGGAAGTCAAGTAACATTTCAGCTTTGGGAAATGTCCCAAAAATAACGAAGTAATTCGTGATTCCAGAATGCAAGTAAGTAACATTTCTGTATATATAATTATTTTCATGATATTGTCAGTTTTATTTGTGTTTATTTGTATTATAGAATAGGGGTGGAGGAATCACAACTCAGTTTTCGGTGGCACGTTTCTTTATTTCAAGGTTCGTACTCTTCCAAGCAAAATAAATTCAAGCACTTTTCAAGGACTTTTTAAACCTGAATTATCATGTGTGTGTACTGTCTGTCAGTCAGTAAAGTAGGTATTTTAGTAAGTTCAGGCCATTAATCTTAGCTGGGATGGGCATACCTTCAATGACCGACCTGTTACCCCTTGCCCCCAGTTGGTTTATTATATTAACTTTGGATCGCCCCTGTGTTTTGGTGTTTTTCTGAAATTTTATTTTGTGGAATATTTTGAAAAGGTACATTATTTTCGTATTCATCTGCTGGTATGACACTTATTGTTTGCTTTAACTTTTTATGCATGACTTTGAAGCAGCCAAGAGACGAAGGGTTCACACGCATGAAGCACAAGCAATTCCTGGAAGTTCCATCCTCCGGCAAGAAAGTGTCCCCTAACCCCAGTAAATAAAAGCCCATCATAATTTGCGAATACATCATTCCACTTATTTTGCTCACATGGCTGATGCTTTTATTCTTTAGTGATATCATAGCCAAGGCACCAGCTGTCCATACACTCCCCTGGATTGAACACAAGTTCTGCGCTATTTGACCAGCTTGGTGTTTTTATCAGAACTACACAGTAATCTCCTATACATCTTTTTAGCCCAAACAATTATTTAATGCATGCTCTTTCATATCATTACTTAAAAAACAACAACAACAAATTCAAGTACTGCTAACACAGCCTTAAACTTTTTCAAGTACTTCCAAGGACTTTCAAATGAACTTTTTTTATTCAAGGATGTCTCAAGGTTTTCAAGAAGCGTACGAACCATGTATTTACGTTATGGACACAGAAATCCCCCCCCCCCTCCGTCAGTTGCTATTTTCCAAAAGGCGTAAACGTTTTTCTTCCGAAATTTTACTTTCCATTTTAACTATCCGTAATTTCTATTAAAAAAATCAACTTATACATCAATATGATTGGAAAAGCACATGTTTCACCGTCAAGTCGTCAACTACGTCATTGGAAAACACAACTTTTAATGATTAAAAATTTCCACAGCAGCATCGTGGAAATTTCTTCACAAAGCATAAATATTAGTTAGTGTTCTTTAGATTACCAAATTAGATGGTGGTATTTAAAGTTACTTTTGTATTATTCAAAAATAATATTATTACCAGTTATATATACTATATCAAAGAAAATATTGTCATACCACAGATATTAATTCAAAAACTATGAGCTTCAACATCTCATAAATTTTCATGACTAGCTTCCAGTCTTCCCAATAGCAGAAAGTACTTAAAACTGTGAGGTGCACTGCAGAACACAGAAGACCAGCACAAATTATTATTATTATTATTATTATTATTTCATTTTAATAATATTAAAAAGCAGTGGCCGTCCTATCAGGTCGTGGAAATGTGAGGGAAAAAAAAAAAAAAAAAAAAAGTTTACGAAAATCACGGAGTAGTTGCAAGGTTCAGAGGTTGGTCATGAAAATGTTTAGAAAATTCGTTATTATTTTCTTTTGGGGTCCCCCCCCCCCTACACTATTTACCTTTCAAAATAGAATGATTACATTCATTCTATTTCGGAATATTTTTCAAATTTGGCCAAGTGGCGACAATTCAAAGCGAATAAGAGAAATACACGGAATTGCAGTAAATTGGCAATTGTTTTTGTGGTTTTTTTTTCTGATATGTATTTATATTCAGTAGCAGAATAGCTTTATTTGCTATGCCACACCAATTAATTTACACATTATATACAGTGTTTGATCATTATATATATATTGGAGCTTGTCCTTAATTTTTTGTATAATTTTCTTTTAGGAATATTAGAGATGATAATTTATCTGCAAGTACGAATTCGGACAGAACCTTGCCATGCATTGGGGAATTCACGGCCGTGGGTGCATCTACAAGTGGAACCACAAAGGAAAGAGAAGTTGAAACTGTAAAGGAATCAGCAAGTGGGGACATTTCTGAATTGATTGCCATTCCTAGCAATGGGGATGAAAAAACAATGGAAAAAACCAAGTCTGTAAAGAGAAGGTTGGAAAATTGTCCAAGGTGATCTTGAAGCGGCAAAGGACTAGAAAACAAATCTTATGTTGGACGAGAACTGTGAATGGGGGATGTGGTGTAAATGCCATACCTAATTTGCAGCATCACTTGGAGTTTCTTCAAGTTTTGTGAAAAATGATCCACAATTCCATCCACCAGACAGAAAACGCCATACTGTGAACTTGCATTTTTTTAGCAAAGCACATGAAGCATGCTATATGAAGTCTCAAAATCATGTTGAGTTGATTTCACAATCACGTGTATATACAGAGATGACCAAACTTAATCCAAAAATTCAAGAAAAAATTGTGAAAATGTTTCGAACGGTATATGCAATGGTTAATGAGGACAGGGCAGCATCTAGATTTGCATTGGAGTACCAGTTGCAAGAACTCAATGGGACTGATATTGGCAAGACTTACCAAATGACATGTCGTTTAAAACGTTCCTTTACTTCATTGATGCAGATATTCAAAAGAATGTTGCGGAGGAAGTTAACAATGCTAACGCTTTTGCGATAATGACTGATGGATCCACAAGTCGTGCAGTTACAGAATATGAAGCTGTGTGTGTGAGGTTTGTGGGAATATCAGCTGAAGGAGAATCTGCCATTAAAGTTAAATTTCTAGGTTTAGGGGAGATAGATATTAGTGTGGATGCTGATGGATTATTGAAATCCATCTCTGAATTCCCGAATTCTTCAGGAATTGTAAACTGGCAAGATAAGATGATGTGTAGCACAGTTGATGGAACAAATGTTAATGTTGGGCAGAAAGGAGGACTGATAAAAAAAAAAAAAAATGGGTACTCCAACTTACATAACATGCTATAACCATGTACTTGATCTGTGTGTAAAGCAAGCAATTGAATGCAATCCAGCAGCATCTGCTGTAATAGCACTAATTCGGTCCTTATGTTCATTTTATCGTATAAGCCCAAAATTGACACGTGAACTCAAAAAAGCAGCAGAAGCTCTCGAAATTAACCTGCTATCACTCAAGCCCATTTGCAATACAAGGTGATCCAACTCCCTGCAAGCATCACTGGAACCTCTAATTCGTAACTACGAGGCTATTACAAGTCATTTGGAGCAAGTCATATCCTCCCACAATACAAATCGATATTCTGACATAAAATCAACAGCAAGCAGTCTTTTAAAGCAACTTACTTCATACGCAACAATGTTTTCAGTATTTTCAGTTGCTGATTTTATTGAAATAATGAGAAAGACCTCTCAGGTTTTGGAATGGTGGGACATACTTTTGAATGTTGCCATGAGTAAGATGAAGAACACTACCACCAAACTAAAGGAAATGAAACAACAGGCAGAAAATTGTCGAAACTTTATTCATTTCCTTGAAGAATGTGAGGAACAGCAGGCTGAACAACAGTGGCTTTTCTGTGGTCAAGTTCTCAAATTGCTTATGAAACAGAAAGCTACAAGTGTAGGAAACAAACGTACCCCGTGGCAAGATACGGTCAACTTCTTTGATGAATTTTGCAAAATCTTTCAGAAAAGAGTATTAGACTCCTCTTCATCACCTGTACTAATTTCAAGTTCTAGATGCTGCATTCATGCCAACAGGAAAAAGTGAACTGGAGGTCTACGGAAATGCACATTGAAGAAATATGTAATTTATTTTCGTTGGAGAAAAGGAGTGCTCTGGAGCAGTGGGCAGAATTAAAGGAAATCATCAGTTTTCATTTTAAGCATTCTACCAATTTCCTACGACTACGAAACATGCTACAAAGTGAATCACTTCAACACGTGACAGTAATGAAGCAATTGCTAGACATACTTCTTTGCATACCAGCAAGCAATGCAGAAGTAGAACGTGTGTGGAGTGGGATGAAGGAAGCATTAAGTGAAAGAAGTCTGTTGATGCAAAAGAATACTCTGCAGGCACGCCTTCGTGTAAAAAGGAATGGAAATGATTTGTTGAGTCAGAATTTTAACACAGTGAACGAGTGGTGGAGAAGTTCAATAGGCCTCGGTCGGTGTAGACGGCAAATGTTTTCAGAGAAAAATAGAAATTGAAAAATTAAATATGTTTCCTGAAAAATTAGTCACTGTTGTCTTTTAAAAATAATAGTACATGCTCTTAAGATGTCTGCATAGAAAAAATCCTGTACACGTAAGAATTTGTTGCATTCTTTGTGGGTGGCTACCAAAGTGAAAAAATTAGCTACTAACTTTTCTATCCTGAGTAGCCACTGGCTATTAACATAAAATTCTAGTTTTTATGTATACTGAATTGACTGTATTAACTGCATACCTGCCAACATTCGGTAGAGCCTCGTCAGTAGTAAGTAGCATTATCGCACGGCATACATACTTTTTTTTTTTTTTTTTTTTTAACGAAGTGATCCATCTCTTTGTGAAAAATAAATACACATTACAACAAACAAGAACAGCAATGAAACAAACTTAACATGTGGGAAGCACAAAGTTGATTCCCCTGGTGAGGGCATGATAGGTAACATTGTGAGATTCAATTTCAAAACTACCAGCAGTAAAAATCGGTCAGATGTGTTCAGAATTTCACACTTGACAGACGAGAAATTCAAGCAAGTGAACACGCAGTGCGCAAACCTCCACTTACCAAATAATCATACTGCCTCTGACATTGCAGTTTATGACAAGATGAGACCAAAGGAAAAAAAAAAAGCTGAACATTTTAACTGGGTGAAAAATCAAAGTCAACAAAAGACAAACTGACAGTAGTAAAATGCAGACTACTGTCAGTTTGTCTTTTGTTGACTCTGTAGCTGCACAGCATCCATTGCTTAATTTTTCTTTCTGCTATCTTTCTCTCCCTATTTCTCCATTGTGGCTTTTCTTTCTTCCCCCCCCCCTCTTTTTTTTCCATGCCCTACGATAATTATAATTTCATCCATCATGCTGAAAAAAATTTCAGTCTGAGGACCATGAATGAGTTCATGATATCAAAACTTTAATTTAACTATTTTAGATAAATGGTGTAACTTTGAGAATATTAATACCTTTGAACACCATGCATAAATTTTTACAGATATTCCAACTTCGTCACTTCCGTTTTGGAGAATTTCCACCTCTCTTACCAAGCCTGAACGCAAAAACTTAGGAAACACGAAATACCATCAGCTGACGGAAATCGATCCCTATCCCCAAATTCTCTTCAGTTTTACACCGATTTAAAATGACATTTAACAAGAATATTGGACACAAACGCAACATAGTGAGAAAAAATTACGGTTACAGCAAAATCTTTTACTCCGTTTAACTACGATTTTCGAAAGTTTTGAAACACGAAATACAGTCCCCAGACGGTATTTCGTAATAGCAAAATAAAAAAAAAAGAGAGAGAAAAAAAGAAAATTCGTAGAATCCGTAGTTTTGACAGTGAGTTCCGTAGTCAAACAACTGAATCTGTAGAAACTAAGGACACTCCGTAGTAGTTGGCAGGTATGTTTACTGTTCCACACGTAATATCAATCACGTCAGAAAACGTGAGAATTTTCATCGCCCTGGAGCGGGAATCGAACCCGCATCTCCCGATTACCGTTCGAGTATGCTATCCATTACACCTCCTAGGACGAGAAAGTAACAAGTATCTGAGTGTTGAGAGCATCGGAAAGTAGTCTGACCACATTCTCAATCAAACAACTGTGCTGCCATCTATTGTTGTTAAGCATATCACCAGTCGTCCAAGTACATAATGTGGAAGAAATATTCCTCTCATACGTGGAAAATGCGTCATAATAATCAGCACAGCAATCAGAAATCTCTGAATTGACTGTATTTACTGTTCCACACATAATATCAATCACATCCGAAAACTTGTATTTTTATGTATGAGAGGAATATTTCTTCCACATTATATATTTGGACGACTGGTGATAAGCTTAACAACGCTAGATGGCAGCACAGTTGCTTGATTAAGAATGCGGCCGGACTACTTTCGAACGGTAATCAGGAGATGTGGATTCAATTCCCACTCCAGGGCGATCAAAAAAACTTTTTTTTTTTTTTTTTTCAAGTTTTCTGATGTGATTGATATTACGTGCAGAACAGTAAATGCAGTCAATTCAAAGATTCCTGATTGCTGTGCTAACTATTATGACTTACGAAAATTGCTATTCATGAGGCAACCTTATGGGTTGTCTTATGTTATAAACGTGCTTTCGATTAATATATACATAATATCTAAGGTACCGCCGAAAGTATCTCACCTCGAGTTGAAGCTGCCAGTTAGCCTTGGTACAGTACAAAGTCCAAAATCCGAACTCCTCGGAACTTCGACAAGTTCAGATTTTAGATCTTTTTGAAAAATTGACTGCAAAATGCTAATTTTAAACATACTGGATTCGTTATGAAAATTATACTATGAGAAACAAAGCTGATAAGAGAATTATCGTAATTGAAAACGATATAATACTACACTGAAAAGCAATTGAATTAGAGACAGCTGGCGTTACGCAAATGTGGCGCTGTGGGCGGCCCTGTAAACGGAAACGACATGACCTATGCAGCGATCCGACATACAAGGAGTGATGCAATGGGAATCAGTAAGAGAGTCGGACGCAGTATGGGTAAGACGAAGGATCTAAGTGCATTTGATCGTAGGAAAATTGTCGGAGCCTAACGAATGGGTCACTCCATCTCGGAAGTCGTGCAGGCACTGGGATTTTCATGAGCCACTGTGTCACAGGTGCACCGTGGGTACATCGAATCCGGTAAAACCATACCTGCAAGGGCCAAATGCTGTGGACAACAGCGTGTGGATGAGCGGGGTCATCGTCGGCTAGCTCGCATTGTAACAGCGGATAGACGGGCCACAGTGCAAGAAATCACTCGGAAATTTAACGCTGGTGCACAAAAACGTGTAAGCAGCCACACCATCCAGAACCATCTACTCGCTATGGGGTACAGAAGTCATCGTCCCACGAGGGTACCGCTGCTGATCGCACATCACAGGGTGCAAAGATTAGCATGGGCGCGGGAACATCGCCACTGGATCCTAGCCATGTGGAAAATGTTGCTTGAACTGATGAGTCGAGATTCACGTTGGTACATGCGGATGGCAGGATACGAGTACGGCGCAAACCACATGAAGCGATGAATCCTTCTTGCCAGCAGGGTACTCTTCAAGCTGGTGGGGGTGGAATTTTCGTCTGGGGACTGTTTACGTGGACTGAAATGGGAGGACCCCTGGTACGTGTGACATCGTCCCACACACGTCAACGTTACCGGGATATCCTGGACGACCATTTGCTCCTGTTTGTGCGTCTTCAACATCACTCATGCAACAAGACAATGCACTGTGCCATTGCTCCCGAATTGTATCCGAATGGTTGGATGAACACTCCACTGACGTGACCTTGCTCCCTTGGCCAGCTAGGTCACCTGACTTCAATCCCATCGAGCACATCTAGGATGCCATCGAGAGAGATGCTCGAGGCTCTGACCCCCTCCATCAAATCTTCGTGAACCGTGGGAGCTTGTTCAGGGGTTGTGGATCTGTATGGCTTCCCAACGCTTCCGGTGTCTTGTCGAATCCATGCAGAGACGAATCGCCACCGTCATCAGGGCGAAAGGTGGTGCTACACATTACTAAACAGGTATCTCTAATTCAATTGTTCTTCAGTGTACAGTACAGTGAAAATTAAAAATATTGCTAAAATAAAATTAAAAGTAATGAGTGTGAAGCAAGAAATGCATTATGCATTCGAAATGCTTGCTTCATTTACATTAAACATTTCAGTCAGCGTGCGTTGCTTTATTAGATTAGGCTTTTCATTCAGAAGTTTCTCTGATTCTATACACGCACATAATCTCTTGTTCTGTTATAAAACTTTGCAGCTTGAGTCCTTTAATGGCGCTGTCCAAAAGGTCTACCAGATTATCAATAGGAATTTTTGTTCCTCAATTTCTTCACATTCGCGATCATTTTCTGAGCTGACTCGCTGTCATTCATGTCTTGTTTCAAAATCATATCGCGAATTTCACCATCACTAAGTTTATTAACTACAGAATGATTTCATAAAAAAAAAAAAAATTCAAGTAACTTTTACAGTACGGGTAAAAATTTAACTTACGGAACTTGCATGTTGTTGAAAAATGTACTCCAAATGTATGGAAATCGCACAAAACGGTACAAAATTTTAGTTGTACGGAAGTCGGCTATCATCTTTTTCATTCTGCATGAACATGATAAAATTGATACATTAATAAAACACTGCATTTAAACATGAAGAAGGAGAGGTTCTTGTGTTTTCTTCAGCTTGAACAGAAGGTAAAAAAAAAAAGTTTATAAAAGAGGCGATGGCATCGGTTTTTGATCATAGAGAATGTCTTTACAGGTGACTGTGATGGGTCATTGTGGGGGAACGAGGTTCGCAAGGTGGGGGTGGGGGAGGGGTGAAAGCTTCTTCCCTTTGGCAATAAATCACTTCCTTCCCGTGTGGATAGCTCAACTGCCTGTGTTGCCGAAGTTGTACTGGGAGAAATTTTTATGGAAAAAAAATTCTCCAATTTTTTAAATAACCGAATGCAAATTTTACAGTAACCAAGACACGTCAAAATAAACTTCCATGTGAAATTTCGTGAAAATTCGATGAAAACTTAAGAAGTTGGGTATTTTTTTAAATTATTTTTAAGGAATGTTCGCTGAAAGCCTGCGTAGTCCACATACTATCTCTCTGCTATCCCGTGGGTGTTGCATTTAGGGGTGCCTGCAGGCTTTTGAGCATCGCAGAGCAGCCAGCTAAAAAGAAACAAAATTTATTTTACGAATTAATCCTGACAGAGTTTCTCGTTTGTTTTCCGTGTTCATTTACGTATGAACAGGAGGGGGGTCACAGTCCAGTTTGTGAAAAAAAACAAAAAAACATTCTTTGAAAAAAGTTACTAAGCATCTGCATTTTCATCTGCATGAAAAAAAATAAAGAAACAAAGTCTTACCAAAAACAAATTTGGCATAACAGCCGCTTCAGCATAAGGGTCGCACACCCGAAGGATTTCACTTCTAGTAATATAAGAGCCGTGTTAACCGCAAAATTACGGCACTCGCCAGCATATTTTTTTGGTCACCGTTCATTGAGGTTTTACTGTATGTATAAATATATATGTGAGCTTAAAGAAAACACCAACTGCCCGAATTTTTCAAGTGTCTTGTTTTTTTGCCGATAGATGGTGGCAGCTTTGCTCTCAGCCACAGAAAAATGTTCAGATTTTGGGTCATTCCGGATTTCGGACTTTGTACTGTATAGTGAATGTGACATTTATTACCATGAATATAAACGTTTTTACGAAGATAGTGACTGGTTCCTGCAGGGGAAAAAATCATTTATTTTTACTTCCAAAAATGTTTCTGCAAATTCGGAAAACTTTCTGTGAACAGCATTCGTCTAGATTCTACAACTGTGCGTGAGAGTTATCTTACATAGTTTTGTTTTCATTAAATGTTGAAACCATTTATTTCATTTGTAATAACCCTGTAAGAATGTTTGTATGTGTACATATATAGAGAGATAGAAAAATTATTATCAAAATTACACATTATTTGGATTTGGTACAAATCTGAAATTAAACTTTTCCTACTATGCTATATTTTGATCATTTCAGTTTTCCACTTATTTGGATGCTTCCCAGACTTGGAAGTTTTTGTATATCAAATATGCTACAAATATGCTACACAGTATGTTATTGTTATTCTGGACTGGAAACTGTAAAAATAAGCTTCTACTAAAAATGTTTGATGCTGTAAAATAAGCTTCTACTAAAAATGTTTTCCTGGGCTAAGCAGGAACAAGGTATCCACAAAGCAATTCTAAACCTCATATATTTCCATTTTACAGTGTTCTTGATAAGTTAAGTTTAGTATACAATAAAACTTTCAATAAATAATGCCATGTTTTACACCTTCATCCTATTTTCTTTTATTTCTGCCCCTTGGTCTGCAGCCTAATATCTAACATTGTAACATCAGTCTAGCTAACTTTTCATCTTCTATGCAATGGACATACATGTCCATACAATCTTGATACATCTTCTTTGTCTCCTGTGGAAAAACTCAGATTTATTATCTGTAGTACAGTCCTCTCATGCTTATAAATCTATTTGTCTTTTCCTATTACTTTCTCTTACACTACCATGCTAATCAATTCTGACTTCCAAATGAGACTTATTTCACATACAACTCTAACTACTGTAAAACAGGATATGTCTTCTTACTGCATCATCTACAACAAGCTGCATTCTTTGTCTAACTTCTATCACAATGAAAATAATTTTACACAGTTGATACTTTCCTGGATTTGCTAATTCTGCTATCCAACCTTTCATCAAGATCACTAGCCTTGCCACTTACTATAAATTAATTAAAGTATATTACCTGTTTTAGAATTTACAAGGCTTGAAAAATATCTGAAAAGTTACATGCCCAGCTAGGCACGCGGATAAATTATTTACCTGCCCAGGCAGTAAAAGCTGAATTCCCAGGAAAATTTATCTTGTACGATAACAAACCAGAACCCTTGTTTTCCTTTAAGTTAAAAAATATGATGAATTTTTTTTAACATGTTTTGCATTTCTGTTTTAAGTGTCTGTATGCAAAATGTTCAATGCACAAAAGCTTGAATCTCAATTTTTAAGATGATGATGCCGAAATTGGTTCGAAATGATACAATGATGCAATTGGTATTTGAGAAATTCAGTGATTCTGCCATGTTCATTTCGTCAAAGTTCTTGCCCTTTGTCACTAAACATCGGAGATTAGTTCCATTTGAGGCATGCATCCTGTCACAAGACTATAAACAGCATTTGAAGCAAAACTACATCTGGTTCCAGTTTCTGGACCTAGAGCATAAGAAGTGATATTCTTCTACCCTTGGTATTCTGTAACAGTAATAAAACTAACAGTAATTAGCAGTGAAATGAAACATGACATGCAACTATTGTCTTTTTTCTTGTAGTAGGAAATTCTATTCCACACTTTTTTTTTTAAAACTTAGTTGCCCACACTGGGCAACTAGATTTTTCTTTTATCTGCCTAGGCCAATAATTTTCATGCCCCGGGCATCTCAGACATGATATTTTTCAAGCCCTGATTTAGAACCTTTGCTTGTACTTCACAGTAAATAACTTTTGGGATTAAAGACAGAACTGCTATTTTAGATTTCTCAAGCACTTATTTGCCTTTTAAAATTTTCTCATGCCATTCTCTCTTTAAGATAGTATTGCATGCCATTAAAACTGTCAGAACTTAATAGTAAATCAGCAATTTTAACTCACTGAATAACACAGATGAATACTATTGCTGATATTAGAATTCCAACATTCATCATAAAATTAACTTCTTTAACCAGCTTACTATGTAAATTAAGCAAGGAAGTGAAAGTAGCTGGTGCCCATGGTATAACTAGAAATAAATCAGTTAAAAATTCCCCTTGATTACAACTGCTGTGAACTTTTGAAGGTAAGACTTCTGCCAGACTTCAGTTAGACCGGAGGCCTACTAATTTTGAAGACTTGGACATTATATTAAACTTCATATTATTTTTTATTAGAGCTTATAAAATGAACAGTCATGAAATTTTGTGAAATTTCATTATTTCACAACTGGTGCTTCTGCTAAGTGATGTTTACTTTTCAATAATACTTCTTTAGCAATACAGGTATCAGGTTGTCAAAAGCAAAAAATCTTGCAATCAACTAAATCAGACGGAGAAAATTTATATCAAGCAACAAATTTTTTATTTGCTTATAATTTATTTTCAATTTATATTTCTGCTTTGTTCTTCAGGCTGAACGCTAAGTAAGTAAGTGTGAAAGCATAATAATGATCTACAAAGCAGATGATAATTAAAAGTAAGTACCACAAACAGCTACTAAGCCCTAATTCTCAAATGATAGTTGCAATGGTTCGATAATTTTACAATTAAGATATAACGAATTTATGATTTTCCACGACCAAGTCTTTGCCATAAATTGAACTTAAGGATATTTTGTGCTTCAAATGGTAGTAGTAGTAACAACTATAAGTTATTTACCCATATATATGTAAGGTCAGGTGATGCGTAACATCACAGTATCTCCTTGACAAATGTCAACCCCGCCTTCTCCTGGTACATCCTGTTCCCACTAAAGGGGCTCTGACGACCGCCAATAGCGGTATAACTATACAATCAGGATTAGAGGAAATGCTATCCCACACACACCAACCCGCTTGGCCAGCGTGGTGAGTTACGGCCAAACCCCTCCAAAATGACTCCACAACTTAAATCTTGGCCCTCAGTCTCTGGCAGCTGGAATGTACCTGGCCAAGGCAGCGGCCAGTGCGACATGAAGGCAGAGGGTGCTAAGAATCCCCGGAGGACCGGACTAGGCTGCCATCTGATGCTGACCTTGGCTACGTATAATGGACGCTCCCCAGCTTCTGATTCAAGGCTTCTTGAATTGGAAGAGGAACTACAAAGGATCAAGTGGGACATCATCAGGATAAGTGAGGTAAGGAGAAAAGGAGAAGATCTCATTGAACTGAAAAGTGGAAATCTCTTCTACTATCGTGGGACAGATACTGGCAGAACTAGTGGTGTTGGATTTATAATAAACAAGAAACTGAAGGAGTTTCTTGTTTATTATAAATCCAACATTTGTAGAAATTGGAAGTTCCTCTGACAGAGTTACACGATTCGTTATCCAACTCTCGAGAATATACCAGGCTCAGATAATTCAAACTTAGGCACCCACCACAAGTCATCCTGAAGAAGAAATTGAAGAATTTTATAAGGAAATCCGTTATCTAAATAATAAAGGTAAGCAGCATTTGAAGATAATTATGGGAGATTTCAATGCAAAAATAGGGCAACAGCAACAGAATGAAACTTCAGTAGTTAAATTCGGTCACGGCAACAGAAACCAGCATGGAAATACTCTCGTTGAGTTTGCAGATGCAGAAGGGTTTTTCATCTTGAACTCCTTTTTCAAGAAAAAGCCACACAGGAAATGGACATGGAGACATTCAAATGGAACGACAAGTGAAATTGATTTTATTATGTGTAACAAAAAATTTGTCATAGAAGACTGCAGTGTGCTAAACAAGTTCAACACAGGTAGTGACCATAGATTGGTGAGATGTAAGATGCATCTCAACACTAAACTTGAATGTGGCAAGCTCATAGACAAACAAAATGTATTGACATGACCAACCTTAAGAAACACCATAATACCTTCAAATTGGAACTGAAGAACAGATTCTCTGCTTTAGAAGGCCTAACATCGGAAGAAGTGGATATTTCTGAAGTTAACAGAAAAGTAACCAAAGCTCTTATGGAAACAGCAACAAAATTAGCTGGGTCTAAGAACAAGTTGCATGTGAACAAATTATCAGGAAAAACCAAAATGTTGATGTAAAAAAGAAGAGAGATGAGGACAACTAAAGAAGATGTGACTTCCAAAGTGGAATATATAGAGCTATGCAAGACAGTACGAAAAAGTATCACTGACGATATAAGGAAATTCAATTGTGAACTAGTGAGGAAAGCAATTGAAATCAACCAAAGCCTAAAGATAGCAAAGGGACATCTCAGTAAGGGAAGGAAACAGATTATGGCACTGAGAAAAGAAGATGGTTCTGTAACAAGAAATAGAGGCAGAAATTTTCACAAGAGTGAAAGATTTCTACTCCAAATTATATGAAAGGGATGATGCGTGTACTCCAGACATCATGAAAGGTACCAGTACCGGAGTTCTTCCAATCCTCCCAGCAGAAGTTGCACATGCAATCAAGAACATGAAGCGGGGAAAAGCTCCAGGAGAAGATAGAATTACTGTAGACATCATACAAGAAGCAAGTGGAGAAATCGAAACAGTACTCGCCCAAATTTTCACTCGATGCCTTAATGAAGGGAAGATTCCTGAGGATTGGAACAACGCTACAATGATCCTGCTACATAAAAAAAGTGACATTGAGGATCTCAGGAACTACAGACCTATCAGCCTCCTATCAGTGGTTTATAAAATCTTCACTAAAGTTTTTTCACACCACTTGAAGGTAACACTGGACATGGCTCAACCGAGAGAACAAGCTGGATTCAGGAGTGGCTACAGCACAATAGAGCATATCCACGTATTGAGAGAACTAATTGAAAGAGCGAGGGAATATGAACTTCCATTGTGCATGGCTTTTATCGATTATGAAAAAGCCTTTGATTCGGTGAAACCATCAACAGTTACAATGGCTCTGAAATCCTGTGGTATTGAAGATGCATACATTAATATTATTAATAACATCTATGAAAATGCAAGTGCAAAGATTCGGCTGTTTGAGAATACAGCACACATAAAAGTAGGAAAAAAAGTGAGACAAGGTGACACCATATCTCCGAAGCTCTTTAATGCTACATTGGAGGGTGTCTTTCAGTCGCTGAGCTGGGAAAACAAGGGGATAAAGATTATTGGAGATTATCTAACTCACCTTCGTTTTGCTGATGACGTAGTCATTTTTGCAACTACCCCATCAGAGCTGCAGAGTATGATCCAGGAACTTGCTGACAAGAGTAAAGAAGTGGGATTAAAAATGAACTTTCAGAAGACAAAAGTGATGTTCAATGCTTTTTCAAAAAATGAAGATTTATCGATTGATGGAGAAAAGCTGGAGATAACAGACACGTACGTTTATCTTGGACAGCAGATATCAAGTGAGGGTCACATTGATGAAGAAATTAATCGGCGTACAAAACTTGCCTGGAGAGCTTTTGGAAGAAGCAGCATAATTTTCAAGAGCAATATGCCATTATGTCTTAAAAGAAAAGTGTTTGATCAATGCATCCTTCCAGTGCTTACGTATGGTGCAGAGACGTGGACCTTAACTAAAAAAGACATACAAAGGCTGCAGACAACTCAAAGTAGCATGGAGAGGTGCATGCTTGGTGTAACCAGGTGAGATAAGAAGAGGAACTCGTGGATCCGAAAAATGACAAGAGTGGAAGACATCATAATCAGAGTTAAATCCCTGAAATGGCAATGGGCTGGACATACTGCCAGAAGAACAGACCATCGATGGACAGCCGAAATTTTAGATTGGATTCCAAGGGACAGGAAAAGACCCAGAAGAAGACCACATGGGAGATGGGTGGATGAAATTCAAAAGTATGCAGGAGTGACATGGAGGAGAGTGGCGCAAGACAGACCGTTGTGGAGGAAACTTGGGGAGACCTTCGTCCAGCAGTGGATTGATAATGGTTGACAATGATGATGATTTTTTTTTTTTCCATATGTGCAAAGCAGTCACAAAATTTATGTACTGAATCTACCATTCCCATTCCTTTTTTTTATCGGTATTATTCAAACAGTAAAATATCTTTAATACTGTTACACAATTTCAAATACATTATGGAAACCTATGTAAACAAAAGTCTGACTTCAGAAATTAATCTCGTACTGGACCATAAAACAATACAACTTGCCATGTTGCCAAGGTCCAAAAACAGTTCCTAAAATCTGCTCATATGGACGTTCCCACTTAATAACCTCAAACTGATTACCAACAATTATACATGTGTTGAATTTTTATTATTTCTCAACCTTTCAGTTTTATGTCCTAATCACTTTCTGACATCCAATTTTTCCATCTTGCATCACTTACCATGCATTACGGCTGAGGGTAGCAGCAGATATATAAAATGATAACAGTCCAAAATCACTATTCACTATTCCTTGCATATTCACTATCTCCTTTCCTTTCACCACCAGCCATTTCTAAAACTTGAAATTTCACCTTCTAGAGTAATGCAGTTTCAAAAATCAGAAATAGTTTTCTATGCACATATTTCTCGACATATTGAGCTTTAAAAACATGTTTTATATACTTCAGGAAGACGCTTTAACGTCTGTAAATTCTGTTTTACACGTTCTGTAAAGTGGATACAGTCTGTGGTGGTGCATTAACTTATTCAATTAAAATATAAATCGGTTAGAACACCTAAAGATGTTACTTACGGAAGTGCGTGTTCAGTCAAACGTCAGTAGTTATTGAGTTTCTTTGTCCAAAGTTGTATCTTGCTTCAATATGGTCAGTTTTTAGGGTTAGTTCGAGAGCCATTTCGTTATAAGTTGTACCCTACTTCGGATATGTCCAGATGTTAGGGTTAGCTCCATTCTGGCTGTGTCAACATCATATTGAATGGGTTAAGGTTTCCAGATAATAATTAAAGATTCTTGAGTTAAGAGTTACTATTTACATACAACTTGAAGTTCCACGTCGTACTTGGCCTTTAGGGCTATCTCGTCAATGCTGCACTCACTTGGAAATGCTGAGGAAGTCTTCAAAGTTTGGTCAGGTTCATAAAAAATTTAAATGCTTTAAAAGGTTCCAGTTAAAATCACTATATACACCACCTCATACCGTCCACAGTCTTAATCACCGGACGCGCGTTTCACCTAGGCTCTACCCTGGCGTTTTCAACGGAGACTTCACACCCTCTGTCGAAGTCTGCCATCTGAAAGTCTCGTGTTTACAGTGCACATGTTCCCCATTTAACCCATTGCCAATGCCATCTAGTGTCAGGTCACATCAACTTTATCTTCATCTACATCATTCTCACTCTTCCTTTTTCTCTTCCTCTCCTCTCCCTATTTCATTTCTTCTCAGTTTCGATCAGGTTCCTCCAAGCGTACGAAAGGTCGTATGGACTGTTATTATTGCAGTTAAATGGTTTGGTCTTATTTATTATTACTGCTTCTGCTATTTGTATTGTTCTCACATTATTCTGCTGGTTTAATATTGTAATTCCTTCCCAATGGGGTATACATTGACTATCCAAACAGAAGTCATTAAGTGCTGTTTTATTCTCTCTTCTGCTCCAGTTCTTCATGTGTTCAGTCAATCTGATTTTAATATTTATTTTTGTACTGCCTATATATTGGTTGACGATTTTATTTTGATTATTTATTATTGGTATAGAGTAGACACTTGCTTTTTGTAAAATTGGGGTCTTTCTGTGATAGTTACCATGAGATTTTGTTATATCTCTCGTTTGTACACCAAAATCTAGGTCATATATTTTGGTGTACAAACGAGAGATATAACGAAATCTCTTAGTAACTATCACAGAAAGACCCCAATCTTACAAAAAGCAGGTGTCTACTCTATACCAATAATAAATAATCAAAATAAAATTGTCAACCAATATATAGGCAGTACAAAAATAAATATTAAAATCAGATTGACCGTACACATGAAGAACTGGAGCAGAAGAGAGAATAAAACAGCACTTATTGACTTCTCCGAAGTAGGGTACAACTTATAAAGAAATGGCTCTCGAACTAACCCTAACAAATGACCATATTGAAACAAGATACAACTTTGGACAAAGAAACTCAATAACTACTGACGTTGGACTGAACACACACTTCCGTAAGCAACATCTTTAGGAGTTCTAACCGATTTATATTTTAATTGAATAAGTTAATGCACCACCACAGACTGTATCCACTTTACAGAACGTGTAAAACAGAATTTACAGACGTTAAAGCGTCTTCCTGAAGAAACTTGTGGTCACGTAATTGTATGTGAACTTTATGATAGAATCACATGAGATATAATGATGTTTTATATACGTTATATATAGATCATAAATATAACCTTGTTATATTTTATAATCTCTTTTGTTAAGATTTTAAAGTTTTCATGGTTCTTTTAGTCTTGCATTAAGATATTTTTAATTTTTCATAATCCTTTTAGTCTTTCGACGTAGTTTTCCGACGAAATTTCATAACTCCTTTGTCTTCATGTGCCTCTCGTATTTCAACTAAAATATATCCTGGTCAAGTAACAGTCTTGAAATTTCCTTGAATACATCAATTTGTCTTTCCAAATTTCGAGACCCCATGAAGAAAACATGTCGACTAATTTCTTAAAAGTCAACTCAAGAGCCTGACGAGAACAACCATACAAACGATTCGAACATCGACCACTTACAACTGAGTGGTACGTGAAAAGTTTTTTCCCTGAATTACATTTCATTACCAAGGTATTTGTTCACAGTAAATACTAATAACTTCCAACTGAGAAATTGCATTTCATACAAAGGAACTATAGCATGTAAAAAGTTCCAACAGTTAAACCACTATTGAATGGTTTTAACTGAAAAAGAATAAGAAATAGTTTTTATACTTTTATTCACATTTATTCACATGTTTTGGTTAGCTTGTTTCTTTTTCTTCATAAAATAATTTACTGTCACATCTCAAAAATGTTCTGTTATTATTAATAAGAGACTGAACATGAAAACTAAATATGGAGTCCATGACTCTGATCATTCTTGCTGCAATTACCAATGAAAGAAAGCATCGTTCTTCCACACTGTCATGTTGAGCTCCACAGATCTTTAAATATTATTTTCATTGGGTTTATTAAGTAAAATCTTTTGATAAAACAAACTAAAACAGTTACTTTTTGTAGTGGTGAATTCCAAATATCAGACACATCCCTGAATTGCTTGTATTTACTGTGCATCACGTAACATCAATCAACATCAGAAAACTGGAAAATTACATGCGAGAACCAATATCTCTTCCCCTTAGTGTTTCTAATGTTTAGAAAAAGAAAAAATTAAATACAATATCAGGAGGTATAAAATAATTAGATACTAAGTAACAATGGAACCAACATCAATACATGGCACATGGCAATTATGACTGTGAAAGGAATTACCCAGAACAAAAGGTACATCATTGTTAGGAACTGTTTTATTTTATTCTTTTGCCAAGAGATTTCATTTTGTAAACCCAATACATAAATACATAATATTTATAGAAGATCCACACAGCCTAACACATGGCAACAGGATGGTATTGTTCACTAATTTGAAGTGATAAAGAGCATACTTTTGAAGATATATCATTTATTAACATTTAGTTTTAAAAATGGCTCCTTCCTTATGTCTAGTTACATTCAGCGGAAGTTTCAAGACTCAAAAACACACTGTTAACTGCCAAAACACTTCTGAATATTGTACTGCAGAAAATTCTTTACACAAGGTCCGTACTCTTCCAAGCAAAATAAATTCAAGCACTTTTCAAGGACTGTATGAAAAGTCCTTGGATGGTATGAAGTATAGAATGCCTTATGTACGTTGTGTGATGGGATGGATGTCAGTGAAGCCCGAGTTGTGTGTCACGATCGCTGTAAATGGAGGAGAAGTTTGATACGGCAACAGTAAGTAAATAATCAGTTAAAAATTTATCTGGTAGTTTCTATTTCTTTGTAGAGCTTAGTCATATATGTATGTATGTATGTACTTTCCAAGGACTTTTTAAAACCAAATTATCATGTGTGTGTGCTGTCGGTCGTTCGTTCGGTCAGTAGGTAGGTATTTTAGCAAGTTCAAATCATTAATCATAACTGGGATGGGCACACCTTTAATGACCAGCCTGTTACCTCCTGTCCCTGTTGGTTGATTCTATTAACTCTGAATTATCCCTCTGTTTTGATGTTTTTCAAAATCATTTTATTTTGTATTTTTAGATTTAGAGACAAAATAAAATGATTTTGAAAAACACCAAAAGATACAGAGAAAGCTTACGACCGAGTAAATAGGATGCTTTTGGGGGAAGGGTTTGAATGAATACGGTGTTACTGGGAATCTACTTAATAGTGTAAAAGCCATGTATTCTGGCAGTAGAGCTGGATTACGAGTGAATGATGTTTTATCAAAATGGTTTTCTATTAGTGCTGGAGTCAGACATGGTTGTGTAATGTCACCATGGCTGTTTAATATATTTATGGATGCGTGCATGCATGATGCCACAATAGATAATACTGGTTTATGTTTTGGTGGTATGTGCGTGATGCCAAAATAGATAATAGTGGTTTATGTCTTGGTGATATCCGTGTGTGCAGATTGCTGTATGCTGATGACACTGTCCTGTTGGCAGAGAGCAAAAGTGAGTTGCAGAGTATGTTGTCTCGGATGTACGAAGTTTGCATGAAATTAAAACTGAGTATAAATAAGGGAAAAACCAAAGTTATGGTGTTTGAGAGAGGAACTGGTAGCACTGAATGTAATGTAAGTATAAATGGCACTGTGATTGACCAGGTGAGTGAGTTTGTGTATTTAGGAAGCATGTTTGACAAAGAGAACAAGTTGGATGGTGAAATCAGTAGGCGATTTCACCATCCAACTTGTTTTCTTTGTATCCAACTTGTATCCAACTTTGAATTCTTCTTTGAAAGTCATAGCTGCTCTAGGAGGTTTTCACAGGAATTATGGGTTCTCTAGAGAGTCCCGCATGGCTGTGTATGAAACAGTAATTATTCCTACTCTGATGTATGGCAGTGAAACCTGGGTACTGCAGAAGAAACATAGGAGTCGTTTGTGTGCGGGAGAAATGCGTTACTTATGTGGGGTTTGCGGCAAGACACGATCTGATTGTGTGAGAAATGAAGATGTATTGCAGTTGTGTGATGTGAAGCAAAATGTTGTTAGCAAGGTGGAGACCAATATGCTTCGGTGGTTTGGCCATGTTGAAAGAATGAGTGATGAAATGCTTACTAAGAAAATCTTTTCAGCCCAAGTGGCAGGAAGGAAAGGCAGAGGAAGGCCAAGGAAGACATGGGTGGATCAGATTCAGGAGTGTCTGCATGAGAAAAAGATTATGAGTATGAAGTATAAAAGATCTTGTGTACGGCGTGTAATGAATATCAGTGAAGCACGAGTTGTCTGTCAAGATCGCTGTAAATGGAGAAGTTTGATACGACAACAATAAGTAAAAAATCTGGAAGTTTGTATTTCTTTTTGGAGCTAACCTCTGAATCTCAGAGAACAGCTTAGTGATATGTATGTATGTATGATATTTGTGTGTGCAGATTGCTGTATGCTGAAGACACTGTCCTGTTAGAGAGCAAAAGTGAGTTGCAAAGTATGTTGTCCCAGATGTACGAAGTTTGGATGGAATTCAAACTGAGTATAAATAAGGGAAAGACCAAAGTTATAGTTTTTGAGAGAGGAACTGGTAGCACTGAATGTAATATAGGTCTAAATGGCACAGTGACTGACCAGGTGAATGAGTTTGTGTACTTAGGAAGCATGCTTGATAGAGAGAACAAACTGGATGGTGAAATTAGTGGGCGAGTGAATTCTTCATTGAAAGTCATAGCGGCTTTCAGATGTTCACAGGAATGATGGGTTCTCAAGTGAGTCCCACATGGCTGTGTATGAAAGTGCAATTGTTCCTACTCTGATGTATGGCAGTGAAACCTGGGTACTGCAGAAAAAACATAGGAGTTGCTTGTGTGCTGGAGAAATGTGTTATGTACGGGAGGTTTGTGGCAAGACATGTTCTGATTGTGCGAGGAATGAAGATGTGCTGCAGTTGTGTAATGTGAAGCAAAATGTTGTTAGCAAGGTGGAGACTAATATGCTTCAGTGGTTTGGCCATGTTGAAAGAATGGGTGATGAGATGCTTATTAAGATCAGCCCAAGTGGCAGGAAGGAAATGCAGAGGAAGGCCAAAGAAGTCGTGGGAGGATCAGATTCAGAAGTTTCTGCATGAGAAAAAGATTATGAGTATGAAGTATAGAAGGTCTTGTGTACGGCATGTGATTGATGTTAATGAAACTCAAGTTGTGTGTCAAGATTGCTGTAAACGGAGAAGTTTGATACAGCAACAGTAAGTAAAAATTATCTGGTAGTATTTCTTTGTGGAGCTAACCACTGAATCTCAGAGAACAGCTTAGTGATAAGTATGAATGTATGTATTTTATTCTGTGGAATATTTTGAAAGGGTACACTATTTTTGTACTCACCCTCCGGCAAGAATGCGTCCCTAATCCCAGTCAACAGAAGCCTATCACAATTTGCGAATACATAATTCCATTTATTTTACTCCCATGGCTGACATTTTACTCTGTAGTGATGTCACAGCCAAGGTACCAGTTGCCTACGCACTCCCCTGAGTTGAACTCAAGTTCTGCATTATTTGATCAGCTTGGCGTTTCTATAGCAACTACACAGAAATCTCCTATACAATTTTTCAGCACAAACGATTATTTTACACATGCTCTTTCACACAACTACTTAAAAAAAAAAAAAACAAATATTTTTCAAGTACTACTTACAGGGTCAAACTTTTTCAAGTACTTTCAAGGACTTGAAAATGAACTTTATTTTTTCAAGGTTTTCAAGAAGCGTACGAATCATGCTACAACAACAAAAATCTTTCTAAAAATTTATAAATGTCACACAACCAGTCTTCCATGTTTAGTCAACATATTTGCAGAATGAGAAAGTGGTCAACTTTCTCACTGCTGGAACATTGCAGGATGCTTGTTGAAGAATGACTTTATCCAAACCAATTCAAATAATTCCACTTAGTAGTTCGAATTCTGACTATTATATAGCTCTAATTATTGTACTATTCTCTTTTACGTGCGATATTTCAAAGTAACTTGTACAGAAAACTAGCGGATAATGCTTACCTTGGCATTCCTTTCTAGCGACGGGAACATTTCATGCACGTGTTTTCCGGTCTTTGTTGAGGTTATTGTCCTAAAGTCCGTTGTATGCGATGACTGGCTTTACTTCTCACACTTTTCGCTGGGTATACTCATTGGATCTTTGCGAAAAAATGCTAGAAGAATCAGGAACCTACGAAATTCCAATAGCACACATACCCCCAATATCGTACATTGGAAGTACGAAAAAAAGATTAAAAAAAAGACTTAAACAACACATATCTAACTGGCAAAAAAAAAAGAAGCCAAAACTGCTTTAGTGCAATTCTGCTTGGAAAACCGGACATTCCCAAAGTTCGATGAAATTAAAATGCTAAAAAAGAATAAAAAATCGGAAAGGCAAATGAGGAGGGAAGAAGCAATATTAATCTACAAAAATAAAGCAAGGGTATGTAACCAGAACGACCCTAGCACATTATCGGGCCTGTGGAAAGAACTAATAAGACAAGAAAAACAACAACAAAAGAAAAACAGGCAAAAAAAGACAAGAAAACCAGGATAGGAGAAGAAAATTAAAAAATAAAAAAATAAAAAAAAAGTGTTCTTAACGAAACATAGATGGCGCCAGCCGGGCTTGATAACGAAATATATCCAGGAAAGTTTTTCCCACGAATGGCAACAAGGAGTATCGGACTCCATTAGCGCGAAGTTAACCACGAACATCGGTGGTAAAGTCGCCACGCTCCTGAAGATGCCCAGAGTATGGGCGAAAATTTCGAGTATAAAGAACGGTAAAAATTGATGTTTGAATCCTAAGGCAAAGATCCAATGAGTATACCCAGCGAAAAGTGTGAGAAGTAAAGCCAGTCATCGCATACAACGGACTTTAGGACAATAACCTCAACAAAGACCGGAAAACACGTGCATGAAATGTTCCCGTCGCTAGAAAGGAATGCCAAGGTAAGCATTATCCGCTAGTTGTCTGTACAATTCAGATAGTAAACTCCAAAATTGTCTTAAGAACTGGCTATCACAGAACCTTGCATTAAACCAGTTTTCAAAATCCTCATCTCATTATAAGAATGTTCACTTTTGGAATAGCTTGCTAAACTGTCAAACTTAATGAGTGCAGCAGAGGTTACCATGTTCAGAATCTCTTTTATTACAATTACAGAACAGTTTTAAATATACTTGTGCATCAGTTGTGAAAAGAAAAAACAAATCATAAATAAGGTTGAGAAAAGTCCATGTAATAAAACAAAAACTATTTCTAATTTCCATACTTACACTGCTTTAAATGGACAAATTTAAAAATTCAGATGTGGTGACAAAGAAGGAAGAGAAAAAAACTGAACATGCAGAAAATGAAATCGTGATATTGGAAAACAGTCATTTACATGTCTACTTCCTACAATTAGCCAAATTCACTGTTTACATGCACTATGTCATGAAAGTTCACTTTTAAGAATTATAATTTGCTGCTGATTTTGCAAGTTGCACAGATGTTACAAAAGTAATACAAGAAATATTTACTATACGATATATATATATATATATATGAACAACCTGACAAAATACCTCCATCTGTTCTATTTGACGAAGATGAGTGTTTTTGCTTGTAGCCATAAGGTTACGAGTTTCTTCTAACAAAGTTTTCAGCTGCACACTGTCATTGTACAGCACTGAAAACTGAGATTGTAGGCACTTATACTCTGTTGTTTCAACAACAATGCTTTCTGGCAGACACTGGAGCTAAACAAAAAAAAAAAAAAAAAAAATAGTACTTAATTTTGCAGAATGAGAAAGTAATTTTGCTATATTTTATGACAACAAATTAACATTGAAGAACTAAACAGTGATACAGCTTCAATATAACATACTAACGTTATTATTGGCATGCATGCACATTGCACATGCATACATATAGTACTGACTGACTCCCTGCTCGAACAAATTTTAAAATATGTGTAACCCTATATTTCCGCAAACATAAATTTTTTTTCTGATTTTCAGACTTTGGAAGTAAAGCCCTCTTAAAAATGTAAACTTTGTACCATTTCCAGCATTGACGAACTGTAAGAAATTGGGATTCAACAAAGCTAAACCAGTCCATGTTACAAAAAAATGTATTTCCATACCCCCCCCCCCCTGCAAAAAAAAACACCTTAACAATAACAGTTTTGAATGCAGAAGTTTACTTAAAATTAAGTCCAGCTGCATCTATTCAGAATTAATTCAAAGTTCATCCATATTAATGGATAGACTTCGAATACATATAAATTTTGTTCAAAGATAAGAATCATTTACACATAAATTTTGTTCAAAGACAAGAATCTGGGAAAATTAATCACTTTTCAAACATTTGCATCCATCAACAAACAGACACGAAGATTCAGGGCTTTTTCTAGCAATGCATGGGAAGGAGGGGCAAACCTTGAATTCAGCATTACATGATTCAGCTGGTGATTCTAGTGTTTCAGAATATAAGTAAACATGTGGCACCATGTTTAACACAACAAACATGAAAACCATACCTGTTACAGATAAATTTTTATAACTGTGTATGTATGCTCCATGCAAAAATACTCTTCAAAGTTTAGCGACTTCCAGATAATTTTAATGAACTGAATGAACTATTCAAAAAAAAAAAAAAAAAAAAAACTTTGCCTTTATTTTTTTCATTCAAATAAATCCAAAATCTGTAAAATATTTTTTTGGAGAAACTTTCAAAGTTCTCCTACTAATTTCACCATCCAATTTGTTCTCTCTGCCAAACATGCTTCCTAAATATGCAAACTCATTCACTTGGTCAATCACTGTGCCATTTTGCGGGCGATCTTAGTGAGAGATGGGTTTGCCTCCTCGGGGCGCTCCATGGGAACAATGGCTCACAGAACAGCAACAAGGGCTTCTGTGAATCTTGGAGAGGTGTCAGCTAGTTCTGTGTGACATTGGCAAAAAGAGCCCTAGTCACTGGATTTTGTTCTAGAATCTTTAGGTTGAATGACCAACTGGAACCATCAGCTGTGGGCTAATCCCCCACACTGATGTACTTACCTGATTAAAAAGACACAAAGAAATGTTGCCTGTCACTCACACTATACCAAAAAAATAAAATAATCATTTAACAGCAGTTGCATACTACATAATGAAAACTTTCAATGCAATACAAAAACCAAACAAAAAATGGCATGGTAAGAGAATAGAGAATAATACTCCTTGGTGAATTCAGAAAATTATGAATAAAGGTACCTACAACTACATCTCCAAGGTAACTAAAGTTCTCACTGATCAGATCTATGTGTTTACATTTATGATGTCTCATCTCAATGCAGTAGTAATTGGGCAGTAGACAGGTCTTTAAGCCAACATTACTACTCCTGCACTCAGAAATATAGGAATAACGTATCTGTGACTTTATTGTAAGGCCCTCTATGAAAAAACTTTGCACTCATTGACTAAAAAGTACCAGCCAGTTCCACTTCCTTCTTCCAACCTTCCTGCTGAAAAGTGATATTAGCACGATAATAAAAGGAGTTTTCCTGTAGCAGTATTCTTGAGAGAAGCCCTTACTTCATGCAAAAGCCAAAGTTGCATTCCATTTTTAACACATCATTGGTTGAGCTACAAGCATTTCTCTCATGCTTTGTATATAAACAGCACCATGTGTTTTCTATTTTTATAGATAATGCGATGATACAAGTGTGTTTTTCACCTAATTTGATTTGTAACTTTTGGTTTGTTAGCAGCACATCTTGAACACCAGTGCTTTGTTCACTTTTGAGCAAAAATATTGGGAAAAGGTAGAGTGAGAAAACTCCTAAGCACGACTACTGGCTGTGTTCAGCATCTAACAACCAACAATGGATTACCTATTAAGTGTACAAATAAGTTTTAAAGCGTTTTAAAGACAACGCAACATGTAATTTGAGAGAAAACAACAGTACCGGGCAGCTGACGAATTAGCCATGAAGAATACTTCGTCGTTTGACGCGATGAAGTCGTCAACCCATTTTTGCACTTCCTCACATGTCCGGAACTGTACAGAAGACAAATCATGTTGCATTGATTGGAACAATTGATAGTCTGAAGGGGCCATGTCCGGACTATAAGCTAGGTGCTCCAAAACTTCCCAGCTAAGCGCCAATAACGTTTCCTTGACCGATTTCGCAACATGCTGCTTAGCATTTTCATGCAGTAATTTCACGGGACACAATCCTTTGCCTGTGAATGGATGTTTCCGACAAATTTCCTGGTTCAATCGCAGCAACTGTTACTTGTAGCGATCAGCAGTAACAGTTTGACCCTGTTCCAATAGCTCATAATAGAGCACACCCTTCATATCCCACCAGATGCACAGCAGAACTTTCTTGGAGTGAATATTGCATTTTTAAAAGTCTTCCGATTCCACGGAAGCAAAGTGACCTCACAGTGGGCACTCCCTTAGTTCACTTATTGGGGGTTGTAGCCGAAATGTCAGCAGCTTATCCTTCTGATTTACTGGATTAATTTTCTATCAAACTTCCAAGAATAACCTCATGCTCATCACCAGTGCACCACCCAACAGCGTCAAACTGACGCACTAAAAGACAAATTTGATTCTGTGTTGTAATCGACCAGTTCAGGAAAAAATGTCTAAGAGAAAACATTTGAGTATCAGCGAGAAAATAAGAGTGTTAGAAGAAGTTGACAAATTTTTATTTTTTTTAAAAAGATGTTGCTTCAATATTTGGTATTCCGGGGAACAGTTTGTCGGCAATTTTGAAAAATCGTGAAGTAATTTTGAAACAAAGTGAAGATACTGCTAGCTCCAGTAGAAAACAGACAAAAGTGTGTGTGTGTGATAAAGTTGATGAAACTGTGTATAAATGGGTTCAAAAGGGTTTGTGGAAAGAGCATGCTTATCTCCGGACCATTAATTCAAGAAAATGCGCTTGAGTATGCAAAATCCCTCAGTACGTGTATTTCAGGCAAGTACCGGATGGCTTGATAAATTCAAGAAGAGGCATGGAATCGTCCAAAAGGTTATATCGGGGGAAAGCGCAGCCATCGGTGACAAAGATTGTGTGCAGTGGAAAGAAACAGTTATCAAACAGCTACTGGAGGACTATGATCCTACGGACATTTTTAATGGAGATGACACTGCTTTATTTTTTAAGTGCCTTCCGAGCAAAGGCTTAACATTCAAAAAGGATAAGTGTTTTGGGGGAAAGCATAGTAAAAAAAGAATAACAGTGATAAGCATGGCAAACATGATGGGAGAAGAAAAACTGAAGCTATTAGTATTAAGCAAAAGCAAAAAAAAAAAAAAAAAAAAAAACAAGATGTTTCAAAGGAATGCAATCTTTAGAAGTCCAGTGTGATCACAATAAAAATCATGGATGACTGGACAAATTTTTCAAGAATGGGTTCTAAAATTTGACAAGCACATGGCTAAGCAACATCATAAAATAGCTTTGGTTATCGACAACTGTCCTGCCCACCCACAGGCAGTAATTTCAGACCTGAAAACTATAAAACTTCTCTTTTTTCCACCGAATATGACCTCAAAATTACAGCGAATAGATTAGGATGTCATCAACAACCTAAAATTTCATTACCGGAAAAGAATATTGAATAAAATTATTGTGGCCATTGAAAATAATCAACCAGCTGATAAATTTGTGCATCTGCGATTATGCATTTTTGTATTGGCTAAAGCATAGCAGCCTGATGTAATGGAGACTACCATCCGTAACTGCTTTTTCAAAGCTGGATTTCGTAAGGCTGCTTTCGTGTCAGATCAGGATGCTGATTTGAAAAAAGATGATTTGCAATTGGAGTAATTAAAGAAACACTGGCAACAACTAAGACAGCATGGAATGTTGGAGATGAACATGTTTTTGATGATTTTCTTTCAGTTGATGAAGAAACACCTATATCTGATTAAAGAAGTGAGGAAGATATTCTCGAAAGCGTGCAATGAAGTCATGGAATCATGGAACATGAAGAGGATGAGGAAAATGAAAGTGGGTGTCCTGTACAGACTTCAAAAGATGAAGGCATTTGAAACCATTCGACATGGGTTCCAGTTTCAAGCTGATGTACCAGACGATGTGTTCTGCTCATTGCAAAGGACTAAGACTTTTTTATGAATATGCTGTTTTGTTTAACCGAAATATTATTCAGCAGAAAATTACAGACTACTTTTTGGCCTAAACAAACTAAAACCTTTTAGTTCATATCTATGCTGACATGTAAGTGAAAATTGATTTTTTTTCTTTCTAATTAACATACGATGGAATTTCAGCTGTCTTTCTGAGTATCAAAATAAAAGATAAGTGCAGTTTCTATATAGCAAATATTTTTGGATGATCTGGCGACTTTGTTATATGGAAGTTCGACTAATATATGGAGTAAAATAAATTCTGAATTCGATATCATCTGCATTTACACCCTCCAGTGGTGAAATTGTGCGCCGTAAAAAAAAAATGAAATGAAGGATCATCATTCGTATATTTCAAGCTTCCCAATGCAAAAATAATTTTTCAAATCGGACTAATAGTAGAGATACGGTGTCCACAGACGGACGGACAAACCAATAGCATAAGCACAATCTTTTTCACAAAAGACGTGCTAACAAAATGAAAGGTGCGCAAAGCACCTGAAAAACTTCAAAAGGCGCAAAAACAAACTATCCATCCTCACGAAGTTCAGCCAAAGCGAGTCCGCGCTGAGCCAATGCGTGGCTGTATGGCAAATTGAAGGTCACTGATCATGAGCTGCTGCTTGCCGCAGTAACACCCATGTGACGTCATTACCAGCGGTTTGCAGCGTGCAGTGGTTACGGGAGGAGGATGAGGTTATGTGTTCCCTCAGCGTGTGCAGATTGATGACGTCAGGACCTCGCTTCTGCAGAACAGCGTTGGATAGGCTGTGTTTATGTGTAAAGCAGGCGGGCAACGGCTGCAATCAAGCTTGTACCATAATTTTCGTCGTATTATCTGCAGGCCGCGAAATTCACATATTTTTTTCTTTTCTTTTGTATAATCCGCAAACTGCGACATTCAGGAAAAAAATCGCAGTATAATTCGCCCATCATAGATATTGAACCGGAAGTGGAATTTCCGACAGAAAAATCAGTCACATATTAATGACCCTGGAGTCTGAAGAAGTAGGGGGGGGGGACGATTTTATTAAATGAAGAAATTCATTTTTAAAGGTTAATTTTTCAAATTTTTTTCTCTGGACAGATAAAGGGTGTGGCATCCATAGATCACACCAATGCAGCTTATTGCATTACACCTTGCCAATGATGAAAGGCTGGTACAGAACAAGTCATAGAAATATTGTATATACTCTAGTATAAGTCGAAAGTTTTAAAGGAAATCCTGCTTTCAGAGTAATAAATTAATGGCGTGCTGTCTCCGTACGATTTCATCAAACCACCATCCCTAATTGTACAATAAAAAACTTTATTTACAATAAAAGATATGATTTAAAAATATTTAAAGGGCAAGATCTTTCGGGGCTACAATAGCACCCGTCCTCAGGCCACCCAACAGTGCCACAGAGCACTCGGAAGCGCCGCAATATATAACCAGTCCCCCAAGGAGACCCACAATGCATTTGTTCAAAACACAGGTGATGCCAATTGAGGAAAACAGCAAAACAGAAAGTAATACAAATAATATAGTTGATTAATTAAGTAAGGTCCTCTTCTTCAGTAGATTGAAGGGGAGAAGTAATTATTTTCCTCCATTGTCTAGGAACAAAAACAGGTAAGTCCAAGTTACAACAGGTAGTACCATAAGAAATAATGGTATGTGAATTGGCTCAGTACTGAGCCAATTCACATACCAACCAGCACTCCTCTTAAGATACGTGGATGATATGTTGGTCTTCTGGCCTCACTCCATGTTACTTCTGAACGAATTTACCACCTGTCTTTCCAACCAATATCCTACTATCACCTTCACTATGGAACTTGAACAAAATGGTATATTACCCTTCCTGGACATCTTATTGACTCGTGACTTGACATCTAATCTTGTCAAATTATCTGTCTATAGAAAACCGACCTTCATAACTTGTCTTATACCTTTTGTTTCTTCCCACCCCCGGAACACAAAGCTTCAGCCTTACGTTTTTTAATTAAATGTGTGTTTACTCATTCCTCAACCCGTCAGATACGTCAGGACGAACTAGCTTTCATACAGAACTTGGCCATATCATTTGGATATTTCGCCTACTTCTTTTGGGAACTTCTACAGAAATTTCAAAGACTAAGATTTACGACGTTGTCAACGGAGGTCGTATCTCCTATATACGTTGGTAAAGTTGACTTCATCCCTCCCGTGGTTTCCATATTGCAGAAAGTATGTCATAAATACAATATTAAATTTGGAATTTGCACCAAAAACATTTTTTCAACCATACGTAACGACCGAGATCCAGTCGCAACTTTGAATAAAGCAGGAATATATCGTATCCCATGGCTTCCCAAGGCCTCTAACGATGATATTAAATACTACATAGGTTCTACCCTTAGAAGTCTGAACATTAGATTGTCAGAACACAAATATGCACTTCGAACTGACTCCATTTCTACATCATTTACTACAGCTGTTCGCCAGGGAGGTTATTCTCCCGATTGGCTTAATACAATAGTACTTTCCTCCTTTGTTTACAGAGTCTCCTGTTGTAACTTGGACTTACCTGTTTTTGTTCCTAGACAATGGAGGAAAATAATTACTTCTCCCCTTCAATCTACTGAATAAGAGGACCTTACTTAATTAATCAACTATATTATTTGTATTACTTTCTGTTTTGCTGTTTTCCTCAATTGGCATCACCTGTGTTTTGAACAAATGCATTGTGGGTCTCCTTGGGGGACTGGTTATATATTGCGGCGCTTCCGAGTGCTCTGTGGCACTGTTGGGTGGCCTGAGGATGGGTGCTATTGTAGCCCCGAAAGATCTTGCCCTTTAAATATTTTTAAATCATATCTTTTATTGTAAATAAAGTTTTTTATTGTACAATTAGGGATGGTGGTTTGATGAAATTGTACGAAGACAGCACGCCATTAATTTATCATGTTCCATACGTACGAATTTTTAACAAGTATTCCTGCTTTCAGAGTTGGGGGATCGGCTTATACGTGGGCCAATAAAAAACTTTCGTGAAATCTCTAGCAGACTTTACAGATGGATTTGTTTACGTTTTAGATGGCGGCACAGTGGCTTTCCACACGTTACTGCGCAATTGTTTTCTGACCTTCTTAAAACTATTGCACAGTGACATGATCATATCCTCAATTGTGACCGCCACTTTAAGTTTAAATTTGTCAGTATAACTGAAAAGTTTCCTTTTCAAAGCCATAATGAATAGGAATGAAGGAAAATAGCAGCAACGACATCGGTCAAAATGGAGAAAGACGAACTAAACACAAGGCAGCACACATGATATACAAAAGGAGGAACACACAAGTTCGTGCAGCAAACGCAGTGCGTACGTTCATTGGCTGGTTGACATAAACAGAGATGGCACAATGAACAGCTTAGTGATAAGTACGTATATCTCTCCCCACAACCTGCCCGATCTTTCATTATGGCACCCCCACCCCTCACCCCTGAACGGAGGAAATTTTTCCAAGGGAGTTATTTTTCCAATTATACCTCCCCACATGCACAATTATGCTGAAGATTTTTTTAAAAATTGAAGGGCAGTAAAAACTTTTTTTAAAAAATCGGCGTATTATCCGCGTTGGCATATAATGGGCAGAGCCTAAATTTTTGTACTTTTTTAGCAGATAATCCACAGATTAAACAACGGAAATTACGGTAGCTCTATAACACGTCTTTTTATTTACGGCTGCTGAGCTGTGCTCAATACAGAAACGGTAAATTTATTGGCATTCATAAATTTCGGAGTAATATCGGTAGTATTTTTTAATAAATTAGCTTTTTATGAAAATTTTAGGAAGAATAGTAAATTTTAGGCATAATTTTAGGAATTTAAGGAGGGTCACAAAATATTAGAAATTACAGGAAGAATGCAATCTTTGTATTAGATATATATCTGTTGGTAAGGTTTTTGCTGCCTTCACTGCCTATTGGTAAGGTTTTTGCTGTCTTCACTGTCTATTGGTGAGGTTTTTGCTGCCTTCACTGTCTATTGGTAAGGTTTCTGCTGCCTTCATAGATTTAGAGAAAGCTCATGAGAGAATAAGTAGGATACTTCTGAGGAAGATACTGAATAAACATGGTATTACTGGGAATCTATTTAATAGTGTGAAGGCCGTGTATGCTGGCAGTAGAGCTTGCGTATGAGTGAATGGTGTTGCATCGAAATGGTTTTCTATTGATACACGAGTCAGACAAAGTCGTGTAATGTCACCATGGCTGTTTAATATATTTATGGATGCATGCATGATACCAAAATGGACAATACTGGTCTATGTCTTGGTAATATCCATGTGTGCAGACTGCTGTATACTGATGACACAGTTTTGTTGGCAGAGAACAAAAGTGAGTTACAGAGTATGTTGTTCCAGATGTACAAAGTGTATATGAAATTCAAAGTGAGTATAAATCAGGGAAAAACCACAATTTATGGTTTTTGAGTGAGGAACTGTTAGTATTGAATGCAAGATAAGTCTTAATGGCACAGAGATTGACCAGGTGAATGAGTTTGTACATTCAGGAAGCATGTTTGACCAAAAGAACAAATTAGATGGCAAAATTAGTGGGCAAGGGAAGTGCTGGGGAGATGCGTTACTTGCGGGGGGGGGGGGAGACACGCTTTCGTCATGTGAGGAATGAAGATGTGTTGCAGATGTGTAATGTGAGGGAAAATGTTGTTTAGTAAGGTCGAGACTAATATTCTTAGGTAGTTTGGCCACGTTGAAAGAATGAAAGAATGAGTGAAGAAGTGCTGACTAACAGAATTTTTTCACATCAAGTGGCAGGAAAGAAGGAAAATGACTTGTTTCATCATTTCATGAGTCTCCATAAAGGAAAAAGGTTAATGGAGACTCACAAATAGATGACACACGTTTCTGGTGATCAGTGCTTAGGCCGTAGGCAATGTTATGAATGGTTTAAGTGATTCAAAGATTGTTGACAGTCAACTGATGATGATCCCGTTCAGGGTGGCCCTCGACGTAAACCAACGACATTAATGTGGCACAGGCTTGCGAAATCATACGTTCAAGTCATTGATTGACTGTTCGAGAAATTGTGGATTTCAAAAATGTTGATTTCGAGAAATCAACATTTTGATCGGATCGTGTCATTACATTCTGACCAAAAAATTGGAAATGCATCGAATTGCTGCAAAGTCTATCCTACATCTGCAGACTCAGAATCAGAGAAAACCAACTGCATTGCAATCTATCAGGAACATTTGGATCACCTAAACGAGGATAAAAATTTCATAAAATGAAAATGCAGTTTTCGCAGTGCATTGGAAAAACTTCATCAAGATCGAAAAAAGTGTGAAGACTGAAAAAACTCATCCATCTTGAAAATCGCATAACATGCACAAGCTCTTAAATAAAGTGATGCAGCACAATGACTGGTCACAATATAAAGACGCAGTAAATGGAGAGGTGACTTGCCAAGGTTACTGCTACGGAGCACCACTTACTGCGCATTGGGGTGACATTATGTAAGAGCACTATCATTAAAGTTCAGGAACATTTTGAACAGACCTTGTATTACTTTCCTCTTCATCCTAGGAATATTCAGCTTCAGTTGTGACACTAAAAGGTAATAATCAGACCCAACTTCAGCACCTCTTACCACACAAGTGTCCACAAGTAAATAGTCCAGGCATGGTTGAAAAATGTATTAGAAACAAAATGCAAATTTCTGTCAATCTTTTGCCACTACCATTCACTCTAGAATCATTAAATTTACCCAGCACAGTCTTAGATAACTCATTTCCAACTCCACGAATGAGATTCCATGCTAGAATAGCTTTCTCTCTATAGTCTCTATCTCAAAATGACTCTTAGCTCATCCCAGAAATTAAAGGATTTTCAAAACTCTACTGAAATAATCTTATGCTAGGTACTGTAAGAATGACATACATGCTGAAATAAAAGATTTTATTGTCTCCCTGCTAAATGAGAATCAACTAACTAACCACTGCTTCATATAATTTACAAATATTACATTACATTTACGGAGTGGACTTCACAAAAAATAAAAAAAAATAAAAATAGTAATGAATGTTTTTATTACAAATAATCACGTCACACCCTCCCGCATAAATGAATAAATTTTATGGTAGGAGGTCAAGTGAAGACTAGTAAAAACTCTATGCATGCCCGCAAAATGAAAAATTAGGGATGAGCCACAAATATCACACAGAATCAGCCATGCTTTTATAGAATGTCTTACAAAGATCTTTTCCAGCTAAGTTTTAAATTCTTTAATGTTGGGACAGTACCAGATTACTGGCATCCATATGTCAAAATTCAATCCATACTTGGTGATGCAAACAAGTTCTTAAGACTGCATTCTACTCAAGATCCACAGCTGAGTGTAGATGAAGTAACAATAGTAACACAACTTATGTAGTTTACGTAATAATCAAAGTTATTTCGTGCTAATTGTAGGTAAAAGGTTGGAGACGCTGTCAAAGCACTGTAATATTTTGGAGCCAAAGCACACACACCATATCTCCAAATTACCTTTTAAAAACGTAGGGTTTAAAAAACGTCTTTATTTACAATTTAAAACATGGTAGATAAAAGCTCTGGCAAGCACTTTCACGACCACTATGGCCGCATCTTCAGGCCGACGAGTGAAACCAGAATTAGAACGGCACAAGGTTAAATAGTGACAGATAAGAGCACAAGTAATACACATTATGTAAATAAAACACATTAGTCATTGCCATTCACTACAAATTATTACAAGTCTTTGTAATTACTTAGTTTCTTCCTCCTGTGAATACTGTAAAACCAGGTTTCTCCAGGCGGTGGGAATGTATACAGGCACGTCCTCATTACAGCATTTTGGTCCTAGTTTTATGATATATAGACTCTTAGTAAAGAACACAGAGTGTTTAATAGAAGCTGTCAAATGACAGAGACATGGTTCCACCTATTTCCCGCTTTGGAGTGTATAATATCCCTAAAATGGACAATAGGCAAATCTTTGTTATGTGGGCTCGACATTTCGAAGCCTGGGTATTCGTTGGGCTGAACACAGATATGCCATCCGTAAGAAAGCTGCCACTTCGACATTGTCAAAAACTGTTATTGAAAAAGACTTCAGACCTGACTGGGACAATGCAAACTTACTATCGACAGCTTCTAATAAACGCTCTATCATAAAACTAGGACCAAAATGCTGTAATGAGGATGTGCCTGTATACATTCCCACTGCCTGGAGAAACCTGGTTTTACAGTATTCACAGGAGGAAAAAACTAAGTAATTACAAAGACTTGTAATAATTTGTAGTGAATGGCAATGACTAATGTGTTTCATTTACATAATGTGTATTACTTGTGCTCCTATCTGTCACTATTTAATCTTGTGCTGTTCTAATTCTGGTTTCACTCATCGGCCTGAAGATGCAGCCATAGTGGTCACGAAAGTGCTTGCCAGAGCTTTTATTTACAATGTTTTTAAATTGTAAATAAAGACATTTTTTAAAAGATAATTGGGGGATATGGTGTGTGTGTGCTTTGGCTCCAAAATATTACTGTGCTTTGACAGTGTTTCCAATTAAGTAGTTTAGCTTAACAACATTACTACCATTGTTGGGATATCAAATTTTGGATGCTCCACAATTTTGTGAAAAGTTATTGTTTACCATTTTTTTATAAACCACAGAGAGACCGGGACACCATTTCAAAGACCAAAATTTAAGGACATGGCCTAACTTATTTAGTTGTGGTAATGAAATAACTGAAACTGAGGAACTATCCCTACTTGATGTGTACCATGTTTTCAAAGATATGCATTCCACTGGAATCTTTTTTCCTAAAGCACTTTTAATTTAGGGACATTTGTAACGGGAGCAGCAGCAATTTTTTTTTTTTTTTATCTCCAACCTTTCCACATAAATTTGTATATATTATGCAGAATTTTATTACACAAAATTCTTCACATAATGTGCTTTCATTTTTCCAAATTACCTGTTTTTATCAGCATAATTACAAATTGATCTCAGAGCAAACTACTCTTGAAGAATTTAATTGATTGATTGATTTTTATGGCGCAAGGGCCATGTTTGGCCAAAGAGCACCAGACACAAGACAATCAAAGAAAAATATTTAAAAAGGTGGTATGAGAGTTAAAAGCTGGCTGATGCTGTAAAAGTGAAAAATGAAAAAGATGATAAGTGTAAAATGAGAATGATGAAAAGTGTAAAAGCTAGATAAGTTTATAAAAGTCAATTTCTTTTAAAAATGAAAAAAAAGTGTGAATGTATCGCAGTAGTCGTCTACGAGTTTCTGCAGAGTAGCTGTACTGATGTCTAACAAACGAGAATGAAAATAGTGAAAAAGAGCATCACGAAAACGAACACAACTACTTAAAATATGAGCAACAGTGAGTTGGTAGTCGCAAGTATCACACAGCAAGAAGCAGTGGGTGAAATGACAATGCCCAATGCGGAGACGTACAAGGACAACTTCCTCACGACGTTTTGTTCGCAAACTAGATGGCCATAGTCCGATCTGTGGTTTGATTGACAGAAGTTTGTTTCTGCCCTGTTGAGACCAGAGGGACTGCCACTCAGTCATGATGAATTGACGGATGCCAGGACAAAAATCTTGAAAACACAGTGGCAGTTGGGTGACTGTCAAGGAGGAGATGTATCTGGCAGAGGCATCCGCCAGCTCGTTATCCCGAATCCAGCACCAGTCAAAGTCCGCAGGAGGTGACGAACATCTCTGGTGACAGGAGAATCATCAACCTCCAGAGAAGATAAAACGTGGATGACAGACTGGGAGTCAATACAAAGCATGGCGAGACGATGGGGTCCAGACTGGGAGTCAATACAAAGTATGGCGAGACGATGGGGTCCAGACTGGATGTGATGCAAGGCGAGGAGCACCGCATACATCTCTGCGGAAAGACAGTTGCTTCCGGAGGAAGTCTCTCAGCAGAGGTCTCATCACCACAAACAAATGTGGAGCCTACAACATCACCATATTTAGAGCCATCGGTGAAGACAGGCACGAAATTGGGATGGAGCAAACGGTGCTCGGCAAAAAGCTGCTGGTACACCTGTGCAGGCATGGAAGACTTGGGCCACACAGAAAGAGAAAGATCAGCAATTGCCTGAACTGGCTGCCAAGGAGGGGAGGGGGTCGCAAAAGCCTTGGTCACACCAATCAATGACAGGTCAATGCCATCATTGCACGCTACATTCGACAAATAAATTCCGAAAGTGGGAACCCAAGAACCAAGGAGGTTAAAATAAATGGAGTACGGATGACGTCACAAACTTGAAGCACTTTGAGCAGACGAATTTAATGCTCAAACGTCTCACCAACATGGCAGCAGAGACTGTGATTGGCTGCGACTCGTCTCAAACATCTCACCAATATGGCGGCAGAGGCTGTGATTGGCTGTGACGTCATGATCATGAAGTTTCGGTGGCTTCACTTTGATTAAACGAGGGAAATGGCTGGCCCTTACTCCATCTATTCTAACCTCCTTGCCAAGAACGGTGGTTTGAAAACAAGCAAACACATTGTGGTTGGAAGACGGGAGCATGCAGTGGATGATCAGGGAGAGACTTTAGCTTGCTGAAGAACTGGAGAGACAGTTGCTGACGGCAAAGGCATAACGGCGGTTCGTTAGACTCAGCATAAAGACTATGCACAGGAGACGTACGGAAAGCTCTGTTGCAAAGACGCAGAGCCTGGTGATGAATGGGATCGAGAAGCTTCAAGACAGAAATCCGGGCTGATCTGTACGTCACACAGCCATAGTCCAATCTTTTTTTTTTTTTTTTTTTTGATTGGAGGTTTAACGACCACCGTGAGCAACTCAATGGGCTATAAGCAGTCGCCCGTCCCTAATTTGGGGTCACTGGTTCCAGGGAAGGGAGAGAGCCAGTGCCGTAAGACAAAGACAACACCCATGCCTCACCAGGATTCGAACCCGGACCCCTTCGGACGAATGATCATAGGCCAACGCCTTAGACCACTGCGCCACCGGGGCGGCAGTCCAATCTTGACTATACAAGAGAGTGGTGAATGCAAAGCATTGAGCACCGGTTAGCCCGCCACGACGTACAGTAGACGATCTTCAGGATACTCAGTGAACGCATGCACTTCACCTTTAAAGATAGAATGTGAGGTTGGAAGGTGAGTGTGCAGTTGAAGGCTAATCCCAGAAACTTAACCTCTGGAACCACAGGAATGAATAGTAGTGCACCCTAGACGGAGGTAAGGGTCCAGGTGGAGACCTAATTTGTGGCAAAAATGCACACAAACAGTTTTCTGGGACATGAAGCTGAAACCATTGCAAGAAGCCAGGAAGAGATCTTACTAATGGCAGCCTGCAACTGCCACTCAATAGTGTGCATGTTGATGGAGGTACAAGAAATCTGAAGACCATCCACATACATAGTCCCACAAACCATTAGAGGAAGTAGAGTGAAAATGTGATTGACTCTAAGGATGAAGAGAGTGACTGATAAAATGGAGTCCTGAGGGAAGCCCTGCACTCCAGAGTAAAGCGTAGAGAGGGTCGAATTGACGTGTACACGGAACATTCGGTTCTGGATAAAACCAGCAATGAAAGTTGGTAAGTTACCCCGCAATCCACAGTTGTGCAGATCACGGAGAATGTCATATCTCCAAGTGTGATCGTATGCCTTTTCCATGTCAAAGAACATGGAGACCACGTACTGACGTTGAACAAACGCTTCCCTGATAGATGTCTCAAGGTGAAGGTGATGATTAGTGATAGAAAGAAAATGTCGGTATCCGCTCTGGTGAGGTGACATAATGTGATGGAATTCCAAAAAAGAGGAGACTGAAATTGATGATATGTTCAAGAGCCTTGCAGAAGCAGCTGGTCAGAGCAATCAGTTGGTAGCTGGACGGGTTCGTCGGATTTCTACCACGCTTGAGAGCCGGTATCACAATAGCTGTACGCCAAGACTCGGGGAAAAAACGTTCTCATGCCAAATCCTGTTAAACAGGATGAGCAGACAGTCAAGAGATGATGGAGAAAGGAGCTTCAGCATTTCATAGTGGATGTTATCTGGTCCGACTGTTTGTCCAGACCGATTTAAAGCTACCTTCAGTTCCACCGCTGTCAACGGGCTGTTAGAGTCCTCTGAGGAAAATGGGCGGAAGGATCTGCTTTTCCTCTCAAGCTGCGCTTAAAGCTGCTGGAACCAAGGAGGATAATTGCTGCTGCTGGACACAGAAGCATACGCTGCATGAAGACAGTCAGCAATACCCTGAGCATCTGCAACCGTTCTTCCACCACTCTTGAGATTGGAGATCTCTCCAGATGGGTACTTTCCCCGAATCTTGTGGAGCCAATCCCAAATGATCTTGGAGCTGCTAGACAAGTTGATCCCCGAAACATACTAGATCCAAGATTCTCGATTTTTCTGACGACAAACCACTCGTGCATAGGCCTTGGTTGGCGTCTGTGGGTTATCGACGAAACCTACCCCAACAAGCCTTGTGCTGAGCTTGACAGGCTGCTTTGCAATCGAAATGCCCCCAACGCTTCAGACAACCTGGAAGAGTAGTTGACATCTTAGGGATGGAAATATCTGTCGCATGCACAATACATTCCATCACCACCACAACAGCATCATTGACTGTACATGTGAACACCATATCAAGCGTGATAGTCCCCAAAGTAGTGAATGCGTCCCACTTGGCCCAATCAATGTTCCATCTAGCGAGACAGGTAGGAGGGCAGTATCTGTCACCTGCGAGCCAAAGAAAAATTGGAAAGTAATCACTGCCAAGGGAATCCCCAAACATGCTCCAGGACCAGTCAGGAAATACGGATGGGGAACTCAGTGACAGATCAATGGCTGAGTATGAGCGGCTGGGTTCATGAAAGTAGGTGGGTTCCTGTGTTATGGAGACAGAGTGACGAGCTGGACAGGAGGGACTTCGCGGCCCTGTGAGTCTTGCTGTGGTCTCCCCACAGCGGATAATGTGCATTAAAATCTTCAAGAAAGAAAAAAGGAGGCGGAAGCTGGTCAACCAAGTCTCCCAAGTCGGAAAGGTTTACTGCTTCATCTGGTGGTAAGTAGATGAAGCACACAGTGAGCAGGATGTGCACAGAAAGTCTCACAGCCACTGCTTGCAGATTTGTATGCAGAGGAACGGCTGTAACAGGAACGGTCGGCCACTCCTCCACATGCGATAGCCCCGTTGTCATGATCTTTACAAAAAATGCTATGTCTGTGCAACAAAAGTGCATCCGCAGGGCAGAGTTTCGTCTCCTTGAGACACATGCACACTGGTGAATGTGAAGACAGCAAGTCCTTCAAATCGTCAATACGAGGGCGGAGGCCTCAGCAATTCCACTGCATGATGAAAACGCGCCTAAAAGGTTTCAGAGTCCATCAGTTCCTTAGGAAGGCCTACAGTGCCCCTCAGCAGTGTGCTACTCGTTGGGAGGACTGGAGGATGTTTCGAAAATGAGGACCAGGACTAAGTCATTCCATTCCGGCTTGGGACTTTGGTCGAGACTGTGTGCCCGATGCTTTCCTTTTGGTTTATCAGGTGAAGAAGCAGACATCGTAGCATGTGAAACCTGTGCTGGAGCAACGCACCTGGACGAGGCTGCAGGAGAGCTCCGAGCATTGGACTGCGGTGGCGAAGATAAGGTGTCTGAGGTAGAGACGCCAAGGGTCCTCAGCCCAACAGCATAATTTTTTTTATTGGAGATTTAATGACCACCATGAGCAACTTAATGGGCTATGCCCGTCCCTAATTAAGGGTCACCGATTCCAGGGAAAGGAGAGAGCCAGTGCCGTAAGACAAAAACCAACATCCATACCTCACCGAGATTCGAACCCGGACCCCTTTTGGACGAATGATCAGGAGCCATTGCTTAGACCACTGCGCCACCGCGGCGGCAAAGCATAAATTCCCGGAAAGAGAAAGGACAGTCATTCGGAATACTGAGATCCGTCTGTGTAGCCATAGATGTCTTAGAAGTCAAGACGAAAGTGTTGGTGCGTCCGCTCGAAGCAGCGGCAACAATCTGCTTGCGAGCTTCAGGATAAGACAGATGTTCAAAGGTCTTAATTTCTTCAATCTTTCGCTCTTCAACCCACCTCGGACAGTCCTTCGCACTGGCCGCGTGGTTGCCTTTGTCGTTCACACAATGGGGAGCTGCAGCAGTGCAATTAGACTGAAGGTGATCATGCGATCCACAACAACTGCAAGTAGCAACACCACTGCAGGACTGCTGTGAGTGCCCATACACTTGGCATCTGAAGCAACGAAGGGGGTTGGGAATGTAAGGACGCACAGAACAATTCAAATAGCCCACATGGATGGAGGAAGGTAGATTCAAGCAATCAAAGGTAGATTCGGGTGATCAAAGGTCCCACTGCTTCGGGCGGACACACCTACGCTTCCGTCTTGGCTTGTAAGACATCTATGGCTACACAGACGGATGTCCTGGAGTTCACCAGGTCCCCGTTTTGGCGAAACTTGATGTGGCATACCGCTGTGACACCCTGGGTAGCAAGCTCCTTAAGAAGTTCTTCCTCTGAAACATCCATGAGGTCGCGCTCGGAGATGAAACCTCTGGATGAATTCAGGGACTGGTGAGGCTTGATACCCGCAAGGACACCAACCAAGTTGGAAACATTGAAGAGCAATGCACCATGGCATGGATTTAACATTTCCACCAAGGTATCTCCTGATTTTATCTTCACACTGGTTGGTGGATTCAGAAGGCTCCCTGCAGGGCCTTCTGAATCCAGAAAAGAGATTTGGAGCTAAGTTTGTGAGATTCTTCCCGTGCATGAAGGATAAAAAATTGGGCAGTGTGAGGCAGCAAAGTATGCAGCTTATTTGTGGAGCTAGGTTCCATATCCAAAGGTTTCCTTCAGTTTGACAGAAGGGGAAGCAGTAAAAGAATCCATAAATAATGGAAAGAATTTGTCTGCCGACTTCCCTGCCCACCATGGAGCCCAACGGGGGAGAGCCAAAGGTCCGCAAGCCTAAATGGACGCAGGAAACGGCTCTAGGGTTGAGCAGCGCATATAGCAAGTTGATAGGGAAGGCATACGCTCGGTGAGTACCGCAACTTCCCGAGTCTTGCTAACACCCCTTTGGCATGCCCCCCACTATCCCCAGACTCACCCTGTCGTATACAAAGACAAGCCATTAGAAGTCTGGACTCCACTTGGATACAGACTTCATTGACTAGGAGTGGGTTAGTTCCTATCCACCCGTTTAAGATGAAGTAGGGGGCAAAAAGGAGTGTTGGTAACTGGCAACAGCTACATCTCAGCCCCCAGAAACCTCAGCCTCCAGCATCTCCTTTTCCACCTTACAGGTCACCGCACACGGCAAACATGCAGGTAGGTCTAGCTAATGAACCCAGAAAAACAAAGAGGGAAACATAAAATGGAGAAGGAAAGAGTAACTAAACTCCGGTGCTGGCGCATAGTCACGACATGAGCAACCTACAACTGACGTGGGTGTGTGGCAAGATAACAACAAAAAGCAAAACTGGGAAAACATCAAAAACAAGCATCGGCTCGGGCTGTGGGGTCCCCAGTCCCCATGAGCTGGATGGACAGCTGTCCCTGCGGGGACGGTATCGTACAAAGACGAAAAGGCAAGTGGGTCTGTCACAAGGTCAGCTCGGGCCGTGGGGGCGCTACTCCCCAAATAACTGGACAACCAGTTATCCCCATGTGATGGAAGAATTTAATCCGTCTCATCTTGGCATCATTCATTATAAACAGAATATGCTTATGGTACATGAGTATAATGTGTTTGTACAAGAAATTATCAAAATTATGTGATCTTGCTTAAATGCTATTTGCCATTAATACCTTTATATATACAAGAAAAACAAAATCAAGTAATAAAGATTTTTTGTTAAAAGCACTTCTATTCAATTAAATAGTATAAATTTTCATTTTTGTTTTGTTTTTTAAGAAATCTAATTTAGATAAAAACAGTTTCTTGAGCAATGGGAATGTTCAGCTGCACAGTAATTTGAGATTACTCCAGCAGCATGGCAACTAAACTGCGATTCAGAAACATTTTTATTTTTTATAAAAAAAATTAAGACTTACTACTTCAAGTTGAAATGGTGGGCATCCTTCCATGAAACTTCGCTGTTCAACATTTGTATTTAACCAGCATATGCGGCAAAAAAGTTACACTCTTGGAACCATTTACATTGTATTTGCCAAGTCAAAAACGTTGCATTGTTGAATTCCCATGCTTCATTTCTGCATATTTTCTTTACACTCTGTGAGCTACCGTTTTTGCACGACAACCAGCTGGCTGATTCACTACATCTTGATTTTCTGTTCCAGAAGACTTAGATCATTTCCTGATGGTTCCTTATTTTCATTGTTAATCGGTTCACAAACTTCTTTCCATTTTATTCCTCACAGCATTTTTTTTTTTTTTTTTTTTTGCAACTTCTTAGGGAAAGAAAATTTCAGGTGCATGCACCAAAAAATGTGATAAAGCAAAAAGCAGGATTACCATCACTACCCATCGTCAGTGCATTTCAAAAAATGAATGAAGTGATTATACCCCGGAATCTGCACTCCCTCCACAGCACAAGATTGCCATTTAATTGCTCACTTGTTTACAAAAAGAAAGTTAACCCCAATAATAATAATAAAACTATCTTACATCCATTTTAAGCTTTTCAATCAACTTAAGAGCATCTTTGTGCTGAGTGTTTAGAGTTTCTAACTCCATGAGCCTGTTATTGGCCACTTCTTTTTGCTCTTCAAGCTCTTTTTGCATATCTTCTATCTGCAAAACACAAAAATAAAATGGCAATGAGAATGAAATTCCAGAAGAAGCATTTTAAATTAATGTACTGCATAAACACTGAACAGCAGCCAGACACAGACACAAATTTGAAGGACAGGAATTTAAACACACTCTCAAAAAAAAAAAAAAATACAATATGATTATACATACTTAAATAATAAAGAGCGTTTTTATTTCTATTTGACTGAAAAAAAAATGGAAGAGTACAGCTCAGCTACTACAGCTGAATTAAAGCTATACATTTAATCCCAGAAATGCTAGCACTAATCCTAATGTATTTCTACTACACTAAATACTCTATGGTAATTGATGCTAATAATATTCAAGTACGTAACCTATTTCAGTATGCATTTTCATCCCACATCACTGCCGTTTTTGCGGTATAATTTACACAACTGTCCTATGCATTTTCTGATAAGATGAAAATTTATGTTTATACAGTGTCATCTTAGCTTACTTCTCGAGATTCTAAGCCCTTCTAGTGAACTGTTTATTCTGTATTTTTCTTCGGTTCTTGCTGACAGTGACAATGAAACATATCACGCACGTTGTCATCTACCTTGATAATCAAGAACGCTGAATCCAACAGACCAAAATGCTTTTACTGGAAGGCGGGGGGGGGGGGGGGGGGTTCGCACCTACACAATATTTTACATTTTGAAAGCTGTGCAATTATGCTTTAACATTCAACTCGATTTAGACAATTTTAGCTTTCTAAACTGCCAGCTCACTAACTGAAGGAAGTTCACATGTCATATACACTGCTGGCCACCCAAAATGCAACACCAAGAAGGACACGAGATAGCAAAGCCAGATTTACTGGACACATAACAACAGATACAAAGATGAAACGATTGAGCTTATTGAGCTTAGGCCCGTGCGACTTGCGGACAACGCAGACATCAATAGTTCGTGTGGCCCCCATGGCTGGCAATAACGGCTGCTACACGTCGCGGCATCGAATGAAAGAGGCTTTGAATGTGGGCTTGGGGTATGTCGGTCCAGGCCGCTTCCACACGTTGTCACAGTTCATCAGGCGTAGCCGAGGTGGTGCTTGCCAGGCCACTTGGTTGCCGATCAGCGACCAGACGTGTTCGATGGGCGACATAGTTGGTTAAATTTGTGGTATGGCATGTGATTTTTGTCCTCATTTTCTTGTTTCTATGATTAAATTATTAAAGAAAAGCATTTACAGCATGAACCTTATATGATGTGGCAGTACCAAGGAAGCCTTATATTACACTAACAGTTCCGAGCAGACTTTCAGTATATTTTCAACAGTGGAGATGAGGGTATTTCACATATTTTAATGAATTTTCCAAATCAAATGTATGTTTTCCAATTCTTTACAGTTTCTATGTGCTACACCAAAAGAGAATTGTTCACTTAATTTTCAAATTAAATTTATGATTAAAGTTAGTACTTATTCTGTCCGTGTCAGAACCAAGGAGGTTAGAAGAAGAGGAGGTGAAGAGACCCGTTTTGAGTGAAGCCAAAACAGAACAGCTGTTTCTGTCTCTCTCTGAGGTGGTGGGAGTCTGCACTGCGGGAGTTCGGGAACGTGACGTCACTTCCTGTGGCTTAAGCAGTTTTGCTTAGCGCATGCAAACCAAGGATGGAAAGAAAGAATATTTCGGATTTCTTATATCTTAACATTAGGCTTTTGGTTATATTCTAAACATGGTTACTTGCACATAGGCAGTAAGTAACCATGCGCGCTATGCACTTCCGCTCAAAAAAACATTATTTTGTTCAATTTTTTAAAGAAATACCACCACATATTTTCCTGTTTTTTTCTGGAATTTTTTTATTATGGGAATGAATATTTCATCCTCAATTTTTTCATGCCTGTATGGGTAGAGTAAGGGCCCGAAAAAACCGTTCAAAATTGTGATTTCCCCATAGATATATACAGGAGATTCTTAGGTTGGGCGCATTGGCGTAGTCAGCTGAAAAAAGTGGCGTCACGCCAGAAGCACAGGTAGAGGGGGCTGTTGCCACCTGCTCTTACTTCTAACCTCCTTGGTCAGAACCAACACCAACTTCTGTACCCATAAAGCTGTTATTATGGCGATGTATGCAGAGTAACACTAATTTTTAAAACTGAATTTCACTTAAAATGCATGCTTTTTTGCTGTTTTTTTTTTTCCATTCTTTACAGTCTTGTCTTTCTACATCAATCAGAGAAGCAAGACTTGTCTTTCTACATCAATCAGAGAAGCAAGACTCTCCCTCACTTCTTTAAGTGAAATGTCCTAATCAGCGCTGGCTTTTTGGCTTACTCTGTAGAGAAAACAGGTCAAAAAAAGCAGCAGCAAACAGGGTGCATAATTTTAAATTCCTCTTGATTAATTAAAACAAGAAAAATAACACAGAATTTTCTGTTGTAATGAGAACATCTTTTGAATTCTTTGATGCAAATTAAATTTATCAGAGTTATTCAAAGTCAATGCAACCGGTTAGAAAAAACAACACAACCGGATTTTTACAATCCAAAAAACATCCAGAAATAGAAACAGCTACTTACTTCCACAAGCAGCTAAAAAGTATGCTATGAAAATTAACAAAAAAAAGAAAAAAGCACAATAATTTTTTTATAGTAGGAGGAAGGTAATGCAGACAAACAGATTTTCAAATCAAACAGTTAAAAGAAGAAATATAGAAAGAAACATGATAATAACTCTATGCTTTCTAGAGGAAGAATTTTGGATAATGGAAAACTTTGAAAATAGGTGAAAAATATTCTTCCTGGGAAAACCTATGCTAAGGAAAAAAACTTTCAAATACGTCCCCCAGAAGCAGAGATTGGGGGGAGGGGGTATTGACCTTTATGCCCCTAGCTGGAAATTTGTGCATCATTTAATGATGATAGTGCTTCACATCTCTATTCATAGTGAATGGCATACAGTAAAAAGAAATTTCACAATAGGGTTTTAGAAGTGGTGATACAGCTGCAAACAGAAGTACACAAACACCACCTAGTGACAGAACTGTGAACTATAAAACTCCTCAAATACTAACTTAAAGTGTTACACAAGGTAAATGGCATCCAGTATTCAAAAGTTGATGTTTTTTAATTGCACACTTAGAAGCACAGATATTAAAAAAAAAAAAAGATTAAACATTATTAAGCGCCCATAGCGGTAAAATAGTGCATTATTTTTTATTTGGTTATGAGTTTTTACAGTTAGTAGTATCTAACCAAAAAAATTTTTTATATCGGGTTTTCTGCGATATTGCTGAAAACGAAAGCAGTAAGTTACGCCCTCTAGTGGCAAACTTGTGCGTTACGAAAATTTTGAAATTATACACTGCCGGACAATTGCTAAGGACGGATGACAATAGCAACGATAGCAACCCATAAAATGGAAGGCAGGAAAATGTGGAAATTGGCATAAGTGCGGGATACAGTAAGACGTGTTGTGCGTATGCAAATTTTGGATTGCCGAACTTGTTCGTGACGTTATAGCGCTGATAAGAGATATAAAGGATTTGACGCGTATTGACCGTTGTTGTTCAAACGCAAAGTTGAAAGGGAAAGAATCAATTGACGAACTTGCAATTTTCAGTATGTCTTCCCGACATCACCTAGATTATTTTACGTGTGGCCGTATTATTGGCAAGATTGAAGAAGGGCGAAAAATAACAGATGTTGCCAGGGAGTTCGACGTCAGCCACAGTGTTGTTTCAAGGCTTTGGAAATCATTTCAAACAAATGGAGAGTGTAGCAAACGTCACGGGAGGTCGTGTTCGCAGTACGACACCTGCAGATGATCGGTACATAGTGCTATCAACAAAAAGACACCGGCGCAGCACAGCTAGTGAATCAAATCAGTTTATGGCTGCTACTGGCAAGCAGATCTCCCGAGAAACTGTCGCCAGACGTTTGCATGAAGGAGGACTATACGCCCGCTGTCCTGTTGTGTGCATCCTATTGTCCAGACGTCACCGTACCGCCCGTTTCCAATGGTGCCATCAACATCGCAATTGGACTGATAGCGACTGGTCTGCTGTCCTCTTCTCAGATGGGAGTAGATACAGTCTATCGTCTGATTGTCGACGACAACTGATCTGGCGTGATAGTGGTACTGCATATTGTCCAGCAAACATACAGGAAAGGGACCGATATCCGACATGTAGTGTCATGGTATGGGCTGGCATCATGATCAATGGCCGTACGTCCCTCTATGTGCTTCCAACTGGAACTATGACTGGCCAACGATACATTAATGATGTTCTACTACCTCATGTTCGCATACTCCGTGGTGCTGTCGGTGACAGATTCATTTTCATGGACGACAACGCAACATGTCATTGAACAGTCGCTGTCCAGGAGTGTCTTGAGAGCGAGGATATTCAACGCCTCGTATGGCCAGCACGTTCTCCAGATCTGAATCCCATTGAAAATGTGTGGGATGCTTTGGGGAGGAGTCTTGCTGGTCGCCAATGCCCTCCAATAAACAAGGACACCCTCATCCATGCACTGACAGAGGAATGAGATAAATTACCCCAACAGCTGCTTGATAATGTTGTGCAAAACATGACACGACGTGTGGAATCTTGCATCGCCCTCCATGGTGGCCATATCCCGTATTGACATCTTACGCCGGAATGCCTGCGGACGGTAATTGCATTTTTTTCACGTTTACGTATTCTGCACAAAATGGCCTGTTTGTCCCTTGAACACGTTCCAAAGCCTTCAGGATTTCAGAGCACAATAAATTGTCTTTCTTGTAATGTCTTGGCATTCTGACATTGTTTTATTTCACTTGGCATCCAACCACACTTACTTTTATATGCGCTATATAGCCGTTTATGATCCGTCCTTAGCAATTGTCCAGCAGTGTATGAGAAACATTTCATAGCGGAAAGGCTTTCCAACAAAGGAAGAATTGTACAAATCGGACTCTTAAAGCAGAGATATTGACAAAAATAAGATATACATCTACACCCCTGGTGGAAAAATTATCCATTATTTTAAGAAGAAAGTATTCTGAAAAACTTTGAGGTGAGAGGTATCAGTCGATGAAGGAATTTCTTCAACTGAGTTTTTAAAAGCTTTGATTTTGCTGAAATACATCAGAAGCAGAAATGACCACTTATAAATGCAATTTACGCTTATGCCCCATAGTGCAAAATCTATGCATTACTTGAAAAAGAAACCGTGCCTAAAATGGTCTTCATTATACATGGCATCGAAAGGAAGAAAGAATATTTTTTCAATCAGATATTTAGAAGCACATATATGCAATAAAATGTATTTTGAATTTGATATCATCTGCATTTATGCCCTCTAATGGCAAAGTTGTACATCGAAAAAAAAAAAAAAAAATAGGATGCAAGGATCATCATTTTCACATTTAAAGCTTTCCAACGCAAAAAGAATTTTTCAAATCAGACTAATAGTTGGAGAGATGTTTCCTTCATGTGGACAGCATTGCCTACAAAGGGACGGGCAAACAGATAACATAAGCATGATCTTTTTTTTTTTACAAAAGATGTGCTAAACAAGTAAGAGCAAGCAACAAGAAAATATGAATTTCTGTATGGAATGAAGAAAATATGCACTACTTTTACTTTTGTTGCAAAATGAAAAAAAAAAAAAAAAAAAGAACTGCAATTGCCAATTGCTATTCTATGTATAAAAAATCTGTGAAAGTGCTGTTTCCTCATGCATTTTACATAATTTACAGCTCTTCGGATACCCAAGAAGCCATGCACAACACTTTTAAAGGCTTCCCAAGCTGGTTGCACATTGCCCTGGAGGACTAGCTCAAAGTTGTCATCCACAAGAACTTCACGAATTTGAGGACCAATGAAGATTCCTTCCTTCACTGTAGCCTCACTCAGCCATGGATATTTGTCTCTCAGGCACTTGAAAGCCTCTAAATCCATCCCTGTTCATCCCCTTTACGAAGTTCTTTATAAGGCCGAGTTTGATGTGTAAAGGGGGCAGAAGAATTTTGCTTCGATCAACCAGAGGACTTGTGCTGGACATTCTTTTCCCCGGGTCGCAGAGTTTCCCTTGGAGACCAGTCTTTTCTGTTGTAATGCGAGGATCTAGCCCGACTGTCCCACTCACACAGGAAACAGCAGTACTCGGTGTATCCCAACTGCATGCCCAGCAATATTACAATCACCTTCAGGTCTCCACAGATCTGCCACAAGTGGTCTGTGTACTTAATTGCTTCCAGAAGTAATTTCATATTTGGCATATGTTTCCTTCATGTGGACAGCATTGCCTACAAGAACTGAATGAAGAGAATTGCCATTGTGTAGCAACACAGCTTTTAAACTAAGCTTTGATGAGCCTCCAGTCCTGTGGACTGTGCTCCACATTAAAAGCTGTCATCAAACCATTCAACATCACAGCAGGCAACTAGGTTTTTATCTTTTTTTAAAATATGGAAGCAAATCTTTCTGCAGACTCCTGTACACTGACACTTTAACATTATGTTCTAGAAGATTCCACTGTTCGCGCCTAGAACCTCGGCTTTGTCTTTTAGTAGGCCCAGGTCTCGAATTAAATCACTTAGTTCACTTTGGGTAAGTCTGTGTGGCTCACCCAGTGACTCAGGTCATTGGTATGATGTCGCCTCCGTACTGTCTTGTTCTTCATCTGAGTCCCGACTGTACTCCTCTGGTGGGTTCGGTACAGGCAGATCGTCCGCATGTGACACTGGTTGGATAGCTGACGGGATGTTGGGGTATTTCATGCTCAACTTCCTCTTTCTTGATATACCTTTCTTAATAGAGGTACCATGCAGAAATAGCAGTTATCTACATGATTTGTCGGCTCTCTCCAAATCATAGGGATGCCAAAGGGCATTGAACGTCCGTTTTTATGGATCCATCTGCGTAGATTCACAGAACAAGAATTGCAACAAGCATGAGGTTCCCACGTTTTGTCTTGATACCCTGCTTTCGGATCAAAATAATGGTGGTAGGCTGTCTTCACAAGTGAAGTAATTGGGCATTTCTGGGCGGCAAATGTCACATCACCACAAACATAACAAAAATTGTCAGATTTGTTTAAGCACTGACATGTCATCCTGGCTTTTCAAATTAAGTATGACCACAAAATCAACCTGCAACAAAGAAAGGAACGACACTAACTTTCACCCCAAGCAAGCTGTAAACAGACAATGAACTAAAACAAGTTATTAATGAACAAAAGAAGATCTACAGTGACCCTTCATTCCCGCTCTCAGATTTGCCAACCCCTATATTTGCTTTACGTACTACCTTAATTAGCCGCTCGGAGCGCCACACGCTTCATTTCATATATGTATCCTAAAACATCATAAATGGGCTATATCTCAGAAATGAGAGCTAACTAAGCGTTTTAAATGTCATTTGTTTTTAACATACTGAAATTAATATGAAATAAGTATTTTCAAGTCAAACATTTTCATTGTTGACCAGTGTTATTATATCCTCAATGGATGGAATTGCATAGTGTTCTTTTTTTATTACCTGATTCAGATCTCTTGGGTTTAGACACAGCCTAAGATTTCCATCTGGCTTCTCTACTATTACCAAATTTTGTACCCAGTTAGTGGGTTTGTCTACTTTAGAAATAATGTTCTTTTCTTCCAACTGTTGGAGTGCCTGTCTCGATTTATTATGTAGTAACTGAGGCACTCTTCTTGGAGGATTTATCACTGGCACAGTACCTGAGTTCACTTCTATGTGATATGGGTCACCAGGCATCTTCCCTAACCCTTAAAAACATCTGAATAATTCTCAATAACAGCTTCCTTACTTAAAGTAGATTTAATTTGATCAACTCTCTTTATCAGATTAAACTGTAAACAAGCTTGCTTTTAGTCCCAATATCGGCTTAGAATCTTGTTGTACCACATTACACAGTATATTCTGTTGTGTCACCTTCTCAGTAGAGCATTTAAGAACTACTTTCCCTTTCAATAGAGCATTTAAGAACTACTTTCCCTTTTAATTTTATCTTAAAGTTACCATACGTAGTTAACATTGTAGAAGTATGCTGTAGTTCTGGTCTTTGAGACTTAATCTGAGAACATATTTCCTCAAACTTTTCTAGAGGCAGAATATTTGTTTCAGCTCCAGTATCTAATTTAAATTCCACTTCACAGTTTTCAACTCATATATTTTTATTCCACAACTTCTCATGAATTTTATTGTCAGCTTCAACTTTCTCTACACATGGGTTCTGTATAGTATCCACATATAAAACAGGATCTTCACTAATTTCCCTCTGTACTTCATAAACCCTTTTTCCAGATTTTGCTTTAACTTTGCACTTTACAGCAAAATGATTTACACCTTTGCATTTACTACAAATTTTTCCAAACGCAAAGCACTCTCCTACCTTGTGCTTTCTACCACACTTTTTACAAAGACAGGGGGAGGGGGGATAAGCGGCATCGCATCGCAGTTTACGATGCAAAATTTAGAAGTTTGCGATGCAAACTCATATTTGAATAGCAAAACCACGACTCAAAGTTTAACAATAAAATTTCCATTAAAATGTTGTCCATAGAGCAATTCAGTATTTTTCGAAAATAGGATTTTGCTTATGCGTGAAAAATAAAATATAATTCAAGTATTCGTAACTTCACGACTATTTTATGTTTGCTTTCAGCTAGAAAAGGCTTCCTCGTGTAGCTCTAGCTGTGCAGTGATGAGGTGGTCATTGTCCGACCCAAGAGTGTCTACGATTGGTTCCACGTTCCCGCCTGTCGGCACCATGAGTCATTTAAGGACTGATGCTCTTATCGCTTTTTTTGTTTCGGTTTGGCTGCAACTTAATTTTAAGGGAATGTGAGTTTCGTTGTTTTGCTCTTTGTTATTTGAAAACATGGCTAACAAAGAGATAAACCATGAAAAGGTGGATGGAGGAATTAGATCCAAAGGTATCTGCTTATAGCCCATTGAGTTGCTCACGGTAGTCGTTAAACCTCCAATTAAAAAAAAAAAAATTGTCCGTGTTGAGTGCTCAATTCAAGGACAGCATTGCTAAAGTGTTCGAACTGATTAGCGCAATGACTTAAGAAAGACAGACTATTTTACCTTATTTATTGATAGCAGTACAGATTTTTGTGTAAGTATCTGAAATTGAAATTATTTGTATCATGTATGTCAATGAAGTAGGAGATACCAAATTTGCATTCCTGGCATTAAAGGAACTGAAAAATACTGATGCTAATTGTATCAAAAATGCAATTGCAGAGTCCATGGCAGGATTTGGAGTAGTCAATTTTGAAAATAAATGAATTGGATTTTTAGCTGACAGAGCAAATATTAACATGGGACAGAGAAATAAATTTTAACATGGGACAGAGAAATAAATATTAACATGGGACAGAGAATTCTTTCTCAAAATTATCTCTGTCTCTCTAGTTGGATGATGTGGATGCACCTTGTATTTTGAACGCATTAGAAAAATTCTATGATTCTATCGCAATTATGAAGAAAAGAAAATTTTTGGCCGAACTGTCCAAAATTTTACAAGACTTACCAAACGTATCAGCTTGAGATTACAGTGACTGTGATTCAGTGAGAATTGCAGAATTTCGTGACATTGAACTGAGCTGTAATTTGACAGTAGATGTATTCTATGAAAATTGTGAATATCTTTTAAATCCTATTTATCAGTGTGTGCATACCCAGCTCAGTGACTTACACGAAAATCAGGTTTTCAATGTTGCAAAGCTGTTGGAACCTAAGCTTTGGTCAACAGACAAATCTACTTTTGCAAATTTTGGTGATTTTCAAATTACTGTATTAACTGAACATTTTAGTGAGTTGTTGACTGCCAACAACATTCACAACAATGAAATTCAAGAGGACTGGGATTATTTCAAAACCTTTTGGTTAAGAAATATACAACACCTGTCAAAGCAACAGTTATGGAAACGTTTGAAAGAAAAGTATGCAAATGAATTCCCAAATCTAAACCACATGATAAATGGCATGATATTACTGCCCGTATCCAATGCTAAGGTCAAAAGAGCCTTTTATGCGATGAAAAAAATAAAGACAGATTTCCGTAATCGGAAGAATTCAGATGCTTTGTACCAGCTATTGCAGATAACACTGGAAGGACCAGAACTATGCGAGTTGCACCCTAAGCAATCAGTGGAGGTGGTTTTTTTTATTTTAAAGAAGCCCGACACACAAGTGTGAAGTCTTAGGGAAAAAGAAAGAGAACAGACGCAGAACTTGAAGCTACCACAAGTTCAGCAGTACTCTAACTGTCAAGTGACAGTAAGTAGCTGTTGCAATGTGTGGCCAGGTAACATTTTACCATATATTCATACAAAGAAAATTTGTACTTTTCACATGTCTGTTAAAATATTTTTAAATTTTACTTTTCATTACTGATTAGAGTATTTTTGATAGATATTGAAATGTGCTAGTAATAGTTTTATTAGATAATAAATTATTAGTCACTTAAATCAAAAGAAAAATAAGTCTCAAAAGTACTCCACATAATTACTCAATTGCTCAGCAATGCTAAATTTGAGGAGCAAACTTGTTCCCCAAAAAATTTCAGTTATTTTTCACCCTGCAAAGATATGGACCTAGCATTTCCCTTCAATGAGCACTTTCCCAGATGCTTTATTTTTAATCATGTTCACAGCATCATTTTGATCTTTCATATTTTTAATCTGTTCTCTACTAACCTCAGCAGCCTTTACCCGTTCCACCACTTTTTGGAGTGTAAGATCCAGTTCACGAAGAAGTTTATCTAGAAGTGTTGTATCGATCAAACCCAGCAATACACGATCACATATTAATCTTTCTTGTTGAGCTCTAAACTCACATGTCTTAGCCAAGGTTTTTAGCTGCGTCAGGTACTGATCAACCGGTTGTCCTTCCTGCTGTGTACACTTGAAGAACTTAAATCGTTTGAACACAACCTTTTTTCCGTGGTAAACAATATTCCTGGAACTTGTCGACGAATTTGGAGAAATAACCAGCTGCTTCCGGGTCCAAGTTAAAGGTATTAAATATTTCCACGCCATCACTACCAATAAGATTTAGGAAAATGGCAACTTTTGTTTTATCTGGTTTGTGGATTTTCTCAGTAGCCAGGAGAAAATTTTTGAGCTTCTGTCTCCACTTCTTCCAATACTTGGCCACATTGCCTGAAAACCTTAATTCCCCTGGCGCATGAAACATATCCCTTATAATTCTGACACCAAGTTAGATATTAAGCTTACCTTTAAGACACATACTTACTTTTGAACAGTAACTAACACCAATAGAGAACAGACACTCTTATTTCAGAAACAACAATTATACTTCCTCATAATATCCACTCCACCATTTCATTACTACTCCACTCCACTGTTGCCACAACCACACTGTCTCTCGTAATTCTAGATTATGTTACACCCGTTATGCATTATCTCACAAAAGCACCCATTTGTAAATTCTTTAAATAATTTATCTTTATAAAATTACCTACTTTTCATTAATAACAACTAAATGCACACATTATTTTCCATACCATAATTCCATAAACTTTAGTGAATACTACCCACACAGACTTTGTTAATACATCTCCCATAGAAACAAGCCATACGTGAGAAAAAATCTGTCAGTTGATTAGTCTCAGTTTTTCTATAACACAATGCAGCTAAGCTAGATGATGGAATGGCTTCTGTTCAGAGAAACATGTCGCAAGAGAACCAGCAAAAGACTTTGATACATTGTTTGATTGGCTCTCTTGTGATGTGTTTCTCCAAGCAGGAGTGTGTCAAGCCATTGTGCCTAATTGTTCCAAGTTATAACAACTGTCTGCAGAAATTGAACAAAAACTTAACAGGCAACTTTCAAAATTCAATTTTGCATCTTTTTTTAGGGAATAAAGGGAAAAAATGTAATGTAACTGAAAGTAAGATCTACCAAAATTCTAGGCAGGTAATAAATGCAAACAAAAGTTTGAAATCTGAAAAAAAAAAAAAAAAAAAAAAAGTTTTCTGGCGAAATAAAGTATCTCCTGATTTTTACAAAAGAGGGCAGTTTTTCCTGAGTTTTCCCCAATTTTTGGAACCATTTTCAAACTCCCTGAGAAATCCAGGTTTTCCTTGTTTTCCAGGTTGTGTGGGAATCCTGTTTTAATCATTCCCATTTCCCAGAGAGTTTTCTCCACAATTACCCACTGTACCTTCAATTTCCAGGTCATCATTTCCAACTCTTCCTCTGAAATTCCCAAGAAGAGCCAGTTTTTCCTTTTGTCTGGTTTCAATCACCATATTAATGCTTAAAAAAGGTATCCACTTTTATAGAACTAGAACCATTTACTGATCGATAGACACTCTTCCTCTCTCTCTCTCTTTGACATAGCTTTTGCGTCCATGCTATACAGTTTGAGCCTTCATATGATGCACTCTGATACAGGTTCCTCACTTAACCAATATGGAAGCTGTCATATCATCCAAAACCAAAGCGATGCCACTTGTGCTTAACGTTTCCTAGCATCAAAATATGGCGTACTAAACCTAACAAAAAGAAAACATTTCCCTGACATTCACTTCTTGGTCTCATTGATGTCTAACACATATTTAAATTCAATTACACATATTTAGATTCAATCTTTTAATTCCTTGGCTAATTTTACCTTTTTCAATTTGTTCCCTCACATTTATGAACCTAAGAGTAATTAATCTCTTCATGTACTTGATAGTTTTGTAAGAGCTACTCTTGTAGAAAACATTGTTATTTGAGAAATTATGACAAGTTAACTTGGAACATCTTTTCTACAGATTAGAGTTTGAATACCTATCACATTTGTTTGGAGCTAAAAGAGATGCTAATAAAAGAGTCTGTCATGCCTCCATTGCTACTCTTATTACATGGGGCAAGGCATATCTGCTTTGCCAGAGTAAAATAATGATAAAGATACAGCTTCCAGTGCAGCACTGAAAAATTCCCCAACTCCTACAATACAAATACTCCATGTTACAGTAACCCCATCATTTGAGAATCAAGTAAAAACACACAGAGTTACATACAGCAACTGAATTCTTATAAGTGGAAGCTTTTGAACCTGCTATGGTTTTTGATCACCCATGATCGAATGAATCGGAGGACTGGTTGCCAGAACTACAACTTGAATAGAAGATGCGGGAACTGTTGCCAGATTTTAGTCTCTTAAGTTCCAGTTGTAGTTCTGGCAACCAGTCCACTGATTCAGTTGATCACAGGTGATCACTGCCATAGAATGGTTGAGAGCTTCCACTTATAAGAATGTAATTACTATGCATAACTGTGTGTGTTTTATTTAATACTCAGGTGGTTCTTGTTGCATGATGATGGCTGTTTTTAATCCCCATCATTTAAAAATCTTCTGGGCAACTGACGAGGAATATTTCAAATGATTTCCGGGATTGATATTTAATTCTCATTATGATCAGAAAACAAGTGTCTAGTTGAATCTCTTGTTAAATTTTTTTCATTCATGTAAGTTTTAATAATAGAAATGTTAGCATGAATCCACTTTCCCCACCTGTCTTAAAGAACACTCAATTGTGTCCCACTTTTAGAATGGGAAATGTTTTCATTTTACAGAGGGCAAGTGGAAAGTTTTGCAATATTTGCATAAACACGTGTGCTGCGGCAGGTATATCACATGTTTAAACTAGTTCAAGTAGCACACTGCAGTCAGTCAAAAGGGATATAAAGTGGTAGTCGTTGCTGTGAACAGCATTGCATGTCGACGTTCTGTCAGTGGTTGGGACGCCTAAAAGATTAACAGCCATAACCGGCTAATTAGGGAACTCTTGCTTTACGAGTTTGAACTTGGCCATAACGCTGCTCAAGCAACACGAAACATTTGTCATGCAAAAGGGGAAGGTTTAGTGGACCACGACCGGATGGTTCAAGAAAAACCTCGACGATCAGCCCAGGTCAGGTGCGCCATGAACCATAGATTCGGAGGCGATGCGTCAGGCCATAGGGCCAAATCCGACAACCAGCACTCGGAGATCATCAGGCGGGCTGGGAATATCCCCGACCACCATGGTTCGTCACCTTCAGGACCTCGGCAAGGTCTACAGTAGATGCCGCATTGTTTCTCATGAACTGACGTCAGCTGAAGCAAACTGCCGAGTGGAACTGTGCACAAAACTCCTAGAAAACCCGTGCGATGTACCTTTCATCAAAAGAATTGTTACATGCGACGAAAAGTGGGTCTATTTCCGTAATCCTAACACACAACGTCAGTGGTTGAGCCTGGGCCAGCTTCCAGAACCTGCTGCAAAACATGGTTGGTTGGTTGGTTAGGTTTTATGGCACAAGGGCCATGCCTGGCCAAAGAGCACCCAAGACAAGACAAGACACAGGACAGACAAACAGTATTAAAAATATGGTAGAAAACTTAAAATCTGGCTGATTAAGTAAAAGTGAAAAATGAGAGCGATGGAAGGGCGAAAAGGCAATGAAACAAACAGCATTAAAAACATGATACAATGTTTAAAATTCAGCTGATTCATTAAAACTGAAAAATGAGGATGATGGAAGAGCTAAAATCTAAATGCGTTTAAAAAGGTCAATTTCTTTTTAAAAGGAAAACACAGCGACAGTATCGCAGTGGTCATTTAGGACCCGCTGCAGAGTAGCGGCATCCTCGGTCAACAAATGAGAATGAAAATAGTGAAAACGTACACCACGAAAACGAACACAGCTACACAAAAGATGAATGACAGTGAGTCGGCAATTGCACGTCTCACACATCGGTGCAGTGTCGCCACACAGCAAAAAGTGGTGAGTGAAACGACAATGACCAATGCGGAGACGCGCAAGCACCACTTCCTCCCTGCGGTTCCGACGAGATGAGGAGTTCCAGATTTCGACAATAGGTTTTATACGATGCAGTTTATTTTCCACCTGTTGGTCCCACAGACCCTGCCATGTTCGTTTGATATGATCATGAACAAGAAATAAAAAATCGAGATGAAAGAGTGGCAAGGGTGTGACGACCAAAGAGGAAGCAGATCTAGCGGCCGCATCAGCACACTCGTTACCCGAGATTCCAACATGCCCAGGAATCCAGAAGAATTTAATCTGGACACCGGCCTCGAGCAAGGAACGAAGAAGCCTTCGTATGTTCAAAAGAAAAGAATTATTACAATAGTCCAGCGATGACAAAGACTGCAGGACACTTAAGGAATCCGTATAGACCATAGCACTATGATGAGAACTCGACTGAACATGAAGAAGTGGAAGATACACAGCATGCATCTCCGCCGAAAACACCATGGCCTCAGCTGGGATCCGCGCTACTGACACGTCATCAACACAGACAGCTGCGGATCTAACGACTCCAAGCATCTTGGAGCCATCAGTGAAAATGGGAGTGTATTCAGTATTGAGGGCACGGTGCTCAGCGAAGAGCTGCTGGTACACTGACGCAGGGGTTGAGTATTTGTAGAAAGACGTAAAGGTGGTATCAACCATGGCAACAAGTGGGTGCCATGGAGGATCCCCAAAGCTATTGGTCGCTGCAACAAGTGACAAGTCGAGCCCTGCATCACGAGCTATGGCCGCCATACGAAGACCGAAGGTTGGAATGCACGAGGGCCGGTTCTCGAATAAACGAGCAAGCTGAGGATGGAAAACTGCATCGTTCAAAGGATGGTCTGGAAGAGACCGAAGTTTTAAGTAAAAGTGAACAGACAGCTGCAGACGGCGTAATTCAAGCGATGGTTCGTTCGTATCAGCGTAAAGGCTGGGAATCGGAGATGTTTGAAATGCTCCCGTACAAAGACGCAGCGCCTGATGATGAACAGCGTCCAAAGGCCGGAGAACGGAAGGACGAGCCGAGCCATACACGATACAGCCATAATCCAGTTTCGACCGAATTACGGAGTGGTAAATGCGAAACAAAGAGATCCTGTCTGCGCCCCACGAAACTCTCGAAAGGATTTTTAGAATAGAAAGAGCACGCAAACAGGAAATCTTGAGCCGCCGAACGTGCGCACGGAACGAAAGCGCACGGTCGACGGTCAGTCCAAGGAACTTGGTCTCTGGCAAAACTGAAATGGCTGCACGGTCTAAATACAGCTCGGGGTCAGGATGGAGGTAACGCCTCCGGCAGAAATGAACACACGCTGTCTTGTCAGGAGAAAGAACGAAACTATTGCTATTCGGCGCTTTAAAAATCTGATTAATTGCAGACTGCAACTGCCTTTCAATAAAATGCATGCTCGATGACGAGCAGAAGATGTGCAAGTCATCGACATACACAGTAGCCGAAACCGCAGGAGGAAGATTTGTGAGGAGACAATTAATGCGCAGGATGAACAATGTGACAGATAAAATGCAACCTTGAGGAACCCCTTGTTCTTGATGGAACGGTGCCGAGAGTGTCGTACCCAGGCGCACCTGGAACACCCGATTGCAAAGAAAATTTACAATAAATGTCAGAAGATTTCCTCGCAATCCGCATGCGTGGAGGTCACGGATAATCCCGTGCCGCCACGCACGATCATAGGCTTTCTCGATGTCAAAGAATACAGAAACCAGGTGCTGCCTACGCAGGAACGCCTAGCACACAGATGTCTCAAGGTGCAGGAGATGATCGTGAGGTGAACAATGACGCCGAAAACCACTTTGTGATGGTGTAAGTAATTGATGATCTAAAAAATGAATTAATCGTGAGTTAACCATGCGTTCGAGAACTTTACACAGACAGCTAGTGAGAGCAATTGGGCGATAACTAGAGGGAGACTTAGGATCCTTGCCAGGCTTCGGAAAAGGTAGAACAAAAGCCTTTCGCCAAGACTCCGGGAAACTGTGCTCTAACCAGATGCGATTGTATAAGATTAAAAGGTTCTCGAGAGACGACTGCGAGAGATGACGGAGCATGTCGTAGTGGATGTCATCGGGACCGACAGAAGTAGCCCCGGACTGATGCAGAGCCACCCGAAGTTCAGACATGCTGAGGGGGGAGTTATAACCAGTGTCGGTATACGGCGCAAAAGAGATTCTCTGGCGTTCCGCGGTGGATTGAATCCTATGAAAGGAGGACGGATACGCCAGATCACTCGAAACGGAGGCAAACGCCTCCCCCAAACAATCTGCAATCTCCCCGACTTCAGCATATGTGCAGCCGTTACTCTTGAGAATGGCAATCTGGTGAGAGCTGTAGTTACCCCGGATCCTACGAATCTTGTCCCACACACTTTTCGAACTGGCACGTGAAGTGAGAGATGACACATACTGGATCCAAGACTCCCTCTTGCTACGTCAACGCACCAACCGAGCATAGGATTTAGCTAGTTTAAAAGCAACGAGATTAGCATCGGTTGGATAACGCCGAAAAGTAGACCAGGCCTTGTGTTGAGCTCTCCTAGTCGCTGCACATTCAGGGTTCCACCAAGGTTTCGGAATTCTGGGGAGCTTCGTAGATGTTTTAGGAACTGAAAGATCAGCTGCCTGAAGAATACAAGTTGTGACTTCAAGTACAGCTGCGTCAATTGACTCTTGGGTCACCATTTCAGAAGATATCACCGCGGACGATGTGAAGACCTCCCATCTGGCACGATCCATCCTCCATCGAGGTGGGCGGGAGGCAGAAGATGGCACGTTTGCATGGTGCCAGAGGACGATTGGGAAGTGGTCGCTCCCGTGGAGATCCTTACACACCGTCCACGACCAGTCAGCAATAATCGATGGTAACCCAAGGTCAAATCGATCGCACTGAAGGATCTTGTCGGCTCATGGAAGTAAGTGTCAGCACCGGTGTTTAAAAGGCACACAGAGGCCGAGCGCAGAAGAGACTCTATGCGACGACCTCTCGCGCTGGCACTACCCCACAAAGGATGATGAGCATTAAAGTCACCCAAAAGAAGGAAGGGTGAAGGCAGCTGATCAATCAAGCTCTCCAGAACAGAGACGCTAACATCCTCATCCGGATGCAGATAGACACTGCAAACAGTAAGAGGCACAGGCATAGAAATACGAATCGCCACGGCCTGCACAGTTGTGGAAACCGCGACAAAAGATACCGGAACCCTGTGAGGGACGAGAATAGCGACACCCCCACAGGCTATATTTCCAGACGAGTTATCTGTCCTAAATGCACTGTAGCCTCGAACTGAAAGCAGGTCCGATGGTTTAAGCTTTCTCTCCTGAAGACAAAGGCACACCGGAGAGTACAAATAAAGCAATGTTTCACGTCATCAAAACTGGTGCGAAAACCTCGGCAGTTCCACTGAATTATTGAACCCATGATAAAAATGAAATGAAAAAGGAAATGGTTAAACTTGGTCAGGCTCCATTTCCTCTGATGAGTGTTCCCCCAGATTTGGGGGTGTGTGACCAGGGGCCAAGATTGGTGAATGCTTTGTCCCAAGTGTCTTAGCGGGATTGGCTCGCCGTTGATTGTTTGGCTGAGACTTTGGAGGAGAAGAAATGCTTTTCTTATCCTTGACCTTGGTGTTGGTGTTTTTGCCAGAAGAAGTGGCCTAAGTTACCTTGCTGGTGTTGGAGTGAATCTGCTTCGGTGAAGTGGCGGGTGCCGCTTTCAGACCCCTAGCTCGCGACTGGAGTGCCTCCAGTCCGGCTGCGATGATTTCTTCCACATTGTATGGACATTTAGGGGGGATCTGAATGTCGGTCTGAATGGCAACCGTAGATTTGGCAACCACCACTGAAGCGTATGATCACCGATCAGATGTAACAGGAACCACTCTTCTTCTGGCCTCAGGAAAGGAAATATTTTCCATCGTTTTGAGCCTTTGGATTTCCTTTTCTTCCTTCCACTTGGGACAATCTTTGGCTGATGCTGGGTGTGAACCCTTGCAGTTCACACAAAACTCGGCCTCGGCCACACATTCTGAAAGTAGATGCTCTGTGGCACCACAGCGTCCACACCTAGGAGCACTCCTACATGACTGCTGAGAGTGGTCGTACGACTGGCACCTAAAACATCTCAACGGGTTAGGAATGTACGGTCGTACCTCGAGGTGGAGATACCCTGCCTTGATGGATGTAGGCAGGGAAGGGCTGTTGAATGTCAAGATGATGTTCCAGAATGAAACAAACTGCCCATTCCTCCTGAAAGAAATACGCCGCACACCCGTAACATGTTGGCTTCTCAGTTTTTCGAGAAGTTCATCCTCGGTACATTCAATAAGATCCCGAGAGGAGACAACACCTCGAGATGAATTTAGGTAACCCTGTGGTGTTATTTTGACCGGAGTCTCAAGCAACATGCTGGTGTTGATAAGTGTGGAACTGTAGGCCACAGTAGACATCTCAACAAGAAGATCTCCAGACTGGAGCTCCTTGACACTCTTAGGAGAGCTTGCGATTGATTGAAGTGCTTTATGGATCCAAAATGGACTTTTGGCACTCAAAGGCTTTGAAGGGTCCAATGAGTGCACAAAAAATAATCTAGCATTGAAAACATCAGCGACAATTTTTTGGAGGAAGGACCTGAACCTTCCTCCATTCCTTTTTTAGTTTTGGGTTCGTGGGAAATTTCATTGAGAGCCATGAAAAAAAAAATAAAGGATTCATCCGCCGACGTCCCCACCCACTACTGAGCCCAACAGGGCAGAGCCGAAGGTTCGCAGGACACGACTCTAGGGATAGCAAGCGGATATAGCAAATTGATAGGGCAGACATGCGCTCGGCGCGCACCCAGGGTTTCCCATGCCCACTCTATCCCCAGACTCACCCTGTCGTACGAGACGACAAGCCGTTAGAGGTCTGGGCTCCACTCGGCCACAGACCTCATTGACTAGGAGTGGGTTAGTTCCCAGCCGCCCGTTTAGGGTGAAGCAGGGGCAAAGAGGAGTGTTGGCAACTGGCGACACCACCACCCTGGCCTCCAGAAACCTCAGCCTCCAGCATCAACTTTTCCACCTTACGGGTCACCGCACACGGCAAACGTGCAGGTAGGTCTAGCTAACCAGCTCGGAAAAACAAAGAAAGGAACATGAAATGGAGAAGACAGGATACAAAACGAGAAACTATAATCCAGAGCTGGCGCATAATCACAACCTCAGCAGCCTACAACTGAGACAGGAGCGTGTCAAGTGAAAAAAAAAAAAAAAAACATAAAAAATGTGAAAATCATCACATATAGCACATGTCGGCTCGGGCCGTGGGGACGCCATCCCCCAGCAGCTGAATAAACAGCTGTCCCTTCGGTTACATAATCGTTCAAGTTGAAATGATAAATTGATCCGTCACAAAGTCAGCTCGGGCCGTGGGGGCGCCGTTCCCCAAATAACTGGAAAACCAGTTATCCCCGTGCGGGGTGCAAAACATGGGCGCTTCGAGCACAAGATGATGCTCTGCATATGGTGGAATTTCGAGGGGATAATCCATTACAAATTTATTCCATACAGTTGGACCATCAACGCCAACCTCTACTCTGAACAGCTGGAGCGGATGTATGCCTTTTTGGAGAAGTACCCGGCACTGGGTAACAGAAAGTGCACTCTCTTACAGCAGGACAACGCTCAACCTCATACCATGGGAACAACCCGAGCAAAACTCCAGGAACTTGAGGGCATTGAACTTATGACACATCCAGCATATAGTCCGGACCTTGCCCCATCGGATTATTACTTGTTCTGGTCCATGGCCCACTTCCTTCGCGGGCGGCACGTCAACAACCAGGAGGTGGTGGCAACTGGGGTGATGGAGTTCTTCGCCTCGAAAGACAAGAACTGGTACTACCACAGAATCGAGGAACTGGCAGACAGATGTCTAAAGACGGTGCAACACGATGGCCTATACTTTGAGCGCTAATCAGCTTTCGTCGTAAAGGTACGTATGAAGACATAAAGTGATCCAAATATTGCAAAACTTTTGACTCACCCTCTGTATTTATTTTCTTTCTTTTCAGCATAAATGTGCAGTAAAATATTATTTGGCAATAAAGCCATATAACTTTACATTTATTTTCTGCATGTCCATGGGCTGCATCATCGTTGTTTTTCTTTTTTAAATCTTTTGGAATGCTGAAATTCCTGTTTTGTATAATCACTAAAAATATGATATGACAATTCACTTTTACTCTTGCCTTAGCTTGTGTGACAGCACTCACTGGAAGCTGTATAACCACTTAAAAATATGAGTTGATAATTCACTCTTACCTTAGCTTGTGTGACAGCACTCACTGGAGGTCTTCCTTCATCAGTTAAGTTGTAGGATTTTAACTTCTGCAATGCTTCAGATAAACGACTATCTAGTTTCTCTTCTCTTAATTTAGTTTTTGTCAAATCATATTCTAGGTCCTCAATTCTATTTTTCAATTCAGCATTTGCTATTTCCATTGTTGCAAGTTTATCCTGCATCTCAGAAAACTATATATGGAAACAAACCATAAAAAATAATTAATTCCACTAGATATAAATTCTTACAATAGAATTAAGCTACAAGATAAATAAATATTTGTTAATACAAAGCAAAATCATTAAAATAGCATAAATATGCCACATACAAGTTCACAAATTATTAAGAAAAAAGTATGAGCACAATGAATGAGTACCAAGAGAAAAATTTCCAAATTACCCACTACAACAAATGAAAATTAAAACAATTCAGATATACAGTCGAACCACATATGAGCGCACATAATATGAAGTAACGCATAAATTGAAATTCTTACAGATCCCTTAAACTTTGTAATATTCTCCCTTATTATTTTAATAATAAGGGATAATATTACAAAGTTCAAGGGATCAAACAATTTTTGGACAAACCACATATACTGAAGTACAAAATGGTTATCAGCATATAATAGTTCACCAAGTATTTCTTTAGCAACTAGGGTGAATCTCTAGCATTTGGAGTTTAAAATTCAGAAACAAAAAAAAAAAAAAAATGGAATATTCTCATCCCTGCTAAAACAATTTCTAGCGGTTCCAAACATTTTGGCCAGTAGATTGCATGAAAACGTCCAAAAAATATTGAAAACACATCAAAATGACAATATTAAAACATCCAATAAACAATCCCCAAAAATTTTAATAAATGTTAGAAACTTAAAATTATGAAAATAATATTTACACACAGATATTGAATAACATTATGTCACACAGATTTTCTGTTTCCACAGTACACTTGGTTTCCCATAGATCACCACTTCCTTAGTGACTAGGGAGAATCTGTAGCACCTGGAGTGACTGAGTTATCTAAACAAAGCAATGTTAAAGCACATGATGAAATTTATCCAATCATGACTGCTGCTCACCCGATAAGCAGGAAAGACCCAGTGCATGTCAGCTGGAAAAGGTGAACTCAAAATAGCTTCCAGCAGACGAAGGGAAACTGCGAATCTCGAAAAGAAAACTGGAAAAGTTCACCTCCTGTTACCAGTGAATCACAAACAGATATGCAGTTGGGAACATTTTTGTCACTCAAATCATGCATCACCCAAACATCAAGGCAATTGACACATTCAGACTTTACCAAATACAATGCCACAGTGGTTGGATGAATGCAGTGTCTGCACAATTGCTGGGGTCATATTGTGTGGATTGTAGGGCTGGACAATGTATCAGTATATCATGAAAAACTGGTTAAAATTTTACATCAATGTTCCAGTCTTTTGACTAACAGTACTATGAAACATCATTCTTTGTGATCTATTGTGAAGAATGTGGTTGTCACCACATCTCAGACAACAGAGCTACACACGCACATATTCCTATCATGAAGCAGACACTATGTACAAACTGGTTTTGATCAGTTCAATTCCAAAACCATAAATCATTCTCGAGTCATAACAAGGACTTTATGTCCTTACATCATGATTGCGATCACACAGATCTCACATACTTTACTGCAGTTTAGGAAGTAGGTGGCAAAGTTGTTTCTTTTTTTCTAATTTTTACAAAACAATATAGAGAGATGTACGTGTATTTAAAATTACATTGATGTTTAATTTTCCAAATGCCAGTGCATTCCACCCTTTCGGAGACTTACCAGTGGAATTTATGCATACAGACCTGGGAAAACAAAGGATTCGCAGGGGGGGGTGCTTGCAAGTTCCCCCAAGACCAGCCAGAAGTTTCTCTATTTTCTGACTGAATTCTGGCATGAAAATCATGTGCAATACACATAGAATAGACAGCCACAAAAATATTAAATTTCCCAAAACATAAATCAGGCCTAGGCTAGGCACCAAAAAACAGCCTAACTCCAGGCTTATGTACTTCCCGATGGAATTTCTACCCTGAAAATCAGTATGAATGTACTAAGTGTGAAGTAGAAGGGAAACACAATAACATTACATTCTCAGAAGTTTTAATCAGGGCTAGGCTAGGCACTTAAGGCCTAATAGCAGACTTGTATATTTCCCGACAGAATTTTGCCACAAAAATTGGTACAAATGTATTAAGCATGAAGTAAACAGACACAAAAATCCTCAAAGTTTTTAATCTGTCCAAGGTTAGGCACTAAAAATGCCTAATTGTGGGCTTGGGTACTTCTTGAAGGAATTTTGTTGTGAAAATCGGTATAAATGCACTGAGCATGAAGTAGGCAGACACAAAATTATTATATTTTAAATTTTTTTTTATCAAACCTAAGCTAGGCACAAAACAACAACAAAAAAAAAGGAGGGGGGGGGGCTTAACCTCAGTCTTGGGTACTTCCCGACTGGGCACTAAAAGCTTAATAGCAGACTTGGTTATTTCCCCAATGGAATTCTGCCATGAAAATCAGTACAAATGCACTAAGGGTGAAGTCCTGCAGTATGATCCAGGAACTTGCTGACAAGAGTAAAGAAGTGGGATTAAAAAAGAACTTTCAGAAGACAAAAGTGATGTACAATGCTTTTACAAGAAATGAAGATTTATTGATTGATGGGGAAACAGCTGGAGACAACCAATACCTACATTTATCTTGGACAGCAGATATCAGGTGAGGGTCACATTGATGAAGAAAGTAATCGGCATATAAAACTTGCCTGGAGAGCTTTCAGAAGAAATAGTATAATTTTCAAGAGCAATATGCCATTATGTCTTAAAAGCTAGTGCTTACATATGGTGCAGAGATGTGAACCTTAACTAAAAGAGACATACAAAGACTGCAGACAACTCAAAGTAGCAAGGAGAGATGCATGCTTGGTGTAACCAGGAGAGATAAGAAGAGGAACTTGTGGATCAGAAAAATTACAAGAGTGGAAAAGTTTTAATCTGGCTTAGGATAGGCTCTAAAAATGCTTAACCACAGGCTTGGGCATTTTCAGATGGCACTCTGCCATGGATATGGGTTCAAACGCACTGCACATGAAGTAGACAGACAAAAATTTAACATTCTGGAATTTTTAATGCAGGTGTCTGCTAGGGTCAAAACAGGACCCTTAGGCATAGATTTCCTGATAGAATATTGTGATGAAAGTCAGTACAAATGCACTACAAGTGCAGTAGATATGCTCATAAATGTTACATTCCCAAACAACTGAATCAGGCCTAAACACGGCTAAAAACAGGCTCCCTGGGCTGGATTTTTACCTGTACCTACTAAACCAGTACTTCAAAAAAGTTTAATTACCGATTCAAAAAAATTCTGCATAGGCTCACAAACTGTATTAGAAATTATATATGTAATTTCACACTGTTTATGACAAGCTTAATATTAAATTCGGAAACATTTTAAAATATTTGATAAACAAATAAATGAGGGAGAGGGCAGGCAGCATGCACTGTCCCTCATTATACTTTTAAAAATGCAGAAATGCAAATTTTTCTCTCACAAAGCAGAAATTTCTTTCCTACTGAGAGATGTTTTTTATTTCAATCAATTTGCAAAACACGACCATCCATTTTCATTTATTAACTATTTTTTCTTAATATAAAAATTTCCAAATTGCCATTTATACCAAAAGTTGTTTTGAAAGCCAACCCTAATACAGCCTTGTCTATTTTGCCAATGGAAGACACATCTGCAGTTCCCCGCTGTAACGAAGCAAAACGAAATGCTTCTTTTGACAATCGTTTTTGCCCTCCGTTACCGTGAAAGCCTGGAAATTATTTTCAACTCAATGACTTAGCAATTCCGAATCTCCTCTCTACATCCCGATGATCTGGAGATCAATTCTAAGTTTTGGCAACAAAAATAGAAAAAAATTCAAATGTAGAATCTGGCAACAATCTTAGTCCTTCATTGGCGTGATGAAGACCTAAGTAAGATAAGGTCGAATGCTCCCAATTTACAAACTTTTTTGTAAAAGTTTTTTTTTTCATGTAACGTAACTAACGTAATCAAGTTACCTTTATTTGTAGCTATGTTTTAAATTTTTACTCGCCAGCAAACAAAGTATGCACAAAAATTTCCAACGTGAAATGAAAGAGAATAGCTGGAAAACCTTAAGTCCAAGGGGCTGTGTACAACTGCATTAATTAGTGATCAAGGCAATTTAACTGGGCATGATTAGAAAACTAATTGTAGAAGATGCAAAGTGATTACTTAGCTCAGAAAATACTAAGAAACAACTGGATTTAAGTTTCTGATATTAGAAAGCAATCTGATTTTATGGCAAATTTTTATATAAAGTATTCATAAGAAAATTTTGGTAAAGATCAAAATAACACACACACACACACACACACACACACACACACACACACACACACACACACACACACACACACACACACACACACACAAATCAGCTATTATTTACTTCCACCAGTGGCTAAAAGGTACATTATGAAAATTAACAAATGGCACAAAAAATGTTTCTCATAGCAGAAGGAAGGTATTACAGACAAAAGATTTTCAAATCAAACAGTTAAAAGAAGAGATATAAAAGGAAACATGATATAACTCCATGCCTTTTAGAAGAAGTTTACGTAATGGAAAAGTTGGAAACAGATGAAAAGCATTCTTTATAGCAAAAGTTATACTCAGGAAAAAGAACTTTTCAAATATGTCTCCCGGAATCAGAGATAGCAAGAAAAACGTCTTGACCTTTACAACCCCTAGAGGAAAGTTGTACATTATTTGAAGAGCATCTTCTTATTGTAGCACAAATCTTATTCACTCTCCATCTTTATTAAAGCGAACGGCATACAGTAAAAAAAAAAAAAATCTCAATAGGGTTTTTAGAAGCAGATATAGGCTGCAAACGGAAGTACACAAACACCACCTAGCGGCAGAATTGTGAAACACAAACCTAAAGTGTTCCACAAGGTCAATGATCTGGTGTCAAAATATTTTTTTTAATCGAACATTTAGAAGTGCAGATATTGAGAAAAACAGATTAAATATTTGCTCCCCTAGCGGCAAAATTGTTCATTATTTTGGGAAGAAAATATACATAAGGAGTTTTCATAGTTAGTAGTATCTGATCGAAAGAGAATGTTTTTCAAACGGGTTTTTAGTCCTGCATATACTGCTGTAAACAGAAACGTGAACTTACTCCCTCTAGTGGCACACTTGTGCGTTATGAAATATATTATATGAGAAACATATCGCACTGAAAATGTTCTCCAACAAAGAAAGAATTTTTCAAATTGGACTCCTAGAAACAGAGATATGGACAAAAATAAGATATACATGTACGCCCTGGTGGGAAAATTATGCACTATTTTAAGCAGGAGGTATTTCTCAAAAAGTTTTCCAAGGTGAACGGTATCGGCTCACGGAAGAATTTTTTCAATCAAGTTTCCAGCTCAGATTTTGCTGCAAATATATCATAAGCAAAAATTAACACTTACGTCTCCTGGTGGCCAAACAATCTTTACCAAAAATGAGAATTTACATGCAAAACATTTCCCCTCAAGAGATCCAACGCAGGAAGAATTTTTCAAATCTGGCTTTTAGAAGGGAAGATGTTGGGAAAATCACGATTTACCTTTATGCCAAAACTGAAAATTTATGCACTATTTGAAAAAGGGGCTGTAATTAAAATAGTCTGATATAAATGTCATCGAAAAAAAAAGGAATTTTTTCAATTGGAGGTTTAGAAGCAAATATATGAAATAAAATGCATTTTGAATTCGATACAATCTCCATTTACGCCCTCTAGCGGCAAAGTTGTACATTGGAAAAAAAAAAAAACACAATGAATGGATCATCATTCTCACATTTTAAACTTCCCAATACAAAAAGAATTTTTCAAATCGAACAAATAATTGCAGAGATGTGGTCTCCCCGCCTGGACAAAGTGATAACCTAAGCATGACACAAAAGACGCTAAGCTTTAATCCTCCTAACACACAAGAAAACCGAAAACCAACAGCTCCCCCCCCCTTGCATTATGCAAGGAGGGAAATTTGTCAAACATAAGTTATGTCAGTAGAAAAATCCTCAACAACAAAACATCGTGCAGGAATAAAAAGGCAGGAATGAATAAAATTCCAGGACATGCAACAGAATTTTAAGACATTTCCAGGACAAAATGTAATTCCAGGACACATACAAACTATGCTGAGAGGATATGGCAGAGCTACATAATTCTTTGGCAGCTACTTAGCGCATAGGACAAAATCATGACTGATCAATTTTAAACAATTTACTACACCATTTGCCGGTGTCAGCACAATTTATAAAGCTGTAAAGGGGGCGTGGCATTTAAAACAAAACACCACACTGCTTACCAGTGTGGTATTATGAGAGAAATGTTCATTCCATCAGTGGCGTACCGGAAAAACTCGAGTGCCCCCCCCCCCCCCATGTTTTCGAGGCCCTTTTACGAAAATCCATTAGCTTTCAATTACTCAAAATATCAACTTCCATATTATTCATTAGGTTTTATAAGTGCTTTGATAAATCAAATTCTTTGGAACCTACAAGTATTTTTTGTAAAATCAAAATTATTTCACTTTTTGCGTGAAACACCAATGTGTACGTTAAAATTAAAATGATTACCTTGATTACCAATCAAATTACTACAAAATACATTAAAGTTAATATATTATGCAAAATTTATTATTTTAAAGAACTAAGGCCTGCTTTTTGAAATGCCTCACAACTGCACACACAATACATGCAACTGCCATGTGACATATATGTGTAATGACTTTTCTGATTTATACGAAATGTCACAACATAAGTAAACAAATAACTAAGTAACGATTAAGAACTGTAGCACAAAGAATGCAAAACTACTTAAATTATTTACTCTGGAATATACAAACACTTAACATAATGCCACAATTTTTGCACATAGTAAAAAAAAATCTTTTGACTCTGTTATCAAAAAATATCACAAATCTCTGATCTTTCGCTCCAGCAAAAAACACCTTTCAGTTCATTCTATTCAGGAGATGTACAGTTATGTGCAAACAACTGTAATACATAACAACACCTTATCCTCATTGGTATAAAAATTCCACTCATTGAACTGATATTTTTTCACATTCTCTTGTAAATATGCCTGCATAGAAACTATTGCAAGGGATATGAACTTGAGACCCCTTGTAACCGTAAGGGCTACTACAAGGGCCCTCAAGTTCTTTCGAATAGTAGCTTTCCCATCATCCAGTTTTTATGAACAAAAGCAGCGAAAATGATTTCTGAAGATTTTACGTATTTACTGAGAAAAGAAAATGCTTTTCTTCTTAAAATTTCAAAGCTGCCTTAATTCTTGGCTATTTCTTTAACCAGTTTCTTGCGAAGTTTCTGTAAAACATTTTGTAAAATCTTTTTGCTCAGGCTAGAGGATCCTTTTAATCATGACACCCCCCCCCCCGGTGGTGGTGGTCACGGGGGCCATCAGTATGCCTCTGCTTCTGTTTCAGGTAATTTTGAAAGCAGAATGGAGTCTTCGGATGGACACTCCCCCCACACACACACACACACAAACTACCACCCACCACTACCATCACTAATCTTCATAAAAAAAATTTCTTCAGTTGTGCATCAATGTTATGATGACTTAAAAAAAGTGAAATTCCGCTATAATCCATGGAAGAATCACATACCTGCTAAGCAGAAAACTGAAATAGTGACAATGGCGATTTTCAATAATTTCATCAGCATGTCCATTACTTGTGTAATTCCAACAAAATATTATAGTTTGGAAAATCCACAGTGGTTGGCACCTCTGCGATGACAAAAAATTCTAAACTCAGTGTGTTGTTTCCCTGCTTTCAGTTACTGAGAGCAGATTAGAAAAGAAGAGCAATAAAATTTTGCAGAAAAGATTATGTGCCACTCTTATGTGCTTCTCTCACAACACCAGTAATAGAAGAGTGACTCTTCTCAAAGCTTTATGACCTTTGAAGCCATTTCTCTTTTGCAAGTACCTCAAAGAGGTAGAAACATTAAATACAGATGAACATGGAGCAAAGAGATAAATCTGGTTATAAATACTTACTTTTTATTTCAGGAATATGAAAAAAAAAAAGTTATTGGTAGCCAAGTAGCTCTTGGCCCATATCTACAGCCTCATTACAACACCTTTCCTTTAAAAAAAAAAAAAAAAAAGGTGTTGGAGGAAAGGAGAATGATAGGTTTTTAGTTCTTTTTGTCTTTTTGATAATTGAAAATGAGATGCCCCAATACCAATTTTAGGATTGAAACAGCAGGCAGTTTTTGAGATTAACATTGGCAATTCTACAAACAAAAATTTACTGCTCTGAAGCATTTGGAAGTCCATGCTCAAAATTGGTAAACATACCGAGGGGATAATATGGGTTATTAACCAGAAAAATAAATAGCCCACGTATTTTTAAGATCAAATTTAAGACTTTGACCTCAATTTTTTTTTTTTTTACTTTTCTTTACATACCCTAGTATTACTTATCATAAAAAAAAAAAAAAAAAACTATTTCTTAAGCTGTACTATGACTCCAAAATTTACTTCCCAAATCAAATTTGAAGAGAGTTATGCTGTTTTTTATTGTTATGTATACACTATATTGACAAAAGTCACCAGACACCTAGAAGAGAAACAGAGCATAGCATTTATTGACATACGTTAGTACGGTGTCAGTCCACCTTTAGCCTTAATGCATGCACTGACCTTTCAAGACATGCTTTTGACAAGGTTTTGGAACACTGCGATAGATATGCGATTCCATTCAGTACATAATGCTGCCGCTAACTGTTGCTTAGTATAGTAGGCCATGGTTCCAAACTTCTTATGCGGTGCTCTGCGTGCTCTGGCCAGCCCAGAGCATTTTATCTAATGCTCTGGGCTGGCCAGTCCACACACAATACGGAATTATCAAACCCTGCTGTAACAGTCCTTGCTTTATGGCTCGGTCATATATGAGACTGGCCGATGACAAAAAAAGCTGACCTTTTTAACTGGGTGGAAAATTGGGACACACGAACGCATGGTGTGAGTAAATTCAAATACAGCATATACAATATTTAAGATTGCACAAGCCATATGAAATTATTTTCTGTAAATTATGTAAGTAAATATTAAAGTGAAGCACATTATTATACTCACAATAGAAAAGTAGGAAATCAAGAACAAAATAAAATGAAATATTTTAAAAAATCAGATTTAAAACGTACATATAAATCTTTACTATCTAAATCCTGAGGTGAAAAGTATTTGTCTAGGAAAGTTTGTGCATTTAGTCAACCAATTAGAAACTTGCAAGAATTAGAAACATATATCCAACAGATTAGTTTTGGTCAAACATCATAGTACAAGAGATAAGTCAGTCTTATTGGCTTAGTAGCACTCTAAATGTACCAAATTTTTCAGAAATAAAATGTGTCTCAAGAGTCATGTGTGTAGAAATAAGTTAAATTCACAGATTCTTACTAAATGATAACTGGAATGTGTATTTGAATAAGTACAAATGTAAAAAAAAAAATGACTAGAAGTTATGGTTTTTTAACAGGTTGCTTCAAAGATATTTTGCCCTTTTTTGTTGTACTTGCTTGCACAACAATTTGAATTTAGCATCCATCACTAACTTTCTCATTTTGCTGATAATTCCTTTTCTTTTTCTCTCAATTTCTTTGGTATAACTTGTTTTTGATGTCCTAAGATTTTGGCAGAGGTCGGCATCAACTGCTTCTTGCAAAAAATTTTCTTTACTGAAGAAATTAGCAGCAGACTTACCCTGTGCTTTAAGTTCATACTACACAGTTTGTATAGCTGAATAGGTTTCAATGTTCATTCTTCCTGATTTTATATCTATGATTTCAACCATCATGCTGAAAGAACTTTCAACCTGTGGACCATGAAAGCATGATATCAAGGATTTTACTATTTTAGATAACATAGTGTACTTGTAGAGGTTAAACATCTTTGCCCACCATGCATCAATTTTTACAAGTTTCCAACTTCATCAACAGGAGATGGAAGTCGTTAATCAACCTGATACTGGTGAATTTCTAGAGCATAGCTTTCCATTTCCTCTGAATTCAATATATTTGAAAGGAACTGTGGAAGTTTATCAGTCTTTTTAAAGTTAGATTATGTCCCCTTGTAGAAGGATCAATAGCTGATATGTACATTAAAAGATCACTACATAATGGTAGTGTCTTTTGCATGTATTTTCCATGCTGAATATAAGCTTCAGCAGCCTGGCTTAAAAAAAATTTCACCATGTCATTTTATTTGCTTTCCAAAATAATGTTCCTGATCCAAGAATCTTTCACAGGTTTGCCTTATCAAATCTTTCACAGGTTTACCTTTCAGTATATCCTGTTTTAAGAAACAAGCTAAGAAATCCAAGAATAGTTGCTTCTGCTCATCAAAAACTTTATGAATTAATGGCTCCTTTGTTTGAAATAAGCATACATAGTTTTTCAAAAGAGGTAGAGCTGCAACATAAAAATTTAATATAAGCAAGGTTTTCTTTGAGCTTTCAAATAATTTTGCAACAATTCTAGATTTCCGTTTTCTTTCATCTTCCGTTAGTTTTTCCCGTAAGTTCTTCCAAAGCTCCTGGAATTTTAACTTTTTCTTTCTTTACATAATTTGTTTATGACATCCATGTATATTGATTGGTCTTTCATTAGGCTGCACAAATCCAAAATACAGGAGCAAAAGGGGCATCATGGATATGTAAACTGTTTAATGCTACATACTCAGGGATGCCAACCTCTTACAGCATTCATGTGTAGTCCAAGCCATAAAAATGCGTAGTTTTCAGCTTTCATGTGTAGACACAAGAAATATTATGAAAAAGTATTTTAAGATGTTTTAAATTTACTACAGACTAGACAGTTATAAAAAACCCAGAAAAAAATCAATATTGAGAACTGTATGTGCGGATTTGAGATTTTGATTTAAACAATTAGCGACTTATACAAAAACGAATAACATCAGCATTTTATTTTCATGAAAGAGAAGAGCAGCTTAAAAAGGACCAACAGGCATGTGCCATTTGTCACTCGCATCCGAGACCCACGGGGGGGGGGCATTGCGTGGGCGAGACTCCCATAATCTATTATGTGGGTTTCGGTAACGTCTTCCCTTTCATTCGCGGGAACCTGTTGAGTTACTCCTTCCCTAACTAAGAATAAAAATAAATGCAAAAGAAAAAAAAAATTCCAAATTTTCACTTAATAGAGCTGAATTTTTGACAGATGCCATAACTTGGTCTTATAAGATTACCCTGCAAATTTCGCTTGAATCCATTGGAAACTTTTAAAATTACGCACTTTTCTTTTTTTATTATTAAGACGTTCAAAGAAAGAAAGATCAACTTCACGGGAAAGCGCAGATGACCGAGAACTATGAGCTTGCAACATTCGTTTCTCTCCCCCTTTTACTCTGAGCCCATTTGCCACCTGCTGTTGTTGTATTGCGTCTTTGCTTAACTGAGGATTAAAATGTGAAGAATTAATTTTCCGAATTTTCATTTTAAAAAGCTGATTTTTTTATAGATGTCCTAACTTGGTCAAACAAAGTTACCCTGAAAATTTTGCCTAAATCCGGTGAAAACTTTTTAAATTACATACACACACAAAAAAAAAAAAATTAGACACTTAGGGAAAAAGGGATCAATAAGAAAATTACATTTCTAACACAAAAAGTTTTTAAGTTATCGAAGTGAAATTTTCAGGGTCACTTTGTTTTAATAAATGACTGCATCTGTAAACAGTTCTGTACATTTAACTGAAAATTCGGGAAAAAGATAATCCGCAATTTCGTTTCCCAGTATGTAAAAACATCGCGCTGCTTGCAGTGGGCGGGGATCCCTCACTTCAGTACTTATCTTGAGTCATTCACCTACTACGGACATTGCAATGTGCTTTCAACAGCTTAAACCGGCCGAGTGACGGAACTTAAACAAAACCATTACAAAGAATGCCCGCATGTAAAGTGCGATTTCCTTCTTTCTTTCCTACTGGCCTTTTTTGGGTTTTTTCCGGATTTTAACAGTTTCGGAGAAAAATGATTGTTCCAACCCTTGAATTTTTCAACAATACACAGCAATTATGAAATAAAATGCAGTAAACATTTTTATTTTTTTATTTTATCATATCTACACCAAGATTGGTCATTTTGTCCAAGGTAGGGATTGGGGTTGTGACATCGCCGAGGATCAGCGAGGAACCACCAGCCTCGGCGGCGAAGCAGCAGAAGCGCCACCTATCGGCAGTTGCTTTGTTGTAGCAGACAACGCAGGCCAGATACCGAAGTATAGCTGGCAAAACATTGGAGATTCTGCATTGCGCTCTTTGACTATTCTTATATGCAACCTGTTATTGAGTTGTCTGAATACACTAAAGCACTTGGGTCCATGACAAACGTTAAGGGGATCCGCAAATAACACAAAAATTATGCTAAATACAGTTAGTGGGGGAAGGGGGAAATGCGGCGTCATAGCAACAAACGCGTAGTACACTGCTGGACAATTGCTAAAGACGGATCATAAACGGCTATATAGCGCATAAAAAAGTAAGTGTGGTTGGATGCCAAGTGAAATAAAATAATGTCAGAATGCCAGGACATTACAAGAAAGACAATTTATTGTGCTCTGAAATCCAGAAGGCTTTGGAACGTGTTCAAGGGACAAACAGGCCATTTTGTGCAGAATACGTAAACGTGAAAAATGCAATTACCGTCAGCAGGCGTTCCGGCGTAAGATGTCAATACGGGATATGGCCACCATGGAGGGCGATGCAAGATTCCACACGTCGTGTCATGCTTTGCACAACATTATCAAGCAGCTGTTGGGGTAATTTATCCCATTCCTCTGACAGTGCACAGATGAGGGTGTCCTTGTTTATTGGAGGGCATTGGCGACCAGCAAGACTCCTCCCCAAAGCATCCCACACATTTTCAATGGGATTCAGATCTGGAGAACGTGCTGGCCATACGAGACGTTGAATATCCTCGCTCTCAAGACACTCCTGGACAGCGACTGTTCGATGACATGTTGCGTTGTCGTCCATGAAAATGAATCTATCACCGACAGCACCACGGAACATGCGAACATGAGGTATCAGAACATCATTAATGTATCGTTGGCCAGTCATAGTTCCAGTTGGAAGCACATAGAGGGACGTACGGCCATTGATCATGATGCCAGCCCATACCATGACACTACATGTCGGATATCGGTCCCTTTCCTGTATGTTTGCTGGACAATATGCAGTACCACTATCACGCCAGATCAGTTGTCGTCGACAATCAGACGATAGACTGTATCTACTCTTATCTGAGAAGAGGACAGCAGACCAGTCGTTATCAGTCCAATTGCGATGTTGATGGCACCATTGCAAACGGGCGGTACGGTGACGTCTGGACAATGGGATGCACACAACAGGACGGCCGGCGTATAGTCCTCCTTCATGCAAACGTCTGGCGACAGTTTTTCGGGAGATCCGCTTGCCAGTAGCAGCCATCAACTGATTTGCTACCTCACTAGCTGTGCTGCGCCGGTGTCTTTTGTTGATAGCACTATGTACCGATCTTCTGCAGGTGTCGTACTGCGAACACGACCTCCCCCGTGACGTTTGCTACACTCTCCATTTGTTTGAAATGATTTTCAAAGCCTTGAAACAACACTGTGGCTGACCTCGAACTCCCTGGCAACATCTGTTATTTTTCACCCTTCTTCAATCTTGCCAATAATACGGCCACACGTAAAATCATCTAGGTGATGTCGGGAAGACATACTGAAAATTGCAAGTTCGTCAATTGATTCTTTCCCTTTCAACTTTGCGTTTGAACAACAACGGTCAACACGCATCAAATTCTTTATATCTCTTATCAGCGCTATGACGTCACGAACAAGTTCGGCAATCCAAAATTTGCATACGCACAACACGTCTTACTGTATCCCGCACTTATGCTAATTTCCACATTTTCCTGCCTTCCATTTTATGGTTGCTATCGTTGCTATTGTCATCCGTCCTTAGCAATTGTCCGGCAGTGTATAAGGCATATGATGCGTAGTGCGTAGTAAAGCTAAAGAAATGCCTAGTTTCTACGCCAAATGCATAGGGGTTGGCATCCCTGCATACTGTTTAATGACAACCACCTGTGTTGCACCATGTTCTTAATTTCAGTTAATTTTAGCCCTATAATTTCACAAATTTTAGCAAGAGCTTCACGTTGATCTGCCGACCATTTAAAGTCATTGAAGAAGTCAATAAAGTATTTCTCAATGTAACCTTATAAAATTGCTTGCAAAATTTTTTGCTTGCATTGTGAATATGGTGACATGAATCTCCATCAATGTCAAGCAAGTGGGGAGATTTTCTCTGCCGAATTCTTGTTTTTAACCATGTTTTTGAGCCTCTTATGACCAGGGGTGGGGAATTCCGGGAAAATCTTACCAGCCAGGGATTTTTATCACTAGCCAAGAAAACGTGATATAGGTACATTACGACAATAGTGTACAGAGATGGGATATGACACAATTTTGAATTTCTGCCCCTATGTAATACAAATACATATATACACTACACCAGATTTAAAAAAATCCCCATGAAACCTTTAATTTATAATGGAGATGTATGACACCAATTTATTATTATTTTATAATTAAATATTTCATACCTAATTAATAGTGATTGTTCAGCTTTGTTTCTTTTAAATTTTTACATCAATTATTCAGCATCACAAAATTTTCTTTTATGTCCTTGTACATGCTTTGTTCCACCTCCAAAATACCACTTATCTATAGAGCCTGCTGGATCAAAATTTTCTAATGATGTCCCATTAATGCATATATTTAGGAAACTGTTCATACTTTTGTTGACTAATGAGGTCCTCAAGTGATTTTTGATAAGATTCATCTGGCTGAAGCCTCGTTTACAGGTTGATGTTGATGCTGGTATTACACAAAGAAGCAAAAAAACTTCTCCTTATGTTCAGTAATCTTTAAAAGTAGTTCATCAACTTTCAAGTTCTGGCTACTTATTTTGAAGTCAAACCGTTTGTCTACCACACTTTTTTCGATATCTTTTTCATTGTTTTTATGTTTGATTACTTCCTTAAAATGATGCAAGATAATTTTGATTCCATTGGCTCCAAAGTCACTCAAATCTTTTCCAGTGGGCCAAGTGAATGTGTCAAAAACATATGTTGAAGTGATTACAGAGGAATTAATGTCACAAAATATTTCCAAAAAATATTTTTTTGCCAAGTCTAACATAGTATTTCTGTCAGATTTGAAGAACTTCTTCCCATTTGCAACATTTGTCAGAACTACATCTTTGTAAGTTTCTCCATTATAGGAGCTAAAAAATTGTTCTTCATATTGTCCTCTTTCTTTCTGCAAATTTTCTAATTTCTTTTTTGCTTTCAAAACTTAGTTGTTGACTTGACATAAAAACAAATGCTGTTTTTGGAAAACGAGGGACAAGTCTTTAAAGATTTGAAGAAAATCTAGGAGAAAACTGAGGGTTGCCAGAAATTGGAACTTTTTATTTTCTTTACTATGCTTTCTGCATTTTTGCTACCTTGTTTTTCATTAGCTTCATTTTCTAAATGCAACACAACTGGTTGGTAGTCATAAAAAATTGCTCTCAAAACTCCTACTTTAGATGCCACCCATCTAATTTGGTGCAATTTCTGAGTTTTTTAATTTTTTTTTTTTTGTGCTAATAAGTTGGCTATTTTTTCCAGGTGCTTGATTTTTTTTACTGGAATGTTCATAAAATTTATAAATTAAAATAAGAATAGAGTCAAACGTTACTAAATACGATACATTTTTCAGAGTATAAAGTATGCTTAACTGCAATCGGTGAGCAACACAATGGCACAGACAATATATGTGGTAAAAATTCTTTAAATTTGGCACATAAACCAGATACTTCCCCAACCATGTTGGCTGCCCCATCTGTTGCTATACCAACAATCCAAGAATTTTTCTTCAAATTTAAACCAAGAGAAGCAAACTGTTTTCCCAATAGCAGAAAAATAGGACTCAGATGGGCTATTTTCTAATTCTAAAAGTCCCAAAAAACATTCTTCAAATCTACCACTTTTCAAATATCTTGCATACATCATCAATTCCTCTATTGTGCCCTTTGTCTGTAGAGGCATCTAAAATAATGCTAATGAACTGGGACTGCTTTAGTTCCTTCAATACAGACTCTGATGTAACCTCTGATATGCAAGAAATAAATTCCCAGCAAGCATTTCTGTTTGCATACTGGTTTTGTACATCAACCTCTAACTTTCTGGATTTTGTCTGTAGAGGCATCTAAAATAATGCTAATGAACTGGGACTGCTTTAGTTCCTTCAATACAGACTCTGATGTAACCTCTGATATGCAAGAAATAAATTCCCAGCAAGCATTTCTGTTTGCATACTGGTTTTGTACATCAACCTCTAACTTTCTGGATAACATGACTAGTGATTCAACGTCAGAAAATGGCTTATTGTTTTCTGCAATACAGTAGCTCAGATTGAATAATACTTTGAGCTGCTTAAATAGTTTTTCATCCATCTTTTTAATGCATTTGGCCAATGGGGTGCTAACAAGAAGCTGTGATGAATTTTCAATAAAATCAACATTTTTTCTATGCTGCACAGATTTATCATGGAATTTAAAAGTTTCACGTTTGAAAAGGCCACTAAATTTCTGTGAAAACTTACGTGATGTATTGGTTTCACATCTGCTTTGCAGCAAAATCAACATTTTGCAAGACCATCTTCATAAACAATCCAGGGGAATACTTCTATCCATTTCTCTTGAAATTTCCTGTTCTGAGGCTTTTCACAATTTTTGCAACATTTCTATCTTCAAGTAAAACATTTTCAGAACCAAGATCGAGTTGTATCGCATTGCTATCAACCAAAACACGTGGCGTAGAGGATGAATCACATGGCACGGCTACACTGCTACCGGACGAATTAAGTTGGAAAAATGCAAATAAAGTTGATTGTTTGGAATTAAACATATTGAGATCACACACCGATTTTCAATTATACTGCGATTTTTTATGTTGCAGAATTTAGTTGGCGCTCCGAGAAGACAGTCGTAGGCATCACATGATCGAACAGGTGGGACGTCAGCAACGATTAATCCCGTGCGCACTTCCTGGCGGTTAAACAGTGTTCTGCAGTGGGGAAAACTGTTTTATTCCACCAGCAGCAGGAGCGACTCAGCTTGGCCTTGAGCGACTGCTAAGCATCTGTGACGTCAGCTCCACTCTTTCGCACGCTCTTTCGTGTGAATGAACAACGGGGTCGGTCTAAAAAAAATAGAATGCTTTTCTGCCTAGGGAGGTATGACTTCAGAGTTTGGACGTTCGGATTTCGTATTAAAATATACTTGCCCGTCTTACAAATGAAGAAGCTTAAGGTGTAAAAAAAATAGTGAAACAATATTATTATTTTATACACCCCCTGCTCATGACACATTCTTTCCACTTTGCTTTCAAACAAGCAAAACAAATTCCTTCTTAGAAAAAAAGAAAGAAAGAAAAAAAAATGGAAGGCTGCGTCACGAACTTTGTTTAGAGGCTTCAGGCCGACATAATACTGGCCCGAAGCCGTGCTTTTTTCCCCACTTAGCTTTCAAACATGCAAAACACATTCTTTCTTAGAAAAAAAAAAAAACTTTGTTCAGAAGCTTCGGGCCAACGTTATCCTAGCTGGGCGCCGTGCTTTCTTTCCACTAAGTTTTCAAACAAGCAAAACACATTCCTCCTCCTTAGAAAACAAAACAAAGAGGTGAGTCATGATCACGGCAAAAGAAGCACGCCAGGCCTACATAATCCCGGCGCAGCGCCGTGCTTTCTTTCCACTTAGCTTTCAAACAAGCTAAACAGGGAGGGGTGGAGAATTTAAGAAAAGCTGCGTCACGAACTTCATTCAGATGCTTCAGGTCGACATAATCCCAGGCCACGGCGAAAGAAGCACGCCGGGCATTTTTTTTTTCACACTTTGAAACAAGCAAAACAAATTCCACCACCTCAGAAAAAAAAAAGAGACAAAGGACTGTGTTACAAACTTTGTTCAGAGGCTTTTACATTGATTATTTACAAAATAAGTAAAACTTTCTTAATAACAGCGAAAATCTGAATATCCATAATTTTTTGTTAGTCACCCGTAATCCCAGGGGAAATCCGTAATAATTGCGGAGATTCCGTAATTTTTGGCATCTTCCGTAGGAAGAGGTTTCACGAGAACTTCGATTCTTGAACGATCTCAGAAAAGCGGGAACGCATTCGGGTACATTTGCAAATTAAAATAGAGTTTCTGGCGATGACGTCATGGATAGAATCAAGCAGATAGAATGCAGAGTGGCAATTTCCTGCAAGACACGGAAAGGGCTGCAGGAGTTTCCCTAAAGCACGAAGTAGGCGGAGCTTTCACTTTTGAGCTGCGATGCTCAAGTGACTGACATCCCATCCATTGTTGACAGCAGTAAACGACAGGGCTTAGTAAACGAATTGAGCTCCTGACTCCACCCTCCAACATTTCTTTTTGCCCCCAGCGCCTGCTCCAAAAACAACACTTTCAGCTAGAAAGCGCTTAGTTCTTTTACTCCACAAAACAGCAGAATCGCGGAATTCCGCTTTTCCAAGGATTTTTCTATAGAACGACGACCCCCCCCCTAAAAATTCCTGAAAATGTTCTCTTCATTTTTGCAATGCCCTCGAGAATGACCAAAATGATGCCAAAAAAAAAGCGGAAGAATCTCATGAATGCTCGGTGCATTATCCTGCTGGTACCAACAAGGCTCGGTTCCACAGTATTGCCCCAGAGTTGGCAAGGCGTAACTGTCCAGAATATCGAGGAGACAGCTGGTCAACAGGTTTGTCCACGATAACCAATGGGCCAGGACCATACCACAAAAAACGCCCCCACATGTGTACACTGCTAGCTCCAAACTTGACAGTAGGAACAGTACACTGTGGTAAATAGCGTTCCCCCGGCTGCTGCCATACCCACAAACGACCATCAGACTGATGGATCGTGTATCTGGATTCATCAGTTCATAGGACCTACAGTGTTATTAGAAATAAATCTTCTACTGGCCCAATGGACCAATAGAATTTTCAAACCACTGGTCCACCAAAATGTCCATTGGTCCATTAAAAAAAAAAAAAAAATTGAAGGCATTTACAATATATACAGAAAACGTGTCATTTCAATGCAATTATTTTAAATATTTGTTTTTAAACCTATCATTAGTTTGCAGCCTAAAGAGAAAACCATACAGCAAGGTAAAAGAAACAGAAATTCATTTTTTAACTTGTGACAAATTAGGAAAAAACAAACTTACTGGCCATCCAGGCAAGTAAAATCTATAGTTCAGAGACCCTATGGAAGTTTTACTGGCCAATGGCCAGTGGACCACTGGGTAATTCAAATGCTGAACTGTTTCTATTGATCTATGGTCCACGATAAATGTTCTTTACACCATGCTAAACGACGAGTTGCATTCCGAGTGGAGATGAAAGGCTTATGAGCAGCCGCACGACCACGGTAACCCATGGAATGAAGTTCTCTGCAAATGGTACGTGTACATACCGAGGTTCCAGCATTTTTAGTCATCTGTACACTGAGGTCTTGTGCAGTACTTTGTCGATTAGCTGTAACGACTCTCCTGAGGCTTCGACGTCCTCTATCACTGATTTTCTTTGGTCTGCCGGTACGTTTTGCTGCTTCAGGCACGCCATGTGTTTTCCACTTATCCAGTACATCCAAAACAGTTGACTTGGGTATGTTTCAACGCTTCTCTGTTTTTCTTATGGACAACCCACTAATAACACCCAACAATCTTTCCTTTCTCAAAGTCAGTTCTCTCTCGCCACAAAATTTTCACTCAACCTTGCAGTACGATGTGATCGCGGCCAGCTGCAGGCTTATTTTTATACCGTTTGCAGCTGTACCGCACATCTTAATAACGCAGCGGATCCATTCATTTGCTTTTGAAGGGGTGTTCGTTGACTTTTGTCAATATACGTAGTGTATATATACACTGAGTGGCCACTTTATTATAACCACTTGACAGTTTTAAGCAAATGAGCTATGGCTGCACGCTGTTGCCACCAGAGGGCGAGGCTAGTATAAAAAGAGAAAGCTTAGTGTTTGCGTAAGTAGTAGAAGTGATTTTAGGGTGACGAGATGGGTAAAAAATTTGATTTGGCAGACTTTCAACGTAGGATGATTGTAGGAGCTTGGAGCCACGGAGTGAGTATCACCGAAACCGCCGCATTCATGAAATGTTCCAGAGCAGCTGTTGTTTAAGTGTTTAAAGACTGGACTTTCAGCCAAAAACTAGGTCTCTACGTGCAATGTGTGGTCGTCATCGACTAGTGACTGCTCGGGCGGAACGGAGAGTGTCCCGACTGGTGACAGACAACAGAAGGGCAACAGTGCAGCAAATTACAGACCATCTTAATCAAGGATCCCCTCAAATGATCTCTGCATGCACTGTTCGTCATACACTGCATCGGATGGGATATGGCAGCCGAAGGCCTGTTGAACACCTTTGCTGTCTGCAGTTAACAAGAGAAAACATCTCCAGTTCGCACAGGAACACAAGGATTGGACAGTCGATAATTGGAAACAAATTATGTGGTCCGATGAATCACATTTTCAGTTGCACCATGCCGATGGCCGAGTGACGATTTGGCAGAAACAGCACGAAAGCATGGACCCCAAATGCATTGCTACAACCCTTTAAGCTGGTGGAGGCAACGTTATGGTTTGGGGAATGTTTTCCTGGCATGTTTTGGGCCCTTTAATTCGTGTTGATCAACGTCCGACTGGCACATCATATCTAAACATTGTTGCGGACCAAGTGCATCCTGTCATGTGGATGGTTTATCCCAATGGTGATGGCGACTTTCAACAAGATACTGCGTCCTGCCATAGTGCTCGTATTGTACAGGATTGGTTTCAGGAACATGCAGGTGAGTTTACTTTGCTTAGGTGGCCCCCACAATGTCCAGATCTCAACCCCATCAAGAATTTGTGGGATGAAGTTGAACGAGCCATCAGACAGCTGGATCCACAACCCTGCAATCTCACCACACTCCTGGAAAGTGCTAATCATCAAGCATGGTCTCAGATTTTTTTTTTTTTGATCGGAGGTTTAACGACCACCATGAGCAACTCAATGGGCTATAAGCAATCGCACGTCCCTAATTTAGGGTCACTGGTTCCAGGGAAGGGAGTGAGCCAGTGCCGTAAGACAAACACAACATCCATGCCTCACCGGGATTCGAACCCGGATCCAGGTCAGACGAATGATCAGAGGCCATCGCTTAGACCACTGCGCCACCGGCGCGGCGGTCTCAGATTCCACAAACCACCTATCAACATCTCGTGGAGTCCATGCCATGAAGAATAGACGCGGTATTAAAGGCAAAAGGTGGCCCAACGAAGTACTGAGGGGGTGGCCACTCAGTGTATATTAGGGTGTTCCAAGAAATAAATATTTGAATTTCTTTGTTATCACCCTCCCCTTTTTTTTTTTTTTTTTAGAATATACATAAATGTTGTTTATGCAAAATTTTAGCGCAGTCGAATATTATTTAGGGGCCGCGCAACACTATCGAACTTCTGTTGCAAATTAGCAGAATGGACAGATGAAAGATAATGTATATAATGCCATTGCTCTAAATAATAATACTGTAGAAAGGGTACAATGTCAAAAGTTTAACATCTCTACAAGTTAAACAGCGTCTGGTCAGTTAAAGAAATGAGATCTTCCCGCTTGTCCTGGCTTTCTCAGTACCCGCATATCGTAAGTGCAATCGAGCGTGATGAGTGAGAGGTTGCGCGAGCTTGTGCTCTGCCAATGCTCTACTGTTTTTGTTGCGCGAGTTTATCCGGCTAGCCTTATGTGGTATTGAAGTTATTTTATTGTTTTGAGACTGTGTTTAAAGATGACAGTTCCCGCTCCCTGTGTACAGACAAGATGCAATATGATAATTTACCTGCTAGGAACGTCAGAAGAGAGTGAAATTAAAGGAAATAAACTCCAATCTAATCTCGGCAAGTTCTAAGTACATTTTTTTACCACCATAAAACACTGAACAAGACTATCTGTGAGAGTTCACAAGCTGTGATAAGAGAAGTTGCATTATTTTGGTCAAAGGCCTGCATTCCCACTTGTGATGAACAACATTCAATTACCAAGCTGGAAAAACTTTTTGATAAGTGGAGCCAACTAAAGAAAAGTAGCAAACGAACGAGTTAAACTCAGCGTTCTAATGAAACAGCATTCGTTGATAAATTGGATTATTTGTTCGATATTGCACATGCTGATGACATGAGCATGTTACAATCAATGAAGACAGAGAATTCCTTCTTGGACAATGCGAAAAAGGTCGACAGGGTTGTATGATGGAACTCGATATAACTCTAGCTAAAAATGAAGCCAAAGTTGAAAAAAGGAAGAAGGCAGATGCTCAGAATCAAACGAGAACAGCAGTAGACGTCCACCACTGCTAATACGAGTCGATTGTCATGCTGGAAATAATTCCGCAGACAATGTAACCAGCGACGAACAGATGAAGATAGTAGAGATAGTGAAAATGCAGTATACCAAGTTGACCTAGTATACTGCTTTTTAAACGATTTCAACAGTCATGGTCAAAGATTGACCACTCTAATTCTGAACCCGGAGTGAGAAATGCTGAGGTGCTGGCAGCCATTCAGAGCGACATGCGATCAGTAATGGAATTTGCGCAAAGTCAACTTCTGATACCCCATGCACGAGAAAATTAGAGAGAGAAGCTAGACCTTGCTGCCATTTTTCTTGGAGGAACACCTCCTCGTGGTGTACGCTTTCGTGCTCCAGGAGCTATACACCATGCCAGATGGATGCTGAAGGTTCTTTACAGCTTCAAGCTGTGGGTGTTTCACAACCAGTTCAAACTTACAGTACAAGAAAGTAAAGAAGGTCTTTGTGACATCTGTATTTTTGTTGCGAAAGAATATCTGAGAGCTTTGTTCATAACACCCCTTTCCTTGCAAGCACCGAGAAATGACCTGTAACTTCTTCAGTGTTTTGTAGCATACAAAGAAGAAAACCCAGATATATCAACTGTGGCCATCGGCAAACTGTCACGACATCTTTGGTATCTCAGCGAGCATCTCGTAGCATTGCCTTTTTTCAATTCAGATGTTTTGGCGGAGGAAAAGCGAAAGATGGTAAAAGCCCTCCATGAACGATATGGTGAGAATGAACCACTGAAGCACGCAAGACTACAAAAGGAGGAAATTAACAACTAAGACGTTATCCGACTTTGTGACAAAAGACACAGACATGTTTTTTAGCCAATCATGCATCAACAGGGAGTTTCTGCAAATTGATCCTGACAGCCCCGGTGGCACAGTGGTCTAAGCGCTGGCTTATGACCATTCGTCCGGGAAGGGTCCGGGTTCGAATCTCGGTGAGGCAGGGATGTTGCGTTTGTCTTACGGCACTGGATCTCTCTCTTCCCTGGGACCAGTGACCCTAAATTAGGGATGGGCGACTGCTTACAGCCCATTCAGTTGCTCACGGTGGTCGTAAAACCTCAAGACAAAAAAAATCGCTCTTGAGCATTGGGAACTTCAAGATACCTACCAACGCGACTTTGAAATAGCAAAGAAACTGAGAGTTGTGAACGACAACACAGAGCGTGGTCCTTATCAACGCATTTGCTAAGACTATCGCAAAGGACAAAGAGCAGAAACAGTGTCTCATTCAAGTGGTTCAGGAGCATCAAAGAAAGTACCAAGATTGTAAGAAAAGTATCTTTAAGAAATAGTTTCAGAAATGAGGAGTGAGGTATTAAATATTTTATGTACTTGATTTGTCCTTAATAGTTTTTTCTGTAATATATATTTTAGGTTTTTATAGATATAAAAAAGATTTAAAGTAACTTTATAATTCATTACGCATGCTTGGCCATTTTCGTACATATTGCGAAATTTCAATGCAGCTGCACGACCTCTAAACATAAACCTATTTTACCGAAATTTTACACAGATTATCATTTCATATATTGTCACGAAATAACATGGTGAGGTCAACAAAAATACAAAGCTTATTTATATATTTATATATATGTAATGACTCTAGTGGCCCTACAGATAGGAAATCTAACTGCTGAATTACTAATGCTATGAGACAACTGTAAAAAGATAAGTTCTCAAACATCCACATAGTTCTTTTCTAATGCTGGGTGTCATTATTAATGACACCTAGCATTAGAAAAGAACAATGGGAAATGTAACACACATATTCAACTAACACTGAAATGGAACTGCTTGCATATCTTTTACCTCACTCTTACAAAAAAAAAACCAAAAAATACCTCTGCAGAGGGGATTCTAAATGGATATTCCCCTTACTTGCGCTCTCTCTCTCTCTCTCTCTGTCACACACACACACTATAAACTAAAAGTACTTGACCTCCAATGCCATAGCTTTAAAGCTTGCATTACAGAAATTCTAATAATTTTATTAGTACTGCATCTAATAACATGATCCCATAAAGTATGTAGATGGTCCGCTATAATATTAACATTACCAAGAATTACATATAATATCTGGTTTTACCCATTTTAAAATAGAACAAATCCTACTAGTCCATATATTCAATTTTGCTGAGAACAAATAACCTAAAGCTAGAATTGTTCTTACCTTTAAATTCATTTGGTGATGTTTCTCATGAAGACCTGTAACTAATAAATGCAAATTTTTGTTCTCATTCAATAATTCAGTATTTGCTTGTCTAACAGCTTCGTCTAAACTTGGAACATCATCTGTAACAGCATTAAAATAGTAATGATAAAATGAAATTAGTTAAATAACCCAATATACCAGAAACACAAAAATACACAGCACTTTTTTTATTTAAATGTCTGTTTCAGCAATTATACTAAACATTTAAAAAATGCCTTTCTATTTTACAACATAAGATCTTTCCCACTCCTAGAATGTTTCAAAGTTCTTCAAAAATATAAGTAGTGCATTAAGAAACAAAAATACATATTAAAGAAAAACTGTGAATACCAACTGTACTTAAAAAGAGAATAGGAAATTTCAATCAATATTACAGTGAATACTTGACACTATTTAACATTTTCGTTACTACACATACACTAAACATCTATTATTCTTCCTAAACATTACAAAAATGGACATGCTTTAATATTGATCCAAGTTTCCTTCAAACAACAGTGATTAGGAAATTGACAACAAAAACTGCAACTGTCTTCACTAATCAGATATGCACTTTGTGTCTTACACATAAACCAATAAGCACCTTTTGTTTCTAAATTCTATTTCAAGACCTTTAAATCTACATACCAAACATGCAACACTGTCATTGTTTTTTTTTTCCTGAAGATAAAAACCGGACTTCCTCTTTGAAAAACCCTACTTAATCTAAAAACAGTACTTCTTATATTTCTCATAAAAAATTCTAAAAATATAGTTCACACAAAAATTTGATGCATAAAAAATCAAAATTTTGTAACATTTTATTGAGACATCACATTCAAAACTTTTGTTTTAAATACTTGGAAAGCACAAACTTTGGACGCAATGATAAAATTACAGAAAATGCACATTACACAGAAATAGAGACTGTTTTACAAACACCTCTATCAACACTGAATAAGAATTCGACTTGTGTCTTGAACAGAATCCCCATCTTGTAATTAGTAGCTCTAATGTACTGCTAGACATGAAGCAAAACTAAATGATTCTCACCACAGGTAACAACATGATCTATTATTCTTCCTTTTGTTATCTCAAGCCTGTGTACTAATATGGTCACCTAATTCTTTTTTTTTTTCCCCCACACACTATGTGAAAAAAAAATGAATTCTTCTTGCCAGAGAACTTTCTCCATCTTTTGCTGCCCTCTGCAATATCTGCTGCTAACACACACATAGATTTCTCACTCATAATAACTGATTCCATATCTTCAACTCATCTTGTACTAAGTCTGTATCTTCGTTTGCAGCTGGTACCACAGAATTTAACACACGTTTAAGCAATCTCTTATCTCTAATTCAACACACATGTCCATACCACATCTCAATATGTTCTCAATAACATTTTTCTCCTACAGAAAAAGTATCTAACTTAGTTCAAATGTCTGCATTTCTAATTCTGTTTTGCCACTGAATTCATTTATTTTCCCCTAGTAGATATTCCTTTCACCATTCTCATGTCCTTGAAAACCTTCTACTTGCACCAAATTCTCACTGCCATAAAAAGGAGGGTTGGTATAAATAATATATTTGACCCCTATCACCACTCCACCCCCTAAGCTATACTGTAAACAGTATGATTAGTTATCCATCTAACCCCTTTCTTGGGGGAAATATTACACAGCTGACAACAGAATCCTTGGTTTACCTTTTTTCGTTCAATTAGATTACTTCACCCTATGACCTTAGTTCTAAAACCTTTTTCTAAAGAACCTCAAATTGTTGGACCCCAAATCCCAGTCATGTGAGACTATAGTCCACTAAGTGTTCTACAGAATCAAATACAACTCCAATAAAAACCCATCTGGAATGTGTGAAGAATGCAGATGTTCTGCATTCTTTTTGTAATGTATGGAAACTTACATGTCAAAATAATGAATGATATAGTGTTTACTAAGAAGAATTACTTAGCCCAAGTCACTGGACAAAAGATTAAAAGAAAACCAAGGAGGTTGTAGGAAGGTCCAATCTAGGAATCTTTAAAGGAGAAGAACATGAATATAACAAATGTACCTGAAAATCTAGTTGTATGCCAAGAATGCTGCAAATGGAGACCTTTGATTTGTCAATTAAAATTTGAATATCATCCTTTGTGGAGAAAATCTCTTGAACTTCAGAAACTTAATGATATTGATGAATGCATGGATAAGTATATAACTTCATGTTAAATACCATTAAATTAATACTTCAAGCATGTTTTATATTTTTGTTAATCTAAAACAATAACTTCCTTTGTCTCTACATCTGTCCCATTGTTGTGGTGCAGTGGAAAGTTGTCACCATAGCAGCAACCAAGACAGAAATATTTGTGACGTCATGCTTAGCTTTTTGTGTTTTTGTGCAGGTGACATCATCACCAACACACACATATTGATTTTTCAGAGCTGCTGGTGTGACGTCATCCTTTTTTTTTTTTTTGATTGGAGGTTTCACTACCACTGTGAGCAACTCAGTGGGCTATAAGCAGTCGCCCATCCCTAATTTAGGGCCACTGTCTCCAGGGAAGGGAAAGAGCCAGCGCCGTAAGACAAAAACAACATCCATGCTTCACCAGGATTCAAACCCGGACCCATCTCAGACAAATGATCAGAAGCCATCGCTTACACCACTGTGTCACTGGGGCAGCCCAAATCATTCCAACATGTCAGAGATGCATTATGTGTCACGCAATCAACTCCTTAGAAACAGGATAACATTAAGTCAGGAATTTTGGTTCTACTTGGTCGTTCATAAACACAGGGGTGTTAGTGCCCCTACCATGTTTCGGAGCAATTCTTGGAGCAAGACAATATGCAATTTGGAGCGGAAACGTTGGGTTTTGGAGCGAGAAAATTTGCATTTTGGAGCAGCTAATGACAGTATTTTTAATTGTTTTAAGTCCATGTTGTGCTTTAAGTTATGTTTATATACTGAATTACCATTATTTTATGAACTATAAAAAAATGTTATATTTCAGGTTTGTTGACATTTTACTACTTCTCTTACGACAGTTAATTAGCATTTCTGTCGTTCCTACAGTGAGATAAATGGGAAAACAATTATACTACCCACGATTTATTGAAAACAACACGACCTGAAATATTTTAAGCGTGGGATTTTCTTCTGAATGCATTTGCTTCACTGTAACACGAATAGGATGCTGCTGTGTCCAAGAACGGTTGCTAATGTTACTGAACGCTTGCAAATATACACTTAGGAAGAAAAATATGTAATTACTGTTTGTTGTTTGGTTGGTTTTTAGCAGCATATTTTTTGAGATTCATGGCATTCAGGTGAAAATACATTATTTCTGAAACCAACCAACTGGCAAGCCACGCGTACATGGTTTTGCGTGTGTATGACAAACTTTTAAGGTTTTCTGAAGGAAAGCGTACCTTCGATATAAAAGGAAAACTAATGTAACATTTAATAATCAAATTGTAAAATCACCTTTCAGCAGTTGCTGAAATAGATAGTCTTCATACTATGTTTTTCATCCAGTAATTATCAATGTCAAATGTTCGTTATTGCCGTGAACAATTACAACTGGAACCAAAACTATAAGATAACAGTGAGATTTAGTAAAGTTGGTTAAATAAAGGCTGCTTCCATAGCCCCCTCCTTCAGTAGTAGTAGAATCAGTTTATGACTGTTTTGTTGCTGATGTCTGAAAGAGCCACTGCTCGTGCATACTTGGGGTCCTGCATGTATGGACATTAAGCAGACGACTGCGAGTTAGTGAATAGTTCAACACACCTTCCATCTGGAAAAAGAAAAGTGTGAGGGTGAAGATGTTCCCCAAGGTAGGTCAAAATGAGAAAAAGAAAACCTCTTAAAAATTCTGCTCCCTGAACGTACAGGGCAAAATTCAGACTTTAAGTAAGAACCAAAAGATCAGTATTCCTGATAATTGATTACAAGTTATGCAATATAAACAATCCTTTCATTTATCCATAGCGTTTGTGAGTGATTTTAATTAACATACCTGAGACTGACGAGGGAAAAAAACAAAGCTGTACTTTTTCAATTTGGTGAAAAATTAAACTATGCAGTGAGAAAGTGTGAATATTACGAAGTGTGCTTGAAGCTATGTCTTTCAAAAATAAGGTGGTTTTGAAAGACATAGCTTCAAACAGTTTTTTTTTTCCTGGTTTTGTTCTTGTACTTGCTATAACATTAGCTCTGGTTTCCTCTTGCATGCAAACCCTACTTTCTTCTCAGCAAGTTCCACAGCCATGTTTGTCTTTTGTTGACTCTGCCACTCCACAGCATCCACTGTTTATTTTTTTCTGCTGATAGTTTTACCTTACCATTTTTCTTTGTTACTTTTCTTTCCTTTTTTTTTTTTTTAGTCCCTCAAATGACAATTTTATCAATCATGCTTAAAGAACTTTCAGCCTGAGAACCATGAATTCTGATATCAGAGCTTTCACTATTTTAGATAAATGGTGTAATTTTCAGAGAATGAATACTTTTTTTTTAACACCATGCATCAATTCTTACAAATTTCCAAACTTAGTCACTTCCATTTTTGGAAATTTCCCCCACCCTTATCAAGCTAAAATACACACACATGTATGAGGGTGATAATATTTAACAACTACATAGGAGTGGGAACTTCGCGGGGAGGGGGGATACTCTTACGGAAGAAATCTTCGCTCCATCTGACTTCCGTTTTTGGAAATTTATTCAACATTTTCAAGCTGAAATAGAAATATTTATGGAATAAAATGATATCTAACAATACTGGGTAGAGGAAACATCGCAAGGCAAAAAGGAAAAAAAAATATGATTACGAGAGAAATCTTGCCTCCGTCTACTTTCCGTTTTCGAAGGATGAAATTCCGTCCTCCGACGGAGAAAACGACCCACCACCACCAATCCTCCCACAATTTCAGTTCAGTTGTGCATCGATCTCGTGAATGGTCCAAATGATAACAAAAAAAAAAGACGGAATTCTTCGAATCAGCGTAAGAATCTCATGGCCGAAGATTACAGGGAGATTTTCGGGCGGCTTAACTTTCGTTTTCGGAAATCGTGGCCTACAATTTCAAGCTGAAATTATGCAATGAAGAAATTATATTTAACAACAATACTGAACAAAAGCAACATCACGAGAGAAAAAATACGAATACGGGGAAATGTGCACTCCGTTTAACTTCAGTTTCCGAACGTTTAAAAAGACAAAACATCTCCCCCCCCCACGCCCCCATACCCCAAAAATTTCTTTACTTTTGCATCGATCTCGAAAAAAAAAAAAAAAGGACACTTCGCGAATCTGCGGAAGAATCTCACGTACGAATTAACCACTGAATCGATTTCGAATGTTGTAAGATTACGCTAAAATATATATGACCAGTAAATTTTAACTTTTGGCGCAAAATTGGCGCAGATTTCGTCAAAATCGCGATTTTTTCAGCAGAATGGCGCAAGAACAACGTTTTCGCGCGGGCTGGCGCAGGTCTGACAGCCCTGTAAACGACATACAGAATTTTTCATTTAGAATCCTATCGTATGAAATTTAAAAATTATCTATGCAAACCTAAAATGATTATTTTACTTTTTTTTTCAATAAACCAAAAAATTTTAAGAATATAACTCCATTTTTTTTATTGAAGAATATCAGTAGGTATTCTTTTATTTATATTAAAAGAAAAAATGAAAAAGAAAGAAAAAAGAAAAGGAAAAATACTGTTTGTGCTTCTGCGCATGAACTACCATAACATTTGCAACTGCGCAATTCTAAGTTTCTGAAAATGCTTTTAGTATTTAACACTTTTTTGCTATCTGGCAACAGCAGGAACAAGTGAACGTAGTTGCTTGCAGACCTGCCAACTTTCAGAAACAGAAATCCGTAAAAAAATTTAATCGATATATTCGATGAAAATTTTAATCGATATATTCGATTAAATTAATTGTCGCGCATTTTGATTAGATGTACCGAACATATCGATTTAAAAACGATGTTACCCAAATGAACTATCAACTTTTATTGAAGTGACTACAGATGTTTAAATTTATTGGCACGCTTATATCGATTAAAATAAATTCTATACATAATTTATGCTATCATTATGATCTATAAAGTGATAAAAATTTAATTTTACAGAAGTTTGCATCTAAAGGGAAGGATGTTCTACCCTTTCAATGGGATCATGTCCCACGCCGTCATGAAACATACTAAAATATTTTCAAAAACGAACCATTTTCATGTTAGGTTTTTTTCTTACGGACACACGGACGATGAGACACTCAATTAAAAAAAAATTAAATAAGTAAGAGTGACTGAGATACACTAACTGGTAAATTATGTTCAACTAAAAATGAAGTGAACAAACATTTTGTACGAATCGCATTCAGTTCATTATAACTTTTAACAAAGGAAGTTAATTTCGTTATTTTTTTCCCCACGCAGTCAACGTTATATTTATGCTTTTCACTAGAAATATGATTTGTAATATCATTCCTTCCACCATGCGAAATGTTGAAATTGCATCGGCACATAGCGCGAAATGCATATTTTCCTTTTTTGAAGATTTCGCAATACACAGGAATTCCGCACAATACGAATCACAGGATATTTGATAGTACTTTTTTTTCCCCTTTTATATTGCTGCTCATAGCGAATCACTAATACTAAATTTATTACCACTCGGGGAAAAAAATGTAAGTAAAAACTGCTATAGTAGAGGAAAAAATACCGATTACAGAGTTATCTGATTCGAGCTCGTCAGCTAGGAAAGCAGAGAGCAACTGAAAGGTTCTTTCATCTAGAAACAAAGGTTTAGGTTTTAGTTACGAATGTCATCCTCTGGGGTCGTCCCCTTCCTCCCCATCATTCCTCACAAGCGGATCGATGCCTTGTCTTTTACTAAATCCGACCCCTTTAGTGGCATCCGTTATACTTCCAAATGGCACTGATTTTATAGTTCTGTCTTCTCTTCCTGTCCTACCCCCTCCCTTCATCTTACCGAATAGAGCTTCTCTAGTCATTCCTTTTAAAAACAATCTGGGCCCATCAACGTCTGAACCAACCCCTCTAATGTAGTAAACTAACACAATGTGTTTTGCCGGAACAAAACCAACTGTCTTTTACATCAGGCATCAGGGGAACGATACAGCCACTTCGTCGGTGACATCCTCCCCATCTCGTCCCCTACTCCCTTTGTGGTGCAGTCACGGCATAAAACGTTTGAACCGGGATTTTAACTCCGATCTTATGTCTCTGCAAATTAAAAAAAAAAAAAAAAAAAAAAAAAAGGCCTAACATGACAAAATGTAGAATACACGTATTCTGTTTTAGAAAATGAAAATCTCTAAATATCACAGAATTCGGTTTGATAGAAGCCAATGGCGCTTTCTTTTTCAAACAGATAAAAAAAAGTCTATACTTCCTCCCTAGATTAAACTCGTGCTGTCAAAATCTGGTTATTTTAAAATTCAGAGTTGTTTACTAAAAGTCCAAAATTTCATACCTACAAAAAAAGTGAGGGTTTGCAAAGGCAACAGTGTTCTCCACGATACTTTACTGTTTTCTTTACGAACCCCTTAGTATGAATTAATTGATATTTTGAGTGTTTTTGCTTTATTATAGAACATTTTTTGTGCCTGTTAATTTCTAAATTAAAAAGCTGCCACACACGCGTTGTTTTATAATTAAAAATTCTATCCAAATCGGTCAATTTCCACGGAAAATATTGTGCTAAAATTCTGAAACGCAAGCGAACAAATCTCGCGCATGTACTACTGCACTGTCCCCGTGAATGCTGATAGCAACCATTTTCAATAGGATAGGTCCACTATGGGTGCTGAACAAGCATACCCAAACTTCATCACAATCCTGCTTTGATTTTACGCAAGTCATCACGCAAAAGGGCGGAAGAATGAATCCCGCTCCTATGTCTTGACCTTACCTTTGACCATTTTTTTTTTTTGATTGGAGGTTTAACGACCACCGTGAGCAACTCAATGGGCTATAAGCAGTCGCCTGTCCCTAATTTAGGGTCACTGGTTCCAGGGAAGGGAGAGAGCCAGTGCCGTAAGACAAACACAACATCCATGCCTCACCGGGATTCGAACCTGGACCCCTTCCGGACGAATGATCAGAAGCCATCGCTTAGACCACTGCGCCACCGGGGCGGCAATTGACCATTTTCAATAGGGATTAGATGAATTAGTATGTACCCCAACATATTAATTTCATTGAATCCAGCCAAGACATTTTTATGAATGTTACCGAGCGATGAACAAAGCACGGTTGGAAAGCGAAAGCGTAGAAAACTTACTGACTAACGGACCAGCAAAATAAATCATTGCTGGAGCAGCACTGGCTCGAATGAACATTGGACTCACTTTTTCTTTTTCTTTTTTTTTTTTTTTTGGTTTAACTTCCTCTTATAGTAGCATTCTTTCGTTAGGTCAAATTTATTGCCAGAGAAGAAGTTACGAAACCATGCATGCCCCAATGCATTTTTAATTTCACAAAACTGGCAGTTTTTGCTTAATTTTGTCATGTTGGGTATCGATCTGGGCTTAAAAATTCCACAGATTTAAAATCCGTTTGATTTTTTTTTCTACGATAACTACGTTCTGAGATAGCATTTTGAACTGGGAGGAATAAAGATAAACGACACCTCCAACGCAGACACACCCCACGCTGGCCTTCTGAGAAGTTGCGACTCGGGAGATGAACAATGCATTATCTGAAAAGAAAGGCAGGGGGAAGCAGCTTGCACAAGGGAGGGAGAGAACCAAACCGAAGGTTAAATAAGCCCAGCTGGTTGGTGTTCTAGTGTTTAAAAAAAGGCAAAACAATAACCTAAAACGTGGGAAAACTGCAGCAAAATGTTCCCAAATAAACACATGTAACTAAAAACTTATTCGTAACTTACATCAGCACTTTACTTTGAATGGATTAAGTTTTAAAAAAAAGTTTTAATAGAGGGTGTAAAATCATCAGAAAAAGAAAAAAAGTCTCAGAGAATTGCCAAATCCGTAAAATTAACATTTTGCCCCTAAAACAAGTCACATTTCCGTAAATTTTACGGGTAAACCGTAAAACCTGGCAGGTCTGTGCTTGCCATCTGCATGAACTTTTTATTTTACAATAAACGAAACAATGCACTTTAGAGCCACTACCCATTTTTTGAGGGGTTTTGAAGGACAGGAACCACTGACAAGGCTTGCTTTCTAACGATTTCACATTAAAAAAAAAAAAAATGTCAGAAACATTGCAACTGGCTGCTGTTATTTGTTTTTGATATTTCATCAGCTGGTCCCTCAGGACTGGAAAGATGCTATCTTTGTTCTTTTGTATAAGGGAAAAGGTGATCAGACTGACTGCAAGATCTATCATGGTACTAGCCTACTACGTGTGCCAGGGAAAGTGTTTGGTTAGGTCGCTATTGAAAAAGTACGGGGTCTTACATCAGAGAAAGTGTGGGATGTTCAAAGTGGTCTTATGCCTGGTAAGGGCTGCACTAAGCAAATTTTTGCATTACACATGATGATTGAAAAGTATCTGGCTGTTGGTATGAAAGTTTTTGCTGCCTTCATAGATTTAGAAAAAGCTTATGACAGAGTAAATAGGACACTTTTGTGGAAGACATTCAATGAATACGGTGTTACTGGAAATCTACTTAATAGTGTAAAAGCCATGTATGCTGGCAGTAGAGCTTGTGTATGAGTGAATGGTGTTTTATCAAAATGGTTCTCTATTGGTGCAGGAGTCAGCCAAGGTTGTGTAATGTCACCATGATTGTTTAATATACACTGAAGTGCCACAAAAACTAGTACACCAGTCAAATACTTGGTAGGTCCCCCACGGCAGGGCAGAACTGCAAAAATACGACGGGGCATGGACTCCACTAGCTTCTGGAAATATGCTGTAGGCAGTGCACACCATACTTCCTGCAGAGCGTTCGACAATTCAGGTGTAATCCGAGGTCTCGGATTCCTGTGTTCGATAGCGCATTGCATGGCATCCCAAATGTGTTCTATCACGTTCAGATCTGGTGACTTGGGTGGGAATGGAAACACCCCAAACTCAGATGAATGTTCCTCTAACCATAATGTGGCGTCCCGACACTTGTGTGGAGGTACACCCAACCCATCAGCATGAATGCAGGACATGAACGGGTGTACCTCGTCAGAAAGTATGCGCACATAGCGTTGGCCAGTCAGACGTTTGTAGACGTAGCAGGGGTCCCAGTGAAGTCCAGCTAAGCACACCCCATACCATTATGGACCCCCCCCTCCCCCAGCCGGTACAGTTCCCTGTTGACAGGTAAGATCCATGGCTTCGTGGGGTTTGCGCCACACACAAATCCTTCCATCTGCCCGATACAGTTGGAAACGCAACTCGTCTGACCAGGTTACTTGTTTCCAGTCATCAAGTGTCCAGTTGGGGTGTTGCCGTGCCCAAGCGAGGCGCATAGCTGTGTCGTGCACCCATGAAGGGCACTCGAGTTGGCCGTCAGCTCCGAAGCCCATATCGTGCAGGGTACGTTGCACAGTCCGGACGCTGATGCTTGTTGAGGCTCCAGCATTGAATGCCGATGATACCTGCAAGAGTGCTGCATGCCTATTGCGTGAAACGATTCTTGACAGCCGACGATGGTCACGTTCACCCAATGTCTTTTTACAGCCACACTGGTATCGTAGGTTGGAGGTTTTGCCATAATTCTTGTAGTCACGGTACACGCTTGCAATGATCGTCCGTGAAAATCTGAACTTCGTTTCTACCTCCGAAATACTATGGCCCATCTCACAAGCGCCAACTATGACACCGCGTTAAACATCGCAAAAAAATTGGATGTATATCGCTTATATACTCACTGGCGGACGCAACCGAGTACGTGCATAGGGGACATTGCTATGTATTTTGCATAAGCTCGTCTGTACCAGTTTTTCTGGGACTTCGGTGTATTTATGGATGCGCGATGACAAAATAGATAATACTGGCTTATATCTTGGTGATATCTGCGTGTGCAGATTGCTGTATGCTGATGACACTGTCCTGTTGGCAGAGAGCAAAAGTGAGTTGCAGAGTATGTTGTCCCGGATGTACGAAGTTTGCACGAAATTCAAACTGAGTATAAATAAGGGAAAAACCAAAGTTATGGTTTTTGAGAGAGGAACTGGCAGCGCTGAATGTAATGTAAGTCTAAATCGCAAAGTGAGTGACCAGGTGAATGAGTTTGTGTATTTAGGAAGCATGGTTGACAGAGAGAACAAATTGGATGGTGAAATTAGTAGGCGAGTGAATTCTTCATTGAAAGTCATGGCTGCTCTGGGAGGTTTTCACAGGAACGATGGGTTCTCAAGAGTGTATGGAAGTGTAATTGTGTCCTACTCTGATGTATGGCAGTGAAACCTGGGTACTACAGAAAAAACATAGGAGTCGTTTGTGTGCTGGGGAGATGCGTTACTTATGGGGGGTTTGTGGTAAGACACGCGCTGATCATGTGAGGAATGAAGATGTGTTGCATATGTGTAATGTGGGGCAAAATGTTGTTAGTAAGATGGAGAATAATATTCTCAGGCGGTTTGGCCATGTTGAAATAATAAGTGATAAGGTGCTGACTAATGAAGCTCGAGTTGTGTGTCAAGATTGCTGTAAATGGATAAGTTTGATACTACAACAGTAAGTAAATAATCAGTTAAAAATTTTGTATGTATGGATGTACTAATTTTTTATTGTGCTTTATTTTTAAGATGGAACATTGCATTTTAAAGGCTACTGAGAGCCTGCATTGTATATAATTTATGACTACAAACTTGTGGTGTTGAATAAAGTAAAAATATCAATGTTTACCACAATCAATGATTTATTATATATCGACTATTCGCAGAGCTTCTGGCTCGGCTTCATCAGGACGAATGGAAGAAGTCCACAATGATTTCAGTGCATTGCTAAATTTCGGTGCTGATGCACTTGCATGCACCTGGGAATCATCATCACTATTGTCACTGGAGATGCTCTCATTGCAGTTTTTGTTCTGTCATCTTATCTAGTCATACGTTACAACTTCACCAAAAACTGTGTGGCAATTGACGTAATCTTCAAAGCTAAACTCATCTTTAATTAAAGAATTCCAGTAAGAGTGCATAACACTGACTTTTTGGGTAGTACAGTGAATCTGGAAGCCCACATGCCAATGTCAGATATTAAAATCCAGCTTTTGCGAAACTATGGAGCATTGTTTCTGATGAAACCGCTGACGAAACACCCATTGCTTCCAATACCTTCAATGTAAGTGTTTTGACGTCAGAAATATTTTCAAAGGGCAAGCTGCACCAATTGTTGTTGGAAAAAAATTTAAGACATCTGACTATTCCCTAAATCTATTGGTTGAAGACAAGTCACGAAATTTGGGGCCAAAAATACAACTTCAATGTTGTTCACATCTTGTGGGTGAGCAGGACAACAATTAATTTGTATACCTCTAATACAAACTATACTTATATCGTTGTTCAATTTTCGCTAAGTTGCGATGAACATACTTTTTACGTGGCTACGATATTCAAATTCGGTTGACATTAAATGTCCGTAAATACTGTTTCACACGTTATATAAGTTCAGCTATCGGGAGTTTGCAAAAGGACATTAACGTAGTATTGGCAATTGAAGTCAAGCATAATAATAATAAGTATCTATACTTACAATATTTAAAGTGGCTGTAGGTGTTTCATATGTGCGTCATCCAAGAATGTGAATTCTTTCAATTGTGAAGTTAAAATTCATGATATTGTAAAATCTGCGCCAGATAAAATTAAACACGATGAATTTTTTACAATGCAAAAAAATTCCTTTAACATCGATGAAATAAGAAACTGAATTAAAACCTTGTTGAATTTTTTTAAAAACGAACTACAATCCTGAAGAGGAGACTATCTTGACCTCGAAGCATCCTGATATATAATGAAAACCAAAGATGAATTATACTTTTGCCAAAACCTCAAAAATAAACAATCTTGAAAAAGAAAATACAAACATACAAAACTCCCGAATGCGAAGCACCAAACTAGTTTCTGCTACAATTTATAGCCATCATCAGTGGTAGGTGCACGGACAATAGGATCACCGCACTCACTCGCTCAGGTATGCAGTCTAACCCCAATGTATGTTCAGCCCTGTCGTGTAGATATTTGCGCATCATGATTTAGGTTCAACTGCACATATCAATGGTGTCGCCATCTGTAGTCAAACAAAAAATATACTAGTAGCTCTTACGTAGAAATATTCAACTGTATTTTTTTAAGTAATATTTGATGTCACATGTTTTTTGTTAATATTTTTCCTCTTGAAATGTTTCCTCTCCTGTTCAATAAGGTACCTCCATGCAAAGTGAAGCTCCACTGGACTATTAACGTTACAGTTGTATCTTTTGGTTTTCTCAATGACTACAGCCTCGGAGGTTAGAATCTGGGCATGTGATCTATGTGATGTTAGAATTTTTGTGTTAGTCCAATCAGGAGTTACATGATTTTTGATACAATGTTGTATTAATGAAGTTTTTTCATCTTTTCTTGTCCAGTTCGTAATATGTTCATTTAATCTAGTCAAAAATCTTCTACGCGTACTTCCGACATATACTTTGTCTTTTTGGTTATCATCCGTAACTGTTGGAATGACATAAACACCAGATTTATTTAGAACTGATCTATTATTAGTAGTAGTAAGTATGCTTCCATTGTCAATAACTGTTTCTGCGATGTTAATATTGTTGTTGTAACATTCTTTTTTTAAAATAGTACTAATAGGAGGTAAGTATGGAAATTTTCCATAATATTGCTGTATTTCTTTTTTAATGTTATTATCGAAACGATGTATATTGGCCGTAATGTTGTTATATAAAGATTTGACTAATCCTTTACTATATCCAAATTCTTCTGCAGTTTTTTCAATCCATTTTAGCTCTTTGATCTCCAATTCTTTATTGGATGAGTGTGTCATTGCTCTTTTAATATAGAAGCGGAATGCTGCAGTCTTATATTTCCAAGGGTGTGTAGAATCTCTTGGGATAATTGCCTGTACATATGATGGCTTCCGGTATACAGAATATTCTATAATTCCGTTATCCTTTTGTATAGATATATCCAAGAAGTTTAGCTGGCCATTAACCTCAATTTCTTTACTAACCTGTATAGATTGATAACAATTGTTAAATTTAGCAATGAAATTATCCATTTCAAGATTGGAGTGCTGCCAAAACAGTAAAATATCATCTACATATCGGAGATATAAATATGGTAAGTATATATTAGAATGATCTAATATACAGTTTTCAATATCTTGCAGAACGACTTCGGCCAGTAGCCCTGAAATTGGGGATCCCATAGGGGCGCCATATTGCTGTTTATAAATTATCCCATTAAATGTGAAATAATTATTATTTGCAACAAAAGATAATGCAGATACAATACTGTTTCTGACTTTATCAGTAAGATTTTCTTCATCCAATCTGGAATTAATTAAGTCAATAGCGACATCTGTTGGAGTATTGGGATATAAAGAGATGACATCTAAACTGGCCATTGTGAAATTGGAGGTTTTAATTGTTTTTAACTTGTTGGTAACTTCAGTAGCATTAGTAATACTGGCTTCATGGCTATTGTAGAATGGTTTGATGTAGTTAAATAGTGCTCTCTCTAAGTTAATAGTAGGAGATAAATTCTTATTAACAATAGGCCTAATAGGTTCGCCAGTCTTATGTGTTTTTATTTTACCAAAAAACTATTCTCCTACTATACCCCCAATGTTCAAATGATTGAAATGTGCTGATGTTCATGGAATGAAATTGTTGATCAGCTATGATGACCGCATAAAAGTTCGGGAAGGGGGGGAGGAGACTTTTTTTTTTTTTTTTTTTTAGTTTATGCAACATTTTACATCACTCCAGTATTTATCTTGTCATCATCAACAATCGCAATGCAACTACCGCTTACGATTGCGGATATTGGCAACCGAAAATCTGCCATATCACTAAGGGATACAACAACACACAGTATCCTGTTACAGTGTATTGTAATTGAAAAAAAAAAGGATGTGGAAAAAAGAAACTTTCAAAAATTAAGATCATCAAGTCATGCGTTTCAAAAATCCGTTTTCCTTTATAACGTTTAAAAACATGTTTTTGCTTTTTTACCTGTAGTGTATAATAAAAAAACTATATTAATTTTTTTTTTATGGAATCAGACGTCCGTATATCTGATTGTCTTCATCTGAGTTCACACGTTAGCTACTGTGTACAAGTAGACCTATTTTTTCAGCTCAAAAATATGCAGTTTTGTATATATTCACAGTATAAGTCATTCCTTATTCCCACAGAACTGAATTCAGCATATGCAAAATGAAGAACATCAAGACACGCCCAACACCCGGTTTCTGATTGTCTGCTGTTTATATTCAAGAAATGCAAACATGGATCAATGGTGAAGCAACTATGATTTTTATTTATTAAAAAGAAAAAAAAAGGGGAAAAAAAGAGCCGTGAAAGCTGTAAAGCTGAAACGGATATTTCTCACCCCACCCCCACCCCACCCCACCCATGCACAAAAACATTCCGATTAGGATCAAACAACAGCATGAGGACGCGTTCACGCACACTCACAACCTTTGGAATGACCTGATGGAATGGCTTCTTTTCATTTGGCACATCACCATAAATCACCACCAGCAGCTCACTGAACTGTCAAGTTGCACCCTTCCTCCTTCACCCTAACTATAATAGAAAATGTGAAAAAAAAAAAAAAAAAAAACGCTCCCCAATTTTCGACAAAATTACCAAATTTACGTCATGATGTTACAATTTACTAAAATAAGTTTGTTTATCTGCTGAATATTGCTTAAATCCATTGAAAACTTTTTATTTACAGATGATTTTTTTATTAAAACAGTAACTCAAGACGTCTGAATAAAAATGTATGTTTGTAATTCAAATAGAGTCCATATCATCACAGAAAAAAATTTAAGGATCACTCTGTTTAAATAAACCATGGCATCTAAAAAAAATAATTCACTTGCTTTTTCCCATAATTTATAATTACTGTTTCTTTTTTTCAATCCGATTATGCAACAGAATTTTTTTTTTGCATCTGCTAAAGTTCCTAACGGAATTTGGCGAAATTTGCACTAGAACTTTATTGTGATGTATCTTAACCACTGTAAAAATTTTACTGTGTTATTTTCAAAATTCGGAAAAATGGATTTCTGAAAATTTTCTCCTAGTCCTTTTGAGCTGTGGAAGTGATAAACAGGTGTTTGCTTTCTTCCCAACCAAGGGCTTCAGATCAGCGCTCCCAGCTGTCAATCAACCGTTGCTATGGTAACACCCTTTCTGCTGGAGGCTCACTGTCCAAAGAGGGACACATACTTGTCCATAATAAAAATTACCAATGCTAACTTTTAAAGTTTTAAACCGATTCAATTGGAATTTTGGAAGTGAGCTTCTGTAATCCAATTACAGTGAATGTAAAAATTTCAGCCACTTTCGTAAAAAATTCAAAAAAATTCGCAAAGATAGTTTTCTTATTTTTTATCATAAGTAGCGGAAGTCTCTTGAGGGGAGGGAGGGTGACATGAACATAAACCAGAAGATGAATGTGTTGCTCAGGCATACTCCTCACTGGTGGATGCCAGCTGACTTGGTACATACGCGACCCCCTGCAAATGCTAAATGCCTCTTCTTTCCCCTTCCATTCTCAGTTGTCCGACGGACATCAAGCTCCCCTTCGACCTACTAGTAATAATCCAATTTTATTGCACTGGAAGTAGTGCTTTTTTTTTTTTTTTCTTTTTTTTTTCACCAGCCAAAGTAGGATTTGGTGCACGTCGGAAACCGTTGCCGGCGGTTTCTTTGAGAACAGAGGAAAGGAACTTTAAAAATGAAGAGGTAACAGTAGCACGATTTCCTAAAAGGGCATTTTTTAAGCACTAATTTCAAATTTCAAGGCTTTTCAAGACAGCATTTAAAAAAACCGTTTTTCCAGGATATTCCAGGCCTTGAAAGCGTAATCATGATTTTCCAGGACTTTCCAGGTTTTCAAGCACGCGTGCGCACCCTGCTTAAAGTTAATACAAATGAAGGTATCAAGGGAAAAGTACAATAAGAAAACATCAAGTAAGAGTAGACATCTGCTGTAGGTGCCAACTGAGCTGAGCAATATTAGCTCAGCAAGAGTGTGTGCATTCTACAGAGTGAGTCATAGAGCAGGTGGATGACTGCAAATAGGGAGAACAAAAGTGGAGAGGAGAAAGGGGAGATTGGAAAACAGAATTTGACGCAAAAGGAAAATATGGGAAGAGTCTGGTAAACAGCATTCGTCAGGTTTGAATTTCTAATTCATGACACCACAATAGCAAGCCTTGACATACACGATCGAGTCACATTATTGTGACCACCAGCTAATATCCAGAGTAACCACCGTGTGCAGCACAGAAGAAAGCTAGAGGGGCTGGGAGTGATTCAATAAGGTGCTGGAAGGTGTTCACAGGTATGTGGAGCCATGCTGACTGCAGTGCATCTCACAGCTGCTGGTGGGTGTGTGGTGCCTCCACCACGAGCGAACAACACGATCGAGGCGATTCCACAGATGCTCAATTGAGTTTACGTCTGGGGAATTAGGGGGCCAGAGAAGTACTTTGAAGTCTTCATGCTCTTCCAACTACTCTCAGACATTTCTAGCTGTGTGACACGTCGCAATGTCATGCTGGTAGATCCCATCCGCCCCAGGGAAGACAATCACCATGTATGGGTCTACATGGTCTGCAAGAATGGATTCATAACGAATTCGGTCCAGAGTGCCTTCCACAGGTATGAGTGGACCCAGAGAATGACACAAAAACATTCTACAGACCATAACGCTGCACTCACTAGCTTGCGTTCTGCCAGCAATGGTTGAAGAGTGTTTGTTCTGTTATACGCCAACATCCATCCGTTCAATGAAGCAGAAAACATGACTCATTGAAGAAGGCAATCCTTTGCCAATCAGTGGAGGTCCAATTCCGATACTGCGGTGCAAATGTAAGCCTTTTCTGCCGATTTGCCTTCATTAGCATAGGTGCAGTGGCCATCCGTCTGCATCGGAGCCCCATACGCAGCAGGGTTTGCTGAACTGTCATTTTAGACACACTTCCAGTAGCCCCCTGGTTCATTCGGCCAGCAAATTGCTCCACTGTAGCATGTCGATCAGCCCTCACGCACCTTTACAGCCGACATCCACATCTCACATCAATGGCACATGGCGCTCCGCAGTTTCCAGATCGCTTATTCGCAATAGTGCCGTTTCTCCAGTCACGATACATTTTAACCACAGCAAGCAGCACACAAACAGTGCGGTTTCAGAAATGCTGCCACCCACGGCCCGAAAGCCGATAATCATCCCTTTTAGCAAATCTGATAAATTGCTCCTTTTATCCATGACAGACAGCAATGAGTGGTATGTTTTCAGAATGCTTACAGCACAGATTATATACCCTCCAAGCCAGCTTATGACACTTGCTTTCTTTCATTGGCTACACGCTGTTGACATCAAAAGTAGATGGTCACAATAATGTGACTCGACTGTGTATAAAATAGAAGAAAGCTAATTTGATTAACATATAATTTAAAATTTTAACATTAAGGGAAAATTCCAAAATTTTAGACTGGCCACATTTCATGTATAAATGAGAAAAACGTACAGATGAGAAATGTATAAATAGAAACGTATAAATGGAATACATTGAAACAAAACTTTAATCTTTATGTATTATGTCATAGTTTCGCTGAATACAGATTATAACCTGCTTAAGAATAAATGTCGTTAGGTGAGAAAGTATAGAGAGAAAATTACAGGTAAATAACTGGCACACAGTAGCAATGTTTACCTCCATCAGATTCTCCCTTTAAAGCCAGCATAATTTTGTGATTCCTCTGAACAATACGATCAAATGCCTGCAGGACTTTAGCCACAGCTCTAGTTGATACTTGAACTCTTTGAGCAAGTTTTTCTTCTAATTCTTCTCTATCCCACTGACCCAACAAAGCAAGAAAGGATGTTGTTGCTTCATTCTCATCTGTGAAAAGAAAACAAAACAAAGCATATATATATATACAGGTAAAAAGAAAGAAAGAAACCACAATTAAACTGCCCTTCAACCATTGCACTTATGTTTTATTCTTTCACAAAAATATTTTGATATTTTCAGTTCCTTCAAGAATTTGTGGTTACTATCAAAAACTCATTACCCATATTCTTAGTATTTTCAGTTCTTTCAACACACATTGTTTCGACCAAATGTCTGACCAGGCACAATACAACAGATCAGTAAAGAATAAAAACCTACTCAATGACTCATTTCAACCAAGAAATGACACCACACATCCTAGAAGTTCAAAATTTGAAAACATTACAGAGAAGTTACTATTCACAGTCTCTTTGCAATAGTCTGGACATCCACACCTTCAATTATCATTTTGCAATCTGTACATTGATTACGTACGAAGGGCCTAGAATTTCTGACATGCCTTGCACTTGCAGTTCTCCCTGGACTTGCATTTACAACTGCAGATGTCAAAGAATATGTTTTGTTGCACAATCTATAAATTTCTTCAATTTCTCTGGCCCAGTGTCTTACCACACTGCCCTTTTCACAGCAAAAAATTTGTCGTCATATGCTATGATCATCTTCACACTATGCTCTTGGATCAAAGTTGGCAATGACATACATTGCCACATTTTCTCCAAATTAGCAACTACAATACTAGCAACGCTCCTGACAGCTGGATATTACAGTTCACAGATTTTAGGTCTTGCCCACAAACAGATAATTTAGATACCAAGTTGTTACAAATATCCTATTTGTCCTTAAAATTAATGAAGTGAATTTACTTGTCTGTGCTCCTGTACATATTCACAACAGCTCAAAATATTGAGAATTACTTAAAACAAAGGTATATGCAAATAGCAGAACCAAAGAATTATTTTACAGAGGTGCAACTGTAACTCTTCTCAAACAATGGAATTATACATCAATATACTAATAATACATAAAAAGTCAATTTTGAAATTTTTAAACTTTCTGTTCCATGTGCACATTTTCTGAGCAGAACCTGACACTTACACCTAGCAGTTAAAAAACATTATAAATTACTTAGAAAAAAAAGTTGCAAATGTCCTTTTTTTGAAAAATAATTATTTAATGCAGGATATTTTTTTTTACCAAAAATGCAAAAAAAAAAAATTTTTTTTGCAATAATGTTTTTTTTTTCCCTTATTAATAATGGCAGTCAGGCTATTTTAAACTATGCCAAGTTAAAATTTAATTCAATAGCTACAAGATAAAAAAAAAAATTAAGTGAATAGATTAAATAGTTTTGAAGCAGCGGTCGTTTTAAAATACAGCATTTTCCCCATTTTTCAAAGATCGCTAGATTTTAGCCAAACTTCAAAACGCTGTAGCTAGAGAAAAAAATTTTTTAGGAAAATCCTTTCAGGATATTTTATGTCTCCAGTAGTTGTAACTACTGTAATTTTTTGGAACAAATCTAAAATGGTCACCTGACATGCCCTGCCTGAGCTGAGATTTCGGAAGGACTACATATATCACTAAGCTGTTCTCTGAGATTCAGAGGTTAGCTCCAAAAAGAAATACAAACTACCAGATATTTTTACTTACTGTTGCGTATCAAACTTCATTTACAGCGATCTTGACATACAACTCAGGCTTCACTGATATCCATTACACGCCGTACACAAGATCTTTTATACTTCATACTCAATCTTTTTCTCATGCAGACACTCCTGAATATGATCCACCCATGTCTTCCTTGGCCTTCCTCTGCCTTTCCTTCCTGCCACTTGGGCTAAAAAGATTTCTTTAGTAAGCATCTGATCACTCATTCCTTCAACATGGCCAAACCACCGAAGCATATTGGTCTCCACCTTGCTAACAACATTTTGCTTCACATCACACAACTGCAACACATCTTCATTCCTCACACAATCAGACCATGTCTTGCCACAAACCCCCCATAAGTAACGCATTTCATCACACAACTGCAACACATCTTCATTCCTCACACAATCAGACCATGTCTTGCCACAAACCCCCCATAAGTAACGCATTTCTCCAGCACACAAACGACTCCTATATTTCTTCTGGAGTACCCAGGTTTCACTGCCATACATCAGCGTAGTAACAATTACACTTTCATACACAGCCATGCGGGACTCTCTAGAGAACTCATCATTCCTGTGAAAACCTCCCAGAGCAGCTATGACTTTCAATGAAGAATTCACTCTCCTACTAATTTCACCATCCAATTTGTTCTCTCTCAAACATGCTTCCTAAATACACAAAATCACTCACCTGGTCAATCACAGTGCCATTTAGACTTACATTACATTCAGTGCTACCAGTTCTTCTCTCAAAAACCATTACTTTGGTTTTTCCTTATTTATACTCAGTTTGAATTTCATGCAAACTTCGTACATCCGAGACAACATACTCTGCAACTCACTTTTGCTCTCTGCCAACAGGACAGTGTCATCAGCATACAGCAATCTGCACACACGGATATCACCAAGACATAAACACCACTATCATCTATTTTGGCATCACGCATGCATGCGCCCGTAAATATATTAAGCAGCCATGGTGACATTACACAACCTTGTCTAACTCCTGCACTAATAGAAAACCATTTTGATAAACCACCATTCACTCTTACACAAGCTCTACTACCAGCATACATGGCTTTTACACTATTAAGTAGATTCCCAGTAACACCATATTCATTCAATACCTTCCACAAAAGTGTCCTATTTACTCGGTTGTAAGCTTTCTCTAAATCTATGAAGGCAGCAAAAACTTTCTTACCAACAACCAGATACTTTTCAATCATCGTGCATAATGCAAAATCTGGTTAGTGCAGCCTTTACCAGGCATAAAATCACTTTGAACATCCCACACTTTCTCTGATGTAAGACCTCATACTTTTTCAATAATGATCTTACCAAACACTTTCCCTGGCACACTCAGCAGGCAAATACCACAATAGTTCTTGTTGTCAGTCTGATCACCTTTTCGTTTATACAAGGGAACAATAATAGCATCCTTTCAATCCCAAGGGACCATTCCCAACTCCCAGCACAACTGGAAAATTTCAGTTAACCAGTCAATTACAGAGTCACCACCATATTTCAACATCTCGGCAGTTATGCCATTAACTCCCGGAGCCTTACCATTCTGATGAGATTTTAGAGCTTTACACACTTCTTCTCTTGAGATCCCCGTGTGCTTCCATCCCTCACTGTGGCATCATCTGCATCTGTCTCAGAATCATCTTTGCTTTCCTGTTCTAATAACTCACAGAAGTATTCACCCCATATCTTTTACTTAACTCATTGGGCTCCCATATCATTTCCCCGATCTCATTCTTCACACAACTTACAACTTTGTTTCCCTTATTTTTCCTGAGTCTCATGTACTTCCAGAAAGACTTCCTATCTTTCCAAGATTGTAGCATGCATCTCATTTTATCTTATTCTGTTCTACACGCTATATTTTGTTTGGGAAAAAGCCATTATAGTCCAAACGCAGTGCTATTTATACTGGAAGAATTCTATATACAATATAATGCTGGAAAGCATAAATTATGTATTAATAGCCAGTATAAGAACAGGAAAAACTTCACTGATTTGCTGTGGTAAAGTCCATGTGATTATATTGGTGGGACTGTGAATAGACTTGAAACGTAAAGCTAGCTTGGAGCATCCAGTAAAACAAAATTTGAACCCCAGAGCAGTCAAATGAATTTGCAAATCAAGAAATTACTACTGCTGAAAAACAGATGAAAACAAGATTTCAAAGTGCAATTGCCATACCCCAAACTCAAAAGTACCATAAATTTATATTAGAAGTACAAATAAGTTTTAAAGTGTTTTTTGTATGATGTATACCCCTAATTTACATATCCGACATTCCCCTGTGTTGTTGTCATGTGACCGTAACTGGTCCAGAGTATAAAATGCAACACAGAAGTTTGCCCCAACAGTCAAACACACTTGCACATCGGTAGGTAAAAGATGGCAAGCGATACTGCATTTATTCGACACTGCATTTGTTAAGAATTTCATCAAGAAAAAAGTGCTGCAAAAGCATGTGCATTAATCTGTTCTGGGGGAGAATATTGTATCGAAAAGCACATGTGAGTTTTGGTTTAGACGATTTAAAGCAGGTGATTTTGATGTTAGCAATTGAGAACATAGAGGCGCCCCGCAAAAGGTTGCACATGAGGAACTGCAAGCATTGCTGGATGAAGATTCGTCTCAAACACAAAAAAAATTACTAGCTCATAGATGCCAACCTCTAAAAGTAGTTTTCAGTAACCAACATGTTCATTTTTCAGTAATTTTCAGTAACAATTTTTTTTTCAGTAATTTTCAGTAATCCAGTCTACAGCGGCAAATTTGGGTATTTAACACACTGCAACAAATTTTAATCTGTCAGAACTATTAACAAAATAATAATAATAATAATAATAATACAATAAAAAATAGTTTGTTAGTGGGAAAATTTAAAATACTGTCTACCAGAAAAATATAATAAATTACCTCCAGACATGAAGAAAAATTATTCCTTGGAATGTTGGCCAAATTATTATGATAAACTGGCTGTAGTTGCCATTTTGGCCTTCCTTAGTTCACTTTGCGAAAACTTCTTCTGATAGCATAGTTCACTGTGTGCAATGCTGTTTATTTTTTCTACTAGTAAAGAAGACAGCACATGAGTACTTAAATTAGGTCTGAATTCATTCATGGTTTTTTTCACAATACTGAAAATTCTTTCTGTACTTGCATTGATATGAAAGACTATTAAAATCATTTTCATAATTTTGTTTAATGATTCATACTTCAACTGGCCACTTTCATTTTTCATTAAAGAAATTCTGTGCCACACTTCATCCATTCTCCCAGAAGTAACAGCACAGTTAAAATTTTCAAACTGAGCAAATTCAGATTCCACCTTGTCAGATTCTTCTGGTTTCAAAACTGGAAACAGGGAACACATATATTGGACTGATGCAAACAAAACACTTTGCCTTAATGCTACATCTGCAATTTCAGCATGACTCAGAAATTCATCATTAAGTGGAAATTTTCTTAAAATGTTATTGCAGCCTGCCTTGTAAAATTCCCTTACCTCAGAATAAAAAGTAGCCACTGTGTCTTCACTCAGATCCGCAGTTGTGCCTATATAAGATCTCGCTTTTGACCCAATTACGAGATCACAGTTTATTTTTTTATTTCTCCTTCTTTCAAAATTTCCATCTGCAAGAGATGTTGCTGTCACATCAAATGCTGATGGCTTGATAAATTGTACAAGCAATTCAGATAACAGACTATGAAGTTTTCTTTTTAATACATGCACAAGTGGAGCTTCCTGCTGCAAGAACATGTTAACAGATGTAAACAAAGGAGGAGTAGCAGATAAAAAAAGACAATAAAGTTTAGATGAAGGATTTCCAATCATACTTGCAAGGTTCTAATACTGTGAATTAGCTTCTTCATTGTCACTGAAATAATGTTCTAGAGCCTCCCACTGTTCTAAAATTCTGTCAATGGATTCCAAAAGTGATAACCAGCAATTATTGACATGCTTTAGAATTTTGTTTGGTTTAGTACCACAAACAGCTTGACTCAGTTTTAGATTGTGTTTCCTTTTTGAACTTTTCTCCAAAAAAGTACAACTGTATCAGAAACTGCTCAACATTAAATCCTTTCAGTTGAGTAGCAGATTTCTGCGCAGTAAATTTACTAAATGGCATGAGCATCGCTGCATTATGATTGCAGGCTGAACCTTCTTTATGTGAGAAACAACACCTTTTACTTGACCTAACATAGTGTTCGCATTGTCACAGGAAAATGGCACACTTCATTGTCACTCCATAAGATATTTTTTTTAACAAACTCATTGTTCAAAACGTTGATATTCTTTCACCTGCATTGTTACTTGATTCAACCAATGATAACAAAACAGTTGAATTTCCCCCTATTTTTTCGTCAAAATATGTTATTGTAATGGGATACAGTTTATTTGCTTGAGCATCATTACTTCCGTCCGTAGATAGAGAAAAAGGATTTTTTTAACTTCAGATACGATGTTACTTGTAGAAATACTGGCCATGTGCTGAATTAGCGCAGTAGCCTTGGTACTTCCACATGAATATTTTTTTGCGATCGCTGAATCGGGAAGCATGGCCTGAAATAACGGTTTTTCAAGCCTTCAGTTTTCGGAAATTTATCCAACATTTTCAAGCTGAAATACAAATATTTATGGAATAAAATGATATCTAACAATACTGGGTAGAGGAAACATCACGAGAAAAAAAAATTACGATTACCAGAGAAATCTTACCTCCGTCTACTTTCCGTTTTCGAAGGATGAAATTCCGTCCTCTGAGGGAGAAAACGACCCCCCCTCGCCGCCACCAATCCTCCCAAAATTTAAGTTCAGTTATGCATCGATTTCCTACATGGTCCAAATGATAACAAAAAAAGAGAGAATCTCGTCGCCGAAGATTACGGGGAAATTTTCGGGCAGCCTAACTTCCGTTTTCGGAAATCGTTGCCTACAATTCCAAGCTGAAATTATGCAATGAAATTATATTTAACAATACTGAACAGAAGTAACATCGCGAGAGAAAAAAAAATACGATTACGGGAAAAATCTGCACTTCGTTTAACTTGCATTTCCTAACGTTTAAAAGAACAAAACAACGTCCCCAGACGGAATACGACCTAACCCCCCCCCCCCCACTAATATCCCGAAAATTTCTTCACTTTTGCATCGATCTCGATGAAAATGACAAAACAAAAACAAAACGGAGGGGACTCCGCGAATGAATCTTACGTACGAATTAACCGCTGAATCGATTTCGAATGTCGTAAGATAATGCTAAAATATCAATGACCGGTAAATTTTAACTTTTGGCGCAAAATTAGTGCAGATTTCGTTGAAATGGCGATTTTTTAGCAGAATGGCACAAGAACAACGTTTTGGCGCGGGCTGGCGCAATTGGCGCAGGTTTGGCAGCCCTGAATCAGCATTTTTTTTTCCCCCCCAGAAAAACTTGAAGAACCAACAAAAAATTTTAAGTTGATGAAAATTTGCTTTCTATCTCAGAAAATTAAATCAAATGGCGATTTTCCGTAATTTCAGCGGTGTTTCCGTACTTCCGTAACAGCAACCAAAAATCCGTAAAATTATGTAAAATCCGTACTAGTTGGCATCTATGCTAGCTGAACAACTGGGGGAAACTCAACATACCAATTCCAATCGTTTACGCGCAATGAGAAAGATTCAGAAGGAAGGGAAATGCTTGCCCCATGACCTGAGCCAGAGGAACAAGGATGAGCGTGTCATGAAGTGCTTTTGAATCTGCTGAATAAACAGCACAGAAAGTCTTTCCTGTGAAAAATCGTTATGGTGATGAAAAGTGGATATGATACAATAATTCCAAATGCAAAAAAAAAAAAAAAAAAAAAACCACTGGGTAGACCCCGGTGAAGCAACAACTTGGACACCGAAACACAATTTTCACCCCAAGAAAGTTCTGCTGTGCATCTGGTGGGATATGAAGGGTGTGCGCTATTATGAACTATTGGAACAGGGTCAAACTATTACTGCTGATCGCTACAAGCAACAATTGCTGAGACTGAACCTGGAAATCTGTCGGAAACGTCCATTCACAGGCAGAGGATTGCATCCCGTGAAATTACTGCATTACAACGCTAGGCTGCATGTCGCGAAACCAGTCAAGCAAAAGTTATTGACACTTGGCTGGGTAGTTTTGGAGTGCCCGGCATATAATCCTGACATAGCCCCTTCAGACTATCATTTGTTCTGATCGATGTAACGTGGTTTGTCTGCTGTACGGTTCCGGACGAAGTGCAAAAATGGGTTAACGATTTCATTGCGTCACACGACGAAGTATTATTCCTTATGCCTGGAATCCGTCAGCCGCCGATGGCGGAAGGTGATGGATAATGACGGCGCATATTTTGATTCGTAAAGGTATTGTTGTTTTCTCTCAAATTACATGTTGTGTTGTCTTTAAAATGCTTTAAAACTTATTTGTACACCTAATACATAGAGCAATAGGAAAATTAAGACTCTTTCAGGTTTCATCATCTTCTGAAAACTAGAAGTATGCGTTCTGCAGAACTACAAAGAAAGCAAATGCTTATGTTTAATGACATACAAAAGACATCGTATCTTGCACATGCTTAAAATAATAAATGATACTTTTTTTTTTTATTGGAGGTTTAACAACCGCCATGAGCAACTCAATGGGCTATAAGCAGTCGCTCGTCCCTAATTTACAGCCACTGGTTCCAGGGAAGGGAAAGAACCAGTGCCATAAGACAAACACAACATCCATGTCTCACTGGGATTTGAACTTGGACCCAACTCGGACAAATGATCAAGAGCCAGCGCTTAGACCACTGCGCCACCGGGGCAGCATGCTTCTCTTAAAAAAACAGATGTTCATGTGACTTTTCTCAAACTGCATGATCCAGCTGCATGTTTTTACTGGACAAATGAAAAAAATCTATGCAAAGGTATTTTACCTAATTTCAGTTTGTCACCTTACAAGGCCACTAACTACATCAAAGGTATCTATCTCATTTTGTACTTCATAATCTTAATTTCACACACAGGGTGACCAGACTACTTTTTGGAATGGGAGGACATTTTCATTAAAAAAGGAGGACACAATAAATGTGTACAAATACAAATGCATATTCCCTCTATTTAAATTTTACAGTTTGAGAGTTTATACGTGTAAAACTTTAAAAAAGAAAGATTTTAGTTTGCTGGGCATTTTTACTTATATTTTTCACTGGAAGAGAGTTTCTTAGGTCAAAAATTTAGGTGCCAGGAGAAGCAAATTCAAATTTTAAACAATAACACATAAAAGTGATGTATGATGATGGAACAAAGTTAGTGTATTTCCTGCCATTTTTTTAAAACACAAATCACTTGCTGCTAAATAAAATTCCAATTTTGTCCATAACCCCTCCCCCTCCCCCTGTAGTTGGTGCTCTCAAAAAATTTTAATTTTAGATTTTCATTTTATTTTATATTTCTATTTATTGAAGTTATATTTTGTGCATACAAGCTCAAATTATCGTATTTTCCTTTCTATTATTCTATTATCTGGGGCGGCATTATTGTTCACAGGCTGTGGGTAAAAAAATTCTTACATGTAAATTTGCGGTGGCATGTTGTAAAATTCAGAAAAACACAATTGTTCCATCGTCGAATCTGTGGCAACCTATCCGCAGACTGTGAAATTCAGAAATAAAATATCAGCACCTGTTATGTTGATCCGGTACCATAATTTCCAACACCAAAGTAGCAATTCGTATGACCAAAAGTATAAAGAAAGTACAAAAGAAACGATCTGACTAAAAAAAAAAAAAAAAATAGAAACTGTCATTTTTAAATATTTGTGTTATTTTCAAATGAAAAAAGAACAAAAATTTTTAGTTTTTTACCATTACCATTGTTCATTATTAAGACCTGGAAATTTCATGCATTTGGCATTTCTGTAAATATTTCTCAACAACTGAAAGATGAACAAAGCCTTAACTACTGTGATTAATGTAACAAAACTAACGAAGTCCTGCGATTCGAAAAGTGATTACACTATTGTGACAGCAGCAATTATGTGACGTGCTCAGCGGGCTTTTCAGAGCACTTACTTAGCCTGCTGAGTTATTCCACACCATGTAATTGAGGGCAAAATATTTCTGTTAAAATGCTCATTAAATAAAAAAAGAAGAGAAGAAAAGAAAGAAAGAAGGAAAGAAAAGAAAAAAAAGAAAGAAAGAAAGCCTTATTTCCATTTCTTTGCGGCTCTCAAACTCCATACTGTGTTACATATTTTTCTGTTGTTAGTGCATATTCCATACTTTTCATTACCACCAGCTCTCTCCTGACACCATGAAGAACATCTAAAAAATTAAAGTACAATAACAACTTTTTTTTTTTATGCAGTGTATTATTTGCAGAACTTAAAACTTGAACTTCTTAACTGATAATTCACGGATTATACGACACAAAGTACGGTATTTACTGCAAATTATGCAACTTGAAGCAAAAAAAAAAAAAAAAACTTTGGGTGCCTGTGACAAATTTTTACGCTCCCAGTATTTTTTCAGTCGTGGTGTATGTAGATAGAGTTATCATTATTTATTTCATAATTCTGGGAATTACGCTCAGGGGGAAAACGACAACAAAGCACCAGGTTGTGTTCAAAAAGGAAAGTCATCAGAGGTCAAAAAATTTAAGTGATGGTGGAAATGAAATAACTTGCTAAGCAAAATAAAAAAAAATAAAAAAAAGTCACATATATGTAACCTGATTCCCATAAAGTGAACAGTCAGGCGCTCCCGACCATGATACTCTCCTCATAACAGTAAATACATTTCCCAGAATCCCGGTGGGTACGGGAAAGGTTAAATGAGTTGCTACACTTCCCAACTTTCCTCCTCATCTGCAAGAACCACTGGAACTAAAAATTGTGAAGTGATGAGCATGAGGAGGTTCCGTTTGGGGAGATGGAGATAGAAATCGAAGGTGCAACATGTCCATATCACTGAGAGGGAGGAAGGTTTAAGAACAAATTGCGTTCTCCGTAAAAAGATGCTCCCACAATCCTTTGGGATTCCTTTCAGTGAGCGTCGCCTGAGCTGCAGGTAGAGATGACACAGTAATTGATAGGCATCAGTCAGAGAATGTTTCACTGAAAAAAAGTTCAAAATGGCACAAAAAAATTGGCATAATAGTTAAACATAATATTCAACATGACTCTTACACTAAAATGTTTTTGTTAGATTAAAATTTTATGGAAAGTCAGTACCATTAAGTTCAAAATATTTTTGTGAAGATACCATTTGAGCCAAAAATAATTTTGCAAAGATACCATTTGAGCAAAATATATTTTTATGAAGATACCACCCAATGGTATGTTCACAAAAATAAATTTGCTCAGTATTTGATTTTCTGTTACAATACTTGTGAAGATACCGTCAAAGTGAGTTGCAGAGTATATTGTCCTGGATATATGAACCTTAAACTGAGTATAAATAACAGAAAAACAAAAGTTACAGTTTCTGAGCAGGGAACTGTTAGTACTGAATGCAAGATCAGTATTAATGGTACGGAGATAGAAGTACGAGTGAATGAATTTGAAACATGTTTGATAGAGAAAACAGAGGAGATGATGAAATTAGTAAGCAACTGAACTTTTGAAGTTGTAGCCTACCTTAAGGAGGATTTCACAGGAGTGGTGTGTTTTCGAATAGGTCCCAAACGGCTGTGTGTAAAAGTGCAATAGTTCCAACTCTGATGTACAGCAGTGAAACCTGGGTACTACGGAACAGACACAGAAGTCATTTGTGTGCTGAATATGTGTGTCTGGAGGGGGTCTAATCATGTGAGAAACAAAGATGTGCTGTAAATGTGTCATGTGAAGCAAAACATTGTTAATAAGATGGAGACAAATAATCTAAGGTGGTTCGGCAATGTTAAAAGAATGACTGGTAAGATATTAACTAAGAAAATTTGTTCAGTCCAATGACCACCAACACTGACACCCTGGCCAAAGCTGTGACAGTGAACCATCGGCAGCTCGTCAGATGAGGCAAGTGACGCCCCACCTCACCAGAAATTTTTCTTCCATGAAGAAATCTTTTATATATGTGCCTTTAATTGTGCATGCTAAATAAAACTCTGAAATTCACATTGGGATTCATAAATTATGTTAAAAAAGGATTCAACCAGAGAATGAATACTTAGTTCATAAGCATTAATTTTTTTAAGTTTAAATACTGTTTATGCTAAGAGGTTGAACTGAGGATATTTTAAGAGCCTAGAGAGGCAATCATCTAAAATTGTCTCTAGTACAGCAGACAGTGCAAAAGTGGAGAAAAACTGGCTCCCAGGTTTATGACTTCTTGCAAGGATTTTGAGGCGAAGCTCAATGCTGCTTAAAATCAGCTGGTATCTGTGTTTCTATTGGAGGAAGGCAGGAATTTTGTCCAATGAGAATGGGCAGACCCAAGCTGATACCTTTGGCAAAGCCTCAACTCTGTTTCCAGTATTCATTATCAACACAGCTTTTTTTTTTTTTTTTTTTTTTTTTTTGTCAAAATGTGCAGTGTATTTTATATTTGATTGCTGAGTTTTTTGGAATGTTTCTTCTGTAGTATCTGCCTAGGCAAGAAATGTGCTGAGCTTTTCTTCTTTTTTATTATTATTACTAATAAATTTTGACTTACTAAGTAATAACAAAAATAATAATTACTTTTAGAATTGAACTCATTAATAAAAATAAACTGAATGCATTTTGTTGGAGGGAAAACAAACTCTCACTGGTAAGCATCTGTTCTGATTTCTGACAAGTTTAAGTTACCTAACCTGTTTTTATGAGATATATAAAATATGCTTCCAGCTTGACTTCTAGACACCGTTCCCATGGAGGTCAGGGCCTTAATTTGTGACCTGCATGCCATAGTTGTGGCCTACATGCACGATAGACCTTTAATAACAGACCTGTAGCTTTTATTTTGGACTCGGAAAAAACTTTGTGAGAAAAGTCATTTTTCTATTAAAATTATTTACTTTGAATTTTTGGATTGGTGTTGTGCATGTGCAATGACCTCTCAATGGCTATTGCTAGATACAAAAATGAGTGCAAAATGTGTGTTTTTGCCCACAAGAGATGACATAAAACAACACAGTTGAACCATGTCTTCCTCTACTTTTTGTTTTCTCATAAAATATACATTTTTTCCCCTCTGAAACTGTGTACAATTTAATAAGTTTACTGCCCTCCCCTCCACTGTGTCATATGTCTTCCTTTGATTTTATTGAATTAACAAAATCATATTAATATGTATTGGCAGCAGAACTTGTGTAAGAGTGAATGGTGTTTTATCCAATTGGTTTTCTGTTGGTGCAGGAGTCAGGCAAGGTTGTGTAATGTCGCCTTGGCTGTTTAATATATTTATGGATGCATGCATGCGTGATGCCAAAATAGATAATATTGGTTTATGCCTTGGTGATATCCGTGTGTGCAGATTGCTGTATGCTGATGACACTGTCCTGTTGGCAGAGAGTAAAAGTGAGTTGCAGAGTATCTTGTCCCGGATGTACAAAGTTTGCATGAAATTCGAACTGAGTATAAATAAGGGAAAAACCAAAGTTATGGTTTTTGAGCGAGGAACTGGTAGTACTGAATGCAATATAAGTCTAAATGGCACAGTGATTGACCAGGTGAGTGAGTTTGTGTATTTAGGAAGCATGTTTGACACAGAGAACAAATTGGATGGTGAAATTAGTAGGAGAGTGAATTCTTCATTGAAAGTCATAGCTGCCTTGGGAGGGTGGGTTCTCAAGAGAGCCTCGCATGGCTGTGTATGAAAGTGTAATTGTTCCTACTCTGATGTATTGCAGTGAAACCTGGGTATTACAGAAGAAACATAGGAGTTGTTTGTGTACTGGAGAAATGCATTATTTACGGAAGGGTGCGGGGAGGTGGTAAGACACGTTCTGATTGTGTGAGGAATGAAGATGTGTTGCAGTTGTGTAATGTGAAGCAAAATGTTGTAGCAAGGTGGAGACTAATATGCTTCGGTGGTTTGGGCATGTTGAAAGAATGAGTGAGTGAGGAAATGCTTACTAAGATTTTTTTTTTTTTTAGCTCAAGTGGCAGGAAGGAAAGGCAGAGGAAGGCCAAGGAAGTCATGGGAGGATCAGATTCAGGAGTGTCTGCATGAGAAAAAGATCACGAGTATGAAGTATATAAGATCTTGTGTGTGTCGTTTGATGGATGTCAGTGAAGCCCGAGTTGTACGTCAAGATCGCTGTAAATGGAGGTTTGATACAGCAACAGTAAGTAAAAAATCAGTTAAAAAATTTTCTGGTAGTTTGGTTTTTCTTTGTGGAGCTAACCTCTGAATCCCAGAGAACAGCTTAGTGATATGCATGTATGTATATTAATATGTACTGTTGAATTCAATGCTAGAGTAGGTGTGCAGAATGTGATTTCTGATAATGTTCTGGGTAAGTTTAATGATCCGTGTGTGAATGATAATGGTGAAAGATTAATTGAACTCAGCATTGAGAATGGTGTGTGTATCTAATATGTTTTTCAAACCACAAGTATATCCACACATATACTTGGAAAAATAGTACTTTTGGTCAAAAGAGTGCGATAGATTTTGTTGTCTACGATTAGCGTCTGAAACACTTAGTTGTTGACACTCGTGTGATGAGAGGTGCGGATGTTGGCCCTGATCATTATGCGGTAGTGTCAAGAGTGAAATTGTCGGTTGGAGAAAAAATGAATACAAAGAGGCCTAGGGTGGAAAGAATAAAGGTTGAAAGGCTTCCTGAAGGTGAATTAATTTTATGTTTCACACGTGTTAAATTTGTTTCAAGGGTGTCCTTGTTTGCTGCGTTTTTGCTTGTAGTGCATGTTTCATTTTTACAAGGAGATGCATCGTTTCCTTAAAAAGTGTCAGAATCAGGAAGCACCTTCAGTGTACACACACACACACACACATACACACACAATGAAGGATTGCCAGAAATTTATGAAGGAATATGGTCCTGCGTTATTGTGTTGTAGCCTATTATCACAACATCAACATTCATCAGAAATGCCTATTACCACTAAGCAAAGAAAAAAGTTTCACTGAGCCATTTAAGCAGTATACATTACATATATAAATTCCACACACACACACACACACACATGAAATTAAGCCATTCAGCAGCATGTGAGGAATTATTTTATCTTGGTTGAAAGCAGCATCTACATATGCCATGTAACAATACTAGTTACTACAGACAGGGCATTGGCTAATGTTGGCAGGCATGCGTGGATATAAAATATACGCATCAAACCACTTCCATATGAAAATTGGCTTTAGTTATCTTTCATAACTTACATGTGCTATGGGCTGGGATCTGCCTCACCATCATTTTACCACAAGAGCCACCACTGCAGTGAACCCTGTACCAGTAAGCAATAATTAGCACCTGAAGTGAGGGCTTACCTATCCACCGTTTGTCACCTGCACCAGCTTGGTTTCTCCTCCAAGCTCCATCGAATGGTTCCCCACAAATTGACACCCCCAGCATGTGAAACATGTTGCTCTCTGTTGCAGACTGCTGTCAAATCATCACGCATGATGAAAAGTGGATGTTCCTACATTATCCTACCACTGTGAATGACTTACTGGGGCCATGCCAGGAAGTACAGTGGTGCAAAACAGGCAGTTCAAGAAAAAGTCATGCTGTGCATTTGGTGGACTTATGATGATCCTGTGCCCTGGGCACTTGTGACAGATGGTCAGGCTGCGGACAAGAACCTCTATACCAAACAACTGCAGGGGGTCCATGATGCACTGAGCCAATGCTACCCAGAGCTTATTAAGAGGAAGCAGGCATTACTGCAATTGGAGAACCTCCAAACTGGTCTGCCGAAACGTTCATGAATTGGAAATGGTTGAGATCCTACAACATCTTCCATACATTCCAGACCTTATCCTCATCCTACTACCACTTGTTTTGCTCCATGGCCCATTTCCTACAAGGCTGGCACTTTGCTTCAGTGGTGAATGTAGAATCTGTCCTCAAAACTTGTCAGGTGGGCTCGTGGCTCTGGTGGAACATTGATTGGCAAAGGAAAACAGAAAATAATGGCCTGTACTTTGCAGAATGAGGTGAGTGTGTATGGCATTCTTGAATCATTCAACTTTTTAGCTGCAAATGGGATGTACTTTTGGCTCACCCTGGTACTGGAAATTTTGGTAGTGACTGCTTGCTACCTTCTTCAGCCATAGAATACATTAAAACAAGGTGATATGATAACACATGTTGCCAGATTTGAGAATGGATTTCCAAATGATAGGAATATGACATGGCCAGCCTGTGTTGCGAATGTTATAGGAAAGGAAAATTTCGATACTTTCATGATGCCCGACAGATTTCTGATTAATGAAAAGTGCAGGACGTGTTCCTAATCCGGTACAGCACACATCACTGATAGTTAATAATGATAATAAAAAGTGGATTACATTTTCTTACATTATAAATATTGGGTTGTAACAAAAATTTGTACCATTAGACAGTAGTTGCATTGTGACCTGAACGCGTTGCAGGTGTAGCGGAAACATGGGACAGAAGTCGCACAGTGCAGCACGTCATTCGCTGCGAGTTGGATGTGGATTTGTACAGTTTAAGTGCGTAGAAGTGAAATTTGAAAATGGAGGATAATAATGTGCATATTTGTCATTTGATGCTTTTTTTTTTTTTTTCCAGAAAGGAAAAAAATACTGAACAGACAGCACAAAAGATATGTGCCATTTATGGAGATGGTGCTGTAGCTGCAAGTACTGTTTGTAAATGGTTCATTTGGTTCAGAAGTGGCAAATTTTATCTGGAAGACTGAGAAGACCTGCAGTCATTGATGATGACCAAATCATAACGCTCATTAAAAATAATCCACATCACACGACATCGCAGAGACACCTAACATATCTCGTATGAGTGTTGCAAGGCATTTGGAGGCACTCAAATACGTGAATCACTACGATGTTTGGGTGCCACACGCTTTAATGGACCACATTTCCATCTGTGATTCTCTGCTCAAACGCAACGCTAAACAACCCATTTCTGAAACGGATGATCATGGACGATGAAAAATGGATCATGTACAACAATATGGTGCGAAAACGGTCCTGAGGAAAACAAAACAAGTCATTGTTAACCACTCCAAAAATAGGTCTGCATCCAAAGAAGGTGATGCTGTGTATTTGGTGGGATTGGAAGAGTGTTATGTATTACGAGTTCCTGCCGCCCAACCAGACATTGAATTCCAACATGTACTGTTCCCAATTGGACCAATTGCAGGCAGCAATCGATACAAAGCGTTCAGAATTGGCCAATCGGAAGGGAGTCATCTTCCATATGGACGCCAGACCACAAGTCTTTTTGCACAGCCGGCAGAAATTGGTGCAGCTTGACTGGGATGTCCTACCTCACCCGCCATATTCCCCAGACTTCGCACCTTTAGATTACCACCTATTCTGGTCACTACAGAATTCCCTTAATGGGAAGAACTTCAATTCCCTGGAAGCCTGTGGAAACCACCTGGAACAGTTCACTGCCCAGCAAGATGGCAAATTTTGGGAAGATGGAATCCTGCAACTGGTGCACAGATGGCGACAGGTTGTAGAACAAAATGGCACATGTGGTTCAATAAATCTATGTGCAGGTATGCCCACACTGTCTTCCAATTTCACCTAACCTATGATACGAACTTTTGCTACAACCAATATATTCAGTTATAAGTCAATTAATACTGTGATAGATACACAATCTGATCAAAAGTATCCGGACACTTGCCTATCCATGAACTCCATGTAATAGGAAAGGAATTAATAATGAGTTGGTCCACCCTTTGCTGCTATCACAGTCGCCACTAAGCTGCAAAGACTTTCCACTAGATTTTGGTGCATTGGGGGAATTGTCTCTAATTCTGCCACAAGAACTTTTGTCAGATTGGTCACCGATGTGGTGGTTCAGCCTGCTTCACAGTCGGCATTCCAACTCACCCCACAGGTGTTCCATAAAATTGAGATTGGGGCTCTGTGCAGGCCAGTCAAGTTCTTCCACACCCATCTCATCAAACCATTCTTGCATAGACTTGGCTTTGTGGACAAGGCCATTGTTCTGTTGGTTGGTAAAGTGTCTTCACCAACCTGTTGCCATAATGTTGGGAACATAGAATTGTTGAGAATGTCATTATAGGCCACAGAGTTAGGATTCTTAAGCACTGGAACTAGGGAGCCCAGTCTAAACCGTAAAAAACTGCCCCAGAGCATGATGCATCCTCCACCAAACTTCACAGTTCAGCAGGAAGGGTTCACCTGGTATCCTCTAAACTCAGACTCGTCTGGCAGACTGCCTGTGGTGAAGCATGATTCATCACTCCAGAGAACATGTTACCAATGCTCTGGAGTCCACTGGCACCAAGCTTTACAGCACTCCAACAGATGCTTAGCACTGATCTTGCTGATGTTATGCTTGTGCAAAGCTACTCAGCCATGGAAACCCATTTCTTCCAGCTCTCAACAAACCGTTATGGTGCTGGCATTGCTTCCAGAGACATTTTGGAACTTGGAGAGCTTTGCAACCAAGGACAGGCGATTTTGCTACAGCACCTACTTCAACACTTGGTGGTCCCATTCTGTCATTTTATGTGGCCTACCAAATCGCAATTGCTCTGCTGTTACTTTTAGGCATTTCCACTTCACAATAACATCACTTACATTTGATCGGAACAGCTGTAGCAGGGCAGAAATTTCAAAAACTGACTGTGCCATGCTGAGAGTTACTGAGCTCTGCTGTACAGCCAATTCTACTGTTCATGCTAATCTATTATGTTTCCCAGGCCAGGTGTCTTTTTATACCTGTATTGGCCATGGCTATGATGTATATGGGCAAATCTACAATAAAAAAGGAGTGCCTGGATACTTCTGATCATACAGTATACTTCCAATATTAAAAGGTTACATCCATGGAAGTGTTAACTGAAACAATAAAAACACCTAGTATATCAGGGATTTTAACAGCATCTTTTTGTCTTTTAGAATTAGTTGCAGTTGTGAGACAGGCTTAACAGCCACTTTATAACCAAAGTATTTAAAGACTATGTACTGTTCATGTGAACTAAAAGGGTATAAAGTATAGAATCCACAAAGTAATGGGAGATAGGAGGTTTGCATAGTAAGCAAGTGACCTTTTCTTGAAATTTATATAATTTACTGTTTAAACTTGTATTAAGGTAGGAAGGAAATTATGTGCTCTTCCAATACTTATATACTTGGGATGAATGCTTGATAACGTGCAATGTCAAGAATGAGAATTGTGTTTTAAAGGTATGAATAAATTATCAAAATACCGCACCTTCAGCAGCAGTAAGCTACTGCTGAAAATGGAACATTTATTAGATAACAGCTCTTATCTTCAGTAATTGGTTAATTATTTGTTCATTTGAATCAACGGTGTAAGAGTCATATTTGGCTAAAGAATGCCAAGACAAATTACAGTACATATAGCATAATTTGAAATGTATGGTACTGTTAAAAATTATTGTGGTTTTAATTTCTCATACATGAGATAGTGAAAGTGCATTATTTCAGAAGGGACAGGAGAAAAATGATGCTGGTGAGAATTCTTTCTACGGTGAAGATACCTCCTTGACTAGAGTTTGTAATAAAGTGGGTAGTATCAAGGGTCAAGGTGATACTGGACAACAAGTACACATAAATCTGTCACAGTTGGCTTGGATTACTGGTCAATGAAATGGGATACAGAGCTAAAGCATGTGTTCTGCTGCTTAAAAACTGCATTGCACATGTGCCATTAATGTACTACTGAAACACCTTAAAGCAGTTTCCTTACCTGCAAATACTACATCACTGATCCACACATTTAATCTGGGAATTATGTGAGCATTAAAGGCTTTAAATGTTGAGAAATATGTACTGAAGTCTTAGAAATGCGGATCATGCACATTTTAAAACAATTCAGTGAACAAACACCTAGCATTTCTTAGCTATGTGATGGAAGCAACAGCCTGGAAAGGCAAATCAGAATTGTTTAATTATGATGGATTCTCAAAATAAGGCAATGAAAAAAAGTACAGTGACTACAACAAATTCTGATGGAAAATAATGAAAACATTGTAGTTGCTGCTAAGCAAACAGAAGCAATATACCAGTCTGACAGAACCAAAATTGACAGATGAGAAAGAAGTGAAACCCATAAAGCCAATTATAAACCTCCTCAAAAGTATTTAAATGAATGATATTTGAGTTTGACACTTTGGGGCATACAGTATATTTTAGGCAAATCCCATAAGCAATATGAATATTAAAGTCATATCATGGAACAGCTTCAAAAGATTACAGATGATCAGCCATGATTTTTCTAATTTGTCCCTTTTTTAAAAACTGTCTTTGAACATGACAATTAACATAAAAATTTAGCTTTAACAGTTTTAGGTAATATGTGTGCTACACTAGATCACAAAATAATAATAATAATAATAATAATAATAATAATAATAATAATAATAATAAATAAATGCTACCAAAACTGCCAAATTTTTATTTCATTAGTTAGTATTATCAGTCAGACATTGTTACCAAAATAAGCGGCATGCACAATATCACATTTCAAAAAGCTTACTTCTGTTTTCATACTCATCTGATGTTTCAGAATCAAACCGTTGCAGAGAGATACGCAAATCTTCATTAAGCTAAATAAATGAATATACAGAGAAAAACTTAGATGCATATTTATATTAAAACTTCAAGCAATGAAAATTTAATTCTTAAAAGCTCATATCTCATGTTGATATACATGTACAATGCAAGTCTGTGATAAAATGCAAATGAAACACAGCACAAATGCACACACACAATTCCAAAATCACAATACTAAAAAAATTCTACCCTCTTCAGCACTTTCAAGTTTAACAACACGCATTCACTTTCACAACCAAGCCCCTTTTCCTCCCAAATCTAATAGAAGTCGCACCAGAAAATAAGCAATGCTTAAAAAAACACATCAGAGATTCAAACCAAGCTTTCTGCATAGAAGAAATTAGAGTCCTAATAACCCGGCTTGATTCTCACATAATTTCAACACACAAAATCTGATGGCAGAACGAAAAATTACTTAAATAGCTGGCAATACAATACTGTGTGAATACAATCTGTAGCTTATGCTAAATGTTGTAAGAAAAATATATGAACTATCATTAAGTTTTTTATCTTTGCAACAGCCACATTTCATACCATAGCAATACGATCCATACCACTTTCTAGTGATCTTGATAAGTAGTGTTTCAGTTATTATGTAGTTGTTTTTTGCTAGAATCAGTTTTTTAAAAGAATGGACAAATTTTCTTTATCAGACTTTATATCACATGGAAAAAAGCCTGATAAAGAGGGTGAAATTAAAATCAAAATATCTTTAAAAAAAAGCACATTCTGGCCAAAAAATGATAGGAAAAAAGGAAAACTTTGAACAGTTATTTCTGAAGGTAAATCAAAAAGTAAAGGCAATTTCATTATATTGAGCAAAAACAAAGTGAAACTTAACTGCAGCATCATATTTCAATGTACTCTCCTGCTTGCAGTTCCATTTTTTTTTTTTTCACAAGCTTTTTGATTCTATTGGAGAAGGTTTCCAGGTGTTTGGGGGGGGGGGAGGCATACATGCACCATTACCTTTCGCCTATTCTTCACTACCAAACTATAGACAGATCATGTAAATCTTCTTTAAGCAAAGAAAAAGAGATGAAAATCAGGTTTAAGTTTCAGTGAGGCTTTGAATTGTCGCAATGGCTGCAGCCACTGTATGGGGCAAGCAGTTTTGTAGTGTACAACAACAGTTTTTGATAATTTGCTTCTTTTGTTATAAACAGCACGTTTCAGCTTGTCTTTACGCAACTGCTGAATACGTTGCACTGTTAATTGTTTGTCCATGTTCCAAATAAGCCCGTGCATATCCTAAAACAAAGTCAGCAAGGTTTTTTTTTTTTTTTTTTTGACAAAGCAGATACTTTTGAACTTTTTTGCTGTGGATGAAACGTATTTCCACTCCATACTTTATCTTGCCTGCTTTCGGGGTCAAAATAGTGAACCCAAGTCTCACCCTCAGTAACAATCCTTTTCAGTACACCTGATTTTTCATACAATGCAAAAAAGGGGGGCAGGGGGGATCTTCATAAGCTGGTGTTTGTGTTGATGGGTCAGCTGTTTTAGGGCCCATCTGGCACACACTTCCTAGTATCCTAAATAATCATGCACCATTGAATAGGCATAACCATAATTTATGTCGAAAATATCAGCAGGGCTAATCTGAGTGTAAGTGCAAATATAGACATGTGCTAAATCCCCCCCTTCTTTGATTTTTTTTTCCCAGCAAGAAGCACCCAAACACAGTAAGAAATAACTCTAATCTCAACTTAGTATACTCAGTAGATATGTCACTAACTCACTGTTATATGCTTTTACAAGAAATGAAGATTTATCGATTGATGGAGAAAAGCTGGATAACAGACACGTACGTTTATCTTGGACAGCAGATATCAAGTGAGGGTCACATTGATGAAGAAATTAATCGGCGTACAAAACTTGCCTGGAGAGCTTTTGGAAGGAACAGCATAATTTTCAAGAGCAATATGCCATTATGTCTTAAAAGAAAAGTGTTTGATCAATGCATCCTTCCAGTGCTTACGTATGGTGCAGAGATGTGGACCTTAGCTAAAAGAGACATACAAAGGCTGCAGACAACTAAAAGCAGCATGGAGAGGTGCATGCTTGGTGTAACCAGGAGAGATAAGAAGAGGAACACGTGGATCCGAAAAATGACAAGAGTGGAAGTCATCATGATCAGAGTTAAATCCCTGAAATGGCAATGGCTGGACATACTGCCAGAAGGACAGACCATCGATGGACAGCCGAAATTTTAGATTGGATTCCAAGGGACAGGAAAAGACCCAGAAGAAGACCACATGGAAGATGGGTGGATGAAATTCGAAAGTATGCGGGAGTGACATGGAGGAGACTGGCACAAGACAGACCGTTGTGGAGGAAACTTGGGGAGACCTTCGTCCAGCAGTGGATTGATAATGGTTGATGATGATGATGATAATGCTACACTACAAATAAATAGTCCAATATAATAATGATAATGATAATAATAATTTTACTCGCCAAATGACGAAATCATACATAGTTGTCCGAGTTATTTACATGAAACGTTCATCTGGGAAGGAGTAAATAAAGAATAGCAAACAATTGGCTTTGCATATGGGGATTGCAGTAAACAAATCCTGAGTCTCTTCCAGGAAGTGGTTAAAATTCCCCCAGTGCTTTGTTAACTTTTTCATGGGGGCTTGGGACAAATTTGCAGCAGGTGGGAAAGGACAAGATGCAGCGGAGCGAGGAAATCTAGGATTTCCACTTGTCACTCAAGCTTTTTTGTGATATATGTATCTAGGAACTCTGCACGTGCCAGAGAAACAAAAAAGAAGCATTCAGCTTTCATTTTTGTGGCAAGTACAGGCCAGCTCATAAAAAAGAAAAAGTCAGCAGATAATTTTACTATGAAAGAAAATTTACAAATCCATGGGCATTTAATTTGGCACCCCTTTCCTTTGGTGGCACCCTAGGCAGCTGCCTACTACGCCTACCCCTCGGACCACCCCTGCATATCAGCTGCAGTAGACACAGTAATCTGTCTGTCTTCTTGAACAAGAGAGTTCATATGATCGACATGGTCTTGAGTTTGGGACATCGACTGCCACCTTGATCAATCATATTTGTTTTGCTAGATTTAAACCTTTCTACCAACTCAAACTTTTCTCTGGCCCATACACTTACACTGGCATGCAAAAATTAAGGACGAGATGGTTTTTCGAATGTAACGCCGAAGTGCTCCACATCGACTCAAATCATACCATAAGATCCTCAAGATGTAAGAATATGGGACAAGTGAGCAAAATTGTCCAAACAAGGAATCCAAAGGATACAAAGGCACTTTATTCAAAAGGTAGCTTTGAGCACAACTGGACAGAAAACGTCCATGTGACAGGCGGCTGCCAAGAAAAATCCAGTCTTTAGTAGGGGATATGATCACCCTCGACTGTGTTGCAGGATTTAATTTACGTCTGTCCATGCTGAGGACGAGGTTGTCAAGGAGCTGTTGAGGCATCGCAGCCCATTCCTCTTGTAGCACCAATCGCAGCTGCGGAATCTTTGCTGGCGGCTGGTAACGTACTGCCAAGCGTCTCCCGAGAAGGTCCCACACGTGTTCGATTGGATTTAGGTCCGGGGACCTTGTGGGCCAAACCATGCATTGAATATCTTCACTCTCCAACAGTTCTACGACAGCCACTGTACGATGAGGTGTAGCGTTGTCGTCCATGAAGAGGAACTCAGGACCCACAGCACCTCTAAACAGATGCACGAGAGGCAGGAGAACCTCAGTACAATAGTGGATACCAGTGACTGAACCTCCTTGGAAGATGTGGTCAGTATGGCTACCAAGCATGATAACGCCCCAAACGAGAACTCCGCCACCTCCAAACCGGTCCCTTTCGATGATGTTGGAGGTGTGATTGCGTGTTCCCTGCTCTCTCCAGATGTGTATACGTCCAGAATCACGTCAGACTAAATCGGCTCTCATCCGTAAAGACAACTCGACCCCATTGCTGATGTGTCCAGTTCTTGTGTTCCTGGCACCGCAGAAACCGCCGTTTCCGATGAGCAGGCGTTAATGGCACACACCGTACTGGTCGTCGTGCAAACAGACCACCTTTGTGCAACCTCCTGACCACGCTAAAACGCGATAGCGGACGTCCAGTTGTCTGTTGCATGTGCCTTGCGATTTCTCCCGCTGTCTGCCGTCTGTCTCTTCGCCTGTAGGACAATATACTGGTCGTCCGCCGCCGTGGTTGCTCGTGGACGACCACTGCTAAACTCTCAGATTGCTGTTCCTGTCGTTTGAAATGCTCTCCAAGCTCGTGAAACGATGCTGTGAGCAATTCCGAACTCCTCAGCCACACTAGTCACACTTTGACCTACTTTTAACTTCCCAATGACGCGACATCGGGTAAAGTCATCCAGATGTCGTCTACTGGATTGCCTGTTGGCCATATCACACGGTGGCAGCAGCTCGACGTCGTTCAAACCGATGTACACCATGCAATAGCTTTCATCGAATTGCTGAGCGTACACCGCCCGTGTGCTTTATACCCTTCTGATACTCCCCCCACCCCTGTGTCATGCTGCATATATGTGCATGCCCTACCGTACCGGACCCTAGTCTATCTCTTGAGTGGTCTTTCGGTCCGTTCTGCCTGCTCATTCCGCTGTTATGCTAATTTCTCCTCTTCGTCCTTAATTTTTGCACACCAGTGTATTATGATACTGTGCTGCCATTCTGTGAATTTCAGCAGACTTGATTCCTTTTGCACAAAGAAACCTTATTATTCCTTTATAAAAATGACAGAAAAAATATCCCTCACAATTACATGGGAAATGCACAAGTACATTATTAGTTTACTGTTCAACGTGTAATATTCTTCAGAAAATTTGAAAATTACATCACCTTGGAGTGGTAAACAGATTGCACACTTGAACAGAAATTGGGCAATAAAGGTTCACTTGCCACCACAGGGTGATGTAATTTTCAAATTTTCTGAAGGCTGTTACATGTTGAACATTGAACTAATAATGTACTTATTACAGTGTGCTGTTTTACAGTACTGTAATTGGAAAGAGAAGCATCCATGTTTACACATTCACTACCAGAAGACTGACATGTAGTGTTACACAATGCAGGTGCCATCTTGTATATTCTGCTATTATGAAGTGTCTATGATGACTGCCTGCAGTTGCTTGCAGTATCAGTTCAATTAAACAAACTGCCTTTACTCTTTCTGATTTACCTTTGTATTTCCTTATCAGTGACAGTGTAAAATAACATGCAAAATCAGGACATCTGCAATGTGCTGTAAGATTTCACACTTTACTGGAAATATTTTTAATAATATTCACAAGACACAATGTAAAAATTTTTGATACCACAGTATGTTATTTAAATGTGCATCTGTAAAAGGCTCTCTTTTCTGTAAGATTGTGCTAGAGCTCCAATGACAAGATTGCAGTCATCTTTCTGATTCATTTTTCTGACTCAAGTTTCCTGTGGAGCATTTATAGCAGGTGTTTCCTATTGAAGAAAATACAGGAACATTACTCAGAAAAACAATACAGTTTACTCATTGGATCTTAGAATAAATTTCCTCCTCCTTTTCAACAAGCACACATAACTTCCTCAATGCTTCCCATTGCTAAATAAGTATTTACTAAAATCAAGGAGTGACAGTCAACAAGTGCTGCCATACTTTTAGAATTTTGAAATTTTGTGTCACAAACTGCCTGACATACCTGAATTGAATTTCTCTTTTTTCTGGAATGTACTAAAAATTGTTCACTATTTACTTTTTTAAGTCCTTCTGTTGCTTCTTCATAATTTCTTTCTTTTGGCAGCCAAGTGAATTAAATGACAAGAACAACTTCAGACAACTATTGTTGGTTGCTTTTCCCTAAGAAATGCTGATACACCTATTTGCATGCCTTATTCACAGATTTAGCATTATCACACACAAATGACAAGTAGTATTTCTGAGGAATATTACCTTTTCTTTTCAAATTCAGTATTTAGAATTTAAAATTGTGCCTGTTGCTAGCTTTGTTATTGTACATTCTAACATGGAAAGCATTTCTGCATTAATCTTACCTTCAGTTTCATCAAAATATGGAACAACAGCACACAGCTACATATCACCAGAATCTGCACTACTATCCAAAGCTAAAGACAATGGGCTATTCTGCAGAATATTAACAATATCTTTCATATGGAATTAGCCATATTCTGTATAAGCAAACTGGGTCTGGTTCTTGCACTGCCGTGCTTTTTGTTTTCAATTTCAGAGTCTGGGAATATGGCACAAATAACAGTCCTGTACAGCTAGTACTTGCAATACACATATTGTGCTCTAAAACAAAAGAGGGAAAAGAAAAACATTTCTGCATTTGTTACACAACACTACTAATTTTAAAAATAGCCAGAAATTTCAACACAGCTTTTAATTTTCCAGACTTTTTTTTTCTCTTAATATGCCTATTCAATTACCTTATCCACTGTAATCGATAGAAACAAATAGAAACAATCACAAGAATAGATACTACATACATAACACATCTCTCAGAAAGTATTTTACAAGGCTACTCAATTGAATAATCACTCTGGTATCATTGTGAAATCTTCACCTTTTCAGCTTTTTACTGATCTATGATAAACATCATTAAATTTTAACCCAGAGTGAACTTATAATCATCCAAAATCCCAACACCAAATAAAACACAAACACACACGATAACACCATGTCTTTATTTCACAGAATTCATCAGAACCCAAATTTCTTCATAGTGGTTGGCTCACACACTTACACCTGCACAAGCAGGTGAAGCATCAACCAATCCATCACATGCTGAGCTGCTTAACAGCAAAGGAAAGCAAGTCGTGCAGAAATCCCAAGTGCTTCCGTGGCTAATCATTTACAAGTACAGCAAGAAGTGGAGGAAAGAACTAAGATCATGGGTACGCTAAAAACTGCGGTTGACTGTCTCATGCAAACAGTGCTCAGTCAGTTTAAAAGGTGGTGGGTTAGTTCACAAACTGCACACTGGACCATAGTGATTTTCCAGATTTTTTTAGACAATTAATATAAAATGCTGTAAACTCAGTTTAAAATTCAGAAAAATCCACAGTAGGTTAGCAGCTATATATCAGTGTTGTTATCGTAAAATGTAAACCTAACAGCACCAACATAGAACAACAGCACACTGGCAGAAAAAAGCTTGCTGCATGCTGATACGTAAGTTTCTAATATCATCGTCGACTGCAATCAGTGGTCTCACTTTGCATGGTGCAAAGAACAGTGCAACTTATCCCAAGAGGAGTGAAAATTGGTTCTATAAGAGTGATGAGGAATCACACTACACCTTATTACAATCAGATGGGTGGGTGTGGCCAATGTCCAAAAAGCATATGTTGCCAAAGTGCACTGTACCAGCAAAGCCCAGAGGATGTAGTTTGATTGCACTGAGCTTTTCTTCATGCAGTGGCCTCCCACCTTTGGTGGTTGTGGAAGGAACTATGAATGTCAAAGTCTACCTTAACTTCATGGAATATTCTGTACATCCTATGATATGGAAGTTTCTTGTAACAGATTCTACTTGCCACACGACAAGGTTCTATTTAGACTGGTTCACAGATATGAAAATGTGTGAAGCTGGACTGACTACTCTTCAAACGCTTTAGTGAATCAGAAAGCTGGGTAAGAACTACATAAAAAAAAATTGCATGACATTATCTGAAATCGTTACCCTTTTGCAAGTGGAACATAGGCCTACCAGCCTGAGTCTGTTGTTTGTTGACAATAAGAGTACTCAAGAGGGGAGGGGGGGGGTGTCACAGCCACCAAAGATGGGGCAATGTACTATGGGGGTGAGTGGCAGTGATATCAATATGAAGCCAATAGGAGTTCAGATATCTTTTTGGAAGTTAGTGTTTGTACCAATGCTGGCATAGTAATAAACTGAGCATTGTGTGAAAGCATCATCTAGAAAATTTAGTGCCAGAACTCTTGTAGGATTCAACAAATGACATTCAGAATGTTGCCATGGCAGCGAATCAAATTTGGTGATCTGGAAACTGGAAGAAATGAACATTGGAACTCATAGATCAAGAACACATCTGGTAAAAAAAAAAACTAATCTTAAGTTCATTTTTACTAAATGAAATTATATGAAACAGTAATATTACAAACTCACTACTCATTTATCTGGTTGTTGATTCCTAAAAAGCAAATATACACGGGGAACAGAACAATGAAAGTATGCAAATACTTCAAACCTCAAGTAATAAAGCCATGTATTTGCTGCAAGGTAGGTTAAAATCTAAATGCAAAATTTGCCGAAGTTAAGAGACAGACTTAACTTCGGCAAATTTTGTCATGGTTTTATGTGTCACAATCACTGAAAACCAATAAATAAAATTTCTAATAGGAAGGATTACATGATCACATGTCATCATCAGTGATTGTGACACATAAAACCATGACATATGATAAAATATATTTATGAACACATTTTCCCTATTCATTTAAAGGATGCTAGTTCATAATTACTGATTTCTTCAAACACATACATTTTTCACAGATTGAAACAAATGCTGTTGCTTTGTCATTTAATCTCTTACATTAGACTGCAGCCATTTAGAGTACCAGAAATATTTTTTTTCATTACCTTGAAAACCCTTCCAACTTTATAAACACTTCAATTCAGGAAAAGTATAAATTTTATGAAGGTCACTATAAATCTAATGCTCACATTTTTTATTTTTATTTTTTTACCACAAAAATACAATTGTGACAATATTGAATCTTACACAGGTCCATAAATCTATTTGTCCACATAATCTCCACACAGTCCAACACACTTGCCAAAGTTTAACAAGGCACTGCATTCCAAGTGTGGTAAATCTTAAATTACTTTATCGTGATTTCAGAGCAACATGAACACTTTCTAGCAATTCAACATCCTCTCAAAATGGCATCGTCATATTTGATGATGACGATCCACAGTATTAGCAAAATGACAGAAAATTCAACTGATGTCTGCAACAACCTCTATTGTATGTATGTCTGCTTGGGCCAGAGCATTGGTACAGAGCAGTAGGCTACAATTCATGTTAAGCTCTAATTCGCAGATATATTTTTGCAGGTTCAGTAGTATATTCTGTATTACCTGATATGATGATACCCTTGGGGTGCGTGTGTGCTGTTTACCTGGAGAAGTGTTGGCACCAGGATGCACCATGGGACGAAAACAAGTTGGTGGAGAAAGTGTAATGCTTTGGGCAATGTTCTGCTGGAAAACCCTGGATCCAGTCATTCATTTGCAGGAAACTATGACATCTACCACCTACCTAAACATCATAGCAGACCAGGTACATTTTTTCATGGCAATGGCATTCCCTTCTTAGTTGTGCCTTCTTTCAGCAGGATAATGCACCATGCCCCACTTCCCAGATGGCTCAAGAATGGTTTGTAGAACATAAGGAAGACTTTCAGGTACTGCCCTGGCCTCCAATTCCCAGACATCAATCCAATCGAGCATCTGTGGTTGTGTTAGAACAGCAAACCCCTATCTGCAATGGCTCAACCACATAAATTAACAAGATTTAAAGGATATGCTGGTAACTTATTGGTACTAGATACAAAACATTTTTAGAGATTGTGTGTCGCCAATGCCTTGCCGGTTAAGAGCTGTTTTTGGGCGGCACGTGAAAGACCAACATCATATTAAGTAGGTGGATATAATGTTTTAGCTCTGACCTTAAATTTTTCTGACAACATTTAACAAGATTTGTTCACTTCAAAACTCAGTATCATGTGAAGCCATCACGAGCAAAAATAACAGCCTCTACAAGGCGTGGCATTGCATAAAAGAGGTTTTTGATGTCATCCTGGGGAATAGCCTGCAAAGCTGCTTCTATGTGAGACCAGAATTCATTTGTAGTGACTGGCAGAGGCACTTGATATGCCAGTGCCTTAGCTACCATGTCCCAGATCTGTTTGATTGGGGACATATCCGGCAAACGTGCACGCCAGGGAAGAAGTGTTATCTGCCATGCATGGAAGAGGTCTTGGACATTCCGGGCATTGCCTTGCTGGAAAATAGCACCAAGACACCTCTGCCTCTAAAACATCCCTGATGTATTGCTGGCTGTTGAAGGCTCTCTCATCATATGAGGCAAGATCATGAAATGAACCCAGTGGCGCCCCAAAGCATGACTCTTGGTGATGTACCAGTGTGATGCTGCAAAATGCACACTGAAAGGTGCCGTACACCACGATGTCTTTGAACACATAAGGAACCATCACGGTGCATCAAGTTAAATCGTGACTCATCAGAAAGCACGACCTGCTACCAATCAGGGTGCTAATGTCTGTGTTCAAAACCCCATTATAGCCATGGACTGCTGGAGAGCAGTACTTTGTTAAGCAGACGACGTCTAACTGTGCTGAAGGGCAAAGCCTGACCTGTGACAGTGTGCCACTGCTGCACTTACACTGTGGACGTCGTTGTGCGATCAGTCACTGCCATATGGTAAAGGTGTCTGTCATCCTGTGCAGTCGTGCAATTTTGTGGTCCATTTCCAGATTTCTGTGCATCTGAGCCTCATCTGTCGACTCAATGTCGGTTCTTCACTGATTGCAACATCTCATTTGAGCCAGCTTTTTATACCCAATAGCAGACAGTTCAGATAGCTCTAAGGTAGAACAATAGCCAAAAAGAAAGAGCAGTTTAAAATATAGGTTACGAGCAATTAAGTTTAGCCAAAGAAAATTTTATTTAAAACAAGGGGTTGAGAAACACTGGTACTTTGAAACACTTGACTGAGGGGTAGAGAGTTACTGATCAGAATAAGCATAAGCTGAGAGCAATGAAAACTGGAAAATATTTTTTTGTTTATTATATTATATATATACACTGAGTTTAGCTTTACATTGGAGATACCTACTTAATAATGCATTGGTTCACCTTTGTGCAATCACAGCTAGCAGACACCTAAAAACAGATTCTACAAGGTGTAGAACATCCTCAATGCATACTTGACCCATGTCCATCGCAGCAGCTCCGTCAGTTTACGCTCATTCCGTGGACGTTGATTAACAGTTCTCATACCCTGTTCTAGCATATCCCGCAAATATGTGTTCAACTGGGTTGGTCAGAGGAGTTCCAGGGTGCGAATGCAATGTAGAGAATTTGTCGTCATGTTTCTTCAAACACTCAGTAGTTATATGAGCCTGAAGACATGGTACATTTTCATGTCAAAAGATGGCACTGTAGTCCGGGTAAACCTGTTGCAGATATGGATGGAGATGGTCAGTTAACATATCACTGTAGTGTACACTATTCAGTGTTTGTGGGATGATAACCAACAGACTTAGGGTTTGCCAGGATGAAACTCCCCAGACAAAGCCACCACCTCCATCGGCCTGTTGAACCCGAACTGTGCAACCATATGCCATATGTAAACTCAGTTATCAACAGAACACCACCTCCACTGGCCTGTTGAACCCAAACTGTGCAACCAGGGGAGAGGGCTTCACGCTGTTTATGCCATATGTAAACCCAGCCATCAACAGAACACCACCTCCACTGGCATGTTGAACCCAAACTGTGCAACCAGGGGATAGGGCTTCATGCTGTTTATGCCATATGCAAACCCAGCCATCAACAGAACACTACCTCCACTAGCCTGTTGAACCAACTGTGTAACCAGGGGATAGGGTGTCATGCTGTTTATGTCATATGCAAACCCAGCCATCAACAGAACACTACCTCCACTGGCCTGTTGAACCCCAACTGTGCAACCGAGGGATAGGGCTTCATGCTGTTTACGCCATATGCAAACCCAGCCGTCAACAGAACACCGCCTCCACTGGCCTGTTGCACCCCAACTGTGCAACCAGGGGATGGGGATTCATGTTGTTTACACCATATGTAAACCTGACAATCACCATGGTGCAGCAGGAAATGAGACCCATCACTCCAGACGACTATCCATCTGTCGAGGGTCCAATGCAGACGTGCCCATGCGAGGCATTACTTACGATGATCAGGCGTCAACATGAGTACCCACATTGGTCTACGGCTGTGGAACTCCAAGTGAAGCAAGGTATGGCACATTGTGCATGTGGAAATAAGGTGAACTGCACCGCTGTTGTACTGGTGGGTGCCTGTTGCACATTGTTGCTGAAATACCAGTTGTGACACGACACTCACCTCTAGGATTAACTGTGTGTGGCTAACCAATATGAGCCCTTATGCTGGATGCCTGTGCATAGTTAATCTAGTCCCAGTACATCCTTGATACAGTAGTATGGGAGCAGACAACAAGTGCGGCTGTTTCCAAAATACTGGCACCCGGGCCCCAACTGTCTGGTCGTGGTCAAATTAAATTGGCTTAAGTCGCCAATTCTCTCCATTACTGGCAAACATTTACTAATTGCGTACAGAGGATAGATGTGCAAAATTTATAGTAGTCACACATGACACGGATATCACATTATACTTCATTACTGCTCTGAATATGTAAGACGAGGGGGGGTGTCTTATGCTAAGCTAACTCAGTATATTTATATATTTATATATATATTTATATATACACTCACATACACTCATTGTCATAAAAATCTGCGGACCAAGAAGGAGGCATCGGATTGAAATGAGATTTTAGTAGTGAGACGGTACATACCAAGGACAGAAGTGATTACAATATTACAGAAGCAGGATCATTCCCCACGGACATACGGTACACGTTCTGGCCAGCCTTAGTACAGTGTCAGACCGCCTCATGCTCGGATACATGCAGTGATACAGTCCGGCATGGAGTCAATGAGATGCCGTATGTTATCCTGGGACAAATCGGCCCACACTTCTTGCAACTGACGCTCTAAATCACCAACACTGGGACACGGAAAAAGCTGGCATTCCATCTGGTCCCACGCGTGCTTAATGGGCAAGAGATCAGTTGATGTGGCAGGCCACGAAAGCATCGAAGCATGATGGAGACAGTTCTGGGAAACCCGAGCCGTATACGTACGGGCATTATCTTGTTGGAAAATGGCTCTGGGCCGCCCCACCAGGAAAGGCAGCACATGGAGCTGCAGGATCTCCTGTACATAGCGCTGGGCTGTCAATGTCCCTCAGATCACTGCAAGAGAAGTCCGGCTGTCATACGCGATGGCTCTCCAGACCATCATGCCTGCAGTTCAGGACATGTGTCGCTGTACAGTGAGATTGGGGTTATAGCGCTCACCTGCGGTCCTCCACACTCTGACATGGTGGTCGTCCATTCCCATACAGAAGCGGGATTCGTCGCTGAACACTATATGCTGCCAGTCCGTAGCATTCCATGTTGCTCCCTGCTGACACCACTGTAATCAACACCGACGATGGTCAGATGTTAATGGTAGGAAACATAAGGGCCGTCGAGAGTGCAGATTCGCCTCTGCCAGGTGTCTGGAAATGGTTCTGGCGAACACAGGAGTCCCTTGTACAGCCGCCACATGTCTCTGGATATTGGACAAGGACGTCATTGCAGCTGTGTATGCCACTCTCATGATCTATCGGTTTTCTCTGCTGGTGGTGTGTCTTAGTCATCAAGAGCCAGTCCGCAGTGTCCGGGTGCCTTGCTCCCAACACGATCGCACCGTACCGTCAGACCGGCTCAAATGGCGGCTGATTAGGTGCGCCAGCCACCCAGCCTCTCTCATCCCGACGATGCAGCTTCGTTCGAACTCAGTCAGTTGCCCGTACGCGCATCTACAGCTGGTCTTCGGCATGTCTATCACTCATGGATCTCACCTGACTCTTCCCATGCACTTTGGCATGAATGGGGAATCTCCTGCGCAACACCTTATAAGACCACGAAAATTTAATCATTGCATGTCTGCCCTACCCGTAGCTATTTGTTGAGTTTCGCGTTAATCGCACGGTTTTTCTTGGTGCGTGGATTTTTATTTCTGAATATTCATCACTGCTGCGTTGCGCGTCATGATCTTCAGATTGTATGTTAAACAAACTTGGTTTTAAATTTTGGTTGGGTGTAAATTATGTCTTTAACTCTGCTCTTGGGTGTATATATACTAAAGAGCAAAGCCGAAAAACATAAGAAAAATATTTTAATTTAAAACGAAAGTTGCCAAATTAACCTGAAGTTCAAAACATGCAACGCAGCAGTTATGAAAATTCAGAATTCACACTCTATTAAGAAGAGACTGAAGCAAAAAAAAATTTTTGACTCATACCAAGTACAACATAGAAAAAGTTGTGTATTGAACGGTGTGAGTAAAAAGAGAAAAAAAAAACAACTGAATGCAGAAAGTGTCAAGAATACTGAGACTTGGCTTTATCAAGGACCAGCAAAAACTCTGCATTTTCTCACTTCCACAAAGACCTATTTGGAAATGGGTTTCTGCAAAGTCATGGATGCAAGTAATGAGCCCGCCAAAAAATTTATATATATATGTCATGACCTCCGCAGAGTTGTATGACCAAGCTTTAGTTAAGAATTTAGCTTGTATCCATAACCTTCCTGGCCCGACCCATGCTCTTTATCTGTTACTATTAAACAGAAAGAAGATGATTATAGAAACTCAAGTTGTACGAGTGACATAATGAACCAGAAATAATGTTCAGTAATAACCAATTGCCAAGTTCGCCTGAGAGAGAATTTAAACCTGAATAGCAATACAAAAGTATTATATATATATATACACTAAAGAGCAAAGCCAAAAACATAAGAAAAACTTTAGAATTTAAAACGAAAGTTGCAAAATAACCTGAAGATCAAAACGCGCAATGCAGCAGTTATGAAAATTCAGAATTCACATTCTATTAAGAAGAGACTGAAGCAAAAAAATTATGTATTAACCGGTGTGAGTAAAAAGAGAAAAAATAGAACTGAATGTAGAAAGTGTCGAGAATACTGAGCCTTGGCTTTATCAAGGACCAGCAAAAATTCTACATTCAGTTGTTCTATTTTTTCTTTTTTTACTCACACCAGTCAATACATAATTTTTTTGCTTCAGTCTCTTCTTAATAGATTATATATATATATATATATATATATATATATATATATATATATTAAACTCTCAGGAAAATGTGTCACTTAATTCTTTCAGTTCTGCCATATTGGCATGTCCTAACTGCTTTAATAGGTTGGATTCTAGCTGCACTCTGAATTTCACCAGTCTGTGGTCTACCTCTTTTGAACCTGCTGAACACACTAAACGTGGAAAGAGCGATGACTTCTATTTGATGTCCCTGGTCCACGTCAACTGTGTATTTATGAACACACTGATTAGTGTTCTCCCTAGAACCTTTTTACTGAGCGGTCCACCCAGTAAAAAGGTTCTAGGCCCAGCTAAATTTTCTTTAATGAATGTTTTCACAATGCACATAATAGTATGAGTGGAAAACTTATTCCCACATACACCATAAATATTGGTGAAAACTGACTGAAATCTGTGTTGAATATGATTTATTAGTATTTAATAAGTATAATAATGCTAGGCAAAACAATATCCTTTCTCTTTTTTTTTTTTTTTTTTTTTTTGAATGGGGAAGGGGTCGTGAAAAGTACCATCCAGCTAAAATTTCTTGCCACCCAGTTCTAAAAAAATTTAGGGTGAATACTACACTGATGTAACCATCATACCAGAGGCTGGACAAAATAATGGAAAAATCTTTACACAGCCTGCGCTATCACCCAATTCAAATACCTTAAAACCAGTTGGTGCTTGAAAATAAGGTGATGAACAGATTTCTCCTTTAATATTTAGCCTCTTCACTTAGGGAGTTGGAAGATTTCCTTCGTAAAAAATGATCTAATATCCTCCCTGGCAACTGTTCAGAATTTATCTGCATCAACTCTACACGGCATGCACATTGCCTTTTGAGCAAATGGTGTTCCAGAACATACTAATAAACACATACAATTCTTGTAACTGAAATTTCCATATTTGGGCACCCGTGCGTGCGTGCGTGCGTGCGTGACTTATAATTCACCATGAAGAATACAAGGCTATAAAAAGTATTTCTATTTCCAAGAATTTTATACAGAAAATGGCTAGCCTTCTGATTATCAGAGGAAACATAGTTCCATTAACAGGACAAAGAAACCAGCAGTAAATAATCATATTATTTATTATTCAACATTATATTTCTATAAAACAAATTTTCTTTTTCTTTACAAAACTGCTGATAATTAGTGTTCCAATTCCAACAAAAATTTGCAAGAACTGTACAGAAATTGTCAACACATCAATAATTGGGTGGGAAAGAAAGTAATGTCCAATGATGAGGGTACCTGAGTCGAAGCCTCGGCGACAGTGCACACTGGCCACTGAGATTGTGCAGCACATTGGCATAACATCAGCAGGTAGGTGGCTTAAGTCAATGACAGTTAGCCATCAGAAGGCAAAAAGTGCAAGTGCCAGCCAACATGGAAGTGGACAAGGAGCACATCTGTCATTGATGCTGTATGAGTTTTGTCATGGTAGCACCCCCACAAGTGCTGTGAGGAACATTACCAGTGTGTACCACAATGCTATATCACATTGTCAGTGCTGTGTTTGGTTTGGACTGTTTAAAGCAGGAAATTTTGACCTGCCAGACCATCCTAAAGCTGGAAGACTAGTAACAGTGCATATGGACATGCTGAAGACCTTAGTGGAGACTAACCCGCATGCAGTCACACGGGAGTTGGTTGAACAGCTGAAGACTACCCGCACAAGCATCATCATGCACTTGCGTCAACTAGGGAAAATGCAAAAGAGGGAGTTTGGGTACCCCATCAACACACCATTGAACAGAAAGCTAATCGCATGAGTGCATGTGTTTCCCTGCTTGCACGTGACGAAGTTCAACCATTCTTGAACCGCATTGTGACACAAAGTGAGAAATGGGTCCTATATGACAATGTTAGCACCTGAAAACAAAGTTGGACCCAAAACAGAAGCTCGTGCCAATCTGTAAAGTTTGCTTACACCCATGTAAGATCCTGCTGTCTGTTTGGTGGGATATGATGCAAGTCGTGTTTTTGAGCTGCTGTCCGACACCACCATTATGACCGCCCATGTATACTGCCATCAGCTCGACAACCTGCATGAATCCCTCATGTCGAAATGACCAGCACTGCTGAACTGCAAGGGGTTCCTCCTATAACATGATGGAATGAGACCTCACACAGCACGGGTGACCTATCACAAGATAAGAGACCAAGGCTGGGAGTTGCTGCCGCACTCAGCCTATTGCCCCAAGCACTTACCAACTTTTCCAGTCATTGCAGCATTTCCTGGACAAAGAGGAGCTCACCAAACGGGACAATGTCAAATGCACACTTCTACAGCAACAATATTTAACAGCTGACTAGACGGATGGAAGTAGTTTGTGGCAAGTGACAGTGACACTTTAGACTGATTTGTACTTGTATATATGGTAATTACCACTGGCATGGTGCAGTTGGTTAAGTCGCTATGCACTGTGTGGGAGACGGTCATTTCCGACAGGTGTTCGAACCCTGGTCTTGCCGTGCATCTAGTCTGCGGTTTTTTCGCAGACTCCTAATGTTTGTGAACACGAGTGCATAGGTGGTTCCTTCTGAAGTCAGCCCCGGATGCGCTTTGTCCCTGGACCCCTTCCCTGGGATGCCTAGGGTTACCACATGAGAGCCAATGCATTGCTGTTTGCGATAACAAGTATCGAATATAATTCTGTTCAACATGTACAAAAAAGAATGCATGACTCACCTTTCCCCAAACTTCGGCCCAATGTACGAACGACGACTTTACAATGTTGTTCTGTTGATGCCTCACACATAAATTATTCAGCTTAATGTATTGTCGTAGGAACAATAAAAAACACACACACACACACACACACAAAGAGAGGTTATTGAAAACTACAATATCATGAATAAAAGCCAGAAGGCCTTGACAGAATATAATACCGATATGCTGATAAAACGTCCAATAAATATAGAACGATAATAATGACAACGAAACGCTTTAGACTGAAATTTAAAAGAAAACTTTTCAAACGAAAGAATGCACAATGAATAAACCTAAAAATATTCATGAAATACATGTTCTAAGGCATTGACTCCAGGGGGAAAAAGAATATGCTTCTAGTGCGGAAAGTTAAAAATACCAGACGCATTTCACATTGTTCAACTAGATGCATCCTCAATGGTGTATGTTGTTGGAATGAGTAATCATTCTTCCGCCAACATATCGACCAGCGCTGTTGCACCATCTAATCCCACGTCTTCAACGGCATCTATCGATGGTAAGTGCAGGTAGGTATGGGTTTTATCATACTTTTTCTTTCTTTCTCGATTAAATTTTTCCATGCAAAGGACAGATGAACCGGACTGTTGGTATTACAATTTCTCTGTCTGGTCTTCTCAATAACTACAGCTTCTGCTCCCTTTCCATCTTCTTTGTTTACAGATTATTTCAATTGCTTCCCAATTAGGTGCTGTATTCCATTTTTAATTTCTTTCCCAATTAGGTGCTGAGTGTCAATGCACTGGTAGTAAAACACTGTAAGATGAATGAAATCATCTGATGTCACATGGCTTCAGGCACCTACGGGACATTTACCCACTTGCATCTGAAAATATTACTTTCTAGTAGTTCAGTTCACAAGGCAAAGAAACTAACCATAAATTTCATCAATTATTCAGCAATTCATTTCTATAAAACAAATCTTATCTGTCTTTACAAAATTACTACTTATTAATGTCCTAATTTAAAAAATTCACACAAAAAGTAAGGAACTACTTGATGCACTGGTAATTAGAAGGCTAGCCTAGAAAATACTCGTACATACATACATATCACTAAACTGTTCTCGAGATTCAGAGGTTAGCTCCACAAAGAAAAAGCAAACTACCAGATAATTTTTAACTGATTATTTACTTACTGTTGCCGTATCAAACTTCTCCACTTACTGTTGCCGTATCAAACTTCTCCACTTACTGTTGCCGTATCAAACTTCTCCACTTACTGTTGCCGTATCAAACTTCTCTACTTGCAGCTATCTTGACACACACTCAGGCCTTCACTGACATCCATCACACGATGTACACAAGACCTTCTATACTTCATACTCAATCTTTTTTTCATGCAGGCACTCCTGAATCTGATCTTCCAATGACTTCCTTGGCCTTCTTCTACCTTTCCTTCCTGCCACTTGGGCTAAAAAAAATTCTAAGTAAGCATCTCATTACTCATTCTTTCAACATGGTCTCCACCTTGCTAACATTTTGCTTCACATTACACAACTGCAACACATCTTCATTCCTCACGCAACCAGAACGTGTCTTGCCACAAACCCCCCATAACGCATTTCTCCAGCACACAAACTCCTCCTATGTTTCTTCTGTCATGCCCAGGTTTCACTGCCATACATCAGAGTAAGAACAATTACATTTTCATACACAGCCATGCAGGATTCTCTTGAGAACCCATCCATCATTTCTGTAAAAACCTCCTAAAGCAGCTATGACTTTCAATGAAGAATTCACTCGCCTACTAATTTCACCATCTAATCTGTTCTCTCTGTCAGACATGCTTCCTAAATACACAAACTCATTCACCTGGTCAATCACTGCACCATTTAGACTTATCTTGCATTCAGTACTAACAAGAAAATACTCTACCCTGCAAAAAGTATCCAGTTTGGTTTGTCAACGTAACTGCCACTCACCTTGGTAGTGTGATGGTCATTCTTTAGACACACTCGTCGTTGATCAGCTTCCACTAATGAACAACATGTTGAAGTATTCTCTTCCATCTGAAGAACAGCATCCAGTTCAGCTACCAATGTGGAACATATTGATCTAGTATTCATCCAGCAATCCAGTTATTCCCAAAAGTGTACCACAGGAGCCAAATCACTACTCAGCATTGACCAAACTTTTGCATATTCATGTCCATGAACCTAGCTTTGACAGCACCTGTAGTATGGCAGGAAGCATTATTGTGTTCCATGTAACAGGGTTTTCAACAGAAGAACTGCATAAAATGGCTAGATGCTTTCTGCAAAGTAGGAAACACATTACATAAAAAACCAATAGAAAACTCACTTGATTCCAGTATCTGTTCACAACACACAAAACAGCTTCATCACTAGTCTGTCGTTTTTCAAGTTGTTCTATCCTTTGTCGGAGCTCACCTTCTTGCCTTTGCCGCTGTTCTAAGCGTTCTGTGAGTTTTCGATTTTGGAACTGTAACACTTTCATGTCCATTTCCTCCTGCAGCAACAAAAACAAAACAAAATTGGTATATTATAAACAATACAAAAGAAAATACATCACTCGTCTGAGAAAAGACCATTGGAATGTTTATTGTGGTTGTATTTAATCTTTAAAAGACTGTATTTAAAATACCAAAGAGTAAAAGAAGATTCAACGAAATAATGCTCCCCGACTGGCGGCCACAATTAAATCATTAGTAAGTCACAAGGGCTATTTTGACACATGCTATGCTCATGATTTCATTCTATGGCTCCTAAAGAACTACAGATGGAATCGATTGAGCTCTCAGAAGATGACATTTTAAAGTCCTTATTTGATGCTAAGAAAGATCCAAATGAAATATGGAGAAATGCAATAGAATACCCACGCCTTTGGCAACATGCACAAAAATGCTTTCTTGCTTTTCAACCACTTATTGCAGCGAATCTACATTCTCCTACCTAATCCAAATCAGACGCCCTTAAGGTCACAAATGACGAATACCCATCTAGAGGATCCGCTAAAAGTGCGGACCTCGATGTTGAAACCAAATATTAAAATGCTTTCCAAAAAAAAGTAGTCAAACAAAGTCATTAAAAGGTTAATTAACTTTAGAATTAACCCTTTTTTTTCATTTTTGAAGTTAGTACATAGTAAGATGTTTACAAAATATTGTGCATTTCGAAGTATATCTAATTGAAGTTTCTTAGATGGTTCCCCACCTCTGTCTTAGACAGTCCTTCCCACGGGGTTGAGCAAGTTGGGATGGGTGAAAAAGCTAGGCAGGTTGGACGGTCGCAAAATGCTACAACAAACAAAGGCACAACTGATAGAGAAATAGTCGACGAACAGTTTACAGGTGGTTAAAAATCCTAGAGTTCATTTCTGTGGCTTTCATTCAGTTTCTTCTGAAAGCTGATACTTTTGTCACAATGGAAGCAATCGAAATAATGATTCATAAAAAAAAAAAATTCCACTGGAAGGAAAAGCTAATAGGATATTGTCTCCACGGTGCCTCGGTTAACATGGGAAGCATAAATTAGAATGCCTGTGCAGGCTGGTTTGGGCCAACATTTTAAAGATCCAATATAAAAATTAGGCACCCTAACACCATTTTTTTCCCCCACAGATATTTTTCTTAGTTGAAGTTTGTGTTTAGAAATTTGGAATTAAGTCTCCAAAGTCCAGTGCTGATCACTAATGCACATCTTGGATAGGAGTTAAGAAACTGTTGAGAACAATTAACTACCTGTCTGTGTCCCTGCTTCGTTGTTACCCTTCTACTGCATCTTATGAAACAAAAGAACAGCACAAATGAGAGTGAAATGTTGATCTGTAGGATTTTCAGTGGGTGTATATTGTGGCAGGAGGAGGGAGTACTGTTGGGTGAAATTAGTTAATCGCCTTACACGGTTTCTTTCAAGCTTTCCATGGAGGGAGGAAGAATTGGAGTGGAGGTTGAAAGAAAGTGAAGACAAGAGGCATCCAATTCTGTCAGTGGAGGCACAACAACAGTACTACTACTAAACTCATTCATCACTAGGGCTGGACAACAAATCAGTATACTGTGAATAAACAGTTTAAATTTCCCATTGACATTCCATTTTTTTTTTTTTTTATCAATGGTACTATGATACATCACCCTTTATGATATATTGCAAAGCTTCACTATGCATCATAAAGAACCACGTGAATGACACCACACAATGGCATTGTTGTCACCGGAGCTTTGGGCACACTTATTCCCATTGCAAAGCAGACACAATGTTCAAACCAGTTCTGATCAGTCCACCGTGCATCGACAATGCTACATGTTCACAGTTGTTGGCAATTTCATACCTACACCAAGGAAAAACTATGTTTAAACTGGTTTCGTTCAGTTCTATTCCAAAACTGTAAATCACTAACAAGTCATGACTAAAACCCATGTAATAGATATGCCCAGAGACATTCGAGGAGACTAGACGGTCCAAGAGCTCACTACTTCCAGCATACATTGAAAGCCGCCATTGTGGGAATTAGCTACAGAGTGATTCACTCGAGACTTTACCCCCCCCCCAAAAAGTGCTATAATTTTGAAAGGGGAAAACATTTCAAGCTGGAATATGAAGACAAAGAGCCTTACCTTTTAACAATCACATCAATATCAGAGATGTTGAAAATGTCCGCCATTTGCATCCAAACAGATATCAACTCATCGCTGCATTTTGTCAAATGTACGCCTCAGAATGTTGGCATTTATTGCTTCAAATTCCTGTATGACGTTTTTCAGCTGCCGAATAGTCCTAGGCGTATTGCTGTAGCAATTGGGTGGAGTTAAATCTGGAGACCTGGGTGGCCACAAACCTTTAGAGATAACTTGATCGCCGAAGAAACTTCGAATCTCAGCCATGTTGGCATTAGAAGTGTGACAAGTCGCACTATCCTGTTGGAATAAGCTATTCTGCAGTTTTATATCATCCAGTTGGTTCACGAATTGAGTGAAGTTATTGAGATACACTTCTGTGTTGACAGTGTTCAAAGAAAATGGGACCTATTATCCGGTTTCGCAAAATGGCGCACCATAAGCCGATCTTTATGGGAGGCATTCTTTCCTCATGAATGACATGGGGATTCTCACTCGCCCATACCCGTTTACTCTGTGACTTCACATGGCCTGAAAGGTGGAACCAGGCTTCATCCGTGAACCACGTAATGTTAAATACGCCTGGATTTTGACCGACAAAATTGCTTAAACCACCGGCAGTAATGCATTCGCTTCAGCATGTCAACTGGTAACAGCTCATGAACAACTGTAACGAGATATGGCTTCAGTTTACCCATTTTTTGCAGCTCTCTGGCAGGTGGAGTATGACAGTCCTGTATCTTGTGACAGCCTGCATAACAATTTCTTTTGAGACTGTAACAACCTCTTTTTCACATACTGCACAGTGTTTTCAGACATTGCAACTCACTCTCCTGTATGCGTGTCAACAATGTCGTCTCAAGTTTCTTCGCAAGATTTGAAATCGTTGGCTTCGTAGGTGGCTTCCAGCCGGGAAATTCCTTCTTAACTCTTTCAGACACTCCTTGAAAGAGCCGGAATTCCAATAACTTTGAATGATAAACACGTGCTAAGCAATCATGAACACCACTGTATTCGATGCTAGTCGATGGACAAAGAGAATGGCGCGAAATCGTTCCCACCGGACGTCATATATTGTGACGCCATCTGTGCATATGAGACAAACAGTGCAGATACGGATGCGGATGTCAGAACATATGGCACTTCGTCTTTAAATTTCAGCTTGAAATGTTTTCCCTTTTCAAAATTATAGCACTTTTTTGGGGTAAAACCCCGAGTGAATCATTCTATAGTATGTTCACATGTTAGTGTGCTGGGTATTTTTGAGTTCTAAATCTTTAAGGTTTTTGTATTTAAAGCAAGTGCTTTCAAGATGAGATGGTAGATTCTTTATCAGTAGTTTTCTCTCCTCTCTGTGTAAGCGGCAGGCCCCAATATTGCCTGGTATTTTCCTGTTTACTATCTTTGTTTTGTTTTTTCTGATATGAGAACTTGCTAATTACAATTTGATCTAGAAAGTTCTCAATTCATGTGCAAACATTCTTTCTGCAGTATATTATGAAGTGTATCAAACACTCTTGCTTTCCATTAGGCTTCCGTTCACCATCAACTCCCTGCATTCACAGATGGTGCTGCATGTTCAATTAATTCCCTTCGCTTTAAAAACAGGTAGCGCATCATGTTTACCAATCTAAGCTCCTCTAATGTCCTTGAATATGACATATTCATTGAGCAGTACTGTTTGTCTGTAATTGCTTAAAAGTGTCACTAGATGGTGCCTGTAATGGAGCATAGAAAATATGTATTACGTGGCAGTAATCATTAGGAAAGTTATTGGGTGTAGTTAATATTCGATGTACATTATTTTCTGGTGAGACCGCATTTGACACATTTCACTTAAATTTCATCAACTATTTTAAGATAAAAGAAAACGTCTTGCTGTGTTTCTTCCTGCAAATATTATTAAAAAAAAAAAATCCCATTGCAGAAGAATAACTTTTCAAAAGTTTCCCAGCAACATTGAATTATGAAAAACCTAAATTAACCAACATATCAGGGAAAGTTCAAAAATTAAGTCAAAACATTATTTTAAGTCATTTTAAGTAAAAACGTTTCACATTATTTTCTGTTCATTTTAAGTTAAAACATATCACTATCTTATAATGCATGAAAACAGTTGAGTTATAGGAAGAAAAAGACTTGGCTTTATTGGCATATACATAACAAAGTAAACATTGAGTCAGCTTCCAGGTATATTTTAACGGAAAAATCTTTAAACAGGATTTTGTTACTATATTTTTCATAGCATTTCATAATAGATTTTCTATTTAAAAAGGTGTGAACCATATTTCACTGTTAGTTTTTCATTATTATTATTATTATTATTAAAGAAATGGCTCATGGAACATTTTTATGGTAATCTTTTAGAAGACAGAACATTTTTGTGGCAATCTTTCAGAAGATGGACGCACTTGTTTTTATGATTTATAAGCAACTCAAGTGCATCTATTTTGGCATTTATTTTGGCATTTCGCTACTTAAATGCAGATATCAGGTAATGGAATTTCATGTTATTTTTGGTTAATAACACTCCATTTTGTGTTTCCGTAACTAGATATTCATATCTACACACTTCAGTGATCACTACAAAAAGGTCTCAATTGCACTAATAACGAGCTAAAATTAAATGGTTATCTCTTTGTATCTTAATTTCAAGTTGTGTGTCACTTACATCAGTTTACTTTTAATTGAAGTGTGGGTTTACTTAATTTTAAATAACATATTAATCGGCAAAACCACAATCTGCTATCACTCATTTGATTTTAGTTAGTCTCTACTACCATCTAACGGTCAAAATTCTAGACAGTGTGGACACTTTTTCTGGCCATAACATGAAAATTTTTGAGAAACAAACATTTTGGCATTTTGTAAAATATCTATAGTAGACCAAGGTTCCCCCTTTTTCTCCCACAAAAAATAAGCATTTTCAAGGACTTTTATAAGCGCCCCTTCCCTCAATTTTTTTAAAGACCTTGTTAATTGAATACACAAAAATGACATATGAACAAATATACTTTTACACATGACTTAATATGAAAATTGAATTATGATAATTAAGTTTACAATATTTTTCCATATAATTTGTTTGTAGATGCCAAATAAGAATTTATGAAATTTAAAAGACAGTTCTGCTGGCCAAATCAGTTTTCCTGAGAGAATAATCATATATGCAATAAAAAGCAGTTATGAGCAAGATTTCAATTTTGTACATAATCATCTCATGACTTAAATGTTCATCAAACAGAAGTCGTTGCTCTTTCCACGTTTATAACAGGCATGAAAGAGGGCAGTAATAGGAAAAGCTGAACTTTCACACACACGCAGGGAGTGGGGGTTGGTAACAAAGTGTTGAATCTTGTATTTCACTCTCTAATGTATACAACCATGACATTTAGGTATTGGTCACATGCCTGCCAACTAAATAGATTTAATGTACGTATTTTGTTTCAAGAAAATTAAATATATAGTACAATATAATGTAAGGGAGAAATTGCTGATGAGGTCACATGCATAGAAAATCACTTGCCTTAGTACAGAACGATGTCTTTAATCAAATGTCTTTATTCTAAGATAACAATGTTGTATGGAAATGAAATCTTGAAGGTTTGAAAAACTTCAGACATGTTTGTTGATAAGTAATAAAAGTTCGATGAAGAATAAATGTTCATTCTTGATTTGACACAAAATTATTAATGAAGAAATATGATAAATGCTTGCGAAAACGTTAGACATTTTGTAGATAAATGATAAAAGTCATTCACAACTAATGAAATTTCATTTTCTTAAGTTGTTTCTGTCTAACAATTTGTTCTAACCTTCTTTTATGAATTAGCCGGCTAGCTCTTTCTCTTAAACCAATTCATTTGATTTTAATTTGATGCATAAGTTATTAGAGATATTTAGCTCCTTTCGTCTTCTTTTCATTTCTTCTTCCTTATCTTGTAATTCTTTCTTATATTCTGAATATGATGATTTCATATTTTGGCATAAATCTCTATTTACAGGGTCATGCAAATAATTGTTTTTCTTAAAAAAATTCCAAAGCTGACTTATCCTGATTCAGCAGCTTACATTTCATGGTTTGAACAGATGAAAATGTTTCAATTTTCATGTTGCTGGATTCTTTATCAAGTACATCCCCCATCATACTAAAGGACTTTTCCACTTGGGAGCCAGGAAAAGAACTCAATAATGCCTTCATTATTTTTGAGAGGGCACTGAATTTGTTTAACTTAAAAAGTACATGTTTTGGGATTCACTGAAATTTATTTATGTAAATATTAAACTGGAGCACATCACTGCATCCAAAGTATAAAATTACTGACATTTAACAACAACACAGGGTAGAGGGGAATGTCGCGCGAGTGGGAATTACGATTGCCCGCAAAATCTTCGCTCCGTCCGACTTCCATTTTCGGACATTTTCCCTCCGTTTTTCAAGCTAAAATACAAATATGTATGCATTAAAATGAAATTTAATAACAATACTGGGCAGAAGAAACATCGCGAGAAAAATAAATTAGGATTATGGGAAAAAATCTTCACTCCGTTTAACTTCCGTCTTTGAAAGTTTTGAAAGATGAAATACTGACCCCAGACTAAAAAGACCCCTCCCTCCCTTCCCCCCAAAAAACAGCTTCTTTTCAGTTTTACATCGATCTCTAGAATGACCCAAATGGTGACAGAAAAAGTGGAATTCCGCAAATCCACAAAATTATATCATGTATGAGTAAGAAGTATTTAAGAAATGGAAAAACACAAATTTTATGAAAAATGAAAATGAAAAATCGATACTGCGTTGCTCACTCTGCCGTGAAACAATTTTATGGGACATGGAAACAGCGCAGATTCTACCGCGGACGGATTAAATACAGATCTTGAAATTTAATTTTGTTTAATAAAAGGGAAAGGGGCGAAAATGATTGCTCTCTATTGATTAGTTTTGAACAAGTAAATATTAGAAATAGGGTAACATGCATTTCGTTAGAAAAATAAAATAAAAAAACAAGTCGCTCCTTTTCACTATTACCGAAGATATTAAAAACGAGGAATATGACAAGAAAACATCAAAAATAAAATTATAATCAGGCAGAGAGAGACAGAGAGGGAGAGAAAAAAAAAAGGAGGGGGGACTTGGTCGAAAAAATTTAATACGAGGAAATGGAAAACGACGTGACATTCTCAACACCCAAGAAACATTCCCGAAAATATTTAACAAGTGTTAGAATCTTGAAAACACGAAAATAAACTTTACAGAGATGTTTAATAACGTTATTTCACTGAGATTTTCGATTTCCGTTGCATAATCGACGTTTTCCATCGTTCGTGCAAACTCGATGCTTTTCATCATCCGTAGCAGACCGACGATTTCCATAGTAACTACGTAAAATTCCTAGTACAGTACTTGGAGTCGCTGAATCATTCTCCCCACCGCCTGAACTTATTCAGCGTCAAGCGGAAGAGTGCGCAAGGAGAATTTACTGTACCGAAGTCCCGACGAGTACAGTAATTTAGGTTCTGGCGCCCAATGGCGCAAAACCTGCCTTTTGTAGCAAGACGCTGCAAGACTTTTGTTTTGGCACACTTTGGCGCAGAATTTCCATCCCTGGAAGAGGTGACGTCATTCACAGCTGTAACTATCCCGTCATTTGAAGTCATTACGATTTTGCTTTCCGCAAGAGGGTGGCATACCCCCCCCCCTAAGAATTTTATTGCATTTTTGGAATAATATCGGTAACACCAGAAACAGAACAGAAAAAAGCGGATTTCCGCATTTTCGCGGAAGTCTTTCATGCCTGTTATAAGTGAGTCGCAGAAAAATTCTCATTGGGCGCCACCGGGAATTGAACCCAGGGTCTTCCATTTAAGCAACCTGCTAAATTGGCTTGGCAGTTAGTGTGTGAGAGTCTGGAGGAATTCGGGGCTGCTGTGGTGCAGTGGAAGCACGCCCAATGAGAATTTTTCCGTGACTCACTTCTAAACGTGGAAAGAGCGATGACTTCTGTTTGATGTTCCTGGTCCATGTCAAATGTCTGTATTAAGTATTAATTACTTAAATTGTTAAAATTACAAGCTGAAGATTTCAACTTTGCACTTAATTTTCTCATGGCATAACCAAATAACTGTTATTTGCACATACAAAAAAAGGGGAAATACAAAAGTGAAATATCAGTACCAAGAGATGGTGATGGGGCTTGGAATGGTTACTTTCATAAGAAACCAGCTTTTGCAATGGTTTCTTATGAACATAATATTGCTTTTCAGGTACCCAGATCATGACCAAATTTAAGGCACAATATTTTTTTCTTCATTGATAAATTTCAATAACCAATCAATCAACAGATAAGTCAATGTGCTGTATATACATTAAGGTCCGGATTTTCTGAAGTAAAAAGTCTTATAAGTTGAAGAATATAATATGCTGTGTGTTAATAATACATCAAAGTAAGGGCAATTCATGTTAACAATTACAAGCTGAAAAATTATGACAACGCCAATTATTTATTATATATAGTTTTAATAGTTTTCCAGTAAGATCTTTCAGCTATGCAACAACCTTGGCCACGCAGATAGAAAGATAATAACAGACCCACCATGTGTAATCTTGTGGTCAAGGCTAATGTGCAACTGAAAGACCTTATGGAAAATAAATTAAAATTACATAGTGTATGTAATAAGTAATCGGCATAAACGCTCCATTATTATTTTTCTGAATTAGTACAACTGGATCCATCATAAAATTAAATCAAATGCAATTACATATCTACATATTGAGTCACTGTGGTTATCTTTGTATGACAAATATGAACTGAAATTTTATGTAAAATTAAGGAAGAAATATTTCTTTATTATTTCTATTAACATACATGAGACTGATGAAGAAAAAAAGCTGAACTTTTTAACTGGGTGAAACATCAAAAAGGTGCAGCAAAACTGGGAGAAGATAATGCCGGATGAGCAGGACGGAACAGTGCACTGTAATTTATTTACGTAAATATTAAACTGGAACACATTTCTGCATTCAAAATATAAAATTATTGACATTTAACAACAACACAGGATATGGGAAGCATTGCTGGAAAAAAATATGATTACGGATGAAATCATCACTCCCTCCGACTTCCGTTTTCAGAAATTTTCCCTCCAGTTTGAAGCTAAAACACAAATTTCTATGGAATGATATGGTGTTTAACAACAACACTGGTCAGAAGGAACATTACTAGAAAACAAATTACGATTACGGGAGAAATCTTCACTTCATCTAACTTTCATTTTAGAAAGTTGAAATTCCGTTCTCGGATGGATGAAACTCGTGCCTGAAGATTATACAGGCAAATTTTTGTACCACCTAACATTTGTTTTCAGAAAGCTTTTCTCCATTTTCAAGATGAAATACAAATATTTATGGAATAAAATGATATTTAACAGCAATACTGGGCAGAAGAAATGTCGCAAGAAAACGAAATTAGGATATTCTTCAATCCCATTTAACTTCAGTTTTCGAAAGTTTTGAAAGATGAAATACCATCCCCAGAAGGAAAATTACCCCCCCACTCATCAGTTTTGCATCGATCTCAAATATAAGCCAAATGATGACAAAAAAAAAAAAAAATTTGGAATTTGCGGAATAATCTCATGCATGTCTTAATTGATATTAATTTTCATATAATTCTTAAATTAATATTATATTATTTATATTAATCTAATGAAGTTTTATGATGAAATATTACTTGCCTGAGTAGACACAGGTCCAATCCTACAAGGTTCAAAATGAACTTTTTTAGAAGGGTTCTGCGCTGAAGACCCATCATGAGGCGCAGATCGTTTTGAAGACATGATTAAAAAAAAAAAAAAAAAAAAAACCCTAGAAGTAAAGAAAAAATATGAATTAAAATATATTCATTTTTTCATCTTTGACAATAGGCAAACATTTTTCACTCAACAAAACACACTATAAATAATACTTGTTTCATCATTTTACGTAAACCATAAAATAGAAGAACCAGATTCTTACACAGAATTAAACACGATAAAATGCTTCTTTTTTTTTAAATTAAAACTGTATAAACAAAAGGTTACTTGCTTAAGTAGACATATACACAGGAGTCGAAAAATGCAGCCACCCAGGTCGACCAAAAAAAGTTGTCGTGGCCACCACAGGAAACATTGCTGAAGAACACGTAGTTCAAGAATTTGCGAGCCACAGAAAAAATATGAGTAAGTACCATTTTCTTTTCCAGGGAGAGATATACTAATGGTAAAACATTACTTTTGTACAGAAGTGCACATGACTTCGATATTATACAACACACACACACACACACACACACACACACACACACACACACACACCACCACCACCACCACCACCACACACACTAATATTTTGAGTCACTAAAAAAGTTTGCTGGACACCAGATTTCAAAATATTTCCTGCCCCTGCATACATACATAAATATACCATGTCTCTTTTACACAACTCTTAATTTTTTACAGAGGGTATTCAGAAAGTAATGCCTCCATATTTATATACAAGCCCAGTTGCAAGGTATCAAATTGAAACCAGAACAAAGCTCAGAATTTCTACTTTAATTCACATATTTTATTTTTCTACATAGTTCCCTCAAGCTTAACACAACATGCAGATGCACCAACATTTAACCAGTTTTTTTTAAACCCACATCTGTAAATCTTCAGGCTGTTAATTCAACTACTAGCCATTCCTGCTTCACTGACACGGAAAAAAATACATTTAGTGTGTCTGAAAATGCAGTTTGCCAAGCTCAGAGACTTGTTAAGGGAAAAGAATTTTTAGCTAAATCAGATCCTAGATGCAGAAAAAAACTGAATTCGTTGATTTAGTGAGAAACTTTTATGAGTGATAAGCAGTCTAGAGTTATAACTGGCATGAAAAATGTAATGAGCATAGAAAAAAGAAATTCCGCGAGAAAAGCATTGATTTGGGGTGACCTTGATGAATTGCATTTATGTTACAAGTGTGAGTACCCTATGATATGGTGAGTTTCTCTAAATTTTGAACTTAGTGACCAAAATGGTACATTTTAGCTTGTGCCAGTGACACCCACTTAGTATGTTACATACAATTCACCAAAATGTCATACTACTCCTTTATGCTGCACAAATTGAAGACAGCTAATTAAAAGATGTTATGAAGTTTTTAGTATGTGAAGAAGCAAAGAGGGAATGCATGCTCAGACACTGCAGTGAATTCCCTCCAAAACCACATCTAGTTTGAAAATTAAGCCAAAAGTGAAACTATTGAATTCTCTCAATGAATTACACTTTTTGGTAAAAGTGAAACTACTGACTTTTCTTAATGTGTGACAACTGACTGGACACAAATGATAAAAAGTTCATCAACACTTGATGATTTACCCAACAAGATTGAAACAGTGATTCCACACTCTTTCACAGCCAAGTCACAATATTTGTTCCTAAAAACATCTCAAAGAAAATGTACCATCAGATACAGCAATAATTTTGATGGACTTCAGTGAAAACTACTCTTTTACAATCCATGATGAGGCCCAGGTATAATGCTGGACTTCTGAGCAGGTTTGGCAAGTTTTTGACAAGTGATAGTTTTTGACCGTTTTAACCATGGTTTAAACTGTCACATCAAAAACTCAAGTATCCTATTTCAATTTAAAAATAGCCTTTTAAGGTAGCTTATACATAATACTTGATATTAATGTGTGAGTAATGTTAATTTCTGTAGTCAAGTTTTTAAATAGCACAAGTTTCTCTTATGTAGTTTATCAAATGTTTGTTGTGAAAACATCATTTTCATTTATTCTTCCTGTGCAAGAAACTAAAACTCAACTTTTATTAAAAAAGTGACTAAAATCCCACACTGCAATATTTTCACATGAAAATTACAAAGACCTGAATCCATTAACACAACTTTTTTGCCATCTCCACCCAACTTTCCTTGTTACCAAAGGGCTATCCACAGAGGCTTCCACAAATGACAGATTTTCTTTTGGAAGTCTCCTAAACCTACAAACCTCAGAATGGAATTAAAAAAACCCAGGGGATTTATGAGATGAGACATTTGCAAATCTACCTAAATTAATCACAGTGCACCTGCTTCAATAGGTGGTGCACCTCCACTGTCCTTAGGAGATAAATACCAAGTTGTTCGGAAAATAACGGCCAATTTGGAGGGTACAAAAGAGACATAACCTCATAGCACACAACCTTATTTTATTATGCCAGTCCAGAAGAAATCTGGCTCCCTGGATGCAAGAAAGTCGCGGAAGGCAATTTCGGCTTCCTCTCATTTTCTGAAGGTCCTGTGTCCTTAAAAGGCAATTGCTAAAATGCATGAACAGATGGAAATCGGTTGGTGCCGGATCAGGCGAGTAGGCTTGATGTGGGAGGGTTTCGAACCTCAGTTCGTGAAGTTTATGTTTCGTCATTTATGACTTGTGGTCTCACGTTATAATAGAGGAGGATAGGACACTTCCTGTTCACCAAAGATAGCTGTTTAGAACACAACGTTTAGTGAATTTGGTCAATTTCTGCATAGTATGTGACTGAGGTAATGCTTTCACTAGCATTCAAGAACCTGTAGTGTATGACACCATGAACAGAACCTTCTTTGGCATCACCCTTGGTTTAGGATGTTGTTACGGTGGTTCACCATGGTTCAGCCACTGTCCAGATCGTGTACAGTTGTCGTATAACACCCACTTTTCATCACAACTTACAATGAGATCAAGTAGGGACTCCTTTTCATTGCGAAGCAGGTTACAGCACATCTCAAACCGCTGTTTCTGATGCTCCGTCAGTTCGTGTGGAATCCACATATCGAGCATCTTGACTTACTAATTTTGTGGAAATGTTCGGAAATGGTTAACACTGATGCATTGTACTGTTTAGTGAGTTCTCTGACAGTGACGCAAAGATTTGCTTCCACATTTGCCTTCAGTGTCATTATCAATGACTGAATGTCGTCTTCAACCCTCATCTTGTAGGCTTGTGTCACTGGAATGAAACTTTTCAAAACACTGATGAACAGTACGTTCAGATGTTACCTCCTCGCTCCATGCATCGACTGCATTACAGTAAGTTTGTGCCACATAATGACCTAATTTCAACTCATGAAGCAGAATCACCTGCAACTCACTCCTCCCTAACATGCTGCACCAACCACTCTGACACAAGTAAAAAATGACTGCAGCTCAACCGATTATGGTGTGCATCTGAGTCGCACTTCAATTCGTATGAATGGTGCAGCAAGTGGGTTGGTCTGCAAACATTGTGGGTGAGTTGAATGTGGAACCTCAGGAAATCAGCCATTATTTTTCGAATGACCTGATACTTCTTGCGTGTTGTGAGATCAGTAAATAACTCTTTTTTAGGTATCAGCTGACACAGCTCTGCTATCAAGAGGGCTTAAAGCTAGTTGTCTTAATTTCTACTAATTGTTTCAAAGGGAGCTGAAAGTTTATTCAGCCTTTATTACTCAGGTTACCCATTTATGCAAAATAATCTTCTGAGTCCAGTAGGGTAGGAAGTGCCTGTTTCTGCCAAGAAAAACATTTTTCCATTCTTTTCTCAGCAATGTTCTCAGGGGGTCTAATCTTCTGTGATGAAACCAATAGCCAGATAATAGTTTCAAATTTGAATAGTTTCAAATTTGCATCAAGTCATAAACACCAAGTCACCCATCCTACTGTGTATTTCTTTAAGTTTTCACAGGTATCCTTTTATAATTCTATTCTGGAATGTCCTCCAAGAAGTGGATAGATGTATTGCTTGCTGCCCTCACACATGTCTGATCTTTAAAATAAAAAGGAGGGGCCCACAGAAAAGTTATACTTTCCACTCCACATCTATTCTGATTCAAGTGGTTCTGCATTGCTTGTCTCCTCAGTCTTGTCTGTATCCTACATACTTATCTGCAAACAGACCCTGTAAATAAATTACAAAAGCTTGCTTTTATTTTCTGTGAGTGCAAAGGTTTATGTAAAATGTGCAAACATCTGAAATTGTGAAGATGAATCATGGTGGAAGTCCAACTGATAATATTTTGGCAACATTTTAATAAAATACAGAAAGATGAAAAACTGCAACATCTACGAAACTGTAAATTTCAGATAATACAAGATGGAACAACCAGCTCACTAGCCTTGAAACTTTCCTACATAACAGGTCATTATTTCAGAAGATCATTGAAGACCATGAGGCCAAAATTGATGTTGGAATTGCAAGCCTGATTAATAATTATAACTTTTACAAACAGTGCAAATATCTTTTACCACAACTTAACCATATCAGCACTGCATTAGATAATATTCAGCAAGATACAGCCACAATCGCTGATGCATGCTATGTTCGGCTTAGCCTATCAAAAGAAAAAAAAGTTCCCTTAAACCAAATATTGAAAACGTAAAAAAAAAAGATTGGAGCAAATCCTCAAGCCACTCCTTTCTTTGGCTTATATTTTGCACCCCAGACATATGGGTGAAGGATTAACATATAAAAAGAATCTGCTTGCACGTGGGTGACAGAATTAGTGAATGTTTGCCTCTGCTGATTTCCTATGATGCTGAAGAAGCATCGTTCTTTCAGTCTTATTTCAGCAGAAATGGAAAGATAACTAATCCTGTGATTTGGTGGAAAGGAATTTCGAAATGGCAAGATTGTAAGACTGATCTCTGCTTCTGAACTTGTTCAAATAGCAAAGATTTTGCTGTCAAGTCTTGCTAGCTCTGCCTCAATAGAAAGAACATTTTCTAGCATTGGCATTATACATTCTAATCTACAAAATTGCTTAGGTATTAATAAATGTGTCAACGTAGTGATGTGCTATCTATCATATGCTACGGGAAAAAATAGCCAGACTACTAGATTTGTGATAAGTAATAAGATTGCATAGTTTTAATTAAAATAATTGATTCTTGGCATATGAAAATTTAAAAAGTTAACAAGCATAGCACTTTTTTCTCTCAATCTTACATCTGAAAACAAAAAAAAACAAAAAAAAAAAAAAAAAAAGAAAGAAAAGGGCATCAGAAAGTGAGTTCCAAACTTTTAATAAATCTATTAATGCTAATATTTGTTTAAAAGCAGTAGGTAAGGGGGCTTTTTGTCTAATAGTTTTTGACAGCTTTACTCATAAACATATAAAAATGAGTACCATACGAGACTGTGAGTTTTGCTCGTTTTATATGTTTATGTGTTATTGCCGCATGAAGCCTGAGTTTTAAACCAAGCTTTACTCAGTTTCTGATGGCTAAAACTAGTTTTTTTTTTACACCCTTGTCATGTCAAAAACCCAACCACACTTCTCCTGCACTGTGTTCATTCTGTCATAGTATATTGTAGGAACTCTGATGCAGAAAAGACCGTTTCATCAAACTTTGTTATACAGGCTATCGGAATGGAAGTTATCCAAAATAAAAGGATTTGTACTTCGAAAAGTATGTATTATATTCACTTCTGGTTTGCGCCATCGCAGAGGGAATTATTCAGTTTTTTTTTTTTTGTTGTTTTTTATGTGCCACTCGTGCGTGAGTCAACTGGTACCTGCTCACAAGAATGTGCCAGCTAGTGTCGGCATCCCGACTGACCACAAACTGGCTCAGTAAGAATGTCATCAGCGCAGAAGAAGGTTGCATGTGTGCTTTAGCTTGCCAAATTAAAGTCTGTTGCTGCTGTTCAGCATTGTTTTAAAATACAATATAGACAAAAACCTCCAACACGTAAAAGCATCTGGTTTTGAGACAACAAACTGAGGTTTACTGGAAGTTATGTGAGAAGTCACGGACATCCAAGGAAAATGTCGAACACATCAGAGAGGCATTCCTGCGAAGTCCGTGCAAATTAATCTGGGCTGCTAGCTCACAGCTAAACCTTTTACATTCAATGGTGCACGACATGGTACACAAGCAGCTTCATCTAAGGGTTACATGATTCAAATGTTTCAGACACTGAAACCGAATTACCCTGTCGCACAAAGTTTGCTGTAGACATGCTGGAAAGAATTGACACAGCACCAGATTTCCTCTACCAAGTGTGCTTCTCGGATGTGGTGACCTTTCATCTCAGCGGGACTGCGAATCAACAAAACTGCAGGATTTGGGGTAATGAAAATCCACATGTCACATGTGAACTAGAGAGAAAGGCAGTGCCAAAGTTGATGTCTGGGTCGGCTTGATGCATAATAAGCTGATTAGACCTTTTTCTTTAAGGAAGAAACTGTCACCGGGATCTTGTACCTGCACATGCTGGAACTGTTTGCACTACCCCCATTTCAGCCTCATCGTTACGGATCACCTGGAGCATGAGATGCCCTGCAGATGGATCAGCAGAGGCAGACCAATTGCTTGGCCTTCTCTGTTGCCTGATTTTTAACTCCAATGGATTTTTTCCTGTAGGGTTATGTTAAAAACATTGTCTACCAGATCAAGATCACTGACTTTCAACACTTGAAAGCCTGAATAATGGACGCTGTGGCTACCATTTACACCAAACATGCTTCAAGCAATGGGGAATGTAGTCGTCTGGATGTTTGTTAGGCCACCAAGAGCGCTCACATTGAAATTTATTAGACAATTATAGTGAGCAAACAAACTCTGACATTTCTGCTTTACAATGGCACAAACCAGAAGTGTATATAATAAATACTTGCTGAGATATATTTTTTTTATTTTGGTATCTTCCATCAGGACACCCTGTATCTGGCCACCTTAAGCATGGTGTGAACCTGGTTTACAAAACCTAGGTAACAGGAGTGAATTTGCTCAAAGAAAATTTTCCACATATCAGGAAAATGCATTACTTCTGTGACGGGTACTGCACAGTATAAAAATGAGCACAACTTCCTCAACCTGTGTCATCTTTAGCACAGCCATGGAAAATCAGAATGTGATGGGACAGCAAAATGCTTAGCTTGAAAAGGGGGTCTCCAGAGACCATTTGAGAAGCAAATCACAACTGCTGCATTTTTCAAATTTTGTGAAACAAACATCACAAACATCAGTTTCCACTTTATTGACAAAGACATATTCATCTCATTCTACTCTTGCAAGCCAGTTCAAAGATGTACAGACATTTCCTGGTACCAGAACTTTCCACAACTTTAAACTGCTAGATTCCACGGGCACTACTGTAGGTAGAACAATCAGTGCTGATGAGTAATCCTCTCTCACATTCAACCTGAAAAGCTGTTACCTATCACTTATAACAGCAGATTATTTTCACCCCAGGTGTTACATTTCATGTAAATATAACCATTTGTGGTATTTTGGAATGGTGTCTACAGTAGATAAAGATTTGTAAAGTTTTTTTTTTATTTTAATGGGCCTTCACCATCAATCTAATGGCCAAGGCATGAAGATTCCTGTACTTGAACCAGTTCCTAATGTGCCTGCTTTTGTTGATGTTCCACAGACAACTTCTGGAAGAACATACCACTTCTCAAAGGACTGAATGAAGTCAATAGAGGGGGAAATGGCACATTTGGAAGTTATAATATGTAAAAGAAATTCAGCTTTATGGACCAGAAGGTCAAAAATTACACCTAACTTCTGTAAGTAAACAACTTATTATGTATGGTATCAATACTCACTCATTTTATATTTTTATTAAAAATTCATCTAGTATTAAACTAGAATTACTTTAGAAGCGCATGTTTTTTGTATTTTAAAGAGAAATAAGTGGGACATTCCATGCCAACTCATCAGAATTAATAATATATTTCTACCCCACTTACATAGATTTTGATAAAACTTGCCATACTTATCTATCCTATATAATCATGAAAAAAAAAATGTTTTTAAACTCACAGGGGGAAATGATATTTAGGGCTAGATTTTCAAAATTTTATTAAAAATAGCCTGCCAGTAATACTTCAGCCACCATTTGAAATACTGAGCTGGGAGTGGTCTCCTTTTAAAGTTATTTTAATGAGCTTTCATATGATGTATAACACAATATCATTCATAAAAAAAAATCAAAATCCAACTCAAAATTGGTTTTCTCAAAAATGGAGATTCTTAAAATATTTTAAAAATCTCAAAATTAGTTCATACTTATCTGTAAGTACCCATGAAATTTTTTTGGGGAGTGGGGACCAGGATGGAATCATAAGATATGAGAGGTAACACATATGATAAACAAAAAATAATCAGATTTCAATGTTCTAATTACCTAATACAACCTTTTTTTCCACAAAATATTTCTGTACAATATTTCTGAATGTTGCCCTCTATATAATTTTTTTAATCTGTTCTGTCCTGGCCTGTTTCCCTTTAAGGTAATTTAATGCAACCCATAACCTGAAAAATGTGACCTGGAACAGGCATAATAATGTTGCATGATGTCATGATCATGAAAAATGCAAGCTAAAACACAATAATTCTATTACATGGTGGCATGATCATACAATATAACCATTTCCACCTTCTCTTCAAACTACTGTACTTGGCTCATCCTGCCAGCAGAGTCTGTGAAGACAACTTGCCTAGCTATCCATTTGTGCTTATTTTTTGTTGATAAAAGTGAATGCAATGTGAAGTGATAATGTTGAAACAGTTTTTTTTGTTGTTCTTTTTTTACCAAGTTTTCAACAAACCTCTCTAAAATGGATAAGAAATGGGCCTTAAATTGTTTTATTCCATTTACAAAACCAAACCACTCTCACACAAGGAAGGGATTAAGACCAGTTATAACATGGATGCATTCCCTTTTTCCTGAAGCACTAATTTGATATGTCTCAATCTATATTATACTCATATTGTTTTGATAGCTGATGACTTGAGTCAAAAGAATAGAATAGTGCTAAAAAAGAACAAAACATACCTTTAAAGTTAAAGATGACTTCATTTTAATAAACAAAAAAAAAATGCTTGAAGATGTTAACTGCAGAAAATGTGATGAATAATTGAAGATAAAAAAGAATAATAAGAGTTTACTTCATGAAAGTTCACATTCCAGAAACTGTTCTTAGTTATTTACTGATCACCAAAAACATAGTTCGCTCTTGAAAAAAGGAAGAAGGAAAAACTGAAGAACCAGGCACATAATTTCAGTTAGCCCAAGTTCCATCATTTTAGGAAAACAGAAGAAGAAAAACTTTCAGTGTGATGCACAACAGACATGTTGCCAGAACAAGAAGTTCACACACATCTGCGCAGCTTTTCTTGGAGAGAGAATTCCTGTTTCTTTCCAAGTGCGAGAGAGCTAGTTGCACCGGAGCTCCCTCTCGACTTACACAGGAAATGTTTATATTTAAGTTTTTCTTTCCTTTTGGACGTCTGTCAGAGCATTAGTAGTGGTTTTATGCTAACACTAATGATAACTAAAGTTCATGACAGTTGTAGGGAAAAACTGAGCAAGATAAAAAACGAGGATGCAAAAGATGAAATCACAGATTTTCCAAGTACTAGCCAGGATGCAGTTCATGGTTGCAGTACATATTCTGATAGCCCTTCAGAAGCTTTAAAAACTTTTAATACATCCCTCCAAGACCTAGGACAGTTCCCTCTTGACTAGAAATTTTCAGAATATAAATGACAGTCTACAGAAAAAGTTAAAAGAATTAATACTGCTGTAAAGTGTAAACTTTTTGTCAATGCAGTCTTTCGGAAACGATGTTAAGTCCTAAGAGGAAACTATTTTAATTTAATGCACCAGTTTACTTGGTAAGACAGTCAAAGAAACCTTTGAAACAAAAAGGAATTCTATCTGCTGCAGATCAGAAACCTTGAAAAACTATTTGCAGAAACAACTGAAACTATAAAAACATTTTATGAAAGTCATGATGTCAGCAGATCTTTTATTATTATTATTATTATTATTAGGGGTTTTACGACCACTGTTAGCAACTCAGTGGGTTATAAGCGGTTGCCCATCCCTAATTTAGGGGGAGAGAGAGAGCCAGTGGCATAAAACAAACGCAACATCCTCACCGGAATTCAAACCTGGACCCATCTCAGACGAATGATCAGAAGTCATTGCTTAGACCACACCACCACCAGAGTGACTCAGCAGATTTATGCCAGGGATGAAAGACTGTTTCCATGAAGGACAGCACTTGCCAAAAAATCCATATCTCAAAATGTATAATGCTTAGTAATTTACAGGAGATGTACAGATTTTTTAAAGTAAAGTTTTCAAATGTAAATGTGGTTTTTTTTTTTTAATTTTCAGAGCTACCAAAGAATTGTGTTCTAGCTGGTCAGAGTGGTGCACACACGCAATTTGTGTGTGTACCATACATCAGAATGTAAAACTTATGATTGAAAATGCCAAGTTACCAGAAATCACTAATGGTGAAATCAAAAATTACAAAGATGTTCTTGTAAAGATTGTATGCAACAGAGCAAGTTTTGACAAATCACTTCAGCAAAGCACAAACTGTTCCAGGAAGTCAAAAACTACACGCTTTCATACCTTCAAATAAAATAAAAAATCTTGGGTCAAACCTTTCTTTTTGCTCAAACATTAGTTGAACATACAGTAACATGTGAAAGTAGACTTGTTTTCAGTGAAATATGTGGTTATGTCATTGAAGAAATTGATTATACAGTACGAACCTCCTGGCATTCTTACCAGACCTCTACAATTGTTTCTATACCATCCAATAACATAGTTTTTTGTTTTCAACAAAACTTTTTACAAACAACAAACTGGTCTTCCCTGGACTCACCTCTCTCTCTCTCTCTCTCTCTCTCTCTCTCTCTCTCTCTCTCTCTTCTTCTTCTTCTTCTTCTTCTTCTTCTTCCTCCTCCAGAAATTTACATACAACAGAATAAAAAAAAAAAATTCCACACCACCCATTTCAAACCTTCTCTATGGTTGAGATAAGTTGATTACATTTTCATTAGTTGGCCCCACCTCAAGTCTGAACTAGAGAACTTAGTTAACTCCATAACTGAAAAGTTTCCATTTATAAAACTCACCCAAAATAGTGAAGAAAATAACAAAATAGATTTCCTGGATGTTTCCCTTTGCAAAAATTCTGCTCTCTCTATCTCACATTCTGTTTGTTGTAAACCTGCAACATTAAAGTCTTTCATCCACAGAGCTCATCTTACATATGTAACAACCAATCTTCTCTTCACGAAGAAATTTCAAAAATTTCACCAATAGCAACTTCACATGGTTTCCCCCCTCTTACAGTCAACACACATATGCATACATACATATCACTAAGCTGTTCTCCGAGATTTAGAGGTTAGCTCCACAAAGAAAAGACAAACTAACAGATAATTTTATCTGATTATTTACTTATACTGTTGCCATATCAAACTCCTCCACTTACAGCGATCTTGGTAAACAATTCAAGCTCCTCTGACATCCATCACACGACGCACACAAGATCTTCTATACTTCATACTCATGATCTTTTTCTCATGCAGACACTCCTGAATCTGATTCTCCCATGACTTCCTTGGCCTTCCTCTGCTTTTCCTTCCTGCCACTTGGGATTAAAAAAATTTCTTAGTAAGCATCTCATCACTCATTCTTTCAACATGCCCAAACCACCGAAGCATATTAGTCTCCACCTTGCTAACAACATTTTGCTTCACATTACACAACTCCAACACATCTTCATTCCTCACACGATCAGAACATGTCTTGCCACAAACCCCTCATAAGTAACGCATTTCTCCAGCACCCAAATGACTCCTATGTTTCTTCTGTAGTACCCAAGTTTCACTGCCATACATCAGAGTAGGAACAATTACACTTGACTTTCATACACAGTAGAGTGGAGCAAAATGTTTGCATTTTTTTATAGGACCAAGGGGTATGTGTCAAAAGTTGTGGTTCCACATGCTAATGAAGAGAAAAAAAAAAAAAATTTTAATCGTATATCTTCTGTCTGCGCAATCGCCCGAAAGTTTTAAAGTTTTACATAAATCTTACTTTTCAAAAAATTCCCCATTTTTTGTTTAAAGTGCTCTAAATGATTGGGTACTGATAAAGTTTTAGATTTCGATTAGTAATGTACACAGAAAAAAAATTGGGTTTATTACATGGCATCTGGTGTCTGCGCACAACTCATGAAATAATCGCAAATTTGCCTAAAGATCAGCCTTTTTTAAAGAACTCTTTAACGTTTTGAGGGTTAATTTTTTTCTCTGATTTGTAGGTTTAATCGTATTTGGTATACGTCACATACACCTCACGACTCACATACACCTCACACCTGACTTGCAATTCACCAATGAAGATGAAGGTACACATGATTTAGAACACAGTGAAATTGACGAAGATAGCAAAAAAAAAATCAAGGCTTTTCATCTTTTCCTAGTCCATCATGTGAAATTAGAGTCAGTCTTCAAAAATTTGCTCAAACTTGTGACAGGTACGGAATATCTGATCGTCCATCTACTGCGCTTGCTTCTGCTGTACTCCGTGACATAAACCAGGACGTTCCGTTAACAAACGTTTCACTTGTGATCGACAGAAGTAAAGCCAGGAGAGCTCGAATGAAAAATTGCACTGTTTTACAGAATGAACAAATGGCTAATGATCGTACAATTAAAGCATTATATTTTGATGGTAGGAAAGATGAAACATTGTACATTGAAACATCTGAAGATGGAAAAACACAGCGAAAAATTCGGCAAGAGGAAAGATTTTCGCTCATAGAAGAATCAGGATCTAAATATATCGGTCATGCTACAGCGCGATCCGGTTGTGCAAAAAATGTGGATGCCATTCTTGAAAACTTGATAAATAATAACATCGACTTTTCTCAGCTCCGATGTATTGGATGCCCTACTAACACTGGGGAAATGTCTGGAATGAAACTGAGCATATTGCTGCTTTTGAGAATCCGTTTGCTCTCCATTATCGTGAAAGCTTGGAAATTCTTTTCTCACCAAAGACTTGCAATTCAGAGTCTCCACTTTACATCTCAATGGCCTGGAGATCTGTACTAGATTCTGGCACCAAAAATTACAATACACATTTAAACTTAGAATCTGGAAACCAATCTTAGTCCTCTTTGGTGTGAATACCTACACGAAAGTCAAAAGCTCTGAAGCTACAAGCTTTTTAAAAATTATAATCTTTTAACATAACAAAGTATGATCAACCTTTACCTTTAATTTAATCATTTGAGTTATAATCTTTTTTAATTATGCAACTGTTGGCTATTGATTTTGAACTTATTGTGCACCAAGCAGGGTTAGAATTAGAAATAAATCTTCTACTGGCACAGCAGAAAACTAGAATTTGTAAACCACTGCCCCACCAACATGCCCATTGGTCCGTAAAAAATAATTAAAAAAAACTTACGTTATTTTCTACATATATTGTAAATGCCTTATCATTTCAATTTACTTATCCCCAATATTAGTTTTTAAAACATGTAATTTGAAAGTGCAACTGACAGGACACAGAATGTTTCCAAAACTTTAAGATTCCGACAGATTGGTGATGTGGTATAGCAGAGTAAGACTGCATTCCCAATGTTTTTAAATAAGAAGGGAATGAGGAAATTCCACGGGTACAAGTATTCACATACATTTGCAGCCTTTTTTTAATATGTTTTATTATTTAGCTTCGAACGGTGGGGATGGAGATAACAAAAGACTGCTGTTGCCATTACACGACAAAGACTGGGAAACTGCCTTTCTGTATTTGTTGTTTCTTCCATTCTTTACAAATCATGAGGGATAAAAAAAATAGCTCTTATCCAATAGCATTTCATGAACCAATTACTAGTTTGCAACCTAAAAATAAAACTTTACAACATACTAAAATAAATATATATTCATTTTTTGACTTGTGACAATGTAGAAAAAACTTACTGGCCAGATGGCCATTAAAATCAGTAGTTCAGTGCTCCGACGGGAATTTTACTGGCCGATGGCCAGCGGACCACAGGGTAATTCGAATGCTGCCAAGTATTTGCTTTATTTTTTTTATCACCCCAACATAATTGAGATAGGCAGGCTCACTACCTAGAGATAATATAACAAAAAAAAATCCAAAAAGTAGCAGCAAATGTGTGTGTGGGGGGGGGCGGTGAAATACAAAACAGCAAATCTAGGTCACGTCATCTTGATCATATGTATGTACAGTGAATTAGAAATAAATTTTCTGCAGGCCCAGTGGAGCACTCGAATTTGAAAATCACAAGTCCACCAAAATGCCCACTGGTCCGTGAAAGAAAAACATTACACATTTACAGAATGTGTAAAAAATAATGTATAATTTCATTGGAGCTGTATATCACAAATTGAGAGCTACATAATGTGTACATGCATGCATGCAAATAATACATAAATAAAACACAAAGCACAGTAAGCAGTTGTAGATATTAGAAAACAGAAGCAGCAGCAAAAAAAAAATTTAAAAAAATCACTTTTCAGCAAAGCCAGTTTATACTGAAATGTGAAGATCATTCATTTTTACTGGTCCAGAAATGGCACAAATATTAATACATTTAATATGCATATGGTATTTGCATCAAGAACAGTACACTGAAGAGTAATATATAGTTAATTTCAAATTAAAATTTGTATTGGGTTGTCGGAAAAGCCATGACGTATTTTAGCCATGTTTTGCAAAGGTCATTTATTGATAGAAATAATAAAGATCAATCAATGATATAATGCCCGTTTTGTTCGATAACCTATTGTCATCTTTCAGTGAGCTTCAGAATGCCTCGTTCATAGAAGGACCTGTATTCCGTGGCGAAAAACTGTACAAGGTGCTGATTTACAGCCTCATCTGAATTGAATGTTATACCATGCAAGGACTGTTGAAGAGAGTGAAACAAGTGGAAGTCTGACGGCGCAAGTTCAGGCAAGTATGCTGGGTGTGGCTACACATCCCCACCCAAGCTCCAATAATTTTTGGCGGGTGATCAAACTTGTGTGTGGTCTCGCATTGTCGTGATGGAACACAACACCTTTACGTTGAACGAGCTGTGGATGTCTCTGGATGATGGATTCATTCAAACTGTCTAATTGCCAACAGTACACATTCGAATTGATTGTTTGGTTCCATGGTAGGAGCTCGAAAATCACGACACCTTTAAAATCCCACCACACTGAGACCAGAACCTTCCACTGATGAATGTCTGCTTTGGATGTCGTTTGAGGCGAAGCAGCACGTCAGGACCAAGACCGTTTGTGCAGCACATTGTTGTACACAATCCACTTTTCGTCACCAGTTATCAGTCGCTTCAAAAAGGATCGTGTTCCTCATCTTTAATGAGCATATTGCAGATGTTTATACATGCCGTCAATTGAGCTTCTTTGAGTTTATGAGGAAACCACACACTGAGCTTGCTTACATATCCCAGCTTCTTCAGGTGGTCGTGAACGCTTGAATGATGGATGTGCAATGTGTCTGCAATCTCTCGTGTCGTGTAACGTGGGTTTGACTCGATCAATGCCTTGATTTGGTCGTCATCAACCTCGGTTGGCCTCCCGGACCGAGGAGCATCGTTGAGGTCAAAATCACCAGCACGGAATTTTGCGAACCACCGCTGGCACTGACGTTCTTGTAGAGCATTACACCATACACTTTACGCAACTTTTCACAAGCTTGATGCGCATTCTTCCCTTTACGGAAGTAAAACAGTAAAATATGGCGAAAATGCACAGTTTGGTCTTCCATCTTCAACTTGATGTCAAATCTCCGCAAATCAACCAAATCGCTTACTATTCCTTTAAGACTGCAGCTAGAACTGGCACTTGTCGAATGCCATAGCAATAACAGAGCTGCGCATGCCTCTAGTACTTCCAAAACCGCCCAACCGCCATCGGGTGCCAAAATACATCATGACTTTTCCGACAACCCAATAGTACAAATATTACAAAATATTTTGATTCGGACCTTCGTTTGCTACAATCTAAAATTTTCACAAAACTGAAGTATAGTTTGCAATTCGATATTCAGTTTTTGAGTAGTAAATATCTAAATTTCAAAAATCCCTAAAACTGCCATAGCCAAACCTGGATATTTTGAAATCTGGTTCAGTTCTTTATAATCTTGTAAATTCCAAAACAAACGAAAAGAAAAAAAAAAAATTACTGGCTACTCAGGCCAGTGACAAAGATTTCACTGGCCTGCTCGAATCTTTTCTGGCAAATGGCCAGCTGACCACTGGGTATTTCACACGCTGATGTATATGTTCTCTGTCATATCTTATGATCCCAAAAAATATTTCATGGATAAGTTACACATAGAATGAACTAATTTTAATTTTATTTTTTTTTAATTTTAAAAATGTCCGTTTTTAAGAAAATCAATTTTGAAATTTTGATTATTTTTTTTTATTAACCCTACTGTGTTGCACATCATACGAAAGCTCATTGAAAGAGCTTTAAAATGAGACCTGACCCCATAGCAGAAAGTCCCTGGTCAGTATGTGACAGATATCACTAGGCAAAATAAATACTAGATGCAAAAAACAATAAAAATTGGAGATTTTTCTACCTAAAAAAATTTCTAACCTAGGTACTGCAATTGCAATGTTAATTAGGATCAAGAGCATTCTGGCCCTCTGTATCTGGAATTTTGCCAACATTTTCCAGCTGAAACACAAAGATTTATGGAATAAAATGATATTTAACAACAATAAAGAGCAGAGGCATCACTAGGAAAAAATTGTCATAAGAGGAGAAATCTTCGCTCCGTTCATTCTACTTCCATTTTCGGAACATTTTTCTTCATTTCCCATCTCAAATGCAAACATTTATGTAATTAAATGATCATTAAACAATAATACAGAAGCATGGCGAGTGATGGAACCCAGTATTCTTGAATTCTTTTTCTTGCGATATTCCCTCAGCTCTATATGGTCATTAAATATACATATTTTTTTAATTTTCACTCCGTACAACTTTTGGTTTCAAAACATTTTCCTCCATTTTCAATCTTAAATACACACATCTAATAAAATGATATTTAATGACCATATAGAGCTGAAGGAATATCGCAAGAAAAAAAATTCAAGAATACTAGGTTCCGTCAAACTTTAGTTTTCAAAAACTGTTGTCCCCTGTTTAAAACCAAAACACAAATATTTATGCAATAAAATGATATTTAACAACAATATCAGATAATCCTCCCTTCAACTATCAAGGGAACGTCGGGAGAAAAAAATATGATTATGGAAGAAATCCTCACTCTGCCTAACTTCCGTTTTCGGAAATTTTGAAAGGCGGAAAACTTGCATCTTAGGGAGTCTGCAAGATGGTTTAATCGGGTTTGGGGGATGTCGTTTTTGTCTGCAGGACCAAAAAAATCTGCGGGCACCAGCCATAGCTGCGATTCTGCTACGAGGATTAGCAGAAAATAAACCTGCAATGTACGTCGCCGCGATTCTTTTACGGGGATGAGTACAAAATAAATCTGCGATGTACGGTGACGTTGCCGCGATTCTGCTACGATGATGAGAGTACAAAATAAACCTGCAATGTATGTCGCCGCGATTCTGCTACGGGGATGTGTACAGAATAAACCTGTAATGTATGTCGCCGCGATTCCTGTACGGGGATGAGTACAAAATAATCCTGCGACGTACATCGTCCTTCACGAGAAAAAAAATTACGATTACGGAAGAAATCCTCAATACGCCTAACTTCCGTTTTCGGAAAATTTAAAAGGCGGAAAACTTGCATCCATAATATGAAGTCTGCAAGATGGTTTAATAGGGTTCTGGGGATGTCGTTTTTGTCAGCAGGAATAAAATAAATCTGTGACGTATGTCGCCAGTCGCTGTGATTCTGCTACAAGGGAGACCACTCCCAGTTATGTATTAGTATTCTCCCTACAGCCTTTTTACTGGGCAGCCTGCCCAGTTAATTTTGTCTACTGCCCGGCTATATTTCCTTTAATGAATGTTTTCACAATGCACATAATACACTGCTGGCCACATAAAATGCAACACCAAGAAGGAAGCATCCGATTGGCCTGAAATTCGCAGCATGCGTCGCCTGCGAGAGGACATTCAAACGATTAGCATTGCAGTGCTTATGCAAATCATGTGCGCCCGGCATACCACCGAGAAGCACTATAAGAAGGGTACACAGAAGGCGGGGTGTAAGTAGTGGAAGTGTGTTGTGCTGCCGGACCTGTGCGTGGGAAGCTTCCTGATGTCTTGTCGCAGAATACGGCAGTCATTCCAGCATGTTTCGGAGTTCGACAGAGGACGAATAGTGGCTTATCGCGACAGCGGTTTATCGTACCGAGACATCGCCACACGTGTGGGACGACATCCAGATACAGTGAGGCGAGTATGGATTCGGTGGGTGCAGGAGGGACAGACGGACCGACGTGAGCGATTGCCGCAGCCGTGGCACACCACCGAACGAGAGGACCGTCATGTTGTGCGGCGGGCATTAACGGCTCGTACCGCCACATCACGAACGTTACCGCAGAAATTAGGGTGTGTTGCGCAACAACCTGCATCAGCACGTACCGTTCGACATCGTCTGCAAGAGCGGGGACTTGTCACACGGCGCCCATTGCTCCGATTACTGTTGACGTTACACCACTGGCGAGTGCAGCGGCGTGCCTGCAACACCACGATGGTTGGATCCGCGTGTGGCTACACCGCGGCGAGAGACTGTATGACGCCTGCATTATGCATCGCCATACCGGTCCGTCGCCTGGCGTTATCGTTTGGGGCGCAATTGGACATGGCACCCGCACCTCTCTGGTACGCATCGCCGGTACACTCAACAACCACCGCTACATCTCCGACGTTTTGGAGCCTGTAGTCCTTCCCTTACTTGCAACACCTGCCAGCGGCCCCGTTTCAACAGGACAATGCGTGCCCGCACGTAGCACGCATCGTGCAACAATTCTTCACGGCCCACCAGGTGTCACTGCTGCCGTGGCCCGCCCGTTCTCCCGATATGTCGCCCATCGAACACGTCTGGTCGCTGATCGGCAACCGAGTGGCCCAGCAAGCACCACTACACCTGATGAACTGTGGCAACGTGTGGAAGCAGCCTGGATCGACATACCCCAAGCCCACATCCAAAGCCTCTTTCGTTTGATGCCGCGGCGTGTAGCGGGCGTTATTGCCAGCCATGGGGGCCACACGAACTATTGATGTCTGCGTGTTCCGCAAGTCGCATGGGCCTGTAAGTTCAATCATTTCATCTTTGTATCTGTTGTTATGTGCCCAGTAAATCTGGCTTTGCTATCTTGTGTCCTTCTTGGTGTTGCATTTTGGGTGGCCAGCAGTGTAGTAAGAGTGGAAACCTTATTCCCACATACACCACCAGTGTTGATGACAACTGGCTGAAATCTGTGTCACCGATCTGGCAGCACAGAAGTCTAAGTGCTGGCTTGTGACCATTTATCTGAGAAGGGTTCAGGTTCAAATCCCGGTAAGGCATGGATGTTGTGTTTGCCTTACAGCACTGGTTCTCGCCCTTCCATGGAGTTAGTGCCCCTAAATTTGGGATGAACGACTGCTTATAGCCTATTTAGTTGATAATGGTGGTCATTAAACCTTTGATCTACATAATAAAAAAAAAAAAGAGAGAGAAATTGTGTTGAATATGATTTGCTACTAAATATTCATTCTTTTGTCATTTTTGTAATTTTGTAACTTTGTTTATCACATTATGTTACATTAATGCCTACTACTAAGTATGTTTAAGTATAATAATGTTAAGCAAAACATTTTTGTTTGTTTTTTTATTGGGAAGGGGTCGTTAAAAATACAACCAACCAACTGCAAAAAAATATCTAGGGAGAACACTATGTATCTTAACTGGAAGACCCATTAAAGCAAAATAAAAAAATACCTCCTAGCCATTTTCAGAACACAAATCAAAAATTTCACATAATGAACATAGGCACCTAAGAATTGGTATTTTAGCACTACACCATTAAAGCATCCCAAATTTCAAAAGAATATGAGACCAGTCTGAAACAGTGTGCTGATTTGAGACGGAATGACTCACCTAAAAAAAGTGGTGCTCCCTATTAAAAAAAATCACTAAGAACCAAAATATGTACAATTTTATGCCCTACAATTTTGCTCCAGTAGCCTTAGGTTTTGAGTGAAGTTGAAAAATTTGTCATCTGGTAGCCATTTTCTCAAAATGGCAGAAAAAGTGCACAATATTTTCAAAGGTGCCAATTTTATTCCTAAGCATTATAAAACATTTATTTTTCTAGGCTCATTTAAAAATATATATATACGCTAGGGTTATGCCTTTCCCTAACACTGATACGAGCGGATGCTAAAAAGTTCTCGGACTAACCCTCTTCCTGTAATTGTAGCATTATTTGTCACTGCAGCTCAAAAGAATGTTCTTTTGTATTGTAAAGTGCCAATTTTCAGACAAATAGTTCTTTTTTTTTCTTCAGATGTTTGACGTCCTGAACTGAATCAGGCAAAGTGTTGAATTTTCAAATGTGGAACTCCGGGCTGTCATGAAATTTCTGTTCCTGCAGAAAACTGCAAAGAAAATCCATGAGTGCATGACGCGAACATTAAATGACAAGTGCCCTTCATATTTAACCGGGGAAGAAATGTGTGCTAACTTTCAGCGTGGTGAAGAGGTGTGATGCCATTGCATGGATTGATTCTTCATTTCTGGATCATAAAGATACGCTAACGTTTTATTCCATCACCAGATCGGGGGAAAAATGTGTTTTCATTGGCTTCAAACACTCTTCCAGCAGATCAGAGCAGACTTCCACTCTTCTCTCCTTCAAATTGGGTGTCAACTGCCGAAATACCCACTTTCTGATACCCTAAGTCTTCCATCATCTTCTGTATGGCATTGTGACCACAGTCCAGTTGTGCAAGCTCACGGATTGTGACTCGTCTCCCGAATCAATTCATCCACTGCGACATCGGTGGTCACAGATGATGGTCTTCCACTGTGTGGTTTGTCTTCAATGCTGTTTTCCCCTTCTTTAAACTTCATCCATCTGTGCACATTGCTTTTGTCAATGGTGTCATCTCCATAAACATTCTGTAGCCTTCTATGGATGTCGTACAGCCCGCACCTTCCTTCATCAAGAAGTCAATGACAGCATATTGCTTCTACTTGGAATCCATTATTTGCATGCAATGAAGAAGGGTTACTACAGAGGAAGAGTTAACTCTACAGCATGTGCAATTGGAATGACCTCTGTCAGCTGATAAAAAAGTTATGCCCACTTTTGCATTACTTTTGGTACAACCCTCATACTATAAAGCTCTTGCTTCAAAAAGCTTTTCAGAAATTCGTGAAACTCCAGAACATTGAAGACTATGCAGTATAAGGATTTACATGCCAAAGTCAAAAAAAAAAAGCAGTGAAAGCGGAATATAACCCCTTTGTGAAAGAAACTGAAGAATAAATCACTCATCATCCATCCAGATTCTAGGATTTTGAGATATCTAAGAGCGCCCTACTACACTGGCGTGCAAAAATTAAGGACGAGACGGCTTTACGAATGTAACGTCGTGCAGAAGTGCCCCACATCGACTCAAATCATACCATAAGATCCCCAAGATGTAAGAATATGGGACAAGTGAGCAAAACCGTCCAAACAAGGAATCCAAAGGATACAAAGGCACTTTATTGAAAAGGTAGCTTCGAGCACAACTGGACAGAAAACAGAAACATCCATGTGACAGGCGGCTGCCAAGAAAAATCCAGTCTTTAGTAGGGGATATGATCACCCCTGACTGCGTTGCAGGATTTAAAACGTCTGTCCATGCTGAGGACGAGGTTGTGAAGGAGCTGTTGAGGCATTGCGGCCCATTCCTCTTGTACTGTCAATCGCAGCTGCGGAATCGTTGCTGGCGGCTGGTGACGAGCTGCCAAGCGTATCCCGAGAAGGTCCCACACATGTTCGATTGGATTTAGGTCCGGGGACCTTGCGGGCCAATCCATGCGTTGAATATCTTCCCTCTCCAACAGCTCTGCGACAGCCACTGTACGATGAGGTGTAGCATTGTCGTCCATGAAGAGGAACTCAGGACCCACAGCATCTCTAAACAGACGCCCGTGAGGCAGGAGAAACTCGGTACAATAGCGGACACAAGTGACTGAACCTCCTTGGAAGATATGGAGGTCAGTACGGCTACCAAGCGTGATACCGCCCCAAACGAGAACTCCGCCACCTCCAAACCGGTCCCTTTCGATGATGTTGGAGGTGTGATTGCATGTTCCCTGCTCTCTCCAGATGTGTATACGTCCAGAATCGCTCGTCAGACTAAATCGGCTCTTATCTGTAAAGATAACTCAACTCCATTGCTGATGTGTCCAGTTCTTGTGTTCCTGGCACCTCAGAAACCGCCGTCTTCGATGAGCAGGTGTTGATGGCACACACCGTAGTGGTCGTCGTGCAAATAGACCACCTTTGTGCAGCCACCTGGCCACGGTAAAACGTGATAACGGACGTCCAGTTGTCTGTTGCCTGTGCCTTGTGATTTCTCCCGCTGTCTGCCATCTGTCTCTTCTCGCCTGTAGGGCAATATACCGGTTGCCCGCCGCCATGGTTGCTCGTGGACGACCACTGCTAAACTCTCGGACAACTGTTCCTGTCGTTTGAAATGATCTCCAAGCTCGTGAAATGATGCTGTGAGTGATCCCGAACTCCTCGGCCACACTAGTCACACTTCAACCTTCTTCCAACTTCCCAATGACACGACCTCGGGTAAATTCATCCAGATGTCTACTGGATTGCCTGTTGGCCATATCACACGGTGGCAGCAACTCGACGTTGTTCAAACCGATGTACACCGTGCAATAGCTTTCACTGAATTGCTGAGCGTACACCGCCCATGTGCTTTATACCCTTCGACATCCCACCCCCACCCCACGTCATGCTGCATATATGCACATGCCCTACCATACCGGACCCTAGTGTATCTCCTGAGTGGTCTTTCGGTCTGTTCTCCCTGCTCGTTCCGCTGTTATGCTAACTTCTCCTCTTCGTCCTTAATTTTTGCACACCAGTGTACATAGAGTTAGCTGCAGAGCGAGCAGAACAATGCAAATGCCTTTGCTGAGTATTTTTGCTGTCTTTGCTACACCTTAATTATAGTTAGGGCAGCAATTTTATCGCGGAAAAAAAGGCAAAATTCGTGGTGCAGTCGCAGGGTAAAACCTGAAAATTGACGGCCGATGATATACACTAACATCTCCAAAAAAAAACAAAAAATTTTTAAGTCTACCAAGTGACAAGCGGTAATGTAATACAAATGACTAGTACATAACTAAATAAGCATTATAACTTTTTAAGTTTTTAAACTTGATAATTACATTTATAAACTATTCAAATTCTGGCAATGTTAACAACGCCGTTACACGAGATCCAGATTTCCATTTAAATGTACGTCATTTTGATACATTATATTGTACATACACAAATTTTCGTCTTTAATGCTGTGTCTGTTGTCCTGTAACACGTTTTTAAAATTAGAAAAGTATCGTTCAGCATCAACACTTAGTGGGTACTGACAGACAACAGAAGGCGACCTTATGTAGCTAGAAGTCGAGCAAACCTTTGCCGACGCGAAATTCCTTTAGACTCACTTTATATGAATGAAATTCACATTTTAGTTGGTCCTTATCTCCGAACATAGGAATGTGGCTGAAAACAAACAAATCTTTGTCGTCTTAAAGGTCCAAGGATTTAAATTGATCGGGATCAAACACCCTACATGCTTTGAAGAAATGTGTGGCTAGCTGATAAAATCGCTGCTTATCTTCAAAAAAAAATCGCTGTCTTGACTCTGGCTAAGATTTATTGCAAAGTTCAAAAAGCTACATTAGCTATTGAACGAAAAATATATGTGGTATGTTATTTATTGAATTTACTACATGACTGTTAGCGATGTCCAACATTTCATTATATATTTTTGTGCACGGAAATTCGCTGTTTTTTCAAATAAAGCGAGCTGTCCGGAAATATACGGCACATGAACCTCAACCCGCTTCAGATTTTCTTTTAAATCCCTATCCTGATAATACCCAGTGATTTTATTCACAATACAACTGCTACTGTTGTCTTTTCCTTTTTCAAAAATCTCTGCGTAGTCTTCTAAATGTTTGCAGTGAAAAAGCACGGCCTCAAACCAACTGTTCTTCATAGTCTGTACTGGTCATTCAACAGTAGCAGAGGGGGGGGAGACCACGTGTGCACTCTTCAGCCTAATGCATGCTACTTTGAATTACTCGTCAAGCTTGTTCGAAAAAGTATCTTCGTAAAGAACAATCTTGAGAGGTAATTCAAGGTTCATAGGTCTGGTTTAGACTTTCCAGTAGGATTACTTTGCGGTATATTTTTCGCATAAATTCTAACGAATGCAGTGTTAAAATTATTTGATAATGAAAAACACAGTAATAAAAAAACTATAATTAAAATTAGGCAAAAATAGGTAAAAAATCTGAAATTTGCAGATATAATTGATAATCGCAAAATTACAGGAAAACCCCTAAAATTTGCAAAAAAAATCGCGGAACGCCGTGACAGAATTACTGCCCTAATTATAGTCCATCAACCGCTTAGAGTTAAGTACAGCCAGACTGACAGCCTTAATATTGTCCACTTTGCAAAAAATGAGATCCTGCACTACATCTGGAAACAAAGGAAATACGGCAGTGTTGGGCTACATAAGATTCCTCCTTACATTATCGAAGGGTGTTGTGAGATGTTTAGTCAGTAAGAGAATTTTCCTCCCAGATCTGAAAAAGGTCAAAGTTATTCCTGTTCTCAAAAACGGCAATCATGTTTCTATTAAGAATTAGACCTATTTCTACCATGTCTTTCCTAAAATCTTTGAGTCTCATATTTATTCCAAACTATATGGTCACTTCAAACATGTCTTTAGTTCTGCACAGGATGGTTTTATGAAGTAATGTTCAACAGTTACCAACCTGGTCCACATCACAGAGAATATTTCCTCATTTCTTGACAGGGGATCACAAGTAGATGTGATTTACACGGGTTTCGCTAAAACTTGACAAGGTTCATCACAACATTCTGCTCAAGAAGTTAAGCTGTTGTGGTCTCATTGGAAATCTGCTGTCCCTGTTTAAGTTCTACCTGTCCATCAGGTTCCAATCTGCTATTGTATAACAACTATGTTTCTAATCCCTAGTTGCCACGATACCAGGACCATAGTTGTGCTTCATTTTCTTCAATGCATTTCCTTTTTATGCCAAATCACCTGGTTTTAATATGTTCAATCGTGCTGTCACGTCACAGTTTTTTTTTTCCAAAATTTTTTATGAATAGGTAGGTACCTATTGAGATAACCTCAAATTAATTTTTTCAGATTTTTTGATCCAAAATTGGACTTGGGAGAATTTTTTGAAATTTTCAATTTTCATACGATTTAGGCCTTTTACCTTTCTCAGTCACTTAAGAAAAATCCCGCTGTTTCACTTATTTTTCAACCGATTGGTCTTATTTTGGTGTCAAATTAAAGCTATTTATTTTTTCTATCAAAATAAGCTGTAAAAGTGGTACTAATGCTAGAAAAAATGTCATTGAGCTTTCAAAGTGGATTTTAATGACTTTGTACCTTGGAACATTCGGTAAGCCTTGCAAACCACAACTAACACAAGTATCATATTTTTTTTTTTTATGGAATGGAGCTATCCATGTACTTTTTATGATTTAAAAATAAAAAAGGGTGTTTTTGTTGCTATCAAATAAAAAATTAATTTGTTTTGTGAAAATTTTACTTCAAACTCAACATTTTTGAACAGGTTTAAGTGTCCCTTATTGAACCTCAAACAAACACAGTTGTGAGAATAATTAAAATAGTACCCTCTTATGTTACAATGTCATCTAATGTTATTTCACATTAACACTGTGTCTTACCTCTGTAATGAAAGGTCCCATCATACTTTTTGCTAACTTCCATACTTGTTTGTGAACCTTTTCGTTTATGACACATGCCCTTCCTGATACAGATGATGATGATGAAGGAACAAGAACTTCTCGAAATATATTTTCATAGGGCACCCAGCAGCAGTCATATTTAGTTGGCCAAAAATATGTTGGTGAAGGACCAGATGGATGCATGAATTGAACTTCAGCATCCCTTTCCTCTTCACAGATGTCGAGTATCTTCGCAATCCACCATTTAGTGTCATATATAACTGCATAGTATTTTTCAAGATTAATATTGACCAGTTCTTTAGTTTTATCACCAACAGTGGCTTTAAAACATTTTTCTGAAGCGGAAACTCTCTTCACCAAAAGGGTTCTTTTGTCCAATGTTTTGAAGAAATGGTTCTCTCTGGTGCCTACTATTGATAATGAGTTGTCATACTGTCCCTTCAGAAAGTCTTCATTTGCATCCACGTCAGCTGACGATGTAAAAAACACATGAATCCCCTTTATGTTTTGGGAAGCAAATTGAATCAAAACGTGTCCCTCAACACAGTTCTCTGAAGACTTGCTCTAGTGGCAAGACATTTTATTGTTCTTTCTACTCTATCGCATGCATTTTTACTATGACTAATAGCAAAGAAATGCCACTCAGCTGTGATGCCATAGTTCTCTTCATAATAACATAAATTAATATTTTTTTGTAATTCTTGTATTGTGCTGAACTACCCTCACTAAAATATATCACATTTGTTATATGTAGGTGTTCTTGTTTCACACATTGCAAAAGCGACTTCTGGAATGTGAAAAAAGTTGTAATGTTTCAGGCAGTCACTAATTAAACATATGGGCTTGGTTTTCAGCTGGCAACCACATTTGTAGTAAATTACAAATGGGTGTAATGTAACCTGAATATTATGCCAGTGAAAACCCTTCAGCAGCATCTTGCAGAATGCATGTGTAATTTTCTGCAAAGTCTGCTAAAATTATGCAATGTTTATCATCCAAATCTGCTTTCATTTGCTTTAAAGCATCGACTCTGTGATCTGGCTATAAAATGTTTTGTTAACTGCACTAATTTTGCAACCAAGAAATCAACAAAATCATCAACTGGCTTTTACTAAAGTTTCAAGAGATGATCGGCCAGTTTGAAGCCACTGTTTAAAAACAACTTTCTTTAGTTTCAAGGTATTCTAACCCCATAAGAAAATTTCGAAGAGCGGATTCATCGGGACATTCTGGACAATGATTAAGCATGCATTCCTCTGATTCCAGGTTACACACTAGTTTTAGGAGGAGTTCTTGATATGACATGCTTAAATGTATATTACTCATCATAAGCTTGACATTTTAATGGTAGTACATACCTACACTGACTAAATACCATGACTACTTACAGTTACACTCTTTAGGATGCAATTCACAAAACTTTGTGAAATCAATTTTTGCTTTGGGATTTTGTTCCTTGAATAATAAATAGACATATTTTAACTTGTGCAGTATTAGTCTATATTCATAGTCTATATTATAGACTATGTCAGTAAATATATATAGACTGTCAGTAAATATATATAGACTATGTCAGTAATATGTTATCAGTCAGTATTAGTCTATATATTCAATTATTCATTTTTAATTAAAAACAAAAAAATAAACAAAAATATTTAATAACCACATAAAATGTGAAATAATGTGAAAATAACATTAGATGACATTGTAACATAAGAGGGTACTATTTTAACTATTCTCACAACTGTGTGTTTGTTTGAGGTTCAATAAGGGACCTTAAACCTGTTCAGAAACGTTGATTTAAGTAAAATTTTCACAAAACAAATAAATTTTTTATTTGATAGCAACAAAAAACACCCTTTTTATTTTTAAATCATAAAAAAGTATATGGATATCTCATTCTATAAAAAAAAATATGATACTTGTGTTAGTTGTGGTTTGCAAGCTATGGCTTACCGAACGTACCAAGGTACAAAGTCATTAAAATCCACTTTGAAAGCTGACATTTTTTTTTCTAGCATTAGTAGCACTTTTATACCTTATTTTAATAGAGAAAATAAATAGATTTAATTTGACACCAAAATAAGCCCAATCGGTTGAAAAATAAGTGAAACAGGAGAATTTTTCTTAAGTGACTGAGAAAGGTAAAAGGCCTAAACAGCATGAAAATTTCTCCCAAGTGCAATTTTGAATCAAAAAATCTGAAAAAATTAATTTGAGGTTACTTCATAAGTACCTATGCATAAAAAAATTGAAAAAATCTGTGACGTGACAGCACATGGCACCAGGTGACTTGGCGTGGAATGACCCTGTATGCAGACACAGGAAACTTGTGTTGACCTTTAAACTGACATTAATAGCCTGTGCTTCACCTATTCACCTACAGAGCTAGTGACTAATTCTGAGATGGACAAACTATATCCAGGATTCAATTACATTCAATTCAAACTTGAACTTTAAAAGCCATATCCAAAGAATTGCACATTCTGCCTTAACAACTCTTAGATTTCTCCTGCATCTTTCTAGGTGTTTTACTAAACCTCGGACACTTCTTCACATTTTTGACACTCTGGTCAGACTTTCGTTAGAGTATACTCCTGTCATTTGGAGTCACAGTCTCAATACAAACAACAAACGATTTTGAGAAAGTGTGAAATAAAAAAAAAAAAACTTCTACATTTTCACGTACCTACTGGAGCACATACATTGAGAAAAGCAATAAAAATCTCAGATCCTGCATTCATTATGTTATGAAAAATTGGTGGAACATCTCTGTAGTTGAATTCTACCTTCCTGACCCATATAATAAAACATGGTATTAAAACCAGTTGTTGCCAGATTTCAAAAGAGCTTTCCAAATGGCAGGGCTTTGAAAAGGTGTCTGTGTTACAACTTCCTTTCCCCTAACACTTGCAACATAGACGCACCTTTTAAAATCCCTATAATTCGGAAAGCTATTTTGAAATCTGGCAACAGCTGGTGCTAATACTACATGTTTCATTCCATGGCTGAGGAAGGTGGAAGTCAACTGCCAAAACGTTCCACCAATTACTTTTCATAACATAAGATATGAGAATTTTAGTGCTTTTCTCACTTTTTATCACGTTATGTGCTTTACTGCCAATCCTTCTCATCATGAGTAGGCACTGATGATATCCTGACCTGTACTTTTTCAAGATGACCTCTACATTCAAGAAGGAAGTCTCGCCAACTCATCTTTCTATACAGTATAAATGATGAGATTGATGACACTACTTCTAAACCAAATTATCATGTGCCGTGTTAAGGTCAAAGTGTGAAATACTTGCTGTACGATTCTCCGGGACAGAAACTATGAGAAATTATCTGTTGTGCAAAATGTTTAGAAAGAATTTATAACTCACCTGAAGTCAGTCTCTCTCTCTCTCTCTCTCTCTCTCTCTCTCTCTCTCTCTCTCTCTCTCTCCTGGCTATTTTTAATTAAGTTATAACTTCTTTCATAAAGCATGTTTTGACAAGTTATAATAATTACTCACAATGGAAAGAAATGGATCAGATTAAAGAAAAAGCTTTTGTTTTATTTTTAAATTGATCTATGCCATAAACATGCCCGAACATTGTACTGGCATGTATAGATACAATAATTTTGGTGGGTAAACAATTTTTAAGCGCAACAAAATGAATACAAGACCTATAACATTGTGGTACAGGATCAGATGTGAAAATCTGCACATTCTGCAAACTTCATAGCTAAACAAGATATCCCCCAGTTTATAAGCAGTAATACTAATAAAACACATAACTGAGCACAGTAGTGAGTAACTATGAAAATGAATTTGTCGTCACTATTTACTGAGGGAATTACTTTTGTTAAAAGTTCTTCAAAACAGTTTTGCAAAGAAAATACAAAACAATATGAAAATATGAAGAGGTAATTCTATGCACATTGAAGGGAAGCTCAATAGAACGACAAACTAAATCACCAGATGGAATCAAAAATAAATTAAAGAAAGGTGAACAAACGCTTCCGCTTTTAAAAATTTTGCCTACAAATTTGTCAATAAAAAGAACTGATGAATTTTACATAAGTAAATTTATAGCAAAAAAAAAAAAAAAAAAAGGCCCTTTTAAAAGAAATTGGATCTTTCAACTTTTTCAATACCAAAAACCAAGTATCTGATGAATGAACTGATAATTAAATTACAGAACTTTATAATAATGAAGAGCAGGCAAATGCCAGAAAAAAAAATATTCTGTACCTAAAAAAATTATACACAAATGCATTGTGGAATTAACTTTTTACGGGTCTTATAGAGGTTATTATTCAAAAAAGTTGGTGAACTAAATCCTAGTTCATCATCATTTAGTTAAAAAATTTGACCACCAACTTTTTTGAATAATAACCTCTATAAGACCCGTAAAAAAGTTAATTCCACAGTACAATATGAATAGAGGTGCCATAAATTCATTTACAACTAGCACAAACGCATGTTCAAGAAGGAATTATACTGAGATATTTAAATAAAAAATGTATCTGTTGTTCAAGTAAAAGTACCCTTCAAAAAATAAAAAAATAAAAAAGAATGGGTTCCCTTTATTTCAAGAATATGTTCCAAAATTTGTGTTACAGCTGTTGGTTATGGCATGCATGTTATGTCAAACTGATGATTAATGAGACCAGTTTAAACAATATCATTCTGCAATGTGATAACATACATGTGTACTATGTTACCTTAATAGTGTGTGAAGCTTCTATATAAAACCTGGGTTTTTTGAGAAATTAACATGTTTATTGGTCTCTCAAGACAGTTATGATAAATAAAAGGAGCTCTTTTCCCTTTTCTTTATAATGAACAAATGTGTGCATATTGCCAATTACTTTTACTTCTTCAGTATTGGTGGTTACTGGTAATTTCCATTGAAGCATTTCTTAACTGACAGTTAACATTTCTGGAGCAAACAATACTACTACTTCAAAACACAAAAATCAATAAAATACTGAAACTTTGTTTTTGAAGAACACTTAAAAAAAAAAAAAAAAAAAAAACAGAAGTGAAAAGACTCCCTTCCTTAAACTCAATCCTATTCCTAGAGAAAGCAAATGCACATAATGCTGGGTGGTGTAACAGATCGACAGCATGCCTGAACTGAAATCGGAAGTTGTGGGTTCAATTCCTGCTCCAGGGTGATGTAACTTTTTAAATTCTCACAGGAGACGGTACAAGACGATCAGCAAACTAGAGACAATTCAGTACACAATTCTGCCTGCTATGAATAATCTAGTGAATTTCCCATGTATATTTATGAGGAACATTCCTTAATTTCTAACTCAAAGGGCCACCCCAGTGGTGCAGTGGTCTAAGCGATGGCTTCTGATCATGAATGTTGTGTTTGTCTCTCTCCCTTTCCTGGAACCAGTAGCCCTAAATTAGGGACGGGCAACTGCTTATAGCCCACCGAATTGCTCATGGTGCTTATAAAACCTCCAACCAAGAGAGAAGAAAAAAAAACTCAAAGGGGCTATATAAGCAGTTGCCCATTCTTAATTTGGGACCACTGGTTTCAGAGAAGCGAAAGGGCCAGTGCCATAAAACAAGCAACCCCGCCCCCTTCCCCAATGCCTCATCCAGGACTTAAACCTGAATCCACTTGAACAAACAGCCAAAATCCAGGGCTTACAGCATGGTAGCTCCAGAGGATGACCGTTTCTTTTACATTTAAAAAAACAGAAGACCTGTAAATAAAATAAGCCAGTACGAGTAGAAACACAAGTTAAACATTCCGTACAAAAGCTCGTTTTAAAAACTGGCTTCTTAGTTTATTAAGCACTAATGTTAACTCCTAATATGTTTTTTTTTTCTAGGATATTATTTAAGGTGGTTCCACCTAAAATCTCTGCCTTATGTTTCCAATGGTAAAACTTCTTATGCATATTCTTTACATATTTTTTTCACAATAAATGTATTCCCAAGGATGAAAATTTGCGGATCGATAAAACTAACTTTAAGTTATAGCATGGAATACTTAATACTTGCTAAAACATAACCATAATTATATTAAAAATTAATCATTTTTTTCTTTGAGTGATGTTCAGACCTGTTAATAGATGGTGTGACCTGTACATTGATATCGTCAGTAGACAAAGAAATGTTGAAATGCTTAATTATGGTTATGTTTTAGCAAGCATTAAGTATCCCATGCTATAACGTTAGTTTTATCGATGTGCAAATAAATGTTCATCCTTAGGAATACATTAATTAAGAAGTAAATATGTAGTTTTACAATTGGAAACATAAGGCAGAGATTTTTAGGTAGTACCACCTTAATTTAAATTGCAAAATTTTCAGAGGAAACTCTTCTCCTTCATTAGTCAGTCACTTGTCTTTTTCTTGGTGAAAAATAACCGTAACTGTCAAGGTTGACCATTACTGCGATAGTAACGAGAAGAAAAAAGTGACAAGTGATTGCCAGATGAAGTTTTCTCTGAAAATTTTGTAATTTAAATTAAATAAATTCCTAGAAAAGAAACATATTAAAAGTTTAATTTAGTGTTTAAGTTAAATATTATTTGTGTACTCTAAAATAAAAAGAAACTTATCATAAAAGGGTTTTCCATTTTTTTTTTTAAAACGGCATTGAAAACATGAGTATCAAACAGAAATACTGTTTTTAATTAGTCTGTTAAAAAAATGATTAAACGCCATAAATGCATAGAGGTATGAGTTTATGTTTTTATTACATAGACTACAACCTATTCTAGTTGCATGCCTGAATCATTACTTACTTAACTGAACTTTTAGAAAGCACTTCATTAAAAAGGAATTATGAACTGAATTATAGTCTTTCATTATATCCTCCAAAAGGAGAAAAATTAGCCTAGGTTTTGTCATGTAGTTAGGCTGTTTGCCCTCATTCTTTTTTTTTTTTTTTTTTAAACTAATGGAATTATTACTGTGGAAAAATAAGTTTTTTAATTTCTTAAAATAAAAAGGACTTTTGGAATGCATGCCCTACATAAGGAACACTAAACAGTGTCATAAAAAGACAATAGCAAAGTATAATTCCACGATACTTGCTGAACACCAAACAATAAAAGCAATTAAATACGGTACCTTGAACCAACAGTGGAGACCAGATTTCTGGGCAAGTCATGAAATAGCTTACACAAATGCATGTTATTTATGCTAAATAACCTCGAAAAAATGGTAAATGTGTAGTTTAGCATCCTAAATTATTTGGCTGAAAATTTCAAGCAAACATTCTATACATATTTTTGAAGCATGTAATTTGATATGAAATGAAAAAATTTCCACTTTACAACGCATTTTTAAGATTTTTAACGTAAAATTTACTTGCAAGTACGGGGAGGTAAACATACCGCTGCAGCGAGTGTTTACACGTCGTTGGAGGCTCCGGTGAGTCAATGATCTTTGAGTCGTGCTATGGTGGCCATTTTGTAGATCTGCCAAAACGAAGATATATATATCTTTATTTATTTATCTATTTTTGTCTTTGTAATCAACTTAAAAACTGAGTCCTAATGCCTTTTCTACAGTCAATAATGGTAAATTTAGAACTTTTTTACAGAGTAAAGCAGATTGTTGTAAAATGCAAAGGATTGGTCTGTCTCGTTTTACCCCATAAAATGGCCGCCACAGCACGAGCTGAAGATCGTCGTTTCGACAATGCTGGCAGTAGGCTGGCCGTAGCGTGTTTACGTCCCCATACTTGCAGGTCAATTTTATGATAAAAATCTTTAAAATGCCATGTAAAAGCTGATATTTTTTCATCGTTTCACATCAAATTACATACTTTAAAATATGTATATCCCCCTTTTTTTTTTCGAAATTTCTCGAAATTTTCAGCCAAATAATTTAGGACGCTGCTAATCTACAAATTTACCAAAAAAATATCAAATACGCACTTCCATATATTTTCAACAAATAGGTGAATGAAAAATATGGTGAATAATTTTTACCATAAAACTGACCTCTCATACTTGCAGGCCAATTTTACCCTAAAAATCTTTAAAATGCCTTGTAAAGCTGTTTTTTTTTTTTTTTTAATTTTCAGCCAAATAATTTTGGACACTAATCTACACTTTTACCAAAAAGATATCAAATATGCACTTCCATACATTTTCAACATATATGGTGAATGAATGGTTATCTCTGTCGGCCTATCAATGCAAGATGTACACTTCTATGTACCACATAAAAAAAAAAAGAAAGAAAAGAAACAGTGAACACACCATTTTTTAAGATTCTGTAGAACTTGAGTTTACCTTTCTGCTTTAAATCTCTGTTAGGAACAACAGATCATGGCAAAGTGAAAAGTATACTTGAAATGTGAGGTAATTATTTATTTTTCTTTTTGTTTGGGGATTTAACATTGTGGGCAACTCAATGTCACCTATCCCTAATTTAGGGACAGATGACTGCTTAAAAACCTAGAACGTCTCAAATGACCAGATGCCAGCACCTCGTACCACTTTCTGTGAGGTAGTTAAACTCACTGATAATTGACCAAAGTCTGATATATATTTAGTAATCACAAAAGGCTATTTTTGAAACCCATGTAAAGAAAGACAGTCAACTGGAATGCTTTTAAAAATACTTTGCCAGACCTTTATATAATGCTGATTTGTTTTATCAATCCAAGAAATGTGAAATACCTCATGTCAGTAATGCACAACTATGAATCATTATAATCAGAAATTCAAATGAAGCCTATGAACTTGAAACACGCACTTATCTAATAAAGCTGTCTCACAAATAATTTTTGTCATTTGTATCATTGTCATTCTACACCAAAGGTACAATATACAAAACTTATTAAAGCATGGATGAATAGGTGATAGCTGATTTTAGATGAAAGTTTGGTAAATCTTTCAATAAACAAAAACAATCTATGGCAATATACAAAACTGAAATCTGCCAGTTTCAAAGCATAACACTAGGGATGGGCAAAAAACCTTGATGCTTTTGAACCTTGACGTTGCAGAAGTTGATACATCAAAAAAACATCAAGGCTTCATACCGATGTTTGTAACTGATAAAGAATATTTCCTACAAAAAGTAACTTTCTTTTTGTTACATTCTTATAAAAAGGAAAGAAATATCTTTTTATTGGCTGTTTCAGTTGATGATTTGTTGGCAAAAACAGAGTTCTTTTCCACAATAGTACGGGAGCAGATGCATCGAAAAAACACCTAGGTTTCCACCGATACATCGAAAAAGCAACGAGCATTTTAACAAATAATATTAGTTACTTGGGGTTGAATTGGTGAGCAATCACCATTATATTGAACAGAGATTTTTCCCACTGATGTGCCCATTCACTGCTGCAGATGGAAAAGTGTGAATTCTTCAGTTTATTAGCAAAACAGAGGTTCACGCCGATACATCGAAGAAACATCTAGCATTTTAATAAATATTATGTTACTGGATGCTGAATTTGTGAGTATCAATGTTATTTTGAACAGAGATTTTACAAATCATTTGCTGCCGTAGATGGAAAAGTGCTAATTCTTCAGTTTATTAGCAAAATAAAGTTTCCACCGATATATCAAGCATTTAACAAATATTAGTTACTCAATGTTGAATTGGTGAGTAATCACCGTTACATTGAACAGAGATTTTATCCATCTATTGCCCATTTACTGCTGCAGATTGAAAATTAAGACTTCAGCGAGGTTTCCACCAATACGTCAAATATTTGCACCAATACTATCAATGTTTCAGGAAGAGTAACCATCGACGTCCAACATGGATGTTTTCCAACATGCCCATCCCTATTCAACACAATTGTTCCATTACAACACTCATCAAATCCTGCCTATTCATAAAAACAGTATTTCAATCTGGTACTAACAAAAATTACAAATGTTTTTTTAGTAAAAAGTTGAACAAACAAATGTTCAATAAAATTTCAAATGTGCAATGTAAAAATATATAACACAAAGAAAACCCAACTCATCTGCAATGCTTCCTTGTTTAGAAACACAGTCTTACAAGCCATATTTGGCAAAAGAGCACAAAAAAATTATAAATATATACAAACATCAGCTCACACCATGGGGATGCCAACTTCCTAATCCAGTCACAATGTTTTCCACCCCATCATGTGTTTACTGATAAGCTTATACTCATATTGTTTACATTTACTATCTCATACAAAAAAAAAATTTTATTCAAGCATGCCAACAGCTTTTGGACAACCAGTCAAAAGGAACTAAGGAGAAAAATTGTTTAACCTTAATAAAATACTGCAGTTCTGCTGAATTAGAACTCAAACCTGGCTGCTGTGAAATTATGAAGTTCCTCAAAAACGGATAATACTGGGACGTGTTCACAAGAGAATTTCCTCTGCAGGAACTTTCTTTAAATACACTGTGTAACCATATTCAAGTTTCAACAATTTTCTATGGAGCGAGATTTTCCTTTGAATGTTCTTAATATGCACATCACCTAGTCATCCATTGCTTGTAACTCTGAGGTGTTGGTGTTTACCCAAGTTCAGTTGCCTTTTATTTTTTCTAAAATGTCATTTGAAAAAAAAATTAAAAAAATACGGTAATGTACCCTAGTTCAATTGCCTTTTACCTTCTCCAAAATGTTATTTAAAAACAAAATCTGTGATTCATACAAAATATCAATAAAATAATTTCAAAACCGAAAGGTTTTACGCCTCAGCATTAATTCCTAGTTTTAGCCAAAATAAAAACATTTTGTTGATACACATCTGATAGGGTATGGTACACAAATTTTAAATTCACACAACAGAAAATCACTCTGAAGTTCTCATATAACTCAGCATAATGACAACTGAAAACGACTGAATTTTTAGTCTTAATTGTAGCTATACTTACCTATTTATAATTAATTTTGTTAATAACTGATCGATAAAGCTACCCTTCGCTCGTCGTATAGAGTCAACAATGAATAAAACGAATTAATATCGGAAGGTCCAAAAAGATCAACATAATTTACTTTCATATTCAATAAAATATATGTATGACACTTCTTCAAAATCATAACAAAAAAATTGTTAATTCATGATTAAAAACCCCTAAAGGGCCCTCATAAACATGTCAACAAAAAATCATTCAAACAATCTTAAAACACAGACATCTTGCGCCATTAATAAATGGTTGCCACTCAATGTTATAGGAAGTTATGCGTTCTCCGTGTCAACAGGGAAATTTCCCATCTCAACATCAACGGACCCAACGAAATAAAAGTACGTATTGAGCTTTCGTCACCGAATGGGTGAAGCCAGCGAAAACAAGTGGCAGCCATGTTTAATGAGATACAGAACGAACTTCCTGTCCATGTTACTAACAAAGTCCATGAAAATTTTTTTTTTTTTTGATTGGAGGTTTAACGACCACCGTGAGCAACTCACTGGGCTATACGCAGTCGCCAGTCCCTAATTTAAGGTCACTGGTTCCAGGGAAGGGAGAGAGCCAGTGCCGTAAGACAAACACAACATCCATGCCTCACCGGGATTCGAACCCTGACCCCGTTCGGACGAATGATCAGAGGCCATCGCTTAGACCACTGCGCCACCGGGTCGGCAAGTCCTTGGAGAAGAATAGACTGGAAACTATTGGAAAGTATATACAGTGTTTGATTCAACTCATAATATATCGTATAAATAACGCAGAAGGAATATTCGGGTGCGAATGCGAACCATAAAATTTCTAGATCAAAATTGAATTAGCAAGTTCTCAATTTCGATGGAAATCAGTTATGAAACAGAAAATACGCCGCTACATACAACGAACACCTGATATCTGCAGTTGCAGCAGCACGAATTTAAATATACCGCATTATCGTTCCTTCATATTACCCTTAATCACCCGATTTTGTTCCTCAAATTGTGTTATTGAAAAATATTTTTACCCCATGAGCTCATGAAAAAGAATATCGCATAAAATAAAAAAGAGGGTCTACATCGAGCTCATATTAGATGGAGCATTGACTCTGCCGCCATAGGTCACATCTAATCTTTGGTGTGACGTCACATACAGGCATAAAAAAACTAAATTATACATTTGATAAAACAGTAAGTTTGTGTATAATTGATAAAATTATTGAATTCCTCATCTTATCTGTTTATACGCCTAGAAGCTTATATTCCATTGGTTTCAAAGCAGCTTCTCGACTGCGGCTGCCTCGTGCCCAAGGGGGTTAGAATAATACTTCTGGAGATGCCGCGAGTCTCTTAACCGTGAAGCCACAATGTGTAGGAATTTGACGCTGTTTACATGATACCTGTGTAATTTTAATTGTGTGTATTTTAGAATTGCTTTGTTTTGGGTTGAAGAAACCGTGTTACTATCAAACCGGAATGAATTATATTTCTTATAGGAGTGAAGGTTTTTTTTTTTGATTGGAGGTTTAACGACCACCGTGAGCAACTCAATGGGCTATAAGCTGTCGCCCGTCCCCTAATTTAGGGTCACTGGTTCCAGGGAAGGGAGAGAGCCAGTGCCGTAAGACAAACACAACATCCATGCCTCACCGGGATTCGAACCCGGACCCCTTCGGACGAATGATCAGAGGCCAACGCCTTAGACCACTGCGCCACCGGGGCGGCGAGTGAAGTTTTCAATTTGAACGTTATGTTTTGTGTAGAATTCGCTCTAACGTTCGTGTACTTCAATTTAAAATAAAAATGGGAAAGATCATCAAAATTAATAGGAATTTCATGCATTCATCATTTTCTCTCACATTGGTAGCAAGTTATAAGACGAAATTGGAAATATTTGCGACGAAAGAAGGCGATTTGGCCAACACAAAACGCATTGCAATAGCATTGAAAACCATGAGCTTTCCCACACTTTAACGCCCATCGCTTGCGGTTATAGGCTTCACGCAAAGTGTACTGTTTCATTATAAAAAAGGGATCTCCAGATGTCTTATTCTAACTTCCTTGGTTGTGCCCAAAGAGGTTAGAATAAGGTATCTGGGCCGCCCCGGTGGCGCATTGGTCTAAGCGATGGCCTCTGATCATTCGTCCGTAAGAGGTCCGGGTTCGAATCCCGATCGGGCATGGATGTTGTGTTTGTCGTACGGCACAGCTCTCTACCTTCCCTGGAACCAGTGACCCTAAATTAGGAACAGGCAAGTGCTTATAGCCCATTGAGTTGCTCACGGTGGTCGTTAAACGTCCAATCAAAAAAAAAAAAAAAAGGTATCTGGAGATGCCCTTTTTAATTTTTTTTGATTGGAGGTTTAACGACCACCGTGAGCAACTCAATGGGCTATAAGCACTTGCCTGTTCCTAATTTAGGGTCACTGGTTCCAGGGAAGGTAGAGAGCCAGTGCCGTAAGACAAACACAACATCCATGCCTCACGGGATTCGAACACGGACCCCGTCCGGACGAATGGTCAGAGGCCATCGCTTAGACCACTGCGCCACCGGGGCGGCCCCTTGTTAATGGAGCAGCACCACTTTGTATAAAGCTTATAACCGCGAGCGACGGCAGTCAAAGTGTGGGAAAGCTCATGGTTTTCAATCCTAGTACAATGCATTTTGCGCTGGCCAAATCGCCTTCTTTCGTTGCAAATGTTTCCAATTTCGTGTCGTAACTTGTTGCTAATGTGTGAGAAAATGATGAATTTATAAAATTCTTAAATATTTGAAAGCTCTTTCCCATTTTTATTTTGAATTGAAATACACGAACGTTAGTGCGAATTCTGAACAAAGCATAACGTTAAAATTGAAAACTTCACTCCTATAAGAAGTATAATTCATTCCGGTTTGATATTAACACGGTTTCTGCAACCCAAAACCGCCGTCCCGGTGGCGCAGTGGTCTAAGCGATGGCCTCTGATCATTCGCCCGAAAGGTGTCCGGGTTTGAATCCCGGCGAGGCATGGATATTGTGTTTGTCTTACGGACCTGGCAGTCTGCCTTCCCTGGAGCCAGTGGCACTAAATTAGGGACGGGCGACTGCTTATAGCCCACTGAGTTGCCCACGGTGGTCGTTAAACCTCCAATAAAAAAGCCGCCCCGGTGGCGCAGTGGTCTAAGCGATGGCCTCTGATCATTCGTCCGAAAGGGGTCCGGGTTCGAATCCCGGTGAGGCATGGATGTTGTGTTTGTCGTACGGCACTGGCTCTCTCCTTCCCTGTAACCAGTGGCCCTAAATTAGGGACGGGCGACTGCTTATAGCTCATTGAGTTGCTCACGGTGGTCGTTAAACCTCCAAAAAAAAAAAAATAAAAAAAAAAACCAAAACCACGCTATTCCAAAATACACACGGTTGAAATTACATAGGTATCATGTAAACAATTTCAAATTCCTACAGTTTGGGGCTTCACGGTTAAGAAACTCAGGGCATCTCCAGAAATATTATTCTAACCTCCTTGGCTGCACCCCCCCCCCCTTGTGGCCGGCCCTGGCGCATGTCCAGAAAATGCACCACGGCAATCTTATACGTATTCCACGCAAGCCTGTGATTTGCTGTTCAGAGATTAAGACGAATTGATCGGAAACAACCCGAAGCACGAGCTCCCCGAAGTAACATACTCTCGAAAGCAGACACGTAATTCTGTACTACAGCGGTACACTAGCGTCTCGCGACACAGATATCCACATGCATCGAGTTATCTCATTGGCAGCAATAAAACCGGCACCCACCAATTGGCGACCGGCACTGAAACGGCACTTGTTGTTTACAGCGGAACGCTAGAACAGCTCCGCGAGCAATCTACTGTTTTCGAACTGGCAACGCTCAGTAAATATTAAGTTGTTCGTCCATATTACCCTACGATAGTATTAAAATTCCATGAAGTTGTCGTTGAATTGGTCTGTTGTATTTTATAATGCCTTAATGGAATTTGTATAGTCTCGTTAACGATGTCGTACGAGATAGAAAAACATGCATATTATGGTGTGAAACATATGGTTCGCTACCCACCCTTGAAATAATAAGGAATCACGAATGGCAATAAATATCGCTGCTTTTCTTCTTTAATTGTCTTTTGCTATATATTTCTCAGTACGAATTAAAATACTTACTGTAAATACGAAAGTATAATTTTTTATCAGTCTCCCAACGTATATAGCGGTAAGATCGTTCATTTTTTTTAGTTCTTTTTCAACATCTCAGTTATAGTTTTCATTTAGTACACGAAATATTTTTTTTGATGAAACCAACTTTAGTCATCATGATGAATAAAAATAAGAACAGAATGCAAAGATAACCACCCATAATGTTTGCATTCGAATGTAAACAACAACAGATGCATTGCCAGATCGAAAACAGTAGATTGCTCGCGAAGCTGTTCTAGCGTTCCGCTGTCTTAGCTGTGAGAAATGAGGAATGCGCCCGTTTGTGGAAGAATTGCCATTTTTATATTTGGATGTATACTGCAAACAGGTTAAATTGTTCGATTTGTACCGACAGCCGCCAATGAAGAAACTAATGTTAACTAAGATGTAAACAACCTGTGTCACGACTTCGACGACGTATACGAACACTAGCGTCTGTAAACAACAAGTGCCGTTTCAGTGCCGGTCGCCAATTGGTGGGTGCCGGTTTTATTGCTGCCAATGAGATAACTCGATACATGTGGATATCTCTGTCGCGAGACGCTAGTCGGGAATACTCAGGTTCCTCGGGCTTTGGGTTGTTTCCGATCAAATCATCTCTCTCTCTGAACAGCCAATCACAGCCTTGCGTGGAACCCGTATAAGATTGCCGTGGTACATATTCTGGACATGCGGGCCTGGCAGTTGCATATTGAAAGTTACAACACCGTCAGTCAACACGTCGTTTATTTTACTATTTTACTTCTACCAGGAGGGGAAATATTTAAAATTGTACTTGTTTTTACATGTTTTTGAGTAATACTTAATATAGAAAACTTATAAACTTGCATTTTCTTTTTGAAATATTTTGATGTCCATCTGATTTTCTGACTTCTTTTAAGTTGTGCGCAGCTCATTGAAATATATATTTCTTAATATTCACTGCATTCTTAACCGAATTGTTCATGTTACCTAACATGCTAGTCATTTCTGAAACTTGCTCTTTCAATTTTTATAGTTACAGCCATGCATCAGTTTATTTTTTAAGCACTAGATGACACAGGTCCCACGACATGAGTGTCGGCATTTAATCCCGAAACTGCATATTTTTTGCTGTACTTGGGGCTATATATAAATAAAGTCACTGTTGTCCACACTGGTATCAAACTTGCTAGGGTCCCCATAATCCCTGCCGCTGCTTTAGAGAAGTAAATAGGTGATATTTATTCAGTAACTAGGATGGAGAGACGAGAACACACCGCTACACCTCTGCAGCAAGCACGCCGTAGGTTTGTCATTTTCATGTAGGACTTCCGTCCACAGGGAGTAGAGTTTAGGTCCCAGCCACCTACAGCGAGATCGCCTTTTGGGCAGGACACAGAAACGGAAGGAATGAGAGCAAGTCTAGCGACTTTTGACAGAACAGTTTGCAGTGAGATTAGAGTACAGTAGATGGCGCCACCGTACAAGTACGATATTGCACATAGATGGGTGAGAGAATTTCAGGGAGGACATAGGAAAGGATACCCATTTAACCAGTGGGTCCAGCCTGGGGGCCGTTACTTTACGATCTCTTCCGATGCACGGCGGATATTCAGCGATTGTTAGTAAATCACACCATCTCTGAAAGATCAGCCCAGGCTAGAACCTGGGGACCCAGCATCGATAATCTGAAACACTAACCACTAAGCCATCCGCGGCTCACAACCTTTGCTACACCTCTGCATATCTTATGAGCATCTTATATAGTAAGTTGTCTCGCCAACCGTTCTGCAGCTGGTAATGAAACTGTGAGGTGGGTAGGGGACAACTTTTTACCCATTTCTGATACAATAAAAACAATAAATTTGCAAGTGGGGAAGTGCGAGAGGTTAATTAATGTCACAACATTAAAAAAGTTTTTTAACACATCACGACATTAAAAAAAAATAATTATAAGAAAATATGCAACTATTAGATTGCACAATGCAGCTAAACAAGCTACACAGAAAATGATATGAATAAATGTACGCTCAAACCTAACAAAACTTATATTGCACAAGAACCAGTAAATGTAGGCATTTACTAACAAAACTTATATTGCACAAGAATCAGTAAATGTAGGCATTTACTAACAAAACTTATATTGCACAAGAATCAGTAAATGTAGGCATTTGATTGGAGGTTTAACGACCACCGTGAGCAACTCAATCGGCTATAAGCAGTCCCCCGTCCCTAATTTAGGGTCACTGGTTCCAGGGAAGGGAGAGAGCCAGTGCCGTAAGACAAACACAACATCCATGCCCCACCGGGATTCGAACCCGGGCCTCTTACGGACGAATGATCAGAGGCCATCGCTTAGACCACTGCGTCACCGGGGCGGCATTTTTTTTTTGATTGGAGGTTTAGCGCCACCGTGAGCAACTCAATGGGCTATAAGCAGTCGCCCGTCCCTAATTTAGGATCACTGGTTCCAGGGAAGGGAGAGAGCCAGTGCCGTAAGATAAACATAACATCTATGCTTCACCGGGATTCAAACCCGGACCCCTTTCAGACGCATTATCAGAGGCCATCGCTTAGACCACTACGCCACCGGGCGGCAATGTAGGCATGATGGACATGATGATTTATATGAGATGGGCCCTAAATAAGGGACGGAAGACGGCTCATAGTCCATTGAGTTGCTCACGGTGGTCGTTAAACCTCGAATCAAAAAAAAAATGAAGCTCTCCCCAAATTTCTACCACAATTTTCAGTCGTAAGCTAATTTCCTCCATGTTACTTAAACAAATTTTCAAATTTCATCCACCCAAGTCCTACACGGTCTTCGTCTTGGTCTTTTTCTTTCCCTTGGTATCCAGTCTAATATTTCAGTTGTCCAGTGCTGGTCAGTTCTAGAAATTTGCCCCATCTATTGTCACTTTATAGACTTTACTTTGATCTTGATGTCTCGGATTCATGAGTTCCTGTTCCTGTCTTTCCTGGTTATGCCAAGCATGCTGTGTATTTTGGAATTTCGTAGCTTTGGGTTGCAGAAACCGTGTTAATATCAAACAGGAGTGAATTATACTTCTTACACGAGTGAAGTTTTCAATTTTAGCGTTATTTTTTGTTTAGAATTTGCACTAACGTTCGTGTATTTCAATAAAAAAAAAGGGGAAAGAGTCTCAAAATAATTAAGAATTATATAAATGCAGCATTTTCTCATGCATTGGCAAGAAGTTACGATGCAAAATTGGAAACATTTGCAACGAAAGAAGGTCATCCGGCCAATACAAAATGTATTGCAATTGCCTTGAAAACCATTAGCTTTCACACACTTTGACGGTCGTCGCTCGCGGTTATAGGCTTCGCGCCAAGTGGTACTGCTCCATTAACAAGGGCATCTCCAGATATTTTATTCTAACCTCCTTGGTCTGCAGATATCATGTTTACAAAACTATCACGGCTTTTCCTCAGACATGCAGAGCTCTTTATATCTACTATTAATTGCAGTGCTGTATTCATACTCAATAAACTAATTTTAAAAGCTATTCCTACGTATAATTTGAAAGAATAACACAGCACTTTATCTCATATAATTTTCTAAACAAGCGCTTCTATACCTCAGTAAACACTGCATGTTCTTATGAAGCAAATTAACAATTAATACATTGCCGCCCCGGTGGCGCAGTGGTCTAAGCGATGGCCTCTGATCATTCGTCCGAACGGGGTCCGTGTTCGAGTCCCGGTGAGGCATGGATGTTGTGTTTGTCTTACGGCACTGGCTCTCTCCCTTCCCTGGAACCAGTGACCCTAAATTAGGGACGGACGACTGCTTATAGCCCACTGAGTTGCTCACGGTGGTCGCTAAACCTCCAATAAAAAAAAATGAATACATCACTCCCTCTATCTGATACATGCATACAAAAATCCTTTTCTTACCTTATATTCTTCTTTGACTACAGACCTGTGTGAACTGTTTTTTGCTAAGAAAAGAGGACTATATAAAAAATTTCAAATTATCTTGGAAAAGATCAAAAAGGAGAACACAGCATACGATAAGTACTGAAATAGTGGTAAACAAGCTTTGTTTTTCTTCCTGCAATTATGATTTAGTCAAATGCTAGTTTTTTTTTTTTTCATTGGAGGTTTAACGACCACCGTGAGCAACTCAATGGGCTATAAGCAGTTGCCCGTCCCTAATTTAGGGTCACTGGTTCCAGGGAAGGGAGAGAGCCAGTGCCGTAAGACAAACACAACATCCATGCCCGACCGGGATTCGAACCCGGACCTCATACGGACGAATGATCAGAGGCCAGCGCCTTAGACCACTGCGCCACCGGGGCGGCAATGCTAGCTTTAATATGAACTGAATGTCAACAAACTGTTCTGTAATCAAGTGATGTTTTAACCCACTCAACACGGAATACGCCGATCCCCATGAGTGTAACTTTTATCTAGATTGTAGGATGTTTCTCTCGATAGCCAATCTAAAAATGTGTTGAGTTGTTTTCAATCGTACACCTCGTATGCAACGATTGTGTAGCAACATTTGACAAAATTCACTTCGCCAAGCTGTTACCCATTGGCACCTTGTATTCAACGATTGTATGCTGCAGTGGCTTACCCAGAAATTAATTTTGGGGGGTGCATATCGTCACCGCTATGTCAAAACAACGAATACGAAATTTTGTAGTTTGAATTATCGCTATTTAAAAAATTAAATTTCATCAAGGAATCCCTACTGCAATTACATTAGACTGTTCAAGCATTACACATAATATTTACATCAAGTTGCATCTGTATTATGCATCAGTGAATAACATTTTATTAATGCAAAGTCAACAATCGAAAAATTCTCACATTCTTGGTTTTATCAGTGCAGCTACGATATCACTCCTTCCTAAAGTGACGAAAAAAATGTGCATGAGAACAAGCATATTTATATTCCTCAAATGCTATTAATTACAAGGTAACGTTCATTCTACGTTTTTGTTTTCCTGCTATGGTATGTACTCAAGATAAAAGGCTTACTCCCTCCCTCCTCCAGGCCCCACCATTCATTAGACTGACGCCCTGACACTACACCATACATCACCAATTCGCTCTCTTCTTTCTTCGGTTACATACGAGTGGGAAATACGCATCCGATGGGGGGGGGATAGGCGGAAATACGCACCCGATGGGGGGGGGATAGGCGGAAATACGCACCCGATGGGGGGATAGGCATTAACAATAGGCATATGTGACCTTGTTTGACCATTCCAAATTAAGAAGTAATTAAGGGCAATTTAAGGAAGGCCGGAATGGCGACACTAGCAAAATAACGTCACCGACAGTTATTTTTTTCAATTTTTAATGTTAGAGAAAATAATTCTGGGGCTGCATATGGCCCTTTACATTCCCTCCCGGGTACACCACTGCAATGCTGTAAGCGAGCACAGAATAACTGTGTTTATTACAACCACAGCAACCTGAATGGGCGAAAATACACAAAATTCACTTCACCCAGCTGTGATCGAATAAAATGAGAATTGTGTGACACTTTGACATGAACATATCTTCCATTTGAAATGGTTCTGGTTGTTATAGAACACAAAATTAACTTGATCCAGCTGTGATCGAATAAAATGAGAATTAATGATCACCTGAAACTTTGACATGAGCTCACCTTCCATTTGAAATTGTTCTGTTAACACATTTACACCTTGATATTGTGCAGTGGCTCAACATTACTTGATAACACGTCACATGAGCTAACAAACCTGACATACTGGGCTATTAAACCAAAGAATCTTGTACGTCACATAAGAATTAGCTTTCAGGGGTCACAAATGCTATGTATTTCTAGCTCCCGAGGAGAGACTAAGTTTAAAATGTTCAATGACCGTTGTTGAAACACTGTCTAGAGATGCAGAAAAAGTTTTGCATGCTTTTTGACACGTTTCTGGCAATTTAATTCAAAATATGATTAAAATGTTTGAATCTATAATTCATATTAGTTTCCAACTGGTGGTTTTCACCAAATTAAAAAAAAGTAGGGTAATAATTTATATAATCTTTCCAAAAGAGCTGGAGGTGTATAAAAGATGTTTCCGCAAAGAGCCTTGGAGGCTTTTCATCATGTTTGGGGCAATCTTATTCAAAAAATGTGATTAAAAATTTGAATTTATTTGAGAAAATAATTTCTAACTGGTGTTTTTCAGCAAAAAAATAAAAATAAAAAATGTAAGGCAATAACTAAACTTCACCTTTCCACAGGGGAGGATGAGCATGTCACTTTTCACAGGGGTGATTGTTCAGGAACTGTATTTGCATTTCTAGTGCTCCCTGGCACAATTTAGAAATTCTGATGTCTCGAAACACACAGTTCATGATATCTTAAGTACCCCATGTTCGAAAACCTCAATCGCAAACTTAGGCCCCAAATGTGACTATTTGGATGCCCAACATGCGTTTCCGAGGGTTGATTTTTTGAACATGGAATACAAAAAATTGAATGAACAAGAGAGGGTGTTCAAAAATTGTTAACAGTCCTATATTCAAACCAAAAAACATTGTTCCATAGATAATTATTATATTTTGAACATGATGTAATGTCCATATATTCCTTCATACTTAACACATATCCTTCATACTGATAAAAAGCATCATCCATGCAATTACAGCCAATTTCGAGCTCTCGTAATTTGACTTCGTGAGTGAGTGTTTTCGTGTTTTGAGTGGTTCCTTTTGTCCCAGACTTCAGTTAAAGGTCAGGGGCTTCGTTTTGGTTTACTTCCCGAGCTGGTGAGTGCTTATTTTGTGTTGTTTCTTCGTTTGTTTACGTTTCGACCGGGTCGGTTGGCCCTGTCTGGGCGCCGCCATTAAAGATGGCGACTTCCGGAGCTGAGGACAAGTTTCCCGACCTCACTTCCGATGGTACTCGTTCTTCTTCTTCCATGCCTGGCTTCACTACGCCGTCTTCCCCTTCCGGCGGAGTTCAGCTGCCTTCCGATGATGCTTCTTCTCGCTACCCTCCTGCTGTAATGTAATCGATCAGCTCGACTTCGTCAGCGCTCCTCAAGGATCCTGTTAACATGGACACTATTCCTGCTGCATCCCCTAGGCCTATAGCGTCGTGCCAAGCAGCTCCACCTTCATATTCAGCTGCGACCACAAAATCTCGTCCTGCTGTTGCTGAGATGTACACTGATGCACCTAGTTTAAAATCGCACCTTCACCGTGTTGGGAACTCTTTCCAATTGGACATACCAGTAGCTTCTCCAGAAGGACAAGCCTTCACTACAATCCTGGATCGAGGAGTTTGTTTTTTCGCCTTGCCGAATACACCTCTCTATGTGTATGAAGACGCCCTAAAAGGTATGTTTCCATCTGATTGTATTCAATTTATGGCGCGTCGTCCTACTATTGTAATTGTTTATTTTAAGAAAGCTGAATATGCTCACGACGTTCCCAGGAGATTGCCAATCTACGAGGTCATCTGTCAATTCTGACTCCGGCAGACCCTCAGTACACCGTGTATCAAAGTGATCTCTCTGCACTTCTTAAACTATTGGCACGGCAAGCTGTCCGGCGGATGCGCTGGCGTCATATCTCCTCATCTGCGCAGTCGTATGAATACTTTGCTAAAATGGAGTCTAAGAAGCGAGCCTCATCCTCCATACGACATCTCCGCCTCGCTGATGGTACCGTTACCGATGATCAATCCGTCGTGTGTTCCCATGTTCGGACTGCCTTTGTGGACACGAACCGAGCGGTACCGCAGACTACTGATCTTTCTTCTTCCTCGCTTCTTTCTAATCTCCCTCAGGTCCCAGCTCACCTTTGCTCTTTCTTACAATCGGATTTTTCCCCTTCTGAACTCCGAGAGGCGTTCGCGTCTCCTAACCCGCATGCTTCTCCAGGACCTGACGGTCTTCCACTTTCCTTTTACCGTGCTTTCTTTCCGCCCTTACTACCGTTTCTCTCCGCATGTTTCTCTTGTGCTCTTTCTTCTTCTGCGTTACCGCCGGACTTCACTGTAGCACATATTACTCTCCTGCCTAAAAAGGGAGACCTTTTGGATTTGACGAATTGGCGCCCCATTTCAATTCTCAACTTAGATTATAAATTCTACACTAAATTACTTTCTCGCCGACTAAATACTGTCCTTCCTTTTCTTGTTTCTCCTGACCAGTCATACACTGTGCCTGGTCGGTCCATTCATACTAATACCAATTTTCTAATTCTGCTTACCTTCCTTGCTCGTAAATTTTCTGAACCTTTGGCACTCCTTAATATCGATCAAAAATCAGCCTTTGATAACGTTTCTCACGATTATCTCTGTACTGTTCTTGCTTCTTTTGGTTTCCCTCCTTCTTTCGTTTCTATCCTTCTCAGTCTCTACAGGGTTGCCCTTCTTCACGTTCGGACGGCCTTCTTTTTGACGGCGGCTGTGCCTTTCCAACGTGGGATCCGGCAGGGTTGTCCCCTTTCGGGACAACTCTTTGCCTTGGCCTTTGAGCCCTTTCTTCTTGCAGCGAAACGATCCCTTCTCTCTGCTATGCCACCTACAGTCGCTAGCACTAGGCATCACTGCTGTGTATATACTGCGTATGCCGATGATGCTACGTTCTGCTTGCGTTACGACCATCTCTTTGATGTTTTATATCAAGTTTATCGAGCCTATGCGGACTTATCTGGTGCTACTCTTAATGCTGCAAAAAGCACCGGCTTATGGTGTGGGTCGTGGGTGGGCCGTACTGATACTCCATGGGGTGCGGTGTGGTCCTCTTCGTCTCAGAAAATCCTTGGTACTTACATTGGGCATCCGTTTACGGCAGCACCTGCTTCGTGGAATGCTTTACGCCCACGTCTTCACCGTACGGTGGGATTCTGAAATCAACGCACTCGTACACTTCATACCATCAGCTCGCTGCCATTGTACATCGTTACCTCTTGCCACTTTGTTTCTTTACCTGGTCTTCTACAGTACTGCCTACGTATCGTCTTGATCATATCAAAACTCTGTGTACATCGATGATCTGGACCACTAAGCACTGGGTCGCGGCGGCGACGCTCAACCTTTTACAGGAGCACGGAGGCATCAATTTACCGGATGTGCACATATATTATCGTGCTCACCGACTTGTTTCCTTTCTTCGGATCTTGGTTGCTCCCACTCCGTCCCTTTCTTCTACCCTTGATCTTCTTCTCTCTCTTCACGATCCATCTTTCTCCTTTCCCCTTTATCTCAAGATGGATTTCTTCTCTTCTTCTTCCATTGATTTTCCTTCTGTTCTTTCTGAAGCTCTGACGATCCTCCGCGCTCTTCCTCTTTCCCGGGCCCCTCCGACCACCACCCTTGATCTCTTGGATGAACCTCTTTTCTTTTCCACCCTCGTCCATTCCTCCAGACAGCCTTTTTTTCTTTTGCCTTCCTGGATCCGCTCCGGCATACTAACTGTTCGCACACTCGTTAATCCCGACTCGACCTGGAAACCCCTTACTTCCTTATTTTCCGTTTCTTCACCTTCCCATGCTGCTGATTATGCTCTTCTTCGCTCTTCCCTCGGTTTTCTTTATCCATCTCTCGTCAATTCTCATGGCCTCGTCTCTGTCCTTGGTCCCAGTCTCCCTATTCCTTTTTCTCTCTCTATTAGTGGCGTTTCTGTCCCTATTCTCTCAGTTTCCACTGTTTCCTTTTACCGTTTCTTTCGTACACCTACCGCAGCTCCGCACCCAATTTCTGATGTTCCTTCTTCCCTCTCTCAGGCCATCTGGTCTGCCTCTTCTTCTCCTCTTTCTGCACCGTTGGAGTTTAACATTCACTGGCGATATCTTCACCGCCGGCTTCCTGTCCCTCTTCTTCTATCCCGTATGTCTCTCCTTTCTTCCTCCATTTGCCCATTTTGTTAGTCCATAGGAGATATCGACCATATGTACTGGCATTGTCCCATTCTGATTCCTGTTTTGCATTGTGTATTTCGTTTCGTGAACCATATCACTTCTCGCCTATTCCTGGTTGGTTTTAACGAAGCACCCTCCGTCTCGTTTACCAGACGTTTGCGCCTTTCTCTTTGTTTTGGTGAAACAAGCAATATATATCTATCATCTTTATCTCCGGAATGCCGCAGACTCTGCTAATCCACTTATTGCGAGTGACAGAATCCTCACCTATTTTCGCAGCCGTTTAACAGCTCGCCTCCGCCTCGAATATGCAGAAGCACAATCAACTACTTCTTTAGCACGGTTTCGTCAAGTCTGGGCGCAGGATGCCGGTTGGTTCCGGATTGATGGTACCACCATTAGTCTATCGTTTTAACCACTCAGTACTCCTTGCAAGTTGGAACGTGAGGAGTTTTCTTTGTTCTGTAGCCTTTTGTTTGTTGTTTCTTCCTCGCATTGTCGTGATTATTGTGCTACATTTAAATTGCATTAAGAGGATAATTATTTTAGAGCTTGACTACTGTGCCTCGCCGCCCCGGTGGCGCAGTGGTCTAAGGCGCTGGCCTCTGATCATTCGTCCGTAAGGGTCCGGGTTCGAATCCCGGTCTGGCATGGATGTTGTGTTTGTCTTACGGCACTGGCTCTCTCCCTTCCCTGGAACCAGTGACCCTAAATTAGGGACGGGCGACTGCTTATAGCCCATTGAGTTGCTCACGGTGGTCGTTAAACCTCCAATCAAAAAAAAAAAAAAAAAAGACTACTGTGCCTCTGTATCTTTCCTCCTGACACAGGTTATCCACCATGTGTTGTTCTATTATGGTGGTGTCCTAATGAGTTTGAGGACTCTTGTTTTTCGAATGCGTTTTTTTTTTTTTTTTTTTTTTTTGATTGTAGGTTTAACGACCACCGTGAGCAACTCAATGGGCTATAAGCAGTCGCCCGTCCCTAATTTAGGGTCACTGGTTCCAGGGAAGGGAAAGAGCCAGTGCCGTAAGACAAACACAACATCCATGCCTGACCGGGATTCGAACCCGGACCCCTTACGGACGAATGATCAGAGGCAACGCCTTAGACCACTGCGCCACCGGGGCGGCCGAATGCGTTCAACGACGTGTTCTGACCTTTTCATTGCTGTTCTGTGTATGTGTTCTGTAGTATATTTGTGATGGAGCTGTAATCCCGAGCAATTTGTATTGTATCTTGGTACTGTGCTGAACCGTTGACTTGCCTCAGTATTACTATGTTCTATTGTACCATGTGCTAATGGAGGAATTGTTATGTATATATGATTATTGTTTATAAATTGTGCATTTTCTGGATGACTTGTTTGGTGCCATGGAAATCGGATGACTCCTACGTTTCTCACTATGATATAACACAGGGTTTGTTATGAGAATTTATTTGCTGATTTCCTAGTACTTCTGTCTTGTTGTTTGCCTCTACCGTATTGTTGCATTTTGCTTATTTCCTTAGTGTTTACATTATATTGTTTTTCATGTACTGTTCTGCCGCCGTTTCTGTTTTTTTTATTATGTTGCGTAATGTGCAAACTTTCAGTGCATTGTATAGCAGAAAAGTTTTCTTAGTGCCCACGTGTTTTATCTGTTAATCACTTGCATAGCTCCTTGCATGTGGCATTTTTTTTATTTTTCTGGTGTTTTTTGAGATTTGCACATGTGTTTCGTTTTTTTATAGTGTATAAGTTTGCTGTGTTTCCTCCCTGTGATTTTGCATTGTGTTTTTCATACGTTGGTTACCTATGTCGACCACTATGTTTTCCTATAAAATTTGCACCATGTTTTGGTCTATTCATGAGAGATTGTTGACAATGTATTGCCATTTAAATCTTTTAACTTTATGTTTTTTTCCGGAGGCTAGTTTTGCTCCGACATATGTCGTTCTCATATATTGTTATCACATTACTCCTTAAGGTACGCTATGTGTTCTTATTCCTTTAGCTTAATGTTTTGATTTCTATGTGTACAATTGTACACACTGTGATAATTTCTCATCCGTTTTAACTTTCTGGTTTATTTCCGGATGGGGGTCCTGCTCCGGCATTTGTAATTATTCATGTTTGTTCTCAAGTTATTTCTCATGTTTTAACAGCGTGTATGAATCTGTACTGTTTTTCGACCAATAAAGATTGTTTGAACTACAGCCAATTTCGAGCTCTCGTAATTTGACTTCGTGAGTGAGTGTTTTCGTGTTTTGAGTGGTTCCTTTTGTCCCAGCCTTCAGTTAAAGGTCAGAGGCTTCGTTTTGGTTTACTTCCCGAGTTGTTGAGTGCTTATTTTGTGTTGTTTCTTCGTTTGTTTACGTTTTGACCGGGCCGGTTGGCCCTGTCTGGGCGCCGCCATTACAGATGGCGACTTCCGGAGCTGAGGACAAGTTTCCCGACCTCACTTCCGATGGTACTCGTTCTTCTTCTTCCATGCCTGGCTTCACTACGCCGTCTTCCCCTTCCGGCGGAGTTCAGCTGCCTTCCGATGATGCTTCTTCTCGCTACCCTCCTGCTGTAATGTAACCGATTAGCTCGACTTCGTCAGCGCTCCTCAAGGATCCTGTTAACATGGACACTATTCCTGCTGCATCCCCTAGGCCTATAGCGTCGTGCCAAGCAGCTCCACCTTCATATTCAGCTGCGACCACAAAATCTCGTCCTGCTGTTGCTGAGATGTACACTGATGCACCTAGTTTAAAATCTCACCTTCACCGTGTTGGGAACTCTTTCCAATTGGACATACTAGTAGCTTCTCCAGAAGGACAAGCCTTCACTACAATCCTGGATCGAGGAGTTTGTTTTGTCGCCTTGCCGAATACACCTCTCTATGTGTATGAAGACGCCCTAAAAGGTATGTTTCCATCTGATTGTATTCAATTTATGGCGCGTCGTCCTACTATTGTAATTGTTTATTTTGCAAAAGCTGAATATGCTCACGCCGTTATTTTGAAGGGTCTCGCTATTCGAGATCAGCATTTGTACCCTGATCCCGTTGCACATCGTCCTGTGAGTGTATCATTCTATCCAGTGCCACCAGAAGTGTCAGATTCCATGTTATATGTTGTTGTTTTTAGTTTGGGTCGTGTTGTCGGCCCGATACACACCCATTCCGCGGCGCCCGCTAAGCCGGATGGCCGAGCGGTCACCCGTTCTATCCAGGGAGCTCGACGAGTTGCACGGATTGTATTCCCTACACAAGATTCCATTGAAGCCTGTCCTACTCAGTACAATGTTAAATGTGGTGATCATGTGAGACGTATTGACGTGCTTACTCAATTTCACTGTGGGAAGTGCAAGGAATTTGGACATAATCAGACAGTGTAGATACGTCTCCTCTCGACCGCTTACAACTCTGGATCGTTTACCTCCTTCTCGGAACGCAGAAGCAACTAACTGTCTCTGCACGTCCTTCTGCAGCATCTTCCACAACGTTGGATGCTGAGTCGGCAGTACCCCAACCACCACCTGTCACTGTTGCTCACTACCCTGATCTTCCATCGACTGCACCTTTCCGCACTCCGGATGTTCCTGGACATTCAGATGGTGGCAGCGGTGTTTCGGATGCTGAGGCTTTAATCGCAGATTCAGATGATACCTATTGTAGTACTGGTGACCCTGCTCCCAGTGATGGATCTGTGGCAGACTCCAGATCTCGAAATGAGAAGCGACTGGCTTCCCGCGGTCGCGGCTAAACGCGGAAAGCCTCCTGGTCACTCTCCTCGTGCTTCAAGTAGGAAGCGTACTTCTCCAGCTGCGTTCAAAGATTATGAAATGTCTATGGACATTGAGGTGTCCTCGGGTGTTCCTCCCTTTGATGATTTTGCACAACAGCTGCGGCATTACAAAATATTAGAGCAACCTTTATCTCATAAGCAAATTTATAATTTGCTCTGCTTTGATGTGAAAAGGCCTGCAATAAAAGCTCTTGTTCTTGAAGCGGGTGCGCTCATACCGTCTGTTCTTCAACAGCTCACCCATGTGGCATCGGCTATTCAGAGTGTGGACGAAGCTTCTGGTGAATATGGCGAACATGTTGTAACGATTCTCCGCCAAGTAGAGAAGTTTAAGACTGTTACTTCCACAATACATCAGCCGACAGTGCATTTGACTATTCCAGATCACGACGTTTAATTGTAGGGGTTTGCTACCCCGGAGGTTAACTCTCTTGTGTACGAGGATTTGGTTTCTGACCAGGCAGATCTTCTACTACTACAGGAGACTAACTGCGATGCACATACCCCATACCATTTCTGGCGTACATGGCCATATACCTTTTTCCATGACTATCGTATTGGGAGACGGGGCGGTGTAGCAGTTGGTGTCCATCACCGTCTGTTGCATCGCTTATCGTCTTATGCAGTTCAATCTATTTCTCCGGGTCGCCTACAATGTTTTTCGTTTACTATTGATCTATCCCATGCTCCGACTCCGCCAGGAACTCCTGTGCCCACTTCTCATGATACTGCTTGCTTGACTCCTGTCTCCTCTGCTGTTGAAGTGTTGTCTGCGCCTCTGCCTGCTGGACTTCCTGCTGAATTGCCTTTTTTTTTATTGGAGGCTTAACGACCACCGTGAGCAACTCAATGGGCTATAAGCAGTCGCCCGTCCCTAATTTAGGGTCACCGGTTCCAGGGAAGGGAGAGAGCCAGTGCCGTAAGACAAACACAACATCCATGCCTGACGGGATTCGAACCCGGACCCCTTACGGACGAATGATCACAGGCAAGCGCCTTAGACCACTGCGTCACCGGGGCGGCCGAATTGCCTTCAGCAGTACCGATATCTATTCCTCTACTTTCTCCACCGTGTACACCACCGCTTGTGTCTACTGGCTTGTTCACGACAGTTATTGCTCATCTCCATGACTCCCTGGATGTTTCACATTTGGAGCCTTTTGACATCCCAGAACTTGCGTCCAAGGAGGTTATATTACTAGGGACACCACTGGTTCTGCCGCCATAGGTCACAGCTAATCTGTGGTGTGACGTCACAAGCAGGCAAAAATGAACTAAATTATACCGTTGGTGAAACGGTAAGCTTGTGTATCATTGATAAAGATTATTGAATTACTCATTTTATCTGTTTATACGCTTAGAAGTTTTTGTTCCATTGGTTTCCAAGCAGCTTCTCTTCTGCGGCTGCGTCGTGCCTGCTCATGACGTCATTTGCAGCACAGATGGTGACTTATGGCGACCAATGCTGCGTGGATAAGAGTGGTGCCTCCAGTAATATAACCTCCTTGCTTGCGTCTTCTTCTTCTAGTGATGATGCCACACCATCGATTCAGCATATTGACTTTTCTGTGTCTTCTGTTGGAGAGGCAAGTGCTACTTTGCCTACTACTGCTCCAGTGCTCTATTCGTCGAGTTCCAGTGCCTTTTCGAGTGTTATTGTTTCGTCTAAACCCTTGCCATTGGCTCCAGGTTTAGTGGCAAGCTTTCCCTGCCCTATAGATGGGTCCCTGGTTCCTGCTGATGCTTCGTCTGCACCTCTTTCTACAACACCATCTCTGGTTCCAACTGGAGTCGACGATTCGATGTTATCTGAGCAGGACTTTCAAGGTGCTGTTCCCAAGAAGCGACGACGCCCTCCTCGTAAGAAAAATCGAAAGAAGCTCTTAGCTTCCTGTGAAATATCCGACTCGGTTGCTCTGGATTTTCCGGATCAATTTGTGGTTAATCCTGATTATAAACTTGATCTTAAACGTGCTGCTCTTCTTCCTCTTCCAGAGGTTTCCCTGGAACACATTTATATGCTCGCAAATGCTGATCCTCGTTATCGTGCTTTTGTGACCCCCTACATGGGCTAGGATTTGATTTTGCACGTGATCCGAAAGCAGCCTTTGCCCGTTTTTGCTCAATTTATGATCCTATTGGCTATGAGACTGTTCACGCTGCTTTACGAGCTCTTCAAAGTGCTTTTTTTTTGGATTGGAGGTTTAACGACCACCGTGAGCAATTCAATGGGCTATAAGCAGTCGCCCGTCCCTAACTTAGGGTCACTGGTTCCAGGGAAGGGAGAGAGCCAGTGCCGTAAGACAAGCACAACATCCATGCTTCACCGGGATTCGAACCCGGACCCTTTCGGACGAATGATCAGAGGCCATCGCTTAGACCACTGCGCCACCGGGGCGGCCAAAGTAATTTTAGCACTGCATTGTCTTTGTAACCAACTCGGACCGTGGCTTGTGTTTATATACTATTATTGCACCCAATTTGAAAAGTTCTCTCCCATCTTGGTGAATTTTTTTTTTTGATTGGAGGTTTAACGACCACCGTGAGCAACTCAATGGGCTATAAGCAGTTGCCCGTCCCTAATTTAGGGTCACTGGTTCCAGGGAAGGGAGAGAGCCAGTGCCGTAAGACAAACACAACATCCATGCCTCACTGGGATTCGAACCCGGACCCCGTTCGGACGAATAATCAGAGGCCATCGCTTAGACCACTGCGCCATCGGGGCGGCCTTGGTGAATTGTTTCTCGATACGTGACTTTTTCTCCGCTAATGTAAAATGTTAATTGCTTTACTCCTGCGATTGTGTCATTGACGTTTGTGTACTTCATTCCCAGCTGTATATTTCATGTTATTTCCTGTTATACTCTCTGTAGTTCTATGTTACTGCCGTGTATTTTTCTGTACCTTTCACGTTTAATAAAGCGATTTTGAACTACAGCCAAAGACATTATGAAACAAAAATGAGCAAAACATTAAACTTGTGAAAATTAATCCGTTCTTTATGTCGGGCGCATTTGCCTTAGTGTTACATCCATATGTAACACAGTATCTGACCCAAACCTGACCATATTTACTATTTATAACAACTATTTAAAGCACGATTTGCAACACGCACGACGTATACTCAGCAGAGCCCCCTTGCGCTTGGAGAAAACTAGGGAGAAAGGCGGGGTGTGGGTCCATTCGAAAGCATCATTTGTTAATCTTGCTAGCCAAAGCAAGTACACTTCGCACATCGTCGGAAAATGGAAGGCGATAAAGAACGAAAACCTTCTGGTAATGAATTTCGGCAAGCTAAATCGAAACGTCTTATAGCAGAAAGTGCTAAGAACACCGTTTCTATTTTTCAATTCATGAAATCCAAAAATTGTCTTCGAGAACCTAATAATTCTGCATCGAATGAAAGTCAAAGTGAATTTCACGTGGAGGAACATGCATTAGAGGATTCGTTTGTCCGAGAAGCATATGTCCTTCCCTAAGAATCAGTGGAAAAACCAAGAATAACAGATGACGTATAGTTGACAGAATCACCCACTATCGCAAAAGTACGTTTTTCTTGGTATCATCTCCTGGAGTACAGAACATTCCTCATTCTAACATAAGAACTTCCGATATTGGTTTGTTTACAAGGCAAGTTTTAATTGATGGTGCAACCAAAAAACAACTAATTGGAGAAGGATTTTGGAAACCTAATGATGCCTATTCATTTCCAAAGTGTCCGAAAAGTAACAGGCGCTTCCAGAACTCATGGTTTTTGCGCTTTAATTGGTTAGAGTATAGTGAAGTTGAAAAGGGGGTCTTTTGTAAATATTGTGTATCGTTTGCTCCTGAGTCAGCAGGTGCCCAAAAAGTCCGCTTGCAAAGCTTGATTAGCGAGCCTTACACTAAATACAAAAATCCATGGAAGATTTTGCAAATCATGCACAGACAAATCATTACAAAAATTCTGTAGAGAGCTATTCTAACATTACAAGTTGTGTTCAAGGTAAAAAACTTAATGTAATCAACCAGATTGATACGAATCGTAGAAATGAAGTTAAAAAAACCCGAGAGATTTTAACGTCGATAATTAAAACAATCATCTTTTGTGGGCGCCAAGAACTAGCACTATGAGGACATCGGGATTATGGGCCTTTTGATTGATTTTTTTTTTTTGATTGGAGGTTTAACGACCACCGTGAGCAACTCAATGGGCTATAAGCAGTCGCCCGTCCCTAATTTAGGGTCACTGGTTCCAGGGAAGGGAGAGAGCCAGTGCCGTAAGACAAACACAACATCCATGCCTGACCGGGATTCGAACCCGGACCCCTTACGGACGAATGATCAGAGGCCAACGCCTTAGACCACTGCGCCACCGGGGCGGCATGGGCCTTTTGAAGATTTGCCGAAAGCGAACGAGAGAAATTTCAGAGAGGCTTCAAGGTTTCGAATGGATTCTGGAGATATTGTCCTGAAAAACCACTCAAAAACGGTGTTGGCAAACTCTACATATATTAGTTGGCACACGCAGAATTCTATTTTTGAAGAAATTGGGCAATACATTACAGAAGGGATTGTTAAAGAGGTTGCCGAAGCTAAATATTTAAGTATTTTAGTAGATGAAACCACAGATTGTTCAACTGAACAGCAAATGAGCATTGCAATTCGATATATTTTAAATGGAAAGTTGCTTGAAATATTTCTTGCTTTCGTAAGTATTAACGATTGTACTGCGAAGAATATTTCGAAAGTTATTTTAGAGACTTTGGATGCTAAAGGAATTGATAAATTGTATATGCGTGGTCAAGGTTATGATGGTTGCACTGTAATGAGCGGGCATATAAAAGGGGTTCAAGCCCTTATTAAAAGGGAATGTCCATTGGCAGTCTTTACCCATTGTGCAAGCCATATTTTAAGTCTTGTGAATTATGCCTGCAATGTTTTGGCCATTAAAAATGCGTTAGGAACTGTAGGAGAAATATGTTCTTTTTTCGGCGCATCGACTAACTTTATTGCAAGAATGTATTAATGAAACGTGTCACACAAGTTCACATTCAAGGTTAAAATCTCTGTGCAACTCGCTGGATACAAAGACGTGAAGCTGTATCTATATTTCTTGAACTATTCGGGCTATTCCCAGATGTTCTTTTGGCACTTGAAAAGATGTCAGCTGAAGAAAAGGCCGATACCATTAAAAAAAAAAGAAACATCTCTGCTTTCCTCAGTTTGCAACGGGCAATATGTTATTGCTCCTTTGTGTATGCACCGCGTTAGCTCCTTGCTGCACCCCGTTTCTAAGCTTCTACAATTACAAAGTTTAGAGCTCATTCAGGCTGTAAAAGTAGTGAAGGCTGCGAAAGAATGTTTTGCAGATATACGCGACAATACCGAAGAAGAATTTTCTTTGGTATTTGAGAAAGCTTTAAATTTGGGTAAGGAGCACGATTTTGAAATCAGAATACCAAGACTGGCTAGGAGACGAAGAAAAAGAGAGAATTATCCTGCGGAAACTGCAGAAAATTATTACAGAAGATCCTTGTTCATTCCGTACTTGGACCAACTGATATATATATATATTTTTTTGATTGAAGGTTTAACGACCACCGTGAGCAACTCAATGGGCTATAAGCAGTCGCCCGTCCCTAATTTAGGGTCACTGGTTCCAGGGAAGGGAGAGAGCCAGCGCCGTAAGACAAGCACAACATCCATGCCTGACCGGGATTCGAACCCGGACCCCTTACGGACGAATGACCAGAGGCCAGCGCCTTAGACCACTGCGCCCAACTGATATATGAGCTGAGAGAGGTTCGAAGGTAGTATGGCTACCTTCGACATCGGAGAAGGACGTTGCCGGATCAGAAAAAGGTAGCCATTTAACGGCGCCGTGTCAGTTCGTAACTGCTGGATGATGACCGCTGAGGAACTCCGATAACAATGTTCGCTAGGCCATCTGTGACAAAAACTGATATAGGGAAATCGAACTGCCCACCCGGACGAATGCCAGGCTGAAGCTGAAGCGGTGAAGATCATGGAACCACTGTGCCGAGCTGCGTTGGAGGCTGAAACAGGGCCAGGCCTTTATCATGGCCCCGTCAGGCGGCAGCGTCCGCGGCCTCATTCGCAGGGAGATCGACATGAGCCGGGCACCAAACGTGCACAATGTCCTCGTAGACGTTGGAGTGATTCGTGCAGAAGAATGATAATGTCCGAAGATTTGCGGTTCAACGCAAGCAAGGCCTGGAGAACAACAGATCGACTGTCACTTAGCAGCAAGAGGCCCCCACACGGACCGGCAGCAAATTATAGCGCTGTTAGCAGGGCCCACGCTTCAGCCGAGAACACTGAAGACACGATCGAAAAGGAGAACGAAACGCTGGAGTTGCTCTGGGGAAGAAATGTCCAATCGCCACCGAGGCGTTAATCTTCGAAGCGTCAGTTGCAATGATGTGGTGCGACGCGGAGTACTGGGCAAAGAACTAACCAAAGCAATCTCTGAGGAGCATCGGATGCAGATATCGGTGCTGGAAAGGGAGACCTGAGCAGATAATTGTATTGCGAGGAGCAGACGACACTGGAGGAGCCGGCTGATCCTGAAGAAGAGCGCTGTTGACAAAAAACGGCTCCTGTTGGAGGCGACTGAACGAGATCCTAAGGGGAAAGCCATGGGACCACCAAGCATAGAAGGACAAAGCGTTCTCTTCCATAAGTAGATCAGCGAGAGGAGAACAGTGTCCCACCGAAAGGTGGCGGTACAAAAATCGGACTGTAAGGAGGGTGATGCGATAACGAACACTAGCGATAACACATTCAGCACTTAAGACCGCAACAGGCGTCGAACGAGGGAGGTGAATGGCCGACCGGAGTGCATGGTTAAGCAGAGCCTCCAGAGAATCGTAGAGGTAGTTGGGGGATGCAAACAGGACTGGAGCCAAATATTCCAGAATCGGGCAAATCACAGCTACGGCAAAGACAAGAGCGTTGGGGAAGCCAAGACCCCACTTGCGGTGACAAACGACTCTAACAGCAGACAAGGCTCGGAAGACTGACGTCTTTACGTGCGTGAGGTGGGAAGAGCTAGTCAGGAAGGAGTTAAACCAGACCCCTAAAATCTTGATTGAGGACTGCCAGGCCACCGAGAATAGAGGTAGTTGGGGGACGCAAAGAGGACTGGAGCCACATATTCCAGAATCGGGCGAATCACAGCAACGGCAAAGACAAGAGCGTTGGGGAAGCCAAGACCCCCACCGGCGGTGACAAACGACTCTAACAGCAGACAAGGCTCGGAAGACGGACGTCTTTACGTGCGTGAGGTGGGAAGAGCTAGTCATGAAGGAGTTAAACCAGACCCCTAAAATCTTGATTGAGGACTGCCAGGCCACCGAGAATAGAGGTAGTTGGGGGACGCAAAGAGGACTGGAGCCACACATTCCAGAATCGGGCGAATCACAGCAACGGCAAAGACAAGAGCGTTGGGGAAGCCAAGACCCCCACCGGCGGTGACAAACGACTCTAACAGCAGACAAGGCTCGGAAGACTGACGTCTTTACGTGCGTGAGGTGGGAAGAGCTAGTCAGGAAGGAGTTAAACCAGACCCCTAAAATCTTGATTGAGGACTGCCAGGCCACCGAGAATAGAGGTAGTTGGGGGACGCAAAGAGGACTGGAGCCACATATTCCAGAATCGGGCGAATCACAGCAACGGCAAAGACAAGAGCGTTGGGGAAGCCAAGACCCCCACCGGCGGTGACAAACGACTCTAACAGCAGACAAGGCTCGGAAGACGGACGTCTTTACGTGCGTGAGGTGGGAAGAGCTAGTCATGAAGGAGTTAAACCAGACCCCTAAAATCTTGATTGAGGACTGCCAGGCCACTGAGGAGGAACCCAATCGGAAGGGAGGGGCCGGCGATCGGCGCTTACGAAAGAAGTCAATCGCGAAGCTCTTAGAAGCAGTGTTTCTTTCAGGACTTTTTGGCCGGGTGGGCGAATGGAACCTTAGAGGGGGCAAGTTTTCCATTTGCTATATACTTATTTATATATAATTTTAACTACTATATTTATATATATAGAAGTAATTACTATATGTCTAGCACAGGGGCGCATTTAGAGAGGGCCCGACCCCACCCGAAAATGTGTCTTTTTTTTGTTTTTTAGTTAAAATGCGACTTACATTAGAAAAAAATGCATTAATTTAATAAAAATGTATCGACTTACATTGAAAAAAAATGCTTTAATTTTTCTTCAATTTTTCATTAACTTTGATTTTGTTCCAGATGATGGATTTCAAAAACTTCCTATTTTCGTCTCCACCCCCCCCCCCGTAGAAAAATTCTATATACATCTCTGATATAGTTATTACTTCAAACATTTCAGGAATAACAAAATTTCTTCAGCTAAAGGAGGGAGGTGGGGTACCGCAGGCTTGAAATTGCCATGTATTAAAATGCATTCAACGCACTCTTGATCCTGAATCACGATTCCCAGGCAATTAGGTATGGTTAGTATACTTATTATATTTTGAAGAATATCATGCGTCGTAATACACTTTTTAATAAAATAAACTAAAACTAGTACCATTTGAACAAATATTTAAAAAAATACAATTGGAGAAATATTTGTAGCATAAAAGGAAACGAAACTTCCTTTTTCATCATAGTCTTAATTTATTAAAATTTGGCTCGGTATCCTAAAATGTCTCCGGGAGGGGAGGGGGTCGCTTCCGGGAGGGCTTCGCCCCCCTGGATGTATGCCTGAAAGAAACACTGCTTAGAAGGAGATAGGTGTAAATCCCAAGAGGACGCCCACTGCACAATGGAATCCAAAGTGTATTGCATATAGCTAAGGGCCGCCGCCCGGTTGGTACTATACGAAACAATAAAAACGTCGTCAGCAAATAAGAACATATGAGTATTCGGATGACAGCAATCAACTACATCATCAATGTATAAGTTAAACAGGATAGGCGAAATTGAGCTGCCCTGAGGAACACCACGACACTGTGGAAAGGAAGGCGACACCGTTCCACGCCATCGAACTCGAAATCTGCGCAGAGCAAGAAAGTCAGCCAAACAAAGGAGACGTCCACGGATACCCAGAGATGCCTTGGCACAGCGAAGGAGACGACGTTTCTTGCGAAGCCGCTGAGCACACTCAGCGTCCCACCAGGGAGACCAGCGTCTACGCAGTCCACTGGGCCGACAAGAAGCATGAAGAATCTGGAAAATCTGGTCCAGGATCAGAACGGCACCGTCAGGAGTGGAAGGATGTTCATCTCGGATAACCGTCTGAATGGAAGGCCAGGCCACTGACCAAGCGACTGACTGCGGACTAGGCGATGGGGGGGGGGGCGAACATCCCCGTCGCCAATGTCGTAGTGACAGGATGATGGGTACTACCGTAGAGATCCATATCAACCGACCAGGAACAGTAAGGAACCAGTGGAGGAGAGCACAGGGTGAGGTCTAAGACCGAGCAACTCGACCCCTGCAAAAAGTAGAGGCCCCCGAGTTAAGGAGATAAAGTTCTTGGGAGCAAAGCCAGTCCACGAACTCTTTACCTCCCCGGCTCGGAGGGACAGAACCCTAGCTGGGGTGGTGAATGTTGAAATCCCTGACCACCATACAGTAATCAGTGAGAAGTTGTTCGATCCGTCCAAGCAAGAGCGCCGAGGGGGGGGGGAGGAGTGTAGGAGAGGGAGTGTGGTGTCGCCAGAGAAGATATCTGTCGGAAGAAGCTGTTCCTTCGAATCCGAGCAGAAAAGGTCCACCTCCCCACCCTCCCCCGCGAACACTTTTATACACCGTTCTGCTTGAGAGGGAAACAGAAGTAGAAAGTCGGGTTTCTCGGATAGTTAAGATCGTCGCTGTGGCGAAAATAGAACACTCGGTGAAACAGGGGTTTTTCGAGCGAAGGAACTGCGCATCCACTGGATCAGCGACCAACTATTCATGAAGAGAGAAGTGCACAGCGAGGCCGGATGCCGTCTCGAACCACTTCCGGATGCCGTCTCGAACCACTTGGAACAGAGGCTACAGAGAAAATTTCCGTCGTCACGATGAGTTTTAAGGTGAGACAGCAAGGACAGACCAGAAGAGAAGTGCTGGGCACACGGTGGACTCAAGAAGGTTCTGGAGTGAGAACGTTTGACGGATTCTGCTGCCGACTCAGCATACGGTACCACAGTCTCCTCGCATAACATGAATTCATCGTAGCTCTGGTCAGTGCCCGAAGGTTGCTCGTCGAGCACGGAAGAAGCTGGGCGCTCTGAAACTGTGGTAGGAGGATTCAGCGGAACTACAGCCTTTGACGCCTATTTTGAAAGAGTCGTCGTCAATGAGTCCAATCGATTGGTGAGTTTGGAGGTTTCCAGAAGCTGAGGGATGGCAGAGGAGCAAGCGCACGGAGGGTGAGCCTGCGCCGCATATGAGACCAGATTGACTTGACGCACCGAGTCCCGTGCCTCTGATAACTGAGATGCTTCGTAGCCATAATATCTAGTATCCGCTTCTCTTGAAGATAGATTGGGCAATTAGTGTCAGAAGCGGGATGTAAGCCCGCACACAAGACGCACTTGAAACTCGACGCAGAGCATACGGAAGAGTGATGGGCTTCCCCACAATTCGAACAGCGAGTGGCACTACGACAGGTTGACAGCAAACGTCCATAACGTTGATAATTTTTACACTGCCTAGGCGAATCCAAGAAGGGTCTGACCGCACACCTCGAATAACACACGCAGATAGTGTCACGGTTAGTAAAACCCAGTTCCTCCACGAGAACAGAAGTAGGGATCCTCGAGGAATTTACTGTACGCAGGAACCGAACTACACGAAGACAGTTTACTCCACGGTCCAACAGTTCCGTAGCAATCTCATCAACATGGGCTTCAATGTCCACATCTCGAACAAAAAACTTTGTTGTCATAAGCTTAGTGAGGACCTGAGTTTTGACAGGGACCTGAAGAAAATGAGAAAGTTTACTAAGTTCCAACAGACAGATAAGATTAGAGGAGCGCACCAATAAGTCACCCGAACGTAAAAACTGAGCGTCTGAAATAGAGTCATGCATTGAAATATTGTCAACGAAGAACCTCTTCAACAACATGGGACGGACTCTGGGCAACTTCGCAGAAAGAAGGATTTCTTCTCGAGTCACTCCACTCGTAAATGCCCTACGCAGCAATTCCTGAGGAGACCATTGAACCAAACAAACAAAATCATTTCCTGGAACTAACAAACCACCCTGCTGTTGAAGCTCATCACCCGGTGAAGAGCGCATTCTTTTGGAAGGAGAAGAGGAATCCGAGTCTCCCATCCTTGCCGAGCCTTCCGGTGGTAGCTGGGGCCCACCCCGAATCAACAGACAGGGCCGTAGCTAGGACCCAGAACCGGGGTAGGGGGGAGGGTTAAGGGTCATCTGGGGGGAGGGAGGGAGGCTCGGTGTTACACTGTAAACTAACGTTTTCCACTAATACATTCGCAAGTTTTTCTTTGTTTTTTTGCTCCTTTTGTTACTTTACTTCACTAGCAAATAATTTTTCCAAGCCAAAAAGTAAAAAAATAATAATAAAAAAAAAATTCAAATTTTGAAAAACGAGTGGCTGAAAGAAAATTTGTTTGATGGTGGTGGAATTGCAAGTCCTTTATTGTTGGATAAATTATACTGCTCAAAATAATTAGGGGAGTATGTGATTTTGGCAACATTATGCAAGCCAATCGTGTGATATCTTGCAGAAACGTGGAAAACGCGAGTGCAACGTGGACAGCCGAATCATGCATGGCTTTGTGCATTGTAGCCTCACCTTGGGTTGGTGAAGTGCAATTAGCACCTTTTGCTGTCTCTGATAAAGAGTTTCCAAAAGGACCAGAGATGGAAACGGGTCACAGGGTCGACAGTTTTTTGCAGGTCAAACTGGTCGGGTCAAGGTGTTCTTGACCCAATTTCGACCCCATTTTATTTCCGTTTTATTTTTGAAAAGAAAAAAAGATTTGAAAGAACTCTTCAGAGGTCCGAAATAATACTTCAGAGCTCCAGAGTATGATCCAAAAACTTGCTAAGAAGGGTAAAGAAATGGGATATAAAATAAACTTTTAGAAGATAAAGCTGAAGTATAAATTCTCCTACCTCCGAAGATATAGGGGGATGAAGCATGCATCTCCCATGGTTTCGTTCATTTGCATCCATGTGAAATTTAGCTTTTCCCATCTAATTTTCACAAAGTGTATTATGTACAAATTTTTAGAGTGTTAACAGGTACTTACCTTTTAAAAATAAAAATTAAACAACAGCGAAAGAAAATGTAATTTGAAGTAGATATGTGAAATGTGTATATAAAAACAATACTGGAATATCATTTTCAAATATTTTATAGAAACAAAGCAAAACTTTTCGTTGTTTGCCAAGCAAAATTAAAAGCATTACTTACTTAGAATATGAGATTACATTTATTTCAGGAAATAAGAGGTATTGAGTATATGTACGCACATTGTTATTACTAATTAAAATATTTCTATCTGATTTCTTTCTGTTATCTAGAACAGAAAAGTCGATGACATCAGAAATAGGTATCCTAGAAAAGTTCCACACATTAGGAAATTGTAATCCCACCCACCCCATATACACCAGAGTCCTTCTGTTACTTGTAAATCTTCTCAACATCAGGAATTTCGGATAAAATTAGAAATGAGTATCCTGGAAAAGTCCTCCACATTCCATAAAAAAACAGCCCCCCTCTCCCCCCACATCCTTCTGCTTCTTATATAAAACTCGCCTGCAATATAAAAGTCGGATAAAATCAGAAATGCATCCCGGGAAATTCCTCCACGTTAGAAAATACAGGTTAAAAGCAGACTTACAAATGGAGATCGCAGAAAAGTCTCCACAATGGAAACCACTGATAAAAAGCAATTTGTGCACAGTCCCTCACAAGGTGGAGGGAGTTTTGCTGTGGAGAACATTACCGGTAACCGGTCTTCCCAGTACGAGTTTGCCGAGTACCAGTTTCCTGGGTACCAATCTCCCTGGTGCCAATCAAAATGTATCAAAGTTAAATATGTTACAGGAATCAATTCTGTATAATTTCCTCAGAGTTCCTTCCGCGTTTAAAATGTTGCAGTAGATTTTAAGTTTGGCGAGCTCATCGCCAGCCCCGTGATTTACTGATAGATCCGCCCTTATAAGTAGGCCAGCATATTTTTCTTGAATAACTTAAAATAATCTGGCAAAACTTCATAGATAATAAAAAAATGTGAACATGAAAAAACAAAAAACAAAAAAAAAACAGATCTGCGTCATAAAGAGTAATATTTTTGGTTAATTTAATATTTCACTTACGACTGATATTAGTGACTAACTGATATTCAACGATAACTATGAGGACCGATTAGCTGATATTCCGTTTATGATTCATATATGGACTCAGGTCTCTGTTATAATGGTTTTCAGGGGGAACGAATATTTAATCGAAATTTTAGTTTATTTTAGTTTAGAAATTTGAAATGCAGTCCTGATTCCTTTAAATTGAATTTTTGACCGCCATACTAACACTTTGAGAAGTCAAGAACCATAGAAATGCGCAAGGCACAGTGACGCAAATGGTAATATTTTGCATTAGAAGTTGAAAAGTTAATATGTCGCAACAGGAAGTTTGAATTGTCCATGGCCCTTATTGGTATTATTTTTAATTCCCCTGCAAAGTACAAATACTATTCACTCTCTATTCCTATTTTTTAGGCAAACTTTCCTAGAAAAAAAACTGTTTTTTAGCACGTCTTTTGTAAAAAAGTTCGTGCTCATGTTATCGGTTTGTCCGTCCGTCTATGGACACCATATCTCTGCAACTATTAGTCCGATTTGAAAAAATCTTTTTGCATTGGGAAGCTTGAAATATACGAATGATGACCCTTCATTTCGTTTTTTTTTTTACGATGCACAATTTCGCCGCTAGACCGCGTAAATGCAGATGATATCGAATTCAAAATACATTTTATTCCATATATTTGCTTCTAAGCATCATAATGAAAAATCCTTTTACCTTTCGATTCCATTTATGTCGAGTATTTTAGGTATAGTCACTTTTTCAAGTTATCCATAGACTTTCCGCTAGGGGGCATTAAGGTAAATCGCGTTCTCCCCGATATTTCTGCTTTTAAAACTCCGATTTGGAAAATTCTTCCTGCATCGTATCAGCTCCTGATGGGAAATATTTTTTCATATAATTTATAAAATTTGGTAAAGAATGGTTTGGCCACCAGGTGCATAAATGTTAATTTCTGTTTCTGATGTATTTGCAGCAGAATCTGAGCTTCTGAAAACTCGACTGAAGAAATTATTTCCTGGACCGATACCGCTCACATCGAAAAACCCTTTGAGAATACTTTCTTCTTAAAATAATGCATGTTTTTTCCGACAGGGGGCGTAGATGCATATATTATATTTGTCGATATCTCTGCTTCTAAAAGTCCAATTTGAAAAATTCTTTCTTTGTTGGAGAGCATTTCCGCTGCAAAATGTTTCTCATATATTTCGAATTTTTCATAAAGAACAAGTGAGTCGCTGGAGGGCGTAAGTTCACGATTCCATTTACAGCAATATCTGCAGGATTAAAAACCAGATTGAAAAAAGTCTTCCTTCGGTCAGATACTATTGTTTTTCATACCGTTTCCATTGACTTTGAATAGCTCTGATAAATTAATTCGCGTCAGAATGGATTCAAAAGACGTGCTCAATACACCCAAAAATTTGATGTCATCTTTTATGCTTTTTTTTTTTATTTTGAAATTTCCGGATTATGTAGTAATAGATTTTTTATGAGAACAGGACACGACAGTCTTTTTCTTTTTTATTGAAGGTTTAACGACCATCATGAGCAACTCAATGGGCTATAAGCAGTCTCCCGTCCTTAATTTAGGACCACTAGTTCCAGGGAAGGGAGAGAGCCAGTGCCATAAGGCAAACACAACAACCATGCCTAACCGGGATTTGAACCCGGACCCTTCTCGGACGAATGGTCCACGGGGTAGTCTGGAACCATGACATGCTAATGTTGTTATCCATACTGGCTTTGTGGTGAATTCTCGTAACTAGGCGAACAAATAATACAAATCAGATTTCAATAAACTTTTTTTTTTTGATTGGAGGTTTAACGACCACCGTGAGCAACTCAATGGGCTATAAGCAGTCGCCCGTCCCTAATTTAGGGTCACTGGTTCCAGGGAAGGGAGAGAGCCAGTGCCGTAAGACAAACACAACATCCATGCCTCACCGGGATTCGAACCCAGACCCCTTACGGACGAATGATCAGAGGCCAGCGCCTTAGACCACTGCGCCACCGGGGCGGCTCAATAAACTTTGGCATATGTGGTTAAAAATTATTTAAGGTATTATTTTTTAATCTGCCATACCATGATATTCCTGGCGCAGTCAGAAATCATGTGCAGACGTTTTCTATGGATGATCTCGGGAACTTTTCTAATAGCTTGGCTTCACTGTAAACAGGACCTGATGACTTTCCAACTCCCACCAAAAAACCCCTCTTCCCACGGACCCTTTTTCGCAGCATACAAGCGGTGACTTCAAAAAGGGTAAACGGTTAGTAAATGGGCATCGCATTTGCCTAAAGTCCTCTGACAAAACTGACCAACACAAAACAGCTCCCGAAGGAATGGATCGTGTGATCGTTGCTTCAAGTAAAAAACAGCTTGCTCTTCCCTTTCACCCCCGGTCATCAAAGGTGGCAATTGATAATTGCAGTGTGCGTCTGATGTCTCCTCCCCCACTTGACGGCATTTCTCTCTTTCCTAACCCTTAATAACACCAAGCCCTGTGTGGTTGAGTGTCATTGGCGCAACTGTCTCTACAGATTGACCCCGAGAAGTCTTTTTTTTTTTTCTGAGTCATTTATTGTTTGTACTGTATCATATCACTCTCACTTTTTTTAAAAGTTCAATACACGAACTTTAAATAAATAAGGTGTTTATGCTTAAAATGGAACACAAGAGTAATTTCTATAAACCACCAAAAATAAAAATTCAAAGAATTTACGACAACGTCTGTCTTCCAGGAGCTTGCTTGCCTTTCGGGGGCAAGCAAGCTCCTGGAAGACAGAAATGGGCATGCAAAGTAATAAAATATCCTACCTTGGATATGGGAAGAACCGACCACCCGCTATATCTTAGCAAACCTAAGAAATGAAAACAAAATAGAACACAGAAAAGCAAACCACCACGAAACAGCAATCCGCTGTCACTGAAATGCAACGAAACAAGAACGCTTTCGCCAACAGCGACACACCCAAAATACATGGTATCCTACGGAGCTAAGTGACTTATTATTTCCAAGCATAGCTAAAATGTTGAATATCTTTGCTGTCTACCCCTCACCACAACAACAGCTGAAAGAACTTTCAGCATTTTACGACTGCTAAAATCATATATGCGCTCCACCATGCATGAGAACGGCTTATCGGGCTTAGCGTTAATGTCCATTCACAGAAACATTGACATTGAGCACATCATTAACAAACTTGCAATAAGGAAGAATCGCAGACCAAATTTTGTACTTTAATTTTGATTTCAAGTTTAAATGTGAATGCCGAACTCAAATGGCCGCCCCGGTGGTGCAGTGGTCTAAGCGATGGCCTCTGATCATTCGTCCGAAAGGGGTCCGGGTTCGAATTCCGATGAGGCATGGATGTTGTGTTTGTCTTACGGCACTGGCTCTTTCCCTTCCCTGGAACCAGTGACCCTAAATTAGGGACGGGCAACTGCTTATAGCCCATTTGAGTTGCTCACTGGGGTCGTTAAACCTCCAATATAAAAAAAAAAAAAACTCGAATGTATCTCCATACTGCATTATTCGTACAGTGTGAGAACGAGTCAAAGTGAAACTCGTACATCCAAACGGCAATTATAGTTGGTACAATATGAGTTTTTAGAAACTTTTTTTTTTTTGATTGGAGGTTTAACGACCACCGTGAACAACTCAATGGTGTATAAGCAGTCGCCCGTCCCTAATTTAAAATCACTAGTTCCAGGGAAGGGAGAGAGCCAATGCTGTAAGACAAACACAACATCCAGGCCTCATGGGATTCGAACACGGACCCCTTTTGGACGAACGATCAGAGGCCATCGCTTAGACCCCTGCGCCACCGGGGTGGCTAAAAACTTGAGTGTTTACTTCAATATTTTCTAATAATCGTACTACTTGATTAAGTAAGTGTAGTGTATTAGATTCATGAGTTAATTAGTAATCAACCTATCCAAATAAATTCAATTTCAACGCATATTTCTGTAGTTATACTTACACCTGTATGTGTAACTCACAGTACGTAATTTCTATTGTTTCACGAGTGCACTTGTATCCTAGAAAACAAAGTATTTAATAATTAACGAAGCATTGAATGATTTGTGGATTATTTATATAACAAAACAACATGGATAACCCAAGGTGTGTTTGATGCTGTTTGCATTTGGGCTGGCGTAACCGACATGATTATGGCTAATGCGCCCTTCTGATACTAAGCCCCCCTCCCAAACAGAAAATCCTGGCTGCGCTACTGGTTTGTCGGCAGAACTCGCTCCTATACCTGGTCGACCTGAAAGTGTTGTTACGGAGCGTATTATTAACACTGTTTGGGCAATCCCGCAAGAAGGTCGACGAATAACATATGAAGACATGGCGGCGGCGGCGTCAACTAATATTTCAAAAACGGCGGCATTCCGCATTCTACGCGACAAATTACTGCTGCATCGTGTGTGTTCCAGATGGGTACCTCGTCACCTGACGGGAGAACAATTGTTATCCAGAGTTCAGGTGCGTCACGAGTGGAAACAAATGATTGCAAAGCATTCAAACTTTCTAAACACAGTAATAACTGCCGATGAAACATGGGTCACTATTTCGATTCCCCCACGAAGCGCGCAACGAGTGTCTAGAAACACACAGGCTCGCGGCCCCGAAAAAGTCCGCCATATCAAATCAGCTGGGAAGGTGATGATAATTTTCTTTGATCATACAGGTGTAGTCTACCAGCATGCCATTCCCCCACAAATTAGCCAATGCTGAGTAATACATTTCAGTTTTGAAGCGGCTGCGATGACACATATCGATTAAGCGACCGGAACTTGTGGACCCTACAGGCTACACCATGATAACGCCCGCCCACATGTGGCTGCCTGTGTTCTTTTTTTTTTTTTTTTGATTGGAGGTTTAACGACCACCGTGAGCAACTCAATGGGCTGTAAGCAGTCGCCCGTCCCTAATTTAGGGTCACTGGTTCCAGGGAAGGGAGATAGCCAGTGCCGTAAGACAAACACAACATCCATGCCTCACCGGGATTCGAACCCGGACCCCGTTCGGACGAATGATCAGAGGCCAGCGCCTTTGACCACTGCGCCACCGGAGCGGCTGCTGCCTGCGTTCAACAGTTTCTTACGAAATGCAGTATTGAAATCATGCCACAGCCTGCCTACAGTCCTGACCTTGCCCCATGCGATTTCTGGTAGTTTCCAACAAAGAAGTTCCGTGGCAGAACATTCAACACAAATGCTGACGTTATTCAAGCTATACAGGGGTTGTTAAAGCAGCTTCCACAAAATGCCTTCGCCACATGCTTTGAAAAGTAAACTGAACGATGGGACCGTTGCATATCATCTAAGGGAAGAGACTTTGAGAAAGAATAACATATATTTTGCTGTACCTATATTTCTTCATTAACATGATGTTTCTAAGCAAAGCCCACGTAGTTTTTTCAAATCACAACATACGTAAAAATTCATGAATTGTGTGCCTGGCCAAACGTCAATTGAAATAAACTATAACCTATCTTACACTGTGATGGACATCTTTTCACCTGAGCATCAGGCTTGGCATAAATTTTACTTATGTCTTAAGACTTTAAAGGAGATTTAGAGCTCCATGGCTTTCAATTCACCCCAGAGTATCTGATTGGAAGCAGATCTCTACAGGTTACAGGGTGTGAAATAAGGGATTGACGGAACTGATGTTAAAAAAATTCAGTGGCTTTAAAATATGAGTGATATACTTCATGTTCTTTAAATACCACTGAGTAGTCTAAATACGGTAAATTATTATCCTCAAAGATTGCTGTTTCAGGGAACAAACACAATATGGTAGAGTGCACATATGGTTGAATAAGAACTCCAGAAAGGTCACAAGTTAGTCCACAGCATCAAAACTTTGAACTCATACCAGAAAAAAAAAAAAAAAACCCACATCAAGGTATCTAGCTGGGTCAATGGACACTAAGTTCCACAGACTTGTGCTGTTCAAATCATACTTAGAGGTGTCAGTCTAAAGTACAGCAAAAGATTTTGCTTCTTAGAGCAGTATTCAAATGGCATATTGTTGCACAACAGCAGCCAGTCACTGGCAACACTGATCTTTGTGAGAAGGAATCTTGTGTGCCCCCAGCTCCACAAACCCGTAAGTGTGACACATTAGTGCACTGTTTGTACTTTCAATAATGCTACCATGTCACTGTTGTTAATCTGTAGAAAGCATTTCATTCTTAGTCCCTCACTGATATTCTCCATGCACATACAGTGGGAAAAAAAAAAAAATATTTGCACAACTACATTACTTTGCATAAATAGACGTGGAAAGCAATTGGGACGAAATATTTTTAACCATTGGATTAATTTTACAATAAACCCACACACTTTTTTTTTACTAATCAAGAAATATGTATCTTGAATCACAAGAAATGTGTCACGAACTTTCACTAAACTACGCCATAAACTTAGCACCGAGGGACATCACTTAGCATTTCTAAAGAATTGCCGTGAAGTGAAAGTCATTCCTAAATACCTTAAATTATCATGCTGTCCACGTTCAAGGCTAGATTTACGCATTTTACAAAAGGGAATTCAAAAGACTTTCTGCAGAAATCACGAAAAAACATGGCCTGATTTTATTCCTCCATCGAAAATCCTACAGTGAGTTCATGCTGCTGACGAAGAAACACCCGATTTTGATTGATCATTTGCTTATTATCACACATGTTATAAGCCAGCGAGAGTCCCAAAAAATCCAGAACACTCATATCAAGAAACTACAGACACTGGTGTCAAACACTTTTCATGAGAGATCTCATAGTAGAACCTTTAATTCTCATCGGGACTTGCAATCTTATCCAGCTCCTTATGTGAACCTTAGCCAGGTCCCCCTTAACCCTATTCAAAAGGATGCCTTGAACCGAGGTCATAAGTTTGCATACCCGAACCATCATCTAAATAAATTTAAATTTATACCTCAAGCAGAGACCATTATCAGTTCCCTGCCCCTTTACGAACAAGATCCTGCTCGATATGCCTTGCTTAAGACTATAAAAAAAACCCCTGTTATGCTCCCGGGTCAAGCCCTAATTTCCAGGAAGAGCAAGAACAACTTATAAACCTTCAAGAAAATCCTGAATTAGCCATTGTGGCGTCTGACTAAACAAGTTAAATTATTATTCTTGATCAATCTGCTTTTCGTGACAAAATGTTTCAGGCTATTGCTAAAATCCCACATTCTGTTTTATCCAGAGACCCGACCAAGGCCACCGTTAGTGCACTTGGTCGCTACGGAATCATGCCTCCTTGCCAGAGATCCTGAATGATCGTTTCAATGCGCCTAGTGGCTGTAGAGTCCCTGATCTTTTCGGGAAAATTAAGACACATAAAGATGGTTTACCAGTACGTCCACTCGTATCAGGCTACGCTTCATCTACAAGCAACTTGGAAAAAGCTCTTGTAAGGTGCCTTAAGCCTCTCACCAGCTACCTCAGGGTTCTTAGTCTCTAGTTCAACTCAATCATTGGAGAGGATTTGAACCTTTACATCACAACACATTTCGTTTATGTTGGTTTCACTGGATGTTGTCTCATTCTTTCCGAGTGCACTAAAATTCATCCAAAGTCGAACCTACTTTAGGTATCATGGCAATATTTACAGACAGACTATTGAGGCACCCATGGGTTCCCCACTCTCCCCAGTGCTAGCGGAAATCCTTTTACAAGAACTGGAGGAAACGGTACTTAATACTTATGTCAACAAACCCTTATTTTATATAAGATATGTGGACGATATCCTGATGTTCTGGCCGCATTCTATGGAACAATTATCTGCATTTGCTGAATTCCTGTTCAACCAGTATGCCTCCATTAACCTTATATTTGAAGTGGAAGTGGACAACCGTCTCGCTTTTTGGACTTTCTCTTGATCAGAGACCCAGTTACCCAGTCTATTCAACACTCAGTTTATAGGAAGCCTACAGCGAATTCTTCTATTATCCCCAGCAACTCATCTCATCCAATGAGATATAGACTCTCGGCTATTAGGTTTTTGGTAAAAAGAGCTATTACACATTCATCTAGCCAGAGACTTCGCAGGGCGGAACTTACAAAAATCAAAGAGATCACCAGACTACATGGCTATGATGAAATTATTGTTGACAGTCATTTGAGAAACCTACTTAACTCTTCTGCAGCTACCCTCCAATGCGAGCATCGTATACCCACCTTTATTGGGTCCATCTGTTACTATCCTACACTAACGTCTATCTTGTCTAATATATGCAAGCATTATGAACTGGCATTCGGTATTAAAACTTCGAACATCCTATCAATCACTAAAAATGATAGATTCCATTAACCCTAGTGAACAACATGGAATTTACAGTATTCCCATGAGAGCCGTGGACAACAATGTTCCATCTAAACAGTATATCGGTTCCACTTGCAGTTCCTTGCAGACCTGCCTGTCGGAGCACGTTTACAGTGTACAGATGGGGGCCATGAACACAGCCCTAGCCCGTTTAACCCACAGTGGGACTCATTATCCCGTATGGGATGAACCTCGTATATTAACAACCCCAACAAGCAAGTCATCACTACTCTTGGCGGAGAGCTTATGCATTTACTCTCAAATACATCTCTGCTGTAATGACTCTTTGCCTTATGATATTTTGCAAGCTTGGAAATATTTATTTCCAAGTGATTTAACACAACAGCTAGAGTGACACTTCTCAAGAGGAACTGTATTCACTATATTTGCAATCGTCATTTTTCCTCCTGTAGACCTGCCTAACATTGGGTTGCGCAGGCACTAAAACAAAATCTTTAATGTCTACTTATGTCATTCCCATTCTGCGCATTGGGTATATAAGGGGGTTAGCACAGCATATTATACAAGTTTAGTCTGAGGATGGGACCATAGTGCGTTCCCAAAAGATCTTACAACATTTTTAACTTGTATATACTTATTTTAGCAAAGTTTGTCATGTACTCGTAGGGAGTTTTTACTGTAACTATGAGTTTTATCGTGTATCGACGGTTTGGTTTTATTGACTTATATTTTCTACACGTAATCATCATTTTGATATGTATATAATAAATTAAAATCTTATTTTTTCGTGCCAAAAAAGTATCTGCCCATTAGTAAAGATAAACAAAACAAGGAACTTTGAAAATTAAAAAGCTGGGGGCGCAGTGGTCTAAGCGATGGCTTCCGATTATTCGTCCGGGTTCGAATCCCGGTGAGGCATGGATGTTGTGTTTGTCTTATGGCACTGGCTCTCTCCCTTCCCTGGAACCAGTGGCCCTAAATTAGGGACGGGCGACTGCTTATAGCCCATGGAGTTGCTCAAGTTGGTCGTTAAACCCCCAATAAAAAATAAAAAATAAAAAAATTACTGGCACTTAGTATGCATGCATTTTATTTCGATTACAGCTTGTAATCGCCTGGGCATTCATTCTACTAATTTTCTAGTTGCTTCTACACTGATTTTCACCCATTTTTTGCTGAATTTGCTTGCCTAAGTTCTGTTTTGTTGGAAATTTTCCTTTTCCTCACCTGCAAATGCCAGGGACTATCAATAGGGTTGAGATCTGGTGATTGTGGTGGCGTTTTCAGTTGATTTTTCACTTTATAAAGCAACCATGACCTTGTTACATTGGCTGTATGTTTAAGATCATTGTCATGTTGTAAATAGAATGAATCCGCAATTCCCATGCACTGGCCAATAAAATTACTTTGCAATATATCAATATATTGTCTAGCATTCATGTTACCTTCAATAAAGCCCATACTGCTAACTCCATTAGAAGCCATGCATCCTCAAATCATTACATGACCCCCATCGTGTTTTACAGTTGGTCATAATTTTTGTTCCAAGGGAACTGTTTGGCTTTTGCCACACTTCTCTTTCCATCTGAAAATATTAAACTTGCTTTCGTCGGAAAATATCGCATTTTGCCAAAACTCTGCTGGTTTGCTAACATAAGCTTTGGCAAACTCAAGTCTTTTCTGCCTATTTGTTTCATTGATAAGGTTTTTTTCAGGGTATCCTACCTCGAACATGTACATCGTGAAGAATATTACAAATAGTTGGGGAACTTTTATTGCAAAGTTCAAAAAGCTATATTAGCTATTGAACGAAACGAAAGATATACATGATACGTTAATTATTGTATTTACTACATATAATGTGTAGCAGGAATTTACTGTTACTCACGTTTTTATTACAAACGTAGTGGTTGTTGGACGAGGAAGCATTTAGGGATATACTATTGTTGTATTTGATAAGAAGTTCTGACTTACCCATACGGCCTTGAAAGCTCGGCATTTCTTGGGTAGGTTACGAATAGCGTTCATATCGTTGTTTTGACTTCACTATTTAATTAAGTCTTCCTTTTAAAAATATCTTGTAGTAAACGAAATTCTGTACAATAAAAGCATTTAGACTTGGAACGTATTGACTGCCGGGAATGTAACATATGGCTAACAACATTCAAAGTCTTATTAAAAGGAATGAAATTTTCAATGAAAGATATGTAAAATCAATGAAGGATAAAACCAAATTAAAACCTGAATCCTAAAAGAACCAACAAACGAAATCCTCCTCCAACATCACCAACATGTTTTGACATTAGGCTATGCGCTCTTCAATGGAGTACTTTGGCGTTCGAAATGTGTGATCTTAACAGCTCAAAAAGATAGTGCAGATTCAATATCAGCCATGGCCTGCATCATATGCGTCATGGTCGCAGTATCTATTTGTTCCGCCATTCCTGCGTCGACTTGTAACGCCATCTATTGCAGTCCTTATCTCCTAATTGTTCCTATAGATTATTCATTTTCTTTCGTCTTTTTCTTTTTTATAGTCTTCGTTTTTCTTTTTCAAGTAGATGTTTCCATGCATATGGTATTTTTATTGGTGTATTATTGTAACAGATTTTTGTTTTTAATTTTTCAATAGCTAAAACCTCAGCATTTAAAATCAGTTTGGGAACTTGTGTTCCCCGATGATGATGCAACATCAGTAGCCAATTCTCGAGCACCTATGGAAGGTTTTTTTTTTTTTTTTATGCTTTCCTAATGGAGTCCCTCTGCTGCTTTGCATTTAGCTTCTTCGGATGACCAGATAGAAATTTATTCTCTATACCACCACTCTTTTCTTTTTTATTATGTACTGAACACTAGAAAAGTTAAACTTAAACTTTTTACCAATTTCACAATAACTTAAACTCCAGTCATAAAGAGTTATAATCCTCTCTTGCATTGGAATAGAAAACTTACACTTTTTCAGAGCCTCGCGTGACGACAGAAACTAAATTGCTGCTCCAAAGATCTTATAACATGTCTTTTAAACAGTCCAAAACTTTTGTTTGTTTCCAATGTGCAATAAGGTAATGTTTAATTGCTTTAAAACAGAGCATTGTTATGTGTGCAAATACCTTTTTGGCATGACAATTTAAGATTTTGTTATATATATATATATATATATATATACACGAGGGGATGCTGAAAAGTTCTCTACCTAACCTACTTCCTCTAATTGTAGCATTATTTTGTCACTGCAGCTCGAAAGAGTGTTCTATTGTATTGTCAAGTGTCAATTTTCAGACTAATAGATTTTTTTTTTTTTTTTTGCAGATGTTTGACGCCCTGAACCAAATCATTTCAATGCAAAGTGTTGAATTTTCGAATGTGGAACTCCGGGTTGTCATGGAATTTCTGTTCCTGCAGAAGAAAACTGCAAAGGAAATCTACAAGTGTATGACGCAAACATTAAGTGACAAGTGCCCTTCATATTCCACTGTGAAGGGTGTGCCAACTTTTAGCGTGGAGACTTTGAGACCGAAGATGCAGCAAGATCTGGGAGGCCTTCAACAGTGACACCATCCAAAATTGCTGATCGTGTTCATGACTTGATTCTGTCAGATCGGAGAAACTCTGCTAAAATAATAGCGGAGACACTGGAGATATCCAGGGAATGTGTTGGGTTCATAATTCATGAGCACTTGGATATACAGAAGATGTCAGCGAAGTGGGTACCCAATTGTTTGAACGCCGATGAGAAACGAAAACGAGTGGGCATTTCCAAATTGGTTTTGCAGCATTTTGGTGATAATTTTTTGGAGCGACTTGTCACTGTTGAAGAAACGTGGTTACATCACTACAATCCAGAGATAAAACAACAGTCTCTGCAGTGGCAGCACTGGGGTTCACCACAGCAAAAAAATTAAAGACTCAAAAGGTCTGCAGGAAAGGTCATGACAATGATTTTTCAGGATTCGTAAGGAGTTTTACTGACTGACTATCTCCCGAAGAGCCAAACAATAAATGCTGAATGCTATTCCAACTTGCTGTGCAAATTAAAGGAGGTGTTGAAGAAAAAAAGGTGGAAAGGTGTTATCTTTTTGCAGGACAATGTGCCGGCTCACAAGGCTGGCAAGACAATGGATGTTTTGAGGGATCTGTGATTTAAGTGCATAGACCATCCACCCTACTCACCCAACCTTGCTCCATCAGACTATTTCCTGTTCCCAAACCTTAAGAAGTTTTAAAGGGAAGCATTTTTCGAATGATTTGGAGGCAATAGCAGCAGAGCAGTATTTGAGTGATCAGACTTCAGAATTTTTTTCGGAAGTGTTAAACTCCAGAAATGCTGTGCAAAGAGTGTTGAACTTCGGGGTGAATATGTGGAATAGTCTAAGTTTCATGGATCCAGCTCATTTCCTTCTTGGTGAGGCCGAGAACTTATCAGCATCCCCTTGTATTTCTTGTGATTATTAAAAAAACAAAAACACGTATGTGTGTTTATTGTAAACATAATCCAATGGTCAAAAATATTTCATCTCAATCGCTTTCCACATTTATTTATGCAAAATAATGTAGGTGTGCAAATACTTTTTTGCCCACTGTATTTTAAGTTTCACCATCAAGAAGTGAATTCATCTGTTTCATACTACACTACAGCCACCTTAACCAATGTGGGCTGTCAACATCCAACAAAGTATGCTGTTTCCACGAATAAAATACCCAATCATGCCATTTTGAGAAACGGTGTGATATTTACAAACAACTTCCCTCAGACTCTGGAATTCATGCTCCAACTTGCTTGATCACATCTCCAAAGACACTGAGCTTGGTTGAATTGTCCCACAGTCCTTTCTGCGATGGTTTACTGGAATTATTCCATCCTGGATAGGGGGCAGTCATAACTCACTGATCACTTTTTGTCTATAGTACTCACCCAAATAAGAAACCTCACAAAGACATCACTCAAAGATGCAAGAAAATTGTCTATAAAAGGAAATGAATACCTGAATTTGTGACAGAATGTAACAAACAGACCAATTTATAACAAATGATAAACACAGGAAACACCAATACATATCAGTGTACAAGTTTGTTTTTAAAATTAGAGCAAATGAAATAATCACAAAATTGGCAAAGTAATTTTTACAATGGTAGTATAGTCAGAATCCATATTTCACTTGGTTGGAAAAAAAGGATATATTAACAGTGTGCATCTTCACACTATCATAATAACAACAACAAAAAAATAAATCAATTAAAGCATACCTGCCAACATTGGGTACAGCGTTGTCAGTAGTAACTAGTATTATCGTGCGGCATACATACACGCTTTTTATCTACTATTACTTTTGATATCCCCACAAGTTTGCAGCAAGATAATGCAAATTATTTCTAATCATAAGCCCAATGTTCCTATCCTACAACTATCTACAGAAGTGTGCTATTACATATTTTGATAAGAAAAACATTTAAATTTTCTTCTGTGAATAGGTCTTTTGTGGTATTGTTTCTCAGAAGTGTTGCAACTACTATTTTTGGAGTTATTTTAATGTAATGGATGGTCAAAATTGTTATGTACAAAAGAACAAATATATCAACTAGTTTCTTTTTACTCAGAAAATAAATGACAAAAGAGAAATAATTCACATTCTAGCAATTTTATTGCAAAATCAATATTTTGTTAAAAATGAATCTATGCACATAATGCTTGTCACTATGGCCACATTTTCCTGAATTACTCTGTCTATGTACAAATCAGGAATGATAACACTCACATTATATATTAAGTTGACATATATATTTCTTTCCTGGCACAAAATTATTCACATCAGAAATCAGGCCATGAAACAGTATAAGCTGCTGTTTTATTCATTAAACCAACATTGTGCTACATCTTCAAGTGAATGACCAGCAATCACGATGCATGAATATGATAATAATAATTACACATTTTATATGAGAGCCACGCGCATGCATGATACAATAAAAAAAAAAAATCCGGAAAAAAAAAACTAAAAAAAGTTTATTTAATCAAAATTTGACTTGGTTTCTTTATGTTCAATAACTTACACTGATCAAATAAATGGAGTACAGAATTTAATGTAATTAGTATTAAAACTACTACCAACGGGGAAAAAGTATAGAATTGCTGACATGGAATATAAAAAAATCTATGGCACATATTAAAGACAAGTATTTGTGCCATTAGCCAAAACAAATATTGTTAAACATAGTAACAGACTGACGTCATTATTTTACAAGGCTCTTTTAATAACACACACATAAAACATTCTCAATTAGCAACGATAATGAGCTCTTTGACACAATAAACTTTAACATCAATAAACATCACACACACAAATTCAAAGTAATAACAAGTGCAAAAAATGAAAACAAAGACACATAGTCTACATAATAACAAGGTAAGTAGATATTAAAACAAATAAGCTTTTAGCAAATTTTAAATTGATACACTGGTTTACATTATCATAACTTAAGTCTCACAATTTTGACAAATCACTTGTAATTTAAGTTCTACACAAAAAGCACAATAGTTAAAAAAAAAAAAAAAGCAATTACCTAAAATATAAGGCAGATGAGAGGCAGGAGGAAGAGTGGGATGCAAACAGTGAATAAAGTACCAAATTTCAATTTATTGAAAACTAAGAACATACATGGGGAAAAAAAAAATCACCATTCTTTTCTTCCTGTGATTTAAGGGGGAAGCAGTGTACCAAAGTACAAATAATTAAATACCAATACAGTATGTGCTACATTCAAGGAGAGCTAATTTTGCGTTTAAGAAAATACGTTCATCAAAACTACACAACGGTTTACACAGCAGAGAATTTGCAAAGCTGTTTCAAGCTATAAACATGTGATATTTAAAAATAAATCTGACTTACAAAAAGTGCAAATAAATTATTAAAACTGCCACTAAACCTACACAGAATGATTGAGCTCTGACAATCACAGATGATGCAATTCTTTACAAAAGAGATCCTGGTATAAGAAGCAGTGGAGTTAGTTCCTGAGGCAACTGTAGCACTGTAATAAGGTCACTTTACACTATGTTGAAAATTTAAACAACAGCAACCCTGTCACTGCCACATATGCCTGAAAATGTGACCATGAAAAAACAAAAAGAAGGGGGAGACCAATCACCACATAAAAGATAAGCCAAAATTTTGAATCTGAGTTACAGCGTGTAAGTATTACATGGTTATTTGCAACACATTGTACAAACATATTTTAGTGTCCAAAATTTAAAGTTTAAATGTACAAAAATTCTTTCTTTACTGCTTTGCAAGTAATTTTTTTTTTAAATAAACCATACACACTTCTTCAGACATTACGCAGGGCTGCTTTTTTTTTTTTTTTTTAATGATTATAATGATATTAAGACTAGGGCATGATGCAGATGTAATTTGGCATTTAACATTTTCCCCATTTAAGCCAGTGCCAATAACATTTTTATGACAGACAGCACATTTTCCTAAAATCTGTTTCAAACTCTGCATCAATATCACTTGTGTCAGGAATTTTCCCTGTTACATCAGGCATGTATTGCTCATAGTCAACACCTTCTCGTTCATAGAACAACATATACGCTGAATCTGTGTCAATCTGATCCAACTGCACTTCCTGGAAAAAGGGTAAAAAAAAACAACAGATAAATGATATGACTTAGGCAGAAATCTATATGCACATACAACATTTTCAGTATGGAAATTTTAATGAAATAGATGGAAAGTCATTCTACTTCACTTTTGGATACACCATACACCTGAAAGAACAACTGCATTTTTTTGTTCCCACAATCTACTTTTTTATGGAGTTTATTTTGAGTTGAGGATGTGTGTGTGTGTGTGTGTGTGTGTGTGTGTGTAAGCCACTACCCACTAAATTACTGTATTTTCTGAGAAAAATGCTGCACAGAGTTTAGAGCTGCAGGTAAGAGCACCACCAGGAATCTTTATTTAAAAACTATCCCCACCTCCTGCTAATAGTTAGGCACAGTCAGCTTTATTTTACGAAGAACTTCAGAGGACCATAATTTTTCAGTTCATTAAAATTAAATTTCGATTCCTGCCAATGGTAGCAGAGTGCACTGCATAACTTTTATTAGAGATAAATGAGACAACAGGGTATGAGTGAGGGTGTTAGAAAACTATCTATTTTTAATACACTTCAACTCAGAGCTAATAACATTGAAAATGAAAGTGCTGCACTAAATACAAATTGTCATCACTGTTTCCTTGCTGCACCTGTAAAACTCTTCCTCTTTATGGGCAAAAGGGCTTCACGCCACACTTGTGAGAGACAGTGAGGTGAAAGTCCATGCGGAGCATTTGTTGTTATAAATCCTGATGCTCTACGGCAGCAGTTTCCAAACTTTTTGAGTTGTGGAGTACTTTTCAGGAGAGAAATTATCACGGAGCACTATTGTCACTCTTATGCCAAAGGCACGTATGTGCAATTTTGGCTGTTTTTACCTAACTGCATTTTTCAAGTTGTTAGTCGATATTTTATTGTATAGCAAATGCATGAATTATTTTTCAAATTCTAAATAGCTTAAATTTTTATCTAAACTTAATTTTTCCCATTGAAAGTCATTAAAAATTGGAACTTTAAATATAGTTTTCTCAAAACGTCAATTTTGCACATATGCGTCTTTGGCATAAGGGCGACGATATTTTCACCTAGCACCTACATAGGTAGTAAACCAAATGACAGCAATATTGACGATAGAAGGTATTTTTAAGCATTTGGGCATGTTAAACATCAAGTTTTATTTCATTCAAAATGTTATTTGCTCCACTAATTTTAGAGAAATAAGGAACTTACTTAACTACATAAACAAAAAACAACAAAAAAAACAAAACAAAGGCAACACATTTAAGAATGAATTCAAAGCAGGCATTGTAAATCCACAATATGTTACTCACATAGATATGGTATTTAAAACCATTTTTACAGTTATAAAACCAAAAATATCCCTTGGGGGGGGGATGACAAAGCATAGCCTGGGAACTTAGATTCTAATGAGAGGTATGGGACTGTTTTGATTTGCACAACGTGGCTATATCTGGTTGAATTTGGGACAGCTGCAACCGAATATCTAGCTTTGCATTGAGGCAGGATCTGTATTTTGTTTTAGTAGCATACTTACCAACTTTGGAAAATGTGCATCAGTAAAACTTTTGCATGAGCGCCATTTACCACAAAACAAAACATAATTATATTAATAAATATGCAGTAAAAATCTTTGCATATGCCACAATAACTAAACTAGTATTATTTGCGTTTCAAATAATAATTTAAAAAACCATAAAGTAAAATCTTAATTTTGTTCAATGTTAGCCTCGTAAAACCTGTGGTGTTTCAATACCAAACTAAATATTTCCTGTAAAAAGGAAATATTCACTTTAAGAGTACCTACACATTGCATTCAAAACTGTATGTTACATACCTTTTAATCTTCATCTTGTATAACAGGATTATATAATATTATAATCACTTTCATGACTTCCATCACATGCTGCAGAAAATGGCCCTTCTTGTAAAAGTTTCACAACAGCGGAAAGTCAATCTAAAGCCATTTCGTGGACAATCGCCATCATTTTGGTCTTCCAACAGTCATAACGTTTGGCAGTTTCATCTTTGGGAAAAATCTGCCGAAAAAGTGGACCAGCATGGCTGGCAGCACTAAATGGTACGTTGTGTTGCATAAAAAAAGACTTAAACAACAATTCGGCACGAGTTACATTTCCTTGACTATTATCCAATGTTTTAAAAAATGTAGTCAGTTTGGAGTTACTACCAGTACGCTTCACATTACCTTTGTGTTTGGCACTATTTGCATGACAAAAAATATCATTTCTGCCTCCTTGGGCAATGTTAAAATTGTTTTGGCAAAAGTCGCAAAATGCAAAATTTACACCTTTATTAGATTTCCTGATACACTGGAACTTTGCAGTGTATGCTTCCTTAAAAGTTTGAAAATAACTTTACACCTTTATTAGATTTCCTGATACACTGGAACTTTGCAGTGTATGCTTCCTTAAAAGTTTGAAAATAACTTTGAGATGGTATAATCTTAGTACTCATCTTTATAGATTTGCATAAAAGCTAAACGAACAACTCGCTCCTCCCAGTAATTCAACTCTACAACAAAGAAACAACACCACACACTAAAAACAACACACAAAAGAAAGTATTCTTTTGTTGCTACAACAACATTGCTCAACACTGTGCATGCAGATTTTACCCTTCTTGTTCATTGGCTGTGATTTCCCTCCTAAGAGGAGACCAATCAACTGCTACGATGAACTAGTGTCTACAGGGACTGAAATACCACGGCCGCTCGACAGGCGTTACCACCCGCTCGAATGAGTCGGGCTGTGGAAATACAAAATGCGACGGCTACCATCGCAGACTCTGTGCATGCATCTAGTGTCGGCACCAGAGTTTGGCGAAATTTTTTTTTAAAGGAGTATTTTTAGTCCTTCAAAAAAATTTAGGGAGTAATTTTAGGAAAATTAACAGATGAAATAAAATACTTACAAAAATGCTAGGCAATTATGAAAAATCAATCCAGATTTTTTCATATAAAAAATATTTCACTACTGCTCAATGTATTTAAAATTTGGATCCGTTTATTTCTTGTTTTAGAAAAAAATATAATATCCATATTTTAAAACAATAACATTAAATTTATCATGTTTTGTAATGACCACATGGAACAGCAATGTGTTCAAGAAGTGAAAACATTGCACTTTTGTGGTTCTTATATGCATCTAAAAATATCTAATAAACTTCTCAGCAAGTTCCACAGCCACATTTGTTTTTCTGCAGCTGCACAGCATCCAGTGCTTTTAAATTTTCATTTTGCTGATATCTTTGTTTCCCTTCCCATTTCTTTATGGTAGTTTTTTTTTTAATGCCCTTGGATGACAATTTTATCCATCATGAATGCATGATAGCTTTCACTATTTTAGATAAAAGATGAATAGTGTAACTTAGAAAATAAAAATTCTTTTGAACACCATGCATAAATTTTTAATTTAAAAGAATTTCAGCTTCGTCACTTTCATTTTCGGACCCCTCCCTTCTTTATCGAGCTGAAATGCAAAACTTTTTTTCAGGGTTCGTACACTTTTGGGAAAGAAAAATTCAAGGACTTTCCAGGCCTTTTTCAGGACATATACAAAAAAAAATTCCAGGATGATTATCATGCTTTACAGTATCATGGTCAAATTATTTTTTAAAAGTAATTTCAGTTTTAAGTAATAAAAATGGTGAAAGATGTAAATGGATGAATATGCCTTTTTACTCATTACATTTCTTTTTAATAGGAGAATTACCCAATAATGCTAAATTGAATCATGGTGCAATTACTGCAAGGCCTATCAGAAAATCCTTTCCCTCAATCTGAAAGTGATTAATTCAAATCAGACATTTTAGCCGCATCACTATTTTGCACTACCTTATCTTCCATGTAATCAGTTTATTATTGATAACAATTGAAATTATTACAAAATAAAGCAAGAGCAGATCAAGAATTTAAGAACGAGGAGGGCACACATCTAACAGAGGACTGGTAAAACAATCCCTGATATTTATATCCTCCAAAAAATGCAGGGTGGTACAGCATGGGGGACACATAAAGGGGAGGGGTAGAATGCAGTATTTGTGGAATAAAAGGATATTTAAGAACAATACTGGGCAGAAGGAACATCACGAGAAAAAAATATAAGATTATGGAAGAAATCTTTGCTGCATCCAACTTCCATTTTCGAAAGTTTCGTAAGACTGAATCCAGTCGTCAAACGAAAAACGAATTCCTCTCCCCTATCATTACCCCACAAAAATTTCTGTCCAGTTCTACATTGATCTCGAAAATTCCCAAAATAATAACGGAAATGGGGGAATTCTTTGAATCCACGGAAGAATCTTTGCCTGAAGACTACAGGGAAATCTTCGCGCAGTCTTAACTTCCGGTTTTGGAAATCGTTGCCCACAGTTTCATGCTGAAATACAAACATTTATGCAATAAAATGACATTTAATAACAATACTGCGAACAGGCAACACATCGTGAGAAAAAAAGAAATTACAATTACGGGAAAAATTGTCACTCCATTTAACTTCAGTTTTTGAAAGTTTTGAAAAACGAAATATCATCCCCAGACAAAAAACGACCCCTCTCTAAATCTCCCCCCACCCCCATTTCTCTTCAGTTCTGCATTGATCTCGAAATGACACAAATGACAAAAAAAGGTGGAATTCCGTGAATGAATCTCAAACGTAAATATGTAAAAAAAAAAATCCAGTTTTTTATTGGTATAATTAGGAGATTCTGAAATATTTTACATAAATGAAAAAAATGATGAGCCTAAGGAATCTCTACTTCCAGTTTGCCAACTTCAATCATAATCGCATTGCCATAAATCACCACCTGCAGCTCACTGAAGTGTCAAGTTGCACCCTTCTTCCTTCACCCTAATTATAAGAGAAAATGTAAACAAAATAACTCTCCAATTTTTGACGAAATGACCAGATTTACGTCATAATGTTGTAATTTACTAAAATATGCTCATCTGCTGAATTTCCCTAAATCCAATGAAAACTTTTTACATTATAAATGTCTTTTTATTAAAACAATAACTCAGACGTCTGAATAAAAACGTATGTTTGTAATTCAAATAGTTCCCATATTACCACAGCAAAATTTTTTAAGGGTCACTGTTGAAATAAGCCATGGCATCTAAAAAAATCATTCACTACTTGCTTTTCCCGCAATTTATAATTGCGTTTTTTTTTTTTTTTGCATCAGCAAAAGCTTCCAACAGAATTTGGTGAAATTTAAACTAGAACTTCACTAGGATGCATCTTAACCATTGTAAAAAAATTAGTGTTATTTTCAAAATTTGGGAAAATGTGAATTTCTGAAATTTTTCGCCTAGTCGAAAGGCAATAAATGGAATCGGTGACAGGAGTTAGCTTTCTTCCCAAGCAAGGTTCCTTCATCGGCGCTTTCTGCTGTCAATCAACTGGTGCTATGGCAACACCCCGTTGCACGCTCTGTTTGCCCAAAGGCATGAAAAATTCCATGTGAGTAATAAAAATTTTCAATGCTAACTTTTTAAGTTTTTAATCGATTCACTTGAAATTTTGGGAGTCTGCTTTTGTAATCCAATTAAAGTGAATGTAAAAATTTTAGCCAGTTTTGTGAAGAATTCGTGAAGATAGTTTTCTTAATTTTCATCATAAGCAGCGGAAGTCTCTTGATACAAACAAAACAAAGCTTGGGAGGGGCCGAAAGCAAGTTACCTGCATGCACATATAATCAAGGACCAGATGATCAGCTTTCTGACCTTCGAGCTCCCCTTCCTAACAGGCACTGGAAGTAGTGCTTTCCCCCCCCAGCCAAATCAGAATTTGGGGCACATTTGACACCATGGTCACGGTTTTTTAGAACAGAGGAGAGAAAATTAAGTAAAAAAAGGGGGGGGGGGTTAACACTGATTTCCTAAAAGGACATTTCTTAAGCATTAATTTCAAATTTCAAAGCTTTTCAGGACAGCTTAAAAAACAACAACAGTTTTTCCAGGATATTCCAGGCCTTGAAAATGTAATCATGATTTTCAAGGACTTTCCAGGTTTTCAAGCACATGTGCACACCCTGTTTTTTGGGGGGAATATTTAAGAATACAGGATACATGTTCTGATCATCGTTGGGGGAAAAAAATTACAGTTACGTGGGAAATCTTTGCTACTTCAGATTTCCGTTTTCAGACATTTTCCCTCCATTTTCAAGTTGAAATACAAATATTTATGAAATAAAATGATATTTAACAACAATACTAGGCAGAGGAAACATCACATGAAAAATAAAATTACAATTACGGGAAAAATCTTCACTGCGTCTAACTTCCGCTTTTAAAAGTTATGAAAACGAAACTTTCACTTTCGAAAGTTTCAGGCGGAAAACATCCTCCCACCACTAATAAATAATTGCCCCAAAATTTCTGTTCATTTATGCATCGATCTCAAGGATAACCCAAATTATGACGGAAAAGGAAAAATTTCTCGAAGCCGTCGCACTCTCATGCCTAAAGATTATAGCGAAATCATTTCGCTGTCGAATTTCCGTTTTCGGAAATTTTTCTTCCATTTTTAAAATGAAATACACATATTTATGGAATAAAATGATATATGACAACAATACACACAGGCAACAACATCACAGGAAAAAGAAATTATGATTACGGAAAAAAAAAATCTTTATATCGTTTACTTCAGTTTCTGTAAGACAAAATACCGTCCCGATGCATATTTTTATGCGTTGGTAAAATTTTGATGCATACTAGATGCGTAATAACGCATTTTGGCGAACTCTGGTCGGCACGTCACTCGAGCCCTTCCGTGGAGAGACAGCTACCGCACGATGTCACAAAGACTGCGAGTCAAAGATGACATCATCGCGTGAGCGCTCATAAGCTCCGGTAGAAAATCTAAGTGGATGGTTGCAGGGGATTGAAATATTTCAATTGAGCAATCGAAATATTAAAAAATCCGTAAAAAAGACCTCTATCCGTAAAACAGTAAAATTAAGCAGAAATCCGTAAAAGTTGGCAAGTATGAATTATATTATAATTGGCTAGGAGATTATGGCCCTAAAAAATGTCAAGTGAATTGATAAAAAACGTTTTTAAATTAGCCTTAAAATGCTGATTACGAATTCTAGGCATGCCAGCCACATGATAAAGAGCATATAAAAAAAAATGTGGCCCATTAAAAAAGTTTTTAATTGATTTACGCGAAACTTGGAGGGATCATTCCTATTAGCGATTTATGGCGTTGATCAAAATTACAGAGATTTTCATGAAAAATTCACGGAGATAAACTTTTGTATTTTTCATTCCACTTGCAATCAAAATGTGAAGGGACTTTCCCCTGCAATCCTTGGGTGAACCCGCTGGCTGCTGTGGGTGGGGTAACAGAGAGATGTGCAGTGCGTGCGTTCCTGCTGCTGCAGTGAGTTGTGTTTACTACTCGTGACCCCACCCACGTGTTCGATAGGGATGGGTGTCTCTCCATCGCACTGGAGCAATCCCCTCCGGTTTGTTTAACAAAACAATTTATTTTTGTTTCAGCACTTCTTTTTTCATCTGACAAAAAATCCCCCTAGAAATGAAAAACAACAATGCAAAACTAGCTAAATTGAAAAAATTACCAGCACACTTAAGAAAAAGGTGAGAATAGTGACAAAATTTTAAAAAAGGTGGCAAAAAAGACAAATAGTGAGAAAAGTGACTTGCGCTGAGGTCTGTTTAAATGGCTTAGTTCGGGATTTGAATTTATCCAAAACACAGACAGAACTTTTGGGATCTAAACTAAAAGGTTGGAATCTACTTCAGCAAGATGCTAAAGTGTGTTTTTTATCGTAACCACCAGGAAGAGTTTAAAAATTTTTATTCAAGAAAATGGTTTAGTTTATTGTAACAGTATTTGCTCTATCTGTGATGGATGCTCTTGGTCATGAACATAAAATAACAGAGTGGTGACTGTTTGCTGACTCTTCAAAAACTAGTTGAAAAAGCTGTTCTTTTGCACAATAGAAACAAATTTCATTCTCTGCTATTAGTTTATGCTGCTAATATGAATCTTGCGAAAATATGAAATTCCTTTGGGAAAAAATTCAGTGTGACTAGTACAACTGGAACGTCTGTGAAGATTTAAAAGTCACTGCACTGTTACTTGGTTTGCAGCTCTGCTATGCTAAATTTTGTTGTTTTTAGTGCAAATGGGACAGCTGAGACAAGGAAATTCATTACATCAAGAAGAAATGACCAAAGCCTGAATCACTTAAACCTGGACAGAAAAATGTTGCACATACCCCATTTGTCAACATTGAAAATATTTTTTACCTCCACTTCATATATAAAATTAGGGCTTTCTGAAAACAAAGTTAAGGCCATGGATAAAAATGGTATTAAATTTGCTTTAAATAAAGGAAAAGTTTCCTCAAAATAAGTGATGTTAAAATCAAAGAAGGCATTTTTGTGGGCTCTTAAATAAGAGCTTTGATTCAAGACATAAAATTCAAAAATCTATTAAGCCAATAAACAGCATAGAGTTTGTTCAAATGTGTTATGGAAAAGTTTTTGGGAAATTTTGAAGCACAGAACTACTATGACATTGTGGGTGAACTCGTACATTCATTCAAAGATATGAGGTGTAATATAGCCCTAATATTTATTTCTTGGACTCCCACTTGGATTTCTTTCCTGAGAATCGTGGTGCTATCAGCAACGAACATGGCGAGCGATTTCACCAAGACATTCTCATTCACGGAAAAGAGATATCATGGATAGTGCAGTTCTAGCATGCTTGCTGACAATTGCTGGACATTTAAGAGGGATGTTCCAGAAGCTAAATACAGAAGAAAATCATCAACTGGCACTTTTTAGGTAATATGAAGAGATAAATGTACGTAAAAAAACAATTTTTTCAGATTTAACCCATTGTCACTAAAAATCCCTGTGTGATAGAGAAAACCTAGTAACATATTTGAATTCAGCATAAAAAGTACTATTAGGATCAGACAGTTTTTCTTGTGTGCCAAAACTTTAGCTTCATTTTTGTAAATCAGGGATGTTTGAGGCAAAGAATTTGAGTGAGGCCAAATTGACTTCCCAAAAAGTGCATTTTCCAGCACAACAATCTGCTTTCATCCACAGCATTTTCTTTTTAAAAAGTTTTTGGCCAAAAATTTTGATTCTTGAACATCCTGCTTATTCACCAAACCTCACCCGAAGAGATTTTTTTCTTTTCTCAAGGCTGTAGAAAGTCTTCAAAGGCTCACATTGCCATATGGTAGAAGAGGTTTAGAAGAACATGGCAGCTGTTCTAAACAAGTTACTGGAAAACAACTTCAAGAACTGTTTTGACAGCTGGAGACAATGCTGGAATTCCTGCACTGCTGAGAACAGGATTATTACACCTTAGTTCCAAATAAAATTCTTCATAGAGGAAGTGGCAAGTCCAGTTTTGTTATTTAATTGTTGATCCTTGTATTTATGGATGCATACATGCATGATGCCAAAATAGGCATTACTAGTTTACATGTTGGGGATTTCTGTGTGTACAGGTGCTATTCATTGATGACAGACCCGTTAGATGAGAGCGAAAACGAGTTTCAGAGCATTTTGTCTAGGACTAATGAACTATGTATGAAATTTAAACAGTATAAATAAGAGAAAAAGCTAGAAAAAGCAAAGTCATAGTTTTTGACTAAGGGACTTAGTACAAATAGCACAATCAGTCTAAATGGTACAGAGTTAGACTAGGGAAATGTGTTTGCATACTTAGGAAGTACATGTTTGACAGAGAAAACACATACATATCACTAAGCTGTTCTCTGAGATTCAGAGGTTAACTCCAAAAAGAAATACAAATTACCAGATACATTTTTAACTGATTATTTACTTACTGTTGCCGTATCAAACTTCTCCATTTAAAGTGATCTTGACATGCAACTCGGGCTTCACTTACATCCATCATATGATGTACAGAAGACCTTCTATACTTCATAATCTTTCTCTATGCAGACATTCCTAAATCTGATCCTCCCATGACTTCCTTGGTCTTCCTCTGCCTTTCCTTCCTGCCACTTGGGCTAAAAGTTTTCTTAGTAAGCATCTCATCACTCATTCTTTCAACATGCCCAAACCACCAAAGAATATTACAACTCTCCACCTTGCTAAAAACGTTTTGCTTCACATTACACAACTACAACACATCTTCATTCTTCACACGATCAGAAAGCGTCTTGCCACAACCCCCCCCCCACAAGTAACAAATTTCTCCAGCACACAAACTACTCCTATGTTTCTTCTGTAGTACCCAGGTTTCACTGCCATACATCAGAGTAGGAACAAGTGCACTTTCATACACAGCCATGAGGGACTCTTGAGAACCCATCATTCCTGTGAAAAACCTCCCAAAGCAGCTATGACTTTCAATGGAGAATTCACTCTCCTACTAATTTCACCATCAAATTTGTTCACTCTGTCAAACATGCTTCCTAAATACACAAACTCATTTACCTGGTCAATCACTATGCCATTTAGATTTATATTGCACACATTCAGTGCTAACAAGTTCCTTGCTCAAGATCCACAACTTTGGATTTTCCCTTATTTATACTCTATTTGAATTTCATGCAAACTTTGTACATTTGGTACAACATACTCTGCTACTCACTTTTGCTCTCTGCCAACAGGACTGTGTCGTCAGTATACAGCAATCTGCACATACGGATATTACCAAGACATAAACCAGTACTTGTCCATTTTGGCATCACGCATGCATCCATAAATATATTAAACAGCCATGGTGACATTATACAACCCTGTCTGACTCCTGCACCAATAGAAAACCATTTTGATAAAACACCATTCACTCGTACACAAGTTCTACTGCCAGCATACATGGCTTTTACACTATTAAGTAGATTTCCAAGAACACCATATTTATTCAATACCTTCCACAAAAGAATCCTATTTACTTGGTCATAAACTTTCTCTAAATCTATGAAGGCAGCAAAAACTTTCTTACGAACAGCTAGATACTTTTCAATCATTATGCATAATGCAAAAATTTGGTTAGTGCAGCATTTACCAGGCATAAAACTACTCTGAACATCCTACACTTTCTCTGATGTAAGACCTCATACTTCTTCAATAATGACCTTACAAAACACTTTCCCTGGCACACTCTGTAGGCTAACACCATGATAGTTCTTGCAGTCAGTCTGATCACCTTTTCCCTTATACAAGGGAAAAATGATAGCATCCTTCCAATCCCGAGGGACCATTCCTAACTCCCAACAGAACTGGCAAAATTCAGTTAACTTGTCAATTACAGAGTCGCCACCATATTTCAACATCTCAGCAGTTACACCATCAACTCCCAGAGCCTTACCATTTTGAAGAGATTTTAGAGCTTTACACACCTCTTGAAATACCTCTTGTGCTTTAATCTTTCACCATGACATCATCTGCTTCTGTCTGAGAATCACCTTTTTCTTTCTTGGTCTAATAACTCACTTAAGTACTCACCCCATCCTTCACTTAACTCATTGGGGCTCCCATATCATTTCCCAAATCCTATTCTTCACACAACTTATAACTTTGTTTCCCCTATTTTTCCTGAGTCTCATGTGTACTACCAGAAAGTTTTTCTACCTTTCCAAAAAGCCAATTCTTGCTTTTCCACCTTCTCCTTCCTATGTTTTGAGAAGGTGGAAAAACATGAATTGGCTTTTTGGAAAGATAGAAAAACTTTCTGGAAATACACAAGACTCAGGAAAAATGAGGAAGAGAGAAAACAGACAAGATGGTGAAATTAGTGAGCGTCATAAATGTCATTATCAGCACAAAGATGCCATATTTTCACTGTTTCCCGTGTAGTTACCTCTTCAGAAAACTTGAATATCACATCACTCTGGAGTGGGAAATGGTAGCATGCTTGAACAGAAATAGGGAGATACAGGTTCAATTCCTGCTCCAGGGTGATGCAATTTTCGAGTTTTCTGAAGAGGTGGCTACATGGGAAACAGTGAAAATACAGCACCTTTGTTATCTAAAAAGTAATAAGTGAGTGAATTCTACTTTGCTATAGGAGGATTTCATGGGACAGATTGTCAAAAACATTCTGAATGGCAGTGTATGGAATGTGGGAATGTAATTGTTTTTACTCTAATGTATGGTAATGAAACTACCGTACATTATAAGATACTTATCATAAGGGAAATTTATCATAGTAATCTACTACACTGGTGTCCAAAACCTAAGGAAGAACACTATTTAGAAAGGTTACAACCACAAAATCAGACAACAGCTTGTGGCAATTTGCATAACTGGGGATGTTCAGTAGAAAGCTGGTGCATATGCAAAATGTCAAACTGTGCACACAGGGGTCACATGGTATAACTTAAATGGATAAAAGAGAAAAGGTTGCAGTATGCGACATGTGTTTGAAGGCAAATCACGACGAAGGCATAAAAGATACTAACGTATAATTTACGTTATGTCTCAAAGACACCATCTAGATGATTTCAAGTGAGGAAGAATTGTAGGGAAGCTGGAAGAAGGCAGTTGAGTAAGTATGTTGCCAGGGAGTTTAGAATTGCACATAGTGTGGTATCCAGGCTCTGGGCAGTGTTTCAAACCAATGGAATGTGTTCCGGACACATGTTAGGAGGTCGCCCTTGCTTTACTACAACGCATGAAGACAGATTTTTAGTTGCAACAGCAAAACGTAAAGCACCACACGACGGCTGGTCAGCTTGCGAGTCACTTCCATTCCAGCACAAGAACACGGATATCCCGACAAACGTCTGCGACACATACGGCTATATGCCCAAAGTCCTGTCGTCTGCATCCCTCTATCCAGAGCTCAATGCAGCACACATTTTCAGTGGTGTCATATCCACAGAAATTGGACAAGTCATCAATGAGCTAGTGTGCTATACGCCGATAAGTCGTTTCAATCTGTCCTCAAATTCTAGACATCAGGTGGTCTGGCGTGAAAGTGGTACTGCGTACCAGTGGAGAATGCGCACAAGAGGGACAGATATGGTGGTGCCAGGGTCATGGTGTGGGGTGGCATCATGATTAATGGATGCACCAAACTACAGGTACTGGGAAATGGGACTATGACAGGTGAATGATATTGCAACACAGTTCTACATCATGTTCAGTTATTCTGTGGTGCTGTAGGCAAAGACTTTCTGTTCATAGTGACAACGCAACACCTCATCGTATGAACGCAGTGCAGACACTTCTGGAAACTGAAGATATTCATTGCATCGATTGGCCAGCACGCTCCCCAAACCTCAACCCCATTGAACATGTATTGGGTGCAATGGGGAGATGCATCGGTGCTCAAAACCTCCCCCAGAAAACAAGCGGGGCCTCACTCGTGCTGAGGGAGGAGTGGGCCAATTTGCCTCAGGAACTCCTGGATCACTTGGAGCTCAGCATGCCACACTGTTGTGAGAGCTGCATTGAAGTTCAGGGTGAGCATGTACCATACTGAAATGTCTCTCCACCTGGTTATCAGTAAGCACTGTACATCCATTTTCCAACTATGTTCTTGGGAAATTTTTAACTTTTGCGTAAACACCGATTACAATGTAATTTGTGCTTCCTTTATAAAAAATGTTTTTGTGTCTTTTCATGTGTTCGTATGCTGGAAATACAATTACTTCCCCATTTGGCTACGGTCATGCACTGTTTTTCTTACACAGGTTAAACTGTAGTCCGTCCTTAGGTTTTGGACACCAGCGTATGTATGTAAACATCACTTATGCAGCATATATGCAAAATATATGGTCATGTACATCGAGGCAGCTATTAAAAACTGCTGCTCATCAATAATCACCAGTTGTATTGATCATACCGAAAACAACAAAGGATCTTTTGGAGTTTGATAAAGTGCTTAATGTAGGTGCCCGTCTTGCTGGAGCAACTGTTTTTGGAACAGCATAGATAACTGGTTTCTCAAAAGGCGAGATATCCCAGGTCTTTAATCAGTGGAAAAATAACACACACACACACACACACACACAGCTTGCTTATCTACAAGGCACAACTGTGGCGTGACAACAATATTTCAGGAATGGAATCGCTGTCGCCTGAGAAGGCTTGTACTGAGAAATAGGATTTCCTGTGCAGCAATTGACTGTAGCATTCAATGAAGGCTGTTTCTGACCCATATCTCAGCAAACAGACATAACACATATTTTAAAAAACAGCATACCTGCCAATTACTACGGAACGACCGTAGTTTTTACTGATTTTGTTGTCTGACTACGGAACCATTGTCGAAACTAGATTCTACGAATTTTTATATTTTTTTTATTTTGCTATTATTTAATGATATACATGAGATTCTTAAGTGGATCCACAGAATTCCACTTTTTTTTTTTGTCATCATTTAGATCATTCTCAAGATAGATGCAAAACTGAAGAGAATTTGGGGACAGACTGTCGTTTCCCATTTTTGAATGTTTCAAAACTTTCAAAAATGGTAGTTAAACAGAGTAAAAATTTTCCTTTAATCGTAATTTTCTCTCTCCCGATGTTGCCTTTGTGCCCAGTATTCTTGTTAAATACCATTTTATTGCATAAATGTTTGTATTTCAGCTTGAAACTAGGCAACAATTTGCAAAAACAGAAGTTGGACACTGCAAAAATAATCTTCAGGCATCAGATTCTTCCGTGGATTTGAGGAATTCTGCCATTTTCATTATTATTCTGATCATTCATGAGATCAATGCACAAGTGAACTGAAATGGGGGTGGGGGTGACTGGGGATGTTTGTCGGAGGACGGAATTCTATCTTTACGAAACTTTCTAAAACAGAAGGTTGACTGAGTTAAGATTTTTTTTGCAATGGTAATTTCTTTTTCTCGCGATGTTGCCTCTGTCCAGTATTATTGTTAAAAAATATTTTACTGTATAAATATTTTTATTTCAGCTTCAAAATAGGGGAAAATTTTCAAAACCGGAAGTCGGACGGAGCAAAGTTTTCTTCCTTAATCACCATTCCCCCCCCCCGATGTTTCCACTTTCCTGCATTGTCAAATATCCCCTGTCCCATAAGTTTTTTTTATTTAAGCTTGATAAAGGAGGGGGAAATTCTCGAAAATGGAATTGATGAAGATGAAAAAATTTGTAATAATTGATGCATTTTTTACAAATTTTGGATTTCCCACCTGTCAAGTGTTGTGGAATTCTGAATGCATGTGACCGATTTCTACTGGTGGAAGTTTTTATCTTAAATATCACAATGTTTTGTGTTTCACACGTGTTAAGTTTGTTTCACAGTGTCAGTGTTTGTTGCAACATTTTTTTGTGGCACGTATTTCTTTTTCACAAAGAGATGGATCGTTTTGTAAAAAAGAGTATGTGTGCTGTGCAATAATACTAGTTACTACTGGCAAGGCTCTTGCCAATGTTGGCAGGTATGAAACAGATGTAACATATATTAAAAAAAAACAACAACAGACATCACATTTTTTGGCATTTGTTTACAGAAAGCACACAAGAAACCAAGAAAAAATAACATTACCTTACAACTGCTATCATTGTAGCAATACCATTTATTATTTGGATTGCAGGCATAGGACACATAATGGCCACCACCAAGTATGCCAGAGTGACACTGCAAAATAATAAAGCAAGAAAATTAATATTTTGAAAAAAGTTTAAAAAAATTATTCAACCATTTGGGTATACACAAGCTGTACACAAGCACTACAAAAAATTTTATGACTGAAGCTTAATGAAGACAGATCCTTTTCAGCTTCCATTACTTCAAAACACTACACATTCTATTCATTCTTAACAAAAGTTTTGCAACATGCTTAACATTTCTACATTTTAAAAGTTATCAGAAGAGACATAATTTATTAGCATAGAAATACTGGGTGGTTTTGAAAAGCCACAAAAGCATTTATTGGTGGTTTTGATTTAACAGGTTCATAAACACATACATTACTGTAACTATACATACACATGTCACAATTTGTCTCTGAAATTTAGGTGTAGAGGATGCAGGACTTGGATTCAAAAGAGAAATTGTTTTTTTATGATTGCTTTTTTTATTTGGCTTACTGTGTGTGAATGTCCATTAGAGTTTTACTAATCTGTGATGAAAAAGTAGTAAGAAAAGCAAATGTTATAACCAGATCACACCAGTCTGTCAATTGTAAGAAGTAAAAAAGGGAGACAAGGATTTTTTTTTTCTTTCTCTTCCCCACCAGCACAAAAAATATTCAATGTGAAACCCTACCTAGTATTCTGTTTTTATACTTAATCTTCTAGAATGAGTATAGGGACACATTGTCTGAATCTCTGATCTCAAAGAAGTCAACAACATCCAATCCAGAAGTGAGTTCTTCAGTGATAGAATTATTTCGTTATTTCTTGAGATGTAACCTCCCTCAATCACCAGATTTGTCATCACTCTACTTTGAATTTTGACAGCTCATGAAGACAGCCCATACTGAAAAAACAGCCTGCACATATTAAAGAATTGAAATAAAATACTGAGCTATGCATTTCAAATGTCACCACAGAAAGCCTTCACTGGACTGCAACTAAATATGAGCATGATCCACTGAACATAGTGGATGAATAGTTGCAACACTTAATACACCAGTCTTATTTGCTTTATTTTTGTGATTTCCTGTCACGAACTGCTAGTCAAATAATGAAAGTAAATGGTAAATGAGCTACATTGTTGTTCAATCACCTGATACTTAACTCCTCATTTTGTACTAACTGCAACTACCGTGCATATATGACACTTTCCCACCTGAATATAGCACAGAGATATTCACTGGCTTATCTAAGAAAAAAAAAAATCAAAAGTGGGGCTGGGGGTGAACAAGCATTACATAAATCAAATTTTTAAATTTATTTATAGGTCTTTCTACAATAATGTATGGCGCACATCCCTTTAGTTTCAGGCATCCACCTCCAAAAATTTGTGACTTTTGGAGAAATCAAATTAAACTTTTGTAATTCAAAGCACTTAGAGAACTAAACAACATTTACAGAATTAATAATTGCCATGGCAGTAGAGAAACTCATGACATGTTATTGCAGGAGAAATATATGAAAATTATTTATTAAACATATACGCAGTTTTCCAAAAACTTAAGACTGGCAGCAACAGCATTATGGGTCAGTTTGGATGTTTTATCATTATTTCCAAAATGTAACTGCACCAAAGCAATAGATATAATCAAAAATAAATTATGAATCACTTTATGTGATATCCTAAATTACATCCTGAAATAACAGTTCATTTATTAAACAGCCTTCACTGTTTCAGTCTTATCGAGACAACACTAGATGTCACCATTTACTCGCATCATGTGATGTTAGAGGAGCCCCCCCCCCAAGTACTTATCCTGATATTCATGAAGCAACATTTCACTTCACGTGAACACAAAATGACAATCACTGTAGTAGGTGTGAAATGAATTGTTAGTTCCCAGGTAACAAATTATGAATATCATGGCTTCATTAATCTCAATGCAACTGGATTTTGGAGTATGTATGATTAAGGGCACATGGCGTCCCTTAAACAGCGATTCCTTTTTGAAAACGTAAAGGTGTTGCGACAGCAAGGGAAGATTCGAAGGCCCAGGTGCTGTTACTTATTCATAAACGATGCTTTGACGTCTAAGTTTTCTGTTTTACATGTTATAAAGTGGGTACAATCTGCGGTGGTGCATTAAATTATTCAATTAAGATACAATTCAGTTAAAAGTCCTAAAAATGTTACAGAAGTGCATGTTCAGTCCCACATCAGTAGTTTATTGAGAGCCTTTTGGTCAAAAGTTGTATCCTGCTTTTATATGTCCAGTTGTTCGGGTTAACTCAGTTCTTGCTGTGTTGACTTCATACCTTCGCCCACTCAATATGAAATCAACACAGCCAGAACAGAGTTAACCCTAACGACTGGACATCATAGAAGTAGCATACAACTTTTGACCAAAAAAGGCTCTCGAGTTAACCCTAACAACTGACCATATAGAAACAGGATACAACTTTTGACCAAAAGGCTCTCAATAAACTACAGATGTGGGACTGAACACACACTTCCGTAACATTTTTAGGACTTTTAACTGAATTGTATCTTAATTGAATAATTTAATGCACCACCGCAGACTGTACCCACTTTATAACGTGTAAAACAGAAAACTTACAGACGTCAAAGCGTCTTTATGATGAACCTTGCAGCCATGTAATGGTATGTGAACTTTATGATAGAATCACATGGGATATATCGCTGTTACTTATATTGATGGGGCTACGATATTAGTGATTCCTTATTTCTTGGTAGCTACAGGAGAGGTTAAGTTGCATTTGTACGACATGAATGACCTTTCTCTTCAGAAGAATAGGCTTGCTGTTCCTCCTACATATAAAATGTCCTTTTAAGTCATTTCAAGAAAGAAAATTAAGAAGCCTTGTTTTAGGCTATACCATCATATGATATGAGTGAGTAGATGTAGCAACATCTAATGTCATCTTGGGTGAACTAAATCAGTAGGGGCTATTTGATAAATGAACCAAAATAACTACTTTCAATCAAAAGAATGCTTATCAGAAAGAAATGGGAGAACCAATGGGTTTGTCCCCTTTACAAGCATCTTTGCAGAATCAACAGCGCAAGAATCACACACACACACACACACACACACACACACACACACAAAACTAGCGTAGAACACAGCTGAAAACAAACCAACAGCATACTTAAGGTACGTAGACAATATTCTAATAATTTGGAGTAGCATAGTTAAAAAAAAATAGAGTTCAGTACCTAAAAAACTAAATTTCACTATAGAGTTTGAAAAACAGTCAATTACCTTTTTGGACAGAAAACTAAGCAAAAACAGAAATTAGAATACTGTGTTTACTGAAAACCTCAAAGCTAAACCATATTAATGCCCAAAATTTCTATCCATTTCTGGCATTATAAACCTGCTGTTTTTGATATTTTAAACTAGTTTTAATAAGAAGAAATTGATCTGTGAATACGATATTCAAAAGTAGTGAGACAACTAATCTAAAGATTGTTAACCAATGACCTCCAGAAGAAACAGGTTAGTCAAAAACATTAAAAAAAATAACTGGCACAACTTTTCTTTTAAACTTTTAATGTTCAAAATACCAATACAAAATTACAATACACACAAGATAATTTTTCTTGGGCCTAAATGTGTCAATGTTGAAATATGCTGATATTATGAAGATTATTAAGGCAGGAAAGGCATGAGAACATTGATATTGAAGATAGTATAGTAATATAAAGTTGAGATGCTTTTAATTCATTAATAGTTTTGCAAACTGTAATTAAGGAGGAATTAGGAAAGATGTTACCTTAATCAAGAATGACAACAATGTTACAGCAATCATTTCACCTTCACCACTGTATGACTCATAGTTCATTTGTGTAAACATAGGGAAACAAACAAGCAGGAGCTACTGGAATGTGCTCAAATGCATGTGAACACCTAGGTCTGTCAAAATGTTTCTTCTGAAAAATTGCATAGCATGTGCTGTTAAGAAAGATTGGAAATGTAGGAAGATATACACCTATGAGCCATTACATTATGACCACCTACCTAACAAGCTGTAGGACCCCCTTTAGCCCACAAAACTGTGGCGACTCAGCAAGGCATCAATTCGATGAGGTGCCGATAGGTATCCTGGAGTATCTGGTACCATAATGTCAACAGCAGGTCCTCCAGTTCCCACACATTTCGGGGTGGTGGCGATTTAGTGCAAACCCGCTTTTCCAAGTCGAACCAAAAATGTTCGATTGGGTTCATGTCAGGTGAATTTGGAGGCCAGGGCATTAACAGAAAGTCATCAGCATGTTCCTCAAACCACTCCTTGACGATTCTGGCAGTGTGGCATGGAGCATTATCCTGTTGTTAAGGGTCATCCCCAGCAGGGAACACAGTTGCCATGAATGGGTGAAATTGGTCCGCAATGATGTTCAGATACCTGACAGCTGTCAGAGATTGTGCTATTGGGATAATGGGGCCTAAAGTGTCCCAAGAAAACATTGCCCACAGTATAACACCGTCGCTGCCAGCCTGTTTCCATCCAACAGTGCATCCAAGTGCCATAGCCTACGTTGGTAATCGTCGTATCTGCGGTCGGCCATCTACATGATGCACCAGGAATCTTGATTCGTCAGGCCCGGTCACTTTCTTCCAATCATCCATGGTCCAATCTCAATGATCTTGGGCCCAATTTGTGCATTGTTGGCGATGACATGCAATGAACATGGGGACCTGGCTGGGTCTTCGGCTATGCAGGCCCATGCGCAGAAGGCTGCGATGAACTGTGTGCCGTGACACATTGCCCTGAGCACCACCGTTGTAGCTGTGGGGGATTTGTCCCACTGTGGCCCTGCCATTGCTGTTAACAATGCGCAAGTCTCCTCTCCGCTCTCCTCTGACATCAATGAGCTGCGGACGACACATGGCTGAACGACGCTTCATCATTTGGCCATCTGTGCACCACTTTTGATACATACTTACTATAGTGGCACGTGAACAACCCACATGCTGCGCCGTTTCTGAGATCGTAGTCCCGAGGTGCCATGCCATCACTTTATCAAACTCCAATAAAGTCAGCTTTTCCCATTCTGACTCCAAACACTACTAGCCAAAAGCCTGTCCTTGGGTTGTATATATATTGCTCTGTGAACTTCACCAGCACCATCATTCAGTCTTCATGAACGCTCATTTCTCTAGGCTGGGGGGTGGTCATAATTGTAATGGCTCATCAGTGTAAATGCAACAACAAAATGTAGAACTCTGGGAGGAGGTGTCATGCACACATTTAGTTGCAATATCATTCTGCAGTCTACCAACATCATCATCTTAATTAATTACTCTTCTACAGCAAGGCCTGAGTCTGACTTTACTTTTGAATTCATAAAATGCTAATTGATAGAATAATTTATTACAAGAAAACAGAATGCACAAATTCAAGTCTTTTAGCACAGCTTTTAAAACATGTAAAAAAAACACACACACACACACAAGAAAGCATGGCTGTCTTAAGGGTGGGCCAACAGGCCCAGTGTCCCACCTGAACTGGGGCCCCCAACGCCCCAAGAGTCCTATGGGTTTACAAAAATCAAACTTTCATCACTCACCAGAAGGTTATTTTTTTTTTATTTAAAAAAAAGGAACACCAATGCAAAAAGTTGGAAGTCCTTCCGCCTTTTTTTGCCCCCCCCAACCTTGCTCTTAGCTTTGATTTCCCGACGAGGCAGGAGGAAATTAGGTGTTAAGGTAGATCTTTTGTGACCAAATAAGAAACAAAAAAAGCTGACCTCTCTCCCGATCACGAGTGTGGGCGAGGCTTTGAGGATCATGAAGGCCACGCACAAATCGCAATTTTTTTCAAATCACTTTTTCCTTTCAAACAGTCGCATGTGTTGTCTATCCATACAAAGAAGTGTACATATGTATATCACTGAGGTTTGCCCACGTGGTCTACTTATATACATTGGTGTGCAAAAATTAAAGACGAAGAGGAGAAATTAGCATAACGGGCAGGCAGAATGGACTGAAAGACCACTCAGGAGATAGACTAGGGTCTGGTACGGTAGGGCATGCGTATATATGTAGCATCACATGGGTGGGGGGGGTGTCGAAAGGGTATAAAGTACACGAGCGGTATATGCTCAAAAATTCGGTGAAAGCTATTGCACGGTGTATATCGGTTTGAATGAAGTCTAGTTGCTGCCACCGTGTGATATGGCCAACAGGCAACCCAGTAGACGACATCTGGATGACTTTACCCGAGGTCCCGTCATTGGGAAGTTGGAAGAAGGTTGAAGTGTGACTAGTGTGGCAGAGGAGTTCGGGATCGCTCACAGCATCGTTTCACGAGCTTGGAGAGCATTTCAAACGACAGGAACAGATGTCTGAGAGTTTAGCAGAGGTCGTCCACGAGCAACCACGGCGGCGGATGACCGGTATATTGTCCTACAGGCGAGAAGAGACAGACAGCGGGAGAAATCGCAAGGCACATGCAACAGACAACTGGACGTCCGTTATCGCATTTTACCGTGGCCAGGAGGCTGCACAAAGGTGGTCTATTTGCACGATGACCAGTACGGTGTGTGCCATTAGCACCTGCTCATTGGAGACTGCAGTTTCTGTGGTGCCAGGAACACAAGAACTGGACACATCCGCAATGGGGTCGAGTTCTCTTTACAGATGAGAGCCGATTTAGTCAGACGAGCGATTCTGGACCTATACACATCTGGAGACAGCAGGCAATCACACCTCCAACGTCACCGAAATGGACCGGTTTGGAGGTGGCAGAGTTCTCGTTTGGGGCAGTATCATGCTTGGTAGCCGTACTGACCTCCACATCTTCCAAGGAGGTTCAGTCACTGGTGTCCGCTATTGTACCGAGGTTCTCCTGCCTCACGTGAATCTGTTTAGGGGTGCTGTGGGTCCTGAGTTCCTCTTCATGGACGACAACGCTACACCTCATCGTACAGTGACTGTCGCAGAGCTGTTGGAGAATGAAGATATTGAAGATCTTCAACGCATGGATTGGCCCGCAAGGTCCCCGGACCTAAATCTAATCGAACACGTGTGGGACCTTCTCGGGAGACGTTTGGCAGCACGTCACCAGCAACGATTCCGCAGCTGCGATTGGCACTAATAGAGGAATGGACCGCGATGCCCTTGTCCTCAGCATGGACAGACGTTTTAAATCCTGCAACGCAGTCAGGGGTGATCATATCCCTTACTAAAGACTGGATTTTTCTTGGCAGCCGCCTGTCACATGGACGTTTCTGTCGTATGTCCAGTTGTGCTCGAAGCTACCTTTTCAATAAAGTGCCTTTGTATCCTTTGGATTCCTTGTTTGGACGGTTTTGCTCACTTGTCTTATATTCTTACATCTTGGGGATCTTATGGTATGATTTGAGTCGATGTGGAGCACTTCTGCACGACATTACATTCGAAAAACCGTCTCGTCCTTAATTTTTGCACGCCAGTGTATATTCAACCTTCGCTGTTTAAATAAATAACAATGATGGAGGCTGCATATTGGCATTTTTATCTGATATGTTATATTGTGCGGAAACGGCGCTGGTTGATTTATTTCTTCTGCTTTTTTTAATTTTCGCAGAATAATTTGTAGAATATGGAAGAAACATATCTTTCAGCACCAATTTTCTTGTAATTTACTAAGCAACTAAATGTGCGTGCATTTGGTACACTTAATGGAGTTCTACAATTTCGTCATGCACCATTTTTCATTCAAGTGGTATTTAAAAAGTTACTAGACATTGAATGCTTCTTCTCTGAGATAACATGGTTGATGGTGTTGAATATACATAAGAATTCTCATTTGTTGTATATACATAATACCATATTGTAGTAATACCATGTGTGAATAAAAAACCACATTGTAATAATACCATATGTTGTATATATGTATATTTATAAATAAGATCAGGGGCCCAAAAAAATGTGACACCCTAGGGCCTCCAAAAGTGTTAAGACGGCACTGCAAAAAAGACAACACAACATATCATTCGATTATTGAGGTGAGAAAAATCATCACACATCACAATGCTGACATTACCAAGAACACACGGAAAATAAACACCAATAAAGGGTAAAAAACAGTCATTGACACTAATGTATAAGGGTCGTCCAAATAAAACATAGACTAGCTCTTGGAGTTAAGTGTGCTTTATTACAGCATAAGAATATGTACACAAGTAAATACTGTATATACATAACACATGGGTGCTGATAGCGCTAGAATAGGCCCCCTAACATTTTGACAGGTGTCAGTTGATAAGTTTATGGATTCTCTGTCAGGTGCTTTGGAACCCACTGCACACACACTTTCAAATACCCCAGTTCTTGGTGAGGAATTGTACCAATGGAGCCCCTGCTAATGCCTATTGCAGCTGCTAACTTGCTCACTGTTATTCTGAAGTCAACATTCACCAGATAGTCCACTTCTGTGATTATGTCCAGTCTGATGGTGGTGTGTGCTAGGCCGGGTCTTGGCAGTCCATAGTGTCTTTACATCCACCCTGAAATTCTTTGCATCATTTCAAGACCGTACTGTGTGAAAGGCAAGCATTCCCCAAAACCACCTGCATGCATTGTAAAATTTCTGTCGATTTACTTGCCTCTTTTGTTAAAACTTGGATCACAGCTTGAAGGTGTCCATGAGATAGGCCGTTTACGTTCCTTTGATATTACTCACAACCAATGTGCAGCACAAACTAAATGCTTTGTACGCTGCATTGCTCTTTTACGTGTGGTTACTGCAGAATCATCTGTCTACCGTGTATGTTTCATTTGGATGATCCACATAAATTTAAGAAAGCTGAAAATAACGGAAAAACATAAGTTCTCTTTCAAAGCAAAAATGCATAAGACCCCCCCTAAAAAAACCCTATCGATTCTAGTGTCTCACCACAGGAATGTCTTTTACTGAGCGTACTGAAAAAATCACAGTGGTTATTGCAGTAGATTAAAATGAATTGGAAGAACAGGACTTCACTGCACAGAAAATACAAGTGACACACATGAAGTCAAAAGAAATGGTCTGTAAATTCCAGGGTTAAAATAAAATTTGTTAGTAAATAAAGCAGCTATCAATGGTTACAACATTCTTTCAGTAACAACTATTGTTTCATAAAGCAAGATGAAACCTTCATGGTAATTCAGCAGCAGTTAGTGACAGATTATTCAGGAATCAAATAGAAGCAGCAACAACTGAAGTTGCAGAACAATGCAGAAAGAAAAACTGAATTTATGCCACAGGCATCTCAGAAACAGAGAACATGAAGATGTAAGCAAATCAGAAAAACAAAGTTCAGATGAATAACACTTTTTACAGTTATAGAACAGAAAAACCAAATCAAAGCAAGTGTTAGAGCTGGAACATTCATATGCATTAGGGTCAGTGAATGCCATGACACTAAGTGGGTACAAATACTACACATTCCATTCATAATGATCATTCTAAACATCTCAACCTCATCAATTATCATACTCAAATATATGAAATGTATACTAAGATTGGGAAAGCTGCAAGTAAACTTAAGGAGTATGTTGTCATGGCAAGCAACAAATTTGAAAGAAAACCCAAAACCATTAAAACTGGACACAAATACATAGAGAAGCTTACCTCAAAAATTATTTATCAAAATATGGAATAACCCATCAAAACAAAAATTGCATATTCTTCACAACAAAAAGGAAAAACAGGTGTCTAGCAGAAATGGCCAATAATGTTATAATTTATTAGATGTCAATTCATAAAATAAATATTGGGGAGAGGCCACTTTGAAAGCCATCTATATACACAATAGATTACTCATTAAAACCACGAGAGAAACACCTTTTGAATTATGAAATGTTATAAACCATACTTTAACCACGTAAGACAGTTTTTGGATCCAAGTTGTTTGCACATGTTCCCATTCTAACAGAAGTCTCAGGACTGTGAGGAGAAAGGTGTATTTCTCGGACATAGAAGAAGACAAAGACTAATGAAATGGCCTCAAAGAATTCTGATCAGACACCCTATGTTTAACAAAAGTAGCAATAAACAAATTGCATGCTGTCCAAAGACAATACAAGAATAGGCATTTTTAGTACTTCTGGAATTTCTTCAAATTCCTCAATAGAAAAATACCCAGGAAAATGAAGTAATTACTTTTGAAAAAAATAACAGCGTTAAATCTCACATCTCTGAATTTCCAGTTCAAAACACTACTTTCAACTTACATAATTACTTAGCAAACATTCCTTGAACTTCCATAATTATTCAAACTGAAAATGATTAATGTCACTGGACACACAAGAGTTGAAAAATCAGTTTCTCTTTGCAACTTATGTTTCTCTTGACCCTGAGGCAATTTTTATTTCGTTTTGTTTGCAGGTTTAACAAACACCGTGAGCAACTCAAAGGCTATAAGCAGTCACCCACCTCTAATTTAGAGATACTGGTTCCAGGAAAGGGAGAGAACCAGTGACATAAGACAACCACCACCTATACCTCATTCGGGAATCCCAAAAAAAAAAAAAAAAAAAACCCTGTCCCTCTCAGATGAGCAGTCATAAGATAAGATCACAGAGACAACTGTACCATGTACCACCTGGGTGACTTAAGAATTTTCCAGCATCTTTTGCTTTTCTTTTTTTTTTTCTTTGTGGTGGTGTAAGCCACTACTATGAGACGACTCCCATGTTTTCTGTTGGTTCTATGTTGTTCCAATTGTTTTTGTGGTGCCTACCTTTCCCCCAAATGAAAATTTTCACCTTTAAAAATTCTTGTTGTTCTTGTATTTGTAGCTTTCATGCAGCTAGCTGGAAGCTCTTTAGCATTGTTGTTGCTACTAAAATCCTTCATTTTTTCAATAACAGCTTCTGCTAATTGTTTTGTAAATGGAAAACAGAATTTTACATCTTAATATTTGGCAACATTGAACCAAAGGAGTTACCTCCTGTCCCATTCGGTTATTTGTTGTTGCAACAATCTTCCTTTTATGCAATTTTTGGTGCTGGCTATGTATGTGACTATTTTGTTTTTAACCATATTATCTGGTCGATGTGGGCCCAAGTCTTTAATGTGTTTTTTTTTCTTCATCCCTTAATAAACTAAAATGGTATTCTAATAATAAAAAAAAGTCCCATTGTTCATTTTACTTACACAAACAAACTTTACAACTTAACCCCACAAACGGAAATCAGCTACTCACTGTCCGACGATGTGGAAGCAAAATTGCCGCTCTTAAACAGAACGGCGACCAGCCCCAAAAGACAGTTTTATGCATGCACAGTTCAGCACGCATCTGCTCATTGATTACTGTTCTCTGAAGCTTTGTCAAGGCAACCAAGGCAGCCTTGACAAAGCCTGGGTAGTGTCTTATGGCACTGTTATTTGTTTCATTCAGGTATTTTTCCAATCAAAACTTGCTCCAAAAAGTTATCGTTCCACCCCATGAACACCTCATTTCTACAGGTGTTAGAAAAAAGGAACAGCGGGAAGGCCAAAACTCATAACGTTGTACCATTACCAGGGCTCTAAAATTATACTGCCCGACATGCCCAGGGCACATATTTTTTTCCCCTACACACCCAAATTGGGCATGTAAAAAATCTAGCTCTTTACAGGATATTTTTTTTTTATTTCACAGTCAATTTTTTTTTTTATCTCAGAGGCTCTCTCCAGCTGTTTTATTTAATAAAATTAATGGGGTATATTTTGAGAAACTAAAAATCAAAATGGACGCCCTTAAAACTAAACTGCTCATATGATTGTGTGATATCTCAAAAGAAAGTTCATGTAATAAGTTTTCAAATGGGCCCAATATGAGCTTTGTTCATCACTTAGGTCTACAATTATTGTCATTTGTGAAAGGCAGGTAAAGACAAAAAATGTTTATTTTATAAATTTCAAAGCGCTATAACTATAGAAGTACTATATGTAGGAAGCTGAAATTTTACACTGAGTACACTCCCCTATATAGTCTGCAAGCTTGCAAAGTTTCATGAAATCAAAAGAGTTCAAGTAAAAAATGTTACTTTGTTGCACTTATCTGGCATGGAACGACACATTCAGACATGCATTTTTTTGGACAACATTCTCAACTTGGCATGTTACAAGTCTGAAACTTTTTTGGCCCTGACCATCACTAATTAAAGGGATGGGATAGGCAAGGGGAGAAACACTCCATTGCAGATCAGCTGTTCAAAGACATTAGAGACAAAACTAAAGTTTCTTGCAAATAAGTTTTACCAACCTCAATTGCATGCGATTGATTTTAGTGCAATTCTGTACATTTTGTATACTTGCTTTAAAAAACACACAAATTTTTAATTTTGTAAGTATTACTCAGTCCTTTCCACAGCTGAAAACAAAAGCCAAGTAACTTGTCAAAAGACAGTAGCTTTCTCATTTCTCCCTCTTGAAGTTTCTTGTTCTCCCCCTTTTCTTGTGGGGGAGGGGTATAACAACCACTGTTAACAACTCAATGGACAATACGTAGTTGTCCGTCCCTAATATATGGCCACTGGTCCCAGTGAAGGGAGAGAGCCAGTGCCATAAGACAAACACAACATCCATACCTTACCAGAATTTGAACCCGGACTGATCTCAGATTAATAGCCAGAAGCCAGTACTTAGACCACTGTGCAACAAGGGTGGCCTTTGTTCTTTGACAGATGAAACTTGTAACCTAACACTCTTCCTTCAGCTAGCCTCCCAAGGAGTGAGACCTGTTCTCCTTGTTCCAACTCCATCACCAGGTAGATGTATTTTGACCACTTTTCATATAATGTATAGAAAAGACAGATTTGTGTCATTCTTTTGTTGGTTATTACATTAAAACCTGTTTGAGACAGCATGAAATGGAAACCTGTCCAAAACAGAACTTTTTTGGTCCTGAAATGAAAGAAAGTTACATACTACACTGCTAGACAATTGCTAAGGATGGATCATAAACGGCTATATAGCGCATAAAAAAGTGGATGCCAAGTGAAATAAAATAATGTCAGAATGCCAGGACATTACAAGAAAGACAATTTATTGTGCTCTGAAATCTAGAAGGCTTTGGAACGTGTTCTAAGGACAAACAGGCCATTTTGTGCAGAATACGTAAACGTGAAAAAAAATTTAATTACCGTCCGCAGGCGTTCCGGCGTAAGATGTCAATACGGGATATGGCCACCATGGAGGGCGATGCAAGATTCCACATGTCGTGACATGCTTTGCACAACATTATCAAGCAGCTGTTGGGGTAATTTATCCCATTCCTCTGTCAGTGCACGGATGAGGGTGTCCTTGTTTATTGGAGGGCATTGGCGACCAGCAAGACCCCTCCCCAAAGCATCCCACACATTTTCAATGGGATTCAGATCTGGAGAACGTGCTGGCCATACGAGGCGTTGAATATTCTCGCTCTCAAGACACTCCTGGACAGCGACTGTTCGATGACATGTTGTGTTGTCGTCCATGAAAATGAATCTATCACCGACATCACCATGGAACATGCGAACATGAGGTAGCAGAACATCATTAATGTATCGTTGGCCAGTCATAGTCCCAGTTGGAAGCACATAGAGGGATGTACGGCCATTGATCATGATGCCAGCCCATACCATGACACTACATGTTGGATATCGGTCCCTTTCCTGTATGTTTGCTGGACAATATGCAGTACCACTATCACGCCAGATCAGTTGTCGACAATCAGACGATAGACTGTATCTACTCTCATCTGAGAAGAGGACAGCAGACCAGTCGTTATCAGTCCAATTTCGATGTTGATGGCACCATTGCAAACGGGCAATACGGTGACGTCTAGAGAATGGGATGCACACAACAGGACGGCGGGCGTATAGTCCTTCTTCATGCAAACGTCTGGAGACAGTTTTTCGGGAGATCCGCTTGCCAGTAGCAGCCATAAACTGATTTGCTACCTCACTAGCTGTGCTGCGCTGGTGTCTTTTTGTTGATAGCACTCTGTACCGATCTTCTGCAGGTGTCGTACTGCGAACACGACCTCCCCCGTGACGTTTGCTACACTCTCCATTTGTTTGAAATGATTTCCAAAGACTTAAAACAACACTGTGGCTGACGTCGAACTCCCTGGCAACATCTGTTATTTTTCGCCCTTCTTCAATCTCGCCAATAATACGGTCACACGTAAAATCTTCTAGGTGATGTCGGGAAGACATACTGAAAATTGCAAGTTTGTCAATTGATTCTTTCCCTTTCAACTTTGCGTTTGAACAACAACGGTCAATACGCGTCAAATCCTTTATGTCTCTTATCAGCGGTATGACGTCACGAACAAGTTCGGCAATCCAAAATTTGCATACACACAACACGTCTTACTGTATCCAGCACTTATGCTAATTTCCACATTTTCCTGCCTTCCATTTTATGGTTGCTATTGTCATCCGTCCTTAGCAATTGTCCGGCAGTGTATTTAACCTGTCTAAAACAGAACCTGCCTATATATAATAAGAAAACTGAAATGGCAAGAGAGTAAATGAACCTTGTAATTTAAGCACAAAGTGACTCAGGTATAGGTCATGTGACCAGTGTTGCTTTCTTGAATGCATGCAAAGACTTTGGACTTTGCATCTGGCTGTTTCATAGAGATTTCAATGAGGCACTCCAATTTATTTCTCTATTTATTCATTGAGGTGATCATTCTCAGCCTTTCCTTGCTGTTAGTTACTATTACTTGTTTGCCTCTTGCCATGGCACCAAAGAAGAACATTCTCAATTTGGATACAAAAGTTACTGTAATGCATGAAAAAGAAAGTGTGAGGGTCAAGCATTTGGCAGAGTTCAGTGAGAGAAAAACAAATTTATGATATTTTGATGCAAAAAGATGAGATACCAGAGCAGTGGCATACAGGTAAAAACTCAATACAGGCCAAATGTGAAAAACCAGAAATGAAGGGTTGAATAAGATTGTATGGGAGTGGATTGTTAGTGCAAGAGCAAAACATTTGTTAATTTCAAGCTCTGTACTGCAAACATGAGCAAGAGATGTAGCCAAAAAAACTTGGAGAAGAGCTCTATGCTTCTAACAAATGGTTAATTTTTGAAAAAGGCACATTTTGTTCAAGGAAATTTGTGAAGTGACAGACGTCAATGAGAAAAAAGTTTCAGATTGGATACTAAAATCGTTGACGACTACGAATCTCTAAACATTACTAAAGGTGATGAAATGGGTTTGTTCAGCTAATGGATCAAGAGATTTTTCAATGCGTCAAAATTCATTATTGGAAACGTGTTGTGCAGTAGCCTCTTGTGAATATAGAATCAGCATCCTCTTCTAGCAAACTGACGAAATCCATAGCTGTTCTTGATGATATTGGGATGGCTTGCAAAAGCATCACTTGACGTGTTACCCGAAAAGATTAATCATGTTTCAAGAAAACAAAATTTCCTTTAGAGGACTTACCAGACGTGTGTGGTGAAAGCACCGATATCTGCAGGCAGCACTAAACAGTCAGTTTTCTAAAATCACAAACTTCTATTTTGCAAAAGATTATGTTAACATCGACAGCAATGTTGCAAACAAGCCTTGTAATGAAGATCCTGACAAAATTATCTAGCAACATCATTGAAGAAAAAAAAAACAGCAGTAAGGATGAAATAAAGGTGAATATAGGAACCATATCTAGGAAAGAAATGTATCATCAACCATTGCAAAATATTCAGGATATTCGAGATTTTGCACTTCTCTGAGGTGATTGAATTACTTCAGTTAATAAGCAGCACACATGCTATCACTGAGCATCATATTGCATGTATTACTGCAGAGAAATCAATGTTGGATTATTAAAAAAATAAAAGTTTGTCATTTTTAGTTGATTAAGATACATATGGACAATAGTGTCTTAAATAATCACTACTTATGTACAATATGTTATTAAGATGATAAAAATTCAAATGTTTACATTTCAATGGCTTTCATGGATGCAACTGTATAAAATGGAAACCTGTCTAAAACAGAAAATAGTTCCAGTCCCTTGGATTCTGTCTCACACAGGTTTCACTGTACTTTCCATTTTCTCTTCAATGAAAAACCTAGCATTAAAAAAAAAATAAAATTGCCAGATAGCTGGCTGTTAAAATTGCCTTGTCTACAGTAAAACTGTGAACATATTACTATACTAATGAACAAAATATATACATAAAGATTTTGATTGGAGGTTTAATGACCACCGTGAGCAACTCAATGGGCTATGAGCAGTCACCCGTCCCTAATTTAGGGTCACTGGTTCCAGGGAAGGGAGAGAGCCAGTGCCGTAAGACAAACACAACATCCATGCCTCACCGGGATTCGAACCCTAACCCCTTTCGGTAGAATGATCAGAAGCCATCGCTTAGATCACTACGCCACCGGGGCGGCCAAAATATTTTACTACACCATACTCCTCAGTTTCACACATCATTGGGGCCCATCAAGTTGCAGCTGCAAATACTTCAATATTTTTGTTAACCAAAATAATATTTTATTAGGAATATCAAAACTTGGCATAGAAATAAACATATGAACAAATACACACATTTAAATAAGGGTTTTAATTGCAATCATTTTCAAACCAATTACAACACAAATCAAAAACACAAAAAATAAGATCTAAAGTAGTATGTTGTAACTATGGCCTGGATGTTGATCAGTTAAAATATGGAAAATAAATGCCATAAAAACACATCTTGAACACACAAAAAAAACCCAGCCATGGTTCTTCTTAAAAGTCCATATATTTGAGACAATTTCAAACATTAAATTTTCCTCACACATAAAAATGCACTGAAAATGACCAAAAAAAGTATACATTTGACTTAGAATTATGCTATGCGAAACAAAAGCAGTAATAATTTTATTTAAAATATAGTGAAACCACATGTCTGTTCAACCTGTAATGAGCAAACTTAATACAAAATTTTGAAAACAATGCTTGCTGCACCTAATAAGAAACTGAAACTGTCACTAAAAATATAACCAGGTTTGATTTTTATACAAAACTTTTAACTGTCCTATGCTATACTGATTTTGAAGCAAATTTATTTCTACTTTGGCTTTAATTCAATTACTGAAGCAACTTACAGAATAAAAAACTATAAAACTCAAAAATATAAAGGTACAAAATCTTTAGTTAAGACCATAAATGAGTCATAAATCTTAAAATGCTTTCATACAAAACAATCAATATATAAACTAAATACTATTTATATTCAAATATTTTGAAATAATACTTACATTGGCAATTCAAGGAAAGAAAAGGTGAAATATGAAGTAAACATTTTTTTTATTAAAGCAAAATTCAAATCGCAAATCGTCACTTCATTTGAAAGTGCATGCTTTTAAAGTGCACCATTTCCATGACAGAGTGAGGAGTGGCATTCTTACTTTTAAAATTTAATTGAAGTCATCACCTTTCCATGTGCTTTAATTGACCCATACAGTTGTTTTCATGGCAGAGTGAAGAGTGGCATTCCCACTTTTTAAATTTTAATTTCTCTGAAAATGTATGGTTCCCCATTTCTTAGCCACTTCTTGCTATATCAACAGACAAGAAATAGCAAGCATTTTCCCCCTTTTGTTTACCAAAAAAGTGAAGTTTAAAATCAGAACTTCAACTTTCTGTCATCATCTTTCGCCCCCCCCTGTAAAGTTTTTTTCTCAGCATAGTTAGGATGCAGCACCATTTAAAGTGAAATTAAATATCAAAAATTGAAAAACAATTTTATGGGCCATAAGAATGGCTCAGATTCTACCACAGACATATTAAATACCGATTTTAAAATTTAATTTTGCTTTAAAAGAGAAAAGGACAAAAGTGCTTGCTCTAACGAGTTTTTTTTTTTTGGGGGGGGGGATTGGGGTTTAGCAACTACTGTAACTCAATAGGCTATAATCAGTTGCTTGTCCCTAATTTAGAGTCACTGGCTCCAGGGAAGTGTGAGCCAGTGCAGTAAGACAAACACACTATCAATGCCCCACCTCACCCAGGATTTGAACCCAGGCCCAACTCGGACGAATAGTCAGAAGCCAGCACTCAGACCACTGCACCACCAGAGTGGCCGATTGGTCTTGAAGATACTGTTAGAATACAAAGATGCTTTTTTCCCCCCACTATTACTGTGAAGATATTGAAAACTAGGAACATGATCAGAAAAATATAAAAACTAAGAATATAATGAGGAAGAGAAATATTTTGAAAATTCCAGAGCATTCTAATCCCTGCTAGAACAATCAATTCCAGCATAGTTTGGAACATTCCTGGCCAGTTTCAAGCTTGAAGATGTCCGAAAAAAATATTGAAAAAACATCAGGGTATTGTCATGATGTTAAAAACATGAAAATAAACTTTACATAGACATTGTATAACATTACTTTACTGAAGTTTTTGATTTCTACAGTATACATTTGATGTTTCTCATACTATGTAGCAGACCAATGATTCCCATTATGACCATGGAGAATCTGTAGCACTTGGGGTGTCTAATGTTAGTAAACAGGAAACACGTTACAGCAAAAAAATGAAGAAATTTTTTTATTAAAAATCAACAAAACCTAGTTTCCCAGAGTTCAAAAACCACAAATCCAATTTAATTTGGACTCTTTGCAGTCAACCCTTGATGTACTGCCACCATTTGTTCCATTGCATTGTGGCATTATATCAAATTTGCCAATTATTTTTAAGTAACCCAAATGTTTTTAATTAAGATTCCTCAAAAATCATAATTAGCATTAAATTTAAAAGATGTTGACTAGAAAAAATTCAATTATATTTTGTGTACCTACCTACTTGCGCACTGTGGTTCACGAGTGTACGTTTTGATCTCAGAAGCTTCTGATATGCACTAAATGCAGAAATTTACTTTGCATGGTAGAAAAAACAAAATTAATATTTTAATTATAAGGAAATGAATGAAAATCATGCTATGTCACTAAAACTTTATCAAGAGATAATTAATAGCATTACACAAAATCATTTACATACCTTAGTTTCTTTTTAAAAAAACATCTATTTTCATTTGTGTTTCTGATTTCAATATTTTCATTGCAATAATCGTAAATTTCAGTCTTCTGCTTTATGGTAAGGACTGTTCTTAGACATTTTTTTTTCTTCTGAACAACAAAAAAAAAAAATTGTTTCGGATTTTGATGCTTGTAAACAGTTGCAGACTGATTTGCAGGGCAAAGAAGATAAACTTAAGACAGCAAACATCATGTGGGGTAAAAGAAGCATTATGACCCTGGGAAAAGGTGTTGCTCATTTATCATCTTAATTGACAGTTGGTACAGGGTAAAGAACACACGCATTTCTCTTTTGCCAAAAAGAACAGGGCGGAGTTGAGAAGAAGACAACACCCCAATTGACAAGACAGCCACTTGAATCTAAAGTAACCAAGCCCACCGCAGGCTCTCTTTGCTGATGCATCTCTATACGCAAATAAAGGACATGGTTAAGAGGTAAAGGATTGTGAAACATCCATCCATTAAGTCCTGATAAATAGAAATCAATTAACACTCCCAAAAAACTCAATAAATCCATGCTGTAATGATATCCTACTGATAAAGCTCTGTGACTTATACCTCTTCTTTTGACTCCTGTGCCACTCCACGAAAGCATGAGTTGTCCAGATGGACTCTCATTGTGGCATGTTTATGAAAGGAGCAGCTGACTTCTGCCCCAGGCAATGTCTGCCATTTTCTCTGCCAAAAGGTTAGTCACCATTGAATCATGGTCCTAAAAATTGGGAAGGCAATTAACTCACAGCTTGCAAGTGGTGATACATCAAGTATGTTTTGTGTTGGAAAAGGCAGGTTGGTGCAGTAATATATATTGGTGGTGGTGGATACCAAGGGTGTGACAGCATATCAAGGGATATTTTACATAGAGCATGTTTGTTTAGACCAAAGAGGTGGTGTTATGCTAGGTTGGAGGTAAATTGAAGGGCAGTACATCGAGGGTTGACTGTGCAACACTAGAAAAATCCTGAACTACAAAACATTACACAGGGGCAAAAAATGGGGAATGGATAAAATTACAGCAGAATTTTAGGCCATTTCCCGGACAACTACGAACCATGAATTCAGGCTTGCCAGTATATATTTTCAAAGCACCATTTACAATCAGTCTTGCGTTTAATGTATGAACATTCACTGAAGCCCGGTCATCACTGAATTCTTGTCCTAATAGAGAAAACCTTCTTTCCATATCAGCACCTCCACGTGAGATAGCCAAACAAGCTTTCTGTAATCTTATAATAGTGGGGTATTTAGGACCCCCAGAAACACTGTCCCAAAGGTTGAAGAAATGATGCAAGTAATGATCAACACTGAAGACACCCATGACAATCATTACTGATATTGGATTCACGCTAACTGGTAGAAATCACAGGTTCTTTTTCCAGTTGAAGTAGCTTCCATTCATAAGGCAGCTGGTCAATATGAACTACACAGCATGCAACAGCTTGGCCCAGTTTGATGTTACTACAGCTATGCTCTGATTTCCTTTATGTCTGAGACATTGAAAATACTGCAGGAATTGATTTGAATTTTCAATTGTCTTTCCTGAAGTACAAGAACTAACAATGTAGATTTTTAAGTACAAAACACACTTTGGTTACATAAAGAAAATTAGAAAACAGTAGCGTTTTCAATCCCACCGGGTTCTTGATCACCTGTAAACAGAAGGAGCGAGACTGGATGCCAGATTTTCATTTCCAAATTCTTGCTTCAGTTGTTGCCAAGTAAGTTACATTTGATGGATTATTTAATGCATAGATATGGTATCATTTAAAAATTACACTGTTATATCTGAGTATGACTCTACATTTTCTAATGCTTGTTTTCTAGGAAATGTAAAACGAAATAAGATAGAAAAATCAAAGAATAAATGGAAAACACAATGGCAAATACTTACAGCTAAAGCATAAAGCCTATATTTCATGGAAAATGGATCAACTCCAGTTAATTTGTGTTGATGAAAATCTTGAAGTTCTGGGTTACCATTAATACTATTATATTTCATGAATTGAACACTGTCCCCTTTTGACAGGGCGTTGCTGTTCACAGCACTGTCATCAATTAACTGTGTTTCATTTAAAAAGTGACTATCTTTTCTTTCTTCAAGCCTTGAATCAATGTCAGCATCATTTGCAATGGCAGAGCTATTCTGACTAGGAACACTATGGACATGTGAGTTAGCACTTAGTTCTAACCTATTTTCACATTGATTTAAGTCTGATGAAGGTATTTCACCATTGCTTAACTGTACACATTTTTCAGTTCTGTTGGAATTTTTTTCATTACGAATTTTGTGATTTGGGTTTGCAGTACTGTTTTTGGATGATTCACAGTCAAGTGGCAAGAGTTTTCTTCTTTGTGCTTCTAACACTGCTTTCCTTGGAACTTTAGCAAGATAATCAGTAGGATCAAATTTCTCAAACGGGAATCGCACAATTTTGTGAGACTTTACCCAACGTCCATTGAGCAACTGGAATCTTTTGAGATGAACAATCTGGAAAAAAAGGGTGCATTCAATCAATTTTATTATGTAAAAACAAACTAATAAATAAGTAAGAAACTATACTGAGTATAACCCAAATCTTTTTTACTCACCCAATGCCACTACAAGGCAGATAAAATAAACCATGGCATTTTTTTAATTTCAAGGTTCGAACTAACCCTGTTTCTCTAAGACCTGACGAATTTTTTAAGCTAAAACCATCAAGAGTTATTTTTTATGAGGAATAATACACTGGCGTGCAAAAATTAAGGACGAGACGTTTTTCGAAGGTAACGTCGTGCAGAAGTGCTCCACATCGACTCAAATCATACCATAAGATCCCCAAGATGTAAGAATATGGAACAAGTGAGCAAAACCGTCCAAACAAGGAATCCAAAGGATACAAAGGCACTTTATTGAAAAGGTAGCTTCGAGCACAACTGGACAGAAGACAGAAACGTCCATGTGACAGGCGGCTGCCAAGAAAAATTCAGTCTTTAGTAGGGGATATGATCACCCCAGACTGCGTTGCAGGATTTAAAACGTCTGTCCATGCTGAGGAAGAGGTTGTGAAGGAGCTGTTGAGGCATCGCGGCCCATTCCTCTTGTACTGCCAATCACAGCTGCGGAATCGTTGCTGGCGGCTGGTGACGAGCTGCCAAGCGTCTCCCGAGAAGGTCCCACACGTGTTCGATTGGATTTAGGTCCGGGGACCTTGCGGGCCAATCCATGCGTTGAATATCTTCCCTCTCCAACAGCTCTGCGATAGCCACTGTACGATGAGGTGTAGCGTTGTCGTCCATGAAGAGGAACTCAGGACCCACAGCATCTCTAAACAGACGCCCGTGAGGCAGGAGAAACTCGGTACAATAGCGGACACAAGTGACTGAACCTCCTTGGAAGATATGGAGGTCAGTACGGCTACCAAGCGTGATACCGCCCCAAACGAGAACTCCGCCACCTCCAAACGGGTCCCTTTCGATGATGTTGGAGGTGTGATTGCATGTTCCCTGCTCTCTCCAGATGTGTATACGTCCAGAATCGCTCATCAGACTAAATCGGCTCTCATCCGTAAAGAGAACTCGACCCCATTGCTGATGTGTCCAGTTCTTGTGTTCCTGGCACCACAGAAACCGCCGTCTCCGATGAGCAAGCGTTAATGGCACACACCATACTGGTCGCCATGCAAATAGACAGACCACCTTTGTGCATCCTCCTGGCCACGGTAAAACGTGATAGCGGATATCCAGTTGTCTGTTGCATGTGCCTTGCGATTTCTCCCACTGTCTGCAGTCTGTCTCTTTTCGCCTGTAGGACAATATACCGGTCATCCGCCGCTGTGGTTGCTCGTGGACGACCACTGCTAAACTCTCTGACAGCTGTTCCTGTCGTTTGAAATGCTCTCCAAGCTCGTGAAACGATGCTGTGAGCAATCCCGAACTCATCGGCCACACTAGTCACACTTCAACCTTCTTCCAACTTCCCAATGACGCGACCTCGGGTAAAGTCATCCAGATGTCGTCTACTGGATTGCCTGTTGGCCATATCACACGGTGGCAGCAACTCGACGTCGTTCAAACCGATGTACACCGTGCAATAGCTTTCACCGAATTACTGAGCGTACACCACCCGTGTGCTTTATACCCTTCGACACCCCCCCCATCATGCTGCCTATATTGCATGCCTTACCATACCGGACCCTAGTCTATCTCCTGAGTGGTCGTTCGGTCCGTTATGCCTGCTTGTTCCGCTGTTATGCTAATTTCTCCTCTTCGTCCTTAATTTTTGCACACCAGTGTAAAAGCTGAAGCACAAGTACTTTAATTCTTAATCTGTGCTTTTACAAATCATTAAAAAAAAAAAAAAATAGATTGTAAATTTCTAAAAGAAAAAAGCAAATTAGTCAAAAGCTACATAGAATTTCACTTACATATGATAAAAGTTTCTGTACAACGCAGATGAACAGGAGGACGAAATGTCAGACGTTTTATTTTAAAATTCTCAATTCTCATTTTACCAAAACAGTTTGTGAGGTCAAATTATAAAAAAAGTTATATGGATAATGCATGAATGTGTTTGTGTACAATATAATAGTACTAGGTGAAAGCCAGTCAATAATGATAGGGAAAAATAAGATTTGTAGAGTAATTTTTTAATAACCAGGTATTTCATTTTGTTTATGTCCAAATGTGAAAGTATGTTTCATGAACTAAACAATGAACATTACAACAATGAATTAAAAAAGAGTACTACATCATACAGCTGTTACATCACACGCTGACATAATTTGCAGTTTCCATTCATGGAATGCCTGCCTGAAAACATGAAAAGCTAAGCGGGACGTCACAAATATTGCTTTCTCAGTTGATGCTATGGTGACGACGTTACATAGTTATATTCGGGAAGCAGTTTCCATTACCTGAACAAAAATATGATAACTAAGCATGTCGCCAAAAAATATCCCTTTCTCAGTTGTTGCTTAAGATGTCACCTGCACGAAAACATGAAAAGCTAAGCGTGACGTCAAAAATATTTCTTTCTTGGTTGTAGCTATTGTGATGATGGCTTGTTGGTCATGTGCAAGCCGGCGGTGGCAGTGTTCATGTGTGGGGGACGTTTTCCTGGTATGACCTAGGACTGCTGGTACCACTGGATGGGTCCCTGAATGCCAATGGCTACCTGTCCATTCTTGCTGACCCCATGCATCCCTTCATGTTGGACATTTACCCTGGTGGTGATGGTGTCTACCAACAGGACTATGCACCCTGACATGTCACTAAGAGGGTGCACGACTGTTTTCAGGAACATGACAGCAATGTCTCTGTTCTCCCTTGGCCGGCAAAATCGTCCAAACTCAATCCCATAGAGAACTTGTGGGACTATTTGGATTGACAGGTTTGGCATGCTGACCCACAACCACATCATCTCCAAGACCTCCATGCTCTACTGCAGTCCGAATGGGCACGTGTACCTCAGGCAACCTTCCAGAGCCTCATTGCATTCATGTTACGCCATCTCACCACTGTTACCCAGCCCAAGGGTGGTTATTCCTATTATTAGGTAGGTGGTCATATTATTCTGATACGATCGAGTATATGATATACAGGGTGTCCAAGAATTATTGGACACATTACAAAATTATGAACAAAAAAAAAAAAAAAAACTATGAGCATTGTCTGTTTTTCTGTCACGTATTATTACTAACACGGTTTCTATATTTTTGTTTTGCAGAATTGTTATTCCCAGAATCCGATAGATGGCGCTAGGTGTGGCCTGATGAGAAATGTGCAATCAGTAGTCATGTCATCCGTACAGCAGGTGGTGATGTGTGAGTTAGGGCTTGCGGAATTAAAGTCTGTCATTAAAGTTAAAAGACGGTACCCGTTTAGAGTATGGTTGTAGTACTCCGTCAACGAATTCAATTAAGCGGAGGATGAAACAGTTTAAAGAAACTGGCAATGTGGAACATCGTGGAGGTTGGTTGGTTGATTTTAATGGCGCAAGGGCCATGGTTGGCCAAAGAGCGCCAAACAAAAGACATAAAAAAAGAGAACAAAATCAATAAAACACGTACACAAGGTTAAAAACAGAATGAAGCAGTAAAAATGAAAGATGGAAATGAATACGGTAAAAACTAGATGAGGTTAAAAAAGTCAATTTCCTTAAAAAAAGGAGAACACTGCGGTCAGGTCGCAGTCCTCACCAATGAGAGTCTGCAGCGTAGCTGCTCCTTACAGGGTTCGTACACTTTGGGGGGGGAAGGGGGGATTTCAAGGACTTTCCAGGCTTTTTCCAGGACATATACAAAAAATTCAAGGACGATTACTACGCTTTACAGTATCATGTTCAAATTACCTTTTAAAAATAATTTCAGTTTTAAGTAATAAAAATGATGAAAGATGCAAATGGATGAGTGAGCTTTATGCAAATGGATGAAGTTTATCAAGCACAAGATCATAAAGAACGGATTCTGTTCTTATGCCCTGACCTTTGAATTCAATTTGGACCATTTTCTACAAGGGTAGGTTTCTCCTCCCTGATAACATACCAAAACTTCTTTGCAATCAAACAGATTTTATGTGAGTTAACATTCCTAAGCTTGGAGAACAAAATACTGCTCTTATGTCTTGGCCTTTGAATTTAATTTCGACCATTTTCAATAGGGTAGGTTCCCAGGTTGTACCCAACGGCATACTAAAATTTCGCCGAAATTCAACCGCTTTCATGGAAACTATCGTACGGACAAACTCAAAGCATAAACGTTTCTGCAACCTATAGTTCGAAAGGGTTAGTAATTTCGAAAATAAAAACATAACGAACAGCGCGAAAACTAGCTCATAAATAGAATATTTGAAACTACAGTATGCACTCTTAATTATTAGGGATTAGAGGGGAAGGGAATGGAACTGTCCAAAGTTAGCATGTTTTCGTTGCGCTAAGCGCTTAAGTACTGCTGAATTCCGTCAGACCCAACCTACCCCCAATGGTCAAATGATTGAAATGTGCTGATGTTCATGGAATGAAATGGTTGATCAGCTATGATGACCGCATAACAGTTCCGAAGAACGGGGGGGGGGGTTAAGTCTATGCAACATTTTACATCACTCCAGTATGTATCTTGTCATCATCAACAATCGCAATGCAACTACCACTTACAATCGCGGATATCGGCAACCGAAAATCTGTCATATCACTAAGTGATACAAACACACAGGTATCCTGTTACAATGTATTGTAATTGGAAAAAAAAAAAGATGTGGAAAAAAGAAACTTTCAGAAATTAAGATCATCGTCAAGCCACGGCGTTTCAAAACTCAGTTTTTCCTTTATAATGTTTAAAAACATGTTTTTGCTTTTTTACCTGTAGTGTATAATAAAAAAACTGTTGATTTTTTTTTTTATGGAATCAGATGTCCGTATGTCTGATTGTCTTGTCTGAGTTCACACGTTAGCTACTGTGTAAAGTAGACCTATTTTTCAGATCAAAAATATGTGGTTTTGTATATATTCACAGTATAAGCCATTCCTTATTCCCACAGAATTGAATTCAGCAGATGCAAAATGAAGAAGAACATCAAGACACGCCCACACCATGTTTCTGATTGTCTGTTGTTTATATTCAAGAAATGCAAATATGGATCAATGGTGAATGCAGCAACTATGATTTTTATTTATTACCAAGAAAAAAAAAGCTGTAAAGCTGAAACGGATATCCCCCCCCCCTCCACAAAAACATTCTGATTAAGATCAAACAGCAGGAGCACATGTCCACGCACAACCTTTGGAATGTCCTGATGGAACAGCTTCTTTTCATCTGGCACATCACCATAAATCACCACCTGCAGCTCATTGAACTGTCAAGTTGCACCCTTCCTCCTTCACCCTAACTATAGGAGATAATGTAAGAAAAAAAAAAAGCTCCCCAATTTTTGCCAAAATGACCAAATTTACGTCATGATGTTGCAATTTACTAAAATACATTTATCTGCTGAATTTCGCCTAAATCCATTAAACTTTTTAATTATAGATGATTTTTTTTTATTAAAACAGTAACTCAGACATCCGAATAAAAATGTATGTTTGTAATTCAAATAAAAGTCCATATCATCACAGAAAAAAAAAATTAAGGATCACTCTTTAAATAAACCATGGCATCTAAAAAATAATTTACTTGCTTTTCCCGTAATTTAGAATTAGTTTCTTTTTTTTCAATCCGATTAAACAAGAAAGATTTTTTTTTTTTGCATCTGCTAAAGTTTCTAACGGAATTTGGCGAAATTTGCACTAGAACTTTATTGTGATGTATCTTAACCACTGTAAAAAATTTACTGTGTTATTTTCAAAATTTGGGAAAATGGATTTCTGAAAATTTTCTCCTAGTCCCTTTGAGCAGTGGAAGTGATAAACAGGCGTTTGCTTTCTTCCCAACCAAGGGCTTTGGATCAGCGCTCCCAGCTGTCAATCAACCGTTGCTATGGTAACACCCTTTCTGCTCCAGGCGTACTTTGTCCAAAGAGGCACACATACTTGCCAATAATAAAAATTTCCAATGCTAACTTTTAAAGTTTTAAACCGATTCAATTGGAATTTTGGGAGTAAGCTTCTGTAATCCAATTATAGTGAATGTAAAAATTTCAGCCACTTTCATAAAAAATTCGCAAAGATAGTTTTCTTATTTTTTATCATAAGTAGCGGAAGTCTCTTGAAAGGAGGGCTGGAATGCACATAAACAAGAGCAGATGAATGTGTTGTTTAGGCATACTCCCAGGGTTCGTACACTTTTGGGGGAAAAAAATTCAAGGACTTTCCAGGCCTTTTCCAGGACATATACAAAAAATTCCAGGATGATTATTACGCTTTACAGTATCATGTTCAAATTACTTTTTAAAAGTAATTTCAGTTTCAAGTAATAAAAATGATGAAAGATGCAAATGGATGAGTGAGCTTTATGCAAATGGATCAAGTTTATCAAGCACAAGATCATAAAGAACGGATTCTGTTCTTATGCCCTGACCTTTGAATTCAATTTGGACCATTTTCTACAAGGGTATGTTTCTCCTCCCTGATAACATACCAAAACTTCGTTGCAATCAAACAGATTTTATGTGAGTTAACATTCCTAAGCTTGGAGAATGAATACTGCTCTTATGTCTTGCCCTTTGAATTTAATTTCGACCATTTCAAAAATAGGGTACGTTCCCAGGTTGTATCCAACGGCATACAAAAATTTCGCCGAAATCCAACTGCTTTCGTGCGAATTATGGTACGGACAAACCCAAAGCATAAACGTTTCTGCAACCTATAGTTCGAAAGGGTTAGTAATTTCAAAAAAAAAAAAAAAAAAAAAAAAAAAAAACAGCGCGAAAACTAGCTCATAAATAGAATATTTGAAACTACAGTATGCACTCTTAATTATTAGGGATTAGAGGGGAAGGGAATGGAACTGTCCAAAGTTAGCATGTTTTCGTTGCGCTAAGCGCTTAAAGTACTGCTGAATTCCGTCAGACCCAACCTACCCCCAATGGTCAAATGATTGAAATGTGCTGATGTTCATGGAATGAAATGGTTGATCAGCTATGATGACCGCATAACAGTTCGGAAGAAGGGGGGGGGGGTTAAGTCTATGCAACATTTTACATCACTCCAGTATGTATCTTGTCATCATCAACAATCGCAATGCAACTACCACTTACGATTGCGGATATCGGCAACCGAAAATCTGCCATATCACTAAGTGATACAACACACAGGTATCCTGTTACAATGTATTGTAATTGAAAGAAAAAAGGATGTGGAAAAAAGAAACTTTCAGAAATTAAGATCATCGTCAAGCCATGGCGTTTCAAAAATCTGTTTTCCTTTAAAATGTTTAAAAGCATGTTTTTGCTTTTTTACCTGTAGTGTATAATAAAAATACTGCTGATTTTTTTTTATGGAATCAGATGTCCGTATGTCTGATTGTCTTGTCCGAGTTCACACGTTAGCTACTGTGTAAAGTAAGACCTTTTTTTTTTCAGATCAAAATATGTAGTTTTGTATATATTCACAGTATAAGTCATTCCTTATTCCCACAGAACTGAATTCAGCAGATGCAAAATGAAGAACATCAAGACCCACCCAACACCATGTTTCTGATTGTCTGCTATTTATATTCAAGAAATGCAAATATGGATGGTGAATGCAGCAACTATGATTTTTATTTATTACCAAGAAAAAAAAAAAAAGTTGTGAAAGCTGCAAAGCTGAAATGGATATTTCTTCCCCTTCATGCACAAAAACATTCCGCTTAAGATCAAACAGCAGGAGCACGTCTCCACGCACAACCTTTGGAATGTCCTAATGGAACGGCTTCTTTTCATTTGGCACATCGCCATAAATCACCACCCGCAGCTTACTGAACTGTCAAGTTGCACCCTTCCTCCTTCACCCTAACTATAGGAGAAAATGTAAACAAAAAAAACAACAAAGCTCCCCGATTTTCGCCAAAATGACCAAATCTTCATCCTAACTATAGGAGAAAATGTAAACAAAAACAAAAAAAGCTCCCTGATTTTCGCCAAAATGATCAAATTTACGTCATGATGTTGCAATTTACTAAAATATGTTTATCTGCTGAATTTCGCCTAAACCCAAAGAAAACTTTTTAATTATAGACGATTTTTTTTATTAAAACAGTAACTCAGACGTCTGAACAAAAATGTATGTTTGTAATTCAAATAGAGTCCATATCATCACAGAAAAATTTTTTAAGGATCACTCTGTTTAAATAAACACCATGGCATCAAAAAAAATAATTCACTTGCTTTCCCTTTATTTAGAATTACTGTTTCTTTTTTTTTTAATCTGATTATGCAACGGATTTTATTTATTTATTTATTTTTTTTTTTATTTTTGCGTCTGCTAAAGTTTCTAACGGAATTTGGCAACATTTGCACTAGAACTTTATTGTGATGTATATTAATCACTGTAAAAATTTTACTGTGTTCAAAATTCGGGAAAATGGATTTCTGAAAATTTTCTCCTTGTCCCATTGAGCAGTGGAAGTGATAAACAGGTGTTTGCTTTCTTCCCAACCAAGGGCTTTGGATCAGCACTTCCAGCTGTCAATCAACCGTTGCTATGGTAACACCCTTTCTGCTGGAGGCTCAACTCTGTCCAAAGAGGCATTCATACTTGTGCATAATAAAAATTTCCAATTCTAACTTTTTAAGTTTTAAACCGATTCAATTGGAATTTTGGGAGTAAGCTTCTATAATCCAATTATAGTGAATGTAAAAATTTCAGCCACTTTTGTGAAAAATTCGCAAAGATAGTTTTCTTATTTTTTATCATAAGTAGCGGAAGTCTGAGGGGAGGGCTGGCAATGCACATAAACAAGGACCAGATGAATGTGTTGTTCAGGCATACTCCTCACTGGTGGATGCCGGCTGACTTGGTACATATGCGACCCCCCTCCCCCACCACCTGCAAATGCTAAATGTCTCTTCTTTCCCCTTCCGTTCTCAGAGTTGTTGGACGGACATCAAGCTCCCCTTCCTAACAGAGCTACTAGAAATCATCCAATTTTATTGCACTGGAAGTAGTGCTCTTTTTTTTTTCTTTTTCCCCCAGCCAAATTAGGATTTGGTACACGTCTGAAACATTCTTTGAGAACAGAGGAGAGGAACTTTAAAAAATGAAGGGGTAACAGTAACACGATTTCCTAAAAGGGCATTTTTTTAAGCAATAATTTCAAATTTCAAGGCTTTTCAAGACAGCATTAAAAAAACACCGTTTTTCCAGGATATTCCAGGCCTTGAAAACGTAATCATGATTTTGCCAGGACTTTCCAGGTTTTCAAGCACGCGTGCTCACCCTGTCCTTAGTCCAACAAATGAGAATGAAAAGAACGAAAACGATGATCACAAAAACGAACACAAGTACACAAAACATGAAGGACAGTGAGACGATAGTGGCACGCCTCACACATCAGGGCACTGTCGCCACACAGCAAAAAGCGGTGAGTAAAACGACAGTGCCCAATGCAGAGACGCACAAGAACAACTTCCTCACGATGGTTCTTCCGCAAACTAGACTTCCATAATCCGATCTGTGGTTTGATGGCATGAAGTTTATTGCTGCCCTGCTGAGGACACAGGGACTGCCACTCATCCAAAACAATTTTCCGGATCAAAGGGCGAAAATCTCGGAAAGACAGTGGCAGCCAAGCTGGTGACATGGAGGAAACAGACCTGGCAGAGAGATCTGCCAGCTCGTTACCCCGGATCCCAACATGGCCAGGAACCCAACACCTTCCAAAGTTCCAAGAAGACGATGGACATCACGGATGACCGGTGAGTCCGTGTCCTCTGGAGAAGATAGGACTTGTATGACGGACTGGGAATCGGAGCAAATCATAGCGCGACGATGTGATCGAGACTGTACGTGGTACAAAGCGAGGTGTACCGCACGCATCTCTGCCGAAAAGACTGTGGATTCAGGCGGAAGCCTCTCAGCATGGGAGGCATTGCCACACATGAAAGCGGATCCAACAACCTCACCGGATTTCGACCCGTCAGTAAATACAGCCACGAAATCCGGGAAGAGAGACTGTTTCTCGGCAAAGAGCTGCTGGTACACCAGAGCAGGAGTGGAAGATTTTGGCCACACACAAAGGGAAAGGTCAGCCGTTACTTGAACCAGCTGCCAAGGCGGTTGATTGTAGAACCGGGTCAAACCAATCCTTGACAAGTCTAAACCAGCATCGCGCACTAAGTTTGACAACCGAATCCCAAACGTCGGAACACAGGAAGGCCGGTGTGAGAATAGGCGAACACATTGCGGTTGGAAAATGAAACCATGCAGTGGATGATCAGGAAGAAGACTTCAACTTGGTGAAGAATTGAAGAGACAGCTGCTTACGTCGGATGCACAACGGCGGTTCATGGGCCTCGGCATACAGGCTATGCACGGGAGAGGTACGGAAAGCACCAGTGCATAGCCGCAGAGCCTGGTGATGGACAGGATCCAGAGGCCATAACACGGAAGGACGTGTGGAACCATACATTATGCATCCGAAGTCTAACTTTGACCGAATCAGGGAATGGTAAATGCGAAGCATTGAGCACCTGTCAGCCCCAACCAAGATGTTCGAGAGAGGACCTTCAAGATACTCAATGACTTCGTGCACGACACCTTCAAAGACTGGATGTGAGGTCGGAAGGTGAGTGTTCGGTCAAAAGTTAGCCCAAGGAACTTGGCTTCTGACACCACAGGAATGGTGGTACCATCCAGACGGAGACTGGGGTCTGGGAGAAGGCCCCGTTTGCGGCAAAAATGCACACAAACGGTCTTCTGGGTCGAGAAGCCAAATCCATTGTGGGAGGCCCAGGTAGAGATCTTATTAATGGCCGACTGCAGCTGCCGCTCAATAGTGCGCATGTTGACAGATGCGCAAGAGATCTGCAGATCATCCACGTACATGGTGCCACGGACCATCGGAGGAAGTAGGGTGAAAAGATAATTAACATGAAGGATGAACAATGTCACAGAAAGAATGGAGCCTTGAGGGACACCCTGCTCTTGTGGGTATAACGCAGAGAGGGTCGATCCAACGCGCACATGGAACATCCGGTTCTGGAGAAATCCGGCAATGAAGGTTGGCAAATTTCCCCACAATCCGCAGTCATGCAGATCACGGAGAATGCCGTATCTCCAGGTTCGATCGTAGGCTTTTTCCATGTCGAAGAACACGGAGACCAAGTGCTGACGCCGGACAAACGCCTCCCTGACAGATGTCTCAAGGCGAAGATGATGATCTGAGGTGGATCAGAATTTCCGAAATCCACTCTGATGAGGAGAAAGAAGGTGACATGATTCCAAATAAAAAACTAAACGAAAATTGATGATGCGCTCTAGAACTTTGCAGAGGCAGCTCGTCACAGCAATTGGTCGGTAGTTCAACGGGTTAGCGGGATCTTTACCAGGTTTGAGAACAGGAACGACAATGGCAGTGCGCCAAGATTCGGGAAAGTCGCGCTCATGCCAGATCCTGTTAAACAGGACCAGCAGACATTCAAGAGAGGACGGAGAAAAGTGCTTCAGCATTTCATAATGGATGTTATCCGGTCCGACAGATGTTCGGCCGGACCGATTCAGGGTAATCTTCAGTTCGACGGCAGTCAGCGGGCTGTTATAATCGGTAGCGGAAAACAGTCCAAAGGAAACCTTGGACCGTTCAAGCCGCGGCTGTACCTGCCGGAACGAAGCAGCGTAATTGCGGCTGCTGGACACCAAAGAAAATGCGGCGCCAAGACAGTCAGCAATACCCTGAGCGTCAGCAACCATTCCTCCACCACTCTCAAGAATGGAGATTTCCCCAGAAGGGTACTTACCCCGAATCTTGCGGATTCTGTCCCAAACGATCTTAGAGCTCGTAGTGGTGTTAATCCCAGATACGTATCGTATCCAAGATTCCCGTTGGCTACGATGACGTACCAAACGCGCGTAAGATTTGGCTCTCTTGAAAGCAAGTAGGTTCGCGTCGGTGGGGTACCGACGAAACCTACCCCAAGCCCGATGTTGGGCCTGACGAGCTGCCTTGCAAGTGGAATTCCACCAAGGTCGCGGGCAACATGGAAGTTTAGTCGACGTCCTGGGGATGGTAGGTTCTGCCGCTTGCACAATACAATCCGTTACCGCCGCAACAGTTTCATCGAGCGTACCCGAGGTCACCATGTCTGGAGTAATGGTTGCTGAAGCCGTGAATGAGTCCCACTTGGCTCGATCGATAGCCCATCTAGCAGGGCGAGTAGGATGACGGTACCCATCACCTGCTAGACGGAGAAAGATGGGGAAAGTGATCACTGCCAAGGGGATCATCAGACACGCTCCAGGACCAGTCAGGATATAATGATGGCGAACTCAAGGACAGATCAATGGCTGAGTACGAGCGGGTGGGTTCATGAAAATAAGTGACTGCCCTGGTGTTGTGGAGACAGAGGGACGTGTTGGAGAGAAGGGACTCAACAACACGGCCCCTGGAGTCTCGAGTGGTAGAACCCCACAACGGATTGTGTGCATTGAAATCTCCTAAGATGAAGAAAGGAGGCGGCAGCTGGTCAACTATATCTTCCAGATCCGAAAGGCTTACAGCTTCATCTGGTGGTATGAAGATGGAACACACTGTGAACAGTGTGTTCACAGATAGTCTCACTGCCACTGCCTGCAAAGTCGTCTGAAGGGCAACTGCAGTGACAGGAATACCATGAGTAACAACAACGGCCACTCCTCCGCAGGCGATAACGCTGTCCAGGTGATCTTTGCGGAAAAGGGAATATCTCCGCAGCGAAGGAGTGTCCGTCGTGCGAAGCTTTGTCTCCTGAAGACACACGCACACAGGTATGTGCAAAGACAGTAAGCCTTTTAAAATCATCAATGCGTGAACGCAGACCACAGCAATTCCACTGAATGAGCGTGGCCATAATGAAAAAAATGAAATGAAAGAATGAAGACAGACGACTAGAAAGTCTCCATGTCGTCCGTCACCTCCAATCCATCGGCAGTGTCTGGAGGTCCGTCACCTCCAATCCATCGGCAGTGTCAGGGCTGTGTTTACCCCGTGTTGAGAGGTGGTTTTTGCCTGCTCTGTTTCGAGGAGGAGAAGCTGGGTTTCACCTTTTCCGGCTTCTTCTTTGCAGTGCCCTGAACCTGGGTCCCTGAGATGGCCGAAGATGTTTTCGGCGTAGAAGGTTTAGGCGACGATGTAGATGTCGCCTTGGATGCAATGAGGCGAGACTTCAGTGCTTCCAAGCCCAGCAGCGACGATGTCCTTAAAATCATAAGGACACCGCGCCGGGATGGTCACCGCGCCGGGATGGTCTGTACCGCAACAGTAGCCTTCTGCACCACAACCGAGGCATAGGAGCGCTGGCCGGGTGGAAGAGGAGCTATCCGCCGCCTGGCCTCAGGGTAAGACAGATGTTCAGTGGTCTTCAGGCGTTGGATAGCCTGCTCCTCGATCCACTTGGGACACTGCTTAGAAGACGCAGAGTGGGAGCCCTCACAATTCACACAGTGATCCGACTCAGCGGAGCAGTCCGCCAAAGAGTGTTCAGTTGAACCACAGCGCACACACGTTGCTACATTACGGCAAGACTGCTGGGAGTGACCGTAATGCTGGCACTTGAAACATCTCAAGGTACGTATGGCCGAACATCTAGACGCAAGTACCCCGCCTTGATGGAAGTTGGCAGGGTAGGTGAGTCAAAGGTCAGGACGATGTTCCGGGAAAGAATAGATTTCCCATCCCGCCTGAAAAGAATACGCCGAACCCCAGTGACATGTTGGTCTCAGAGTTCTTCCAACAACTCCTCTTCACTGCACTCTAGCAGGTCGTGGGAGTTAATGACACCGCGAGAGGAATTGAGGTACCCATGGGGCGAGATCTGTACAGGAATGTCCAGCAGAACGGTCGTCTCCAGCAAGGTGGCACTGTGACGTGGATGAGATGTCTCCACAAGAAGATCCCCTGACGGGAGCTTCTTAACACTCTTTGGAGAGCCCGCAAATGGCCTGAAGAGCCTTATTAATCCAGAAAGGACTCTTCGAACTGAGAGACTGAGCAGGATCGGCTCTAGGGATAGTCAGCGGATATAGCAAGTTGGTAGGGCATACACATGCTCGGCGTGCATCCAGACTTTCCCGTGCCCGGAGAACACCCCTTTGGCATGCCCACCCTACCCCCAAACTCACCCAGCCGAACAGAACAACAAGCCACTAGAAGTCTGGATGCCACTCGGCCACAGACTTCCTGACTAGGAGTGGGTTAGCTCCCAGCCTCCCGTTTAGGGTGAAGCAGAGGGCAAAGAGGAGTTTGGCATCTGGAGACACTACAACCCGGCCCCCAGATACCTCAGCCTCCAGCATCCCCGTTTCCACCTGTACGGGTCACCGCACACGGCAAACGTGCAGGTAGGTCTAAGCTAACCAGCTCCGGAAAAAACAAAAAATGTAACACAAAAGAGAAAAGACAGGGAAGGGAACGAGGAACAAAACCCGGAGCTGGCGCCTTATCACAACCTCAGCAGCCTACAACTGAGGCGGGTACATGTCAATAAATAAACTAAGGACGAAAAAGCAAAATGAAAAGAGAAAATCGGCTCGGGCCGTGGGGACGCCATCCCCCATCAGCTGGACAAGAGAAACCGTCACAAGGTTAGCTCGGGCCGTGGGGGCGGCGCTCCCCAAATAACTGGAAAACCAGTTATCCCCGTGCAGGGATATCGTGGAGGAACCGGTAGGCCTAGCGTCAGCGGTGAGACGGTTGACCAAGTTAATGCAAGTTTCCAACGAAGCCCCAGGAAATCCGTTCGTAAAGCAAGCAGCAAACTGTGCATTCCGAAATAGACAGTTCACGATATCTTGCACAAGAAATTAAAGTTTCATGCTTATAAAATTCAAATAGTGCAAAAGATGCATGTAAATGATCTCACTATGTGATACGATTTCGCTGTGGATATGCTGAATTGAGTGAAAAACGACGAAAACTTTCTCAGTACTGTAATTTTTAGTGATGAATCCACATTTCATGTATCAGGTATTGTGAATCGTCACAACTGTAGGATATGGGGCAGTGAACCGCCTCATACTGCTATTGAACTGGAACGTGATTCTCCAAAAGTTAATGTGTGGTGCGCCCTATCAAAAAGAGAAGTGATTGGCCCTTTCTTCTTCTGCGAAAAAACCATAAATGGTGACATTTACTTGGATATGCTAGAAAATTTTGCTATACCCCAAATCAAACGATATGACATTGTTTTCCAACAAGACGGCACACCTCCGCATTGGACAACGTGTGTATGTAAGTGCCTAAATGAGCATTTCCCCAACAGATAGATTGGGCGTGGTGGTCCCATTCCGCAGCCTCCTCACTCTCCAGAGCTAACTTCATTGGATTATTTCATGTGGGGTTATGTGAAGGATCGTGTCTATCAGACGCCTTGTACTGATTTGCAGGAACTGAAGCAGCGCATCACAGCTGCTATTAATTCCCTAAAACTCCTCAGATGCTTGCAAATACATGGCATGAAATCTAGTATTGCTTGGACGTACTACCAGCAACCAAGGGATATCGCATTAAAATTTATTACCTTGTGTAGTTACATTGTAAGTTAGTACAGTCAGTTTCTTTCTATCTGTTTAATGTTTTGTCTTATATAATTTTGTAAGGTGTCCAATAATTCTCGGACACCCTATATATGTGTGTGTGTGTGTGTGTGTGTGTGTGGATGTAAGGTCAGGTGATGCATAACATCACAGCCTCTCCTTGACAAATGTCAACCCCGCCTTCTCGTGGTGCATCCTGTTCCCACCAAAGTGGCTCTGACGACCGCCAATAGCGGTATAACTATACCATCGGAATTAGAGGAAATACTATCCCACACTCACTAACCCGCTTGGCCAGCGTGGTGAGTTATGGCCAAACCCCTCCAAAATGATTCCACAACTTAAATCTTGGCCCTCAGTCTCCGGCAACTGGAATGTACCTGGCCAAGGCAGCGGCCAGTGTGACTTGAAGGCAGAGGGTGCTAAGAACCCCCGGAGGACCGGACTAGGCTGCCATCTGATGCTGACCTTGGCTATGTATAATGGACGCTCCCTATCTTCTGATTCAAGGCTTCTTGAATTGGAAGAGGAACTACAAAGAATCAAGTGGGACATCGTCGGGCTAAATGAGGTAAGGAGAAGATCTCATTGAACTGAAAAGTGGACATCTCTTCTACTATCGTGAGACAAATACTGGCAGAACTAGTGGTGTTGGATTTATAATAAACAAGAAACTGAAGGATAAAGTTGTAGAAGTTGAAAGTTCCTCTGACAGAGCTGCAAGACTCGTTATCCAACTCTCGAGAAGATACCAGGCTCAGATTATTCAAACTTATGCACCCACCACAAGTCATCCTGAAGAAGAAATGAAGAATTTTATGAGGAAATTCGTTATCTAAATAATAAAGGTAAGCAGCACTTGAAGATAATTATGGGAGATTTCAATGCAAAAATAGGGCAACGGCAACAGAATGAAACTTCAGTAGGTAAATTCGGTCACGGCAACAGAAACCAGCATGGAAATACTCTCGTTGAGTTTAAAGAGGCAGAAGGGTTTTTCATCTTGAACTCCTTTTTCAAGAAAAAGCCGCACAGGATATGGACATGGAGACATCCAAATGGGACAACAACTGAAATTGATTTTATTATGTGTAACAAAAAATTCGTCATAGAAGACAGCAGTGTGCTAAACAAGTTCAACACAGGTAGTGACATTAGATTGGTGAGATGTAAGATGCACTTCAACACTAAACTTGAACGTGGCAAGCTCATAAGACAAACAAAATGTATTGACATAACCAACCTTGAAAAACACCATAATACTTTCAAGTTGGAACTGAAGAACAGGTTCTCTGCTTTAGAAGGCCTAACATCAGAAGAAGTGGATATTTCTGAAGTTAACAGAAAAGTAACCAAAGCTCTTATGGAAACAGCAACAAAATTAGCTGGGTCTAAAAACAAGTTGCATGTGAACAAATTATCAGGAAAAACCAAAATGTTGATGCAAAAAGAAGAAAGATGAGGACAACTAAAGATGTGACTTCCAAAGTGGAATATATAGAGCTATGCAAGACAGTACGAAAAATATCACTGAAGACGTAAGGAAATTGAACTGTGAACTAGTGAGGAAAGCAATTGAAATCAACCAAAGCCTAAAGATAGCAAAGGGACATCTCAGTAAGGGAAGAAAACAGATTATGGCACTGAGAAAAGAAGATGGTTCTGTAACAAGAAATAGAGGCGAAATTTTGACAAGAGTGAAAGATTTCTACTCCAAATTATATGAAAGGGATGATACATGTACTCCAGACATCAAGAGAGGTACCAGTACTAGAGTTCTTCCAGTCCTCCCAGCAGAAGTTGCACATGCAATCAAGAACATAAAGCGGGGAAAAGCTCCAGGAGAAGATGGAATTACTGTAGACATCATACAAAAAGCAAGTGGAGAAATCGAAACAGTACTCGCCCAAATTTTCACTCGATGCCTTAATGCAGGGAAGATTCCTGAGGATTGGAACAATGCTACAATGATCCTGCTACATAAAAAAGGTGACATTGGGGATCTCAGGAACTACAGACCTATCAGCCTCTTATCAGTGGTTTATAAAATCTTCACTAAAGTTCTTTCACACCGTTTGAAGGTAACACTGGACATGGCTCAACGGAGAGAACAAGCTGGATTCAGGAGTGGCTACAGCACAATAGATCATATCCATGTACTGAGAGAACTAATTGAAAGAGCGAGGGAATATGAACTTCCATTGTGCATGGCTTTTATCGATTATGAAAAAGCCTTTGATGCGGTGAAACCATCAGCAGTTACAATGGCTCTGAAATCCTGCGGTATTGAAGATGCATACATTAATATTATTAATAACATCTATGAAAATGCAAGTGCAACGATTCGGCTGTTTGAAAATACAACACACATAAAAATTGGAAAAGGAGTGAGACAAGGTGACACCATATCTCCGAAGCTCTTTAATGCCACATTGGAAAATGTCTTTCAATCACTGAACTGGAAAAACAAAGGGATAAAGATTAATGGAGATTATCTAACCCACCTTCGTTTTGCTGATGACATAGTAATTTTTGCAACTACCTCATCAGAGCTGCAGAGTATGATCCAGGAAATTGCTGACAAGAGTAAAGAAGTGGGATTAAAAATGAACTTTCAGAAGACAAAAGTGATGTTCAATGCTTTTACAAGAAATGAAGATTTATCGATTGATGGAGAAAAGCTGGAGATAATAGACATGTAGGTTTATCTTGGACAGCAGATATCAAGTGTGGGTCACATTGATGAAGAAATTAATCGCGGTACAAAACTTGCCTGGAGAGCTTTTGGAAGAAACAGCATAATTTTCAAGAGCAATATGCCATTATGTCTTAAAAGAAAAGTGTTTGATCAATGCATCTTTCCAGTGCTTACGTATGGTGCAGAGACGTGGACCCTTAACTAAAAGAGACATACAAAGGCTTCAGGCAACTCAAAGTCACATGGAGAGGTGCATGCTTGGTGTATCCAGGAAATATAAGAAGAGGAACTATTGGGTCCGAAAAATGACAAGAGTAGAAGACATCATGATCAGAGTTAAATCCCTGAAATGGCAATGGGCTGGGCATACTGCCAGAAGGACAGACCATCGATGGACAGCCGAAATTTTAGATTGGATTCCAAGGGATATAGGAAAAGACCCAGAAGACCACATGGGAGATGGGTGGATGAAATTCGAAAGTATGCGGGAGTGACATGGAGGAGACTGGCACAAGACAGACCGTTGTGGAGGAAACTTGGGGAGACCTTCGTCCAGCAGTAGATTGATAATGGTTGATGATGATGATATATATTATGGTTTTATATACACCAATGAGCCATTACATTAAGACCACCTACTTAATAAGCTATAGGACCTCCTTTAGCACACAAAACAGCAGCCACTCGGCGAGGCATTGATTTAATGAGGTGGCTGTAGGTATCCTGGGGTATCTGGTACCATAATTGTCAACAGCAGGTCCTCCAGTTCCCATACATTTTGGGGTGATGGTGATTTAGTGTGATCTCGCTTTTCCAAGTAGAGCCACAAAAGTTTGATTGGGTTCATGTCAGGTGAGTTTGGAGGCCAGGGCATAAACAGAAAGTCACCAGTATGTTCCTCGAACCACTCCTTGACGATTCTGGTAGTGTGGCATGGTGCATTATCCTGTTCATCATGGCCATCACCAGCAGGGAACACAGTTGCCATGAATGGGTGAACTTGGGCCACAACGATGTTCAGATACCTGACAGCTGTCAGGGATTGTGCTATTGGGATAATGGGGCCTAAAGTGTCCCAAGAAAGCATCGCCCACAGCATAACACCACCGCTGCCAGCCTCTTTCCGCCCAACAGTGCATTCAGGTGCCATAGCCTCCATTGGTAATCAGTGTATCCGCGCTCAGCCATCTGCGTGATGCACCAGGAACCTTGATTCGTCACACAAGGCCACTTTCTTCCAATTATCCACGGTCCAATCTCAACGATCTTGGGCCCATTTCATGCGTTGTTGGCAATGACGTGCAGTGAGCATGAGGGACCCGGCTGGGTCTTCGCTTACGCAGGCCCAAGTGCAGAAGGCTGCGATGAACTGTGTGCTGAGATACATTGCCCTGATCACCACTGTTGTAGCTGCGGGTGATTCATCGCACTGTGGTCCTGCGGTCACTGTGAACAATGCATAACAGTCTCAGCTGCCCTCTGGCATCAATGAGCTACAGACGACACATGGCTGGATGACGGCTTATCATTTGGCCATCTGTGCACCACTTTCGATACGTACTCACTACAGCGGCATGTGAACAACCCACCAGCAACGCCATTTACGAGGCGTGTCATCACAATTTGTCCTTTATCAAACTCCGATAAATCAGCAGCTTTTCTCATTCAGACCCCAAACATTCTACTAACCGAAAGCGGATTCTAGGGCTGTATATACAGGATGCATAGGGGAGACCCTTTAGCCTGGAATAACTTGTGAACGGAGAGAGAGGTGCAGTTATGCAAGTGAGATAACGGTATAGTAAAGCGACTACGCTCGATCAAATGCAACCAATAGCAGCGCCCCTAGCGGCGAAATGCAGAAGTTAGCCATTGCAAATCAAAACCTAAAAGAGATAGAGCAAAATTTCCAATTACAAAGTTGTAGAGCATCAATTCATCAGTACAAAACAACATTTGTTTCACATGGATAAGATAAATTGTCGCCTGAATACCCTCCATAGTTATTCGCAGAGTTTCGCATTAATCACGTTTTTTTTTCTTGGTGTGCAGATTTTTATGACAATGAGTGTATATGGGCTGCCTACCAAAAAATTATTTTTTTTTAGTGAAACTGAGTTTATTCCATACTTACATATCATTAAGCTATTCTCTGGGGTTCAAAGGTTATCACCTCAAAGCAAGATCTAGGAAAATAAAAGGTACTGATGGTGCTAAATTTTACTTACTATTGATTGTTTCAAACATCTTCATCTACAGCAATCTTGGAACACAGCTTGAGTTTCACTGCCATACAACGACTCATGTCTTTTTTGCAGTATCCTGGCTTCACTGCTGTACATCAGAGTAGGAACAATTACACTTCCACACACAGCCATCCTGAACCTTTTGAGAACCCATTATTCCTGTGAAGTCCTCCTAAAGCAGCTAAGACTTTCAAAGAAGAATTCACTCGCCTACTAATTTCGCCGTTATGTCTCTTCTGCAGTATCCCAGTTTCACCGCTGTATATATCAGAGTACGAACAATTACACTTTCATACGCAGCCATTCTGGACCTTTGAGACCCCATCATTCCTGTGAAATCCTCCTAAAGCAGCTATGACTTTCATAGAAGAATTCACTCGTCCACTAATTTCATTATCTAATTGGTTTTCTCTGTCAAACATGTTTCCTAAATACACAAATTCATTCACCTGGTTTATCTCCATGCTATTTAGACTGATCATGCACTCAGTGGTAACAGTTCCTTGCTCAAAAACTGTAACTCTGATTTTTCCCTTATTTATTCTCAGTTTGAATTTCATACAAACTTCACTTGTCCTCGGCAATATACACTGCAACTCACCTTTGCTCTCTGCCAACAGGACGTTTATCAGTGTACACCTACCTGCACACATGAGAATTTCCAAGACATAAACCAGTACTGTTGATTTTGGAATCACATGAATACATTGTGCCATTACAAAACCTTGTCTTACACTTGCACCAATAGAAAAACAATTCAATAAAACACCATTTACACATACACACACTCTACTGCCAGCATACATAGCTTTCACGCATTTAAGCAGATTCACAGTTACACCATAATTATTCAAGATCTTTTACAGAAGCACACTGTTTGCTCGGTCATAAGCTTTCTCCAAATCTACAAAGGCAGCAAAAAGTTTCTTACTGACAGATACTTTTCTATCACTATACATAATGCAAAAACTAGGTTAGTGCAACCCTTACAATATACAAACCACTCTGAACACATTTCAAGTGATCTGAATTCAAATACGGCTGCATTTTTCCCACTGTAAACCCTGTTTCCTGTTAAAATTATTTCAAGGGATTCACATTCAAATAAAACCATAATAATTCTGCCAAGAGAAATTACAAGTTTGTTTACTTTGGGTCAGTTTTTTACTTCAAGAGATATTTGTAACACCCCTGTAATCTTGCTGTAGACCATTTCTGAACCCTGTATTTCCGCAACATTCTTTTACAAACGCTGGGAATTATTTACAATTGATTCTACTGAACATAATATTCTGGTTTCTACATTTGTTTTTCTTTTGCATTTTACTTATATTAGCTTGAGACAAAGTACTGAATAACAACACTAAGGAACAGGAAAATTGATCTTTGATTTCTAAGGCTATACTTGGACTTTGTACATCGTTTAGCTCATTATGTTTACTCAGATTATGTTATATATGGCAACTTTCCCAGTCAGATGGCTTAATGACTTCAGAGAATCAATTTGGGATGTCTATATCACGTCAGTGTTGTTTGTCATCACAGTGTCACACTGACGACAAATGGAATAGCAATAGAGGAGCCCTGAATTTATTCATATAATGAAAAGCACAGTTGTCCACAGAGAGTGATTGAGAATGCCAGCGAACTGCTGCATGAAATGCACCTGCAACATCAGGGGAGAAGACATTAATAGTGTGAAGCAAAGCTTTTCCATCTTGTGGGTTTCAGGTTTGTAAATACCGTAATTTTTGGGCTAAGAGCCGCGGCTCTTACGTTACTAAAAGTGAAATTTTTCGGGTGTGCGGCCCTTATGCCGAATTTGTTTTCGATAAGACTGTTTCTTCCCTCCCTTTTTTTTTTCTTTTTCCCATGCAGATGCTTAGTAAATTTTTTCAAACCACGTCTTTTTTTTTTTTCACAAACTCGACTGTGATCAAGTTTCCCTCCCTTTCTACTCATACGTTAGACACGATAACTCCGCTGTCCTGATGTTGGTTTAGAAGGGAAAGTGGGGGAGGACAGGAATGCCCGACTCAAATGCCCTTTGTATGGAGGAATGGGGGATGGAAGGGGACATAAGCACACAGACGAGTAGCGTGACGTCCAAGGCTTCTGTGGATATCGCGCCTAGCGTATCTCTTTCGTTGGCTGCAGCATACATCATGCAGGAAGGTGCGATGATTTTCAGTGGGGTGGGGTGGGGAAACCGGTTTGATGGGCACTTTCCTGAACAAAAGCTTAAGAACATGAATAATGCAAAAGCCTGCCCCAGGATGATTCCATTAGAAGAGACCTATTCCAAACAATACTGGCGGGACGGAAAGACAAATTCTGTTCACTCTTCTTGGTTCCTCTGGCATGCGATACAGGTGTTTCTTGGCTCGTGCTCCTGAGTTTTGCTTCGATTTTAATTCTTTTTTTTTTTTTTTTATTGACTGACGATAGTGGAAGTTGAAGGCTTAGGCTGGAAAAGAAAAAAAGAAGGGATTCATATAAAAGCGGAGCTCAACGCGAAGGCTCAGTGCGCAGTAAATGAAAGTAGGTCAAACCACTTGAAAGAGAGCGGCACTGCTGTTATGGAAGTGTTGGCGGCCAGATCCGCGAACACGTGCGAGGCAGCTGGTAAAGAAAAAAAAAAGCATAACATAGAAGGAACATATTATTAAAGAAAACATTAATCGAAAGCATTACAAGCGATAATTTATAAATTAATTACTTCTAAGACGGATTCTATTGCGGTGAACAGAGAACCATCCTGTAGCAGACATCCACATTGAATGGAATTTAGACAATTGTGCGGTTTTACGAGCAATGCGATATTCTAACGACAGTCTTAAAATTAACCATGATTTATATTGATTACATAAATGGTTTTGAGCATTTAATAAAGGCAAACAAATATCATTAACATGATTAATAAAAAATGTATAAATAAAAATTTTTTGCCAGTATGAAAAAATAAGTGCATAAAGCAGATCGACACTGAATTACAGATTAGCCTTTGAAGTATACATATAATCACGCTGGGTGTGAGTTAATTCATGAAAATAAGGAAGATAATTTAGTTTTCTGAGCAGCACCACGACTTCACAGGTGCGGCCCTTACGGCAACTTTTGCTTCCAAGATTGCAAAATTTTTAACCTGCGGCCCTTACGCCGATGCGGCTCTTAGTCCGAAAATTACGGTAATTTCAATTTTCCACCAGCTTCTTTTGAATTTTATACATTCAATCACCTTAGCTTAGATCTTTTAAATTTTTAATTTCTGTCTGAATTCATTGAATTTTAACTTTTCATTGTTTTAAGCCTGATCGAATTTTCAACTTTTAACATAACCATTTTAAAGAAGATTTTTATTGCACTGACAGTTGTCCGAATTTATAAGTATCGAAGTTTGGCTTATAATCAATTCATTTCAATTCCTTTATTGATCTTGCTGTTACATAATAAAGTAATAATTCAAAATGGTTGCATATAAGCCAAAATATAACAGCAGGGAAGATCAAGGAAAAAGGCTTCGCATGATAACAAGAATGAAGCATCAAGGCATTTTTCAAGAACCTTTGGTAAGCCTAACTTATTCTTTAGACCACTTATGAAGTTTTGATATCTACAATACATGGCACTGCACCACAAAAACTTTGTCATTTTATCCCATAAACTGAAGATGAGCTGAACAGAAAAAAGGGTAAGTATAAAACTCATACTGCAAGCCTCAATGAATAATGCCATGTATTTGAGCATAACATGATTAGACCTAAGTACAATTCTACTTAATGTAAAATTAAAACTAATCTTTTAAAGTTCCACTTACTTTTGCCTAAACATGCATTTTTAGGTTGCTGAATTAAAAACAGAAAACAATGTTCACATGAAACAACAGAATTTCAGAAACCAAAAGGCATAATGACATACTATGGAATATAAATTATAATTATATTCTCTTCTTCTGTTTCCAACAAAACTTATTTTTATCTGAGAATATAATACATTACAAATTTTCATTTTCTATAACATTTCAGACATTTCTTGTGTTCTTATTTAGTCATTTAATATGAATCCCTTCTTACATACATCAGTTTTTCTGGTCAAACGCATTTCTTGCTTATTAACCAAATAAATAAATCCACAGCTTTTCCAGCAACAAGCATGATCTATCAAGCATGTTACTTGAATTTTTACCTTTACTAAAGTCTTTGATACCTACATATCATAAAATAAAAGTCCATGCTTGCTCACATGACAAAAAAATTTCACCTGCAGCTATGAAAGGTAATTTGCATATGGATAAACAGATTAATAACCTAATTTTATCAAGTTTTCATATTGTTTACTATTGCTTTTACAAAGCAACTTGTTTCATTCATACAAGAGGATCTGTAGATTTTTGTTTTGTTTTACATACAATCGTAGTGTCCTCTTCCATGATAACAAGCATTATGCAGTGTTGCATGACCTTGATGGGCTGAAGTTGAGAATTCTATAACAATCGTTCCACAAAAAATGAAACAATGAAGTATTACAAACTTTCTTGCTGGGCTAGGAGTTAGAATTCTTGCAACTTACAAACCTTAAAAAGTGTCATGAACACTAAAAGCTTATTATTAAAAACAGGGGAAGTCAGGTGCTTCTCCAAACTCTTTCACTTTCTAGATCACAACAGTGTCTATGTTTTGTCACAGATGACAATGTGACACCAAAAGGAGTCACCTTTCTCATGATACTAATTCAAAAGGCAGGATGACTTCCTGCTCTGGAAGTTGTTTAGGAACTAGCTTCCACAAACTTTAATGAAGTCTGTAGTGAATGAATTTATAGAGAAAATCATGACTAATCTGCATAAACTATATCAAAGTCACCCTCCTATTCTCAATACACAATATGCAGACTTGTTCAATTCGCTTCCATAGTCCATATGGATGTCTCCAATTTTCTTCACCAAGAACACTTGTCAGCCATTTTTGCACAAATCAAGTGCACTCATGCATGCTTTGCTGCAGCAAAACAATATCCTTCAAAAAATGTTTTCACCTCTCATATCTTCAACCCATAAAAAAAGCAAATTACTACGTGTTATTCTTTAGTGAATGTGGCAATCAAAGTAACAAAGTTGACCCCACCAGTGGTGAATAGGTTCAGTGGTTATGATTGGACACATTTTTATTATTTTATATGCTGTTTTTAACCAAACACTGAAAAAAAAAATGTACATACCAATATAGGTGGTAGCCTCCAAATTTGTAGCTTTTTAGATGCAAGCTGATGTGCTTTACATTTCGAGCAATAATACTTTTCTGCTTCTCCAAGTTCTTCTTCTTTGGTGAATGCTTCAAGGCAGTCATGCAAATTTATCGGTTCAACCTGCTGTCGTCTGGTAATTTCTACACTCTCGTGTTCAGAAAATACCTGCAGGAAATTAGACAGATATAGGTTAATGGTTACATATTAGCATTAACACTTTCACTACCACATGATGCCAAACAGCGTCATGATCGTGGTTTAATATTTCCATTTTTAAAACCTTCGGCTCTAGAAGATAGTTATCTATTTTGTCACTGGCACTGAGAATGAGTCTCCAACTGCATAAAAATGACCATGGTTTTGGGGTAGCAGATTTTTTTCCACATTGCTTAGGGAAGGGAAAATAAGAAGACTCCTCATAGACAAAACACAGCATTTGCCTTTCACTGCAATGTTTATTTTCCTTGGGATATCACTGGTTTTGTGGTGAAGGATACTATCAATAAATAAATGTTTGAGTGGCAATAAAAAGCATTTGCTACTTAAGAATTTATATGTAACAGGGTGACCTATTGAGGCTAAAGGGATTTCAAGGAAACCCATATTTGACTTCAATACCTGGTTTTGTGGAAACAATGGACAAATCTGGATGCACCCTCACCAGACTCCCCTCAACCAAAGTTCCTCGGTGGGCACAACCTGCCATGGAAATAGATGATCTCGAGAATTTGTCATCGAGTACAGAAACATATTCCTTTAAGTAGCTGTAGTACGAAAAGCAGTGAAAATGAAAATTGCAACATTCTTTCTCATACTCCCCCTTTAACAGATTTTGACCACACATTGGTCTGATGTTCGCAATGTCATGAGAAGAATTCCATTTACTGGTGTACCAGGACTGAAAATTAATATGACAGGTATTGAGCCAATCGATTTTTTCCATCTTTTTGCAACTGAAGAATTTTACAATCTATTAGGGAAAGCAATGTATATGCTGTTGATGCGTTTATCTCTGGAGTTACTGAAGGTTATAATTACGAATATCAATTATGGATACAATTTACTTCCGATATTGGAAAGCCAAGCCCCACGTGCGGTAAGTGTTCATCGAACTTAACCAACTAAAAGTGAAGTTCAAAAATGCAAAAAATTATGGATACATTTTTTGTATTTTAGAACAGCTGAATCATACAAAACTATGAGATGCAAACACACCGTTAGGTTGATCCAAATGCATAAAAGCTCATCCATCATGACACCACAAGGCATCACGGGAGATTTACCCTATTTTCTTGCCAGCAGGCTTGCACTAAAAATAGCACAGCGGCAGCAAACGTGTTAACTGAGGTTTGTTTAAAGATAGTGATTTGACTAGATGCTTCACTCACAAACAAGTACCAGTTAGACATTCCACAGAAACAAGGTAGTTTATTTTCTATCTTATAATCAATATATCTGTTTTTAAGTTACTGTGTCAGGAAGGTCTAAATATGTGTACATACACTACCCTCCTAAAAGTATTCAGACATAAGTGTTGTGGAGTAGAATAGACATTCATTTCAAAAATCAATATCCAGAGGGTCCACTCCTGGACTAAACAACAGCCTTCTAGGAATAGTCTAGAATAGGTGAAATTGTGATACTTTGCCTCCCTTGATCAAGTGACCAAGCTGATTCAAAGGTATTAAATGGGATTCAGATCAAGGCTTTGGCATGGCAGAAAAATTAAGAGCCAAAATTTTCCACAAACCTTAAATCACATGCCTCTGCAGCACAAGCAGAAACACTATTGTGCTGAAACGTGCACGATCCTGCCTGAAAGAACTAAGTGCAGGTAGCACAAAAATTAATTACACTGGCACTGAAGGACTCTGAATATAGGAGCTCCACACCATAACACATCCTTTTCCAGCTTTACTGTTAAAGCTATGCACTTAGGTAGATGTTTATGGACATTCTTTAAAACTGAATTCAAACTTATGTTTAGCATAATTAGTTACTTTTTAAAAGCACCTTTCTTTCACTGTTTGAGAGTCCAAGAATGATCTACAATATAACACAGTGAACATCATTCATTGATGAAATACTACTGCATGTCGAAGGTTCAAATGGCTAGCAGTAGAAAATTGTGAAGACATGTTGCTCAGATAACAATCAAACTTCTCTGGAAAATAGGCAAATTCTTTACCATAAGATATACACTACCGTTTGTGAAAATCGCAACACCAAGAAAGAATTGCACTATTCAAATGAAATTTATATCACATATTCCTCATGTTACAGGAGATAACTGATTACATTTGTAGAGCTATACAAGATTTTTTACTTCAAAACTCAGTATCATGTGAATCCACCTCGATCAACAAACAGCCTCTACATGGCGGGGCATTGAATGGAAGAAGTTTTTGATATCGTCCTGGGGAATAGCTGGCCAGGCTACTTCTATGCAAGACCAGAGTTCATTTGTGGTGACCGGAGGGGACGTTTGACAGGCCAGTTGCTTAGCTACCATGTCCCAGACATGTTTGAACAGGGACATATCCGGCGAACATGCAGGCCAAAGAAGAAGAGGTATCTGCAGCACATGGATGAGGTCTCGGACATTTTGTGCCACATGTGGCAGAGCATTGTCCTGTTGGAATATAGCACCAGCACAACTCTGAAGGCAGGGTATACATACACACATACATATCACAAAGCTGTTTTCTGGGATTCAGAGGTTAGCTCCACAAAGAAACAAATTACCAGATAATTTTTTACTGATTATTTACTTACTGTTGCCGTATCAAACTTCTCCATTTACAGTGATCTTGACATACAACTCGAGCTTCACTGATATCCATCACACTATTACACAAGATCTTCTATACTTTATACTCTTGATCTTTTTCTCATGCAGGCACTCCTGAATCTGATCCTCTCATGACTTCCCTGGCCTTCCTCTGCCTTTCCTCAATGCCACTTGGGCTAAATGAAATTTCTTAGTAAGCATCTCATCACTCATTCTTTCAACCTGCCCAAACCACAGAGGCATATTAGTCTCCACCTTGCAAACGACATTTTGCTTCATATTACACAACAGCAACACATCTTCATTCCTCAAATGATCAGAACGAGTCTTGCCACAAACCCCCCATAAGTAACGCATTTCTCCAGCACACAAATGACTCCTATGTTTTTTCTGTAGCACCCATGTTTCACTGCCATACATCAGAGTAGGAACAATCACACTTTCATACACAGCCATGCAGGACTCTCTTGAGGACCCATCATTCCTGTGAAAATCTCCCAAGGCAGCTATGACTTTCAATGAAGAATTCACTCTCCTACTAATTTCACCATCCAATTTGTTCTCCCTGTCAAACATGCTTCCTAAATACACAAACTCACTCACCTGGTCAATATTTGTGCCATTTAGATTTATATTACATTTAGTACTTACTACCAGTTCCTCGCTCAAAAACCATAACTTTGGTTTTTTCCCTTATTTATACTCAGTTTGAATTTCATGCAAACTTCGTACATCGGGGACAACATACTCTGCAACTCACTTTTATTCTTTTACTCTCTGCCAACAGGACAGTGTCATCAGAATACAGCAATCTACACACACGGATATCGCCAAGACATAAACCAGTATTATCTATTTTGGCATCACGCATGCATGCATCCATAAATATATTAAATAGCCATGGCAACATTACACAACCTTGCCTGACTCCTGCATCAACAGAAAACCATTTGGATAAAACACCATTCACTCTTACACAAGCTCTACTGCCAGCATACATGGATTTTACACTATTAAGTAGATTCCCAGTAACACCATATTCATTCAATACCTTCCACAGAAGTGTCCTATTTACTCGGTCATAAGCTTTCTCTAAATCTATGAAGGCAGCAAAAACTTTCTTACCAACAGCCAGATACTTTTCAATCATTATGCGCAATGCAAAAATTCGGTTAGTGCAGCCTTTACCAGGCATGAAACCACTCTGAACATCTTACACTTTCTCTGATGTAAGGCCCTGTACTTTTTCAATAATGACCTTACCAAACACTTTCCCTGGCACACGCAGTAGGCTAATACCAAGATAGTCCTTGCAGTCAGTCTGATCACCTTTTCCCCTATACAAGGGAACAATGATAGCATCCTTCCAATCATGAGGGACCATTCCTAGCTCCCAGCACAACTGGCAAATTTCAGTTAACCAGTCAATTACAGAGTCACCACTATATTTCAACATCTCTGCAGTTATGCCATCAACTTCCGGAGCCTTACCACTCTGAAAAGATTTTACAGCTTTACACACCACCTCTCTAGAGATCCCTCCTGTGTTTCCATCCTTCACTGTGACATAGTCTGCTTTTGCCTCAGAATCACATTTGCTTTCTTGATCTAATAACTCACAGGTATTCACTCCATCTGTCACTTAACTCACTGGCCTCACATATCATTTCCCCCAACCCTATTCTTCACACAACTTACAACTTAAGTTTCCCCCATTTTTTCTGAGTCTCGTGTACTTCCAGAAAGTCTTTCTATCTTTCCAAAAAGCCAACTCATGCCTTTCCACCTTCTCCTTCCTATCTTTGGCCTTACTCTGGCAAATCAGCTTAACTGCTTCATGCTTCTTACAGCAGTATTCATCCACAGAAACTCTACCTTGCAACATCCCCAAATAGGCAACCTTCTTTCTCTTTACTGCCTCTTCAATCTCACTATTCCACCAAGCATCACCTCTATTGTAGTGCCACAGACCTCTTCAGCAACAGTGACAACACCGTTCTTAAAACATTCCCACTTCTACATCCCTCTCACCAGACTTCAGTTCCTTCAGTCATTCTCTGATTAAGTCAGAATAACGCTGATGATCTTCAGGGAGCCTTTCAACCTTTATTCTTTCCACCCTAGGCCTTTTCCTATTCCCTTTCCTCCAACCAACATTCAGTTTCACTCTTGACACTACCAAGTAATGATCAGAGCCAACATCTGCACCTCTCATCACACACGTGTCAACAACTAAATGTTTCAGACACTGATCGTAGACAACAAAATCTATCACACTCTTTTTGACCAAGAGTATGATTTTCCCAACTATATGTATTGATGTACTTGTGGTTGAAAAATGTATTAGATACACACAAACCATTCTCAATGCAGAGTTCAATTAATCTTTCACCATTATCATTCACACAAGGATCATTAAACTTACCCAGAACATTGTCAGAAATTGCATTCTGCACACCTACTCTAGTATTGAAATCCCCTGCTATTATAACTTTTTCTTTAGCACCAAACTGGCTCAAAACAGCTTTTAGCTCATTCTAGAAATCTTCCTTCTTATCAGAAGGTTCCGAGTCACAAGGAGCATACACTACAACAATTACAATTCTCTGAAGTTTCACTTTCAAACGAATCCAGAGAATTCTCTCACTTATGCAACTATAGTGAATCAAGTTGTTCTTCATCTTTTCACTTAAAATCACACCTACACCAGCCTGTCCTCTCATATTATCCAATACTCCAGACCACACACTCACCGTGCCATTCACTTCTTCTATCCCAATTTCCTTCTTTTTGGTTTCATTTACACACAGCACATCCAATTTATACTTGTTCATTTCTTCAATCTCCTCATTCATCTTTCCATTTATACCTCTAGTATTCCATACACCAATCTTACACTCACTCAGCTGTGATCTTTTTCTCAAGCACCTTTTAGAAATTCCAGGTCTATTCCATGGTGGACCATCCTTCTCAAGTGTGGTAGGTCCACCATATCCCACACTAGAGTCCAGATATTTATTTCTTTGAGTCTTTTTTAATCAGGTAAGTACATCAGTGTGGGGGATTAGCCCACAGCTAATGGTTCCAGTTGGTCATTCAACCTAAGGATTCTTGAACAAAACCCAGTGAGTTGGGGTCTTTTTGCCAATGTCACACAGAATTAGCTGGCACCTCTCCAAGATTCACAGATACTGAAGTACAAGATTCACAGAGGCCCTTGTTGCTGTTCTGTATACCATTTCCCACGGAGCACCCTGAGGAGGCAAACCCATCCCTCACTAAGACCGCCTGCCGGGGTATTGCCTCTGCCTCCAAAACATCTGACGTAGCACGCTGCCGAGGGCTCCCTTAATTTGTATCAGGCGAGATTGTGAATTAAACTCAATGGCATTCAAAGCCATGACACTTGGTATTGGGCCGGTACGATGCTGCAAAATGCACCCTGTAAGGTGCCATTCATCACGGTATCTTCGAACAAGTATGCGACTATATATCATGGTGCATCAAGTTGAATCGTGACTTATCAGGAAACACAATCTGTTGCCAATCAGCACACCTATGTCTGTGTTTGAGACCCCATTGCAGCCTGAGGCGTCTGTGATTGAGAGTCAAAGGAATGCACAGCAATGGGCTGCTAGTGACCAGTCCTCTGTTAGACAATGTCAAACTGTGCTGGAGGACAAAGCCAATCTGTGGCAGTACTCTACTGCTGCGCTAACACCACGGATGTTGCTGTGCGATTGGTCACTGCCATGCAGTAGAGTAGTCAGTCATCCTGCGCAGTCATGCGATTTATTTCCTGGATTTCTCTGTGTTCGAGCTGTATCTGTCTACTGATGTCATGTTTGCATCACTGTACTGGCGTTTCATCCCATACGAGTGGCGATTTCACGATAGGAAAATCCAGCTTCTCTCATCTTAACAAGCTTTTCTCGCTCAAAGTCCATCAGGTGTTCATAATGTGACCTCATTCGGTGACAAAGCAGAGTGAGATACAAGAAACACCTTTTTGACTCAATGTTGGCTGGCTCTTCACTGATTGCAACATCTCATTTGAGCCAGCTCTTTATACCCAAAACTGGACATTTCAGAGGGTGCAGCTCCAAAACTGCAGGAACATTTTCACTGACATTTTAATCATTTGCATGTCCCAAACTGTAGTACATATCCTGTAAGTTTCAAGTTAATACCAGCAGTCCTTCATGGTGTTGCAATTTTTACAAACAGTAATGTATCTTTTAACTTAGTATCTACAAGCTTTCACTGTACCTTTTCTTTTTCTACATAGAACTCATTTGCAGTAACCTATTCCCTTAGAGAAGAGGTCTCAGCACCTTTTGCAAGGAAGTGTTTTCTTCAGTCATGTACAAATTTTAACTGCTATTCTGTGTATGACAACATTATAGCAGTGAGTGTGTGAGTGAGGCTGACAGATCTCTTATGGCTGTAGCCAACATTTTGGCTATTTCTGAAGTGCATGTGTATCTATCTTAGGGCTACTTCAGTAGCCACTTTACAAGTGTGTGGTTGTAGAATATTGAACATCAAGACTATTTATGCTTTTTACCCTTAAAATTCTGTTGTCATGTTAAAGAGTCATGTTAAAATTTTGTGTAACCATTTATGTTTAAAATACCAGAGTAGCCATGGAATCCTTCATTAATGTCAGAAATACTTGCTAATTCTTCCCTCTTATTTCAGCATAACTGACAACCTAACAAAACTGAACCTGCACTGGTCTAAGTTGATGGTTTATGCCAAAAATTCATGACAGAGAAATGAGTGCTTATACAAAGTGCTGCTGATACAAGACCACAAACATCAAATATGTTCATATGGGAAAACAACGGAACGGGCAGATTCCTGTGTCCAGTGCTGAAGTAGCCATTAATTCCAAATGCAGGAACAGAAGGCCAGTTGCCATGTGAATGAAGAAAGCAATTAATATATGTGGTATTTAAAGATTGTCTCCTGCACAAGGTGATCGCGCACAGACTTGTATTTTACATGATGCTAAAGAGACTGTTACATTTATAATGACTGATATTCAACAAAAATTATAGACACGAAAAACATGGAATACATTTACATATAAATACACTGCTGTTTGTTGAAAATGCAACACCAAGAAAAATGAGCACGATTGGACTGAAACTTGCGGGATAGGTAGGTCACATTAAGAGGTGCAAATGATTACAACTGCAGCACACATGCAAATGATTTGTGCCAGCCATGCCCTCATAGCTGTTGTGCAGGAGGTATAAAAGCAGGATGCACAGGGCAAGTAGCCACAGTCAATTCGCAGGAACTGTGACAGTAAGATAGTGGTAGTAACAGAGTGTGCCCCACCACAGCAGCAGATGAGATAAGTAAGTACAGCTGACAGACTTTGAGCAACGCCAATGTATTGGACTGTAGGAAGGCGGATTTTTTTTTTTTTTCCATGATATCCGCTCGTGTTGGACAGAACATGAGCACAGTGATGCAAATATAGTATCAGTGGGATGAGGAAGGTCTGACACACTGACATAAGGTGTCTGGAGCCCAGCAACAGCCAAATGAACATATGGGAAGACTGTCATCATCACCATATGGTGTTGGTGGACAGAACAACCATGTCACTAGGATTACCATAATTGTGGAAGTTTGTATCACATCAAGGGTAGTCTGCAAGCTCTGTCCAATGCCTTTTACTTCAGACAGGCCTCGCCATTCGCTGTCCATTGCTTCAACTTCCTTTGACCTTAAACCGCAGTCATCAGGTGGCTGCAATGGGGCCAAGAATGGAGGCACTGGCGTGAAGAATGGCAGCACACAGGTTTTTTTTTTCTTTGATGAGTCACTGTTCAACCTCATGACCCATAATGGACATATCCTTGTACAGTGACACTGTGGTGAACAACTGCTGGAGGCATGCATTATGCATCATCATACGAGTCTGACACAGAGCATTTTGATGTGGGGTGCTGTTAGGTTCCACTCATGTTCCCACCTCCTAAGTATTGCAGGAACCATGACCAACCAGCAGTACATTATGGAAGCTGTGGAGGCAAAAGTGCTGCCATATCTGCAGATTGTCCCTGGCACCATCATTTAACAGGACAATACATAAATCACATGTGGTGCAGAATGTCTTACAGATCCTGGATGCCCGATATGTGCCACTTTTTCCTTGGCCAGTGCATTTGACTGATTTGTCACCCATTGAACAAGCATGGGATATGGTCGCTCAATGCCTAGCTAGTCAGGCTCCACTGCCACTTACCCAAGATCAACTTTGGGTACGAATCATGACAGCCTGATATGACCTTCCTCTATGTGACACATCCAGAATCTTTTCCAGTCGACGCCACCTTGTGTAAGAGCCATTATCTCTACTTGTGGTGAGTACACACAAGGTACCTAGTATTGTGTGTTCCACATCACTTACAAGTCTGTACTTCCGATTACAAGTATTATAAGTAATGTACCCTATAAATCCATATATAGTGAACATGATTTATGTACTGAAGTACAGACTTTCAAAGCCAACATGAAAACCACATACAACCATGGACAAAAAAGAAAGTAAATACAGCAGCACCTCTCTCAATAAAGAACACCCATGGGACTGGTCATTTTGTCTCTTAAATAGAGGTGTCCCTTATTGGGAGGTCACGAACGAAATACACCTAATGAAATAGTATTAGATACATACAAATATGTACTAGACATTTTGATTTAATAAGGAATATAAGTTTTATAGGTAAATAGCAGGTAAAAACATGATAAAATATAAAATACATATGTATAAAACAGAAATACAGTACATGTATAAAAGTAATGGTACCTACCTGTACACAAAACACTGGAAAGTATGTGTAGTACATATTTATTTGAAATAATCCGACAAAAGGGTTTATTTTGAAGCTTTCAATTTACAGGCATTTTTCTCTGCATGAATATTAAGTTTACTAATTAAATAGAGTCATTCACTGTTACCAATATTTCAAAAGAACTTATGCAACTGTCTGGAACATTTTAACGCTTCCTTAAAGTTTATGATATCACAGCTTTCCTCCTCCTCTTCTTCGTCACTTTCGGGATCCTTGAAGTACTTTTCTGTTATGCCTTCATTATCAACTACAGGAATAAGAGCTCTGATGTCTTCATTACACAGCTGTTCATTGATTGCAATATATTCCTCTATTACAACATTACTGCCATGGTCTTTGCCAAGTTCACACAATTTGTCTTTTCTTCAGTTCACTTACACTGGAAATTGAAATAGTGAAGCCAGCCTTTTTAAAAGACTGTTTAAAACAACTTAAATGTATAGATTTAACAGGCATAGTTACCACTCCATTGCTTTCAATACATTGACAGACTTGGCAAGCTGTTTGCTGTTTTCACAAGAACTTTGAGAAAGAAACAGTTTTCTATATGCGATCTTGAAGTTTCTGATGATGCATTGGTCTACAGGCTGCAATACTGATGTTGTATTAGGTGAAAAGAACACCAATTTCAAAGAGATATTTTAGTTTTAAATTTCTGGCTACTGAGTGGAACAATCTCTTTAAAGAAATATTCAGTTTGTATAAGTGTCCCTTATTTGGAGGTAAATACAGTAAAACTTCCAAATAGCGGACATCGAAGGGAAAGAAAAACTGTCCGTTATTTAGAAATGTCTGCTATTGGGAAAATCGTGCTTTTTGACAGTATACATGTACTATGTTTATAATGTAAAAGCAGTGTAAAAGATAAGTAAATATAACTATGTAAATGCAATACATAAAAGCAAACCTGTACTAACCTTTATTAAAAAATATCCTTCAAAACCTAAGAAGCAAAATAATCAAATATTGTTGTTTGTCTATTACATTTTTGTGAAATTTTGTCTTCTAAATAAATTTCTAGCCAGCCGCCTGAAGCTTTGAATTCTGTGATTCCTAACTCATTTGCAATTTATAAAGCCTTTTGACGAATTAAAGTCAAAGAAATGTTGTTGGCTCTAGCGTGGCAAAACCATTCATAGGCAAGAGTGTCCACAGCTAAACCATCAGTTGTAGGGAAAGCTCTCTGAATTTTCTGGTTGCCATTACAATCTTGCCAAGACTTCAAAGATTCCACTCACTTGCGTTTTTCTAATGCCCAGTTTATCTTCTAAAACACACACACAATCTTTCCTTTTCACTCAACTCCACTATTTCAACTTTTTCTTTTACAGTCAAGCACTTATGTTTGTGCGACATTTTAAAATACGATGTTTGAGAAATCTTTGCTTCACAGCTTGCTTGATGAGAAAAACCTAAATGATTGTTGCAAACAAATGTGATTTCTAGTAATCTGGACTTGAAATTGATCCCTGTGACCTTGACCTTACCAAACAACAAAAGGAGAGTCCCTCCCACCCACACCTGAATTGTGTTTGCATGTGTTCCAATCCGATTACCTTCCTTGAATTAGCCGGCATTGGACGCTGGTGCCTATTTCTGAGGGTTCACCCCATTGGGAGCACCTGAACAGCTAGAAGGCAATTTCTCCTGGTACATCTGACCAGGAAAAATTGCCTTCTAGCAGGGGGAGTGTCAGACATTCTGGCAAGCATGAATGGTAATCCTTTTTCTACCAATTTCAGCAGCTTACCCGGGGTACATAGCACTTAGCACCTTAAAATTTACTAGGCCTCAGGAACAATACGGTTAAGATAGAGAATGAGGATGGGTAAAATAAGAAAAAGGAAAGATTTTGCAAGTTTGGGTGAATCACACCCTTAAAAATTCCTAGAATCGAAAGCAAACTGCCTATTATATTGTTCTTTAAGTGTGTCCATGTCCATTATTTAGAATATCTGCTATTGAGAAGTGAATGCCCCATAAGAAGCCATGCATTTCTGCAGGGTAATAAAAAATTGTCCGTTATAGAGAAATGTCCGCTATTAAGAAGTGTCCGTTAATGGAAGTTTCACTGTACATTAGGAACCCTGTACCAAGAGACTGGGACAAGGATAATTGTCCCTTAAATAGAGATATCCCTTATTCAGAGGTAGCACTGTATCAAGAACCTAACATCTGACACTGCAGGAAATTCAAGAATGCATCTTCAAGAACATACGGAAAGATTTGTGCATGTACAAAATAATGTGACACAAACTTCAGGGTGATGATTGCAGACAGGTACTATGGTTCCTTTTTGAAAACCATAAAAAAAAAAAAAAACTAAATGACAGGAAGTGTAAGAGGAGGTATGTTAGAGATTTTCAAGCATTCAAAGTCTCTGGTGGAACCGCCTTTGAGAATGGCACATACAGCACTCACACAAACGGCATGGGGGGGGCACCCCCCCAAACCAGTAATAACAAGAACCATGAAGAACACATAATCTGTCTTCACTATCATCTCACAACTGTGTACCTGTATGGCATTCAGGTATGTGTTCAGCACAGACCACATAGTTGGAAAAGAGAAAAATCAACTCTACAACAAACTTTTCCATTTCTCCTATCCATTGCAAGATTTTCTGCCTCTACCACATTGCTTCCTCAATTACTAATGACTGACTACAAGCTTCAATCCACCTTCTTCTAGGTCTAACTCTTGGTCTGCAGCCTGGTATCACAGAATTTAATATCTGTTTAGGCAATCCTTCTTCCCCAATTCGAAATTTGTTTTTCATGCTAACATACAATCATTTATGACTGCTTTCAATATTATGAGCAGGGACGGTATAACACTCTTGCACCCCATTTTAAAAAACAACAGAAGAAAACAAACCTGCCAAGTATCCTAATTTAACACACAGAATCAGTTGAAGGACTGATAGATATTTAAGAACGAGTGGTATGTTAAATTTTGCAGGCCTTTTCATCAATGACAGTTCATTTATCTACCCTGGGAAAACCCACCACCAAAAATTATGAAGTTTGACAGGATTTTAATCTAATTTGTGTTATAAGTATACATTGGTAGTACTAGTAATAAACACATGAACATGTTTATTACTAGTACAACCAATGTATACTTATAACACAAATTGAAATTCAGATTATATGTAAAATAACATACCCTTTCTAATGATGTTTGGTAGCGTAAATGTAATGCAGTAGGATCCCAATCAATGGCAATAATTGCTGTGCTAAAATTGAAATCAGCATCACAACACTCAATTTTACACCCCCGACAAAACCTGGAAAAAAAAAATTAATTACATACATAAAAATAAGATGGCTTTTACACATAATGAAACTACAACAATGACCAACTTCATGCCTTACATATTACCGTAATTCACGTCGTATAATCCGCAGGCAGATTATCTGCTAACGAAGTTTAAAATATAGGTTCTGCAGATTATGTGCAGATGTGGATAATACACCAATTAAAAAAAATAATAAAGTTTTTATGGCCCCTTGATTTAAAAAAATCCGCAAGATTATTGCACAGAAGAGACGTATAATTGTTAAAGGACTCCCTCGAAATTTTTTTCCTCAGGTCAGGAGTTCGTATGGAGCGGAGAGGAGGGGTGTCATAATGAAAGATTGGGAAAGTTGTGGGGAGGGATGGCAGGGGTCATTTTGTATCATTCAGGACAGCTCTGACTGTCATGCCGTCTCGGTTTTTGGCAGCCAGCCAAAGTATGCACAGCGCTTGCTACACGAACTAATGCGTTCCTCTTTTCAGATCTCATACACGCCGTGCCCTATTTAGTTCATCCCTTGCCGTTTTGAGTTGGCCAACACCTTTGCTGCTGATGTTTTCATTCATAGCTATTCATGATATCTTTGAAAAGGAAACGTTTCAGTTACACTGTCGAATTTAAACTCAAAGTGGTGGGCACAGTTGAGGATATGATCGAGTTACTGCCAGATGTTTTGAGGTCAGAAAACAATCTTGCAGTAACACGCAGAAAGCCGCTTTGCCGCAATCTAAAACGTAAACAAATCCGCCGGTAAATTCTGCGGGAGAATTCATGGAAGTCCAGCCCTATTTTTTATTGGCCCACGTATAAACCGACCCCCAAACTCTGAAAGTAGGATTTCCTCCATAAACTTTCGACTTATACGCAAGTGCATGCCGTATTTCTATGACTTGTTCTGTATCAGCCTTTCATCATTGGCAAGGTGTAATGCAATACTCTGGAGCTGCATCGCCGTATCTATGGATGTCATGCCACTGAGCTGTATCTGTCCGGAGATAAAATTATGAAAAAGTAACCTTTAAAAATGAATTTCTTCATTTAATAAAATAATTTTTTTCTTACTTCTTCGGACTCTTGGACCATTGTGTGACCTACTTTTCTGTCGAAAATTCCACTTCCTGTTCAACATCTATGACGTGTGGCGGCGATTTTTTTTTTTTTCTGAATGTCACAGCCTGCGGATTTTACACCGGTGCGGATTATACAACAAAGGAAAAACAAAATGTACATGAATTTCGTGGTCTGCGGATAATATGACTAAAATTATGGTCATGAATTTGTGAAACAGAAAACATTAATTTGTATGGCTTGATAGTAATCTTAGATCACATTAAGTAGAACAGAAGACTATATCTCCAGTGGGGTACACAGTAAAAATCTGAATTTTATACCACAGATACGTCTATTTGGTAACAACATCATACCAAAATTTGATCACTTTGTTTTGCCAAATAACGAAAATATTTGAGCTTAAAGTTATCAAAAAATCCACATTTTTTCCATTTGTTTTGAAGGACAATTTATTAAATAACCATTGATCTAATTGAATGTTGTAGACGGTAAATTGAAAGAAAAATATATTCCAGCGGTAAAATTATGGTGTATAAGGTTTAACTAGTTTGAAAAGTGTGTGTGTATATGGGAAGGGGGGGGTGTATTGTTTCTTTTTAAAACCATTTGAAAGTGCTAAAGATGGAGAAAGTATATTAAATACACTACAATTTATAACTGCTAAAGCTGCTGAGTTGTTGGAATGAATGTCTTGTCACAACCTGCACAATCTTGAATGTCAGTGCAAGAACAAACATGTTCCCAACTTGCTGTTACAGGCAAGTGTGAACCCTCACTGCATTTTCTGTCAGTTGGCTTCAGACTGTGGTATGGTGTACACATGTGATGAAGTGAAGTTAAAGATGATGTGTTCTGTGGAAGTTAAAGTGAATGAGGATTGTCATAAGACTTCTTATGGGCCTATGTCATGTATATTAAAGGATTTCAGTGAATTTAGCAATGAGGAAAAAACTGTTCAGAACTTAAGATTAGGAGACTTTGCAACTATTTGCCAGTATCATGAGAAGAAGTATCTAATCAAATACCATCACCTGTATGGAAAGAACTGTTCAGATCCTTTCATGTGTCATAAAAAAGTTATAACAAAAGGTCTTACTGAAATATATTTAGATGTTGCTCAAAGCCATCCAAACTTAGGATTAGTTCCAGATAAAAGTTTACGTATTTCTTGTTTTAAAAGAATCAACAGTTTTAATGAAAAAGAAACCAATGATGAGACATTTTGCCCAGCGTATGAGACAGTAAATAACATTAATGTTGCATGTGAGGCTTTAGGGCTTTCACCTGTTAAGATTAAGAAGCTCAGCAGTAAAAAAAGACCCTTAGCTATAGAAAAAAAAGTAGAAAAAGTTACATCAGTAATGAAAAAAAAACAAACTAAGTGCTAATTTTGATGTCAATTTGGAAATAAAGAGACTGATCAGAAGGAAGATGAGTACACTATTCTCTTAAATTAACTGAAAGAAAATTTTAAGGAAAGTACAACTGTGCCAGAGAAAGTAAAAATATTAAGTTTAGTGCCTGAATCATGGTTTGTAGCAAAAGCATGTCATGAATTTGGTGCCAGTCAGTACTTAGTGAGAAACACACAAAGCTTAGTTGAGAGGTATGGTATCTCCCTAATGTAGAGCAGAGGAAGTCCAGAAAACTTTCAGAGAAAGTGGTTGATAAGGTTGTAGCTTTTTATGAAAGTGATGAGAACAGTAGGATGTGCCCCGGTGCAAAAGATTGTTTCTATTAGGAATAGGGATGGGCAAAAGGAATCCAAACAAAAGAGACTAATATTATGCAACCTTAAAGAACTGTATCAGAACTTCTGTGCTGAAAACCCTGAAAAGAAAAAAAGGGTTTACCAAGTTTGCTGAACTGAGACCAAAATGGTGTATTTTGGCAGGCAGTTGTGGGACCCACTATGTGTGTGTATGTGCTGAACACCAAAACATCAAACTTATGCTACATGGTGCAAAGCTTAACATTGACTACAAAGACTTAATGGATTCAATAGTGTGTGACTTACAGAGTGAAAGATGTATGTTAGGGTGTTGTAGTGATTGTCCTGGAACAGATGTTATAAGAGATTTGGTTACAAATGGTTTGGATGAGGAAGGTGATTTTTTTAGACTGTCACATACAGACAGTGGGTAACAACTGATATGGCAGCTCTCATAACTATTACAAAGTCTACTGATCAATTAATTGAGGATTTGCTGGATCGACTAGTTTCTCTAAAGAAACACCATTTAATTTCTAAAGCACAGTCTCATTACATAAAACACAAAAAGGATAGTTTAGAAAGTAATTAATGCATAGTTATAGGGGATTTTTCTGAGAACTTCTCATTTGTTATTCAAGATGAGATCCAAAGTTTTCATTGGATAAATGACCAAGTAACTTTATATCCCTTTGTAATGTACTACAAAGACCCAGTCGATCAATCTCTGATACCAAAAAGTTTGTGTAATCAGTGACTGCATGAAACATATCACTACAACAGCAGCATATGCTTTTCAAAAAGCTCTGCTGGTGGAGATCAAAAGCATGGCATCTTTTGTATAGAAAATCATATACTTTTCAGATGGAGCTGCTGGACAGTACAACAACAGAAAAAACTTTGCAAACTTGTGTTACCATAAGAAAGACTTTGATCTTGATGCAGAGTGGAGTTTTTTGGGGGACATCTCATGTAAAAGGGCCACGTGACAGAATAGGAGGGACAGTCAAATGGGTAGTGTCCAAGGTAAGCCTGCAAAGAGTAGCAGGGAATCACATCCTGACACCTCGTGATATGTTTACTTTTTGCGCAGAAAACGTGAAGGGTATTGTCTTCACGTATGTTAGTGTAAGTGATGTTGGGACAAATGCCAAACTTCTGGAAGAGCGATTTGCTAATGCTGAAATGATACCTAACACAAGACAGAAGCATCGATATGTACCTGTAGACTGCAACTGGATAAATTGCTTTATCAAGTCAGCTTCAGAGGACTTTGTGGAACTGAATATCACCAAACTTTCAACAGATCTTTTTCTTGAGCTTAAAGAAAGGGATTACATCGCATGCATTTATGATTCCCGTTAGTGGCTGGCACAAGTGCTTAAGGTCCAGCAGCCAGAGAAGGAATGCAAAGTCCACTTCTTCTATACAGTGGGACCATCAACATCGTTTGAAAAGTCTAAAAAAGACACTGTTTGGATGTCATATGAAAATATTTTGCATGTTCTTATTCCTACTGAGTTATCAACAGCCATTGGAAGAACATGGAACATTGAACTGGGGTTGAGCAATGAACTCGATGAACTGTTATATCACAAAATCAAGAAATCAATCTCAAGACAAAAAAAAATCGCTAAGAGGTTATCATTCTGGTTAAAGAAAAACACCTTGAAAATTACCAACCAGATGTGTCATTTTCAAGTGGCTAATTATTCATAACTATAAAATTTGTGTAAATTAGTTTTTAAAATTTAAGTCCAGGCTAATTATTTTTTTCATTAATTGTGTGCAGAATCATAAGCAACAAGTCATGTAAGTAATTATCTAGCTTTTGTTTCTTATTAAATCTTTTCTTGTAATTGTAATACTAATGTTTACATAAATGAAAACTCAACATTTAACACCCCCTCCTCCGCTTAAACGCGTACACTAGTCTTTACTTTTGCGCTATATTTCCTTCAGCATATATTTTTCTTACATTACTCTTTATTTACACATTTTAACTCATTTTCTATCTTTCAATTAGATATTGAAAGATAGTTAAAATTGTCTTTCAAAACAAATGGAAAAATGTGGATTTTTTTCACAAATTTAAGCTCAAATATTTTTGTTATTAGGCAAAACAAAGTGATCAAATTTTGGTGTGATGTTGTTACTAAATAGAAGTCACTGTGGTATAAAATTCAGATTTTTACTGTGTACCCTGCCTGGGGATAAAGTTACTGAAAAAACTAAACATTTCCCATTTTCATCAGTGAAACAATCTTGGAAGGGCTCAAAACACTCCAGTTTCCTCACCCTAGATACAATCAACGGTTACCATGGTTCTTGCATAACAAAATTGGTTTGAGTGTTTTAACTCCTTCCCGGTGAAAATTTGGCTCTGAAATTGAAAAAATTAAAATTTCAATAGTCAACTCTGACCACCAATGAAATTTCCAAAACACCTCAGACAATAAAAAAGGGTAAATCAAAATAATCAGCACTTTATTCTGAATAATATGACTTTTGAATTTTTGAATTAGCAGGGAAAAAGTGTTAGCATTTTGCACAAATACTTGCAACTCCAAAAATGGAGATATTCCAAGCACCATCTACGGACCTCCCCGCCAAACGTTCAGGATTTTTTTTTTATAAAATTGGTTTTAAACTCTCTAGAAATGTATAAAGAACTGTGCAAAAAAAAAAAAAATCGTGCAGCAACCACCCCTTGTTGAAATGGCATGGAATGACCCCCATATATTTTTTTCCCTTTCATTTCATGCTTCTCATCAAAACTTCAGAACATTTTAACTTACCTGACGAAATCATTCAAGATCTACATGTTTGCCAGTGTTTCATGAAACTGCTTTACTTACACCCTTTAGTTTTTTAATCAACAGTGAGTTGTACTAATAGGCCCACCACTCCCCCTCTGCACTCACTGAAAACTCGTGCAACAAAAAAAAAAAAAAAAAAATCTGCTTCTGACCAAAACCTTTGAATGCACACGAAGTTCATGCATAAGTTGATTAAATTTCTTTACAGAAAGAATGTAAAACTTAACATATCTGTCTACAGAAAATGCACATCAAGCAACAATGTGTTACTTCTCTAACTCAGCTTTTGCAAAACTAGCAGTCTGAAAACCACTACCCAGAGTGAAAAACTCATCTTTGATGATCCTTTCTTCTCCAAGAACACAAAATCATGCCAGTAGCTCTTCACATCCATTAAATCAGAACTCCCCCTGCCCCAAATTAAATCTTGGCAAGTCAATATACCAACATTCAAGACATGAACAGGAAGTATTTTCTACGACACATTTTTCACCTACCACTTTCAATTAACAGGTGAGTTAAGTGACATAGTGACTCTTTGTTTAAGCAGCAAAATCCAACACAGACAAAGCAGCATGAGCAGAGCAAAGCTGCTCCACAAGAATGCTCAAAATGATCACAGGATTGGGGGGTGGAATGAAAAGAAAAGATGAAGTAAGAAAGAAAATAAAAATATCCTCCCAGAGAATGGTTTGTATTAAACAAATTGACACAGAAAAAAAAGGTGGTAGAAAAAACAATCACACAACCAAAATATAAGACAAGACTACTAGAACCAAAAATCCAATGGCAGTAGGATAATGCAATAAAGCTTAGTAATCATGAAATTGCACTTGCTTGGGGGGGGGATTCTGAGCTCAATAAAATGGACAAGTTAAAAGTATTACATCCTAGAGAATAACCATAAAAGGCCATTAAAACACGAAAACAAATAAATCATGAAAGCATGTGTGGTACATACAATGTACACCAAAACACCAACTTCCCATGGGCATTACTAACTCTACAAGGACAAACCAGAAAACACCAAACAACAAGAGCATACATACATGTATATTACTAAGCTGTTCTCCGAGATTCAGAGGTTAGCTCCTCAAAGAAAGCTCATCTACCAGATGAAAGTTCAAAACTGATGGAACTAAATTTTGCTTACCGTTGATGTATCATAAGTCTCCATTTACAGTGATCTCGGCACACAGCTCTAGCTTCATTGACATCCATCACACATCTCACACAAGACCTTTTGTACTTCATACTCAATCTTTTTTTTATACAAACATTCCCGAGTCTCATTCTCCCATGATTTCCTTGGCTTTCCCCTACCTTTCTTCCCTGCCACTTTGGCTGAATAAATTGTTAGTAAGCATCTCATCATTAATTCTTTCACCATGGTCAAACTACCTAAGAATATTTTTATCCACCTTACTGGTAACATTTTGCCTCACATTACATACCTGCTACACATCTTCATTTAGTGTCTTGCCCCCCCCCCTCCCACACAATAAGAAATGCATCTCTCCAGCACACAAACCATGCCTGCTTCTCTTCTGCAGTATCCCGGTTTCACTGCCATACACCAGAGTAGGAACAATTGCACTTTCACACAGCCATCGTGGACCTTTTTAAGCAGAGCCTATTAGTCTAGTGAAATCCTCCTAAAGCAGCTGTGACTTTCAAAGAGGAATTCCCTCACCCACTAATTTTGCCATTTAATTCGTTTTCTCTGTCAAACATACTTCCTAAATATACATATTATTCCCTTTCTTCTCTAGTGAGTTGCTTCTGCCAGCAGTTTGTCAGATGGCAAAGTGAGTACAGTAAACTCCTGATTATCCATCACTAATGTGACCAGAGGTGTGACAGATAGGCAAAAATGCAATACAAGGCCATCTAGTGAAGGTAAGTATAATCATTTGTCAGTTCACAAGTCCAGCATGCTTACATGTTTATTTTTAAAATCATATTTACAACTATAATTTTTTTCTTATATTAAAAAACAACACACAACAGTTGAAGGATGCTTCACCATCAAGTTTCCTATTCATTTCTACAGCTTTCCCAAAAATAATGGGTCCAGAAATTGGTATCTCTTGACTTCGTATTTGCACAAACCATTGGAGCACAGTCCAGTTATTCATCCTTTGCAGTTTTCATGGGTTTTCTTATTTTTATAGCCCTATCTGTGGTTTCTAACTTGCTTTTGTACCTTTCAAGTTTTTCAGAATCTCTCCTCAAGCCATTTACTGTAGATCGTCATATACTCCTTTGATAAATACATAGCAGTTTCCCTCTTCTTTAAATGTTTTATGATTGCCAATTTTTCTTTTATATCAAGAACAACTTGTTTTCCTTTTGCTCTCATTCTGTTTACTTAGAAATCTGGAATGAAATGAACCTTCCAATGGTGCTGTCATCTACATCACAGTTGTAAATGTCTAAGCATGCACTATCTAATATAGGTGGCATGATCAGTACAGCAGTGGATAATGTCCAATCAAACACCTCCTTACCTAGGTTACATCATCAGCACCACAGAGGAGGTGAACGACTCAGGAAGAAACCATCTATAGGATAGGAGAATACAAGAGAAAATAGGACAGATGCTCGTTACAAAATGAAAATATTTTGTTCTTCTATTCAGAACCATTTTTCTGCAAATAAGTTACCACTGTATTGTATTTATTTTAGTACTTAGTTTGTTTTTTAATGTATTATTTAGACGTCATTTCTGCACTGTAAGTATTTCAGATTTTTTTTTAAATTGTCTTAAAATAACAATACAAATACATAGACAATTGGTGCTTCCAAGTGATCAGCTCTTATCTGAATCTGAATTACCCGCTGAAGTTACTTTGCGAGATACTTTGTAAATAAAGTACTAACCATCGATAATGAAACCCAGCTTTTTTTTTTTTTTTTTTTTTACGTCTGACGCCTATAAATGTTTTGATTTACTGGCAGCATTTTCCAGATGACCTTGAAACTTATCAGCACACATTGGTTAGCAATATTTCAATACTTTTTTGAAAATACAGAGATGCTCTGTTTATAAAAAAGGCAAGTTGTTTTATTTTACTATACATAACTATGTTTTCATTTAATTTTGAGGTGGCTATTATTGTATCATTGCATGAAGCCTGTTCTTTTCAACCAAAAGCATGTAAGTTCATAAAAACCTACCTACTGAGATCCCTACTGAATCAAGCAACACTATGAAAATACAGAATTGCAGCTTTTAGAGCATAAATCAGAACTTAAATATTAATCAGTTAAAATACTGTTACCCTACTACGCTGATATAGCTTCCATGCATCACGACAAAAATGGGTTAATAGCCAATTTCTTTCCCTTTCATGACATTTGGATATAAAATAATCTATATCATATTAAAAAAAATTCATCAAAAAAGAACATATGTGGATCCAGTAGCAGTCAGGATCTCCTCTTGTATTTACTCTTGATTTAGGTGTCCATGTACCAAAGTGAGCACTTGAAAAAACAATAGGCTGTTGTAATCCATGCACTCATGCAATTATTATGAGTGTTGCAATCTTTTGAAAGTTTCTCCTTGGGGTAGGGTGAGTATAACTGCTTGCAAATGCCCCCCCCCCAATCCAATTAGTTCAACTGCAAGCTAGACAACTAAAAAAAAAAAAAAAAAAAAGGGGGGGGGTTGCTCTCAACTGGAGACTGAGTTTTCAATAATTGAAGACTGATTTTATGGTGCAAAGAATGTTGATTAAAGGTAACAGAGAAACTTTAATGAAAAACCTTCAATAAATAAAAAAAAAAAAAAAAAAAAAGGCCAAATAGTGAAAAATTAATTTATAAAACAGTTATCCAAGAGCTAGCAGAGTAAGTTTAACCTTAACAAGATACATTTTGGCTCTTCCCAAGCCATCATCAATGAGAATCACCTATAATGTTCAATTTACTTCCCATCCTCCCAGTGTTTCCCATAAGGTATTGTTGAGTTGCTGGAGTCTTTAATTGGAAACACAATACTAAGACATGCTTATATGGCTAAATGAGAATATGATAAATTACATAATGAATAGGACAAAATATTGCACATATATTTGAAGTATCAGCCTGTCATGAATTTTTACTTTATTAACATTTAGGACCATGCACTGTATAGATCTCTTCAATTTGGTTTTAATGCATTATCTGTAAGCCGCAAGAGGGAGGGGGAAAAAAAGCCAGATATCTTACCTATACCAAGGGCAAAATGCACATAGTAGACCATCCTTCTGCACAGCTTTTAAAGTAAAAGGATACTCATATCCTAAGCTGTCATCACTGGAAACAGAAACCATTATTAAAGTATGCCTAGAGTTCAGTTTGAAAATAAATGAATGCAATTACAAGCAACAAAACACAATAACAGCAAAACTACAATACACCAACATTACAAAAACTTTTTCAACAAAAAATGTTTTCACCTAGTAGCAGTTAAAACACGATGTGCTTAAAAGGAGTCTTTTAGTTCTCTCAACAGCTCTTATAACAGAAGGGTTCTTTGGATGATCAGATCTCTCATACGGAGCCTTCTCCAGCACTGCGCACCTTAGAGGCAAACACTCAAGTTCAATAATCAGAGACCAAAAGTGAAAACATGGATAACATTTGAACAGCGTAAGCAAGTGTGTTGGGTCATTCCACATGAAAGTGGCCAAAGGCCATGGGGGTGGGCTCATAGTTTTTGATAGGATTCTCAGTGTTCAGAGTACTCCAGCAGATGTTTCCAAGACCAACCTGAATGATCATGCATACATCCACAGAAGCACTGGTTATTCAAAGATACAAGTAATGAAGTATTGGTTGTTCAAAGATACAAAGTCTTGATAAAAAACTTTGTCATCAGGTGCACAGAATTTTTCCAATCAAACCAATTGCAGCTCACTGATCACTGCACAGTTAAACACTGGAATGAAGAGAGGATAGTCATGCAGAATATCACTGTTTAATTCCCCATATTGGCAGCATCTTTATGCACACAAAAAGCAGATTTCAGCAAAATTGTCACATGCCTAGGGTGATAACTTAAGTGGCCTTTATGTGATACCCTCTATTTGATCCTACGAGATAGTTCCTGAGAAGGGGACAGCAGCAAACTTGATACACCTCTGAAGACCAAAAAAGGTCATGTTTTTGCAGCAGCACAAACCACTGTGATGCACAGTGGGAAAACCACCTCAGGATCTTTTTGCCACCTACAGAGAAACTGATTTTCCCAATAAAATACTTTTTATGCTGTTGAAAACTCTGCTTTCACACATAGCATTGTAAATAAAGCAGTCAATCTGCACAGAATGGGAGTGTGATGGGCTGTGCCCCCTTCAGGGACATCATGTATAATAATGATGGCAAAGTCTTCTGCAGGCTGCAAAACAGCACATATCAGCCTCTGTATGCAAATAACACACAATATGGAGATAATGAGTTGTTTGGTCCTGCACTCAGAATGGTGCCCAGTTCAATAATTAATGAGGGTACACATTGGTCTGGCTCTTACCTGATATTACAGTTTATCTCATAAGTATTTCATAGGGGTTCAATTTCAGACTGAGTACCAGCAATCTGATCTATAACAACACATGCAGTATGGCAGGGAGCACGTGAAACAAACTGACAGTATGGAACAATAAAATATTCATGTAAGCTTCAGGGATTTGAGCACAATCACAAAACCTAGGCCACACAATAAATAAACAGCTCTATGCTGCCACACCACAGGCACCACCTGATAAGAATAGGATACAGGATGATTTGTCACTTTTCACAGTTGCTGTTGCTATTCTCTGCACCACAAATGACAAGGCTACTGATTGAAGTTACTGACATAAGGCTCTTATGCCATTACTATCCCATGGTATAAACAATGCAATAAACAAACCTCAAATCCTGCTGATGCTTGGAACTTCTTATCAATGTTTTGCAGAGATAACTCTTGTGAAACTGCTATACAACACTTTATTACATTACAATTATTTTTAACTCATTAAAATAAACTCAAAAACACCTAAAAACAATTTTTAGGTAAAACCAACATGTTAAAAGGGGTTTAATACTAATATTTTGTAAGCATAAAATAAGATAAATGTACACTTACTCTACTTTCTTTGTAGGAGACCACTACATGTCGCACGTAGTTTGTCTATTCACGATATAAACATTGTGTATCTCACCGTTTTTCAATTCCTTAGAGAGATTGTTATAAAAAATTACTATACTGTCATTAAATAATTTACATGCTTAAAGAAATTAATGCTATTACTGAAAATTTATCTTACCTTACAACCACTTGGTCAGGGTTAGATGTACATTATTCTCTTATTACTCGGTTGAAGGCAACCAAGTAAAAAGGGGAGTTAAAATAGGGGACAGAGGTAAAAATGGTTGCTCTCTAAGGATTGAAAATATAATTAAATAAATATATCTGAGTAAAGCTTTGAGTAAGTGTTTTAATTACTACTAGAAATAAAGAAACAAGTGTTTCATTAGAAAAACTTCTTAAACACAAAGTCACTCCTTTTCACTATAGTTGAAGATATTAAAAAAGAGGAACATGGTTAGAAAAATATATAAAAAATAAAAATATAATGAGGAAAAGGAATAACAAAAAAGAAAAAAAGCAGAACTTACAAAAATTTATGATGTGGAAATGGAAAATGACAGAACTTTCTCGTCACTGCTAGAGCAGTCATTTTCGGTGGTTCCAAACATTTGTAAGATTCAGACTTTTCTTGGTTTTTTCCAATCATTGGCCACCCTATCCTAATTTTTCAACCTTTTTCTTAAAAATTTTCATTGCAGGAAATAATTCCAGTACTACTCCAAACTTTTTGCAACAATATGAAAAATCAATGACTTTAAACAAAGGTACAGAAAAAAGTTAAATAAAATTTTGTTACTTTTGCATGATTCTACATGAACTGTCACATAACCAGGTGCTTCCGACATCCAAAAAATATTGAAAAAACATCGAAGAGATATATCACAATATTGAAAACATAACAAGGGACTCTCCCAAAAATGTTAACAAGTGTTAGAATCTTGAAAACAATAAAATAAACTTAGTACACATTTAATAACATTATTTCACCTAAATTTTTGATTTAAGTGGTATTTTTGAGGTTTTCTATAATCCACAGTGGACCAACAATACCTGTAGTTGACCACGAAGAATCCGTATTATTATTATTAATATTTTGAGGTTTAACGACTACTGTGAGCAACTTAATGGGCTATAAGCAGTCACCCGTCCCTAATTTAGGGCTACTGACTCCAGGGAAGGGAGAGAGCCAGTGCTATAAGACAAACACAACATCTATGCCTCACCGGGATTCGAACCCGGACCTATCTCGGACGAATGGTCAGAAGCCACTGCTTAGACCGCTGCGCCACCGGGACGGCGAATCCATAGTACTTGGAGTCTCTGGACATTAAATGATGCTGATACAACTTCGATATCTAAAGCTTTGATTTCCATTTTAAAAAAGAGCTTACTTTACTCAAATGTTACTAATATACCAAAACTTATTAACAGTTGGCTAAATGGTGATATAGTCACATTTAACTAATGAAGTAATTCAATATAGATGGCTGGTAAAGGTTCTCACTTTACTGTCCATAATTCTGAATAAAAAGTTATGACAGTCATAACCATTAATGTGCATTATGGGTGCTACTTGCACAATCAAATACCTGCATTCAGATTTACATAGAAGCTGCAGTAAATAGCAAGCATACACATAACAAAAAAAAAAAAAACCCTACATATTACACTAATGTTAACACTGATGACGAAAACACCAATTAGGCAAAACTAAAAGAACATATGTTTTTCAAATTATGGTCTTTCTTACAATGCACATGGATTACAATTTCAATTCAGAAAATAAGCACTAGAAATATTTTTACCAGTCCTGTGCATGGTTAGATACTGCTGATTCAGATGGAGGAAGGGGGAAACCAGGCGAGCAACTTGAGCCCAGACAGCTTGGTAGAGATCCTGATGTGTTGTCATGTCATGACTTGGCAAAATTAAAGGCAACCCAAACAATGTAGGACGGCTCTTCTGACTTGAAAGGAAATATACATCCTGACGAATCTGATGGAGAAAGGGGCACAAGTTTCACCTTCTATAGACTACATACCAATAGTTATACTCATCAAATTGTATCAAAATATCATTCAACTTAAAATTTACATTCCATTGTAATAGTATTTTATTAAACTACTACAACTATTGATACAAATAATAAACACTGTGAGCACTGAAAACATCAATGGAAGAATAAGGAAATTATAATAATTATTTTTCCGAGTGTGGGGGAGGGTTAACCTCCAAATATAAATGTATCAAAAATAACTTTGTTTACAAAACATCTACTTAATGGACATAAACAATGACTTAAATGCTGGGCAAAACCAAAAGAATGTGTCTGGATTACTGCTAGTATGTTCTATTATAATTTAACAGTGTTTTTTATGTCTGTTTAATTACCTTTGCAAATCTGATTAAATAACCTGAAAGTTACAGTCAACAACACCTGAAAACCTTATTATTCTTTTGTCTACAACATTATTTCATGACCAGTTTGAATGACAAAAGTTCTGATCAGTTATTTCTCAGCATGACACCCATTTTCACCTCAGGAATCTATGAAATTGCCTAATATGACTTGTGTTATGTAAATTTAAAGCATTAAGGCTGCTGCCTTTTAAAATAAAGCACAGGTCATTTTGTCAGTGGCATCAGCTCCAAGGGGCTTGTGCTACAGTGAAGAGGGCAATGGATCACAGCTAAATCTGTGTCATTTTTTTTTTATATGAGTTTAAATTTGAACACCATGCATCATAGGCTGTTAGCAACATCAATACAGCAATTGGAGAAGACACCATGATTTTAGAATTTTTTCTACTGAGAACCATTATCTTTGTTTTCTCAATTTTGATTTCAAGTCAGAGTTGGATACACATTTAATGAACATACTTAATATTCTCTGTACATTACCAGCACTATTATGTCAATGCCACCGGCATATCTAAGGGTCTCTTCCATAAATCTTCACCTTGCTTTTGAAATCCATATTTACCACTTCAATGATTCTTTTTAAGTAGATTATAAAAAGCATGGGAGAAATGGAATCACCCTGCCAACAACCAAGTAAACTATACACACATATAGCTAATCTTATTGTAACTGTACTGTACATCAGTCCAAAGCTAACACTCCATTCTGATAAGACACTAAAGCACTATCCCACCTGACTACCAACACTGAATAACACCACTAAGCTCAGAAACCAAAATCTCTTCATAAAAATATTTAATCCTTCTGAAAGATAACTCCTTTCAGAAATTCAAATATACATAAGGTATCACAGAAACTGGCAAATCACTTGAAGTGATAACCTACAAATTCATGTTACTATGTCTTGAATAATACACTTCCCACCAATAAATCATTTAACGGTAAGGCTTTTAACAAATTTTGGTCCACTCAGTATAGACTGCACAGCTGACAAAGACTTGACAGTACAAGCACAACAGATAATGAGAAAAAAACAGCACAGGTGATGAGCCAACAGTTGGAGTTAGACACTTGCATGAATGGGAAACATTAACAACAATTTAGTAAGCCAAAAGACAGTGCTTTGTACCAATGCATCTAAATCAAATGAAGTTTCATATACCAATGTGTCAGCAAAATGTCAATATAATGGTACTAAAACATGAGACACAAAACAGTATAAGTCCTATAACAAGCAATGGTAGAAATTCATGTAACTAGTCAACAATGGAAAAGTTGTTTCTCTAAATAATATGAGAATCAACTCTACATTTGATTAGTAACATTAAATCAGAATTATTGAAATGTTCTATTAATAATTGTATTTTTCTTATGTGACTGATAAGCACAGAGTTAATTTTGATACTTAACCGGAAAAACTACGGAACTTTTTCCATTGCCATTCTCCATTATAAGTACAAATCTTGAATCAAATATCTAATTAGTCACGTCATAACAGAATGAGGCCTAATATTAATATCACTTGTATTCCTACTTTTTCTTTACAATGACCATGGTTTATGCTTTTATTTCTAATAGGTCAAGCTTTAAAGTATTATTACATCACAAATCAGTGTAGAATTCAGACATACCAAACTTTTTCAAGTACTCGGGACTTACTGGAAGAAATATGGGAAACCAATCAATGGAAGACCAAATCTTTGTAGTTAAAAAAAACAAACATGAAACATTGCTCTTAAACTTATGAAACTCAAACCTGATACTGGCAACTGCTCAGCCACTTCTGGTCTGCATGCAGTAACATCTGGAAAACTAATGTATTGCTAATGGACATTGATTGCCATATTTGTATTATTAATAATGGCAATCAATGGTCTTCAGCAGATACAAAAAATAACAATGCTGCATGTTGTAACTCAACAAAATCAAAATGAAAAAGTGGTCTGCAGATGTGCCTCAGTGTGAAGTTTTTTTCATACAAGCGCACCATTGTCATTAAATTGTGGTTTAGAGATAATTTAGGCAGAGGTGTTTGCTACCTGTTAGTTAAAAGCAATATTAAAGGAGGGAAGAAGGTAATCTATTCAGATGAATATATATTTTCTTTAATTAACTTATTCTGAATGAACACATTCAGCAGAAAAAGTAAATCAATTGCATTACTTTTATTGCAGCTATTTCCTTTAATCCCCACCCCCCATGAAAACAGCTACTTTATGCTTCTTTGTTTGATGGTTAAAAATGTATATTTTGCAAAACATAGTGTAAATTTAGTTTTGTCTACATTGTTGAATCAAAGTAATTCATTATTTTAACTTCCAGCTAACAATATGTTGATAAATCCTGGCTTTTATGTTTTTTGTGCTACTGGTGTACGGCATCTTTTGTTTGAAAGCTGCAGTATTTCTGATGTTATTTTTTTAGGTGTGTATTAGCATACTTGTAAATAAAGAGGAGGGGCAAAAGTAACAGAAAAATGAGAATTAACTATGACAACTAATAAAACCTTTTGAGTTCACAAAAGTGACAGGAACATGCCAAGCAAAGAAAATTCAAAGTCTAAAATCATGGTGAGCAATCAAAATAACAGGAACTACAGAGGATTAATTTTTTAAGTACATTCATTACCTTCCAAAGTTTTGATCTATACACTAGATAGTCAGGAGTTCCTGTGTCTCACTTCTTCCACAAGTCTTAAGACCTGTGGAAGAAGTATTACACAGGTAATATATTGAGTATAAGTATCTGTATTCAGTAAGCATTCTCCACAGTATTCCATTATTGATAAAAGTGAGATGCAGGAACTCCTGATGATGATCTAATGTACAGGTTGATAATTTGAGAGGTAATGTACCTTAAAAAATGTATCCTTTAAGATTCCAGTATAAAGTTTTTTCATTACCAAGAGTAATTAGAGGAAACTATGAAGTCATTAGTTACTAGAATCATGAGCAATGCAAAAAAAAAAAAAAAAAAAAAATAGTTTGGGTAATAAAAGTGTAATTCCTCAGCAACTGAATGAGCAGCTACACTGTATGGCAATCAAATAACAGAACAAGTAAAAAAAAAAAAAAAGACAAGCCAGTTAAGTATCCAGTTTAGGTTGCGAGAATTACATTCCACAACAGCCAAATAAACTTCTGCCAATGGATACCAATGATGAATTTGGTCTAAAAGTCTGCTCGGGTTTTGGAGTGCTACTTTCTGCCATAACTGGTGAGGCAGAGATCTCTACATGTAGCTCTCACTGCAAGTGTTCTCCATATCACAATAATTGTAATCAGAGATAAGTCCAATAAAGAAGTCAAAGATGCCAAACTATTTTAAAAGCTAATATAAGGTTTTAGGTGGGAAATTTCCTTATCAGCTAATAGCTTTTTATAGTCTTGTTTATCATGGATTTATTTACATGCCATATATAGACAATGCAAGACAGCAGAAATACTTTAAGTGATAATGGCTAATGTGATTTTCTCTGCATATTAGAAACTTACAGAAACATAAGGTGGCTTCACTTTGATCATTCAGCAAGACCACACAGTTAAAATTTTCGACAGGATGTGCTTAAGAGAAATTGCGGGTTGTAATACTGAAAAGCAACAAGACTAGTTCTCTACATGCTTTTAGATCAGCACATAGTCACACAGTACAGTGTCTTCCATATTTGAAATGGTATTAGTGGTGTAACTACAAATTTTTTGCCCTTAAGTGGAATTACAAAGAAGGCCCCACTCATTTCTGGTCTATTTAGAAAATTAACAAAGGAAATAAAAATACTTGATAGATTAGACAGACAGACAGATAGATATTCAAATAAAAAATCTTTCTTCTACCTTCTGCACTGGCAAAGCCTAATTAAATCTCATTGGTATTTAATTTATCTGTTTCTTCAACTTCAGTGGCAATTTGTGAAAGATATTAGTCATTACTTACACACTATATTTCACAAGTAATTTTTGACTATTATTGGCTTGCTGAATGATTTTTCAGGAGTAGCTATTGTAACAGATGGTGTTAAATATACAATAAGTGTTGTAGACGCATCTATACAGGTAACTACACAACAAATTGTTAAACTTTATTATTAACAATTCTGCAAGTTCTTTAATTAAATATATTAATTTATAGAAATTCAGGTTAAAACATCCATACCAGAACCATAGTTGTTCTTAAATTTACGTGCAACCAATTACAAATTACAAGGTTGCTTACCTATTTACACATTTCACTGCACGTTTCATTCTTTCTGCCGTCATGCGTGGTTCAAGCCTCTGGTGCGGTGTTCTATTTTTGGTCTTCAGGCTCTTTCAAATGTTCTACGAACACTCAAGTCCATGAAGTGCCTTGTTGTCCAGGTTGCAAAATTGTATCCTCCCCTCTCACCCTTCCCACGTGTTCAAGAATTGGGTTTTTTAGCAACGAAGGTTAGGTTTTATATGCTGGTGGGAAGAGTGGGAGGGGAGGATACAATTTTGCAACCTGGACAACAAGGCACTTCATGGACTTGAGTGTTTGTAGAACATTTTAAAGAACCTGAAGACCAAAAATAGAACACTGCACCGGAGGCTTGAACCACGCATGACGGCAGAAAGAATGAAACGTGCAGTGAAATGTGAAAATAGGTAAGCAACCTTGTAATTCTTATATTAATTTAATTTCTTCTTTTATAAAGAATTTGAAATTATATGCAAAAGTTAAAATAAGAAATTTTTACTCAAATCTTCATACATATTTTGAAATATTACTCTGCTAGTGCAAGCAAGTTCTGAGGCTTCAAAAATGTGAAATTATAGACAATTTTTTTGCATACCCAGGCATGCCAACCATCAAAATCTGAAAATCGGGAGATTTTTACAGCTCATAAAATCAAACGAGCACTATTTTTTATCAATATTTTCCAGACGTAGGAACAATTTTGCAGATGTAGTATTTGTTATCGGTCCACTAAAAATTCTGGAGAAAAAAAATATAGCGCGAAAATCAACCCCCCCCCCTACTGAAATTAGTTTTTATTTAGGTACGTCGATTCCACAAGAAAACCTAAAATAGCCCGCATGTTGTTGTTTTTTACGAATAAAATAGCAGCCAACTGTTTTTCGTTTCTTTTGGTTATGCGCGAAAGAGAAGATGACAAAAAGCATCATATCAACATCACCTTTCATTACACCGCAAGGCCAACTGTAACTTCCTTTTGTCGTTAAGTGAATTCGCCACAACTCAACTGTTTATCATCACTTAGAATACGCGCGACTCTGTTGAGGCGAGGGGTTGAAAACTGAACTGCAAGAAGGCAGAGCAGCTCCCATCTGTCAGTCAATTACTGATCTTCCCCCAGCATTCTAGTGCCACAGCGGGCGAGATCTTTGCTGAAGAAGTCTTACGAGAATCAGACCGGGAGAAAAAAATTTTAAAGCAAATTTTTTCTGACTCACCTCGGATGATTGGTCCAAAGCCAGCGCTTAGACCAATGCGCCACCGGGGTGGCTTTCGTTTTGCAGACAGGAGAGGAAAAAGTACGAAACTGATTACTGTAAAGCGGCCTTGCATCGACGCAGAAAGAAAAAGACTTCACAGGTGGTTCGAAATCATGGTGGTCAATGGAATTTCGATCATCCTAATGGCTAATTCTCAGTGAAAATTGGGAGAATTCTACATTCATCCGGAGGGCGGGAGGAAGGTCTGAAAATCAGGAGTCTCCCGCCTAAATTCAGAGAGTTGGCACATCTGCAAACCAATAAATATTTCTCTAATTTGTATTTACATATGTCTAAAATTCTGTACAACACATTTACCCCAAATGCATTTTGTAATCTCATCAGATCTGTAATACAATGGCATCCTACCAACAATGCCCCTCACACTGCTGACATTATAAACAAAGGAGCAAACTGAAAAGAGCTCTTCTCTTTCCCAAGCTTGCTGTTTGCAGTTATTTTTATTTGCCCCTGCATCTCATGTCTTTTTTGTTGATGAATTTGAGTTACAATCTTTTTTCTTAATCCTCTTTGGACCCCCCCCCCCATGTTGTGGGACCTTAAGCATTGCTTAACCATATGAAATTGTGGTTACACCACTGAATGGTATACAAGGAAGGACTATGACATTTCTGGTAAAGTACCAGGGTTTAAGCTGGCTCAAAAAATGCTGTAGCAAAAATGCTAAAATGGGGAAAAAAGTTGTAGCAAAATGCTAAAGAAAGTTAGCGGCTTTTGTCACTTAAAAAATTGTAATATCAAATTAATTGTTCGCTCCAACAATGCCTTGGACAGCAATGGAAAACTAATTAGCTTGGAAGATACTAACATATTTAAAAGAAAACTGTGTTGGGCAGTGTAAGTTAATATACAGCTCCTAACAGGATAAGGATTTTTTTTTCTTCTAAAATCATGATTAAATAAGCATAAAATCCAAATCTGAAATTTGATTTTGTGAGTTACCATTGTCTTTGCATGAATGATTTGATTAATGACCAGTATGAATTGAATAAGTAAAATGCCAATACCGTTACTATTAATAAAACTTTTATGTGTGTCAAGAGATGTACCGAAAACCCGGGTTACGACATTATAAGCTGCTTTCGCGATTTAACTTACTGTGTACCCCATCTACCCGTATTTTAGGTTAAAATTTATTTAAAAAAACCTATTATATATATAAAAAAAGGTATATAAGTGTAAATAAATAATAATAATAATAAAAAAAACAGTCTTTGAGCATCAATAACCCTTCTCAATCCAAGTATTTCTAAAACCAGTTAAATTAAATTTTTTATTAATAGTAACAGCATATTCCTCAAACCAACCATCATTTTAATTACAACATAATATAAAATATTACCATTTCAGCCTTCTAAATATTTATATTTTAATATCAAACAAAGACAAAGTACACATGGTTCATATCGCGAATCGGCAAAAAAAAAAAATATGCTATGTAAATAATATTAGTCCTACAATTATTGTAGTGTGAGTATATGTGTATTTCACACATTAATTTACAGGTACTTGCAAATGTCAAAGAAAAAAAAAAAAGCTTGTGATGAAAAACATTCCTCTGCGTTCGCACTTCCTCAATTCTTATAGAAGAGGGGGTGGGCAAAGTACGGAAGGAACGGCTACTTCACCGGATGTGTGATTTGAATGTGCTTCCTCATTGTTTTGCTCTGGGACCTCCCTCCTCCCGCTCTACCTCTTCCATGTCATTTCTGCCGATCGCGGGCAAAGAACTTATTTCGCAATCGGTTCTTCAGCTTTCATGGAATTCATGCTATTTTTGCAGAAGACAGAACTGTCTGTTTTGAATCGTTAACATAGCAGTGTTAAATGTTTTTTGAATAGGGAATTTCGTATTTGCTAACACTCAAGATTAATCACAATACATAAAAATAAATATTTTTAAAAAATAGCATTAACTTTTTCAGTACTGCCGGAAAAGAGAACGAAAAAAAAAAAAAATGACCTCCTACCCCTTGCGATTGTTAATTATACTCGACAACCGTTTCTGGTACGTCCTCCCCTCATAATCCATCCCCCTCTAGCTTGTAAAATATGTGATGACAAACCACGTGGTGAAACTTTACTTGCCCGACAGACTGTTGAGTGTGTTTACATTTTCTGGGGATGGAGGCCGCCGGAATTCTTTGTTTATTTTTATTTTCTTATTTCGGTCTTGTGTGTTTCAGCTTCCAGTATCTTAAGGTGAAGAGCGCGCGCCCTTAGCAGTTGTTTACAAGCAACTATTTCCTGAGGTTTTTTCTCCAGCTGGGAAGCCGTGGTTTCGGCAACAACTGAAATTAAAAACTTTTTTTTTTCTTCTGTAATTACGCATACTCGTTGTCTCTGTCATGCGCGATGGAAAGTTGACACATATTATTGTTTTGATGTTTCGATCAACCTAAATTGATTGATGTTTTAATCGCCCTAAATGTTTGATGCTTCAATCGAACTCCTTCCGCGTAGGAAATTTTTCGATTAGTTAGCAGCCATGCGCAAAAACAAAACAAATATATGAAAATAATTGGAAATTGGGAATTTTCACTTAATTTATCACTTGCTGGGACGTAGCTTTTTCTTGCTGCAATGCACAGTTCGCAGTTTAAATATGGTATTTTATCCCTCCAGTTAACTTGCACCCATTTGTAAAGGAAGCACCATTTTCGCACAAGTTGCTCGGAAGGTATATTAGATTGAGTAGCAGTTTTACTTTTTTAAATTTTAAACTCACATTCTTTTTCAGTTGTTTTATCGGCACTGTCTTCGCAATCTTTGCGTTTCTTAATAATGAATTTATCCATTGTAATGCGGCACGTTGTATGATGGACGGCACCTTGAGTGGCGAGAGCAACCCTTAGCTTGCACTTATCTTTCCTAATATGTGTTCCTTCTCTATAGAAGTATGAAAGGTCACTCCGGTCACGAATGCAGAGGTTGTTTATGGCCTTGGGGGTGGGAATGAAGCCGTAGGCATCGCAGTCAGGGCATCGCAGTTGACTTGAATGGGGGAAGGTTTCTAATCACTTCGCCTCTATCTTACCCTGCCAGCCTACCCCATCCTTTATGGAGCGCTCTAGAGTGTATGTAGGGGGTGGGGAGTGATTCAAAAGGTGCTGTAGGGACACAGTAGGAACCTATTATTCCTTAAGGATTAAGAAAATAACATTAGCGGAGTACAAATCGCTGCCAGAATTTTGGAAACTTTAGTTTTCACAAAAATAGAATAGTCAAAGTAGAATCCGCTGATGGGTTAATATTTAAACGGCGGGTGCAATTTTGCGACAAGCACTCATTTTTTTTCTCGTATTTTAGATTAACTCATCGCATTTCGCGAAAATAGCGACCGCAGCTTAAACCCTGTAAAGTACCATTATCAGAATTGAAAATGAGACATACACATCACTAAGCTGTTTTCCGAGTTTCAGAGGTAAGCTCCTCAAAGCAAGATCCCCTGCCAAATCAAAGTTATAGACGGTGTGAGATTTTATTTACTGTTGACATAAAACATCTCTTGTGTGAGACATGATGGATATGTGTGGAACTCTACAACTTGAGTTCCACACATACCCATCATGTCTCACACAAGATCTTTTGTACTTCAGAGTCATTACCATTTCCATTTTTCCTTGTAGGCATTCGTGCATCATGTTCTGCCATGTTTTTTGTACCTTCCCCTATCTTTCTTTCCTTCCTTCCACCTGGGCTGAGTAAATTTTCCTAGCGCCTCGACATTCTTTCTTCCAACAAGGTCAAAGCAACTCAAAATATTTGTCCCTGCAGCCCTAACAATATTTTATTTCACATTACACATCTTCATTCCTTACACCATCGAAACAAGTCTTGTCCCCTGAAAGTCATGCATCTCCCCAGCACACAAATGACTGCTGTGTCTCTTTGCCTTACTAAGGGGGTTTCCACTACCATAGATTAAAGTAGGAACAATTATGCTTTTGTACACTGCCAATCAGGAGCTAAGTATGTTCAACTGAAAATTAAATTTATGCCCCTTAGCAGGAATATTTTGCATCAGAAAAGTTGAAAAAAGTATGGAAATTTGAACTCATATTATACAAATCACATACAAAAAAAGGATTTTTCAAATTAGATTTTTATGGGTAGATATAGTGTCAAACAGTTATAAAGTTGTGTTCCAAAGCAGTAAATGAGAGCACATGGGAAATCAGGAAACTTATAATATTGCTCACAGTTAAAATAACCAAAAATAAAAATATTTTTTTCTGATTCAACCTGCAGATGCAAAGATGCCGAGACTAAAAAAACTAAATTTACGCTATCTGAAGAATTTTATTTTAGAAAAATCCAAATATAAATGAAAAAGTTTTGGTTGCAATTACAGGCAATCAGATGCAAAAAGAATTCAAGCTGGAAACTTAGAAGTGGTGTGATACTATCACAAATGCACATAAAACTTTACACCATCCTATGGTAAACTGCACTGTGTAAAGCAGGAAATGTAGAGAAAGCTTTACTCAGTCCAGCTATCCAATGCAAAATGTAATTTCTCCAACTCAACTTTAAAAGTGAAAATATCACAGCAAATTTAAAAATACATTAATGACCACCTAGCAGGGAAAAGTAGGGCATTACATAAATTAAAAAATGTATGAATTACAACTGTTAGAGCTGTGTCATTTTTTGTCATTTTTTGAAAAAATGACAGATGCACAGGCATGTCCACAGAAGGATGGACAAAGGGTTATCATAAGTAACAAAAATTATTCAAAAGACATTCTTAAAACCAGCTACCATGGTGGTGCAGTAGTCAAAGCACTGGCCTCTGACCATTCGTCCGAGTGGGCCCTAGATTCAGAGGTGTGGATGTGGCATGACTGGTATGTTATGTCTTGTGGCACTGGCTCTCCCTTCCCTGGAGCCAGGTGCCCTAAATTAGGGATGGGCAACTGCTTATAGGCCTTAAGAGTTACTCACAGTGGACATTAAATCCCAACACAAAAGCAACATGCTAAAGCCTGCTAGGGCCATTTCACATTTAACAAAGAACTTAAGCAACAGGTAACAATGGGTCACGACACCAATATCCACACCCTTTGTGGATTAAGCCTTAAATATTTAGCGTTAAAATGCAACAGATGTTTTCACATATGTTTGGCACACATTATTCTGGAAATCTCAGGGTTAATACATCATCTCTTTGTTGTGATGCGAGAAACAGCCTTTTTAGGAGTTTATTATTTTCGTGGTAATTTTAATTTAACTCCATGAATTATCAAAAAAAGTATTTCTTCCTTCAAGGCAACACTTGTCATCAGTCTTCAAAACTTACCTCTAATTGACTTTGACAGCAATACATATTTTAATACAATACCTTTTGTACAAATCATATTCAGATGTATTACACACAGAATTAATACAATGCTTTTCATCAATCACCAGAATACAATTTAGAATCCTAAGTAACATTTAGCATAATTGTTAGCCTTTGGACTTTAGAACTCATAATTTTGGTAAAGGTTAGTTTTGCATCCTAAATTTGGCTAAAAAGTTTGAGAAAAAATTATATATTTTTTTTAAAGTATCTAATTTAATAGAAAATGATGAAAAACTTTCAGCTCCACAGCGCATTTTAAAGATTTTTACCGTAAAACTTGCCTGCAAGCATGAGGATGAGAAGGAACACTGCTGCGATTCTCCCCCAGCACTGCGCTGATGTCATCCATGGCTATGCCAAAACAAAGATCAGGGTCGTAATATTTTTTAGTTTTCGGAATCCAGTTAGAAACTGAGTTTTAACATCCTTCCTAGAGATCATGATAAATTTAGAACTCTTTTCCAGAGCAGATTGTTGTAAGGTGCAAAGGCTCGTCTGCTCTCTCTCGTAGTTCTCTGCCCACTAAATGACCATTGCAACAGACCCCAATGATCGTTTCGGCGGAGTCATGGATGATGTCACAGCAGTACTGGGCCAGAATCACAGCAGAGTTAGTTTGCATCTTGGTTGAAGATAGCGGGTTTCACACAACACAGACAAAGAATTACGTGAGCACACATTGAGTTACATCTAGTAATAAAATTTATTAAGCGAAAGCTTTTGACCATATCATGGTCTGGATCATCTGCGATCAACTGAATAAGACGACTGGATGCCAGAACTATGATGTGAATTGGAGGTGCAGGAACTGTTGCCATATTTTAGTAGAGATCCAAATAAATGGGATTTGGTGAGGGATTTCTGAATTGCAGTTTTTGGTAAACAAAATTTCAATGCTTTCTTGAAAATGTAAAAATGCTTTGCTAATAAAAAGTTTTTCTTTTTTCTTCTTTCCTGCGATTCAGAAATCTTTCACTGAATCACATTTATTTGGATCTCTCTACTAAAATCTGGTGACAGTTCCTGCACCTCCAACTAACACTAGTTCTGGCATCCAGTCCTCTGATTCAGTTGGTCACGGGTGATCAAGACCGTAGAACGGTTGAAAGCTTCCACTTAATGAATTTCATTATTACAGTAGAAGCCTGTTATAACATGGATATACAGGGTACAAGGCGATAATCATGTTATAGAGATACTTGTGGTATATCTGAATCTGAGTATGTATTTTGCTTGGGGGGACATGATTGGACTCGGTGTTACATCTGATTCTGTGGTATAACTAACAGTGTTATATCTAACTTCGACTGTGTGTGCTCACTTAATTCTATGTTATCATTCACATCTTCATGCTTGTAGACAAGTCTCAAAAACCTTTAAAATGTGTTTAAAAGCTGAAATTTTTCACCAGTTTCAATCAGATATGTACCTTAAAATATGCATTTTTTCTCAAAATTTTTAGAACAATAATTTAGGATGCTAAACTACACCTTTATCATAATTTCTTATCGTAAAGAAAAACAGTGCAGCCCAAATATGTGATATACATATGAGGAAAATGAAAAGTAGCATATTTACAGATTTTCAAGATATAAATTTCTTAATACCATTTTTCTGTGATAAGCAATCACAAAGTTTTTGTGAGCGATATCCATCAGATCTCCAGCAGAAGAATTACTGATTAGGCTTGAAGACATACTAGATGGATAACTTGAGCCCCCTCCAAGCATCCAAGGTCCAGCATTTGATGAAATCAATGGTGGTCCACTCTAGTAATTGATAAAAAAAAAAAAAGTATTTTTTTCAGAATATTCTGCATCACAAAAATGTACAACATAATATGATACAGGTAATCCTCAATTTGTGCCAATCACAACAACACTAATTTTGTGAAACCAACTCCCCCCCCACCCCTCCAAGCATGCTTAAAAATTTTATCCACCCGATCTCCTACAAGGTCTTGTGTGTGTGTGTGTGTGTGTACGCGCACGCATGCATGCATGCATGCATGTGCTGTAACCTGTTCCTTGGTATCCACTGTAGTATTTCAGTTGTCCAATGGTGGTCCTCTCTTACTCTGATTCTAACCTTCCATGTCCAGAGGGCATTGGGTAGTGCAAAAGAACATCTTAGCCAATCAGAGATGAGACAATCTCCTAAGCCATCCACATGCTGTTTAAGCTAAGAAGGGACATTAACCCTGGAGAAGTGCTCAGCTTTTTGGCTACACCACTGAACATGCTAAAATATAAGCTACCATGTTTGTATCAAAAAGAGCCCCATGTCTGGCAAGAGAACTGTAATGAACCCAGGTGGAATCAAAAATGCTGCTTAAAAGTCACAGGTCTATAGTATCACATTGGAAGACAGATAATTTGCAGAATGGAAATTGGCGTGGCCCACCCAAATGTGCGTAGAAGTATAATTTGCCTCCTTCCACTGTGACGACCATAATGAAAAATGCAGATAAAATAAAACAGTCAATGCAACACAAGTGAGTTACAGTAAGGTCTTAGAAAAACAGAGAAATAACTGTCACTGTGGGTAAATGATATGAATAAAAAATCATTCTCTTGACTCAAACTTATCACTGATAAGGCAAAGTCAATTTTTGAGGATCTTAAGGTAAAAGAGTAATAATGAGACATTCTTAGGCAGCAAGAGTTAGTTCATGCATTTCAAATCTTGTATTAAATGTCACAATGTAATTATATGTGGCAAGGCAGTACGGACAAATTCAGAGGCAGCTGCAACATACCCTGCAGAGTTTTGCACCATTGTACAGAAGGGTGGTTATTCTTCTGGTCCCAATTTTAATGTTGATGAAACAAGCTACTACTGGAAAAAAATCACCATCAGCCATGTAGAAAAGTCTGTCAGGTTTCACGGCTGCAAAAGATAGGCTAACGCTTCTACTTGCTGCATATGTTTTTGGTACTTTAAAACCAAAACCAATGTAGATGTACCATTCAAAAACACTATAAACTTTGAAAGGCTTAAAAAAAAAAAAAAAAGGACATGTTGCCAGTCTACTAAAAGTTAAACAGGAAAGCTTAGATGACACAAGCAATCTTCTTGGATTGGTACCAAAACTATTTTTGCCCTACTGTTTCATTTTTGTCATGAAAATGGCTTGCCAGCTACGGCTCTTTTCTTGACAATGCCCTGGCCATATTACAAACTTCACAGAGGCCAGAACATCTCTGGATGTCAATGTTGTTTACCTGCCACTTAACACTACATCAGTTTTTCAAGAGATGGACCAGGGGTAATAGCAACTATTAAAGCCTATTACCTCCAACAAACCTACCTTCAGAGAAATGCTGAGAGTTTTAGACAGGTCTAACAAAACTATATGTATGGGGCTTGAAAAATATATGAAAAGTTACATGCCCAGCTGGGCATGTGCAAAAATTATTGAATCAGGTAGGAAAAGCTAGATGCCCAGGAAATTATCTTTTAAGATAACAAATCACAACCTCACTTTTTAAGTAAAAAAAAATGAACATTTTTACATGTTTTGCATTTCCTTTTTAAGGGCCTGTATTCAAAGCATTCAAATGCAAAAAAGCTTGTATCTAAAGTTTTAAGATGATGCTGAAATTGCTATGAAATGGTATAATGATAATGAAATTGGTATTTGAGAAATTTAGTGATTTTGCCATGTTCTTTTTGTTGAAGTTTTTACCCTTTGTCACTAAACACTGGAGGCTTCAGAGGCATGCACCCCTCACTGAATATAAACAACATTTAGAGCAAAATTACATATGGCTCCAACATCTGGATCTAGAGCATAATATGGGGTTGTTCAAAATAATGGAAACACCTTGCTGAAAACAGTGACTTTGTTATTGTGCTGCTTTTTGAGTAAAACAAACATGTAGCTACAATTTTTATTTTTTTTTTTTTTTTGTAAAAAAGTGTTGCTTATAGTCTCAAGGGTCTGTGTGATTGCATTTTAAATCGGTGTTTCCATAATTTCGTTCCAGGTGAAGGCACAATGAGTGACCTGTCGGAGTTCAAAAGAGGGCAGATTGTAGGAACCCGTCTGATTGGTGCATCGGTAACCACAGTGGCACAGATATTGGGGGTATCGAGAGGTAACGTGTCGAAGGTCACGACAGCATACCATATTAGGTGCATTCACGGCACAACATCATCTGCGAGACAACTGTGGAAGGAAAACCAAACTCATTGCGAGAGACAGGAGGACATTAAATAGGATTGTGACCGCAAGGAGGAAGACTACGGAGACGAAAGTGACTGCTGAGCTTAATACACATCTCCAAAAACCCAGTGTCGACCCATACCGTGTGAAGGGAATTGCAAAAGCACAATATTTACGGCACAGCTGCAATTGCAAAACCCCTGGTGTCGCAGGTGAATATGAAACGGAGACTACAGTGCTGCCAGGGACATAAAACGTGGACTGCGGATCAATGGAAACATGTCTTGTTTTCCGAGGAATCAAGTTTCTCAGTATTCCCCACCACAGGACAGGTTCACATGTGGAGAAGAAGTCTACAACCCAGACTGTCTCCTTCCTACAGTGAAGTATGGGGGCGGTTCCGTAATGGTTTGGGCCATGATCTCGTGGTTTGCAGCAGGTCCCATTATCACCTTACATGGACAGATCACTAGCAGTGACTATGTCACTCTTTTGGCCGACCACGTGCATTCAATGGTGTAGACATTGTTTTCGTTAGGGGTTGCACCTTTCAAGATGATAATGCCCTGATTCACAGAAGTTGAACTGTTCAATCATAGTTAGAGGAACATGAGGATGAAGTTGCACACCTACCCTGGCCTGCACAATCACTGGACTTAAACATCATTGAGCCCATGTGGTCTGTGTTGGAAAACAGAGTGCAATCCTGTTATCCTCCTCCGGCGTCTCTCAAGGAATTGGAGCAGTTTCTGCAGGAAGAATGATACAACATACCACTTACCACCATCCAGGACTTGTATGCAGCCATTCCAAGGAAGATCCAAGCAGTTTTAAATGCCAAGGGTGCTCCCATACCATATTAGGTGCGTAACACCTATTTGTTTCAAGGTGTTTCCATTATTTTGGACAACCCCTGTAATTAAAAAAGTGATATTCTTCCGTCCTTGGCAATCCGTAACAATAATACAACTTCCGGTGATTAGCAGTGAAATGAAACACGACATGTGACGACCGTCTTTTTCTTGTAGTAGGAAATCCTATTCCAAACTTTTTTCATTTTTAAATTTAATTGCCCGATCCAGGCAGCTATTTCGTTTTTACCTGCCCAGGCCAACAATTTACATGCCCTGGGTATGGTATTTTTAAGCCCTGATGTATCAAGGATTACTGGCACTGACATTGCAGGGGATTAATAATGACAATGCAGCTTTGGGCAAGTGACAGTGAATTGTTTGAATGGAACGTGGTGCAAACTCCTAACAGAATTTATGCATAACTTTACAAGATTCCAGCCAGTGGAAAATATCATAGAAGACATTAAAAGGCTGGTATAAGTGAAGGGTTTGGACAAGCTTACATATGAAGATGTAACAGAGTTGGTGAAAAGCCATGGACATCATCTTTCCAATGAAGACTTGGAAGAATTGGCCACAAAACTAAGCCAACAGGAGGAAGAAGAAGAGTGTGCAGAACTTCCTAAAAGAGAAATGAAGACAAGCAATCTGCACCATTCTTTCAGACACGAATAACCATACTGATGAGCTCTACAAGACTGACCATAACTAGGAGTGCAGTGCCACAGTGAAGAAGAGCTTCACAGTATCCATAAGACCTTATTAAAAGACTGTGTAAGAAAGGAAGAAGAAATCATGACAGTCAAAACTGCACACTTTCTTTAAAAAATGTGATGATCCTCCACCAGGAATGTCGTCACAGAGCTACTGCATCAGGCCACTGAGAAAAAAAGGTAAATACCCAAGACCCACATAATTTAAAAAATTAACTTTACCTTTTTAATCTATAAAAACTAGTTTTCACATTTTTAATTACCATTTCATAGCTGTAAATATAATATTAAATTATTTATGCTGATTTTTGTGAGCCTGAAACATAATTCATTGATTTCCCATTGACTAACACTACATGCATGCATGCATACATACATGCGAGTGCGCACGCACACACACCACTAAGCCGTTCTCTGAAATTCAGAGGTTAGCTCCTCAAAGAAAGCTCATCTGCCAGATTAAAGTTTAAAACTGATGGAACTAGATTTTACTTACTGTTGATCCATCAAACATCTCCATTTACAGTGATCTCACCACACACCTTGCGCTTCAGAGACATTCATCACACATCTCACACAAGACCTTTTCTACTTCATACTCATTATCTTTTTCTCATGTAGACATTCTTAAACATGGTCTTCCCATGACTTCCTTGGCCTTTCTCTACCATTTTGTCCTGCCACTTGGGCTGAATAAATTCTCCTAGTAAGCATCTCACCACTCATTCTTTCAACATGGCCAAATCACTTACAAATATTTGTCTCCACCTTACTAACAGTATTTTGCTTCACATTACACATCTTTATTCCTCACATGATCAGAATATGTCTTGATCCCCCCATCCCCTCATATAATGCATCTCTCCAGAACATAAACGACTCCTATGTCTCTTCTGCAGTGTCCGGGTTCAACTGCCATACATCACAGTAGGAACAATTACACTTTCATACACAGCCATGCGGGACTTTCTGGGGAACCCATCATTCCTGTGAAATCCTCCAAAAGCAGCTATGACTTTCAAAGATGAATTCACTCACCTACTAATTCACTACCTAACTGATTTTCTGTCAAACATGCTTCCTAAATAAAACATCCATTCACCTGGGTCCATCTCTGTACCATTTACACTGATCTTGCATTTAGTACTAACCAGTTCATCGCTCAAAAAACCATAACTTTGAATTTCATTCAAACTTCATACATGAGGGACAACTGTTTCTATTTACATGGATTTCAACTGCTCCAGTTCCTACAGGAACACCATTCTGGCATAAACTGAGAGTTCACTGTATTGTACCAAAAACAACTGTTAATCCCTTTGAAAGATGAAGTCCTAAACTTACACATTTACTCATATTAAAATTTTGACTGTTTAAAATAAATCATTTTAATGTATCATAGTTTTTACTCTGAAGAAGTAATGTCCTCAGAAGTTATCCGAACTGTTTACAAAATCAGTTTAAGACAATTTTTACAAAACAAAGGAACATCCTCGTAACAATAATTAGTTGGTGTTTTTTATTTAGTTTTACACTGGGCACACTAATTCATGCAAATAATTGTTGTTTTTGGATTTACAACTACATGGTGATCGAAGATTCACAATTTTAGTAATCAAATATACCAAAACATTATCTCAAAACATTCAGGTCTCAACTACCTTCTGCACCTTGCACAAATGTTTTTTGAAGTATTCTGTTTAGTCATATCACCACAATCACTGTCTATTTTGAGATACAAGATAAACAAAAGAGAGGAGGTGATACCAAGAAACAGTTTACATGAATGTTACTTTAAATGCACTTCTGTTGCTGGAATCCAGAATGCTGGTGAAGTAGATGCACATGGACACACTTCAGTATTCATTACATTGTTGTATTAAAGATACTTATTTTATTTTGACCTACTTCATCTGCCTATGGCTATGCTGACCTACAAAATATGACATGACAATCTGGTTTTACTGAAATCTCTTTGGAAGAATTTTTCAAAATCAATATTTTCAACTAGTAGTTCATCCTGCCTCTTTTTTCAAAGATTTTTTTTACAACAATTTATTTTTCAAAATTAAATTTTGGTTAACCAAAAAACTTTAATAAAATTTTCTTATTTTTATGTTTTACTTTTAAATAAAAGTAGAACATGAAATTAAAAATCAAAACTTACCTTGCTTTAATTTTGAAATAAATCCAAAAAATTATTCCCAGTCATACTGGTGGTGAGATAATTTTGTTTTGCAAAATTTCTTCAAGATGTTTTGTAAATCTTTCTTGTTTACATCTTAAGAAGGCATGATAATTTATTTCTCACTTTATTTCCTGAATGAGACAAATAGTCTGAAGGTTCTGCAGTTACATGTGCTATTTTGCTGTATTTGCATACAAGCAATACTGATGTAAGTTCCATGAAATATCTGAGTGGTACTGCTATATGAGATTCACCTCTATAGTGAGGAGTAATCTGCCACACATGTGTTGACAGGTGTTCAAATTGGAAACACACAAACTTTGGGGAAGATGTGTGGAACCAGCTGGGCCTATGTGTCAACTTCATGGCAAGGAGTAGAAGCTCTCTGTTAAGTAGAAACAGAGACTAAAGTTGAGGACCACTAAACTATAGCTAGCTTTTCAATCTGGGATATAACTACAAAAGCATTCATGCTATGGTATACAGAACTACACAGACAGCTGAATGGTACTGGTGGCTAAATGGTGTCAAGAACAATGCTTTTGACTAACACAACATAATGAGTCTTCCATCCACTAGGGAGATCTGCATATGGTGGCATAAAATACAAAATTGAAGCTTTCCTATCTTATATATAGATGGCCTTTATATAACAAAGAAAAACTTGATAAAGAATTAATATGGATAAGAAACCTAGCTTAAGATTATGGATGCCAAATAAAACACATTAACAGTTTAATAAATAAAAACTTAATCTGAATGAATCTTTCTTGAAAGGGGTGGAAAAATACTACAGCAAACTACCATAATGTAACTCAAGTGCATTACTATTAAGATGTCTGGTATAGCAGGCAACAAGTTATGCAAAACACTATACCTAAAGATCAAAGCACACCAAAAAACCTGAAGAACAAAAACCAGGCATTTACAAAATGCCAAAAGCTCCCCCCCCTCCTGAAAAAACAGAGATGCTACACAGGAAGTATAAACAGAACCTAGGTGTCAGACTATCAGAACGCATAAAGGATTGGAATAATAAACTAACAGCCTTGATAAAAACACTGTGCAGAAAATGACTGTATTCCTGATCAGAAAAACATTCAACTAATCTCTAAAGATGAATAACATGCAGAATTAATTACCATGGAGTCAATATGTACAGAAAAATCTAGAAATATCAATTGCAATAGTAAAATGTCTTTGGAATTTTCAGATACATGGAAACACCTAATAATAATAATAAAAGAAAATGCAAATTGCAAAAGAAAAGGAATGTACAAAAATTAGAGAACTAAAAATTTCATCACACAACCAATATAAGATAACACAAAAGAGAGGACTGATAAGTTGAACTAAAAGAATAAGGAAAAAGGAAGACCCAAGATGGTTAGCAATACAATGAACATAACCTCCCTAACCACAAAGACCTACAAAAAGCTTCAAACTGCTAAAAATGTCTGCATACAAAAAGCATATGGTTAAATGCAACAGTGGCTGGGAAACATGCATATGACGGAGCAGCACAAATCGTTTGAATAGCTAGTTTTCATACCACTCATTGGATTTCATTTCAAGAGAGGGGGGTGTACATAGCCTGATTTTAAAAATACTTCACCTGGTTTCAGGCAGAAAAATGATTAACCACTGAAAAAAAGTGACAAAGACAAAAATGATTTGAACTGCATAGACCTGTCAGTGTCCAGTATCTCAGATGAGATACTGGACACTACCAGACCTGAAACGAAATACAAGACTTCGTCACTTCTTTTCACTTGATTATTTTGGTGTGTCAATAAAACCTGTTTCCATTCATTTGTAGAATACAATCATTTAACTAACAACAACATATCTCAAGAACCAAAGCACTGAAATAAACATAGCATGAATACTGAAATATAAGAACAAAATGATAAACCTAACATATAACACCTTAAAAAACCCACAAAATCCTAGAAGTTCCTCATGAATTTAAAAGATAGTGCAGTGGAGAATAAGAGGTCATTATTGCTCCCTGCTATGCAAAATATGCTACTGACGAAATGTAATGTTTAGCTTTGTTCTTGGTCAAAATCTCTTTTGTAAAGTTAATTTAAAGAGCTCACATGTGGAAAATATTTTTGATTTCAAAGAGGTACTTACCTTGTTTATTCCTTTTTCTGTATCTCTGTGTTCTGTTGCCAGGCTGGATTCCTTTTGCAGCCTCTGGAGTTCAGCAGTTAGAATCAAATTTTCTTCTATTTAGTTCTTATGCTGCCAAGTCCTTAGCTGGGCTGTTAAAAATGTCTCTAACTTTCCCTAAGCTTTGCTATTTATGCATTTCATTCCTTTTTTGGAACATCTTCAGAATCATAGTAGTTTGTTGGGAAAAACTGTTGATTAATTGAATTTATCAGTTATTTCTGAATTTTGTTTTGCTGTGTTTGTAGCACCCACTATTACTCCTTTCTGTGAGATGAAGTCAGATGTAGAAATTTCTTCTTCAATGATGTGAATCAACTTGTAAAAGAAATAGAACAAACTTTTCCTTGCAATGCAAAAAAGCAAAGAATAATTCCAGAACTTATCAAAACTAATGATAAGGCTATTATTAATGCAAGTAATAAATGAATATCAGTAACAGCAGAAATTACAAGGTCACAAACCCAAACTAAACAAAAATACATTCTCTTTCCATCCAAATAGTCATTGTAAATGGATGTCTGTAAAAAAAATTAACCAATGAGGTGTCTGACCTTCAGAGGTAAAATATCTACTAGTTCTCAAAAAAAGAATCATTTGAAGGATCAAAAAAGGCACTCTAAAATATCTGATACATTGGCAAAAGAAAAATCCCAGGGAATATGGAAAATAAAAATGAACCCAACATTTATTAACAAATATAAACATTCCACCTTCACAAAGGTCATGCACATGGGACTCAAATATTCACACCTACAACAGCCATAGAAAGAAGACTATACCCCAACCACTGAGAACATCAAACAGCTCCCAAGAAAGCAATAAGGACCAGCACAAGGTTTAAACAGAGCAATTAACAAAAAACTAAACCAACAAAACAAAGGAAAACCAAATATTCTGAAATATGAAAAGAAAACTCCGCATGAAATAAGTTAACAGCAGATAAGACAAATCAAACCATTATCCTGGAAGAAATATATGGAAACCTACAAGTATAGTATATGCATGAACTCAATTTAAACAACAGGGGAAAAGGCCCTACAGATTAGAAAATTAACACATTTCAAAAGCCATAGCCAATTCTCAAAGGAACTCCAAAAGACTGCATATCCCCAACAGGATTTTTTTCATTATAATGTCTTTGTGGCTGTAAATATGAGTGCATTGAGGCACATAATGAAGGCACTGTTATACACTTGAGCATTTTTTTGAAGATGTGATATAAGCAACATTATGAAACCAGTGAAAAATTATAATTGCAATCAGAATACCTGCTTATTTCCAGTGCAAAAGAAAATACAGCCTTCTCACTAGAGCATAAAAAGTAACCACACCCCAGTTAAGAAAAAATGAAACATTGGAATGTGGAAACCAGCTTACCACAGTGTAAAAAGAAGACATTGTTACAGATGATTGAAATACTTGATTAACCACAGACATATCCAAATTTTATGAAAACAATCAGGAAAGTGAACTTACAATAATAATTTTTTGTAGCTTTAATAATTAAATATTACATGCCTGTTTATAAGTATATCAGTTTTAAATTTATAGGGAATTTGCAGATGTTTTACATACACTGAAGAATGAACAAGAAATATGAGCATGTGGAAAATTTAGATTATACAGTGGTGTTCTAGTCAGATAATTTTAATGAAAGAATAAACTGTTGTTCAAAATTTGGCACAGAAAACTGTTCTTGTGCATTTAAAATAATATGTTAAAACAATGTATAAGGCAGACTAACAAGTTTAATCCCATTATGACTATACTCAGCAATTCATTTTATCCTTCTGAACAATAATTTTGAGTGGGAAATCTGCAACTTTTACAGAAAAATTACCACATTTCCACAAAGGTGTGAAGCATGTGTCTGATCATTAGAAGTGAGTAACTATGTAATGTGTCCAATTGAAACTGCAGCACTGATTACTATCAGGGTTCTATCCAAGTTTTCCAATTAGATACCCACACAGTATTTACCGGCGTATAAGTCGAGATCATAAAACAGGAAAAGTATTAAAAAAACAAACAAGGTCGACTTACATGGAGAGGATAAAATACGACACAAAAAACGTTGTGCACAAATTTTGGTACATCAATTTTTCATATTATTAACACTCATTTTATATAACATTAATGCAAAAAGTTCATATACAAATTACTAAAACAAATTTAAAATCCAGAAAATTCCTCATCGCTAACGCTTTCGAAAAGTTTTTTCAACAGATTGCGTGACTCAGTATTGGATTCACCGATATCGTATGGGTCCCACTCATTATCAGTTTCATGTCAGTGTCGCTTCGGATTGCCACAGATCGTCATCTTTCGTTCCATTCATACTGTTCGACATTAGACATTTTTTAAAGGACTTAATTATGGACTCAGTCTTTACCGCATCCCAAGCTTCAATAATGAAGCTGCACAATGTTTCCAATGGCACGGTACGGATATTCCCCTTTTACGCAACGGTTTTTTCACCATTAATCATCCACTCAGTCCACTTCTTTCTAAGAGCATCTTTAAAAGGTTTATTCAAGCTAACATCTAGCGGTTGCAGAACAGAAGTTAAGCCACCCAAAATAACAGCAATATCTGTGTCCATACTTCTTAAACGCCTCTCGGTTGAGCCTGTTGTATGAGACCCAAACATATACCAAACCAAAAGAATACGTGAATTTTTTTCACACACTGGCTTCGCACATTTGCACCAAATATTGTTAAGCCATAAAGTGATTCCATTTTCGTCCATCCAACCATTTTCATGAACGTGCCAAAAATTCCTGAGGGAAACTTTATTTTCGGCATGGTTTTCCTTTTGAAGATCACCGTGGGCTTTAATGGCGATACAGGCCAAAACAATAGTGAACCTTCTTTTTTCATTGCCCGTCGTTTTTACCATGACTTGTTTTCTCTCCTTGCACAGCTACAGTTCTGTTACACTGCATATTGAAATTGATGGGAGTTTTGTCCTTATTGCCAATATTGCACAAAGCATTCCCCCCCCCTCCTAGTTCAAAAACGAATTTATGAAAATTTGTTATTTTTGCTTCCTGTTCATTGGGAAGTGTTTGTGCAATTTTAGTTTTAGCACACAAACTTTGGGATTTGCGTTGCATAAACCAGCAACACCAGCTGTTTGTTGCCTTAAAATCCTTGGACTTTTCGGCATTTGATTGTGCCCATTTCAAAGCTTGAATCCATATGGAATTCCTGGTCACAATATATCCATTTTGCCTCTGTTGCATCACCCACTCAAATATGGGAGTTTTTCCCATTCTTAATGCACACTTTTTGTTTGGCATGCTTTGCAATATCTGTTCAGCTGTTCTCTAATCGTGAACAAGTTTCTCAGAAACATCCAATTTCCTCCCTGCTCAGAATTATTTGATTCTTTAAGCAAACAAAACAACTCGCAGTTTAAAACCGGCATCATATTTTTTTCTCTTGTTAAACAGCGCCATTTCGATGTCAGCAGATTACAGCGTGATTCACAATAGACTGAGCAGCATCACGGGTGAATGCAAATGTGTTGAACAACCAGCTGACATCACAATACCGAATAAACAGCACCGGAGGGGAGGAAAGTGGTGCGACCAGTTTTTTAAGCATGGCCAATCGCCTACCAGCTTCAAAACACATTTGGTGTGCTTGTACACCTTTCTATGCGTTTCCCCCTCTTTTCCGAGAAGGATTTCATTTGCGGCAGTGCGCACACGATTTTGATGAAGGGATATGTTTGGCGAAATGGGGAAGGAGGGTGGTTGACTTATACTACGAATATAACTGAAATCCAACATTTTTTTGCCCTAAAAGTCCACATCAACTTATACGCCAGTCAACTTATACTCCAGTAATACGGTATGTGGAAATAGGGCAGAAGTCTTTGATTAATAATTAAACCCCATAAAAATATAAAATAAAAGTAAAAAGTTAAATGGCTTTTGGAGAATTAATTTTTTTTAATGAAATACTAGTGCTCAGGAACAGCAGTACATCTTTTTAAAAAATCATATCTTAAGAAGTTATTCCTTGATGTAATGACATGGGATTGATTAATGGATTAAAACATTTTGTAGGAAATTCTACTCTGATCCCCAGAGAAAAACGAGTTGAAATTAACCAGGGTAACACCTGCTTAAACAGGTAACAGATGAATTATTTTGTTACTTATGCTGATAAAATATATACTAGTGAACAGAAGAATAGAAACACTTGCTCAAATACATATATCAAATTTTTCAACCTGCTGAGAATGTAAACAAAACTAGATACAGCTCATAAGTTTTTTTCTTTTTTTCCTCAAATCTATACTACATGGTTTTTATACTAATTCAGCATTAACCCTCATATAAATATTTCTCAAAAACCAACCATGAAGGACTGAAAGCATTTACAAGACTAAGCCTATTTATCATCAGTACAGAAACAATTGTTTCCTAGCATCCTGCAAAAGGGAAATTAAAAACATTTGAAAAAAAAAATGTGCAAAAACTTCAAATCCACATTTCTATACTGAAACAAAATAAAATAATAAATCTAATCATCATGAAGCAATGGGGTAAAAATTCTACCTTTAAGCTCCTACAGTGTCTTATAATAGGTCTTGAAATGGAGGATGTTAAAATATGCATGGGGAAACTTTACTTTTGTGTTCCAAAAATAAAACAAAATAGTAAATTCGATTTAGGTTAGTGTGTGTGAGAGGAAGTACTTATGAGCTCTTGAAGTATTGTGTTGTGGACCTTGAACAAGTGTGAAAATTTAAATTCATGCTTTACTGAAATGAAACAGTAAATCTAATTGACATACAACTATTTGATGCTACAAAAAGAAAGCCATGAAAGAAAAAAAGAACTAGAAATATAAAAAAAATTACAAAATAAATAAATAAAAAAATAAACCAGTAACCCCAGACAGATTTTGGAAAATATAAGACATATGGTTCAATGTAAAACAGTGAGAGAAATCAGATAGGTAAAATCCATAAACACTGGTGGTAGCAGGAGGAACCAATTCAGCTGTAACCATAACAATGCAATGCTACCAAGACAGAAAAAAACAAAAAAAACCCTCCTGATTAAAAAGGAAATACAAAAAAAAAAAAAAAAAAAAAAACAGTGAAAGAAGCAACCAACAGGGCACACAATGTTATTGAAATAGCCACATGTACTATCTGAAGGCTAGGGGGGCACAGAAGATCTGATCTGATAGGAGATTACTAACATGGAGCAAAGGAGTTGTCTGATTCAAGCCTGAGTGACAAGAAGGGTGAAATATAAGAATGAGATAAGAAGTTGTGAACAGAGGAACTTTTGCTTGTACATTATGCACTACTTTTTAAATTCAGGAATTCGAAACTTTCGAACAATGAACATGGACTTCAGATAATTACAGCTAAAAAGGTCATTCTTGAACTTTATCCATAACAAAAACACAACCAAATTGCAAACTTAACTACTTATACAGTTGATAAAGAAACCATATGAAATGCAACATTGCCAAACAGTTGACCACAGTACAGTGTTAAGGAGTGTTCTGCAACTACAGCTTCATAGCAAATGTCAAAGAAAAACACCATATTTATAAGGAAACAGACATTTCATGTTGCTGAGAAAGTGCATCTTCAGCCAAGATTTTTCAGGAGAAAAAAAAAACTGAGCTAGCCAGGTACCACATTTAAAGAAATCTATGAAGGTGCCTTTTTTGCATGAAACTGTTCTGTGTTGGTACTGTTTTTACATCAAATGACTTTGTGAAAATTCAGCAGGAATCATCAACATCATCATCGTCAACCATTATCAATCCACTGCTGGACGAAGGTCTCCCCAAGTTTCCTCCACAACGGTCTGTCTTGTGCCAGTCTCTTCCATGTCACCCCTGCATACTTCCGAATTTCATCCACCCATCTTCCATGTGGTCTTCTTCTGGGTCTTTTCCTGTCCCTTGGAATCCAATCTAAAATTTCGGCTGTCCATCGATGGTCTGTTCTTCTGGCAGTATGTCCAGCCCATTGCCATTTGAGGGATTTAACTCTGATCATGATGTCCTCCACTCTTGTCATTTTTCGGATCCACGTGATCCTCTTCTTATCTCTCCTGGTTACACCAAGCATGCACCTCTCCATGCTACTTTGAGTTGTCTACAGCCTTTGTATGTCTCTTTTAGCTAAGGTCCACGTCTCTGCACCATACGTAAGCACTGGAAGGATGCATTGATCAAACACTTTTCTTTTAAGACATAATGGCATATTGCTCTTGAAAATTATGCTGTTTCTTCCAGAAGCTCTCCAGGCAAGTTTTGTACGCCGATTAATTTCTTCACCAATGTGACCCTCACTTGATATCTGCTGTCCAAGATAAACGTATGTGTCTGTTATCTCCAGCTTTTCTCCATCAATCGATAAATCTTCATTTCTTGTAAAAGCATTGAACATCACTTTTGTTTTCTGAAAGTTCATTTTTAATCCCACTTCTTTACTCTTGTCAGCAAGTTCCTGGATCATACTCTGTAGCTCTGATGGGGTAGTTGCAAAAATGACTATGTCATCAGCAAAACGAAGGTGGGTTAGATAATCTCCATTAATCTTTATCCCTTTGTTTTCCCAGTTCAGTGATTGAAAGACATTTTCCAATGTGGCATTAAAGAGCTTCGGAGATATGGTGTCACCTTGTCTCACTCGTTTTCCAATTTTTATGTGTGTTGTATTTTCAAACAGCCGAATCTTTGCACTTGCATTTTCATAGATGTTATTAATAATATTAATGTATGCATCTTCAATACCGCAGGATTTCAGAGCCATTGCAACTGCTGATGGTTTCACCGAATCAAAGGCTTTTTTCATAATCGATAAAAGCCATGCACAATGGAAGTTCATATTCCCTCGCTCTTTCAATTAGTTCTCTCAGTACGTGGATATGATCTATTGTGCTGTAGCCACTCCTGCATCCAGCTTGTTCTCTCGGTTGAGCCATGTCCAGTGTCACCTTCAAGCGGTGTGAAAGAACTTTAGTGAAGATTTTATAAACCACTGATAGGATACTGATAGGTCTGTAGTTCCTGAGATCCTCAATGTCACCTTTTTTATGTAGCAAGATCATTGTAGCGTTGTTCCAATCCTCAGGAATTTTCCCTTCATTAAGGCATCGAGTGAAAATTTGGGCGAGTACTGTTTCGATTTCTCCACTTGCTTCTTGTATGATGTCTACAGTAATTCCATCTTCTCCTGGAGCTTTTCCTCGCTTCATCTTGCTTAAATCTTGGCCCTCAGTCTCCGGCAGCTGGAATGTACCTGGCCAAGGCAGCGGCCAGTGCGACATGAAGGCAGAGGGTGCTAAGAATCCCCGGAGGACCGGACTAGGCTGCCATCTGATGCTGACCTTGGCTACGTATAATGGACGCTCCCTATCTTCTGATTCAAGGCTTCTTGAATTGGAAGAGGAACTACAAAGGATCAAGTGGGACATCGTCGGGCTAAGTGAGGTAAGGAGAAAAGGAGAAGATCTCATTGAACTGAAAAGTGGACATCTCTTCTACTATCGTGGGACAGATACAGGCAGAACTAGTGGTGTTGGATTTATAATAAACAAGAAACTGAAGGATAAAGTTGTAGAAGTTGAAAGTTCCTCTGACAGAGCTGCACGACTCGTTATCCAACTCTCGAGAAGATACCAGGCTCAGATCATTCAAACTTATGCACCCACCACAAGTCATGCTGAAGAAGAAATTGAAGAATTTTATGAGGAAATTCGTCATCTAAATAATAAAGGTAAGCAGCACTTGAAGATAATTATGGGAGATTTCAATGCAAAAATAGGGCAACGGCAACAGAATGAAACTTCAGTAGGTACATTCGGTCACTGCAACAGAAACCAGCGTGGAAATACTCTCGTAGAGTTTGCAGAGGCAGAAGGGTTTTTCATCTTGAACTCCTTTTTCAAGAAAAAGCCACACAGGAAATGGACATGGAGACATCCAAATGGGACGACAAGTGAAATTGATTTTATTATGTGTAACAAAAAATTCGTCATAGAAGACTGCAGTGTGCTAAACAAGTTCAACACAGGTAGTGACCATAGATTGGCGAGATGTAAGATGCACCTCAACACTAAACTCGAACGTAGCAAGCTAACAAGACAAACAAAATGTATTGACATAACCAACCTTAAAAAACATCATAATACCTTCAAGTTGGAACTGAAGAACAGATTCTCTGCTTTAGTTCTGAAGTTAACAGAAAAGTAACCAAAGCTCTTATGGAAACAGCAACAAAATTAGCTGGGTCTAAGAACAAATTGCATGTGAACAAATTATCAGGAAAAACCAAAATGTTGATGCAAAAAAGAAGAGAGATGAGGACAACTAAAGAAGATGTGACTTCCAAAGTGGAATATATAGAGCTATGCAAGACAGTACGAAAAAGTATCACTGAAGACGTAAGGAAATTCAACTGTGAACTAGTAAGGAAAGCAATTGAAAACAACCAAAGCCTAAAGATAGCAAAGGGACATCTCAGTAAGGGAAAAAAACAGATTATGGCACTGAGAAAAGAAGATGGTTCTGTAACAAGAAATAGAGGCGAAATTTTGACAAGAGTGAAAGATTTCTACTCCAAATTATATGAAAGGGATGATACATGTACTCCAGACATCATGAAAGGTACCAGTACCAGAGTTCTTCCAGTCCTTCCAGCAGAAGTTGCACATGCAATCAGCAGGAATACAGTATCAAATTTCCCTCGGTTTTCTAACTTATGCTGTGACTATCTTTCCTATACACAAAAATTTAGAATTTCCTATTTACTTACCAGGTATTAACTACACATTACAATTTTCAAATGTACTGTATAAATGAACAAACAGGTGTTTGCCTTTCATAATTAACTGCCCATAAAATAGATGAAAAGAATTACATAATAAAAAGCAATCCACACATTACATAAAAATTATGAATATAAAATACAATAGTTGCAGTTCAGGAGACATACTTGATCTGGCAGTGCAGGAAGACTGTCCGCTTCAGTTTCACCAAATATGAAATATGTTTTCTCAGGAGCATCACCACCACCAACTTCTTGATCTTTAGGTGAAACTATTGAACTAGCAATATCACCATTGACTGCCATAACTAGATTCTTGGTATTTGTTCCAACAATGCTACCTAAATTGGAAGAAAAAGATTCCCTTCATAAAATCACATCTTTTAAAAGATCAGTACAATAAATACTGAACACAGTGCTGATTCCAAAAACCAACGAAGAAAAATGTATCTATACAGTGGATGCCGCTTAATGTGATTGTGAACAATATCTTTCATTTAATGCTATCAAAATTAATATGTAGTAAATAGACGGGGGAGTTATTGTTTACTATAATCAGAGCTTCACTTTTTAATAGCACTTTTGATACTTGGTATACTATGAACTGCTAAGGTTGCAAAAGGAAGGCTGAATTTTCATGTTATCACCAGTCACACACAAGCCTGTCATTTGTTTACATATATGATACATATCTCTACGAAAGGAACTGGTTACTTGCCATGTTTTTTAAATTCTTCACAAAAGGTTTTTGTTCCAAAGGCAAGGTTGTGTAATGTCACCATGGCTGTTTAATATATTTATGGATGCACGCATGCTTGGTGCCAAAACCGATAATACTGGTTTGTCTTGGTGATATCCATGTGTGCAGATTGCTGTATGCTGATGACACTGCCCTGTTGGCAGAGATCAAAAGTGAATTGCAGAGTATGTTGTCCCGGATGTACAAAGTTTGTTATGAATTTCAAACTGGGTATAAATAAGGGAAAAACCAAAGTTATGGTTTTTGAGCGAGGAACTGGTAGTTTATGTATTTAGGAAGCATGTTTGACAGAAAGAACAAATTGGATGGTGAAATTATGAGATGAGTGAAATCTTCATTGAAAGTCATAGTTGCTTGCCTTGGGAGATTTTCACAGGAATGATGGGTTCTCAAGAGAGTTCTGCATGGCTATGTATGAAAGTGCAATTATTCCTACTCTGATGTATTGCAGTGAAACATGGGTGCTACAGAAAAAACATAGGAGTCGTTTGTGTGCTGGAGAAATGCGTTACTTATGGGGGGTTTGTGGCAAGACTCGTTCTGATCATGTGAGGAATGAAGATGTGTTGCAGTTGTGTAATATGAAGCAAAATGTTGCTTGCAAGGTGGAGACTAATATGCCTCGGTGGTTTGGGCATGTTGAAAGAATGAGTGATGAGATGCTTACTAAGAAATTTCATTTAGCCCAAGTGGCAGTGAGGAAAGGCAGAGGAAGGCCAGGGAAATCATGAGAGGATCAGATTCAGGAGTGTCTGCACGAGAAAAAGATCACTAGTATAAAGTATAGAAAATCTTGTGTGCGTCGTGTGATCGATATCAGTGAAGCTCGAGTTGTATGTCAAGATCACTGTAAATGGAGAAGTTTGATACAGCAACATTAAGTAAATAATCAGTAAAAAATTATCTGGTAATTTGTTTCTTTGTGGAGCTAACTTCTGAATCCCAGAGAACAGCTTAGTGGTGTGTGTGTGTGTGTATGTATGCCAAATGCACTTCATGTGGAAGGGTGGAAATCATATCAGTCATGTGGGAGGAAATAGGGTTGACAAAAAGTGAAGATGTTATAGGTGGTTATGTTCTTACAGAAACAGCTTATGCCATTGAACAATTTTATATTTTATATCCAAAGTCAATTGGTGCTCTTCCTTCATGAAGGATGATCTGAAATTTAGAATTTTTTAATGCTCTTTAATAATGAAAGTGTGTAAGAAATGTAAAGGTTTAGGACTTAACAAGAGAATTGCTATTTAGAATGCCATGACAGCTTGCCAGAAATGAACCAATGTTGCTCTAAAATAAAAAAAATCAACCTTTCTTGTGTAAAACTAAAAAAAAAAAATAATAATACTGAAGGAAAGAGCAAAACAGAATGGAAAATTAGGTGAAACAGCAGTGGGGAAAATGATCAGGTTGAAAACTTTGACTTACTCATGTTTGTGATAGAGACATTCACGTTAATGGTCCAGTTATATGTAACAAAGTGGAAAAGCTACCTGTGGAGAAGGGAAAATACATTTCTTAACACAATTTGATGCATACTGCATTGAAACCTTTTTGCCTAATATACTATGGGGAAAAGATAATTTTGTGGCAATCAACAGATGGCTTAATCACTGGAAAAAATTGGGAAAACACTGTTTACAAATGCACTTACAGAAAACTAAAACTGATGATTGCCCAGCTTACTTAAATAAGTAGAAAATTATCACCACAGATTCACCCAATAATCTAATGCTGATGAAACTAGACCACTACCATGCTTCACATGAAACATACCTGTTTAAAATTGAGAGCATGAAAAGGCTGTAAAATTTTAGAGAAACATGCAACTGTTGTGTGCCATGTACAATTAGCAATAGAGCAAGGTTTTAGATAAAGAAGGGGCTCACTATTTATTCTCTTTCCATTTTAACTGCTTTTCTCTTGCTCCATTAGTCATCTATTGTATCACAGTATTGAACTCTAGTTTTCTTTCCCTTCTTTTCTATTACTTTGCTTGTGATTTAACAGAATTTTGGCACTTAATTGTCATCAGCTGGGAACTGCAGATGCACCCTATCATTTTTCTATAAAAACATCTTGTGATATTTTAAGTTAATTTTTTTTTTTTTTTTGACTGAAAACTGTTCAAAATATTTTCACCATGCAGCACTATCAGCATGATATTTTGCTCTCACACCCACTGGTCTTGCAGACCAATGGAAGATTTGCCCCTCTTGGCAGTTTTAAATATAGTTAACATGAGCCCTGTTGTCCATTAGCATAGTAAGGCTTACTATTTAAGCGAAAAATGTTGTAACTGTGCATGAAATTTTTTTCAGCTAGAACAAGCAGCAATCAAAATGTGTACAAAAAATTGTTTATTTTATGTAGGTCAGGAACATGCATCGTATGTATACACTTCTCATATTGCCAGTAGTATATTTGCTACCAGGACTTGAATTCTACTGGTAGCAAGTAGCAAATTGCTAGTATAAAATACATACTCACTACTGAAACAGAAGTCCCTACTAAGCACTGCTACTCCATATTATAAAATGCATCTATCAAAGGTAAGTAAGCCTCTGATAGATGAATTTTATAAAATGTCTTGGTACAGTCCTGTTGGCAGAGAGCAAAAGTGAGTAGCAGAGTATGTTGTCCCGGATGTACGAAGTTTGTATGAAATTCAAACTGAGTATAAATAAAGGAAATACCAAAGTTATGGTTTTTGAGCGAGGAACTGTTAGAACTGAGTGCAAGATAAGTCTAAATGACACAGTGATTGACCAAGTGAACGAGTTTGTATATTTAGGAAGAGTGTTTGACAGAGAGAACACATTAGATGGTGAAATTAGTACACGAGTGAACTCTTCATTGAAAGTCATAGCTGCTTTAGAAGGATTTCACAGAAATGATGGATTATCAAAAAAGTCCCAAATGGCTGTGTATCAAAGTGTAGATGTTCCTACTCTTATTACATTATCTACCCAAACCAGCACAAAGATATATGCTGAATCGAGCAGATTATTTACGTGGCTGAAAGTATTACTATAATAACGTATAAACATTTACTGTTTATCACGTTGTTCTTGGTATAAAGGTAGCCCTCCGACATGACCTCCAACACATATAGTGCGCCATAGAAGTTATTCATATCAGCACATAACGTACCATAAAAGTTATTCATATCGGCACATAACGTACCATAAAGTTATTCATATCGACATAATAAACAGCACACTCTGAATCACATATATATAAAAAAAGTGCCCTACCTACGATGTCTATGAATATGTCCAAAAATTGTCCACGGCTAATGTCCCATAGAGGCCAAAGTCAAATATTCCACTTCCTTTCAACACCCAGGAACACTGGTGGTGAAATCGTACATGTGATAAAATATGCAGTCCTCCCACTGGACCAAGTCAAAATTAAAACAAAAGACACCATAAACGACCATAAGATAAAAAGACTTAACAATACTAAAAAGGAACCAAGAGTAAAATGAAGTAAAAGTAGATGGAAGGTCACAGTCGTCAAACCACATTTCACCAGACTGGTTTCAGCATGTTTCATGCTATCTTCAGTGGTACTCCCAACAGTGCTTCTTCCTCGTATAAACGTGCACACATAAATGCCGAACTCGTCAGACACACAGGCCATGTTCCTACTTTATGTACAGCACTGCAACTTGGGTACTGCAGAAGCGACATAGGAGTCATTTATGTGCTGGAGAGATGTCACTTGGGGGGTGGGGTGGCAAGACAGGCTCTGATCATGTGAGGAATGAAGATGCATTGCAGTTGTGTAATGTGAGGCAAAATGTTGTTATTAAGGTGGAGATTAATATTCTGAGGCGGTTTGGGGTCATGTTGAAAGAATGAGTGATGAGATGCTTACTAAGAGAATTTTTTTCAGCCCAAGTGGCAGGAAAGAAAGGTAGAGGAAAGCCCAGGAAATCTTGGGAGGAGCAGATTCAAGAATGACTGCATGAGAAAAAGATCGTGAGTATGAAGTACAAAAGGTCTTATGTGTGTCGTGTGATGAGTGTCAGCGAAGCTCGAGCTGAGTGCCCAGACTGCTGTTTGCTCACGGTGGTTGTTAAACCTCCTCCTCCAGATTGCTGTAAAGGGAGACATTTGATACACCAACAGAAAGTAAATTCTAGTTCCATCAGTTAGACATTTATCTTACAGCTTGTCTTCCTTTGAGGAGCTAACCTCTGATCTCAGAGAGCAGCTTAGTGATATGTATCTATCAGAGACATTGTTTTTATTTTGAGAAAGAAGTCTGGGACATCTGCCTAATAATTAAAAAAATATGATTTAAAAGATAATTGTCTTCACTTTTCCTTCTCATCCAAAATGCACATTTGGGTGTTTGTGGGAGATAAGAAGTGGAGGGTGAAAATTGTTTAGTTTATGGGCAGCTATTGAATTCTATCACAGCAAATTCTGTGTGGGTCCAATGTGTGACTAGGATGAGGACATCTTTTAGTTATCCTCCATGCAACAGGTGTTGAAAGGTGAACCATAGGTGAGCTAAATAGGTGTACAGTTACTGACTGGACCTACATTAACAGAAAAACTTAATGTTACAGGAGACTAACAGTTTCTTTGTTCATGGTCAGCATGCTGGGAAACTTCTTAATACTATTTCATCATCTGTACCAGCAGACATTAATTTTTGCTGTGCTTTACTGAACAGGCACTGGTAGTGCTGAAGTAGTCTAGAAACTGACAAAAAACTTTTTCATTTTTGAAAGACTGCTTCAGATGAGGATGGAAAATCACTGAATACTTTCAGTTATGTTACTGATCAATTAAATGAACCACCTTTGAATGAAAATACAAATAGTGATATTTCTGTGAATGGTGTCAAAATCATGATGTATTATACAAAGCTGGATATTATCCAATATGTGGAATTGGCTGAAATATAGGTCATCAGAAATATCTGGTGTACAAGTGAAACACATTTGGTGTGTTACATGCAGTTTATAAAACAAAGTCATCTGTGCACTGGTGTGGAGTACTACTGAAATGTCCAGTGCTGGTCTCCAAAGTGGCATTAAGCCCAGGGAAGTAATACAGACTCTAAAATGACTGGGCAATACACACATCTTTATTGACTTTTACCTCCACATTTCCAAAAAGTGATACAAGTGTTTCCACTTGCACAAATTTCAGCCCAAACCAGGACAGATTCAGGATTTTGTTAATGAACAACAATGGAAGATGTGCCCAGAACTTCATGTGACCACATTCTATCATTCTGCAGATTGTGCTCATCAGTGAAGAGAATTATTTTTCACTTTTTTCCAATGGCTTTTGGCAATGAATGACAATGGAAGATGAGTCATCAACTTCGGGTGACCACTTTCTATCATTCTGCAGATTGTGCTCATCAGTGAAGAGACTTAATTCCTACTTTTGTTCCATGGTGTAATGTGGCAATGTATGGCATCACTGTAGCCTAACGTGTTCATTCTGTGGGGTTAACAGCTGCCCCCTTTGGAGTTTGTGGGATCCCCAAGGTCTTCTTATGCTATTTGTTGTATTGTTTTGCATGCAATTCTGCACAATAGCACTCTTAAATTAAGCTTGACTTGCTTTTTGATAATTTTCTGGTCTTGGACGCCATAACTGTATTTTTTCTTCCTCTTCCACGACAGCCTGCAAAAAGGGCATAGCTCTTGGAAATGTTTTATGGCCTCCGAAACAGTTTGGCAAGGAACAACCAGCAGTCCCACAATGTTGCACTGATGTTTCCTATTTTGAAAAAGTGTGAAGATCTGATCAAGGTTGCTAGACATCCTGGGACTTACAACAAAAGATACATGTCTGAGTACATTACATCTCAAGTTGTCTGTTGAGTTCAGACATGAAAACACAAAGAGTTTTAAATGAAACCTAAGCTTTGTGAGCTACTTTTGTGTCTGTTATTTATTGTCACTCCATATAAAACAAACCTACTACATTAGGGAGAAATATTTAATCAATGAGAGATATTCAATCAACCTTACAAAACCATAAGCTTAGTATTGAATGTTTTTTTGGTTTAAGGACAAGTGAGATTCCAGAACACTGGATAAGTTTTATTTAAAAGACACCATAACATGATTCTGGAGATCTGGCAACAACCTTTAAATTGCATTCAATGTCAACAATACATGTGAAGTGAAGCAATGATAATAGGCACCAATAGTCACTTTAAGGCCATAAACCTGTGGAAGAACATAAAATTCTCAGAGGGGAAGGAGAAGTAAATTTACTTCATACTCAACTAAAGAAAATTTATTGATAATAAGGTACATAAAAAAAAAACAAGTCCAGATAAAAAAGAAAAAAAAGTAATGCTGCAAAAAGAGGCTTTCAGGGCCATGCTAGTATGATGTAAATCCTTCTTGATGAGCAAAACATTTGGCCATCTTCCACGGAACAAGAGTTGTGCAGATGTCTCATCAAGTCCCAAGGCATTGACCACCATGCTTCATTGAGATTAATGTTGTAGAGCATCTATCGTTGGAGGTGGATAACACAGATTCAAGAGATGTTGTCCCACCCAGGAATGCCCTATTAGCAAAAAATCTGGGGATCAGGCTGGCCAAGGCAGCATACTGACACCTTGTAGACATTGCCTTGATGCACTACAATATAAGGGCAGGCACTGTATCACTGAAATAAGGCATTGTTTAACCTTGCCACAGACAGTATCTCAATGGATTCAAGGATTTCTTTGCCATACTGATCAGCCATTAGAGTTCCTGTAACAAATAGTAAACTGGAGTGCGAAACATAGGAGATAGCTCACCCAAACCATGATACTCGTTGTTTGGGTGGTGTGTTGTTTGATGACATTTGCTGGATTGTTGTGTTGACCAAAACGATGCCACACATGTATCCAGCAACTGTCCAGCTGAAGGCAGAAGCGAGATTCATCACTGTATACTACATAAAGCCATTCTTCAACCCAGGTTGCCGAGGAGCAACAGCACTACAAGTGCTGATAATGACAGATACACATCAGTGGTATGCAACACAATGGATGCTGTGAATGCAAGCCTGCTTCCCATAGATGGCTTGCTCATGGTTGGCCATGTTAATAGCTGACATATGTTCCACATCATCACTCTGCTCATGGCTGAGAGAGAGGTTGTTGGTTAAGAGCCTGTCACTGGATCAAATGGTCTTGTGTTGTTGTTACTCTAGGCTGACTGTTTCCAAACTAACAGCTAACTATAAATGCCTTCTCTCATTCACCGTGTACAGAAATGGACTGTGGTATCCTGGTGGCCAACATGTGATACAATACACCAAGTCAGCCAAGCTTCATAAAGGTCAATAATGTGCTATCATTCAAAGTCTGTTAGCTGATGATAATCACAGTACTGATGGGTTCTTGGCATTCTACCTGTGGTGGTTTTCCTGCAGGACACTTCTCAAGTTTGTGGCAATGTTACTCGGACAGACACGTTAATCTCCTATTCATGGATCACCACTTTCATGCTGTTATAATAGTTATAATAGTTTTATCTTTAACCAGATGGGCTTACAGTGGTATCCTTTGTATATCTGCATGTTACAATCATGCCTGACAGTCTGCATGCATATCTCATCCCCACTTCCCGGTGCTAGCATATTTTTGTTTTCTTTTTTTAGACAGTGTGTGTATGTGTTCCCAAAACATCTGTAAGAAACATAGGAGACAAGGAATTCACAGGATAACACACACAATTTTAATAACCAGATGGGCTTGACAGTGGTATCATTTGTATATCTGCATGTTACAATCATGCCTAAAAGTCTGCATGCATATCTCATCCCCACTTCCTGGTGCAGCATATTTTTTTTTCTTTTTTTTTTTTTGTACAGAGTGTATGTGTTTCCAAAACATCTGTAAGAAACATGGGAGACAAGGAATTCACAGGATAACGCACACAATTTTAATGAACTTCGCAGCTACATACCTGGGAATGTCCTTTGAATCTGGGTCAGAGTCTGGGGTTCTCTATGCATTTTCTGGTCATCCTCAGGTAAAAAGTCATGGCTAAAGCACAATTCATAGGCAAACAAAGAATTTCCTGAAACCATGCGAACTTTGTGATCATCGGAGGGTATACTCTGAAAAAAATAGAAAAAAAGTGTAAACATCCTAGTAAAAATAAAATTCAAAATATAACAGTTAAAAACTTTTAATCCTGAAATATACAACAAATAAGGAATTATTCTTATTACATGGGTCACTGTATAAGTTTTGAGATGCATAAAAAAGGAAGCAGACCACCTGGAAAGGAATATTGTATGGGGTAGTCCAACTCATTGCATGTAAATTAGAAGCAGGTAGGGGTACTCATTACTCGTTCTTCTACCACCGGTAGTGAGAGTAGCAATATAAGGTGTGTATTGTTACATTATTCATCATGAAATGTGGCAATACCAGGCAATGATTCAGTATGATCTTAAAATCAATTTAAATTAATCTCAGACACAGAACCCTTGGCATAGGTTTTGGTGACTGTGGTCCTTCATGCACAACAGCTTTTCATTGGTTTGCTGAATTTAAAAGAGGTTGGACATCAGTGAAAGTCTCAGAGTAAAGCAGAAGACCACTTATGGCAGTGACTAAGAAACATATTGCAATGGTGGAAACAACAATGAATTTTGACCAGTAACTGACCTACAAGGATATAAACACTTCCCTGCATACGAGTTCACCAAATGTTTCAACTATCATTTAGTCTCACCTTTGGCTGAGAAAATTTCATCTCGATGGGTACCTCACAAGTTGACTGAAGCTCAAAAACTGACATGTGGAATAGTGCTGTGAAATACTTCCATGGTTTAACAATGGAGATTCCAGTCATGTTTCTGACATTACAGGGGATGAGATGTGGACCTACCAATTTGATTCAGAGACAAGGCACCAGTCATCAATTCAGGTCTTCCTAGGTGATAATTCATCTGTCAAGGTAGAGAGATCAAGAAGCATCAAAAAGAAAATAGTTACAATATTCTTTGGAACAGTGGCCACAGGGCAACCATTTCACTGGAAAATCAACACACACACACACACACTGACTGCATGGTGGTACACTACTGTTCACCTTCCAATAGTGTCAAAAAAAAAAAAGTGACAGAAAGACAACCAAGAACTAGATAAGGGGCTTACTCTTGCACATCATGCAACACCTCTACCCACACTACCAACCTGGCCATCACCTTTTCTGGAGGGCACACAGATCCAGTTGCTTATCCATCCAGTCCACAGTCCAAATCTGGCATCCTGAGACTTCTTTTTCTTCCCTATGGTGAAGGATAGACTTTCAGGATACTGATTTTCTAGCCCAGATGAACCTGACACAGTATATGCGGAACAGCTGAAAACAGTGCCAGTAACTGAGTGGCACTGATGATTTCAGAAATGGCTCTGTAGGATGAGACATTGCATAAGGTGTTAAGGGAGAGTATTTTGAAAAACAGTAATGGATGAAATAAAGTTTTAATTGCCCATCAATTTTTGTCTCAAAACTTTTCTATAGTGACCCTCATATTAATATCTTTTCACAGTTAACAGGGAAAATTTTACTAATATAGAAACACCACAAAAAATATAAAAACAATTATTATCCAGCTGCCTTAACTTTATAAATTCAGCAATTATTGATCATTAACAGTTCATTTTCAAAATACCAATCAAAGAAAATTATGAACCAAATTGTAATTTTTAGTGGCTTGGTTAAAAAAAAAATGACAGCAAATACACTAAGTTACTTTTTGTTCCAGCATCATCACCACACATTACATTAATATATTATTCTTTGAAATTTGAATTTGTTTCTACTAGATCCAAAATTTCAGGAGCTGGCTTCTATGCCTGGAACACATGTCCAGACCTGCATTAGAAAGTAATTTCATTCTTAGTCACTTGGCACATATTCTTCTCACCCAAGTAACTAAAATACTTCATACTTTATCATCAGCAGGATGACCAACAAATATTTTAAGCTCTTATGCAAAGTTTTTGTTACTAAAATATTTATCATCATGGACACTTCAAGTGCAGGCAAAATTCTGAAATTTTTTTGTGCCTATCAGTTTTCTTTTTACAGCAGAATAGCTGATCAAGGTAAAAGCTAAAAACAGCTTACAAAAAATGCACCAAAACATGAACAAAATATTTCATAATTGACTCTGAAAAATAATTCATAATTCACATTCTGAGAAATAAAATTAAAAAGAGGAAAGAAATCAAACCTTGAATGTAGCACCTTGAACTTCGGCAATAAGGAGCTGTTGTGGATTTATCTGACATAAATGTCCAAGTTGTTGCTTCAGGGCTACATACCTATCGTCATGGTTTAACCTAAGCCCATATCTCACCGGTATACTGCCATCTAATCTAACAACTAGTAACAGAAAAAACACTAAAATTAGTAACAAATAAAGCAAAAAGTCATGTGAGGTCAATACGTCAAAAAAAGTAATGGAACACAACAAAATTGATTTTAGAGGAAATTCTTAGGAGATGAGTTTTCCTCTGTAAGGCATTCTGCAGGCAACAATGCCACACTTGACAGGAATGTTGAGTTTCTATAAAATCATACATGAGACTGACCAAGAAAAGAAAAAAACAAGCTGAACTAATTTCAAAAAGGTGGAAAATCAGAACATGGGGAAAAGTCAATATAACAATTTATTACAATTAATATTAATAAAATAACCCACCAGTTACGGACCATGTGAAAGAGAAGGTGAATTTCTAAATGGCTACTGAATAAAAGAATAGTCCAAGAACCAGGTTAACAGAAATTAGATTCTACAAGAATGGTTAAACGAGGTCCAGCAATGTTCTGCCTAAGCATTTTGAACCATTTCTGGCTGCTTGTTGTTACTTTTTTTTTTATTTATTGGAGGTTTAACGACCACCATGAGCAACTCAATGGGATATAAGCAGTCGCCCGTCCCTAATTTAGGGTCACTGGTTCTAGAGAAGGAGAGATCCAGTGCCATAAGACAAACACAACATCCATGCTTCACCAGGATTCGAACCCGGACCCCTTTTGGACTAATGAGAAGAGGCTATCACTTAGACCAATGCGCCACCTGGATTACGACTTTCATGGCATGTGATTATTTTCTACCATTGAACTTGCATGGATACATAGAATTTCATGACTGAAGGTCTCCCAGAGAATGCAGTTGCATTTTTGGCTTAAGTGTCTCATAATTGGTTAGACAGTTAACAAATTGCTTTATCTTGTCTAGTGGTGCTATCTATTAGTGAAGAAAATATTTTGCAAAACATGTTTCATTTTATTTTTCTCTTTTTGATTTCAGTCAGAAGTTTTCATTCCTGGAAGGATTTGATCAATTTATTGTGATTTATATGCTTGGTTTATTTTATCTTTATTCCTTCACAAGATTAACTACCTTGTTGAGTTATAATTTGTGTCTTCAAAACATGTTGGTTCGATAAACTATTAAAAAATCTGTTTTCATTGGTGTGAACAACTGATATTGCCAAGCTTCATGCACCAATGAGTGGCTTTATCACGGCAGACTGATATTAACCCATGCATAGGCTAGTATTGGTCTGCCTTGATAAAGCCACCCCTGTTGGTGCACAAAAGCTTGGCAAAATCAGTTGTTTACATCAATAAACACTAATTTTTTAATAGCTAGTATTAGTATTTTTTAAACAAAAGCTCTAAATTTTTTCAGACATACCCTGTATGATATGGAAGGTGTGTATGTATGAATCTCCTCCTGATTTCATTTCTGGCAGTTACAGGAGGGTGATGTATAGTGCTTCTTGTAATTTTTATACAGGGCTTTAATGGTAAAGCTGTCGCTGCACTCAAACTTGAGTGCAAATCTCAACAAGATGCCCAGGAATGGCCAAACACATGACATCTAAAAAAGTGAACTGAATTAGCAATGTAAGGCTATATCTTGGAGTTCAGATATTACCCTTAGTTTCCTGTCCCAGAAGGGAACTGAGGCACATTCAAAGTCAAAAACAGATTCTTGAACAGTGCAAGAATAAACACATGGTTCATACACTTTTTCAGTCACAAAATTCCAGGACTTTTCCAGGACATACAACCTAAACGTCCTTATTTAAAAATACAGTGAAACTATAGGTCTGTTCAACCTGTAACCTACAACTTCCTACATGCTTGGGCAAACTTAATGCAGAATGTTAAAAATGATGTCCACTGCAGCTAATCAGAAACTTAAAATCACAGTTAAATACTGAAATACCAAAACTGTCACTGAAAATGTGACCAGGTTTAATATCTACTAAACTTTTATATACAGTATAACACACTTATATATATATATATTTTTTTCATTGAAGGTTTAACGACCACCGTGAGCAACTCAATGGGCTATAAGCAGTCGCCCGTCCCTAATTTAGGGTCACTGGTTCCAGGGAAGGGAGAGAGCCAGTGCCGTAAGACAAACACAACATCCATGTCTGACCGGGATTCGAACCCGGACCCCTTACGGACGAATGATCATAGGCCAGCGCCTTAGACCACTGCGCCACCGGGGCGGCCCACACTGATTTTGAGAAAAATTTATTTTTCTACTTTGGCTTTAGTTCAATTATTGAAGCAAATTGCAGAATAAAAATCCCCATAAAACTCAAAAATACATAGGTATGTGGCATTACTCTTGAAATGCTTTCATATACCACACAATCAATACATAAAATACTATTTAAATTTAATTATTTTGAAATGATGCTTACATTGGAAATTTAAGAGGTAAAAAAAGGTGAAATATTTGGAACTTTTTCAAAAGAATAAAGGGATTGTTATTTCTAAAACACATAATCATGGGAGCAGGCATTTGTGTTATATTTTATTTAGGGAAATAATTTTCAACATAATATTGATGCTGTAGCTATGTTTTAAATTTGTACTTGCCAGCAAACAAAGTATGCACAAAAATTTCCAATATGAAATGAAAGAGAATAATAGGGAAAACCTTAAGTCCAAGGGCTGTGTACAACTGCATTCATTAGTGATCAAGACAATTTAACTGGGCATGGTTAGAAAACTAATTATAGAAGATGCAAAGTGATTAGTTTGCCCAGAAAATACTAAGAAACAACTAGATTTAAGTTTGATATTAGAAAGCAATCTGATTTTATGGCAATTTTTTATACAAAGTATTCATTAGCAAATTTCAATAAAGGTCAAAATAACCCACAAAAAATAATAATAAAAAAAAAATAACCTACTTATGAAACATCAGCTACTTACTTCCACCAGTGGCTAAAAAGTATGTTACAAAAGTTAACAAATAGTGCATAAAAATGTTTCCCATAGCAGAAGGAAGGTATTACAGACAAAAAGATTTTCAAATCGAACAGTTAAAAGAAGAGATATGAAGGAAACATGATATAACTATGTCTTTTAGCAAAAGAATTTTGCATAATAGAAAAATTGAAAACAGGTAAAAAGTATTCTCCATAGCAAAAGCTATGCTAAGGAAAAATAACTTTTTCAAATACATCTCCCGGAAGCAGAGATAGCAAGAAAAATGTTTTGACCTTTACAGCGCCCAGGGGCAGAGTTGTACATTATTTGAAGAGAATCTTCTTATTGTAGCAAAAATCTTATTCAATCTCCATCTTTATTATAGTGAATGGCATACAGTAAAAAAAGAAATTTCTCAATAGCATTTTTAGAGGCAGAGATAGGCTGTAAATGGAAGTACACAAACACCACCTAGCGGCAGAATTGTAAACCACAAACCTCCTCAATTCCATAAGGTAAATGATATCTTGTGTTAAAAGAATTTTTTAAATCTGACATTTAAAAGTACAGATATTGAGAAAATAGATTAAATATTTGCGCCTCCTAGTGGCGCACTTGTGCATTAAGAAATATTTGAAATTACATGAGAAACATTTTGCACCGAAAATGTTCTCCAACAAAGAACATTTTTCAAATTGGACTCCTAGAAACAGAGATATGGGCAAAAATAAGATATACGTGTATGTCCTGGTGGAAAAATTATGCACTATTTTAAGCAGGAGATATTCTCAAAAAGTTTTGCAAGGTGAGCGATATCGGTTCACGAAAGAAATGTTTTGCATATAAATTCTCATTTTTGGTAAAGAATGTTTGGCCCCCTAGTGGCCAAACATTCTTTACCAAAAATGAGAATTTATATGCAAAACATTTCCCCTCAAGATCTGTATCCGACACAGGAAGAATTTTCCAAATCTGACTTTTAGAAGCGGAGATACTGGGAAAATCGTGATTTACCTTTATGTCCCCTAATGGAAAATTTATGCATTATTTGAAAAAGGGACTGTAACTAAAATAGTCTTCAACATAAATGTCATCGAAAGGAAAAGGAATTTTTTCAAATGGTTATTTAGAAGCAAATATATGAAATAAAATGCATTTTAAATTCGATACAATCTTTATTTATGCCCTCTAGCGGCGAAGTTGTACATCGGGAAAAAAACGGAACGAATGGATCATCATTCTCACATTTTAAGCTTCCCAATACAAAAAGAATTTTACAAATCGAACAAACATTGCAAAGATATGGTCTCCCCGGCTAGACAGACAAAGTGATAACCTAAGCACGACGCAAAAGATCCTAAAGCAGCTTCAGTCCTCCCAACAGACAAGAAAACCAACAGCCCCCCCCCCCCCCATGTTCTGAAGGGGGTGGGGGAGGGAAATTTGTCAGACATAAGTTACGTCAGTAGAAAAATCTTCAACTACAAAACATCACACAGGGACAAAAAGGCAGGAATGGATAAAATTCCAGGACATGTAACATAATTTTAGGACTTTTTCAGGATATCCAGGACACGTATGAACCATGTAAACATTTACCAGAATTGAATGCCCCAAACTAAGCAGACTCCGTGCTTATGGAGCTCCTCTAAAATTTTTGCCAGAAATAATCAGATACATTTTGTTCAAAGATTGCTTCCCTGGATCAGATATTTGTGAGAAGACACTGCTGTGGTAGGGATTTTCTCCAGAACAGGAGTTGATTGCAATTAACTGATTAAAATGTCTCCACTCAGTGATTGCCAGAACAGAAAGCACAAACAGATTTTGGTACACCACCATATGATGAAGTGCCCACAAATGAAAGATAGTGACATTTTGCTATGTGGTCAGCTGGCATTTATGCAGAAAATAATCAAGCATCTCAGTGCAGTATACAGGAAGGCAGAACACTGAGAACAACTCATTTGGCTACAGAATAAGTCACATATGTGTGTGTCTGCACGGTTTTGATTTTTTTTTCTCCAGCCTAAGGCTGCAAAGGAAGCTGGGGAGATGTTTCTCATATTTGAAAGAATATGGAAAACATCACAACTGCACAGCACTTTGACACTTCCAACATAATGTAATAAGCCATCAGGAGATTATAACAGCTTGATCTGGATGCCAGTGATTCAAGCAGATTAGTTCTGGTCTCCCTTTAACAGTGAAATAGGGTTAAAAGGGGAATGCTATTCAAAGCCACTGATGACATTAGCTTGTAGACATACCTTTTCCACTTCAGGAATTGATGCACAAAACCAAAGTTCAAGATGGACCTAACATACTTGATCTAGCAAAATGGAAACACTGGGGAGGAGCAGGTTGGACTGATTATATATATATATATATATACACACACTAGAAGCATATTCTAGAACCTTAACAGCCTACAACTGTGATGTATTCACATTTGTGGTGCAATTACAACTGCGAAAAAGCCATTAAAACATAGCGACCCTTCACCTTCGGTCATGGAATTGTCACTCCTTTGCAAATATATAAACAGTTGCAATAAGCACTTATCCAATTAAGAAGAGACTGAAAACAAGAAACAGACTTCTATCTAGGTTGGCTACAGCAATGGAGCTGTCACTACCTAACAGGTAGATGAACATCAGTTGCTCCAGCAGTGTCATACTTGAACAACATGCCAAAACAGTCAGCACAAGGTCAGCTTGGGCAATAGTGTCATCACTTTTCGAATGACTATATGCTGGGAAAATTGATTTGATGATTATAGTCAGCACATAAAAAGATCAATTCTATATTCTGGTAATAAAAATTGGATAAAGGATTTAGCCCAATAAAAGCTCACCCAGGAAGACTTAATTTCAACAATGGAAGTTGTACTGACTTTGATATCACTGCCCTTTCACAGAATACCATAACATAAAGCGCTTATTAAATAAAACTTTTGTTTTCAAATGTTTCCGAGGCAGTTTTTCTTTTCTTTTTTTTTTTTTTTTTGTATGTCTTATAACCCGTTTAACTAAACTGAACACACACAACATAATTAACCCAAGTTTAGGGAAATGAAAGGCCTCTAAGAAAAGGCTATTTCAATTAACAATAAAAGAGCACAGCATTTCCTAGGAAAATATACTAAAACTTAGTAGTGTTTTGGATGCTGCCTTTTGGAGTGTAGTTTATACTCGAGTTTGGTATTTTCTTGGACTGCTTATTTCTAAAAAGTTTTTCCTAGTTGGTTTGCTCAGAATTTGTATGTTTTGGCCCAAGTGGAGTTCTAAGGACGATGAAAGGATTGGAGGTCAGCTCAGATATTTTAAGTCCTCCCGCTCGGTTAGGCTAGCACCCTTTCCCATAGTGTATGAACTCGCTGGCAAAGGTAATCTAAAGTTATGAAATGACAAACGTTGTTTGACATGTAAATCTGCAGATCCTAACCTGTATTCTTCTGTTGCGGATAATTGCTCCAACAAGTTTTGCAAAGCCTACAATACCATCTATAAGCTCACCTGTACTGTCTGCAACCTTAGCTATATTGGCCAAAGCAAAAATCCTCTTCATCTTAGGATAAATGGTCACAGGTCTCTAGTTAACAAGTTCTCTAATTCTGGAGTGAACCCCTCCACAAATGCTAACCAGTACTCTACCTTTGAATTAGAGCATTTCCATACTCATGGTTTTGACAAAGTGAAAATAGAGGTACTGCATATTATCCCTGACCTCTATGCTCGGCTAGAAACTGAATCCCTTGAAATTTTGCAGCATCAGTCTCTTTATCCCTATGGTCTTAATTCCACTCTATCTGACAATAAGCATAATCAGCATAAATTTTCAATTCTTGAACTCTTCTTTCTTGTTAATAATAAGAGCTGCACTAGAGGTAATAGAGGACAGAGGTTATTTCGCACATCAAGCAAAGTTGATTTTGCTAACTTGCTAATAACTCTGGAAAGCTTTAAAACTGGCACTAATTTTGTTAAAAATACTTACAAAATACTTAAGTCCTTCAAGCACTCTGTCCTTAAAAGTTTTTTCAAATTCTGGAAAGAAACTGCTGACCATGTTGATAAGCATGTTTTTGCTTTGGTTCTAGACATTCTTAAGCATATTCTTAAAAGATAAAATTTCTCTTAAAGAATTTTCCAGTAATTATGTAACCATCAGGTTTCTAAATAAAACCTATGATCATCTCAATGTTAGGAAGCTGTTCTACAATAATGCAATTTTTTTCCCATCCACAGGCACCAGTCTATTGTAACTTTTAAATATGTTAAGACCTTAGGGTCAATGGTTAAAAACTACAAACTTAATGCTTCCAGTTACATTCCTGTAATTCCTACATGTTCTTGAGATGAACATAAAGAAACAGTTCACTATGATAAGAATTACAACCATATTATCACTGGAAACTTGAGTTTTGTTGAAAATGAAAAGCTTAGAAATTTATTAGAGTATGGTTCTAAATTTAGACCTTCCTTCACAATTTCCAAAGAAAGGATTCTTGAGAGCTTCACTCAAGATGTTAATAGGTACATTGTAAAAACCAGTTTAACATACAATCAGCCTATTGAGGCCTTCGCAGAATGGAAATATAACGTAATCAATAGCTTCACTTGTGAGTTGGCAGGTCTGGACTTTTGTTTCAATAGAAATCTCTTTTTCTCTGGAGATGCTAAAAGGTCACTCTCCAAACTACAAGACCTATTTATTTTTACCACTACGGATAAAGCTAGCAATAATTTTGCAATTATCTGTAAGAAGTTCTATTTTGAATTGTTAACTATGGAACTCCATAATAGAGTAACCTACGAGCCCGTAAGTTATTCTACCAAGCAGTTAGAAAATCGGTTTAAGGCATTCTTCAAGAAACTTAAAATTCCACAAACTAGAAGATATGAGCCTGAATTTCCATTTCTTTTTGCAACGGTTAAGTTTCATAAAGATCCTGTGAAGTTCAGGTTCATAGCTAGTGGAGTAAGGAGTCATAAAAAGAAAATAGATCTTGCTTTTGAAGATGTCTTAAAGAAGGTTTTGAAACACATTAGAAACTGTACTAATTTGATGTACAGAGATTTTTGGATAATTAATAATAATGCAGAAGTAATTTCCACTATACTCAAAGTAAGTCCCTTAGAGATTAATAGTTATGATTTTGAGAACCTATATACTAATCTGCCTCTATCAGATATAATCACTACCTTTAAAGAGCTGTATGCAGAATTTAAACTTAACCAATTTGTTGATGTAGGAGCCTGGAACTCTTATCTCAATTGCTGCATAAAAAATAACCATATCTTATATAATAATACTCTCTATAAGCAAGTGAACGGTATACCCATGGGAACATCAACATCCACGAGTATAGCTAATCTATTCCTGTTCTTTAAGGAATATAAATTCATTAAAACTCACCCCACCTGCTCAGATAACTACCTATACACATTTAGATATATTGATGATCTGCTGTGTATCAATAATTCAGAAGTTATAGAGAGTGATTTTGATAATATCTATCCTAGCTCTCTTAACTTATGTAAAACCAACCACAGTAATCAGGAACTTGAGTTCCTAGACTTAAGCATTAAGCTCTACAGAGGTAACCCATCTATTAGCCTCTTTGATAAAAGAGTTAACTTTCCTTTCAAAGTAATTAAATATCTACACTGGAATAATAACATATCAACCAAAGTAATTGAGAATGTACTAATTTCTCAGGTCCTAAGAATTTCAAGAATTTGCAGCAACAATTTGGACTTCAATTACCACATTAATATACTATTAGACAGTTTTCTAGAGAACGAAATTCCTTCTTCTTTCATCAAAAGAACTTTAGGAAAAATTATTCTGAATAATAGAGTAAGGTTGGCAGATCTGCTTTAATTTTCTACACAGTTAATAATATGATTCTGACCAATCAAAGCCGTTTGGAAGTTGGCTAGAGGATGCCTATTTACTACTAAAAGGAACCTTAGTGCTATGGATATGAAGGTCCTATTAAAATAAAAAATTAAATAATATAGACAAAATCACAAAAAAAAGCTTAAAAATCTGTTTATAAAAGAAAATAAAAACAAATAAAAAAGAAAACTAGTTATTCACTCACTAGAATAGCTATACTAAAAATAGTAAAACTAACATTAAAATTAATAAGATTCTGAATAATCTATAGAAGCTCACTAAGGTGATTTAATACATGCAAAGATTATTAAATACACCACTTGTGTATTTTATAATATTTCTCATGTATTCTGGAGAGTTAATTCTGCTCTTTCTGATCATACAGGTCCACAGTCTTAAGTATATATTTTATTTTTTCTCTGGTTAAAATCTCCGCAAGTTGGTTTCTTTCAGTATGAGGAGGCCATCAGCCCCACCCACACTGCCCCCAGCGACTAGGGACGGGCAGAGATGTTTGGACGTTTGGGGAAAAGGTCAGCCATGTTTCCTCTTGTGTGGAGAAAGTTTAGTTGCATAAGAGGTAAGCTCTCTTCATTGTCTTTATGTTTTAGGTTTTATAAGTTCAATGTTTGTACTTCATGTACCTTTTTTTCTCTGTTGTTTTTTGCTTTTTAGCATTTAGGCACTGGCTAGTCTGTTAACTTTTTTGCGGGTTTTAACTCTTTCTTTTCTTGGTAACTTTGCGCGTCTTTTGGGGAACATAGGCACAGCAGATGGCTAAGCATAGTTCCTTTTCTTTGCGCTGTATTTTCAAAGTAGTTAAGTTCTTAATAACTACTTAATTATGCACTTAAAAGCATTGCTGAAATACTTTGTACATATTGCAACTAATTGTTTATGTCATATAACTTTCACAAAGCATTTCTTTAGTTAATTATTGTCTTTAATTTATTCTTGTTTTTGTGTTGTCAGAAGTTGGGGAGTAGGGGTTTTAGAATCAAGTTTTCTTTCAAAAATCTGAGTTTTAAATAATTAATATTTCCTTTTTTAATTGCAATGTAAAAATTTGGAATACTTTTGCATTGCTATTCAGGTTTAAATTCTCTCTCAGGCGAACTTGGCATTTCGTTATAGCTGAACATTATTTCTAATTATTATGTCACTCTCACAACTTGAGTTCTCTTTAATCTTCTTCTTTCTGTTTAATAGTAACAGATGAAGAGCATGGGTCGGGCCATGAAAGTTATGGATGCAAGCTAAATTGTTAACTAAAGCTAGGTCATACAACTCTGCGGAGGTCATGACATATATATATCTTTTAAAAACAATTTTTGGTGGGCTCATTACTTGCATCTTTGGCTTTGCAGAAACCCACTTCCAACTAGGTCTTTGTGGAAGTGAGAAAATGCAGAGTTTTTGCTGGTCCTTGAAAAAGCCAAGGCTCTGTATTCTCGACACTTTCTACATTCAGTTGTTTTATTTTATTTTTTATCTTTTCTCCTTTTACTCACACCGGTAGATACATAACCTTTTCTATGTTGTACTTGGTATGAGTCAAAAATATATATTTTTTTTTGCTTAGGTCTCTTCTTAATAGAAAATATATATATATATATATACTTAAGAGCAAGACTGAAGACTAAGGAAAAACTTTAGAATTTAAAACGAAAGTTGCAAAATAACCTGAAGATCAAAACGCGCAACGCAGCACTTTTGAAAATTCAGAATTCACATTCTATTAAGAAGATACCTAAGCAAAAAAATACATATATAATTTTGACTCACACCTAGTACAACATAGAAAAGGTTATGTATCTACCTGTGTGAGTAAAAGGAGAAAAGATAAAAAAATAAAATAAAACAATCGAATGTAGAAGGTGTCGAGAATACTGAGCCTTGGCTTTTTCAAGGACCAGCAAAAACTCTGCATTTTCTCACTTCCACAAAGACCTAGTTGGAAATGGGTTTCTGCAAGGCCATAGATGCAAGTAACATTCCCACCTAAAATAGTTTAAAAAATATATATATGTGTGTCATGTCCTCCGTAGAGTTGCATGACCTAGCACTAGTTAACAATTTCGCTTGCATCCATTAACCTTCCTGGCCCGACCCATGCTCTTCATCTGTTACTATTAAACAGAGAGAAGAAGATTAAAGAGAACTCAAGCTGTGAGAGTGACATAATAGTTAGAAATGATTTTCAGCCATAACGAATTGCCAAGTTCGTTTGAGAGAGAATTTAAACCTGAAAATCAATGCAAAAGAAATCCAAATTTTTACATTGCAATTAAAAAAGGAAATATTAATTTTTAACAAACAGATTTTTGAAAGAAAACTTGAGTCTAAAACCCCCTACTCTACATCTTATGACAGCACGAAAACGAGAATAAGTTAAAGACAATAATTAACTAAAGAAAACTTTGTGAAAGTTATATACCTTAAACAGTTGAACTCCTTCAAGAAAAAGCCACACAGGAAATGGACTCCTTCTTCAAGAAAAAGCCACACAGGAAATGGACATGGAGACATCCAAATGGGACGACAAGTGAAATTGATTTTATTATGTGTAACAAAAAATTCGTCATAGAAGACTGCAGTGTGCTAAACAAGTTCAACAGAGGTAGTGACCATAGATTGGTGAGATGTAAGATGCACCTCATCACTAAACTTGAACGTGGCAAGCTCATAAGACAAACAAAATCTATTGACATAACCAACCTTAAAAAACACCATAATACCTTCAAGTTGGAACTGAAGAACAGGTTCTCTGCTTTATAAGGCCTAACATCAGAAGAAGTGGACATCTCTGAAGTTAACAGAAAAGTAACCAAAGCTCTTATGGAAACAGCAACAAAATTAGCTGGGTCTAAGAACAAGTTGCATGTAAATAAATTATCAGGAAAAACGAAAATGTTGATGCAAAAAAGAAGAGAGATGAGGACAACTAAAGAAGATGTGACTTCCAAAGTGGAATATATAGAGCTATGCAAAACAGTAAGAAAAAGTATCACTGAAGACGTAAGAAAATTCAACTGTAAACTAGTGAGGAAAGCAATTGAAAACAACCAAAGCCTAAAGATAGCAAAGGGACATCTCAGTAAGGGAAGAAAACAGGTTATGGCACTGAGAAAAGAAGATGGTTCTGTAACAAGAAATAGAGGCGAAATTTTGACAAGAGTGAAAGATTTCTACTCCAAATTATATGAAAGGGATGATACATGTACTCCAGACATCATGAAAGGTACCAGTACCAGAGTTCTTCCAGTCCTTCCAGCAGAAGTTGCACATGCAATCAAGAACATGAAGCGGGGAAAAGCTCCAGGAGAAGATGGAATTACTGTAGACATCATACAAGAAGCAAGTGGAGAAATCGAAACAGTACTCGCCCAAATTTTCACTCGATGCCTTAATGAAGGAAAGATTCCTGAGGATTGGAACACCGCTACAATGATCCTGCTACATAAGAAAGGTGACATTGAGGATCTCGGAAACTACAGACCTATCAGCCTCCTATCAGTGGTTTATAAAATCTTCACTAAAGTTCTTTCACACCGCTTGAAGGTAACACTGGACATGGCTCAACCGAGAGAACAAGCTGGATTCAGGAGTGGCTACAGCACAATAGATCATATCCACGTGCTAAGACAACTAATTGAAAGAGCGAGGGAATATGAACTTCCATTGTGCATGGCTTTTATCGATTATGAAAAAGCCTTTGATTCGGTGAAACCATCAGCAGTTACAATGGCTCTGAAAACCTGCGGTATTGAAGATGCATACATTAATATTATTAATCACATCTATGAAAATGCAAGTGCAAAGATTAGGCTGTTTGAAAATACAACACACGTAAAAATTGGAAAGGGAGTGAGACAAGGTGACACCATATCTCCGAAGCTCTTTAATGCCACATTGGAGGGTGTCTTTCAGTCGCTGAGCTGGGAAAACAAGGGGATAAAGATTAATGGAGATTATCTAACCCACCTTCGTTTTGCTGATGACGTAGTCATTTTTGCAACTACCCCACCAGAGCTGCAGAGTATGATCCAGGAACTTACTGACAAGAGTAAAGAAGTGGGATTAAAAATGAACTTTCAGAAGACAAAAGTGATGTTCAATGCTTTTTCAAGAAATGAAGATTTATCGATTGATGGAGAAAAGCTGGAGATAACAGACACGTACGTTTATCTTGGACAGCAGATATCAAGTGAGGGTCACATTGATGAAGAAATTAATCGGCGTACAAAACTTGCCTGGAGAGCTTTTGGAAGAAACAGCATAATTTTCAAGAGCAATATGCCATTATGTCTTAAAAGAAAAGTGTTTGATCAATGCATCCTTCCAGTGCTTACGTATGGTGCAGAGACGTGGACCTTACTAAAAGAGACATACAAAGGCTGCAGACAACTCAAAGTAGCATGGAGAGGTGCATACTTGGTGTAACCAGGAGAGATAAGAAGAGGAACTCATGGATCCGAAAAATGACAAGAGTGGAAGACATCATGATCAGAGTTAAATCCCTGAAATGGCAATGGGCTGGACATACTGCCAGAAGGACAGATCATCGATGGACAGCCGAAATTTTAGATTGGATTCCAAGGGACAGGAAAAGACCCAGAAGAAGACCACATGGGAGATGGGTGGATGAAATTCGAAAGTATGCAGGGGTGACATGGAGGAGACTGGCACAAGACAGACCGTTGTGGAGGAAACTTGGGGAGACCTTCGTCCAGCAGTGGATTGATAATGGTTGACAATGATGATGATGATATATATAACATTTAGCAGCAAAAGTTTTAATTCTCATTTGTCTAATTTTTTTATTGAACACCCACTCCCTTCCTCAGGACGATGCTAACAAATTAGGTGCTGCAATTCATTTCACTGGTAACATACAAAAATCTTTGCTTATTTATTGCTGTTCCTCTTTTCTTTTCTGGACCAAGAAGAGAAGAGGAACAATACCGTAATTTTTGGGCTAAGAGCTGTGGCTCTTAAGTTACTAAAAGTGAAATTTTTCGGGTGTGCGGCCCTTATGCCGAATTTGTTTTCGATAAAACTGTTTCTTTCCTCCCTTTTTTTTTTTTCATGCAGATGCTTAGTAAATCTTTTCAAACAGTCTTTTTTTCACAAACTAGACTGTGATCGTCCCCCACCCCTTTCTACTCATACGTTAGACACATCTATTTAAACGATAACTCCGCTGTCCTGATGTTGGTTTAGGAGGGAAAGTGGGGGAGGACGGGGAAAAGCTCGCATAGGTCTTACGGTTAGAAGGTTTGTTTTTGAAAGGAATGCCCGACTCAAATGCTCTTTGCATGGGGGAGTGGGGAAAGCGCATCCTGTGGCAGCAGCATGGAATGTTAATAGATGGGGGATGGAATGGGAACATAAGCACACAAACCAATAGTGTGACGTCCGAGGCTTCTGTGGAGAGTGCGCCCAGGGTATCTCTTTCGTTGGCTGCAGCATACATCATGCAGGAAGGTGCTGTGCAACCAAGGGAAGAAACATTGATTTTCATGGGGTGGGGAGACCGGTTTGATGGGCACTTCCCTGAACAAAAGCTTAAGAACATGAACAACGCAAAAGCCTGCCCCAGGGCGATTCCATTAGCAGTGACCTATTCCAAACAATACTGGCGGGACAGAAAGACAAATTCTGTTCACTCTTCTTGGTTAATCTGGCATGTGATACAGGTGTTTTTTGGCTCTGTGCTCCTGAGTTTTGCTTCGATTTTAATTTTTTTTAATTGACTGACGATATTGGAAGTTGAAGGCTTTGGCTCGAAATGCTTGCTTACTAATAAGCGCTGTATAATTATCATCTGATGTTAACAATGGTTAATTAATGTAATATTTGGCTCAAGATAAAATCTTTTCAGAAACGCAAAAGAAAAAAAGGAGGGAGAGCTTTACCATTCATATAAAAGCGGAGCTCAAAGCGAAGGCTGGGTGCGCAGTAAATGAAATTAGGTCAAACCACTTGAAAGAAAAAAAGCGAGAAAGCAGAGACACCGCTGTTTCGAAGTGGTTATCGGGGAGATACACGAACACGTGCAAGGCAGCTGGTAAAAGGAAGCGAGTGAATAAGAAACTTGTCAACTATCCCATTTAGCAGCTACATAAAATACAGAAAGCAACTTCATTCTAACGAAAACATCAGTAGATGACAAACATAGAAGGAACATATTATTAAAGAAAACATTAATCGAAAGCATTAAAAGCGATAATTTACAAGTTAATTACTTCTAAGACGGATTCTATTGCGGTGAACAGAGAACCATCCTGTAGCAAACATCCACATTGAATGGAATTCATACAATTGTGCGGTTTTAAGAGCAATGCAATATTCTAACGGGAGTCTCAAGATTAACTGTGATTTATATTGATTACATAAATGGTTTTGAGCATTTAATAAAGGCAAACAAATAACATCATTAGCATGATTAATAAAAAATGTATAAATAAAAGTTTTTGCCAGTATGAAAAATAAGTGCATAAAGCAGATTGACACTGAGTTACAGAATTAGCCTTTGAAGTATGCACATATAATCGCGTTGGGTGAGAGTTAATTCATGAAAATAAGGAAGATAATTTAGCTTTCTGAGCAGCACCACGACTTCACGGCAACTTTTGCTTCCAAGATCGCAAAATTTCTCACCTGCGGCTCTTAGTCCGAAAATTATGGTAATTAGTGGTCAGAGAGGCAGAAAAATACCAATAGAATGGCAACATCTGCTCTACTGACATTATCCTGAGGAAGGATTATTGTTCAATTTGAAAATTAGACAAGTGAGAATTAAATTTTTTCTGACTAAATACCACAAAAAAAAAAAAAAAAAAAAAAACTAAGTTTTGGAGCAGATCATTTATTTAAAACTTGAATTTCAACAGATTGGTCTCCTGATGAAATAAAGTTTTCTAAATGACAGGGGTAAACTTTAACATATTAAAACAATATGAATGCCCACACGCAAAGGATATTTACCAAAATTAAGGTAATTCAATAAATCAATATATACATGTTAAAAAAATATTCAACAGTGAATACCTATGTAATTAATGATGAAAGTTAAACTGGCTCACTCATTTCTATAGCTCAACAGAAATGTGAAGGAATTTACAATGTAACTTAAACTCTTCATTAAAGGTTATTTAGTCTCTAACTGTTGATGACATTCAAGAAGTTTATGGAATTACCATGTGCTCTGCAGAAAAAATAATTAGTCTTCAACACACTTTCCAATGAAAATAAATTTACTAAAATTTATTTTTGCAACCCTTTACTTTTTTCATGCAATGAACAACAATATAAGACATAGTGTGATAAAGAAAGCATAAGATGAAGTTTAATAGGTCAAGACAAAAAATGGTATTAAGAATAAGAAGTTAACTTACCAACTACCTCAAGATGAATACAACTTTCCATTGGTAGTGGTAAAGATAAGTAGTTGAATGGGTCAAAGCGAACACTGGTATGACTGCAAACTTTACATTTGACTGTAGACTGTAGCTGGCCATGGAAAAGATCCACTATGATTGACTGCTCACGACGAACATGGTTTTCCCATGCTTCACAAGCAACTTCTTCATCTGGTCGACCATTACTATCTTTCAAACCAGTATAGGGTTTCTCATGGACTCTAATAATTTCAGAATTGAAAGATACAAAATAAAAATACAAATCTAATAGGCCAATAAACTTTGGCACTTTTACAAACACAAGTGTTGGGAATCATGTTTGATCATTATTTTTTGGCACAGAAATTTCTGTCAACAGCTGTCAGTATTTTCATGCAACTGAAGAAAATAAATCTGGAAAAGCACCCAGAGTGCTCAACAGTTAAGCCACCTGCCACATCATAATAATAAAAAATTTTCATTCTGATAACACACATCCACTGCAGAAATCTATAGTCTACCACATAGGAGCATTATGAAAATTATGACTAAATTCCCAATCCACACTGTACACACAGACCATTATTTACAGGAAAAGAAATTTCATTATTAACAAAGAAAACTTTACATCTTTTTTCAGCAAAATATAACAAACCTATTTGTTTACAGAATTTTGGAAATTATATTTTAATTTGGGGCAGGGGCAGCAGGATGTCTACCTGGAAAACTGATTATTTCTGACCTATGCCAGCTATCAAAATGGAAGTTTTGCCAACATGATGTGGCGAGACAATTTGACTAATCTATATGGTTCAGGCAAGTTAGTTTCCTTCAGTTGTCCGGAAATGCACTGTCATGATTGATGTAATGGATGGATACCAGGGTAAAGTTTGATTCTTGATTTAGGATAACATAGTTTGTTTTGTTTTGTTTTTATCTAGGACAATGCAGTTTTTTTTCCCCATGTGGATGATGACGGACAGCAGACAGAACTTTGTATTCATTTAAATATTACATACATTGATAAAAATAAAGTAAAAATAATATTCTTATAAATGTTGCTTTTTCATAAAGTGAGCATTATTAAAAAAGCACACAATGAATCCAAATACAGTGAACATATGAAAACACTTCACCTCAATTATGTAAATTTACATATTACAGTTCATTGCAGCTGACTATACAAGAACAATTCACAGTGTATATATTTCTCTCATGTGTAGTCATTTAACATAATAAAGGACATTAATAACATTTTTTTCCAAAAGAGAAAACACTTTTTAAAATAAACAGAAATATACAACTGAAAAAAAAATTGGTTTGATTGTTTTGGTATAGCATAATGATCACCCACCTGCTAGATGACAACAAAAAGGATTTTGAATAGCATGTTGAGAATACAAAATGTGAAACATGATTTAAAAAAACAAAAACAAATCCAGGTAACGAATTTCAGTATTCAAAATTTACTGAGATATCTCAGTGCTTTTTTTTTCTTTCTTTTCTATGAGAATTTTTCATTACAAGCAACTGCACTGGTTATGGATGAGGCCAAAATAAAACTAACTAATACTAACCTCATGTTTTGTATAATAAATACAAAAGGAAAAATTAAAAAAAGAGAAAAAAGGACAGCAAAAACTGCACCATATATATCATAATATATACCACACACACGCACAAAAGTTAGAGGTTATCTAACAACACAACCAATGAAGAGTGAAACTAGTAATAATTAAGCCACATTTATATAGGATACCCAACAGCAATGAATTGACAAATTTTATTGAAACTACCTGCTCATGAACCTTGCATATTACCCTTACATTTTACAGTATGATTCAAAAGTAAATTGCACAATGGTCAACTGGTTCAAAAAATTTAAAAAAAAAAATTTGCTTTAATTTTAACAACATAATTTTCAGGCCTAATGAATCAGACTTTTCTGCTTTACTGAACATTTCAGAGAAATGTATCACATTTTGCTGCGGCTGTACGTATTTAACCAACTGCCTAAATTTCTCAACACTCAACTTCACCAGAATATAATTTAGCACTAAAATTAAACTTCTTTTACAAAACAGTCATGAAGAACTTATAAAAATACCATACAGACTGATAACAGAAGCCTTACACACTCTTTTGCAAATGATGCTAATCCTCTGTTTAAAAATTAAAGTTCATGAATTACTAAATCATCATTTCTTATTACTAAAACTGAATCACCTTGAATGTGCATTTCATTGTTGCCAATTATCATTTTGCACACATGCATATCAACATTATTCAGGAGCGGTGTTGGCAAAACCATTAAAAAAAAGATTAAAAATGCTGGTTGCAACGAACTTTATTTTGGTCCGTCACGAGATTTTGTTGCTAACATATTGCTTTCTCAATCACTAGTGACTAATTTTACACCTTCCACTTTATTCAAGGTCCATCCTAGGTCTGAAGTTTGGAACCACAGAATATAACATCTGTTAAGGTAATTTAATGAAGTACTCAGATCAGTTCTAATGTTACCAATTCTGCTTTGCCACTAACTATTTATCCCAGATATTTTTCTTACCACCCTGTCAGCAGCTTCTCCTCTGCTACAGAGCGCTTTATTTAGCAGCTAGTTCAAAAACCATAAAAAGAGATGTCTACATATTGCATTATGTAAATGCAATTTTGTCCTAGCTGACCAGCTTAGTGGATATCATTTTATACAGCTGATAGCAGACTTCCCTGCTTTACTGATTCTGTTGTGTGTATCTCCATATCAAACTTCCCAGTATAACTAATTTGAATCACTACCCAAATACTTAACTTGTTCTAGCATCTTCCTCTTTTCATTTTAATCGCCTTACAGAACTTCATTAAAGCACAACCCTTTGTTTACTGTGTAGGCATTAATAACCATTCATCATTCAAAATATCAAGATGGCGTCTCATTCTTTTGCTGTCATATTTCATTTTTATGTGGCTTATTTAAAATGGGAAGTGAGTGCATTTTGCAGTGTGAAACTTCCCTAGCTGGAAAAGTTATTCTTTTTAGTAGCTTATGTATTACTTCACTTCAAAGAATTAGTTTCATCAGTTTTTATCTATATCTTTCAGATCACTGTGTTTTGGCACAGAAATGCCACCATTAACAGTCATTTACATAGCAAACACCTCAGCAAACTTGAAAACTGCATTGTTCTGGGAAAATAATCAAATTCACTTTCTTGATTTCTGTCCAGTTTTAGCTCCAGCTCTAGGAAAAGTTTAATGACAGTTGATGGCATTCTTATCTATTCCCCCACACAGGGTTCATACCCTTTTCTGTGGAAAAAAATAAGGACTTTCTAAGGACCTACATTCCAATTGATATTTTGTGTCATTGGAATATCACCAGGTCTGTGTGTATGTACAGGGCTCGACAAATATGTTCTAGATCTAGGAGCCAGCTCCAAAATTTAGGCGTCAGGTGAAACGAAGTCAATAACACATGAGCAAAAACATGTTTGGTTAAGATGTTGGAACAAAAAGTGGTAAACCATATTTGTTGTCATTTTTTTTTTCTTTTTACCCAAATCATTTATTGCAAAATAAAGTTCCAATTTGCTTCATAATTTATTTTTTTTTCCATTCTTTCAGTAGATGATCTCAAAAAAAATTAAAATTTCAGATTTCTATTTTATTAAAATACTATTTGTGGATGTCATATTTTGTACATATTAATTCAAAGTACCATTTTTTTTTTCTTCGTATAATCTGTAGACCTTAAAATTCAGAAAAAAATTTCCTTCGTGAGATCTGCAAGGGTGTATAATCCAAAGCTGTGAAAAAAAAAAAATCCCACATATAATCCGCTGCTGCATATGATCTATAGATCGTGAAATTCAGAGAAAAACATTTTTTTCCTTTGCATAATCCACGGCTACATGTCTCAGACCACGAAATTTCAAAAAGTCCACTCCTGCCAACATCGGAATAGCCTTGTTACTAATAACTAGTATTGCGTGGTATACATAGACTATTTTACTAAATGATGCACCTCTTTGTGAAAAACAAGTATGTGCCCCAACAAAATGTTACAACAAATAACGACTAATGAAACAAACTTAACACGTGTGAAACACAAAGTTGATTGATTCCCTGGTGAGGGCACGATTGCGAGATTTAAGTTCGAAACTTCCACCAGTAAAAATCAGTAAGATGCATTCAGAATTCCACAATGCTTGACAGACAGGAAATCCAAGCAAGTGAACGTGCAGCGTACGAACCTCCACTTAACATATATATGATCCTACTCTAAAATTGCAGTTTAAAACAAGATGAGACCAAAAAAGGGGGGGCTGAACATTTTAACTGGTGAAAAATCAAAACAGACAGCAAAAATGGGGACTACTGTCAGTTTGTTTTTTGTTGACTCTGCAACTGCACAGCACCATTGCTTAATTTTTCTTTCTGCTGATATTCTCTCCCTACTTCTTCATTGTTGCCTTTTCTTTCTTTTCTTGTTTTTTATGCCCTCTGATAACCATCAGTCTGAGCTCCATAAGCACATGATTTCTAAGCTTCAACTGCTTTAGATAAATGGTGTAACTTTGGGAATATTAATACTTTTGAACACCTTGCATCAATTTTTCCAAATTTTCCAAATTCATCACTTCAATTTTCCGGAATTTCCTTCTTCCCTTATCAAGATTAAGTGTAAAAACTTCTGAGGTGGGAGATATTTAACAGCACTGGAGAGTGGGAACATCGGCAGGGGGTGGGGGTGGGAGTGACTACAGGAAATCCGTCCGACTTCCGGTTTAGGAAATTTTTCTCCTATTTTCAAGCTGAAACACAAAAATTTATGCAGTAAAATGATACTTAAAAATACTGAACAGAGGCAACATCGTGAGAAAAAAGAAATTACGGTTACAGAAAAAATCTGAACTCAGTCGACTTTACGTTTTCGAAAGTTTCGTAAACATGGAATTCCGTTTTCCGACAAACATCTACCCCGCCCTCCAAATTCTGTTTACTTGTGCATCGATCTGAGTGGACAAAATAATGAAAAAGGCGGAATTTCTCGAATTCGCAGAAGAATCTCATGCCTGAAGATTAGGAGGAAATTTTCGCGGCGTCTAACTTCTGTTTCCGCAAATTCTTGTCTACAGTTTCAAGCTGAAATACGAACATATATGCCACAATATAAAATTTCACAAGAATCCTAAACACAAACACACCATCGAGAGAAAAAAAAATGATTCGAGCAAATTCTTTTTACTCCATTTAACTACTGTTTTTGAAAGTTTTGAAACACAAAATACCGTCCCCAGACGGAAAATGACCCCCCCAATTCTCATAAGTTTTGCATCAATCTTGAGAACGATTAAATGATGACAAAAAAAACTTGGGAAATTCCGCGAATCCGCTTAAGAACCTTATGTATATCATAAAATAATAGCAAAATAATTTTTTCTAAAACAAAACGAAAATTCGTAGAATCCGTAGTCTTAAGAGTGAGTTCCGTAGTCAGACAAACAGGGGGAAAAAAGCGGTATCGCATCGCAGTTTGCGATGCCAAAATAGAAGTTTGTAATGTAAACGCATATTTGAATCGCAAAACTTCGATTCAAAGTTTAAAAATGAAATTTCCATTAAAATGTTTTATCCGTAGAGCAATTTGTTGTTTATCAAAAATATGATTTTGCTTACGTGTAAAAAAAAAAAAAATATTCACAAATTCATAACTTTATGAATACTTTATGTTTGCTTTCAACTGGAAAAGCTTCCTTGTGTAACTCTAGCTGTACAGTGATGATGTGGTCATCGTTTGACCGCAGAGTCTAAGTAGTGGTAACGTTTTTGTTACCAAGCTCCCGCCTGTCCGCACCACAAGTCATTTAACAACAGATGCTCTTATCGCTGTTTTTGTTTTGGTTTTGCATCCACTTAATTTGAAGGGGATGTGAGTTTTGTTGTTTTACTCTATGGCTACCAAAGTGGAAATAACAACCATGAAAAGGTGGATGGAGGAATTAGATCCAAAATGTAGTTGGTTACGCTATGATGTTGATGCCGATAAAATCTTCATCCGGTCTGCCTATTGTGAATTTTGTCAAAAGAATTTCGACAGCATAATTTTTTTTCAAAATTTCAATTCTTTTATTGATGGAGTTTCTGGATTCATTATTAAAAAGGACAAAATGGTAAAGCACACTAGAAGAGAAATTCACTGTGCCAGTGTCTCCTAGGCAGAACATAAAGGAAACCCACTTACTGATTTTTAAAAGAACATCAGTTGGCAAGTCAATGACTGTTGCTTTAAATGTATCTAATGCTCGAATTGGAAAACCAATTGATATAGCATATATGATTGCCAAAGAGAAAATTCCATTTTTGAAATTTCCTAAAATTACTGAGTTAGAAAAACGCCATGGTGTTGAAGGGCAAACTTACCATTCGTCCGTGATGTGTGCTCAGTTCACGGAGTGCATTGCTAATGTTTTCGAAACTGATTTGCGCAATGACTTAAGAAAGACAGACAGATTACTTTACCTTACTTATTATTGATAGCAGTACAGATGTTAGTGTATCTGAAAATGAAATTATTTGTATCATGTATGTCAATGAAGTAAGTGATACCAAATTCCCATTCTTGGCAGCAAAATAACTGAAAAATGCTGATGCTAATGGTATCAAATATGCAGTTGTAGAGATCATTGCAGAATTTTGAAAAGTCAATTTTGAAAATAAATTAATTGGATTTTTAGCTGACATTGTAAATGTTAACATGGCACAAAAAAGGGTGTTGCAAATCTTTTGAAGAAAAACTCCTTTCTTTAGTGTCAGTGCATTGCTTAAGTCATCGCTTAGAGCTAGCTGTAAAAGATTTTATGCTATCAACATATTTTGGAGAGATGCATAAGTTAATGAAAGAAATTCATTATTTTTATGAAAAAAGTGTCAAACGAATTAGAGACTTTCGTGAGCTCTCAACAATACTCGGTGAAGATGCATCAGATACACCAGCTTTGAGAGTCCATGGCACCTGATGGGTTTCACATATGCACAAAGCCACCAACACACTGATTTAAAATTGTTTTGTTATTGTACCACAACTAGAAAATATGGTTGCAGACCCATCAAGCGAAGGAGAAAAGGCCAGGATTACAGGCATTTTGAGAAAAATTAAGTCCATTAAATTTGTATCTTGGCTGCTCTTGCTTTGCAACATTTTATATTCTTTGTCAAAATTATCCGTGTCTCTCCAGTTCGATGATGAGGCTGTACCTTGTATTTTGAATGCATTAGAGAAATTCTATGATTCTATTGAAACTATGAAGAAAAAAAGTTTTTGGCTGACATGTCCGAAATTTTACAAGACTTAGCAAACGTAACAGCTTATGATTCCACTAACAGTGATTCAGTGAAAACTGTAGAACTTTGTGGAATTGAACTGAGCTGTAATTTGACAGTAGATGCATTCTATGAATATTTTGAATATCTTTTAAATCACATTCATTAATGTGTGCATATCAGACTTGGTGACTTGCATGAAAATCAGGTTTTTAACACTGTCGAGCTGTTAGAACTTAAGCTTTGGCCAACAGACAAATCTGCTCTTGCAATTTGGTGATGATCAAATTACTGTATTAACTGAACATTTCAGTGAGTTGTTGAATGCCAACAACATTGACAACGATAAAATTCAAGAGCACTGGGATTATTTCAAAACATTTTGGTTAAGAAATCTGCAACACTTTTCAGAGCAACAGTTGTGGAAATGCTTGAAAAAAGTATGCGAATGAATTCTGAAATCTAAACCACATGATAGATATCATGAGATTATTGCCCGTATCCAATGCTAAAGTTCAAAGAGCCTTTTCTGCGATGAAAAGAATCAAGGCTGATTTCCGTAAGCAAATGAATTCTGACGCTTTGAACCACCTATTGCGGATAACGCTGGAAGCACCAGAACTATGGGAGTTTCACCCTGAACAAGCAGTGGATGTATTTTTTGAAAAGAAGCCCCAATGCACGTGTGAAGTCTTGCGGAAAAAGAAAGTACAGATGCAGAACCTGAAGCTACCACAAGTTCAGGAGTACTCTCACTGTCAAGTTACAGTAAGAAGCTGCTGCAATGTGTGGCCAAGTAACATTTCACCATATATCCATAGAAAGAAAATTTGTACTTTTTATGTATCAACTAAAATATTTTTTAATTTTACTTTTCAATTACTGATTAGAGTATTTTCGATATATATTGAAAGGTGCCAGTTTTATTTGATAATAAATTATTAGTCACTTAAATCAAATGAAAAGTAAGTCTCAAAAGTGCTCCACATAATTACTGAATTGCTTCCGCAATGCTAAATTTTAGGAGCAAAATTGCTTCCCAAAAGATTTCAGTTATTTTTCACCCTGCAGACAACTAAATCCATAGTAATTGGAAATTAAGATTCATGTTAAACATGAATACTAATTTCTGACAGAAAACTGCGATTCACAGGACAGACTCAGAAATCCAAAGATGCAAGAAAGAAATGATCATCTTGTTGAAAAAGTAACCGTCATTTTGAAGTACTTTTCTGTTACTTTTTAAGTTAATAAAGAACTAAAATCGCTAGCTGTTGCAGCATTACCATAGTTCATTAGTTACACTAAAAAATTCATTGAAATTGCGGACAGTGCATAGCAATGTCTTATTTTTGAACACGCTTCAACTGAATACCGAAAGAAAAAAAAATCCTTAACTAATACAATTAGTGCACCAAAACTAGGCAATGCGATTTGCAGAATGGTTATATGCTACGGAATAGCTCCGCAGGATTCCTGAATCACGGACTCTCACACCACATAGGCTTCCGCACGCGCAAATAGTAATACCTTTCTCGCATCATATTTTTCATCAAAATGCTTCTAAGTAAAATATATATATATATATATATATATATATATATATATATATTCTATTAAGAAGAGACCTAAGCAAAAAAATTACATATATATTTTTGACTCATACCAAGTACAACATAGTAAAGGTTATGTATCTACCGGTGTGAGTAAAAGGAGAAAAGATAAAAAAATATAAAACAACTGAATGTAGAAGGTGTCGAGAATACTGAGCCTTGGCTTTATCAAGGACCAGCAAAAACTCTGCATTTTCTCACTTCCACAAAGACCTAGTTGGAAATGGGTTTCTGCAAGGCCATAGATGCAAGTAACATGCCCACCTAATATTGTTTTAAAAAATATATATATGTCATGTCCTCCGCAGAGTTGTATGACCTAGCACTAGTTAACAATTTCGCTTGCATCCATAACCCTCCTGGCCCGACCCATGCTCTTCATCTGTTACTATTAAACAGAGAGAAGAAGATTAAAGAGAACTCAAGCTGTGAGAGTGACATAATAATTAGAAATAATTTTCAACTATAACGAAATGCCAAGTTCGTCTGAGAGAGAATTTAAACCTGAAAAACAATGCAAAAGAAATCCAAATTTTTACATAGCAATTAAAAAAGGAAATATTAATTTTTTAAAAATCAGATTTTTGAAAGAAAACTTGATTCTAAAACCCCTACTCTACAACTTCTGACAACACGAAAACGAGAATAAGTTAAAGACAAAAATTAACTAAAGAAAACTTTGTGAAAGTTATATGACTTAAACAATTAGTTGCAATATGTACAAAGTATTTCAGCAGTGCTTTTTTAAGTGCATGATTAAGTAGTTATTAAGAACTTAACTACTTTGAAAATACAGCGCAAAGAAAAGGAACTATGCTTAGCCATCTGCTGTGCCTATGTTCCCCAAAAGACGCGCAAAGTTACCAAGAAAAGAAAGAGTTAAAACCCGCTAAAATGTTAACAGACAAGCCAGTGCCTAAAAGCTGAAAAGCAAAAAATCAACAGAGAAAAAAAGGTACATGAAGTACAAACATTGAACTTATAAAACCCAAATACAAGGAAGAGAGCTTACCTCTTGTGCAACTAAACTTTCTCCTCACAAGAGTAAAACATGGCTGACCTCTTCCCTATGCGTCCTAACACTTCTGCCACTCCCTAGTCGCTGGGGGCAGTGTGGGTGGGGCTGATGGCCTCCTCATACAGAAAGAAACCAACTCGCGGAGATTTTAACCAGAGAAAAAAATATATATATAAACTTAAAACTGTGGATCTGTATGATCAGAAAGAGCAGAATTAACTCTCCAGAATACATGAGAAATATTATAAAATACACGAGTGGTGTATTTAATAATCTTTGCATGTATTAAATCACCTTAGTGAGCTTTTGAAGATGTCTTAAAGAAGGTTTTGAAACACATTAGAAACTGTACTAATTTGATGTACAGAGATTTTTGGATAATTAATAATAATGCAGAAGTAATTTCTACTATACTCAAAGTTTGTCCCTTAGATATTAATAGTTATGATTTTGAAAACCTATATACTAATCTGCCTCTATCAGATATAATCACTACCTTTAAAGAGCTGTATGCAGAATTTAAACTTAACCAATTTGTTAATGTAGGAACTTGGAACTCTTATCTCAATTGCTGCATAAAAAATAACCATTGATCTGTTGACGTTTTTCCGATCTCTAAATTAATGGGCCAATATTTTTGGGTCGGAAAAACCATCACCAGATCCACGCACTCTCAATGAGAGTGAGATTTTTTGTCATGAGATGATCTCAAATCCCTTTGGCAAGGAGGGAGTTAGAAAAAAAAAAAAATAGATTTAAGAGTCAAGAAAAATCAAGTAAATTCTTTTCATTTCTTTTATTTTCTTTCTGATTTCTCTGTGAAGTGTTGATCTCTGTGTATGTAGTTAAATTTATGTGAATAGGTCTAGGTAAGTTAGCCTTGTGATGTCTGTTGCTAGTTAAGGGAGGTGTAACTAGCTGGGAAGTAGATTTAAGGAAGTTTGACATCATGCTATATTGCTGGTTTTTTTGTTGTTCTTTCATGCAATGTTTTTTTCTTCCTTCCATTGCATTTTTTTAGTGCGCTGTTTACTTTCAGGGAAGAGATATTAGTGAAGTTTGTTTTAGTGCAGTATATGATGTAGTGTATATGAATTGATTTGCCTTAGTTTCTTAAGTGTATAGTGCAGTTTATATATGTATAGTGTTAGATGTATCAGTTTAAAATTATCGGCGACGCCGCGGCGTTCGGCGTTATTGATCGTCGGGATAACGTAGCGATAAAAAGAAAAATTGTAAGGTTGTAGTTCCGTATTTACCGTCGTTATCGCGATTTCTTTTATTGTATTATTATGTAAGCTTTAATAATGGAAGAGTAATTTGTAAACATGTAGCGTTTGAAGTATTTTATCTTATTGTAGTGGTATCTAATGAGAAAATCGCGTGTTTATGCCATATGTCAGTAGCGTGTATTAAAATCGTCGTTGTGTGTATCGGGCTTAATTTAGTAACCTTTTGTAATTAAAATCTTGCTTAGTATTAATATTTAGTTGGTTTTAGTATGAATCTTACTTGGTATTAACTAGTGATAGTATAATTCAGCGACTGATAGAAAAAGCGGGTCGGCGATCGCTCCGTAACGAAGTGACTTTCGTAAATTAATTGTGCGTGCGCTATCGTCAAGGATATTTAATAGTCATTTAGTAAAAGAATAAAATTGTGGCTTAATGCATCAGGGCAAAATAACACATCGTTGCGTTACGCTATTTTTTCGTAATTCCGATCGTCATACCTGTAGCTAGAGAGAATTCGATTTTTATGCGTTACGAAGTTAATTGTAACGATGTTCGTCAATGTTAGTTAATTTGTTTAATGAATTTTTGTAAAGGTGGTCTCCAAAAGTCTTTGTTCAGAAAGAAAGAACGAAAATGGCTACAGTTCTGGTGTCGCTTTTCTAAAAGCGATAAATTCGTAGAATGGCATCTGTGAGGACGTTTTCCCAGCTTTACCAGTGCAGAAAGTCAGACTTATTTATGCTCTTGTTTACTTCGAAAAGGCATTTTTCGCTTTGCACAGGAACACTTCGGGATTTGGGTGGAATTCTGCGAAGTTCACCGCAGCGCCCGTTTTCGTGGGTCAAAGGTCAGTCATCCATCGAGGAAGTTTCTGCCTCCTGGCGTTCACGCAGCCAATTGGAAAGTCGGCGCTTTCTCGCACATGCGCGGTGCGTAAGGCGAAGAGCATCGTTTTTTTTTTTTTTGTATGCTGAGAAGATGCAGAGATGCAGAGAGAGAGAGAGTTGAGCTAGAAACCACCAAGCACTAAGAAAGGGAAGGAAAAAGAAGCTATGCGGGAGAGACCGCGCTTCTAAATCGGAAATGCCGCCAAATTCCGGGAGGACGAAGGAAAAAGATGTCAGCGTCATGGTAGGACCTTTTAATTTGTTTTTAAATGCCAAAACAGAGGAAGCTACTTGAAAGCTTTTATTCTCACAGAGAATTGTAGCTGGGCTGGATATCTTCCACCCGCCAAGTTCGCCAAGTTCGGGAGTCCCACGGAGACGCCGGAGAAATTGCGGCACAAGCATTGTTACTTAAGTTTGAACCTTCGTCCGAGGAAATCTTCTAATTCCTTTCTTATTGCCCACTTGAAGGGCAGGGAAATATATGTCCACGCAGTTCGGAAGCAAGCAAGGAAACTTGCGTAAATTCACGGCGACGGACAGACTCCGTGACGCCGAACCTCAGCAGTTAACGAAAAAAGAAAAAAAAAACCATAATTCCTCCGCTCAGCTCAAACATTTCTATGCTGTTTAAGTGACAAAGCTTCCTTGAGAAGAGAAGAGAGAGAGAGGAAAGCAAACAAGGAAACAAGAAGGGAAAAAAACAAAAAAAAACGTCATCAACGGCAAACTTTCTTTCGGCGACCACCTAATTGTTTTTGGTTTTAATGTGAAAAAAAAAATGGTACGATGTTATTTCATTAAAAAAAAATATATATATATATAGGGGAAGATTTTGTAGAAAGATATTCCTTGTTTTGAAAAGGGAAAGGAAAATTATTAAACAAAGAGGGGAGTAAAGAAATTGAAATTTTTTTTTATTATTTTGAGTGTGTGTAAGGTTTGGCCAGAACCAACAAATGTAGTATAATGTGTTACTGTAAATTAAGAAAAGATTTTTCCAGGTAACTGATCAAAAGCGGTGTGTTGTGAAAAAAAAAAAAAAGGAAAATTTTAAAATGTCACTCTTAACCATCCAAATCTAAATTGTAAAGAGCATTTAGCTCAAAGTTCAGCAGTTATTAGATATGCACATGGAGCATTAAGCTCTTAGCACTCTTTGAGTGAATGATCACATTCTTTGAAGATTTTTTGTAAGGCAGGCTGGTAACCAAATTGTGCCACTTACCTCCTTCATCCTCTAAACCACACAGGTGAAAACTACTTGGTTTGCAGACCAGGGTTTCTCAGAGGATTATTTAGGACTGTCAACATACTCTGGACTCTAAAATTCATAGCTAAATTCTTTTTTATTCGGCCTAGCCACCTAAAGTTTTCTTGTATCAAGTGTTTTTCCAACCTGTGCCTGGGAGCACAAAATAAATTTATAGTTAACCTGGAACATATGCTTAATCAAATTATTTTGTGTCGTATGTGAATTTCTCTTGTCGGTGGTGGTGGAATCACCTTCCACTTACTGGGAGTTTTTTAAGGATCGTACCTGGGGTGTTAGTCGTTGATGAAAAAAATTCTTAATTGGGGTCCCTAGATTGATCACCGGCCATTTTCTTCTTTTTTAAAAATAAAATTGGTAATATTTGCATTTTTTCAGAAGTAAGTTCATCATCGTAATAGAATAATATCTTAACAACCAAACCACGTCGTATCACCATATCTTATTTAATAATACTCTCTATAAGCAAGTGAACGGTATTCCCATGGGAACATCAACGTCCACGAATATCGCTAATCTATTCCTGTTCTTTAAGGAATACAAATTCATTAAAAATCACCCCACCTGCTCAGATAACTACCTTTACACATTTAGATATATTGATGATCTGCTGTGTATCAATAATTCAGAAGTTATAGAGAGTGATTTTGATAATATCTATCCTAGCTCTCTTAACTTATGTAAAACCAACCACAGTAATCAGGAACTTGAGTTCCTGGACTTAAGCATTAAGCTCAACAGAGGTAACCCATCTATTAGCCTCTTTGATAAAAGAGTTAATTTTCCTTTCAAAGTAATTAAATATCTACACTGGAATAATAACATATCAACCAAAGTAATTGAGAATGTACTAATTTCTCAGGTCCTAAGAATTTCAAGAATTTGCAGCAACAATTTGGACTTCAATTACCACATTAATATACTATTAGATAGTTTTCTAGAGAACGAAATTCCTTCTTCTTTCATCAAAAGAACTTTAAGAAAAATTATTCTGAATAATAGAGTAAGGTTGGCAGATCTGCTTTAATTTTCTACACAGTTAATAATATGATTCTGACCAATCAAAGCCGTAAGGAAGTTGGCTAGAGGATGCCTATTAACTACTAAAAGGAACCTTAGTGCTATGGATATGAAGGTCCTATTAAAACAAAAAATTAAATAATATAGAAAAAATCACAAAAAAAGCTTAAAAATCTGTTTATAAAAGAAAATAAAAACAAATAAAAAAGAAAACTAGTTATTCATCACTAGGATAGCTATACTAAAAATAGTAAAACTAACATTAAAATTAATAAGATTCTGATTAATCTATAGAAGCTCACTAAGGTGATTTAATACATGCAAAGATTATTAAATACACCACTCGTGTATTTTATAATATTTCTCATGTATTCTGGAGAGTTAATTCTGCTCTTTCTGATCATACAGATCCACAGTTTTAAGTTTATATATATATTTTTTTCTCTGGTTAAAATCTCCGCGAGTTGGTTTCTTTCTGTATGAGGAGGCCATCAGCCCCACCCACACTGCCCCCCAGCGACTAGGGAGTGGCAGAAGTGTTAGGACGCATAGGGAAGAGGTCAGCCATGTTTTACTCTTGTGAGGAGAAAGTTTAGTTGCACAAGAGGTAAGCTCTCTTCCTTGTATTTGGGTTTTATAAGTTCAATGTTTGTACTTCATGTACCTTTTTTTCTCTGTTGATTTTTTGCTTTTCAGCTTTTAGGCACTGGCTTGTTTGTTAACATTTTAGCGGGTTTTAACTCTTTCTTTTCTTGGTAACTTTGCGCGTCTTTTGGGGAACATAGGCACAGCAGATGGCTAAGCATAGTTCCTTTTCTTTGCGCTGTATTTTCAAAGTAGTTAAGTTCTTAATAACTACTTAATCATGCACTTAAAAAAGCACTGCTGAAATACTTTGTACATATTGCAACTAATTGTTTAAGTCATATAACTTTCACAAAGTTTTCTTTAGTTAATTTTTGTCTTTAACTTATTCTCGTTTTCGTGTTGTCAGAAGTTGTAGAGTAGGGGGTTTTAGAATCAAGTTTTCTTTCAAAAATCTGATTTTTAAAAAATTAATATTTCCTTTTTCAATTGCAATGTAAAAATTTGGATTTCTTTTGCATTGTTTTTCAGGTTTAAATTCTCTCTCAGACGAACTTGGCATTTCGTTATAGTTGAAAATTATTTCTAATTATTATGTCACTCTCACAGCTTGAGTTCTCTTTAATCTTCTTCTCTCTGTTTAATAGTAACAGATGAAGAGCATGGGTCGGGCCAGGAGGGTTATGGATGCAAGCGAAATTGTTAACTAGTGCTAGGTCATACAACTCTGCGGAGGACATGACATATATATATTTTTTAAAACAATATTAGGTGGGCATGTTACTTGCATCTATGGCCTTGCAGAAACCCATTTCCAACTAGGTCTTTGTGGAAGTGAGAAAATGCAGAGTTTTTGCTGGTCCTTGATAAAGCCAAGGCTCAGTATTCTCGACACCTTCTACATTCAGTTGTTTTATATTTTTTTATCTTTTCTCCTTTTACTCACACCGGTAGATACATAACCTTTACTATGTTGTACTTGGTATGAGTCAAAAATATATATGTAATTTTTTTGCTTAGGTCTCTTCTTAATAGAATGTGAATTCTGAATTTTCAAAACTGCTGCGTTGCGCGTTTTGATCTTCAGGTTATTTTGCAACTTTCGTTTTAAATTCTAAAGTCTTTCCTTAGTTTTCAGTTTTGCTCTTTAGTATATATATATATATTCTTGGGATGTAAGGTCAGGTGATGCGTAACATCACAGCCTCTCCTTGACAAATGTCAACCCCGCCTTCTCGTGGTACATCCTGTTCCCACTAAAGGGGCTCTGACGACCGCCAATAGCGGTATAACTATACCATCGGGATTAGAGGAAATGCTATCCCACACTCACCAACCCGCTTGGCCAGCGTGGTCAGTTATGGCCAAACCCCTCCAAAATGACTCCACAACTGACTCCACAACTTAAATCTTGGCCCTCAGTCTCCGGCAGCTGGAATGTACCTGGCCAAGGCAGCGGCCTGTGCGACATGAAGGCAGAGGGTGCTAAGAATCCCCGGAGGACCGGACTAGGCTGCCATCTGATGCTGACCTTGGCTACGTATAACGGATGCTCCCTATCTTCTGATTCAAGGCTTCTTGAATTGGAAGAGGAACTACAAAGGATCAAGTGGGACATCGTCGGGCTAAGTGAGGTAAGGAGAAAAGGAGAAGATCTCATTGAACTGAAAAGTGGACATCTCTTCTATTATCGTGGGACAGATACTGGCAGAACTAGTGGTGTTGGATTTATAATAAACAAGAAACTGAAGGATAAAGTTGTAGAAATTGAAAGTTCCTCTGACAGAGCTGCACGACTCGTTATCCAACTCTCGAGAAGATACCAGGCTCAGATTATTCAAACTTATGCACCCACCACAAGTCATGCTGAAGAAGAAATTGAAGAATTTTATGAGGAAATTCGTGATCTAAATAATAAAGGTAAGCAGCACTTGAAGATAATTATGGGAGATTTCAATGCAAAAATAGGGCACCGGCAACAGAATGAAACTTCAGTAGGTAAATTCGGTCACGGCAACAGAAACCAGCGTGGAAATACTCTCGTAGAGTTTGCAGAGGCAGAAGGGTTTTTCTATCTTGAACTCCTTTTTCAAGAAAAAGCCACACAGGAATGGACATGGAGACATCCAAATGGGACGACAAGGGAAATTGATTTTATTATGTGTAACAAAAAATTCGTCATAGAAGACTGCAGTGTGCTAAACAAGTTCAACACAGGCAGTGACCATAGATTGGTGAGATGTAAGATGCACCTCAACACTAAACTCGAACGTAGCAAGCTCATAAGACAAACAAAATGTATTGACATAACCAACCTTAAAAACACCATAATACCTTTAAATTGGAACTGAAGAACAGATTCTCTGCTTTAGAAGGCCTAACATTGGAAGAAGTGGATATTTCTGAAGTTAACAGAAAAGTAACCAAAACTCTTATGGAAACAGCAACAAAATTAGCTGGGTCTAAGAACAAATTGTATGTGAACAAATTATCAGGAAAAACCAAAATGTTGATGCAAAAAAGAAGAGTGATGAGGACAACTAAAGAAGATGTGACTTCCAAAGTGGAATATATAGAGCTATGCAAGACAGTACGAAAAAGCATCACTGAAGACGTAAGGAAATTCAACTGTGAACTAGTAAGGAAAGCAATTGAAAACAACCAAAGCCTAAAGATAGCAAAGGGACATCTCAGTAAGGGAAAAAAACAGATTATGGCACTGAGAAAAGAAGATGGTTCTGTAACAAGAAATAGAGGCGAAATTTTGACAAGAGTGAAAGATTTCTACTCCAAATTATATGAAAGGGATGATACATGTACTCCAGATATCATGAAAGGTACCAGTACCAGAGTTCTTCCAGTCCTTCCAGCAGAAGTTGCACATGCAATCAAGAACATGAAGCGGGGAAAAGCTCCAGGAGAAGATGGAATTACTGTAGACATCATACAAGAAGCAAGTGGAGAAATCGAAACAGTACTCGCCCAAATTTTCACTCGATGCCTTAATGAAGGGAAAATTCCTGAGGATTGGAACAACGCTACAATGATCTTGCTACATAAAAAAGGTGACATTGAGGATCTCAGGAACTACAGACCTATCAGCCTCCTATCAGTGGTTTATAAAATCTTCACTAAAGTTCTTTCACACCGCTTGAAGGTGACACTGGACATGGCTCAACCGAGAGAACAAGCTGGATGCAGGAGTGGCTACAGCACAATAGATCATATCCACGTACTGAGAGAACTAATTGAAAGAGCGAGGGAATATGAACTTCCATTGTGCATGGCTTTTATCGATTATGAAAAAGCCTTTGATTCGGTGAAACCATCAGCAGTTGCAATGGCTCTGAAATCCTGCAATATTGAAGATGCATACATTAATATTATTAATAACATCTATGAAAATGCAAGTGCAAAGATTCGGCTGTTTGAAAATACAACACACATAAAAATTGGAAAAGGAGTGAGACAAGGTGACACCATATCTCCGAAGCTCTTTAATGCCACATTGGAAAATGTCTTTCAATCACTGAACTGGGAAAACAAAGGGATAAAGATTAATGGAGATTATCTAACCCACCTTCGTTTTGCTGATGACATAGCGTTTTTGCAACTACCCCATCAGAGCTACAGAGTATGATGCAGGAACTTGCTGACAAGAGTAAAGAAGTGGGATTAAAAATGAACTTTCAGAAGACAAAAGTGATGTTCAATGCTTTTACAAGAAATGAAGATTTATCGATTGATGGAGAAAAGCTGGAGATAACGGACACGTACGTTTATCTTGGACAGCAGATATCAAGTGAGGGTCACATTGGTGAAGAAATTAATCGGCGTACAAAACTTGCCTGGAGAGCTTTTGGAAGAAACAGCATAATTTTCAAGAGCAATATGCCATTATGTCTTAAAAGAAAAGTGTTTGATCAATGCATCCTTCCAGTGCTTACGTGTGGTGCAGAGACGTGGACCTTAGCTAAAAGAGACATACAAAGGCTGCAGACAACTCAAAGCAGCATGGAGAGGTGCATGCTTGGTGTAACCAGGAGAGATAAGAGGAACACGTGGATCCGAAAAATGACAAGAGTGGAAGACATCATGATCAGAGTTAAATCCCTGAAATGGCAATGGGCTGGACATACTGCCAGAAGAACAGACCATCGATGGACAGCCGAAATTTTAGATTGGATTCCAAGGGACAGGAAAAGACCCAGAAGAAGACCACATGGAAGATGGGTGGATGAAATTCGAAAGTATGCGGGAGTGACATGGAGGAGACTGGCACAAGACAGACCGTTGTGGAGGAAACTTGGGGAGACCTTCGTCCAGCAGTGGATTGATAATGAATGATGATGATGATGATATATTCTTACAATCTCTTTGCGGTCTTCTATCTCACTGCTGCGTTGCATTTTTTCTGTTACCGCATTTTTGGTACTTTTCCAATGACACCAACTCTCCTGACAATTACCTCGCGGAATTTTTTAAATGCTGCACTGTCCTCCCCCCCCCCTTATCGGTGTCCGCAGAACCTAAATTTACAACTTTTTAATAGATAATCTGTGGATTATACAACAGAAATTACGGAATTTGCTGCAAATTACGAAACCTCAAGTAAGAAGAAAATTGGGCACCACGGCCCGAATTTCAGGCACCTGGGCGACCTTGCGCCCGGGATTTGTCGAGCCCTGTCAGTATGTATATATACATATGTAGGGGATTAAACACCGTTAGTGGCCATTTACCAGGCATTTTGCATCAAATATAAACTTGCCCGCAAAGAAAAAAATTAAATACACGCCAAAAAAAAAAAAAAAGGACAAGCAGGACACACAGTGACAATGAAGCAAGATGAGTTGAGTAGATCAGTAGACACTAGATAGATCAGACCACGAGACAACTGACACCATAAATCGCATGTGAAAAATTGTGAAGTCAAACAGAACCACCACCCCCACCCCCTTTGGCCTTTGCTTTGACCCTCTGACCCGTGAAAAGACACACAACACAGATGTTGATCCCCCTGGTAAGGTCAGGCAAGATAAGTCATACAGGCTACAATGGGGAAAAGTGGGGGTGGGGGTGTTGAAGGGAGATCATTTCTAAGAACATTCCAGGGGATTATCTCCCTTCACTGAGCTAGAAGAAAGCTCCCCAGGTGAATGGGTTAGCATATTTACAGACACACAAACAAAAATGGGAGCAGGGTTGCGATGCCCATTACTGCAGCCCAAAAAACAAGACTTGGGGGGGGGGGGCACTTGTTTTCAAAAATAAGGACTTTTAAGGGCCTTAGAAATGGAAATCAAAAATAAGGAGTGCTTAAGGACTTTTAAGGACCATATGAACCTAATAATGTCTTATATCATGATAATTACCACAGCAATCAGACATCTCTGAACTGACTGTATTTACTGTTCACATGTGATATCAATCGCATCAGAAAACTTGAAAATTTCATCACCCTGGAGCGGGAATTGAACCCATATCTCCCGATTACCATTTGAGCATGCTAGAACGGTAATCGGGAGATGCAGGTTCGATTCCTGCTCCATGGTGATGAAATTTTCAAGTTTTCTGACGTGATTGATATTGCATGTGAACAGTAAATACAGAAATGTCTGATTGCTGTGTTAATTATTACACGGGTAGGAGCCAAAAAAAAAATTTCAGGACACAGTTTTTCTTAAAATTTCAGGACATATTTTGTCGGAGGTGGGAGGTAAATTAAATTAAATATTAGTAATAATGCAGAAATTGTTCTTTCCCCAAAAAAAACTACCCAAATTATGGCCGGACTGTTAGCAGGAAATTGTTTTCACGACAGGTTTCTTTTTTTCAGCATGGGAAACGGCTCCCGCTCTCATTGAAACTTCATCCTAACAATCAGCCTTATTTCTATAAAATCATAGTAAGAGTGCTTCACTAAAACAAAAAATTTTGATACTTACAACTTAGAAAACTGTATTAACATTTGAAAATTTTACCTTGAAGTTCTACTATTGATTTATGTATTTCTTTCAATTTGTTGGTTGTTTTTTCTAGTTCTATATTTCCTGTTAACATCATTTGGGCAACTTTTATGTTGCTCATGCTGTTTTTTATTGCACTATCCAATTTTTTTTTTAAGCTTTAGCCAAGAGCTTATGAGCAGTTTTCTGGTCGTTTATTAAGGAATTTTCTTCTGTCTTAAGTTTGGACAGCTGATCAAGCCTCACACGCTTATTTTGCTTTTCCAAAGTCTGCATAATTTGTTCTTCAGCCTTTCTTTTAGCATTTCTTTGCATCCTTTCCTCTTCTTTCTGCTGTTCCAAGTAGGAGGCATATTGTGCTAAGCCTGCTTTACACTATTTACGAGGCCTTTAGTTATGGGTATTGAAAGTATGGAGTTATTGTGCAATCGAATCGCTTCTTGCAGATACGTAATGATCTGATAGATAACTCTGAAAGTGACACTCTTTCTTTTGTGACAATGTTGTTGTTCTGGGAAAAGCCACTTTCAGGAGGTGCATTTCCATGTGACAATGTCAAACATGTCTTCACCAGGGCTGATAATGAATTGTATTTTAGTAAACCTGCAGAATCTTTAATGCTAGCCATTGCTGCCCAATACTTACAAATATCATCCTCTTCCTTGTAACTTTTACGATTAGCTGCCATGTCCTCATACAAGTACAGTGACCACTCTGTATTTATCTTATCTCACACACACTGCCAGTTTGGGTGACTTTAAACATATGATGACTCAGGCATTTCACAGCATCTTTTGCACTTTCCTTCTTCTGAAACAAAGGATGAATAGATTGGATGTCTTGCAGAAGAAAGTTATTCAGGGGTAATTTTTTTAACAAATATTATGTTGCAGCAATGAAACAGTTTCTTATCCCCAGTAACACTTTCTTCTCATTTATGTTTTTGTTCTGTGCTAGAATATGGCTGGCACTACTACCAACATCAATTTTATCCAAAGGCAACCAATAGTCACTTTTCTGAAAGTTAACTTTTAAAAGTTTAGATCCTTCTTTTGTGCTACTGCATCCGGTTTTAAAAATTTTAACATTATACTGCGCACCAGTTCATTTAGTTTGCTGTATAACACATGAATCGTGGGTTATTCATTCTGTAAAACCTTGAGGTATGGTATGAATATTTCTGTAAAAAAAAAAAAAAAAGCACAAAATGCAAGTAAATAATAGTATGGGGATGTTTCAATTGGGAAAGTATCTGATCGTACCTAGAACCAAGTTTCACATTTTTCTGCTTTGGAAGGTATGTACAAAAATACTCAATTAATGCAGAATACTGTTCAATAATTCTCTTACAAACAGGACCTAGGGTTAACCACCTGCTCTCAACATGATGAAGGAAAACATTTTTAGCTGCACAACCCATTAGGTTTTCCAATTGTATATTGTGATAATCTTCCCTTCGACAAGCAGACATTTTGAACCACTGATAAATTATATCAGTAGCAAGAGTATCAATATCAATGTGAAAGTTTATCTAGTCCTTCCTTCAGAGCACCATGCATCACATGCAAAGAGCAGGTCCCAAAATCAACCAAGTCAGGAACTGACTGCAAGTTCAATTCAGCATTAAATTTCTTGAGAACAGACAGGTTTACATTCGGACCATCCATAGAGCATTGCAACATCTTTTCTAAACTTAGCCCACGTAAAGATATGAAATCTAGAATTAATTTTAAAATTTTATCTGCTTCTGCGTGTCCCAAGAAGTTAGAGTCACAGTATGAAGTTACAATTTTTGTACGACTTTCTGACCAATATGATATATGAATGTCAAATTGCAGCTAGTAGCATTAGTAGAGCTTCTGCTTTCAAAACTTTATCACTTATTGCAGTTGGTTGCCAGTGTTGGACACTTTTACCAATTACCTGTAAAACATTATTTGATGATTGGACACTTTTACTGGTTAAATGCGAAACATTATTTGATGTTTCGAAAACGAGCTGTCTAGACATACTTCTGGCAGCTGCTTTTTGTTTCTTCCCATCTGCATGTGAAAGCACTTGCAAAAATCCCATATTGGCAATGCTGAAGTCCTTGTTGCAGAGAACGCACGTGGCCGAAAATATATAGTCATTAGCACTGCACCAATTTTTCACTAATTTTGGTCTTTCTTGTTATTTTCAAACCAAGCTGATAAAAACTTTGTTTTCTGCAGCATTTTAATAAAAACTTAAACAAAATGGATAATGGAATATGCTCTTTGTTATCAAATTTGACACTGTACTGCAAAAACAGCAGAAAAATTTTGGTACAAAAAAGACCACACTCGTATACATCAGCCAAGAAAAACATCCTTGTGGTGTGGCACGTCCTCTGTTTAGAACTCTGTCGTTTCAATTATGGTTTTGGTTTCAGGGCACAGGAACAAACAAAAGTCACAGCTACACATAAATCAAAGTGATCAGCACTTTAAACCCCGCCTCTTCCTATGGAGGGCGCTGGTCAACAAGTGTCTCAGCGCAACAAATTAGGGCAAAAATCCAAGCAAAATTACGGAATTTCTTTACGGCAAAATGCCGAGAACAATCGAATTTTGCTAATGCAGAGATGCCAACATCTGAAGGAAGTTTATCAGTAGTCCATATGCATGGCGTGCGAATTTTTTCCGTAGTGAAGTCAAGTTTCCACATTAAAATTTGCACGGTAGCATGCGTATTTCCCAGAGTGCACTGCTTCATTTTAATCTGGATGGAGAACAATACTTGGATAAATCACTGCTACATTTTAATCTTGATGGAGGACAATACTTGGGTAAATTTTGCAACATACCTAAGTACCGTTAAAATGGAAAACAAACTTAGTAAATACACAAAAAATACATACCATTTCAACTCTGCTTTTTAATATGTTATATTAAAAAATATCTTATGCCAGATGCTGCACACTTATGGTTATTCCTCCCGTTTTTTAGAGTGAAAATGCTGACCACAATCGTCTTTTCGTCCGTGTGCGATTGAAAACTCAAATGCACACAGGGAACAAAACCCATAGTTTTCGGATACCCGAGACGATTTTAGACACAGAAATTCTTGTGAATAACTCTCCTTGAAGTTTTGACAACTGTTTTGCTTTTTAGGTCCAAGAATATTAGTAGAGGCAAGTGGCCATTTACCCGACGCTATCGCAAGTAAATTCGCACACGACTAACACGATAGGAGCAAAGACCAACGACGCAAAGAACAATTAACTTTGAAAGGTTTCATAGCATTATTATGCGGATAAATAGAAAATTAGCATTAAATGCTTATGATATGAAAAAACTAATCAAACAGGTATTTTAAATTGCATAAATAAATCAATTCTAAAAAAAAAAAGGATAAAATAAAAAGGCAATGCAAATAGAATAAATTACAATAAAAATCCATGCAATGTTTGATTAACACAATAGAAGTTTTCTGCTAAGATGCAGGGAAATAAAATGCCATAACTTAATACGCAAGTGAGTAATGAAAATAAAATCAAATAAAAAAAAACAAAAAGGATTAAAACTGAAATTAAAAGATTCCCAAAAAAGAATGATCTGGGGAAAGCAATCTTTAAAACAAGCTATTAAGGAAGAAAGTTCTTGTGAATCTGACAAGATAAAATAAAACACCCTCTGTTTAGCAGAACATTTTTACGAGAGAAAAAAAAAAAAGTGCTCTTCACAAATCTGTCGTAGTAACATAAACAAAAGTTCGCTGATGAAATATGTCACATCTGGCACGCACGTGTGGCAGTAACAGTCAGGAGAAAGAAGGGAAACACAAGCAGGTGTTTCGCAATGAACATCGCTTCCCTTTGAAGCATCATAAAAAGCCATTACGTTAAACATTTGACAAATAGAAATATATACATCGAAAGCAAGATAAGGCTGTTTAGAACAATTGCATGATTAAGGTGTAAACATAAAACACATTTTTTTAAAGGTTCATGACATAAAAGTTGAAGGAATACACACAACACTTTTACAACGTTAAATAAAATATAATCTAGAAAGAATCAATATTAATTAATTACAATATTTAATTTTGAAGACGAATATGATACGGATAAAGAAAGGAATGCATGCAGCTGCTGCTGTTGTGGTGAGACATTTTCTTTGGCTGTTTGCGAAAAACAGAGGGAGAGATTTTCTCTTGCTATGGGCAAAAGAACACCTGCGTGCGAAGAACATCAACTCCCGTTGACAGCTTTGTGTTGTTAACACAAAAATCACTACATTTGACTATGATACTTTTTTTTTAATTAAATTTTACGGAAATATCAGATTTTTTGGAAAAATCTAGTTTTTCACACCTTCTCCGTAAGTTCGTAGTTTGAACATGATATCCGTAGAAATCCATAGCACATAGATATTTCATACTACATATATTAGATATTTCGGAGGATTCAAAGTACATAGTACTTGGCATCTCTACTAATGGTGTTACTATTTCGAAGAATCAGAAAGGCAGAAGACCTCCAAAGGGTCACGCAAAGACAGCAAAGCGAGGTTTCAATGCCGAGATAAGAATCATGTGACTTCCGTTTGATCCTCGGGAACCTTGTTGCGCCGAGCAGATCCTCGAGCAATCTCACAAAAGCGGAAATGCTTTCCTATGGCGCGCCGCAGCTGACAGTTCTTGGAGAAGACATCACTCAAGAGCTCCAGTCTTTCTCGTTTTGTTTATTTATTTATTTATTTAAGGTTTAACTACCACTGTGAGCAACTCAACACACTCTTGTTCGAGCTTTTTTCATTTATGTGGTACTTGTAACGCTGAATGATGAATCACTATACAAAGGTTTACAGTTTACTCTTAAAATTTCAGGATTACATTCAAATTTTCAGGATATAGAACAAAAATAAGAACATTTCAGGACAAAAAAATAAAAATCAGCAACTTCAGGAAAACTCCGACCCCTGTTATTATGACGTATTTTCCACGTATTATGAGAAGAATATTTCTTCCATACTATATGATCTTATATGATTGTGTATATATAAGCATGCTGGAGACTGGCTCAAGACAGACCATGTAGAAGAAACTTGGGGAGACCTACATCTAGCAGTGGATTGATAATGGTGCGTGCCTGCATGTGTGCGATTACCATGAACATCAGAAATTAAATATCAACCTTCATAATGCTTTCTACTTGAACTAGAGATTTCTGGCCTGAATGTTTGATTTCAGGAGGAAGACCTGCTATTATAAGGGAAGTGGGCACCTCTACCAGCTGGGTTTCACAAATAAAAAAGGTTAAAACATATAACACAGGTATTTTTCACAATTAAAAGGTTAAAACAGATATAACAAGTAACACTAAATAAGCCCACTAATTGTTTACAATCAAGGAAGGAATGCTTTCTAGTGGCCACAAGAACTTCCTTGTAATTTCAACTAAGATGTTATTTACATGCTGTGTAGAGCTGAAGAATTGCAAGATATACAGACTTCAGTTGTTTCTTGATTTTGAGTGGTTGCACATGGGGCAGTCATCGTGCATGCAAGTTAACATTTTCCAGGTTTAAAAATAACTAACATAAATGAAAGATAAATATATTTATAATGATTCAAACTTGGGTAAATCAGAATACTGCTATACATAAATAATATGACATATAAGTTCTAACAAACCTGTTTAAATCCTCATGGAGGCCATCAATCAAAAAGGCAAGTAGCTCCTGAGAATCATGTTGCTGAAATCCATTGAAACGAGGAGCATATTTTCCAATAGTCAACTGAAATAGAGGAAAAAAGAAAATACTAAATGAAAACATATTTACCTCAGTCGCTTTACCTGCAGCATTTTAAGATTACATTAAAAACTGTTTCCTGAATTTTGGTTAGCTATCATCAAATGTATACTTTACAACACTTTCCTGTACAAAGAAATAATCATGAGTGATACTAAATTTCAATGGATGAGAATCCATACTTAGCTAATATTACTAATTTGATAAATCAGTCATACACCAGTGAAATTCACAAATGTTTCAAATTGTTACAGAATTACTTATTTCTCATACATTTAAAAAAAGGAAATAAAATATCACTGAACTCAGCAACAAAATCAAAAGCAGTTAAATCAAGTCTATAGTCAGTGTTTTAAATAACTGCCCAAAAGCTATCATGGTTTTTGAAATATAGTGGATGCCACTTATTCTGATAACGGATAGAATTATAATTCATATCATTTTATTAGGAATAAGTCTATCTAGGGGAAATTTGTGAGAATTTCTTAACTTTTTCATGAAGTAAATTTATTTTAAAATTACCCATTCAAAACATAATTTCGTGATAAAACAGAACCTTTACGGAGTTTTAAGTCTGTTCATAAACCAATTTCTTAAACTCTCAAATAGCTTCACTTCAATAACATTTAGTGTTTTCTTTAATTTATTTTTTCAGTTTCAAAGCTTGTAAGTTAAATCTTCACACATTTTAAAAAGTAACATATAATCTCCAAGGATTTTTTACAAGGCACAGTTGAAGCTCCCAGGTGCAATTCCTCTTCCCCTTGGTTTCACCTTCATTACATTTATTGTATTTTTTTCCTTCAGTTTTTTTATAGAGACAAACTCATATCATTATACCCCATTTTGGTAAGTGTTTTAGATGGCCATTCTTTCTGGGAAAAAGTGGCCACTGCACTGATGAAATGATAATAGTTTTCATGGTCATTTTGATTTTGTTTTTAAAAATATTCACATGAAGATATTTGATGAACTTTTTTTAGAAACTGCAAAGCAAATATATAGGTTAAAAAAAAGAGCTACACCTGGATTTAACATTCTAAGCAGAATGGAAGTTGAATGTGTGTACAGGTGCTACAATTATGCTATTCACTGCATGTATATTTAATACATAAATATCATTAAGCTGTTCTCCAAGATTCAGAGGTTAGCTCCTCAAAAAAGACCATCTGCCAAGTAAATATTTAACTTGTGGAAATAGAATTTACCTACTGTTGGTTTACCAAATGTCTCCATTTACAGTGATCTCAGCGCACAGCTCTAGCTTCATTGACATCCATCACATGTTGCACACAAGACCTTTTGTACTTCATAATCTTTTTCTCATGAAGACATTCTTGAATCTGGTCCGCCCATGATTTCCTTGGCCTTCATCTGCCTTTCTTTCCTGCCACTTGGGCTGAAAAAATTCACTTAGTCAGCACCACATCAGTCATTCTTTCAACATGGCCAAATCACTTAAGAATATTAGTCTCCACCTTGCTAACAACATTTTGCCTCACATTACACATCTGCAACACATCTTCATTCCTCACATGATCAGAGCGTGTCTGGCCACAAATGTGCTGTAAGTAACGCTTCTTCCCAGCATTCTTAGGTGGAATGACCAATTGGAGCCATTAGCTGTGAGCTGATCATCCACACTAATTTACTTTTATGATTTTTATGGCCAAAAGAAAGAATTTAAAGGCCTCTAAGTGTGGGATATGGTGAACCTACTACATTTGAGAAGAACGGTCCACCACGGAAACAACCTGAAACCAAATATTTAATCAGTGCATGAAATACAATAACCAAACATCCAATCCATGTTGCAACTGAGGGAGCAAATATGACTCATGTAACTTCATCAACTCTCCATCAGTCAGAATTTCATTTTCTACTAAGCACTTTATTCCACTTTTCAGCAATCTCTTTATTCTGAGGAAAACTTTTCCTTAAAAACTCATGATTTTAAAAAAATGTTGCGCTGTTCATAATTTATACAATGTGTTTCCAATTACTTGTGTACCTGGAATAAGATCAAATGATGGCGTAAAATTGGCCATTAATGACAGAGGTAGTAACATGTCAAAGGCAGCACTTCAATGGAATAAAAGAGATTGAGAAATTGTGGTAGCTAGCATCATTTTTCATTTAACTCTTAAATTTAGTTGTTTTTTTTTGTTTTTTTTTTGTATTCTGTACTAATGTGATATGCCTCATGAAACTGAACACACTCCTCAAGGTGGGTGTTCAGTTCAATCAAGATGATGACAAACTACACCTGTGATGATCTGTTTAATTTTTTGCAACTTAAAGTTAACAATGCCTCCGATACCCCACCAAATGCTCACCATATTGTTTGAAAGTGAAAATAGTCTCCTCTGGCTATTTATAGGGCATCAACTGACTCATTCAGAAACACCAGCCTTTACCCAATCAACACTTAAGTCCTAAAATAGTGTATTAAGTTGATATTTTTGCAATCAAAAGCAGACACCAACCCTTCTTACAAAATTGTGTGATAAAAATATCACATGGGGCCATCAATTACCCAAGTTTAAACAAAAGATATTTAATGGCTGGATGACTTGAGTCGGTTGGTTATGCTTTTAACAAATTAGCCAGAATTTGCTTTCACCAGGCCTCTCCAAACAGCATTCGGAAGCACATTATTTCCAGCAAACGCACTTCCCCACAGATTTTGAGCTCTAGACTCAATGATTTCTACAAGTACAGTACATACAAGGGAATGATATATAAAAGTTTAACATCCACCTTCCACTACAGTTTTCTTTTTCTTGCTGAAAATGCTTGAACTTGTCTGTGACTATAAAAAACATGACAATTATAGAAACTAATGTCATACAAATATGACACTTCAAAATGACATCACACATTTGTGATCTGTGTCCTACATAGCAATAACATACAAAGGATTGACTTCTTTTTGAACTTACCTCTCAAAAAAAAATTTACAATCTTATAGACATGTGCTCAACAACAATGATTAATATACTATTTTTCAATGACAACATTTAAAGGCAAACAATACCCTAAGTTTTAGAGGAGCAATGGTTCTTGACGTTCCACTCCAAAGATCTTGTACAAGATCCCCATATCTTTTAGCAATGTGACCCTTCATACCATGCTGATTTGTTCTGAAAATGAAACATTTAAAATTTATTTGCTATCATACAACTAAAACACACAAAATAACAAAAACAATCTATTTACCAAGACACTTACAATATTAAGCTTGAAGAAATTAACTCGTGCACCAAAAGCTATTGAATTGAAAACAAATGCCATCTCCTGCACGATACACTTTCATGATAAAAAAACTATGTACAATCAAAATAAATGTGTTTAAGAACTTTCAACGCCACAACGGCGTCATCATCAGAAACAGTGCAGCAGTGAGCACAGGAGTAGCCTATATACTTTGCAAGACACGCTTATACCTTTTACTTCTTCTCATTCAATGTCGCTAAAATTATCTGCTTTTCATTTTCTTATTAATCGTGCATTAACACACTCGTCCACACAGGATCTCCGGGTCCAAGAGTTAGCTAAGATTAAACAGTTTGCCTTGACTTTTGGTTACCCTCGTCACATGATTGATCGCTTGATTGTTAAGAAATCAATTGGTCGGCCGCAGACAGCTTTGCTTGCAGATAAATTTGACTACCAATTTGTGGGATCCATTCCATATATACCACCTGTATGTAACATTTTAAAGAACATATGTCATAAGTACAAACTCAAGTTTGGTGTAAGGTCTCGTACTTTATTTAACACTGTTAAAAAGGACAGAGACTGTGTTAAATGTGTGAGCCGTCATGGTGTATATTTGGTTCCACTTAAATCTGCCAACCCTGCAGAGCTCGATTTATGTTATGTTGGCTCTACCACTCGTAATTTGGGGCGCCGCATTTACGAGCATCAGTATAATCTCAGGACGCATTCTGGTGCTACATCTTTGTCGAGACTCTGTTTAAACGGTTCTTACTTACCATGTTGGAATGACACCATTATTCTGGATTCTCCCAGGAACCGTCGATCAACACTTTTCTGTGAAAGTATTTACATATTCGCAGGGATCATAGCATACTTCTGGAAAATTTTAGGTAGGAATTTTAGGAATTTTAGGAATTTTTAGAAAAATTTTAGGAAAATTTTAGGAGTGTATTTCAATAAAAACTAGATGTATATTTGTATACATCTAGTAAAACAACTTTGTATACATTGTAAAGAGTTTGCTTCGCACCCTTCAACCATATATACTGATAGACTGCGCATGACATCAAAATTTCTGGCTCCAACATAAAATCACATGACAACAGTCAAAAAGATGGGTTACACCTGCTGTGCTTATGGTTGCTCTGACCGATATAGTAAAGAAAGTTCTATGATTTTTCATGGGTAAGAAACGAATTAAATACCTAAGTCAATAAAGTTCAATTACTTAACCAGAAACTTGCAGCTATTGATATAAAAATATAGTAACTTAAGAAAAAAAAAATGGAATGCATGTTCCAAATTCTTCGCAAATGTTCATCACATTATAAATCACAAAATGTAAACAACACGATCATGCATGTATATAGCTCATAAGTAAACTTACCTGAAGAGTTTTCATTATATATGAGGTGCATTCACATAATACACCGAAAACACTGAAGTTCTGCAGCGTAAATTAGTAATCATAACAGCATTTGTACACGAAATTTGGAGTCTGATGATGACGTGCCCAATGTTTGAGCCATGGCGGCTTTGATGCAGCTATTGCCAATGCGCAGTCCATTAGTATATATGGTCGAAGTTCACACCCAAATTTTTTGCATAACGTCTAATGTCTAAAGTTTAAGTATGATTTACTTCTAATGTTCAGTTCTTATCTTTTCACGTGTTATTATCATATTCAAGTATATTTAACACATTCAAGTTTCACTTTGAACATTAATATGCTGTTGAACCAGAAGCAATTCACGATTTTCACAGTAAAGTTTTCAGGTTTCACATTAAACTATAATATCCTAAAAAGGTAATTGAAAACCAAGAACTATGTACAATTGTTCACTGAATTACTTTTTTCATATTATTGTTTTAACCTTTTCCTGATTAGCCTATCTTTTTCTGCTTCCACCACAACTAATTTACTTTCAGTTTTCTTTATTTCAGCTGAACCTTGTATGATCAAGTTAGAGGCAACTGCTATTTCAACAGTATTTTGTTTTTCTACAGCTTTTCTCATTCTTTCTGTTCCCTCTTGAATTACTGCTAGGGAGGCTTCTTTATCTTTTTTAAGCCTATTTATTTCTGCATCATTTTCTTTTATTTTGTCATCAAACTCAGCTTTTCTTTTTTTCTCTAGCTGCTTTTCCTTATTTTCCCTCTCTTTCTTCGAAAATAAAAGCATAACAAACAGCGCGAAAACTAGCTCATAAATAGAATATTTGAAACACTCTCAATGTATGCACTCTCAATTATTAGGGATGGTAGAGGGGAAGGGAATAGAACTGTCCAAAATTAGCATGTTTTCGTTGCGCTAGGGCGCTTAAGCACGGCTGAATTCCTTCAGATACCCCCAATGTTCAAATGATTGAAATGTGCTGATGTTCATGGAATGAAATGGTTGATCAGCTATGATGACCGCATAAAAGTTCGGGGTGGGGGGGGGCTTTATTTTTTTTATTTTTTTAGTTTATGCAACATTTTACATCACTCCAGTATTTATCTTGTCATCATCAACAATCGCAATGCAACTACCGCTTACGATCGCGGATATCAGCAACCGAAAATCTGCCATATCTCTAAGTGATATAACACACAGTATCCTGTTACAGTGTATTGTAATTGAAAAAAAAGGATGTGGAAAAAAGAAACTTTCAGAAATTAAGATCATCAAGTCATGCGTTTCAAAAATCCGTTTTCCTTTATAACGTTTAAAAACATGTTTTTGCTTTTTTACCTGTAGTGTAAATAAAAAAACTATGTTGATTTTTTTTTTATGGAATCAGACGTCCGTATGTCTGATTGTCTTCATCTGAGTTCACACTTTAGCTACTGTGTACAAGTAGACCTATTTTTTCAGCTCAAAAATATGTAGTTTTGTATATATTCACAGTATAAGTCATTCCTTATTCCCACAGAACTGAATTCAGCATATGCAAAATGAAGATCATCAAGACCCGCCCAACACTATGCTTCTGATTGTCTGCTGTTTATATTCAAGAAATGCAAACATGGATCAATGGTGAATGCAGCAACTATGATTTTTATTTATTACCAAGAAAAAAAAAAAAGAGCCGTGAAAGCTGTAAAGCTGAAACGGATATTTCTCTCGAAACCCCCCCCCCCCATGCACAAAAACATTCCAGTTAAGATCAAACAGCAGGAGGACGCGTCCACACAACACAACCTTTGGAATTACCTGATGGAATGGCTTCTTTTCATTTGGCACATCGCCATAAATCACCACCTGCAGCTCACTGAACTGTTTTTTTTTTTTTTTTTTTTTTTTGCATCTGCTAAAGTTCCTAACGGAATTTGGCAAAATTTGCACTAGAACTTTATTGTGATGTATCTTAACTACTGTAAAAATTTTACTGTGTTATTTTCAAAATTCAGAAAAATGGATTTCTGAAAATATTCTCCTAGTCCTTTTGTGCTGTGGAAGTGATAAACAGGTGTTTGCTTTCTTCCCAACCAAGGGCTTCAGATCAGCGCTCCCAGCTGTCAATCAACCGTTGCTATGGTAACACCCTTTCTGCTGGAGGCTCACTCTGTCCAAAGAGGCACACATACTTGTCCATAATAAAAATTACCAATGCTAACTTTTAAAGTTTTAAACCGATTCAACTGGAATTTTGGAAGTGAGCTTCTGTAATCCAATTACAGTGAATGTAAAAATTTCAGCCACTTTCGTGAAAAATTCGCAAAGATAGTTTTCTTATTTTTTATCATAAGTAGTGGAAGTCTCTTGAGGGGAGGGAGGGTGGCATACACATAAACAAGAAGAAGATTAATGTGTTGTTCAGGCATACCCCTCACTGGTGGATGCCAGCTGACTTGGTACATACGCGACCCCCTGCAAATGCTAAATGCCTCTTCTTTCCCCTTCTGTTCTCAATTGTCGGACGGACATCAAGCTCCCCTTCGACCTACTAGTAATCATCCAATTTTATTGCACTGGAAGTAGTGCCTTTTTTTCTTTCTTTTTTTCCCCCCAGCCAAATTAGGATTTGGTGCACATCGGAAACCGCTGCCGGTGGTTTCTTTGAGAACAGAGAAAAGGAACTTTAAAAAATGAAGGGGTAACAGTAACACGATTTCCTAAAAGGGCATTTTTTAAGCACTAATTTCAAATTTCAAGGCTTTTCAAGACGGCATTAAAAAAACACCGTTTTTCCAGGATATTCCAGGCCTTGAAAACGTAATCATGATTTTCCAGGACTTTCCAGGTTTTCAAGCACGCGTGCGCACCCTGCGTAATGGTAAATTTATTGGCGTTAATAACGGTTGTGTTTTTAATAAATAAGCTTACGAAAATTTTAGGATGAATAGCAAATTTTAGGTATAATTTTAGGAATTTAAGGAGGGTCACAAAATATTAGGAATTTTAGGAGGAATGCGATCCCTGTATTCGTCAATGGTAAAAGATGCTGTAACGATGAACCCCCTGTGTTTATCCCCCTTCCTTGGAGAACACTTTTGGGCCAGGTTACGCCCACCAACTATGCTTGTACCCACTGAACTTGACTTGGACTTTGCCGATTATTGCACATGCGCATTAACTGCTATGTGTCTTGCAAAGTATATAGGCTACTCACTTCTGTGCTCACTGCTGCACTGTTTCTGATGATGACGCCATTGAAAGTTCTTAAACACATTTATTTTAATTGTACATAGTTTTTTATCATTAAAGTGTATCGTGCAGGAGACGGCATTTGTTTTCAATTCAATAGTATATTAAGCTTGTTATTTCTGGCACAGAGATTCTGTAATTCACTATTCATTCATGAGGTCATTCCTCAGAAAACATGAAAACTATTTCATCCAGCAATAGGAATAAAACTTGAACCTCTTGATTTCTATACAAGTATGTTACTGATACACCACCCATGATACCCATTTTTAAGCAACTGCACTACGTGATATGAACAAATGTCCAGATTATAGTAGTTGAGACATTTATGCAAGGTTTGTACGCTTTCAAGCACTTTTCAAACCCAAATTATCATATGTATGTACTGTTGGTTGATGAGTTGGTAGGTATTTAGTAAGTTCAGACCATTAATCTTAGCTGGAGCGAGCACATCTTCAGCGACCTTCCTGTTACACCTAGCCAAGTTGGTTTATTTTATTAACTTTGAATTGCCCCTCTGTTTTTGAAATCATTTTATTTTGTGGAATATTTTGAAAGGGTACATTATTTTTGTATTCATCTGCTGCATGACACTTATTGGTTGCTTTAACTTTTTATTTTTGATGCATGACTTAGGTGCATTTTTTGATGCAGCCAGGAGACAAAGGGTCCACGCATTAACACAAGCAATTGCTGGAAGTTCCACCCTCAGGCAAGAGTGCATCCCTAACCCCAATAAACAGAAGCCTATCACAATTTGCTAATACATCATTCCACTTATTTTGCACACATGGCTGACACTTTTATTCTTTAGTGATATCATAGCCAAGGCACCAGCTGTCCACACACTCCCCTGGATTGAACACAAGTTCTGCACTATTTGATCAGCTTGGTGTTTTTATCAGAACTACACAGTAATCTCCTATGCATCTTTTTAGCACAAACAATTATTTAACACAGGCTCTTTCATATCATTAATTAAAAAAAAATCAAGTACTATTTACAGAGCCTTAAACTTTTTCAAGTACTTTCAAGGACTTGAAAATGAACTTTTTTTATTCAAGGTGCATACGAATCATGTTATGCCTTCTCACAGCAGTGTCATTCCATCCTAATCACAGGATCCAAGTAAGAAATTGCCAGTTCTTAAATAACAAAATTTCTCTTTGATATGATCTGAAGATTTGGCAATTTCTGACCTGGATCCTGTCACTGGGATGGTACAACAAGTAAAGTGAAATTTGTTTTAAGATAATTATTTTGATACAAATTTCAATTAATTTTTTCACCTAACAGAGCACTTACTATGAAATTCTATGTATTTTGAGCAACATTTGAAATTCTTGCTGACCTAATTTATTTTCTTGTTAACATTAGTGATTATCCTAATTATTGTATTAATTAATCAACTCTGATTAAATTCCTTCATTCACAAGTTTGCTTGGATTGTGCCTTTCCCACAAAAACAGAACAAAAGGAAAAATTAGGGTTATACATTATTTTTATTTTTCTCTTCCCAGAACCACAATCAGAGGACTACCGAGACTGATTATGCAGTCTGAGAAAATGCCTAGGTGTGTTCCATAAACTATTCTTTCCCAAAAATATTGAACTCACAAAGTCAGCATAATGCCACAAGGCTGGGGAAAAGCAGTAGTAAGGAATTGCAGTAAAATTATTTAACTCTGCTCCATGGCATTTTCCAAAGCATCAAAAAGTAATAAGATGCCAAAATTTTCCTTTGCATTTTCTAAATACAAGAGAAAGCAGTTTTCTAAGTAGCTGAGCATGTTCAAAAGATGTACCATAACTTCTTGAATAGTGGTCAAATGAAGTATCACTACCAGGACTGGTAATAAACAAGCTGAGCAAACCTGAACACACGACAAGTCAGGCAGTGGCCCTTTAAACAATAAATCCCCATAAACGAAGCCTAGAAATTAGAGAATGGAGCTAAGTGAAATTTCAAAACCCCCATATTTTGGGGCAAAGCACAGAATGCGCAGCTGAAGTCATGGTAAATCCCAGCAGTGAATTTTTGACTTGCATATTGGAATATAAAATTTGTACACGCAGCTGGGAATATTGATAGTGATCAATGAAATGTTAGACGCTGCCCTTAGACAAAAGTGCCCTAATCCACAGCATGGAATGATCCTGTGGGCATAAAAATCATATACATAACCCATGGCATATGAAAAGCATTGAGGAATAGGTACTAAAATTGTGGAAGGTTAGGCAGTTAATGGTAAGTAATGTACAGAAAAAGATTGTGATCTGTTGACGTTTTTCCGAACTCTAAATTAATGGGCCAATATTTTTGGATCGGAAAACCCATCACCAGATCCTCGCACTCTCAATGAGAGTGAGATTTTTTGTCATGAGATGATCTCAAATCCCTATGGCAAGGAGGGAGTTAGGAAAAAAAAATAGATTTAAGAGTCAAGAAAAAATCAAGTAAATTATTTTCTGTCCTTTCTGATTTCTCTGTGAAGTGTTGATCTGTGTGTATTTAGTTAAATTTATGTGAATAGGTCTAGGTAAGTTAGCCTTCTGATGTCTGTTTCTAGTTAAGGGATGTGTAACTAGCTGGGAAGTAGATTTAAGGAAGTTTGACATCATGCTATATTGCTGGTTTTTTTGTTGTTCTTTCATGCAATGTTTTTTTTTTCTTCCTTCCATTGCATTTTTTTAGTGCACTGTTTACTTTCAGGGAAGAGATATTAGTGACGTTTATTTTAGTGCAGTATATGATGTGTATATGAATTGATTTGCCTTAGTTTCTTAAGTGTATAGTGCAGTTTATATATGTATAGTGTTAGATGTATCAGTTTAAAATTATCGGCGACGCCGCGGCGTTCGGCGTTATTGATCGTCGGGATAACATAGCGATAAAAAGAAAAATCGTAAGGTTGTAGTTCCGTATTTACCGTCGTTATCGCGATTTCTTTTATTGTATTATTCTGTAAGCTTTAATAATGGAAAAGTAATTTGTAAACATGTAGTGTTTGAAGTATTTTATCTTATTGTAGTGGTATCTAATGAGAAAAAACGCGTGTTTATGCCATATGTCAGTAGCGTGTATTAAAATCGTTGTTGTGTGTATCCGGCTTAATTTAGTAACCTTTCGTAATTAAAATCTTGCTTAGTATTAATATTTAGTTGGTTTTAGTATGAATCTTACTTGGTAATAACTAGTGATAGTATAATTCAGCGACTGATAGAAAAAGTGGGTCGGCGATCGCTCTGCAACGAAGTGACTTTCGTAAATTAATTGTGCGTGCGCTATCGTCAAGGATATTTAATAGTCATTTAGTAAAAGAATAAAATTGTGGCTTAATGCATCAGGGCAAAATAACACATCGTTGCGTTACGCTATTTTTTCGTAATTCCGATCGTCATACCTGTAGCTAGAGAGAATTCGATTTTTATGCGTTACGAAGTTAATTGTAACGATGTTCGTTAATGTCAGTTAATTTGTTTAATGAATTTTTGTAAAGGTGGTTCTCTAAAAGTCTTTGTTCAGAAAGAAAGAACGAAAATGGCTACAGTTTCTGGTGTCGCTTTTCTAAAAGCGATAAATTCGTAGAATGGCATCTGTGAGGACGTTTTCCCAGCTTTACCAGTGCAGAAAGTCCGATTTATTTATGCTCTTGTTTACTTCGAAAAGGCATTTTTCGCTTGGCACAGGAACACGTCGGGATTTGGGCGGAATTCTGCGAGGTTCACCGCAGCGCCCGTTTTCGTGGGTCAAAGTTCAAGCCTGACTCCGAGAAGATGCGAGCGAGCGATTTCTGGGAATTGCGTCTTTCTCTCCGCCTTCTGACTTAACTTCGGGCCAATTGCCTTCCGCCATTTCGGGCGTGTGCGCAAGGGATTCGGCGAGGAGCGGAGAATTTTTGCGTGCTGCTAGACACTTCGATACCAGACTTCGTAAGGGAGAGTCCCACAATAAAAAAATAATAAAAAAATCGAGTAAAGGAGGGGAGTCCGCACGACGGACGTCCGGATGCCGAACCTGCCGTAACCTTCCAGCACCGGGAACGTGCGGCCGCGGTGGCCCAAGAACGGTAGGAACGATCCTTTTCTTTTCAAATTCTTTTCATGGCTCAAAATTTACTCTGCTGCCGAGATGGCGCGAAAAAGTGCTTGACATCGTCCCGAGGCAATAGCGGGCATTACGCCTCGTAACCCGCTCGGTAACATCGCTGCCGCCTGTCGCCGTGTGAAAGAGAGAAAGTCTCCTCAAAGGCCGGCATCGGGAGTAAGTAAGAAAAAAAGAATAAAAGAAAGGAAGGAGAAGAGGGAAAATTCTACCATGTCATCATAAGCGCATCAGGCCCCGTTTCCACGGCGTGCCGGCTCTCGTAGCAACAGCACACACACCAATTCCAATTCGGCATCAAAAGGAAAATTTAAAGAGGAGGAAAAACGAAGAGAAAAAAAAAAAAAGAAAAAAATGAGGACCACCTAAAATTGAAAGAAAAAAAAATGTGTCTTGATCAGAAATGGAATGATGAAAAGGTTAAAATTCAGGGGTGGAAAAAAATGGGGAAGGTGAAATTAAAATGGGAGGAAAATAGGGAAATGCAAAATGTATGTTTGGAATTAATGGTCTGGCCAGAACCAACAAATGTAATATAATGTCATTGTGTATTTTTTTTTTTTTTGTAAAAATGTCTAGTTAATGCCAGTGACCAAAGAAATGGATTGAAGTATATTAATTTTGGTTTTCTGTTAGAACAGGTTTTTTTCGTTAGCCCAAATGAGAGGAAAGTGACTTGACATTTTTGTTTGTTTGGTTTTCTGTACTGTAAAGTAAGAAAAAGATTTTTCCAGGTAACTGATCAAAATCAGTGTGTTGTGAAAAAAAAAAAGAATAAAATGTCACTCTTAACCATCTAAATCTAAATTGTAAAGAGCATTTAGCTCAAGGTTCAAAAGGTATCAGATATGCCCATCGAGCATTAAGCTCTTAACACTCTTTGAGTGAATGATCACATTCTTTGATGATTTTTGTAAGGCAGGCTGGTAACCAAATTGTGCCACTTACCTCCTTCATCCTCTAAACCACACAGGTGAAAACTACTTGGTTTGCAGACCAGGGTTTCTGAGAGGATTATTTAGGACTGTTAACATACTCTGGACTCTAAAATTCATAGCTAAATTATTTTTTTTTTTTTTTCGGCCTAGCCACCTAAAATTTCCTTGTACTGAGTTGTTTGCCAACATGTGCCTGGGAGCACAAAATAAATTTATAGTTAACTTGGAACATATGTTTAATGAAATTATTTTGTGTCGTATGTGAATTTCTCTTGTTGGTGGTGGTGGAATCACCTTCCATTTACTGGGAGTTTTTAAGGATCGTACCTGGGGTGTTAGTCGTTGATTAAAAAAATTCTTAATTGGGGTCCCTAGATTGATCACCGGCCATTTTTCTTCTTTTTAAAAATAAAATTGTGTAATATTTGCATTTTTTCAGAAGTAAGTTCATCATCATAATATAATAATATTTTAAACAACCAAACCACGACGTATCAATTGTCAAATAAAGTTAGGAGAAAAGTTGTAGGTAGTCCAACAGAGCTTAACTCTGCCAGGAAGGTAACAAAGGTGATGAACTGCTTTGAATGGGCAGGAGAAGGAAGCAGAATAGGTAAGATATTTTCTGTCTCATACCTATGCAGGGTCCAATTTCCTGATACCTCAGAGAGTAAAATGCTTCTTTAGTGAACCACAGCTTCTGAATTAACTTCAAACCCTATGTTTATTCACAAATAAATGATGCACATATATATTTGTTCAAAAGTAAACAACTTCACTGGTACTTATGTGCCTAGACTTAAGCTCATTTATTTTTTTTCCACAAATCTCTTCGTTCTAACAATTAAAATCTCTTCATTTTAACAATTAACCTGTGTCCCTCAGTTATACTCAGATAAATTTTCTGAGTGAGAGAGAGAGAGTGTGTGTGTGTGTGTGTGTGTGTGTGTGTGTGTGTGTGTGTGTGTGTGTGTGTGTGTGTGTGTGCATACAAGATGCTCAATGATTGCCTGCTTGCTTTTCTTATTAAATTTCTTATGTAGCATATGGAAAGGTGTGGCAAATCCACAGCTGTTCCATATGAAACAATGTGTAATGCACCTAGTTGAACTCAGATTTTGGATACCCAGGAAAAGGGAACCCAACCTCTCAGTTGACAATGATATGAAACACTTGGGGAGGTTGTTTCCAAGGTAATAGGTTATTTACATAATCCCACCATGGTGTATAAGATACAGTAGTGGTTCACGGACGATTATGGGGTGTGCTAATAGAGCTAAATGGGAAATCTTTGTATCTTAATGCAAATACTTTTTTCAGTATACCAATAAGGAAATTTTGAAGTTAAAAAAGCTTTGAGAAAAAAAGTAAGAACTTTTTACGAATATTTTTCTTTTAAAAATATTATAAATAATTTTGTAGTCAGTGGATGCTCTATCCAAATTTCTACAATCTCCGGATGATGACCAAGTATCTTCCCAAATACTGCACATCACCCAAGAAAATATGCTGGAATTGAGGAAGAATTTAATAAGTTCAATGAAAGGCACAATTGGATGGCATCAAGGTCGGTATGTGGGAAACAAATCCAAGATTTTAGGCTTCCTGTGTGCCTGAAGTCAAATGCATGGGTGGTTAACCTTGTATGAACAACAGCAGCCATGCAAATAATAGTGAACATTTTATTACCCCCCCCCCCCCCCCAAAAAAAAAACTAGTGGCTTTTTTTGGGGGTGGGGATGATTAATGAACACCATGAGCAACTCAATGGGCTATAAGCAGTCACCCAACCTTAATTTAGGTCACTGGCTCCAGTGCAGGAGGACAGCCAGTGGTGCAAGACAAGTAAAACACCCATGTCTCACCGGGATTTGAACCCAGACCCTATCACGGATGAATGGTCAGAAGCCAACAGTTAGAAAACTGTGCCACCAGGGTGGCAAACTAGTGGCTCACAAAACTGAAAATGACCATATACTGGAAAAAGATTACCCCCTTCTGTAATTATTTTTACTCGTATTTGACCACCACCCCTAATTAATTCAAAATTTAATTTCATGTTTTTTTATTTAGGATATGCATTACATTTTGACGTTGAATTTATACACACTACAAATCGATGAAGTAGTCGTGCATTGATGTAGCAAAAAAAAAAAAAAAATCTCTTTAAATATAAATTCAAATCAAATGCATTAATTCTTTTGATTTTAAAAATTAACATTGATTTCTCTTACAATATGGCACTCAGTGAGAGCATGTGCACTGCTCATTAACTGAAATAATTCAGTTACCTCAAAGAACAGCAAAACTTTTAATATCCTGAATATTCTGCAATGCTTGATGATATATTTCTATCCTCTTTACAGGTGGTTTCTATATTCACTTCCTCTATTTCATCATCCTCAATACTACTGTTTTTAATTCAATTTCATGTTGTTCAATAATTTTGTCAAGATTTTCATTACTAGATTGCATTTGATAGGTCAAGATAAGGATGGAGTGTTGCATTATCTAAAAACAATAGAACGTGTCTGTTTTGTCTGTTCATCTTTGAATTAAAATTTGTTAGCCACTTGGCCATAATTGAGCTGTTATTCAGAGTTTCCTGTTCACTTTCCATTCAACGGGAAGCTTGAAGCTTAATTTTATTGAAGAGTCAGGGTTTCGTGGCTTTGCCAATCACTAAAGGTTTTTCCACTCCCTAGACATAAACACACAAAGAAAAACTAAGGCTTTCCTCAGAATTTTTTTTCTCCATCATAAGTTTTGTCTTTCAGACACAGTTTTATTTGACAGTGCCCGAAAAAAAAACCCATTTCATACTATTAGCAATGTTTCGAGATTCACAACCTTCAATGAGTGTTGATAAATTTCATATCCAATTAGAAACTGTTTTCTTGTTGATGTCTGCCACTTCACTACAAATTTCTTTGAACAAAATGTTGTGCCTCTTAAACATATAAAATGAGCGAAACACAGAGTCACGTACGGTAAAAGGTTCGTTTAGCGGTAGCTTTCGGTCATCCTATGACCTTGATCATCCGCAATCGACTGGATGGGCTGGTTGCCAGAACTGCAATTTGAAGTTGGGGTGTTGGAACTGTTGCCAGATTTCAGAAGAGAGATCCAAATAAATGGGATTTGGTGAGGGGTCTCTGAATTGCAGTTTTTGGTGAACAAAATTTCAATGCTCTATTGGAATAGATGAAGTTTCAAACCATGTTGTGCCTCTTTTGAAAACTCTCCAACAATCCATAAGAAGCATTCTTTTCCATGTTCTTTGGGTACATTTCTTGCTTGTGTTTGAAGCATAGGGCCTGAAATTGGAAAATTTATTGCTATTGCACTAACAAATCACTTCCAGACAATCTTATTCAACTCATTACCAGTTTTTTGCATTTTTCTTTTTGTTGAGCTGTTACCTTAACACCACTGTTGTGCTATCTTGTATTTTTCACTTTAAAATGTCATAAATTTGTGTTTTTCTGGCATTGAACTTCTTTACCAAATACTTCACTTTTTTTCTTTTTTTCTTTGAGCATTTCAATAACTTTTGCATCCAAATAGAGGATGCTCTTCTTTGGTGTCACGACAAGAGGCAAACTAAGGAATGCATGCAACTCACAACAAGCAAAGGCTATGAATTATCTCATTGAATAAATGTTACAGAATTAAACTGGAGGGTCTCACTGAAATCTGTACAAAACAGCCAGCTGCAAAGACTGACTTTAGCAAAGAGAGCAACTCTGGTTGCATGATCTAAACCTGAGCTGTGCAATGTGGGTAAGAAGAAGCCAAACAGTGAATGTGCAGCAGTGTGTGTTTGTGCAAACAACTGAAAGGCAATCTTTCTGTTTAATTATGTCATCTTCAACCTCAAGCAAGTGTGTTCCATATGAATTTACACTTTATTGTGTAATGTTTTGCACTCAGTTAAGATATTTGGTGGTACCAGAATGTCTGGGAACTTTCCACTGTTACAAGAATCATTTACTCTCTTGCCATTTCCATGTTAGACAGGTTAAACAGCATGTAATTTTCCATCTTTTATATCCAAACTACAAAAAGTTCCATTTTAGGCAGGTATCAGTTTTATGCAGGTTCTGTCTTACAGGTTTTACGGTATATACATGCCTCCTTGTGCCTGGATCTCCACTTAACAGGTCATCAAAAATTCTTTCCATCTATTCAATTGTATATTTATGATATAAGAAGTTGTGCCATCTTTGTCAAGAAATCTCTGGGTGTAACAGACATTTTTACCCTTTCTCATATGTTTAATGAGACTGTAAAACACTTTTAGAGCTGTATGAGACTGCTCTAAAGTGTTTTAAACTACAATATCACGTTGGTGACCAATATTTGCTCTTCCCATGTATATGAGATTGCTCTCAGTGGAAGCAGCAGACATTAAAAAAAAAAAAAATCTTTAACATTTTCTTTTGTACATCAATGCTGACAAATTCGTTTAAGATAAACTGAACCTATGAAAGAGATTTTACCAAAATGACTTGCCAAGAAAAACAGCATGTTTTTAGCAAATTAACCATGCAGAAAAACAATGTACATGAAATATCTGCTGCACAAAATACATGAACTGGCCATACTATGGTCAAACCAGACCTCTGTTTTCATTAATCATCTTTGTGAAAAACTGAAGACTAATTTGAAAAAACCTAAACTTACCTATTCAGCTCATAGAGGTGTTTATTAGAAGTGAAGTATATAGTTAGTGGCCTTGTGTTGCTCACACACTGGAGGGCAGCATTCATGAAACAAGTATTCCCTAGATTATTTAATCCTGTGGCTCCTTTTTCTGTGGGACCTGTGAAAACCAAAATTATGAGAGCTTTTCCTCTCCAATTACATCAAGAAATTTTTAACTCAGAATGCAAATTTACTTGAATGGAAAACTGAACTGGAATTAAGTAGTGACAGTGACTTTTTTACTAACCCTGTATAATAGTTAGAAATTAAAAATAAAGAAATCAAAAACATGTGAGACCATAAACCATTTCAATAACATGTGTTGCTTCTCTAAAGTTCCATAACAGAACTTGCAATACTACGACATCAGCCCTTAGTACAAATTCAATAGCAATGAATTAAAACATCTAGATATAAAAATGCAGACTTCCTGTAATAGAGTACCTCACCTAATTTTAAACTCGCATAAATGGAACTGCACTGGGTAAAACTTACCACGAAAACTGGACTTAAATCTCACCTACTGAAACAAAAATGCACATGCAAGAAATTTAGCTTCATACACTGAACAGTGTCAGAACTGTGTGTACATGACCTCTTAAAAATGCCATGTGGGCATAAGAAAAAAAAATACATAGACAGCAAGCATTGCATCAATGGTACAATAATCAAAACCTAAATATTTTTTTCAAAGCAGCGAGTACACTATTTAGAGAAATTATAAATACAGTAACATTTTTTGATTGGCGAATAGAATGGTCATTAGAACAAAATAAAAAAATATATACCCCAGTGCGAGCTTTCTTTATTTTAATTAGAAAATGAGTGTTCAATAACAAAGAAAGTAAGGCTAAAAATCCACTTAAATTTTTAAAAATAGAAAATTCAGTCCAGAGTCATTGTAAAAACAATTATAAAATACAATTTAGACGACAGCGTTAAAGAATGACATGCCAATTTTGCTTAAGTAGCTTACACTACTTATACTATGCAGATCCTACCATTCGTTTTGTTGCAAGTAAACAGCCTTCTACATTCTGCATTAACATGCTGAGGAATACAGAATTACCCGAAGAAAAGGTCAGAAAAGCGTTATTTTATCTTGGCTAAAACAAATCTTATATAGTGTTATGATTTAAGTGTTATGTATTTCTAGGTAAGTGACTCCTCTAGGTTTTGCTCAAGTCCGCCAGAGGACGCAATGTCTTACGTTGTCATGAATTGTAAAAGGAGATCTGGCATCCTTCTTCAGAGTTGGGTTTTCATCATGGCTGGAGCGTGGGTACTGATCCTACGTGTAACCAGTGTAAATAAATCATGTTATCTCCAGTGTATACAATTACTTCTGATCTTCATAGTTCAACAAATGTATTATACACCTTTAGGACCTTCTTCCTTTCCTTCCTGTGGTGTTTGTGATTACTTCGGAACAACTGCGTTTGTGATTACTTCAGAATGCTACTTCAGGACAACTGGCGACGAGTGATGGGATAAGACATCGAGCGGCTGAGTCACAGGATTATGGCAGTCGTGTGAAATCAAAAGTGGAATGGTGGGAGCCTTGCAAAATTATAATCATGCGGCGTCCTTCAAGAATTGAGGTGAGAATTTTTTTGTTCATCCCTTGCTATTTTCGTCAGCTGGGAAATGGCTGTAGTGGCAGTGGGCCAAATTTCAACGTTCGATATTACTAATCCTGCCTCATGGAGCTTGTATGTGGAGCGATTGAATTTTTATTTTGAGGCAAATGGTATTGGTGAAGCTCCCAGGAAGCGTGCTGTTTTGCTGTCGGCTTGTGGAACAGAGACACTGAGCATTGCTCGTTCGTTAGTGTCACCACTAAAACTAACTGATAAATCATATGATGAATTGAATGATTTGCTAAAAAATCATTTTAGTCCTAGATCCTCGGAAATTTATTCCCGCTATCTGTTCCAGAAACGTATACAGCGTAAAGGTTAAAGTATTACTGACTATGTTACTGACCTCCGACGTTTAGCGGAGCAGTGTAATTTCAGAGATACGTTGAATAAGCATCTACGAGACCAGTTAGTATGTGGAATAATTGGTGACATGGTACAACGCAGGCTCTTAGCTGAAACTAAACTGACTCTTGATGGTGCATTTTCGAAAACGCTTGCTGCTGAAACAGCTACTAATGAGGCAAAGCAAATATTTTCTCAAACTTGCACTCGCTGGAATGTTTCAGAATCGATAAGTAATGTGCAACATACTAAAAGTAATTCTAAGAAACAAAATGTAAATGTTAATTCAAAGTATGAAATTCCTTTTAATGGAAGCATATGCCATAGCTGTGGTGGAAACCATATGCGTTCTATGTGTAAATTCAGAAATACAGTGTGCAGATTTTGCAGGAATATGGGTCACATCATTTCACACGATACATACAGAAGGCTCTGGCGTGCAAATAAGCCAGAAATTCAGCCTTCATCAATACGTTTAACTGATTTTCAAGGGAATGTGTGTTGTGAATGTACAGCATAATCAGCATGGTGCTCAACTGCAGCTTCTGATCTCTCAGAGAAAGTGCACCAACGTGTTACGTTATGCATGGTTCCATCCACTTGGAATTACAATAACGGGGGTAAATGCTATTTCAACAAACCCTGTTGATGATGTGGTGAAAGAATTTAATGATGTATTTGAGGAAAGACTTGGTTCATACAAGGGGCCAGTAGTTTCGCTACCCCTAGATCCTCAAAGTCCTCCTATTTGTTTTAAGGCAAGAATTGTTCCACTTGCTCTTCGTCCCGAGATTGAAGCAGCACTTGATAAGCTTTTAGCTGAAAATGTAATTGAACCAATCTCAAATCCAAAATGGTCTACACCCGTGGTACCAGTGATTAAATCTTCCGGGAAGGTTAGACTCTGTGGTGATTACAAGGTAACACTGAATACTGCTATAAAAGCACATCCATATCCTATTCCTGCAGTAAATCACTTATTGTCAACATTGAAAGGGGGTGGATTTTATGCAAAAATTGACCTTGCTCAAGCATACTTACAGCTGGTAGTTGATGATGAGTCTGCGGAAGCACAGACTATCGTTACACACTGGGGAGCATTTAAAGTAAAACGATTGCAGTATGGAATAAATGTAGCCCCTGGAATATTCCAAAACATCATTGATGAACTGTTTACTGGATTAGAGGGAGTCGTACCCTATTTTGATGATGTGCTAGTTAGAGCAACATCTCTCAAAGAGCTAGCTTCTAGGCATCGCAAAGTTCTTGCTCAGCTTAGAAGACTGGACTACGTGCTAAAAAGAAAAGTGTCTGTTTGGCGTCACGAAAGTAGAGTTCCTGGGATATAGAATTGATGTTTGTGGAATACATCCGTCAAAAACTAAAGTCGAGGTAATTCAGGCAACGCCGGTTCCTACGAACAAGCAACAACTACAAGCATTCCTGGGACTCCTTAATTTTTACCACAGTTTCCTTAAGTCTAAAGCTACTGTTGCAGAACCATTGCATAAAATTCTCAAGAAAGATAATACGTAGTCTTGGACTGAGATTCATGACAATGCCTTTAAGTATGTAAAGGTGTTATCTTCTGACGCCGTGTTAATTCCTTTTGATGAGAAGCTGCCAATAATTCTTACTTGTGATGCATCACCATATGGTGTAGGTTGTGTGTTAAGTCATAAGCTTCTAGATGGGAGAGACGCACCCATTGCTTTCGCTTCAAGGATCTTAACTTCTACTGAGAGAAACTACGCTCAATTTGATAAAGAAGCACTGAGTATTATAGTGGGAGTTAAAAAAATTCATCATTTCTTGTATAGTCACCAATTTACTATCGTTACTGACCATCAACCACTTCTAGGATTATTCACCAGATCAAAAGTTACTCCAGAAATTCTTTCTCCTCGTATGCTGGTTGGTTGGTTCATTGATTTTATTGGCGCAAGGGCCATGGTTGGCCAAAGAGCGCCAAACAAAAGACAGCAAAAGAGAACAAAATCAATAAAACACGTACACAAGGCTAAAAACAGGATGAAGCGGTAAAAGTGAAAGATGGAAATGAATACGGTAAAAACTACAAGACAGACAGACAAACAAACAGTATTAAAAACGTGCGATGAAGCTTAAAATATGGCTGATCAAATAAAACTGAAGAATGAGAACGATGAAAGGGCTAAAAAAGATAATGAAACAAACAGTACTAAAAACATGATACAAAGATTAAAATCTAGCTGATTCAGTAAAACTGAAAAATGAGTATGATGATAGGGCTAAAATCTAGATACGTCTAAAATAGTCAATTTGTTTAAAAAATGAAAAAACAACAACAGTATTGCAGTGGTCATTGAGGAGCCGCTGCAGTGTAGCGGCGTCCTCGTTCAACAAATGAGAATGAAAGAAATGAAAACGTACATCACGAAAACGAACACAGGTACACAAAAGATGAGTGACGGTGAGTCGGCAGTTGCACGTCTCACACATCGGCGCAGTGTCGCCACACAGCAAAAAGCGGTGAGTGAAACGACAATGCCCAATAAGGAGACGCGCAAGCACCACTTCCTCCCTGCGGTTCCGACGAGATGAGGAGTTCCAGATTTCGAGAGTAGGTTTTATACGATGCAGTTTATTTTCCACCTGTTGGTCCCACAGACCCTGCCACGTTCGTTTGATATGATCACGAACAAGAAATCGAAAATCGCGATGAAAGAGTGGCAAGGGTGTGACGACCAAAGAGGAAGCAGATCTAGCGGCCGCATCAGCACACTCGTTACCCGAGATTCCAACATGCCCAGGAATCCAGACGAATTGAATCTGGACACCGGCCTCGAGCAAGGAACGAAGAAGCCCTTGTATGTTCAAAAGAAAAGGATGATTACAATAGTCCAGCGATGACAAAGACTGCAGGACACTTAAGGAATCCGTATAGACCATAGCACTATGATGAGAACTCGACTGAACATGAAGAAGTGCAAGATACACAGCATGCATCTCCGCCGAAAACACCGTGGCCTCAGCTGGGATCCGCGCTACTGACACGTCATCAACACAGACAGCTGCGGATCCAACGACTCCATGCATCTTAGAGCCATCAGTGAAAATGGGAGTGTATTCAGTTTTGAGGGCACGGTGCTCAGCAAAGAGCTGCTGGTACACTGACGCAGGGGTTGAGGATTTGTCGAAAGACGTAAAGGTGGTATCAACCATGACACCAAGTGGGTGCCATGGAGGATCCCCAAAGCCCCTGATCGCTGCAACAAGCGACAAGTCGAGCCCTGCATCACGAGCTACGGCCGCCATACGAAGACCGAAGGTTGGAACGCACGAGGGCCGGTTCGCAAATAAACGAGCATGCTGAGGATGGAAAACTGCACCGTACAAAGGATGGTCTGGAAGAGACCGAAGTTTTAAGTAAAAGTGGACAGACAGCTGCAGACGGCGTAATTCAAGCGATGGTTCGTTCGCATCAGCGTAAAGGCTGGGAATCGGAGATGTTCGAAATGCTCCCGTACAAAGACGCAGTGCCTGATGATGAACAGCGTCCAAAGGCCGGAGAACGGAAGGACGAGCCGAGCCATACACGATACAGCCGTAATCCAGTTTCGACCGAATTAAGGAGTGGTAAATGCGAAACAAAGAGATCCTATCTGCGCCCCACGAAACTCTCGAAAGGATTTTTAGAATAGAAAGAGCACGCAGACAGGAAATCTTGAGCCGCCGAACGTGCACACGGAACGTAAGCGCACGGTCGACGGTCAGTCCAAGGAACTTGGTCTCCGGCAAAACTGGAATGGCTGCACGGTCCAAATACAGCTCGGGGTCAGGATGGAGGCCACGCCTCCGGCAGAAATGAACACACGCTGTCTTGTCGGGAGAAAGAACGAAACCATTGCTATTTGCCGCTTTAAAAATCTGATTAATACTAGACTGCAACTGCCTTTCAATGAAACGCATGCTCGATGACGAGCAGAAGATGTGCAAGTCATCGACATACACAGTAGCCGAAACCGCAGGAGGAAGATTTGTGAGGAGACAATTAATGCGAAGGATGAACAATATGACAGATAAAATGCAACCTTGAGGAACACCTTGTTCTTGATGGAATGTTGCAGATAGCGTCGTACCCAGGCGCACCTGGAACACCCGATTGCGAAGAAAATTTACAATAAAGGTCGGAAGATTCCCTCGCAATCCGCATGCGTGGAGGTCACGGATAATCCCGTGCCGCCACGCACGATCATAGGCTTTCTCGATGTCAAAGAATACAGAAACCAGGTGCTGCCTACGCACGAACGCCTCGCGCACAGATGTCTCAAGGTGCAGGAGATGATCGTGAGGTGAACGATGACGCCGAAAACCGCTTTGTGATGGTGAAAGTAATTGATGATGTTCTAAAAAATGAATTAATCGTGAGTTAACCATGCGTTCGAGAACTTTACACAGACAGCTAGTGAGAGCAATTGGGCGATAACTAGAGGGAGACTTAGGATCCTTGCCAGGCTTCGGAAAAGGTAGAACAAAAGCCTTTCGCCAAGACTCCGGGAAACTGTGTTCTAACCAGATGCGGTTGTATAAGATTAAAAGGTTCTCGAGAGACGACTGGGAGAGATGACGAAGCATGTCGTAGTGGATGTCATCGGGACCGACAGAAGTAGCCCCGGACCGATGCAGAGCCACCCGAAGTTCACACATGCTGAAGGGGGAGTTATAACCAGTGTCGGTATACGGCGCAAAAGAGATTCTCTGGCGTTCCGCGGAGGACTGAATCCTATGAAAGGAGCCCGGATACGCCAGATCACTCGAAACGGAGGCAAACGCCTCCCCCAAACAATCTGCAATCTCCCCGACGTCAGCATATGTGCAGCCGTTACTCTCGAGAATGGCAATCTGGTGTGAACTGTAGGTTCCCCGGATCTTACGAATCCTTTCCCACACAGTTTTCGAATTGGCACGTGAGGTAAGAGATGATACATACTGGATCCAAGACTCCCTCTTGCTACGTCGACGCACCAACCGAGCATAGGATTTAGCACGTTTAAAAGCAACGAGATTAGCCTCGGTTGGATAACGCCGAAAAGTAGACCAGGCCTTGTGTTGAGCTCTCCTAGCCGCTGCGCATTTAGGGTTCCACCAAGGTTTCGGAATTCTGGGGAGCTTCGTAGATGTCTTACGAATTGAAAGATCAGCTGCCTGAAGAATACAAGTTGTGACTTTAAGTACAGCTGCGTCGATTGACTCTTGGGTCACCATTTCAGAAGATATCACCGCGGACGATGTGAAGACCTCCCATCTGGCACAATCCATCCTCCATCGAGGTGGGCCGGAGGCAGAATATGGCACGTTTGCATGGTGCCAGAGGACGATTGGGAAGTGGTCGCTCCCGTGGAGATCCTTACACACCGTCCACGACCAGTCAGCAATGATCGATGGTGAACCCAAGGTCAAATCGATCGCACTGAAAGATCTTGTCGGCTCATGGAAGTAAGTGTCAGCACCGGTGTTTAAAAGGCACACGGAGGCCGAGCACAGAAGAGACTATGCGACGACCTCTAGCGCTGGCGCTGACACTACCCCACAAAGGATGATGAGCATTAAAGTCACCCAAAAGAATGAAGGGAGAGGGCAGCTGATCAATCAAGCTCTCCAGAACAGAGACGCTAACATCCTCATCCGGTGGTAGATAAACACTGCAAACAGTAAGAGGCACAGGCATAGAAATACGAACCGCCACGGCCTGCACAGTTGTGGAAACCGCGACGGAAGATACCGGAACCCTGTGAGGGACGAGAATAGCGACACCCCCACAGGCTATATTTCCAGACGAGTGGTCTGTCCGAAATGCACTGTAGCCTCGAACTGAAAGCAGGTCCGATGGTTTAAGCTTTGTCTCCTGAAGACAAAGGCACACCGGAGAGTACAAATAAAGCAGATGTTTCACGTCATCAAAACTGGTGCGAAAACCTCGGCAGTTCCACTGAATTATTGAACCCATGGGTAAAAATGAAATGAAAAAGGAAATGATTAAACTTGGTCAGCCTCCATTTCCTCTGGTGAGCGTTCCCCCAGATTTGGTGGTGTGTGACCAGGGGCCAAGATTGGTGAATGCTTTGTCCCAAGTGTCTTGGCTGGATTTGCTCGCCGTTGATTGTTTGGCTGAGACTTTGAAGGAGAAGAAATGCTCTTCTTATCCTTGACCTTGGTGTTGGTGTTAGTGTTGGCATTTTTGCCAGAAGAAGTGGACTGAGTTCCCTTGCTGGTGTTGGAGTGAGTCTGCTTCGGTGAAGTGGCGGGTGCCGCTTTCAGACTCCTAGCTCGCGACTGGAGTGCCTCCAGTCCGGCTGCGATGATTTCCTCCATATTGAATGGACAGTTAGGGGAGATCTGAACGTCGGTCTGAATGCCAGCCGTAGATTTGGCAACCACCACTGAAGCGTATGATCGCCGATCAGATGTAACGGGAACCACTCTTCTTCTGGCCTCAGGATAGGAAATATTTTCCACCGTTTTGAGCCTTTGGATTTCCTTCTCCTCCTTCCACTTGGGACAATCTTTGGCTGATGCTGGGTGTGAACCCTTGCAGTTCACACAAAACTCGGCCTCGGCCACACATTCTGAGAGTAGATGCTCTGTGGCACCACAGCGTCCACACCTAGGAGTACTCCTACATGACTGCTGAGAGTGGCCGTACGACTGGCACCTAAAACATCTCAACGGGTTAGGAATGTACGGTCGTACCTCGAGGTGGAGATACCCTGCCTTGATGGATGTAGGCAGGGAAGGGCAGTTGAATGTCAAGATAATGTTCCAGGATGGGACAAACTGCCCATTCCTCCTGAAAGAAATACGCCGCACACCCGTAACATGTTGGCTCCTCAGTTCTTCGAGAAGTTCCTCCTCAGTGCAATCAATAAGATCCCGAGAGGAGACAACACCTCGAGATGAATTTAGGTAACCGTGTGGTGTTATTTTGACCGGAGTCTCAAGCAGCATGCTGGTGTTGATAAGTGTGGAACTGTAGGCCACAGTAGACATCTCAACAAGAAGATCTCCAGACTGGAGCTTCTTGACGCTTTTAGGAGAGCTTGCAATTGATTGCAGTGCTTTATGGATCCAAAATGGACTTTTGGCACTCAAAGGCTTTGAAGGGTCCAATGAGTGCACAAAAAGAATCTAGCATTGGAAACATCAGCGACAAATTTTTTGGCGGAAGGACCTGAACCTTCCTCCATACTTCTTTTAGTTTTGGGTTCATGGGAAATTTCATTGAGAGCCATGAAAAAATTTAAAGGATTCATCCGCCGACTTCCCCACCCACAATCGAGCCCAACAAGGGAGAACCGGAGGTCCACAAGCCCAAGTGGACGCAGGACACGGCTTTAGGGATAGCAAGCGGATATAGCAAGTTGATAGGGCAGACATGCGCTCGGCGAGCACCCAGACTTTCCCATGCCTGGGGAACACCCCTTTGGCATGCCCACCCTATCCCCAGACTCACCCTGTCGTACGAGACGACAAGCCGTTAGAGGTCTGGGCTCCACTCGGCCACAGACCTCATTGACTAGGAGTGGGTTAGTTCCCAGCCGCCCGTTTAGGGTGAAGCAGGGGGCAAAGAGGAGTGTTGGCAACTGGCGACAACAACACCCAGGCCTCCAGAAACCTCAGCCTCCCCTTTTCCACCTTACGGGTCACCGCACACGGCAAACGTGCAGGCAGGTCTAGCTAACCAGCTCGGAAAAAACAAAGAAAGAAACATGAAATGGAGAAGACAGGAAAGAAAACGAGAAACTAAAATCCTGAGCTGGCGCATAATCACAACCTCAGCAACCTACAACTGAGGCGGGTTCATGTAAAGTGAAAAACATAAAAAATGTGAAATTCATCACATACAGTACATGTTGGCTCGGGCCGTGGGGACGCCATCCCCCATCAGCTGAATGAACAGCTGTCCCTTCGGTTATATAATCGTTCAAGACGAAATGAAATATTGATCCGTCACAAGGTCAGCTCGGGCCGTGGGGGCGCCGCTCCCCAAATAACTGGAAAACCAGTTATCCCCGTGCGGGGCCTCGTATGCTGAGATGGTCTATAATGCTGAACGCTTACGACTTCACACTCTTACATCGACCAGGCAAGAAAATTCAAAATACTGATGCATTAAGTGGATTACCTCAAGAAATTCCAGATTATGAAATTCCACCTCCACTTGAAGTGTTGTTTACAGAAGATTTAGACAATCCTCCATTACAAGCTAGTGAAATTGCTAAAATGACACTTCGGGATCCAATTCTATCATGTGTTCTCAACTGGGTGTTGAGGGAATGGCCTGAAGGAAAACCGTCTCCTGATTTCTGTATCTTCTTCTCCAAGAAGAATGAACTTTCTGTTCATAAAAATTGCTTGTTATGGGAATATCGTGCAGTCATACCTACATGTGGATTACCAGCACGTTCTGGAAGAATTGCATCTCGCTCATCCAGGTATTGAGCGAATGAAAGCTCTTGCACGTTCATATGTGTGGTGGCTGCACATGGAAGATCATATTGCATATCATGTGAAAGACTGTGTCCAATGCCAAGAAACTAGACATTCTCCTCCTCGTGCTCCTGTTCATCCTTGGGAAGTTACAACTAAACCTTGGTCTCGTCTACACATTGATTTCGCGGGACCATACCATGGACAAAATTTCCTAATCCTTGTGGATTCCTACTCAAAATGGTTGGAGGTAAGACACATGCCATCTACTTCAACCAGTGCTACTATTGATGTTCTGCGAGAAACATTTAGTACTCATGGTATTCCTGATGTAGTGGTTTCTGACAATGGTCCTCAGTTTACATCTTCTGCTTATGATGCCTTCTTCCTACGTAATAATACCATTCGACGAGTTTTGATCTCCACTTACTGTCCTGCAGCTAATGTTCAAGCAGAAAGAATGGTGCAAACTACTACGGATTCTCTAAAAAAGAATAACACACGTGTCTTGGAGGAAGCGCTTAGCTAATTTTCTGCTATGCCAACACATCACTCCTTCATCTTCTATGGGTTTTAGTCCAGCTGAACTGTTAATGTCTAGGCAACTAAAGACATACTTAGACTGCCTCCATACAGACCTTACTACTGATCGTAAAGTCAAGCAAAAAATTTATGCGAAGAAGAAGCTCAAACAACATAGTCTACGTAATTTTGAGCCAGATGATCCTGTGTATATCAAGAATCATCGAGATGAGCCAGTGTGGATTCCTGCTACCGTTTCTCAATGTACAGGTCCTGTTTCCTATAGGGAATAACACCTACACAGGCGACACTGTGAAGCGCCATGTGGAACAGATGCGACAACGACAAGTAGAAGCACCTGTAACCACTCCTGAAGCTTCAGATTCCAGTACTCTTTCTCCTCCTTTGGAAAATACTGTTAGTGAACTTCCTGCTGAACCAGTGTCTAAAGACTGATGCCGAATTGACTCCAAAAAGACCACTACGACAGACTGTGAGACCGAAACATTTCGAGGACTTCATAACTTAGGGGGAAGGGGTGTTATGATTTAAATGTTATGTACTTCTAGGTAAGTGACTCCTCTAGGTTTTGCTCTAGTCTGCCAGAGGACGCAATGACTTACGTTGTCATGAATTGTAAAAGGAGATCTGGCATCTTTCTTCAGAGTTGGGTTTTCATCATGGCTGGAGAGTGAGTAGTGATCCTACGTGTAACCAGTGTAAATAAATCATGTTATTTCCAGTGTATACGATTACTTCTGATCTTTGTAGTTCAACAAATGTATTATACACCTTTAGTACCTTCTTTCTTTCCTTCCCGCGGTGTTTGTAATTACTTCGGAACAACTGTGTTTGTGATTACTTCAGAATGCTACTTTGGAACACATAGGTATTGCCAAGTTAATCAGAAGATCTTTAAGAGCAGTGCAAAATTTTGCAAGGAATAAGGATAAACCCAGTAAAACAAAAAGGATAGGATGGAAGCCATCAAAGTGCAAGAGGTAAATGAGGTGTTTTTCATTTAGCAACTGTTGATAATATGTCTACAAGACAAAGTGCTTGATTTCTGCTTTAAAAAAATGTCTTATATGACAGTTACTAAAACAAAACAAAAATACTCCGCACATTAAAATCAAGGCAAAGCTTTTGCTCACTGGTGAACATAAATGCAGAAGATTGGACTGGGCCAAAAACATAATGACATGGTTTGAAAAATGAAAAAGATGGTTCTTAGATGAGAAAAATTTAAATTTAAATGGCTCCAATGGAAATAAATGTTACTGGCATGATTTACAGAAGAAGCCCAAAGAAATTTTTAGCAGACAAATGGGAGGAGGTGGTGTGAAGGTGTTTGGCTATGGCTGTAAATTGGACATTACGTTTATCGATCACTGTATGGCATCCTAGAGTTACTAGGCTATGCTGGGTGAACATTTAATTTTATTTGGACCCCTACTAGGAGGAAACTGTTGGATTTTCCCAACAAGATAATGTGCAATGCCATGCTTCTACAATTTGTAATTCTACAAAACAGTAGTTTACAAATGGAAAAAATAGATGTAATGGACTGGCAGTCTCACAGCCTAGACTTAATCGAATGGAAAATGTCTGGTTGTTGCTTGTCAGGCTTGTATATGAAAAAAAACAAAAACAAAGAACAAGCCATATTCTTCACCAATAAAACTGCAAGTTGCAATATATTGCTACTGGGATAAAATCAATGTTCACAGGTCACAAGACTTGGTAACAGCAATGCCACACAGAATTTATCTGCTAATTAAGGCAAATGGAAGTGCCATAAATTATTAATTCAGAAAATATTTTCTCTGCTTTTTAATATCTGATGTGTATTTATAATTTCTTTACAGTACAATGTGCTCGTTAGCTTTACTTTTACTTACATTTAATGATGTAATAAACATCTTGAAACACTATGCCACCTAACATTCTTTTATAATATTTATTATATACGAGGTGCATTTTGTGTTGACACAATCATTCTTATAGCAGGTGATCAATAAATAGCAGGAATATTTCTGTGTATTTATAATTTCTTTACACAGTGCAGTAGCATAAATGGGACACTGTAGTTATAACAGACTCTAACAAGGGAATCATGCAATCAGATAGCAGTCACTTGGCAGAACATTTGAGGATATGCATAGTCCATCACTGTTTGAAAACTGCATAACAGACTTTTGATATGTGACATTTAACAAATTATTACACCTTACACAATTTTCATTCACAGCACTATCAGAACAACTTCTCACACAAAGCATTTTGTTTTAAAGCAAAAATGGTGGACAGCAGTGCTGCACGAGAATGGTTCTAGCATTTCAATGCTAAGGGGCACCAGTCTTGAAAACAAGCCAAGGTCAGGATGTCCAATGACCACAAACTGACTCCTTGGTCGAAGCTGAGACAGCAAACTCTGGTAAGCACACGACAACTGGGGGCTGAGGTGGCATCTTCCTAATCCACCATTGTTCATCACCTGCACCAGTTCGGTTTCTCGCCCAGGTGCTATCAAATAGCTCCCTATGTATTGGCATCCCAGCTGACAGCATGTGTCCCCCTGTTGCCGGTTACTGTCAAATCCATAGGACGATAGGTTGTGGTGTCATATCATCACAGGTGATGAAAAGTGGGTATTACTATGTTATCCTACCACTAGGAACCAGTGTCACAGGCCAGGCCAGGAAGCACAGCTGTCAAAGAGAAAAGCCATGCTGTGCATCTGGTGGAATTGTTTCTGTGCACTGGAAACTCGTACCAAAGGGTCAGGCTATGGATGGCAACCTCAATACCAAACAACTGCAGTGGGTCCATGACGCTTGGCACTACTGCTACCCAGCACTCAATTTTTTTATTCGTTTGGGGTGTAACAACCATTGTGAGCATGGGTTACAAGCAGTCACCCATCCCTAATTTAGGGCTACTGGTTCCAGGGAAGGGAGAGAGCCAGTGCCGCAAGACAAACACAACCTCTATGCCTCACCAGGATTCAAACCCAGACCCATCTCAGATGAATGATCGGAAACCAGGGCTTAGACCGCTGCGCCACCAGGGCGACACATTCATCAATAGGAAGTTGGCACTGCTGCACAAGTAGATAATGCCCCAATTTACACCCCCAGAACAGTCTGCCCAAAACTACAAGAATTAGAAGTGGCAGAGATCCTACCCCAGTTGAAGAAATTTTCATTTAATCTTCCTTCCCTCAGAGTTCCTTTGTTTTTTTACAGACGTTTCTGGCCTTTTGATTTTAGTCAAGACCTGTTCTCAATGTATAGAAAAAAAAAAAAACCCTAAGGAACTCAAGAGGGAAGGAAGATTAAATGAAAATTTCTTCAACTGGAACTAGAACCAAATAAATATATCTGGGTAAAGCCTTGAGTAAGTGATTTAATCCTATCCCATCTGACTACCACCTGTTTCACTCTACAGCCCATTTCCTACAAGGATGGCACTTTGCTTCAGCGGTGGACATGGAATCTGGCATCACAGAGTTTCTGTCCTCAAAAACCGCTGAGTGGTACCGCTGTGGGATCACAGCTCTGGTGGAACATTGGCAAAGGATTATACGAAACAGCGGCCTGTACTTTGTAGAGTGAAGTATGCATGTATAGATAGATTTCTTGCATAACTAAATGTTTCAGCTGCAAATGGGATGAACTTTTGGTTCACCCTGGGATACTCTCAGCAATCTCTGTGGTATACTCTGCATGCCAATTGGTCATTCTCTAGCATTTAGTTTCTTCACCTTCACACTTACATGGAAAAATAACAGCATACCTCCAACATACTTGAGAAGATAAGTTAAGTACAAGACAAACAAGTAAATACATTTATGCAAAATTACAATTTTTTCCCCAGTACTTCATTCTTAGTGCTTGCAGTACTTAACCCTTTCCACTCGAATAAAATTTCACCCATACTTGCATTTTTTTTTTTTTTTTTACTGCAGTAGATTCCACAACTTAGCTGCAAAAGTTCAGCTTTGAAAAGCTTGATGCAAAAAAAAAATCTCACCAGCCTCAACATAAGAGTTATATAGAGGCATCACCAGCAGGGTGGGTGACACCCGACTGTTGAGTGGAAAGGGTTAAACAGTACAAAACTACAATACTATAATTATTTGTTAATTGTAAAGATTACACCAGAAGACAAAAAGTGGTAGTGATGGCAACAGACAACCTTTTTAAGTTCTCTTCCTTCCTTTTAAAGTATGAAACTGATACAATGTTTGGGGACATAACATTGTACAATGTGTACAGTTCAAAAACAATTAGGTTTGATGTCCATAAAACTTGCATGTGTAGAAGAATTTCATAATGAAAATAATTTCAATATGCATAATGAACTTAAAATTTGTACAGAAGTAAATGAAATTTTTGACTAAGTTTACAAGAACAATAAAATGAAAAACAAATTACCTTGGCTTTTTTGGTCAAACTTGGCATTCATGACATTAGACATTTCTTCTGGCCATGTCTGATCTTTATTGCGAACTAAAAAAATATAAGCATAATTAGCAACACATGGTAGCTACTGGAAATAATTTACTATGCACTTTCAGTGGCTTTCGCAACAACAATGTACAAAATCAGTACACTATATATCTTAGAATTCCTTTCATTTGTCATTTGACACCTTGATTTCAAAGTACATTGAGAACACAACCCAAAACTATGATGTATGTGATGTCTTTAAATACTAAGTTTGCCTAAATATTTATTTAATACATTTGTGGTGAAAGGTAGCACATTTTCAGAAACATTTATGTAACTGATAACAAATCAACTAACATCAAAACATGGTTGAATATTCAGTCACAATCCTTTCAACCTACATATCAAGGCATGAATACAGAAGTAATTAGCTGACAAAACAATGAAGCAAAATTATTTTTAGGTCAACAAACTTCAAAAAATCAGCTCACTCTGCCTTTGAAAAATCAGGACTACTACTCCTGCAATTAATGTCTGATTTTACACCAATATTCTAATTTTAGAATTAAAGGACTCAAAATATTTTCAGCTTGTAAACACCAAGCTTCACACACACTTGGTAATGGAGTTTTATACTTCTTACTCCCTTTGGCAAGCACAGAGTAGAAAATTGGGATTAATTATTTTTCCTAGTGTGAATATTAAGAATCTATGTAGTTAAACTCACTAGCATGCTTCATTTAAGTAAGACATAGCAAATATTTTGTAAAACACTTTCTTTCTACACATGGTTCGTAGTACTGTTGAATTGCAGAATTCTAGGACTTTTGAATGTTTTTCCTAGATGATGTGATCCAAATACTCCTACTTAAAATAGTGAAACCACATGTCTGTTCAACAAGCAACCCTTACATGCTTGAGCAAACTTAATATAGAATACAGAACTTTTGAAATGATATTTGCTTTACCTAATAAGAAATGTAAAATCAAATAAAACTTAAAATAACAAAACTGTCAATGAAAACAGAACCAGGCACATTTTTTTTTTTTTTTTTTTTTTTTACACTGTGCTATAATGATTCTGAAACAAATTTGTTGCTACTTTGGCTTAAGTTCAATTATTGAAGTACATATTAAAATTAAAAATATATATAGGTATAAAATCCATAGTTAGATCTTAAATGTGCCATTACTCTTAAAATGCTTCACATACAACAATCTACAGGGTGGTCGAAAAGTCCTCTAGGAGTTTCGATTGACAACTGTACAAAAACGTACAAATATACAGCAACACGGTTTGCAGCATTCGAAAGAGTAAATATTAGAGTTTTTAACGCCATCTCTTTCCAACAGATGGTGTTACATGCTCACAAATACTGACACCAACTGCAAAGCAACTGAAAATGTCGTCGACGCAGGAGAAAGCAATGTGCATGCGCTGGTTTTTTTAGACCAATTATGAATAAGAAATTACGTCTAACATATGGGAAAGATCCACCAAGTGACTTCAGTATCACAGCGTTGCAGAAGAAATTCTTGGATACTACTAGCATCCTGGACCGGCAAAGAAGTGGCAAACAAAACAAAAAAAAACACATTTTAAGCAAAATTAAATAACACAAATCAGTACTGCATTATTCACTCTGCTGCAAAAACAATCTTGCAGATCACAGAAATGACTGATTCTACCAAGGACAGATTAAACTGTTTTTGAAACTTAATTTTCACTTTGAAAAGGGACAAAAATATCTGCACTACTAACTAGTTTTGGAAAAGAGACTGCTAGAAATAGGTCAGAAAAATTCGAAATTTACGAAAATTACGGAATATTCTCGGCCCTGCTAGAACAATCATTCCCAAGGGCAATTCAGAACATTCTCAGTGGGCGGACGGCATGAAGACATCTAAAGAAATACAGAAAAAACATTGAAGAAATGTCTCACGATATTAGAAACTTCCAATAAACAAATCGAAAAATGTTTAATAAATGTTAGAATCTTGGAAACAGAAAAACTTTACACAGATGTTGAATAACATTAATTACTTCACCAAGATTTTCAATTTCCATAGTATATTTAATGTTTTTCATACTCCGTAGTGGACCAAATGATTCCTATAGTGACCACAGAGAATCCATAGCACTTGGAATGTCTGTAGTGGCAGCAAACATATTACAACAAATCAACAAAAATTACAACTTATTAAAATCCCAAAATAAACCGTACATTTTTCTCAAAAAAAAAAAAAAAACGGATTCCTGAACACTGTATTCAAAACCTGACCATAAGTTGTAATTATAAGTTTGTAAATCAAGACACTTAACAGCTATGAATATGTAAAACACTACAAAAATTCTGAACTACAAAACATCGAGTAAGGGCAAAAAGGGGAGGGGGTAGATAAAATTCCTGGACACGTAGGATAATTTTAGGATATTTCCAGGACTTCACCATGATTTCCAAGACAACTACATACCATGTCTACATTTCTGTCTTGAAGCTGTTGTAAAAATGTATTTTGCTTGCTTTAGTGTCAATGTCTGTTCATGAGTAACTTGACAGGTCATACTTTCCAAACTTACGGGATGGTTTTCTTTGGTAAATCCAAGCATGTTTTGTCTGAGCTAAGAAAGTTGTTGACACAAAGGTTAATTTCATAGCAGGTGTCATAACAGTTGCATAAAATTTTTTTTTTTATTACAGTAGTATATAGGTAATCCAGAGAAGTCTGTGCAATCAAATACCCCCATCAACAAAAGAAACTGATCTGGATCAGTTAAAATTGCATTTAATTCATGAATGCATTTTGAAATTTAGATTTAATTTGAGACTCATTTAAATCAATGGACTTAGTTGCGGAAGTATCAATCTGTAAGTGGAAGAAAAGAATGTAATATAAGAAATGCATAAAGTACTTAGCAAAATTTTGATAGAATTGTTTTCTTTTTTCTCCTTCCAACTAGCTTCCTTGATCACTAATGGCTGATACCACACCCTCAATATGGCTTGCTAGGTCCAAGGTAAGTAGATAGTAGAGGTAGGTCCATAAGCTAATCGAGCAGTATTGGCTACTTGGTACCACACCCCTGTGATATCAAAGGTGCAAAGCAGCTAAGGACTGAAGTACTCTGTTTAGCATTTTATAAACTGTTGAGAGAACACTTCGGGAGTAAAACATTCAAAACTTTTGGGAAATGCTTACATAAAATATTTCAGAATATTTTACATGGCATTCATGGAGAGTATCTTCAAAGACAAGGCAACAAAATGTATTTCGATTTCCAAAAGAAGTATAAATATATTGAAATATATTTATTATTTGCACTTAGAAACTTTTTAAAGTCAAAATTAAAATTGTGATAAAATTAATTATCTAAGCAGCTAGTACTTTAAAAAGAAATACTGCTGTTTATCATAAACCATGCAAATACCCTCATTTTTGTTTTTTTTTAACTGATGATTAAGTTAGAAGCATTATGAAAGTTGGTAAGTTTTGTGTTTGATTTTCAGGTGTGCACATGAAATTTATAATTATTTTCAAACTTTTAGCTGGGCGCTGAATATTAAAAAAAATAATTCATTTCGTGAACGCATTATTCTAGTTACAATAAATAAAATATCAAACATAGAGTGTTGTACAGATAGCTGCAAAGAGCGAGAAACAAGATATCTAAAAGAAAAAGAAATTCTGATGTTTATGTTATGATTTGTAACATTTAACAACTGTGCATATATTTCTTCATTTTCAGAAAAAAATTGCTACATTTTAGGTGACAGAAATGCAAAGAATATACCTTTCTGAATTTGAAGTACCTCTCAAGACTAGTTTGTTTTACTTTTGAGAACTTTTTGCCCACTGTTTATTTTTATTTTCATATTTTTCTCTTTCATCATACAATTAAGGAATTTAATCCAAATAAAAACGCTCAATTTTGCATAAAGATGTACGATTTTTTCATCTACTTCTGGAAACACCTTTTTGAGTTCCAAAGATAAATGCTTAACTATACCATGATGTTTTGCAATTTGTTCTCCACCGATTTTCAGGAAAACTTTCAAATTTTCGTAGAGTTTCCACACAAGGACTTGCAGGATATGTATGACCACCTCTGCTTTTTGAAAAAAATTCTACTCAAAGTTTTACTTTTTCACCTTTTTCCTCAGCAATAACAGAATTATTCATTTCATTGAGCTTTTCTACATATTTTTAATGGTGAAATTTCATTTCCCTATTCTTCTACTTCGACTTTCAAGCTAAATGAAAAGAATCACATTCAGCTATGACTTAACCTTGCATTCTTTGACATAAAATTCTGCATTACTTCTGACAAAAACTGGAGAGATTTTCTTTTTTTCAGAAAGTTTTGATCTTTCTTGCTCTGTGTTTGAAGCATAACCACCAAATATATTAATGTGAGGAATCGCACCGGTTTTCAGGCGATGGTGAGAATTGCAGCCTATTAATTTACTTTTTAAATCTCCTTCAAATTCCTTATCATAATGGGCACAGCATACTTTGGCGTTGTCAGCGTTAAATGCATCTTTTCTTTCATCAACATGAGTTAATCCAGGCTTTTATCAAACTGCCCTTTGGGATTCGATGAAAATTTAAGTTGGAATCTTTCGATCTTTTGCTGTTGGCACAACACGCAACAGGGCATCCAGGCATATCTATTAATGCACAATGCACAAAAAGCTGCTTTGATCAAATATATTAATAAAAAAATTTATAAACTGACTATTAACTTATTGCAAAAACATGTATCATTTGCAAAATACTGGGCAAAAGTCGCTGAAACTTGGCATAAATTCAAGAAAGCACACGCACCGTCAATAAGATGGCAGTCTCAACTTTGACCCATTGCTAACTCTGTTTGCATCTTTGATGTCACAAAACTCACCCTGCCCGAGGGTTTAGAACTACTAAAACCTGCTCTTCCGCTACCTTCTATGATCTACTTACCTGACGATTATGGGCAAAACACGTAACAATATTAACAAAGAAAGGTGACTTGATCACGCTAGTTACGTTAACTAAAACTTTTACAAAAAAGTTCGTAAGTTGGAAGCTTTCGACCTTATCTTAGGTCTTCATCACGCCAATGGAGGACTAAGATTGTTGCCAGATTCTACATTTGAATTTTTCCTATTTTTGTTGCCAAAACTTAGAATTGATCTCCAGATCAACGGAATGTAGAGAGGAGATTCGGAGTTGCAAGTCATTGAGTTGAAAATAATTTCTATGCTTTCACGGTAACGGAGGGCAAAACGATTGTCAAACGAAGCAATTCGTTTTGCTTCGTTCCAGTGGGGAACTGCAGATGTGTCTTCCATTGTCAAAATAGACAAGGCAGTGTTGGGATTGCCTTTCGAAACATCTTTTCTATGTTCTAAAATTCTATGGCTAATGCTCCTGTATGTGCTTCCAATGTATAAGTTATCCCCAGTAGAAGAAGAGATAGGAATGCAGTAAACTCCTGGGAGGTTCAGGCTTTCAACTTTGTCCCTATCCCTTTGTAGAAGTTTCAAGATGTTTGGGGTAGATTTAATGGCAAGATGGTAACCAAAACTTCTAAAAAGAATCTGTAACTTATAAGCATAGGAAGGATGGTAAGGAACAGAACCACAGAATTTCAGGTCTTCTTTCTTGTGAGGAAGGAGGCATTCGATTTTCGAATGGTTTTCATATTTCTTTATGAGGGAGTTGACTGTAACAGCAGGGAAACCATGAGAGAGGGCTATTGTAGAAATTTTGGAGAGTTCTTCTTGAAGAGAGAGTTGGCTGTTGCAAATGATATGAGCCCTGTGGATGTAGGACTTCAATGCTGCAAGCTTGTAGAGATGCAGGGTGCAAGATTTGTAGGGAATGATGTTAGTGGCTGCAGAAGGTTTTCGATAGACGGAACGAGCAATGGAGAGATCAGCGTTTCTGCAGATAGATACATCCAGGAAATCAATTTTGTGATTTACTTCCTTAGATATAGTGAGCTTAATGGAAGGAAATTTTTCTGTAATGGAGTAGATCAGTATCTGTAGCTCAGACTCGGAATGTGGCCAGCTAATGAAAATGTCGTCTACATATCTTAACCATAGGGAAGGTTGAAAAGGGTGTAGAGGAATTATGGAAACTTCAATATGTTGCATGTAGATTTCAGCAAGCAGAGGGGAAAGAGGTGAGCCCATGGGGAGACCATTACAGAAAAATTTCCTTCCATTAAGCTCACTATATCTAAGGAAGTAAATCACAAAATTGATTTCCTGGATGTATCTATCTGCAGAAACGCTGATCTCTCCATTACTCGTTCCGTCTATCGAAAACCTTCTGCAGCCACTAACATCATTCCCTACAAATCTTGCACCCTGCATCTCTACAAGCTTGCAGCATTGAAGTCCTACATCCACAGGGCTCATATCATTTGCAACAGCCAACTCTCTCTTCAAGAAGAACTCTCCAAAATTTCTACAATAGCCCTCTCTCATGGTTTCCCTGCTGTTACAGTCAACTCCCTCATAAAGAAATATGAAAACCATTCGAAAATCGAATGCCTCCTTCCTCACAAGAAAGAAGACCTGAAATTCTGTGGTTCTGTTCCTTACCATCCTTCCTATGCTTATAAGTTACAGATTCTTTTTAGAAGTTTTGGTTACCATCTTGCCATTAAATCTACCCCAAACATCTTGAAACTTCTACAAAGGGATAGGGACAAAGTTGAAAGCCTGAACCTCCCAGGAGTTTACTGCATTCCTATCTCTTCTTCTACTGGGGATAACTTATACATTGGAAGCACATACAGGAGCATTAGCCATAGAATTTTAGAACATAGAAAAGATGTTTCGAAAGGCAATCCCAACACTGCCTTGTCTATTTTGACAATGGAAGACACATCTGCAGTTCCCCACTGGAACGAAGCAAAACGAATTGCTTCGTTTGACAATCGTTTTGCCCTCCGTTACCGTGAAAGCATAGAAATTATTTTCAACTCAATGACTTGCAACTCCGAATCTCCTCTCTACATTCCGTTGATCTGGAGATCAATTCTAAGTTTTGGCAACAAAAATAGGAAAAATTCAAATGTAGAATCTGGCAACAATCTTAGTCCTCCATTGGCGTGATGAAGACCTAAGATAAGGTCGAAAGCTTCCAACTTACGAACTTTTTGTAAAAGTTTTAGTTAACGTAACTAGCGTGATCAAGTCACCTTTCTTTGGTGATCTACTTACCTCGTACTAGGTATACCTCTTGGTCTGCAGCCCCATACCACAGAATAAAACACTTGTTCAGGTCAGCTTTCATCTTCCAGTTGACATACATGTTCACAATATTGCACTATTGTTTGTTCTCAGTAATTTTGCTTCCACAGAAGTACCCATTCAGTTTTGATACCTGCATTCACAATTCTACTTTGCCACAGGATCCATCTATTTCTTCCCATATATCTTACCACTGTCATGCCTGCAGCTTTGAACCTCCTACAGAGCCCTTTATTTTGCACTCTGCTCTCTATGCCATAAAAGAAGTTAGTCTAACTACTGCACTGCATACAGGAAGTTCAGTTCTCTGGCTTGTCTCACTTAGTGAAAATATTTTCATTCAAGCAGATAAGAGCCCACTTTGCCAGTTTTGTGGCTTAGATTCATATTAAACCTATTTTCAAAAATATCACACCAAGATATTAAAATCTGTTACCTGTCCTTCTGTAATACAAAATTAATACCTTCTGTAGTTTAAGAACTATTGATTCAGATTTATCAACACTGATCTTTATCCCACATTTTTCACACACTCAGCTGGTTGAAATTATATGAAGCAATTTATTTTAAAATTCCTTGAGGTGCTTAAATCAACCTGGAATTGAAAAGCACAGTTAGGAACCACTGATTAATAATAATAGCTAAGAGAATAAAGTAACCAATTTTTTTCTTGAACTTAAGGAACAGGATGAAAGACAAAATTGAAAGGAGGTTAACCTTCTATGAGTATCTGTTCATTGTCTTCAACCTGAAGTTCTTCCAAAGTTGAATCTTCTTCCTCCAAAAGATATAAATTATTCTACAAAAAAAAAAATAATAATAATAAAGACTGTTACAATACTGTCACATCCTGAAATGCAGCACAGAAAAAATAAATAAAAATCTAGACCTGAGAAAAAATTTCTCACACCTCACACATATTTTTATAACACTGCAGCACAATTGCTCATGTTCACTAGCACCATGTGAACAATTGGGGCACAAGATGCATGGACAGTATCATTAGCAAAGCTGTGGTCTGGTTTATTTCTAATAGGGAGGTCACTGTGTTATACAAAAACTGAGAGCTGGTAATAGAATCAATCATTGACATATCTATTAATACATTACAAAAATTCATTAGAAAAAGTAACTTCAACAATTACTCATAAATCATGGCCAGAAAGGAAGCTACACAGCCAGTGATAGACACAATGCAAGATTTTAAAATACTTAGAATTGAAAATTACCTTTTAATTTATCTATATTATAGGTTATTTTAATGTGTTTTATCACATCAAATTTAGCAAGTCTTTTGGGGAAATTATACTCTATTGATAAGACACCAAAAAAGGTACTTACCTCAAAACCTTGTAGATATTTCACACACACTTTAAATTCTGCACATTTTTAGCTCCTGCCTGTTTATCTCAAATGCAATTTTACCTTTCTGCTTTAGGCAACTTGTTTTTAATTCTTACTTATATTTTACATTATGTTATTAGAACTTTAAAAGGTTCCAAAATAATTAAAAAATTGAAGTTTAAAATACATATGAAACGTAGCTTCCAACGCTTCCAGTAATAACCACGTGGTCATCTTGAAAAACCAAATCGAACACATCAACTACTATGCAAGCCCTAAAACTTAACTTCCAGAATTTAAAAACAAAAACAAAAAAACCAATGAAAATAATTAAAAAGTTGGACCTACTGCATGTTTTCATCTATGAAAAGTCAACTAATACACTGCTTTTCCCTAAACGAATGTTTTTGGTAACACTTATTACTTCAGATCCCCTGTCATCCATTAATATTGCATAAGGTCTTCATACCTCAGACATTCACACACTGAGTGCTTTTCCTCTACAGGTGTGGTCAATGACTTTTTTTTTTTTAGCATGTGTATGGACTTCTCATACCATCAGAAAATTATTGCACCTTGTAAAAGAAACAAGGTGCATTTTGATTTATTAAAGTAAAGCAGATTCTGGCTGCACCGATAAACTAAACTATCTAAGTTACTCTGCAATCACCATCACAGTGAATGGACCTGAAAAGTTTGTGATCATTAAAATAAGGGCTCTCCAAAAATTATAACACAAGAGCCATATCAGACTTCTGATTGAACATCACTGCACAAAGCAACTGTGAAAAAATTGAAAATATGCAAAATTGCTGAAAAAAAAATTAAAAAAAGGAAGAAAGAAACCTACTCTGCTGTGTCAGTGTTCCTTTTGATGATCTTGTGTACTTTATAAGCACTGTTATGAACTTATGCATATTATTCTTTTGTCATGCACTAGCCATCATTTGCCCCCATTGCTTTTCCCACCACACACCCCTACCCCAGGATCAGTGAGCTGGTGCTTGCAATAGTGTTAACTGACTAATTCAAGTAAAAGGAAGTTATATTGGGTTGTCGAAAAAGTCTTGACGTATTTTAGCCATGTTTTGCAAAGGTCATTTATTGATAGAAACAACAAAGATCAATCAATGATATAATGCCAGTTTTGTTCGATGACCTTTTGCCATCTGTCAGTGAGCTGCAGAATGCCTCGTTCATAGAAGGACCTGTCTTTCGTGGCGAAAAACTGTACAAAATGCCGATTTACAGCCTCATCAGAAGTTAACGTTATACCACGCAAAGACTGTTGAAGAGAGCGAAACAAGTGGAAGGAAGGTCCAAGGTCAGGCGAGTATGCTGCGTGTGGCAACACATCCCACCCAAGCTCCAATAATTTTTGGCGGGTGATCCAACTTGTGTGTGGTCTCGTGTTGTTGTGATGGAACACACCACCTTTATGACGAACGAGCTCTGGACGTTTCTAGATGATGGATTCGTTCAAACTGTCCAATAGCCGACAGTACACATTTGAATTGATTGTTTGTTTCCGTGGTAGGAGCTCGAAAAACAAGACACCTTTAAAATCCCACCACACTAAGACCAGAACCTTCCGCTGATGAATGTCTGCTTTGGATGTCATTTGAGGCGAAGCAGCACATTGGGACCAAGACCATTTGCGCAGCACATTGTTGTACACAATCCACTTTTCGTCACCAGTTATCAGTCACTTCAAAAAGGATCGTTTTCCTCACGTTTAATGAGCATATCACAGATGTTTATACGCCTAATCAATTGAGCTTCTTTGAGTTAATGAGGAACCCACACATCGAGCTTGCTTACGTATCCCAGCTTCTTCAGGAGGTCATGAATGCTTGAATGATGGATGTGCAATGTGTCTGCAATCTCTCGTGTCGTGTAACGTGGGTTTGACTCGATCAATGCCTTTATTTGGTCGTCATCAAAATCAGTTGGCCTCCCGGACCGAGGAGCATCGTTGAGGTCAAAATCACCAGCACGGAATTTTGCAAACCAATGCTGGCACTGACGTTCTTGTAGAGCATTATCACCGTACACTTTATGCAACTTTTCACAAGCTTGACGCGCGTTCTTCCCTTTACGGAAGTAAAACAGTAAAATATGGCGAAAATGCACAGTTTGGTCTTCCATCTTCAACTTGATGTCAAATCTCTGCAAATCAACCAAATCGCTCACTATTCCTTTTAGACTGCAGCTAGAACTGGCACCTGTCGAATGCCATAGCGATAACAGAGCTGTGCATGCCTCTAGTACTTCCAAAACCGCCCAACCACCATCAGGTGCCAAAATACGTCATGACTTTTCCGACAACCCAATAGATGGAATAAATAATGGATACAAACAATGTATTTTAAAACATACTTATGCGAAACTTATATCTATATCGAACTATATACTTTTATATTGACTGGTTGAGTACTAAAACGATTTTTTCCATTGCTGCACAATTTCTTCCTAGTCAACACTGTGGGTTGGATCCAGTTCAAATGCTAGTGTTCGGAGAACTTTCTTTTGGACGATTATGTACGTTGTTTATGAACAATGCAAGGAGCAACATGTTGAGATTCACGCCCTGAGACACACTAGAAGTGCTTATACCCAGAAGGTATGTAACTACTCACTAAAAACCACTGTGGTCTTTCAACCAGGTACAGTATAAATATAATTAGTAAGCCATAACAGAAGCTTCAATTACTCAGCAGCAGAATGAAACTTGTGCAGTTGAATGCTTTCAGCATAGTGCATAAATGACATTGTTTTGACCAGTATCATTCATGTTCCGGAAGATTTTAATTCCACTGGTGTTTCCAGACTAAGTAATATAATCTCCAACCACATGCCAAGTATGGTTTAAGGCATTATTTTAGATTCTGTTACAGCTTACTAATTATTTTTATACTGGTAGGTGGGGAGGGAGATTATTTCACAGCATGTTTTCTCCATAGCAAAATTTTCTGTCCTTACCACATTGCTTCTTGATCAATAATAGCTGATTTCACATTTACAATCCACCTTATCTTGGTATCACATAATTTAATACTTGTTTGGGAACTTTTAACTTCTCATTTGACAAACATGTCTACACCACCTCAATATGTTCTCACTAACTTTCTGTTCCATAGAAGAAATACCTCTGAGTAATTTATGTCTACAACACTAATTCTGTTTTACCACTGATCCACCTAGTGTTGGATATTGCTGTAACCCCACCCATATGCCTGCACCTTCTAACCACCCTAGAAAGCTCAAAATCTCATAATAAACTCTTGCTGCAAAGAAGAGGGAAGGTTTAAATACTTCTGCTGTATCTGGGCCAGAATCCTGGCAGACACTATCCTGACAAGCCAAAATCCCGACACATCCAATATCTCGACAGCCAAAATACTGACAACCCAAAATCCTGAATGTGAAACACCTGATGAGCTCATGCCTTAATTAAACGTTACATTTGGCTTAATTAAATTCCACATTTAACTAAATGTTACATTACGTTTGAGTTTGATAGAATAGTGCTTTGATAGGAAAGTGAATTGTAGTCATGCAAATATAATAACTATTATTAGTACTTATCAATTGTTAACTTAATGATTATTATTAGTTATTAATAGTTTTTATCATTAAATCATAATTATTATTAAAAATTTTGAAGATGGCAATCTGCTTTTTTGTGAAAATATGACAAGGATGTCAGATAATATCCGAAAACTTGAAAATTTCATCATCCTGGAGTGGGAATCGAACCCACGTCTCCCAGATAGCACCCAGATGACAATTAGTATTACTACTCAAATTATAATGGAAAAATTGAAATAACCAAAAATTCAAATGAAGATTTAGGAAATTCATTTTACTAAAACATCACACATTCTGTATATATTCAAATGTTATTTACAGTGACACATTGTGAGCGATACCACAAAGGTAGTTCATCACAGGTCGTTTATCACAATCATTCACAACAGTCGTAATTCTCTTCTCTCTGTCAATATCCACCATCCTATGTTTTAGCTGTTGTTTGACGCGAAGAATGCATTCAGCTTGGTAATCTACCTGCCCCTGATATATCTGAAATTCTTCAGTAATGTTATAAATACAAACATGGGCCCGACCAAATAAGGTCTCCCATCTTCTGTGCCAGGCCTCTACAATATTCTGTGTGCATGGAATTCCCAATTCTAAGGAATCGAACACGTACCAGAGTGTTGGTGGAAACAACGGTGGAAGACGAACTGCAATACCATTACGCAAATGATACCTTAGTCTTCCATGAACGTAACTGTCTTTGATCCACTGGGCTACATCTTTAGCTTCGGGTGGCAAATAAGGTACTAAAATGTCAAAAGCTGCTGGAATTTTGTTAGCTGGGACAAAGGCTAACACAAATAGATGACACAGCATTAAACTAAACTGTGCCGCCCCAGTGGCGCAGTGGTCTAAGCGATGGCCTCTGATCATTCGTCCGAAAGGGGTCCGGGTTCGAATCCCGGTGAGGCATGGATGTTGTGTTTGCTTTACGGCACTGGCTCTCTCCCTTCCCTGGAACCAGTGACCCTAAATTAGGGACGGGAGACTGCTTATAGCCCATTGAGTTGCTCACGGTGGTCGTTAAAATTCCAATAAAAAAAAAAAACTGTTCATCTGTGCCGTAGCGAGAAGCCAATCCACTTGCTTGAATTTTTTTCCACCCACATTGACATAGATGGAAAAAACAAGCTTTATTCTTGACGTGCGAAAACTTGGATTTTGAAGTGTTTATTGCTGTCTTTTCTAGATCACTGACGATTATGGGTGGCTTAAGTTGAACATCAATTTCTTCAGCAAAATCAATTAAATCTTGAAATAATAGCTTGTAATTTTCTTCACTTTTTCTGGTCATCAAGGCATATACTAGTGGAAGAATTCTGCAGTTTTGAGATCCAACAGGGGTGTTAATTGTATAGAACTGATAAAATATTGTGGGAACCATTTTAAATGTGCCATCAATAATCCAATAAGATGTGCCTGTGATAAACGTTCAACATTTGCTGCTGTTGTAAAAATAAGAATCCTTTCATCTCCAATTGCAGAGTCTCTAAAAATAATTCACCAGTTAAAGTTTTACGTAAAATAGGTGGAACATCGATTTCATACAATGACTGGAGTTCTGACAGACTGTTTTCTTCACTCATTTAATCTTCTTGCAGAAAGCTTCTTTTGATGGAAGGTATGGACGAATGTCCTGAGGAACGTTCACAATGTTGGTTTGAATAATTTGGCACGATTGATTTTTTGTATGCCGAGCATCTTCCTTTAATTGGCCAATACTTTTTGTGATAGTAGCACCACTTGCTTGTGGTGCATGGTTATGATCAGTGAATTTACGAAGATGATGATGTCCATCCAAAATTATCGTCGTCACTCAGCCAAAACACTTTTCAGATTTTCTTTTTTAACAGCACCAATAATAACAAATCATCACGATTCTTATCTTTCACCATTATATAACCACGTGCATTAATTTTGTTGTTTCGTTTTTGAGAAGGAATGATTTTGCAAATTTCTGCCATTTTGGAAAAATAAACTTACAAGCAAAAATAAACTGACAAGTGAGAGGTTGCTTAAGTGCGTTGTATCTGGGAGTCTGTTAATCTGTTATTTCTACCCAATCAGAACCCTTAGCTACTTCATTCACTAGTCATTGTTGGTGGTATTTCATCCCCACTGTGGGAGATCAACCAATTGCCCAAGGCAACACAGCTGTCGCTGGTAGGGTCACTAGAGGGGGAATTTTTCTTCAGGATTATTGTACAAACACAATACTGCCGAGATGGGAAAATTGAACGCTGCCAGGTTCCTTGCAATCATGAAAAAGAATACCAGATAATCTTTCAAATTCCTTTTAATGTGATATGGAATTTGGGTTGTCAGGATTTTGAGTTGTCAGAATTTTTGGGTAGTCTGGAATTTGGCTGTCAGGTTATGTTCAGATCTGGCTTCTGCTGTATACTTCCTTACTGAGCTTTCCTGTCTCCATTCAAGAATCACAACCAAAAATTTAAAATGTTACATGCTGTCTCTTCCCCTGTACATGCCTTTTTTATTTCTTTTTAATTTTTTTTTCAGGGTGTAACAGCCACCATGAGCAACTTGCAGGACCATAAGCAGTCTAACATCCTTAATTTAAGGCCACTGTGTTCAGAGAAGGGACATCAGACAAGCAAAACACCCATGCCTCATCTGTGATTTGAACTTTGGTTCCATCTCAGACAAATGATCAGAGTGCAGCACCTCAGACCACTCAGCTGCCAAGGCAGCATTTTTGGAGTTCAACATTGAACCATTAATTCAAACTTCAACTTTTATCCATTCCCAATTTTTCACACATCTTGCATAGTTCATTGAGGTTATGGTCAAACTTTAGTTTCTTAGAAACTAGCACTAAGTTATCAGCATATAGCACACTGCTGAAAAAACAGAAAACCCTACTTCTCCTCTTAAATCAAATTTCTTGAAGTAGTATGTCTTGCATTTCTCAAACAAAAATGCAAATGATGTACAAAATATTAAATCACACCTAACTGGGAAGCCACATGACATTTCAATGTCTTGGAAATCATTATTGCAGAATGAAATTAATTTTAAACATAACACACTAGTAGTGAAAACTAGAAACTAAGAATCCAAACTTCATGGAAATATTAAGCAAGATGAACTCAGCTGAAGAAATAACTTTCTCAACATAAAAAAAATAATAATAATAATAAAAAATACACACTATATTGACAAAAGTCACCGGACACCTAGAAGAGAAACACAACGTAGCATTTATAGACATACTAATATAATGCCTTAATGCATGCACTGACCATTCGAGACATGCTTTCGACAAGGTTTTGGAACACAACAATAGGTATGCACGCTTCCCTGCAGTTCATAATGCTGCTGCTAACTGCTGCTTAGTAGTGGGCCTTGGTTCCAAACGTCTTATGTGGAGCTCTAATTCATCCCATAGGTGCTCTATGGGGATTAACACCAGGGCTCTGTGCTGGCCAGTCTACACACGACACAGAATTATCTTCAAGCCACACCGTAACAGTCCTTGCTTTATGGCTCAGTGCATTATCCTGCTGATACCAACAAGGCCCGGTTCCATAGTATTGCCACAGAGTTGGTAGGGTACAATTGTCCAGAATATTGAGGTAGGCATGTTGGTTACCAGGTTTGTTTATGATAACCAATGGGCTGGGACCATACCACAAAAATCACCCACACACTAGTACACTGCCAGCTCCAAACTTGACCGTAGGAACAGTACACTGTGGTAAATATAGTGTCCCCCGGCTGCCATGATAACCACACACAGGGCCATCAGACTGATGGATTGTGTATCTGGATTCATCAGTCCATAGGACCCGTTTCCATTGATCTACGGTCCACAATAAATGTTCTTTACACCATGCTAAACGACAAGTAGCATTCCGAGTAGAGATGAAAGGCTTATGAGTAGCAGCATGACCATGGTAACCCATGGAATGAAGTTCTCTGTGAATGGTATGTGTACATACCAAGGTTCCAGCATTTTTACTCACCTGTACAATGAGGTCTTGTGCAATATTCTGTTGATTAGCTGTAACGACTCTCCTGAGGCTTCGACGTCCTCTATCTTTGGTCTGCCGGTACATTTTGCTGCTTCAGGCACACCATGTGTCTTCCACTTATTCAGTACATCCAAAACAGTTGACTTGGATATGCTTAAACGCCTCTCGGTTTCTCTTATAGACAACCCACTAATATAACACCCAACAATCTTTCCTTTCTCAAAGTCAGTTCTCTCCCGCCGCAACATTTTCACTCGACCTCACAGTGCGATATGATCCCGGTCAGCTGCAGGCTTGTTTTCATACCGTTTGCAGCTGCATCACACATCTTAGCAACGCAGTGGATACGTTCATTTGCTTTTGAAGGGGTGTCTGGTGACTTTTGTCAATATAGTGTATATTATCGTAAATCCCTTATTGTTTAAACTTTCAACTGGTTTCAAGGTTTCTAGTAAAATCTAATCATCAGTAAAAATGAAAAACACAAATCATTGATCCCATTTTGCCTTTGTTTCGATGGGTGAAGTTCCACATTAACACTTCCCTGTCAGAGTAAGCGATGCTCTGTGAAGTTTCAACAATGAGGGATTTACAATGCAATTTGTTCAACAAGAAATTATTACAGCAAAATTCCAGAAGCTGTATTGGGGTAACATTGGTAAGTTTTAAAGGTTTTTTAGGTTTTTATGTGCTTTTAGAATTTTAGAATCCTATTTCTTTTAGGGTTTTTTAAGGATTTTAGAACATTTTATTTGCACTTTTAATTTTCAAGATATAATTATAAGATTTAAAATTTCCAGCCAATATGGTTCACAGAGCTAAAAACATTCATAAAAGCTTAAAATGAAATATTATCAATATAACTAAGGTATTTGCACAGGTATGAAAATCATGACTCAAAAGAGAAAAGAGGTTATACCTGAAATACTCCATTTCTTGTGTGAATCTCGTATGAGAACTGATTTGTTCCATTTCCTCTAACTCCAGAACAGTAACCAAAGATGAAAGGCAAATAGGATTCTACATTTGCCCACTTGAGCTCAAGAGTGACACAACATATGATTATAGACCACGGGTAAAGGAAGAAAATCCCCCCCCCTTGAAAAAATTATATATTTCTTATTGTAGAAATTAAGGAAGAAACATTCACAAACTCGTGAGTAATTCATCACAAGTATATTAATTTCAGAAATCAGAAAGTGGTACTAAATTACTTTATTATTTTTAGTTTCTGAGAAGATGTTACATGAAGAACAGTGAACTAAAACCAATTCAGTATTGCAATCGGATTACTGAAAATAATGTTCTTCTGAATTCGCCATGTATTTGTGAAAAATATCTCCTCCTTAATTCCTATGATGAAACCTGATGCACTGGTGATTTTTGACCTATATCCAAATCCTGGTTTTGAAAAGGTCATTGATGATTGAAAAAGCCTTGGATTACTTTCACTAGCATAAATCTGAAGTTGCTCAGGTTCCTACACTATAATTGCCTAATTTCAGTTACTTGAAACTTCATTGTCCCGAGTGGTGTAACAGTATCATAGGAGATGCGGGTCAATGCAATTTTAAAGCTTTCTGATGAGATGTTACATGGAGAAGAACTAAAAAAAATTCAGTACTGCAATCTGATTGCTGAAAGTATTTGTTACATAGTAAACATTAAGCTAAAAGAAATGACAATGAAAATTACATAAGAATACAATTTTTATACCTGCATGGACAAGCATGCATGTGGTCAAAACAAATGAATTGGCACAACAAAATGGGTTTTAGCATTTCACTTACATCGTCTTTATATAACCAAAGTCTAGTGTCCTCTGGCCTAAGCCGCAGCCGTAAACAAAGGAAATCAAACACCTGCCTCAAGGTTGCTAAATGACTAAAGGATGCCAAATACGCCAGATAGCGTTTTGGTACTACAGGGACATGACCAGCATAAAGGGATGGGTTTCCACCTGAAAAATTTAATTGATCATAATCAATATTCATAAATATAATTTAACAAGAATGCATGATGAGAGCAAATATTGCACATTAATACTCAATCACCTGTGTACTTTTCATGTTCTTATTTTTCTAAATAAGTTCTAGCTCTATTAATTTAAATCATGTAACTGTAGCAAGGTGCTTTACTGTAAAGAATTTCAGATGGGAAGAATAAATAAACCTTTAAAATAAGAGACCACCACGAAAACACAATAAAAATACAAAATATTACACTAAATGGTACTCAATGACCACTGCCTCTGGCTGGATATCTACTTGTAATGTACACTGTGACAAGGAGCTTACAGAAAATGTAAAACAATGTTGAATGGCCATATTTACTACAGAGTATTCCATAATTGTGCACTGGTAATTCTGCAAATTTTCATCTGCATAGTTGTGTCATTTCTACAGTCACTTTGGCCCACTGCTGTTATCTAGCATTAGTCCAATTTCATTTAAAGAGAAGCTGAACCTTTTATCAGTTAGGCTAAAGTCGGATACAAAATGAATTTCAGTCTAAATTTGACTGAATCAGAGTTCAGTCTTACTGAACTGTCATCCAATATCAGTCAAATTTACATAGATCCTATACTATTTACAGCTGTAGACTGTTTCAGCAATTAAATCAGTTTTGTGAAAGGGAATTTTGGTCATTCATAAGTGCTTCTATGAATGACATATGATAGTTAAACCTGAGTACTGCACAGGATAGACAGGAGTTATTTGTGTGCTAAGATATTCATAACCTTATAGGAGTTTCTGTGGCAAGACTAGTTTTGGTCATATGCAGAACAAAGATGTGTTGCAGATATGTAACATGAAGCAAAATGCTGGTATGCAAGAGAGAAAAAATTTGAGGTGGTTTGGCTATGTTGAAAGAATGAGTGATTAGGTTCTGATTAAAAGAATTTATTTAGCCAAAGTTGCAGGACAGAAAGGTAAAGGAAGGCCAATGAAATCATGGGAGGACCAGATTCAGGATACCTGAAGGAAAAAAGATAATGAGTATGAAGTACAAAAGATCTGTGTGGAATGTCAGGGAAGCTCAAGTTGTGTGCCAAGCAAGATCACTGTCAATGGCAATATTTGATACATCAATGTGCAGATTGCTGTATGCTGATGATACAGTCCTGTTGGCAGAGAGCAAAACTAAGTTGCAGAGTACATTGCCTTGATGTACAAAGTTCGTATGAAATTCAAACTGAGTATAAATAAGGGAAAAACCAAAGTTATGGTTTTTGAGAGAGGAACTGTTAGTACGGAATGCAAGATGAGTCTAACTGGCACAGTGATTGACCAGGTGAATGGGTTTGTATATTCAAGAAGCATGCTTGGCAGAACAAATCAGATGGCAAATTAGTAGGCAAGTAAATTCTTCATTGAAAGTCATACCTGCAGGAGTATTTCACAGGAATGATGGGTTATCAGGAAAGTCCTAAATGGCTGTATATAAAAGTGTAATTGTTTCTACACTGATGTACGGCAGTGAAACCTGGGTACTGCAGAAGATACATAGGAGTCGTTTGTGCTGGAGAGATGCGTTACTTACGGGGGTGGCAAGACACGCTCTGATCACGTGAGAAATTAAACTGTGTTGCAGTTGTGTAATGCAAGGTAAAATGTTGTTAGTAAGGTGGAGTCTAATATTCTTAGGTGGTTTGGCCATGTTGAAAGAATGAGTGATGAGATGCTGACTAAGAGAATTTTTCAGCTCAAGTGGCCAGAAAGAAAGGTAGAGGAAGGCCAAGGAAATCATGGGAGGATCAGATTCAGGAATGTTTGCATGAGAAAAAGATAAGTACAAATGATACTGTCTGCGTTGTGTGATGGATGTCAGTGCAGCTCTAGCTGTGTGCTGAGATTGCTGTAAATAGAGACATTTGATACAGCGACAGCAAATAAATTCTAATTCCATCAGTTAAATATCTGGCAGATTTTCTTTCTTTGAGGAGCTAACCTCTGAATCTCAGAGAACAGCTTAGTGATATGTATGTATGAAATAATTTTGTTTTGTGAAATACAACTTCACTTAGGCAACTGACACACTATAAACATTTAATCTTCAATTTTTAGCCCATTGTATAGTGGCTACATCTGTATGCTCTATTATTTATGTCAGTGTGGTAAAGTGGAATTTATTCTTTTTCTGTCAAACAACTTTATCATAAAATTATTACCAGCATTTAAATTTTAAGGGAAAATGTGACAGCAATAAGGTAATCCTATTACAAATTTTGTGTAATTCTTAGACTTGAATCAAAGGTCAAACAAAATGTTTTTTTTTTTTTTACATTTCAAAATAAGCAGGCTCACAGGTCAGGACCTGATCAATATTTTAGCCATAAGCAATTATGTGATTTGAAATAATTGCCACAAATATTGTTACAAGCTGTAGTGATGCAGGCAGCTGTTAGCAAATTGTGAAAAATTTTCATTGTTTTGTTAAAAGAATGTATGCAAAAATTAACAATGACAATATCTAATGTAAAATTTGTGGATTAAATTACAATATTTACCATATGCAGTTGCAACATTTCCAACAACACCAGTCCAGGTATTAACAGGCTGACGATTTGTGCTTGCTTGGTGCCTGTAAAGCCTCAGGGTAACAGGATACAATTCCAACTCTGGTGTGTGGCAGTTTTTTGATAATATAACCTTAAAAAAAAAGTTGCGCTTATATCAGCTAAATAACAGGAGCAAAACAAAAATGTTTTTATAACTAAACACTTAATTTGGGACAACCATGTGCTCTTGAGCATAGTTTACTTAATTCTTATACATATAGTAAGATAGCTGTTCGGTGAAGTGCATAATCAATCACAAATTTTAGAAGGGGAAAAAAAAAGTCATGGCAACACACATATTCCGAAAAAGTACCTCAATTCAGAAAAAGTACCTCATATCAATCACAAATTTAAATACATGACATCACACTAGTGTTGCTATTCTTCCAGATCTCAGCCCCAATATTATGAACACAGGAACCAAACATGCTGCAATTTTTTTTTTTAAACTGAGAAAAAACTTAACAAGCACATAAAATATGAAAACTAAACACAGTAAATTTTCTAATGAATCGAACAACCTTCAGGATATACAATTTTAGAAGAATTCCTAATATCATCATATCACGCATCAGTTACATTAAGAAACTACAAGTGGTGGGACGTTTCGGTAGTGACTTCTACCTTCATCAGCCATGGAATGAGACGTGGAATAAACCATGTGGTATAAGCATCAGTTGCAAGACTTCAAAATAGCTTTCCAAATGATAGGGATGTGAAAAGATGCATCTGTATTGCAGATGTTAGGAGTAAGGTAAATTTCACAGCTTTCGCGGTACCCGAGGGCTTTCCAATTGCTGAACAGAGCAATACATTTAACATTTTGCCATTCGGGAATCGTGGACATATCGCTGATAGTTAAAATTGAAAAGCAGGTGGAAAGGTTGCCTTTCTTAACATCAGTAACATGTTCCATCAATTGCCGGTTGATGTGATGATAAGTACTACCAATGTAGTAGGTAATGCCTGTGAAAGTGTTGACTTGTAAATCTAGGGGTTTATTGGGATATCTGTCTTTAAGAATGAGATTAAGATGTGGAGGTGGTTTAACTGCAATCCTGTATCCAAAAGATTTGAAAATAGAGCAAACTTTATGAGTGAAGGACAGGCTAAAGGGCAAAGTGCCAACAAACTGATGAGTGGCAGAAGGTTTAGGCAGTAAACTAGTTGTTCTATTCTGTGACTCAAATTTATTAATTAGTCTATGTACTAAGAGGGATGGAAAGCCATGCAATTTGCCAATGTTGATGATGTTCTGATATTCTTTTTGTAAAGCAGAAGGGCAGTTTGCAAATAAGGTTAGCTCTGTGTATGAAATACTTTATAGCAGCCAATTTATATTTTTCAAACGTACAAGAATGGTAAGGGAAGATATTATGGGTGGCAGAAGGTTTCCTGTTAACAGAGAGACCAAGTGAAAAGTCTGGATTGATGTTTATGTTAACATCCAGAAAACTAATAATGTTGTAGACCTGTTTTTGAGATGAGAATTTAATATGAAGGTTTTTGGAAGTTATGGAGGACACGAGTTCTATTAGTCAGTGTTTCTGGTGTGGCTAAATGATGAAGATGTCATAACATACCTTAACCAAATGATGGGTTTTAAGAGGGATGGGGGCAACGATTGATTTTTCAATATTCTACAAATAAATTTCTGCAAATAAGGGGGAAAGAGGAGAACCTATTGCTACACCTTGTTTTTGTTAGTAGTAGATACCACTGTATACAAAACAGGAATATTTTTCAAATGTATCAAAACAGTCATAAAGATCTTTGATGAGTTCCCAAGGAAGTTCTTGGTGCTCCGTTAGTTTTTTGACCATGAGCATGTAGGCATCAAAGAATGGAACTGAAGGAAATAATGAATCCACGTCAACGGTGTACAAGAAATCTTCAGGACTGATGGGAGTTTCTGGATGAAGTTCTTGGTCGACACAACAGAATAAGGATGATTTTTTGTCAGAACACTGCAACATTTGACCAACTGTCTTTCAAGATTGACAGCCGGAGAAAAAGTGTTTTGAATTAAGTGCCTAACAGGATGTCCAACGTCCAACTTTAAGTAGCTTGATCTGTAGAAATAACTTGGGTGTACGATAATAAGCGGGGGGGGGGGGGGTCCTTAATGCACCTTTGACATGGATTCATAATTTCTTTCAGTTCTATTCTTTGATGCCTACATGCTCATGGTCAAAAAACTAATGTTCAGTTCATTCCTTATCCTGCACTTCCATCTGTTGGCGATCTTCAAACGTAGGTTCCATGTTGTGTTTCTTTTTGATATTATATTTAGTTTTAGTTTTTTGAAATAATTTATTTTCTATTGTTATTATATTTTTCCATGGATCTGACAAAATTGTTGGGTTGTTATTATTGCAATTTTCTGTTGTTGTTTTTTATAAGTACAGCTTCTGCCATTAATATGGATTTCCATGTTTTTTTGTTGAGCAAGGAGGCGTATATCTTCCCAAGACGGTGTAGTTTGGTTTTTCATGCAAAATTCTCTTAATGATGTTCTTATTTTTTGTTCAAGTTTGAAAGATGCTCCATCATTCTTAATTTAATGTTCCTTTTTTGTACTTCCTATATATTGTGAGACTATATTATTTTGATCTACAATTGGAATAGAATTCACTCCTGTTTTCTTCAAAATTAAGCTATATTGACCTTTCGTTGTTAGTAAGGATTTAATGTCTTGTACATGGGTACCAAAGTTAAGATTGTATTTTAAAAACGTTTTTTTTCAAACTATTGTTGACTTCTGGTATATATGGTAGTGTCCTGTCGAGAATTTTTATGTTCGCAAATCTTGGGGAAACTGATCAGTTATCACTTTGCTGAGATTTACGAAAAAAAAAAAAAAAAAAAAGATTGAAAATCCTCTACAGTCCACGTTTCAAAATTTTGTTTGGAGGAGGCGGTGAAGTGAGGGAATAATGGCCATGTTCGTTCATTTCTCAGCCCTGACCAGACAAGCAAAATTTCTTGGGGGGGGGATAATAAGAATTAAACTCCTTTTTTTCTTTTGGGTTAATTTAGTTTTTACTCTTGTAAGTTAGATGGAAAAGGCGAGCAAGAAGTTACCATCAACCCTTTCAGAAAACAAAATTATTCGATATTAATCCCGGAATGAAGGGTAAGCGTTTTTGTAAATTTGTGCAAAAACCTACGTTTCTTTCAGCATCCGCCATTTTAGGTAAGGTTTTAGAAGTCACTACGAGTGTCATAAAAAAAAGTTCCTTTGAACAAGCGTCAGGATATCTTTATATCAACAGCATGTAGGAGGGTATAGCGTTTCCCCTGCATGGAGGTCAGAGGTCACCCTGGCTGGCATGGGAGGAAGCCATGTGGTCCAGTATCATGGTTTTGGCAGGAACTTGTTAGCCAATGGCCAGCAAAGTCGTTGGTTACTAGGGGGAAGAGTTTCAGCCAATGAGGGGTCAGCAGGTTTTCAAGCACCCCAGCTTTCAAGGGCGAAAGCGTCACTCTCTTCACTCTTCTCATTGCGCTGGCCACGATGTAAGATCGTAATAAAATCTCCGTTAAGGGGCCCGGGACCTTTGGCCTGCCTGGCAGGAAAAATGGCGGCGTTGCTCTTGAGAATGGGTAATAGTGCAGGGATCATAGCATACTTCTGGAAAATTTTAGGTAGGAATTTTAGGACTTTTAAAAAAATTTTAGGAGTGTATTTCAATAAAAACTAGATGTATATAACAACTTTGTATACATTGTAAAGAGTTTGCTTCACACCCTTCAACCATATATACTGATAGACTGCGCATGACATCAAAATTTCTGGCTCCAACATAAAATCACATGACAACAGTCAAAAAGATGGGTTACACCTGCTGTGCTTATGGTTGCTCTGAGCGATATAGTAAAGAAAGTTCTATGACTTTTCATGGGTAAGAAACAAATTAAATACCTAAGTCAATAAAGTTCAATTACTTAACCAGAAACTTGCAGCTATTGATATAAAAATATAGTAACTTAAGAAAAAAAATGGAATGCATGTTCCAAATTCTTCGCAAATGTTCATCACATTATAAATCACAAAATGTAAACAACCCGATCATGCATGTATATAGCTCATAAGTAAACTTACCTGAAGAGTTTTCATTATATATGAGGCGCATTCACATAATACACCGAAAACACTGAAGTTCTGCAGCGTAAATTAGTAATCATAACAGCATTTGTACACGAAATTTGGAGTCTGATGATGACGTGCCCAATGTTTGAGCCATGGCGGCTTTGATGCAGCTATTGCCAATGTGCAGTCCTTTAGTATATATGGTCGAAGTTCACACCCAAATTTTTTGCATAACGTCTAATGTCTAAAGTTTAAGTATGATTTACTTCTAATGTTCAGTTCTTATCTTTTCACGTGTTATTATCATATTCAAGTATATTTACCACATTCAAGTTTCACTTTGAACATTAATATGCTGTTGAACCAGAAGCAATTCACGATTTTCACAGTAAAGTTTTCAGGTTTCACATTAAATTATAATATCCTAAAAAGGTAATTGAAAACCAAGAACTATGTACAATTACATTAAATTATAATATCCTAAAAAGGTAATTGAAAACCAAGAACTATGTACAATTACATTAAATTATAATATCCTAAAAAGGTAATTGAAAACCAAGAACTATGTACAATTGTTCACTAAATTACTTTTTTCATATTATTGTTTTAACCTTTTCCTGATTAGCCTATCTTTTTCTGCTTCCACCACAACTAATTTACTTTCAGTTTTCTTTATTTCAGCTGAACCTTGTATGATCAAGTTAGAGGCAACTGCTATTTCAACAGTATTTTGTTTTTCTACAGCTTTTCTCATTCTTTCTGTTCCCTCTTGAATTACTGCTAGGGAGGCTTCTTTATCTTTTTTAAGCCTATTTATTTCTGCATCATTTTTTTTTATTTTGTCATCAAACTCAGCTTTTCTTTTTTTCTCTAGCTGCTTTTCCTTATTTTCCCTCTCTTTCTGCTTCCTTTCTTTTACCTTTTTTTATTCTTCTTCCTTCAGCTTATCAACATACTCTTTATAAAATGTATGTGAATCACGAACACTATTTAACAAATTTCTTGTTATGGGAACTTTACTTACACATCCATAGTGTTTAATGGCCCCTTTAACTATTCTTAATGATGTTATAGTTGAGTCTTTTAAGTTAGCCTTGTCCTTCCTTAAAGAGCAGTGTTAACCAAAAATCCCCTTTCTGCATCAGCATTACCATGAGGTAAAACTAATATTGACTTGATGAGTTTAGCAAGATTTGAGTATTTTTCTTTTCCGCTAGAGTCTTTAATACTAAATATATTACGCCAGTAATGATCAATCCGCACTGGAATATGCCCTTCCTCTGAAAATTTCACTAGTTCATCTAGAGTTGGCTTATCGCAATTTAAAAGTTTCCACTCTTCTCTTACTCTATCAATTTGTTCCTCAGAAAGATGCAAAACACTTGAAATTCTGGTTATTTCCGAAAGTCCTTCAGTGACTGAAAGTTGAGTTGACTCTTTCTTTGGTTCTTTTACCTTTAAAACTTCTATGTCTCTTAGCTTTTGATTGCAGAATGGCAAATTTGACTTTAAATATTTTGTGGTTGCAATTAGTGATGATCTTACATCTAAGAGAAATAATTTCTGCCTGGTCTCCTGAACATTCCTGAGGAGATTTTTTGTCTTCATACCAACTTCTAACTCCCTAGTTTTTTCCATGAATTTTTGTTTTCAAAATCTACATTCTTTAGGTCTTCTCCAAATTTCCCTGCAATAACATCATCTTGGATAAACTGAGCCATAACATTCCTCATTAAAGTATTTAAATCAGAATATAACTGGTGTATTTTTGGTTCTTCACTCTGATAACATAATGAAAACTTTTCAAAATGTTGGTGTGTAAATGAAATGAATGCTAAATAGCAAGGAGTTAGCTCATTTTTCAGGAAACAGTGAATTCTTTTATACCTTGCCGAATTGCGCAGTTGTTTTTCAAATATTTTTTGAGATGGCAAGAAGTTTAAAAAATATTCTGTAATATTTAGCCATTGATCCAAGAGCCTCTGGGCTACAGAACCAACGGTTAACCATCTGTTGCTGACATGACGCAAAAGAAATTTGGCTGTGACCAATGTTATATCCTCGACAAATTTATAATCCTCTCGTCTTGCAGCACTACTATTTAAAAAGGAATGCATATCAGTAGCAAATTCGTCAAAATCTATATTTAAGCTTGTCAAAAAAATTTTAAATGCATTACTAACAGCATGCAGGTTGCAAAAACCTAGTTCCAAAGATTTCTGGCCTGTTTCTTGTTTTACAACTTCATTGAATTTGCATAAAAAGCACTTATTTACATTTGGGCTGTCCATGGACACACAAATAATTCTGTTCAACGAAATATTGAAGGATGATAACACATCAAGAATTTCTTTTAGCAAAATATCTGCTGTTGCATGACCCAGAAAAACGCTTGTTAGGTATCTGCAAGAAACTGAATTTATTTCTGAAGACCAGTACCTGAGATACACATCCAACTGTCGTTTTACTTGTGTATTTGTAGTTTCATCAAATGCTATAGTAACCTTTCCTGGGCTACTAGATGCAATGTCTTTTTCAAATCCTCTTCAAAATATTTTGACAATCCATGTGATATCACATAAGCAACTTTTTTCTTTAAGTTGCATTTTAGCTGCAATAGCAGAATCAGGAAACATTTCTTTGAAAAGTTCAACTGTTTCAGTGCATGAAACAAAAGACATATTGTCCTTAGCAACTTTCATGGCCCATAATGCTTCGGCTTTAGCCAACTGTAAATCATGACTCAGTACTTCACTAATATTTGTTTTGGGCTGAAGATCCCGTCCTCCAAAGGCTTTCAGGATGGACTTATTTTGAAATTTACTTTGAAATTTCTGCAAATGTTTTTTCCCTTCATGATGCGCTTTTACTTGTGAAAAGCCACTATTAGAAATGTTGAAAATTTCTGAACACAATATACACTTAGCAGAAAATATTGTTTCAGTTGCAGAACACCATTCTTTCAAATTCACTCCGTCCAATTCTTTGGCGAGCCACGCATCTTGAAATTTCGTTTTGGATTTAGGCATCTTAAACACTTGTATTACTAACCAAAAAATGAAAGGGAAGTACAAAAACACGTTCCAATATTGCAAAACCAGACAACTTCCCGAAATTTGGCTGCGAGGATGTCAGAAGATAGGAAAAAAAAAAAAAGCAGGTCACCACTAGAGAACTGAACCTGCACACAGCACAGAGAACACCATAAAAGACGCAAAACCAGAAACTATCATACGCATCTCACGCAAGTTCAGTCAAAGCGAGTCGGAGCAGAGATATATTGCGCATCGAAGGTCGCTGTCGCCGACGCACGATCGAAGGTCAATGATCATGTGCTCTACTGCCTGCCACGATAACACTCAGCTACTATCCCATCGTCATTACCGGAGGTTACGGAAGGAGACCACATGTTTCCTCTTTGCTTCCACCCACCTGCGGTTTACAATAACAAAACATCAGCAGAAAGAGGAGGTTCCACAAGGCATGTACAAAAATAAAGTACGATCTTCTGCGTGCCACGGAGTTCGTCTGCAAAGCGCAAACCAGGGGTGAAAATGACCCCTCCCCTTTTCCCTTAGATCTCTTGTTACTCTCGAAAACTGTCCGAAGGCAAAAAGTGGAGCGCCCGCCCCGAAGCAAGTGCATCTCGATGGCGTCATTTTCCCTTCCTTCAGCAGCACAGCATATAGGCTGTGTTTCTACAATAACAGGTCTTTTTACCTTACCGTAATGGTAAATTTATTGGCGTTAATAACGGTTGTATTTTTAATAAATAAGCTTACGAAAATTTTAGGAAGAATAGCAAATTTTAGGTATAATTTTAGGAATTTAAGGAGGGTCACAAAATATTAGGAATTTTAGGAGGAATGCGATCCCTGAATAGTGGCATGGGTACGCACTGTGCTTCGTACCTCGAAGTATGAGAAAAAATATATATATATTATTTTCAAGATTTCCTGTACCGGAGATGAGGTGTTCACTGATTTATCCCTCTCATACTGAATTGACTGAAGTATTGAGCTGCATGGGAAAAATTAGTAACTACCGTAAATTGGCCTCAGCAGGAGAATTTCTTCCTGCCAACCCGAATGCTCTTGCCGCTCTGTTCGACATATAAAGGGAACGACTGAGACCTGGAGAAAAGTTTCCAGCTATATTTTGAACCCGAGATCGCTGGAGGAGTCATCAATGGCCGTCGTTATTTTGGAAGAAGCCAGGCCCTCTCCGAAGGAGACCGATAGTGGTGTTTAAAAAGTCACCAAATCATGCCACGACCCCTTCTTAAACCACCTTAACGGAGTTTTTCTTACGATCTTACATCGTGGCCAGCACAACGAGAAGAGTGAAGAGAGCGACGCTTTCTCCCTTGAAAGCTGGGGTGCTTGAAAACCGGCTGACCCCTCATTGGCTAAAACTCTTCCCCTAGTAACCAACGACTTTGCTGGCCATTGGCTAACAGGTTCCCGCCAAAACCATGATACTGGACCACATGGCTTCCTCCCATGCCAGCCAGGGTGACCTCTGACTTCCACGCAGGGGAAACCCTATACCCTCCTGCATGCTGTTGATTTAAAAATAGCCTGATGCTTGCTCAAAGGAACTTTTTTTTTGGTGACACCCTTAGTGACTTCTAAAACCTTACCTAAAATGGCAGACGCTGAAAGAAAGATTTTGGGTTTTTGCACAAATTTACAAAAACGCTTCCCCTTCATTCCGTGATTAATAGCGAATAATTTTGTTTTCTGAAAGGGTTGATGGTAACTTCTTGCTCGCCTTTTCCATCTAACTTACAAGAGTAAAAAGTAAATTAATCCAAAAGAAAAAAGGAGTTTAATTCTTAGTATTCCCACTTTTTTTCCCCCAAGAAATTTTGCTTGTCTGGTCAGGGCTGAGAAATGAATGAAAATGGCCATTATTCCCTCACTTCAAAACCTCCTCCAAACAAAATTTTGAAATGCGGACTGTAGAGGATTTTCATTCTATTTATTTATTTTTTGCGTAAATCTCAGCGTAGTGATCAGTTTCCCCAAGATTTACGAACACGAAAATTCTCGACAGGACAGTAGTGATCCACAATATTTGTATTTATTTCTATTATTTTACTAATAGTTTTAGTTCAGTATCCAAATTCTCTATCCAAATTTTTTATCCAGTTCAGTTTGTCTTGAATATATTCAGGGTTGGATGAATGTGAAAAGGCTCTATTAATATATGCTCTAAATACTGATAGTTTGTAACTCTTCGGATGTGTTGAGTTTTTGGAGATTATATTCGCCATAAAATTAGGTTTCTCCTGTACACTTGAAAGGAAAGTTCCAAATTATTATTTTTTGATATCAGAACATCTAAAAAGGGTAGCATGTTATTTTGTTCTTAATCTATTGTGACTTATCTATTCATAAATGCTATTATATGCATCAACAAAGTTTTTTAGTTTTTCTTGGTCTTCATCCCATATTATAAAGATATCGTCGACATATCTTCTGAAGAAAGTTGGTTTTATGAGGTTCAGTTTATTCATTATTATAGTTTCCATATTTTGCAGTATAACTTCTGCTAGGAGCCCCAAGAAGGGAGACTCCATCAGTGCTTCCTTCTGTTATGGATGCATATAATAACATTTATGAACAGATAAAAGTCACAATAGATTTAGAACAAAATAACATGCTACCCTTTTTAGATGTTCTGATATCAAAAAATAATAATTTGGAACTTTCCTTTCAAGTGTACAGGAAACCTAATTTTATGGCGAATATAATCTCCAAAAACTCAACACATCCGAAGAGTTACAAACTATCAGCATTTAGAGCATATATTAATACAGCCTTTTCTCATTCATCCAACCCTGAATATATTCAAGACGAACTGAACTGGATAAAAAATTTGGCTAGAGAATTTGGATACTCAACTAAAACTATTAGTAAGCTAATTGAAGAGCATATTGCAAAAGATAACAAACCTTAGAACACCAAATAGAAATACAAATATTGTGGATCACTACCATATATGCCAAATGTCAATATATTTTGAAATTTTGAAAAAAAAGTGCTTAAAATACAATCTGAATTTTGGTACCCATGTACAAGACATTAAAAATACCTACTAATAATGAAAAATCAATATAGCTCAATTTTGAAGAAAGCAGAAGTGTATTCTATTCCAATTGTAGAACAAAATAATATAATAGTCCCACAATATATAGGAAGTACAAAAAGGAACATTAAATTAAAAACGATGGATCATCTTTCGAACTAGAACAAAAAAGAAATAAAGACATAATTAATAGAATTTTGCATGAAAAACCAAACTACATAATCTTGGGAAGATGTATGCCACCTAGCTCAACAAAAAAAACATGAAAATCCATATTAATGGCAGAAGCTATACTTATCGAAAAAACAGAAAATTGCAATAACAACAACCCAATAATTTTGCCTGATCCACGGAAAAATATAACAATAGAAAATAAATTATTTCAAAAAACTAAAAATAAATATAATATCAAAAAGAAACAACACAGAACCTACCTTTGAAGATTGCCAACAGATGGAAGCACAGGATTAGAAATGAACTAAACCTCAGGTGCAAGAATACATCTGTCAAGTTTGAACTTAACCGATGTAAGTCGACACCAGTTCTGCTGACGATGCTGTGGTAATCACACGAGCGAAATGCATCTAGTAAATGACGATGTGCAGGCCTAAGCTGGTGGGAGCTAATATGCAATGGTTGGAGATAGAAGTGCAGGAGTCATTTTTCCATCTGCTGAAATCAGAATTCTATATACTGTACAGTTTCTAAAGGACATCAAGATTGAATTTTAATGACTGCTGGACCTTGGCCTCACAGAATTATTATGAATATCAACTCAACCTTCGCATACACGATTGTACAGTTGAAGATTATAACTACAGTGTGAAGCCTTAAGTTATTTCGTTTCTTCACAGTGTGCGTTCGATGTAATTAACCTATATTTTAAGTTCCTTTTTTACTTTGATACTTTTAATAGCTGCTGGACCTGGGTCTTGAGGAATATTTTTTGAAGATATTGACTCAACCTTTTTCAACCTTGACAAATGAAGGTGTATAGTTCGAAGTTTTTTAACTACAATACAAAGATTTTAATTCCATATTTGTGCATTTTTTCACAGTGTTAATTGATGGAAATATTCTTCCTTTTAATCCCCTTATATTTTTCATCGAATTAATAACGTACATTCCATGAGGTCACCTAAAAGGACTTCAGAGACACTTACCACCTGTAAATGTTTAGCAAATATTGAAGATGCAACAATGTAAGAAACTTCGAACAGCAAGACTCAAGGTAAATAAACTTCTTCATTAATCAAATAACAACATAAGAGCAATAAGAACTAACAAATGTATAATGCTCCTCTAGCAAAGGCATAAAAAAACATGAAAAGAATAATTTGTGACAGATATTGTTAAAACATTACACCTACAAATGGCATATGAGGTATAAAATCCTACACCAATTTAAATACACTGAACTTTTGTTGTTGTGTTACATATACTACATACCTGTCGTGGTAATGCAGGAGAACCGCCATACCACTGCGACAGAGCTCGCCATATGGCTTCTGGAACTAGTTCAAAATCTCGCCCTCTTGCTAAAGTAGCATTCCTTCGAAGTTTACCACCTTCACCCGTAAGTATCATAGCCTAAGTTGAAAAGAAAGAAAGAAAGAAAAAAAAAGTGAAGTCTCTTATGTCACAAGCAGCACATTTTTTTTTTCTTTGCACATCACCCATGATGTCTTGACCTCTTTCTTTTGCAAAATTTTCAAGCGTTAATTCAATCGATGTTTTAATTTTTTTTTTTTTGTTTTTTTATTTTTTTTTTTTACACAAAAAACAGGTAGTACAAAAAAAATAAAACATCGATTGAATCAACATTTGAAAAATTGGCAAAAGAAAGAGGCCAAAGACAGCACTCATACAATATCATATCAAAAATAAAGTTTCCTAAATTTGAACAAATTAAAATAAGTTGTAAAACAAAAAACACATTTACACATGGCTGAATCAGTTTTAACTGAAAAAAAAAATAGACATAGAATATGTAATTTTAACGATCCAAACATTTTAAATCAATGGAAAGAGCTGATTCAACTGGAGAGAGGGGGAGTTAGGTAATGATTGCATGATAGTTATTTTCCCTAATAGATGGCGCTGAGACCATCCGAGTGACCAAATGCGACAACCTAGGCGTTCACTTTGCTGCAGGCAGCCAAATTGTTGAGAGCTCTGACCTTCCTGATGATACCAACAGCGTGGTGCAAAAACATTTGTAAGATGCCATCTCCTGAGGTGAGTGGATATGAAGTTTAATATTCAGATTTTTTTCTTAACTAAAAATTTTTAAAATGTTGTTCAAAGGGTAATTCTGTTTGTCACGAATAGCGTTTGACTGAAAATCAAGTGTATGTATTTCAGCTGTGTTATGTTTGGGATGAAAGTTGTATGTGTGGTTTTGGAGTGTGGTTTTGGAGTGTTGTTGAGTTTGCCATTGGGATTTTATGTCTTAAGTTTTTTTTAAAGTTACTTAAGATTCAAATAATACATTTAGTGTCTATAAAGTCTGAGAGGAAATAGTAATAATATTAGCATATCCTCGAGTTGGGAGTTGACCCGAATTCTATGACCATGTGTAGGAAATGCGTGCTAAAATGTAGGACTCCTTGACATGAATATGAAAGGTGAGTGGCCTACAGTAATTATATCGGGATTGGCTTGCATGTTTTATACAGTATGGAGGAATGGATATGAATATTCTTCCAACATATCATTATACATATGCCTTTGCAACAATTACAGGGAAGGGAGGGGCTGAGAGTGGGTGCTCTCCCAGATTCAGATTGCTTGTGTCACATGTGATGTGGACTCGCACCCTGCATAAGATCTACTGATGTGCAACGTATTGCCTCTCCTAGACAAATGTCAACCCTGACTTCTTGAGATCATTGTACGGACTCTGACAACAAACCAATATTGACAAAACTATACCACCAGCATTAGATTCCACACTCGCAAACCTGCTTGGCTACCATGGTGAAATTACATCCAAAATCCCCTAAATAACTTCCAAACTCAAAAATTTGCACTCCATATCCAGCATCTACAATGTACCTGACCAAGGCCTTGACATGAATATGAAAGGTGAGTGGCCTACAGTGAATGAGACATGAAAGCAAAGGGTCCTAAGATTCACCAAATGAATAAACTAGACTGCCATCTGATGCTGATTCTGCCTTGTTACAATGGACAAACTATCTTTTGATTCAAAACTCCTTGAATTGGAAGAGAAACTCCAGAGGATCAAGTGGAATGTTGTTTTAACTAAGTTAAGTAAAAAGAAAAGGAGAGAATCTCATAAAATCGAAAAGTGGCAATTTCCTTTACTATCGTGGAACAGATAGTGGCAGAACTAGTGGTGCTGGATTTATAAAAACAAAAACAAAACTGAAGACCTATGATCTAATGATAAAGAGGTCGAAAGCTTCTCAGAGTTGCAAGAATCATTATAAAACTCTCAATTATAAGGACATTTGACATCCGGATAACAAGGGTAATAAGTACGTAATATTTTGCAGAAAAATAGTGCTACAAGTAAGTTGGAGCACATGATTTCTTTATAGCATGGAAAAGAATTACATTTTACATAAACTAGATTAAAATTAACAGAATTAGGATACTAAGAGGGATTTTTTTTTTTTCTGATGCTGCTTTTTCAATCTGAACTAACTCTGAAGTTGCAATTCATTCAGGTGTAATAATGGCCACTTCAGTATATTTGATTTGTATCTCCTGAAGTGTATTTATTTCATATTATTGTTCAAAAAACATTAGATAACTGCTTACAAAACATATCATTTAGACAATAATAGGAAACAGTCCGCCACATTGTAATAAATGTTGTTACAATGAATTAAATAAAATCATGATGAGCAGTTTACCTACACACATATGTAAATTCAAATTTGTGCAACACTTGGACCCAACTGGTCCTGTCACTAACACATGCATGATCTGTTAACTGATGTTTAATCATGGAGAAAAATATGAGAAGTAGAACTTCATGTTACATTCTTCAAATGCAGATGTTCACCCTACAAAGTAAAAAAAAAATTAGTCAATACACACAGTTTGAATTTTCCCTGCCAACGTATGAACCATGTTATCAATTATCAGAAGTAGGCAACAATACACCATTAGGCATGCTGTGTGTAGTTTATTAGAATTAGGTAAACAGCCAACAGCACATCCTTCAGTTTCATCAAGAGCTCTGGCATTTCAGCACATCCTTCAACATTTCAAATTTTTACTAGAAGTTTACGCAGCTTTTATCACACATGCCAGTCAATTCTGCCAGCTCTTTTATGATTTTCAGAGTGGCAAAATCTCTGGATAACTAAGTGCTAACTACTAAGAACAACAGAAGGATTCCATAAATGATTTCTGATGAATATGCATTGTTATTCAGATTTTTTGTAAACTCTCCATAACAAACCTCATCATAACAAAAGAAATTATCTTAATATGATTTGATCACACGAGGATTTTTCATAAAACTATACACTAAAGTTTTAAATCAAAAACAAAAGCCTACCTTTAATGTGTTTGGTACAATAAGAGAAGAGTTATCAATTGCTGGTGGGCGTTGAGGAATACTACATAAAATTCTGCGATGAACATTTGGCGAATGGCTTGGAGTTCTAGGTGTTTCAGGAGCCTGAAAATAAATGAGAGAAATAGTATCTATTATATTTAGTATGTATACATATTAAAACTAGTAAGAACACTATCCATAACAACCTGGCTGCCCTCCCTCAACTGCAGTATCTAATGAGTCAATGACAGGACAATTTCAATCCGAATCATTATCAGGTGCAATTTTACTGTTAAAGAGTCAACAGTTAACGAGATTATTAGTCGCACAAGATGAGTGAAAAAAGTGAGAGAAAGAAATTAAGTTATTAATGTGGTCAATGAGTTTTTAAAAACTATTCACCAAATAAACGACAGTACCAATTCACAATGCCATGACAACTTTGATAGAAAATATAATATGTACTTTCTGTAAACTTTATCATACAAAAATATAAGTTGAAGTGATAGAACAGATTGAAAAAAAAAGGAAATAGGCTAGTTTTTTGAAAACTTGACTCCATCTTTGTCTACTGAAGGATTTTCTGCCTCCGAGATTACTACCTCCATCACTAAAGTAAATTTTATGCAATCAGCCAAACATGTTCTACCTCTGCCCCTTCCTTTACAGCTTCCTTGAACTCTTTTAGAAGATAATTTCGTTCAAAGGAATCATTCAACTCCAGAGCTGCCAACCTTCTGAGAGGTCTATCACTAGTCATCTGAACATGAGCAACAGCACGTTAGGTTTAATGGTTATAAATTATAACTACGACACTAACAAAAATTAGCACACTTACTTTAATAACTTTATTTCATGCACAAAACAATTTTCTGCTGAAAAAATTGGATGTAAATGAATAACTTCAGCAGACAGCAATGTTTCCTTAAACATAAAAATAAAAATGAAAGTTTTAAAAAGGGGTGGGGTCATTCCACGTGAAGCAACCAATCTTGTTGCACCATAATAACAGATTTTTTTTTTTTCTTAATTTTTGCCATGGATACACATGGTAGTAAAACCCTCAAATCTGAATTTGGAAAATAATTTGCCCAATAATGGGTGAGATACAGGCGTTTTAAAAATGGCCATTTTTACCAAATAGCAGCCATCTTGGATTTGGCACACAGGTCTATTTTGGTAATAACTTGAGAATTAATGGTTCAAATTCATTAATTCTACTACCAATTTGAAGCTATTTATATCAGCAGTGTATATGTAACATCAAAATAATGGTAAATTTACATTTTTATATTTTAATTACATGAAAATTGAAAAAAAAAACCTTTCAGATTAATAGTCAACAGTTATGGGATGTAAAAAAAATGGCACACAGTTTTTTTTTCTGGAACTTGGTAGAAACACTAATATGTGTATTTTAAGTGGGAAAAAATTAAGAAGGTAATATTTTTTAATAACTGAAAAAATATCTGTTATACATATAGGATGTCAAGGTATAAAAATCCAAGGTGCTAATAAAAAGCTGCCTAAAAACCACACAGTTATCACTCTTATATTTTAGTATCTTAGAGATATAACAAAGATATTTACTATACTCAGACAATTCTGTTATACAAGTAATAGCAAATATCATGAATCATGCAGGGCTCTAAATTATGCAATTTGTGGAATGATTGTGGTGCAACATCTGTTTCCTGACTGGTTCAAATCAAAGCATTATGCACAATTACACTATATGAGACTTGGCTAATTGTGAAATTCTTACTTGTGTTACATCATCTGTTTTGTGATTGGTTCAAATCAAAGCATGATGCAATATATTACATCATACACTATCTGGGAGACTTAGCTATTGCTTTCAGAGCTTGTTTTTGCACACATAAATGACAACCAGAACACTCAGAAGTGTAATTTAAGCCTGTAATAAAATGTTATTAAATAAACAACAGACTATATTTTTTAAATTTTTACGAGTTTTATTTGCGGTATCAATAATATTTACTGTTTTGAAAATTGATATCGGGTGTGACTACACAAATCTTGCACCTGAGCTGTCCTTCAGGAGCTAACCTCTGAATATCACAGAACAGCTTAATGATGTTTGTGTGACTACACAACATGCCTAAATATAAGTGGTGACTGCATGAATTCAGCTGAAAAGGTGTCAGATATTGTGTGGTATGTCATCACATGCCTGTTTCACCTGAGCTCAGCAAAGGGATAAAAATGCAGGTACCAAATTTGAAGTTGCACACTTTCTCATTATTAGCCGAACATGTCCATCTGCAAACCAACCTGGTGGCTATGGAAATAAATTCACTTCCTCAAGAAGCAATCTGGTAACATGAGAAAAGGGCAGTATCAACTAGTGTTTTATTCATATTCTCCAAGGTTGGGATGGCAGCTGGATTTACGATATTCAGTATAATAAATGAGCTGTCACACTTTCTCTTACCTAGACATCATGATCCATTACTGACACCAAGGATAAAATGGCTCCCATCACTTATCAATATGGAACACCATTCAAGCCCCCTAACCAAACACTGCCATGACACTAATCAGAAGAGGTGAACAGCACAACTACCAAAAACTCAGCCCCACTACCAGCAACTGATTGCTAACAGTACTATAGGTTATGTGAAGCAGAAGAAAATTCTTATATGGTAAGAAATGGGTGATCAGTTTGCCAGAGTTATACATTGGCTATGTCAACATACTTTTGTCAATGCTTCTGAAAAATAATTTGCCTAGTTTTCATTTGTTTTTTTAATGCTCATGCCATCCACTTTCTTCTTTTAATGAACATCATTGAACTTCATTCACCACTAGGCTAAATTTTATTTATTTATTTAATTTTTTATAGTTAGCCTGTGACTTCAAACACAGAAATCTGTGAACTGAATATATGAAGCAATTTATGACCTGAGCATTATTTTCTAAATTTAAAATATTATAATTAAAAAATTTGAGCATTTATTATTTTTTGGCATAAAAGTTGTGTATTTCACTGTTTACCATGCTTTGACTGAAACAAATGTGAAGTTTTTTCAGGTTACAGGGATCATAGCATACTTCTGGAAAATTTTAGGTTGGAATTTTAGGAATTTTAGGAATTTTTAGAAAAATTTTAGGAAAATTTTAGGATTGTATTTCAATAAAAACTAGATGTATATTTGTATACATCTAGTAAAACAACTTTGTATACATTGTAAAGAGTTTGCTTCACACCCTTCAACCATATATACTGATAGACTGCGCATGACATCAAAATTTCTGGCTCCAACATAAAATCACATGACAACAGTCAAAAAGATGGGTTACACCTGCTGTGCTTATGGTTGCTCTGAGCGATATAGTAAAGAAAGTTCTATGATTTTTCATGGGTAAGAAACGAATTAAATACCTAAGTCAATAAAGTTCAATTACTTAACCAGAAACTTGCAGCTATTGATATAAAAATACAGTAACTTAAGAAAAAAATGGAATGCATGTTCCAAATTCTTCGCAAATGTTCATCACATTATAAATCACAAAATGTAAACAACCCGTTCATGCATGTATATAGCTCATAAGTAAACTTACCTGAAGAGTTTTCATTATATATGAGGCGCATTCACATAATACACCGAAAACACTGAAGTTCTGCAATGTAAATTAGTAATCATAACAGCATTTTTACACGAAATTTGGAGTCTGATGATGACGTGCCCAATGTTTGAGCCATGGCGGCTTTGATGCAGCTATTGCCAATGCGCAGTCCATTAGTATATATGGTCGAAGTTCACACCCAAATTTTTTGCATAACGTCTAATGTCTAAAGTTTAAGTATGATTTACTTCTAATGTTCAGTTCTTATCTTTTCACGTGTTATTATCATATTCAAGTATATTTACCACATTCAAGTTTCACTTTGAACATTAATATGCTGTTTAACCAGAAGCAATTCACGATTTTCACAGAAAGTTTTCAGGTTTCACATTAAATTATAATATCCTAAAAAGGTAATTGAAAACCAAGAACTATGTACAATTGTTCACTGAATTACTTTTTTCATATTATTGTTTTAACCTTTTCCTGATACGCCTATCTTTTTCTGCTTCCACCACAACTAATTTACTTTGTTTTCTTTATTTCAGCTGAACCTTGTATGATCAAGTTAGAGGCAACTGCTATTTCAACAGTATTTTGTTTTTCTACAGCTTTTCGCATTCTTTCTGTTCCCTCTTGAATTACTGCTAGGGAGGCTTCTTTATCTTTTTTAAGCCTATTTATTTCTGCATCATTTTCTTTTATTTTGTCATCAAACTCAGCTTTTCTTTTTTTCTCTAGCTGCTTTTCCTTATTTTCCCTCTCTTTCTGCTTCCTTTCTTTTACCTTTTTTGATTGTTCTTCCTTCAGCTTATCAACATACTCTTTATAAAATTTATGTGAATCACGAACACTATTTAACAAATTTATTGTTATGGGAATTTCTTGTTATGGGAACTTTTTTTTCCTTTATGATGCGCTTTTACTTGTGAAAAGCCACTATTAGAAATATTGAAAATTTCTGAACACAATATACACTTAGCAGAAAATATTGTTTCAGTTGCAGAACACCATTCTTTCAACTTCACTCCGTCCAATTCTTTGGCGAGCCACGCATCTTGAAATTTCGTTTTGGATTTAGGCATCTTAAACACTTGTATTACTAACCAGAAAATGAAAGGGAAGTACAAAAACACGTTCCAATATTGCAAAACCAGACAACTTCCCGAAATTTGGCTGCGAGGATGTCAGAAGATATGAAAAAAAAAAAAAAAGCAGGTCACCACTAGAGAACTGAACCTGCACAGAGAACACCATAAAAGACGTAAAACCAGAAACTATCATACGCATTTCACGCAAGTTCAGTCAAAGCGAGTCGGAGCCGAGATATATTGCGCATCGAAGGTCGCTGTCGCCGACGCATGATCGAAGGTCAATGATCACGTGCTCTACTGCCTGCCAAGATAACTCAGCTACCATCCCATCGTCATTACCGGAGGTTACGGAAAAAGACCACATGTTTCCTCTTTGCTTCCACCCACCTGCGGTTTACAATAACAAAACATCAGCAGAAAGAGGAGGTTCCACAAGGCATGTACAAAAATAAAGTACGATCTTCTGCGTGCCACGGAGTTCGTCTGCAAAGCGCAAACCAGGGGTGAAAATGACCCCTCCCCTTTTCCCTTAGATCTCTTGTTACTCTCGAAAACTGTTCGAAGGCAAAAAATGGAACGCCCGCCCCGAAGCAAGTGCATCTCGATGGCGTCATTTTTCCCTCCCTTCAGCAGCACAGCATATAGGCTGTGTTTCTACAATAACAGGTCTTTTTACCTTACCGTAATGGTAAATTTATTGGCGTTAATAACGGTTGTTTTTAATAAAAATAAGCTTACGAAAATTTTAGGATGAATAGCAAATTTTAGGTCTAATTTTAGGAATTTAAGGAGGGTCACAAAATATTAGGAATTTTAGGAATTTTAGGACGAATGCGATCCCTGAGGTTACTAAGCTTCAGTTGAATGGAAATTTATTGTCCTGGGTGGTGCAACATTGGCATGCTTGAACAATAACTGGAAGATGAAGTTTCAATTCCCACTTCAGGGTGATGCAATTTTCACATTTTCTGAGAAGATGGCTACAAGGTAACCAGTGAAATATGGTGCTTGTTAGGCAAAAAATATACACAGTCATATCTGAATAATATGACTACCTACCTGCTTAATGTGAATAACCACCCTTGGCCCGAATGACAGCAGTGAGACTGTGTGGCATGGATGCCATGAGGCCCTGGAAGGTTGCCAGAGGCACACATGCCCATTCGGACTGCAGCAGAGCATGGAGGTCCCGGAGATGGCGTGGTTGTGAGTCAGCATGCCTAACCTGTCAATCCAAATAGTCCCCACAAATGCTCTATGGGGTTGAAATCAGGTGATTTTGTCGGCCAAGGAAGAACAGAGACATTGCTGTCATGTTCCTAAAACCAGTCACACACTTCCTTAGCAATGTGGCATGGTACATTGTCCTATTGGTAGACACCTTCACCACCAGGCTAAACGTCCAACATGAAGGGATGTATGTGGTCAGTGAGGATGGACAGGTAGCCATTAGTGTTCAGGGACCCAGCCAGTGGTACCAGCACTCCCAGGTCATATCAGGAAAACATCTCCCAGACATGCACACTGCCGCCACCGGCCTGTACTTGACCGACAAGCATGTCCGGGTGTTGGCTCTAGTGCGTTTGATGCAGTATTCGCCACCATCCGTCACTTTTGTGGAGTAGAAACCTCTATTCGTCAGAGAAGCAACTTTTTTTTTTCACTCTACCACTGTCCAATGACGGTAGTCCCACGCGAACTGCAAGCATCATTGATGATGGACCTGGGTTAACGTGGGCGCCTTGACGCAGCATAGACTCTGGAGACCCATGCATAATAGGGTTTGCTCTAGTGTTATCGGGGACACATACTGGGAGCCCCAACATTCGTTTGCATAGTCAATTGCTGCACTGTTGCACGTCGATTGCTCTTTACCAGTTGGCAGAGATATTCTCTGTGGTCAATGACCTTTGGGGCTCCACAGTTGTGAGGTCAGGAAGTAATCAGTGTGCCAGCAATCCATTCTTGGTACACCCTTACTACAGCACCTCGCAAACAGCACACAAAGTCTGCTGTTTCCGAGATGCTTCCACCCTTGAGGCAGTAGCCGATGATCATTCCTTTTTGAACGTCCGTCAAATCACTACCTCTGCCCATTGTGCTCACGTAATGCACTACTGCTCATCTGTCCTGGCCAGCAGCTTATATCTTCGTGTGGTCAACCTTGTCACCTGCACTTTGTAACACGCCTGGGCAGGTACACTGCGATTCTGGGGGTGGTCATATTATTCTGATGCGACTGTGTATATGTGTGCACACATACTCTTATATTTGCCACAAATTTCAGGGGATTCATTAATTTCTGTGATATTTCAAGATTGGATGTGAAAAAACAGCAATTTCAATTTCAGGATTTCTTAATTGAATGTTATATATCTTTTTTTATATTAAATGAAATTTTCCCAAAAGAAACCAATTTGGCATTAGAGACAAATATTTTTAAAAACTGTTCCCAAAAAGAATTTAAGGTAGGACAATTCTTTCATTTACCAACCAGAATAAAGAATTCTTATATAATTTGAAACAAACCAGCTCCTAAATATGGAGGAATGTAGTCTCCTATAAAAGAATAATTGTTGGGTTTAAAATGACTAAAAAAAGAATTGGATGATAATGCCCTCTTATAATTTGAAGTGACAAATCTAATGAAATGGTGATATTTTCAACAAAAGAGTACAATAAAAAAAATGCAAGATATAATATGGATATTTTTGTTGAAGAAATAGCTGAAAAAAAGTAATGGGGTGGAAACAGATGTTTAACTTAAAAATTCCCATTCTGCAGTCATTTGGCTATGTTAAAACTCACATGCCAGCCTTTCCAGTACACCAGTTTTTACTAGAAAAGAGAAACTCTTGTACAATATCATTTAAATAAGAAAAATTTCCTGTGGCCTATTAACTTTAAGAGTATCATCAGAATTATTTCACGCACAGAAACCATCAGTAGTAAAAATTTAAAAAATCAAGAATGTAGTTCAGGTATTATAAATACACATTTTCTTCCCTTCGATCAAAATAATATTTTAGATTATCAAATAATATTTTAATATTTTAGATTTTTTTTTTCTTATTTGAAGAAAAAAGTTCTGGTTAAAATATGAAATTTTAACAAGATTTTTATTAGATCTTTACTGTCAGTTTTATCCTTATTACTAAGTTGCAAAGCTTCATGGAATAATCTACAAAACCATGAAGAAGGACTTTAAATTGGTACAGTTTCTTCTACACATCTTGCAGAGTTTTAAGTTTCTTTTGCATACTAATTACCTGTAAACTTGAGCTTTTCTTTGGTACAGAGAGGTTTGGCCCTTGAACATAAAACACAGAACTGTCACCAGGAGATTTTGAGCCAGAGTTATTTTCACTGCTGAGTGAACTAAGGAAACTGCTGAGGCTATCATTCAGTGATGAAGCTATATCTTCTCCAACACTTGTAACACTTGAAAGAACAACATTTGAGCTACCATCATCCAGTGTTTGAGCAACACTTCCATCCACCCTTCGTTGCATCTTACTGTTTCTTTTTAGACTGCCAGATGGGTAGGTTGGAGTACAACTGCCACTTAAGGAGGTCCCCTTAAAAAATCCCTTAGTTAATTAGTAAAGCAGAAAAAAAGACAAATATAATAATAACTTTTTATTTGTTTGATTAAGTATTGCACAAATACATTTTTCATACAACACTAAACACTAAGGAACAAGTACAAATCCTGTGACAATCTATATACACAAAAAAAGGGGGCAACTATGTTTTGTTGCTTATATGTATTAATATCTAAACATCAAATTAATCTTTAAACAATGATGGCCAACACACATTGCATGGTGAAGAGCTTCTCGCATATTCAAAATACTCACACATAATTTTTATTACAAGACAGATTAACTTTCACCCCACATCAACACAAATATGTTAAACGGTGGGTTGACTTTAGATTATTTACCAAATTGTACAAGGAAAAATGAATTACCAGAACTTACTCAAGTGAAAGATAATTCAGAGATCAAAGCTTTCCAATTTTGAATTTGGTAAAAATAGTCAGAAATCTGAGAAGATTAAAACATAGTCAAGGAAATAAAACTTAAAATAAGGTGTTAAAAAGCATCAGGCTTGAAAAACAATACAATATTAAAAATATACCAGATTTCTAAAAAAGAAACCCAAATGGATACAAAAATTGCTTTGAGGTTTCAAAGAGGACATGTGGAGTAGCAGTATATATAAATAAGAAAATAGAAACCTCTTTTAGATTCATAAAAGTGAGTGGTGGTGGTCTTTCCATAATTTTTCTCACAGGCAAAAAAACTGCAACACAATGCTTCTAACAGAGCATTTTTTTTTTTACATTCCAATGCCCTAACTTGCTATTCCCTTTATTTATATTAATACAAAACCCATGCAAAATTATACTTAACTCAGATTTTGAAATATAAAGCATAAACGTGCCAAAACACATGAAGTTGAACTTTTTTTTTTTCATATCATCATCATCATCATTGTCAACCATTATCAATCCACTGCTGGACGAAGGTCTCCCCAAGTTTCCTCCACAACGGTCTGTCTTGTGCCAGTCTCCTCCATGTCACTCCCGCATATTTACGAATTTCATCCACCCATCTCCCATGTGGTCTTTTTCTGGGTCTTTTCCTGTCCCTTGGAATCCAATCTAAAATTTCGGCTGTCCATCTATGGTCTGTCCTTCTGGCAGTATGTCCAGCCCATTGCCATTTCAGGGATTTAACTCTGATCATGATGTCTTCCACTCTCGTCATTTTTCGGATCCACGAGTTCCTCTTCTTATCTCTCCTGGTTATACCAAGCATGCACCTCTCCATGCTTCTTTGAGTTGTCTGCAGCCTTTGTATGTCTCTTTTAGTTAAGGTCCACGTCTCTGCACCATACGTAAGCACTGGAAGGATGCATTGATCAAACACTTTTCTTTTAAGACATAATGGCATATTGCTCTTGAAAATTATGCTGTTTCTTCCAAAAGCTCTCCAGGCAAGTTTTGTACGCCGATTAATTTCTTCATCAATGTGACCCTCACTTGATATCTGCTGTCCAAGATAAACATACGTATCTGTTATCTCCAGTTTTTCTCCATCAATCGATAAATCTTCATTTCTTGTAAAAGCATTGAACATCACTTTTGTCTTCTGAAAGTTCACTTTTAATCCCACTTCTTTACTCTTGTCAGCAAGTTCCTCGATCATACTCTGCAGCTCTGATGGGGTAGTTGCAAAAATGACTACGTCATCAGCAAAACGAAGGTGGGTTAGATAATCTCCATTAATCTTTATCCCTTTGTTTTCCCAGTTCAGTGATTGAAAGACATTTTCCAATGTGGCATTAAAGAGCTTCGGAGATATGGTGTCACCTTGTCTCACTCCCTTTCCAATTTTTATGTGTGTTGTATTTTCAAACAGCCGAATCTTTGCACTTGCATTTTCATAGATGTTATTAATAATATTAATGTATGCATCTTCAATACCGCAGGATTTCAGAGCCGTGGTAACTGCTGATGGTTTCACCGAATCAAAGGCTTTTTCATAATCGATAAAAGCCATGCACAATGGAAGTTCATATTCCCTCGCTCTTTCAATTAGTTCTCTCAGTACATGGATATGATCTATTGTGCTGTAGCCACTCCTGAATCCAGCTTGTTCTCTCGGTTGAGCCATGTCCAGTGTTACCTTCAAGCGGTGTGAAAGAACTTTAGTGAAGATTTTATAAACCACTGATAGGAGGCTGATAGGTCTGTAGTTCCTGAGATCCTCAATGTCACCTTTTTTATGTAGCAGGATCATTGTAGCATTGTTCCAATCCTCAGGAATCTTCCCTTCATTAAGGCATCGAGTGAAAATTTGGGCGAGTACTGTTTCAATTTCTCCACTTGCTTCTTGTATGATGTCTATAGTAATTCCATCTTCTCCTGGAGCTTTCCCTCGCTTCATGTTCTTGATTGCATGAGCAACTTCTGCTGGGAGGACTGGAAGAACTCTGGTACCTTTCATGATGTCTGAAGTACATGTATCATCCCTTTCATATAATTTGGAGTAGAAATCTTTCACTCTTGTCAAAATTTCACCTCTATTTCTTGTTATAGAACCATCTTCTTTTCTCAGAGCCATAATCTGTTTTCTTCCCTTACTGAGATGTCCCTTTGCTATCTTTAGGCTTTGGTTGTTTTCAATTGCTTTCCTCACTAGCTCACAGTTGAATTTCCTTACGTCTTCAGTGATACTTTTTCGTGCTGTCTTGCATAACTCTATATATTCCACTTTGGAAGTCACATCTTCTTTAGTTGTCCTCATCTCTCTTCTTTTTTGCATCAACATTTTGGTTTTTCCTGATAATTTGTTTACATGCAACTTGTTCTTAGACCCAGCTAATTTTGTTGCTAGCGCATTAGGTACACCTGACCTAATCATAGTGTGCAGTATAAATCAGGCTGACAAGCTTGCCAAGCATAAGTCAGTGTTCAATTGAGGGTCAGAAAGGGAAAAACTAGTGACCATAGCCATTCTGAATGTGGCATGATAATTAGCAAGAGGCTTTCTAGTTAGAGCATCTCCTAAATGTCCATCCTCCTGAGCTTTTTACACACATTACCATAGCAAGAGCTTATCATGAATTGTGCAACACAAAAATTTTCCAGCAATCATGTGGTCAAAAATAGCTGGTAGATCAGAGGGGTAAAAAGTATACTGACTGGCAGGAGCACATTGGGACGACAGACAAAACCAGGCCAGGAATTCTAGTCTTGCAGTCCACTACAAAAACACACCTTCCCTCTACAGAGGAAACTACACTGGATGAAAGAGCTGTTGAAATATGCATTGTAAAACAAATTCAGTTGTGAACAAATTTAACAATTTAATGATGAAAGAACTTTAAAAATCTGCTCATGATTGAATGTAGCATCAAACCATGTCCACAACAGAATGTTGTACCAGATAATTTTCCTTTGAAAAACTTGGTTTTGACAAAATCTCGTCTTTTAAAAAACCCATTTCCAACTAAATTACCATAAAGATTATTCTGAAAGTTAAAATGTGCACTTGACACACAGCCATTTTCCTAAGGAGTTTATTTTTATATTTATTTGTTCACTGATCACCTACTGGGCAATGGCACTGGTACCTCCTTGAGTAGATGCCTTTTTAAAGTCTACCCATTACTTTGACACATGGACCAGTAATGGTAAACTGTTGTTTCGTTTAAGATAAATAAATATAGGTGGGACACAGATTTCAAAGTATCTCTGCCAGAGGATCACTTTGTGCTTTGTGTCAGTCTGTGGATAATGGTGTGGGGATGATGGGTGTTAGTGTCTTCAAGAATGCAACAGAAAGTAGGACCTACCAATGACCCTGGGCTCCAAGTTCAATGACCTACAATCTAACAGCGTTAGCTTAATCAATTTATAACAGGGTGCCGAGCTTAATTAATTTAAGTGAATAACCACAGGCACTTTTTTTGATAAAAGTATAAATAATTTTGCTGTGTCATTTTAGAGCAAACACCAAACATATAGATAAAAGGAAACAGTTTTTTTTTTTTCAAGGAAATAACTTTTTAGACAGGTATAAAGCTCAAATGAAGTTAATGATTATTATTCATAATTACCAAAATAATTATTTGTTTGTCCAAAAACATCCAGAAAATACACACACACAGAAGAAAGTAGGCCATTTCTCGAGTGGTCCACTGGGAAATGTCCTGGTGGGCCAATCCACCCCTGCTGACTGGTAAGATCACCCATTGCTGTAAGTTTTTTTTGCATGTTTCATCATTCACAGTAAACCCTTGCTACTGTTGTATGTATTAAAAACCCAAGAGAATGGCTATTTGAACTGGCACGACTGGTGTCAACTATCATGTTATGTTCAATGTCACTCAGATCACTCATTTTGCCTATTCCAATCCTCAATCAAATGCTAACCGATACTCAACAAGCTAGTCTGCCAGATTTATACTGCACACAGCACTCACTTGCTGTCTCACATGTTGGAGTCAGCCATTAATGGGATGAAAGCAGGCATACCTAATGAACTGGCATCTCAGTGTAAATGCAAGTTCTCAAGACATGTGAGACAGATTTGTGTGTTTTAGTAGTTTAAAATTCCGATTTTCAAATTTTAAGTTAACGAAATTTACAACCTGATCAAGATTACTGGCAACTGGTTTTTCATGTTTTTGGTTACTGGTTCACATGCACACACAACTATTGGCCCAGCAAATTCTTGATTAAGTTATTGTACTACTGCCTTGAACAACTAGCTATCAAAAACAATAACTAGTGTGAAGTTTAAAGTCCGACTTCAGTAAAGTTTGCAAACTTCTTCCATATTAGATGTTTTTCTCTAGTTAAACCCCATTTGCTGTTGAAAAATTCTACATACAGTGAAACTTGGTTTTAACATCAAAAGGTGCCAGAATTTAGGTCGTGATAAATTAGTATTTTTTACTAACTAATGAAGGGATTATGTCATATTTCAAAGAGAAATACAGTACATATAAAATCATTTTGTACAGCACTAAAATTCACTTTTAAAGTAAACAATCTTATTTTTTGATGGTAAATTTAAAAATACTTCTGGAAAATAAATTTATTAAAATAACTTATTTTGAAGAATACTTGCATATGGGGGTCATAACAAGAGTTCTGCACACTGTCCATTTTTGAGAAAAGTGTGAAGTAACTGAGAAAACGTACCTTATTGCTGTTCAATGTACTCCCCTCTGCTTCTAATGGCAGCTTGCCAGAGGTGAGGGTAGGTCCTGGATGCCCCATAATATGCCATCTTTGTTCAGCTGTCGTATTACTCAGGTCACATCCAATGACAGTTCATCTAGCGATTTGTAGCGGATGCCATGGAGCCGATTTTTAACTTTGGGAAAAGATCAAAGTTGGGTGGACTGAGATCAGGGCTGTATGGTGGGTGGGATAAAGTTTCCCAGCCATATTTCAACCAAAGTCCCCGTACTGAAATTGCACCATGGCACGATGAGTTGTCATGCAGCAAGATCACTCCTGCTTCCAACAAGTTAGGGAGATTTTTACAAATTTTCAGTCTCAACTTTGTCCTCAGAAAGTAATTGTGCTTTGATCAAGAGTTCCTTCCCCACAAACTTCTTGCAAGGCAGTGTGGATCTGTGTCAGAGTTTTTCCCCAGCAGAGTTTTCTATTTTCACATACGAGCGCTGGTCTAACGCTGTGACTCTACCTGAGGAGCTGCACGCTTCCATTTCCAATCCCTCCCATGTCCACACAGCAACTGATAGCGCATCATTCTGACGCCTGCGTTGCTGACAGTCTGACCTTGACATAATGCAATCATTTTCTCGATTGCATCATCGGCTTCAGTTTTAGATTAATGTGTGCAGAACTTTCATTATGACACTCGTATAATTAAAATACAAAACTTAAAGATTTAAATGAAGAAATCTCTTTCCTCCTGATTTTGTTTCATGCAATACTTCTTCCCTAAACTGGCTTTCAGGCTTTGAGTTTCCCAATTTCAGAAATAATTTGTATTTTCTGTTCAGGTTTCATAACATTGATTTAAAATCCCAATGGCATCACAAATATCATTTAAAGTAGGAATTTTCACTCCAGTTTACTGATCGTAATCTTCCTCCTCTTCTGGTTCACGTGTTTCTTTCCTTTTTACTTTTGTGGAAATTTTCTCCTGTGTTTTTCGGGGGCAGATACATTAGCATCTAATCTGGTTTATACATCTAAATCTCCAAATACATAATTTTTTTCCACCCAAACAAAATGATGAAGCACAAATTAACAATAAAGGACACTGTGCCTTCACTTCACTTAAGCACAATGTTATTTCCAGGCAGATTTTGAAGTTAACTAGCTGTGAAACTCTGTTGACATTTTAATCCAAATTAACCATTTTTTTTTCTCTTTTCATGACCGAATTTCATAATGCCGTAAGTAATTTACACATAGAAATATTGTGAACAGATGCTGCATGGATAGTTTCCAGTTGAAAAGGAAATCCTGTTGACTCATTGCTATAAAAGTCGCAAGTTTCTTACTGTTTCACAATAAATCTCACATTTCAAGTTTCTACCTCAGATCTTTAGGGAAATATTACACAGAAAGGCTGTTTCTGCTCACATTCTGAATAATATATCCATTTTGAAGTTTCTAACTTAGCAACTATTGCTCAAAAATAAGTAACCTTCTCTACCATAGTAACTTGTACAAAATTCTAGCAGATAATGCTTACCTTGGCATTCCTTTCTAGCGATGGGAACATTTCACGCACGTGTTTTCCGGTCTTTGTTGATGTTATTGTCCTAAAGTCAGTTGTATGCGATGACTGGCTTTACTTCTCACACTTTTCGCTGGGTATACTCATTGGATCTTTGCCTTAGGATTCCAAACACATCAATTTTTACCGTTCTTAATACTCGAAATTTTCGCCCATCCTCTGGGCATCCTCGGGAGCGTGGCGACTTTACCACCGATGTTCGTGGTTACCTCCGCGCTAATGGAGTCCGCGCGCTAATGGAGTCCGATACTCCTTGTTGCCATTCGTCGGATATACTTTCCTGGATATATTTCGTTATCAAGCCCGGCTGGCGCCATCTATGTTTCATTAAAACAACTTTTTTTTTTATTAATTTTTTCTCCTATCCTGGTTTTCTTGTCTTTTTTGCCGGTTTTTCTTTTGTTGTCGTTTTTCTTGTCTTATTAGTTCTTTCCACAGGCCCGATAATGTACTAGGGTCATTCTGGTTACATACCCTTGCTTTATTTCTAGATTAATATTGCTTCTTCCCTCCTCATTTGCCTTTCCGATTTTTTATTCTTTTTTAGCATTTTAATTTCATCGAATTTCGGGAATGTCCGGTTTTCCATGCAGAATTGCACTAAAGCAGTTTTGGCTTCTTTTTTTTTTTGCCAATTAGATATGTGTTGTTTAAGTGTTTTTTTTTTTAATCTGTTTTTCGTACTTCCAATGTACGATATTGGGGGTATGTGTGCAATTGGAATTTCGTAGGTTCCCGATTCTTCTAGCATTTTTTCCTCTGTTTTTTTTGTTGACAGTCATACTTTTCACGGTGTGCACTGAGCTTCCTAGTTGTAAGCCATATTTAGCACAGTGCCACAGTGTAGAAGACATTATTATAATGTCTAAACTTAACAAAGCCGAGCTACAAGATCTAGCACAGCAGTTCAGCAAAATCTGTAACACCATAGAGCTAACTATTGAGTTTGAAGAGGATAATTGCCTATCCTTCCCGGACATCCAACTAAAGAAAAACAAAAATAGTTTTGAATACTCGGTGTTCAAAAAAGCAACTTACATACCTGTACTGATACCATACTCGTCGCACCATCCAGTGATACATAAAAAAACAGCATAGTAAACTTGATACGGCGAGCGTACACACACACACATCAAACAACAGGCTAAAAAATCAAGAGCTAGAGTTTATCTCGAAAATAGCACAAGAATATGGGTACCCGAGCAAGCTAATTAATAAATGGATACACGAGAGTAAAAAGCATATGACTGAGTAAAGAAGGCCAAGAAGTGCACAACCAAAGGAAGATTAGAAAGAAAAAATTGCAATACATTGGAGCTTTCCCATACTTGGAAGGAGTGAGTAATGAAATCAATAGGCACTGTGCTAAATATGGCTTACAACTAGGAAGCTCAGTGCACACCATGAAAAGTATGACTGTCAACAAAAAAACAGAGGAAAAAATGCTAGAAGAATCAGGAACCTACGAAATTCCAATTGCACGCATACCCCCAATATCGTACATTGGAAGTACGAAAAACAGATTTAAAAAAAGACTTAAACAACACATATCTAATTGGCAAAGAAAAGAAGCCAAAACTGCTTTAGTGCAATTCTGCATGGAAAACCGGACATTCCCGAAATTCGATGAAATTAAAATGCTAAAAAAGAATAAAAAATCGGAAAGGCAAATGAGGAGGGAAGAAGCAATTTTAATCTATAAAAATAAAGCAAGGGTATGTAACCAGAACGACCCTAGTACATTATCGGGCCTGTGGAAAGAACTAATAAGACAAGAAAAACAACAACAAAAGAAAAACCGGCAAAAAAGACAAGAAAACCAGGAAAGGAGAAGAAATTAATAAAAAAAAAAAAGTTGTTTTAATGAAACATAGATGGCGCCAGCCGGGCTTGATAACGAAATATATCCAGGAAAGTATATCCGACGAATGGCAACAAGGAGTATCGGACTCCATTAGCGCGAAGTTAACCACGAACATCGGTGGTAAAGTCGCCACGCTCCTGAGGATGCCCAGAGGATGGGCGAAAATTTTGAGTATTAAGAACGGTAAAAATTGATGTGTTTGGAATCCTAAGGCAAAGATCCAATGAGTATACCCAGCGAAAAGTGTGAGAAGTAAAGTCAGTCATCGCATACAACGGACTTTAGGACAATAACATCAACAAAGACCGGAAAACACGTGCGTGAAATGTTCCCATCGCTAGAAAGGAATGCCAAGGTAAGCATTATCTGCTAGAATTTTGTACAAGTTACTTTGAAATATCGCACGTAAAAGAGAATAGTAGAATGATTAGAGCTATATAATAGTCAGAATTAGAACTACTAATTGGAATTGTCTTCTCTACCATTTCACTTCCACTAAGAATTTCATGCTAGAGACTATGCACAGAGCCATAAACCAACTTTTAAATGTATATGTATTGCTCTTCAAATGTATTTTATCCTTATTTTTCTACATTAAAAATTATGTTAATAATTTTCTTTGTAAATATTTCACTGGTTTACATATTCTTGCATCGTATAGACCAAGGATCTGCATGTCAATCATAAAATGCACCTTAAATTGCATCTTACTAACAACTTTCAATTACAATGAAATTACGATGTGTAAAAAGCTTCTGAAAGTAATTGCTATTATTTTTGTCTTGTTTAATTCTGATCACTATTTACAGCAACAATAAAACTTATTACATAATATCCAAAAATATAGGAAAAAAGTTGTTTTTTTAATTGATTAAAGTTCTGTACTAAACACCATAAAAGTACACATAAATGGTTGGCAGAGTAAATTTCAGTAATTACTGAAACAGTCAAAGATAATTACAGGGCCACTACTAAATACCTTACAAAATGAGAATTTTTCTTGCCCTAAGTCTGAGCATTAAATAGATAAATACGAAATATAAAATGCACACACATTTCATAAACAGGAGAGAGAATGGAAATAAGTATACACTGCTTAATCAGCAATTTAATAAAACAAACTCTTAAGCCTTTCCACATGTTTTTATTATAAGTTTAATGGAAAAATGCAACAAGACTATTCATGCTATTTAAAACCACTTCTTTATTAGCCCACTAAGGAAATGCTATTAATGTGGAGTAAAAAACATGCCACATAACATCTGAAAAAAAAATACCATATAAACATGCAACATAAGGTCTGAAAATACCTGATAATCAATATAATCATTCCACGATTTCCACCAATCAGCAGCTATCAAGTACCAGAATTGTCCTACTTGCATACCCCTGCTTTCTTCTCTTTCCATCCAACATCTAACAAATAAAACCACTCCAATATAATTAAAAAAATCAAATACTCTCCACATATTTCAACACTAGAATGAACAAAACCAATTCTCATAATTTTCCACTGAATTATTACAGATATTCTCACATTTAAAATTCTAACAGTTCAAATGATAGCCCAATTTACATTGAAAACAGAAAAATAATACCAATTCATAAAAAAAAAAAGTGTTCACAAAGTCCTCTGTAGCAAAAGCAATGTTCCCCATAGCAACAATAACCACTGTCTGCAATGAATTTATAACAGTACTGTTGCAACAAAGGGTTGGTACAAGCAACATTAATTTCTACCAGAAATTTACAGCAATAAAACATTTTATGCACTGACTTTACAATGTACAGCAATAAAACATTTTATGCACTGACTTTACAATGTACAGCAATAAAACATTTTATGCACTGACTTTACAATGTACAGCAATAAAACATTTTATGCACTGACTTTACAATGTACAGCAATAAAACATTTTATGCACTGACTTTACAATGTACAGCAACAATACCAATTATTTCTACATGGTACAACATCGTATTATCCTTATTTTGGAACCTTGACATGAGCATATCTAGCCATAGTAATGGAAGAAGTGTGAAGCAGAACAAAAAGAACAACAATGATACAAGCTGCTATTTTGAGTGTGAAGTAAAGGTTATTAGAAATGACTAGCATGGACACTGGTACCCATAAAGTGAAGCAGGGATAAAGACAAAGGCAATTTGGTGGCTGAATTGTCAAAGACAAGATTCTGGCCAATTGTCTGAGATGGGACCATGTAAAAGTTCCAGATGAAGCATTTGTGGTGTGCTATTCCTACAGTCCTGGTTCTATCTCTTTTCTGGAGTCAGTGGCCCTAATTAGGGGCAGGAGACACTTTACATTAAAAAATGTTCTCAAAATGCTTATGGAGATAAACAATGAAACAAAGAAAAACAAGTTAGTAAAATCATGCAATGCATTGATTATGATACACTTTCCAACATACCAGAAATCATTACTCAAGTTATAAGGATAATTAATGGCTGTAGAATAAATCTCGCTTTTATGACCCGACCTTTGACCCCATTTCAATGATATTCAACAGAACCGGTAAAGTATACTTCCGGAACAACATGAAAAGTTTTGTCTCAATTAAGCATTTTTACGCAAGTTATAACACATAAGGGCAATGGAATGGATTCCGCTTTTATGTCCTTACCTTTGACCCCATTTCCAATTGGGTTCATCCCCAGATGGTCTCCTACCACATACTGAAATTTCATTTAAATATTTTTACGCAAGTTATGACGCACAAGAGCAATGGAATGCATCCCGCACCTATGTCCTGACCTTTGACCCCACTTCACCCATTTTCAATAGGGTTCGTCCCCATGTTGTCCCCTACCATATGCTAAAATTTAATCGAAATCAAACCATTTTTACGCGAGTTATCGTGTGGACGGACAGACAGACAAACCTGGAGCATATAGGCAGGCTTCTTCAACCTACGGTTGGAAAGCGTAAAAAAAAACCCTCTGCATGCACTGGGATCTCACACATGACCGGGCAGTCACACTTTCTTCATATGTTAATAAAAGTCTTCCAAGTGTCAGGTCATTTTACTGTACTTACAAGTTGTGTGCAGAGTCTGGCTGTCAAATCTGCTGGGAACAACTATTCCCATTTCCCATAGAGAAAATGTTCAGTGGTGTAGTTAAGCATTACCTGTGCTACTGAAAAAATGACCCCCCCCCTCCCAGTAATAGTTTCTTCCACACAATAGAATTCATATCTCCAAAGTCTATCACTGCATACCCTAAAAGCCACATTGGTACACAATACCAAAAGTTTTAGGACTTTTTTTTTTTTTAAGTCAAAAATATTTTTGATGGATTTCTGTATTTAAACCTATGGAAATATGCTTTACATAGTTTATATAATGTATGAATAATTTACTGCATGCTAGACCTTAGCACCACACATTGATGCACAGTAACCAAACTTTTGGATGGAATATTTTTCAGTTTAGCACATTTCAGAGCTACTTCTGTTCTTGAAAATAAGTTTATCACAGAGATCATGCAGTTTAACTTATCACACTAAAACGTCTAAATGAACTATATGTAGTGGGATTTTCACAAATCATAATAAAGTATTTGCTGTTATGAATAACTTAATTATATTTTTGTTTAATATACTCACCAGTTTGTTTCAAAGGGAACCACATTAACACAATTCATGAAATAAATGGAGAAAATATTTTACATACAGCATTATATGAAAACAGCTTTAATATCTAGTAAGAATGAGTACAAACTACTGAATGCATATTTTTTTATTCATTATGTCAGACAAATTAAAAGATATTGACACATACATATCACTAAGCTGTTCTCTGAGATTCAGAGGTTAGCTCCACAAAGAAACACAAACTACCAGATAATTTTTACTTACTGTTGCATATCAAACTTCTCCATTTACAGTGATCTCGACACACAACTCAGGCTTCACTCACATCCATCACACGCTGCATACAAGACCTTCTATACTCAATCTTTTTCTCATGCAGACACTCCTGAATCTAATCCTCCGTGACTTCTTCGGCCTTCCTCTGCTTTTCCTTCCTGCCGGGCTAAAAAGATTTTCTTAGTATCTCATCACTCATTCTTTCAACATGGCCAAACGACCAAAGCATATTATAGTCTCCACCTTGCTTATAACATTTTGCTTCAGAACATGTTCCAGAATCCTTAGGTTGAATGACCAACTGGAACAGTCAGCTGTGAGCTAATCCCCCACACTGATGTACTTACCTGATTAAAAAGACACAAAGAAATGAAAAAAAGTACTCTTGTATGGGATACAGTGGACCTACCACACTTGAGGACGGTCCACCATGGAATAGACCTGGAAATTCTAAAAGGCGCATGAGAAAGAGATCATGGTTGAGTGAGTGCAAGATTGGTGTCTGGAATACTAGAGGTATAAATGGCAAGATGAATGAGGTGATTGAAGAAATTAATAAGTATAAATTGGATGTCCTGTGTGTATGTGAAACCAAAAAGAAGGAAATTGGAGTAGAAGAAGTCAATGGCACGGTGAGTGTGTGGTCTGGAGTACTGGATAATGTTAGGGGACAAGCTGGTGTAGGTGTAATTTTAAGTGAAAAGATGACGAACAACTTGATCCATTACAGCTGCATTAGTGAGAGAATTCTTTGGATACGTCTGAAAGTTAAACTTCAGAGAATAGTAATTGTTGTAGTGTATGCTCCTTGTGGCTCAGAACCTTCTGATAGGAAGGACGATTTCTGGAATAAGCTAAAAGCTGTTTTGAGCCAGTTTGGTGCTAAAGAGAAAGTTATAATAGTAGGGGATTTCAATGCTTAAGCAGGTGTGAAGAATGCAATTTCTGACAATATTCTGGGTAACTATAATGATCCTTGTGTAAATGATAACGGTGAAAGGTTAATTGAACTTTGCATTGAGAATGGTTTGTGTGTATCTAATACATTTTTCAACCACAAGTATATCCATACATATACTTGAGAAAATGGTACTCTTGGTCAAAAGAGTGTTATAGATTTTATTGTTTATGATCAGTGTCTTAAACACTTAGTTGTTGACACTCGTGTGATGAGAGGTGCAGATGTTGGCTCTGATCATTACTTGGTAGTGTTGCGAGTGCAACTGAATGTTGGTTGGAGGAAAAGGAATAGGAAGAGGCCTAGGGTGGAAAGAATAAAGATTGAAAGGCTTCCTGAGGATAATCAGCATTATGCTAACTTACTCAGAGAATGACTGAAGGAGCTGAAGTCATGTGAGAGGGATGTAGAAAAAAAGTGGGAATGTTTTAAGAACTGTGTTGTTACTACTGCTGAGGAGGTCTATGGTGCCACAATAGTGGGTAACAATAGAGGTGATGGTTAGTGGAATAGTGAGATTAAAGAGGCAGTAAAGAGAAAGAAGGATGCCTATTTGGGGATGTTGCAAAGTAGAGTTTCTGTGGATGAATACCGCTGTAAGAAGTGTGAAGCACCTAAGCTGGTTCGTCAGAGTAAGGCAAAAGATAGGAAAGAGAAGGTGGAAAAGCATGAATTGGCTTTTTGGAAAGATAGAAAGACTTTCTGGAAGTTCGTGAGACAAGAAAAATAGGGGAAACAAAGTGTTAAGTTGTGTGAAGAATAGGGTTGGGGAAATGATATGGGAGCCCAGTAAGTTAAGTGAAAGATAGGGTGAATACTTCTTTGAATTATTAGATCAAGAAAGCAAAGGTGATTCTGAGGCAGAAGCAGATGATGTCATAGTGAAGGAGGGAAGCACAGGAGGGATCATAAGAAGAGGTGTGGTAAAGCTCTAAAATTTCTTCAGAATGGTAAGGCTCCGGGAGTTGATGGCATAACTGCCAAGACGTTGAAATATGATGGTGACTCTGCAATTGACTGGTTAACTGAAATTTGCCAGTTGTGCTGGGAGATATGAATGGTCCCTCGAGATTGGAAGGATGCTATCATTGTTTTCTTGTATAAGGGAAAAGGTGATCAGACTGAATGCAAGAACTATCGTGGTATTAGCCTACTGAGTGTGCCAGGGAAAGTGTTTGGTAAGGTCCTTATTGAAAAAGTATGAAGTCTTACATCAGTGCACACTTCCCACGGCCCCACGAAAGAGACACCCCCGGTTGATAGTCTATGGGGTCGACGGGGATCTCTCAGGGAAAGAGTTCGAGGAGGCAGTTCATGGGCAGAACCCAGAACTCGAGAACGGGGTTTTCAGCCTGTTTCCCCATCAAGGGCAAGGAAGGTAGGGTCCACTGGGTGGCAGACATGGGGCCCAAGGCCTTCAAGCACTTGGTGAGGCGGAAGACACTGAACTTGGGTTGGTCAGTGCTCCGCCTAAAGGAATTTTTGCGGGAGGTCAGGTGCTTTCGGTGCAATGGCTTCGGCCATTTCCAAGGCAACTGCCCCGAGTCAGAAGCAAGGTGTGGCAATTGCGGTGAAGTTGGGCACCAGCACCACCAGTGTGCAGCCGCACCGAAGTGCAGCAACTGCACTGCTGCGAATGCCAAGTTCCGCCCGAAGCTGGAAGTCTCTCACTCCAGCAAGACGTGCCCCAGTCTTATTAGGGAACTTGAGCAAAGGAAAAGCCGGGCCAACTATGGTTGACAGATGGTAGTACCCTTGGAGGTACATAACTCTCGATATTGAGCTTTTTGGTCTATTGACCAAGGTGATTCTGATGACCCTGGCCCGGGGTCATCACCACAACACTGGCCCTGGCGCTGTGGACCATGTTAATTTTTGCGATGTGTGTTTAATGTGTTTTAGTGTTAGAATATTTGTGAGAGGGGTGCATGGGACCCTCATACTTATTGTGCAAGTATTTTGTATGATACCAAATAAAGGACATTAGTCCCAAAACTCACGTTGGCGGGCTATCTCCCGGCCACGAGATGAGATAATTTATTGAAAAGTTGCTTGCCCCAACTGCCCATGGCAAGTCACGCACACGGGTTATGACAGAAGGGTGTAAGGTACCAGTCCCGTGGGGGAGGCAGATCCTCACAGGTCTCTGGACCGAATCTGTCCGAGTGAAAGACTGTGGTTTCCGGAGACTGACGGGCTAGCTATCGCAGCGCCGTCGGGAACCTTAAAAGTTCCGAACTTATGAGAGAGGTTAACATTTCCCTGTGAAGTTTTCACTTAGACGGTACAGGTAGAGTCATCAGCTAGTATCAGTGAAAGTATGGGATGTTCAGAGTGGTTTCATGCCTGGTAAAGGCTGCACTAACCAAATTTTTGCATTACACATGATGATTGAAAAATATCTGGCTGTTGGGAAGAAAGTTTTTGCTGCCTTCATAGATTTAGAGAAAGCTTACGACCGAGTAAATAGGACACTTCCGTGGAAGGTATTGAATGAATATGGTGTTACTGGGAGTCTACTTAATAGTGTAAAAGCCATGTATGCTGATAGTATAGCTTGTGTACGAGTGAATGGTGTTTTTATCAAAATGGTTTTCTATTGGTGCAGGAGTCAGGCAAGGTTGTATAATGTCACCCTGGCTGTTTAATATATTAATGGATGCATGCATGCATGATGCCAAAATTGATAATACTGGTTTATGTCTTGGTGATATGCATGTGTGCAGATTGCTGTATGCTGATGACACTGTCCTGTTGGCAGAGGGAAAAAGTGAGTTGCAGAGTCTGTTGTCCCGGATGTACGAAGTTTGCATGAAATTCAAACTGAGTATAAATAAGGGAAAACCCAAAGTTATGGTTTGAGTGGGGAACTGGTAGTACTGAATGTAGCATAAGTCTAAATGCCACAGTGATTGACCAGGTGAATGAATTTGTGTATTCAGGAAGCATGTTTGACAGAGAACAAATTAGATGCTGAAATTAGTAAGAGAGTGAATTCTTTATTGAAAGTCATAGCTGCCTTGGGAGGTTTTCACAGGAATGATGGGTTCTCAAGTGAGTTCCGCATGGCTGTGTATGAAAGTGTAATTGTTCCTACTCTGATGTATGGCAGTGAAACCTGGGTACTACAGAAGAAACATAGGAGTCGTTTGTGTGCTGGAGAAATGCGTTACTTACGGGGGGGGGGGGTAAGACATGTTCTGATTGTGAGGAATGAAGATGTGTTGGAGTTGTGTAATGTGAAGCAAAATGTTGTTAGCAAGGTGGAGACTAATATGCTTTGGTGGCTTGGCCATGTTGAAAGAATGAGTGGTGAGATGCTTACTAAGAAAAAATTTTCAGTCCAAGTGGCAGGAAGGAAAAGCAGAGGAAGGCCAAGGAAGTCATGGGAGGATCAAATTCAGGAGTGTCTGCATGAGAAAAAGATCATGAGTATGAAGTATAGAAGATCTTGTGTGTGTCGTGTGATGAATGTCAGTGAAGCTTGAATTGTGTGCCAAGATTGCTGTAAGTGGAGGAGTTTGATATGGCAACAGTAAGTAAATAATCAGATAAAAATTATCTTGTAGTTTGTCTTTTCTTTGTGGAGCTAACCTCTGAATCTCAGAGAACAGCTTAGTGATATGTATGCAGTGTTTAAGCTACGGTCCCTATTTTCGCGAAATGCGATGAGTTAATCTAAAATGCGAGAAAAAAATGAGTGTCTGTCGCAAAATTGCACCCGCCGTTTAAATATTAACCCATCAGCAGATTTTACTCCGGCTATTCTGTTTTTGGGGGAAACTAGTTTTCGAAATTCTGGCAACGATTTGCACTCTGCTGTTATTTTCTTAATCCGTAAGATACAATAGGTTCTTACTGTGTCCCTACAGCACCTTTTGAATCACTCCCCACCCCTACATACTCTCTAGAGCACTCCATAAAGGGTGGGGTAGGCTGGCAGGGTAAGATAGGGGCAAGAGGGATTAGACCCGATCCCCCATTCAAGTCAACTGCGATGTCTACAGCTTCATTCCCACCCCCAAGGCCATAAACAACCTCTGCATTCGTGACCGGAGTGACCTTTCAAACTTCTATTCAGAAGGAACACATATTAGGAAAGATAAGTGCAAGCTAGGGGTTGCTCTCGCCACTCAAGGTGCCGTCCATCATACAACGTGCCACATTACAATGCGTAAATTCATTATGCAAAGATTGCAAAGACAGTGCCGATAAAACAACTGAAAAAGAATGTGAGTTTAAAATTAAAAAACAAAGTAAAACTGCTACTGAATCTAATATACCTTCCGAGCAACTTGTGCGAAAATGGTGCTCCCTTTACAAATGGGTGCAAGTTAACTGGAGGAATAAAATACCATATTTAAACTGCAAACTGTGCATTGCAGCAAGAAAAAGCTATGTCCTAGCAAGTGATAAATTAAGTGAAAATTCCCAATTTCCAATTATTTTCATATATTTGTTTTTGCGCATGGCTGCTAATTAATCAAAAAATTTTCTACGCAGAAGGAGTTCGATTGAAACATCAAACATTTAGGGCGATTAAAACATGAATCAATTTAGGTTGATCGAAACATCAAAACAATAACATGTGTCAACTTTCCATCGCGCACGACATACAATGCGTATGCGTAACTACAGAAGAAAAAAAAGTTTTTAATTTCAGTTGTTGCAGAAACCACAGCTTCCCAGCTGGAGAAAAAACCTCAGGAAATAGTTGCTTGTAAACAACTGCTAAGGGCGTGCTCCTTACCTTAAGATACTGGAAGCTGAAACACACAAAAGACCGAAATAAGAAAATAAAAATAAACAAAGAATCCCGGCGGCCTCGATCCCCAGAAAATGTAAACACACTCAACAGTCTGTCAGGCAAGTAAAGTTTCACCACATGGTTTGTCATCACATATTTAACAAGCTAGATGGGGATGGATTACGAGAAGAGGACGTACCAGAAATGGTTGTCGAGTATAATTAACAATCGCAAGGGGTAGGAGGTCATTTTTTTTTTCGTTCTCTTTTTCGGCAGTACTGAAAAAGTTTACGCTATTTTTTTTAATATTTATTTTTATCAATTGTAATTAATATTTAGTGTTAGCAATTACGAAATTCACTATTCAAAAAATATTTAACACTGCTATGTTAACGATTTAAAACAGACAGTTCTGTCTTCTGCAAAAATAGCATGAATTCCATGAAGCTGAAGGACCGATTGCGAAATAAGTTCTTTCCCGCGATCGGCAGAAATGACATGGAAGAGGTAGGAGCGAGGGGGGGGGGAGGTCCCACCAGAGCAAAACAACAAGGAAGCACTTTCAAAATCACACATCCGGTGAAGTAGCCGTTACCCTCCGTACTTTGCCCACCCAGTCTTCTATAAGAAGTGAGGAAGTGCGAATGCAGAGGAATGTTTTTACCACAAGCTTTTTTTTTTTTTTAACATTTGCAAGTACCTGTAAATTAATGTGTGAAATACACATATACTCACACTACAATAATTGTAGGACTAATATTATTTTCATAGCACATTTTTTTTTTTTTTTGCAGATTCGCGATATGAACCATGTGTACTTTGTCTTTGTTTGATAGTAAAAAATAAATATTTAGAAGGCTGAATTGGTAATATTTTATTATATTGTAATTAAAATAATAGTTGTTTAGAGGAATATACTTGTTACTATTAATAAAAATTTAAATTTAATTGGTTTTAGAAATACTTGGATTGAGTAGGGTTATTGATGCTCAGACTTTTTTTTTTTTTATTTATTTACACTATATACCTTTTTTTTATATATATATTAGTCTTTTTTTAATAAATTTTAACCTAAAATACAGGTAGATGGGGTACACAGTAAGTTCAATTGCGAAAGCAGCTTATAATGTCGTAACCCTGGTTTTCGGTGCATCTCTTGAAACAAATTAAATTTTTATTAATAGTAACAGTATTGGCATTTTACTTATTCAATTCATACTGGTCATTAATCAAATCATTCATGCAAAGACAATGGTAACTCACAAAAACAAATTTCAGATTTGGATTTTATGCTTATTTAATCATGATTTTAGAAAAAAAAAAAAATCCTTATCCTGTTAGGAGCTGTATATCAACTTACACTGCCCAATACAGTTTTCTTTTAAATATGTTAGTATCTTCCAAGCTAATTAGTTTTCCACTGCTGTCCAAGGCATTGTTGGAGCGAACAACTAATTTGATATTACAATTTTTTGAGTGACAAACGCCACTAACTTTTTTAGCATTTTGCTACAACCTTTTCCCCCATTTTAGCATTTTTGCTAGTGTTTTTTGAGCCAGCTTAAACCCTGTATGTATGTATGTATGTATATTGAAATTTCTATGGTAAATAACTGTTAGAAATTCCTCAAGTGTTTATCCAAATTACTTTATCATCACTAATAGAACAATAATTTTGTATGCCAAGTTATTAAAACCCAGTATATCATAAAAACACACCATATTATTTAACTCAATACTACCATGTCAGAGCAACAGATAAAGCAAATTAAAAACTACAAGTTATGTACCTTATATGCACAATCGACTTCATTCACATTATTTCGGAGATGTGACTAAAGCTGAAGGAGCATTCAAGCAACTTGTAGCTCAGCTATTATATCAAACTAATGTTATCTTAAATTACAATTATTTAACCCTACGTAAAACATGAATATTGGCACATAACATAAACTGGCAAGTCAATTAATTAAATTATAAAATATGAACCCCACGTACAATCAGATTCCATCAAAATATCAAACCAATTAAAATATTTATAGATTAAAAACTTTACAATAATTACATCATATTCAAACTGACAGCTGAAATGCTCCCTCGAAACACTAATTCATAACATCTTAAGCTTTTCACACTCTCACATGCATCATCAGATATTTAACTTAGCTGTGTTGGACATTTCCTGTGAAATTTTTCAAGGCTGCTGTGATATTACCAACTGAACAACTGGTGATTACAGCAGCTGCAAAATACAGCACACTGTATTCCCCCCACTAGTAAGAAAGCACAGATTAGGTACATCATACAACTGAACTTCATGATGCAACAAGTTATGAGGTTCTATCTTTCATCTGGTGGTAAAACAAGGTCACAGAAGTGGAAAAACCAATGCAATTAGTCAATGAACTCTCCTACATCTCCTGTTCTTACATAAACACTACTGTGAACCAGTGAATAAGCTGCTGAAATAATATTCAAACCATGTCATATGAGAGAAAAGATTTCTGATTAGGTGAAAAATAAAAGTTACTGAGTATGAAAAGTACAATCTGACAGCAATTGCTAAGAAATATGACATTTCTTAAACACAAGAACATCAGCAGTAAAATAAAATTGTGTCTTAAGTACCTGGAGAAAAACAAAAGTAAGCCAAAAGGAACCCGAAATAAAAAACGTTCTTTCAGAAAGATTCACCAGCAAGCAAGATTGTTGAGCTCTTTACACTTCAGTTCCAAGTGAAAAAGCAGAGCAGTTGAATTTAAGACAACACGTGGATGGCCTTTCAGACACAGTGCCACCAAAATTACAAGTGGAAAGTTCACAGAAAAAATAAAAATGCTGACATCAGTGCAGCAACTTTGAGATTAGTGACATACTGCCCAGTTCGGTTGAGAATAACAATTTAAGTATTTACAATTGTGACAAAACTGTGACTATCATGCCATACCAAAAGGAATGTACAAAAATTTGGCAGTAGGTGAAATACAACAAAAGGCATAGTCTGCACTGCAGCAATTCTGACAAGTCCATAAACTTCCTCTATACCTGACTGGAAAATCAAAATTCCACACTGGTATAGGAGGCAAAGTCAACATATGTGTTGGGATGGTGACAGTCATTCAGAGATTGGCCGATATATCTATTCAAATAAAGATATACTTGGCATCATACTTATTTATTCTACGTGATTTCAACATTGTGAACAAGAGGGGTGAAAAGGAAATCTCTTATTTGGGGATCACAGCATGGCACAAGTTTGATGTGAGGCTAGAAAATGTGACAGCTCGTTTTTAATCTTAGAACACACTGATTTTTATGACTTGTGGATCAAGGAATAAATTCCATGTTTCAATGGAACTGCACAAAAGAAATTAAATAGTTTGGTCTTTGGACTGTAATATAACAATAACACTCCTGAAATAGCAACTACCCAGGTACTATTGCAAAGCTCATGCAGTTCACATAACAAATAAAACATTTATAAACTCTGTGAAATAAATATTCTTCTCTTAATACATGGAAGCACGTCATAATAATGAACTCAGTAATCAGACATCATGAGTTAATTATTCCAAATTAAACATGGAATGTAATTTCTGCAGAAAGCACAGGAAATTGCTTTTCAAAATGCAGATTTTCAGATGGCATCATCCAAGATCTGTGTTTACCTCAAACTACGTCATCACCAGAAGCAAACGTGGAAGAAAATGTTTCAAACTGTAAAAAGTTTGTAATAACCTACAGGCTTTTGGAGGAAAATTAATACAAGTTATGCTTAAAAATTGAAGAGATTATAAAAGGAAAGAAAGATGGCTGGAAGGATATCGAAACTTCCAAAGATTGGAAGTAAAAGAATGCATATGATGCTTTTATATTTCTGAAATTTTAACCTACTATTCACTTAACATTGCATATTAACTTCAAATAACACATAACTAATTAATTATGCAGTGAAAAGAAGCAATCTAGAATATCCGATTTTTACACAGCAATAATTTCGTAATACATATAATATAGTTACTGCATTATGATGTATGCATTATGTACACATGTATATCTGATTGGGCATTTTGATTATTATAACATACATTTTTGATGGGGCATTTATTTTATGCATTTGGTGTTTATATTTTATTGCTTCCTGTGTAATTAACTGCACATTCTTTTTGTTAGACCCAGCATGAGCATTATTTCCTGCAGTATCCTCCTTATTGGAATAAATTCTGCACAGGAAATAGGTTATTCCATCAAACAAATTCTACTGCAGGTAAAATTTTATCTGTACATGTTTATTAGCACTGCAGCTGACAAAAAAGTTATTTATGCCCTTCAGTGTGAGGTGGTTTGTATGTACTACATTTGCATACACAAGAACCATCACTGTATGTTATGACTCCTTCACTGCTAAAGCTGCAAATGTGCACCTTGGAAGACATTGCCTAAATGATCCCGTTTTATTTGTATTACGGACAACTGGCTAGACTTTCAACTGACATGAACATCATAAACTCCATGAATTTTTCTACTGCTTTATAAATGGCCAACATTTTCAGCAACAGCACAGCTGCAGTTTTAAATAATTTCATGAAATAAAACCAAACTGAACAGGAATTACAAGCCTTGATAATTTTACAGTCATTTAGGAATTTATTCTCTACAGGGTGATTCAGCTAAGTGTGTACAAACACCACCAAGTGTTTGCACAGCTGCATCAGAGGTTATGCGACTTGCCAGAGCTATTGAACGAACAATAGTTCCCTCAGTCACTGCGCAGTGCAATGTGGTTCCAGCACGATGGGCCCCCGCCCATTTCAGCAATGATGTTAGTCATCACTTAAACATGACATTTGGACATCAGTGGATCGGACATGGTGGTCCCGTTCATTGGCCTGCAAGATAGCCGGACTTAACATGCCTTGATTACTTCTTCTGGGGTTACATCAAAGGACTGGTGTATGACACCCCCATTGAAAGTGATGAGGACCTTGTAGCACGCATCTCTGTAGCTGCTTTGAAAGTCCGAGACATGAAAGGGATTTTCCAAAATGTACGTGATTCCATGTACCGATGGTGTCAAGCGTGTGTTACAGTTCATGGTCACAACTTTGAACACCTTCTGTAACCTCAATGCATTTCGCAAATGTCTTGTTAGTAATAAAAAGCATTTTGTTCTCTTACGTGCTGCTCTTTCATTTCTCATACTCTCTGTACACTAGCACATGAAGATGGCGTTTCCGACACTGCATTGCTATGCGATTCCGATTTGTCTTTGTGCAACCTACCCCTCCCAGACATTTGTACACGCTTAGCTGAATCATCCTGTATATTAGCATTCAAGCCTTTTAATGGCAACCTTGATTTCTATGTTGCAAAAACTAGTCACACAGTTCCTACATTGAAAGGAAGAAATGTTTTTAAAGTACCCATAGCCCTTGAAGTATCACCAACATCATAAAATTTCTACAGCTCACTTTTGTTTCTTCAAATCATACACAGCAGAATTGCTCACAATCTCTTAACTGACACACCCATTTTTAGTTTTCTTAACAAGTCTGCTTAATGTTCAAGAGCTTTACATTTACACTTCATAATTCTGCCTGGGGAGAGGTTTTTCCCTAGCACTAAGCTATTTCTATGACATATTCAGCTCTATCACACAAATGAGAAATATGTATGTTCTCCATTAACATGAAAATGCAACCACATTACTGTACACAGTGTGACTAGGGAAACTACTATAATATGTACTACTACCTCAACCTAAAGTTAGCCAAATAGACATCTTGCATATGAATACTTACTGACTTCTGTTTAATGGAAACAACCATCATACTGGCAAGCTGACAAACAGGTAAACATCCAGAGAGAAAGGTTTCAATTCCTGCACAGTCACCTCAAAACTGATTCTCAAGTATGCAAATGCTTCATTGCTTTGCATCAAATTATGCAATTTCATTCAACAGAATTGCTCTAAATTGCTAAATCCTATAAAAAAGTGAATCTCTAAAATGCTACAAGTTACAGAATATGCCCTCTATACCATCTAAATACAAACATTTACTTAATGGCACTCTCCCTTGAGCAATGTCAACAGGAAAAGAACTTAATATACAAAATACAATTTTAGCAAGCATATTTGCAGCAAAATTTTTATATTAATTTTATATTGTACAAGAATGATGCATTTACAGATACCAGCAAAGATGTTTGAGAGACAAAAGAAATCTAGAGAAAACTGTCAACAGTTATATTTTCAGAACATAAAAGGCCAACTTTTAAGTAGTTTTGTGTACTTACAAAATCATCCTATTTTACTGCCCAGCACTAACTTAACTTATAAATTTAAAAAACATTTCTCTGTGAGAGTAAAGAAATAGTCAGATGATCCTTAGTACTTTTTAATTGCCATCTGATCCCAGTACTTTCAAGATGTTCAAAGATAGTGAGCAAGCCAAGGGAAAACTTCTCAAACAGTACTGCATTTAAGGTAAGGTTCTGTGGTACAAATATTAAACTGTAGAGAAAGCATGTTGACCAGAAACTAAGATGATAGCCCTCCTCCTCCCTCTCCCTCTGTGTGTGTGTGTGTGTGCCTAATACTTTGTTTACATGTTAATGTGAAAAAGGTGCTAAAAATGAAAAATACCTTATGATTTCCCCTTCCTCTTCCTTAGAGTATGGTCGCAATCCAAAAACAACATGGCAAACCTGAAAAAAAAATTCAAACAAGTTAGATGCTGATGATAAAAACACTACAGTAACACACTATGTGGACATCTGTGCTCAAGAGCACCAAAGATATAAATTATCTCTCTCTTGTGAGAAATCTACAGAGATAGTTTAATGCACAACAACAACAAAATGTGAGATTTGTTATTTTTCCTCTAAGAGCATTTCAATAATTTTAGCAAACAACTCTTAACACAAAACAGAACTAATAGATATACAGAATGACTAACTCTCGTGCATTTAACACACAGGAAGTTCAACTCGGGCTGTTTGTAAACATATGAACATAAGGCAAACAGACTGGAAAAAACATACTACAGTGGAACGGTTGACCAGAAACCATACTGTATCTTTTGCCACATTTTAAAACTTGCATTAATTCTTATCACAAAACCAATGTTCCAATGGTCTTCATACACATGACCACAGGAAACTGTTGCTTGAAGTAACACACAATGCACATACATTCATATTTATGCAATCAAATTATATGTGGATGTTCACAAAGTTTGCTGCAAAACAGCATTTATTTTGATATTGAAAAAACAGGATGGAGGTAAAAGATTCCACAAAACTTTTTGTAATGATTTGAAGGAGTTTTCTTATAAAACACTGTTTGTACTATTTATCTTTCTCTCTTGCCGACATCCCTAAATCTGGTCCTCTCACGATTTTCTTGCCTTCCTCAACTTTCTTTTCTGCCACTTGGGCTGAATAAATTCTCTCTTAAGTATATCACCACTCATTCTTTCAACATTTGTTTCACATTAGAATATTTGTCTCGACCTAACATCATTTTGTTTCACATTACACATCTACAACACATCTTCATTCCTCACATGATAACATATCTTGCCACAAACCCCGGTAAGTAACACATCTCTCCAGCAAACAAACAACTCTTGTGTCTCTTCTTCACTTACCAGATTTCACAGTCATACATCCGAGTAGGAACAATCAAACTTTCATACATAGCCATTCAGGGCTTTTTGAGAACTCATCAATTCCTGAGAAATCCTTCTAAAGCAGCTATGACTTTCATAGATGAATTCACTTGCCTACTAATTTCACCATTAACTCATTCACCTGGTCTAATTATCATTTAGACAATATCTGCACAACATACGGCCTGCCAAAGGATTTCAGGTGGTTCGTGGAAAATGTATTGTAGAAAATGTAAAACAAAGTAACAATTAACAAGTGCTTTGTCCGTGCCCCGCTTAACCCGTTATGTAACTTAGTGGGTGGGTTGCCACTGTGCACTGTCTCCTGTTTCTCATGTGACCTGCGGCAACCAACCACCGTCAGTCTGTCTCTAGCCTGAGAGAAGAGAGAGTCATATCTTATCGCTGTGTTTTCGGTCGTTACTGGCACTCTCTTGCAGACAGGGAGAAAGTGAGTGCAGCCACACACCAACACAGCTGACGCCCGTTATGCGATGAGCAGCAAACACATGAAGGCTAAAGAAAGGATTTTCTTTGTATGTGAGTAGTCACTGTGGAGATTTTTTGGTTCTAACATTAAAGTTTTGGGGGCGACTTTGTAAAATGGGTGATGAAAAAAAAAAATGCAAGATCGAATCAGAACACAGAGTGTTTAATCCGAGGTGGACAAATAGATACTTGTTTACTTACACGAGAAACAAAATATTGTGCCTTGTTTGTCAAGAAGTAATGGCCATTCTGAAGGAATACAACCTTTGTTGCCATTTTGAATCGAAACATCCTAATTTAAGCAAATTGGACACCAATGAAAAGCCAATTAGTATCCAAATTGTTGAAAAATCTCAGTGGGGAACAACGGTTTTTCAAGAAAGTAAACTCAGAAAATGAGGCAGCTACTAAGGTTGGTTTTCAGATTTCTAAAGAAATTGCTGCTGCTGGGATGTCTTTTACTGAAGGTGACTGCAGTTTCTGGATTATGTCTCGATGAAAAAAGTGTTTTTGAGAATATAAGTTTGCCCCGTATGACCGTGCAGCGAAGAGTAGCTGATATATATAATAATCTTAACGATCAGTTAAATCAGATGGCAAATGAATTCAGGTATTATTCTTTAGCAATGGACAAGACCACTGATTTGACAGACACTGCTCAACTTCTAATTTTCGTTCGAGGTGTTGATGGCAACTTTGAAATAACCAAGGAACTGGCTGGTTTGTACTCCATACTAAAAAAGAAGTCGCAAATCAAGTGAACAAGTGTGTAACTGAAAAGTTAGGCATAACGTTAGAAAACTTAGTGGCCATTTGCACTGATGGTGTTCCATCTATGTGCGGGAAAAACATTGGTGCAGTAACTCTTGTTGAAGAGTTTGCCGGCAAAAAAATAACTAAGTATCATTGCATTATACATCTGCAAGTGTCATGCAGCAATTTTTTTTAATTTCAACTATGTAATGTCCACGATACTTTCGACTGTAAACTACACTCGTTCAAGGGGACTAAAACATAGGTCATTTCAAGCATTTCTTGAAGAGGTTCGTGCCATCTGCAATGATGTACTCTATCAAACAGAAGTTAGTTGGTTGAGCCATGGAAGAATATTGCAACTTTATATTGCTCTCAACGAAGAAATCGTTCAATACTTAGAGAATGACCAAAAAAAAAAAAAATTCCAGAGATGCACAATGAAGTTTGGAATAATGACCTGTATTTTTCATGTGACATCACAAATCATCTAAATGAATTGAATTTACAGCTTCAAGGGAAAAGTCAACTTATTTTTCAAATTACTGCTGCAGTAAATGCTTTCAAAATGAATCTGAGGCTATTCAAAAGCCAACTATCAAAAGAAATGTGCCACTTTACTACATGTATGAAACATATTCCATTGTGTAAGCATGCCGAGTTAGGAGAAAAATATTCAAACGGCATTGAACTTTTAATCCAGGAGTTTGACAGAAGACTGACACTATCCAAAGCAGAAGACATTAAATTTAAGTTAATTGAAGATCCTTTCTCCATGGATCAACAGGAACTCCCAGCACACTTACAGTTAGAGGTTATTTTACTTCAGTGCTAAAAGTTTCTCGAAATAAGCACACAGAAACCAGCCTTCAAGACTTCTACAAAAATTTGGACAAGGGAAAGTTTAAAAATCTGCGAGATGGTGCTTTACAGGTTTTCAGCATGTTCGAGAGTACCTACATATGTGAACAAACCTTCTCCATTATGAACTAGAATAAAAACAAGCAACAATCAACTCTAACCGATGAACATTTGGAAGATATTTTGAAAACATCGATTTCAAACATGATTCCGGAGTACGATAAACTGACTGCTGACAAGAAGTGCAATATGTCCCATTAACTAAATGTAAACAGTAAGAAAACCTGAAAAATGTATTAAAACTTGAACCGCTTAGCAAAGTAATTTTTTTAACATGAATGTGATTCCATGATAAATAAAAATCTTAATAAGTGTAATTAACTGATATTAATCAAAATTTTCCTTTTAATAATTGATATTAATTGAAATTTTCCAGTTTAATCATTAATTATAATACAATTTAAAAAGTTATAGTATAATTAAAGGTATAATTATTATACCTTTACTAATTTTTCTTGGAAAGTGAGCCGCTACAAACCTATTTGTGGCCCGAAGAAGTTTAACCTATTTTAATTTTGGCCCCTACCTACTGCCAAGTTGTTCAGGTTTGATTTAGACTGATTCAGTACAAACCAGTTCTTTGTTCAAAAACCACGACTTCAGTTTAAATTTAATGCGAACCTCATTTATACTAGACAACAACTCACTTTTGCTCTCAGCCAACAGGACTGTCTCTCCAGTAGACAGCAGCAACCTGCGCAAATAGAAATTTCTCAGACATAAACTTGTGCTGTCTCTTTTGGCATTACATATGCATGCATCGATAAAATACTGAACAGCCATGGTGAACATTATACAACCTTGTCCAACTCTTGTATTAATGGAAAACCAATTTGATAAAACATAATTTACATGTAGACATGTTTCACTGCTGGCATACATAGCTTTTCATACACTCAAGTAAATACCCATATACACTATGTTTTCCAAACTCCTTCAGAGAAGCACATTGTTCACTCAGTCATAAGTTTTCTCTAAACCTACAAAAGCAGCAAAAGCTTTCTAACCAACAGACAGATACCTTTTTCTATCATCATTTGCAGTGCAAAAAATTCGTTAGAACAGCTCAGCCAAAGCATAAAACTATGATGCATATTTCATACCTTCTTTAAATGGTATTTTAAACACAAGCCTTTCCCTTGTGTTTTAACTCCCATATAAATATCCTCATAAAATGAATTCATCTCTTTGAACTAGAGCCTTCTACAGACACACAGACTGCCATATTTTAAATCCATGCTGGATTGAAAACAGCCTATATAATGCAGGTGTTTCCACCAAACTAACCTAAAAGCCATTAAAAAGCTAAATACTCCACCACCTTGTACTTGACTCCACTGTAGTCAAAATAAATCACACTAAACTTGCCACCAAGAACACAATTCCCTGACATATGATGCTCCTTAGTCTCACTAATGCCTACCATTTTTAGTTTCAATTTCAATAATTTCTTGGCTAATTTTGCTTTTTCCCCATTTATTGTCCATATGTTTATTTGGTTGAACCTGGTCACCCTAACTATTGTTCAAGGCTTTATCTACAAATGGATTTATTATTTTAGAATTCATTTCATTTTCCATTAGCAGTGGGATATAGGAAACACAGAGGTTCCTAACAATTATGGAAAGGCTAATTACAATGGGAGGTTTCCAGGTTTCCTAAAGAAACCATCTAAATCCCTTTTTGGCTGCTGTGCCATCCAGCTTTCATCCTGGCCTAATGCATGAAACAGCAGCCTGAGCATGGTACCATGCAACATGAGTGGCTTAGCCTATATGCAACCCATGCCAGCTGGTTAGAAAGGTCTTTAAAGCTATAAAATTCTTCTAAATGGTAGATCTCCTGGAGTCATACAAGAGACTAACAGAGAATTAAAAAAAAAAAAAAAAAAACCCAAACTTTTTAACTGGGTGAAGAAAAACCAGAAGTGCAGTGAGAAAGTGAATATAAGGCAGCACGAATTGTTCATTGTTATTTATTTATATAAATATTAAACTGGAGCACAACACTGTATTCACAATACAAAATTACTGAATTCAAAACAAAATAAGATGATTTTAAAAGACATTGCTTCATACACAGGTGCTTTTTTTTTTCTTTTGTTTTGTTCTGCTAGGACATCAGCTCAAGTTTACCCTCTTGTGAATAAGCATTGTTTTCTTCTCAGCAAGTTCCACAGCCAGATTTGCCTTTTGTTGACTCTGCACCTGAACTGCATGCATTGCTTAATTTTTCTTCATGTTCCTTCGCATTTCTTCATTGTTGCTTTTCTTTATCGTTGCCCTCAGATGACAATGCCATACACCATACTGAAAGAACTTTTAGCCCAATGACCATGAATGCATGATATCAAAGCTTTTGCTCCTTTAGATAAACTGTAAATTTGAGAACATGAATTCTTTTGAACACCAAGCATAAATTTTTCAACTTCGTCACTTCCATTTTTGGAAGACTTTCTTGTCTTATCAAGTTTAAATGCAAACATTTATGAGGGAAGATTACATTTAACAACAACACTGGGGAGTGGGAGCATCACCAGGAAAAAAAAAATTATGATTACCAGAGGAATTCTTTGCTCCATCCAACTTCCATTTTTGAAAATGTTTACCCCATTTTCAAACAGAAATACAAATATTTATAGAATAAAATAAAATTTAACAACATCAGTAGGCAGAAGGAACATTGCAAGGGGAAAAAATGATTACAGGAGAAAATTCACTTAGCCTACCCTCAGTTTTTGAAAGTTTCGGAAGATGGAATTCCATCTTCCATAGCAAAAAACAACCCCTCGACCTCCCCACACACAGACCACCACCAATCCCTAAAAACTCTGTTAAGTTGTACATGGATCTCGTGAATAACTGAAATGATACCGGAAAAGGCGGAATTCCTTGAATCTGCGTAAGAATCTCATGCTTGAAGATAACAGGGAAAATTTTGCAGTGTCTAACTGTCATTTTTTGAAATTGCTGCCAACAATTTCAAGCTGATATACAAACATTTATACAACAAAATGATATTTAAATACGATACCAGACAGAGGCAATGCTGGAGAGAGAGAGAGAAATTATGACTATGGGAAAAATAATCACTCTGCTAAACTTCTGTTTCTGAAAGTTTTGAAAGGCAAAACACCATCCCCAGGCAGAAAGCTACCACTCCCATTACTAATTATCTTTAGTTTTGCATCGCTCTCAAGAATGACTTAAATGATAAAAAAAAAAAAAGCATTCCACGAATCCAAGGAAGAATCTCATGTATGTGGAGTAGGTGGCATTACTTCTGAGATGTTGAAATATGGTTGTGACTGCAATTGATTCCACAGCAGCAAATTATCAGTTTCCTTGGCAGTTAGGAGCTGTCCCTCAAAACTTGAGGAGTGCTATAACTGTTCCTTTGTACAAGTGACAAGGTGATCAGACTGAATGTATCAATCTGATCATGATATAGCCTGCTGAGTGTACCGGGGTAAGTACAGTGAACCTGTTTATACCAAACCTAAATATAATATATTGAATTATTTCCTTTCTTAAACTTCTGAAAGTTGCTGTGAAAATATTACATTTAGTAATACAGGAAGATGAAAGGTTATATCGAACAAAACAGACATTGTAATGTATATAATGAACGTTTGATGCTTCAGTCCTGCTATCCATTTACAGAATCTAGTCTTCAGATGAAACACACCACTGCAGACTTCCAAAACACCATGATGTAAGTGCTTATTCAAGGTCATGCACAAATTCTTTTACGACTGAAGAAGTTCTGAATAAAATAGGAGGAAAGTTAATCTTTTTCATGGCCAGAAAGAGCCCTAAGGTTACTAACAGGGGAAAACTTAGCCCTAAAATGCTTTCTTTAGAACACTGAAGGGTTGACCATGTGACCTACTTCCAGAATGAGACATTTGGGATAAGGGAAGTCATGTCCCTTGTTTAACACTCACGGGTGATGTACATTTTGTTTTATAAAATGGTGACAAAACAAGGATAAAACCTTCCAATTCAGCAAAGCTTGAAATAATTCACCTGAGTTGAAAAAAATGTAACAATTATTTTATGATAACAAAGAGTAAGCACAACTGAAAAAAAAATGAAGACATTAAAAGGAAATCAAGTGAACGTCTGAACACTGATGCTGCCAAGTATATTGCACAAACCTATGTACAACAAGGTGAAAAAAGCCCTTCATAAGGAATTTGTAGAGGCAGAAAAGTTTTTCATCATGCACTCTTTTTTCAAGAAAAAGCTGCAAAGGAAATGTACATGGAGGCATCCCAATGGATTGACAAGTGAAATTGATTTTATTATGGGCAACAAGATATTTGTCATAGAAGACTGCAGTGTGCTGAACAAGTTCAACACAGGTAGTGACCATAGAATGGTAAGATGCAGCTCAATGCGAAACTCAAGCGTGGCAAGCTCATAAAACAAATGAAGTGTATTGATGATGTGACCAACCTTAAAAGCATCATAATACCTTCAAATTAGAACTGAGGAACAGATTCTCTATTCTAGAAGGTCTAACATCAGAAGAAGTGGACATCTCTGAAGTTAACAGAAAAGTAACCAAAGCTCTTATGGAAACAGCAACAAAATTAGATGGGTCCAAGAACAAGTTGCATGTGAACAAATTATCAGGAAAAACCAAAATGTTGATGCAAAAAAGAAGAGAGATGAGGACAACTAAATAAGATGTGACTTCTTAAGTGGAATACACAGAGCTGTGCAAGACAGTACAAAAAAGTACCACTGAAGAATTAAGGAAATTCAACTGTGAACTAGAGAGGAAAGCAACTGAAAACAACCAAAGCCTAAAAATAGCAAAGGGACATCTCAGTAAGGGAAGAAAACAGATTATGGCACTGAGAAAAGAAGATGGTTCTGTAACAAGAAATAGAGGTGAAATTTTGACAAGAGTGAAAGATTTCTACTCCAAATTATATGAAAGGGATGATACATGTACTCTAGACATCATGAAAGGTACCAGAGTTCCTCCAGTCCTCCCAGAAGAAGTTGCACATGCAATCAAGAACATGAAGTGGGGAAAGCTCCAGGAGAAGATGGAATTACTGTAGACATCATACAAGAAGCAAGTGGAGAAATCGAAACAGTACTCGCCCAAATTTTCACTCTATGCCTTAATGAAGGGAAGATTCCTGAGGATTGGAACAACGCTACAATGACCCTGCTACATAAAAAAGTGACATTGAGGATCTGAGGAACTACAGACCTATCAGCCTCCTATCAGTGGTTTATAAAATCTTCACTAAAGTTCTTTCACGCCGCTTGAAGGTGACACTGGACATGGCTCAACGGAGAGAACAAGCTAAAATTCAAGAGTGGCTACAGCACTATAGATCATATCCACGTACTGAGAGAACTAATTGAAAGAGCGAGGGAATACGAACTTCCATTGTGCATGGCTTTTTATCAATTAGGAAAAGGCCTTTGATTCGATGAAACCATCAGCAGTTGCAATGGCTTTGAAATCCTGCGGTATTGAAGATGCATACATTATTATTATTAATAACATCTATGAAAATGCTAGTGCAAAGATTCGGCTGTTTGAGAATACAGCACACATAAAAACTGGAAAGGGAGTGAGACAAGGTGACACCATATCTCCCTAGCTCTTTAATGCCACATAACAAAATGTCTTTCAATCACTGAACTGGGAAAACAAAGAGATAAAGATTAATGGAGATTTTCTAACTCACCTTCGTTTTGCTGATGACGTAGTCATTTTTGCAACTACCCCATCAGAGCTGCAGAGTATGATCCAGGAACTTGTCAACAAGAGTACAGAAGTGGGATTAAAAATGAACTTTCAGAAGTCAAAAGTGATGTACAATGCTTTTACAAGAAATGGAGATTTATCAATTGATGGAGAAAAGCTGGAGATAACAGATACGTACGTTTATCTTGGACAGCAGATATCAAGTGAGGGTCACATTGATGAAGAAATTAATCAGCGTATAAAACTTGCCTGGAGAACTTTTGGGAGAAACAGCATAATTTTGAAGAGCAATGTGCCATTGTCTTAAAAGAAAGGGGATTTACAAAAACTGCAGACAACTCAAAGGAGCATGGAGAGGTGCATGCTTGGTGTAACCAGGAGAGATAAGAAGAGGAACTGCGTGGATCAGAAAAATGACAAGAGTGGAAGACATCATGATCAGAGTAAAATCCCTGAAATATCAATGGGCTGGACATACTCCCAGAAGGGCAGACCATCGATGGACAGCCAAAATTTTATACTGGATTCCAAGGGACAGGAAAAGACCCAGAAGAAGACCACATGGGAAATGGGTGGATGAAATTCGAAAGTATGCGGGAGTAATGTGGAGACTGGCACAAGACAGACCGTCGTGGAACAAACTTGGGGAGACCTTCGTCCAGCAGTGGATTGATAATGGTTGGCAATGATGATGATGAAGCGATTTGTGGATTTCAGAAATTGTAATCAGTCTTTAAAGGATTTTGTAAGTAGGATTTTAGTGCAAGTACCGGGAGGTTGCAACTGTTTAAAGATCATCATGACATCCTCAGAAAATTAGCATCTAGAAATGTCAAGTTGAAAATGTTAAAAATGGTAGCAACAAAATTGGGCTGGCATACAATCATGGTATCCAGTCCACAATATTTACAATGTGGATGAGAATGGCTTGTTTTGGCAGCTATTTTCAAGCAAAACACTACCTTTTCATAACAATAAGTGTCATGTCTGAAAGCTCAGTAAAGTTTGAATTACAGTGTTACTTGCTACCAATATGGATGGGTTCTGTAAAAATGAAGCTTTTAGTCATTGGCAAAACAAATTTCCAAGATGCTGTAAGAACTGTCTTATGCTACCAGTGACTGCTGCATTTAACAGGAAGGTTTGGACATACAGAATTATTTTCGAATTGGCTTTTCGAGAAACTGAGATAAAATTAAACAAAATAAGGGTGCAGTATTTGCTTTTATAGATAACTAACTATTCTGCACATCACTGTGGTTTAAAAATGTGAAATATTGAACTACAATGTGTGCCACCAAATACAACATCTGTAGTCCAACCTTTAGGCCAAAATGTCTTTCATGCTTTAAAATGTGATTATCAAAATATCATAATGGAAAAACTCCTCACAAACTTGCACTAGAATGCAGAGTCAAAAATGGACTTAAATTTGCAATAGAAATGATAAGCAAAGCTTGGAAGAATGTTTTTAAGGACATAAGAAATTGCTTCCAGCATGCTGGATTTTTTGACAATGGAGAGCTTAAGAAGTGGTGAAACCTTGGATACTTATCTCTGCAGAGTCTGATAAAGATTTATGTGCTATTGATGGGGGCTGTGCCTGAAGATTAACAGCGTGCATTTTTTCTGAAAGCAGATAAAGAAGCTGAAATTGCAGCTGAAAGGACTGATACTGTTGGTTTTTTTTTTTTTTTTTTTTTTTTATTGGAGGTTTAACGACCACCGTGAGCAACTTAATGGACTATAAGCAGTCGCCCGTCCCTAATTTAGGGTCACTGGTTCCAGGGAAGGGAGAGAGCCAGTGCCGTAAGACAAACACAACATCCATGCCTCACCGGGATTCAAACCCGGACCCCGTTCGGACGAATGATCAGAGGCCATCGCTTAGACCACTGCGCCACCGGGGCGGCCTGATACTGATGTAACAAGGACAAATGGGGAGACCACAATGAGGACACCTGTGCAGAATCAAAACCATTCCTGACAATAAAAGTGCTTACTGTTCAAGTCTTAAGACTGGTACTGTTCAGCTGCTGATGGTTGTAGCTTGCTTAATTAAATTCAATAGGTAAAAAAACAGCATACTAATGCTTGCATCAAGTATAAAAAAGCAGAAAAAATTAACTGATTTCTTTTCTGATGAACGAGTAAAAAGTTCAGCATGGTGTCTATGCATGCTGGCAAGTATCGGCACATAGCGCGAAACGCATATTTTCCTTTCTTGAAGATTTCGCAATACACGGGAATTCCGCAGAATACGAATCACGGAATATTTTATAGTACTTTTTTCCCCCTTTTACGTTGCTGCTCATAGCAAATCACTAATACTGAATTTATTACCACTCGGGGAAAAAAATGTAAGTAAAAACTGCTATAGTAGAGGAAAAAATACCGATTACAGAGTTATCCGATTCGAGATGGTCAGCTAGGAAAGCAGAGAGCAACTGAAAGGTTCTTTCATCTAGAAACAAAGGTTTAGGTTTTAGTTACGAATGTCATTCCCTTGAGTTCGTCCCCTCCCTCCCCATCATTCCTCACAGGCGGATCGATGCCTTGTCGTTTCCTAAATCCGATCCCTTTAGCGGCATCCGTTATACTTCCAAATGGCACTGATTTTATAGTTCTGTCTTCTCTTCCTGCCCCCCCTCCCTTCATCTTACCGAATAGAGCTTCTCTAGTCATTCCTTTTAAAAACAATCTGGGACCATCAACGTCTGAACCAACCCCTCTCCTGCAGTAAACTAACACAATGTGTTTTGCCGGAACAAAACCAACTGTCTTTTACAACAGGCGTAACCGGGAACGATACAGCCACTTCGTCAGTGACATCCTCCCCATCTCGTCTCCTGCTCCCTTTGTGGCGGCGTAACCACGGCATAAATCGTTTGAACCGGGATTTTAACTCCGATCTTATGTCTCTGCAAAAAAAAAAAAAAAAAATGGCCTAACATGACAAAATGTAGAATACACGTATTCTGTTTTAGAAAATGAAAATCTCTAAATATCACACAATTCGGTTTGATAGAAGTTACAACGCCAATCGCGCTTTTTTTTTTCAAACAGATAAAAAAAAAAAAAAATCCACTTCCTCCCTAGATTAAACTCGTGCTGTCAAAATCCGGATATTTTAAAATTCAGAGTTGTTTACTAAAAGCCCAAAATTTCATACCTACAAAAAGTGTGGGTTTGCAAAAGCAACAGTGTTCTCCCCGATACTTTACTGTTTTCTTTACGAATCCCTTAGCATGAATTAATTGATATTTTGCGTGTTTTTGCTTTATTATAGAACATTTTTTGTGCCCGGTAATTTCTAAATTAAAAAGCTGCCACACACGCGTCGTTTTATAATTAAAAATTCTATCCAAATCGGTCAATTTCCACGGAAGATATAGTGCTAAAATTCTGAAATGCGAGCGAACAAATCTCGCGCATGTGCTACTACACTGTCCCCGTGAATGCTGATAGCAACCATTTTCAATAGGATAGGTCCACTATGGGTGCTGAACAGCATGCCCAAACTTCATCACAATCATGCTTTGATTTTATGCAAGTCATCAAGCAAAAAGGGCGGAAGAATAGATGAATTAGTATGCACCCCAACATATTAATTTCATTGAATCAAGCCAAGACATTTTTATGAACGTTACGGAGCGAGGAACAAAGCATGGTTGGAAAGCGAAAGTGTAGAAAACTTACTGACTAACGGACCAGCAAAATAAATCATTGCTGGAGCAGCACTGGCTCGAATGAACATTGGACTTACTTTTTTTTTTTAACTTCATCTTATAGTAGCATTCTTTCGTTAGGTCAAATTTATTGCCAGAGAAGAAGTTACGAAACCATGCATGCCCCAATGCATTTTTAATTTCACAAAACTGGCAGTTTTTGCTTAATTTCGTCATGTTGGGTATCGATCTGGGTTTAACAATTCCACAGATTTAAAATCCATTTGAATTTTTTTTTTTACGATAACTACATTCTGAGATAGCATTTCGAACTGGGAGGGATAAAGATAAAAGACTCCTGCTCCAACACGGACACACCCCACGCTGGCCTTCTGAGAAGTTGCGACTTGGGAGATAAACAATGCATGATCTGAAAAGAAAGAGGGGGGGGGGGAAACAGCGTGCACAAGAGAGAAAGAGAACCAAACGGAAGGTTAAATAAGCCTAGCTGGTTGGTGTTCTAGTGTTAAAAAAAGGCAAAACAATAACCTAAAACGTGGGAAAACTGCAGCAAAATGTTCCCAAATAAACACATGTAACTAAAAACTTATTCGTAACTTACATCGGCACTTTACTTTGAATGGATTAAGTTTAAAAAAAAAAAAAGTTTTAATAGTGGGTGCAAAATCATCAGAAAAAGAAAAAAATCTCGGAGAATCGCCAAATTCGTAAAGTTAACATTTCGCCAGTAAAACCGTAAAACAAGTCACATTTCCATAAATTTTACGGTTAAACCGTAAAACCTGGCAGGTCTGGTCCATGTATCAAACAATTACAACTGTCCCCTTAAATTATGATATAAATGGGTTTGACTGTATTTGGAAAAGTCACCACTGATAAGGTATGGGGGGCTTGATGTCAAAGAATGTATGGGACGTACAGAGCAGTTTTATTCCTGGTATGGTCTGCACACACCAAATCTTTGCATTATATATTTGGAACACTTGTCCCCATGGAAAGAATATTCTTGCTGTGTTTGTCAATTTTGAGAAAGCATAAGCTACAGTGAACAACATGCTTCTGTGAAGGGTTTTGAAGAGTTATGGGATAAGTGTACTAGGGGGTGTGCATCAGCTATGCATGCTGGCAAGTATACCATGGAATGTAAGTGAATGTTGGTTACCTACTTTGGTTTTCTATTGGTGCACGAGTTAGGGGTTGTTTTGTAATGTCTCACTGGCTGTTCAACATATTTATGGATGCATGCATACATGATGCCATAATAAACAGTACTAGTTGAAGTCTTGGAGATTTCTGTTTATTGAGATTGGTATCTGCTGATCTTACAAGCTCTGTTGTCTGAGAGCAAAAATGAGCTTTAGATCTTGTAGCCCCAATATGAATGAGGTGTGTATGAAATTCAAACTTAGAATAAATAGTCATGATTTTTCACCAAGGTATTTACCATTAGAACTAGATGAAAGATCAGTCTGAATGGTACACAGCAGGACCAACTGAATGAATGTGTATTTAAAATGCAAGTTTGACAATGAGAACAGATTAAATTGTGAAATCGGCATGCAAATGAATTCAGCTTTAAAAGTCGCTGCTGTTTTAGGAGGATTTCTCAGGACTGGTAGTCAAAATGTTGCAGAATGGATATACAACAAAGTAACTGCTCTGGTAGTGAAAAACTTGGGAATGTAAGAAATGACACAAAAGTTGTTTGTATGCTAAAAAGATGCATTACTGATGGTTAAGATTTATGACAATACTTGTCCTGATCATGTGTGGAATATGATATTTTGCAGACATGTAATGTGAAACAAAATGTCATCAGTAAGGTGGAGATGAGCATTTTGAAGTGGTTGGACTGCAATGGAGAGGAATGAATGAAGTGGTGATAATTAAGGAGACTCATTCAACCCACCTAACAAGAAAACAAAGTTAAAGAAAGGTTAAATAATTCATGGGACTGTCAGACTCGAGAATTTCTAGAAGAGATTAATATAAGTACCATGAAGTACAAAAAATCATGGTGAGAAATGTAAAGAATGTATGTGAAATGCAGGTTGTGTACCAAGATTGCTTCATAGAGAGACAGTTGCTATATCAAAAGAAAGCAGAATTTAACATCTGCAGCACTTATAATTTAGAGGAGTATTTTTCTTTGATGAGCTAACTTCTGAATCTCAGAGAACAGCTTAATGATACTGATGAAAAATAAAAATATAAAGGTAGTTCCAATTTTCCCATACATTATTTGTACCTGCATTTGTGGCAGTTCAGCAGAATGTACTATTTCCTCTCTCTCTCTCTCTCTCTCTCTCTCTCTCTCCAAAGGTAGAAAGTTTACCGCACAAAAACTGCAGAATTATGTATTTAAAAAAAATGAAACTAATATGATCTGTGCGATACTGATGGTGTACATAAGAACTGCTGAACTGTTAGATAAAAAATATCAAAGTCACAAAAAAAAACTTTACCTGAAATAATAAATTTAGCAGTTCTAGAGGAAGGCTCTGTCCTACTGTCCACACCAGATATTCATCTAGAGTAAGAGATCCTGGCTGTAAAAAGAACAGAAGAACAAAAAGCTTAAGCTATCTTTTTACATAACTGACCATATTTAAAACCTACAAATGGAAATAATAAAATAACATGAAATAACTAGCTTTTCTTTTTTTAAGTTATAATTTTCTTTTTGTAAGTTATAATACAAGGTTTAATAAAGCAAACTCCAAAACCCAAGCCATGGAAGGATTTCAATCCACTGATCAACACTTTGTTTTCAAGTATACAAGTACATACCATAAGAGTTACCACATGGAGTCGCTGAATGACACCATTAGCACTTTGTTTTCAAATCGGTCACGAAAAGAAAACCTACAAAATGTAGCATCTTACATTTCTTCTATTTTATAATGTGGAACTGCTCAGGGTAGTTTACAGGCCTTGGATTTGAACAGCTGAAGGTTGTAATGCTCATGAAAAATATATAAACACATAATGAATTTCTAAGTTTTTTTGTTGTTGTTTTTTTTTATTGGAGGTTTAACGACCACAGTGAGCAACTCAATGGGCTATAAGCAGTCGCCCGTCCCTAATTTAGGGTCACTGGTTCCAGGGAAGGGAGAGAGCCAGTGCCGTAAGACAAACACAACATCCATGCCTCACCGGGATTCGAACCCGGACCCCGTTAGGACGAATGATCAGAGGCCATCGCTTAGACCACTGCGCCACCGGGGCGGCCTTTCTAAGTTTTGAAATAGCATTAAATGTAGGGGTTAGCAAAGTAAATACTGCAACCTTTCCTCCAGATGGTCACAGAATAGGCGATCATAGTTTTATTGGATGGAGAACAGGTAACAATTCTCCATTCACTTTCAACTCAATACAAATGGTGGTTGGGTAACTAATGCCCCCCCTCATTTTTTTTTTAAATAAGAATAGAACAATTTATTTATTTTTTTCTCCTCCAACCCTCCAACAACAATTCTCCATTTTCATGCAACTAGACATATAATGGGTGTTGGGTCACTAAGCTTCCTGTGGAGTAAAGGTTCCTTCAGTGGCTGGGAAAAGGGCAGATAACTTTTGGCAGCAGTGCCAATGACATTAACTGCAAAGGCACACATGCACTCACTCACACACAACACACACATGGGTAAGTGTCCACCTGAAGGGATTGAAGAGAACTGGTATGATCTTTTGTTAAACAAATTGTGCTTTTTCTGCTCTGCAGAAGTAACAATAGGAATGCTATTTCTCTACAATATCTTGAAAGCGGAATAATCGTACCTGGCAGTTACCAGTTATTATTCATAGCTGTGCTCCCCCCACGGAAAAAGTGGGGGGCATAGTGCCATAGTCTGAAATGTGAAAAACCCCGCTAGCAAAAGCATCAAGAGAATTCATGTAGCACTTCGGAAGTCCAGCCCTATTTTTTACTGACCCACATATAAGTCATCCCCACGTTAACAGCAGGATTTCTTCCAAAAAAAAAAAAAACTTTTGGCTTACACACAAGTACATATATGGTAATAATAAAATTCAAGTCTCTAGAATTCCCACATGGCACAAGCTACAGATGTCAGTATTTTAAAACTAGAACTAATATTTGAAATTTGCAGGCTTCCAAGTCCTTAGTGAGAAATTTGGAAATTAAAAACCAAACTTAATGTTGATAACCCATAGCATTCTGTGACATCAGTCACAAAAAATAATTTTGTAAATCTTTTAGAAACAGGGCACATAGGCAGAAATAGTAATGGTAATACTATCATAGTTTCGTTTTTTTTAAAGTATGTTTCAAAATACCATGATGCTGAATCAACCAAAATAAATATTACATATGAATTCATATAAAATACAATAAAGTATATTACAAACCATTTTTGAGTCATGGCTGGCTAAAATTTCTCGACATACTTCACCGACTTCTTCATCTGACAAGAAATGCTAAAATTCAAAAAGGAGATAAAGAAATGCCAGAATACAATCAAGAATATAGTTGAAATACAATATACGCTATAACAACACTTAGAACATGACACTGATATCTAAATGCAATCAAAACACAAAACTTTTTAAGGCCACATGTAAGAACATTTAAATGAGTTCAGGTATTTTGGATAATCATCATCTCAGATTTGTACACTAATACAATGTGTACGCAATATTATAACATACGACTCACGTAAGTCTAAAATCTTTTTAATGGCATAAATACAAACACTCAATATACCCCAAGCTATCACACTCCACTGGGAAGCTGCATCTGGGCTTAATTTTCAGAGCTTAGGGCAGTCACAGACAAAGTTGAAAAATTCAGAATTAATTGTTTCAGTGTTGTCTGTGACAATTCATTTTGAATTATTTCAGCATTGTCTGACAATTCATTCTTAATTGTTTCAGCATTGTGTGTGACATTCTAGGTTTTAAGAATTAATTCCAGATGAAGCATCCCAGCAGAATGTGAAAGCTCCCCTTAAATTGAGCGTTTGTATCTACGCCACTAAAGGAGATTTTAGACTTACACGAGTCATATATGTTGCAATATATAAATGGTGTAGAGTATTTGGTAAACGTGTATGCAAGTTGCTGGCACAGATGACTTAAAAAAATGCTTATTTGTAACACACTTCCACTGCTTCTTTCTTCATACAGCAAGAATTTCTGTATCCGACATTTTGCTTCCGCAATCATTAATGCCCGTTCTTATTGTAAGTCCAGTAATTGCTCTGCAGCTGGATACCACACAATATAACATTTGTCAAGGTAATCTGTCATCTCACAAGCAATGCATATGTACACACCATTTCAATGTATCTTCATTAACTTTTAATTCTCTCTCTTCCAATGCTTGTACTACTATCACCCATGAATCCACTAATTTTCTCTTAATATTTCTATTACCACTCATGCCCACAGCTTTTCTAAACCTTCTAAAAGCCTCTTTACCTCACAACAACGCAAAAGGGAGCAAGTTACATTCAGTATTCCATGCAATTAATTTTGATCTCTGGGTCAGCTTCTTCCTTAACTGTAAATATTTGTTTTACAGCTAAAGAAACTTTTTCTGATTAGCTGATTCTGTTCTCTAATTCCTCATCAAGTTTGTTTTTCAGTGTCATTAATAATTGCATTCAAAACAATTATAAACTATAAAACCTCTTCTAGCCTCTCTTTGTACTGCACAATGAATAATTTTCAGAGTTTGCATTCAGGCTAACATGGCAATTTAGCACACATTCAAGTAAATCAGGAATACAGAAAAATGGAATCAGTAATTGGAAAGTTCTTAGGTAAAAAGTTAATAAGAACATACTGAGGTAGTTTGGTCATATTTGTTACATGGGAGATGAAATAACTAGAGACATGTAAAAAGTTATACTATCAGGCTGCAGACAAAGAGGAAATCCTAAAAATCAAGGCTGATTTAAAGTGTCAAATTATGGCAATTTTGAACACATCATTAGTCCTGAGGAAGGGTAGGTGTGCTACCCGAAAATTCGACTTTACGTAATTTCCTTTTATTCCTGAACTTTATAGTGTGCCAAATTATATAGTGATCATGAAAACAAAATGTCAGAGACAGAAAATCTTGCATCAAACAAAGATGTGGAGAAAGTTCATTGCAAACTTTTTTTTCTTTTTTTGTCATCTGAGACAAAAAAGAAAAAAAAAATCCCGGATACCAGACTGGCATCAAAGTGTGAGATAACACAGAAAATAAATATCAAAATCGATGTTTCACTCAGGATAATTACTTCTGGACTGCTGGGGAAAAAATCAAAAAGTCATTTATGATAAAGCATAAAATGGAATGCAGACAGAAGAAAAAGGATGTCTGATTACATAGTTTTAAGATTAGGAGAAGAACGAGCAGTAAAATTTATTATTACTTAAATAACTGAAAAGTCCTTAACATGTGTAGATCTCATAAACAGCTATAATATGCTAGTGATACCTCAATATACTATGAACATGATTGCTGTGGTGGAAAATTTAGAGGACCATGAACAAACTAACTCATGATTCATCCAAAGGCTGGTAAAGAACACTGCAGACTTTGGTGACAAGTACAAAGCATTGCTCAATGGTTTTAACTTTGAATTAATATGCAATATATATTCATTTCTGCATATTTAGATTTTTATTGGATATTTGGATATTTATCAGTTAAAATATTGAGATACATTTAGATATTCAACAATTAGCACCAACATCTGAAATAGTTTTTAACTGTCAAATGTTAAATTTTATGAGGCTAAGTAAACACCAGGTTATGACTACCCACAAAAAGATGGAATTAGATCATTGTGTTAAATTAACTAATAAAAGTTTCTTGAACCTTGAAATCATGGATTCAGTTTAACCTTTGTAAACCTTAAAAAGTTCCACTGAAACACTTTTCTTTCAACTGATTGTGGAGATACCAAATTTTGAAGAAAAAAAAAACTGCCCAGAAACCCCTTACTGTCTAAGACAAGATTTCACAGTAGTGTCTCAGCTCTAATAAAAGCCAGTGGTATGGACTTCGGGTCACTTGAAAGAATATGAAATAAGCTTGCAAATGAGGAGCAACACGACTAGGAAATAAAATTTAAGATAGTGTCCCCTAACAAGTTTTCTGAATTTATAAAAATTGACTTTAAAAAAAAAAAAGTTGTTGATTACAAAGTAACCACACTAAATTTCACATTCGTATGTGAATACAGCAAGAGTGCTATTGTATATACAGTGTGTCCCACTCGCTACCGAACCCGGCATTTCTTTAAATAATATTAACACCAATGAAAATATTGCAATGAAATTTGAAGTGGACTTACCTCATTTCATGCGAAATGTGATTACATCACAACATGTGCTGGAAGTGGCCACCATTTGCGCCCAGACAGCATTGAACCTGGCGCACCATATTGTGGAATGTCCTTGCCAGTACCGTCCGCCACCACTGCGTGAATTTCTTCTGTGAAGTTTGCTTTCAATGCATCTATGGTTTGTGATTTCTTTTGGTGAACTCTCCCTTTTAGATATCCCCATAAAAAGTAATCAGGAGGCATCAGATCAGGCAAGCGCGGTGGCCATAGACCCTTCGAAATGACGCGGTCGCCGAAAAAGGACTAAATTTCGCCCATACTGGTGTGTGATGTCACTCCATCATGCTGGTAATATCCAATGGAGAGCTCATCATCCAATTGATTTACAAAGGTGTTGAAGATTTCCATATAGGCAGCTGTTGTGATGGTTGTATAGAAGAAGATGGTACCAATTACGGTGCCGGGTCATCCCACACCAAACACCAATTTTCTGTGAATGAAGGGGTTCTTTATGTATCACGAAATTTTCACTGGTCCAAATACGGGAATTTTGAGAATTGACATATCCGAACAGGTGAAACCACGCCTTGTCCAGAAACCACGTGTAGTCCAGAATGCTCGGATTTTCCAGAAGAAATGTCCGAAACCATTGACAGTATGTCACTCATTTCACATGGTCAGGCTCTTTCAGTGCATGGACCACAGAGATATGGTACACATGAAGCTTCGCTTTTTTCACAGCACGTTGACAAGTGCTTTTGGACAACCCTGTTTTCTGTGACATTCAGCGAAGTGACTTCTTAGGAGATGCAAGTAATCAGCCCTTCACATTCTGGATTACTTCCTTGGACATTTGTGGATGACCTCCTGCATAGTCGTCTAATAAAGTCTTCTTGGTTTCCAATTTTTTTCAAAAATGCCCAAATGGTGGACTTGCTCAGCAGATGTCTGCCTGCAAACCTCTCCAGGAATTGCTGTTGACAAGACTTTATCGATTCTGTTTTTCAATAAGTGCAAACAATAAACACTTGCTCCTCTAGAGTATAATACTGATACATTTTCACATGTATGAGACCAGCCACAAGCACTCACTATCAACAACCGTATTGTGTAGATACGCTCAGCGAAATGGCATAACAAAGCAGCAGAGAGGTGCGTCTGGCTAGCTGGCAGACTGCTCCTCAGTGGCGCCACACTTATGAATGTGTCTGCCACTAAGGAGCACTCTGGCTGGCTAGCGGACAGTGCCAGGTTCAATGCTGCCTGGACGCAAATGGTGGCCACTTCCAGCACATGTTGTGATGTCATCACATTTCGCAGGAAATGAGGTAAGTCCACTTCAAATTTCGTTGCAATATCTTCATTGGTGTTAATATTATTAAAAAAATGCCAGGTTCAGTAGCGAGTGGGACACCCTGTATATAAATATATATATAGTCTTCCTGAACAAAACACTGTGCTTAGAAAGAAGCTTTTCACTGACAAGTCTTGTCTCTTCTCATCACTGGTCAAGTCCTAACATGTTAAATGCTTGTTGACATGCTTTTGACTTCCAACCATGTGTTAATTCTCAATTTTACTTTGAGATGTACTTAAGTAATAACTTGTATCAGTTTTGAGAAATGTTTATGTTCTTTTCAACTGTAGTTGTTTTCAGATGTTTAATAGTTCAGACATTCTCTGATGTGTTTTTCAACAGATCCAGTGCTCTGATCTCAAAATCTGAAAATTTTCATGTTTAGCTAATATTATTTTAAATACACTGCCGGACAATTGCTATGGACGGATGACAATAGCAACGATAGCAACCATAAAATGGAAGGCAGGAAAATGTGGTAATTAGCATAAGTGCGGGATACAGTAAGACGTGTTGTGCGTATGCAAATTCTGTATTGCCGAACTTGTTCGTGACGTCATAGCGCTGATAAGAGATATAAAGGATTTGACGCGTATTGACCGTTGTTGTTCAAACGCAAAGTTGAAAGGGAAAGAATCAATTGACGAACTTGCAATTTTCAGTATGTCTTCCCGACATCACCTAGATGATTTTACGCCTGGCCGTATTATTGGCAAGATTGAAGAAGGGCGAAAAATAACAGATGTTGCCAGGGAGTTCGACGTCAGCCACAGTGTTGTTTCAAGGCTTTGGAAATAATTTCAAACAAATGGAGAGTGTAGCAAACGTCACGGGGGAGGTCGTGTTCGCAGTACGACACATGCAGAAGATCGGTACATAGTGCTATCAACAAAAAGACACCGGCGCAGCACAGTTGGTTAGGTAGCAAATCAGTTTATGGCTGCTACTGGCAAGCGGATCTCCCGAAAAACTGTCGCCAGACGTTTGCATGAAGGAGGACTATACGCCCGCCGTCCTGTTGTGTGCATCCCATTGTCCAGACGTCACCATACCGCCCGTTTGCAATGGTACCATCAACATCGCAATTGGACTGATAACGACTGATCTGCTCTCCTCTTCTCAGATGAGAGTAGATACAGTCTATCGTCTGATTGTCGACGACAACTGATCTGGCGTGATAGTGGTACTGCATATTGTCCAGCAAACATACAGGGAAGGGACCGATATCCGACATGTAGTGTCATGGTATGGGCTGGCATCATGATCAATGGTCGTACGTCCCTCTATGTGCTTCCAACTGGGACTATGACTGGCCAACGATACATTAATGATGTTCTGCTACCTCATGTTCGCATGTTCCGTGGTGCTGTCGGTGATAGATTCATTTTCATGGACGACAACGCAATATGTCATCGAACAGTCGCTGTCCAGGAGTGTCTAGAGAGCGAGGATATTTAACGCCTCGTATGGCCAGCACGTTCTCCAGATCTGAATCCCATTGAAAATGTGTGGGATGCTTTGGGGAGGAGTCTTGCTGGTCGCCAATGCCCTCCAATAAACAAGGACACCCTCATCCGTGCACTGACAGAGGAATGGGATAAATTACCCCAACAGCTGCTTGATAATGTTGTGCAAAGCATGACACGACGTGTGGAATCTTGCATCGCCCTCCATGGTGGCCATGTCCCGTATTGACATCTTACGCCGGAACGCCTGCGGACGGTAATTGCATTTTTTCACGTTTACGTATTCTGCAGAAAATGGCCTGTTTGTCCCTTGAACACGTTCCAAAGCCTTCTGGATTTCAGAGCACAATAAATTGTCTTTCTTGTAATGTCCTTGCATTCTGACATTATTTTATTTCACTTGGCATCCAACCACACTTACTTTTTTATGCGCTATATAGCCGTTTGTGATCCGTCCTTAGCAATTGTCCAGCAGTGTATTTACTACAGAATTTTTTATTTTTTTTTTGGTGTTATTTCTAAATTTTGGCATTTTGAAAAGGAAGAAAAGGATATTTGGACTTGCTTGATGACTTAATTCCTAGCACCAGGAATGATCTTGTGGGGCCATTTTTGTTACTGGGAATCAGGAATAGTCCCTCAGGATTGAAGGGGGAAAAAAAAAACTGTTCCCTTGTATAAGGGGGAAATGATCAGACTGAATGCAAGAACTATCATGGGGTCGGTCGACTTGCTGAGTGTGCCAGGGAAAGTGTTTGGAAAGGTCATTATTGATAAGGTATGACGTCTTACATCAGATAAAGTGTGCGGAGTACACAGTGGTTTTATGCCTCATAAGAGTTGAACTAACCAACTTTTTGCATTACGTTTGGTGTTCGAAAAGTATTTGTCTGTTAGCAAGAAAGCGTTTGCTGCCTTCATAGATTTAGAGAAAGCTTATGACAGCGTAAATAGGATACTTCTGTGGAAGGTACTGAATACATATGGTGTTACTGGTACTAATAAATATGGTGTGAAAGCCATGTACGCTGGCAGTATAGCATGTGTACAAGTGAATGGTGTTGTATCAAAATGGTTTTCTATCGGTGCATGAGTCAGACAAAGTAGGGTAATATCACCATGGCTGTTTAATACACTGCTGGGCAATTGCTAAGGACGGATCATAAACGGCTATATAGCGCATAAAAAAGTAAGTGTGGTTGGATGCCAAGTGAAATAAAATAATGTCAGAATGCCAGGACATTACAAGAAAGACAATTTATTGTGCTCTGAAATCCAGAAGGCTTTGGAACGTGTTCAAGGGACAAACAGGCCATTTTGTGCAGAATACATAAAAGTGAAAAAAATGCAATTACCGTCCGCAGGCGTTCCGGCGTAAGATGTCAATACGGGATATGGCCACCATGGAGGGCGATGCAAGATTCCACACGTCGTGTCATGCTTTGCACAACATCATCAAGCAGCTGTTGGGGTAATTTATCCCATTCCTCTGTCAGTGCATGGATGAGGGTGTCCTTGTTTATTGGAGGGCATTGGCGACCAGCAAGACTCCTCCCCAAAGCATCCCACACATTTTCAATAGGATTCAGATCTGGAGAACGTGCTGGCCATACGAGGCGTTGAATATCCTCGCTCTCAAGACACTCCTGGACAGCGACTGTTCGATGACATGTTGCGTTGTCGTCCATGAAAATGAATCTATCACCGACAGCACCACGGAACATGCGAACATGAGGTAGCAGAACATCATTAATGTATCGTTGGCCAGTCATAGTCCCAGTTGGAAGCACATAGAGGGACGTACGGCCATTGATCATGATGCCAGCCCATACCATGACACTACATGTAGGATATCGGTCCCTTTCCTGTATGTTTGCTGGACAATATGCAGTACCACTATCACGCCAGATCAGTTGTCGTCGACAATCAGACGATAGACTGTATCTACTCTCATCTGAGAAGAGGGCAGCAGACCAGTCATTATCAGTCCAATTGCGATGTTGATGGCACCATTGCAAACGGGCGGTATGGTGACGTCTGGGCAATGGAATGCACACAACAGGACGGCGGGCGTATAGTCCTCCTTCATGCAAACGTCTGGAGACAGTTTTTCGGGAGATCCGCTTGCCAGTAGCAGCCATAAACTGATTTGCTACCTCACTAGCTGTGCTGCGCCGGTGTTTTTTTGTTGATAGCACTATGTACTGATCTTCTGCAGGTGTCGTACTGCGAACACGACCTCCCCTGTGACGTTTGCTACACTCTCCATTTGTTTGAAATGATTTCCAAAACCTTGAAACAACACTGTGGCTGACGATGAACTCCCTGGCAACATCTGTTATTTTTCGCCCTTCTTCAATCTTGCCAATAATACGGCCACGCATAAAATTATCTAGGTGATGTCGGGAAGACATACTGAAAATTGCAAGTTCGTCAATTGATTCTTTCCCTTTCAACTTTGCGTTTGAACAACAACGGTCAATACGCGTCAAATCCTTTATATCTCTTATCAGCGCTATGACGTCACGAACAAATTCGGCAATCCAAAATTTGCATACGCACAACACGTCTTACTGTATCCCGCACTTATGCTAATTTCCACATTTTTCTGCCTTCCATTTTATGGTTGCTATCGTTGCTATTGTCATCCGTCCTTAGCAATTGTCCGGCAGTGTATATTAATGGATGCATGATGCCAAAATGGATAATATACTGGTTTATGTCTTGGTAATATGCATGTGTGCAGATTGCTGTTTGTTGATGACAATGCTAATTCCAACAAATGTAAACAAATTAAGCATTATGCATAAAAAAATAAGTCTAAACTAATAATTCTTAATTGAACTTCAAACATTATTAATTTTGCAGTACAGAAGAAGAGCCACGAAACAGATTTTAATTATTTAGTTATGATTACTGGTGAAACTGGAAAGCTTAATAAGAAACTAGACAGTAGAACTGCAAAGCAGGGTAAGTCTTATGAGACGCATAAGAATGTTTTTACCAAGCAAGAGTTAGGCAAAGAACTCAACACATTTTATAACAATGCAGTATTTGGACCTACCCATTTATGGCAGCGAGATCTGGGTGCACAGTTAAGGAGGTCCTCCCTGTACGCAGTTAGAATCTACAGAGACGAGAGTGGCAAGAAAAATACCTGGGGGGAATGGATTCTGTGGCAAAATATAAATAGTAATGCAGACATCAGAAAAGAGGTGGGTTTTACTTCAATTCAGGAAAAAGTTAATGTTAACACACTGATATGGTACAGATGTGTGTGTCAAATGGGGGATGAGAGTCTACCCAAAAAACAGCTGCTATATTCTATGATACCATGCCGCACATCAAGAGGAAGACACAGAACAAAAGAGACCGATAGTGTAAAATTACCCATTAGTAATTGAGGAAGTAATATATCAGAGGAAGAAAACCTTGCAATGGACAGAAAGAGATAGATAATTTTTATTCTTAACTGGTATACACCAAACTCATGTCTGAATGTTGTACTAACACACAGGTTAGTGACACACACACACACACACACACACACACACACACACACACACACACACACACACACACACACACACACACACACACACACACACACACACACCCGCAGTGGAACCCACAAGTGTATTAAATTATACTTGAATCTATTTCATCAACAGTTTAAGAAAAGTGGTTATTCTAATAGGTATAGCACTTGTGGTCAATTTAATACAGAACACTCAGTGATTAGAAGTAGCACATTACATATCGAACGGCAAGTAGCATCGCTACAAATAGAAAAATGTAATTGTAGCAGTAGCACACTACAAAATAGTGTAGTGTGTAGCTTGTAGTGGAAAATTACACTACAAATCATGCTACTTTAAAAAAATCTTCAAATCAATCACGTGACATTTCTGGATTTCCTGGAACATTATCGGCTGGAACAGAGAAGGAGAGAGAGGTAGTGCACCCTGCCTACAATCACACACCTGACTTTACTTGCATTGTCAAAGTTAGCCGAACTGTAAAACTTAAAATATGTTTCTTACTTTATGCTCTTTACAGGAAAGTCTTCTCAGTCACCCAAAGAAAAGATGACAGTGCGTACAAGATGATCGAGCTAGAGATTTTTTTATATAGAAAGATTCAATTCTCTTGGCAAAGAAAATGAATTTGCAGATACTTGTTGATAATGTTTTTATTTTTAACTCCCTGGGCATTGGACAGCTAGCCTGGAATATAAGCCACTGAATGTGATTAAATGTGTTACATGTGATGATCAGAGCTGAGGTAAATACTTAGGTAAATTACTTGTGTGATTTTCTTCAGTATTTATATGTGAATGCAATATGTAAGGATGTACATAAAAAGATCAACTTCAGAATTTGCAAATTTAAGACTAAATGTAGAAAAAGTAGTTAAAAAGTAACTACTTTTCAAAAAAAAAAAAGAAAAGGTTGATTCATTTTTATGGCACAAGTGCCACATTTTGCCAAAGAATGCCCCCCACCCTCCAAAAAGTAGTGTAGCTGGCTACTTTTCAGAAAAAGTGTAGTAGGCTAATTTTTCAAGAATGTAGTTGGTTGGTTGTTGAATTTTTATGGCACAAGGGCCATGTGTGGCCAAAGAGCACCAAACACAAGACAATCAAACAAACGGCATTAAAAACATGGTATAGTGATTAAAATCTGGCTGATTCAGTAAAAGTGAAAAATGAGAATTATGGAAGGGCTAAAATCTAGATACTTTTTTAAAAAAGTCGATTTGTTTTAAAAATGAAAAGACAGCGACAGTATCGCAGTGGTCATCTAGGAGCTGCTCCAGCGTAGCGGCGTCCTCTGTCAACAAATAAGAATGAAAGATGTGAAAACGCACATCACAAAAACAACTACACATAAGATGAGTGACAGTGAGTCAGCAATTGCACGTCTCACACATCGGCACAGTGTCGCCACACAGCAAAAAGCTGTGAGTGAAACGACAATGCCCAATACAGAGACACGCAAGCACAACTTCCTTCCTACAGTTCCAACAATATGAGAATTTCCAGATTCCAAGAATAGGTTTAATACAATACAGTTTATTTTCCACCTGTTGGTCCCACAGACCCTGCCACGTTTGCTTGATGTGACTGTGAACAGGAAAGCGGAAATCCCGGTGAAACAGTGGCAAGGGTGTGACGACCAAAGAGGAAGCAGATCTAGCAGCCGCATCAGCACACTAAAATCTAAGATACTTTTAAAAAGTATCTAGATTTCAGCCCATCCAGCAAAAGTAAGCCTGAAAACCGGCCTCAAGCAAACGACGAAGCAACCGTCTTACATCCAAGAAAAAAGGATGGTCACAGCAATCAGCAGATGACAAAGACTGCAAGACGCTTAAGGAATCAGTATAGACCATAGCACGATGATGAGAACTCGACTGAACATGGAGAAGGACGAGACACACAGCATGCATCTCCGCCGAAAACACCATGGCCTTAGCTGGGATTAGTGCTACAGAGACGTCACCTACACAGACAGCCACGGATCCAACGACTCCATGCATCTTGGAGCCATCAGTGAAAATGGGATGTATTCAGAATTAAGGGAATGGTGCTCAGCGAAGAGCTGCTGGTACACGGAAGCAGGGGTTGAGGACTTATCAAAAGAAGTAAACTGAAATCAGTGACAACTTCAAAAGGCTGCCACGGCGGGTCCCCAATGACCCTGATCTCTTCAACAAGTGACAAGACAAGCCCTGCATAACGAGCTACGATCGCCATACGAAGACCAAAGATTGAAATGCACGAGGGTCGGTTCTCAAATAAACGAGCATGCTGGGGATGAAAAACTGCATCATACAAAGGATGGTCTGGAAGAGATCGAAGTTTCAAGTAGAATTGAACAAACAGCATAATTCAAACGATGGTTTGTTCGCATCAGCATAAAGGCTGGGAATCTGAGATGTTCGAAATGCTCCTGTACAAAGATGCAGGACTTGATGGTGAACAGTATCCAAAAGCCGTAGAACAGAACGACGTGCAGAGCCATACACGATACAACCATAATCCAGTTTCGACCGCATAAGTGAATGGTAAATGTGAAACAAAGACATCCTGTCTGCACCCCACAAGACTCTGGAAAGGAGCTTAAGAATGGACAGAGCCTTCAGACAGGAAATCTTGAGCCACCGAACGTGCGCAAGGAACGTAAAGGCACTGTCGATGGTCAGTCCAAGGAACTTGGTCTCTGGCAAAATTGGTATGGCTGTTCGTTCTAAATGAAGCTCTGGGTCTGGATGGAGGCCACGCCTCAAGCAGAAATGGACACACGCTGTCTTGTTGGGAGGAAGAACGAAACCATTGCTATTCGCCGCTTTAAAGATCTAATTAATCGCAGACTGCAACTGCCTTTCAATAAAATTCATGCTTGATGACAAGCAGAATATGTGCAAGTCATCAACATAAACAGTAGCCGAAACCGCAGGAGGAAGATTTGTGAGAAGACAATGCGGAGGATGAACAATGTGACAGATAAAATACACCTTGTTCTTGATGGAAAGGTGCCGAGAGCATCGTACCTGGAACACCTGATTGCGAAGAAAATTTACAATGAATGTCGGAAGATTTCCTCACAACCCCCATGCGTGGAGGTCACGGATAATACTGTGCCGCCTTGTTCGATCATAGGCTTTCTCAATATCAAAGAAAACAGAAACCAAGGTGCTGCCTACGCACGAACGCCTCACGCACAGATGTCTCAAGGTGCAGGAGTAAGCGACTTTGTTCTAAAAAATGAAATAAGCGGGAATTAACCATCCGCTCGAGAACTTTACACAGATAGCTAGTGAGAGCAATTGGACAATAACTAGAGGGAGACTTAGGATCCTCTCCAGGCTTGGGAAAAGGCAGAACGAAAGCTTTTTGCCAAGATTCCGGGAAACTGTGCTCCAACCAAATGTGATTGTACAGGACTAAAAGATTCTCGAGAGACGACTGCGAAGGATGACGGAACATGTCATAGCGGATGCCATCGGGACAGACAGATGTAGCGCCGGACCGATGCAGAGCCACCTGTAGTTCAACCATGCTGAAGGGGGAGTTATAGTCGGTGTTATGAAAAGGCCCAAAGGAGATCCTCTGGCGTTCAGCAGTGGATTTAATCTTCTGAAAGGAGGAAGGATAAACCAGATCACTCGACACGGAGGCAAACGCCTTCCCCAAACAATCCGCAATCTCCCCGACTTCAGCATATGTGCAGCAGTTACTCTCAAGAATGGAAATCTGGTATGAGCTGTAGTTACCCCGGATCTTACGAATCTTGTCCCACAGACTTTTCAAACTGGCACGTGAAGTGAGAGACGAAACATTCTGAATCCAAGACTCCTACATGCTACGTCGACGCACCAACCGGGCATAGGATTTTGCTCATTTAAATGCAACGAGATTGGCATCGGTTGGATAATGCCGAAACGTAGACCAAGCCTTATGTTGAGCTCTCCTAGACACTGTGCATTCAGGGGTCCACCAAGGCTTTGGACTTCTCCGGCGCGCCGTAAATGTTTTTGGTATAGAAAGATCAGCCGCCTGAATAATGCAATTCGTGACATCGAGAACAGCTGCGTCAATTGACTCTTGGGTCACCATGGTAGAAGCTATCACTGCAGATGGTGTGAAGACCTCCCCATCTGGCACGATCCATCCTCCATCGAGGAGGGCGGGCGGCAGAAGATGGCAAACTTACAGAATGCAAGAGCACAATTGGAAAATGGTCGCACCCGTGGAGGTTGTTACACACCGTCTGCGACCAATCAGCAATAATTTATGGTGATCCCAAGCTCAGATTGATCGCACTGAAAGATCTTGTGGGCTCGTGCAAGTAAGTGTCAGCACCGGTGTTAAAAAGGCACAAAGAGGTTGAGGACAAAAGAGACTCGATTCGACGGCCCCTCGTACTGATGCTGACACTACCCCACAAAGGATGATGGGCATTGAAGTCACCCAGTAGAAGGAAAGGTGAAGGCAGCTGATCAACCAAGCTCTCCAGCACAGAGATGCTGACATCCTCATCCGGCGGCAGAGAGATACTTCAGACAGTAAGAGGCACAGGCACAGAAATACGAACATCCACAGCCTGCACAGTTGTGGATACTGCAACGAAAGAGACTGGAACCCTGTGAGGGACAAGAATAGCGACTCCCCCACAGGCTACATCTCCTGACACGTTATCTGTCTGAAATGCACTGTAGCCTCGAACTGAAAGCAGGTCTGGTGGTTTAAGTTTTGTCTCCTGTAGACAAAGGCACACCGGAGAGTACAACGAAAGCAGACTTTTCAGGTTGTCAAAACTCGTCCAAAAACCTCAGCAGTTCCACTGAACGATCGAGTCCAGGTTAAAAGTGAGATGAAAAAGGAAATAAAATTAACTATACTGACAGCTCAAATGAGGTCAGCGTCCATATCCTTTGACGAGTGGTCCCCCAGATTTGGGGGCGTGTGATCAGGGGCCAAGATGGGAGTATGCTTTGTCCCAAGTGTCTTCACGGGATGCGCTCGGCATTGAGTAGGTGGCTGAAATTTTGGAGAAGAAACGCTCTTCTTCTCCTTGGCTTTGGTGTTCTAGGAAGAAGAAATGGCCTGAGTTCCCTTGCTGGTGGTGGGGTGAGTATGCTTCGGCGAAGTGGTGGGTGCCGCTTTCAGACCCCTATCTAGAGACTGGAGTGCCTCCAGCCCAGCTGCAATGATATCATCCAGCTTGTAAGGACATTTATGGGGGGATCTGACTGTCAATTTGAATGGAAACTGTAGACTTGGGAACCACCACTGATGCATATGATCGCCGAGCAGATGAAACAGGAACCACCTTCCTTCTGACCTCAGGATAGGAAATATTCTCAAAGATTTTCAGCCTTTGAATTTCTTTCTCCTCCATCCATTTGGGACAATCTTTGGCTGAAGCTGAGTGTGAACCCCAGCAATTCACACAAAACTCGGCCTCAGCCACACAGTCTGGTAAATGGTCTGTGGCACCACAGCGTCCACACCTAGGAGTGCTCCTGCAAGACTGCTGAGAATGGCCATACGACTAACACCTAACACATTTCAAAGGGTTAGGGATGTACGGTCGTACCTCAAGGCGAAGATGCCCTGCCTTGATGGACGTAGGCAGGGAAGGGCTGTCAAATGTTAAAAATGATGTTGTCGGATGGGACAGACTGCCCATTCCACCTAAAAAAAATATGCCGCACACCCGTAATGTGTTGACTCTCAGTTCAAGAAGTTCATCCTTGGTACACTTAATGAGGTCCCAAGAGGAGACAACACCTCGAGATGTATTTGGGTATCCATGTGGGGTTATTTTGACCAGTCTCTCAAGCAGCATGGTAGTGTTAAGAAGTGTGGAACTGTAGGCCACAGTGGACATCTCTACAAGAAGATCTCCAGACTGGAGTTTCTTTACGCTCTCAGGAGAGCTTGTAATGGATTGAAGTGCTTTATTGATCCAAATTGCACTTTTGGCACTCAAAGGCTTTGAAGGGTCCAATGAGTGCACAAAGAAGAAACGAGCATTCGAAGAATCGGAGACATGCTTTTTGGCAGAAGGGGATGAGCCTTCCTCAATACCTCATTTGACTGTAGGATCTTGAGAAACATTATTTCCATCCATAGAGAAAAATAAAAATTTGTCCGGCGACTTCCCTGCCCACCACCGAGCCCAACAGGGGAGAGCCGGAGGTCCGCAAGCCCAAATGGACGCAGGAGACGGCTTTAGGGTTGAGCAGCGGATATAGTAAGTTGATAGGGCAGACATGCGCTCGGCGAGCACAGCAACTTTCCCGTGTCTTGGTAACACCCCTTTGGCATACCCACACTATCCCCAAACTCACCCTGCCATACGAAACGACAAGCCATTAGATGTCTGGACTCCACTTGGCCACATACCTCATTGACTAGGAGTGGGTTAGTTCCTAGCCACCCATTTAGGGTGAAGCAGGGGGCAAAGAGGAGTGTAGCTAACTGGCGACGACAACAACACCCTGGTCTCTAGAAACCTCAGCCTCCAGCATCCCCTTTTCCACCTTACAGGTCACCGCACACTGCAAATGTGCAGGTAGGTCTAGCTAACCAGCTCGGAAAAACAAAGGGAACTTAAAATGGAAAAGTGACGAAAGAAAAACGAGGAACTAAAATTCGGAGCTGGCGCATAATCACAACCTCAGCAACCTACAACTGAGGCGGGTGCGTGCCAAGAGAACAACAAAAAACATAAAAATAGGAAAACATCATAGTACTGTCGGCTTGGGCTGTAGGGTCGCTACTCCCTATCAGCTAGATAAACAGCTGTCTATTCGGTAACAATCATACCAAGACGAAAGGAAACGATAATCCATCACAAGGTCAGCTCGGGCCGAGGGGCGCCACTCCCCAAATAACTGCAAAACCAGTTATCCCCGTGTGGGGCAAGAATGTAGTGAGCTAATTTTTCAAGAATGTAGTTAGCTACTTTTAAAAAGTAGCTTTCCAATCATTAGAACAACCAAGTCAGCATTTGTAGCTTAAAACTATTACAATGTTTTGGATTTATGTTCAACCCAAACTCCCACCAAATAAAAAAAAAAAACAAGTTAGTAAAAGCATGCAATGCATTGATTATGATACGCTTTCCAACATACTGGAAATCATTACTCAAGTTATGATGATGATGGCTGTAAAACAAATCTTGCTCCTGTGTCCTGATCTTTGACCCTAATTCAGTGATATTCAACAGAACCAGTAAAGTATACTTCCGGAACAACATGATAAAGTTTTGTCTCAATCGAACCATTTTTACGTAAGTTACGACGCATAAGGGCGATGGAATGGATCCCGATCTTATGTCCTGACCTTTGACCATACTTAACCCATTTTCAATAGGGTTCGTCCCCAGGTGGTCACCTAAGACATACTAAAATTTCATAGAAATCAAACTATATTTATGCAAGTTATGATGCACAAGGGCAATGGAATGGATCTCGCTCCTATGCCGTGATCTTTGACCTTATTTCGTCCATTTTCAATAGGATTCGTCCCCAGGTGGTCCCCTACCACATACTAATATTTCATCGAAATCGAACTATTTTTATGCAAGTTATGACGCATAAGGGCAATGGAATGCATCCCGCTTTTATGTCCTGACCTTTGAGACCCCACTTAACTCATTTTCAATAAGGTTCGTCCCCAGGTGGTCCCCTACCACGTACTAAAATTTCATTGAAATCAAACTATTGGGTTGCGTTGTCGGAAAAGTCATGACGTAGTGGTTGGGCGGTTTTGGAAGTACTAGAGGCATGCGCAGCTCTGTTATCGCTATGGCAATCGACAGGTGCCAGTTCTAGCTGCAGTCTAAAAGGAATAGTAAGCAATTTGGTTGATTTGCGGAGATTTGACATCAAACTGTGCATTTTCACCATGTTTTACTGTTTTATTTCCGTAAAGGGAAGAACGTGCGTCAAGCTTGTGAAAAGTTGCGTAAAGTGTACAGTGATAATGCTCTACAAGAACGTCAGTGCCAGCGGTGGTTCGCAAAATTCTGTGCTGGTTATTTTGACCTCAACAATTCTCTTCGGTCCGGGAGGCCCACCGAGATTGATGACTACCAAATCAAGGCGCATTGATAGAGTCAAACACATGCTACATGAAACGAGAGATTGCAGACACATTGCGCATCCATCATTCAACCGTTCACGACCACCTGAACAAGCTGGGATACTTAAGCAAGCTCGATGTGTGGGTTCCTCATGAACTCAAAGAAGCTCAATTGATGGCGCGTATAAACATCTGCGATATGCTCGTTAAAAGTGAGGAAAACGATCCTTTTTTGAGGCGACTGATAACTGGTGACGAAAAGTGGACTGTGTACAACAATGTGCTGAGCAAACGGTTTTGGTCCCGACGTGCTGCTCTGCCTCAAACGACATCCAAAGCAGACATTCATCAGCGGAAGGTTCTGGTCTCAGTGTGGTGGTATCTTAAAGTTGTGTTTTTCGAGCTCCTACCACGGAAACAAACAATCAATTCAAATGTGTATTGTCGGCAATTGGACAGTTTGAACGAATTCATCATCTAGAAATGTCCAGAGCTCGTTCATCGTAAAGGTGTTGTGTTCCATCACGACAACGCGAGACCACACACAAGTTTGATCACCCGCCAAAAATTATTTGAGCTTGGGTGGGATGTTTTGCCACACGCAGCATACTCGCCTGACCTTGCACCATCAGACTTCCACTTGTTTCGCTCTCTTCAACAGTCCTTGCGTGGTATAACGTTCAATTCAGATGAGGCTGTAAATCAGCACCTTTTACAGTTTTTCGCTACGAAAGACAGGTTCTTCTATGAACGAGGCATTCTGCAGCTCACTGAAAGATGGCATAAGGTTATCGAACAAAACGGGCATTATATCATTGATCGATTTTTGTTCTTTATCAATAAATGACCTCAGAAAAAAAAAAAGGGTAAAATAAGTCATGACTTTTCCGACAACCCAATATATTTACGCAAGTTACGAGGCATAAGAGCAATGGAATGTATCCAACTCCTATGTCGTGACCTTTGACTCCATTGCATCCATTTTCAATAGGGTTCATCCCCAGGTGGTCCCCTACCACATACTAAAATTTCATCGAAATCGAACCATTTTTACACGAGTTATTGTGTGGACAGACGGACAGACAAAGCTGGAGCATATACACTTTTTCAACCTACGGTTGGAAAGCGTAAAAAAGCATGAAACACAGGCCTACTGACCAACAGAAATAGCTCCACAATGAATGTATTCTACAATATTTTTACCAATAAAGACAAGTGTTTGTCATGACCTACATTACATTTTTCAATACCAATTATTTGTTAATGAATTTATAAAATGGTTTAAAAGCATTTTTATTGTTCATAATCATCTTTGTAAATCTAAACTAACAATAATGCACTTCCTTTCCCACCTACCATGAACACCCAAACATGGAGAAAATATTGTTTTTAACGAATAATGTCAATTAGCACTGAATTTTAGTTAACTTTTACATACACTAATCAGGTAAGGTTGGCTTCTTGAGTAAATTCATCAATGGGGCTACTTTTTATGCATTAAGATATTGTTCTGAAATTTCATGAGCATGTAAATATCTGAAAATCCAGCTCAGCTGTTCTAAGTTCATAAGGCAGGCTTGTCAAAAACATACATGCAACTGCACACTTCACAAAAGAACTCATACAATTTTAATGCTATGAAGCACATAATAGCTTTCCAGTAATTTCTTAAGATGTTTTAAGAAAAAATGACAATCTTAATATTAAAAGCAAACAAGTTTCTTACCATGGGTTCTACTTCAGTCAAAAACCTGCTCTCATGCTTCACTAACAACAGGGCTTTGACCATTTGTTTTACTTCCTTTTCAGACAGAACACCATCTCTGTCTTGGTCAAAGACCTTAAAACAAACTGAAAATAAAAAATTCAAACATTAAACTTGTGCTTCAAAACATGATTTAAATTTTCATGTAATCAGTAACACATGAAATGAGTCATGAACCAGTAAATTTATATGGCAGCTAGTAAATTAAGATGCAGGCAGAATTCTGACAATGAATTCCTGAATATCAATTTTCAGTACAACACTTTTCAACAGACTTCTGTAACAAATAATGAAAAATACATTTGTTTTAATGAGAAAAAATACAACAAAACAGTTAGTACAAGAACCATGGTTTGTGCTCTACTTATTTATGGAATAACAAAACAACTTTAAGAACACTCAAAGGACACCTTTTTTATGCCAAACAAAAAAAAAGGGGGGGGGCATTTATTTACTGGTCTCTCAAGTGTTTATTAAAAAGAGGAGGGGGGTACAAAGTTGAAACCACCTGCCCATACCTTGTTTTTTTAAGCACTTTTTTTTTTTTTTTTAATTGGAGGTTTAACGACCACTGTGAGCAACTCAATGGGCTATAAGCAGTCGCCCGTCCCTAATTTAGGGTCACTGGTTCCAGGGAAGGGAGAAAGCCAGTGCCGTAAGACAAACACAACATCCATGCCTCACCGGGATTCGAACCCGGACCCCGTTCGGACGAATGATCAGAGGCCCTCACTTAGACCACTGCGCCACCGGGGCGGCTCTAAGCACTTCAGTGGAAGATAAAAAGCTGAGGTACAACTTTATATATGCCAAATTTCCTTTTATTTTCTCCTGAGAGAACACACTTTGCTCAATTTGATTGTTTGTTTGATTGGAGGTTTAATGACCACCGTGAGCAACTCAATGGGCTATAAGCAGTCGCCCGTCCCTAATTTAGGGTCACTGGTTCCAGGGAAGGGAGAGAGCCAGTGCCGTAAGACAAACACAACATCCATGCCTCACCGGGATTCGAACCCGGACCCCGTTCGGACGAATGATCAGAGGCCATCGCTTAGACCACTGCGCCACCGGGCGGCTGCTCAATTTGAATAAATGCTTCATCATCTGGTTCAAAGTCATTTACTATTGAAAGAACAGGTCTAATATTTTAGTCTACAGCATTCCACTTTGTGATAAAAATTGAGTAAGACAAATCGCACAAGAATATGAAGAAAAGATCAAAGGTTTTACCTATAGTAAATTCAATTTTTATCTATATATAGCAGTCCAAGATCCATTTGGATAATTTACATTAAATGTAAATGAAGAATGAATGCTGATTATATAGAATAAAAGTTCACAGTAGAAATCTTGTTATGCATCAAAAACACAGGAACCTTCCATTCTTCTCACGGCAACCATTACACAGCACTGTCAGACAGCAACTAACTTTAAAAAAAAAAAAGAGTTCTATAACTGTTGAAAAAAGGAAAAAAAAAAACATTGCATTACTCGCACGTAATGGTTAAGTTATGTTTCAAACTCTGAGTTGAGTTAAAAAATAAACAAAGTTGTTTAGGGCAGAAATTCATGACGGCATGTCCAACAATTATACACTTCACAGGTTCAAAATTATTGAATCACTGTAATAAATGCAAGCATCCAGCCATGTTCTTCCAATGTGCTATCACAAGCTTTGGTGGAAGAGTTAAGCTAGGAGTTAGCATTTTAAAAGCTTCTATATAAGAAGGGGATTTTACAAAAATCTTTTTGATATTAGAAACAAGTCTGTCTATATCTTTATAATTTGCCCAAATTTCCTCAGAAATCTTATGTAATGCATGGGCAAGGAAAATGACATGCACCAGCTTGGATAAAAGCCTTTATTTGCTTTTCTAGCTGTTACTCCATTAAAAAGAGAAACATCGCTGCAGCATCCGTTAAAAAGAGAAAAACATCGCTGTGTTGCACTCTATTTGGTCACAAAAGATTTATCAAATAGCTGACAGAGGGTTGGTTGAATGAATGAATGAATGATTTCATTCACACACACACACACACACACACACACACACACACACACATATCACTAAGCTGTTCTCTGAGATTCAGAGGTTAGCTCCACAAAGAAATACAAACTACCAGATAATTTTTACTTACTGTATCAAACTTCTCCATTTACAGCAATCTTGACATTTTTTTTTTTAAGTACCTCCAATTTCAATAAAAATATTTTACCAGGACAATCCAGCTGAAGTATCCCTATCACGACCTTGGCAACAGGATGTCCATCAACATTTATTTTGCTAACTGACACAAACCATTCTTTTTCTTTTACATGGTTCCTTATTTTGCCTATTGTTTCATCATAACATTCCTGCAGATAGTTTTTTCAAAGTGTACATTCATCAGGTATAATGTGTCTATAGTGTGTTTCTCCAAGAAATGTCTAATTTTTGGATTATTCAGCTTTTCAAATGGTATATTTGCCGATACTAAAACATCACACATCTCTTTATAAAATGGAGACTTCTTGAATGGTGTTGATGAGCTGCATTGCATAAACAAAACTTGAGGCTGCCTGTGACTTTCTTTTTGCCACATCCAGACCTTTCATGTTTGTATCTTTCAACATGTTGTGTGACAATAAACCTCTTCTCTGTTGTAACAACTTTAACTTCACACACTTTGCAAAAAAGAATTACTCTATCTGTAGAAAAAATATCTTCTCCAAATTCCGTAACTAGTTTTTGTAAATGGCAAGTTTTGGTAGGCTTGCACTTAGGCATCCTTTAAAAAGGGACAACTACTATTCCCTTTCCAAGTTGAAAGTGATATTTTCCCACAATTCCTCAGGTATCCAGGAGAAAGACTGCACCCTAAAATCTGGTCAGAACTAGTTGCTATAGCCTGTTCTGCCAGGTAGTACATAAAGAATTTGGAATGTCAGCAACAGTACAAGACAAGCAGCTCTGAATTTTAATATTTTGTTCACTACCCTCTCCCACAGTCCCTTTTAAAAGTGGACAATGGGGATTTCTCTTTCCAGAAAACTGGATAGTACTAAGCAGTGTCTTGAACAGAATTACCAGTATGAGCTACTTTTGAAGGTTTTTTTGCTTTGGTCATCTAGCAAACTTGGTTTTAAGTGTTGCAATTTGAAAGCATAATCTTTATGAAACTATTCCAATTAGTAGTTCTAATTCTGACTATTATATAGCTCTAATCATTCTACTATTCTCTTTTACGTGCGATATTTCAAAGTAACTTGTACAAAATTCTAGCGGATAATCCTTACCTTGGCATTCCTTTCTAGCGATGGGAACATTTCATGCACATGTTTTCCGGTCTTTGTTGATGTTATTGTCCTAAAGTCCGTTGTATGCGATGACTGGCTTTACTTCTCACACTTTTCGCTGGGTATACTCATTGGATCTTTGCCTTAGGATTCCAAACACATCAATTTTTACCGTTCTTTATACTCAAAATTTTTGCCCATCCTCTGGGCATCCTCAGGAGCGTGGCGACTTTACCACCGATGCTCGTGGTTAACTTCGCGCTAATGGAGTCCGATACTCCTTGTTGCCATTCGTCGGATATACTTTCCTGGATATATTTCATTATCAAGCACGGCTGGCGCCATCTATGTTTCATTAAAACTTTTTCTTATTAATTTTTTTTTTAATTTTTTCTCCTATCCTGGTTTTCTTGTCTTTTTTGCCGGTTTTTATTTTGTTGTTGTTTTTCTTGTCTTATTAGTTCTTTTCACAGGCCCGATAATGTGCTAGGGTCGTTCTGGTTACATACCCTTGCTTTATTTTTATAGATTAATATTGCTTCTTCCCTCCTCATTTGCCTTTCCGATTTTTTATTCTTTTTTAGCATTTTAATTTCATCGAATTTTGGGAATGTCCGGTTTTCCATGCAGAATTGCACTAACGCAGTTTTGGCTTCTTTTTTTTTTGCCCATTAGATATGTGTTGTTTAAGTCTTTTTTTTTAATCTGTTTTTCGTACTTCCAATGTACGATATTGGGGGTATGCGTGCAATTGGAATTTCGTAGGTTCCTGATTCTTCTAGCATTTTTTCCTCTGTTTTTTTTTTTTGACAGTCATACTTTTCATGGTGTGCAATGAGCTTCCTAGTTGTAAGTCATATTTAGCACAGTGCCTATTGATTTCATTACTCACTCCTTCCAAGTATGGGAAAGCTCCAATGTATTTCAATTTTTCTTCCTCATCTTCCTTTGGTTGTGCACTTCTTGGCCTTCTTTACTCTGGAGTCATATGCTTTTTACTCTCATGTATCCATTTATTAATTAGCTTGCTCGGGTACCCATACTCTTGTGCTATTTTCGAGATAAACTCTAGCTCTTGATTTTTTAGCCTGTTGTTAGATGTGTGTGTACGCTCGCCGTATCAAGTTTACTATGCTGTTTTTTTATGTATCACTGGATGGTGCGACGAGTATGGTATCAGTACAGGTATGTAAGTTGCTTTTCTGAACACCGAGTATTCAAAACTATTTTTGTTTTTCTTTAGTTGGATGTCCAAGGAAGGATAGGCAATTATCCTCTTCAAACTCAATAGTTAGCTCTATGGTGTTACAGATTTTGCTAAACTGCTGTGCTAGATCTTGTAGCTCGGCTTTGTTAAGTTTAGACATTATAATAATGTCGTCTACATATCGAGCATAAAGTATTGGTTTTTCAGGTAGATTTTGAATTATTTCTTTTTCGAGGTATGCCATAATCACTTCTGCGTATAATGCCGATAATGGGGATCCCATAGGGCCACCTTGCGTTTGTTTAAATATATTTCCTTCAAAATGGAAGATGTTGTTTTCCTTGATGAAATATAAGGTATTCTTTACTCTTTCAGTTGTGACAAATTTAGTTCTTTGTTGATGCTTAGTTGTTGCATAATCAATTCGATGGCTAGCTCGACAGGAGTGTTTGGATATAACGCCTTAACGTCCATTGGAGGCCATATTTATTTGCTCTAGGTCTTGATTAATTAATTTGATTTTTCTATAAACTTATAGCTATTCTTTAATGTATATTGATTAATCATGAATATTGGGGATAGATAGTTTTTTATCTTTTTTCTAGGTTGATGAGTGGCGAGTTTTTTTTCGATAGAATCAGCCTTAAAGGTGTGTTTTCTTTATGTGTTTTAATTTTTGAGAATATTTTTGGCATCCCTGCTCCCATTGGAGGGTTTGCATTTTTATTTCAGTTGGTAACGTGCTGTGGTTCCTTATATTAGCCAGGAAGGTAAGTTGTTTGTCGGTGGGATCTTTGTTGATGCTATCGCACTGTAGCTCTGAGATGGCCGTCCGCATTTTATCCTTATATTCCAAAGTGTCCATAATAACAATTTCACCTGTTTTGTCCGCTTCGCAGAATTTGATCATGGGGTCTTTGCAAAGATTTAATATTTGTTTTCTGTCATAATTCAATTTATTAATCTTGCAGTTTTTTTGTGCTTAGCGTTATACTCTTTAAGCACGATTCTGAATAGCTTAAACCTTAGATCGGTAGCATGCTCTGGATGTACTCGCTGCACAAAATCTTCTAAGATAGGAATGTACTCTTCTGTTCTTGGGGTTTTAGATTGTTTGTGAATCAATCATCGAGAGCGCTAACTTTTAGTGAAAAGGCAGTGCTACAACGTGGGAAAAAATATGCATTTCCACCTAAAACCCCAAGAACAGAAGAATACATTCCTATCTTAGAAGATATTGTGCAGCGAGTACATCCAGAGCATGCTACCGATCTAAGGTTTAAGCTATTCAGAATCATGCTTAAAAAGTATAACGCTAAGCACAAAAAAAACTGCAAGATTAATAAATTGAAGTATGACAGAAAACAACTATTAAATCTTTGCAAAGACCCCATGATCAAATTCTGCGAAGCGGACAAAACAGGGGAAATTGTTATTATGGACACTTTGGAATATAATGATAAAATGCGAACGGCCATCTCAGAGCTACAGTTCGATAGCATCAACAAAGATCCCACCGACAAACAACTTACCTTCCTGGCTAATATAAGGAACCACAGCACGTTACCAACTGAAATAAAAGATGCAAACCCTCCAATGGGAGCAGGGATGCCAAAAATATTCTCAAAAATTAAAACACATAAAGAAAACACACCTTTAAGGCTGATTCTATCGGAAAAAAACTCGCCACTCATCAACCTAGAAAAAAAGATAAAAAACTATCTATCCCCAATATTCATGAGGAATGAATATACATTAAGGAATAGCTATGAGTTTATAGAAAAAATCAAATTAATTAATCAAGACCTAGAAGCAAATAAATATGGCCTCCAATGGACGTTAAGGCGTTATACCCAAACACTCCTGTCGAGCTAGCCATCGAATTGATTATGCAACAACTAAGCATCAACAAAGAACTAAATTTGTCACAACTGAAAGAGTAAAGAATACCTTATATTTCATCAAGGAAAACAACATCTTCCATTTTGAAGGAAATATATTTAAACAAACGCAAGGTGGCCCTATGGGATCCCCATTATCGGCATTATACGCAGAAGTGATTATGGCATACCTCGAAAAAGAAATAATTCAAAATCTACCTGAAAAACCAATACTTTATGCTCGATATGTAGACGACATTATTATAATGTCTAAACTTAACAAAGCCGAGCTACAAGATTTAGCACAGCAGTTTAGCAAAATCTGTAACACCATAGAGCAAACTATTGAGTTTGAAGAGGATAATTGCCTATCCTTCCTTGGACATCCAACTAAAGAAAAACAAAAATAGTTTTGAATACTCGGTGTTCAGAAAAGCAACTTACATACCTGTACTGATACCATACTCGTCGCACCATCCAGTGATACATAAAAAAACAGCATAGTAAACTTGATACGGCGAGCGTACACACACATCTAACAACAGGCTAAAAAATCAAGAGCTAGAGTTTATCTCAAAAATAGCACAAGAGCATGGGTACCCGAGCAAGCTAATTAATAAATGGATACATGAGAGTAAAAAGCATATGACTCAGAGTAAAGAAGGCCAAGAAGTGCACAACCAAAGGAAGATGAGGAAGAAAAATTGAAATACATTGGAGCTTTTCCATACTTGGAAAAAATGAGTAATTAAATCAATAGGCACTGGGCTAAATATGACTTTCAACTAGGAAGCTCAGTGCACAACATGAAAAGTATGACTGTCAACAAAAAAACAGAGGGAAAAAATGCTAGAAGAATCAGGAACCTACGAAATTCCAATTGCACACATACCCCCAATATCGTACATTGGAAGTACGAAAAACAGATTAAAAAGAAAAAGACTTAAACAACACATATCTAATTGGCAAAAAAAAGAAGCCAAAACTGTGTTAGTGCAATTCTGCATGGAAAACCGGACATTCCCAAAATTCGATGAAATTAAAATGCTAGAAAAGAATAAAAAATCGGAAAGGCAAATGAGAAGGGAAGAAGCAATATTAATCTATGAAAATAAAGCAAGGGTATGTAACCAGAACGACCCTAGCACATTATCGGGCCTGTGGAAAGAACTAATAAGACAAGAAAAACAACAAAAGAAAAGCCGGCAAAAACGGCAAGAAAACCAGGATAGGAGAAGAAATTAAAAAAAAAAATAATAATAATAATAATAATAATAAAAATTAAAAAAAAATAATAATAAAAAAAAAGTTGTTTTAATGAAACATAGATGGCGCCAGCCGGGCTTGATAACGAAATATATCCAGGAAAGCATATCCGACGAATGGCAACAAGGGAGTATCGGACTCCATTAGCGCGGAGTTAACCACGAACATCGGTGGTAAAGTCGCCACGCTCCTGAGGATGCCCAGAGGATGGGCGAAAATTTCGAGTATAAAGAACGGTAAAAATTGATGTTTGAATCCTAAGGCAAAGATCCAATGAGTATACCCAGCGAAAAGTGTGAGAAGTAAAGCCAGTCATCGCATACAACGGACTTTAGGACAATAACATCAACAAAGACCGGAAAACACGTGCGTGAAATGTTACCATCGCTAGAAAGGAATGCCAAGGTAAGCATTATCCGCTAGAATTTTGTACAAGTTACTTTATGAAACTTAATTTATTAAAAAAAATGGCAGAAAATGCAAAAGACCTATCATTTTAAAAAAATGCTGCTAAACCTCAAAAAAAGCCCTAAAAGATAAAAAAAATGCCCAAAAATGCAAATGTCATCAACACCAGGCCCTGCTAATAACTAAGCAATACTCCTACACATGAACAGAAGCACTTCAAATTTTAATATTTTTCCACAGAATACCTGTATCAATTAAGATTCTTTGTGTTTGCTGATTATTTACGATAAAAAGAGGAAAAGGTTGAAGTTAAAGATATGTGAGCTTATCTCTACAATGGGTTCCAATATTCAAGAAATACGTAAAGAGCACCAATCCCACTAAATGTTGACCTCATTTACTTGTTCGCATTTTCTGTGCTATCTGTGACACTCATGGCAAGCTGTCCACATGCTCATTCAATTCATATAAAAGTGAATTCAACCATACAATCCACTATAAATATAATTCGTGGTTTTATTTTCAAAATATATTCATGTTCCAGATGTGTCTATTTGAAAAACTTTTCAGGAAATGTAAAGAAAAGGGATTTTTTTTCTTGACATTAAAACTTGTAAAATGCAGTAACATTCCACCTGGATGCTGCCTTAAGATCAGCTCAGTTCAGTTACATGTCAGTTTTTTAACAGTGGTGTTATAAAAGATCATTTATAAATTTTCTCATTTTATTTTTATAATACCATTTGTAACATGCATAAGTCCTTCAGATTGTTTAGTCTTCCCATCTAAGAAAGACATTTTATAAACTTCTTTTGCAATGTTTTAGGAACTCAAATTCATTTTTTAGTTCCACCTGTACTTTGTTGGAAATGTATGTCTTCAAACAATGCTTGTCAAGATGGCAATTTCAACTCTATTTTCAGATTAGCCAGAGAAGTTCAAAGACAAAAACTCATTCATACACCTGTTGCCTTTTTTGAACTTATTTTACAAACATATATCATACTATTTTATTTGCTCGAGGAAATATGTTATATGCCCCCAATTTACTTTTGATGTTTTGAACTGTATTCTGTATGATAATTTTATAGCATGGATTCAGATGCTGCAAAAAATGCCAACTAAATAAACAAAAACTTTCAATTTCTTATGACAATTGTATTAAAAAAGATAACAAATTCATAATGCTGAGCTTCAGTGTGCTGCAAGACTCAAAAAGTTTGAGCGCCACAGCTCTAGAGAGACAGAGATAGTACATTTCTTCTTTGGCTCTGGTCCTCCCTTCCCTGGAGTTAGTAACCAAAATTTATGGATGGCTTATCCCATATACTCATGGAGGCCATACATTTCTAAATTATAACAATTATGAAAACAGGGGCAGGAAATGAACATGAGATTGAAAAAATAAATAAATTTAGGTCTCATTATGAAATGGAACTTGCATAAAACAGAACATTCTTTTGTCTCGAAATGAAAGATAGAAAATTATGTACTAACTAGTGGCTTGGTGGGGTAAAAGCCCCAATATAGCAAGAAGTAATTTTCACAGTTTTTAAGAAAATGGTAATAAAATTGCACCATTTTTTCATGCTTAATGTATTTTGTAGAGGGGATATAGAGAACGTGCAAATATATTATCAACAAAATGCAGGTCCAGGTTGTGCCCTCCTACTTCATGTTCGATTGCCTCACTGCTGTCTTGTATGTTTGTGCGCAAGGGTTGTTAGCCAGCATATCTGCCAGGGCTGTCAATATCATTAGCTTTAATTCTTTATTTTCAACAAATATTGAAGACTCGTGCGATATTAATCACTGAAACGATGAGAGTTTTCCGTCTTTAGCACAATTTGATGATTAAAAGATGAGAATTATATACAATTAAAACAACCATGAGCACTTTCGAGGCAGCGGCTGTCTCTTCTTCAGATGTAATAAATAGAGACACATTTCATCTACATATAATATAGATCATTGCATTGTGGGAAGCATGGTTGGTTATTAGCCAATAGTAATCTACATGCGTCAAAAATGTTGCGTATACAGTTGGCCCAATGGTCTATGAAGAAATCATGGAACTATATTACAGAAATAAGAAATGGGGTGGGGTGAACATTCAATTTTAAGTTTATATTACAATTTACTGTTTTAATAAGTGATTTCCAAACGTTATGTAACTCATAGGGGGCATGTTCATTACAACATTGCTTACCGGAAGCCTCTATATTATACACTTTCTGCAATTAAAAGGTCACCAGGTTTACTAGGAGTATTAATTATTCTTACATTACTCCAGTCGGGAGTAAGATCATCTTGTATAACAGATTTGGCTAAGGATGTACAATACATGCCCGTTTTAATATTGTATTTATGTTCTTTAATTTGTAATTCAATATTACGTCTTGTAGAACCCACATAATTAGAGGCTGCTTGTCCTGTAGTTGCCTTAACCAGTGGGATATTGTAAATACCCCACTGTCCCTTTTTGCTGTTCTATTCACGATCCTTACGAACTACTGAAAATAAGTTTAGTGTTCGTGAACCAAATTTCAAGCCATATGGTTTACATACTTGTGTTAAGGCTCTCGTTAAATGTGGATTAAATTGCATAGAGCCAACATATATGAAATTGCAGTTGGAGTTTTTTTTTTAAATTAATTGAACTCAAAAACAGTAATGACTTGTCTATTGTACTTGCAGACAAATCTAATCAGATTGTGTTATTGAATAATTGTGGCTATATTCAAAAAATGCATGAAGTTATTAACACTATTCCACACAAGACCATTCAAAGTGATTTTAGTCAGGCCACAGTTGCAGCTCTTCAAAGACTAAAAAAGGCTTACTCTTTTCCTGAAGGTATTTCACATGCATTCACACCTCCCCCGGCTATCGTGTGCCTGATATGTTCGGACAGGTTAAATTGCATAAAGAGCATTTTCCCATTCGTCCTCTGGTGTCAGGCTATGTTAGCCCTACCAGACCCTTAGAAAAAGCCTTGGCCCAATATCTAGCCAATTATACTGTGGATTCACTTTATTCTATTAAAAGTTCCACAAAGGCTATAGAAAGACTGATCGCTTCAGCCACAATCGTAGCCTTTCATGTTGGCATCTCTTGAAGTCTCATTGTACCCTAATGTACCTGTTGAGGCTACACATCAGATTATTGAAGCAAAACTTGCAGATTCCCATATCCCGAGTTCAGAAATTAATGCTATTATGAACGCACTTCGTCATGTTAAGAAACTTTCATATTTCAAATTTAAAGACAGCATTTATCAACAGTTGGAGGGCTCCCCAATGGGTTCCCCCTGTCTGCTGTTCTAGCTGAAATTTTGTTACAGTATATTGAAAATCAGGTCCTTAGTTCTTTCCCCTCACCGCCCGTTGCTTTATTTAAGGTATGTTCACGACATCCTGGTAGCATGGCCTTACAACCGGAATGATTTATACTTATTCGCCAACGAACTATCGTCCATGTTCCCAACTATCAAGGTTCACAATAGAATTTGAAGCTAATAACTGCTTACCTTACTTGGATATTCTTATTCATAAGGACTATAGCCTTAATTGCATTACCACTAGTGTATATAGAAAACCCAGTCATACACCTGTTTTAATACCTTATTATTCATCACACCCTAAACAACATAAGTTGACAGCATTATTCTATTTGTTTAGAAGAGCTCACTCACATTCATCAACTACTGAATCATTTCAGCAAGAAGTTAACTACATTTTTGGTTTAGCTGAGCAATATGAGTTCCCTAAATATCTGATTAGACAAGTGTTTGGCAAGGTCAAATATGCCCTACATACTACCCTGTTAAGAAACTCCAACTGCAATTCCATATATGTAGGCTATATGCAATTTAATCCACATTTAACGAGAGCCTTAACACAAGTATGTAAACCATATGGCTTGATATTTGGTTCACGAACACGAAACTTATTTTCAGTAGTTCGTAAGGATCGTGAACAGAACAGCAAAAAGGGACAGTGGGGTATTTACAATATCCCACTGGTTAAGGCAACTACAGGACAAGCAGCCTCTAATTATGTGGGTTCTACAAGACGTAATATTGAATTACGAATTAAAGAACATAAATACAATATTAAAACAGGCATGTATTGTACATCCTTAGCCAAATCTGTTATACAAGATGATCTTACTCCCGACTGGAGTAATGTAAGAATAATTAATACTCTTAGTAAACCTGGTGACCTTTAAATTGCAGAAAGTGTATATATAGAGGCTTCCAGTAAGAAATGTTGTAATGAACATGCCCCCTATGAGTTACATAACGTTTGGAAATCACTTATTAAAACAGTAAATTATAAATTGTAATATAAACTTAAAATTGAATGTTCACCCCACCCCATTTCTTATTTCTGTAATATAGTTCCATGATTTCTTCATAGACCATTGGGCCAACTGTATACGCAACATTTTTGGCGCATGTAGATTACTATTGGCTAATAACTTACCATGCTTCCCACAATGCAATGATCTATATTATATATAGATTAAATGTGTGTCTATTTATTACATCTGAAGAAGAGGCAGCCGCTGCCTCGAAAGTGCTCATGGTTTTAATTGTATATAATTCTCCTCTTTTAATGATTAAATTGTGCTAAAGACGAAAAACTCATCGTTTCAGTCTTTATTTTCATTATGACCAATACGTATATCAGTAGCTGCAGAGCAATCTATACAGTACAAGTACAACTGGCCGTATGAAGGACCTTCACCAGTAAGTGGTAACAAATCTGAGACGTGTCGGTGAATCTGTCCCTGAATTTCAAAGCAGTATGGACCATTGCCTGGAAACTCCTTTTGTGTGACTGAGAGGGAAGCAAATGACATTGCGCTATTGTATTTCCAGATTTTTGGACAAAATTAGGACTGTTCAGAAGCAAGTCTTTCAGCCCCATATTTATGTGCAGTTCTGAAAGGGAAATAAGGACGTTACGACAACAAGAATTAAAATGACCATTAGTTTCCTCATTAGCAAAATGCAAAAGCATGGCAGTGTGCACACTCAATATTCATTGTACCCAAGCTGTGCTCATGTATGGCAGTTTCATCCAATAAAGCTTTTTGGAAACATAGGCTGCTGTGTATATTATTGCGATAACACTCATTATGTGTGCTGTCAAAATTTCTTCGCTCATATACATTATGAAAAACACTCCCTTGTTTGGGTAGTTTCCCTCAAACGCTTCTCATAACAGAACCATCTCTATCCTCAGTGTAATACAGTTTACAGTGTAATAGCAGTGGAAGCACATGCAGCAGAAAATAGCCAATCAGCTCTTTGCTCGCTGGCTCCGGATGGTGCCAGCTCCCAAGGTCATATGAGGTGCTATCTGCCCGCGTTGCAATGAGACGATGTGAGAAGCTAAACTGAGTGTTGTGAAACATACAGCAGTCATTTGCTTAAATTTAGAAGAAAACTTACCGTATATACTCGCGTATAAGTCGACCCCCCCTCTTTCTGAGGAAAAAATCGTAAGAAATCGGAAACTCGCGTATAAGTCGATCCTGGAATGAGAAAAAAAAAATTCAATGAATTTATTCAAAAACATTTGAAAACGAAAAAAATTATATATATAATACTAAATTTAATTTGCATACCCAAAAACTTCTTCGGAACCCTTCAAAATTCGATTCCGAGTCAGACTCGCCAAACAGTTCAAAAAAGTCTTTCTCCGTCATCGGCGCGTCATCATAAACATCAGTATTCCCATCTATGTCTGTGACATCAGAATCACTGTCATCATCACTCATAAAAAATCTCATCATCCTCTGTGCCATCTAGTTTGTTACTAATGCAACATTTCTTGAATGATTTCACGACCATTTCTGCAGGTATCGCATCCCAAGCATCCTTGACCCATCGCGCAATCAAAACGATATCCGGCTTCTTTAGATTTCCGCCCTTGGTTTCAGTCGACAAATCAGAACTTATCCAATCTGCCCAATACCTCCGCACATTGTCCTTGAAGGGCTTATGAAGGCAGACATCTAGTGGTTGAAGAACAGATGTCAACCCACCTGGGATGACAGCAAGAGTTGTTTTTGAATTTTCTGCAGTTTTTTTCACTTCTGCACAACGGTGTGCAACAAACATATCCCACACCAAAAGAGAAGGTTTCCTCAAAAGTGCACCTGGCCTTTTGTCCCACACATTCTTTAACCAGTCAATTGTTCCAGATTCGTTCATCCATCCTTTTTCATGGGCACGAACGAGCACACCAGACGGAAAGAGAATGCTTTTCGGCAGAGTTTTGCGTTTGAAAATAATTACCGGAGGTAGCTTATTGCTGTCGGCCAAACAGGAAAGAACAACCGTGAAACTGGATTTTTCGTGGCCAGTCGTTTTGATCAAGATATTTTTTTCGCCTTTTTGGTTCACCGTCTTATTTCCAGGAAGGTTGAAACACATGGCGGTTTCATCCATGTTCCCTATTTGGGAAAGTTCAAAAGCAGTCTCTTTTCTCTTTTGAATTACATACTTTTGAAATTCCATTATCTTTGCTTCGAGGTCACGAGGTAACTTTTGTGCAATTTTGGTGCGCTGGCGTAAACACTACCCATAGCGGTTCATGAACCTTGTGCACCAACCTGGTGAGGCACGAAAAGTGTTATTTGTGGCTGCAAACTTTTCATCTTTTGCGAGCTTCATTGCTCGCAAACGTATACCAGTTCGTGTTACAATGTGACCATTTTGTCTGCAGCCCACAATCTTATCATTCAAGACACTTTCCAGCTCTGGGAAAGATGTCGTTCCACGGCGCAGCGCCTTTTGTGATTTTCACCAAGTCCGGTTTTTTTATACCAATCTCGAATCAGTTTTTCCTTAATGCTAAATTGACGTGAAGCAGCAGAGTTGTTAGTATTTTCTGCAAAAGAAACCACTTTCAACTTGAATCCTGAGTTATAGGACATCCGTTTCTTTGCACAATCCGTGTCACCCATAATAGGAGAAGCGAGACATGTGCGATTAAGAACAAGAAAAACGTGCGATTAAGAACAAGCAACACCTAACACTGGCTGTCGCATGGCTCCGTTACGTCGAAGGTCAGCGCAATCAACTGGTAGTCGGAAGGGCGGAGCTTTCTATGCGCGGCTGTGACTGCGCTGTGGATACGCAAAGCCAGGAGAGACAAGACTTTTCAAAGCGCGGAGAAATTCGGAGGGTGCACGATTTCGTAATTCTACCACATTGGTGTTTTTTCTTTCTTTCTTTCTTTTTTTTTTTCTTTCGGAGGGTTGCGATTTCATAATTAATACTGCATCAGCATTTTTATTTCTTTTGGGGTGGATTGCCTTTTGCCTCACGGGAAGAACTTTTGGACTTACGATTTTATTAGACCCCGCGTATAAGTCGACCTCATTACTTTGAAGCTCTTATTTTGTCCCAAATTTCTCGACTTATACGAGAGTATATACGGTACTTTTCCCCATTCTTGGGATTAAGATCTCTAAAACGAGCAATATCCCGATGTACCTATGTCCCGCAATGTTGTGCAACACTATGGAAGTACATATAAGATGAACTTGTCTAACATGGAAATGGCAAAATAGTAGATGAACCTTGTAACAATGGAAAGTTCCTAGATGTCCCAATGCAATCAAGTATTTTAATGGAATACAAAACATTACAAGATAAAGGTAAATGATGAATTAACATGAGACAAATTTGCTTGAGATTGAAGATAACATAGTTAAACAGAGAGACTGCTTTTGGGTTGTTTACACAAATGCACACTGCAGCACATTCATTCTTTATCTTCTTAAACACGCAGCACATTTCAGGTTTTGGTCATGTGACTAGTGTTGCTCTCTTTGCTGGATGCAAAGTCCAAAGTCTTTGCATCTGGCTGTTTTGTTCGTATGGATTTCAATGAGGTGTTCCAATTTATTTTTTTATTTATTCATTGAGATGGTCATTCACAGGCATTCCTTGTTGTGAGTTACGTTTGTTTATTTGCCTCTTGCGATGGTGCCAAAAGAATGTTCTCAATTTGGATATTAAAGTTACTGAAATCCACAAAACAAAGAAAGTGCAAGTGTCAAGCATTTGGCACAGAAGTTCAGTGACAGAAAAACAAAAATTTATGGCATTTTAAAGCGAAAAGACGAGACAACAAAACAGCGATATAAGGTGCTCAACAAAACAAAAAATTAAATAAAAAGTTGAATAAGAATGTCTGGGAGTGGTTTGTTAGTCAAAGCAAAGAATTTACCAATTTCAGGCCCTATGCTGCAAACACAAGCAAGAGATGTAGAAAAAAAACTTGGAAAAAGAGTTCCATGCTTCCAGTGGGTGGTTGAGGTTTCCAAAAGAGGCACAACATTAATTTCAAGGAAATTTGTGGTAAAGTGGCAGGTGTCAATGAGAAAACAGTTTCAAATTGGATATGAAAATTATCAACTCTGATTGAAGGTTATGAATCTCAGAACATTGCTAATGGCGATCAAATGGGTTTGTTTCTCCATGCACTGCCAAATAAAACTTTGTGTCTGAAACGTAAAACTTGCACTGGAGCAAAATGTTCTAAGGAATGCCTAACAATTTTTATGTTTTGTTTTCACATGTTTATGTCCGGAGAGATGGAAAAACCATTAGTAATTGGCAAAGCCGCCAAACCACAATGCTTCCAAAATTTGGATTTAAAAAAGCTTCCTGTAGAGTGGAAATCAAACAAGAAAGCCTGGATGATAGCTCAAATTATGGCTGAGTGGCTAACAAGCTTGAATTCAAAGATGAACAGGCAAAACAGACATGTTCTGTTACTTTGGGATAATGCAACATGCCATCCTCATCTTGGCCTACCAAATGTATACCTTGCGTGGTTCCCACCAAACACAACAGCATTGGTCAGCCAATGGATAAAGGGATCACTTAACTTGTTAAAATTCATTATCGAAAACTTGTTATGCAGTGGCTTCTTGCGAATATAAAATCTGCGTCCTCTTCTAGCGAACTAACGAAATCCACGACTGTTCTTGATACTACTGGATGGCTTGCAAAAACACCGTGCGAAGTGTCATCTGAAATAAATAAATGAAATACTATTAGAAAGCACCAATCACTCACCCTGAAGATCATGGTAATATCCATCGACAACACACTTCCAGCACGTCAATTATCGTAATGTTGTTGGCCTTCAAAGGTTTACAGACATCTTGCTTACGATTCCTACTTCCCGGGATGAAAAATCGTATTTTTTTTTTAAGCCATATGAGATGTAACTATAAAGCTTGTCAATTCCATAAAAACCACACAAGCATACTACTCATTCATACAATTCAATTAAAAACTATGTACATATTTACACAACCTTACATTCCTAGGTGGTTAAACCTTTGTCAACTGTGAGTACCAAACTGCTCCTTCTGTTTCAAAACCCCTGCCACTCCCAATGCAAGTGTCACACTCATTCAGCCCCTCACACACAATCCTCTTGCGCTTTCAACAGACTACTGTCGTCATCAGGAGGCAGGTGTGTCTCACCCGCCCACCACAGCTCAAGTGAGCAGAGCCATCGAGGCACGGGCCCTAGTCGCAATCTCTGAATCGTGTCTCTGGCGCCATCTATTGTCATTGCTGCTCTTTTTTTCTTTCTAAGCTGTTGTTCAATTTTTATTAGGGCCTTCCATTGTTAGTTTAAGTTGCTAGGCTCATTAATGTTGCATAATCTTGATCTGTTTTTTTCAATTAACACTGACTCTGCAATTCTTAACTGCCTTTCGTTTTTACAGCTCTTAATATTAATATCCTCAAACCTTGGACATAGTTGATTTTCCATACAGTATTGGGTTAATGCTGTCTTAGCTTCTTTTTTATTCCAATTATTTATATGCTGGTTCAATCTATACTTTAATTTATTCTTGGTGCTGCCTATATATGAGACACAGGTGGTTGCTGGTTTGTAGGGATTTCATAAATTCCTGCTCTATCTAATTGTCTGATTATTGCATTTTTAATCACTAAATTTTTTACAGTAAGTACCTGATTTCCTACCTGTATGTCATACTTGCCACAAACTTTATTAATTTCACCTGAAACATTTTCTACATATGGTATTGCCCCTACATATTTTACAAGTTTTTTATCAATCTTGGCTTTATTGTTAGCTTGAGTTACTTCATAAATCCATTTTTTAATACCTGTTTAAAAGGGTAACCAAAATCATATGCAATTTTTTCAATATATTCAATTTCCTCTTTTTTATATTGTTCCATTGATGAGTGTGTTAAACTTCTTTTTAATTAATGTTTTAACACTATTTCTTTTATGTGTTAATGGATGTGATGACTGAAATGGTATAAGTCTGGGATATATGAAGATTTTCTATGCACTCTGAATTGCATATTATCATTTGTTTTAATTATCAAAATATCCAAAAATGCCAAAGTATTGTCATGTTCTTGTTCTACTGTCAGTTCAATAGATGGATAAATTTCACTATACTTTTTTGTCTAGTCCTCAAGTTCATCATTTTTTAGCCTGGACAACAGAAAAATGTCAACATATCTGCAGTATATCAGTGGTGGATCTTCGAGTTTACTTATTATTTTTTCCTCTATGTCACTCATAATTTCAGCAAATAAAGTTGACAATGGTGACCCCATAGGTCCACCATAATTTTGTTTGTACATCTTGTTGTTAAACTTAAAAATGTTATTTTCATATATGTACAATAAAATTTCTCTTAATTCCTCTATTTGTATTGCATTCATTGTCTGTAACACATATAATTTTTCAATAATTATTTCTATTGCCTGAGGTACTGGTGTGCTAGGAAAAAGAGCTCTCACATCCATACTAGCCATATGATATTCACTTAAATCTTGTTTAATTACTTTAATTTTCTCAATGAATTCGTATGTATTCTTCACAGTGAACCTTGTCTTCATGAACAAAGGTGCCAAAAATTTTTAATTTTTTTTCCAGCTTTATTAGTGGGGAATTCCTTTTTGATACAATCCCTCTCATAGGTGTATCAGGCTTATGAGTTTTTATTTTTTCAAACATTTTTGGTATTCCAGTACCCATTGGTGGGTACGCTTTCTTTATTTCATCAGGCAAGGTGCTGTGATTTCTTATTCTAGCTAAGTACCTTACTTGAGATTCGGTTGGGTCTTTTGCCAGAATGCTGCAATTCAGTTCATCTATAGCTCTATTTATTTTTAGATTCAGGGTTCGTACTCTTTTTTGGGGAAAAAATTCAAGGACTTTCCAGGCCTTTTCCAGGCCATATACACAAAATTCCAGGATGATTACTACGCTTTACAGTATCATGCTCAAATTAGTTTTTAAAAGCAATTTCAGTTTTAAGTAATAAAAATGATGAAAGATGCAAATGGATGAGTGTGCTTTTTTACCCATTACATTTCTTTTTAATGTTTTTAATTGGCAAATTACCCAATAATGCTAAATTGAATCATGATGCAATTACCACAAGGCTATTCAGAAAATCCTTTCCCTCAATCAGAAAATGATTAATTCAATCAGTCATTTTAGCTGCATCACTATTCTGCACTATCTTCCATGTAATCAGACTATTATTGATAACAACTGAAATTATTATAAAATAAAGTGAGGGCAGATTCAGAATTTAAGAATGGGGAGGGCGCACGTCTAACAGAGGACTGGTAAAAAAATCTCTGAGATTTATTTCCTCCAAAAAAAACACGGTGGTAAAACATGGAGGACCCATAAGGGGAGATGGGGTGCTTGCCTGTCAGAGTACATCACAAACAGCAGTTCTGAAGTACTGCTGTGTGGATCACTGAAAAGTTCGGGCCAATGTAAGACAAAATGTGGAGTTGCAAATCCATAAGTGAAAAAGTGTGATGTCTGAAAACAAGAAACGTGAGACAAAGCAAAGCACTTATCTATTTACTCACACACACCCCCTTTTTTTTTTTTTTTTTGAAATGGGGCATGTGCCTGTTATGCCCACAGGTGGATTCTAGCTCTGATAAAAAGTGTTTCCAATCCATACATGGGAATGATTTTTTTTTTCTTTTTAACATTCCCAATGACTGCCACTGGTGGATGCATATTGGGATGTGACTTTTGAAGGCAATGAAAATCTTAATTACTAGACAGAATATGTTCCAGACTTGAGGAAAATTTCATCCAATTGTAGTACAGTTATGTTAAATCAAAAAGCATAAGCCACGGAATCACTATGCACCTCAAGAAATGATTCGGGAGTATGCCAATCAGTAGACAGAGTGTTGTGCTAAAAGTCTGTTACAAAGCATCACCTCTTACAGCTGGGCTCCAAACCAGAGGAAAGGAAATGTTAACAAACACTTAGTGCCTGAGGGAAGCAAAACTTTGTACTGGGTCTCCTCCTCCAAGTCTCAAATCTTTCATACTTACCCAGCTGGAGAGTGGACATAGGGCTTCAAGCTTGGAGAATGAATACTGCTCTTATATCTATGCCTTTGAATTTAATTTCGACCATTTTCAACAGGGTAGGTTCCTAGGTTGTACCTAACAGCATACTAAAATTTCGCCAAAATCCAACCCCTTTTACGTGAATTATCGTACGGACAAATGGAAAAAACCAAAGCATAAACGTTTCTGCAACCTACAGTTCGAAAGGGTTAGTAATTTCTAAAATAAAAACATAACGAACAGCGTGAAAACTAGCTCATACACAGAATATTTGAAACTACAGTATGCGCTCTCAATTATTAGGGATGATAGGGGGGAAGGGAATAGAACTGTCCATAATTAGCATGTTCTCGTTGCGCTAGGCGCTTAAGCACTGCTGAATTCCGTCAGACCCCCAATGGTCAAATGATTGAAATGTGCTGATGTTCATGGAATGAAATGGTTGATCAGCTATGATAACCGCATAAAAGTTCGAAGGGGGAGGATGGGGGCGATTTTTTTTTTACTTTATGCAACATTCCTCCAGTATTTATCTTGTCATCATCAACAATAGCAATGTAACTACCACTTACGATCGCGGATATCGCCCAACTGAAAATCTGCCATACAACTAAGGGATACAACACACAGGTATCATGTTACAACAGTGTATTGTAATTGAAAAAAAAAAAAAATTCAGAAATTAAAATCGAAAAAAAAAAACTTTCAGAAATTAATATCATCAAGTCATGGTGTTTCAAAAATCCGCTTTCCTTTATAATGTTTAAAAACATGTAATGTTATTTCTTTTTTACCTGTCTTGTACAATAAATGGGTTGATTTTTTTATGGAATCAGACGTCCATATGTCTGATTGTCTTCGTCTGAGTTCACACGTTAGCTACTGTGTACAAGTAGACATATTTTTTCAGCTCAAAAATATGTAGTTTTGTATGTATTCACAGTATAACTCATTCCGTATTCCCACAGAACAAAATTCAGCAGATACAAATGAAGAACATCAAGACCCACCCAACACCATGTTTCCGATTGTCTGCTGTTTATATTCAAGAAATGCGAATATGGATCAATGGTGAATGCAGCAACTATGGTTTTTATTTATTACCAAGAAAAAAAAAAGGAGCCTGAAAGCTGTAAAGCTGAAACGGATATTTCTCCCCCTCCCGAAAACATTCCGATTAAGTTCAAACAGCAGGAGCACGCGTCCACGCACACTCAACCTCTGGAATGTCCTGATGGAACGGCTTCTTTTCATTTGGCACATCGCCATAAATCACCACCTGCAGCTCACTGAAGTGTCTTCCTCCTTCACCCTAACTATAGGAGAAAACGTAAAAAAAAAATGCTGCCCAATTTTCGACAAAATGACCAAATTTACGTCATAACATTGCAATTTACTAAAATACGTTTATCTGCTGAATTTCGCCTAAATCCATTGAAAACTTTTTAATTATAGATTTTTTTATTAAAACAGTAGCTCAGACATCTGAATAAAAATGTATGTTTGTAATTAAAATAGAGTCCATATCATCACAGAAACAAAATTTAAGGATCACTCTGTTTAAATAAACCATGGCATCTAAAAAAAATAATTTGCTTGCTTTTCCCGTAATTTATAATTGCCGTTTCTTTTTTTGAATCCGATTTTGCAAACGGAAGATTTTTTTTTTTTTTTTTTTTGCATCTGCTAAAGTTTCAAACGGAATTCGGCGAAATTTGCACTAGAACTTTATTGTGATGTATTTTAACCACTGTAAAAATTTTACTGTGTTATTTTCAAAATTCCGGAAAATAGATTTCTGAAAATATCTCTTAGTCCTTTTGAGCCGTGGAAGTGATAAACAGGTGTTTGCTTTCTTCCCAACCAAGGGCTTCGAATCAGCGCTCCCAGCTGTCAATCAACCGTTGCTATGGTAACACACTTTCTGCTCAAGGCTCACTGTCTAAAGAGGCACACATAATAAAAATTTCCAATGCTAACTTTTTAAGTTTTAAACCGATTCAAATGGAATTTTGGGAGTGAGCTTCTGTAATCCAATTATAGTAAATGTAAAAATTTCAGCCACTTTTGTGAAAAATTCGCAAAGATAGTTTTCTTATTTTTTATCATAAGTAGCCGAAGTCTCTTGAGGGGTGGGCCGGAAGCAAGCGTCTTAATGCAATAAACAAGGAGCAGATGAATGTGTTGTTCAGGCATACTCTTCACTGGTGGATGCCAACTGACTTGGTAAACACGCGACCGCCTTGCAAATGCTAAATGTCTCTTCTTTCCCCTTCTGTTGTTCTCAGTAGTTGTCGGACGGACATCAAGCTCAGGGCTAGAGAATGCATCAAGCTCCCCTTCCCTAACAGACCTGCTAGTAATCATCCAATTTTATTGCACTGGAAGTAGTGCTCCCCCCCCCCCCCCAGCCAAATTAGGATTTGGGCACATCCGAAACACCACTGTAGCCGGCGGTTTCTTTGAGAACAGAGGAGAGGAACTTAAAAAAATTAAGGGGTAACAGTCAGTAACACGATTTCCTAAAAGGGCATTTTTTTTTTAAGCACTAATTTCAAATTTCAAGGCTTTTCAAGACAGCATTAAAAAAATACCGTTTTTCCAGGATATTCTAGGCCTTGAAAACGTAATCATGATTTTCCAGGACTTTCCAGGTTTTCAAGCACGCGTGCGCACCCTGTAGATTATATTCAGTTGTGTTTAATATTACAATTTGCCCTGTTTTATCAGCTTCACAAAATTTAATCTAGTATGGATGTGAGAGCTCTTTTTCCTAGCACACCAGTACCTCAGGCAATAGAAATAATTATTGAAAAATTATATGTTACGAACAATGAATGCAATACAAATAAAGGAATTAAGAGAAATTTTATTGTACATATATGAAAATAACATTTTTAAGTTTAACAACAAGATGTACAAACAAAATTATGGTGGACCTATGGGGTCACCATTGTCAACTTTATTTGCTGAAATTATAATGAGTGACATAGAGGAAAAAATAATAAGTAAACTCGAAGATCCACCACCACTGATATACTGCAGATATGTTGATGACATTTTTCTGTTGTCCAGGCTAAAAAACGATGAACTTGAGGACTTGACAAAAAGTATAGTGAAATTTATCCATCTATTGAACTGACAGTAGAACAAGAACATGACAATACTTTGGCATTTTTGGATATTTTGATAATTAAAACAAATGATAATATGCAATTCAGAGTGCATAGAAAATCTTCATATATCCCAGTACTTATACCATTTCAGTCATCGCATCCATTAACACATAAGAAATAGTGTTAAAACACTAATTAAAAGAAGTTTAACACACTCATCAATGGAACAATATAAAAAAAGAGGAAATTGAATATATTGAAAAAATTGCATATGATTTTGGTTACCCTTTTAAGCAGGTATTAAAAAATGGATTTATGAAGTAACTCAAGCTAACAATAAAGCCAAGATTCATAAAAAAAACTTGTAAAATATGTAGGGGCAATACCATATGTAGAAAATGTTTCAGCAGAAATTAATAAAGTTTGTGGCAAGTATGACATACAGGTAGGAAATCAGGTACTTACTGTAAACAATTTAGTGATTAAAAATGAAAAAATCAGCCAATTAGATAGAGTAGGAATTTATGAAATCCCTATAAACCAGCAACCACCTGTGTCTCATATATAGGCAGCACCAAGAATAAATTAAAGTATAGATTGAACCAGCATATAAATAATTGGAATAAAAAAGAAGCTAAGACAGCATTAACCCAATACTGTATGGAAAATCAACAATGTCCAAGGTTTGAGGACATTAAAATTATTAAGAGCTGTAAAAACGAAAGGCAGTTAAGAATTGCAGAGTCAGTGTTAATTGAAAAAAACAGATCAAGATTATGCAACATTAATGAGCCTAGTAACTTAAACGAACAATGGAAGGCCCTAATAAAAATTGAACAACAGCTTAAAAAGAAAAAAAGAGCAGCAATGACAATAGATGGCGCCAGAGACAGGATTCAGAGATTGCGACTGGGGCCCGTGCCTCGATGGCTCTGCTCACTTGAGCTGTGGTGGGCGGGTGAGACACACCTTCCTCCTGATGACGACAGTAGTCTGTTGAAAGCGCTAGAGGATTGTGTGTGAGGGGCTGAATAAGTGTGACACTTGCATTGGGAGTGGCAGGGGTTTTGAAACAGAAGGAGCAGTTTGGTACTCACAGTTGACAAAGGTTTAACCACCTAGGAATGTAAGGTTGTGTAAATATGTACATAGTTTTTAATTGAATTGTATGAATGAGTAGTATGCTTGTGTGGTTTTTATGGAATTGACAAGCTTATATTGTTACATCTCATATGGCTTAAAAAAAAAAAAAAAATGATTTTTCATCCCCGGAAGAAGGAATCGTAAGGAAGATGTCTGTAAACCTTTGAAGGCCAACAACATTATGATAATTGACGTGCTGGAAGTGTGTTGTCGATGGAAATTACCATGATCTTTAGGGTGAGTGATTGGTGCTTTTTATTAATATTTCATTTATGAATTGCACGTATACTATGCGCACTTTGCAGGGGTTTAATACCTTAAAAGTGCAAATATAATAACTGAAATAAATAAGTTGTGTTTCAAAAAAAAATTTTCCTTTGGATGGCTTACCAGACTAGAGTGGTAAAAGCACCAACGATATGCAGGCAGCACCAAACATAGCTAGTTTTGGGACCATCAGTGTAAAGGATTGTGTACACACCTACAGCAATGTAGCAACCAAACCTTGTAATGATGATCTTGACAAACTTAATAAAGCAACATCAAATCGAAGAAAAAAAAACAATAGCAGTGAGGATCATGAAATAGAGGAGATGAATATAGAAACTACATCTAGGATTAAAATATATCAAGCATTGCAAAATATTCAGGATATTCAAGATTTTGCACTTTTTCAAAGTGACTGAATTATTTCAGTTAATGAGTAGCGCACATGCTCTCACTGAGCATCATAATGTAAGTGTTACTGTACAGAAAGCAATGTTGGATTATTTTAAAAAATAGAAGTTTGTGGATTTTAGTTGATTAAGGTACATATGCACAATTCATTTTATTAAGTAATTATGTAGAATCTTATTAGCATGACAAAAATTCAAATGTTTTCTTTTCAATGGCTTACATGGATGCACCTGTATAAAATGGAAACCTGTCTAAAATGAAAAATAGTTGTCCCTTGGATTCCGTCTTAGGCAAGTTTCTCTGTATTTGATTAGTACACAACATATGCTAATATTAAAAGAAAAAGAAAAAAAGAAAAACAATTTGATTAGCAAACACCCAAAATGAAACACTCTGATTAGAAAGCAGTGTTAATATTAAAAAAAAACAATATATATTAATAAAAGAAGCCTGCACAAATCAATGATTCTAACAGAAACAGCAGTACAATTCTGTGTTAAGCATACGCACATTTTTGCCTTTCAGTAACAGGTCCTCTACAACATGCAGAAATTCCACAAGCCATTTCCTTGAAATCAATGTGACCATCCCTGTTTTCATCAAAGGCATTAAATATACCTGTTGGAGAAATTTAAATAAGAATTACATATTATAAATACAGTGATTTTCATTAATATATATTAAATACGTGGAGATAATGTAAATGGACGATGTCATCGCTCTATCCACGTTATTTTATAAACAACGCATAGCAACTGAAAAATTGTATTCCGGCACTGCTGGGATCGAACCCCAGAACTCTCGATAACTAGTCGAGTGCGACTCGACTAGTTATCGAGAGTTGCACTCGACTAGTTATCGAGAGTTCTGGGGTTCGATCCCAGCAGTGCCGGAATACAATTTTTCAGTTGCTATGCGTTGTTTATAAAATAACTTGGATAGAGCGATGACATCGTCCATTTACAGTGATTTTCACATGCTACCATTTGCAATTTTTTCGTTATTTTAATTTCTTAATGCTTTTAATTCCTTTTAGGAAAGTGCATTTAGAGAGTGGTTTGCCATACGTTGGAGGTGACTCATGGAGGGAAAAATTTGCAAACCACAGCATACAGAATATACAAATTCAAAATATACAATTTTTCACCCAGTTCTAAAAACTAGCAAATGAAATTCAAACCAAAATAACCTGATGGCCATTTTACAATTTTAAGAAGAGTTTTATAAATACACAAACACTTGTCATCTACATAATGGTTTTGCATAGAAAACTGAATGAAGCACAATCACGTTCCTAGATTGCAAGTTCTGAAAACTGATTAAGAAGTCATCACACAAAATATTTACCTAACTTTGCTCTAACTTACATATCAGCTGGCAGTGTCAAAAATGAGTACAGATCTAAAGACTAAACTGCATACAGCCACTAAGCTTCTTACTCATTATACTCAAGTAAACTTTGCAAGCAAAACTAAAAGAGACACCACAGCAGTTACTCAAAAATTCTTCCTATTCCCTTCCTTGGAAATTAGCACAATTAATAAATTCTGCTAGATCTTAGAAACTCCACCGGTTTTTCATGGCAACTTATTAATTTATTCAAATTTGCCAGTGCAATGGCCATAGATAACCAAGGTGCAATGGAATATGATATACAGAGTGATCACTGAATTATGACCATCCCTAGCAAAAGTGGATGCAGCCCGTTGCCCATGTGATTACCAAGAGGGCACGATTAGTTGACCAATGTAAGATATATAAACTGTGAGTGAAGCAGTAGGTAGTTAAATTCAGAGCATGATGGGTAAATGAAAGGATTTGTCAGACTTTGAGAAAGAACAGACTGTGGGAGCTTGGAGAGCAGGTGCCTGGATTTCCCAAACAGTTGAACTGGTGTGTTGTTCATGAGCCGCCGTAGTTATAGTGTATCATGACTGGCACAAAAATGGTCAAACAACAACCTCTAGGCAAAACTGCACAGAACAGTGAAAGGTTGATGTGAGGAGCGCCGGGCCCAATGGCTCGTACAGGCCAACAGATACAGCACTGTTCAACAGTTGACTACCCAATACAACAGAGGTCAACCCGGAAAAGTGTTCCCACTCAAAAGTAATAAAAAAATTCCCTGACTTTTCCAGGTTCTCCAGGTGGTTTTTAAAGTTTTTCAGAGTGGCATGTTGCAAAGAATTGTTTCATTCCATTCCATTCATTTTTCTCACCAAAGCACACACTTGTAAATTCTTTACGTAATTTGTCTTTATAAAATTACCTGCTTTTCATTTATAACAACTAACTGTGCACATTATTTTCTGTACCAAAGTTCCATGAACTTTTGTGAATACTACCCACATGGAATTTGTAAATACATTCCCATAGAAACAGGTCATATGTAAGAAAAAATCTGTCAGTTGAATAGTTTCAGTTTTTCTATAACACAATGCAGCTAAGCTTAATGATGGAATGGCTCTGTTCAAAGAAACATGTTTCAAGAGAACCAACACAGAAAGGACTTTGATCCATCATTTGGTTTGTTCTCTTGTGAAGTGTTTCTTCAAGCAGGAGCCATTGTGCCTAATTGTTCCATGTTATAACAACTGCCTGCAGAAATTTAACAAAAGCTTAATAACTAGCAATTCTAAAAATTCAATTTTGCATCTTTTTTTAAAGAATAAAGGAAATACTTAATATAACTGAAAGTAAGATCTACCAAATTCTAGGCAGGCAGTTATTGCAAGCAAAAGTTTGAAATCTTGAAAAAATAAGTGTTTTGGGCAAAATAAAGTATCCATTGATTTAAATAAAAAAAAAAAAAAAAAAAAGGTCAACAGCGGTCAGAGAATCAATCGAGATTATATCAGGCAGTGACGTATGTAACACAGATATAACTACTGAAATTTCACCTATCTGGCACAAGGTATTAAACATTAAGAGCTCGCTGGACCATCCATGAGCACGAGGCGTAATACGAGTCTCGTGCTATGCTATAATTATTTTAAATTTTACATTTGCATTTATTCTTTGTCTGTTTCTGTTAAGTGTTTATATTCAGAAGCCTGAAGAAGCTGTCCATTGGCAGTGAAAGCTTGCGAAACTTTTGTAAATTTACGCCTATTAACAGATTAAAAAAACAGTGTGTTATATCGTATTATAGATATACTGTTTAAGCACAATTTATTGATGTTAAAATACAAACACTATTTACAATTAAAACATAAGCACTTTCAAGGTGCCAATCACCTCATCCTCAGATGAAGGGCTCAGATGTACATCTGAGGATGAGGCAATTGTTGCCTTGAAAATGCTTATGTTTTAATTGTAAATAGTGTTTGTATTTTAACATCAATAAATCGTGCTTAGATGGTATATCTATGTTTATTTTGCTACAATGCTATTTTATTCTTCCCATAAGTAGATCTAGCTGCCCATATGAAAGTTCTTCACAGGAAAGATTTTTTAGAAGTTTTTCTGATGCCTCGGTCCATCAGTCATACAAGGAAAGCGGTGTTTAGCATAAGTATATCACCACCATGTTTTCACAACAGTCACTTGAAGCTACTGGGGGACCTGGGGTATTCTCAATAAAATACAGTTTTTAAATGGTACATAATTTTTTTTTTGAACAGTTTTCCACCTTAAGAAGACAAAGGGTGGACAAACCTCTTTTAAAAAATTACTTTTAGTCACTCATACCTTTGGATTGGCTTTCCATACAATGTGCATAAACCTTAGTGGGAAGGAGGGCACTTGCATAAACTATACAGTCACATATCACTGAAAGTACATAACTCAAAACTGCATAAGTTGGGAACCTACTGTACCACTATTTCTTACAATGGATTTACATGTTTTTAAAATATAAAATTGTCACGCGCAAAAGAGGACAGAAACCAAAATACAGACATAATTCCTCAATTTGTCTTCCTGTAGTTGTTCTCAAACAATCTCAGTTCTTCATGCTGCATGGGGGGGTCCCACATAAGGTGACATTGCAATATCAGCATTACAATTCTTATTACATAACATACACCAATACTCACTATTCTAGTTGGCCATGCTTAACATGTTCTTGTGCCACTTATGAGGAGTACAATTCAATAAATTTCTCATTCAAAATGCAGAACAAGATATGAGGAAGCAGCTAATGTTTTTTTCTTTATTCATTTGCAAAAATCTGGCACAAAGGTCATATCTGGCCAAAGAGAGCCAAAACATGACAAATATACACACAAAAGTGGACTCAGACAGTGGTGTGGCATACAAACACTTCCTTTATTTTAAGAGACCTAAAGGTACTGCCAGTAATTTCATCCTACAAATAATCAGACATGCATACACAAAAATACAGGCTCATATGATTTGTTCATTTCTGAATTTGCTTCAGATATAATGCTAAATTATATTAATCAAAATTATATTTTACTAAATAGTAGTTGAACTTTTTAATGCATCTAAAATGTTAAACGACCAACAGCTGTGCTTTGACTAATGTGAAAGAGATGCATCTTAGCATTAAGTTAAAGAAACACTACTTTACAGTAATGAAAAAGTTACAGAAAAGATGACACTCTTCTTTCTGGACATAACCTCTATTAACGCACAGATATGGTGATTACAGATCACATTAGATGTCTACCCCTCAATTAGAACTAACCTCACACTAGCTGACTTGCTAACAGTAGAAACTGCTGTTCATATTAAAGACAACCCCACACAAAAGGGAGGAGGGAGATAAAGCCCATTAGCTTTCTTGCAATTACTTTCTTATATAGAACCATTATTGTTCTGGATGTAGACTGTCATGATAACATGTGTCTGGGTTAGCAATGTGGTTCTGTCTTCTGTGAATCTATGTTTTTCACAAAACATCCCATTAGTTATGAGCTCACACATACATCCTAACTTACATTTGAGTACACATAACTGTCTACTGGTATTTGTATCAACTGATTTGCATAGCATAATAAAACACTTTTGAAATAAAAAAATTAAGAAGAGTCAGCACTTCACTTTTTACTATTACGTAAATAAATTTAAGAAAACACACGTTTAGCTTACAAAATACAAGAAAGTTGATTACCTTCACATAACAGCACTGGAAGAGGAGGAGATATTAAGGGTATTAGAGTGTCCAAGTCTAATCTTCCTGTTCTTGACTGAGTTTTAAGAATCCAATACCTTTTTTCAAGATCTATGATATCTGTTTCTTGCACTAAAAAAAGTTGACTATTGTAATTATGAAACTTTTGATTTTGTGAAGTTTTATACAATTCCATATACTTTTAGCATACAGCAAATATTTTATTTGAAACAGAGTATCTTATTTTTCAAACAGTTCATAAAAAGATACTTCTCCTGCAAAATGTTATTTCACAGAAAATGTATCTGATATTATATTTGGAAACATGCAGGCTTTGTAACACATTTAATTTTATGATTAACTGAAAAATATGATCCTTAGTTAAATAGAACTTTTCTTGACGAGGTAACCCTGTGATCTTGTTTCTTCAAACTCTTGTCTCGTATTGAAGTGCTTGGTTTTCTTTGAAGGTTAGAACATATGTTGGATTCAGGAATGACCAAAGGATGTGACACACTGTGTTATAACAAGTAATCTGGAGAGGAGGGGGATATTACAAAGCCATGATTTTGGGAAGGGGATTCACCCCTCTTTCCATCCACACACAACAACAAACTCTAATAAAAAAAGCAACTTAGTTGTTTTCCTTTATCCTAAATGAGTTCAACATACACCTTTTGTAGTGTAGCAGACATCAAAATGCTATTTGATCTCACCTCCACAATTTTTCAGCAGGTCTGTATGAATTACAACAATTGCTTTTGCTATGCAAACCTTTGAGTAGTCAATGGTTGTAGGGAGTGGTGAGGCATAAGCTTTATCTTCAATAAAGCCCTGCTTGAAGAATTGTTATGGCACAGTCATTACTGATTGACACGAGTGGAATTTCATCACACAGAATGATTTTCTTGCTGACTCAACATTTACCTTCGGTGATGCAAGGTAGCATCACCTGGTAAGATCTACGTAATTGCTGGCAATTTGGGTCAGCACCTGTTTCTTCACAATTACTTGTTATTGGAAAGATCATTTGTAAATCACCCTGTACATGAATATAAAATGCATAATCATATGTATATATACATACATATGTATCAACAGACATACTGTACATATACAGGGGCATTATAGCATATCCTGAAATATCCAAATTGCAGAAGGCCTAATTGGCTAACAGGGTCTCTTCTGGCATCAAGGAAAAAATTTTACAAAATGTTTTGCAGACATATGAAACTGATAAAAGAAATAGCCACGAATTTTTTATGGTAGCTTTGAAGGAAACTTTAAGAAAAGCAATTAGTAGGGGGGGGGGTTCAGTAATTAAGAAAAATCTTTAGAAATAATTTTCACGGTTTTAGAGTTTATAAAAACTGGATGACGGGGAAAGCGGCTACTCCAGAGGACTTGAAATCTCTTTTCACAGCCATAGCAATAATTCGTATACACATATATTAACAAGAGAGCGTAAAAGAAATATCAGTTCAATGCACGAAATATTTACACAAATAAGTGTAAGGTGTTTATGTATTACAGTTGTCTGCACATAACTATGCATCCTTCAGAATGTATTGAACTAAAAGGTGTTCTTCATGGTGACAAAGAACACCTTTCAGTTTTTTTTGTTTTTTGTTATGGGACGTGTAACAACCACCGTGAGCAACTCAATGGGCAGTCACCCATCCCTAATTTAGGGCCACTGGTTCCAGGGAAGGGAGACAGCCAGTGCCATAAGACAAACACAACATGCATGCCTCACTGGGATTCGAACCCGAACCCCTTTGGGACAAATGGTCAGAAGTCATCGCTTAGACCACTGCGTCACCTGGCGGCCCTTTCAGTTCAATATGTGCAAAACATTGTCATAGTCAAAATAAAAAAAAATTACTATTAACAGAACATTGTGATATTACGTTATATATAAGTGTGTTTTTTATATTAAAGAAGAAATGATGTAAGTAGTTTTACTTCTTTTTCCCTTTTGTGTGCCACAACTATTGTTATTTATTTTCTATATTTTCGTACATAAATTGGAAAAGACCTTTATTAATATGACACTGTCGCAATATTTGGGTATAGGTGTATTGTAATTTTGTATCAGTAGCGTTGTTTTTACTTCTCTTTGTTTGGTTGTGGGGGTTAATGAACACTGTGAGCAGCTCTAAGGGTTACCAGCAATCACCCATCCCCAATTCGGAGCCACAGGTTCCAAGGCAGTCAGAGAGCCAGTGCCTTAAGACCACATTGCTCATGAAACATCTGAGACTCGAACCTGCTCTGACAAATGGTCAAAAGCCAGCGACTAGACAACTGTACGACAAATAGCACAAGAAGGTAAACAATCATAAGAATAGTACGTATTGGCTCAATGCCAAGGAGCCCAAACACACTGTAATGTGGCAGCTGTGTTTTGTTTTTGTGATCATGAGTGGAATGTGGCTATTCCTGAAAGCACGTGTTGTTGCTGCAACATGCGGTGTGGCATTGACCTGCTGAAATATGACCCTGGGGACATCCTGCAGGTATGGAAGGGCAACCAGCCACAGATTGTCATTGATATAACGGGCACTCGTTACAGTGGTACAGACTCTCAAAAGAGATTTGCTTTTCTATCAGATAGCACCCCAGACCATGATGCCTTGCATTGGTGCAGTATGCCTGGTGCGAATACACTCTTCCCCTGCCATTGGCAGACACAGATGCAGTCAATTCAGAGATTTCTGATTGCTGTGTTAATTATTATGATGTATTTTTTATGTATGAGAGGAATATTTCTTCCACATTATATATTTGGAAGACTGGTTATATGCTTAACAATGCTTGATGGCAGCACAGTTGCTTGATTAAGAATGCAGTCAGACTACTTTCCGATGCTCTTAATACTCAGATACTTGTGACTTTCTCATCCTGGGTGGTGTAACAGATAGCATACTCGAACGGTAATCGGAAGTTGCGGGTTCGATTCCCGCTCCAGGGTGATAAAAAATGTTCATGTTTTCTGATGTGGTTGATATTACACGTGGAACAGTAAATACAGTCATTCAGAGATTTCTGACGGCTGTGTTAATTATTATGACGAATTTTCCATGTATGAGAGGAATATTTCTTCCACATTAGGTATAAAAGGCATGCGTATTCACCAAAGTCGCTGCACAGACAAGGAAAAACAAACTACTTGTGAACAGCTGTGTTCATAGAACTCTTCCATCAGTACAAGGGGAGGGGAGGAATGTAACTGTAAACATTTGTAAAGCCTGTACAGTTTATGTCATTTGTAAAGCCCGACAGTTTATGTCGTAATATCTAAAATTTGTAAAGCCATACTAATTTTCAAAGATAGGCAAGAGGAAAGTGTCACTACTGACTAAGCCGATTGGGAAAAGGGGGAGGATATGTTTTGTGGCCTTAGAATCAATAGGTTAAGTGGCTTGGGTGACTAAACACTGCCTGCATTTAAAAGGCCAGGGAATAAAGAAAAGGGGGGGCAACAGTGCAGATGAATGACTTCACATTTTTTAACAAATTTTGCAAATGTGAATGCACATTTTTTTTTTTATCCCTCTAGTCTCTATATCAATCAGTGGAGCAAGCATTTTTTTTTCTTTTCAGAGCAAAATTCGAGTAAAAAAATGTTGCTTACTGTTTGGCATACTGTTTTGTATTTCCATGATTCTGAAATTCACCAGTAGTGGGCATGCAAATAATCACTACTGGTATGATTACATGGACATATTTTTGTGTTTAGTTGAGTAGCAACACAAACTCCTTGGCATAATCCAATCAGTAACCCATGCTGCTGTTGTTGCCATGTATCTTACTTTGGTTTGCCAAGCTGAGTGCTCTGTGTGGTTTAGCAATTCTGATGCATCTCTGCAGCATGTTTAAAATTGTAAGCTTTTACAACAGCATTAAATAAATGCTGGCGTTACTTACTGTATTATTAGCCACTTATTTTAGCTATCCTAGTGACTTATTTTAGCTATTTAGTAGCCACTTATTTTTAGCTATTAGTAGCCACTTATTTTTAGCTATTAAAATTAAGACAGTAAATGTCTGAATTTTAAAAGTCTATGTAAGTATGGAATAACAGAGCACAGAAAGGACAATGGTCCAACACTTACCTTCTGTGTGCTAAAAATACAGTATGGGACCCCAAATCCAGAAAGTTTGGGACCAAATGATTTCAGGATTTTGGGTCCTCATGCATCAAAGTACTGTATCTACATATACTGTAGTTGTTGACCTTTGTGGCATGTGTGAAAAATTGAATAAACAATCAAGGTTAAAACAATCATTAAGACACCAACCACCCTAAGAAGCTAACCAGTCACTGCCAGCATTCAGCAGAAAGAAAAGTTGGAAGTGATAAACAGAACTTCTTGTTGTCCCTGCTCAGGGACCAAGTTCACTCGGGGTGCTTGGGGGGGGGGGGCTAGGTATGTATGTTACTGTAATTTGATATGAGGCACCTTAATGGTGGAAGGAGGAACAAGTTGGACAGGAAGAAGCAGTCGTATATGTGACAGTCATTGAAATGGTAGTAAATGCAACCGGCTTAATGCAGACAGACGGGGAAAGAAAGAAAAAAAGCCAGATGGAAGGGGAAGAGGAGGGAGTGAGCTGCAAATGATGCGGTGGGACGAAATGGGTAGTATTTGCAACCATCACGTGAACTACGGATATGCGTTTTCTCTACACCGTAAAAGAAGTTGCTTTGTACCAAAGTACGTACTTCAGTTTGAACGCGACAGAACTTCAGTGTTTTGGACGTGTCTGGGGGACTCGCAGTTTCTCCCACATAAATTTTAGATCTCCAGAAAGTATTAAATAATAATATGGCTTTGATTCACTTATTTTTAAGAAAAGCTTATTTATGCTCTGACTTTGTTACAACCACATAACAACAACTGGTTAGAAAATGTAGAAAATATCATTCCCCAGAAAACATTCCTACCTTCATGTATTCTCTTTTAATTCCTCAGATTATTTTACATGAACCCGGAATTCTTATTCTTAAAAAAATCTGCAGAAATAGCTGCTGTAAATTTCAGATCTTCATACAAATGCTCAGTATCAGACTGGTAATCCATAAAACAGCCCTGGAAGCAGATTTTTTGCGGCTCGCTGCTTGTAAAAAATACCAAAGTGCCCCAAACCTAAAATTAGCGGTATGCTACCATCACCATTTCCAGTTTAACAGTCTTTTTTAGCAAAAGTTTGATAATTATTGTATTGTTTGTATTTACCAAATAAGATTTTACTCATGTTTCTGGATTGCAGCTGAAAATATCCCTAGTAAAACTTGATCTGTATATAAAAAATAAAACATTTCCTTTTCCCAAGCAATAGCCATAGTACTTTCTCTAAGACAAACTGCCAGACATTTTATTCTATTCGTGTGCGAATTTTATTGCGATAGCTGCATTCAGAATTAATTGTAAGTTTCTTCGCTTTTAGTAAGAAAGGAAATACTAATGTTCCCAAATTTCATCTCCCTCCCCCCCCCCCCCCCAAGACTGTGAAAAACGAAGTTATTACAAAAGCATCAAAACATCGATGACAAAATTTAAAATGTCTGTTACTGTAAGAATTTCAATGGTAATTCATATATAAAGTGAGAGAAATAAAAGAGTGTGAAAATTGTTTATTCAGTCAATTCCTACAAACGTGATCTGCTCGGCGCTGAACCCACCTACCATTTGACCTTTCAACCCCGGTCGCATTGACCGTTGGAAGACCCTAGGTGGTCAACACCTAATCTCCCCACCCTGCCTCCCTCCTTTCTTTCTTTCTTCCCCCACTCCTCTTTGCCTCTGCCGGTCGCATATGCTACCATTTCAACCCTAGTCGCAAGTGTGACGACACTGGACAGGAGAAAACAGGAAGAGCTTTTGCAGTGTGGCACCCCCCAGCAGAGGCAGGGAATTTAAGAAAGATAGGGAGATAACACAGCAGGGGTCCCCCCTTTTGCCCTCCCTGAGATGGATCCAGTCTTTGCTGCTCACTACAAAAAGACACACCGGCTAAAAGTGGGAGGGAGATTCTCCCCTTTTAAGCTCATTTTCTTCAAATAAACAGGATGGTTTACTGAGTTGCTTCACAGCTGGAAGCTAGGAGGACTTTTAACACTGGCACCAGTCTTCAGAAAGAATACATAAAACCCTTGTTAAGGGAACAATACATACCTTATTTACATAAGCTTGCTTTAAAAGCATTTCACTTCTAGTATAGGTATTCCAATGTCAAGGTAATCTGGGATTTGTGGTTAGCATGTGAACAGGCTTGTGATGCAATTTTTCTTCTTGTTGTTTTGTTAAAACAGTGAATATAAATAAACAAAAACACTAAAAACCATAAAAATATGTGTCTAAAAATGCAGTATTTAAAAATTTCTTAGGGAAAATAAAAAAAAATCGCCATTTTTTTTTATTTTTTTTTTTATTATTTATTTTTTTTATTTTTTTTTTAATTCCAGATCCGGTACTGCAGCACCATATCCATAACCCATATGTTGTTTTCTTGGCAGAATGAGACGTGGTAAAATCACATTTTAAACTTTAATTTCACTGAAAATCAATGTTTTCATATTCCTCAGTCACTTCTTGCTATAATAATCAACAAAAAGAGCAAGTGTTTTTTCTTTTGTTTCATCACCCAGGACGATGCACACACCATGCATTGTCCTGGGTCGTGTGATGGTAACACTCAGGTGATGAAGTTTCAATTCCAACTCCAGAGAAATACAATTTTCCAGATTTCTAATGAGTACATCATGTGTATAAAAGCTAATGACAGCATTTCTATGCCACAAAAATAATTCTATGTACTATGGGCTTTGGATAAATTCCTTATTCATTTTTATAATGTTCATACCTGAAGAACTAGGGATTTTTGACCTGGATACCTTTTTGTCTTTTTATCTAAAAATTATCTGGTAGTTTGTATTTCTTTGTGGGGCTAACCTCTGAATCTCAGAGAACAGCTAAGTGATATGTACTTTTTATCTGGATGAAAAGTTAGTTGCGACAATGAGGCACAAAAAAAAAAAAAAAAATCCTCCACCTCTACTAGTGCACTTCGGATGTTTTTCCAGATTCACAAGTTTTAACTATTTGGAAATGATTTCCCTCAGTGACATTGCAGTAACACCGGGAAGGAAATCCAGAAATCTATTATTTCTACTGCATAGTGAAAGAATTTTGAGCAGTTATTTTATGAATATTATGTTTCCTAACAGTTGCCTGCATGGATAATAGTCAAGGACATTTTGTGATGCAAAATTTACGTGTCTCTGTATACTCATACTGAAGGAAATGAAACCTGGAACACCTTTAAAATGTGCTCTAATTTTAATGAAGTTCAGGGACAATGCTACAAGGGATTATATAAATAAATTATTAATTTACAAGGAACTTCAGTATCAACAAGTTATACAACTGAATTAGTGCTTTCATTCGAAAATTCTTAATTTTATAATTAAAAATTTACTGAACTACAGACTAATTTCTTTCAATCTATGAAATACTAGAACATCATTCCACAATACTGCAGAATGAGTTAGCCAAGTTATTTAATGTTAGCCACAATTGGAAGAAGGCACACGTGTTCAACAACCAGGTGCAGGGCTACTTCCCACAATTACCAATGAAAGCAACAGATAGCTTGGTGAACAAGTTACTCACTTTTGCTCATATTTCAAGTGCATTGTGCTGCACATAACTCCCTCCTCCCTATTACAGTTTGCAATCATTTGCTGGAAACAGGCTAAGAATTAATGGCCCCAAAAAGTTTGCTTTGAACTTCTATTCATCACCAAGAGCATCTTTAGTGGTGTTATATGCACTGGCTCACTATGGGTCAGAAGGGCATTCCCAAGTGTTTAGTGATAAGTCATTTCTACCTCAGCATGAATGATGGACGAAATGAGTTTCAGATGAGGTCCCAGAGAGAGCAAAACTGTATATAGGAGTGACATATATTGCAAACTGCTAGTGTAGTGAATAAGGAAACCCAAGTATAACAGCTTTTGTGCTCATGAAGAGCAGTACAACAGCCCATTACTACACAGGAAAAAAATGTCATATCTATTAGTAGTAACATTTATTTTGTAAAAATGGATAATGCAATTTTCCACAAGGATACATCCTTGTACTACCAGCATTTGCCACATCAGCTCTTAGGGGAGCAAAAGTCACTCTTCATTCCATGGACTTCAAAGATAACCATATTTATTCCCAATTGAACATGCCCTGGGGCATCAATAGAAAGCAACTGACCTCAAATTTAAAATCTGAACTTTTGATCTCTTAACTGAGAAATCCCATGTGGAAAAGGTTTAGAACAACATAAAATAAGACAGCACTTAACATCTGAGTGCTCACAAAAATTGATGCCTTTATTCATGTACATGTGAGGGTAACACTTTGTTTTTAATTCCAAAAACATCAGTTTTTCATTGATATTGTACTAATTTGAAAATTTAATCATTTATTCCGACAATCGTGTCTTACATCACCAATGCTGGACAAAATCAAAGTACTTTTCCGTGATGTTCAATTTAGTATTCTTCAGTGGGTATAAGATCTCATTTGTTAGGTCTAAAACACCTCAGAAAGTAAAGAATTAATGTTGCACACATGTCTACATGTGCTGTGCAACATTAATACTTTACTTTCTGAGGTGTTTCAGAGCTGTAACTTGTCAACTAACTATAACTCAGGGTAAATGAGTTGAAGAATCACAAATTCAAAAAACAAAAAGTCAAACGGTCTAACTTACAGTGGGTGACTCCAGCAAGGGTCTGATAAAAAGTGGGAGTTTCCAATTCATTAGACAAGGTAACAGTACTTTTCTCACTTAGAAGCCAACGTGTTAAAGATGTAGCATCTTGCCTATGAAGCAGCCAATCTCTGAATTCTTCAAAAGATACACGCTCTGACTGAAATTGAACACACACAATGAAATTAAAGATAAAATATATTATGCCTTAAACTTTCATTAAGAGGAGCATTTAATCTCTCAGCACTTAGAAATTACCAATTTTAAAAACTCACTTCCAAAATGAATGAAATTTTGACATAAGTGGTTCTGGAAGTAAGTTTTTGAAATTGATAAAAATAATGAATATTTTATCTTCTAAAAAATTCAGGAATAAAACATGCAAAAATTTTAGACATTTTTAATAGGAGAACAGTAATAATGAGTAATATTACAATTTAGTTTGACACTAGATTCTAAGCCTCTCTTTTTCTTTCTCTTTAAAACTAAAATGAATATGCAAACAAAAATGAGAAACACCAATAGCTGAAGTTCTGCTGGAATAATATTGCATCTGGTAGTGAAATGTGTGTTTGCAACCTTTATTGTACATAAAGACAACTATAACACCCAGAATCTCAACAAAGGAACTGCATGGAGAATCTGCATTAAAAAAAAAAAAAAAAAAAAAGACAAGGGTGGAAATATCTCCCTTTAACTACCACAAAACATATTAAGTATTCAATGTATGTTTTTGATCTAACATTTGTATCCATTTTTCAGTCTATATAACACAGTATCTCACATCATCTCATTAGGTGTTTTAACTATTCAAATGAAAAACTTAAGCATTTATTAATATCAAAATTTACACTCAAATTTTGTTTTTAAATACACTCATAGTATCCTAATGAAATTTTAATTGAATTTCATGTACTTTGTACATTTTTTTAAACTAGAGGATTACTGCTTATGGACAAAATTTGCTAAGATTATTCATTAATCATTCTCCAATTTAAAAACATGCATAGAAATAAGACATTCTTCTAAAATTTTAGCCAAAGATAAAAACTTTGTTTTAATGCAGAATGAAATTACAGATGTAGACTTTAAAAAATAAAACATTTTAACCTTGACCAAAATTTTAAGGGAGAAACAAATGCATCCCATTGAAAACAGTGATGTCAGCAACCTAAAAACAAACTGAAATTTCTATTCGAAATGCAATAGTAATAAGTACATCTATTATTTCTGCAGTTTTGTTTTGTAAAAGAAATTACACACAAAAAAAAAATAAAGTATTTACATGTTTCACAGTTTTATTAAATGCTTCAGCTTCCTTGTTTATGCCTGGAACAGAAAGACTGATAAAAAGTTTTTACTTTTACTATACTAGGCAGTAATGAGCGTTGCACATAAACTTTTGTCTACTAACTGCAGTTAAAACTTGAAAGCCAGAATTTTAGATGAACAGAAAATACATAGTACCCGACATCTATGATCACTTTGTGCACATTTCTAACTTACATTTTCAAAATCAATGCTAAGTCATCCACATTGTGGATCAGGCAGTTTTGCTAAATGACCCAGAAGAATTACCATTACACTAAAATATCCAAACAACGATGGATCTTGTCACTCACATTTAAAATAGGTGAAATCTCAGCAAGGCTCATTTTGTGTAATTATTTAGTGTTAAGAAACAGGTAGTGTAGAAGTTTAAATGAGTCATCTGAGCATGGATGTATAAAGTTGGATTTTCAATAATTCATTTGAATCTAGAAAAGAAATGTATCAGATTTTTAAATGCTCCATGAAAATAGTTTGACCTCAGAAAAAAAAAAAAAAACTGTCCAGACTAAGACAGTACTGACATATATGAAACTGAATAATTTTTTTTTTTATATGTGAATATGACCAACCAGTTCAACAGTGTGACCTGTGAGAAAGGAGGTGAACATGCCATAACTACTATTACCAAGCTATACTACTATCTAAAACTGTTAGCCATATAACTATTGTTTTGAGACTGCTGTGAAGGAAGAACAGAGAGAGGAAGGTGTATGGAACTGTGTGGTGGATTAGGTAGTCCTAATCCAATGAAAGGGTTCAGAAATATCTAGTGCTTTCATCCAACCTTTTTATTATTTCATTCTGTGAGTTAGACATAAAAAGCAATTGTTGTATTTTTGACTGTTTATAAATTCAATAAATTAAAAAAATACAAAATTTTAAAAATTTTGAAGTAAAAAAATAACACCAAGAATTTTTTCACAAACATTATGTCTTTATTATTACACCATCATCTCAGAAAAGTTAAACATTTACATTATAATGCCTATTTCAACATTATCACCAAATTTCATCAAAACTGGACTACTTTTTAATGGTGTTCCGGTTTCGCTACTGAATTCATAAAGTCCAACTAGCAAATTTGGAACATTTAATGAATTTTATTTTGCTGTTAATGAACTTCTCATTGAAAAATAAAATGCACTCAAACGTACATGTATAATGCAATTTGCTTTAATACGTGGTTTCAAATCTCCTGGAATTTTGACAGAATACATTTTTTGTATTCATTCATTCATGCATGCATGCATACATACATACATACATATCACTAAGCTGTTCTCTGAGATTCAGAGGTTAGCTCCAAAAAGAAATACAAACTTCCAGATATTTTTACTTATTGTTGTTGTATCAAACTTCGCCATTTACAGCGATCTTGACATACAACTCGTGCTTCACTGATATTCATTACACGCCGTACACAAGATCTTTTATACTTCATACTCAATCTTTTTCTCATGCAGACACTCCTGAATCTGATTAACCCATGTCTTCCTTGGCTTTCCTCTGCCTTTCCTTCCTGCCACTTGGGCTGAAAATATTTTCTTAGTAAGCATTTCATCACTCATTCTTTCAACATGGCCAAACCACCGAAGCATATTGGTCTCCACCTTGCTAACAACATTTTGCTTTACATCACACAACTGCAATACATCTTCATTCCTCACACAATCAGATCGTGTCTTGCCACAAACCCCACGTAAGTAACGCATTTCTCCAGCACACAAACGACTCCTATGTTTCTTCTGCAGAACCCAGGTTTCACTGCCATACATCACAGTAGGAACAATTACTGCTTCATACACAGCCATGCGGGACTATCTAGATAACCCATCATTCCTGTGAAAACCTCCCAGAGCAGCTATGACTTTCAAAGAAGAATTCACTCGCCTACTGATTTCACCATCCATATTGTTCTCTCTGTCAAACATGCTTCCTAAATACACAAACTCACTCACCTGGTCAATCACTGTGCCATTTATACTTACATTACATTCAGTGCTACCCATTCCTTTCTCAAACACCATAACTTTGGTTTTTCCCTTATTTATACTGTTTGAATTTCATGCAAACTTTGTGCATCCGAGTCAACATACTCTGCAACTCACTTTTGCTCTCTGCCAACAGGACAGTGTCATCAGCATACAGCAATCTGCACACACTGATATCACCAAAACATAAACCACTATTATCTATTTTGGCCTCACGCATGCATGCATCCATAAATATATTAAACAGCCATGGTGACATTACACACCTTGTCTAACTCCTGCACCAATGGAAAACCATTTTGATAAAACACCATTCACTCATACACAAGCTCTACTACCAGCATATATGGCTTTTACACTATTAAGTAGATTCCCAGTAACACCATATTCATTCAATACCTTCCATAAAAGCATCCTATTGACTCGGTCATAAGCTTTCTCTAAATCTATGAAGGCAGTAAAAACTTTCTTCCCAACAGCCAGATACTTTTCAATCATCATGCGTAATGCAATAATCTGGTTAGTGCAGCCTTTACCAGGCATAAAACCACTCTGAACATCCCACACTTCCTCTGATGTAAGACCCTGTACTTTTTTCCAATAACAACCTTACCAAACACTTTCCCTGGCACACTCAGTAGGCTAATACCACGATAGTTCTTGCATTCAGTCTGATCACCTTTTCCCTTATACAAGGGAACAATGATAGCATCCTTCCAATCCCGAGGGACCATTCCTAACTCCCAGCACAACTGGCAAACTTCAGTTAACCAGTAAATTATAGAGTCACCACCATACTTCAACATCTCTGCAGTTATGCCATCAACTCCTGGAGCCTTACCATTCTGAAGATATTTTAGAGCTTTACACACTTCTCTTGAGATCCCTCCTGTGCTTTCATCCCTCATTGTGACATCTGCATCTGTCTCAGAATCATTTTTGCTCTCCTGATCTAATAACTCACAGAAGTATTCGCCCCATCTGTCACTTAACTCATTGGGCTCCCATATCATTTCCCCAATCTCATTCTTCACACAACTTACAACTTTGTTTCCCCTATTTTTCCTGAGTCTCGTGTACTTCCAGAAGGACTTTCTATCTTTCCAAAAAGCCAGTTCATGCCTTTCCACTTTTGCCTTACTGTGGCGAACCAGCTTAGCAGCTTCACGCTTCTTACAGCGATTTTCATCTACAGAGACTACCTTGCAACATTCCCAAATAGGCTTCCTTCTTTTTCTTTACTGCCTCATCAATCTCGCTATTCCACCAAGCATCACCTCTATTGTTACCCACTATTGTGGTGCCACAGACCTCTTTTGCAGCAGTAACAACACAGTTCTTAAAACATTCCCACTTCTTTTCTACATCACTCTCACAAGATTTCAGATTCTTCAGCCATTCTCTGAGTAAGTCAGAATACTGCTGATGATCTTCAAGGAGCCTATCAACCTTCATTCTTTCTATCCTGGGTCTCTTCCTATTCCTTTTCCTCCAACCAACATTAAGTTTCACTCGTGACACTACCAAGTAATGATCAGAACCAACATCCGCACCTCTCATCACGCGGGTGTCAACAACTAAGTGTTTCAAACGCTGATCGTAAACAACAAAATCTATCACACTCTTTTGACCAAGAGTACGATTTTCCCAAGTATATGTGTGTATATACTTGTGGTTGAAAAATGTATTAGATACACACAAATCATTCTCAATGCAGAGTTCAATTAATCTTTCACCATTATCATTCACACAAGGATCATTAAACTTACCCAGAACACTGTCAGAAATTGCATTCTGCACACCTACTCTAGCATTGAAATCCCCTGCTATTATAACTTTTTCTTTAGCACCAAACTGGCTCAAAACAGCTTTTAGCTCATTCCAGAAATCTTCTTTCTTATCAGAAGGTTCCGAGTCACAAGGAGCATACACTACAACAATTACAATTCTCTGAAGTTTCACTTTCAAACGAATCCAGAGAATTCTCTCACTTATGCAACTATAGTGAATCAAGTTGTTCTTCATCTTTTCACTTAAAATCACACCTACACCAGCCTGTCCTCTCATATTATCCAATACTCCAGACCACACACTCACCGTGCCATTCACTTCTTCTACCCCAATTTCCTTCTTTTTGGTTTCACTTACACACAGCACATCCAGTCTATACTTATTCATCTCCTCAATCACCTCACTCATCTTGCCATTTATACCTCTAGTATTCCATACACCAATCTTACATTCACTCAGCTGAGATCTCTTTCTCATACACCGTTTAGAAAGTCCAGGTCGATTCCGTGGTGGACCGTCCTTCTTAGGTGTGGTAGGTCCACCATATCTCACACTTGAGTCATTCTTAATATTTCTTTTTTGTCTTTTTAATCAGGTAAGTACATCAGTGTGGGGGATTAGCCCACAGCTGAGGGTTCCAGTTGGTCATTCAACCTAAGGATTCTGGAACAAAACCCAGTGAGTTGGGGTCTTTTCGCCAATGTCACACAGAACTAGCTTGCACCTCTCCAAGATTCACAGAGGCCCTAGTTGCTGTTGTGTGTGCCATTGTTAATACGGAGTACCCCGAGGAGGCAAACCCATCGCTCACTACGACCGCTCGCTTTTTTGTATTCATTAAAACCATAAATTAGGTTTCATCTGTATATTTTTAAAGAAATTTTCTGAATTCTTTATCTACATATTTAACTGCACATTGATCTCTATTATACTGCTATGTGCTGAGTCAGTTGCAAATCTTATTTCTGAATTTTGTAAGCCGCTGAAAAATAAAAACTGTCCAGAATTAATGAGCTGTACCTTCCCATACTGTCTAATTAAAAGTCCTTTAAATATGCCAGTTTATAACATATACTTTGGTCCATGTTTAATTACCACTAATATAAACACTGATTGTTATTTACCTGCTTTAGGAATAAATATTTTGAATCACTGAACAGCGGACAACTCGTCCAAACTTTTACCTAGCAGAGACTGCAATAAAGCTTGAAAACATCAGCATTTTCTTTGAGCTGTCATGCTTGGATGGATACATTGAAATGCTTGTTAAGTGCAAAAGATATTAATTATATCAAAACATCCATTTTGAGAAAGTTGCTGCCCTAGTTATACACGAATTTGATGAAAATGTCAAGGCAGCAAGAACAATTACTGGGACATCACAGAAGAAACTCCCAATAAATCTCAAATTATACAGTTAACCTTTAATTTGATTCTCGTACCTCACACTCATGGAAACATTCTTAACGAAAGCACCGAGTTTCTTTTGTTAAGAATACTTCCATTGCCTTCAGTTTCTCCCAGGGTCATCTAGATTTGGTTTACACAAAATTCATTTCCTACACTGCTGCGGTATTAATAACAAACAGTATTTTTACAAAGACACTACAAAATCAGAAAATACTGTGAAAGAGAATTTTTTTGTTTACTATGCATTTGTCAGAAATATTAATGCATTTAATCTCTTACTTCAGAAAAGCAATCAGCAACTGCTTCAGGGACAAAGCCATTATCACAAGCCTGCACAAGCCTTATCATATCATCCTTATAGACATATGGTCCACCTTCATTAGCACACAAGCTAAAAATAACTGAAAAAGAAATTATTCAAGTTATGCAAAAGAAAACACAAAAATATTAGTGAACATTTTTGAACATATATCACAAAATTTCCCCTTTATGTTTAGTAATGTTGATATTTAGTAACAAAAAAGTTCCTTAATCATAGCAAAATACAATTTACCTGAGCACAAACATAATAAGTTTTTGACCAAAAAAACAAGCAACAAAAAGGCAAATATAGTGTGTGATGAACATCAGTACAGGTGTATGTGAAGAGTTCAACGTTATCTACATACTGGTACAATGATTCATGGCACTTTTCCAGCTCAAACACAAAACAAAACTGAGCTCTAATGAGCAGCAGCAAAAATATAAAGTGTACTCTCTCTGCAGGCAATGAGAAATAAAATAAAAGGGGGAAGCCCTCACAACTCCCTCCCTTTCAGACATCTGAAAAATTTTGTTTTATAGTCTGAAAATAACTCCTGTCTATTTTACCTCAACACACTCACACCACCTTTAATTCACAAGTAAATGTGATCAGAAATTTAACTTTTACTGTCATTACTTCTGAAATCGCACCTTCAAGGTCAAGGGTACAAATCCTTTCAAAAAATCTAGCCTAACGAACACACTGCAGTATCTGCACATCTATGTTGCATAAAGAACATTAGCATGTTCATCAATAAAGCTATGAGATTAAAGTGAAATTCAGGTGGCTAGGGATATTGAAGGCTATTCTTATAACATTACAGTTTGTTGATAAATAAAGTATTTAGTTCTGACAATTTTCATCTTCATTATAATTACTAAGCTTTCTACAGAGATAAGGCAAAAAAGAAGGGTAAATGAAAATAAACTGATACTTTTGTACTGTACATGTAATGAAACACAAAAACTGATAGTGAAAACAGTAGCAGCACAATTTTGCAGTGTTTTTGTTTGTTTTTTTTCCACAAAATAGGCTTTTTCCTTTTAAGATCACTGACAAGTGAAATTCATTGGCCAGTAACACCCAATAATAGGGTGTGACTTTCACTTAATATCTACCACATAAAAAAAGATATGTATTTCTTATTTTCCAAGTAGTAGCAATTACACATTTTTCAATTACTTTCATTTCCATACTCGAGATGGAACATCCCAACCAATGAATAGCTGCATGTCATCATCATCATTGTCAACCATTATCAATCCACTGCTGGACGAAGGTCTCCCCAAGTTTCCTCCACAACGGTCTGTCTTGTGCCAGTCTCCTCCATATCACTCCCGCATACTTTCGAATTTCATCCGCCTATCTCCCGTGTGGTCTTCTTCTGGGTCTTTTCCTGTTCCTAGGAATCCAATCTAAAATTTCAGCTGTCCATCGATGGTCTGTCCTTCTGGAAATATATCCAGCCCATTGCCATTTCAGGGATTTTACTCTGGTCATGTCGTCTTCCACTCTTGTCATTTTTCTGATCCAAGAGTTCCACTTCTTATCTCTCCTGGTTACACCAAGCATGCACTTCTCCATGCTTCTTTGAGTTGTCTGCAGTCTTTGTATGTCTCGTTTAGTTAAGGTCCATGTCTCTGCACCATATGTAAGCACTGGAAGGATGCATTGATCACACTTTTCTTTTAAGACATAATGGCATATTGCTCTTGAAAATTATACTGTTTCTTTCAAACGCTCTCCAGGCAAGTTTTATACGCAGATTAATTTCTTCATCAATGTAACCCTCACTTGATATCTTCTGTCCAAGGTAAATGTAGGTATTGGTTATCTCCAGCTTTTCCCCATCAATCGATAAATATTCATTTCTTGTAAAAGCATTGTACATCACTTTTGTCTTCTGAAAGTTCATTTTTAATCCCACTTCTTTACTCTTGTCAGCAAGTTCCTGGATCATACTCTGCGGCTCTGATGGGGTAGTTGCAACATTAACTACATCATCAGCAAAACGAAGGTGAGTTAGATAATCTCTATTAATCTTTATCCCTTTGTCTTCCCAGTTCAGTGATTGAAAGACATTTTCCAATGTGGCATTAAACAGCTTCGGAGATATGGTGTCACCTTGTCTCACTCCCTTTCCAATTTTTATGTGTGTTGTATTTTCAAACAGCCGAATCTTTGCACTTGCATTTTCCTAGATGTTATTAATGTATGCATCTTCAATACCGCAGGATTTCTGAGCCATTGTAACTGCTGATGGTTTCACCGAATCAAAGGCTTTTTCATAATCTATAAAAGCCATGCACAATGGAAGTTCATATTCCCTCGCTCTTTCAATTAGTTCTCTCAGTACGTGGATATGATCTATTGTGCTGTAGCCACTCCTGAATCCAGCTTGTTCTCTCGGTTGAGCCATGTCCAGTGTTACCTTCAAGCGGTGTGAAAGAACTTTAGTGAAGATTTTATAAACCACTGATAGGAGGCTGATAGGTTTGTAGTTCCCAAGATCCTCAATGTCACCTTTTTTATGTAGCAGGATCATTGTAGCACTGTCCCAATCCTCAGGAATCTTCTCTTCATTAAGGCATAGAGTGAAAATTTGGGCGAGTACTGTTTCGATATCTCTACTTGCTTCTTGCATGATGTCTACAGTAATTCCATCTTCTCTTGGAGCTTTTCCCCGCTTCATGTTCTTGATTGCATGTGCAACTTCTGCTGGGTGGACTGGAAGAACTCTGGTACCTTTCATGATGTCTGGAGTACATGTATCATCCCTTTCATATAATTTGGAGTAGAAATCTTTCACTCTTGTCAAAATTTCGCCTCTATTTCTTGTTACAGAACCATCTTCTTTTCTCAGTGCCATAATCTGTTTTTTTCCCTTACTGAGATGTCCCTTTGCTATCTTTAGGCTTTGGTTGTTTTCAATTGCTTTCCTTACTAGTTCACAATTGAATTTCCTTACATCGTCAGTGATACTTTTTCGTACTGTCTTGCATAGCTCTATATATTCCACTTTGGAAGTCACATCTTCTTTAGTTGTCCTCATCTCTCTTCTTTTTTGCATCAACATTTTGGTTTTTCCTGATAATTTGTTCACATGCAACTTGTTCTTAGACCCAGCTAATTTTGTTGCTGTTTCCATAAGAGCTTTGGTGACTTTTCTGTTAACTTCAGAAATATCCACTTCTTCCGATGTTAGGCCTTCTAAAGCAGAGAATCTGTTCTTCAGTTCCAACTTGAAGGTATTATGGTGTTTTTTAAGGTTGGTTATGTCAATACATTTTGTTTGTCTTATGAGCTTGCCACGTTCGAGTTTAGTGTTGAAGTGCATCTTACATCTCACCAATCTATGATCACTACCTGTGTTGAACTTGTTTAGCACACTGCAGTCTTCTATGACGAATTTTTTGTTATACATAATAAAATCAATTTCACTTGTCGTCCCATTTGGATGTCTCCATGTCCATTTCCTATGTGGCTTTTTCTTGAAAAAGGAGTTCAAGATGAAAAACTCTTCTACCTCTGCAAACTCAACGAGAGTATTTCCACGCTGGTTTCTGTTGCCGTTACCGAATTTACCTACTGAAGTTTCATTCTGTTGCAGTTGCCCTATTTTTGCATTGAAATCTCCCATAATTATCTTCAAGTGCTGCTTACCTTTATTATTTAGACGACGAATTTCCTCATAAAATTCTTCAATTTCTTCTTCAGGATGACTTATGGGGGGGGGGGGTGCATAAGTTTGAATAATCTGAGCCTTGTATCTTCTCGAGAGTAAGATAACGAAATCGTGCAGCTCTGTCAGAGGAACTTTCAACAACTTCTACAACTTTATCCTTCAGTTTCTTGTTTATTATAAATCCAACACCACTAGTTCTGCCAGTATCTGTCCACGATAGTAGAAGAGATGTCCACTTTTCAGTTCAATGAGATCTTCTCCTTTTCTCTTTACCTCACTTAGCCCGACGATGTCCCACTTGATTCCTTGTAGTTCCTCTTCCAATTCAAGAAGCCTTGAATCAGAAGATAGGGAGCGTCCATTATACATAGCCTAGGTCAGCATCAAATGGCAGCCTAGTCCAGTCCTCCGGGGATTTTTAGTACCCTCTACCTTCATGTCGCACTGGTCGCTGCTTTGGCCAGGTACATTCCAGCTGCCGGAGACTGAGGGCCAAGATTTAAGTTGTGGAGTCATTTTGGAGGGGTTTGGCCATAACTCACCACGCTGGCCAAGCGGGTTGGCGAGTGTGGGATAGCATTTCCTCTAATCCCGATGGTATAGTTATACCGCTATTGGCAGTCGTCAGAGCCCCGTTAGTGGGAACAGGATGCACCACGAGAAGGTGGGGTTGACTTTTGTCAAGGAGCGGCTGTGATGTTACACATCACCTGACTTTACATGTACAGTGCCGTAAAGCAGTGTAGCACTGCTACATAACATGTACGATTGCATGTGCTATTTATTTGTACACCACACACACTTTTAAAAATGCTTTTCATTTCTTATCATGTAAACCTGCTTAAATTTTATGATGCACAGCTTATGCAGTATTAAAATTACTTCAGCAATGAATTACTTACATCTGATCTTTTCTGATTCCTCTCCCCTTGTCAAAAGAACTAATCCACACAGAAGATCCTTGAAAGTGATGCCTTTGGTTGTTCCACCACATGCCAGAAAAATGTGCTAAATGAAAAAAAAAATTTTATTTACACTTTAAGTGAAACAACATAAAAAAATGCAAAATAAACTTGAGGGCAGCATACACAACTGGAAAGCCATCTAACAATTTAAATTTTCTGTTTTGATGAACAGTAAATTTGCAACAGACTAACTGAAAGAAAAAGAAGTAGTAATATTCAAGTTTCAACTTTTCTTTTTTCAGAATTCAGCTATGATAACTATGTGACTATACTTTGGAACCACTGTTGTGACATTGTTTAAGATTAACTATACATTGAAACCAATATTGTGACATGAATTAATATTATCAATAAACTACTGGACACACACATCTATTTTTTAAAGAGCTTAGTGAATTCTGTGGCTTTTGCCATCAAAAGAGTCATTAAACAACACAGTGCTTTCTTGTTGCTTGAAGCATTTCAAGTAAAGTTTACTTAAACTCAGATAACTCCTTGCTCGTGAAGTTCAGGGAAAGAAACACAAACTTAATTTTCCACAAATTTTTAATTTCAAGATGGGATGGATAAATCACATAGAAGTACCTTCTTGTTTTCTATGTGTAATTCATGATCCCAGAGTTATATCTCCATTTAAAATAAAATTGCAGTCATTCACACCCTTTTTTTTTTTTTTTTTTTTAGCATGCCATAGATCAGGACAACTTCAATTGTTTTTAAAACATCCGAGATTTCTGTTCATTTCTATCACAGTTAATGTGAGTTTCTCTGCGACGTTCTGTTAAGCAATTCTTAAAAAGTTCACCTTTGATGCAATTCTTTTGTCCATGATTTAAAATCTGATCTGAAGTCAGAAGAAAAAAAAGCACTGTTTCATTATTGATTTTTACTGTCCACATAGCCTCCACAAACTTTAGGAAAAAATTCAGCTATTTGTGATTTCTTCATTTTTATGCTTTTTGCCTATCTACTGATTTTGGTAAAAACAATGCTGTGGGAAAGCTTAAAATGACCAAACTAGCCAATAAATTCTACTCTTTAAAAGCTTAGCTAACTAGGAATTTTTAACTTCAAAAGAAGACACATACACTGTTGTTTGAACCATTTCACAGTAAAGCTTCAACTGGATCATCTGACACAGGTTTCTGCATGCATTTCAATTTTGATGTTTTACTTAATGGCATTTTTTTTTTACTTTAATTTTTCTATATCATACACATGATTTAATTAACTTGACAACTAATTTTGGTATTTCACAAATTTAACAATATGAACTTTAGTTAGAATAATTCTTGATGACATATCACGCTACAGTTACGTAAAATTACAAGTGGTCGGACGTTTCGGTAGCGGCTTCCTACCTTCATCAGCCATGGAATGAAACATGTGGTATTAGCATCAGTTATTGCCAGATTTCAAAATAGCTTTCCAAATCATAGTTATGTTAAAAGGTGCATCTGTATTACAGGTGTTAGGTGTAAGGAAGATTTCAATGCTTTTGCTCCCTTACACTTCGAAAAGCACAGGAGGGGGGGGGTATTTCATTCTTATGCGCGAAAGCTTTGAAATCTTCCTTACTCCAAACACCTGTAATACAGATGTACCTTTTAACGTACCTATCATTCAGAAAGCTATTTTGAAATCTGGCAACAACTTATGCTTATACCACGTGTTTCATTCCATGGCTGATGAAGGTAGAAGTCACTACCGAAACGTCCCACCACTTGTAATTTTATGTAACTTTAGCGTGATATGTCATCAAAAATTATTCAAATGTTTTGTGTTACATGTTTCACTCCCAATTATTCTCACTATGATGAACTTTAGTGCATGATCTAAGCTCTATTAATAAGCAAATAGATATTACAGAAAGTAAGGAGAAGTGGGAAACTGTTGAAAACACTTCATGTGCACTCTAAAGCATTTCAGTGAAAAACACCCTAATTTTCCATAAGCCATACAAAAGGGACAAGAAATTTCGTCCCCTCTACTGATTCTCAGAAGACTGTTAAACTTAACAATGGTACTACAGGAAATCTTGAACCCACGTCAGAGTACAGCTGCTAAGAAGTATTGTTCTCATTTTTGAGAAGAATGAAATGGCTTAATATAGGGGGAGGGGCACACTTCTGCAGATCATGCATGCAGTAAACAGGCCACCAACTGCTATACTTAATATGCTCATTTTTTCTCATGGGATTTTAAGAATACACAACTGATGGCTGAAAGGGCAATATGTACACTGGCGTGCAAAAATTAAGGAAGAGACTGTTTTTCGAATGTAACGTCGTGCAGAAGTGCTCCACAGAGACTCAAATCATACCATAAGATCCCCAAGATGTAAGAATATGGGACAAGTGAGCAAAACTGTCTAAACAAGGAATCCAAAGGATACAAAAGCACTTTATTGAAAAGGTAGCTTCGAGCACAACTGGACAGAAGACAGAAACGTCCATGTGACAGGCCGCTGCCAAGTAAAATCCAGTCTTTAGTAGGGGATATGATCACCCCTGACTACGTTGCAGGATTTACAACGTCTGTCCATGCTGAGGACGAGGTTGTCAAGGAGCTGTTGAGGCATCGCAGCCCATTCCTCTTGTAGCGCCAATCGCAGCTGCGGAATCGTTGCTGGCGGCTCGTGACGTACTGCCAAGTGTCTCCCGAGAAGGTCACACGTGTTCGATTGGATTTAGGTCCGGGGACCTTGCGGGCCAATCCATGCATTGAATATCTTCACTCTCCAACAGCTCTGCGACAGCCACTGTACGATGAGGTGTAGCGTTGTCGTCCATGAAGAGGAACTCAGGACCCACAGCACCTCTAAACAGACGCACGTGAGGCAGGAGAAACTCGGTACAATAGCGGACACAAGTAATTGAACCTCCTTGGAAGATATGGAGGTCAGTACGGCAACCAAGCATGATACCGCCCCAAACGAGACCTCCGCCACCTCCAAACCGGTCCCTTTCGATGATGTTGGAAGTGTGATTGCGTGTTCTCTGCTCTCTCCAGATGTGTATAAGTCCAGAATCTCTCGTCAGACTAAATCGGCTCTCATCTGTAAAGAGAACTCTACCCCATTGCTGATGTGTCCAGTTCTTGTGTTCCTGGCACCACAGAAAACGCCATCTTCGACGAGCAGGCGTTAATGGCACACACCGTACTCGTCGTCGTGCAAATAGACCACCTTTGTGCAGCCTCCTGGCCACGCTAAAACGCGATAGCCGACGTCCAGTTGTCTGTTGCATGTACCTTGCAATTTCTCCCGCTGTCTGCCATCTGTCTCTTCTTGCCTGTAGGACAATATACTGGTCGTCCGCCTCCGTGGTTGCTCGAGGACGACCACTCCTAAACTCTCGGACAGCTATTCCTGTTGTTTGAAATGCTCTCCAAGCTCGTGAAACGATGCTGTGAGCAATCCCGAACTCCTCGGCCACACTAGTCACACTTCGACCTCCTTCCAACTTCCCAATGACGCGACCTCGAGTAAAGTCATCCAGATGTCGTCTACTGGATTGCCTGTTGGCCATATCACATGGTGGCAGCAACTCGACGTCGTTCAAACCGATGTACACCGTGCAATAGCTTTCACCGAATTGCTGAATTGTCAGAAGGGTATAAAGCCTGTGTGCTTTATACCCTTCCGACCCCCCCCCCATGTCATGCTGCATATATGCGCATGCCCTACCGTACTGGACCCTATTCTATCTCCTGAGTGGTCTTTTGGTCCGTTCTGCCTGCTCGTTCCACTGTTATGCTAATTTCTCCTCTTCATCCTTAATTTTTGCACACCAGTGTAATATTTTCAGTTTTCTTTCCAGAATTTACAAATGATAAAAACTGAAAGGAAATTAAAAATGAACAATGTTAAATCTAGGGTTGACATTCTTAACAATACGAGAACAAGCAAGGTTGTGTGTTATCTGCAATACAACTGAGTAAGACTGAAAAATGTACTGATTTTTTCATGTGTGCCTGCTTTTAGAATGGAAAGTTGCCATGAAAAGGAATGGAATGTCCTACTGATTGTATTGGAAACACACAGCTCTGGATTGTGTAACAGTAACATGCTAGGGCAGTAATCAAGAGATGCGCAGGCACGATTCTTGCTCTGGGACAACCATGGAGTGGTTTTACAGGGAAGCCACCAAAGAAACCCAGTAACGGGGCCTCACGATACTGAAGGGCTTCAAAAATAAAGATTTTTATTTATTTTACACTTCGAAAAGCACGGGGGGGGGGGTATTCATTCTACTGGGTTTTAAGAGCATCAGTACCCCTGAATTTAAAATATGTTTTCTACAAGTAAAAATTTGCTAGCTTAAATACTAGCTGACTAAAATTCATTTTGAGAGTCATGTTACTTAAAACTACACAACTCAGTTTAGAGATAGGAGTGTTATTTCTGGCCCCTGTGCTTAGAATATAATGAGCACATCGCCCTTTAGTTGGGTATTTAATTTTAATATGATGGCCAATCTTTCCCCTAAATTTACTTCTTTCTTATTGAGTCCAGTTTGAGAGAGAGGCAATGGCAAGACTATTTATTACCATATGAATAAAATACGACATTCGTAAAGAGTTCCTTTTACGAGACGCACACTAATCGATTTCATTCATGTTTGGGCCTTTTTGGGTGAACTTTCAGTGAGGTGGAATCTAATGATATGAAATCGCAGATCCCACACATGTAGCTTCAATGGCAATTAAAGCAGTGCATAAACTAACCTCATGTAGCATGTTAAATGCCAGTACTGTGTTTCAGTGACCAAAGGCCTTCCCTCACTTGTAAATTCCACTAATTCTTCCCTATCAGAAAATCACAAGACCCCAAAATAGTAAATTTCATCTTGATAGCCATAATAGTTTTTGAGTTATTACAGCAGCAAACCACAACATACATACAACTGCAAAAATGGTCAAATAATGTTGGGGGGAGGCCACTTAAAATATGTAATTCTGTTGAAATCCTGAAGTCAAACTTCTTTGCAATAAAAATACTTTTGCATACATTAGTATAAAAATGTAAAAATAATATACATTAGTATAAAAATGTAAAAAGTATAAAAACAAAAACCACTATTTTTAAAGGATGGTAGGCAAGGTGAGGGGGGGCAAAAACCAATGTTGTGTGCAGGGCCCAGGTAACTAAATCCACCAATGGGGATGGCACAATTTCAATGCTTTTTGAAGAGTTAGACACATGGATGACACCATTTCTGTCTTACATACAAACCATGTGCATATAAAATAATTTCTTCTTTAATTTCCAAGTTGTTCCTATACAAACTCTTGGTAAATACAGGATTTATACTTCGATTCACCCTAAGAAGACACTGAAGCGAAAGGTACGTGAAACCTACCTCCGCAACTAAAAGTAGTTCCCAACATTTTCCGTAAAAATCAACGCATTTATTGTCCGAATCCTACTTTGTATTGCCCTAGCTGTTTACTCATAAGTACATATAGTTATTTTAGACATAAATCTAATAGAAATGATCTATTTTCTGAAATTAAATTTTAAAATTAGATCAGCCCACACATGCATAGATATGCAGTGTTTGGGAGACAAAGCTCCACCATCACTAATCCTTCCTGGGCTGCTGGGCAGGAGAAAGAATGCCTTGAAGGGGCTGCTGCAACAGGGCGGTTACAATAGTTCCTTACCCATCAAGCTGGTGTTATGTGGAGGCGGCTGTGTTTCCAAGAAATGTTTGAGGGTGGGGGGGGGGGGGATTTTGGAGACAGGAGCAACTTTTGTGCTGAAACTGTTTGTCCAAGCAGGGGTTGGTTGTGCATGTCATTTCAGTAACTCACTGATTCTTTTTCCGACTTTCACATCATTCACATCGCTGTTTTCATTTACTGGTATTTTTGTCTCATATTCTTTGATTTTTTTTATTGGAAGGAAACAGTAGCTTGTATTTAATAATATTTTAAATCTACAAGAGAAACGCAGTTCATTGTTTCACTGCGCCTTTCAGCCATTTCTGTAATTATTGTTTTATCTTTTTATTTTGTGATCGAAACAATATCGATGGCGTCAACGAGCGCAGCATTTTCATATGCCCGCAAATTACTGAGTGGCATATGAATGGAATGAAGGTATCCGCCTTTCCCATAATTTCCCCACTTAGATTCCTTCTAATAAAAAAAAAATAGGAACCATAAGAGCGGCATCAAAAGAATCGCCAATAAAAGTTTAAAAGATGGGGGAAAAAATTAACTCTGGAAGTTTTCAACATATTCGGGCGAAATTTAAAAAGGTAGTCTCAGACTGTTGCTAAACATCATACGATAAAATATCAACGAATTTGAAGCATTTTTGAGAAAAAAATTCCGTCCCTTAAAACGCCCTCATCAGCAACCATTAAACCGGAGAGAGTGTGGGTGACGGTGCCAATGAGTTGATGGGGGAAGTGATTGACAGCTGCAAACAGCAGGACACAGTGGGGAGTGACGCGCATGAACATAACTTTTGGCCGTCCCCGGAGGCTCAGCGAGTGCGTAGGCTCTTGTACCTTTCCTTTCAGTGTTTTCTTAGGGTGAATCAAAGTATAGTTCCACACATCGTGATACTCTCAGCAGGCTGATACCCACTCTTTCATATCAGTCGCTCACAAACATTTAATCTTTCACTGAGCAGCAGAGAGTAGTGCTAGTGTTGATCTGCAGTCTTTGTATGTCTTTTTTTAGTTAAGGTTCATGTCTCTGCTCCATATGTAAACACTGGAAGGATGCATTGATTAAATGCTTTTCTTTTAAGACATACTGGCATATTGCTCTTAAAAATAGTTCTGTTTCTTCCAAAAGCTCTCCAGCCAAGTTTTATACACTGATTAATTAATTTCTCAATGTGACCCTCACTTGATATCTGCTGTCCAAGGTAAATGTGCATATCAGTTATCTCCAGTTTTTCCTCATCAATTGATGAATCTTCATTTCTTGTAAAAGCATTATACATTGGTTTTGTCTTCCGAAAGTTCATTTTCAATCCCGGATACTTCATCATACTTTGAAGCTCTGATGTGGCAGTTGCAAAAATGAAATCAGCACAACAAAATTGAGTTAAATAGTCTACATTAATCTTTATCCCTTTGTTTTCCCAGTTCAATGATAAAAAGACATTTTGTAATGTAGCATTAAAAAGTGTGGGAGATATGGTGTCACCTTGACACACACACACACACACACACACACATACACACATACATACATACATACATACATACATACATACATACATACATACATACATACATACATATCATTAAGCAGTTCCCTGAAATTCAGAGGTTAGCTTTTCAAAGAAAGACAAACTGCCAGATAAATGTTTAACTGATGGAACTAGAATTTATTTAATATTGGTGTATCAAATGTCTCCATTTACAGCTATGTTGGCACACAGCTTCAGCTTCACTGACGTCCATCACACAATGCGCACAAGACATTTTGTACTTCATACTCAATCTTTTTCTCATGCAGATATTCCTGAATCTGGTTCTCGCAAGATTTCCTAGGCCTTCCTCTACCTTTTTTCCTGCCACTTGGGCAGAAAAAATTCTCTTAGTAAGCATCTCATCACTCATTCTTTCAACATGACCAAATCACAGAAGAATATTAGTCTCCACCTTACTAACAACATTTTGTCTAGCATTACACAACTGCAACTCATCTTCATTCCTCGTGTGATCAGAGCGAGTCCTGTAATGCATCTCTCCAACACACAAACGACTATGTCTCTTCTGCAGAACCCAGGTTTCACTGCCGTACAACAGAGTAGGAACAATTACACACAGCCATTCAGGACTTCCTTGAGAATCCATCATTTCTGTGAAATCCTCCTAAAGCAGCTATGACTTTCAACGAAGAGTTCAATTGCCTACTAATTTTACCATCTAATTTGTTCCCTCTGTCAAACATGCTTCCCAAATGTATGAACTAATTGACTTGGTCAATCACTGTGCCATTTAGACTTATCCTGCATTCAGTGCTAACAGTTCCTCACTGAAAAAAACCATAAATTTGGTTTTTCCTTTCTCAGTTTGAATTTCCAACAAACTTTGTAAATCCGGAACAACATACCCTGCAACTCACTTTTGCTCTCTGCCAACAGGACTGAATCATCAGCATACAGCAATCTGCACACACAGATATTACAAAGACATAAACAAGTGTTGTCCATTTCGGCATCACACATCCGTAAATATATTAAACAGCCACGATGACATTACACAACCTTGAGCTCTTTAGCAGGATATCATAGAAGTCCTGTCATTTTTTCTGTTCTTCACTTGAAGAACAGAAAAAAAAAATGACAGGACTTCTATGATATCCTGCTAAAGAACTCAATATAATATGCCACGTAGTAAAGTTCATTGGTTAAATTTAACGTTTTTGAACAGATATTAGTATTACACAACCTTGTCTAACTCCTGTTCTAATAGAAAACCATTCACTCATACACTTGCTCTATTGCCAGCATACATGGCTTTGAGACCATTAAGTAGATTCCCAATACTATTTTTATTCAATACCTTCCACAGAAGTATCCTATTCACTTGGTCATAAGCTTTCTCTCAATTTATCAAGACAGCAAAAAATTTCTTACCAACAGACAGATACTTTTCAATCATGATACATAATGCAAAAATTTGGTTAGTGCAGCCCTTACCAAGCATAAAAAGCCACTCTGCACATCCCACACTTTCTCTGATATAAGACCTCCTACCTTATCAATAATGACCTTGCCAAACATTTTTCCTGGAACCCTTAGCACATTAATACCATGATAGTTCTTGCATTCAGCCTGATCACCTTTTCCCTTATAAAAAGGGAATTATGATAGCATCAGGAGCAGTACATCGGGAGCAGATGTTGGCTCTGATCATCACCTATTAGTATCATGGGTGAAACTAAAAGTTGGTTGGAGAAGGAGGTATAAGAAGATGCCTAAGGTGAAAAGAATAAAGGTTGAAAAGCTGTCTGAAGAACATCAGTGTTACTCTGATTTACTCAGTGAACGTCTGAATGAGTTGAAGGCGTGCGAGAGGGATGTAGAAAAGAAGTGGACATGTTTTAAGAACTGTATTGTCACTGCTGCTGAAGAGGTCTGTGGTACTGCAGCAGTGGGGAGATTTAAAGATGATGCTTGGTGGAACAGTGAGGTTAAAGAAGCAGTAAAGAGAAAGAAGAAAGATTACTTGGGGATGCTACAAGGTAGAGTTTCTGAGGATGAATATCGCTGTAAGTGTGAGGCAGCAAAGCTGGTTTGCCAGAGTAAAGAAAAAGATAGGGAGGAAAGGTATGATTTGGCTCTTTGGAAAGATAGAAAAGCATTCTGGAAGTGCATAAGACAGGAAAAATAGGGGAAATAAAATTCTAAGTTGTGTAAAGAATAGGATTGGAGAAATGAGATGGGAACTCAATAAGCTAAGTCAAAAATGGGGTGAGTACTTCTGTGATTTATTAGGTCATGAAAGCAAAGATGATGCTGAGGCAGAAGCAGATGTCATAGTGAGAGATGGAAGTAAGGGTGGAATCTCCAGAGAAGAGGTGGTTAAAGCTCTAATATTAATTTCTTCAAAATGGTTAGGCTTCGGGAGTAGATGGGATATCTGCTGAGATGCTAAGATATGATGGTGACTCTATGACTGACTGTTTAACTGAAATTTGCCAGTTATGTTGGGAGCTAGGAACGATCCCTCATGATTGGAGGGATGCTATCATTGTTCCCTTGTATAAGGGAAATGGTAATCGGACTGGATGCAAGAACTTTCATGGTATCAGTTTGCTGAGTGTGCCAGGGAAAATATTTGGAAAGATTGTTATTGATAGGGTACAGGGTCTTACATCAGAGAAAGTGTGGAATGTGCAAAGTGGCTTTATGCCTGGCAAGGGCTGCACTTATCAAATTTTTGCTTTACGAATGATGATTGAAAATTATCTGCTGTTGGAAAGAAAGTGTTTGCTGCCCTCATAGATTTAGAGAAAGCTTATGGCAAAGTAAATAGGACTCTTCTGTGGAAGGTACTGAATAAATATGGTATTACTGGGAATCTACTTAATAGTGTGAAAGCCATGTATGCTGGCAGTAGAGCTTGTGTACGAGTGAATATTGTTTTATTGAAATGGTTTTCTATTGGTACAGGAGTCAGGCAAGGTTGTGTAATGTCACCCTGGCTGTTTAATATATTTATGGATGCATGCGTGATGCCAGAATGGATAATACTGGTTTGTGTCTTGGTAATAAGTGTGTGTGCAGGTTGCTTTACGCTGATGACACAGTCCTGTTGAACAGTTTTTTTTTATTGGTATCTGCAGTACTTAAATTTATAACTTTTAAATAGATAATCTATATATTATACAACAGAAATTACAAAATATCAAGTAAAAAAAAAAACGGTGCTACAGTTAAAATTCTAGGCACTTGGTTGACCTGGCACCCAGGATTTGTTGAGCCCTGCTTCTAAGTATATTTATTCATCAGTGGTTTTACTGAATGTTATACTCCAGAAGACAAAGTAAACTTTTTGAAATGAATACCTATTTTGAAATGCAACTATTCATAAAAGTGTGTAATATGATCCTCAGTTTTAGTTGATATTGCACGGAATTATTGGACATTAAATATCTAAGAAATAATGCATTAACTTTCTGTTGATAGTAATTCTGTACGTGTGGTTTTCTCCTCATATACAATACAATACATATCACTTAGCTGTTCTCTGAGATTCAGAGGTTAGCTCCAAAGAGAAATACAAACTACCAGATAGTTTTTACTTACTGTTGCCGTATCAAACTTATCCATTTACAGCGATCTTGACATACAACTTGGGCTTCAGTGACATTCATTACATGCCGTACACAAGATCTTCTATACTTCATACTCAGAATTTGTTTCTCGTGCAGACACTCCTGAATCTGAACCCACCCCCATGACTTCCTTGGCCTTCCTCTGCCTTTTCTTCCTGCCACTTGGGCTATAAAGATTTTCTTAGTAAACATATCATCACTCATTCTTTCAACATGGCCAAACCACCAAAGCACATTAAGTCTCCACCTTGCTAACAACATTTTGCTTCACATCACACAACTGCAACACATCTTCATTCCTCGCACAATCAGAAAGTGTCTTGCCACAAACACCCCGTAAGTAATGCATTTCTCCAGCACACAAACAACTCCTATGTTTCTTCTGCAGTACCCAGGCTACACTGCCATACATCAGAGTAGGAACAATTACACTCTCACACACAGCCATGCACGACTCTTGAGAGCCCATCATTCCTGTGAAAACCTCCCAAAGCAGCCATGACTTTCAATGAAGAATTTACTCTCCTGCTTATTTCACCATCCAATTTGCTCTCTGTCAAATATGCTTCCTAAATCCACAAACTCACTCACCTGGTCAATCACTGTGCCATTTACACTTACATTACATTCAGTGCTACCAGTTCCTCTCTCAAAAACCATAACTTTGGTTTTACCCTCATTTATACTCAGTTTGAATTTCATGCAAACTTCGTGCATCCGGGACAACATACTCTGCAACTCACTTTTGCTCTCTGCCAACGAGACAGTGTCATCAGCATATAGCAATCTGCACACATAGATATCACCAAGACATAAACCAGTATTATCTATTTTGGCATCATGTATGCATGCATCCATAAATATATTAAACAGCCAGGGTGACAATACACAACCTTGCCTGACTCCTGCACCAATAGAAAACCATTTTGATAAAACACCATTCACTCATACACAAGCTCTACTGTCAGCATACATGGCTTTTATACTATTAAGTAGATTCCCAGTAACATCATATTCATTCAATACCTTCCACAAAACTGTCCTATTTACTCGGTTGTAAGCTTTCTCTAAATCTATGAAGGCAGCAAAAACTTTCTTACCAACAGCCAGATACTTTTCAATCATCATGCACAATGCAAAAATTTGGTTAGTGCAGCCTTTATCAGGCATAAAACCACTCTGGACATCCCACACTTTCTCTAATGTAAGACCCCGTACTTTTTCAATAACAACCTTACCAAACAATTTCCCTGACACACTTAGTAGGCTAATACCACGATATTTCTTGCATTCAGTTTTATCACCTTTTCCCTTACACAAGGGAACAATAATAACATCCTTCCAATCCCAAGGGATCATTCCTAACTCCCAGCACAACTGGCAAATGTCAGTTAACCAATCAATTACAGAGTCACCACCATATTTCAACATCTCAGCAATTATGCCATCAACTCCAGGAGCCTTATCATTCTGAAGAGATTTTAGAGCTTTACACACTTCTCTTGAGATCCCTCCTGTGCTTCCATCCCTCATTGTGACATCATCTGCATCCATCTCAGAATCATCTTTGCTTTCCTGATCTAATAACTCACAGAAGTATTCACCCCATCTTTCACTTAACTCATTGGGCTCCCATATCATTTCTCTGATCTCATTCTTCACACAACTTAGTTTCCCCTATTTTTCTTGAGTCTCATGTACTTCCAGAAGGACTTTCTATCTTTCCAAAAATCCAGTTCATGCCTTTCCACCTTCTCCTTCCTATCCTTTACCTTACTCTAGCGAACCAGCTTAGCAGCTTCACGCTTCTTACAGCGATATTCATTCACACAGGCTCTACCTTGCAACATCCCCAAATAGGCTTCCTTCTTTCTCTTTACTGCCTCTTCAATCTCACTATTCCACCAAGCATCACCTCCATTGTTACCCACTATTGTGGTGCCACAGACCTCTTTAGCAGCAGTTACAACACTGTTCTTAAAACATTCCCACTTCTTTTCTACATCCCTCTCACAAGAATTCAGCTCCTTCAGTTGTTCTCTGAGTATGTCAGAATAACGCTGATGATTTTCAAGGATCCTTTCAACCTTTATTCTTGCCATCCTGGGTCTCTTCCTATTCCTTTTCCTCCAACCAACATTAAGTTTCACTCGTGACACTACCATGTAATGATCAGAACCAACATCCGCACCTCTCCTCACACGGGTGTCAACAACTAAGTGTTTCAAACGCTGATCGTAAACAACAAAATCTATCACACTCTTTTGACCAAGAGTATGATTTTCCCAAGTATATGTGTGTATATACTTGTGGTTGAAAAATGTATTAGATACACACAAACTATTCGCAATGCAGAGTTCAATTAATCTTTCACCATTATCATTCACATAAGGATCATTAAACTTACCCAGAACATTGTCAGAAATTGCATTCTGCACACCTACTCTAGCATTGAAATCCCCTGCTATTTTAACTTTCTCTTTAGCACCAAACTGGCTCAAAACAGCTTTTAGCTTATTCCAGAAATCTTTCTTCCTATCAGAGGGTTCAGTCACTAGAAGCATACACTACAACAATTACTATTCTCTGAAGTTTCACTTTAAAACGAATCCAAAGAATTCTCTCATTTATGCAACTATGGTGAATCAAGTTGTTCATCTTTTCACTTAAAATCCCACCTATACCAGCCTGTCCTCTCACATTATCCAAAACTCCAGACCACACACTCACCATTCCATTCACTTCTTCCATACCAATTTCCTTCTTTTTGGTTTTACTTACACACAGCACATCCAATCTACACTTATTCATCTCTTCAATCACCTCATTCATATTGCCATTTATACCTCTAGCATTCCATACACCAATCTTTCACTCACTCAGCCGAGAGCTCTTTCACATACGCCGTTTAGAAAGTCCAGGTCGATTCCGTGGTGGACAGTACTTCTCAAGTGTGGTAGGTCCACCATATCCCACACTGGAGTCATTTTTAGTATTTCCTTTTGTCTTTTTAATCAGGTAAGTACATCAGTGTAGGGGATTAGCCCACAGCTGACGGTTCCAGTTGGACATTCAACCTAAGGATTCTGGAACAAAACCCAGTGAGTTGGGGTCTTTTTGCCAATGTCACACAGAACTAGCTGGCAACTCTTCAAAATTCACAGAGGCCCTAGTTGCTGTTGTGTGTGCCATTGTTACCACGAAGCACCCCAAGGAGACAAACCCATCTCTCACTTAGAGATAACATTTTTCTCCTTATCTTTTGAAAAAATGTGCTTGCACCCAAAAATTTTAGGATTTGGCTACCCCTGTGCATTGATAATATACAAAATGCTTCAGGGATCACCTGATGTTAACTATATCTAACAAAACATATTTTTAGCAATTTCAGACGTTTCTAATTTTTTTTTTTTTTGTATCAACTCTAATATTGTGCTAGGAATCAGAATTACACTGTACCTCTGCAAGTTTCTGAGGAACAAATTCTCCTAAAACTTCTTTAACAAATGCTTGGCGAGTAATGAAACCATTCAGGTTAGATGATCGCTTGAAGGCATCTTTCAGTCTTTTTAGTTCTGCTTCTGAAACTGAAAAATACAGAAAATTATAACTTTTTAATACACTAAACTGTTCTTATATTAATAAGGCATGGAAAAAAACAATAAATTTGTTAAGTTTCATAGAAGCATGTATGTGCATGTTTTTCATTGTTTTAAATTTTTTGCGCATTATCGCCTGTGCTCTGGCTACCTATCCCATTCGTCAAAATAGGAAACTTGCATTATAAACATATTGTACTTTGAATAAACTGTACAAAAAAAGGAAATGCTTACCGATCTCAATGTCATTCATTATGGCGAAGTTCATTAAAAACATACCTTACTATAACAATGAAAACATTCATGCATAAAGAAACTTTTCTTAATGAATGACATTGAGACGAGTAAGCATTTCTTTATTCGTACAGTTTATTCAAAGTACAATATGTTTATAATGCAAGTTCCCCAAATGCAAGTTCCCCATTTTAATTTAAATATGACGAATGGAACAGGTAGCAGCAGAGGCGATAATGCGCAAAAAGTTTAAAACAATAAAGAACATGCACATAGATGCTTTTATGAAACATAACTTTTAAGCAATTTTATTTTCAGTTGTATTCAGAGCATACTGATTACAGAGGTTCTCACAACTTGAATAAATCAAAATTCTAAAATAAATTACCAAAATTTTATATAGGAATGGCAATATTTACACAAGGAGCAGATGTTTAAAACTTGCTTACATAGCAAAATTTCAGAAGCAAAAAATAGAAGTCTATACAAAATTTCAGCCTTAGATTTCGGCTTAAAGTATGTCATGTACAAAATACGCCTATATATGTGCATAATAGTACTAAATACATTTATGGTGTAATTTGCATATCCTTTTGTTCAACACGTTATATACAGTTCCATGAAATGTCATTGAATAAATTTAGTGATACCTAATAAAAAACAATTTTCGAAGACTTTTCTTTGTGCATACTTTTATATAAATAACAGCCTTTACACAAGGCCATTGCTCATAATTCATGAAGTCCCAATGTTATTAGGCCTATGTTCTTCTGTCTGTAGTTCTTTATTCAATGATTTTACGTTAGAGGTGTAGGTATATGCTTTCTTTATATATGAATGGAATGCTGACAGTTTATAACAGTTAGGATGGTTTGAATTCATTGGTATTATATTAGGGATGAAAGTTGGTTTCATCACTAACATAATACCACTTTCATCTCTAATATAATACCAGCTAATTCAAATCATCCTAACTGTTATAAACTGTCGGCATTCCGTTCATGCATAAAGAGAGCATATACCCACACCTCTAATGTAAAATCATTGAATAAAGAACTATAGTGGATAAAAAGACTGGCAATTGATTATGGATTTAGAAGAACAATATAGACGTTCATTAAACAGTTCATTTCAAATGACAAAAATAAGATACCAGAAAAATTTAATAAAACCACTTCATTTTGTGGCTCATTTACGTATATACCACAAATAACCAATGTGTTACAAAAATTTGTAGAAAGTATTATATGAATATTGGAATTATAGTACAGGATATAAAAATATGCTCTCCAATACAAGAGATAACAATGAAAAAAGCAGGTGCATACAAAATCCCAATTCAGGATAAAAACCTTAACAAACCTGTTTACTACATAGGCAATACAAAATGTAATATTGAAACAAGCTTGTATGAACATGTGATGAATTGGAATAAAAAACAAAATAAAACTTAATTGATGAATACTGCACGCAGAGGCAGGCAACACCTGATTGGACAAACATTGAACATATCTGCCAACATAGAAGATGGAAGAAGAAATTATTAATAGCAGAATCAATATGCATTGAGAAAATGTGTGAATTTAATGGTAATAATAATAGCCCACTGGCATTGTCTTATGCTTGGAAGAACCTTATAAGAAATAAAGAATAAAGAAAACATAACCCAAAAAAAAAAAAAAAAAAGATCAGAGAAAATACACACCAATACTCACAAATAGAGGGTGCGGAAGATGCGAGCTGTGAATAACGACGTAGCAGGCTAGGGAGACCAATGAGAAGCAGCCAGGCGAGAAAAAACTGCAGTAGCTTCTATGATACCATTGAGAATGCCGTGCGAGTGTGCTGGCGAAACACGTCCAGTACTACCTTGGTTGATGTAAGTTGCTTGTGCCATAGGATGATCATGGTTTTTATAGTTATACAGTGTAACTTGGATAATTCGAAGCTGAAGGAACCACAAAAACAATTCGAATTATCGACAAATTCGAATTAGGAAAGTTTGAATATGGGCATGTCCAAGTACTGTAGAAAACAAAGTATTTATTCATAACATACAAAAAAAAAAAAAAGTACGGTAAATTTCCAAATTTTTTGTACAAAAAACTTCAAATTTTTGCCTGCTTCTTAGAAATTATGTTATGGGTAAGTGTAAATTCCTCAAGTTTATAGAGTGAATGAAATAGAGAGTCTTACATTCTGCTGTCCCTCAACAAACACCCTTAACTGTTGGAGGTGAACCAAGGCCTCTACTGGATTTGGAAGGTGCTTTTCGAGAAATTTGGGCCATTTCAGTTCTTCATCTGAAGATGCACAGCAGGTCTTATTCATAACATCAGCCAAGATCTCATCTTCTGTGAGCTCACCACAAACAGCTAAATTGTCATCAACGCTCACAAAAGCCTCATACGGTACATCACGGCCTACGTCTTCCCAGTACTCTACAGTGGGTATGATCTCCCCACCACCATTACCTTGAGATAATTGACTCATCATCGGGGTGCTGGAAGCCTGCTTTTGAAGCAGTTGGCTATAGTTTCAGGTTTAACTTGTTGCTTCATCCAAAACTCGGAACTTCATCCAGAACAGTACATATCCATTTTAAAAGGTAATTGTTGAGAATACAAAAATGGGGCTTTCTTTGAATTAAACAAAAAAGTTTGAATTAAAGGGGTAATTTTTAACATTATTTATATAGAAAATGCAAGGGACCAAATGAAAAATTCGAATTAACCAAGAGTTTGAATTTAAAACGTTCAAATTAGACAAGTTACACTGTAGTACATTTTTTCGTAGTTTCGCTGGATTAGTTCAGTGTATATATCCATCCTATGTTTTCGTAGTTTTTAAATAATTTTTGTTGGTTTTATTCTAATAGTTAAATATGGTGTTTGACAGCCCTTTGCATTTGGATTGCTGTTCTTCATCTTACACATGGCATGACAATAGCACGTTTTAAGTGAATTTATGAACTACTTGGTCTAAAGAGCTAATTGAAAATTAAATCTACTTCTGAATAAGTATTGTGTTTGACAGTATGAATATTAGGCTTTGCATCATAAGAGCTTGCAAAGAATGTTAAGCCTGACAACAGAAGAACATAGGCCTAATAACATCAGGACTTTGTGAATGATGAGCAATGGCCCTGTGTAGAGGTTATTTATATAAAGGTATGTACAAAGAAAACTTTTTGTTTTTATTGAGTACCACAGGATTTATTCAACGACATTTCATGGAACTGTATATAACATGTTGAACAGAAGGATATGGTAAATTACACCATAAATGTATTCAGCAAAATTTCAGCATTTTAGATCAAGTTATTGCTTAATACTTTTATGGCATCAACTTGAAAAAAAATGCCCAAGTTATCAAAGATCTGCAAGATCAGGAAAAATGTGGTTTTTTTTTTTTTTTTTCCTTTTGCAACAAGACACAGAAAAGAACTTTGATTCAGAATCTTTATGAAGCCAATCACCTACATGCATCTTTGTATAAAAGAACTTTCTGCAGCATTATGTGAAGCTGTTCTCAAAATCTCTATAGATATACACAAATAAATGCATTTGGAGTAAAACAAAAACCACCACTGATCCCCTAAAATTTAAATAACCGATGTCCATTATGAGTTTATTGAAATCAACTGACAAATATGTACTTGATACTGTAAATGAAACTAAAAACACTTTCAAAACACCACCACATCTACAAACATTAATAAAAAAGTGTCAATTTGTCTTTTAGCCTTATTAATAGTCATGGCCCTTGTATCTAAAAATAATACAGTTAAATTCAAAAGGAAAAAAAAAAAAACTAACAAAAGCACATGAGTTACTGTCTCATGCTAATGACAGTAACTATACTTCCAATTGTTTCACAGGCTAGTCATTCTAATGAGACAGTAACAATACTTCAGATTGTTTAACAGGCTATTCATTTTTTGAGTAGGAATGCTTTCACACAACCACCACATGTATATCATCAGTCACTGTGGTTGAATGTTTTACTTTTTTTATGCTTAATCATCATTTCCTTCAGCCATTATTACAGCTGACAAATCTTCAATCACAGTAACTATAGATCAGGAATATGATGAAAAAATTAACCAGGACACTGCTAAAATACTTTATGAAATTATTCCATATAACATTTGTTTATCCTACTAACACTAAAGTAGGCAATGTGGACTTCAAAATAATAGCTTTTTACCAATTGCTATTGCAGGTTTAGCATTCCTTAATTATTTTGACACCGCCCTGGTAGCGCAGTGATCTTAGCGCTGGCTTCTGACCATTCATACGAGATGAGGTCCAGGTTTAATTCTGGTGAGGCATGGATGTTATGTTTGTCTTACAGCACTGGCTCCATCACTTCCTTGGAACCAGTGACCCAAAATTAAAGATGGGCAACTGCTTATAGCTCATTGAGTTATTCACAGGTCATTAAACCTCCAATTTAGAAATAAATAATATATATATATATATATATATATAACAAAAATACAATTTTTTTTTTTTAAAAAAAGGAACTTCAATACAAGTGAAAACAAAAAACAGGTTGCCTTCATCAGGAGAGCATCAATCTGTGGGAGTGGCCTTTTTAGTACCAACAAACGAAAAGGCGAGCCAAAATTGTCGGTCGGTCATGCTCCCTAGGCCACCAAACCAAATTCCAGAACAAGTACATGAATTCCAAGAATCAAATTTATACAACTACAAAATAAAAAAATTAAAATTAAAAAATTAAAAAAAAAAATATTAAAAGCTTACAGGCAGAACAAAACCACCATGACAAGACAACTAAAGAACCTGAACAGAACACCCACAAAAACCCAAATATAAAAGGTGGTCACGGTTAATCAACTACCTGGCAAGCCAAAAATTGTGTGAATTAACAAGATGCAAAACTGTGTAGGTAGATAAGATCTTCAGTTATTAGGGACCCACCAAATAGCACTTTATGTTGCTTATATACTTAAAATTGTTAGGTCCTATGTTAATAAAGCATTCAATGGGCAATCTGAAACTCTTGGAAACCGAATTAAAGTTCAAAATTAAATGTTTAAAATGGTGTCTTAAGAAATTTTTAGGAAAATTGTTAGATTGCAGTTTAGAAAGAAGAGCTTTCAGATTTTTTACAAGCAGGACTTGTGTAGAGCAAATTTTAGCTATTCTGTGAAACTGAGGAGTAGATTGCGATGTATAACTTTAGAAATGTTGGAGGACCAGTGAGTGTAGTGAATGATATCAAACTCAAAGGAGTTTCTTTTATCAAATAAGTTCACTACACCTCGTCCCTCCTCATCCACCTGTACCTCTAAATCGAGGTAGCAAACACAAGTAGACGATCTGTTAGTTTTTTCAGGTTGAGGTCGTCAGGATACAAGTCAGAACTATTTTATGAAGTTTTGTCCATATATATACACTATCTACCAACAAGTAATTGGACACCCCTGCAATCGACAATATCTGCGGTCCTGATACAAGTCACGGCCGCCACCGTTAAATATCATGTGGGAAACAACAACGCAACCAGTCGCATGCAAGATGCCACGCAGTTCGGAGCTCTCCGATTTCAAGAAAGGTGTAATCGTCGGGTATCACAGAAATGGCCAATCCATACATTACATATCCTGTGAGTTGAAGTACCCAAAATCGACAGTGGCCGACGTGATTGACAAGTAGAAGATGAGAGGTGACTGTCGGAATGTGCCCCGGCCCGGCAGACCCACAAAACTGGGAGTTAGAGACAGACGGGTGCTGGCCAGAGAAATTCGGAAGAACCGCACCAAGGTGTAATCGTCGGGTATCACAGAAATGGCCAATCCATACATTACATATCCTGTGAGTTGAAGTACCCAAAATCGACAGTGGCCGACGTGATTGACAAGTAGAAGACGAGAGGTGACTGTCGGAATGTGCCCCGACCCGGCAGACCCACAAAACTGGGAGTTAGAGACCGACGGGTGCTGGCCAGAGAAATTCGGAAGAACCGCACCAAATCGATGGGCCACATCCGCGAGGACTTTCAACAGGCATCCGGGAGGGTTTTTCGATGAATACCATCCGTAAGGAAGCCCATCTGCTCGGTTATCACGGACGTGCTGCCACCCACAGGCCTTTGATCACCAAGTCCAATAGCGCTGCTCGGCTAACGTGGTGCAAAAAACGTCGACAGTGGACCGTTGAACAGTGGAAACAGGTTCTCTGGAGCGACGAATCAAGGTTCACCCTCTACCGTTCGGATGGCAGGGTCTGGGTTTGGCGTCTGCCTGGAGAATGCCTCTTGCCGGAATGTATTGTGCCAATTGTGAAGTTCGGCGGCGGTGGAATTATGCTATCGGGGTGTTTCTCCTGGTATGGCACGGGACCCTTGGTCGCAATTCCTGGTAGACTCAACGCCGAGACCTACTGCACCATTTTGGATGACCATGCGCTTCTTACGTTGTGGCAGTTTTACGGGGTGGATCCATGTTACTTTCAGGATAACAATGCCACCTGTCATGTTGCGAGGTCCACCATGGCTTGATATGGTGACAATGGGGTTAATCGAATAGATTGGCCTGCGCAGAACCAGGACCTTAACTCTATCGAGCACCTCTGGGACAAGTTGGAGCGTCGACTTAAGGGGTGCCCCCACCGTCCAAAATCGGTGAAGGAACTGACCTGTCTTCTCCAAGCTGAGTGGAAGAAAATACCGCTAGCCGTCGTACAACGCCTGGTTGAGAGTATGCCCCGGAGGGTCGCAGCTGTAATCGCCGCTCGTGGAGGCTCCACCAACTATTGAAGGTGAATAAACTTCGTTTTCCTTTGCTATCACAGGTGTCCAATTACTTGTTTGTAGATAGTGTATATATATATAATTTCACAGGTGCTTAGAATTTCAAGAATTTGCAGCAACAATTTGGACTTCAATTACCACATTAATATACTATTAGACAGTTTTCTAGAGAACGAAATTCCCTCTTCTTTCATCAAAAGAACTTTAAGAAAAATTATTCTGAATAATAGAGTGAGGTTGGCAGATCTGCTTTAATTTTCTACACAGTTAATATAATATGATTCTGACCAATGAAAGCCTGTTGGAAGTTGGCTAGAGGATGCCTATTAACTACTAAAAGGAACCTTAGTGCTATGGATATGAAGGTCCTATTAAAAATAAAAAATTAAATAATATAGACAAAATCACAAAAAAAAAAAGTTTAAAAATCCGTTTATAAAAGAAAATAAAAACAAATATAAAAGAAAACTAGTTATTCACTCACTAGAATAACTATACTAAAAATAGTAAAACTAACATTAAAATTAATAGGATTCTGAATAGTCTAAAGAAGCTCACTAAGGTGATTAAATACATGCAAAGATTATTAAATACACTACTTGTGTATTTCATAATATTTCTCATGTATTATGGAGAGTTAATTCTGCTCTTTCTGTTCATACAGGTCCACATTCTTAATTATATATATTTTTTTCTCTGGTTAAAATCTCCGCGAATCGGATCTTTTCAGTGCGTGGAGGCCTGCAGCCCCATCCACGCTGCCCCCAGCGACTAGGAAGTGGCAGAGGGGTTTAGAAGTTTGGGTGAAAAGGTCGGCCATGTTATTCCTCAAGTGTGGAGGAAGTTCAGTTGCATAAGAGGTAAGCTCTCTTCTTTGTCTTTGGGTTTTAGGTTTTACAAGTTCAATGTTTGTACTTCTTGTACTTTTTCCCTTTTTTTGCTTTAAGCATTTAGGCACTGGCAAGTCTAACTTTTTTGCGGATTTTAACTCTTTCTTTTCTTGGTAACTTTGCGCGTTTTTTAGGCACTTAGGCCAAGCAGCTGGCCATTCATTATTCATAGTTCTTGAATTGCGCTATGTTTTCAAAGTAGTTAGGTTCTTAATAACTACTTTATTATGCACTTAAAAGCACTTCTGAAATACTTTGTACATATTGCAACTAATAGTTTATGTCATATAACCTTCACAAAGCATTTCTTTAGTTAATTATTGTCTTTGTTTTGTTCTCGTTTTTGTGCTGTCAGAAGTTGTGAAGTGGGGGGTATCATAATCCAGTTTTCTTTCAGGAATCTGGTTTTTTTTAAAAAATTAATATTTCCTTTTTAATTGCAATGTTACAAAATTTTGAATACTTTTGTATTACTATTCAGGTTTAAATTCTCTCTCAGGCGAACTTGGCAATTTGTTATTGCTGAACATTATTTCTAATTATCATGTCACTCTCACAACTCGAATTTTCTATATTCTTCTTCTTTCCGTTTAATAGTAACAGATGAAGAGCATGGGTCGGGCCAGGAAAGTTATGGATGCAAGCTAAATTGTTAACTAAAGCTAAGTCATACAACTCTGCGGAGATCATGACATACATATATATTTTTAAAAAAATTTTTTGGTGGACTTATTTCTTGCATCTATGACTTTGCAGAAACCCATTTCCAACTAGGTCTTTGTGGAAGTGAGAAAATGCAGAGTTTTTGCTGGTCCTTGATAAAGCCAAGGCTCAGTATTCTCGACACTTTCTACATTCAGTTGTTTTATTTTTTTCTCTTTTTACTCACACCGGTAAATACATAACTTTTTCTATGTTGTACTTGGTATGAGTCAAAAAATTATTTTTGCTGCGGTCTCTTCTTAATAGAATGTGAATTCTGAATTTTCATAACTGCTGCGTTGCGCGTTTTGATCTTCAGGTTATTTTGCAACTTTCATTTTAAATTCAAAAGTTTTTCTTTTGATTTTGGCTTTGCTCTTCAGTATATATATATATATATATATATATATATGGGATGTAAGGTCAGGTGATGCGTAACATCACAGCCTCTCCTTGACAAATGTCAACCCCGCCTTCTCGTGGTGCATCCTGTTCCCACTAAAGGGGCTCTGACGACCGCCAATAGCGGTATAACTATACCATCGGGATTAGAGGAAATTCTATCCCACACTCACCAACCCGCTTGGCCAGCGTGGTGAGTTATGGCCAAACCCCTCCAAAATGACTCCACAACTTAAATCTTGGCCCTCAGTCTCCGGCAGCTGGAATGTACCTGGCCAAGGCAGCGGCCAGTGCGACATGAAGGCAGAGGGTGCTAAGAATCCCCGGAGGACCGGACTAGGCTGCCATCTGATGCTGACCTTGGCAACGTACAATGGACGCTCCCTATCTTCTGATTCAAGGCTTCTTGAATTGGAAGAGGAACTACAAAGGATCAAGTGGGACATCGTGGGGCTAAGTGAGGTAAGGAGAAAAGGAGAAGATCTCATCGAACTGAAAAGTGGACATCTCTTCTACTATCGTGGGACAGATACTGGCAGAACTAGTGGTGTTGGATTTATAATAAACAAGAAACTGAAGGATAAAGTGGTAGAAGTTGAAAGTTCCTCTGACAGAGCTGCACGATTCGTTATCCAACTATCGAGAAGATACCAGGCTCAGATTATTCAAACATATGCACCCACCACAAGTCATCCTGAAGAAGAAATTGAAGAATTTTATGAGGAAATTCGTCATCTAAATAATAAAGGTAAGCAGCACTTGAAAATAATTATGGGAGATTTCAATGCAAAAATAGGGCAACGGCAACAGAATGAAACTTCAGTAGGTAAATTCGGTCACGGCAACAGAAACCAGCGTGGAAATACTCTCGTTGAGTTTGCAGAGGCAGAAGGGTTTTTCATCTTGAACTCCTTCTTCAAGAAAAAGCCACACCGGAAATGGACATGGAGACATCCAAATGGGACGACAAGTGAAATTGATTTTATTATGTGTAACAAAAAATTCGTCATAGAAGACTGCAGTGTGCTAAACAAGTTCAACACAGGTAGTGACCATAGATTGGTGAGATGTAAAATGCACCTCAACACTAAACTTGAACGTGGCAAGCTCATAAGACAAACAAAATCTATTGACATAACCAACCTTTAAAAACACCATAATACCTTCAAGTTGGAACTGAAGAACAGGTTCTCTGCTTTAGAAGGCCTAACATCGGAAGAAGTGGATATTTCTGAAGTTAACAAAAAAGTAACCAAAGCTCTTATGGAAACAGCAACAAAATTAGCTGGGTCTAAGAACAAATTGCATGTGAACAAATTATCAGGAAAAACCAAAATGTTGATGCAAAAAAGAAGAGTGATGAGGACAACTAAAGAAGATGTGACTTCCAAAGTGGAATATATAGAGCTATGCAAGACAGTACGAAAAAGTATCACTGAAGACGTAAGGAAATTCAACTGTGAACTAGTAAGGAAAGCAATTGAAAACAACCAAAGCCTAAAGATAGCAAAGGGACATCTCAGTAAGGGGAAAAAACAGATTATGGCACTGAGAAAAGAAGATGGTTCTGTAACAAGAAATAGAGGCGAAATTTTGACAAGAGTGAAAGATTTCTACTCCAAATTATATGAAAGGGATGATACATGTACTCCAGACATCATGAAAGGTACCAGTACCAGAGTTCTTCCAGTCCTTCCAGCAGAAGTTGCACATGCAATCAAGAACATGAAGCGGGGAAAAGCTCCAGGAGAAGATGGAATTACTGTAGACATCATACAAGAAGCAAGTGGAGAAATCGAAACAGTACTCGCCCAAATTTTCACTCTATGCCTTAATGAAGAGAAGATTCCTGAGGATTGGAACAACGCTACAATGATCTTGCTACATAAAAAAGGTGACATTGAGGATCTCAGGAACTACAGACCTATCAGCCTCCTATCAGTGGTTTATAAAATCTTCACTAAAGTTCTTTCACACCGCTTGAAGGTGACACTGGACATGGCTCAACCGAGAGAACAAGCTGGATTCAGGAGTGGCTACAGCACAATAGATCATATCCACGTACTGAGAGAACTAATTGAAAGAGCGAGGGAATATGAGCTTCCATTGTGCATGGCTTTTATCGATTATGAAAAAGCCTTTGATTCGGTGAAACCATCAGCAGTTGCAATGGCTCTGAAATCCTGCGGTATTGAAGATGCATACATTAATATTATTAATAACATCTATGAAAATGCAAGTGCAAAGATTCGGCTGTTTGAAAATACAACACACATAAAAATTGGAAAAGGAGTGAGACAAGGTGACACCATATCTCTGAAGCTCTTTAATGCCACATTGGAAAATGTCTTTCAATCACTGAACTGGGAAAACAAAGGGATAAAGATTAATGGAGATTATCTAACCCACCTTCGTTTTGCTGATGACATAGTCATTTTTGCAACTACCCCATCAGAGCTACAGAGTATGATCCAGGAACTTGCTGACAAGAGTAAAGAAGTGGGATTAAAAATGAACTTTCAGAAGACAAAAGTGATGTACAATGCTTTTACAAGAAATGAAGATTTATCGATTGATGGAGAAAAGCTGGAGATAACAGACACGTACGTTTATCTTGGACAGCAGATATCAAGTGAGGGTCACATTGGTGAAGAAATTAATCGGCATACAAAACTTGCCTGGAGAGCTTTTGGAAGAAACAGCATAATTTTCAAGAGCAATATGCCATTATGTCTTAAAAGAAAAGTGTTTGATCAATGCATCCTTCCAGTGCTTACGTATGGTGCAGAGACGTGGACCTTAGCTAAAAGAGACATACAAAGGCTGCAGACAACTCAAAGCAGCATGGAGAGGTGCATGCTTGGTGTAACCAGGAGAGATAAGAGGAACACGTGGATCCGAAAAATGACAAGAGTGGAAGACATCATGATCAGAGTTAAATCCCTGAAATGGCAATGGGCTGGACATACTGCCAGAAGAACAGACCATCGATGGACAGCCGAAATTTTAGATTGGATTCCAAGGGACAGGAAAAGACCCAGAAGAAGACCACATGGAAGATGGGTGGATGAAATTCGAAAGTATGCGGGAGTGACATGGAGGAGACTGGCACAAGACAGACCGTTGTGGAGGAAACTGGGGAGACCTTCGTCCAGCAGTGGATTGATAATGGTTGATGATGATATATATATATATATATATATATGGACAAAACTTCATAAAATAGATCACCTCCCATGAGACTGCCAACTCCAAAACAAAGCTATTACTATATAGATGTTGAAGAAGGTCTCTATAATCATCTCAAATTCATATAATTTGTAAATTGCCACTATTTTTTCGAAAACTCTTCTGTACTTAACAAATTATTCATAAAACCAGAATTTCATTGCAATTTAGTCGTGTGTATGCGTGTCTGTGATGAACAGAGCTTATATCCAAATACTCCAGTAGCCACAGCTCACAAAATTGTCAAAAAATATTACTTTCAGCCAAATAAAATTCTGAAATTGTTATCTTCAGTTTATTAATTGTGTGTCATTATTAATGACTTCAGGTTCAACAACAGAACTTTAAGGCAAACTTTGGAAAGGCCCTTTTACCAACTATAATATTAGAAGTCATAGTGTAAGAACTAGCGAATGATGTCATCATGTACTTGAGATTTAAACCATCTTCATGCTATGAAATCACAATAAAGATCAATTAACTAAATTTTGAAAAAAAAAAAAAACTTTCCATCTTTTAACCCAGTATCCAATATACTGTACTGTCAAAAAAGACCAGAGAAGGGAGGGGGGATTCTAAATCAACTCAAAAGAGGCTTTGAAAATGCAATTCATAGGAAGCCAACTTACACTTCAGTTATTATCCCCAGTAATTCAAGCCATCTTTGGAGTTACAAAATTTCCAAATTCTTGCACTTCTCTTCAATTTCTGCTCGTGGGTATGAATTTAATTGGATCATACATTTAGCTGAAAATCATTGATAAAATCCAAATCTGATATGAAATATTCTTCCAATAGCCGTTCAATCCCATAACAATTCAGTAACACAAAGTCTTGGCAGCAAACCTCTTTAAGACATTGTATCTTTATTGTATCCTTACTATATTACGAACAAGTCTGCTTCTATGTTGAAGCAACTGGCCAATAAATTGAACTTAGAAACTAGACTTACTAGAAATTAACACCAGTTCACTTACTGAAAATGATAGGAATAAAACTGAAACTTATAAAAACAGAAGGGAGATATACATTATACCAGTTGCAAAACTGCAAATAGCTACTTAAATTAAAAAAAAAAAACTTGTAAGTAAAATTCTACAAATTCTGAATTTCAAATGTATTGACACCACTTTCAAACTGATCATTACGATACTTGGTTCAAACTCTTGGATCATTTTCACATTCTTGTAAAGTAAAAAATTATTGAAAAATGTTTTGACTCTGTAATTCAAGAAATTATGCATTTTTTCACTGAAAAAGTTTTTCAACAGATAATGGACAGATATACAGGGTGCCCAGTAAAGTCCTGTCTCAGTACCGTAACTTTCGAACGCCGACAGCTATAGCCATAAAAACAGTGTCTAGGTATAGTAAAGTAGCTATGCGCTATTTGATGAGACCGCTTACAGCGCCTCCTAGCGGTAAAGTCAGGAGTTAGAGTGCCGATCTCGAAAACTATACGAGATACCGGAAAATAGTCAATTACAAAGTTTTAGAGCAGCATCGATTTAGTATGAAAAGACACCTTGCGCACATGAATGCTAAGAACGCGTGCAACACTCGTTTGTTTGTTCGCGATGTCGAACACTTATGTCACGAAACGCTTCAGAAAGGAGACAATATCGCCTTCCGCAAAGCACTAGCCTGACTCAACTGTGGAATGTTTGGTTCCAACATGACGGCGCCCATCCGCACCAGCCAGGAAACGCGAGAAGGTACCTGGTCGAGACATTAGAGCAACAAATCATCGGCTATGGTGGTATCATTGAGTGGCCTGCATGCTCACCGGACCTCACCCCATTGGACTTCTTCCTGTGGGAATACCTCAAAGAGCAGGTGTATCAGACCCCTACGACAACGTTGCAGGACCTTCGACGCCGTATAACTGATGCTTGTTCCAGCGTTTCACCTGACATGCTGTAAAATGTGCAGCATGAGATTCAATCTAGAGTCCAAATGTGTATTGTAGCTGATGGAGAGCACATTGAGCACCGACGGTAAATGTGCCTAGTGACAACTAATTGCTCCTTTCTGACGCGTTTTGTGACATAACAGTGTTCGACATCGCGAACAAACAAACGAGCATTGTACGCGTTCTATTCTTAGCATTCATGTGCGCAAGGTGTCTTTTCGTACTAAATCGATGCTGCTCTACAACTTTGCAATTGAATATTTTTCCGTCTCATATAGTTTTCGAGATTGGCACGCTAACTCCTGACTTTGCCGTTAGGATGCGCTGTAAGCGGTCTCATTGAATAACCACTTTACTATACCTAGACACCATTTTTATGGCTATAGCTATCAGCGTTCGAAAGTTACAGGGCTAAGAAGGGACTTTACTCGGCACCCTGTATATGACTGAAAGCATTTTTAGTTCTTAGCATATGATTTTTAATAGGTAGAATATTGAAAAATACTTCAGCTGCAGTTTTGCAGCTGAAAAAAACACATAATAGCTGTCTGGTAATAAAAGATTTCGATCATTACAATTCTTTATATATAAAACAAAACTGCTAAACAATCAATTTGTTTTTCTTCTTTATGAAATATATATTCATTGCACTTAGGTTTCTGCTGGCATCCCACTTGTGTTTATGTGTTCTAAACAACAGCATGAATATGCATCATTGCACTAGCCATGGGTCTGAAACCAGTTTGTGGAATTGAAGACTGCCAGTGCATTAAACCTGACATAATGTGTGAAATCAGTCTATGTGGCAAATAAAACTGGACAACAATTCTGTACAGTGTTTAGACTTAGCCAATAACAACACATGAAGAATAAGCTAAACACTACAGAAATGATGCTGCTGGGGTGGATGAACAATGTCACCAGAAAATGAGAAATTTTGAATGCCTATGAAACAAGATTAAATTGGAAAACCTAAGATGACATGGGGAAACTACATATTTAAAAATGATTTTAAGGAAAATAATTTTTAAGACTTCACCCAATCAAACTGAGTAATCAATTCATAAGCTCTGCCATAAGATAATTCATCCCATGAAACACCACTCATCTTCTTTAGCTACTTGCTCAATGATTGTTGTAATTCTTCATGCAAGATAATGGTATGCAGTTTTATTCAGTCAGGTGTCCATAGTCTTCAATGCGTTCAGTAGGGAAAACTTTGATTTATGATCGAGTGATTTTAATGCACAAGAGCCAAAAGGCTACACTGCACCAACTGCGGTGAGTTACATAATGCCAATATAAACAAAATATTTATGGACAAAGTAAAAACTAACCATCACAGAAGAACAATAAAACACACACCATAAAAAATATAACTAAATGATGTACTAAAACCAGTGTCTAACATCTACAGAAAAAGACTGACATGCAAATATTCAGCAATTAAATCAACTAAAGTACTGTATTTGTCAAAATGGTACCTGATAATATATCTGGAAAATGAATTTAAAAATGTCTCAGTTCAAATTGCATTGTAACTAAAACAAATAAATCCTAGGTCTGAGTTTAGAAGATAAATGTATCAGTCTGGTGTATCCAGTCTTGAGAATAAGAACTCTCCTTCTCATCATAAATTTGAAGTTTCATAATTTAATTTCTATTTTAATTTCACAAAACTTACTTGAGGTTTAGTTGTTATATTTGTCTTGCTGCTTACAGATAAGGTCTGTGGCATGTACAAATCTCACATCCCTACAGGGTATATGGAGGTTCACCTGAATAAAATAGTGGCAGAAACTTGAAAAGAAAAAAAACTTCCATGGAAGTTCATGGTATGCACCTATTTTTACTGGTCCTTAAATGAAATTTTAATGCATTTAAAATGCACATTGTATTGTTTCATCAGCTTTTTGGGTGGGGCACAGTAAAGCTAAAACTTTACTTTAAAATTAACTAAATAAGAGAACAAATATTACAAAATATTTTCACACTGATTACCATTTGTATAACTAATAAGCATGTGCATGCTAAATGTAACTTTAGTTAATATTTTGATAGGTGTAAGGTACAGTAGCAACTTCTTTGCATAGTGACACTGCCAAAAGTGGATTAAATTGTGCAATATCTGGGATACCTAGTAATACCCTCATTAAATCAAACAGTTTTAGTGTTCAGTTTGTTTCACCATTCTGCTTTGATTTCCCCCATTTTTCTGAACCCTGTTTGCACTCTAATGATGTGCAAGAAATAAAATGTAAAACATCAATCACAGTCCAAATATTTTCAAGCCCAACATGATATTGCGAATTGATCTCTTCCCATGACAATTTACAGGGCTCTACATAACATGAATACAATGACTTTCCACTCAACTTCTATACTAGTTGTTTGAATTTCTGCAATATATCATTATATTCAGCAATCAGTAACCTGATTTCTTCTTTCCCAAATTTCATTGGGCATAGTTTCAGTGGCCATGCAAACAAGGATAAGAGTTTGGTGGGGTTGTCCATCCTTAATTTAAAATTTGTCTCCACAGACAGTCTCTCTGTACTTATTTGCGTTTCTTTTTAGTTCAAATCCATGCCTCTCTAATCAATAAGTAAGAACTGGATCAGGGTGGATTTGGGCCACTAAACCAGGCAGGGAATTTTAATCCTGCTGTTCACTATAAAAATACACGTACTTCCAGGTACATTACAAATTTCCTACCTCAAAGTAAAAATATACACTATATTATCAGAAGTATTCAGACATAAAAATGTTTTCAGACAAATGACTTTATGGTTTAAAACTCAGGCTTCATGCAACAATAACACATAAACATATAAAACGAGCGAAACACACAGAGCCACGTATGGTAAAAGGTTCGGTTTTTTTACCATACGTGACTGTGTGTTTTGCTCGTTTTATATGTTTAAATGACTATTACCACAATTAGCAGTTAAAAGTTAGTTCCGCCTTTTGTTGTATGACAGCTGCCACACATCGATGCACATAAAGAAAAAGTTCTCCACAGGGATGGCTTGCCAGTCATCCTGCAAAATTGCTGTCAGAGATGAGAGCAAAGATGGTCGTTGTGGTCGATTTTGTATCAGTCACTCCAGATCATCTAAGAGGTGTTCTATGGGATTAAAATCAGGACACTGAGCAGGCCAGTCTAACAATTGCACCTCACTTTTAAGAAACCAGTCCTGCACATGTCGTGCAGTGTGGCAGGGAGTTCAATTGTGTTGGAAGAGACAACTGTCATTTCAATAATACTGCCAAATTGTTGGTAGGGCAGAATTATCCAGAACGTCAAGGTACACTTCAGAGTTTATGGTTTGGGATACAATAAACAATGGGCTGAGTCCCATCCACGAAAAACAACTCCATACTATGATGAAGCCCTTCATCGAACTTAACAGTTGCAAGAACACAGTCCAACGAAAATTGTTCACAGGGCTGTCGTCAAATCCAAACACACCCATCAGGCTGGAAGAGTGAAAAGTGTGACACTTCGCTCCAAACAGCAGCTTTCCAGTCACCCACAGTCCAAGAATGACAGGAGACATCTCTCCAAATGGTGTTTTGCATTGATGGCAGTGATGTATGGCTTTTGTGTCACTGCTCTGCCATAACCCACTGTGCAACTCTGTGAATAGTTATGGTACCAACTGAGCCATTACAAGCATTTCCTATTGCAGCAGCAATAGATATGGCAACCGGAGAATGGGATTTCTTTCTTAACATTTCTGTCGCATTCCGTCAGTTTGTGCGGCCTTTCTGAATGTGTGTGTTTTTTTTTGTTTTGCTGTAATTGCACTGTCCTACTTTCATTTCTTCACGACATCACTTAGTCGAAGTTGGTATGTTTAGCTGCAATAGTCCATATGAAAACGTTTCTCAAATTACATCCTATGACTAACCCACGCAGGAACTCTAAAAGCTCACGTCCATGTGGCATATCTGCTTCAAGGTTACCGATAACATGACAGAACATCTCAACTTTATACACATACCTCCCCACTCACAGCGCATCTTCCTGTGCAACAGTTCTTTGCACTTGTGCGAATATTAGGTAGTGTTGGAATACTTTTGATAATAGTCGGTCTGCTTCTACTGCTTTATGCTGCAGACTGGCTGTGGAGGATGTTGATACACTTACCTCAGAAATTCCCTCACAATTTTTTTTTTAGATCCTGCATAAAATGACATTGTTGAGATACACAGGGGTAGAAAAATATTCTGAAATCTGGTGGCCAGCTTAATCTTTTAGTGGCCAGACATTGGACCCGTGGGGAGGGGGGTATATATAATATCAAAGTCATGTGCACTTCCGTCCAAAAAAATTCTACCCTCAGTGTATCTGTCCCTGGCAAAAAAAAAAAAAAAAAAACAGTACTAATTTTTTTTTTTTTTTTTGTCTGGGGCTCGTAAATTCTTGAATTACAGTAATTTTCTTCTTTTATTCCCAGACCCTGGAATTTGCACAATTTTTTTTTTTTTTTTTTTACCTTCGTATAACTGTGCCGGCGTATAATTCGCAGACTGTGACATTAAGAAAAAATATCGCTGTATAATCCCACACATCACAAATGCTGATCCAAAAGCGGAATTTTCGACAGAAAAGTGGCTCACATAAAGACCCCAGAGTCCGAAGAAATAAAAAAAAAAAAATCTTATTAAATAATTAAATAAAGAAATTCATTTTTAAAGGAAACTTAATATTTTTTTTTATTTTCAGGCACAAAAGAAGTTTAGTGGCGGAGCATCCATAGAGCACAAAATTTAATCGCGCTGATGCGCAGCAGCTCTAATTGCATTACACATTGCCAATGATGAAATGCTGATACAGAACAATTCATAGAAATACCATATATACTCTTGGTAAGTCAAAAGTTTTTGGAAGAAATTCTGCTTTCAAAGTAGGGGAATCTGCTTACACACAGGTCAAAAAAAAAAAAAAGGGCTGGTCCTCACAAATTCTCCCGCGGAATTTACTGATATGTTTGCTTACGTTTTAGATCGTGGTTATTTGCTTGTCACTGCACACAAGTTTTCTGACCTTTTGAAAACTACTGTGTAATGACATGATCCCTATCCTCAGCTGAGCCCCCACTTTAAGTTTACATTCAGCAATGTAACTGCAAAGCTTCCTTTTCAAAGACATCATAAATAGCAATGAAGGAAAATATCAGCAGCAAATCCAACCTCAACGTCCTCGTCGTGGGGTGGTGGAAACAAGTGGATTAGGTGCTGTGGTTCACAGTAGCTCCTCTTTTTGGAGCGTCCAAAACATGCTGGCTAACCGAGAATCTGGTCTACCTAAGCCAAGGCGTAAGGTATTGTGCTGAGGGCTGAATGGCACTGAGGTAGTAAAACATCAGTATCAATAACGATCCCTTCAGGGCACCAGGCAAAACCCTGTCGTAATTAGCCTTCCACCCAGGATAGGAGGATTACCGGGTGGTGACCTTTTATTTTCCTCCAGTTTCGTGAGACCAAATATGGAATCCTTTTTAACTACAACAAACCCTGGGTTAGGGTCTGACTCAGTCAGTACCAAACTTAAAAAGCAACATCTTCCTAGCCAAGGCCAGAATCTGTTGATCTTGAGGTGAGACCCAGTTGCTCTGGGAACACCTCTCAGGCTAAGGTGGAGGAAGTTGATTCACACAAGCAACCAAGACTTCCGGACGCAGCAGGTAATACCGGGTTGCCAAGAGTCTTCGGTTGCTAGTGAGGCTGGTAACAGCAAGGAAGGGTTGCAATTTAGTAAGACTTCTAAGCACAACATCAGGAGGAAACTGGCAAGGCAGATGAAGGGTCAAACTGACAAGGAGTCTAGTTCAGTGAAACCCACATCTGTAGACACTTCTACACCTGTAGAAGACAAGGGCAAGAGGCAGAGTTCTGTTCTCTCTACCCCTTCTCCAGCCATGAGGAAGCCAACCAAAAGGAGTAAAGATTAGTCTCGTCCCAGCACTTATGGTGAAGCTGTCTCCACTGTCAGGATGGCCATCGTGAAGGAGAATTTCCCGAACGAGTGGCTTGATGACAGTGAGGTTGGGACTATTCAGGAGGAGCTTTTGAGGCGTGTGGATGGTTCTCAAGTAGGAGAGCCTCTACCGCGCATCAAGAGCTTTTCCCTGAACTCTGGAGCCCTTGTTTATCTTTGTGAGAACGAGAGAACAGAGCAATGGTCTTTGACAAAAATGATAAGGTTTTGAAGGGCACTGGGCTCAAGGTGATGAGGGCCAATGAACTTCCAAAACCAATCAAGGTTGCCTTCAGGACAAGGGATATTTGGACCAAGGATCCAAATGTCCTCTGCAGGAGGTTGTGTGCTTACAACAGCAGTTTGCATACAAACCACTACAGCATGGTGTTGGATCGGGTACAAGATCCTAAGGCCGTTAGGTGGATTTTCCAGGTGGACAGGGAATCCGCTAAAGCCATTGCTGAAGCCAAGTTCACTGCCTACACTGGGGTCGATGAGGGTCAATTCAAAGTGCTACATGACCCTCAGGGCCCTAGCACTTCAAAGGAGGACACAGAAATGGAGGAGCCTCATTCTGCAGTTGTGGAACCAGAAACAACTGCATTGTCTTCCCCTGGCCATTGTCTGGAAACAGGGAAGGACTCAGGTCCAGCTGCGAGTGTGTGGAGGAGGGGGAGACTATGGAGGTGGATGTGATCGGCCTGGGTGGTATTCAACAAGGTGTGGAGCTAGCTTCCAGCACCCACTGGGGGGTTCCTGACCTGGCTGATCCTTGTACCACTTAGTCTCCGTACCTAGCTCATAATGGAGAACTGCATGAAATGTATACAGATCAATCAATCACCATAGTCGGTCTGCTTCTACTGCTTTATGCTGCAGACTGGCTGTGGAGGATGTTGATCTGGCTTTTATTCAAGAGCCATGGACACATAATGGAAAGATCCTGAGCTTAGTAGGAGCAGGCTTTGCTGTCTTCTACAATACATCAAGTAGGAGACCAAGGACCTGTATACTGGTGAGCAAGAGACATCATGCTATGCCACTTCCTGAGTTTACCACAGGTGATACAACTGTGATTAAACTTTTTATGTCATCTGATAGTGGCAGAGAAGAGCTGATTGCTGTCTCTGCATACTTAATATCTGATGAACCTGAACAACCTCATTCTCAGGAGGTGAGAGATATTGTCTACTTTTGTGAGTCAAGTGGAAGACGCCTCATCATCTGCTGTGATGCCAATGCTCACCATATCGTGTGGGGGAGCAGCGACTACAACAGACGAAGATAACAGCCTTTTGGAAAATTTGGTAAGTACAAAACTTTATATTCTTAATCGAGGCAATGAGCCCACTTTTATTGTTTCTAATAGAAGTGAAGTCACTGACCTCACCCTCTGTAGTGCTATCATGTTTGATCGCATTATTAAATGGCATGTATCTAGTGAACCTTCACTGTCTGATCATAGATATATTTGCTTTTCTGTTGCCGATGTAAGACAACACTGGTGCAAGTCAGAAATCCTAGAAGGACCAATTGGGTTAGCTTCAGGGATGATCTGGCGGCACATATTGAAGGCATGGAATTTAACATGCGCGCGGTGTTGGATCGCGAGTTAGCTGTTGACCAGTTGCAACGATCTATTCTCTAATCTTATCACCAAAACTGTCAGGCCAAGACTGCTAGCTTACCAAGGCAAGTTTCTTGGTGGAATAAACAGCTTAGCAGTCTCAGAGGCAAAACTAGAAGGCTTTTTAATAAAGCCAAACATACTGGTGAGTGGACGGCATATAAGACTACCCTCACACAGTACAACAAAGCAATTAGAGAGGCAAAAAGAGCCTCTTGGAGAGATTTCTGTGGAAGTATTTCAGATACTCCCAGTACTGCCAGATTTATGAAAATCATGGCTAAGGGCAATGCAAATTGCCTGAACACCATCAAACTGTTTGATGGGAGCTTCACAAAAACTGGTTAAGAAACACTAACAGAAATGCTAGGTGTACACTTTCCAGATTCAAACATAATTGACCCCACTGGCATACGCCCAGCTAACCTTGAGCACTGACGTTCAAAAAAGGAGGGCTGCAGGGTTGCCAGGAAGGTGGTCAATTATTCTAGGATTTAGTGGTCCATTAATTCTTTTGAACCATATAAATCACCTGGATGTGATGGTATTATTACCATCTTATTGCAACAAGGACTGGAGATAATTACTCCACTCTTGTGTAAAATTTACCGGGCCTGCCTTGCGCTTGGTTATATACCAAGTGCTTGGAGACAGGCTAAGGTAATATTTATTCCCAAGCCAGGTAAGTTAAATTACCAAGAGGCAAAGGCCTTTAGACCTATTAGTCTAACATCTTTCTTTCTCAAGGCTCTTGAGAAGATGGTGGATAGGCATATTAGGGAGGTGGTTTTACTCCCTCTCAAAATTCCAGTTTGCCTATCAACAAGGCAAATCAACAGAAGCAGCCCTCTATGGCATAGTCTGTTGCCTGGAGAAGGCATTAGAATTTAAGGAGGTGGCTTTAACCACTTTACTTGACATTGAGGGTGCCTTTGACAGGGTCTCTACAGAGACCCATTGTGGGGGCTGTGGAAAGACATGGTGTTGATAGAACCTGTTGTCAATGGATTAAGACCATGCTCACAAGCTGAACGATTGTGGCCTCGCTACTCGGGGAAACTATGTCGGTCTCCACCTGCCGGGGCTGCCCTAAGGGAGGAGTTTGCTCTCCCCTGTTGTGGTGCCTGGTGGTGGATGAACTGCCGAGGATCTTGGAGAAGTCTGGTTGCGACTGCTTTGGCTATGCAGATGACGTGGCCATAATTGTCAAGGGAAAATTACCTAAAACAGTCTCGAGTGTAATGCAAAGAACACTGGGACTTGTTGAGGATCGGTGCAGGAAGGTTGGTTTATCAGTAAACCCTGACAAAACCACCATTGTGCCTTTCACTAGAAAGAGGAATTTTGGAGACCTTGTAAGTATTACTCTCTTTGGGAAAACAATTCCTCTCGTTACACAGGTTAAGTACCTGGAAATCATTTTGGATGGAGGCTTAACCTGAAAACAGCGCCTAGATTACTGCATTGCCAGAGCCAAGAAAGTGTTCTGGTCATGTAGAGGTGCTATTGGCAAATCCTGGGGTCTTAACCAGAGGATCTTGCACTGGATATATACTATGGTCACTTATGGCTCAACGGTGTGGTGGCGTAGAGTTAACCCCTGCACGATCAGGCTGAACTTAACAAGTTATAAAGGTTTGCCTGCATAGGTATATCAGGAGCAATGAGAACTACTACAACAGCTGCATTGGAGTTGCTTCTTGATATTCTGCCACTTCACCTTCATATTGAGGGTGGGGCCATTATGGGGGCATATAGATTATGCTGCAATGGCATGTGGAGACCCTCATTGTGGGTTGGCAGCCATACCAAGCCTATTCAGGAGTATTTTTGTAAGGTGCCCATCTTTCAAAGGGGAACCGACAACATGCTCGTAAAATATCATTGCGATAAAGCATTCAGTGTGAACTTTCCTAGTCACAGTGAATGGGAAACATCCTTTGTTCCTGGATGCAGCGGTGAAACTGTTTGGTTTACAGAAGGCTCTAGGACAAATGTAGGAGTTGGAGCAGGGGAGTATTGCCTATCTAGATATTATGGTTCATGCCAAAGCCTTGGAAGGCATGCTACCATGTTCCAAGCTGAGGTGTATGCTATTTTGGCATGTGCCTCAGAATGTCTGATTAAAGGGTATCACATTGTGCATATCCAGATTTGTTCAGACAGTCAGGCTGTTTTACTGGCACTTCGTCAGCGCCACATTTCATCCAAAATTGTTTGGAACTGCCTCCAGACCCTAACTGAACTGGCAAACCAGAACAAAGTACAACTGTTCTGGGTGCAGGGACATAAGGGTTTTGTAGGCAACGAGAAAGCTGGCCTTCTTGCTAAAGAGGGGGCAGAGCAGGCTTTTTATGATCCTGAGCCTGCTTTAGGGATCCCCTCTGGTGTGGCTAGAGTACTAATTAAAAAGCTGCTGAGGACTAAGCAGCTTGACCTCTGGCATGTTACCAAGGGACAGAGGCTGGCAAAAAACTTAATCAAGGACCCTTGCCTCATAGAGCTAAGGAGCTCCTTAAACTGCCAAAAAAATGATATTGGACTGATTCTTGGTCTACTTACAGGACACTGTCATCTTAATAGGCACCTTAATTTGATCGGGGTGAAAGAGGATCCACTTTGTAGAGGATGCCATCTAGAAGAGGAGACTTCCTTACATTTTCTTTGTGACTGTGACTTTTTTGCAGCACTCAGGCTTGAACACTTTGGTACTCATAACTTGAGACCAAATGATCTCTCTTTAGTACCAGTCAAGTGCATTCTTGATTTTGCTCATGCATCTGGTCTCTTTCGAGATTAGGGCTGGCGACGCACAATAGACCTCAGGTCGCGGTGCTGGGTCATTATACCCCCACCTCCCACCCCCATTGTTACGATTAGATCAAAATGGTGAGGGACGAAATAAAATACAAGGCACAGCACCCACGATATCCAGAACATGGAACTTTGAAATGAGGCATGCATATGGAGGTCCGTGCAGCAAGCGCTGTACATATATTTTTATAGGCCGATTGACGAAGAGAGGGCACAAGCACAGTTGGTGTTTTGTCTTTCCCAACAATACGAAGACAAAATAACTCCCGCCGTTCCTCCCCTCCCCACAACTTTCCCGGTCTTTCATTATGACATCTCTTCCCCCTCCTCTTCGCTTCGCTTCATACAAACTTCTGAACTGAGAACAATTTTTCAGAGTCCCTTTTCCAATTATACCACCTCTCCTGCCCAATTACCTTGTGGATTTCTTTTAAAATCAATCGGGCGCAAAAACTTTTTTTTTTTTATTAAATTGGCGTTTATCTGCGGATTATACGACGATTATTACAGTACGTTTTTCAATGATGTTTCCCACTGTAACCCGGACAACTACATAAAAAAAATTACGAGTCTCTTGAAAACCTCTCTTAAAGATCATTCTAAAAGTAGAGATGTGCAGATGCCACACTTAGCAATTTTCCTACACAATTAATTTTTGGTTTGGTTATTGATCATGCGTACTGCACAATTGTATTGTAACTTCTCCTTGAGTACAAGCCTTTTTTTATATCTACCCATTATTTTGACCCATAAACCACCACTCTGAGCAATGAACCAGTATTAGTAAATAGTTGTTCTTTTTAAGAAGCGTGTTGGTGGGACACCGAATTTGGAATATCTCTGTGGGAGAATCTCTTCGCACTGTGTGCGAGTCTGTGGATAAGGGGATGGGATGATGGGTTATCACAATGGGCACTAGTGTCTTCAAGATTACAAAAGGATGGTAGGACATACCAATGATCCTGGTCTCAAAGTCAAACTATGTAGACTGTTGTCAGTTTAATTTATAAATGTGTGCTTGGTCCAGTGACACTTTTCTTGCATAAGTATAGAGAACTTTGCTTTGTCATTTCAAAGAAAACTCCCAATGTATAGATAGAAGGAAACACTTTTTTTTTTTTTAATGGAAATAACTTTTAGACAAAAATGAAGCTTAAATGAAGATAATGATTATTATTTGTAAGTGCACAAATAATTATTAATTCATTACAAAAAATTTGGACATGAAGAATACAAGGAAGTGGGCAATTTTTCTAGTGGTCCACTGAGAAATGTTATGCCTTCCTGATTGGCCAATCTACCTCTGAACTGGATGGATGATTGATTAAACATTTTTCTCTTAAGACATAATGGTAAATTGCCCTTGAAAATTATACTGTTTCTTCCAAATGCTGCTGTCCAGCCAAATTTTATGACTTAATTCCTTCTCTGATGCACTTGATATCTGTTGTCCAAGAAAAATGCATGTTTTCAAAGATATAGTAGAGGCATGTAATGTCATGTGATCGGTACAAAAAGTGAATTGTTTTACAATTTCTTGTTCCAGAAATTTTAAGATTTATGTGGATTTAAAACTTTCAGTTAAAAAAGTCATTTGCAGGTATCAATTATTACTATTAAAATTTCCAATTTATAATAATTTACTAAGCATCAGTAAATTCTGGTTAATTGGGCCATTGGTTAATCCCGGGATTCTTAACTTATGGGTCGCAACCCAAACTTAGGTTACTGTATTCTTCTCAGAAAAAAAAACTAAAGAGTAATTTTTTTTTATATTTTTTATTTACTTTGTGTTTAACATGTATAAAGGTACCGGAATTTCTGGAGATGACATCACGAGGACTACCAGCGTTGCTTTTTCTGATTGCTAGGATCGTGGGAATTTTTAGCACATCACAGCATTGCAAAATCCCCCCCTAAATGTAACGTGAAAACCCCCAACTTGGCAACACTGGCCTGCCCCCAGAATCCTATGACAAACAATCAACAAATGCAACACGGAAGGGAGACGGCAGAGAGAGAAAGTAGGATGGGCAATCAATTTGACATTGATGTTGAAGACTTGCCTGAACACTTATCAGACATTGTAGGTCTCCAGGAAGAGGTCATTGAAGTACAGAGTGATGAAGCTTTACGTCAAAGTTTCCAAAAACAAACAGTATTCATTTTGGACAAAATTGAAAAAAGAAAAGCCCATTCTAGCCAACCAACGTTATGCAAGTGTTACTATCGTTTTCAACTACCTATCTATATGAAGCTGGCTTTTCCTCACTTTTTATCATGAAAACTAAGATTAGAAGCAGATACAACCAAAGCATGACTTGAGATACTGCCTTTCAAAAGACACTACCACGGTTTGAAGAGCTTTCAGCAGTAGAGCAGGGCCAAAGATCACATTGAACTATTGCGAGCAATGTTTTTGAAATCTGATTTATAAAAGATTTTAATTTTCAATTATTCATATTATTTGTCTCAATGTTATTATTCATACCTTCCCATTATCCCATTATATAGATAATCCTAACTTCCCCACCCACTTGGTTGTGCCACTGGTTTGACTGTAATTTCAAAAAACAAAAATTTTGTTACACAGTGTAATAATGAATTATTACTACACTTATATATACTATTACATTAGCATTTTTAAATTCAAATTAGACCCATGGGTCCCGAAGTTGATTGTCTTGTTGATTTGGGGTCATGGCCAATAAAAGTTTAAGAACCCCTGGGTTAATCAGAGCAGCTGTTTATTCAGAACTATTCTTGAAGAACATCCCAAATTAGCTCTGTGGATAAAGCTTCACATAATTGGTGCAACTACTTAATTGGTCCAAAGTGTTCTAGTCCCAAAGTGTCCCACTTAACCAGAATCTACTGTTTTTACGTGGAGTAAACTATGCAGCTGCCGCCGCGGTGGCGCAGTGGTCTAAGCAATGGCTTCTGATCATTCATCCGAAAGGGGTCCGGGTTTAAATCTCGGTGAGGCACGGATGTTGCGTTTGTCTTACGGCACTGGCTCTCTCCCTTCCCTAAAACCAGTGGCCCTAAATTAGAAACGGGCGACTGCTTATAGCCCATTGAGTTGCTCACAGTGGTTATTAAACCTCCAATGAAAAAAAACTGCAGCATGCATCTACTTAGAGTAAACTGTGCAGCATGTACGAGGCCTGATCAAAAAGTATCCAGCCTTATTTTTTATTGCAGCAACCCTTCGCAGCGTGCGAATGTGACTAACACGTCACTTGACTTTGGACCCTATGCACGTGTGCAATTTTTTCCGTGACCGCTCTGCCCTTCAGTCACTGTTAGGCAGTTGTGATAATAGTATGTGTACCATGTGTTCGACACATTCGTGTTCAGAATGAAAATGGTGGAACGTGTTGATCAAAGGATCTGCATTAAATTTGGCCGGAAACTTGGCAACACGCAATCGGAGACAATTGAAAAGATAAAGCGAGCTTTTGGTAATGAAGCTAGGGGTGTTACGCAGATTAAAGAGTGGTATCACTGTTTCAAAGACTGCTGAACGTCAGTCAAGAGTGATGAACATTCTGGCAGGCCTTCAACCAGCAGAAATCCGCATAAAATCAAGGAAGTGTGCCGAATAGTGATGGAAGACCATAGAGTAACAATTAGAGATTGAGAGCGAAGTAGGAATTTCATTTGGTACCGCGCAAGCAATTCTGACTGATTATCTTCGCATGCATTGTGTCGCTGCAAAATTTGTTCCAAAACTCCTCACTAATAATCTGAAGGAAAAACGTCTGCAAGTAGTGCATGACATGCTGGAATGCAGCACTGTTGGCCGATTTTATGAAAAAAATCGTAACTGGAGATGAGTCCTGGGTCTACGGTTACGACCCCGAGACAAAGGCACAGTCATCTCAATGGAAAATGCCAGTCTCCACGGCCAAAGAAGGCACGCCAATCACGAAGTCAAGTGAAGGTCGTGGTGACCGTTTTCTTTGATTACCACGGTGTTGTACATCATGAGTACACTCCACAAGGACAGTCCATCAACAAGGAGGTGTGTCTGTTCTCCGCAATTTATGAGATGCTGTTAGACGCAAGAGACCTGAACTCTGGCCGAGTGGCGACTGGTTGAACCATCATAATGCTCCAGCCCATGCATCACACCTCATCCAGAACTTTCTAGCGAAATACAGCATTACACAGGTTCAGCAGCCTCCCTAATCCCTAGACATGGCCCCATGCGACTTTTGGCTATTTCCCAGACTCAAGAAGCCACTCAAAGGAAAGAGATTCCAAGATGCAGAAGACATCAAGATAAATGTGACGAAGCATCTCATGAACATTTTCAAACAAGGACTTTGAAAAATGTTTTCAACAGTGGCAACACCACTGGGAGAAGTGTGTGAACTCAGAAGGTTCCTATTTTGAAGGAGATTCATATTTGAACTAAATATGTGAGCTAAATTTTTTTCTTGGCCTAAAGTCAGATACTTCTTGATCAGACCTTGTATCTACTTGGGAGTAAACTGTGCAGCCTGCATTTCTGGGATCATAGAACTATTAATGGTTGAAGTTCACAAATGAGTGGTTATACAGAGTTAGTTCTCAGGTTCACGAACTGTAAAATGGTCAATGGTTTGTATTTGTCACATCATTGACTTATAGCAGACAAACCTGATTAAAACTTTTAACATCTAAAATGTAATGGATCAGTGTCCTTTGGTGAAATAAATTGATGATTACCTGTACTTAAGTCTTTGATTCTTTGAATTCTTGGTATAACAAGAAAAATAGTAAAGGGAACTTGTAGATCAAGAAAATGACAAGAGTTGATATCATGATTGAAGTAAAGACCCTCAAAAGGAGCAACGAGCTATATTGCTAGAGGAGCTGACCATTGGACAACAAAAATACTAGACTGAAAACTAAGAGACAGAAAGACCTCGAAGACAACCACATGGAAGGTGGGTGGATGAAATTTAAAAGCATGCTAGAGAGACATGGAAGAGAACAGCTCAAGATAAGAATTGGGGAAGCCTTGGGCGACCTTCAACCACCAGCAGTGGATTGAGAACTGTTGATTATAATGACAACAAACTTTGAGAGAGACTTAATATATTTATTTTTATTTAATACTTAAGGTGGACGTCAAGTGAAAATCCGCCACTGTATTTTCAATGGGAAAATTTTGTTACATAAGTTCTCATACAAGAAATGCTTCCTGACTTGTGAAAATTCGCACACATACAAAGAAGGCACTGAACTACAGGCAGTGGCAATCAAATTTGAGAAAAAATATAGGAAATATTTTAAAATTAAATTTCCTTGAGATAGAGTAGTGTAGCCTATCGTTACTAGGTGGCACTCTAGGTACGTCAAGTGCTGAAAATGTGGCATATCCTTGACTTTTTACCTGGAATATTAAAAGTTTTCATACAAATAATAATAACTGAGTGGTCGTAGACTTTACTTTAGGATGTCAGTAATTATTTAAATCACTTACATTACAGTTTATTGGCTTTTCTACCCTCAAACTTATGTAAAACAGAAATCACAGGTTGGTACTCAAGATGCTGACCAAAGCTTTTACGAATCATTGCTACCTCCCCCACAAAGCAGGGGATGGGGGACGAGATTTCCCCTTCAGCGAAGGGGATCGACTGACGGCATCAGGTTTCTGTAGTATTTGGGGAAAAAGTAATTACGTGTGAAACAAATCCATTGTGCTGACCCTTCTTCACGAATAATGTTTCAAAACAGAACCAACGTGCATCGGCACGGAGCAGGGCTACTGGGACGAGGAATGAATGTTTGGCCGCGACAGAACGAATCTACATTAATTTTTCGTTTATTATTTTTTCCATGAAAAAAATGTTATTGTGAAAAATTAAAAGAAAAACAATTATCAAAAAATGAATAGTAAAAGTAAGACACAGTGGGCTCACGGACAATTTCTTTATGGGGTGGCCCAAAATATTGAAGATGCAAATAAAAAATATCCCGAAGAAAACATCTCCCAAAATGTTGCAAAGCGATAAAAATATATATACCCCATACTAAAGGGCGCTTCTTATTATTCGTAAAATATATATTTAAAAATATGTACCAATATATTTTTTAAAAAGCAGCCAGAGAACGAAGAACCAAGTGATACCTAATGGAGAGGGCCCAGAAACCTTGTCCACCCACACTGAATAGGTCACTGGTAAAACAAATGTATGATATAAAATTTTGGTACTTTATTTTTTTTAAGAAAGTTACATGTATTCTAGTGTCCAAATAACAAAAGCTAGATATGAGCTCACAAATAGCAGCAACAGTCTTCGTTTTGAATTTGTAATTTCAACTTAAAACTTTTTAAATTCATTTTTCATCATGTTTCATTTCCCGTCTAGGATAAATCAATCTTTTTTTTTAATTTGAGAAAATAACCCGTAAACCATAAAAAATTTGTTATGCATTTGTTGTAAATAAGTACACGATATTTACACACAAGACATAGAAAAACGAAAGGTTTATCCAGAAATGAGAACTGACCAAAAGCGTAACAAACAGCGTGAAAGAACACAAAAATCATCCAGAGAACGTAAATATTGACCTAAGTAACTTTCTGTCTTGTGTCAAAAATATTTGGCAGAATGGGATCAGGCAAAATGGGAAGACTATTTTAGACTGAAATTTCGCTTTCACGTCCACAAATGACCCCTTCCCTTAATATCTGGACGGGATTCGGCAAAATGTTCTTACACAAAATAGTAAGTAAAGTTGCTACTGAAATTTCATATCTCATTTTACAGCCCCAATGATTTCCATTTGGCAATATGGAATTAGGAAAAATGAATAGCGGTTTTCATGTCTCTTCTTCATACGCAGGAAATGTTTGCCGCAATTTTTTTTATGAATTTGATTCCTTCATTAGCGAACTATTTTCAGAGTGTGTATATGCTGTTTTAATTAAGGTTTTCAGACTATTGCATTTTTGAAGATAATGATGTGCCGAATTGTACGGGATTAGAACAGGAACAAATGAACTTTTCGATAAACCCTGTATTGCAACTTATTTGTGGATTTTATAACTTGTAAAATTGCACGTAGCTTTGGTTATCCAAACCATTTAATAAAAAAATGGAACGCAGAAGTAATAAAGAAAATAAAAAATAATGCTGTAATAAATAAAAAAGAAATCAAATATCTGAATGGTTTTCCTTACATTAAAGGTACTACTAATGAAATTAATAATATTTGTAAGCATAACATTCAAATTGGAGGAAAAGTAAATACCATCAAAAATATGGTAATCAAAAATAATGAAAAAATAAAAATGTTAGAAAAAGCAGGTATTCACTCAATTCCTATTACAGAAAATCCTCCAAGCATATATAGGAATACCAAAAATAAGCTTAAACACAGGTTAAAACAACATGTAAAAAAATCGGCAAAAAAAAGAAGAAAAAACAGCACTTATTCAATATTGTCTGGCTAACCAAAAATATCCTAAATTTGAAAATATAAAAATAATAAAAAGCTGTAAATCCGAAAAACACCTCAGAATAGCAGAGTCGGTAATGATAGAAAAAAACAGAGCAAAAGTTTGCAACCATAATGACCCTAATATTTTAAGAAACAGTTGGAGGAATTTAATTAAAAATTGAGCAAAAAAATGGAAAATTTCGAAAAATGAGATCAGTGACCAACAAGAGATGGCGCCACAACGCCCAAGAGGAAGCGATAGCCGATAACAGTTGCAGCCCGCAAGAACCACCGAAATGCCCTACTGACACGGTCCGTGGATGGTAGGAGCAAACGTCCCCTAGATGACAGTAACGGAATGTTACCGAAAGTACTCGGGTAAAAAATGTATTAAAAGAATGTAGAGGCAGCAAAGGAAAAAACTCATTTGGTAACGAGACCAATTAAAACCAACGGAAAAAAAACTGAAGAGGACTCGAAACTGAATGAAAAAACCCCATGCCACATCTACATAACGGAAATACGAAATAATGCCAAAACCACGTGCGGTAAGTGTTAATCGAACTTCACCAACACAAAAGGTAAGTTAAAAAAATGCAATTGCATTAATGCACGTCAAAAAATTAACCTCCAATATCAGAAGTAATTGAAACCTTTCTTTTATTAGGCTTTTTTGCTCTCCTTCAGTATTTTTTATTTTTCTCTGGAATTGCAAAATTTCAGGATGCTCGTCATCCTTCTCTAACAGTATTAAGCTGAGCTTCTCTTGGTTGTTGTGCAGTCTGGCAACTTAATTTAGTTTGCTGGGTTGGGTTAGCAATCCCCTTTTAATATGTCAAGTTTAACCTTAAATTTAATCTGTCCTTATAGCAAACTAAATTAGCAGAAACCCATACTTCACTGGTCTCAGTAGATAAGAGAGTGATTTTCTTTATGCTTACCCTAGAAGAATTAATCATTGATCTGCTTCCCTGCGTTCTTCTGTTTGTTTGTGGTCTCCCTCGTCAGGAGCTTGCTTGCTTTGGACGATTGGGGTTTGACGTTTTTTCTTCTGCTCGCTCTCAGAATTTTTGTTTTGTTTTATTTTATTTTTCCTCTTTGGGTTTTGCTTTTATTTAGTATATATACACTGCTGGACAATTGCTAAGGACGGATCATAAACGGGTATATAGCGCATAAAAAAGTAAGTGTGGTTGGATGCCAAGTGAAATAAAATAATGTCAGAATGCCAGGACATTACAAGAAAGACAATTCACTGTGCTCTGAAATCCAGAAGGCTTTGGAACATGTTCAAGGGACAAACAGGCCATTTTGTGCAGAATACGTAAACGTGAAAAAAATGCAATTACCGTCCACAGGCGTTCCGGCGTAAGATGTCAATACGGGATATGGCCACCATGGAGGGCGATGCAAGATTCCATACGTCGTGTCATGCTTTGCACAACATTATCAAGCAGCTGTTGGGGTAATTTATCCCATTCCTCTGTCAGTGCACGGATGAGGGTGTCCTTGTTCATTGGAGGGCATTGGCGACCAGCAAGACTCCTCCCCAAAGCATCCCACACATTTTCAATAGGATTCAGATCTGGAGAACGTGCTGGCCATATGAGGCGTTGAATATCCTCGCTCTCAAGACACTCCTGGACAGCGACTGTTCGATGACATGTTGCGTTGTTGCCCATGAAAATGAATCTATCACCAACAGCACCACGGAAAATGCAAACATGAGGTAGCAGAACATCATTAATGTATCGTTGGCCAGTCATAGTCCCAGTTGGAAGCACATAGAGGGACGTACGGCCATTGATCATAATGCCAGCCCATACCATGACACTACATGTCTGATATCGGTCCCTTTCCTGTATGTTTGCTGGACAATATGCAGTACCACTATCACGCTAGATCAGTTGTGGTCGACAATCAGATGATAGACTGTATCTACTCTCATCTGAGAAGAGGACAGCAGACCAGTCGTTATCAGTCCAATTGCGATGTTGATGGCACCATTGCAAACGGGCGGTACGGTGACGTCTGGACAATGGGATGCACACAACAGGACGGCGGGCGTATAGTCCTCCTTCATGCAAACGTCTGGCGACAGTTTTTCGGGAGATCCGCTTGCCAGTAGCAGCCACAAACTGATTTGCTACCTCACTAGCTGTGCTGCGCCGGTGTCTTTTTGTTGATAGCACTATCTACCGATCTTCTGCAGGTGCCGTACTGCGAACACAACCTCCCCCGTGACGTTTGCTACACTCTCCATTTCTTTGAAATGATTTCCAAAGCCTTGAAACAACACTGTGGCTGACGTCGAACTCCCTGGCAACATCTGTTATTTTTCGCCCTTCTTCAATCTTGTCAATAATACGGCCACACGTAAAATCATCTAGGTGATGTCGGGAAGACATACCGAAAATTGCAAGTTCGTCAATTGATTCTTTCCCTTTCAACTTTGCGTTTGAACAACAACGGTCAATACGCGTCAAATCCTTTATATCTCTTATCAGCGCCATGACGTCACGAACAAGTTCGGCAATCCAAAATTTGCATACGCACAACACGTCTTGCTGTATCCCGCACTTATGCTAATTTCCACATTTTCCTGCCTTCCATTTTATGGTTGCCATCGTTGCTATTGTCATCCGTCCTTAGCAATTGTCCGGCAGTGTGTATATATATATAATATATCATCATCTTCATCAACAACCATTATCAATCCACTGCTGGATGAAGGTCTCCCCAAATTTCTTCCACAATTGTCTGTCTTGGCCTATCTCCTCCATGTCACTCCAACATACTTTCAAATTTCATCCTTCCATCTCCCATGGGGTCTTCTGGGTCTTTTCCTGTCCCTCGGAATCCAGTCTAAAATTTCGGTTGTTCCATCGGTGGTCCGATCTTCTGGCAACACGTCCAGCCCATTGCCATTTCAGTGATTTCACTCTGGTCATGATGTCATCCACTCCTATCATTTTCCTTATCCACAAGTTCGTCTTCTTATTTTTCCTGGTTAGACCAACCATGCATCTCGCCATGCTTCTTTGAGTTGTCGGCAGTCTTTGCATGCCATTTTTAGTTAAGGTCCACGTCTCTGCTCCATACGTAAGCACTGGCAGGATGCATTGATTAAACACTTTTCTTTTGCGACATAATGGCATACTGCTCTTAAAAATTGTACTGTTTCTTCCAAAAGCTCTCCATCCAACTTTTATACGCCTATTAATTTCTTCATCAATGTGACCCTCACTCGATATCTGCTGCCCAAGATAAATGTAGGAATCGGTTGTCTCCAGCTTTCCCCCATCAATTGATAAATCTTCGTTTCTTGTAAAAGCATTGAACATCACTTTTGTCTTATGAAAGTTCATATTTAATCCCACTTCTTTACTCTTGTCAGCAAGTTCCTGCATCATACTCTGTAGCTCTGATGGGTTAGTTGCAAAGATGACTATGTCATCAGCAAAATGAAGGTGAGTTAAGTAATCTCCATTAATCTTTATCTCCTTGTTTTCCCAGTTCAATGATTGAAAGACATTTTGCAATGTGGCGTTAAAGAGCTTGGGAGATATGGTGTCACCTTGTCTCACTCCCTTTCTAATTCTTATTTGTGCCGTATCCTCAAATATCCGAACCTTTACACTTGCATTTTCATAGATGTTATTAATAATGCTAATGTATGCATCTTCAACACCGCAGGATTTCAAAGTCATTGTTACTGCCGATGGTTTCACGGAATCAAAGGCCTTTTCATAGTCAATAAATGCCATGCATAATTGGAGTTCATATTCTCTTGTTCTCTCAGTACGTGGATATGATCTATAGTGCTGTAGCCACTCCCAAATCCAGCTTGTTTTCTTGGTTGGGCCATGTCTAGTGTTACCTTCAAGTGATATGAAAGAACCTTAGTGAAGATTTTATAAACCACTGAAAGGAGGCTGACGGGCCTGTAGTTCCCGAGATCCTCAACATCACCTTTTTTATGGAACAAGATCATTGTAGCATTGTTCAAATCCTCAGGAACCTTCTCTTCATTAAGACATCTGGTGAAAACTTGGGTGAGTGTAAGTTTCAATTTCTCCACTTGCATCTTGTATGATGTCCACAGTAATTCCATCTTTTTTTTTTTTTTGGAGCTCTTTCCTGTTTCATGTTCTTAATTGCATATGTAACTTCTGCAGGGAGGATTGGAGGAACTTTGGCACTGATATCTGTCATAATGTCTGGAATAGATGTATCATCCCTTTCATATAGTTTTGAATATAAATCATTCACCCTTGTCAAAATTTCGCTTCTATTTCTTGTTACAGTACCATCTTTTCTCAGAGCCATAATCTGTTTTCTTCCCTTACTGAGATGTCCTTTTGCTCTATCTTCAGGCTCTGGTTGTTTTCAACTGCTTTCATCACTAGTTCACAATTGAATTTCTTTATGCCTTCAGTGATACCTTTTCCGCACTGTTTTGTATAGCTCTATATATTCCAAGTTACGTCTTTATTTGTCCTCATCTCCATTTTTTTTTTCATCAAAATTTTTATTTTTCCTGAAATTTTCTTCACATGTAACTTGTTCTTAGTACCACCTATTTTTGTTGCCGTTTCCTTAAGAACCTTGGTGAGCTCTCTGTTAACTTCAGAAATATCCACTTCTTCAGAAATATCCACTTCTTCCGATGTTAGGCCTTCTAAAGCAGATAAATCTGTTCCTCAGTTCCAACTTGAAGGTATTATGGTGTTTTTTAAGGTTGATTATGTCAATACATTTTGTTTGTCTTATGAGTTTGCCACGTTGAAGTTTAGTGTTGAGGTGCATTTTACACCTCAGCAATCTATGGTAATACTTGTGTTTAACTTGTTCAGCACACTGCAGTCTTCGCCGACAAATTTTTTTGTTACACATAATAAAATCAATTTCACTTGTCATCTCATTCGGATGGCTCCATGTCCATTTCTTGTGTGGCTTTTTCTCAAAAAAGGAGTTCATGATGAAAAACCTTTCTGCTTCTGCAAATTCTAAGAGAGTATTTCCACGTAGATTTCTGTTCCCGTAACCGAAGTTTCATTTTGTTGCCCTACTTTTGCATTGAAATCACCCATAATGATCTTCAAGAGCTGTTTGCCTTTGTTATTTAGATTTCGAATTTTCTTGTAAAATTTTTCAATTTCTTCTTCAGGGTGACTTGTGGTGGGTGCATAATCTTGAATAACCTGGGCCTGGTATCTTCTCGAGAGTTGGATAATGAGTCGTGCAGCTCTGTCAGAGGAACTTTCAACTTCTACAACTTTATCCTTCAGTTTCTTGTTTATTCTAAATCCAACACCACTAGTTCTGCCAGTATCTGTCCCACGATATTAGAAGAGATGTCCACTTTTCAGTTCAATGAGATCTTTTCCTTTTCTCACTTAGCCCAACGACGTCTCACTTGATCCTTTGTAGTTCCTCTTCCAATTCAAGAAGCCTTGAATCAGAAGATAGGGAGCGTTCGTTGTAAGTAGCCAAGGTCAGCATCAAATGGCAGCCTAGTCCGGTCTTCCGGTGATTCTTAGCACCCTCTGCCTTCATGTCGCACTGGCCGCTACGCTGCCTTGGCCAGGTACATTCCAGCTGCTGGAGACTGAGGGCCATGATTTAAGTTGTGGAGTCATTTTGGAGGGGTTTGGCCATAACTCACCACGCTGGCCATGTGGGTTGGTGAGTGTGGGCTAGCATTTTCTGTAATCCCGATGGTATAGTTACACTCCTACTGGCGGTCGTCAGAGCCCCTTTAGTGGGAACAGGCTGCACCATGGGAAGGCGGGGTTGACATTTGTCAAGGAGAGGCGATATGTTGTGCATCATCACCTTACCTTGCATCCCATATATATACATATCAGGATGTAAGGTCAGGTGATGCGTAACATAATACAGCCTCTCTATGACAAATGTCAACCCCGCCTTCTCGTGCCTTCCACTTCTGTTGTTTTTGTTATCCACGAGTTCCTTTTCTTATCTTTCCTAGTTACACTAAACATGCATCTCAGATGCTTCTTTCAGTTACCTGCAGACCTTGTATGTCTTTTTTGGTTAAGATCCAAGTCTCTGCTCCATACATAAGCACTCTCAAGGAAAGCATTTATTAAAAACACTTCTTTTAAGACATAATGCTCTTAAAAAATTTACTGTTTCTTCCAAAAGCTCTCCCGCCAAGTTTTATACATGCCGATTAATTATCTCTCTCTCTCTCTCTCTCTCTCTCTCTCTCATATATATATATATATATATATCATCATCATCATCGTCAACCATTATCAATCCCCTGCTGGACGAAGGTCTCCCCAAGTTTCCTCCACAACGGTCTGTCTTGTGCCAGTCTCCTCCATGTCACTCCCGCATACTTTCGAATTTCATCCACCCATCTTCCATGTGGTCTTCTTCTGGGTCTTTTCCTGTCCCTTGGAATCCAATCTAAAATTTCGGCTGTCCATCGATGGTCTGTTCTTCTGGCAGTATGTCCAGCCCATTGCCATTTCAGGGATTTAACTCTGATCATGATGTCTTCCACTCTTGTCATTTTTCGGATCCACGTGTTCCTCTTCTTATCTCTCCTGGTTACACCAAGCATGCACCTCTCCATGCTTCTTTGAGTTGTCTGCAGCCTTTGTATGTCTCTTTTAGCTAAGGTCCACGTCTCTGCACCATACGTAAGCACTGCAAGGATGCATTGATCAAACACTTTTCTTTTAAGACATAATGGCATATTGCTCTTGAAAATTATGCTGTTTCTTCCAAAAGCTCTCCAGGCAAGTTTTGTACGCCGATTAATTTCTTCACCAATGTGACCCTCACTTGATATCTGATGTCCAAGATAAACGTATGTGTCTGTTATCTCCAGCTTTTCTCCATCAATCGATAAATCTTCATTACTTGTAAAAGCATTGAACATCACTTTTGTCTTCTGAAAGTTCATTTTTAATCCCACTTCTTTACTCTTGTCAGCAAGTTCCTGGATCATACTCTGTAGCTCTGATGGGGTAGTTGCAAAAATGACTATGTCATCAGCAAAACGAAGGTGGGTTAGATAATCTCCATTAATCTTTATCCCTTTGTTTTCCCAGTTCAGTGATTGAAGGACATTTTCCAATGTGGCATTAAAGAGCTTCAGAGATATGGTGTCACCTTGTCTCACTCCTTTTCCAATTTTTATGTGTGTTGTATTTTCAAACAGCCGAATCTTTGCACTTGCATTTTCATAGATGTTATTAATAATATTAATGTATGCATCTTCAATACCGCAGGATTTCAGAGCCATTGCAACTGCTGATGGTTTCACCGAATCAAAGGCTTTTTCATAATCGATAAAAGCCATGCACAATGAAAGTTCATATTCCCTCGCTCTTACAATTAGTTCTCTCAGTACGTGGATATGATCTATTGTGCTGTAGCCACTCCTGAATCCAGCTTGTTCTCTCGGTTGAGCCATGTCCAGTGTCACCTTCAAGCGGTGTGAAAGAACTTTAGTGAAGATTTTATAAACCACTGATAGGAGGCTGATAGGTCTGTAGTTCCTGAGATCCTCAATGTCACCTTTTTTATGTAGCAAGATCATTGTAGCGTTGTTCCAATCCTCAGGAATTTTCCCTTCATTAAGGTATCGAGTGAAAATTTGGGCGAGTACTGTTTCGATTTCTCCACTTGCTTCTTGTATGATGTCTACAGTAATTCCATCTTCTCCTGGAGCTTTTCCCGCTTCATGTTCTTGATTGCATGTGCAACTTCTGCTGGAAGGACTGGAAGAACTCTGGTACCTTTCATGATGTCTGGAGTACATGTATCATCCCTTTCATATAATTTGGAGTAGAAATCCTTCACTCTTGTCAAAATTTCGCCTCTATTTCTTGTTACAGAACCATCTTCTTTTCTCAGTGCCATAATCTATTTTTTCCCTTACTGAGATGTCCCTTTGCTATCTTTAGGCTTTGGTTGTTTTCAATTGCTTTCCTTACTAGTTCACAGTTGAATTTCCTTATGTCTTCAGTGATACTTTTTCGTACTGTCTTGCATAGCTCTATATATTCCACTTTGGAAGTCACATCTTCTTTAGTTGTCCTCATCTCTCTTCTTTTTTGCATCAACATTTTGGTTTTTCCTGATAATTTGTTCACATACAATTTGTTCTTAGACCCAGCTAATTTTGTTGCTGTTTCCATAAGAGCTTTGGTTACTTTTCTGTTAACTTCAGAAATATCCACTTCTTCCAATGTTAGGCCTTCTAAAGCAGAGAATCTGTTCTTCAGTTCCAATTTGAAGGTATTATGGTGTTTTTTAAGGTTGGTTATGTCAATACATTTTGTTTGTCTTATGAGCTTGCTACGTTCGAGTTTCGTGTTGAGGTGCATCTTACATCTCACCAATCTATGGTCACTGCCTGTGTTGAACTTGTTTAGCACACTGCAGTCTTCTATGACGAATTTTTTGTTACACATAATAAAATCAATTTCACTTGTCGTCCCATTTGGATGTCTCCATGTCCATTTCCTGTGTGGCTTTTTCTTGAAAAAGGAGTTCAAGATGAAAAACCCTTCTGCCTCTGCAAACTCTACGAAAGTATTTCCACGCTGGTTTCTGTTGCCGTGACCGAATTTACCTACTGAAGTTTCATGCTGTTGCCGTTGCCCTATTTTTGCATTGAAATCTCCCATAATTATCTTCAAGTGCTGCTTACCTTTATTATTTAGATCACGAATTTCCTCATAAAATTCTTCAATTTCTTCTTCAGCACGACTAGTGGTGGGTGCATAAGTTTGAATAATCTGAGCCTGGTATCTTCTCGAGAGTTGGATAACGAGTCGTGCAGCTCTGTCAGAGGAACTTTCAACTTCTACAACTTTATCCTTCAGTTTGTTTATTATAAATCCAACACCACTAGTTCTGCCAGTATCTGTCCCACGATAGTAGAAGAGATGTCCACTTTTCAGTTCAATGAGATCTTCTCCTTTTCTCCTTACCTCACTTAGCCCGACGATGTCCCACTTGATCCTTTGTAGTTCCTCTTCCAATTCAAGAAGCCTTGAATCAGAAGATAGGGAGCGTCCATTGTACGTTGCCAAGGTCAGCATCAGATGGCAGCCTAGTCCGGTCCTCCTGGGGATTCTTGGCACCCTCTGCCTTCATGTCGCACTGGCCGCTGCCTTGGCCAGGTACATTCCAGCTGCAGGAGACTGAGGGCCAAGATTTAAGTTGTGGAATCATTTTGGAGGGGTTTGGCCATAACTCACCACGCTGGCCAAGCGGGTTGGTGAGTGTGGGATAGCATTTCCTCTAATCCTGATGGTATAGTTATACCACTATTGGCGGTCGTCAGAGCCCCTTTAGTGGGAACAGGATGCACCACGAGAAGGCGGGGTTGACATTTGTCAAGGAGAGGCTGTGATGTTACGCATCACCTGACCTTACATCCCATATATATATATATATATATATATATATATATATATATATATATGGCAAAACATGAAAAACAAAATACACAGAGCCAGAAATACTGGAGAAAAAATAAAAAGCAATACAAACAAGCAGGGAAAAGAAGCAAAGAGTGCAGAAAATATTGCGAATAGTGAGCTATGGCTTCTTCAAGGACCAGCAAAGCTCTGCATTTTACTCATCCCCACAAATACCTGGTTTCAATTTTTTTTTTTTTTTTTGAAGTTTTTGTCTGCAGCTTATATATCTTGAAATGGACTAAGTTATATACAGTTGTACCTATTTTAGATGAAGAAATTGCACGATTCATATACTTGGCATAGTAAGAAAAATCACAACACACATCCCAAACACAAGCACGTGCACACTACAATGGTAACAATCTTGTAATAACTAATTTCTATTTAGTCATACATTTGAACTACATTCCCTAAAATGAGTTATTGGATTTTATAGTAGGTGGTTGGGTGGCCATGAAATACCAAATGAAAAGATGAAGTTTGCAGTTACCTCATGGAATGGTGATGTCACCACAATCATTTAACACATCAACCAACCAGTGCAGTTCTCATGTAAATGTGAAATCGATTTTTCACATATCTGAGATTTACAGAAACCCCACAAAAAATATTTGTTGACATACACAATACTTAAGTTTCTGTTTGTCAAAACTACATTTCTACAGTACAAAAAATTTGACACAAAATTATTTTTCAGAGTTTAATGATAACTATGAATAAAAAAAAGGGGCTATAAGCATTTGGCCATCCTTAATTTGGGACCACTGGTTTCAGGAAAGGAAGAGGGCCAGCACTTTAAAATACAACCCCACTACCCATGTCTCAAACACAGGCCCCCCTCCGACTACTATACAACACCAGGGCTACTCACACAGAATAAAAACAACTAATTTAAAATCTTCATTTGAAAGCTGTAAAAATTTTTGCTATTTCTAATTTGTTCATTTATATGCCAACATTCCTTTAAAAGACATTTATAAATATTTCAAAATATTCTATTACCTTTGCACTTACTGAAAATAACACATTTTCAAATATAAAAAATCTGCACAGAGCTGCATTTTGCTTTTTCAGTTACATATTGTCTCCCGATTTTTTACATTTCTTAAACTTCCCATTAAAATTTTTAACTTAGAAATAATCACAATCATGGCTACCTCTTCATTCCAGCTAATTAGAAATTAAAGTTCCATTTACATTCAACAAATAACCTCTCCAATACCTGTAAATAAACCATTTAATTGCTAAAGAACTAATCAAATGACTGTAACTAAATTCACACTTTTATTACCAAACTAAAATTTGTGCTTAGAATTTATGGCAGTTATTTTCAATAGGACATGATGCACTTCTGAGGAATTTGAATGCAGTTCTTGGAAAATAAAAAATTAACTTAAAACAGTTTTTGCAATATACAGGGTGATTCAGAACTCATGGGACAAACTTTATGGGGTGGTAGAGCACACTGCAACAAACATTTTTTTGTATAGGAATGTATGGGCGCAAGTGACGCGTTGAGGCACAAACCCAAGAAATAGACATGAAAGGAAGCATAAATAGTGTACTTACAGCATCGGTGACAAGTGCTTCTTTACAGCAATGTTTACAATAATCGCTCAAAATTGCATCCACCAACAGTAATACATGCGTGGCAGCGTCAACTGTGGTTTCAGCATGATGGGGCGCCAACCCATTTTAGCATTAATGTGCGAAATTACCTCGATGCCACTTTTGGGGCGCGATGGATTGGCAGTGGTGGACCAGTCCGTTGGCCACCCTGATCGCTTGATTTATCGAGCCTCGATTACTTCTTGTGGAACATCAGAAGGCCCTGGTTTACGAGACTCCAGTTGACTCTGTTGAGAACCTCGTCGCTTGAATATCCGTTGCGGCTGCACGTTTGTGAGAAATACCTGTCATCTTTGAAACTGTACACCAATCACGCCGTTGATTACTGTTGGAGGATGCAATTTTGAGCAATTATTGTAAACATTGCTGTAAATAAGCACTTGTCAACGATGCTGTAAGTACACAATTTATGTTTCCTTTCATTTCTATTTCTTGTGTTAGTGCCTCAACACGTCACTTGCACATATACATCCCTATACAAAAAATGTTTGTTGCAGTGTGCTCTATCACCCCTTAAAGTTTGTCCCATGAGTTCTGAATCACCCTGTATAACTTAGTAACTTGAGTTTTCAACAATACATATATATATATTATTTTCTTTATTGGAGGGTTAACGACCACCATGAGCAACTCAGTGGGCTATAAGCAGTCGCCCATCACTAATTTTGGGCCATTGGTTCCAGGGAAGGGAGAGAGCCAGCGTCATAAGACAAACACAACATCCATGCCTCACCGGAATTCGAACCTGGACCCATCTCAGACGAATGATCAGAAGCCATCGCTTAGACCACTGCGCCACCTGGGCGGCTTTCCACAATATGTATTTTCATTTTATTGTACGGCAACATTCCCATGAAACAAACTGTGGGTTTATAAATGAGAATTTCAAGCCCTCCACATTAATCAACAACAGTTCATAGCATATACTTTCTGAAGTCATAACATTAAATGCTGCCTTGATCTACCTCTGAAATATAGCAATTCAGAATAGTTCACAAAATTCTCAACCATTAGAAACTTGGCTAGGATTTTCTAATAAATTTGATTCCAACAACGAAAATAGTAACATTTTAAGCAAAATATTGATTATTTATATGCAATTTCAACTTGTGCAGTCAACAAAAAATAACTCATTAATAACATCTTCGCATAGTAAACTGAAATTAATTCTAGAGCCTGTAACGATTCTGGTTCAAAAACTCCGCAGACAATTGATAGACGCATATGGTATGACATACGCATGAAGGCCGATAATCTATAAAATAATCACAAGACTAAATTATGTAAGTGATGTTGCTTTAAACTACATATATACATACATACACACACACAATTAATACGTTATATTTGCGCAAAATGCAAAAGGTGATAGGCTACTACACAAAGTGCCCGATTTTCTAATGCAATTAAGTGTTCAATATAAACAAATGCATGATAAAATCTTCCTCTCGCAATTCTACCAAAAATATTGCACTGAAAATAACTCAGAAAAAAACTCATTCCTCGGAAAGGCATTAATGAATGCTTATCATATGTTAGCCAAGAACTTAAATTCTATCACATCACTTATACGTTCAACTCATTTCCAAGTGACAACATTAAGCCTAGTGGGCTAGTAGGTTAACGATAACAGATGCATAAAACGCTTCAAGGAACCTTCACTAACCTCTCTTTACAGCTTCCTCGAAAGATATACAAAAAGGTTTAGAGTCTTTAGCTCCCATTTTAAGCAGTGCGTAGCCGTCATTTATTAATTAATTAGGTTCCCATAGCTAAACACTACAAGACTTCGTCTGCACTCAAAATCCAACTGCGAAGTGCACACCATTACAAGCATGCCAATATTCGTCACATGACAACATACGGGTACCTGGCGAAACGTGCTTCAGTACGAAGCAGTCAAGGACCTTTAAATACATTCATTGTTTAATGAATGAAACGAAAAAGACTTCAGTCTAGTAAACCCATTGCATACGTACTAGTAAACTGTACGATTCTTATTTATTACAATAGCCCACAGTGACGAGGATACTAGGGATAACGAACAGATTCTATTATTCCCACGCACAAAATTGCCGTTCATTATTATCAATACGTTGCATGTTAGGTAAAATCATTCTAGTTGATCCAAAATTTGTTAACTGTTTGAACTCATGACAATACAGGGGCGTACGAAAAGGTCCCGCATTGTGTGTGGGGGGGGGGGGGGGGTTCACTGCTAAGTGGGCTCTTTAGTAAAAAAGTTTTGCGGGCATTTCATATGAAACTGGTCGAAGAAACGGCAAGGAATTTTTGACGGTAACTTTGAATTTTTTATTTTTTTTATTAGAGGTTTAACGACCACCGTGAGCGACTCAAAGGGCTATAAGCAGTCGCCCGTCCCTAATTTAGGGTCACTGGTTCCAGGGAATGGAGAGAGCCAGTGCCGTAAGACAAACACAACATTCATGCCTGACCGGGATACGAACCCGGACCCCTTACAGACGAATGATCAGAGGCCAACGCCTTAGACCACTGCGCCACCGGGGCGGCGTAACTTTGAATGAAGTATTAAACAGAAAAGCAATTTCTGGTAGTTTTACTTTTTCAGTAAATAAGTAAAATCTTTAAAATTCATTTTTGAGGTTTTGGAGTTCATAAAAACTGGATGACAGGAAAGCAGCTATTCCAGAGGATATACAGCCCGCCCCTTTTACAACCATAATAATTATACCTATCCATATATATTAACCGGGGAAATTAAAAAAAAATACCATTTCAGTAAATGAAATTCTTAAACCAATGAGGATAAAGTATTTTGCATTACAGTTGTATGCAGTGGCGGCCCCAGGTATGGGTATACCGGGCAACCGCCCTGGGCCCCGCGCCCAGAGGGGCCCATCACCGTTGCCAATTAATTAGTAGTTTTTGCCTGGCGTCACCTAAAATATTGTAGTTGTAGTTCTTTTTTTTTTTTTTTTTTTTTTTTGATTGGAGGTTTAACGACCACCGTGAGCAACTCAATGGGCTATAAGCAGTCGCCCGTCCCTAATTTAGGGTCACTGGTTCCAGGGAAGGGAGAGAGCCAGTGCCGTAAGACAAACACAACATCCATGCCTGACCGGGATTCGAACCCGGACCCCTTACGGACGAATGATCAGAGGCCAACGCCTTAGACCACTGCGCCACCGGGGCGGCTAGTTGTAGTTCAGGATTACATACAAGGGCGGATTGACCTACCGGGACACCGGTATATTTCCCGGTTGACCACTCGAGAAATGGCCCACTATTTCTCGTATACTCTTCGTCTGTCTTATTTGGAAAAAACGAATAATCATTTTGGTTCTTATAAATAAGAACCGTTAACTTCATTGGAGCTTTATGTGTATTATCTGTCTAAAACGGTATTGTCTTTAAAAAAAATTAGCGTTTCATTCTGTCTCTATATATATATCTTGGGTGTTTGCTCTAAAATGACAAAGCAAAATTCTCTCAATTTCAGTGAATAATTTGCAGCCGGGCCAAGCAGGCTGGTTGGTTGGCGTTTTGTGGCGCAAGGGCCTCAAAGGGCCAAAGAGCGCCACGTCAGAGTATGAAAAAGTAAGAAACAACAATATTGAAACAAAACGATGCACGGAGAGACAAAGTGACTGCATTAGCAAAACGTTCTAGTAATGGAAACATAGAATGGAATTTTAAAAAGCATAAAAACGTTTTTTGACTTTGTCTTTTTCTTTTATTAATCTGACGGATGAAAATTTCTGATGCCGCCCCGGTGGCGCAGTGGTCTAATCGGTGGCATCTGATCATTCGTCCGAAAGGGGTCCGGGTTTGAATCCCGGTGAGGCATGGATGTTGTGTATGTCTTACGGCACTGGCTCTTTCCCTTCCCTGGAACCAGTGACCCTAAATTAGGGACGGGCGACTGCTTATAGCCCATTGAGTTGCTCACGGTGGTCGTAAAACCTACAATCAAAAAAAAAAAATTCTGAGAAAGTAAGAGAGGGAAGGGGCGCTGCATCATTTAGTGCCTAGAGCCCAATAGATCTAAAGTTGCCTCTGGTCTTTGGACTTGGGGCTAAAGGGACATTGGTATGTCCTGCCCTCCTTTTTTAATCTTGAAGGAGGCGGTAGTAGTAATAATTTTTTTTTTTTTTGGGATCACTGGTTCCAGGGAAGGGAGAGAGTCAGTGCCGTAAGACAAACACAACATCCATGCCTAACCGGGATTCGAACCCGGACCCCGTTCGGACGAATGATCAGAGGCCATAGCTTAGACCACTGCGCCACCGGGGCGGCAATTAATAATAATTTTGATGGTCTATCATTCCCATACCCTTATCCACGTACAGACGTAGAGCGCACAAAGCGATTCTTCGGCAGAATATATATATATATCATTGTCAATCCAATGCTAGATGAAGGTCTCCCCTTTTTCTTCCAAAACAGTCTGTCTTGAGCCATTCTCCCCCATGTCACTCAGGCATGCTTCCAAATTTCATTCATCCATCTTCCATGTGGACTTTTTCTGGGTCTTTTCCTGTCCCTTGGTATTCAGTCTAAAATTTCGGTTGTCCATCGGTAGTCCGTTCTTCTAGCAATATGACCAGCCCACTACCATTTCAGGGATTTTACTCTGATCATGATGTCTTCCACTCTTGTCATTTTCCTGATAAATGAGTTCCTCTTCTTATCTTTCCTTGTTATACCAAACATGCATCGCCGCCCCGGTGGCGCAGTGGTCTAAGGCGTTGGCCTCTGATCATTCGTCCGTAAGGGGTCCGGGTTCGAATCAAGGTCAGGCATGGATGTTGTGTTTATCTTACGGCACTGGCTCTCTCCCTTCCCTGGAACCAGTGACCCTAAATTAGGGACGGGCGACTGCTTATAGCCCATTGATTTGCTCACGGTGGTCATTAAACCTCCAATAAAAAAAAACATGCATCTCTCCACGCTTTTTTCAGTTGTCTGCAGCCTTTGTATGTCTCTTTTAGTTAAAGACCAAGTCTCTGCTCCGTACGTAAGAGCTGGACGGATGCATTGATTAAACACTTAAGACATAATGGTAAATTGCTCTTGAAAATTGTATTGTTTCTTCTAAGAGCTCTCCAACCAAGCTTTATATTTGGTGCAGTCCTAAGAAAAAGTACCCTGGCAGTTTCCTACATCCTGTCTGGCACTGCCTAATTTTTTTTTTTTTTTATTTTGATTGGAGGTTTAACGACTACAGTGAGCAACTAAATGGGCTATAAGCAGTCGCCCGTCCCTAATTTAGGGTCACTGGTTCCAGGGAAGGGAGAGAGCCAGTGCCGTAAGACAAACACAACATCCATGCCTGACCGGGATTCGAACCCGGACTCCTTACGGACGAATGATCAGAGGCCAACGCCTTAGACCACTGCGCCACCGGGGCGGCTCTGCCTAATTTGGCAGTGGGGAGGGTGAGTTAGTTGTAGCAGTGGGTCAATCGCAATTGGAAATTTCAAAAACTTTGCAATACTCCGTATTGTCTGAAACACCGGAAGCAGCTTTCATCAAGGTTGTCCCGTCGACGGGCAAGCACCCCTCCCCCAAATTCTCTGACTAAAAAAATTAGCACAATGCACTATCGAAAGTCACGCAATATAGTTACATAATAATTATGTGCTATTTTTTGCCTTACTCCATAGAGACTGGAGTGTGGCAGTTTACTTATGTGGCAGTAACCCGCCACACAGGAAAACTGCCATACGTCTTTCAGAAACTTGGAAAACTGCTACATGTTTTTCACTAATGGGCTGGGCACAAATTGCTGTTTCTTCGAAAAACACTTTGAATGTGTGGCAATTTTCCAAGTTCCCGAATTATGTGTGGCAGTTTTCGCAGGTTCCTAACGACGGGGAAAGAAGGTTTGTTTGTCTGAATTTTCATGCCGGTCATTCGAGTTTAGGGCAACTGGCCACAAAAGTTCAGGGGGGGGGGGGGGTATAGAGATTACCGTTTTTTTTTTGTTTTTTTTTTTGATTGGAGGTTTAACGACCACCGTGAGCAACTCAATGGGCTATAAGCAGTCGCCCGTCCCTAATTTAGGGTCACTGGTTCCAGGGAAGGGAGAGAGCCAGGGCCGTAAGACAAACACAACATCCATGCCTCACCGGGATTCGAACCCGGACCCCTTACGGACAAATGATCAGAGGCCAGCGCCTTAGACCACTGCGCCACCCGGCAGATTACCGTTTCTTGGCCTATATTGAGAATTGAATTGGGAACTCCACACAAATTTCAAGAAAACGTTCTATGTAAGCCAAGCCAGAATTGCCGCCCCGGTGGCGCAGTGGTCTAAGGCGTTGGCCTCTGATCATTCGTCCGAAAGGGGTTCGGGTTCGAATCCCGGTGAGGCATGGATGTTGTGTTTGTCTTACGGCACTGGCTCTCTCCCTTCCCTGGAACCAGTGACCCTAAATTAGGGACGGGCGACTGCTTATAGCCCATTGAGTTGCTCACGGTGGTCGTTAAACCTCCAAAAAAAAAAAAAAACAAAAAAAAACAAGCCAGAATTGTATTTTACTTTTGGCAACTTCAGTGTTCGACGAAACAACACAATTACAGCATGACTCATGCTGTATTCAGAAAAGGACGATAAAGTGGGATTTTTTTTAAAACACTATACTTTTACTTAACCAACAGAAAGTTTTAAGAAATGTTAATAGTTTTTACTCTACCAATGTCATATTCACAACTTTTACGTATCACCTCAAATTAATAGCATTGTGCTTTTAGTTACGCACTAAACATTATTTCATAGGCCCCAGGCTTAAGCCTTTTTAACAGTATTTATTCTACCAATTTCATATGCACAGCATTTACATAGAAAACAAGGTTAATAATGTTGCGCTTTTACTTAGACAATAATTATTAAGTCACAGGCCCTTGGCCTAGGCCTTTTTAACAGTTTTTACTCTACCAATGTCGTATTCCCCACCATTTACCTATCAACTCAAGTTAATATGTTACGCTTATTAAAATTTTCTAATAGACCAGGCTTAGGGACTCTGAATTAATATTTCGTGCCTAAGTTAAAACTAATATTATTAACTGGATTTGACGTATAAACGCTGTGAATATGAAATTTGTAGAACAAAAACTGTTAAAAAGGGCTAGGCCTAGGGCCTATGAATTAATATTTAGTGCCTAGGTAAAAGAGCAATGCTATTAACTTGATTTGATACGCAAACGTTATGAATATGATGTCGGCGGATTAAAAGCTGTTAAAAAGGCCATGGTGTAGGGCCTATGAATTAAGTAAAAGAACAATATTACAAACTTGACATGTTATGGAAATATTTAGTGCGTAAGTAAAAGTGTATGTAGCATTATTAAAAAATCCCACCTTATCGTCCTTTTTTGAACACAGCATGAGTCATGCTATAATTCCGTTGTTTCGTCGAACACTGTAGTTTTAAGAAATGTACTAAGTCACGGCAATTTATTTCTTCAAATTAAGGTACAATTCTTGCTTGGCTTACATAAAACGTTTATTCGAAATTTGTTTGGAGTTCACAATTGAGTTCTCAATAAAGGCCAAGAAACGGTAATCTCTATACCCCCCCCCTCTCCTTGAACTTTTGAGGCCAGTTGCGCTAAACCGTCGTTACGAACCTTGGAAAACAGCCACACATAATTCGGAAACTTGGAAAGCTGCCTCACTGAAAAACTGCCACACAATCAAAGTGTTCCTCTGAGGAACAGCAATTTATGCCCGGCTCCTTAATGAAAACATGTGGCAGGCTTCCAATTTGCTGAAATATGTATGGCAATTTTCCTGTGTGGCGGTTTAGTGAACCACAGATGTAATTTCCGGTTATTAGCCGAAATATAACTGACCACAATTAAATTTCTGTCGAAATATAAACGAACATATTTTTTGCAGTTTGCCAATTTTAAATGTATAATTTTTAAACTATTATACAATGCCCATGCAGATTTCTTACGCTTTCGAACCGTAAGTTGAGGAAACGTATATGTCCGGCTGTCCCTCTTTTTGTCTATCCGTCTGCACGATAACTCGCGTAAATATCGTATAATTTCGATAAAATTTTAGTATGTTGTTTGGAATAACCTGGGGACGCCCCGGTGGCACAGTGGTCTAAGCGATGGCCTCTGATCATTCGTCCGAACGGGGTCCGGGTTCGAATCCCGGTGAGGCATGGATGTTGTGTATGTCTTACGACACTGGCTCTTTCCCTTCCGTGGAACCAGTGACCTTAAATTAGGGACGGGCGACTGCTTATAGCCCATTGAGTTGCTCACGGTGGTCGTTAAACCTCCAATAAAAAAAAACCTATTGAAAATGGTTAGGATACAGGTCCGGGATTTATTTCCCGACCTTCTGCGTGATTGCTTGAGTAAAAATGCCTCGATTGCGTCCAAATTTTAGTATGTTGTTCCGATACAACATTGGGGTCAGTCTATAGAAAATGTTTGTTATTAGCACTTGCGGGAAGTGCACATGCGTGCCATTTGTGAAAAATGTACTTTTGCTCAATGATTTTTTTGAAAACTATCCGACTTGAATGGAATTTTTAATTATAAAAAGAGCATGGATGGTAGCTCTTTATGATAGAAATAATAGGAACAGAAATAGATATGATGGTGATCTATGTGAACCTCAGGCGTAATGTGAACCTTAGTATGCCACCCTCAAAAATAGGCATCTTGCTATGGTCTTTGGCATGTTGGAAAACGTATAATAATCAATGCATTGCATGATTTTACTTATTTGTTTCCCCTGACTAGAAGCATTTTTAGTAATAAAAATTCGCCCTAGTAAATTTTGTTGTTTAGTAGCAAGGAGACCGCCATATATTATCCAAATCTGTTCGAAAAGTGGAGGCAAATGTGTAATTTGAAGTAGTTATATATACAGTAATGTAAATAATGTGAAGTGAACACTAAACTTACTTTGGAGTATTATTAAAAGTACTAAAGTCAAATATCTTAGGGTTTTACGTTACAATTAGAAATATGACCAAAAATTTTACTACAATGTTCATGCAACACAAGTAGAAAGTCGAGCAATTCTTCCACTGGACTGGACTAATATTCACGGGAAATTTCTCGCACCCCTAATGAGAAACATGTGAAGTGGAAACTGAAAAGATGCCAAAGCAAACAATTTTGCCTCCTTATCCATGAGACAGACACAAAATAATTTTTGTTCTAACTGGAATACTCTGTTCATGACTGGTACTTCAGAAATGTTAAAAATCAGAATTTGTTAGCCCTCAAGTTTGAACTATGTGAACTGTTTGAGAAATTTAAATGTTCCAGAAATAATGTTTTTATGTGCTATCAGTTCCAAAACTTTTTTTTAATAATCTCTAAAATAAAAAAAAGTTCAACACGCATGACTCATGACTTTCACTCTTTCAGCACTCTTAGCGGAAAATTCGTAACAAAAATTGAAACATTCTAAACTCTAAAGTGAAAAATTGAAATATTCTAAAATGTAACCCGCCGTAGGAATCTTCACGAACAGCGAGCCAGAACGTTGCAAAGCATAATTTTTTGATGAAATCAAATTAATTTTTTGTTCATTTTCTACATTGGAGTTTCTTTAATTTTCGAAGAACATTGACTATTCAAAAAAGTTTTAGATGAGTTTATTCCCTCAAATTCCTTTTCCTCTGTCAGCTATGGACAGTAAATGAAATTTATGAATTTGATTCATGCACAAACAAGGCAAGTGTATGGCACCTTTCTGAACTGTTTAATGTGTTTTGTTTTTGGGGGGAGGGGGGCTTCTTCCTGATGCAGAAGGAAATTGGAACCCTTTGTCTGATTTGATGAAATCTTTTCACGGGTCACGTTACTTAATTATTTTATACTTCGCTCATGAGAAAGCGAAAAAATATATATAATGTAAAAAAATGATGTAAAATAAATAAACTTATTTGAATCCAGGCTGAAAAATAGTTTGCCTCCCCAGTAATTTTGGTCGGGAGCAGCCACTGGTATGGATGCTTATGTAAAGAAGGGTGCATCTTTATGGTTTAATATTTATTTCATTACATTTTATTTCTTAAATTTTTTATTTGAAGTTAACGATTTTCATTCACAGTAAACATACAAATTAAAATGCTTATAATTATGCCAAGAATAGAATAATGTGAAATCCGTTTCCTCTTTTGTATTTAAAGGGTCTTTATTTTGAATTTAAAGAGTCTTTATTGTCAATTATTATGAATGCCGATTTGTCAATTTCGTGGTGGACGCATAGTACGCAACTTTCTGCTCAGCAAAGTTTAAAAAAAGACATTGCTCATAATAAAGCAGTTAACTTTCCCTCAACTTCCTCTCCCACAGCAAAGCTTTTACTCTGGTTGTGCTTTTGGAAACACCAACGTATTAATAAAATTGAGTTAAAAAGGGAGCACTACGTACAATAGAAATAAAATCAGTATTCACTTTTCTCTTTTGATAGATTACAATATCCTTGCACCGCAACACGAAAGTCTCTATGCTCTGGAGTTAATAAATTTGGTCGTGTACATTGTGGGTTAGCAATTAGAGTTAGTTTTAGTAGTTTGATGGCAGTTTAGATAGTCAACATTTATTTGACATTTCAATAGCCATCCCCTTAATAATGAAAAAAAAAGCATGACTTGAATTGGAAATTAAAAGAAAATGGGGACATAAAAAAAATGTTTGAAAAGTATGAAGCAATAACAAAATTATTCGGTGATTGTTTTACAAATAAAACTAAAAACTAAAAGTTCGTACCTTTCTTTTCCTTCAGAAAAGCTTCCACAACTTCTTTTTTTCCACTGATTTTATTTCTTCATGATCCACATGTCTGGATTTTGTTTCCTCAGCTGAGGAATGTTTTAAAATCCAAGTTTTCACGCAAGGTAAAAGATCCCAGGAAGACACTGGCGTGCCTTTTAGCTTAATAAACATTAATGACGAAACATGTTTAATCAGAAGTCTGTTGCGCGTAGGGCTGATTATGTTATTCATTACACTGAATCCTCGTTCACACTAGGAAGAACTGCATGGCAAAGAACTTACACAATTTAAGAGAGGGTGCAAACCTTGTGGGATCCTCTTACCCCCATTTTCAAGATAATACCTGAAGCAGATTAGAATTTTGGTTTTATCCAATCGGAACAGTTCACACAATCGTTTTATTGAGTCCCGTCTGTAGAGCACAGTGAGATCCGTTGGCCACAAGTTTGAATCAAGAACATTTATGTCGCTCATTAATTTATCGTAATTTTCTTTGTTGGTATCTTTTCCTGTTTGTTTTACATTGGAACATTGAGTAGTATGGCATCGGTTCTCTAAGCTGTTGATTATGCTGGTTAAAAATTGCCCTTTTTCAGTTTCTTTTAACTTTCTGTTGGGGTAAAGTTGGACTCCTTTGAAGTTGCCTTTTTGAAGAGCTTCCTCGCATTCTTCTGAAGCATCGCCTGGGTTGTCCTTCATTGACTTAAGCACAAAGACTGATCTTCGAATAAACTTATCAGTTCGTGATATGTTGTAGTTTCTTTCCTATAACTGTTCAGACGAGCATCCAATTTCTTCTAAAACATCATGAAAAAGGGCTAAATCTCTAAAAAAAACTCCACTGATTGTAGTCTGTTTAGTAGGCCACAGTACTTTGACTTTTCACTTCCTGTTCTAGATGAATCAGTAAATGCCTGCTTAAAGTGTGCTGCTAGAGCAGGGTACGATTTCTATACAGCTTGTACACTTCTGAAGCTACTTGAAATCCACCTATCATTGAAAATGCGACCAATCTTCTTTAGCTGAATGCCTAGCTCATAACCGAGAGCTTCCAATTCCCGGCAGTTCTTTAGTGATTGGTGATAAAGACTGTATATCTCCTCAATGAAGACTTGGAAGTGATAGGAAGAATTTTGGTCACGCAATGCGTCACTGACAGCAAGTTCAAACCGATGGTTCAAACAGTGCCAAATCAGGATATTTGAGAGTTTTTCCTTTAATAACTTAGAAACTCCAGATTTCACACCCAGCATAACACTAGCTCCATCTCTTCCAAAACATAATAAATTATTTTGGAGGTAGTGTTCATCCAGTCCATAAGATTTTAAACACTGGAGCAGTGATGCTGCTCTTGTGGAGGCTTTTGATCTTCAAGTTTAACCAGATCAAGAAAAATTGTTGTATCTTTATCGTTGAGATGTGTTCTGATATAAACTATTAAGGTGGATTTCTTACTGCGAGAAGTTGATTCATCGATTAGCAAAGAAATTTTGGCATTTTCCCTGACAAGTTTATTTCCTAGTTTCTTCTTAAATTCACTGGCGATGTGCTCAACAATTTCTGAACAGGTGGTTCGAGAATGCAAGGTCACACCAACGTTCACACCATTTTTTTCTGAAGCTGAATCAGCTCCGTGTGATCAGTCAAAGGCCGAGAATTTTTTGTTATGTAGTAGGCAGTATTAAATATTTTCGAAGTTGTTTCGTGATATTTATTAAACTGATGCTGCGTAATGTTTTCCAATTGAGTTTTATTAGCTGATTTTATAATTTCTTCAGCTTTTCTGCGCGAATCTGACCCACCATGGAGGCTAATTTTGTTTCTTAGCGATTTCAATTTCTTCTCTTTCGTGTCTCCACTATATGATATTTTGGAAGTTACTCCACTCGGAATTAATATATGCCCTGAGATTCATTTGTGATGGTGTAAGTTAGAAAAACTAAGAAATAATTTGCAACGGTAACTATGTTCATAATCGACAGACTCCTCAAATGAAAATTTATCGTTATTTATTCTTGACTAAACACACAACTATGACGCTAATGATGGTTCACGGATATATAATAAACATAGAATGAATGAGTTATTAAACAATAATGACACCGTGCTTTAAGGTTTTTTCGTCTGTTTTTAACAGTCTTACCATGATTAATATTCCTCTTAGGAGTTCATACAAACACAGCAAATTCCAGCGATTGTCCTTTTAGGTCGTCATAAGCATGTACTCTTTTAGAACACTTTTTGTAAGAACAACAAAACAGCGTGTTCACACACAGCGAAGGGACGCCATCATCTCTCCTTCTCAAGAATTGTCCAGGGTCGTGATCCCATAATTCTTTGCAACGCACCGCTGGCTGGTTGGCTGCTCGGCATCAACGCAAACGTAAACAAACTTGCAGCAGGTGTTTGATGAAAATAAGAAGAAACGAACAAAGGACGCTAACATCCATCAAACCACTCCTGCGTCCGCGCTAGTTAATTCCAAGTTCCTTCCTGAATTTTGTAAATGCTGGATGTGGAAGTGGTTTTGTCATGAGGTCTGCTATGTTGTCTTGCGACGCACAGTATTCCAGGTCCAAAAGCCCTTTGTAGGGAAAAAATTAATCCCTCCCCACTAACGTGATCAATGACCTGACGGTACGTATGTAACCGTTACGCACGCCAGGCAAAAGGCTCGGGGAATCGAGCATCCATCTGGCCTTCTTCGTCACAGCGCGAAGCTATCCGCTTACGGTAAGATCACTTACCTTGGCATCTGTTCGAGGAATAGGTAATCCTAAAGGTCTTAGCTTGTAACCCTGCTTAAATTAACGTTCTAAAAAATAATCCAGTGGTGCACAACAGGAAACACAAACACCATTTCTTGTAGCTAACTATTTAATCACAAACACGACCACAAACACATAATTCTATTATTCTAAGACATATTGTTAGCGACGACATCATTCCTGTTCCATCTTGCTACCTGTCCCTTCTGCACTCTCTCTGCCGCGCTGCTGCCATCTACCGAGAGATTCGAGAAACAGTTCAGTCTGAAACTCTACATCCTCTTACCTTTGATTTGGTAGAGACAAATCAAACAAATAAAGTGGGTCAGCAGGTGAAGTGCAGTTATAGATTTCGCCGTTTCGGTGGTTTACGTCTTCGACCAGTTCTTGAACTCCCTGTCGGAGATTCACGTACTGTTGGATCATCTTCAGAGCACACTTCTATTGGATAGAGTTTCGGAAGTAGCCGGAGCAAAGTAGCTCCTTGCGTCTTAACTTGGGCAACCCGGGGATGGTCGTCTCTTCCAGGAAAGAATTTCTCAATCCTAGCCATAGGCCAGTGTATCCGTTTTAGATTATCCAATCCGACCAAAACTACATCCCCAACCTTGAGATTTAACTTCTTCTCAGTCGCTTTCAGAATCAATTGTCCCAGATATTCTTTACAGAACCGACTACGCAGTTGATCACGAAGCTTTTGGCAGTAAGTCACTCTTCCTTGCAGTCTATTCCGACTGATATAGTCCAATTCTCGCACACCAATCTCTCTTACTTCTTGTAGGAACAAGGAAGGTGTTAGAGGTGCCAAATCTTCGGATTCGGTAGAAATACAAGCAAGGGGCCGACTATTAATGACAGCCTCCACATCACAGATAACTGTGACTAGCTCTCCATAATTCACGGACGATCGTCCTAAAACTCGTACTAGTAGAGCCTTGATGCAGCGGATCAAACGCTCCCACCATCCACCCCACCAGGGAGCCGTAGGAGGATTAAATCTCCACTGAATGGGTTTTAACTTGTCACATGGCATGATCTTCTCCCAATTCAGGGCTTTGAGGGCGTTGTCCGTCCCTGTAAAATTCGTTCCTGTATCAGAATAGACGATCGTTGTCCTTCCTCTTCTTGTTATAAATCTTTGAAGAGCTTGAATGAATGCTTCTGTGCTAAGCGAAGTAGTGACTTCCAAGTGGACTGCTCTGTAAACGGCACATGTATATAGCACGACCCAAACTTTTAATCTTCCACGGAGTAGAAGAGGACCACAAAGATCGACTCCGCATACTTCAAAGACTGCCGCATCTCTTACACGGTCTACTGGTAGGTGAACTGGTACTGTGGTAGGTGCTTTAGCCGAGAACCTCTTGCACTTTACACACTTGGAAATGACGCTTTTGACGGTGCGGTTAAATTTGCGAATCCAGAACCTCTCTCTAAGGCAGTGGCGGCTTTTCAGGTGAAGTAGGTGAAGTGCCTCTTCACCTATTTTACTTAAAATAAAGTTTTATTCAGTAATTTGTACAATATATTCTTTTTTGTCTCTATTGTGTTATAAAAAACTCAAAATTTTGATTAGATATCAATTCACATAGCGCGTTCAATACGGAAAACAAGTCCTCATACGAAAAACAGTGCAAGTGAAGAGCCGAAATGAAAACCCTTGGAAGTCTGCAGCTTTCGACCGAGTTGCTATGGTAACCGTGACGTCAACCTCCCCTATCTGGCGCGCAAGTGAAGTGTTTTATCTTTCGGCGCCGAAGCTCTGCAGATGGCCGCCCCGGTGGCGCAGTGGTCTAAGCGATGGCCTCTGATCATTCATCCGAAAGGGGTCCGGGTTCGAATCCCGGTGAGGCATGGATGTCGTGTTTGTCTTACGGCACTGGCTCTCTCCCTTCCCTGGAACCAGTGACCCTAAATTAGGGACGGGCGACTGCTTATAGCCCATTGAGTTGCTCACGGTGGTCGTTAAACCTCCAAACAAACAAACAAAGCTCTGCAGTTGGAATCGTGACCTTCAAAGGAGATCACGGTGAAACAAGACGGTTTACTCAGGGTATCTTGCAGTGTTGTGGTACATGCTTTCCGAAAGCGATTTGTTTTTTCGTGCTCTTTGATTATTTGTCAAAAAGTTTAGCTGTTACTGTAGTTTCGTGTACAGTTTAACAGTTAGTGATAGTTTTAATTAAAGTATGCATCCTGTGAACGACATTGTTTGTAATTTATTACAAACTCCATTTAATCGGTGGAAAGATGAAGATAAAAGAGACATTTTACTTCAAGGACGACCGACGGATTCACTGACGATTGTTGCGAAAAAATAAATCAAGAAGAGCGGTATATCTTACAATATTAATTTTAAAAATTGTTGGTTTGCTGAATATAAATGGCTTTGTAGTACTTCTGTGTTACAAAGTTATTTTGTTGGCCCTGCTTACTTTTTAGTAACAAACATTCGGCGTGGAATAAAGACGGATTCTCAGATTTATTAAATATAACACGCTCACTTCATAAACATGGTGATTCTAGCGAACACCTGAAATGCGAGTTAATGCTAAGGAATTTTGAAAAAAATCAGAACACCATTGCCGATGCTCTGAGGGAGAATGCTAGGCTTTTGAAAACGCATTTTAACGAAAACGTTCGTTTAAATAGACTTTTCCTTCAGACAGTGATTGATGAAGTATTATATTTCAGCAAACAAGAACTAGCATTCCGTGGCTATGACGAAAGCATGGACTCGATAAATCGTGGAAATTTCAAGGAATTACTTTCATTGTTGATATCAAGAAGTCCTTTAGAAATTCAAAATCAATACGAAAAGATAAAAAATGTCTTCACGGTGACTCAAAAACTATTCAAAATTAATTAATTGAATGTATTTTTGAATATATAAACTATAATGAAGTAAATTTCTCCGTCATTTTGGTTCACGCCGGGAATCGAACCCAAGTCCACTTATTCCGGAACAAGTCGCTCTACCAACTAAGCTACGCGGACGTTCGTTATCGCTGCTATCTTTCTTTATGTCGTGTGCGTCCTGCTGGGCAGGCACGTCACAAAACGATCACGTTAAAAATGAAATAAATGAAGTTCAATGCTTTTCTATTCAAGTAGATGACACCACAAACATAAATCAGACTTCTCAGTGCTCTTTATTAATAAGATTTGTTGATTCGGAAGGTGTATTGGCTGAACGGTTTTTGGGTTTCCACGACGTGCGTGGAGATCGAACGTCAGAAGCTTTATACAAAATGCTAGACAAAATTTTGGAACAATTCGATTATCAACACAAATTAATAGGACAATGTTACGATGGGGCAAATGTAATGTCTGGACACTTGAATGGGCTCCAGAAAAAAATCAAGGATAAAGCTTCTCAAGTTGTTGTTTTTTTCATTGCTTAGCACATCGTTTGAACCTTGTATTACAGCAGAGTTTTTCTAAAATTTCAAAGTGTCGTATATTTTACTCAAGCCTCACTGAAATTCCTTCGTTTTTTCACCACTCAGTGAAGCGATCTTATACACTCACATCTACAACCGCAAGACGCATACCAACCATAGCAGAAACTCGATGGTCCTCCACTTCGAAGTTAGTAAGTATAATTGTTGAAGATTGGGATAGATTGAGGGAAGTATTCGAATTTCTAACAAATAGTGAGCAATCAGACAAAAAATCAATTCAACTTGCCAAGTGGTTTTTAAACGATATGAACACTTTTGAATTTACATTTTTGGCAATAGTATTTACTGAAATTTTTGGCCCCACCGATCTATTATTCGAAATTTTGCAGAAAAAATCACTAGACATAAACTACTGTGTAACTCAAATTAAAAGAACTCGTGAAATTTTGAGTCATAAAAGGAACGATGAAGTATTTGAAACACTGTTTGGAAAAGCTAGCAAAATTACAGAAATAAGCAGATCTAAACGGGAGTATGCTGCTCTTACACAAGAAACAATTTTTCAAAATTATAAACAATTGTATTTTGAAATTTTAGACCACATTCTTATGAAAATGGATATAAGGTTTCAAGACTGTGAAAAACTTCAATTTGTTTGTCTTGCTGACACAACCAAATTCGAACAATTTAATTCAAGCTTTCCCTCTCACGCTTTTGAAAATCTACAACATTTTTATGGGAAAATATTTACTAAACTCCAGTGCCTTGAAAATGAACTGAGTCTTGTATATGACAACGAAAAATTAAGGAATATATCGACTCAAGAACTTCTTCGAGTGCTTCATGAAGATAAAGACATTTTTACAGAAGCTTATAAATTGGTTGCCCTCATTTTAACTATTCCATCTACAAGTGTGTCAGTGGAAAGAAGTTTTTCTTGCCTTAAAAGAATACAAACTTACTGAAGAAACACTATTTCTCAAGACAGACTTGCTTCTTTGGCAAATATTTTTATTCAGAAAGATATTTTATTGATGCTCACGAAGAAACAACCATTATATGACGACATAATCGACAAATTTGCAGCTTTAAAAGAAAGAAGAATTGATCTAATATACAAAAAATAGGTCAGTCCTCATATAGTGATTTTCGTTGAAGACAGTAGATATCTTTTCATATTGCTTGTGGCGTAAAGGAAGTCTTGACCTTTACGCTAACTTAAAATATTAACATACTAATAAATTGTTCCTAAATGAAACAAACCTTAACGGCCAGACAAAACATATAACCAGAAGTCAACTTACGGAAACAGTCCTTTATTCGGAATGGAATCACAACACTCTCCACACATTTATCTCAACACTATTCAATTCTTTCGTACAGCACTTTCTTAACAACGCTCATCATAATCGCTCACAAAAATAGCTCTTATCAACACACCTCAATAATCGCTCTCAATAATATCAACACCTCTCCCATACAACAGATCAGTCGTCGCTTTTTATCTCTTGTTCTTATCTTATTACATGCATACGTCACGTGCATTCAATATCAATTGTGTTGCCAAACGTATTCGTTTGAAGGAAAAGATATTTCGTTAAGCGGGAAGAATACTGAGAATAAACTCAAGAATTACATAGGGAAAGAAACTAAGAAAAGAAAGTTAATCTAGAATATACGTCACATGCTCTTGTAGCTCTTCACCTATTTTTTCAACCACGGGCCGCCACTGCTCTAAGGTTGGTAACGAGCGTCTGAACGCCTGCATGGCAATTGGACAGATGACAGTCTCTAATTAAACAAATAACTACATGATGTTTACTTGGGAGCAAAATAGGGTATCTAAATGAGAACTCGTCCTCTCTGGCAATAATTTTACTCTTGACTCGTATTAACTCGTCGTCTTTGATCTCTGCGAGACCTGTTTTCATCGAGTCTTTTGCGAGCATGGATTCTCGTTGCACAATACGCCATAAGTGAATTTTGGCGTCTTCAATTTCGGTTGCACTCAGTGTCTTTGACGTTTCAAATAACTCACACCAACTTCTCTTAACGAATCTTCGGATCCAGGCTAAAATTTCAACAATGTGGGAGAACGTTGGAAATTTCTCAAAAATCGTCGAATTCTCTGGTTGAATAACCAAGGACGTTGTTTTTCGCTTTCGCTGTTCAAAGCTAATCAATGCTTCCTTAACAGTATCATCACTGCTTGGCCAATTTTTGGGTGGGCTCTTCAACCATTCGGGACCCTCCCACCATCTGGACCTTATGAGTTGATCAGAACTGCAACTCCTCGACGGGAGGTCCGCAGGGTTCCTGCTTCCAGGAACGTGTGTCCAGTCATCAGAGTTGGTGAGCTTCCGAATTTCTTGAACTCGATTATGTACGAACGTGTCCCACTGATCCGTTCTCTTAATCTAAGCCAGGACAGTCGTAGAGTCCGTCCAGTATCTCACCAGAACTATATTGGTGTTTAGTGCTTCTAACACAAATCTTGCAAGACGAGCTCCCAGCGTGCAGGCAAGTAGTTCCAACCTCGAGATAGTCATTTTCTTTAGGGAAGAAAGGCGCGATTTAGCTCCCAACAAATGGACTTCCACTCCCATGGGCGTCTCACAACGTAGGAAGATTGCAGTCGCATAGGCATTCTGACTGGCGTCGCAAAACACATGAAGAGACCAATTTTCGGGATCCCCAAAACCTACTGTTCGAGAAAATGTTAGTTCATTTAGTGAGTTCAATTCCTCAACCCACTTGATAAATTTAAGTTGCAATTCGTGCGGCAAGGGGGAATCCCAATCTTTCTTGTCGGCCCATGCCTGCTGCACCAACAATTTGGCAGGTAACATCACTGGAGCTAAAATTCCAATTGGATCAAAAATTTGTTGTGTCGTAGATAAGATTTCTCTCTTAGAGACACCAAGAGATCTTGACTCAATTTTGCATCGGATACCGAGCGTATCTTCTTTTCGATTCCACAAAAGTCCCAATAAAGGTACTGTCTCTTTTAAATAAGTATCAATGTGAGGTTGCTCAGCTAGGAAGTTTTCTGCAACTTCATTAATGGGACCATAGATTCACATTCGCAAATCCATTCTGGCTTCTGTAAAAAATGTTGTAGACTTCAAGATGAATTCTCTTAATTCTCTCGGATCATTCACTGAGGTGACGCAGTTGTCAATAATAAAGGTTTTGCTAAGTGTCTCCGCAAATGATGCAACTTCCTCCGATGCATTAGAGAGAAGATGTCGTATCACGGCTACCAAGAGAAAAGTGCTGCATGTGAGTCCAAAAACCATTCTTCTGTGTCGAAACACCTGGATTCTATTGCTGTCATCCCAATATAGGAACCTCAAAAAATCTGATCCTCTTTCTTAACTTCAATCTGCAAAAAGGCACGTCTGATATCGGCGGCGACTCCAATGTCATCTTTCCTAAACCTCAGTAAAATAGACGGTATCTGTTCCATTAAATTGGGTCCTCGGACCAGGCAATCATTAAGTGAAGGATACTCCTGCCCCTGACAGGAAGCATCAAATACTGGTTTTATTCGAGTCGTGGAACTATCACGTTTCACTACGGGATTCACTACTCTTCTCCTCCAACTCTTGCAAGGGTACCCTCTCTATCACCTGTTCATCGAGCCACTCCTGGAATACTTGATCGTACTCCCAATGCTGATTCATAGCTTTAAGCTGCTTCGTCGTATTGAAGAGTCTCTTTTCTGTAAGATGTCGATTGGAAAAAATGTATTGTCGATTATTCAACCAAGGCAGACTTACACAGTAGTGTCCATCTTCCCTTCTGTCAACGGTGCTCACAAACTGTTCTTGGACTTCTTCCGCCAGAACAGTTTTGTTGACACAGACATCTGGCTCTCTTATATCTATAGTTTCAAGATCCCAGAGTTCCTGAATGTTCATGTTCTTAACAATCATGCAGATCACTGACCAGACAGCGGCCTTAGGTTCTTCATCATAGCAGATTGATCCACAAATCGTCCAACCCAATTTCGTTTCGATCGCTGGCAGGCCTCCTGGAAGCTGATTGATTCGACCTGTCAAAATTTGACCATAAATGTCACTGCCAATCAAAAGTTCGATCTTCGGACAGCCAGGTCCCCAATCAGAGATCCAGATCCCCCTCTGTTTTAATTCGTTCAATATCCGACCGTTAGGGTGGCGGGGAATCTCTCCGCAAATCAGTTTCTGATTTAAAAATTCTAATTCCAAGACAGATTTCGAACAAAAATCGGTACCCTACAATTTGACACGGTAAATCTTGTGTTACTTTGGCGCAGTGCGAACCCCTCCAAAAAGTGAATGTGCCAGATGCATTTTCCTTAAAACTTCCAGGCCCAATTCTTCAGCCGTGGCCTCTAATATGTGAGATTTCTGGGAGCCACAATCTAACAGTGCACGCACTTGTTTAGTTTTGCGTTCCCCAACGATCTTCACCAACAAAGTCATTAAGGCCACTTCTCTAGTGCACTCCTGCTGAGAGAATGCATTTTGAACCACTGGTTCCTCCACTTCACTTTTACGTTTATTGTTTATTAGCTTAGAGGGAAGTTCTTGACACATTATAACTAGGTGCTCTATGGAACAAACATGGCATCGTACAAAACTCTTGCATGAATTTGCAAAGTGACTGGCTTTAAACATTTAAAACAGCACCTCTTTTCACGTACTTTTGACATTTTTTCTTTCAAGGACAGAGACTGTATATTCATGCAGTCTTTATATATATATAATTCGACGATTTTTGAGAAATATATATATACTGTATATTCATGCAGTCTTTACTAGCATGAGACTTCCCACAAAAAATGCAAATTGGTTCTCCTTTCAATAATAAACCCACAGCAGTAGGTGCGTTAAATTATCTCTTCTTAAACTTGTCCCTTGAGGCCTCTTTAGTCGTAGCTCCCCCAAAACCTTTTCGCGCTAAGGCAAGTCTCTCTTCACCCCCAACTTCTCTTTCAAAAATTCCAATAATCTGGAAAGACGGGATTTGGTGGAGCCGCGCAGCGTTCGTATCCAAGCTAATACCCATAGATTCCAAGGCTCTCAAATGAGCTTCGATTTTGTCAAAAGTTTTGATAAATGCACTCGATCCCTCTCACTGGAACGTACATTTTTAATAATCAATTTCAACAATTCTCTAACATATACCTCAATGAGCAACTCCTTTTTTCCAAAACGTTCTTCCAATGCTGAGACTGCTTTGGAATAATTCTCCGACGTTAGCGGATAACTATCCACAAGTTCCCTCGCTCGGGTACTTGGTTGCATGGATTGATAAAGATACTGAAACTTATCACAATTATGTAATTCTTCATCCTCATGTATCTTCTTGAATTGCGACCAGAAACTTAACCAATTTATTACTTCACCATCAAATTTCTTAGTTTTGATTTTAGGTAGTTTGTAACATTCTCTATGCTGTTAGCCTCAACTTTATCTGCGACATTCAATTTTTCATTAACTAAACGCCGCGTCATAGTTATGCATGTGTCAGAATAATATTCGGCACTCTCAACTTCAACCCATAACTATTCCTCATTAACCTCTGAATCCAATAAATTTTCTATCATTTTTATCATCGAGTTCCTTTAATTCTCTCATCAAATTCTGCAGTTTGACGAATTTGTCTCTGACAACACCGCTATCAAATTTTTCTTTAGTAATTTCTTCCTTCAATACATTAGCAGTCTTCGTGAAAGAACTTCGAACGACCGCACGTTTTGTTTTTATACGTTCCATAGTAATGCCATACAATCAATGATTCAATATCTAATCGATCCTCAATTCCCACGGGTCCTGTCGCGGACGCTAAAATTCTGTAGGGAAAAAATTAATCCCTCCCCACTAACGTGATCAATGAGCTGACGGTACTGTGACGTATATTCTAAATTAACTTTCCTTTTTAGTTTCTTTCCCTATGTAAATCTTGAGTTTATTCTCAGTTATTCTTCACTCTTAACGTAATATCTTTTTTCTCAAACGAATACGTTTGGCAACACAATTGAGGTTGAATGAACGTGACGTATGCCTGAGTTTTGATAAGAACGACGACTAATCTGTTGCTGGGCGAGCGTTGAGCGTGTAAACTGATTATTGAAATGAGCGTTGTGAAAAGAACGTTGTGTTAAGAGTTGTGTTTTTTTTTGATTGGATGTTTAACGACCACCGCAAGCAACTCAATGGGCTATAAGCAGTCGCCCGTCCCTAATTTAGGGTCACTGGTTCCAGGGAAGGGAGAGAACCAGTGCCGTAAGACAAACACGACATCCATGCATCACCGGGATTCGAACCCGGACCCCTTTCGGACGAATGATCAGAGGCCATCGCTTAGACCACTGCGCCACCGGGGCGGCAAAGTTGTGTGGTGTGTGGAGAGTTTAGTGCAATATGCTATGCTACGATGTGTTTGCTACAACCTGAATAAAGCCTCTTTTCCGTAAGTTTGACTTTTGTTGTTTACATGTTTCGTCTGGCCGTTAAGGTTTAATTTTAGGAACTATCTCTTCGTATAGTGATGTTTTAAACTAACGAAGAAATACGAAAAGACTTCTACGTTATAGTACGTATCTAACCGTTACGCACGCCAGGCAAAAGGCTAGCGGAATCGAGCATCCATCTGGTCTTCTTCGTCACAGCGCGAAGCTATCCGTTTACGGTAAGATCACTTACCTTGGCATCTGTTCGAGCAACAGGTAATCCTAGAGGTCGTAGCTTGTAATCCTGCTTAAATTAACGTTCTAACAAATAATCCAGTGATGGTGTACAACAGGAAACACAAACACGATTTCTTGTAGCTAACTATTTAATCACAAACACGACCATAAACACATAATTCTATTATTCTAAGACATATTGTCAACGACGACATCATTCATGTTCCATCTTGCTACCTGTCCCTTCTGCACTCTCTCCGCCGCGCTGCTACCATCTACCGAGAGATTCGAGAAACAGTTCAGTCTGAAACTCTACACCCTTTGTTACACAAATCTTTCATGCAATTGTGCGTTATATCTATGTGTTTAATTCTTGAGTAACCTTTATCGGATTGCACAAGTTTAATTACTGACTGATTGTCTTGCGACACTTTAATTGGTAACTGTTACTCTAAACCTAAATCTTTCAGCAGTTCCAACATCCATGTCAGTTCTTGAGTTGATTTTGCTAATGACACATATTCTGCTTCTGTGGACGATAATGCTATGCAATTCTGCTTTTGCGACATCCTATTTAAACAATTGCTTTCCAAGAAAAACAAGTGTCCTGAAATTGACTTTCTGTCTTGTTTATATGTACCCCAATCAGCATCAGTATATACTTTCATTACTGGTGGAGGTTCTGCAGAAAATTTCATTTTCTTGTCTTCTGATCCTTTTAGATATCTTATTACCTTTTTCACAGCTGCCCAGTCTCTTTGGCTTGGGTTTTGACACCTTCTACTCAAAATATGCACAGCAGTAGAGATATCAGGTCTTGTGATAGTAGAGATGTACAACAGAGATCCTATAGCTTGTCTATATTTGTGGTTGTTCGGTAATGCATCTTCTTCTCCTTCAAGCTTATACACTATCTACCAACAAGTAATTGGACACCTGCGTAAGCAAAGGAAAACAAAGTTTATTCACCTTCAATAGTTGGTGGAGCCTCCACGAGCGGCGATTACAGCTGCGACCCTCCGTGGCAAACTCTCAACCAGGCGTTGTACGACGGCTAGCAGTATTTTCTTCCACTCGGCTTGGAGAAGACAGGTCAGTTTCTTCACCGATTTCGGACTGTGGGGGGCACCCCTTAAGTCGACGCTCCAACTCATCCAGAGGGGCTCGATAGGGTTAAGGTTCGGGTTCTGCGCAGGCCAGTCCATTCGATTAACCCCATTGTCACCATACCAAGCCATGGTAGACCTTGTAACATGGCAGGTGGCATTGTCATCTTGAAAGTAACATGGGTCCATCCCGTAAAACTGCCACAACGTAGGAAGCGCATGGTCATCCAAAATGGTGCAGTAGGTCTCGGCGTTGAGTATACCAGGAATTGCCACCAAGGGTCCCGTGCCATACCGGGAGAAACACCCCCATAGCATAATTCCACCACCGGCGAACTTCACAGTTGGCACAATACATTCTGGCAGGAGGCGTTCTCCAGGAAGACGCCAAACCCAGACCCTGCCATCCGAACGGTAGAGGGTGAACCTTGATTCGTCGCTCCAGAGAACCTGTTTCCACTGTTCAACGGTCTACTGTCGACGTTCTTTGCACCATGTTAGCCGAGCAGTGCTATTAGACTTGGTGATCAAAGGCTTGTGGGCGGCAGCACGTCCATGATAACCGAGCAGATGGGCTTCCTTAGGGATGGTATTCATCGAAAAAACACTCCCGGATGCCTGTTGAAACTCCTCGCGGATGTGGCCCATCGATTTGGTGCGGTTCTTCCGAATGTCTCTGGTCAGCACCCGTCGGTCTCTAACTCCGAGTTTTGTGGGTCTGCCGGGTCGGGGCACATTCCGACAGTCACCTCACATCTTCCACTTGCCAATCACGTAGGCCACTGTCGATTTTGGGTACTTCAACTCGCTGGATATGTCACGTATGGATCGGCCATTTCTGTGATACCCGACGATTACACCTTTCTCGAAATCAGAGAGCTCCGAACTGCGTGGCATCTTGCATGCGACTGGCTGCGTTGTTGTTTCCCACACGATATTTAACGGCGGCGGCCGTGACGTGTATCAGAACCGCAGATATCGTCGATTGCAGGGGTGTCCAATTACTTGTTGGTAGATAGTGAAGTATTCAGTTTCCATGGCAGTGTTACTTGGTTTTGCTTCCTTTCATCCAAAATTTTCAACCAGTTCTTGAATTTTGTTCCTTTGGTTTAAATGTAAACTTCCATCTTCGTCTTTCTACATTTCAATTCCTAAGTAGTACTGCACTTCACCTAAATCTGTCACTTCGTACCTTTTCTGCAATTCTTCTATTAGACTTTTTATTTCTGCAATATTTTTAGCGCTGATCAAAATGTCGTCTACATACAGAATTAAATACACAGGATTTTCTTTTTCTGTCTTGAAAAATAGACAAGAATCGGTTTTGCTTTTAGTAAATGCAAGATTTTCCAACGTTTGTTTTATTGAGTTATTCCACGCTTTTGCTGCTTGCTTTAAACTATATATAGATTTGTCCAATTTGCAAACTTTGTGTTCTTCACCTTTCACTTCAAAACCTTCTAATTACTTCATATATATTTCCTCATTTAATTTTGCATTCAAATACACAGATTTAATATCAGTATGGTGTACGTGCATTTGTTTATATGCCGCCGTAGCAAGAAAAGTTCTTATTGTGGTGTGCTTGACCACTGGTGCAAAAGTTTCATCGTAGTCTGATCCATATTTTTGGTCATATCCTTTTGCTACGAATCTAGCCTTATACTTTGTTACTTGACGTATATCATTACATTTTGTCTTGAAGATCCATTTGCTTCCTATAGCTTCTTTCCATTTTGTAACTCAATTAGTGACCAAGTATTTTTTGCTTTTAGAGAATTTATTTCTTCTTTCATTGCATTTTGCCATTTTGTTCTCTCTCTTTCTGGAAGATCTTGAATATCACTTAGAGATTTTGGATCTGAGTTAGAAGTTTGGTTTGTTTTTGCTTTAAATCCAAGTCGTTCAGGTGGAACACTTTTATTTAAACGCTCAGAAACTCTAGGTAAATTAATGTTTATACCTTTTTCAGTTTCTTGCTCTTCTGAAATTTCTTCAGTGCTTTCCTCTTGTTGAGTCTTCTGTATTTCATTTTCAATATCTGCATTTTCTGGATAATTTAGACTTCCTAATTGTACGAGATTAAAATCTCCTTGTTTTACAGTTTCTTCATTTTCCTTGCTAAATTGATTTTCAAAGAATTTTACCGATCTTGACACAACAACGTTTCTTCCTCCAACGTAAACTCTATATCCCTTTGATCTAAAATCATAACCGATGAATGTACCTTCAACTGCTTTGTCATCTAATTTCCTTCTTTTCTGTTTATGAATGTAGTAGTAGACTTTACATCCAAACAATTTCAAATGATTGATATTTGGTCTGACTCCATTCCACAACTCATACGGAGTTTTGTTACTTGCTTTAGTGACTAATCTATTTTGCAAATATGTAGCTGTTAGCCCTGCTTCTCCCCAATATGCTTTTGGTAAATTCGCATTAATTAGCATTGCTTTGCACATTTCAACTAACGATCGGTTTTTTCTTTCGGCCACTCCGTTTAGAGCTGGTGAATACACTATAGAAGTTTGATGAACAATACCTTCTTTTGTTAAATACTCTTCAACTTCTTTGCTGCAGTATTCTAGGCCATTATCTGTTCTCAAAATTTTTACTTTTCTATTAAATTTATTTGTAGTAGAACTAACAAATTCTTTCAACTTTGCCAATACTTCATCTTTTCTACTTATTACATATACTTTTGCATATCTACTGAAATCATCTATAAAAGACAGGAAATATATTTTTCTTCCTAAGCTTTCAACTTCGAAAGGCCCACATATATCTGAGTGTATTAGTTCTAGCGGTTCTTTCGCTCTGTAAGATGCCTGTTTCGGGTATGGTCTCTGTAAGTTTCGCTCTAATGCATGAATCGCAATAAAAACTATGATTACAATTATTTATTTTCATATCTTTAGCTAAATTTTGATTTGTCATTTCTTTAATTGCTTCAACACTTCTGTACCTAGTCTGAGATGTCATTAATAAATGCAAATTTCATTTTTACACATATTATTCCCCAATTGTGTTACGCAGTTTGTAACTTGTTTATCTTTATCTTTAACAACGATGAGTTCAAATAAACCATCTGTGGCAATGACATTTGCAACTATGGTTTGACCTTTGTTTACAGTGCAAGTATTTTCTTCAAATAGCACTGTAAAGCTTTTACTAGCAAGCACTTTAATTGATAAGAGATTTCCAACTAGGTCTGGGACATACAAAACGTTTGATAGACTAAGGCTGTGAACATTTCTCTCTAGAGTTTTCACTAGTACCTTATCTTCTCCAAAACCTTTTGACTTCAACATATGACCATTTGCTATGGTTACATTTTCATTTGATTTTTTAGAAATTTATGTCACTACACATATGGCTTGTTGCTCTTGAATCTACAATCCAAGACATTGAATTGTTTTGTGATACTAATGCTCTTTGTGCATCATCCTTTGTTATATCAAGTTTTGCATTTTTGCTTGTAACTCTAGCACAAAAATCAACCTTCACATTTTCATTTTTGCTACATATGTTCAACTTGTGTGACAGGTTGTTATTACTTTGTACTTTACCGTTATAAATCGGCTGCTTAGGAGTAAACTTTGTTTTCCCTTTGTAAATATTACTGTGCTTATTATTGGTATTCAGATGCCAACACACATTTCTAACATGATTTGACTTGTGACAATAAGTACAATATCTTTTGGCTTTAAAATTAGGGACAGCAAAAGTGTTCTTTGTTTTATAAACTGAAAATTATGTTTCAGAGTGTGTAACTGACCTTTCCTTAATATGCATTCTTCTCTCATACTCGTCAATTAATTTAGATTTCACATAATCCAGTGATAGTTCCTCTTCGTTTTTGCTTTCCAGAGCTGTTATCAATCTGCTATAACTTTGTGGCATACTACACAACAAAATTGCTACCGTATAATGAATAAAGTCCTCCGCTGGACGTGTAGTGCAGGGAAGCTTACGTTAAGTTACGTTAGGGTTATTGGAAGGTTACTTGACGTAGCTAAAGTGTACCTAATCTTCAAAGTGCTAGAGTTTGTTTAGGTAAGACTCGCACGTGCAATAAATTCATTGAATATGGAACTTCTTTTTACTCAGCGTTCCTCATTATCTTGAATATCAGTACTATAACTTCGGTTTTAGTACAATAGTACCTTGAAGGCTCCTTATTAGAGCGGTAAACACAATATACCCTGGACTTAATGGAGACACTGAATGAAAGAGACTTAACGGCCAGACAGAGGTCTGACAATAATATGAACTGAGAAAACGTACTCACTTTAAACCTTTTATTGGAGAGCTCCTGGTATTATAAAACACACACTCAACAAATCACACGACTACTGAATATCCGAACTTTCGTAGAATCGCATAACAATAATTAAGAAGAACCTATCACATAAAACGAAGCTTCTTTGGTATAGTTGAGCGCGCCTATATATATACTGCATACCACCACGTCATGACTTACACTCGTTGCCACATATCATTCAGCGGGAGAAATAACATCTCGTTAAGTGAGAAGATGATTTGCATAGGAAAATAAAATAACAAGAGATAGTAAAATCAAAAGGAAACTGAATCTAGAGTATACGTTACAATCGTATGGGTTTCTTTTATTTGTTCCCCAATACTGTTTAACTTCTCTCCCAGTTCGCTTACTTCTTTAATGTGAAATTGCATTGGAATCGATTCAGTGTATTTTATACTGTACAATTTTCTTAACAAATACAGTTTACTGGATAAATTGGTTCTTTCATGTACTCGTCTGAGTTTGTTCCAGGTATCCTTTGCACTGGTCTCGTGTAACACGTGATACAATTGTGAATCACCGATATACAAACAAATTAATGCTCTGCTTGCCTATACTTTTTAACCCATGTTTGATCTATAGTTTGTGGTTTGGGTTCAAACACTACATCACTTACGTTTTCTCTGATTAGTAACATTTCCATCCTAAATTTCCACATTGCATAGTTAGTTTCTGTCAGTTTTTCTCTGAATATATTCTTTCGACATCGCCATTTTGCTGACTGTTTTGCATTGTACTTAGTACTTGTGCCTTTTCTTTTCACTTATTTCTGAAGCTGCGATATGAAACTAGTCTTCAGTCTCATACTCAAAAATAATGATGGTGTAAGTTAAAAAAACTAAGAAATGATTTGCAACGGTAACTATGTTCATAATCGACAGACTCCTCAAATGAAAATTTATCGTTATTTATTCTTGACTAAACACACAACTATGACGCTAATGATGGTTCACGGATATATAATAAACATAGAATGAATGAGTTATTAAACAATAATGACACCGTGCTTTAAGGTTATTTCGTCTGTTTTAAACAGTCTTACCATGATTAATATTCCTTTTAGGAGTTCATACAAACACAGCTTATTCCAGTGATAGTTCTTTTAGGTTGTCATAAACATGTACTCGTTTAGAGCAGTTTTTGTAAGAACAACAACACAGCGTGTTCACACACAGCGAAGGGACGCCATCATCTCCCCTTCTCAACAATTGTCCAGGGTCGTGATCCCATAATTCTTTGCAACGCACCGCTGGCTGGCTGGCTGGCTGGCTGGCTGCTCGGCATCAACGCAAACGTAAATAAACTTGCAGCAGGTGTTCGATGAAAATAAAAAGAAACGAGTAAAGGACGCTAACGTCCAACAATTTGGCCCTAGGGACTTAACCTTAGAACAGAAAATGCATCCCAATCATCCGTCCTTCCTATCTAGCCAAGGATGTTTCAGCTTTCTTTCAACCCACTGCTGATGAGACCATACATCAGGAAAAGTTTCCATACGCTCAGTTTCATCACCAACATCATCAAAATCATTACGGGCAGTTGCTGAATTACCGATAGCTTGGGTATCCTCGGCTACTCTCCTTGGCCCACTATCCAAAGCTGCATTCGATTTTGATGAGGCTTCACTTTTTGCAGTAAAAAAACCTTCTATTTTGCTTTGCTTGTGTTTTAAGCTATTTAGAGGATAAACGCATGTTCTCTTCATTGCTGGTTATCACAAGTTGAAGAGCAAAAATACTCAGATCAACTTCTTAGGTTGCGTAAATTCTGAAGTACAAAAATAAATGAAAAATGAAGGGAAAAAGAACTCAGCTGCGAGCAAAATAAGAAGAGCTACTGAGAATCCCAAGCTGCCTGTCAACAGACTTTAATTACTCATCCCACTCCCACCCCAATTCAAGGAGGACAGAATTCAGAAAATACAAGTCATTCTCCCCCTTTTTCACCCATTGGGAGGAGATATTTAAAACTTCAAATGTTACCGCAAATGAAATGGTACCCATCTGGATGAATTTGCAGTTCGTCTCAGTAGGGAAAGTTTTTGCCCATGGCATTTGGCATAGGAAAAGCGGCTCCTCTCAAACGACTGCTTCATCTTAGGTGATGGTGTGAGGGAAGTTGTACAGCATTAACTACCACTTAAGAAATCCCGGACGGGATAACATCTGATTACATACAGTGGGCAGCAGATGAGATCACACCACATGCAAAGTAAAAGGGCATTTAGCGCACTGTCATAAACTATAAGAGCGGTAGTATCACCATTTCAAAGCAAATGCTTTCTTTCTTTCGTTCCCTATAGTCTTTACTCTAAACGACAAGGCAATCTCTTTAGGGATTTAACTCCCATCTGACATCCCCTTTTCTGCGTGTTATGTTCTCCGCGACTGCAAGATGTGGGGTGCTGGGTCGTCTAATCCTTGTCTCTGTGACTGATTCCTTTCTTTGTGCGGACTGTCTGGGTCTGGTACCCACTTCACTGGCTGTTTCTGAGGTGCTTTCGGTAAACAAAAGATCTACGGAATTGTGCATAGCCACCATGAAAAAAATAATAATAATAAAGAGAGAGAGAGAGAGAGAGAGTGAGAGAGAGAGAGAGAGAGAGAGAGAGAGAGAGAGAGAGAGAGAAGAAGAAGAAGAAGAAGAAGAAGAAAGAGACAAAAAATATCGGTTAAGATTATTTGTGTTAAAAAATATCGATTCCGATGGGCGACGATTGAATAAATAAATTTCAAAAAGACCAATTCAGTTAAGTAAAAAAAGTAACCTGGCGCCACCAGGCCTTGAAAAAAGTGGCCTGTCGATACCAGAACCGGCCAGGCATCGACGGCACCCCTGCCTGTGTCTCTTAACCATGAAGCCGCAAACTGTCGAATTTTACATTGTTTACATGATACCTGTATAATTTCAACTGTGTGTATTTTGGAATAGCGTAATTTTTGGTTGCTGAAATCGTGTTAATATCAAACCGGAATGAATTATACTTCTAATACGCGTGAAGTTTTCAATTTTAACGTTATGGTTTGTTTAGAATTCGCACTAACGTTCGTGTATTTCAATTAGAAATAAAAATGGGAAGGGGCCTCAAAATAATTAAGAATTGGAAACATTTGCTACGAAAGAAGACGATTCAGCCAACACAAAATGCATTGCAATAGCCTTGAGAACCATCAGCTTTCCCACACTTTGACGGCCTTTTATCGCGGTTATAGGCTTCACGCGAAACGGTACTGCTTCGTTAACAAGGGCATCTCCCGATGTCTTATTCTATCCTCCTTGGTCCACTCAGATTTATCTTAAAAGGAACAACCATTTACTGCTCATTGATTAAAATAGTAGTTCATGAGTCAAAATAATGGGTAGACTTAGGAAAAACTCTATTCAAGGAGCTGGTCTTAATACTGTTGCTCAGTAGACGATTAGAGATCAAATAAATATTCTATACATTCAATCATGAGCGGATTTTCAAAATTTTTTCACCCTTAAATTGCCGCTAAAATTTGTTCACGTCTAAATTAGTTATACAATGTATATTTCAACAATTTTGGTTAGTTCAGGAGTTAACAGAATGTTTTTTTGTCATGAGGGAACTTATGAGATGTACCCTTAAGAATATGTGTTTCTGTAGTGGACCACAAGACTAAAATTCCCGGCCTGGTTTCGTCGACCGGAACCGTCCTTGATCATATATATATATATAATAGGGGTTATTGCAAAGGGCACCGTAAAGACCCATCGCCCGGTGCCCCGCAAGAGCTAGGGCCTCCACTGGTTGTTTGCACACAATTACGCATCTCTCCGAATATAATGAACTAAAAGGTGTTCTTCGCGGGGACGAAGAAAGAGTCGCCCATGTCACTTTTTTTTATGCATAGCAAAGCCAAGAAAAAACAGTTTTACTCTGTGCAAAACATGCGGAATTATGTTACATAAGAGTGTTCTTTATGTTCAAGAGTACATAATTTAACTATGTTTCCTTTACTTTCTGCTATAACTCTTAATGTTTACTTATTTATTTTCGGTTATCTTATATAAATTGAAAAAGGTCATTCTTAGTATGATGCTGTCTCACTGTTTGGCAGATGATTTCTATATCGATAACTTTCTTTTTTTTTGCTGGAAGGGGGAGGTAAATGACGACCGTGAGCAACTAGGTGAGAGATATTAAGTTCACAAGGCCAGGATAACTGCAGGATACCATGCTGACGTCACAGATGATATGCATCTACTAACGATAAACCAAAGACCTTAAGATAAACCGATATAATGTCACTATGGGCAGAGCAGATCTAAACATTGTGCTTTTTGAAGCAGTCAGAAAATTCGTGTAACTGATGGGGAAATGAAGCAGAGTCGCCCCGGTGGTGCAGTGGTCTAAGCGATGGCCTCTGATCATTCGTCCGAAAGGGGTCTGGGTTCGAACCCCGGTGAGGCATGGATGTTGTGTTTGTCTTACGGCACTGGCTCTCTCCCTTCCCTGGAACCAGTGACCCTAAATTAGGGACGGGCGACTGCTTATAGCCCATTGAGTTGCTCACGGTGGTCGCTTAACCTCCAATCCAAAAAAAAAAAATGAAGCAGATGCAAACATAGCAGACTGGTTTGTATCTTGTTTTTTCGTGATCTTCTTTTTTTTTAATTGAAGGTTTAACGACCACCGTGAGCAACTCAACTGGGCTATAAGCAGTCGCCCGTTCCTAATTTAGGGTCACTGGTTCCAGGGAAGGGAGAGAGCCAGTGCCGTAAGACAAACACAACATCCATGCCTCACCGGGTTTCGAACCCGTTCGACGAATGATCAGAGGCCATCGTTTAGACCACAGCACCTCCGTGATCTTCATTTGACCAATCCGGAAATAAACCTATTTACTAGTTTGCATCTTGCTTCATTTCTTTATCCTAACGAAATAATAAGTATAAAAGAAATTAATAGGTATAAAACATTGCTTGGGCAGCATCAGACAACATTGCTCGGGCAGAGATATTTTAAATAAATCACTTCCTAAGAAAAGCTGAAGTCTTTCGCAAGATTTCAGTAAATTTCTGATTCTAAATAATTTCCGTATATTTTATAGAGATTTTCATTCGAGACAAAGTTACAAGTATAGCTGTTTTATGTTAACGACTAGTTCATACCCCAGATGGCGTCATACGTTATCTTGAATAGGGTTTGCTGAAATTAAATAACTTCTTTTTCTTGTACTTGATTGGAGGTTTAACGACCACCGTGAGCAACTCAATGGGCTATAAGCAGTCGCCCGTCCCTAATTTAGGGTCACTGGCTCCAGGGAAGGGAGAGATCCAGTGCCGTAAGGCAAACACAACATTCATGCCTCACCGGGATTCGAACCCGGACCCCTTTCGGACGAATGATCAGAGGCCATCGCTTAGACCACTGCGTCATACTTTTAATCAGTTGACTGGTGTGGGGCGGTAATTGCCGGTGTGAGGTTCTTTGTATTTTCAAAATGCGGCGTCTCCTGTAATGGAACAGCTAATTTTTTTTTCATGATCACACAATGATCGTTTTGGTGTTAATTACTATTTTGGTGGGGTATATTTTAATGAGTTCTTTGTTGACTTTTAGATTTCATCGAAGAGTGCTAGAAGGGCAGGAGTTGGAAAGTGTGTGAACTGTTCTTCCAGCGGTATTCTTATTAGTTATTGCTTTAAACTCATTGAAGTTGCTTTATTTAATGGAAGAGTTGGATGATCCTGATTTGACGGTAAAAGCGACTGGGCGGCAATGGTATTGGGCTTATGAATACGCGGATTTGGGGGGAAGGGAGTTTGAGTCTTTTATAAAGCCTAGTGGGGAAGAGGAGTTTGTCCGGTTGTTGGAAGTGGATAATAACTTCGGAGAATGTTTTAGTTGCGTTGCTTTGTTAATGAGAATAGTAATCCGATAATTTGCCGCCCCGGTGGCGCAGTGGTCTAAGGCGTTGGCCTCTGATCATTCGTCCGTAAGGGGTCCGGGTTCGAATCCCGGTGAGGCATGGATGTTGTGTTTGTCTTACGGCACTGGCTCTCTCCCTTCCCTGGAACCAGTGACCCTAAAATTAGGGACGGGCGACTGCTTATAGCCCATTGAGTTGCTCACGGTGGTCGTTAAACCTCCAATCAAAAAAAAAATCCGATAATTGACATTACCCTATGCAGAACACTATTATTAATAAAATCAACGGCATTGTAAATTACATAGATAATGGTAGTTCCACTAAAACTATAGGAAATAATTTTTAAAATAGTATTTATTAAGATCAAAAATTGTAATATTTTTTAATCCGTATTTTGATAAAAGTTGATGGAAACCGGAGCTAATTGAAAACGTGTGAAACTCAGGGAGGTTATACACTGCTGGACAATTGCTAAGGACGGATCATAAACGGTTATATAGCGCATAAAAAAGTAAGTGTGGTTGGATGCCAAGTGAAATAAAATAATGTCAGAATGCTAGGACATTACAAGAAAGACAATTTATTGTGCTCTGAAATCCAGAAGGCTTTGGAACGTGTTCAAGGGACAAACAGGCAATTTTGTGCAGAATACGTAAACGTGAAAAAAATGCAATTACCGTCCGCAGGCGTTCCGGCGTAAGATGTCAATACGGGATATGGCCACCATGGAGGGCGATGCAAGATTCCACACGTCGTGTCATGCTTTGCACAACATTATCAAGCAGCTGTTGGGGTAATTTATCCCATCCCTCCGTCAGTGCACGGATGAGGGTGTCCTTGTTTATTGGAGGGCATTGGCGACCAGCAAGACTCCTCCCCAAAGCACCCCACACATTTTCAATGGGATTCAGATCTGGAGAACGTGCTGGCCATACGAGGCGTTGAATATCCTCGCTCTCAAGACACTCCTGGACAGCGACTGTTCGATGACATGTTGCGTTGTCGTCCATGAAAATGAATCTATCACCGACAGCACCACGGAACATGCGAACATGAGGTAGCAGAACATCATTAATGTATCGTTGGCCAGTCATAGTCCCAGTTGGAAGCACATAGAGGGACGTACGGCCATTGATCATGATGCCAGCCCATACCATGACACTACTTGTCGGATATCGGTCCCTTTCCTGTATGTTTGCTGGACAATATGCAGTACCACTATCACGCCAGATCAGTTGTCGTCGACAATCAGACGATAGACTGTATCTACTCTCATCTGAGAAGAGGACAGCAGACCAGTCGTTATCAGTCCAATTGCGATGCTGATGGCACCATTGCAAACGGGCGGTACGGTGACGTCTGGACAATGGGATGCATACAACAGGACGGCGGGCGTATAGTCCTCCTTCATGCAAACGTCTGGCGACAGTTTTTTGGGAGATCCGCTTACCAGTAGCAGCCATAAACTGATTTGCTACCTCACTAGCTGTGCTGCGCCGGTGTCTTTTTGTTGATAGCACTATGTACCGATCTTCTGCAGGTGTCGTACTGCGAGCACGACCTCCCCGTGACGTTTGCTACACTCTCCATTTCTTTGAAATGATTTCCAAAGCCTTGAAACAACACTGTGGCTGACGTCGAACTCCCTGGCAACATCTGTTATTTTTCTCCCTTCTTCAATCTTGCCAATAATAGGGCCACGCGTAAAATCATCTAGGTGATGTCGGAAAGACATACTGAAAATTGCAAGTTCGTCAATTGATTCTTTCCCTTTCAACTTTGCGTTTGAACAACAACGGTCAATACGCGTCAAATCCTTTATATCTCTTATCAGCGCTATGACGTCACGAACAAGTTCGGCAATCCAAAATTTCCATACGCACAACACGTCTTACTGTATCCCGCACTTATGCTAATTTCCACATTTTCCTGCCTTCCATTTTATGGTTCCTATCGTTGCTATTGTCATCCGTCCTTAGCAATTGTCCGGTAGTGTATTACTGGAGACACCACTCCTATCCACGCAGCATTGGCCGCCATAAGCAAGGCCATCTTAATACCTTACCAGGCCTGCAACAAGGTCACGTGATTTTGTCGTGACGTCACAATCGTAGGGCTACTCTTTTTCCAGTAGACCTACGAATTTGACTCGTTTCGTAGTTCTGTTATGTCCGTCCTTGTTGGCGAGTTGTGTTGTTCTAGTGAATGTTGTGTGGATATTTACTGCGTGTTTTTAAGTTTTTTGTGAAGATCCTGCTCGATTACAAAAGATATTTTCAGCGGTAAGGAATGTTTCTTTTCTTTTATTAGTATTCAGTACTGAAATTTTACAAATACGAGTTGTTGATTGAACGTTAGATAATCCTTCATGAAGTGCGGGTTTTACGTTTTATAAATGTTCTTATTGCTGCGGAATAAAGTGGGATGTAATGTTATACGTTTTGTTATATGCATTATGTGCATGCTTCAAATGGTACAAGGTGAAATTGTGATCTAAGAAATGGATACATGATTCTGAAGTTGTCATATGAAAAATCATTTCTTTATTCTGTAAAAGTTAAGAGTAATGTTAGAATTACAGGAAATTACCAAATTTTCGTTTTGAATAACATGTTTAATGGTTGTTCAATGAATTAAAAACTGATAGCTTGGAATTTCAAAACATATCTTCTATTGTATGCCACCAGTAATTCTGTATATAACCCTACACACGTAGCTTTAATTTTTGTGTCCTGGGGCTTATTGTGGATACATTTTCGTCTTTTGAAAATTTTGGAGACTTGTTATGATGAAAACTCATTTCTTCCTCTTTTATATTTCTTTTCCCTCCGAGAACTGCGAAATAGTATTTATGTGACTAGGACAAGCCACCAACGGTACCCAATAACTGGGGTACAGTTGGCAAATTTTGAGCGAAGCTATTGCAAAATCTAAGCTCATTAAGGCGTCTATCATAACACGTTCTAAAAAATGAACGCATAAAATTTATGACTTCCAGAACAAAAGTAAGAAACATTATAAAAAAGAAATGCCTAAAATTTATCATGAACTACTTTCCTTCACGCCTTTACCTTGGTTGTGATCAGGTTGCATGTAAACAAAGCGGAAAGACACACTCAGATCGGGAACCACGTTTTTCATTTTGTATCGCGAAAGACAGACATACATACACAAACTTCCTTTTTTACGCTTTCCAACCGTAGGTTGCAGAAGCGTAGCATCCAGCTTTGTCCGTCCGTTCGCACGATAACTCGCGTAAAAATGGTTCAATTTCGATGAAATTTTAGTATGTGGTAGGGGACTACTGGGGACGAACCCTATTGAAAATGGGTGGAAATGGGGTCAAAGGTCACAACATAGGAGCGGGATTCATTCGTCATATGCGTCATAACTTGCGTAAAAATGGTCGGATTTCAATGAAATTTTAGTATGTGGTAAGGGACCACCTGGGGAGGAACTCTATTCAAAATGGGCGAAATGGGGTTAAAGATCAGGACATAGGAGCGGGATCCATTATATTGCCTTTGGGCGTCATAACTTGCGTAAAAATGGTTTGATTTCGATGAAATTTAAGTATGTGGTAAGGGACCACCTGGGGACGAATCCTATTGAAAATGGGTGAAATGGAGTCAAAGGTCACGACATAGGAGCGGGATTCATTCCACCACCCTTATGCGTCATAACTTGCGTAAAAATGGTTCGAGTTCGATGAAATTTTAGTATGCAGTAAGGGACCAACTGGGGACGAACCCTATTGAAAATGTGCGAAATGGGGTCAAAGGTCAGGACATAGGAGCGGGATCCATTCGTCATATGCGTCATAACTTGCGTAAAAATGGTTCGATTTCAATTAAATTTTAGTATGTGGTAAGGGACCACCTGGGAACAAATCCTATTAAAAATGGACGAAATGGAGTCAAAGGTCAGGACATAGGAGCGGGATTCATTCCACCACCCTTATGGTAAAAATGCTTCGATTGCGACAAAACTTTAGTAGGTTGTTCCGGAGGTATACTGAACCGGTTCTGTTGATTATCATCCAAATGGGGTCAAAGGTCAGGGTACAAGAGCGAGATTTATTCCACAGACATTATCCTCATGCACGCACAGTGAGGCTGTCAGAGGGGAAAAATACTTCCATAATGCTTTTGTGGTTCCTTTCAGCGAGCATCGCCTCAGTTGCACGTAACATAGTCACCGCCGGTAGTGATGAGGCAGTGATTGATAGGCATTTGTCAGACAGTTTTACTAAAAACAGTACTAACGGGAAAAAAACCACGGGCCGCGTGTGGTCTAGTGGTCAACGTTCGTGACTGCCACGGAGGAATCTCAGGTTCGATCCCAGGTATCTGCGAACTCTCGACCCATTAAATATCCGCCGTGCGTCGGATGAGCAGGTTAACTTGTCGGACCCCGGGTACTAGCCCCCGGTAATAAATAAGGGTGTCTTCCTCCCCATTTCTACCTCGCTTCCATGTCACTTTCCTATCAGGCACTCTAGCCCAAATCTTCTAGCTTCCTGTTCCTAAGGTTTGTTTAAGACCTGGGGTTAGACACTCCCTTCCTTCCTAAAGTACTCTTCATATGAGTACTTTTAGGGGGGGTAAAAAAATCCTTACCTTCTTCAAGGCTGTCAAACATTTTAGTAAATTTACAAGATACTAAAATACAACAAAAATAAAGAAGTTCGATAATTACAATCAATCATTAATATCTAATTATTTTTAAAAATGCTCTAAAAATGGTTTAGTCTATTTTAGTGTTTTAAATTTATCAAAAATTTGGCTATACTGTCCCCCCTTCCTGCCCCCTTATGGGCGCCCTTGCATATGATCAGACCTGAAAAAATATCCACACATTAGTTAAATACAGCAATATTCAAGATGCCTCTAACACTGAAATATTTTCTTAATATAAAATTTTACTAAATGTGATGATACCCTCACAGTTTGAAGTATTTTTGTGAACATACTACCCAACGATATTTTTTTTTGATTGGGGGTTTAACGACCACCGTGAGCAACTCAATGGGCTATAAGCAGTCGCCCGTCCCTAATTTAGGGTCACTGGTTCCAGGGAAGGGAGAGAGCCAGTGCCGTAAGACAAACACAACATCCATGCCTCACGGGATTCGAACCCGGACGCCTTACGAACGAATGATCAGAGGCCAGCGCCTTAGACCACTGCGCCACCGGGGCGGCCCCAATGATATCAAATGCCGCCTGGATAGACCTCTGGTATGGGAATATAAATAAGAAATCCAGATGCCGGGCTGGGTATGTAAATAAACAAATAAAAAATTCCAATTGCCCTGTTTTGCTTTCACAGCAAAATAAAGTCTGAATCCCCCCAATAGTTAACTACGATAATATTAATATTCAAGATTCCTCTTATGCCAAAAATGTTTTTGTTGAAATAAAATTTTATTTAAAATATTTTGTGAAGATACCATTACAGTTCAAATTATTTTTGTGAAGATACCATTTCAGCTGCAATAATTTTTGCAAAGCTACTCCCAACAGCATTAAATGTTATCTGGATCAATGTTACCTGGATCGACTACATGTTATAAATATATATATAAATACAGGGTGAGCCCAAAGTCACTGTGCACCTGGCAAGACAATACACATACAACAACTACAAACATACTTGCTACAATAAATGCTGGAAATGGCCCCTTCCTGTGTGTAGATATGCATCCACACGTCTGAAAATTTTCTCAAAGACACGTTACAGGTCCAATGGAGAAATGTTGCTGAATACTGTGGTGATGGCTTCCTGTAGTTCCGGCAGGGAACTGGGATTGTTCTTGTAAACAGAATTTTTCAGTAAACCCCACAATTTTTTAACCAAATGTTTTGGACTTTTAATGATGCAAATGGAAACATTCTCCGCCATTTCATCTGTTAACACTCGCGGCCTACCGCTTCTCGGAGCATCTCTCACTGATCAGGTTTTTTAAACCGGCCACTGTGATGCCTCACTACTGACTAATTCAGTCATGGCCAGATGCCGGAAATACTGGCTGCGTCATTCAAGGTCAGACGGCAGGATGAGCGTACCCCACCCCAACATTCTCCATTCACAATATTGCAATTACATGCACAGCAACTATACTTCATAGATTTATTATTTCTTATCACAGTATGTCAAGTGCACAGGGACTTTTGGCTCACCCTGTATATGTACTTCCATTATAGCATTTTTAGTTCTTTAATAATAAGTTATATTCTTACAGATGCCACGGATGTGTTGTGTTCCAGGCTGTCGTGCGAATTATAAGTCAGAAAAAACAGACAATAACAACATTCAAATTTCCTAAGGATCCTGAATTGCAAGAAAAGTGGTTTAAAGCTATCCACAGAGAAGAATTCATACCTAATCATAACAGTGTTGTTTGTGTTCGTCATTTTAGCGATGAACTTGTAATTAGAGTGGATACTGTTTCAAGAGATGATAGTTCGTTGTTGTCAGTTCCTCGAAAAGTACCCAAATTAGCTCCCAATGTTGTACCTCACATATTTCCGAACCAGCCATCGTATTTCACTTCAAAACTTTTGCCAAAACGCAGGTGTCCTAATGATCGTTTCAAAGAACAAGTAGAAAGGGATGAAGCGTCATTTTTGAAGTGGATGGAAGATGATGTAATTAAAGATTTCCCATCTTTTAGATCTTCAGTTCCAAAAAAATAATTCTGGGTTTCATCATTTCTTTGAAGATGATGCTGATGTATTTTGCAAGTTACACTTATCAGATTGTCCTAAAATTTCAGTTTCATTTAAAGTTCTCCTAGATCTTTCTGTTGAGATCTGGCATGATGGCCTGTGTGTGCCTACTGTGCAGATGCAGCCTGTTCTAGGTAAAGACTTAAAATTAGACAGATGGTCCAAGTTTGACTCACTGATCAGTCAGTTATTCTTCTCTTTGGAGAAAAAATCAGTGAATGAAAGACTAAATATTTGCTCTCGTGTTATTGCCCAGTGTTCAGAGGAGTTGACAGAAGGTGATAGTAAATTGCTAGCTTTGAAGTTCCTTTCTGAGCAATTGGAAATTTTAACCTTGGGACACCCTAAGTATAGCTCAGAAACATTGACATGGGCATGTTACCTGTTTTTTACTAATGCTTCTGCATACTGCTTACTCCGCAGTCTAAGCATTCTTTGTTTGCCTTCTCCTGGTTACCTAAGCCAACTCTCAGTGGGGTATGGAACAGAAGTTGGTGTACAAGCTTCACATATAAAATACCTCAAAGCAAAATTCAATGTTCTTGAGCAACATGAACGAATTATTTGCATTCTTTTGGATGAGATATATATCAAACCAAAACTAACTTTTAAGAAAGGCATGATCCAAGGTGCATCACACAGCTCCAGCAGGGAGGCAACGGCTATTCAAACTTTTTTGTTAACTTCACTATTTGGTAAAAATAAGGATATTGTGGCTTTTTATCCAGTGAAAAATATGACTTGCACTGAGCTGTATCATATGACCCTGGAAGTCTTAAAAGTTGTAACTGATATAGGATATACCACATTGTTATGGTTTCTGACAACAATAGAGTGAACAGAAATTATAACGAAGTAAATTTCTCCGTCATTTCTGTCCACGCCAGGATTCGAACCCGGATCCCCTCATTCCGGAATAAGTCACTCTACCAATTGAGCTACGCGGACGTTTGTTCTGACTACTATCTGCCTTTATGTCGTGTGCGTCCTTCTGGCAGGTACGTCACATCTCCTGGTACGTTACAAAATATGTTCGAGCAGCTGGGTGGTGGTTTGTTGAAGTCTCACATTACAAATCCACATGATTCTAAACAAGAAATATTCTTATTATTTGATTCAGTACATTTATTAAAGTCAATTCGTAATAACTGGTTCAACCAGACTGACTCACTTCAAACTTTCCATATTCCAAAATTTGATGGTTCCTCTGGTGAAGAGACAGCAAGCGTGAATCATTTGAAAAGACTCTATTCTTCAGAAATTGGAACGATTGTGAAGATGGCTCCAAAACTGAGTAGGAAAGTGATATTCCCTTCTTCCTTGGAAAGGCAAAATGTTTCTCTTGCCACAGGTCTCTTTCATGAAACGAATGTTATTGCTTTAAAAAATTATATGTTCAAACATAACTGCTCTTGCTCAGAAACTGTAGCATTCCTTGATATCATTATAAAATGGTGGAAAATTGTGAATGTGAAACATCCTTATAAGGGTAGAAACTTACGTGATCCATTTTGTGATCCTGTTCGCACTGAAAATGATGCAAACATAAAGTTCCTGGCTGATTTCATATGTTGGCTTCAGAAGTGAGATAATATTCAAGTTTCTGGTAGCTCTTCTTCGAAGCAACATGGTAAATTAACAAGAGAAACATATGTAGCTCTCCTTCACACAACAAAAACCGTAATTTTTTTATGTAGATGTCTTTTTACTGTGCATAATCCAAAGTACATTCTTTTGGGGAAGTTTCAAACTGACAATTTAGAGGGTCGATTTGCACAATACCGCCAAATGAATGGTGGCAATTTTAATGTCTCTGTAACACAGGTGTTAGAGAGTGAAAAAAAAATTAAAGCTCATAAGTTTATTGAAACTGCATTCTGCCAAGAGTGGAGAATTTGAAATAAAATCACTGAAAACACAAATGCAATTGCAAGCTTTGAATATGAAGAGGATGTTTTGGAGCAGTCCAGCAGAGTTAATATAACTGAAGAAAATATGATGGTGTTAGTGTACTTAAGTGGTTATGTGACATACTCCTTAAATAAATTAGTGAGCTGTCAGATATGTGTGCAATATCTAATGCGTGAAGAACCAATGGAAATTCAATGCACTGGTAAAAATATTTACCACTATTTAGCTCAGAGCACTCGAGGAGGCTTACGGTGGCCTACTGACTACCTTGTTACTTTGAGTACTATACTTTTTAAAAATTTTCAGACACTTATTTCAGAAACATTTGAACAACAGTTCTTGCAATCACATAATCACAAAGACATTTTGCAGGTATTAGCTCTACAGAAATTAGCAAATGAATGTTACAACCTAGATGAAAACTGTTCATGTGGTGTATCCCTTCAAAATTTGTCTGTTAAGTGTGCAAACATTTTCAGCAACATATTCATTAACAATTATTGTAAGCTTAAAAATAATGCACTTTTAGAAAACAAGTTAAAAAAACGAAAATTGTCAGTACTTAAAATTCACTAAAACAAGGCTGGAAGAAGTCTAGAAAATTAAAACTGGGGCCAGTTCCTTTAATACAAAATTTTCTCAACAGATTGTACAGAATGTTACAGTTCATTGTATTTTTGTGCCTTTTATTTATTTCATTATTGTTTTTTTTTTTTTTTTTTTTTTTTTGTAAAATGCTGTTCAAAGCTTCATGGGGATTGCTTACAGGTTTTGATGTTGTGCCGTGCAAAACATGTTTAGCATCAACTCTTTTTGTCTGTTATTTTTTGATTGCCATGAACTAGAAATAGTAATTTGACATTCCATAGTGAATTGCATGTTAATTGACCATGATGTTTACGCTAGTCATAAATACTACGAAGTTGAAACATCAAATACCAGATAATAATGTTTCGTACATGCAGCTTTGTATAAATAATTGACAGAATACTAGTATAAGTTTGTTATTATTTTGAATGGTTTTTGGTTGAGTAATGTAATTATTAGCGTTAAATAGATAAAATGAGATGCAGAAAGTGTATTTTCTTTTTCAAATTCTTATCAGTGTTTTTTTCTGAGCACTTATGCATACACATAACAAATCACATTTAGCATATTGATAATAAACTAAGATTTGTACTTTTGGCATATTTTTTATTTTTTCATTTTGACACAGTGCTGTGGATATTTTTCCATATTGAAATAGTAATTTGAATGAGCTTGGTATTACTTGTAACACATGTAAAAGTAATTTTGACAGCTACCAAACACAGAAGGATATTTTTCATACATGACTATAGGTACAGAGGTGTGTTCACAGGATAAAAATTATGCATTTAATTTTTGCATACCATCAATTATGACATGCTTAAAATGTGCTGCATAATTGAATTTTTTAATGTCATGCAGATATAACTAGATTTTCCTTTGTGTTCATTGGCCAAGGGATAAGTTCTGAATCAGAGTAATTTAGAATTTTAATTGCTTATGTTGTTTCATTGTGAAGGGAAAATTTTTTAGTATGTTGCAAATCATATCTATCTTTTGGTATTGTACATTTATTGTAAATTTTCCATAACAGCAGCTGAGTCATTGATGGGTAATATACATAATATTTCCCTAATGTTAATAAAATGTTATTTAAAAAAGATGAATGTATAGTTTGTCTTCTGTTAAATATTTTCACCATTTTACATGAACAATTTTAAAATTGTAGGTCTTCTGAATGTTGGCCAACCCATTTACACACATCAAGCAGTTTCAGTGTGTGAAATTATATCCTACACTGTGCTTTACATTTGAATGCCTAAGGCTCAGTGTTAGTGTGTCAAGGAATAACTTCATCTAAAATAATGCATAACCAAATGAAATATTTGTGCGAATCATGGTTGAATATTTCCTTAGAAGTTCAGAGTGCAAACCAGAATAATGAATCTAATATTACATAGGTAGTAGCCTTTTTTTGTTTTTTTGTTCCACACACTGCTGTGGTGTGAAATGGATTCCCAGCATCAAGCTTCTTTTTCTATGAAAAAGAAGCTTGATGCTGTGAATCATTGCTAATGTTATCTGCATTTTATTTATGCTGTTTCTTCTCCAATGTTCACTAGTAAATACAGAAATTAAGGAAGAAATATTTCTGAGAAATTATCCAGATTCTCTGTTAAAAATTAGGTTCTATGGATACAAATGCGGATGATACGCCGATTTAAAATAAAAATGTTTTTGAGGCCCTTTGATTTTTATTAAAAGCTACAGGGTAATTGTTTATGAGAGGAGATGTAATTGGAAAAGGAAATTTTTTTTTCAATTCAGGAGTTTGTACGGAATGGATAGAGGAGGGAGTGGTGTCATAATGAAGGATTAGGGAAGTTATGGGGAGGGACAGCGGGATCATTTTGTGTTGTTGAGGACAACGCTGACTGTTGTGCCGTCTCTGTTTTTGTCAACCAGCCAATGAAAACATATGCACAGTCCTTGCTGCATGAACCTATGTGTGCCTTTTTTCAAAGTTCCTTGTTTTGGATATTATGTGTGCTGTGCAAGATTTGTCCTTCGCCATTTTGACCAACGTCTTTGCTGCAGATATTTTCCTTCATTGCTATTCATGATGTCTTAAAAAAAACGTTTCAGTTACACTGCCGATTTTAAACTTACAGTGGGGTGCACAGTAGAGGGTATCATGTCCCTGCACAATAGTTTTCAGAAAGTCAGAAAACAACCGTGCAGTTAATGGTGGGAAGCAGCTGTGCCATGGTCTAAAACGCAAGCAAATCTGTCAGTAAATTCTACGGAAGAATTCACAGAAGTCTAGCCCTATTTTTTACTGACCCATGTCTCAGCCAATCATCTAACTCTGACAGCAAGATTTCTTCCAAAACTTTCAACTAATATACAATGCAAGTAATGTTTCACCCAAAAAACAATTCCAAACAGTCAAAGGTCTAAAAGAAATATGTACACTTTAAAATGTAAAACTTCCTGAAGAAAAGAAAAAGAAGCTTACCTACGGTATTTGCACCCTAAACTTCAGATCTGCTTACTCTTGCCATTTAGACCATGAAAAGCAAATGTTTGCAGTGGAATGTTTTTTTACATAAATCCACTGCAAAACACTTATTTCAGATAGTCAATGTCCAGGTGACTACATCGTTCATTAGCTGCTGCAAAATGCTTTTCATGGCATGCATTGCAATGTGCTCTAATCTAACGAGAAGACAAGAAACAAAAATTGCGTATGTGTGTGGGGAGGGGGAGGTGCATGGATACATAACAAGGAGTACAGATATAAAATTTGGTACAGACATATAAGAAACACAAAAGCTATAAAATTTACCAAACTATTAAATACAAGAGATTTACACTGAAGTGCAGAATGACGCAAATTACCAGCCAATCTTATTGTAAGCTGTGGAAAAAATTCATTAAAAGAACTATCACAACTTAATGAGGATTCATATGTATCATAACTATCATTACTTACACAAGACAAATGAAAGTAAATGCGCTAGTTAAAACGTGACAAAATTGAGTAATTAAACCAAAGTGCATATATTAACAAATTCTTTAGCTACAACAAATACCTTGGCTTTACCAATCACAACCTGTTAAAAAAATGGCAACAGGCTTGATAGCTGCATTATACGCCACACCCGTTCCTCAAGCAATGACCTTTTACCTATCGGCGGTGGTCATGGTCATAATGTCGAAAGTCAAAATGTTGACAGAGTCCAAAAATGTTCAGTCACAATAGTCCTTACATTTTTGTTTCATTTTTTTTTACTTCAGATTACTGTGCGTTGGACCATTTCAGCAATTAGTAAGGTTTATGGTTTATATAGGAACTAAAGATAATGTCACATCCGTATGGGGTCCGGGTTCGAATCCCGGTCAGGCATGGATGTTGTGTTTGTCTTACGGCACTGGCTCTCTCCCTTCACTGGAACCAGTGACCCTAAATTAGGGACGGGCGACCGCTTATAGCCCATTGAGTTGCTCACGGTGGTCGTTAAACCTCCAATCAAAAAAAAAAAACATTAATGATAATGCCCTTATGCCTGGGCCTTTTAGCAGTTTTCAATCTGCTGTGCTAATTTTCATAAGGTTTTCACAACAAGTCAAGGTTTTGGCAATGCACTTTACCGAGGTAGAAACGATTAAGCAGGCCTTAGGCCAAAACCTTTTTAACAGTTTTCAGTCCACCAAGTTGATATTCATAGAAAATCAAATTAATTGTGTTGAACTTTTACTCAAGCACAAAACATTAATTGATATACCCAAGGCCTAAGCATAAGAATGTATAGTAATTTTTTATACTGCAGTGATCACAATCATAAGGTTTGTGTGTCAAGTTAAGAGCGTTACACTTATTGAAAAATTCTTAAAAGACCTAGAGACAACTAAGTGAAAGAACAACATTATAAACTTAATTCGTCATACAAATCTCATAAATGTGTGCACGGCGATTAAAAACTTCTAGCCTAAGACTTTGTAATTAATATTTTGTGACCCAATACAAGTGCAAAATTATTATCTTAGCTTGTTATGTGACCCTTATGAATATGAGATGTGTTAAGAAATGTTGACAGGATCAAATGTAGAGTTAAAATGTCAACAAGCTCTAAAAATGTTCAAAGTAACAGTGAAATGTGGAATTTTTCCTTTTTCACTTTTATTTTATTTCAGTTTTGATATTTTTATTAAGTTTTGAAAAATTTACACTCTGACAGCAGGGGTTTTTTTTTTTTTTGGTTTTTTTTTCTCATCTTTATTGTGCTTTTGGCAGTATTTACTATATTGTGGCAGTTTTTTGTGTTGATAACATCTTACATAGCGTTTTGTAATTTTGTCATATTTTGGGCAATTTACTTTCGATGCCCACTCGCATTTTTTTTTCTTCGAATATTTGGTTTTCGTTTTAGTTCTAGATTACTTCGGTTTTTAGATGAGTTTCGTATGTACGAAATAATTTGTTAGCTTCGGCATGCCACTGTCATTCAACGAATCTTCACAAAATTTTACACGTCTTCTTGAAAAGATTTTCACAAAAATTAATATTTTGGTTCAACTCGTAATTTTGGAACCAAAACGGCAGAATTGGGCCATGTATCTACACTGGGGAATTATGTAGGGGAGGTTAAAACATATAGGGAGCAATGCTTTAGAAAGCCTGTTGTTTACAGTTCTTCACAAAATTTAATACTGTATCAGTGTTGCACATTGAGAGGGTAAGTGCTGGGTTATTCAATAGCTCAGGAATTAAGTAAGGTGCAAGGACACCAAGTTTAAATGACACTCCTCAATTCCATTGACGTATTTCGAAAAATGCGAATTTGCTGCTACCAAGTATCAAGACATCTGCCCGAGACCAACAATGATGATTTAAAGGGCCACAAAAGGTAATCCTAGTGATCCTCAGATACGATGGATGTTAAGGGGGAGGGCAAATTTCTTATCTGTTTGTTTAAGAAGCAACAAATTTCAACAGCTGCATTCTAATTAACAACAGCAAAAATATATACACATGTTTAGACCCTGTCGACATTTTGACCTTGTTGGCATTTTAACTGTAGACATTTTGTACCAATCGCATCTACCTATGCCTTACTGATTTCTCCATAGCAGTAAGAACTTTAGAGATATGATGTTTGTAAAAAGAGTAACAAGAATTAATATCAATAAGAACAGGGAATGAAAACTTAAAGCATATATGGCAGTTCATTAATATGGATACAAATACTTCAAGCACAAAATATTTTCTATTTCTTTTTAACAGCAATAATTTTTATTTCCTGTCAATTACTTTACTTTCTTATACAACTGCCAAGTTATAAAATTAATTTGTCATATTTTAAGCTTCATTATTTTCCTTTCCATGTTTCAAGATCATATTTATTTTATGCAACTGACTTTTGCCACGTTTAAGTATTATAAGTATTACGGCAGATAACCTGTCACTTATATTAATTGTTTCCCTTTCATTGGGTGGGTATCATTTAGACTAATAAAGAAGGCAGAGGAATTCATAAGGAAACATTTATTTTAACAGAAAAAATTGGAGAGTAAAATGGATACAAAGAACATAGACTTTCTTGGAGAAAAGAAGAAAATCTTATCATTATGATTACAAGACTTACACTTATTTATTTTTGTACCAACATATACAGGACTGAATAACTGAAAATGCATGTCTTCACTCGGATAATGACTACATTATGTGCAGATCATGCATAAAAAATGTAGTTCTTGAAACTGTTTTTCAAAAAATATAACACTGATTGCAACCAAAAATGGAAAAATTTACCCAAAAAATTTCACTCTCCAGGTACAGACAGCAATCCAACCAGGTAAAGAAATGAATGGAAGTAACTTGTACGCATCAGAAAAAGCAGATTATTTAGAAGACAGTCAAAATGCATGGTAAAATGTTTAGTCTTAAAATATATACATATACTGTATTATAGAGGACTGAGCAAGAAGCAACTAAATCAGGCAAAAAAAAAAAATCATGATTCCAAAAGTGAATGTATTAGGCCTATAGCTTATTTCTGACATATCAAAATAAAATGTTCCTGAAATGCTTACTGCTTTGTAAATAAGAGAGCGTGTAATTTTAGAATACCAAACATTGCGATGACTGGATACGAAGATGTGTTGGACAGTTTTTATCATTATGAAAATAGATTGCTTTTACCAGAAAAAAAATTACTCATAGTGACTCAGGCATCACGTTTTTCACTTTTAGTGATACCCACAGCATAGCTGTGAATTGAGCGTATTCACGAGTACATGAGTTTTTACTACACATACCCGCACAAAAACATGATTGCTACACATTCATGAATTGAGTGAAGCTGCTGCAAAATCTACTGAAGAATCTCCACGGCTTGCGTATCCATCAAAAAATTAGGCACACAAGTGATAGTCAACGTCTCTATTTCTGCTGTATTAACCACGTACATCACGATCATGTGTAATTAAACAGCACGCTTTTCGTTTTCTGTAAAATTAATACTTTTAATATGCACGTATAGTAATAAATACAGTAATATTTCAGTCTGATTGCGACTTCTATTTTCGAAACATGAATGATGACAAGTTAGCAACCCGTTTCATCCACATGCTGTCTTCCAATCGCGATGCAAATTTAATTTTTCAGGTGATACTTGAACAAATACTATACACACAAAAGTATTAAGAGTACTACTTACCTTGCTGAAAAAATTGCGTTCCGAAGTACGTAGTTCCTAGAAGTACCCGATGACGAGATCCATAACGCATCCCTAAAAATACGAAATCAACACTCACTTTTTGTATTGCCACGGAGAGCAAAGCAATAGCACCACGATTGTGACGTCATAAATCCTCGTGGCAGGCTGGTAAGGTATAAAGATGGCCTTGCCATAAGTCGCCGTCTGTGCTGCAAATGACGTCGTGAGCAGGCACGACGCAGTCGCAGAAGAGAAGCTGCTTGGAAACCAATGGAACAAGAGCTTCTAAGTGTATAAACATAAAAAATGAGCACTTCAATAATCTTTATCAATGATACACAAGCTTAATGTTTCATCAACGGTATAATTTAGTTCATTTTTGCCTGCTTGTGACCTCACACCACAGATTAGCTGTGACCTATGGCGGCAGAGCCAGTGGTATCTCCAGTAATATAACCTCCTTGGTGAAACTGTATCCTGGGAACGTGAAACTCCTGACGGATTAAATAATTTTCAGTTATTCGAGTTTCGTCCTGTTGTAACCACCGGTAGATGTCGCCGCATGAGATGTTCTAAAACCGTTTCCAGCTTTCTGACACTATTTAGTATGAAATAATGTCATTGTTAACATTATTATTGAGGTGCTTAGTAATTACTGTATTATATAAATCCGTAATAACACAGTAAAAATTAATTTGCGATGTTTAGCTTCATTTCGTTATTGCAACAAATAGAGTATGAATATCCCAGTAGTTTCAAGTATTTCAGCAGTTTTTCGTACTCTTCCTCCGATTCTAAATAACCAGAAATAAAGCCATCTTTATCAATATTGTAATCCCTAAAAAAATTCTGGAAAACGTCATTTTATGAATCCTTCATAACCTTCACAGAAACTTAAAAATCGCTAATGTGAGTCCCGTTCCACCATCTGACATGGAGGTAAGAATAAGAGGAGATCAAAGCGCTTTGGAGGAGACGCTGAAGGTGGTTATACATTACTGGAGACACCACTGGCTCTGCCGCCATAGTATAGCGTCTAGAAGGGAAAGTGTGCCGAGCGCCTAGCGTACGTAATGATTGGCGTGGATACCGAAATTTGTCCCCTTCGTAGATGGCGCTTCGATCGCCTTCCCTTCCCTCTTTCTTACTGTGATGGGAGCGGGAAACTAAATTCGTGTTGCTTACTGTGAAAAGAACGGTAATTTAGACGAAAACGTGTTATGTTTTAGGTTTTAGAAGGAATGTGGATTACCTAAATATTGTATATAAGTTATACTTAGCTCATTATGCGGAAGAGAAATAACCATAGTTTTGTGCCAGGTTGCAATACTCAGTACAAAAACAGTAAGCCGTCACTCTTTGGAATACCCAAAAATGATAAACTTTTACAGCAGTGGCAAAGATTGATTCCCGGTGCAGATGTGCAGATAAAAACTTACGACAAATTTAGTGCTGTATGTGAACTGCACTTTGAGAGATTTGTGGTTCGAAATTTTGTGCATAAAATAAATGAGGAGACTGTGTTAATACCCAGAGATCGGCCCATCTTGACACCAGATGCAATTCCAACAATATTTCCAAACCTTCCCCATTATTTGTCAAAAACTCTGGCAAAATACAGGAAAGTTAGGGAAACCGATGATAAGCCTGATGGTAATTTAAATAGCTTGGAATTCACTTCCCAAAGAGTTACACGGAACTGCCTTCTGAATATCACAGCCTTCAGTATTTTGGGGTAAGCAAATTCCTGCAAATAATTCAAAGTGCATAATTTTCCATGTTCATTCATTCAAATGTGAATTGTCAAATTCATTGACAACAGAAAAACTGGTTGTTGTTACCAAAAGTTAACCAGAGGTTACCTGTAAAGTGTATTTACGTGGAATAAAAATTAACTCAGTTTCTAATATTACTTCTAAAGATGAATCAAAATCCATTATTCGAGACACTGATAGGCTAACAGTATGTCATGGCACAGGCTCCATTTCAGAATTTGAAAATAACATGAAGTACCTTGAAAGTGGAGTTATTTTTTAGAATAATTTGTACAGCAAAAATTGTGTAACGAAAGGAACAACAAAGACTTGCCTCAGATGTAAGTATCTGCAGGGCTTACTTTTGCACAAAATAGCTTATCATAGAAGAAAGGCTACATTTAAAAATAAGTATCAAAATACAGTTCGGAAAATCAACAGGCTGAAGAAACTAGTTATTTCGCTCTCTAATTAAACTTAAAAAAAAAAAAATAAAAAAAAAAAGGAATTTTACAGAACTTTCCATTAATGAAAAAATAGCAGAATTACGCATTAAGCAGCAGCAAATGGTTATTCATTGTTATAAGGCAGCAAAAAAGAAATCTGCAAGAGGTATGTCATATACCAAAGAATGGTTACTTGAATGCTTACTAATGCACATAAAAAGTCCAAAATTGTACGAGCACATACGGAAACACAAAATCATGATCCTACCTAATAGAACAACTATTAGAAAGTATATTTCAAATTACAACAGCAGTTTTGGATTCAATGCACTGACGTTTGAAACTATTTCAAAGAAAACAAGTGAAATGGAGCCTTTTGCAAGACATGGTGGTATATTAATAGATGAAGTGAAGCTTACAGAAAAACTGCATGCAAAATCATCTGGTGAAATATTAGGGTTTGTTCATATTGGGCCATACACTTCAAAAACTGTTAAGTATACCCCATGTAATCACGGACTGGTAATGGTGTTTCAGCCATTAAATGGAGATTGGACCCAAATAATTGGTGTTTTTGCCACAAGTAACAATATAAGTGGAACTTTGCTAGCAAAATTAATTATTAAAGCTGTTATTCTCACTGAAAATGCAGGTCTGTTTGTTAATTTCATTACGTGTGATGGGGCTTCTTGGACCAGGAATATGTGGAAGACATTTGGTATATCAGCAGACTGTTCTGGAACTAAATACAGCATTATGCATCCTACAGATTGTTCTAGTTTACATTTCATATCAGATTTTCGCCAGTCAAAGCGAGCCTTGCTTCATCGTAGCTCAGCTATTTAGAGTCAGGTCGATGCTTAGCAAATTCCCAGTTATACAGGTAAACACTGGGGAAGAAATATTTCTTCTTATTATACGTGGGAAATATATCTCTATAAGCAATCTGAAATCACATATTTACTGTTACGTAACTGAAATCAAACGATCGTCCATGGAATGGAAACATGTCACCTCCCCAACAAGGAAGACGTGAAAAGTCCAACTGTCTCTGTCTGCGGGAGTGGTCATGATGACTGTGAATCTGTTGTTTACACAGAATTTCTGTCAAAAGAGACAACCATCAAGTGACTCATATTGCCAAACACCATTAAATTTGCGAAATTCAATTAAGGACAGATGCCGGGGTAAGTTGAGCGAAGGTGTCACACTGATGTCCAAGAACATTACACAGCACGGAAAACTAAGGGAATTGCTGCATTAATTCAAGTCGGAATTGTGGCAGCATCCACCTTACAGCCCCAACTTATCCCCATGCGGCTACCATTTGTTCGGTAAAATGAAACAGGAGCTTAGTGGACAATGATTCCCAACGGATGAGGCTGTGAAAAGTGCGGTCCTTAACTAGTTGCACCAAACTGGACTTTTCTTGTACAGGTATGGGAAAGTTAATCGCACGTTCCGATAAATGTTTACAGTCCTTAGGCGACTATGTCGAAAAATGAATTAATGTTGTAAACCAACATACATCCCCTGAGTATATCCTTGATTTTTTTATTCAACAGTGTAACTAACTTTTTGATCCACCCTCATATTATTAAAGCACTTTGCTACAATTCAGAAATTAATTTTTTAGTTTGTTTTAAAAATTAGCATAAATACTACATTTGGATAAAGTATCAACTTACCTATTGACTATGAATTTGTCTTGTATCTTCAAGCGGAACAAAGTAAAAAATACTATTAAAAATAAACAAATGGGTCCATTCTTTTACATAAATGTACCTCAAATGTCTGTTTCAAATAGTTTGAAAGAAGGAAGTCATCACAAGCTAAACAGTATTCAGCTTCAGATTGTTACCCAAACTTCCTTTATGTGATAGCATCTGCAACAAAGTTATAGATACACACAACAAAATAAAAAAAGAATTCTTGCTAACCAATGGCAGAAATTAAGACATCTGTTTCAAATAGTTTGAATCATCACAAGTTACATCAAAATTATCTCAGCTTTAGATCCTCCAGTGTGTGTTACCATCTGAATATTTTATGTATGAGTTATGTCAATTATTTTCTTTACCTAAAATCTACTCTTGTAATGTTCATACCTGTGATCTACTTTTTTATAAAACATATTTGATATCACTTTTTAGATTAGACAACATTTTAACAGTATAAATAAATATTTCCCACACATTTCTAAAGGAATTAAGCAGAATTGGTTAGTAGTTTTTCATAACACTAGGGAATTTATACATTTTACTAACATTCTTTACTAGAAGCCAAATTTGCTCATTATAGTAAAATTAAATTTTTACTTTCAATATACCTACTATAAATGTCAAGCTAAGCACTAGTACACACACACACCAGTGCTGAGACGGGCCGAGCCCGAACCGGGCGCTGGCTGTGTAATACTTACTGGAGTTCGGGCTTGGAGAGAGGGGAAGAATTTTCTTCCTTTTTCTTTTAATGTGATTTTATATAATTTAGCACACGAGACTTTTTTTACACTTTCTAGTTGTGAAAGAGAATTCTTCAGCAACTGGGTCAAATGGGGAGTAGGAATTCTGCAGGGCTATCCATTCCGGGCTTGGATAACAAAATACCATAGGCCATGAATTACAGGATTTCTGCCAAGGATAAGTTTTAAGAAGCATAGATAGTAGATAGCAAGCTGACGGAATTTTGCTCCCTACCTCAAAGGGGCAGCTCCCTGCTAATTCTATTGAGCAACATACGACATAGTTTGTTGTGCCTCCAGATGTCCCCCCTCCCCCAAAAAAACATTTCGGGAATAAATGAATGGTTAAAGGTAACTATAGAAATAGATAGACATCCCTTCTCCACTCCGCAGTTGAGAAAGACATCAGTTAATTGCATGGGTAGGAAAGAGTGGAAGTCTGGAAGACTTTTTTCAATGCTTAACAGGTTAATCATAGTTTTCGGGCTCGTTCGAGCTGACATACTTCAGGCTCAGGATCTTGAAATTCAGCCCGAACTCAGCTCTGACACACACACACACAGTAACACTTCAGTTAATTTCTCACAGGTGTTTTTATCAAAAATTTTATGGCAATGAAGTCATAGTGGTAAGTATGAAAAATAAGAGAAATTTCCTGGAATTTTTTGGTACAGTATTGAAACAAACAAAAATGCTACAATATTACTGCTAACATTTATTAATCTGAAAATAAGTGACATGGAACTCGTACGGGTATGGTGTCGTTGAGGGACTAGCCGGACCCCATGACGCGAAGGAGTACAGCATCATCTTCCACGGAAAGAAAATAGTCCATAGATTTTCAAATGAATTTTGACAGATGAAATCAAACCTGCTAGTAAATGAGGACCTCTGGTCCATTTTGAAGACGGGCAACCACTGCACAAACAGTATTAGTTCCAATTTGAAAAAAAAAAGACACCACCAAATATTAAATACAAATCTTCAGTACAGAATGCCACCAACCACTCCGCATCACTGTGTGAATATGTGATGAAGCAGAAAAAAGATTGGAAATATGTTACGAGAAGCTAACTGAAGTACTGCTTCCTGGTATACAAGTTTCAAATAAAATTAAACCAAATATGACGGATCTTTACTTTCCAGTTTCAAAGATAACTTTTCAGAAATGTTATCTTCATTTATTACAGAAGAAAAATACATTTCAATACTTTAACCAACCTGGCTATACACTTTTGCATATAAAATATTTGATAAGTTTGAACTCTTTTTCCTATCTCAGGACTTACTCTGTGCACACTATGCACTAAGGAGAGGCACACAAAACTAAGCGTTCAGACTTTCAACTTCTTAATTTTCCTTTCACGTGATTTCAAATAATTTCAGTTGTCATGTTTGGCTTTCACTAAGTTGTTCAAGAGTATTTTCCAGCTGAGGAGAGTTATGTTTTCCTATTTAGTTTTCAAGCTACTCATACACAAACATTCCACGGAAAATGAACAAGGAAATCTAAAATCAGAACTTTGTCTGTTTAAATGTATGCAGCAGATTTTGTATAAGACAATTGGTATGGCAAAAGTTGTAAGTCTCCTTTTGACTTCTATAATTTAACTAGCAGCCACTAACACTGCAACACTGTGGCATGGCAAATTTTGGCAATTCCTGTAAAAAGAATTACACCTTTTAATACAAGTGAAGAACTAGATATGAAATTTTTAATCGAAAGTAGTTCCCTATGTTTTGTACAGTTAGAATAAAGTTGATCATGCAAGTTTTTCAACATAATCTGTCCACACTGTTCAGACAGCTTTAGTAAATTCAATCAGACAAATGCTATATCACAGTTGCATTAAGTTACGAAATTAAAAAATGTACTCTTTAATTCAGAGACACATTACAATGCAACAACAGTTCAAGCATTAATTTCGTAAAGAAAGGGCTAACGATTGTTGGAGATGCAAATGTTATACAAATTACGAAGGCTAATTTCCTGAAAAGTTGCCCTGATTTCTGGTAATATTCAAGCTCTATGTGAATCGGCATTGGCAAAATATATTAATTATTCTATTTGAAATAAGAATTCAACACTACAGAATAACTCACTTCTTTATACTTCACTATTCACGAGACATGAACAGATTTCAACACGTGTGAAACTAAGATCTACTCATTAAACCTATAATTATTACTAAAACTAAATAAAACGTTTACTAAGAATTAACCTTACCTTAGAAATATAATAATACCTACCTTACAAAACTATACGTGTATCCAAATGGCAATAAACGGAACACTCACTCAATACAAACAAATGTGAACCAACAATGAAACGCAATGGCTGTTCAACCGATTGACTTGGCGACAGCACTAAGTTGTGCACGTGACTATTTCGCACCGTAGCCTGTCTTTTTCGTCAGATTCGACTCAGCTTACCACTAGCCGCTACTAAGTGACATACATTTAAATTTTCCAAACAGCACTTCTTTACTTGGCACATACAAGCCATTTGTTAGCCTTTTGGTAGGCATTCTTCGAGGAGGTAGCATATCAATTTAAATCACGCATAATTATACTTTCAATTACATTTGCCGACGCTGCACTCTGCGCCAGACGTAGACATTTCACTGAACCATAAAATGTGTTTCCATAATCACACACTTAAGAAAATCGTACATATCCTAATCCAACCCCTGTTGTTTGGTTCACATTGCACAACAGTACACACAATCTTTGACACAGACGCCGTCTGCAGCGCCGCGATGCGGCGTGGGACATATTTCGAACGCAGATTTTGAGTTCGCACGGCACACTTCCCCTTTTAGACGCTATAGCCATAGGTCACAGCTAATTTGTGATGTGACGTCACAAGCAGGCAAAGCGAACTAAATTATACCGTTGATGAAACAGTAAGCTTGTGTATCATTGATAAAGATTATTGAATTACTCATTTTATATGTTTATACGCTTAGAAGCTTTTGTTCCATTGGTTTCAAAGCAGCTTCTTTACTGCGGCTGCGTCGCGCCTGCTCATGACGCCATTTGCAGCACAGACGGTGACTTATGGCGGCCAATGCTGCCTGGATATGAGTGGTGTCTCCAGTAATACAACCTCCTTGAGACGCTGTCGCCAACTCTTCTCATGCTAGCAAAGTGAAGCCAGGTTTATGCGCATCCGTGGTGAAAGCAGTACCGCCAGTTTTGGCGTGGTTACCCTCAAGATGCAAAAGCACGTGATTTTCCGTAGGAAAACATTAGTGGGACCCTGTTCGTTTTCTTAAGATTTTATATTGTCTTAAAGTATAAGCTAAATGGAAAAGCAGTGGAGTAGGTTTAATAAACTCTTAGGCTTACATGAAAGGAATTTTAGTACAAAAACTTAGGTTTTCATGGAGGAAAAGAGATCTAAAAAAGCGTGTTCGTAACGACTGAGACGAACATGAACTGACGATTTAAAAAGGATTTAGATTAAACGTAGAATTATAAAGCGTTTAAAATATTTCTCTGTCTTAGCGGATTATCATAAAATATTATTTATCACAGAAATAGTAACGGTCGAACTTCAGATAATTTGTATTATGAGTGAATTTTTCAAAAGATAGCGCTTTAAAGGGAGAGAACACTGTGGGCCTGTTGTCAGGAGGAAAATTAAAGTGAACAACGGCAATGAATTATTAGCAGGAATTTGCTTACCCCAAAATTCTGAAGGAAGGTTGATATTCAGAAGGCTGTTCAGTGTAACTCTTTGGGAAGTAAATTCCAAGCTATTTAAATTACCATCGAGCTTATCATCGGTTTCCTAACTTTCCTCTTTTTTGCCAAAGGTTTTGACAAATAATAGGGAAGGTTTGGAATATTGTTGGAATTGCATCTGGTGTCAAGATGGGCCGATCTCTGGGTGTTAACACAGTCTCCTCGTTTATTTTATGCACAAAATTTCGAACCACAAATCTCTCATCAAAGTGTAGTTCACATACAGCACTAAATTTGTCAAAGTTTTTATCTGCACGGGAAATCAATCTTTGCCATTGCTGTAAAAGTTTATCATTTTTGGGTATTCCGAAGAGTGACAGCTTACTGTTTTTGTACTGAGTATTGCAACCTGGCACAAAGCAATGGTAATTTCTCTTCCGCATAATGAGCTAAGTATAACTTATAAACAATATTTAGGTAATCCACATTCCTTCTAAAACCTAAAACGTCTTCGTCTAAATTCCCGCTCTTTTCACAGTAAGCAACACGAATTTAGTTTCCCACTCCCCTCACGGGAAGAAAGAGGGAAGGGAAGGCGATCGCAGCGCCATCTACGAAGGGGACAAATTTCGGTATCCACTAGTGTTGGGCATAATCGCTTGAATTTAAGAATCGAAAGGTTACAATCGAGAGATCTGACAAATCGAGAGCCGCCCCGGTGGCGCAGTGGTCTTAGGCGCTGGCCTCTGATCATTGGTCCGTAAGGGGTCCGGGTTCGAATCCCGGTGAGGCATGGATGTTGTGTTTGTCTTACGGCACTGTCTCTCCCTTCCCTGGAACCAATGACCCTAAATTAGGGACGGGCGACTGCTTATAGCCCATTGAGTTGCTCACCGTGCTCGTTAAACCTCCAATCAAAAAAAAAAAAAAAATCGAGATATTCATTCGAAATAATCATTCGAACTATTTCTAATTTTAGAATTTACCGGTGGATGGCGTGACACGCTCAGAGCCGCCTTCTGCGTTTGACAAATCGAGATATTCATTCGAAATAACCATTCGAATGATTTGTAATTGGTGCTACACGCCAGGTGGGTCCCACTCGGGCTGCGTAGTAACCGACGCGGTTAATTTGAAACGGCGCATGACGTAGGCGTGGACGCCCAGTCTTTCGACTTCCTGCATCACTCTGGAGTTTTCGCTATGAACGTAATTGATTTGCAGCTGTTTGAAGTTTGTATCTCTAGTTTGATGTTTATGTTGTGTTTATTTTGATTCTTATTTACCACTGAGAGTCATTGTTTGAGTATTTCGTAAGAAACTCAATAATGCCTGGTTGTGCAGTGGCCTGTTGTACTAAGTGCAACAGGAAAACTAAGAATACTGACATTATGCACCATGTATTTCCCAAGGATTTATCACTTCAAAAATTGTGGTTTCAGAAATGCAAACGTCAGGATTCCTTTAAAGATTCTAATGTAAGAGTGTGTTCCCAACATTTCACACATGTTACGAGCGTGACTGAAAGGCAAAGTTACTTGGGGTGACTAGCAGAAAAGTGTTGAAGCCTGATGCTGTACCTACATTAAACATTACCACAAGCAATAATACTAGTATTAATAAGGTAAGTACGAGAGCCAATATTGGCATTTCAGGATCTGAGACTGCAACTCCAACTGCGCTTAAACCCTTGTTAGCCGCCCCGGTGGCGCAGTGGTCTAAGGCGTTGGCCTCTGATCATTCGTCCGAAGGGGTCCGGGTTCGAATCCCGGTGAGGCATGGATGTTGTGTTTGTCTTACGGCACTGGCTCTCTCACTTCCCTGGAACCAGTGACCCTAAATTAGGGACGGGCGACTACTTAAAGCCCATTGAGTTGCTCACGGTGGTCGTTAAACATCCAATCAAAAAAAAAAAAAAACCTTGTTAATCTATCTCCAAAGAAGAGGAATATTGGTGGGAAAAAAAAAGATTTGGGATATTACACTGCAAGACTGCAGGTATTCAGGTACCACCTGCAACTCCTTTTTTTTTTTTTTTTTTTATAGGAAAATGCATCAAAGGAATGATGCCATGGAATTCTGCCATCAGAAAGCTAAGTTTTTATTTATTTCAATTTTTCATTGTTTGTATAAACGTATGCAAATATTTGCAATTTTTCTGATGGCTTTTATATATGCTTATGTGAAAAAGAAAAGTTTTATTTAAATACATCTGTCATGGGCACATTGTTTTAAGGATCAAATCTGGTAACGGAAAAGTTGTAGAATTAAATTAACACAGTATTAGTGGTAAGGAGTATACCAACTTATTTGCTAGTCGGTAATATAAAAAATTAAATACACACACCACACATATATACGAGTATATATTATATCATCATATTGTCAACCATTATCAATCACTGCTGGACGAAGGTCTCCCCAAGTTTCTTCCACAACGGTCTGTCTTGTGCCAGTCTCCTCCATGTTACTCCTGCATACTTTCGAATTTCATCCACCCATCTCCGATAAGGTCTTTTTCTGGGTCTTTTCTTGTCCCTCGCAATCCAATCTAAAATTTCGGCTGTCCATCGATGGTCTGTCCTTCAGGCAATATGACTAGCCCATTGCCATTTCAGGGATTTTACTCTGATCATGATGTCTTCCACTCTTGTCATTTTTCGGATCCATGAGTTCCTCTTCTTATCTCTCCTGGTTACACAAAGCATGCACCTCTCCATGCTACTTTGAGTTGTCTGTAGTCTTTGTATGTCTCTTTTAGTTAAGGTCCACGTTTCTGCCCCGTACGTAAGCACTGGAAGAATGCATTGATCAAATACTTTTTTTTAAAAGAAATAATGGCATATTGCTCTTGAAAATTATACTGTTTCTTCCAAAAGCTATCCGGTAAGTTTTATATGCCGATTAATTTCTTCATTAATGTGACCCTCACTTCATATCTGCTGTCCAAGATGAACGTAGGTATCGGTTATCTCCATCAACCGATAAATCGTTTTTTCTTCTAAAAGCATTGTACATCACTTTTGTCTTTTGAAAGTTCATTTTTAATACCACTTCTTTACTCTTATCAGCAAGTTCCTGGATCATACTCTGCAGCTCTGATGGGGTAGTTGCAAAAATGACTACGTCATCAGCAGAACAAAGGTGAGTTATATATATGTATATGAGAAAAAAAAAAAGATGTCAAATTTAATTTAAAAATGAAAAATTGAAACGTTTTAATTTTCACCATTCTTTCATGGTGTGTGTGTATATATACAGATAAGAATATTTTTCAAGATGTCATTTTTTAAGTATTCCATACAGCTTCTACATCTTCATTTCAGGAAAATTTTCAACATTCCTTCATGGGGGTGGGGGGTGCAAATAATTTTAAAAAGAAAAAACCTAAAAAAAAAAAAAAAAAAAGATAGAATATCAGAACCCAGTCACCAAGCTATATTCCCCTTAATGAGGGCAAAAACTAACAAACAGTAACCCAGAAATTGTGAGATCATAAAAGGACACATGTACAAATTTGTAATGTATAACATGTTGAGAACAATCACTTATAGCTTCTTCAGGGTCAAACAGAAATGCTCCCTCTCTCATTTCTAAAAAGACCTGAAAGTGGGTTTCTGCTATATTATTATACATCTGCTTAGGTGCACCAAAAAACAAAGTTTGTAAGTTCATAAAATCCTTGAACATTAAATTCTACTAAACCTGTTAACTACTAAAACAACCAGCTAGCACATATGCTGGTAGAAAAGGTTTAAGTGAAAACCACATTCTTAAACTTTGAGCAAAATAAGCTTATTAAACATTACAGGAAAAAAATAATTTTGAAAAAAAAGGTGTATAATAACACTTAACACACTCTCTCTCTCTCTCTTGGTTTTCTTGCGCTTAAATTTGTGTTTTGTTTTTAGCCGGCTTATGTGTTATATATATACATACACACCATGAAGGAATGTTGAAAAATCTTTCAAGTGTGAATGTATGAAGAGAGACGGAATAGTTTTCGTGTTGTTCCTAGTACGGAAGTGTTTGATATAGCTGCGAAACGTATCGCCGCCTTCGTTGGCATTTTTTGATGAAGTAAATTTCAGAACTATTTTAAGTATCAGTGTCTAACCTTAATTCTTGTAGCTGTTTTATTTGTAGTGGCTTGGCTACCAATTTCGTTATTCAGTAAATATTAAAATGTGAGTTCACATATATGCAAATAACTTTTAAAATGTTCCGCTTCAAGGAAGATAAATGCTTTGATTTTATGAGATTGATTTATGTATGAGCAGTTTTTCGCAGTTTCATTTCGTTATTATCATAATAAGTGTGATTATCAAGATCGTTCGTATGCCGTAACCCCACGCCACAAGACGCTCAAGGCCGCCCCGGTGGCGCAGTGGTCTAAGGCGTTGGTCTCTGATCATTCGTCCGTAAGGGGTCCGGGTTTGAATCCCGCTCAGGCATGGATGTTGTGTTTGTCTTACGGCACTGGCTCTCTCCCTTCCCTGTAACCAGTGACCCTAAATTAGGGACGGGCGACTGCTTATAGCCCATTGAGTTGCTCACAGTGGTCGTTAAACCTCAAAAAAAGAAAAAGACGCTTAAAGCTGCCATGTTGGCTGCCATGCGCCCACGCCGACGTCATTTCGGCAGCCAATGAGAAGCTGACATCGTAGCGAGCCCAACCTTATCATCATCATCATCATTGTCAACCATTATCAATCCACTGCTGGACGAAGGTCTCCCCAAGTTTCCTCCACAACGGTCTGTCTTGTGCCAGTCTCCTCCATGTCACCCCTGCATACTTTCGAATTTCATCCACCCATCTCCCATGTGGTCTTCTTCTGGGTCTTTTCCTGTCCCTTGGAATCCAACCTAAAATTTCGGCTGTCCATCGATGATCTGTCCTTCTGGCAGTATGTCCAGCCCATTGCCATTTCAGGGATTTAACTCTGATCATGATGTCTTCCACTCTTGTCATTTTTCGGATCCACGAGTTCCTCTTCTTATCTCTCCTGGTTACACCAAGCATGCACCTCTCCATGCTACTTTAAGTTGTCTGCAGCCTTTGTATGTCTCTTTTAGTTAAGGTCCACGTCTCCGCACCATACGTAAGCACTGGAAGGATGCATTGATCAAACACTTTTCTTTTAAGACATAATGGCATATTGCTCTTGAAAATTATGCTGTTTCTTCCAAAAGCTCTCCAGGCAAGTTTTGTACGCCGATTAATTTCTTCATCAATGTGACCCTCACTTGATATCTGCTGTCCAAGATAAACGTACGTGTCTGTTATCTCCAGCTTTTCTCCATCAATCGATAAATCTTCATTTCTTGTAAAAGCATTGAACATCACTTTTGTCTTCTGAAAGTTCATTTTTAATCCCACTTCTTTACTCTTGTCAGCAAGTTCCTGGATCATAGTCTGCAGCTCTGATGGGGTAGTTGCAAAAATGACTACGTCATCAGCAAAACGAAGGTGGGTTAGATAATCTCCATTAATCTTTATCCCCTTGTTTTCCCAGCTCAGTGACTGAAAAACACCCTCCAATGTGGCATTAAATAGCTTCGGAGATATGGTGTCACCTTGTCTCACTCCTTTTCCAATTTTTATGTGTGTTGTATTTTCAAAGAGCCGAATCTTTGCACTTGCATTTTCATAGATATTAATAATATTAATGTATGCATCTTCAATACCGCAGGTTTTCAGAGCCATTGTAACTGCTGATGGTTTCACCGAATCAAAGGCTTTTTCATAATCGATAAAAGCCATGCACAATGGAAGTTCATATTCCCTCGCTCTTTCAATTAGTTCTCTCAGCACGTGGATATGATCTATTGTGCTGTAGCCACTCCTGAATCCAGCTTGTTCTCTCGGTTGAGCCATGTCCAGTGTTACCTTCAAGCGGTGTGAAAGAACTTTAGTGAAGATTTTATAAACTACTGATAGGAGGCTGATAGGTCTGTAGTTTCCGAGATCCTCAATGTCACCTTTCTTATGTAGCAGGATCATTGTAGCGGTGTTCCAATCCTCAGGAATCTTTCCTTCATTAAGGCATAGAGTAAAAATTTGGGCGAGTACTGTTTCGATTTCTCCACTTGCTTCTTGTATGATGTCTACAGTAATTCCATCTTCTCCTGGAGCTTTTCCTCGCTTCATGTTCTTGATTGCATGTGCAACTTCTGCTGGAAGGACTGGAGGAACTCTGGTACTGGTATCTTTCATGATGTCTGGAGTGCATATATCATCCCTTTCATATAATTTGGAGTAGAAATCTTTCACTCTTGTCAAAATTTCGCCTCTATTTCTTGTTACAGAACCATCTTCTTTTCTCAGTGCCATAATCTGTTTTCTTCCCTTACTGAGATGTCCCTTTGCTATCTTTAGGCTTTGGTTGTTTTCAATTGCTTTCCTCACTAGTTCACAGTTGAATTTCCTTACGTCTTCAGTGATACTTTTTCTTACTGTCTTGCATAGCTCTATATATTCCACTTTGGAAGTCACATCTTCTTTAGTTGTCCTCATCTCTCTTCTTTTTTGCATCAACATTTTGGTTTTTCCTGATAATTTGTTCACATGCAACTTGTTCTTAGACCCAGCTCATTTTGTTGCTGTTTCCATAAGAGCTTTGGTTACTTTTCTGTTAACTTCAGAGATGTCCACTTCTTCCGATGTTAGGCCTTCTAAAGCAGAGAACCTGTTCTTCAGTTCTAACTTGAAGGTATTATGGTGTTTTTTAAGGTTGGTTATGTCAATAGATTTTGTTTGTCCTATGAGCTTGCCACGTTCAAGTTTAGTGTTGAGGTGCATCTTACATCTCACCAATCTATGGTCACTACCTGTGTTGAACTTGTTTAGCTCACTGCAGTCTTCTATGACGAATTTTTTGTTACACATAATAAAATCAATTTCACTTGTCGTCCCATTTGGATGTCTCCATGTCCATTTCCTGTGTTGCTTTTTCTTGAAGAAGGAGTTCAAGATGAAAAACCCTTCTGCCTCTGCAAACTCAACGAGAGTATTTCCACGCTGGTTTCTGTTGCCATGACCGAATTTACCTACTGAAGTTTCATTCTGTTGCCGTTGCCCTATTTTTGCATTAAAATCTCCCATAATTATCTTCAAATGCTGCTTACCTTTATTATTTAGATGACAAATTTCCTCATAAAATTCTTCAATTTCTTCTTCAGGATGACTTGTGGTGGGTGCATAAGTTTGAATAATCTGAGCCTGGTATCTTTTCGAGAGTTGGATAACAAGTCGTGCAGCTCTGTCAGAGGAACTTTCAACTTCTACAACTTTGTCCTTCAGTTTCTTGTTTATTATAAATCCAACACCACTAGTTCTGCCAGTATCTGTCCCACGATAGTAGAAGAGATGTCCACTTTTCAGTTCGATGAGATCTTCTCCTTTTCTCCTTACCTCACTTAGCCCCACGATGTCCCACTTGATCCTTTGTAGTTCCTCTTCCAATTCAAGAAGCCTTGAATCAGAAGATAGGGAGCGTCCATTGTAAGTAGCCAAGGTCAGCATCAGATGGCAGCCTAGTCCGGTCCTCCGGGGATTCTTAGCACCCTCTGCCTTCATGTCGCACTGGCCGCTGCCTTGGCCAGGTACATTCCAGCTGCCGGAGTCTGAGGGCCAAGATTTAAGTTGTGGAATCATTTTGGAGGGGTTTGGCCATAACTCACCACGCTGGCCAAGCGGGTTGGTGAGTGTGGGATAGCATTTCCTCTGATCCCGATGGTATAGTTATACCGCTATGGGCGGTCGTCAGAGCCCCTTTAGTGGGAACAGGATGCACCACGAGAAGGCGGGGTTGACATTTGTCAAGGAGAGGCTGTGATGTTACGCATCACCTGACCTTACATCCCGCCCAACCTTATACCATGAGATATATCTAAAGGCCTTGGCTACACGCTCAGCTTTCTTTCGCTGGACGGAATGACACTAAAGACGCTTGAATTTTTTGAATAGCATAACCTAGCTTAAGAAGTTGGAAGGAACTCATAAAGGAACACAAGTGATTCTCCCTGCGAGAGATAATTCGATCACGTGAAAAACGAGTACTTCGGAAGCTCTCGAGATGTTTTGAGGTAGACGAGCGATTTTGCTCGGAACTCATGTTCTCGAGAACAGACGAGCGATTTCGCCTTTCGAATGCACTCGTTTGAACGAGACAGCTTATGAGCAATCGAGAGTTCTTTCCAGAGGTTTTTTTTATTCAAATGAATTTGACGTAATCGAATGAATCGATTATTTCTACTCGATTATGCCCATCACTAGTATCCACGCCAATCATTACGTACGCTAGGCGCTCGGCATACTTTACTTTCTAGACGCTGTACTTCTGGTCAGCTTAGGCCAAGGTCTTTGGCTTAGGTTTTGAGGAAGAAACCATTAGAAACATATCCTAACTTTACCAAACTATGAACATGCCGTTTTATACACGATAAATGATTTCTAGGTCGTGTTCATTTCATCTGAGGATGGTCCTAAAGGTGGATTGAAAGTACTCATGAAATTGGTTTTAATTTATCATTAAAGGTTTCTAATGCCATTTTCGTCATTTTTATCGTGTATAAAACGGCATGTTCATAGTTTGGTGATATCAGCAAGATTGGTTTTTGGTCTTAACTTTATATTGGCGACTTTCAGAATAAGTGAGTTGGCAACACTATATTCATAAATCGGAGCGTCTTCTAAAAGAAAGGATTATGGTTGACGATTGTTCATTAAAGTTTGATGTAATGTGGAAGACAATTATTGGGTAATTACTGTTTTTTAAGCTTGTAATAAAATGGCGGAAGGAAAGGGTTTTATGGGAACTTGCATGGATATGTGTCCACCCCAGGAAAGAGCACTTAGGGAAAGAGAGGGTCTACTTAATGTTGTGGAAAGCCAGTCAAGGAAAAAGGCTGATGTGCAGAAAACTATAAAAGCTTTCTCTCGGTCTGCAGCTGGTCAAGAAATCGATGCGTCCACTTTAAGGCCATCTGAAGTGTTGCTTCGTACCATGATCTACATGATGGAGCATGTATTGCCCAGAAAGGATATTCATTTTGTAACTATTTATGATTTTGTCAATGATCGTATAAAGGCCGTTAAGCAAGACATGACCATTCAGCAAATTGAGGACGAAAATGCTGTAGAAATTTTACAGTTTGCGGTAAGGTTTTATTTAATTTCACATTGGAAACTGTGTGATTTAGAATCCAATGCTGATCCACATTTGCATCATTTTGATGCGCATTTAAATATTAAAGAATTACGTGAGACTTTAGTTTGTTTGTTAAGATTATATGGAATGCCAGAATTGTCTCACAAGTGTAAATACTATGATGAATTTTTATCTATATATTGCATATTGAATCTTGCTGATAATGAAACTTACAGTTATGTGTATAATATTAACCATGGTAAAAAAATTTCCCCATGACTAGCCAAGCAATGTCATTTACTCATGCACATGTTAGGGGGATTTTGTTTCTCAATTTAGTATGTTGAGCGATTTTTCTATTAGCCTTCTATTATGTGTTTTTATGCATATTGCAAGTTTGAGAAAAAAGCATTGCAGGTGCTATGTAAAGCTTATAGCTCAAAGCAGTGTGCTTTTCCACTTGATATTTTAAGTTCTTGGTTGGGGTTTTTAGATTCTACAGAAACTAAAGTTTTTTGTGAAATGTATGGCATAAAAGTAAATGGTAATGTTGTGAATTTTAAAAAGCAAGACTTTGAGTGTAATGATAAGGTAATTTTGCAAAAGGATAAGTTTTTTGAAAAACACTTTGAAGTTTCTCTTATTAATTTTGTTAGAGGTGAAATACACACAAATGCTCATTAATAAAGAATTTGTACTTTTTATTTCATCAGTGCATAATGCAAACCAAATTTGCTATGTGTGTTCATGGGGCTCAAAAAAAAAAAATAATAAAGAACATTACCTTTTTTGTGACATTATAAGCAAAGATCTTCAGTGTACTGAATTGAATGTAATATAGTATTCAATTTAAACTGACATGTTTGAGGTTAAGCTGTGATCGTTATTTTCACGAAATGCAATGAGTTAATCTAAAATGTGAGAGAAAAACTAGTGTTTGCCACAAAATGGCACCAGCCATTGAAATAACTCTGACTTTTCTTTCTTTATCTTTGAAGATTCTGCTCTGACTTTTCTTTCTTTATCTTTGAAGATTCTGCTCTGACTTTTCTATTTCAGTAAAAACTACAGTTTCTGAAATTCTGGCAGTGATTCACACCTCACTGTTAACTTTCTTCATCTTTGAAGTATGTTTCTACAGCACATTGGCTCAGTCACCCCCTCAATTACACTGTAGAGCACTGCATAAATCGGGAGGGTCAGATTATAGAGGCTAGAGGGATTAGACTCCTTTCCCCCATTCAAAGTTTAAATCATAGTTAGCTGTGACATCTACAGCATCCTCCAAGTCCATAAACAAACCCTTATTTTCAGTGCATTCATGACCAGAGTCACCTTTAAGACTCTTGCGGATCGTATCGAGATGGAACACAGATTAGAAAAGAAAAGCGCTCGCTAGAGGGTGCCACCCCTGTGCCATCTATCATACATGTGCCACTGTTGCTATGGATAAATTTATTACACGTATACCTCGTTTTACGGCCAAAATCCGTTCCAGGAAAGTGCCGTATAATGAATCAGGTATTTTGATAGACCCGTGCAAATTTAATAGGATCGGTTCCAATTTAATTGAAAAATTTGGAAAAACGCTAAGTTTTTAGCTGAAAATTCTGTTTTTACTTTTTTTTTCATTTAAAAATAACATTTCCATTATACATAAAAAAAGTACATATAAATAAAAATATACGTACATATCGTGTAATTCTAATCAGAATCTGAAGATGAACATGATAAGTCGCATGATACCATGCCGATATCATCACCATCCACTGGTGTAGAAAAACCTGGTTTAAAAAAGTGGTCTAATGTTTGTTTTGCCTTGGTTTTTGTTTCTTTTTGCAGTTCTTTGTAGCAGTTAAAGATTGTGTTAATGCCTCAAGAAACTTTAACCCTGCATTCTTCGTCAGGATCAGTTTAAAGTAGGATGTTTATTTCTTGTTCGAAATGAGAAAGCGCTTTTGACAAATCCTTTGAAGTTAACTGTCGTGAAACAGCTGGCTCTGGCTCCTCATCAATTGCTCGGTCTGTTTCTAGTTGAATCGGATCCTCGTTGGAAAGGGGTTTTACATCAGCATCTAACAAATTGAGCACATCACCTTCTTCCACATCCTCAAAACCAAGTTCATTTGCTAGATTCAATATGTCTTGTCTAATTTCGGAAAGAGAATCATCTTCAGGATCCTTTATTTTGCATTCTGGCCATATGTTTTTCCATGCATGGTTCATTGTGGTTAATTGCAACTCCTTCCATGATTCACTAATGTTGTCCACGGCATGTTTGATGTTGTATTTATTCCAAAATTGTTTAATCAAAAATTCACCATCAGTTTCAATAACAAGTTTTCGAAAAGTTCTTCGTAAATAATATGCGTTAAAAGTGGCTATTGCATCTTGATCCATTGGCTGGATTAGGGCTGTCGTGTTTTTAGGAAGATACTGAATCTCCACCTCTTCAGATAATTCGGATAAATTAACTGGATGTGCCAGGGCATTATCCACCAGTACCAAAACCTTGGGTAAATGTGTAGATAAGCGTTCTAAATTATTTTGTCGGAAAAATATTAGTACCTGGAAAAAGTGCGACGTCCAGATTTTAAAGTATGGAAATTAATGGCAAATGGTGCAGAAATTTCATATTTTAAATGTCTTAAAAGATTTTTGCAATAATATTTACCTGTAAGTGCGATGCTTTGAAGAGATGTTGCAGTAGGCCTAATGCATCGCTACCGCGACGATCTCAAGTTTTACTGTGTTGAAAGGGAGATGTGCTGTGGTGTGTAGTTCACGCACGGATGAGTACAAGTGCAGCCGTGTACGTTCTTGCCAGCAGAGCTAAGCATCATGTACTCGCACACTACAGAATATAGTTCTGTCATGTTTTGTCATTGTTCTTAAAGCAGATGTTGAGAAATGTTTCGTTCTTTCGCACATGATTCCCCGATTCCAAATAGAAAGTGCGAATATACCTTTATATGTTGCACAGAATACTGGGGAAGTATAACTTTCGGTTCTGCTTTGAATGGCTTCCATTCGTAGCCGATTTGCTGTGGCAATGTAGTTTTAGTTGTCCTGGTAATACTTTGTTCGCAGGTCAGTTTCTATCTCACTGATACATATCTTTTGCAAATCTAAGAGTTTTTTTCCTCCCAACAACGTACAGGATAAAACAAAAAGGCTGGATAATCTGGACCTATTTTCTGTAGCGTATCACTACAAGATTTATCGCTCTCCTGCCAACAATGTAACCGCTTTCTCTTGTACTCTTCTGCCCGTCATTTCCGTACTGCTACGAACCTTCCTTTTAATGGAGCAAAGCTCGCTGTAGCGATGCGTTACACCTACCGCAGCATCTCTTCATAACATCTCAGTTACAAGTAAAATATTATGATAAAAATCTTTAAAAGACATTTAAAATATGAAATTTCTGCACCATTTGCCATTAATTTCCATACTCTATAAAATCTGTTCATCACACTTTTTCCAGGTACTAACATTTTTCCGACGAAATAATTTAGGTTACTAATCTACAGATTTACCAAACCTTGTTGCTTAAATTTTTGTGTTTCAAATATTTTTTCACTTCAGGGGTAAAGTGATCTTTAAAACAATCTTGGAAAAGAATCTTGATCATCCAAGCTTTTCTGTTGGATCTTCAAATGACGGGCAATTGTTTCTTGTTCAATCCTTTAAAAGCTCTTGGATTTTCATAAGGATATACCAAAAGTGGTTTCAGTTTAAAATCTCTTGCAGCATTAGCACCAAGGAGCAAAATTATTCTTTCTTGAGACACCTTATGTTAAGAAGCAGCCTTTTCATTTTTTGATATGAAGGTTCTTTCAGGCATTTGCTTCCAATAGAGCCCAGTCTCTTCCACATTGAACACTTGCTCAGGAAGGTGTCCTCCTCTTTCAATAATTTTTTCAAAATGTTGAGATACTCTTGAGCTGCATAGGCACTAGCTGCTTCACCTTTCATTATTTTAATGTTATGCAAATTGTGTCGCTTTTTAAATTTTTCAAACTAACCTTTGCTTGCTAGGAAAGTTTCCTCTGAAGTTTTAACAGTATCCTCACTCTTCAAATGTTTGAAAATACTTTTAGCCTTTTCTTGGATAGTCGTTTGGCTCATTGGCATCCTCCGTTAGTTGTCTTCAACTTATATGCCTAATAATTTTTCCATTCTTTCCATAAGACTGCTTCTTTGGCGAGTTAATTTGGAGACTTAAAAGGTACGGATGATTGCGAATACACTTTAATTTTTTTCCTCGTCATCGCATGTTGTTTGCATAGTAGACTTCGCAAGTCCTAATGCTTTACAAATTTTAACAATTTTCTCACCAGCTTCAATGCAACCCAAAGTTTCTAGTTTAGTCTCTAGTGTGATAGATTTCCAACTTTTCTTCTTATTTCCATCATTCTCCAAACTCAAAGTTCTCTTTGGTATAAGTTAGGGGGTCGAACTATACACAGAAAATATTTCTGATAGGTTGAAAACCATTCACATTTAAGCATATAAAATTTAGTGTACTTTATTATGAAATCAAATGTTTCATCATTTGTTTCTAAACAACAATTCTTGGGATATTTTACGATGCAAAATCACTTTTGTTTGCACTAAAGAAAAAGGCAAATAATTTTTATATTCAAAATTGTTGTTAAAAACTACTTTAAACTGCTGTATATTTAACTATGATTATTTAATTTTTCTGCAAAACACAGTATATTAAAAATCTTGAACATGGCATTATCACTAAATTTCTCAAATACCATCTTCAGTAGTACTGCCTTTTTTAAAACTTGAAATATATGCTTTGGTTTATTTTGAATACAAACACTTTAAAAGGGCAATTCAAAATATTTATAAAAAGTTTTCTCATAATTTTTAACTTTAAAAAAATGAGGCTTCCATTTTGTTAACTGAAAAAGATAAATTTTGGGTGGACAGAGCCAAAATTTGAGATTTATCCCTACAACCTGACAATCACATCAGATTTCAAGGAAATCAAAAGGGGTCAGGTTAAAAATAGCTATTTCATTGGTTGATATAACACAGAATGACCCAGCATAGTCTTCATTATTAAAACAACTATAAATACCATCCAGAGTTTGAGCTGGCTCAAAAAATGCTGTAACAGAAATGCTAAAATAGGGAAAAAGTTGAAGCAAAGTGCTAAAGAAACTTAGTCGCTTTTGTCGCTCCGTAAATTATAGCATCAGTTTAATTGTTCACACTAACAACACTTTGGACATCAGTTGAAAACTAATTATACTGAAAGATACTAATAACACATAGCCCTTGCAAAACTGCTGAAATTTCTACTAGCTAATGTGGCTAGTGGAATAAAGAATTTACTAGCCAAATGATAAAATCTACTTGCCTTGCAAATTTAAATAATAATATAATAATTCAGTAACTTCTCTAGTTGTGTTTCTATGAAATGAAATGGGTGAATGATTTTTTTTAAATTAGAGACCCCTCCCCCATTAACTTCATAAAAAGAGATGCAGAGCAATTACTGCATAGGATCATTAGATTGACTGCAAATATTGCATACGCTTTTGTTTCAAAATGATTGATTTTTGACACTTTATTTTCAGTGTTGTAATATCATTACCCTTACTAAATGATTTTTGACACTTTATTTTCAGTGTTGTAATATCATTACTCTTACTATCTTAATTTACATATACATAGTTTATTTTTGAGAGGCCATTGAAGTTAGCTGTCTAATTTCTGTAATAATATTTAAAACAAAGGGACAAAAGCTAGGATATATTTACATAAAGTTGCCCTAATAATGTTGATGTAGTTTACCACTTTGTCACCACTCAGACATTCCCAATTGCTCGTTTTTATGAGGTTAGTTGCTGAAAAACCACACTCACAAGGAGCAGTACTACATGGCATTAAATGTAGCAGCTGCATCATCTTAAAAACATTGCCATAACAGTTTCTTTTTGTTCAGCATATATGCGGCTAAACAGAGATTCAAAGATAATTCTTTTACTTGTACATGACAACCCTTTGGTTGTTCCAGGCTGATTCGTCAGCAGATTAAGTTTCTCTCGAAGCCCACCTTCGCTTCCATTCATTTTCAAAGCAGCTCCAGGAACACGGCGATAAAACTGAACTCTATATTCATTCACAAGTAGGGGAGGAAAGTAGGACAAAATACACTGACGGGAAAATAATCCCTACACCAAGAAGGGGTTGTGTTAGATAAACGACGGTAGGTGGTGAGAGTACATCTGTAAGATGACGTCTATGCAAATTTCGCGCTCGGCGCATATGTGTGGCGCTAGTAGCTCCCTCGGAACATGCAAAGCAGGTTTGCTGTAAATACGTGCTGTAACGTTCGTGAGCGTTAGTTATCGTTGAGATTCAACGTAGTGTGTTGATGTTAGTCAAGAATGCCTTTAAGAAGACGAAGCCATTATCAACAGCTCATGGAGTTTGAACGAGGTCGTGTAATAGGGCTACGAGAAGGTGGATTTTCTTTCTGCAATATTGCAGAATGACTTGGCAGGAATATAGCCAGTGTGCATGGTTGTTGGCAGCGGTGGTTAAGGGATGGTACTGCCTCAAGAAGACCGGGTTCCAGCCGGCCACGTGGCACTACTGAGAGGGAAGATCGCATCGTACCGTGTCTGCGGCAGCAATTCGAGCTGCAGTTGCCACCACAGGGACACAACGAACTGTTACAAATTGGTTACTTGAAGGACAGCTCCGAGCCAGACGCCCTGTAGCGTGCATTCCACTTACTCCAAACCACTGCCGTTTGCGACGTCAGTGGTGTCAAGCTAGAGCTCATTGGAGGACGGAGTGGTGATCTGTTGTGTTTTCTGATGAAAGCCGGTTCTGCCTGGGTGCCAGTGATGGCCATGTGTTGGTTAGAAGGAGGCCAGGTGAGCGCCTGCAACCAACCTGTCTGCGGCCGAGACACACTGCACCTACACCTGGAGTTATGGTCTCGGGAGCAATTTCCTATGACAGCAGGAGCACTCTCGTGGTTATCCCACGCACCCTGACGGCACAGTTGTACGTCTGTCTGGTGATGCAACCTGTTGTGCTGCCATTCATGAACAGCATTCCAGGGGCGTTTTCCAACAGGATAACGCTCGCCCGCATACTGCTGTTGTAACCCAACATGCTCTACAGAGTGTGTAGACATGTTGCCGTGGCCTGCTAGATCACCAGATCTTTCACCAATCGAGCACGTATGGGACATCATTGGACGACAACTCCAGCGTCACCCCCAACCAGCATTAACCATCCCTGTATTGACCGACCAAGTGCAACAGGCATAGAACTGCATCCCACAAACTGACATCCAACACCTGTACGACACAATGCATGAACGTTTGCGTGCTTGCATTCAACATTCTGGCGGTTACACCGGTTATTAATGTACCAGCATTTCACATTTAAAATGGCTCTTCTCGCGCTTACATTAAGCTGTGATCTTGAAACCTTAATCGATTAAATATGTTACCTATACAAATGTATTGCCCCCCGTCAGTGTAGTTGTTGCTCACTTGGGGTAAAAAATCTACTGGCCATCATTGGCTACTATATTAAAAAATTTACTAGCCACTACAAAATATTTGGTCACCATTTGGCAACTGATTACCGACATTCGCAACGGCTGCTAACACATTTCAAGAACATTTTATTGGGCAGTATAAATTGATGTACAGCTGACCAATAAGTAATGGATAAGGACTTATTTCTAAAATCATGATTAAATAAGCATAAATGCTGCCCCGGTGGCGCAGTGGTCTAAGCGATGGTCTCTGATCATTCGTCCGAACTGGGTCCGGGATCCCGGTGAGGCATGGATGTTATGTTTGTTTTACGGCACTGGCTCTCTCCCTTCCCTGGAACCAGTGACCCTAAATTAGGGACGGGCGACTGCTTATAGCCCATTGAGTTGCTCACGGTGGTCGTTAAACTTCCAATAAAAAACAACATAAATTCCAAATCTTTATCACTTGCCGGGACATTGCTTTTTCTTGTTGCAACACACAATTCGCAGTTCAAATATAGCATTTTATCCATCCAGTTAACTTGCACCCATTTGTAAAGTGAGAACCATTTTCGCACAAGTTTCTCAGAATTTATAGTTTCAGTAGTTTTTTGTTTTTTTTAACTCACAATTTTTTTCAGTTGATATTTCAGCACTGTCTTTGTAATCTTTGCGTTTTTTAATAATGAATTTATCCATAGCAATAGTGGCACATGTATGATAGACTGCGCAGGGGTGTCAAGCACCCTCTAGCGAGCATTTTTCTTTTCTAATCCGTGTTCGGTCTCAGTACGATCTGCGAGAATTTGAAATGTCACTGGTCACGAATGCAGTTTGCACTGAGAATAAGGGTTTATTTATGGACTTGGAGGATGCTGTAGATGTTACAGCTGACTACGATTTAAACTTCGAATAGGGGAAAGGAGTCTAATCCCTCTAGACTCTATAATCCTATCCTCCCTCATTTATGCAGAGCTGTACAGTGTAATTGAGGGCTGAGATTGAGCCAATGTACATACCTTAAAGATGAAGAAACTAACAGCGAAGTGTGAATCGCTGCCAGAATTTCAGAAACTATAGTTTTCACTGAAATAGAAAAGTCAGAGCAGAATCTGCTGATGGGTTGATATTTAAGTGGCTGGTGCCATTTTGTGGCAAACACTAGTTTTTCTCTCGCATTTTGGATTAACTCATCACATTTTGCGAAAATAGTGATCGCAGCTTAATCTCTGGTGCCAGTTTATTTTTCTTGGAGTTAACAGTTATCTCTGATACTAGTTTATTTTTCTTGGAGTTTAATCTCTGATACTCGTTTATTTTTCTTGGAGTTTACAGTTTTAGGTTGCATCATCACTTCTTTGCAGGAATGTGTTTAGTGTTTCTTCAAATATTGTCAGTAATGAACTCACTGTAGTTCTGTTTTTTGCTTTAGTGCAGTTTTATGAATGTACATGAAATCTTTCTAAGTAAAATATGTTTCTAATGGTGGTAACCAGTCTTCGAATTACCCAGTGGTCCATTGGCCATATTTCTGTCGGACCACTGAACTATTGATTTTACTGGCCCAGATGGCCAGTAAGTTTTTTTTTTCCAATTTGTCACAAGTTAAAAAATGAATTTGTTTCTTTTACCTTGCTGTATGGTTTTCCTTTTAGGCTGCAAACTAATGATAGGTTTATAAACAAATATTGGAGAAATTCCATTGAAATGGTATCTTATTTTCTATATATAGTAAATGTCTTTTAGTTGGCATTTTAGTGGACCAGTGGTGTTTGCAAATTCTAGTGGTTCACTGGGCCAGTAGAAGATTTATTTCTAATTCTAACACTGATTGTAACAGTAATTCATTTTAGGTAGTTATAAAAATTATATTTTTTGAGGTTTTCCTGAAACTTCCTTCACATGTGCATCTGCAAGATTGTTTCTACCATGTGTAATAATTGTTTATATTTTTTTTATGTGTCTGCAAGGATATTTCACTGTTCAGGATCAGTTTCACATTATAGGTAAATGCTTGATTGATCTTCTGCTAACCTCGTGGATGCCACAGGTTTATCAATCATTGCATTTGAAGTTGATGCTACTGGTTTGTGGATCGTTGTTGAAGTAGATTCCATTTCTTCATAGGCCATTGCTGCTGAAGTTGATGCCACTACTTCATCAACCATAGCTGTTGAAGTTGACTACATATATGCCTTTCACATATTTTAGTATTTGCCGGTTAATAACAACCTTGTTTGGAGGAAATATGCCACTTCCCTAGAGTCACAGACAGCATTTTCTTCGGAGCACTTTTCAAACAACTTCTTTAACTGTGTAGGGAAAACAGCTTTATCAACATTATGCATACGACTTTATACACATTTTTAAGATTTTTTTTCCAGCACAATTTCAATGGTCCAAATACACCAACATTAAGAGGTTGGATGACATGACTTGTATTCTGTGGTAGACACAATATTATAACCTGATTGTCGATGGCTCTTTTTACTGTACCATAAGTTAAATGGCTACCATGACCATCATATATCAGCAACACTGGAAAAGCGAGTTTCAATTTTTGAACACCATCAATAAGCAGTTCAAACCATTTTTCAAATACATTATCTTGCATCCAACCAGAGGGACTAGCTGCATAGACTGCACCACTAGGACCACACTTTATCCACATATCATATACATTGTTTTCCCACTTATAGCATATTCCATGTATGCAGTGTGTGATTTTTTTTTACATAAACTTCGCAAGCAATTGGATTAGTTGACAGTCCAGTCTCATTGGCATTAAAAATCCTATGGGGCTGATCCCATAAGTTGTGTTCATTGAGGATGTTTTCATACATCTGAAATTTTTTTGTCAATAACTTCTTTAGTAAGGCTTTTACTCATGACTTCGTTAATATTTCAGGCTTTTTTTTCCTAATTCCCTTTCCCACCATCTTTCAAAATTTCTTATCCAATCTGGGCCTGGGCAATTGTTTGAGAAAGGATTTTTTTGCCTGATGATTCAAAATAGCCTTTAACCATATTTACTAGGTCACATCTATCAAACGGATAACCACATGAAGCTATGAATTTCATGGCACGTACCAGATATTGTTCCTCAACCTCTGTCAAAAATGTATTTCGTCCTGATCCTATGTGAGTAGGAGGCTTCACAACCCACCTTCTGAGTGTATCATAAGGAATGGCATATTTTTTGGCCGTGCTTTATATGCTACATTTATTATTCTTTATATCATCTAATGCTTCCTGTATATTTTCTCTGCTGTAATTTGTAACATTCTTTCTCTTGTAAATCCTTAGCATTTTCTGTAAAACCAAAAATTAAATAATGTAAAACCTTGGTACAAAATGTGTATCTTAAAAGTTCTAAAAGCGGATTCGTGGAATTCTGCTTTTTTTTTTTTTTTAATCATCATTTGGGTTATTCTCGATGGTGTCGTGCCACTTGTGGACAAACCAAAACTGAATAGATTGGAAAATTTCGTCGTGCCAGATGTGGACAATTCCTTATTCTGTTGGCGAATTCTTGATTTTTTTCCTGCAGATTTCCCCTCACACTTTTCTCCCAGGCTTGGGATTAGGCAATGTCAAGTTGACATTGGTAGTTTAAAAATTGCAGAATAATTCCTTGTTATTTTAATGTAACAAATTTCAAATTATGTTACAAAACTCAATTTTTTTTTCAAGTTTAGTCAAAATTTGTTACAAAACTTAAGGCTTTTAGATACCTTTTTAAGTCCGTGCTTTTTCAAATGCTGAAAGAATATTTTCAATTCTTTCATTAATTTTTACATACCTTTTCTTCCGTTTTGTTACCGGTTCTCCTAAATCTTTCATTTTCAAAAAATGGGATTTTTTTAGATTCTGCTTTTAGAGTTTGCACTGTTAAATGCACATTTGATTCTTTCTTACTGATGATCTTATTAAATTTCGAGTTCCACCCTTCCACAGAATTATTCGTTCGATGACGATGAACATTCCATATATGAAGGGGAAGATTTTGGTTTTCCAACCACTGTTCAATAAAATAGTTTAAAAATATGGATAGCTCATCATTTTTGGGAGTGTTTTTCATAATAATAAGCCAAGCTTCATCAACTTATTCTACAGGTATATATAACAAAGCTGAACACATCCTGCATGTTTGTCTCACTTCTTCATTTTCTTTATATAGAATACAGAGGCCTATTTCTTGAATTTTCTTCCATAAGCACTGGTTGAAATAGAAATTGCAACCTGATATTCTAGTTTTGGGAAATTCCATTTGTGTTGCTTTTAAATACTGCACTTTCAAAATCCATTTTAATTAATTTGGGATTCCATTGCGAGCACCATATCGTAATTTCTTTGAACAAGGAAGAATACGTAGAGCTCTTCCTTTTTGTCTGGTAGGAAGGCAAATACTACAGGATAAATATTCAATTCAGATGCTGTACTTCCACAGTCCATGTGTATAGTATATATTTGAGTAAACTGTCTAGGTCAACTCTTGAAAGTTCCATCAAAAAAGAAAACGTCCCCACTTTTTTAAAAGATATTCAGCATCCTCGCCGGCAAAAACAAGTATTCTTTTTCCCTGGTCAGTCACAAAATCTAAGCGAAGGAAACGCTCATTGTTTGGCAGGCGAAGTGTTTCTTCGGGAAACTGAATTTGTGTGCTACTTGTTGGATTTTGAGTAGTCCCCAATACTTTTCTTCTTTCTCGACATAATGCTGATTTTACACTTCTACACTGCGGCGTCTCAAACTAAATCATAGCCTTTGTTATAAATTTCCGAAATTCCTTCTTCAAAAATTCGAGTCAAGGCGACGATATTTCTTCCCTAACTCTTTTCTAGCATTTTTCTATCATTTTCTTCACTTCCATTTTTGCGATATTTGGCACACAAGAATGAGTGGTCATACTTATCACTTTATGCTCAAAATCTGTCTTTACACTTCCCTTACATTTTTCTTTTTTATCTTTTGAACACACCCATGAAATGCACTTTTCATTTTTCCTATGCATTCTATGCTGGTAACTGTTTACAACTAAAGCAGGCTTGTTTTTTGTTGTTGACATTAATTCAACTGACAAAGATTCCATATTTATAAAAAAAATAACAGATCAGGCAGGAATAAAAAATCTGATGTTGATTGCTCCACAGATACAGCACAAATGAACAGAAGCACGTGTCAGGGTGAAGAATGACCCTTAATCCCATTATTTATGAGCTTCTCTGTCGCAAGTGGCTCATAACCATTCTCGATATTGATGCAAAACTGAAGAGAAATTTTGGAGGATTAGTTGGGGGGGGGGGGTCGTTTTTTGGTCTGGGGATGGTTTTAGTGTTTCAAAAACGGAAGTTAAAGAAGTGAAATTTTTCCCCGTAATCATGATTTCTTTTTCTCACAATGTTTCTTCTGCGCAGTATTATCATTAAATATAATTTTATTCCATAAATATTTGCATTTCAGCTTGAAAATAGAAGAAAAATTCCGAAAACGGAAGTTGGCGCAAAAATTTCCCAGTGATCTTTCAGGCATAGGTGCCGACTTTTCATGAATACCACGGGGGTGAACCAAAAAATCACGAAAAAGTAGCATTCACTTTTAAAATTGATAGTCGTTTAACCACACAAATATACAAGCACATGCGCACTAAAGCAATAACATATAGTACAAGAATAATATTATATTTCAACTTCTTGTTCGATGAAATTTTAAATTCCCAGATTAATTATACTTTATTGCTCATTGTCAAATTCTTAAATTATAGCAAACGTGTTTGCACAAACAGAAGATTTACGAATAAAGTCATTGCCAATATTTACTAAATTTAAAGACTGGCAATATCATAGCAGTTAAGTACTGCCAAATGATTTAAACGTGGTTGTGACATTGTAATTCACAAGTATGTTTTCACTCTTCGTAACATGGAAAATGAGCGTTCACTGGTGCATGTTGTTAATGGCAGGGCTGTAGTGGAGGGTATAGGGCGGTATACGCCGTATACCCTCTGCTTTTTTTTTTTTTTTTTTATAGAATAGCGTTTACCTTCAATGTCCATACTATCAACAGAACTTCAATCTCGAACAATATCGCTGCCAAGAGCTGAACATCTAATAAAAAGAATCATAAGAATTATAGAGAGCTTTGGAGAAAATCCTGGAGAAAAAACTCGTTTAGCATTAGCAGCAAATGAGGAATTATTATTTAAAAATATCCCATTGATTCCTAACAACAAAATTGTACCTATTAACCAAACCAGTTTATTCAAAGCACGGCTGACAGGACGAAATCAAGACTGTGTTCAAATTCAAACAGTAAAAATGTACAACTTCTTAAAGATATTTCTTCATTAGAGCGAATAAATATTAAAACAGACAGCGTGTGCTCTATGGAGAACTAGAAACAAGGCAAATCTGTAGACGTTTCAATGTTGATGAAATGTCATTGAGAGAATACTGAAAACGTCCAAGTTGTACCAGAAAACTTAAAACCCCTCTTAAGAATGATTTAAACTCTGCCTTGTTCGACAGCTGAAAGCGAACGAGGATTCAGTTTAATGAACAACATTATAACTGATCTCAGAGCATCTTTGTTAATCTCCAATGTATCTAACCTTGGATCTTTGTTAATCGTCCGACACGGGTTCATAAATTCAAATAGACTGCCCATTGAACGATTTAATCCAAAAAAAATATGTTGATGAAATCATCGTTCAGCAACTGATAGTAGATCAAGAGTTCTTCTAGAGAAGAAGAGTGCTGTAAGGACTTATATCACTTCGTTTTTTTTTTTTTTTGATTGGAGGTTTAACGACTGCTGTGAGCAACTCAGTGGGTTATAAACAGTCGCCCGTCCTTAATTTAGGGTAACTAGTTCCAGGGAAGGGAGAGAGCCAGTGCCATAAGACAACTGCCAACACAACATCCATGCCTCACCGGGATTCGAACACGGACCTCTTTTGGACGAATGATCAGAGGTCATCGCTTAGACCACTGCGCCACCTGGGTGACTCAGGCCTTAAGGGATGTATTTCAATAAAAATTAAAATAATCATGTACATGCTCTTCAACATGTCATAATTGAGAGGAGAAGATACTTTATTCATATTGGTAAGTGAGCTCATAGTCATAATTGTTAAAAAGGCACAGTACCCCTCCCCCCATGAGGATACCGTGCTTTTTTTTTATCCATGTAGTATATAACCTGATTTTTATACCCTCTGCTGATTTTACGACTACAGCACTGATTAATGGCACAGTTAAAAGCAGTCGTACAAGTTTTTGCAGCTCTGTTAAGTACACAACAAGGTACTGTTTTGTCTTGCACATTTCCACGACATCTCCAAAACATGATACAGTCAACTATTTTCCTTTAAATATGTCATGGAACATGTCCCTATGTAGTTTTAGGGTATCAGAGTTCAAATCATCTTTTAAAAAGTTGCCAACAGTTTAAGGCAAAGCGCTTGTATCAATTAAGAAGTTTTCAGCATGTTGTAAAAACTCTTTTGGTTTCAGTACTGAATCTGATTTGCAAACCGGTTAGCACACGATCAATAATTTCTTTATAAATTCTGCTGTAGCGATCTTTCGCTGTGAAGACATTCGATCCCGGTGACTCCTGTTTACAATTTTGCAACCAAAAATAGCTTGCAGTGTTTGCTTAAGCACCCCACTATCTCCCCTTCTCTCTTTGTAAAAAGAGCATAGTTAAACAAGAAGAAAAACTCAGCATTGTTAAATAAAATTAAAATGTTGATGCAAAACCAACATATTTAAAAAGCATGCATTTTTAGAGGAGACAGAGAGGGCCGAAACATACTTTTGCCCCCGCAGTCTAATCACTGAGGGGCGATCGCCCCCGTTGCCCTAGTGTAGTCAGCGGCAATGCTTTCAGGCATGAAATTCTTAAGTGGATTTGAAGAGTTCCACCTTTTCCATCGTCATTTCGATGGTTTCTGAGATCGATGCTGAACTGAACAGATATTTGGGAGGGATTGTTGGTGGTAGTAATGGTGGTGGGGTTGTTTTCCGTTGGTGGGCGGAATTCCGACTTCCAAAACTTTCGGAAACGAACGTTAAGATGGAGTGAAGGTTTCTTGCGTAATCATAATCCTTTTTTCTCACGAAGTTTCTTCTACCCAGTAGTGTTGTTAAATATAATTTTATTCCATAAATACTTCTTTTGCGGCTTCAAAATGGAGGAAAACTTTCCTGAAATGGAAGTCAGATAGAGCATAGATTTCACCGGTAGTCATATTTTTTTCTCCACGATGTTACATTTATCCTGTGTTGCCATTAGATGTAAAATATATATATTTAATACAGTGATGTGCTCCAGCTTAATATTTACATAATAAATTTCAGTGAACAATTTTGTCTTGCTCACGCTACATTATATTCATGCTGTTTTGCAGCACATTCTTATTTTTCACCCGTATGGTTAAAAAGTTCAGCTTTTTTTCTCTTCATCAGTCTCGTGTATAAAAAGTTACATGCTTTGATTTTGATTATACTATACTCTATCTAATTTGTTTACAGAAATTTATTTTTAATCAGTTTATGTGTAGAAGATAGCTTCAGAGCAATATATTGCTTAAATGTCATACTGGTTTACATTTAAAAAAATTCCTGAAATGATCCAATGTAACTACTTGCTTGTTTAATAAGCCCAACAGTATAATTATTTTACCCCACAGAGGTTTTTTTGCTCCAAAATATTATTAATTTATCATTATTTTGTAACACAAATGCACGATGTGTATCCCATATAAGTGTTTCATGCAATATAATGAATACATTTTTTGAAACTTACCTCTGATTTACTTTAAATCCAAAGTTTTCATTAACAACACAACTAAGCTACTTTAACAAGAAAGTTCAAAATGGCTGCTAAGCATAACAGTACAGCAGCAATTATTTTATTCTGCATAAAAAATGACAACATACCTAAAATATATAAAACTGGCAAAACAAAAATAAAATGTTAATGTTTTTCAGGAATTTATTTAAAAACCTACCTATTTTACCCTACCTGACCCTATCATGGCAAAGATCAAATATACCATGGCAAAGGTTGCTTTAGTAACCTTGACCCTTTGGTTGCTCCAGACTGATCCATCAGCTGATTAAGTTTCTCTTGAAGCCCACTTCATCTTCACTTCCATTCATTTTCGAAGCAGCTACAAGAACACGGGCGAAAAAACTGAACTCGAGATTCCTTCACAAGTGAGGGGAAAAGTTGGACAAAATAGTTGCTCACCTGGGGCAAAAAATCTACTGCCCATCGTTGGCTACTATATTAAAAAAATTGCTAGCCACCACAAAATATCCGGTCACCATTTGGCAGCTGGCTACCGACGTTCGCAATAGCTGCTTGCCAATATCTGAAAGACTGGGGGTAAATGAATTAAGAAACAAAATAAATTTTGCAAATACAGCACCAAAATCTAACAGGGTTTGCACAGGTCCTGGAAATCCTTGGATATATGATATTTGCTTTTTCCTGGTTCAGGAAAATTATATTTTTTGTCCTTTAAATTGGGAAACTGTAGCCTATTTTGAAATGCGAATGTGTTTTGTTTCGTATTTTTCTGTAAAACTCGACAAGCAACTCCTGCAATCGTGGCTACCTTCTCTTAGTGTCATAAACAAGGTGATGAAAGGTCCAAGAGCAGGAGCCCGGGCTGTCACACCAGAATTCCTGCATGCACCATGATGCAAAGTGGCCTTGAAGGGAGTACTGTATAGCAGGCAACAGGCATGCATTCACTGACTGGCTAAAAAAGAATTTCGTTGGAGGTGCTTTTTGTTAAAACAACCATGGCTCCACTGAAGTCGAAGCGTTGAGCAGTGGCCATTTGGGCTCAATACCCATTCCCCCCGCCCAGCGCGTGCGCTGTTGCACATGTCCTGAAAAATGCCTTTGGACTACACTTGTCATTAGATTCTTCCATCTTTGCCTGAGCTTCATTTTTTCATTGTTTGTGATGTTCACCTGTTTATGGTTTTCATTCCATCGTTCGCATTTGTTACTTTGTTCATTTAACAACGAGGTTGTGATTTGCTGTTTGATCACTGGTTATGAATTATTTTATTCCTTCCTTTAGAGTATAGCTGGAAAATGTGTGTTCCAAGGAGTTTGGTTAGAGAATAATTTATTTCCAGGTTGGCTGTTACTGATATCAGTTGCAAATTTAGAGGTTGTTGCAAATTGTGCATGAAAAACTTCGACATTTCCAACATGGGTGTATCTGGATTGAAAAGCCACATAATGAGACATAATAAATCTAGTGTTAACTAAAAGTCATTTGACATAACTATAATGTTTTTGTATGTCTACTAAGTACAATAAGAATGCAACAATACTAAACTCACTGTGCAGCAAAAATAAAATAAAAAATGAGTGGTTGATAAAGAATCAATCTGAGCTGTTTCAATGTTATTGAGGTAATTTTTTTCCTTTCTATATTAATTGTTTCAATAAACTAATGTATTTGTATTATATATGGTGATATAAAAATGCAGACCTGGAAAATGATGTGTATTAGTCCTGGAAAAAGTTTTCAACCCTGCTGTATGAACCCTGATCTAAGGACATGTCCAAGTTTTGTAGCTGACATGTTGAAAATTGAAATTGTGCATGCAGAAGCCCCCCCCCCTTTTTGAAATCAAGAACGACAAATGCATGTTAATGCATTAATGATAAAAGATTTAAAGGATAAGAAAAGGTTTAAGAAAGGGTACAATAATCGTGGCATATTGTTAGTGGGCCACAGAGTGAAGTGATATAGCAGTAAATTAATTGTCTTTTTATTGTTTATGCACAGTGTCGAGTTTTTGAATCTGCTCTTTGGACTTCCGATATAAACTTTTGGTAATTTACCAATACTTGGATCCCCCCCCCCTTTAAATAACATTTTTGCTCGTATTTTCAAATAGGCTTGACATGTTTCTGATCAAGATTCGTATTAGTGAGGCAGCTTAGCATGAAAATGTGCACACACGAGTACTGAAGAGAGGAAGTGAATTCCTAATTGATTCATGAATGGAGCAAGTACAATCAGTTATAACTGATTTGCAGTAATTGGTATACTGATCCTGGCCTGACTGTGCACTGTTTGCATCGCATTCACTATAATTTCATCTAAAACAATTCGTGCTTCAAGAGTAAGTAACTCATCACTGTCATCCATAACAGGGTTTCGAAGGTCATTCATGACTTTATATAGACTCAATACCTGTTCCTTATATATTTTGTGTGTGGAAAATCCCTCTTCATGATGATTAAAACTTCTTTCTTTGGGGATGTATTTTTCTTCAAACTCCTTCAATAATCTAGCTTGTTCAGGCTGTTTGGCAAATTACTCCTTGGTTCATCATCTTTTTTGTTCATCCTCCTTGGCAAATTCCATCACCTGATGACCTTGTGCCAAGTTGTGAAGATTTGGGTTGCTTTTGGTACAGGCAAAACTTTCACTTATCATTACATTAATGCTATCTATGAGAAGCTAGGTAGAGAGAAATCCCTGGCCCTCCCTGTCTTCCGCAGTTTTGCGGGATGTGATACCACAACTGTATTTTTTAGACAAAGCAAGAAGTCTACCTGGGAGGCATGGAATTGCTATCCTGATGTGACACATGCTTTTACCTACATGGTATTCCACCCTTACACAAAGCTTGAGATTCATGATGAAAATTTCAAACTGCTAGAGCACTTCACCGTTATCTTGTATGATAAGGCCAGTGACGTAGAACATGTGTTGAAGCCAGGAAGGAGCTGTTTTGCCAGAAGAGTAAGACAATGGAGAAACTTCTAGCTAGGAGTTCACTACTCCAGCACTTAAAGCAGTTTGCATATCAGGCAGGAGTATGATGCACTAGTGAGCACAGTGTACATCACGCTCCTAATCCAGAAGGTTGGGGCTGGACTCTGAATGGAGACAGTATATCCTGGGTTCCTGTATGGAACATGTTGCCTCAAAGTCTTGTACTGAATTGGGCATGTAAGAGCCAAAGTGGATGTGGTGGTAGGTGTGCATGCAGCAGAGTTGGGCAAAATCGTAATTGAATTAATCGGTAATGTATTACATCGTAATGGTAATGGGAACAAGAACTTAGCGTGTTACCATTACATGGTAATGGTGAACTGGTCATTAGAATTACATGGTAATTGTAATGACATGTAGCAGTTACCCATTATGATCGTAATGGTTAACTATATGTTAGTAATTAACCAATAACTTATGAGTAACAATACAACATGAATAAACCAGCAACCAGTACACCCTTACACGTTGTGTAGGTTATTTGACAATTGTTCCACCCCTCGGACCTCAAATGTGTGTATCTAGGTATTGGAGATTATATGTGTATGACATACACATACAATCTCCAATACCTACATACACGTAGTTGCCCCGTCTTTGCCGTAAGTGATTTGAATGAAATAATACATATGAAGTAAGTATGAATGGGATGTTTATTTCGGTTAGAGAATAGTACAAAAATGAAACAAAGATCAATGCCGTTGCATGTGATCTTAGTCTTCAACAAAGAACAATTCACTGAAGCACAGAAAAAAAAAAACAGCCAGGAAATAAATTGTGCATTAAATGCCAATGGAAACCGCTCTGAGACACTACATTACTTGAAATGGAAGGAATGTAAGGTCTGATTTCTACAAAATGTGGCAACCACGAAGTGAACTACGAGTACAACAGAAAGAATGAACAACTAGATCATCACAAAGTAAAGAAATGACAAATCCTCATTGTAAAGTAGAATATCTAGGTGGCTTGTCACAACAAGGTAGGAATTTCCTATTCCTTAATCCCTAGTTTGTTTGTGGTCTTTTTCTTCATATGTAAGGTTTGCTTTTAAAACAACCCTCTTTTGAAACATTTCATCCGAAAGTCTATTAGCTTTGCAGTAATTGGTAATAGTAGCGTATGAGAACAACCATTCGACGGGTGCTGAGGAGGGCAGAGGTGTATTATACTGCACAAACAGATGTTTTACCTCTTTGTAATTATGTAACACACGTAAATCTCATGGTTCTTCGAGGCTGAAATGTGCATAGATGAGCTCAGCTTTCCTTGTTGGATTGGAATCAATATAGAAAAAATCATCTTTGACTTGGCGACTGGTAGAAGGTGCATCCATGAGATGTTGTGATTTAATTTCTTTTGACAATTCATTTATGAGTAATGTTTTCATTTTGGTATAATAGGAATTAGAATACAAGACTGCCATTTAAATTGGCTGAACTTAGGGTGACATAAAGCTGCTATTGCAGCCTTTTCCGCCTAGGGAGATGACAGTGTGAAGTATTCCTTAAACCTTCGTTCTAGACCTTCCAAATAAGCTTCGGCTAATAGACAGCAATGCGCGAGGTCTTCAGTCAATAACGTTTGTAATTTGTGCCTTTAATGATAAAGTTGGAAGTAGGATGCCAAAATACATATTATGTTCACCTTGTAGGATGTCTAGGGCCTTGGTGATGTGTTTAGTATATTTAACATATTCTTCCATATAACTGAAGTCTTGATCTCTCAGTACACTCTTTTAAGTCTAATGCTTTATGCAACATAGCTGACTTGTCTTTTATGCGTATAGCATCATATAAACTGTTCCACCGTGTTACATGTACCAGGTCTGCTAAGTGTGTGACCTAAAATAGCTTGGATAATTTTTGCAGATTTCAGGCGATTTGCAGCTCTTCACAAGGTATTACACCTTTTCGTCACATGTTGATGCATTTTGGAAAGATCGGTATTGCAGTCTTCTAGTACTTTATGAGTATCTGTAGTTGCACATAAACTGAGTGTATGTATACGTGTGTAGCCAACAAATGCTCTTCATCATCATCACTAGTTGAGGCAGAGGCAGCGTCCGTATCATAATCAGAACTACCTGAACTGTTTTCCCAAGTCAAAATCCACATCATCCTTAACAATGCTTACCACTTGAATCCCGGATATTTGAAATGCTTTAACGAAATTGCAGCCACTACTTTAGAAGAATCCAATCCAAATGTTTTGTATATCTGCAGAAGCATTGCATATATTCTATCATTACTATGCATTCCTTTAAATCTCTGACAAGCTAAAGCTCTGGAAACTCTTTGTAATGTCTGTGACTCAATCCAGTGTACTGTCACACCCAAGAAACTTCTGTGTCCTCCTGACCAAATATCTACTGTTGTGCAAACAGATTTGGTGTTTTCTAACTCTTGTTTTATGTTTGCCCCTTGTTCCTTATAATAATGAGAAAGTTTGCGGCCAAGTGATTTGCGACTCATTCTTTTCAGATGTTTGGAATCACTATTCAGCTTTTCGATTATTTTGTGGAAATAGACGTTGTCAATGCATCTATATCCCTTAGATGGAATCCACAAAATATGTAAGTAACATCCCTGTCGAACTCTTCTTGCGAATAATATTTTCTTTCGAATACTTTATGACGTGATTTTCCTGATGTGGTAGTGGTTCTTTGTATTTTCTTCACTTTCAAATACTCGTGGTACTCTTTTACATAACCAGCTCTGTGTTTTCTCTTCAAAATGTGCTGTAAAATTTGAAGTACACTTTCTTGATCCTTTTTCTTCGATGTTACTTTTGGTACACTTTTCTACAACTTTGTCTCTACTACATTTATTCTCCACTATTTAAAAAAAATGACCATCTAATATACAACTAGGATACTTACTCACAGCTTCTGTTATATCAGCTATTGTTCCTGTGTGGCTGCCACTGGTTGACAGATTGCTACAATCCGTTGTCGAAATACTCATTTCATCCATCTCCAGTACAGTATTCTCGTTCATTACATACGTTTCACTGTCCAAAATGATAACACCACTGTAGCCACAAGCACATATTAGCACTACACTAACAGTTCAGCAACTCAGGGTGCACTGCCAAATATTACAGAAATCTGTAGACTCTTGACATTTTTGCCGTACTTCAAGTGCTGTTGTCCATTACTTGTTCGATACGAACACTGGACTAGCGAGCGACTGATTCCTTTATATATACTTCATGACAGGCCCTGAACCTTCTGGAATATTCTTGATTTACATAAAGCTCTCCAACTTCCCACTGCACGATCATTCTGGAACATTCTACAAAGGTCTAACCCATTCCTGCAGTTTTTAGAACATTCTACACGACACTTCGGTCTCTGTCTGCTATGTCACATGGCCAACTTTTCTAAACATAGCTTTTGGTATACATACATTTCTATTAACTATTAGTATGTAATTATTATTTGCAAATTGTGTAATTTCATTACCAAATAATTCCATTGCGTTTGAATGGCATTATTAAAATATTATATCCTCTTCATTGTAATGCATTACAGATTAATTCCATTACCTTGTGCAAACCATACTTGGGATTACTTTGTAATGCATTCCCGCCCAACTCTGGCATGCAGAAAGTCAGGTTGGAATGGCACACAACTCTGCGGATGTCAATGTTTGAATACGGTATAAGCAATGGCATCTTTCAAAATGGCTTAACAAATAGTCCACTGGCCAGACAGAACTTTTACTGGCCAATGGCCTGCAGAACACCAGGTAATTCAAACATGAAACATATAAGAATGTAAAAAAGGTGTCTTTTTTAGTATGTATTTAGTACATGTACAATTTTGAAAACAAAACATTAGTAAATATTTTCTAAATGGTACACAGGTACCCCAGTAAAATGTCATATTGTGAATAAATAAATCATCTGATGTGTTAAAAAATTGTCCATTTGTATTCCCTAACCCCAAAAATGTATGTTTACACACCAAGATTGTGATCCTAAGTGCTTTAGAAGCCGAGATATTGGTAATATGCTTATATTTCAAGATGGCCACTATAAAGTTCAAGATTACCACCGGAAGAAGTGGTTCCTGTCCAAAATTGAAAGCTATGGCCCTAAGTAGCACGTGGAAAAATTTGGTGCTTTTGTCTGGTGTGTCCACATTCACCTCAAATTCGTCGTTAAGCTGCCTCTTACTATATATCTAAGTTTTGCTTTCGTGTATGGTTGTTCTTAATAGTGTAAACTATTAAGGACACAGGGGACGTTTGTTATTCTTCCTTGGATTTGAGCTTCTATTTAAGTTTATTTTGCTGAGGTTTTTAACTATCTTCAGATTTTTTTTTATTTTTTTAAATCCATATCTAATTTTTATGCTTTTATTTGTGTTGTTTCTGTAGCGAGAATTAATTATATGTGTGGATGTTATTTAATTTATATTCAGGTGAATTCCCTTAATGTCTTTTTTGCTTTTAAACAGATATTTTTTGCCCATTTTTGACTGTCAAGGTCCATTCTCAATGCTTTGAATCCATTTTAAAGTTTTGCCAAAAACAGGAAATTCAGGTGGGCTTATTTTGATGAGGATTGTGTTTATGTCCCTAAGTTTTTTCCTTGAAAATTATCCCCTCAAATCACTCCTGGACCCCAGAAAAAGGCAGAAATAGCTGAGTTATGGAGAAAACAACTTTTCCTTGCAGGTATGTCATGAGCTAAGGAAAACACAATCCAAACCTTTATAGAGTTGCTAAAAATTTACTCTGAGGTGGATATGCTGTATAACTTTATTTGATTTCTGTATTAACTGTATAGAAAAAGCTATATATTCTTCATATCATCATCATCATCGTCAACCATTATCAATCCACTGCTGGACGAAGGTCTCCCCAAGTTTCCTCCACAACGGTCTGTCTTGTGCCAGTCTCCTCCATGTCACTCCCGCATACTTTCGAATTTCATCCACCCATCTTCCATGTGGTCTTCTTCTGGGTCTTTTCCTGTCCCTTGGAATCCAATCTAATAACAAACATCCCCTGTGTCCTTAATAGTTTACACTATTAACGAGAGATTCAAAATGCATTATCAGTTTGTTATATATTATGTTGTTATTCATTCTTCATATATTAACCTTTAAATAGATTTTGTTCCTTACCAATATTCTTTGACATGCTGCCTGACTGTGTTTACCTGTACTTCAATCCATTTTCAAGTTGTCAGAATGAGCCCCCAACTGTTGTACCACTCTTTGTATTCATATGATATACAGTAAAAGTATGACATTACAATACAGCTTATAGTGAGATTCTCGCTGCTACGAGAGATTCAAAATGCATTATCAGTTTGTTAATGTTAAAGATAGGAAGAATCTTTGCATATTATGAGTGGTTAATCTAAGGAGCTCCCGCTATAATAAGAAGCTTTCATAGCCAGTCTCTTCATTCAAAGATTTCCAACAAATTCTTTCCCTGAAATTCCAGGAACTTGTTGGGAGATAATTCCATACACCTGCACACAAAGATGAGTCACCAGTGGTTAATTTGCTTGTGTTGTGGCGGAAATCTCAGCCACGTTATATATTTATTAAATAGGTAGCCGAAATTAAATCTGAAAGGGAATTTTGAATTTCGACTAAAATTTAACTTTGGGAGATGGGTAGATGCATTTTGAAACAACCAAAAATTAAACTTATAAGAAGAAACTTTGAGATGTCATATTTGTTATAGCACAACTGAGTTTTCACCTGTGTCAGTGTTTCTGTGAATTTGGTTTCAACCGAGGAATAACTACAGCCCTGTGTTTTTGGTACATGTGTAACATATGTGTCAACTCAAAGAGACCGTGTTTATGAACTCGTGTTTGTAAGCATGAGAAAAAAATAGACCGTAATTATTTTACTTACTAGGACATTATCATTATGTAAACAACAACCAAGGGACTTCCTAGCCAACGTCAGAGCGTTGGGTGACGAGTGCCATTGCTCAGAAATTTAATTTTTTTCACCAAAACACTTGGCTGTTTGGATGCTGCCCCCCCCCCCCACTTTTTGCACCCTTTTACACAACAGTGGGAAGTCGAAACAGTTTTTTTTTTTTTTTTTTTTTTTTTTTATGAGTGCACATTGTGCATTTTCTTTTTCTAAATGGAGAATAAAAGGAAAGGTTTGACTTTGGAAACAAAGTTAAAAGTTTTGTATGCATGTAAGAAGAGTTTGAAGTCAAAAAGTGAGATCGCAAGAAAATTTGGTCTTGCATCATCAACTCTGTTTACAATTTGAAAGAACAAAGAGAAGACTGAGGAGGAGGCTTGGCAGAATCCACAAAGTTGCGCGGTAGCGAACATAAAAAATTGGAGGAAGCATTGTTTACGTGGTTTTGCCGTAATCCAGCCAAAAACATTCCTGTTGTGGATCGATGATTAAAGCTAATGAATTAAGCGTTGAAATGAAATCAAGAATATCAGTTGTTCGGACAGTTGGCTAAACCTCTTTAAATTCAAAATTGCTTTAATAAAACAAAAGAAGTAGGACAGGTGAATGATAAACACAATGCAGTGATGGAGCACAATGACTGACATTTACAATACTGCATGAGGGCAAAACAGGAAGGGCTACAAAATAGGTGACTAGGAAGTACTAGAGTTTGCAACAGCATGAACAGGCAGGGACAAAGTCCTAGGGAACAACAAGATCACGAGTGATCATCAGCAGAGGAGGATTGTGAGTCCATAGCAATGGAAAGTTTATCATCCTCAAAGTCGGCAGCAGGAGTGGCTAAGGCAGCAGCATGAACAGTTTTACAAGGGCCACAAAGCCGTCCATCCAGGGACCGAGAGGAGGAAACATTACTGGTGGTGTCATACTCTAGGAGCTTCTCAAACTAGTTGAGTGGGAGAGGAGGGCCCATCTTGCAGTCCATGACGGAGGTAACATAATCTGAAAGCGCCGCTGGCTTGGAGAGCCGAGAGCAAGGACGGAGCTTATGGCCTGAGGATGGGGATTAGGTAAGACGTTGCTTCTTTGCAGCTGAAGAGACATGACGAGAAGACTTCTAATGAGCAACAAAGGGAGACTGGTCATGGAGCGAAGAGTCTGAAGCGTCTGATCCCGAGCAGAGAGAGGGAGAGCCAGACAAGGGTTGAGACTCTAGGAGAGAAACAGAAAGCACAGGTGAAGGGTTGGTGCAGGCAGGAGGCACACGCTGAGGTGCAATGAGGTCCAAGGAAAGGAAATTACTAAGACGTGACAGCAGAAAGCAAAGTAGCTGAAGACGTGCGTTGAACCATAGCTGTAACACTTTTTGTGACAATCCAGGTACTGGAGTCGCAGACAACGAAGCAAACACTGTAGTAGAGGCAGCATCATGTCTCAGAGGAGAAAAAAAAAAAAACGATTTAAAACTAGAAAAGGGATTTTTATGCAAAAAATATTTGGAGAATCTGCTTCTGTTTGCACACAAGCAGTTTAGGACTGGTCCCCTATCCTTTCAGAAATTCTAGCTCGATACAACACAAAAGACATTTACAATGCAGATAAAGCATGTTTTTATAACTTGTTGCCTGACAGGACTTTAGTGGGAAAAGGCGATCCACGAAAAGGAGGAAAACACAGTAAAGAACGTTTAACTTTTTTATGGTGGCCTGTGTGGATGGTAGTCATTTAAATTAAAGCCATTAGTGATTGAAAAATCACAAAGGCTGCACTGCTTTTGTGGTGCTTCGCTACCATGCACATATGAAGCTAATAAGAAGGCGTGGATGACAATGCCATTATTTATCAAGTGGATGAAGGCTTTCGACGTTCATGTTGCAATTGAGAACAGGAAAATAACGTTATTCATTGATAATTGTCCTGCTCATCCAAGTCCCGAAGATGTTCAATTGGGTAACATTGAACTGATATTATTGCCACCCAACTACACTAGTATACTTCAATCTCTTGATCAAAGAGTTATGAAACTGATAAAGTAAAAATATTGGACCATTCTGGCAAATGACGTGATCAAGTGGACATCATCAGATAATAAACCAGTGGAATGGAAGGCCATTAAAGCAATTGCTGTGACATGGAATGAACTGAAGATTAAGCATGCTTTAGACATGCTGGCTTCATTACCAAAGATGATTTAACTAAGAAAATCATTGTGGACAAACCTGCTGCACAGGAAGCAGATGGATGGAATATCTTTGCCAAAAAGATGGGATTGACATTTTGCTTTCAAGACTATGTCATTGCAGATGCAGATGTAGTAGTACCCTAGAATGACATGCTGATACAGAAATCGTGGAATCAGAAAAAGGAAGCTCGGAAGATGAAGATCAGGATGATGAAGAGGGTGGAAATAAAAGCATACCATCTCAATCAGAACTCATGCTATCTTTAAACACAATTGGATAATTTTATAGTGCATCAAATGTACCTATTGAAGAAACAGCAATTTCCAGTAAAGTTGAGAGTTATGTGTTGCAATCATCAATGTCAAAGAAGAAACAAAAGACTCTTGATTCTCTTTTTTGCAAAAATCCCAACATTAATTAAAAACAAACATCAGATATGCGATAAGCGTTGTTTTTATCACTTTTTTTTTTATTATGTAGTAGTATTTTTATGTGTTATGTAGTAGTACGTGTGCCACTTTCAAAAGTCAATGCATTTGAGAATTGAAGACAAAATAAAATTTTGCTATGCGAGTATATTTTTTTTTAATATTACACAGAACTTGTTTTATATTATTTGATTTTTTTTTCATGCAGTTCTGTCTATTAAATATTTTTAGTTGCTTATTTTCTGGCCAGACACGATGACAAATTGGCATGTCACCGGAAAAATTTCATGAAATTTACACACTTAAAAATAAGCACACAATAATGTAAAGTGTTTTTTAATATAATTATAGAGTCCTTTTATATATATAATAAAGTTTTTGCATTTAAAATTGATTCTTTAGAAATTTTTACATTTTTTTGTATGTCTGTCACCAAGATTGATTTTTTATAAGTATTGTTTAACCCTGAAATATCCTAAAATGCAATTAGTGATGCATATCTATCATTATCACATATTCTGGACTAAGAGAAATTATATATCACTCTGATATGATTATGTCAATTTTAACTTTTTAAACGAAAACTGTAAATGGTAACAGACATGATACAAGGTTACAGGCATGACCAGTGGCAGACTGGGTCTAAAAATATTGGTTGCCAAGAAACAACTATAAGGCATTCATTGAAACCCACAACTATAAGGCTATCATTGAATTTTTATAAGAAAAAATAAAAATTTTGTGAAAAAAAAATTATACTTTTTAGTAATTACAGTGTACATATACAGTATATTGTACATATTACTGGCAGTATACAGTAGATACTAAATGTAAATTCAGATTATTATGTTATTATTGAATTTTTAAATTATTTTTTAATTTTAAATAAATGATAGATATTTTTTAAAAGTTTGCTTGTACAGAACATTTTACACATTAATAGGTAGTTCAAAAGCATATTTCATGCAGTCCCATTATATGAAGAGCAATCACATGAATTCACTATACTCGGGGCAAAGCTATCCTGGCAATGAGGCCGAAGCTACGGTGACCTTTTCACTCCCAGTATTGCTCCGCACTAATGGTGTATAATTAACCTTCACTCGGAAAACTTCTCCCACAAGCCCTCAGGGCTGGGTGTCTGTCACCGTGACCCCTTACCAAACACCTCTATTTTAACCCCTCTCCCGCACGCTTTGCAGACCGGTAGACAAGCAGTTTATTTCTCTCTATTATATATATATATATATATATATATATATATATATATATTTTTGAGATGTTACAGAACGTGTAACGCTTCTTTCTTTCTTTCTTTCTTTCTTTTAAAATGAAATTATCTTTGCTAAACACGGGAAGAAGTCTTAAGTGGCCTAATTTTGTTTTCACATATTTTTCTATTTTTTTTTTTTATATATTTCACATATTCATACTTACTGCTTGAAGATTACCAACTGCGCGATTTAATTAAAAGTATTTTTACCATTCGTTCTTTCAAATTTTGCTTTGATTAGATTATTTTTTTTTTATAACAGACACCCGTTAAATGTGTATGCATTTTTAACTACCCTGTGTTGTCATAAGTACTGGACAAGAGCCCGTATCTGGGGTAAATGATATTTTAGGGTTCACTGTAAACTGCCACACATCTTTCAGCAACTTGGAAAATTGCCACATGTTTTTCATTGATGGGCCAGGCACAAATTGCTGTTCCTCCGAGGAACACTTTGAATGTGTGGCAGTTTTCCAAGTTTCCGAATTATGTGTGACAGTGGAAGGAACTCTTTCATTTGTCTCATACGCGTTTAAGGCAACTGCGCACAAAAGTTCAAAAGGAAAAGATAGCCATTTCTTGGCCTATATTGAGAACTGAAATGGGAACTCCAAACTAATTTCGAGAAAACGTTCTATGTAAGCCAAGCGAGAATTGTATTTTAATTTGAAGAAATAAATTGCCGATGGATCTGAGGTACTTCATTACTAAATTCAACCTTCATTCTCGCAATGGTGCAACTTGAAACACCAGTGAGTTCTGCCGTAAGAACTGTTATTTCATTTTCCGATTTATTCAGCGAGTGTTTTTCCATCAATTCCCAGTTTTATGCGGCTGAAATACACTCTAGTGACCGGCAGATGCCATTCGAAAAACCGAAGAGTGTTTTAAAACAACAATCAAGGAGAAACGCGAAATGCCCTCGGAAACACTTTTTCGCCCTCTTCCTTCCGCTAAGCCCCCTCCCCCCACAGCAATAAATATCCCCTGGGTTGACAGCTTAACTCTGACCCAAACAAAAATGCTATGACAGAGAACCATCAGTGACGTCACCAAAACACGAATATCTGTATTTTTTAGAAATGCCGCTGAAACTGAGATCTGAATATTTTAAATGCACACACACAAAACATATTGAACATCTGTGTCCTTTTTAAGTGCCACTTGAAGCTGGAGTACAAGCTTTTAGACCGGAACTATTTTATGCAGTGGAAGTAGACACTCTGTAGCCTTCCTTCCAATGACAGGTTAAGTTTGCCCCGAGTATAGATTGTGCAATCTGTCAATAATTGCTTCTGCATCTAACACTTCCTTTTCAGTGGATAGCAACATGTATGATTCCATGTTCTCAGACAGTGAATTTCTTAGCCTTGTCTTTATGATCTTTAGCTTTGAAAATGTCCTCTGACATTGGACTTGACTAACTGATAGTTTGCAGATGATTTTATAAAGTTCATAAAGGTTATTATATGCCTTGTCACGAAGTCTGTTAGATTCCAGAATTTTTAGTACACACAATGGGCAAGTGCTACAAATTTTACACTTGTTGCAACTGGAATCCATATTCTCACCATCATTAATTAAGCAATAGCTTTAATACATCAAAAATTCAAAGCAAAAGAAAACAATTCTAATATTGCTTGATCTTTGTTGACTTGTGGAGGCAGCTTGATAGTAGCTTCCAATTCTTCATCTTCACGGTCCTTCTCTGCAATAGTTTTGCTGAGTCCAAGCAGGATAAATCTTTATATGTACAACTTCGTGTGTTGTACAAAGCGTGAACCTAGTGAGTGGACAGTGCAGTCCATTAGGTTAAACACATTTACTCGAAAATCAGCTAGAGAATCCGAGGAATTTCTTTCATCATCTATAAGTTCATTTGCCATTCTTTTCGTCTTTTTCTGCCTTGTAACTGGCAGTGCTGTTTCCAAAGAGTCAGTTTCCAATGTTTGATTTTCACTCTGAAAATTTGTCTTAGTACAACGTCTTTTACATTCGCTAGAAGATACAGCAATGATTTGCACATATCGTCTAATGTCTAAGAAGACCCACTTGTCATTGGGCAAGCTAACACCCTGGCCAGTCCTCCACTGGGCATGACATAAACAGACCTGCCAACTGTTACGATTTTATTGTATTTAATATGAAAAATCATGCTGCAGTACGCTAATTCGATTTTGCAGCCAAAAATACGATTTTTTTAAAATAGTCATGTTTTCCCTTATTTTTTCCCTTTTTAGACAGAAGCCTTGTAGCAGAATCATGGCGACGTATGTCGCAGATTTATTTTGGTCCCGCAGACAAAAACGACATCCCCAGAACCCTATTAAACAATCTTGCAGACTCCCTATCATAGATGCAAGTTTTCCGCCTTTCAAAATTTCTGAAAACGGATGTTAGGCTTAGTGAGGATTTCTTCCGTAATCCTAATTTTTTTCTTGCGAAGGACGATGTATGTTGCAGAATTATTTTGTACTCGTCTCTGTAGCAGAATTGCGGCGACGGCCGATGTACATCGCAGGTTTATTTTGTACTCATCCCTGTAGCAGAATCGTGGCGACGGATGACGTACACCGTAGGTTTATTTTGTACTCATCCCCGTAGCAGAATAGCAGTGACGGCCGACGTACATCACAGATTTATTTTGTACCCACCCCCGTAGAAGAATCGCGGCGACAGCCAACTTACATCGCAGATTCACTTTCTACTAATCCTCGTAGCAGAATCGCGGCAACAGCTCATGTACATCGCAGATATATTTTGGTCCTGCAGACCAAAACGACATACCCAGAACCTGATTAAACCATCTTGGAGACCTCCTAAGATGCAAGTTTTCCACCTCTCAAAATTTCCGAAAATGGAAGTTAGGCGGAGTGAGGATTTCTCCTGTAATCACAATTTTGTTTTCTAATAATTAACATAAAAGTGTTTGCTGATTAGATTTAATTAGTTTCTCAATAAAATTTTGATGTAGGGAAAAATCCCTACATTCTCATCATCAAGAATTTATATAGCTGGAATAGGCTTCAAAAATTATCAGCATGCGTCATGTTACGATTTCTCTATCTGAATGGTTTTTTGGTTATGAGAGGTTGGGAAAATCTGCATAAAGTAACAGACGTGACACAAATTCAACAGGCAAAATTTTGATGTATAGTAATAAAGCTAAAAGATCTTTGTTCTTTTGGTATAGAACTTAAATTTAAAACAAAAATATCATTTGAGTTCATTGCTTCATTACCTGAGTACAAAGATTGGAGGCATACACATATATTTATTGAAGTTTTCTTGTAAGTTACATTGCTATTCAACCATCATACTTAGTTAAATTAATATGAAACATTAAATACTCCAGCTGCAGGGCAGAGCATCCAGTGAGAGTTTGATTCAGTAGTTTTATGACAACGTCTCATATTCTTTATCATCTTCCCTATATAATTTAGTATGATTTCTAACCTTTTTTAAATATTTAATTGTAAAATAATTGTTTTGGATGCTGATTATTTCTGAAACAAAATACTTTATCAATTTTCTACCCTCTAATTTTACAAGAACGAAGTTTCCTTCTTGTATGTCTTCTTTTAAGTTGAAAATTGTTGTACGAATCTTCGAGAGAAAGATTTCAATTGGTTTCTGGCAGGCCTTGTTTCTGCTTCCATGTTTTCGTATTTAGTGACTACATGGCTGTTCTTCCCTATGCATCAGTCTCCTCCAAGATGTAGTAATCAAATTTAAAACATTCACAGACGTTTTTCTGCCTGCAGAAACAGCTTATATCTCTGTAGCGCATTCTGTCATTTCCATAGGAAAATATTTGGTGAACACTTATTGTTCCCTTTAAAACTGGTACATCAAATGGAATCACTTACTTGAAAGTTTCTACATCTGCTTCACAGATATAGTGGAGTTGAATACTAATTTTATTCAAACAGTAAACAACATCTTTGCATCGGGTATATCTGTACCTTGTAAACCTTTGGTTAGGAGTTCGCTTAATGGCACCTCCAATTCCATTGGCGGCACCCTTGCTATGCTATGACTTGCCACAAAAGAAGACCATGATCCATATTTCAAATCATGGTCTTCTATGTGCTTGTTCAAAAGGAATTTTTTTTTCTTCTGTTGGTACTGCATTGTGGCACCATCAGAAAAAGTGGAGAATTTCAACTTCGGGTTCAATTCTCTTAAGTTGATTGAGTACAGGTTGAAGACGAGCCCAAATTGCTGCAGGACCATGGTCATAACATTTTGATATTGTGCAAAAAGAAATTGGTTCATCTAACTTTTTTAGATGCCAAACTCCATTGTGCAGAGTTGCCTGTTTTCTTGAGCCACCAAAATGGTACGCCTGAATTTCTGTGACAAGTTTGCCCTCATAATTTTCAGAGAAGTCTATGTAAAGCATAGCTTCATTCTGCTGTAGATTTTCTTTACAGTCACTGTAAGCAACATATTGCTGCCTTATGTTAAAAATGTTTCTTTAATCTACACATATTAGAATTAAATTTCATTATTAATTCAGAAATAGTGGTGTCCATTATTTCTTTTGATGTTACCCAAATCATGAATTGTTTGTAATTGTCATTGACAATTTTCTTTCACTTTTCAAATTTGTGTGACCAAATCTGCCATTTTATCCTGCCAGTTGATTCATGTGCATTTGTCTGAACCTCTCTCCCTTTACAGTTGTCACAGGTGTTATACATACATTTGTTTCTTTCATCACATGGTAAGGTCTTAACTAGCTCATTGAGATTTCAAACTATCTAAAAGATATCTTTTTTGCATTTTTATCTTGTTAAATGTAATGGTTTCCTTTTTACCTGCTATTGTCCTACTAACATCATCCCTCAGAAAAAATTTGGTAACTAACTGTCGTTTAACTTTGAAACGTTCTTTGCTTGGGGGTCACGAAAAATTTCATGAGGCTAAATAATTTACCAAAACGTGAATATTAATTTTGATTCAGACTAAAAACTTAATGAACTAAATTAGTCAGTTGAATAAATAAATATATTTTATACAAATAATTAAAGTAACCAACATGATATACAATAAAAATATTTGCCACAAGTAAGGCTTCTGCTTCTTCAGCCAACCACAGAAAATTCAAAATGGCTGCTTGTATTCACCTTGTTCACAGGTAAAGAAATGTTGGCATTCACAAATTTCAATTTTGTAGTTTAAAAAGTCGCTAATAGTGTATGGTGACAGACATGACACCAATTTCTGGGCAAGTGTATTTAATTAGTAAAAAGCTTATATTCTTCTTAATTGGTTATTAAAACCTTTTTAGAATGTAATTTATTACAGTATCTAGCACAATTATAAAATATGTCAGAGAAGAAATTATGGTTTTGAGAAAGTGAAATTATGGTTCTGCAAAAGACATTTTGTTTTCTGTTTCGGACAGCAGTGTTTCAGTTTCCCATAAACTCATTTCTTTAAAGAATTTTTTTTTTTTTTTTTTTTTGCCTTCAACAGCACTGCCCAACACACATTTTGGTGCCTTGAAAGTTAAACCTCTTTTTGGATATATTTAGGATGCCGATTCCAAAAATGGCATCAGTTTTGTCCTATCCGCTCTAGTTTTGGAGATAGGGCATACCTAAATATGCTTCCACCGGTCATCCATCAAATTTCGGGATCCTACATCGCATGATCTGCTATTTTTGAAATGATCTTGACAAATATTGGTACTGTATACATACTATTGAAACTAAGTACATATTACTAAATCAGTATATTTCAACCCAAGAGCATATAAAATGATCAGTCATTCAACATATGAGAAACCTCTTTTATAGGACTAATTTTGACATGATCTTGACAAATATTGATAGTATATACATACTATTGAAACAAACACATATTACTAAATCTGTATATAAATATTTCAACACAAGAGCATATAAAATTATCAGTCATTCAACATATGAGAAATTAAATGATAAGGGAAAAACGCTGTGTTATGCACAATAAAAACGGAAGTCTGAAGATGACAGATGTACTTCGTAAAATTACATTTAATGAACTATGTACAAGGTTAAAAGACACTTATAAGATCTTTGTCTTTCAGACTCCTGGAGTCTGAAAGATCTATGAGTGATGGACTCCAGGGGAGTCTGAAAGATCTTATGAGTGTCTTTTAACCTTGTACATAGTTCATTAAATGCAATTTTATGAAGTACATCTGTTATCATCAGACTTCGTTTTTATCGTGCATAACATAGCGTTTTTACCTTTTATGAGAAATGTCTTTTATAGGACTTTCTAGAGTGATATCTGCAAGGACAGTCCTGCTGAAGGTTCCAGCAGTAATCTGTCATCATGTGGGTATCCCACCTACCCCAGTACTGTCTTCCATAATTTTATGTCCTGGTGAAATCTTTCACCTTGCTCTTCGCTTAAATCACAAAGATTTTCTGAAAAGCGATCTAGGTAATGGACCTTAATGCTCATACTGTATATAGCAAAGCTTATTAAAATTAGAGAGCATGTCCTCAACTAATTCAGAGAAATTGTGTGCCTTATGTTTGCCAAGAAAGTTTTTGACAACTAGAACAAACGAAGTCCAGACACAAGACTCAATGTTGTCCATTGAATTTATGAAATATGGATCGTTTATAAGCTGCCTTATCTGGGGACCATTGAAAATCCTTGCTTTCAGTTTTTCCGTGCTCAGTCCAGGGAATGTATGTGATAAATAGCCAAAGTACTAACCTTCTTTGTTTAATGCCTTTACAAATTGTTTTATTAGGCATAACTTGATATGTAAATGTGGCAGGATGATTTTGTCTCTTCTTACCAAAGGTTCCTTAATGACATTTTGTTCAACTACCATATCTTTTCTGAGAGGTCACACTTTTCTTATCCAGTGGTTGTGTTAGGCTCTGCTATCCCAAAGACATATAAAGCATGTTTTGTGTAGCCACTTTGCTGACCAAGGAGAAAGTTCACCATCTTTAGATCTACACAAATCATCCATTGATGTTCTTGATACTTCAGATTTTCCTAGACTAGAGAGATTGTCTTGTACATCTCAGTCATACTGGCTGAGTAACCAATTGGAATTGAGCCATATCTGTTGCCATTGTGTAAAAGAACACAATTTAAACTCTGCTTGGGGCTATAAATGAAAAGGTGCATTCATTTGGCATGTATGATGATAGACCCATTTTCCTGAGAAGGCCACTGACATCATTGCAGAACACTAGGTTGCGTCCTTAGAGAAAAAGGGCAGCAAATCCTTTTCTCTGCTATGGTAAAATGTAATGTTGGTTCCAGATTGAAGTATATTCCTTTCATTTAACCTGGAGGTTAGCACTTCTGAAGACTCCTTTGAGAGGTTCAGATCCCTGATGAGGTCACTCAGTTCCTGTTGGTTAAAAGGTTGAGCACTTGTTGAAGTTCTTACGAAATCACTGTCACTTTCCCCACTGCTGTTATATTTTATGTGATCAGACAGGCTTAATTCATCATCCTCTGGCAGGTGGATGAAAGATGGAATGGGTACCTCATTTGAGTGTGGATGCTGTCGTCTTGCTGAACCGATGCCAGGATATGTCCAATTGCTTCGATTGATGCCCTTGATGTTGACAAGGCAAAATTAACAGTCAGCATGGTGGTTTTTAGGTTCCCTCCACACCATTGGTGTTCCGAATTTCAGAGAGCTCCTTTTTCCATTTGTCTACTGCCGTAAATGCTCTGTGCAAGTTTTGCATACAATATGGGGAGCCCACGACTTATCTCGGTCTACAAGCTGTACACCAAAATCACCAAGATATGCTCTTTTCACAAACTCAGAAATAGCATTCCTACTTTCTTTAAGGGTGTACTCACCACAAATGTAGCAAAAGACATCTGGATGATTCAAGCAACTTCTTCGTGGGGAAGCCCATCTTACTCAATTTGCAAACAAAATTAGATCACATTAGATTATCTGGTTGTATAGTTGTTAATAAACTCCCAATTAGACTAACAGACACTGGCTTTACACTCAAAATAACAATATACACCGACTTTATGCACATAAAATAATAATATTTCTGCACATCAGCATATAGGGCGGGTATGCCCTATCTCAAAAACTAGAGCTGATAGGGCAAGACTGATGCCATTTTTGTAATCAGCGCCCCAAATGTACCCAAGAATAGGTCTAACTTCCGAGGCACCAGAACTTTTTTTGTTGTTGTTGGGCTGTGTAATGTCTTGTAATTTTTTTTTTCTTACAACTTCTAGAAAGAAAAACTTTCAGATGGACAGCATATGGCACCAAATCTGGCTATAACAAGAAGTCCATCATAATGACAATTTTTTTTCGATTTTTATCAGCTCTCGTAATATCAGACTTTTACTGTATTATAATTCACGATATGTTATATTTTACAGTTCTTTCTAAATGTCATATCTCAATGATGTTTGTAGTAAGATTCCGACCAGAATCATTGCAGTTGACGAACTTCTAATTTATTTGGTCTCTTAACATAAACCAAGTAGCTCAATGACCTTTGTTCTGCTACAAGATGTAGTACCAATCAGTAGGAACAATGAAAATGTGATGAATTATAGTTTGCACTGTTTATACATTTTGTAACTAACTTTATAAAAATAAAGTATTTATAACAAACCCCTGTGTATTTTTATTTGTTTTTTATCAATTGAAAACTGACATTTCTAAAAGTAAAAAAAGTGTGCAGTTATTACCTGTGTATTTTTATTTGTTTTTTATCAATTGAAAACTGACATTTCTAAAAGTAAAAAAAGTGTGCCATTATTATATATTTTACACTTTAGAAGTACCTTTAAAAATTGCACATACATAGACACAGTGCCTGTTACTGATAATATTCTATCCAGGAGTGTTGAATGAACAGTTGAAAACAACAAACACTAAGGGCGAAAACAATTTAATTTTCAGCTCAAGGCTACAACCTAATTCAGTGAAATAGAACAACATTTAATACCTGCTAACAAGTCATGCATTCACTATGGTTTACAATACAGTCAGCAACACATTACTGCACAGGGGTATGCTTTACACCATCCTCATTTAGTTCTATAGTGTGGCAATATTCCTGGTTGGTTGAGAAATAGCTTGACAGCAACACTCAATGGGTGAGAGATTTGGGAACTTGTGACATCACACACAGGAGGCTATCTCCTCGCTTGTTCACTCAGTGCAGTCATTTTGACTGTTTACTGGTATACTTCTGTTGTGTACAGTGTTTCACTTATTATTATTATATGTGTATAGTTTTGGATAAAAAGAAAAAAAAATGTATTCCAAAACGTGTACAAATCAAATTATGCAAAAAAAAATTGTAAAGCATTAGTCTTCAGCTTTCCTGAACAGAAAGACCTCAAGCTTAAATGAATTAATACCATATCTTAGAAGCAATGGCAACATAGTTGCACATAAAGTTTTATGGTGGGATTTCCAAAACACTCTTATACTTAGATGGGAGTTTTCTTTAGAATATATAAAGGGCCACATTTTTTGTTGGTCCTGTTTTTTCTTCTTTTGTTAATGTGTTTGATATTCCTGATATCTTTTTCCCCACCAAAAATTAAGGTAATACAGTGCAATTGTAGCAGAAAAAATATACTGCTAGAAAAAATTAAATACCACCACGGTGGCGCAGTGGTCTAAGCAATGGCTTCTGATCATTCGTCTGAGGTGGGTCCTGGTTCAAATCCCGGTGCTGCATGAATGTTGTGTTTGTCTTATGGCACTGGCTCTCTCCTTTTCCTGGAACCAGTGGCCCTAAATAAATTAGGGACGGGAGACTGCTTCTAGCCCATTGAGTTGCTCACGGTGGTCGTTAAACCTCCAGTCAAAAAGATAAATACCCTTTGTAAAATGTTTTCACAAAGTTGAAAGAGAAAAAAATACTATGTTCAGAATCCCAGCATAACATTTTTGATGTGTAAATTCAAAGGTACTAAAAATTAACACTTTCCATGTTTATATGGCAAAGAAAGCTTTCTTCAGGGATTTTAATACAATTTTTTTTTTTCCCCTTCTACTGGCAAGATTTACAATTTAGGGAATTCAGAGCACATCACCTTTCTGAAAATGTATTCACTATACCAAAAAATTTTGCATTTTTTTATGTAATTAGTTTTTTTTTTTACTTATTACACAATGAACATAAAAGTGACGTCTCTGTTCTAAAAAAAGTTACCGTCGCCGCTGTTTTAGAAATTTCGCGACACTTGCGCTTTTCTAGCTCGCAGTGCAAAAAGTATTGAACATAAAAATACGAAATTTACATCGTTTGTAGATAATTGTTTGGAGAACACACTGAATTAAATTGTTTTTCGATTCTGGCAATAGTTCAAGAGCTATTGTATTTCAAAGTTAAGGTAAGCAAGAAAGTGCTATCAGTTCTTGTTCTGGACACACTAACGGCAACAGAACCACAATACTTTGTAGGCATGTAGGGCCATGACCGAATTTTTTGCATGCACCTCATCGCCCTTTCTTTTTGAATTTCGATTTAGTTTACGAGAATTTTTTTTTTTTTTGTGATTGGAGGTTTAGTGGCTACCGTGAGCAACTCAATAGGCTATAAGCAGTTGCCCGTCCCTAATTTAGGGTCACTGGTTCCAGGGAAGGGAGAGAGCCAGTGCCATAAGACATATGACATCCATGCCTCACTGGGACTCGAACCCGGGCCTCTTTCGGACGAATGATCAGAAGCCATTGCTTAGACCACTGGGGCGGCGTTTTTAAATTTCCTTAAATTCTCTATTTCGCGATGGGACCCATTAAAAAAAACCGGATATATGGCAAACTATAAATCATAACGCATTGCAATGGACGTTATTCATGTGACGTAAGAAGTGGATTTCTGCGGACCAACACGTCAGCTGATTCAATGTTGTTGCTATTTGATTATTGCGTACTGTTGGCTAATTTTTGCAATCTTAATGTCATGGAGTCTGCCAATGAATTAATAGAGCTACAGGGCGCAGAAGAAAAGCAAATCAGGCAAAAATATACCAAGGCAATATTGTGTCTGTTGTTCATTTTGCACGACGCAGGAGAACATCGCCATTAGTCATCATGAAGTTTTTAATGGAGCATTTCTTGTACATGGTATATTAATTTTTCATGTTCTTATTGTCAGACATTGGCGAAATATCCGAAATATAAACTTGGGAACCTTTTTTTGCAAAACATTTAGAAACCCAGACAAATACGTAATATGGAAACAAACTAGGGTTCGCACGCTAGGGAATCTGCTTAAAAATAGAAAAATTATAGATATGTTTGTTTCGTTCTTTGGGGAAAGAACGTAGAATTTCCTCGTATTTACTGATCCAAATGTGCCAACGGTTTTCTCTCTCTCTTTTTTTTTTTTTATTTTGAAATTAAAATTCAAAGGAAGGCTACAAACATAGCTGCCAGGTTTTACGGTTTACCTGCAAAATTTACGGAAATTTTACTTGTGTTAGTTATTTTACAGACTACATATTTTACAGAATTTTTTTGCAGTTGAAAAGTGCAACTTTGAGAGTAGAACAAATGTGCCCAAGGAACACCACATCTGTACATTTTGATTTACCTGGTCACATGTTCACCTACTTTTGCGTCCCCAAACCTTTGTTGTCAGGTTATTAGGAAAGACTCCGTAGAAATGCTGTAAGATTAGGATTGGGAATAACTGCTAAAAGAGGAGAGAGAGGAGAGGAAGGGAGGGGGAGAGAGAGGATATCGCTGCACATACTGAAAATTGCATTTTTAAAAGGTATTCTAACATGAAAAATGTATTCTAAAAGGTATTCTAACTGTTGGCACAAAAACATAAGGGCCGCCCCAGTGGCTCAGTGTTTTAAGCGATAGCTTCTAATCATTCGTCCGAAAGGGGTCCGTGTTCGAATCCCGGTGAGGCATGGATGTTGTGTTTGTCTTACGGCACTGGCTCTCTCCCTTCCCTGGAGTCAGTGGCCCTAAATTAGGGGTATGCGACTGCTTTATAGCCCATTGCGTTGCTCACGGTAGTTTAACTCTGTTAAGTTAAACCATAAACTTACTGCGGTATCATAATAATTTCGCAGTTGCAAATGTTTTTTTCCCCTATGTGCGTATAAGCATAATAATAACGTACTGACGAGATAATTATGTATAGATTGCATTTTAATCGGTCTAAACATGAAATAGTGTGAGACATCTTTCTTATAGCATATGAAATCGATTAAAATTGGCAAATCATTTACATAATAAATTAATCGGTATGTTTGATGCATCAGTAAATCGGCCTATATCAGTACGTTCTCTAAAATGTTTTTACATATTTCAAATCTTGAAAGTTGGCAAGTCTGTACAAAGTTTCAACTGCCTTTTCGTAGTGTCATAATATCCTAAATCTTTTTCGTTAAAGTGAGCAGAACATATTGGAGAACAAACATTGGGATGGAAATCATTGCTTTTCATTTTGCACAACCATTGCTTTAACAATTTTGTCCTTTTCAGAGGAAAATTATGGAAAGTTATTCCTTTCTCTATACATTTAGGTGGCAGGATTTATTAGCACAACCATACGATCAGCAAAAGTTAGACATGTCATTAATAAATTTATAAAAATTGCGATTTTCCTGAACCCCTGCAATGTAGCGCTATGTTAGGCAATGGGAAAACGCATGTAAACATCGTTGATCCGCGGCCACGAAAAATCTTTCCCATGATGCAATGCTAGGTGAATAAGGTCCATTTTTACAGCATAAACTCACAACTATCATTTCTCTTTTACAATTTTTTTTTAAAGAAGTCATTTTCTGATTTTTAAGCATTTTTTAAAGACTAAAAGGAAAAGAAAGAATGGCTTCGTCTGTCTTCAGCATTAACCACACAGGAAAGTTGTGGTCCCATGACCTGCTGCCATGGTGACAGCTATTTTTAGCACTCTTCTCATTGGGTGAAAGGACAGGCTACAGTCAAACTGGTAATGACGCAATGCTTAATGACATAGCAGCGCTTTTAAAGTTCGGTGTTTTCCGCCGGTATACGTGAATACCTATGTAAATATAGGCTTTCGCCTTGTTCATAAAAAGCAAAGAGGGAAAATGCGAGTGTGTTCGTCCTTGAATTGTTCGACCACTTCTAAATGACCTAGAGATCTGAAAATTTGAATGCTGATAGGTGTCCCATACCTAGAAAAGTAAGAAAAATAAAAATGGTGGCTTTGGAACATTGTCTGCTTGAACTTTTCGCGAATTGTTAGACCACTTCTAAATAACCTAGAGATCTAAAAATTGGCATGCTGGTAATTTTTACCGGATACCTGCAAATGCATAAACACACATACAAAAAAAAAAACCAAAAAAAAACCAGTGCTTTAAAACACTGTCTGCTTGAATTTTTCTACCATTTCTATATCTAGAACAAAGTCTGAAAACCAAAAAACTTAAAAGGGTGGCTTAGCTTTAGTGTCTCAAAGTGTGGATAAGTTTAAAGATAATTTTGCCAGAATCGAAATGCTCTGAAAATTTGAAATTTTGATTTAAAATTAACGGGCGCCAAAGCCAGCTCCGTTTTACGTCAAACCGTATGCATTAATGTCATGACGCTGTTATAAATCGTAAAACAGTTACGGATTCATCAAACAAAGATCTTCACTCTTTCCACGTTTATAAGTGAGTCACGGAAAAATTTTCATTGGCCGCCACCGGGAGTCGAACCCAGGGTCTTCCAGTTACACGCCGAATATGCTTCCGCTACACCACAGCGGCCTCGAATTCCTCCAGACTCACACACGCTAACTGCCAAGCCAATTTGGCAGGTTGCTTCTTGGAGCCCCGCACAATGCTGGGGATTCACCAAAGATGGTAAGCAGCAACTGAAGAAATAATTAGAAGGTGATTGAATAATTAATACAGACATTTAACGTGGACCAGGAACATCAAACAAAGATCTTTGCTCTTCCCACGTTTATAAGCGAGTCACGGAAAAATTCTCATTGGCCGCCACCGGGAGTCGAACCCAGGGTCTTCCACCAGTTAGTATTAGTTACGGATTTTAAATTACTTTTCTTTCCCTTAATTACTTTTCACTTTCTTTAATTTTATGTTCTAAAAATTATTTTATAAATTCACCCTTAGGAGAACAGGCATGATTGCTAGTGTTTTTAAAAAGCCTTAGTAGCTAAAATGCTGGGCTTCGCACGTGATGCGTAAATAATGCAAGTATCAGGTAATCCCAAAAATACTGTTGCTTTTTCAACGTGTAAAGAAAAGAAAGAAAAACGTACCTGGAACAGATATTTTAATCCATATAATAAGTGCCCCTGGTAGTTACAATCTTCTCCCATCGATCGACAAGGTTTTGAATCCCAGACTTGTAGAATTCCATGGGTTTCGATGCAAAAAAGGCAGAAAGGGTGCACTGTACCTCCTCCACATTTCGAAGTGTAGTCCCAGCAAGATGGATTTGCAGGTTGCGAAAGAGGTGGTAGTCGGATGGGGTGATGTCAGGGGAATATGCTGGATGCAGAAGTTTTTTCGATCCAAAGTCCTACAACGTGGCACTGGTCATTTTCGCTGTGTGGTTTTACAGCAGCACACCTTTACGATGCATGAGTGCTGGACGTTTATCCTGCAAAGCAGTGCATAGATGCTGCAGCTGCTGACAGTAGACTTCCCCTGTAATGGTTTTGTTGGGTGGCAGCAGCTTGTAATGGATTACGCAAGCCTTGCATATCCTACCACACAGACATCAAAACCTTTTGTGGGAAACGTCCTGGTTTCACCATTGCCATTTATGCTTAATATTGTGATAAACAATCCATTTTTCATCGCCCATGACAATTCTGTGCAAAAACGGCTCTCTTTTTTCACAGGAGAGCAAAGAAGTGCAAATGTCCACACACTGTTGCAGCTGTTGTGGAGTGAAATCATGGAGTACCCACTTGTCCAGTTTCGACACATAACCGAGGTCCTGCAGATACAGGTAAACAGTGGAATGGGTTGAATGAACAAGTGTGGCCAATTCCTCGACAGCAGCTTTCAGCATGTCGTTTTCCAGCTCAACAGGCCGTCCGGGTCGCTGCATATTCTTGAGGCTGGTGTCCCACCCCCGTCGAAATTTCTGGAACCAGCGTTGACATTTCCTGACCTCCAGGGTACCCGGCCTATGTACGGCATTGATGTTTCGTGTTGCTACCATCGCTGAATGTCGGTGGTGGAATTCACACAGCACAATGTGTCGAGTGTGGTCTTCGGACACTGCCATTTCCTATGCGGTTTAAGTACATAATGACTGCACCTAGAACTCCTGTTCGCGGTCTCAAGTGACTTGAAGGTCTGCTTGTTTGATCCCTCTTATACTCACCGTGGTCGACGTCATAGTCTGGGCACCAGTGGACTACTGCTGTTGGGCTTGCTCAAAACGACATTACTTCTGGGATGACCTGATATAATAGTTTCAACATTGAATACTGGCAAATATTGCAAGAAATTGTAGGATATCTGTTTACGTTATCTAAGGGGGAAAAAAATTGTAGAAAAAAAAAACCAAAGAAAACACGATCAATTTATCTCCATTTGCACGAATTATACTGTTTATAGCATTGCACTTGTGAAATACAGAGGAGGTTCACACATTTTTAGAAAGATTTCCCAGCAATATCATTGTTTAAAATAAAATTATTTCTCCCTTAAATGTTCTATCTGCCCTTTCTCTGGATATGAATGTACAACTAGATTTTCAAGATAATAGCATTTCTTAAAATTGGTAGTGGTATTTCATTCACTCCTCTTCAACTGCTTTCCATAGTCCAATCATTGCTTTAGGTCTGCATTTAGAAAGCGCTCTTTTTAGCAGTCCAAAGGCACAATAGCCCATTGGTCACACATCAGGGACTTTGCAGGAATATGAGCAAAAGGTATAGATTTGATACCTGTCTTTTTTTTTTTTTTTTCCAAAAAACAGTAGATATATGACTCGTAGCCTTATCCTGATGGAGTTCTGCTCTTTGAAAGCTCTGTGAATAAAGGAATAGTATTCTCTTTAAATATAGGAGTTAAAACATTATTTTAGTAATATGTAGAACTGATTTTAACAATTCTTTTTAACTTTTCATAACTTCCCATTGTGTAAGAAGTCAGTAATAATCATGAATCCTGTATTGAAACTTTCTTTGGATTCTCGGAACCAAGTTGGTCTTTTTTCTGCTCTTCTGCAATAGTAAATCGGGCTTTTTTTTTTTTTTTTTTTTTTTTTGTTATTCATTTAGGTAGATCCATGCTTCATCAATAGTCATAATAAATTTCCATTTGTCTCTGGCTAAGTGATTTCCACAAAGAAATCTACACCGTGTTCTGCGTTCAGGTGGTGAACATTATGGCCTAGGCAAAAGGTGGTGAACATTATGGTTCTTTTTTTTTTTTTTTTTTTTCTGATTCATACCTTTATTACCTTATTTACAGTTGATACAAAGATTTTTAATGACTTAGCAATTGCTCTTTTGGTCGGTAGATTTTCTTTCAAGACCAGAGACCATACTTTTGAAATAGTCTTACTATGTACCTTCTTTGGCTATTCGTTTGGTATTCTTTTTCATGTTAAAAGCAATGCTTGGCGATTTTTCCCTCTGTTATTAATAATATTGCTTATTTTACATTTAAAAATGTTAATTCCTTAATTTTCACAGTTTTTTTTAATTACAGGATACAAATATTTCTGTTTGTAAAGAGCAAAAACATGTCCTTTTATCCACAGCTTGTTTAGTGCCCTGTGGCACAGTGGTCTAAGCGATGGCTTCTGATCATTCGTCCGAGATGGGTGTGGGTTCGAATCTCGGTGAGGCATGGATATTGCATTTGTCTTACGGCACTGGCTCTCTCCCTTCCCTAGAGTCAGTGGACCTAAATTAGGGACGGGCAACTGCTTATAGCCCACCGAGTTGCTTGCGGAGGTCGTTAAACTTCCAATAAAAGAAAACAGCTTGTTTATGCGCGCCATTTTCTCAGCGGATGATTTTTTTGTATTGAAGGTTTAATTACTACTGTGAGCAACTCAATGGGCTATAAGCAGTCTCCCATCCCTAATTTAGGTCCACTGATTCCAGGGAAGGAAGAGAGCCAGGGTTTTAAGACAAGCACAACATCCATGCCTCACTGGGATTTGAACCACGGACCCTTCTCGGACGAATGGTCATAAGCCAGCGCTTAGACACTGCACCACCGGGGCAGCACAATATTTAACTGCAGAAGGTATTTCTTGGCCACGTATGATGTCTCCTATTCGACCAAGGAGAAGCATTGTTAGAAAAGATGTCTCCTGTGGTTGTAATTCCTTCTATTCTGACGAAAGTTGATGTTTGTTGACAATTTTACAGCTTTATTCAGCATTTTCAAATATTTCATTTTATTTTCAATTTGCTGATAGAAATTCTGATTCAATGGCATCTTAACAGTGTTCAGATCAGGAAAATGGTTGAAATTGCATTCCTTACGGCATCCTTGACCAATATTTATTTGATTTCTGCTTTATTTGCCAGGTTAGTCATCAGCATTTCACACACTTAAATCAGTTTAAAATATTGGTTCTGAAATATCTGCACACCGCCATTGGTGGATGAAAACAGCGTGGTAAAATTTATCATGAGTGCCTAAAATGTATGTGGTTTGGGGCATTCGCTAGTTAGTGGATTAAACAAATACTCGTGAGAGAGGTACAAGATCACACATAGTAATACTCAGATCAGATGGGATATTATAAATATTTACTACATATCAAAACGGCATCTGTACCAATCGTAATATTTTTCGCTTTTGCTGCGTAGTACATGACAGCACTTTTCCAGAGATTGAGCAAGTAATTTTACATTAATTTAAATACTAAATATTCTCTTTTGCTACTACACCTTAAAACAAAATCTTGTACATTTGATTGTTGGAGGTTTAACGACCACCGTGAGAAACTCAATAGGCTATAAGCAGTCGCCCGTCCCTAATTTAGTGTCATTGGTTCCAGGGAAGGGAGAGAGCTAGTGCCGTAAGACAAACACAACATCCATGTCTCATTGGGATTCGAACCCGGACCCCTTTTGGATGTATGATCAGAAGCCATCGCTTAGACCACTGCGTCTTTGTATATTTGGAGCTTTAGATTTTATGACTTTTTTTTTTTTTGGTACTAGATTTCATTTTTCTCTTGTAAGAGTTCCTTTAATCCAATTAGAGATGCCTTGAACCACACATTTTGGGTATGTATGCTGGAAGTAGCATGCTCTTAGCCAGTCTATTCTCCTCCAGTGTCCTTGGAAACTACAATGGCAAAAAAAAAAAAAAAAAGATAGAAAAAGACTTGGATTTTATGCTCTTTTGAAGCATAAAGTCGGGAGTAGACCATTTTGTTGATACCATGATGTATGTACAAATGTTTTCACCATGTATGAGGAACAAGAAAGAAAATTAAAAACCAAAGCATAACGCCTAACAGATTCAAGAAGTTCACTCTACTATATGTTCGCGTATGCAAGGCTACTTTTTGCTGCCTGGTCGCGGAATTGTGCTAGTGTTTAGCTGTCTTCACTCGCTGAGCTTTGCCAGAGAGATGTTTTGTGTTTATCTGGAGAGGAGTAGCTGCATTTCAGTTGTATTTATTATGAAATGTCTGTTTTGCTGTCTGTGAATATTCTTTTAGCATTCATTCAATTTGTACCCCTATTCAGATGTAAAGATGAGTCTGGTCCAAGGTTTAATACGTCAGATGCTGTCATCACATTCTAATCCATGACGTCAGATGCTGTCTTTAAACCAGGATTTGTTCAATAGGTAGAAACACTTCTGAATTACATTATTTGCCATGTTTATTCTCTTTGACCAGTCTGTGATTTGTGGTTCAGGTTTGCGGAGCGTTGAAAGGATTCCTTTTTACGTTCGTGGAACAATTGCTATTCCCTAGTGGCGGCTCGTGGTAAGCTGAGATTGGGTTAGGAGGGAGGCTGCATCTCAATTTTGTAGATATCACTTCGAAAGCTAAGTTACTGAGCCTGTGCTGATGTTGTCAGTTTCATAATAATAATAAATAACATCATGATCAGAGTTAAATCCCTGAAATGGCAAGGGGCTGGACATACTGCCAGAAGAACAGACCATCGATGGACAGCCGAAATTTTAGATTGGATTCCAAGGGACAGGAAAAGACCCAGAAGAAGACCACATGGGAGATGGGTGGATGAAATTCGAAAGTATGCGGGAGTGACGTGGAGGAGACTGGCACAAGATAGACCGTTGTGGAGGAAACTTGGGGAGACCTTCATCCAGCAGTGGTTTGATAATGGTTGACAATGATGATGATAATGATGATGATATATAGTATTATGGTGTTTTTTAAGGTTGGTTATGTCAATACATTTTGTTTGTCTTATGAGCTTGCTACGTTCGAGTTTAGTGTTGAGGTGCATCTTACATCTCACCAATCTATGGTCACTGCCTGTGTTGAACTTGTTTAGCACACTGCAGTCTTCTATGACGAATTTTTTGTTACACATAATAAAATCAATTTCACTTGTCGTCCCATTTGGATGTCTCCATGTCCATTTCCTGTGTGGCTTTTTCTTGAAAAAGGAGTTCAAGATGAAAAACCCTTGTGCCTCTGCAAACTCTACGAGAGTATTTCCACGCTGGTTTCTGTTGCCGTGACCGAATTTACCTACTGAAGTTTCATTCTGTTGCCGTTGCCCTATTTTTGCATTGAAATCTCCCATAATTATCTTCAAGTGCTGCTTACCTTTATTATTTAGATCACAAATTTCCTCATAAAATTCTTCAATTTCTTCTTCAGCATGACTTGTGGTGGGTGCATAAGTTTGAATAATCTGAGCCTGGTATCTTCTTGAGAGTTGGATAACGAGTCGTGCAGCTCTGTCAGAGGAACTTTCAACTTCTACAACTTTATCCTTCAGTTTCTTGTTTATTATAAATCCAACACCACTAGTTCTGCCAGTATCTGTCCCACGATAGTAGAAGAGATGTTCACTTCAAATTGGAACTGAAGAACAGATTCTCTGCTTTAGAAGGCCTAACATCGGAAGAAGTGGATATTTCTGAAGTTAACAGAAAAGTAACCAAAGCTCTTATGGAAACAGCAACAAAATTAGCTGGGTCTAAGAACAAATTGCATGTGAACAAATTATCAGGAAAAACCAAAATGTTAATGCAAAAAAGAAGAGAGATGAGGACAACTAAAGAAGATGTGACTTCCAAAGTGGAATATATAGAGCTATGCAAGACAGTACGAAAAAGTATCACTGAAGACGTAAGGAAATTCAACTGTGAACTAGTAAGGAAAGCAATTGAAAACAACCAAAGCCTAAAGATAGCAAAGGGACATCTCAGTAAGGGAAAAAAAAAACAGATTATGGCACTGAGAAAAGATGGTTCTGTAACAAGAAATAGAGGTGAAATTTTGACAAGAGTGAAAGATTTCTACTCCAAATTATATGAAAGGGGTGATACATGTACTCCAGACATCATGAAAGGTACCAGTACCAGAGTTCTTCCAGTCCTTCCAGCAGAAGTTGCACATGCAATCAAGAACATGAAGCAAGGAAAAGCTCCAGGAGAAGATGGAATTACTGTAGACATCATACAAGAAGCAAGTGGAGAAATCGAAACAGTACTCGCCCAAATTTTCACTCGATGCCTTAATGAAGGGAAAATTCCTGAGGATTGGAACAACGCTATAATGGTCTTGCTACATAAAAAAGGTGACATTGAGGATATCAGGAACTACAGACCTATCAGCCTCCTATCAGTGGTTTATAAAATCTTCACTAAAGTTCTTTCACACCGCTTGAAGGTAACACTGGACATGGCTCAACCGAGAGAACAAGCTGGATTCAGGAGTGGCTACAGCACAATAGATCATATCCACGTACTGAGAGAACTAATTGAAAGAGCGAGGGAATATGAACTTCCATTGTGCATGGCTTTTATCGATTATGAAAAAGCCTTTGATTCGGTGAAACCATCAGCAGTTGCAATGGCTCTGAAATCCTGCGGTATTGAAGATGCATACATTAATATTATTAATAACATCTATGAAAATGCAAGTGCAAAGATTCTGCTATTTGAAAATACAACACACATAAAAATTGGAAAAGGAGTGAGACAAGGTGACACCATATCTCCGAAGCTCTTTAATGCCACATTGGAAAATGTCTTTCAATCACTGAACTGGGAAAACAAAGGCATAAAGATTAATGGAGATTATCTAACCCACCTTCGTTTTGCTGATGACATAGTCATTTTTGCAACTACCCCATCAGAGCTACAGAGTATGATGCAGGAACTTGCTGACAAGAGTAAAGAAGTGGGATTAAAAATGAACTTTCAGAAGACAAAAGTGATGTTCAATGCTTTTACAAGAAATGAAGATTTATCGATTGATGAAGAAAAGCTGGAGATAACAGACACGTATGTTTATCTTGGACAGCAGATATCAAGTGAGGGTCACATTGGTGAAGAAATTAATCGGCGTACAAAACTTGCCTGGAGAGCTTTTGGAAGAAACAGCATAATTTTCAAGAGCAATATGCCATTATGTCCTAAAAGAAAAGTGTTTGATCAATGCATCCTTCCAGTGCTTACGTATGGTGCAGAGACGTGGACCTTAGCTAAAAGAGACATACAAAGGCTGCAGACAACTCAAAGCAGCATGGAGAGGTGCATGCTTGGTGTTACCAGGAGAGATAAGAGGAACACGTGGATCCGAAAAATGACAAGAGTGGAAGACATCATGATCAGAGTTAAATCCCTGAAATGGCAATGGGCTGGACATACTGCCAGAAGGACAGACCATCGATGGACAGCCGAAATTTTAGATTGGATTCCAAGGGACAGGAAAAGACCCAGAAGAAGACCACATGGAAGATGGGTGGATGAAATTCGAAAGTATGCGGGAGTGACATGGAGGAGACTGGCACAAGACAGACCTTTGTGGAGGAAACTTAGGGAGACCTTCGTCCAGCAGTGGATTGATAATGGTTGACAATGATGATGATAGATACACACACAAGTATATAAGGACAAAAAATTTAACGTGTGTGCCAGTGGCAGCGGAGACACACTCAAGGTCATGTGCACATTCTCAAGTGTCTCATTGTGACCCCTAGAAATATGACAATAAATATTTTTACTTCTGATACACTCCCTTTGAAACTTCTACTTGATACCGACCATTGCAACTTGGTTGGCGATGAAAAACATTTTGTGGAATTTTGAAGGGTCTGCCAGAATTTGGCGATGAATTCTTATTGCGATACTCACACCAGACATTCTCTTTAATAAAAACGGATTGTAAACATATTCAGTCCAGTTTTAATTTTGAAGCCATGATAACAATTTAGTGTAGAAAAATTTGTTTTCCAAAATTTACCAACTTCGTAAATTTTCTAAACAATGATATCTGATTAAATGTTCTTTTCAAAGTAATGAAGTATAATGCACTACCTCAATTGAAATGCGCAGCTTATTTTGGAGAGGGAGGGGGGATGCAGCAGAAAAATAAAATGTATCCAGTGGAGTGACTTCAATGATTTTTGGTGAATAAAATTTACGCGAGTTTAAAAGCGAAAATTTCGCTGTGGTTGGCAAGTGAACAAAACAATTTTGTGCAAGTATTTCACTGCAGAAATTAATCTCTCTCTCTCTCTTCTTTTTTTTTTTTTTTTCTAATTTATCCAATACTGAACTCTAGTCTTAATCGTAATTTGTTCACATGCCCATTTTGACCAGAAGAGAAAATATAAGTAAAACTTTTTTGCAAAAGTCCTGGCACTGAGTATTTGTTATTAGCAAACACAAATATTCTCCAGTTCGATGGGAGTAACATTGTTGTTACAATTATTACGTTGAATAAAAGCAGGAACAAACTAAAAATTGGAAGAAAAAAACAGGTTGAGTAATACATTCACACATACTTTATTTAATACTTTTACTTTATTTCAACATTCGTCATTATTTTTAATTCTTTCCCCTATTTTATTTCTTATTAAGAAGCACAAGAACCGTATTAATCAAGAATGCACACAGGCCCGGCGATGCATTCCCACCCAACGAAAGACTGCATTCGTGAGCAACCCTGCTAGCGAGAGCTGCCATCAATGCAGTCCCCAGGGAAGTATTATTCAAAGGAAACGAACTGATGTGGGAATAGGCGGAGTTTCCCACATGAGTTGGTTTCAGTAGCAGTCAGAGCTGCAAGCAGTGCAGTCTGCCAACGTTCCTTCCACTCCCAGTGGTGTTGTGTAGGAGAAACTTCCAGTTGAGTTCAGGAAACTTCAGTCATGGTGTTATGCTGGAAAAACTTACAGCGGGTTTCACAAAACTTCTCTCTCTTGGTACGGCATGAAAAAAACCTGCTTTGGATAGTGGGTGGGGGCTGCAGCCCCACAGCAGGAGCCACCCCTGCTATTCCCACAGTGAAACATGATATGTTTGGTGTATCAGTGAAAGTCCTCAAAAAGCAGAAGGGCAAGAAATAGTAATAAAAGCTATTGCTGGAAAATTTATAAAGGGCGTTTGTTCACTGGAGATCGAAGAGAACATGTCCTGTCAACTCACCGATTTTGAAATGATGCCATAGAGTTGAACAAAAAGGCGACTGCACTACATCAGGGGTCATAATATTCACTTTGTTATGCTTTCCGAGATGTTAAAGAAAGGGGCCTTCTTTCATGACAGCTCAAGCTTCCACTTCAAATGAAGCGGCCTACAGGCAGCCATCTGCAGCTTACTATCCATCTTCAGTTCCCTGCGGTGCAGCTTATGGCCCTGCTACCTATGCTGGCTGTGCCTTCAATTTGTTTTTATGTTAATCCTAATCAAGGTAACTACATAGCTCCTGGCACTGGTTATATGGGACAACAGTAGACTACCCATAATACCGTTATTCAGCATTTAACAGCTCGATAATAGAATCCTAGTCATGCCAATTTCAATAGGTTCTTGTGATATATCTTAGTTATTTTTTGTTATTAAATCATTTTAGAATACAGTTGCAGTTGTGATAACATATGCATAAAGCCTTCTGAAGTATTCTTTTTGTAAGACTTGTAAGTTTGAAAAAAACAGTATGTTGTATTTGATTTGTTTAAGTTGCATAATACCAGTAGAATTTTTTGAAGTGGAACAGGCAATCAAAGAAATGTATACATTACATTTGTAACCTCATGTGCAAGCCACTTAAAGTGTACTTGTGTAAGTTTTACTTAATATTGTTGCAGGTTTTCAGAATACAAACAACATATTTTTAGATGTGCCATTCACAGCAGAAAATTGCTATCATCTCAGTTTTGTAGATATTTGATAGGTTCAGAAGTTCTGCCAGAAATTCAGTATTAATCTATTAGGCAACTACATTTGTAAAAAGAATAAAGGCATTGAAATGCTAAATTTACTGCCATCATAAAATGATGGGTTTCAAATTTATAACTATTTTCAGCTGTCTTTTTAATTTCACTGCAAACCAAGGATTTTTTTTTTTTTTTTTTTTCAATTACTGTTATGGTCAGGGGTACATCATTTCTGTAATTAATTTGATCAAGGTATCGACATTCGGGCAGTATAATGTTTTGCTCCAGATGTTTCTTACAGTTGGTGATGTAAGTAACAAGTTGCTAAAAAAAATTCATTGCATTTCTTTACTTAATGAGGTTTTTAAATTTTTTCATCAAAAGATATATTTTCCTGAACATCCTGCTTTTTAGTACCTAGAAAGGCAAATTTTTCCTGCACATGACCAGCTAACATTTTACTTATTTTTCAAGTGGCGATGTAGTCCTAAGTGTTAATTATGGCAATTGTTAAGCCCCAAAATGAAAAAGAAATCCTTATGAAGAGATAAAGATAAAAAAAAGGGGGAGGGGGAGTCATTACTGGTAAGAGGGAGCTCCTTCCATTCTCTACCTCTATCCAGTAATTTGCTGATGACATACTGCTCAGACAATGAACTGCTATTTTTAACACTTAATCCAACATCTAATATGGGTTTTTTCCCCCTAGGAAATATTTTATTTAAAAACACAAATTTTCAGAGAAAACTCTTCTTCTCTAGGCACACATAATGCAATTACTAGTGGCTTCTCAGCATATTAGTTCACTTTGCTAGTTTTTGATGTTTGTCTCTGTATGATCTTGTTTCCATAGCACTGCATTGTCATGATATACTCTTTCAATATGTTTCTGAGACATGTCACCAGTGGAGGGGAAAATGTGAAATAGGACTAGAATCAGTGCAAAAATCATATTGCAATATTTAAAGTTATGTACATTTTATGTGGGTAAAGAAACATGGGCTGGGTGGTTGGCTGTGTGAGTTCTTAAGTATGTGAGGAGTGTTTGGTAGGAAGCACTATTTTTCTCACAGTGTTGATTTTGGCATTGGTATGATAAAGAAATCACCCAGAACCTAATACCACTTTGTTCTAGGGAATTTATTTACTAAGGTTTCCAATTTCTGGGCTTGAAAAATACCATGCCTGGGGAATGTAAATTATTGACCTGGGCAGGTAAATAAAACATCTAGTTGCCCGGACCGGGCAATTAAATTTAAAATTAGGAGTTTGGAATAGAAATTTCTACTACAAGAACAAAAAAAAAAAAAAAAAAAAAAATCTGTCATTGCATACCATGTTTCATTTTACTGCTAATCACTGGAAGTTGTATTGTTACGTAGTGCCAAGATCAGAAGAATATCCCTTCTTTAATTATATTATGTTCTAGGTCCAGAAACTGAAACCATACGTAATTTCTGCTCCAAATGTGGTTTATAGTCAGCTACAGGATGCATGGCTCTGATGGAACTAGCATCTAGTGTTTAGTGACAAAGGGCGAAAACTTCAACGAAAGTAACGTGGCAGAATCACGAAATTTCTCAAATACCAATTTCATCATCATCTGAAAACTTCAGATACATGCTTTTGTGCTTTGAACATTTTGAATACAGACCCTTAAAACGGAAATGCAAAGCATGTAAAAAAAAAGTTCATCATATTTTTTAATTAAAAACATATGAGGTTTCTAAAATCTCTGCCTTATGTTTCCAATGGTAAAACTTCTTTACATATTTTCTTTGCAATTAATGTATGCCCAAGAATGAAAATTTGCACATCAATAAAACTAACTTTAAGTTATAGCATGGGGTGCTTAATACTTGCTAAAACAGGATCATAATTATATTAAAAATCTGATATACAGGTCACACCATCTATTAGCAATTCAGACCTGCTAATAGATGGTGTGACCTGTATATTGATGACATCAGTATACGAACAAATGTTGGATTGCTTAATTATTATTATGTTTTAGCAAGTATTAAGTATCCCATGCTGTAACTTAAAGTTAGTTTAATCGATAGGCAAATTTTAATCCTTGGGGAACATTAATTGCAAAGAAAGTATGTGAAGAAGTTTTATTATTGAAAACATAAGGCAGAGATTTTAGGTGGAACCACCTTAAAAGATAAATTTTGCTGAGCATCCAGCTTTTACTAATAAAACATGATAGGTGTGGATAACAACCCACACCTAGTTTATTGAGTTACCAGAAAAGTGCGATAAATACACCCATACTGAATTAAAACAACAAAACGTGTAACAAATTATATGCAACTGACATTAAAGGTACAACATTTTCCGCAGAACAACTGTTGAAGGTGAATATAGTATAAAAGTTAGCAAGGGTGCAATAACACAAAACATTGCAAACACTAAGATGACCATTTGTTGCACCATACAAAATTAGTACCTTTTACAACCTGGGTAGGTTAATAATTCCTGTACATGTAACTTTTCAGATATTTTTGAAGTCCTGAAACTACATGTTAGAGGTACAGAAGTTATATGGCAAAAAATGCACTCTGCTCACTCCTCCTAACCCCATTTAAGTTTAATAACACAAGATTATTACATTGAAGATGTGACTTTTTGGGATATATTTGTAGCAATGGTATGGGCAGTGATTTTGAAGCTGAAGACTCAAGTAACGAAAGGTTGAAGTCGTAGTGGCACTGCGGTGAATGCAGAGTAGCCAACAATTGATGAGGGGAGAGATGGGAATACACACACACACTGATGCATAAGCATGCAATGGTTTTATACAGTAAAATCCTTAGCCACACACTTTCATTAATTTGCGCTGCACCCGGGGCAGCCACCCCGCCCTAGTTGTGCCTCTGCAAACCACTATACCACCTAGAGAATCCATTTTCAAGTAAATGAAGTATAGCACTCTGAAACATCAGAAATAAAAAAATATAATAACAATTAGATTGTGCTCGTTGAGGCACCCAGAATATTCTTGTGACTAACAACCATATCAATCATAAGTGAAATACAGGGCGATGCTTGTGTGCCTGTCAGTAAATATTTTTTTTTAATTGCCTTGTGCTCCTGTGTGTCATGTTTCATTTTTTATATTCAGTATTTGTCATTTTCTTGTAGGACTTCCGTCCAGAGTGAGTAGAGTTTAGGTCCCAGCCACCTACAGCGAGATCGCCTTTTGGGCAGGACACAGAAACGGAAGGAATGAGAGCAAGTCTAGCGACTTTGACAGAACAGTTTGCAGTGAGATTAGAGCACAGTAGATGGTGCCACCATACAAGTATGATATTGCAAATAGAGGGATGAGAGAATTTCGGGGGGGCATAGGAAAGGATACCCATTTAACCAGTGGGTCCAGCCTGGGGGCCGTCACTTAACGTGCTCGTCCGATGCACGGCGGATATTCAGCGATTGTTAGTAAATCACACCATCTCCGAAAGATCAGCCCAGGCTTAAACCTGGGGACCTTGCATCGATAGTCTGAATCACTAACCACTAAGCCATCTGCGGCTCATTTTTTATATTCCATTTTTATTTTTCGTTTTATTTGGATCTACATCACTGCAGTGATGCTTGGTAGTTCTAACATTTTAGCTGTAGGGTGCTGGAAGTGATCTTTTGATTGTATTGTAACTCACTTCATAGGGCCTATCACACACACACACACACACACACACAAAGCTTTTCGGTTCTTGAAGTCTTGTACATACATACATATCATTAAGCTGTTCTCTGATATTAAGAGGTTAGCTCCTCAAAGAAAGACCAGCTAACAAATAAACTCTTAGCAGATAATACAAACCAGCAGATAAACTTTTAAATTATTTTTTGCCACTTGTAGCTTTTATTTAAAGTAGTTAATTTATCAATTAAAAACTGATATGTATACATTTTTCTGTTTTTGCTTAAATAAATAATGTAATTTGTATACTCACCTTTCCACCCTCCTGGTCACTGGAAACTCCTAATAATTTAGTTTCATATATGGTTCCAATCAGCAACCAGAGTATGTGGGTGTTTATTGTGGCGTTTCACCTTCTGTTCCTTCTTCATGTGGAACAGAAGGTGAAACGCTGGAATAAACACCCACATACTCTGGTGGAACTTCGGGACCAATTGACACACGAGTAGCTGCAAGTCGATGTCCAGTACATCCACAACCTCCTGAAGTCTCTACCACACTGGATTCATGCTGTTATCAAGGCAAGAAGAGCCAGAGCCATCATTAGGTAAGTTCTGACAGGGGTGACAAATTTTTGTCCAGTGTTCTAATATTATATATATATATGTATACCAGTGGCGTATATTCCAGGCTAGCTGCGAAGCCCAGAGAATGCACAAATAAAACTGAATTAAATATACACAAATAAAAGAATATGTCGCGAAAACCTTTCGTACAATCGCCTGCTGGCGTTTCCATGACAACATGCATCAGCTGGTAGAGGGGAATGGGCCTTTGCTTTGGGCAACAGTTCGCTCAGAAAAAAGAAGACTTAGACTATCTCAGTCACACGCATACTCCCGCCCATAAGAGTGTTTCGCGACAGTTGTTTCAGTTTTTGTGAAGTGTCAATGAATTAAAATCAGAGATATTATATCTTAAATTCGTGGTTTTTTGGATTCGAACTGTTGCGATAAATTTTGTGAAAGCTTTCCTGAACATCTAAGAACTCTATGCTTAAAATTTTGATACAGCTTGACTAAAAAATGAACTGAAGGTGTTCCCTTGATGAATAGAAAAACAAATCAGTAAGAGACATTACGTGTTACATAAAGTTGAATAAATTGGACATAGTGTTCAGTGAGGTGTGCAAATTAGCAGACCTCATATTAAGCTTTCCATCAACAACTGCAACTGCCGAAATAAGTTTTTCTGCATTAAAAAGAATCAAGATATATCTTAGAGCCACACAAGGACATGCACATTCGAAAAACTTCGCTGTTTTATCAGTAGAAAAAACATTTTTAAATATGAAAAATTACTCTGAAGAAACATTTTATGAAAATGTAATACTCAAGTTCGCACAAATGAAAAGAAGAATGGAGTTCATGTACAAATAATGTATTCAGAAGAAAAATGGAGTTCATGTACAAATAAGTGTTCAAATCCTATTCCTCAATTATTTGGTATCATGTTAGCAATGGCATATACCTAAAATTTAGAAAACAAATTACTTCTATTACTTAACAATTAAAATTAAACTTCGCAATTAAAAAAAAAAAAAAAACAACTTGGGGAGGCGGGGATGGGCTAGATAGCCCAGGTCTCAGACCCAAGATACGCGACTGATATATACACAGTCGAGTCACATTATTGTGCCCACCTGCTACTTTTGACGTCAACAGTGTGTAGCCAATGAAATAAGGCACGTGTCATGAGCTGGCTTGGAAGGTATGTAAGGTGTGCTGTGGGCAATCTGAAAACTTATCACTCATTGCTGTCATGGATAAAAGGAGCGATTTACCAATTGGCAAAAAGGGATGATTATCGGCTTTCGGGCCAAGGGTGGCAGTATTTCTGAAACCACGCAGTTTGTGAACTGTTTGCGTGCTGCTGTGGTTAAAGTGTATCGTGATTGGAGAAGTGGCATCATTGCGAATAAGAAATGTGAAAACTGCGGAGCACCACGTGCCATTGATGCGAGACGTATACGTGAATTCGAAGGTGCGCGAGGGCCGATCGACAGGCTACAGTGGAGCAACTCACTGGCCGAATGAACCAGGGGCTACCGGAAGTGTATCTAAAATGACAGTTCAGTGAACCCTACTGCGTATGGGGCTCCGATGCAGACGGATGGTCACTGCACCTATGCTAACCAAGGTGCATCGTCAGAAGAGGCTTACATTTGCACGTCAGTATCGGAATTGGACTTCCGCTGATTGGCAAAGGATTGTCTTCTCCGATGAGTCGCGTTTACTGCTCCATCGAACAGATGGACGTTGGCGTATAAGGCGAGAAACATTGGAAAACAAACACTCTTCAACCATTGCTGGAAGAACACAAGCTGGTAGGGACAGCGTTATGGTCTGGGGAATGTTTTCGTGGCATTCTGTGGGTCCACTCCTACCTGTGCAAAGCACTGTGGACCGAATTCATTATGAATCCATCCTTGCAGACTACGTACACCCGTACATGCTGATTGTCTTCCCTGGGGCGGATGGGATCTTCCAGAACGACAATGCGATGTGTGACACAGCTAGAAATGTCCCAGAGTGGTTGGAAGAGCACGATGAAGATTTCAATGTACTTCCCTGGCCCCCTAATTCCCCAGACTTATACACAATTGAGCATCAGTGGGACCACCTCGATCGTGTTGTTTGCTTTATGGTTCCTCCACCACGCATCCTCCAGCAGCTGTCAGATGCACTACAGAGGCAGCATGGCTCCGCATACCTGTGAACACCTTACAGCTCCTTATTGAGTCACTCCCACCCGTCTAGCTGCTATCCGCGCTGCACACGGTGGTTACTCTGGATATTAGCTGGGGGTCGCAATAATGTGACTCGACCGTGTATATATACACATCGTGCTCACGTCATGCACTATGGCTCAGCTGTTCTGGCCGGCCGCTTATATCTTTGTGTGGTCGACCTTGTCACATGCACTCTGTGACGCGCCTGGGCAGGTCCACTGTGATTCCAGGGTGGTCATATTTTTCTGATACGACTGTATGTATATACAGAGTGAGTCGAAAGTTTTGCAACATTTGGATCACTTTATGTCTACATATACACTGAACTGCCAGAAAAACTGGTACACCAGTGTAATGATTGGTAGGTCCCCCACAAGATGGCAGGACTCCACTAAAGATCCTGGAAATTTTCTGTAGCCAATGCACACCATACTTCTTGCAGAGCGTTCCACAATTCGGGTGTATTCCGAGGTCTCGGATTCCTGTGTTCGATAGCGGGTTGCATGGCATCCCAAATGTGTTCTATCACGTTCAGATCTGGGGACTTGGTTGAGAATGAAAACACCCCAAACTCAGATGAATGCTCCTCTAACCATAATGGGGCGTCCTGACACTTTTGTGGAGATGCATTGTTCTATTGGAACAGATCCATCAGCATGAATGTAGGACATGAACGGGTGTACCTCGTCAGAAAGGATGCGCACATAGCGTTAGCCGGTCATAGACGTTTGAAGACGTACCAGGGGCCAGAGAAGTCCAGCTAAACACACCCCATACCATTACGGACTTTCCACCAGCCGGTACAGTTCCCTGTTGACAGGCGGAATCCATGGCTTCATGGGGTTTGCGCCACACGTGAATCCTTCCATCTGCCTGATTCAGTTGGAAACACGACTCGTCAGACCAGGCTACTTGTTTCCAGTCATCAAGTGTCCAGTGGCAGTGTTGCCGTGCCCAAGCAAGGCTCATACTCTGTGTCGTGCACCCATCAAGGTGACTCGAGTTGGGCGTTGGCTCCCAAAGCCCATATCGTGCAGGGTACGTTGCAGTCCGGACGCTGATGCTTGTTGAGGCTCCAGCATTGAATTCTGATAATAACTGCGAGAGTGTTGCACGCCTATCTTGTGAAACGATTCTTGACAGCAGACAATGGTCACGTCCACCAAATGTCTTTTTACGAGGTTTTGCCGGAATTCTTGTAGTCACGGTACACCCTTGCAATGGTCGTCCGTGAAAATCCGACCTTCCTTCCTACCTCCGAAATACTATGGCCCATCTCACGAGCACCAACTATGACACCGCGTTGAAAATCGCTTAAATCGTTGTTACTTATGTCATTCTCATGCAGAAAACAGCTTTGACAGTTGGTAAGGATGTCTCGCTTTCTATACGCACTGGCAGATGCAACGGAGTACGCGCATAGATGACGTTGCTATGTATTTTGCATAAGCTCGTCTGTACCAGTTTTTTTGGCACTTCAGTGTATGTACCTTTACGACTAAAGCTGACTACCATTCAAAATATAGGCTATCGTGTTGCACTGTCTTTAGTCATCTGTGTGTCAGTTTTTTGATTGCGCGACAGTACCAGTTCTTGTCCTTCGAAGCGAAGAACTCTTTCTGGTTGAAGCGTCGCCCGTAAAGGAAGTGAGCCATGGACCGGAACAGGTAATAATGATCTGACGGGGCAATGTCCGGACTATATGCTGGATGTGGCATCAGTTCGATGCCCTGAAGTTCCTGGAGTTTTTCCTGGGTCCTTCGCGCTGTATGAGACCGAGCGTTGTCCTGCTGTAGGAGAGTACACTTTCTGCTCACCAGTGCAGGGTACGTCTGCAAAACGGCATACAATTTTTTTTTTTTTGATTGGAGGTTTAACGACCACCGTGAGCAACTCAATGAGCTATAAGCAGTCGCCCGTCCCTAATTTAGGGTCACTGGTTCCAGGGAAGGGAGAGAGCCAGTGCCGTAAGACAAACACAACATCCATGCCTCACCGGGATTCGAACCCGGACCCCGTGCGGACGAATGATCAGAGGCCATCGCTTAGACCACTGCGCCACCGGGGCGGCACGGCATACATTCGCTCCAGCTGTTTAGAGTAGAGGTTGGCATTGATGGTCCAACCGTTTGGAACAATTTTTTTTTTTTGATTGGAGGTTTAACGACCACCGTGAGCAACTCAATGGGCTATAAGCAGCCGCCAGTCCTTAATTTTGAGCCACTGGCGTGAGACAAATGCAACATCCATGCGTCACCGGGATTCAAACCCGGACCCCTTTCAGACGAATAATCAGAAGACATCGCTTAGACCACTGCGCCACCGGGGCGGCTGGAAAAAATTCGTAATGGATTATCCCCTCAAAATTCCACCAGAAGCAGAGCATCACCTTGTGCTCGAAGCGCCCACATTTGGCAACAGGTTCAGGAAGCTGGTCCAGGTTCAACCACTGCCGTTGTCTGTTAGGACTACAAAAATAAACCCACTTTTCATCGCACGTAACAATACTCTTGGTGAAACGTACATCGCTCAGGTTTTCTAGGAGTTTCGTGCACACTTCCACTCGGCGGTTTGCTTCGGCTGGAGTCAGTTTGTGAGGGACAATGCAGTAGGTCCTGAAGGTGACAAACCCCGGTGGTCTGTGATATGCCCAGCTCGCCTGATAATCTTCGTGTGGTGGTTGTAGGATTTGCCTCTACGGCCTGCTAATCCACGATTCGTGGACTACCTGACTTTGGCTGATCGTTGAGGTTTCTGTCACCTGAGCGAAATTTCTTGAACCATCTAGTTGTGGTCCATGGAACCTTCTTTTGCATGATAAATGTTTTGTGTTGCTTGAGCAGTGATATGGCAGAGTTCAAACTCTTAAAGCAAAAGTTTCCTAATTAGCCGGTTGTGGCTGTTCATCTTCTAGGCGTCCCAACTATAGACAGAACTCTTCCAGCTGGTGGGGGTGGCATTCTCATCTGGGGACCCCTGGTACAAGTGACATCATCCCTCACAGGTCAACGTTACCGGGATATCCTGGACGACCATTTGCTCCCGTTTGTGAGCCTTCAACATCCCATTGGGGACCTCATCCTGCAACAAGACAATGCACCGTGCCATCGCTCCCGAATTTTATCCGAATGGTTGGATGAACACTCCACCGAGGTGACCTCGCTTCCTTGGCCAGCTAGGTCACCTGACCTCAATCCCACCGAGCACATCTGGGATGCCATCGAGAGAGATGTTCGAGGCTCTGAACCCCCCCCCCCTCCATCAAATCTTCGTGAACTGTGGGAGCTTGTTCAGGGGTCGTGGATCCGTATGGCTTCCCAACGCTTCCGGTGTCTTGTAGAGTCCATGCTGAGACGAATCACCGCCGTCATCAGGGCAAAAGGTGGTGCTACATGTTACTAGACAGGTATCTCTAATTCAATTGCTCTTCAGTGTATACACTGTAGTGCCAGAAAAACTGGTACACCAGTCTAATACTTGGTAGGTCCCCCACAGAAGCGTAGGACTGCAGAAACACGACGGGGCATGGACTCTACTAGCTTCTGGAAATATGCTGTAGGTAATGCACACCATACTTCCTGCAGAGCTTTCCACAATTCCCACAATTCAGGGGTAATCTGAGGTCTCGGATTCCTGTGTTCGATAGCGCGTTGCATGGCATACCAAATGTGTTCTATTACGTTCAGATCTGGGTAAGAACGGCAACACCCCATACTCAGATGAATGCTCCTCTAACCACAATGTGGCATCCCAACACTTGTGTGGAGGTGCATTGTCTGTTGGAACAGGCCCAACCAATCAGCATGAATGCAGGACATGAACGGGTGTACCTCGTCAGAAAGGATGCGCACATAGCGTTGGCTGGTCACAGATGTTTGTAGACGTACCAGGGGTCCCAGTGAAGTCCAGCTAAACACACCCCATACCATTACAGTCCCCCCTCCCCCCACACACCAGCCGGCATAGTTCCCTGTTGACAGGCGATCCATGGCTTCTTAGGGCATGCGCCACACACGAATCCTTCCATCTGCCCGATGCAGTTGGAAACACTACTCGTCAGACCAGGCTACTTGTTTCCAGACATCAAGTGTCCAGTGGCGGTGTTGCCATGCCCAAGCGAGGCGCATAGTTCTGTGCCCTGCACCCATCAAGGGGACTCGAGTTGGGAGTCTGCTCCCAAAGCCCATATCGTGCAGGGTACTTTGCACAGTCCAGACACTGATGCTTGTTGAGGCTCCAGTATTAAATTCCGATGATGCCTACGAGAGAGTTGCACGTCTATCGCGTGAAACGATTTTTGACAGCCGACGACGTTCACTCGGTGTCTTTTTACAGCCACACTGGTATCGTAGGCTGGAGGTTTTGTCGGAATTCTTGTAGTCACGGTACACCTCCTTGCAATGGTCGTCCGTGAAAATCCAAACTTCGTTTCTACCTCCGAAATACCATGGCCCATCTCACAAGTGCCAACTATGACACCGCGTTGAAAATCTCTTAAATCGTTATTACTTGTCATTTTCATGTCGAAAACAGCTCTGACAGCTGGCAAGAATGTCTATCGCTTTATATATACGTACTGGCGGACGCAACCGAATACGCGCATGGTGACGTTGCTATGTATTTTGTATAAGCTCGTCTTTACCAGTTTTTCTGGCACTTCAGTGTATATAAAAAAATATGACCACATGACCACTCCCGGAATCACAGTGTACCTGCCCAGGCTCGCCACAGAGTGCACGTGACGAGGTCGACCACATGGAAATATAAGCAGCCAGCCAGGACAGATAAGCCACAGTGCATTACGTAAGCACAATGGGCAGAGGTAGTGATTTGACGGATGTTCAAAAAGGAATAATCATCGGCTACCGCATCATGGGTGGTAGCATCTCAGAAACAGCAGACTTCATGGGCTGTTCGTGAAGTGTACCATGAATGGAACGCTGGCAACCTTTCAGGGCCTCATTGCATCCATGCCACGCTGTCTTGCTGCTGTCATCCGGGCCAAGAGTGGTTATTCCCATTATCAGGTAGGTGGTCATATTCTGATATGACCATGTATATATACATACTCATACCCACTTCAGTGGCTATTTCTGAGGTGGTCTCGGTAAGCAAACACAATGCCTACATTTTTGTGCATAGTCACCGTGAAAAAAAATAACAAATAGAGAGAGACAGAGATGAAGAAGAAGAGAGAAAAACTCGGTTCAGATTATTTGTCTTAAAAAATGTCGATTTCAATGGACAACGACTGAATAAATACATTTTAAAAAGGACTGGCGCCGCCAGGCCCCTACTGCAGTCCTGGCTCCAGGTAATTTTCTGCCAAAAATCTAAACAACTGCAGCCAAGTGATGTGCAAGCACCTGACCCAATTTATTCACGAGACTGTTGTCGACTCTACACTAGAGATGAGACGGGCTGGGCCCCAAGCTCGAAAGCCCGAGACGGGCTCGGGCGTTCTACGAAAAGCATCATAAGTTTCATCTCAGGAGAGTTTGAACGAGCTACGAACAGCATATAGTTACATCTCGGGCAGGTTTGAACGAGCTACGAATAGCATATTAGCTACATCTCGGGCCCTGAGAAGCTAGGAATACCATATTGATTACATCTCTGGCAGGTTTCTTTTTTTATGCTAAAATATTGAGTTCTTCGTTTTTTTCTTTTTCCGAGTTTTAGGAAGAGGAATTAGTTTTTTCCTGTAGTGTATCCATGAATCCTGACTGCATGGAAAGGGAATAGATGTGTCATTGTGTGATAGTTTAAGTGCTTTTTAGGAGAGTAATTAGCTAAGGAAAGTAGGGAGTCGAAGCAGGGGAAAAAGAGATTAGGGAACTCCACCTTCGCACAGACGCAGTAGTGTGGTCAGCTAAAATTGCCCTTGGACACATCAGAGAATATGATCTCAAAAGAACCATCCGCAATGAAACAGATGGGGAGGGGGAAAGGAAAAGCCGCTAGTGTCATAAATTTGTCATTGAAACGTAATGCACAGGAGAGGAATTTGTTTTTTTTAAATAAATTAGGACGCAGAGGGTGGATAAAGTATAACTCTGGGGGTATGCTGGAAGTTGAAGTGTGAATCAAAGTAAATTCCCCAGAGAAAATAGTCCACTTGAAAACCAGCTGTAGGACAGCTGGAACATTTATTGCTTCAACAGATTTGTTGTCTGTGTGAAACTGGTGTTAGGATCTCAGCTCTGAGGACGGAAGTTCGCCCCCCAGTATTTTGGAAGGCCTCGTTAAACCAGACGTTGTGTAGAAGATGGCAAGGAAACAACAAATTAAATGAAGCTTTTCTAATAGCTGTTACTGTCACCTCCACTCAACATTCATCCCTTCAGTTCAGTTACTCTTTTTATTTATTTGTGCATTACAATATGAATGATCCTTATCCTGAAGTTACGAGTATATGAAAAAAGTTAAATACTGGTGATTGTAAAACAGTTAAAAATGAAGTGGGGAAAACCTACCGTGTGGAAACATTTTTCTTCAAATTATTGATTGCATGACCAAAGTAAAATTGGATTATGTTCAGTACAAGAAATATGAATGCATTTTGAAATATAAAAGCTCTTCAGGATCTAGCAGACTTGTGTCATGACCATCTCTCCATGCACAACAAAGGTAGACAGTTTCTTTTTTTTTTAGAAAAAAAAAAAATATCAGCTACTGCAAAATTTTCTGTGAAACTGTAAAATATAAATTTTATTCCAGGGTTATATCCTTCCTAATGAGATGCATATATTCTGAGCATCATATTCCATGCTCCTTCATGTTGCATGTAAAAATCGGATAAAAGGGAGAAAGGGATCAGCACTTAGAAAAGTCGGGCTAGGGATGAAACATCTCTAGCTCGGACGGATTGGGGCTTCGAAAACCGACCCCAAACTCATCTCTCTACACGCATTGGCTGTATGGAGGCTAGTTGCCAAGCCAATAACTGAGGGGAGAGTGTGCTACAAGGAACAGCCATCTTGGACTAGCGGAAAAGTTTCCACACGCTGTTGCGCCTCCAGGTGCTACACTTCAAGCCAAGGTTGCTGGAAATAGTGCACTCATGTATCTTTCCACATGAGATAACATCACGCTGTGCACTAGCACAAAGTGATGCAATCAATCCAAACTTCTTGACCATTTTTTTTTTTTTTCAGTTACAAGAACCAAATTCCAGGCCTGAAAAAAAGGGAAATCAAATTCTAAGATTCCAAGTGCTGTACAAACCATGAGTGTAACACTAACAAACTCTTAGGAAAAAAATTAAGAACATCCACACAAAAACTAGAAGTTTCAGGATACTTTTTGCACAATTGCAAAACAAGAATGTATCTTAAAACAAATTTTTTTCTTAAGCTAATTACCTTTCTCCTATAAGCAAGTCTTCATTACAGAGACGTAACTAGGGATTTCTGCACTTGGGGAAAACCACAAAATATTGAGCCCCCCCCATATGTTTTTCAATCTCTTATATACACTGAGTGGCCACTTTATTATGACCACCCCCTCAGTACTTCGTTGGGCCACCTTTTGCCTTTAATACTGCATCAATTCTTCGTGGCATGAACTCCACGAGATGTTGATAGGTGATTTGTGGAATCTGAGACCATGCTTGATGAATAGCACTTTCCAGGAGTGCGAGATTGCAGGGTTGTGGATCTAGCTGTCTGATGGTTCATTCAACTTCATCTCACAAATTCTCAATGGGGTTGAGATCTGGAGATTGTGGGGACCACCTAAGCAAAGTAAACTCACCGGCATGTTCCTGAAACCAATCCTGTACAATACGAGCACTATGGCAGGACGCATTATCTTGTTGAAAGTAGCCATTGGGATAAACCATCCACATGACAGGATGCACTTGGTCTGCAACGATGTTTAGATACGATGTGCCAGTCAGACGTTGATCAATACGAATTAAAGGGCCCAGAGCATGCCAGGAAAACATTCCCCAAACCATAACGTTGCCTCCACCAGCTTGAAGGGTTGTAGCAATGCTTTTGGGGTCCATGCTTTTGTGCTGTTTCCACCAAATTCTCACTCAACCATCGGCATGGTGCAAATGAAAACGTGATTCATCAGACCACATAATTTGTTACCAATTATCGACTGTCCAATCCTTGTGCTCCTGTGCGAACTAGAGACGTTTTCTCTTGTTAACTGCAGACAGCAAAGGTGTTCGAACAGGCCTTCGGCTGCCATATCCCATCCGATGCAGTGTACGGCGAACAGTGCATGCAGAGATCGTTTAAGGGGATCCTTGATTAAGATGGTCTGTAATTTGCTACACTGTTGCCCTTCTGTTGTCTGTTACCAGTCTGGACACTACGTTCCACCCGAGCAGTCACTAGTCGTTGACGACCACACATTGCACATAGAGACCCAGTTTTTGGCTGACAGTCCAGTCTTTTAACACTTTAACAACAGCTGCTCTGGAACATTTCACAAATGCGACAGTTTCGGTGATACTCGCTCCATGTCTCTGAGCTCCTACAATCATCCCACGTTGAAAGTCCGTCAAATCACATTTTTTACCCATGTAGTCACCCAAATATCACTTCTACTACTGTCGCAAGCACTAAACTTTTACACTAGCCTCACCCTCTGGCGGCAACAGCGTGCGGCCATAGCTCATTTGCTTAAAACTGCCAGGTGGTCATAATGAAGTGGCCACTCAGTATATAAATACGTACAATCAGGGGCTGCTCTGGCTTTTTTAAGGTTTACACCAAATTCAATTTTTTTCCCCAAAATATTATACAAAATGGTAATTGCCAAAACTTTTTTTTCCATCACCAAATCAATTTTTTCTTTCGCAAATTGTGAAGAATGCGATTGGCAGCATGACCACTGTAATCAACAATCATTTTCAATCCCCTGCTGGATAAAGGTCTCCAAGTCTTTCACAACTTGAGCCAATCTCTTCCAAGTCACTCCAGCATGCTTTCGAATTTCATCCACCTATCTCCCACATGGTTTTCTCCCAATCTAGTATTTCAGTAGTCAAATGGTGGTAAGTTATTTTAGCAACATGTCTAGCCCCTTGCCAGTTGAAAGTCTTCACTTTGATCATTATGTCATGAACTTTTGCAGTTTCCCAAATTCATGTATTTCTCTATATACAGGGTGTTCAAAAAGTCTCTTTACAACTTTGCACATTTATAACGGATACACTGTGTGAGATAGACAAATGTGGTTGAGCACATAAGAGCTAAGACTAAAGTTTTTTCTACCTCATTAGAAAAGCTCAATATGTGCACCATTTGTTGCACATAGAGAACATCTAGCCAAAACTCCAGTTCCAACCATGTGCGCTGCAGCATGCCCTGAGTAATGGTCGAAATGGCATTGTTGATCCTCGATTTCAGGTCTTTGATGTCCTGCACCTTTGCCTGATACATGATATCTTTCACATATCCCCACACAAAAGAGTCCAGAGGTATGATGTTGGGGGAACGGGGTGGCCATGCAATTTGGACCATCCCGTCCAATCCAACTCCCAGGGAATGTTGTGTTTAAAAAGTCCCAAAAGTGTGTCCCCAGTGTGGCGGTGCACCGTCCTGTTGGAATATCACGCTTGGTTGAAGGTCCTCCAACTGTGGCACAACATACTCACACAAAACATCTAGGTAAACATCTGCCGTCACTGTTTTCTCACTGAAGAAAAATGGTCCAAGGACTTATCACCGCACCACATGTTCACTTTAGGACTGTCTCTTGCAAGTTCCATAAATGCACGAGGATTTTCAGACCCCCAAATCCTAACATTGTGCCTGTTTAACTGCCTACAGACAAGAAAAGTTGCCTTATCCGTAAAACAAACGTGTGAGAAACTCGGGATCTTCACTCAGTCTATCCAGCATCGTTACTGCAAATTATTTTCATCGTGGTCTATCGTTTGCCTCCAGTGCTTGTATGCATATAAGCGTAGATATCTATGTAGCACACTGTGTACCGTGGACCAGGGCATTTGTAGTTCTCTGGCCGCGGAGCGAATGGACTTCTTCGGGCTTCGTGAAAATGAATCACAAACATACTCAATGTCTTCATTCGATGTTCGTGGGCAGCCACTACGATCTTGATCCAACACGGACCCAGTTTCTTTGAATTTCTGGTACCACTGGCTGATACTAGGACGAGGTGGCGGGTTTTTCCCATACTTAGTTCGGAAATATTGTTGCATTTGTGCATCAGATTTTGTTTTAATGAACCAAGCGATGCACTGCGCTCTCTCTTGTGGGGACCACATTTTCACAGAACAGCACCTGCCACATCAGTGAGGACCTATTACAAAAAATGATAATGTTAATTAAAACTTTGATATTTACAGTATATTATACAACAAATACCATGGAGAGAGAGAGAGAGAGAGAGAGTACAGGGTGCAGAAACTGGTGCAAAACTTTTTATTCCAATTTTAATCAGATTGTAAGCAATGATTTTTGTGCCCTCTCTCAAGCTGAACACAGAAAAATCAGCCGTCCTGCCCCTCCCTAGTTACGCCTCTGCTTCACTATTCGAAAATAAAAAGCTGGATTACTTCCTAAGTAAACTTTCCCTAGTTTACACTGGAGGAGAAAAAAATGAAAGCTTAACTGGAATTTGTTGGCAGGCACATCAATCACAATGCTATCATTTTTTTAACTTTTTGCATTGTTAGAAAATGAAAAAAAAAAAAATTGCAATAATAGTGAGACAGTTCTCTCTGCAGGGAAAATGTGTTTGAGATTTTTTTCAATAGAATTAAGATGGACTTCACTTTTTTAAAATGAGATATAGAAAAACAACAGAAAGTGTGATATAAACACACACACTAATTTTATCACTTTTAATAACACACAACCAAAAATATTAACATAAATATAAAACACGTAGTGATATGCCTAAGACAATGAGTAAGCCTTTTGTGATTTTCTCCTACCACAATATCAAATTGATATTAAACACATTTCTGCAATACATATATTATATATTAAAAACAAACAGAATTCACCACACTTAAGATTGTACCAAATAATCATACACAAAGTTCTTAACTTACTTTCCATCAAAAGTTAAACTGAGAAGACTGAAGTAGTATATTAATCAAACAACTTCACTACCACAAACAAACAATTACCTCGTAACTAAGAGTACAGTACTAAACTCCAGAGCAACTGCAAATATCTGAGACATAAGAAAACTAATCACATACCTCAAACCCAAGAATAAATTAGCTTTACTTTCCCACAATGCATTGTGCACCAAGCCCAGTATAAATAAGCAATTTCAAAAATAAGCCTTTGAACTGATTTATAAAATTACATGCAAAATGCATACATTATTTACATACATTATGGCACTTTTAGCACTTGAGGGAAATGTAAAAAAACTGACAGCACACAAACTCAGCAGAAATAAGGAGACAGAGAAATAAGATTAGTCTAATCTAAGATATCACTTCCTACCAATTAAATATTAAGCAACAAAAAAAAACTGGACAACTAATTGTTGAAGGGTCAACACAGCACTCTTCAAAATAAAACCAGAAGCATATTTTTGTAGCTACAAATCTATAAGCCAAAAATTATAAAAAAATGTTTTTTTTTTAATACAGGGGTGGGGTTAAATGAAAGTTCTTTTGGAAAATAATAACTAAACATTTTTTAACCCAGCACTAAATTCCCAGAATGGAACCATGCCCACCAAAATCTTTGTGAGAAGGTAACAAAAATTTCTAGATATCCCCTTTATTTTGGGTAACTCTTAACATCCTCACCTGACTGGCCCTTTGAGAATGATTGTCATTAACATGATGAAGATGAAGTACAATCCTTTTCAAAGAGACCAGTGTCTTGCATCTTACCAATCAAGCAGGCTTTGCAGCTCAATGTAAATATATAAAAAAGCTGGTATGGCAGTACAGAAGTTCATTGCAGGACAGAAACACATGATTACATGAAACTTTTGATTATAAACAAAGGCACATAAGGTGTGCAGTACATGACTTGGAGTGCTTTCTAAAAAATGAAATTTGGCCACAAATTCATTTATGGCTTCACTGTAAAAGCATAAAAATAGTTTTGTTAACAAGAACTACTTTCTAATTTTCATTCTTTCAATTACAGGCACTCTTACAACACTATCAACAATTCTTAATTCAGAGTTTTTCAATCACAGTGAAGGAGCAAGATTCTAGTAAACTGTACAACAGATCATATTCACACCTGAAATGGAATATGTGTATACATATATGTATACACAATAACACAATGAATTTTCCAAATACACATACTATCATCAAACAAATAAATACAAAGGAAGTACTTTTTACAATTATGTACACATTACATAAAGCAAATGACAGTATACAGCGAGAACATCACTATAAAAAAATATTTCTCTCATTCAAAATCTGACAGTCAAGTATAAGGTGTATTTCAGTGAAAAGTGAACGTGTGTGATACCCAGAATGCAAATGTATCTAATAAAATGCAGTTTGCATGGTTCTACAGGCAGGCATCCCATTGTGAAAACCTTTAGGAAATAGTGTATTTTTGAGGTTCGTTGGCTCATAACACCAATTGTTTTGGAGTAATACCATAAAATTATATATCAATGGAAACATAATTTCATCAAGAATGTAACGCAATAACTTTTATGAAGGATTTTGTATTAGAACAGCAGTTATAAGAAAAGTTAAACACAGAAAAAATGAGATATACAAAAATTCTAACCATGTCAGTTAATACTTAGTTCAAATTTTAGCGTTAATTACGGCCTTACAACGCCTTCCCAAGGAGTGAACTAAGTTTTGTAGTTCTACAGCTGTTATAATGTGAAACCAAGATTCAGTTATTGCTTCAATTAATTTGGTTTTATTGCTGGGTTGCTTTTGATTAGCAAGTTTCTTTAGTTGGCTCCATAGATTTTTGATGGGGTTAAGGTCTGGGCTATTCCAGCAGTGGAATATGATTATCTTCAAACAACTTTTTTCACACAGCAGCAACATGACATAGAGCTGAATCCTGTTGAAATATAAATGCTTCATTATCTTGGCAAAGATCACGTGCGGAAGGCTTCAGTTTGGGCTCAAGTATTTCATGAATGTATTTTTGGCCATTTATATTCCCATTAATCATGCAAATTCTGTCCACACCTTTTGATGTCATACAACCCCAAATCATAACACTAAGTGGGTGTTTCATGATCCATGTAATGCAATCAGGATGCAAATCTTCTCCAACTCTTCTCCTTACGTATTTTATGCCATCACTACCAACCAGGGAGATTTTGGTCTCATCACTCCAAATAATACTGTCCCATTGTTCCGCTATCCAGTTAACATGGGTTTTAGCCCAGTTTAATATTTTCAACCTTTGTTTGAAAGATAAAATGGCTTTTTTCATGGAATTCTAGCTTTTGGACCAAATCCCTGCTGTCTGCGCCGAACAGTCCTTGCACTCAACTTCACATTGCATTGTGCCATTTCATCTCGTATACACCCAGATGATTTTCTTCTGTCACCTAGGCACAGTCTCTAAATTCTCTCATCACTTGCTGTTGCGCACCTTTTCCTGCCTTTACTAGTCTGGTTTTGTAGTGACTGAGTCTCCTTATACCTCTTCAAAAATTAAAAAATGCCACCTTTGGTTAGTTTCCACCAATTTTTCTTCTAATTTCTTCATAACTGAAGCCTTGTTCACTCAATAGTACTATTTTACATTGATTTCTGAGTGACCAGTCAAGTCTTTGCGCCATTTCTTTAATTTTAGTACATTTTACAAGCTCACTAAATGAAAGAACAAAAAAAAAAACCCCCAACCAACTTGATAGCAATCACATAACACACTGACAAATGTTCTCCTCTCAGCTCCAATACATGGCATCAATAGCTGAATCCTACTGTGACCTGATTGGCTTATTGCCAAAACAAGATGACACCTGATTAGCTCTATAAACACTCATGCTCATTGCCTACATTCAAATGAAGGAAAGCTACTTCATATCAACCTAAGCAAGTTGTGCTTCCTTCTCTTGGTTATTTGGCTATACCTTTTCACAGAAAACAGATAATTGAACAAACCTTGTTGCCTTACATTCTTGATGAAGTTTTCTTTCCATTCATATATAATTTTATGGTATTACTCCATACAAAAATGGTGTTATAAGCCATTAAACCTCAAAAATACACTTTTTCCAAAAGGTTTCCACAATTTTGGCCACAACTGTACATACACAATCGTATCAGAATAATATGACCACCTACCTAATAATCGGAATAACCACTCTTGGCCCAGATGTCAGTGTGGCATGGACGTAATGAGGCCCTGGAAGGTTGCCTGAGGCACACATGCCCATTTGAACTGCAGCAGAGCATGGAGGTCTTGGAGATGACATGGTTGTGGGACGGCACGTCGAACCTGTTGATCCAAATTGTCCCACAAGTGCTCTATAGGATTGAGGTCGGGCAATTTAATCGGCCAAGGGAAAACAGAGATATCGCTGTTGTGTGTTTCTGGAACCTGTCATGCACCCCCGTAGCGACGTGGCATTCTCACTTATCATTACACTTACACCAGCTTGTCCTTTTACAACATCCTACACTACAGAACCCCCCCCCATTCCATTTGTTTCTTTTATGCCAATTATTTTGTTATTTTAGTTTCACTTACACACAGCACATCCAATATATACCTATTCATTTCTTCAATCACCTCACTGATCTTTACATTTATTCCTCTAGTATTCCGTACACCAATCTTACACTCACCCTCAGGAGCAGATCTAGAAACTTACATTGGCGGAGGTCAGAAAAAGGTCAGAGAGAGAGAGAGACTTTGTGAAGGGCACACACATACACCATAAACTCGTACCATTGCCCTTTACTGGCATTGCAAGGCTTTTTAAACATTTTCTCATTAAAATAATTATTCAAAATTTTGCACGTAAATCACAATCTGCAAAGAACTGAAAAATCAGCACTATTTTTCATGGTGTTCAGTTGCTTGCTTTTCAAGGATATCAGCTTGGTGCTTTTTAAATCTTAACGTCTGGATAAAATCTTTCAAAATAAAGTTTGATCCTTTCTATTCAGATGGGATAATTTAATAGAAAAATTGAAATTTGTTATAAGTTTTTGTTTATGGCCTAATCAAGGCATATTTTGCTCTGTCACTCACACACACTTCAAATTCGACCCCACATGGTGACTTTCCCTGCCTCCAATTACTAATGATACCAGTCAATACTGAAGAACAGAACAGAGCACACACACACACCCAATGCTTTTTGTGATCAATCAAAATCTCTTTTCATTTTCACAATTATCTTTCTCTGTTTCTGAACCTTCAGTTGTTTTCTGCTAAAGCTAGAACAAATACATTTTATCACCAAATTTACAGCAAATCTTAGTTGTTATGAAAACTTTTACAAAAACCTGTGGATTTATTACTGCAATTAAAAATAAATGCAGTTACTTAGATATTGGCCATTTAAAAAGCAAAACTTTGGGGGGGTCACCCCAGTCACCTCTCATTGCAGCTCACTCTGCCCAGATCTCTTTCTCATATGCCATTTATTTGTATCAGATTGCTTCTGTGGTGCACCAGCCTTCCTTCTTAAGTGCAATACTATGTCCTCAATACTTTAGTATTTGTCAAGGAGAAAGTTAGTAACCATGTTGTTCATCGAATATGAACCTCATCAACAGCACAAAGATCTAGGAATCAAATGAGGACATCATATCATCACTCACCCTCAGGAGCAGATCTAGAAACTTACATTGGTGGGGGTCAGAGAGAGAGACTTTGTGAAGGGCACACACATTCACCATAAACTTGTACCATTGCCCTTTACTGGCATTGCAAGGCTTTTTAAACATTTTCTCATTAAAACAATTATTCAAAATTTTGCACGTAAATCACAACCTGCAAAGAACTGAAAAATCAGCACTATTTTTCATGGTGTTCAGTTGCTTGCTTTTCAAGGATATCAGCTTGGTGCTTTTTAAATCTCACGTCTGGATAAAATCTTTCAAAATAAAGTTTGATCCTTTCTATTCAGATGGGATAATTTAATAGAACAATTGAAATTTGTTATAAGTTTTTGTTTATGGTCCAATCAAGGCATATTTTGCTCTGTCACTCACACTATATCACACGCACTTCAAATTCGACCCCACATGGTGACTTTCCCTGCCTCCAATTACTAATGATACCAGACAATACTGAAGAACAGAACAAAGCACACACACACCCAATGCTTTTTGTGATCAATCAAAATCTCTTTTCACTTCCACACTTATTTTCTCTGTTTCTGAACCTCCAGCTGTTTTCTGCTGAAGCTAGAACAAACATTTTATCACCAAATTTACAGCAAATCTTAAAAACTTTTACAAAAACCTGTGGATTTATTACTGCAATTAAAAATAAAAATAAATGCAGTTTACTTTAGATTGGATTCCAAGGGACAGGAAAAGACCCAGAAGAAGACCACATGGAAGATGGGTGGATGAAATTCGAAAGTATGCGGGAGTGACATGGAGGAGACTGGCACAAGACAGACCGTTGTGGAGGAAACTTGGGGAGACCTTCGTCCAGCAGTGGATTGATAATGGTTGACAATGATGATGACTTAGATATTGGCCATTTAAAAAGCAAAACTTTGCTGGGGGAGGGGGGAGGGGCGATCACCCCAGTCACCTCTCATTGCAGCTCACTCTGGCCAGATCTCTTTCTCATATGCCATTTATTTGTATCAGATTGCTTCTGTGGTGCACCAGCCTTCCTTCTTAAGTGCAATACTATGTCCTCAAAACTTTAGTATTTGTCAAGGAGAAAGTTAGTAACCATGTTGCTCATCGAATATGAACCTCATCAACAGCACAAAGATCTAGGAATCAAATGAGGACATCATAACCATAGGGTGTGACTTACAGGCATCCCTAAGAAAACTTATTCAATGTTATTAACTCAGCAATATGTGGGCATGCATTGTCATGCAACAGAATAGACTTTTGCTCAGCAGTTCTGGATGCCTTGACCTCAGTGCCCTAGTATAGGCCCTGCAGTATATGTGAGTGTGGAGGGCAGACAGACAGGGGCCTCAACATCCCTGCAAAAAATAATTTCCTTAACATTTGTTGCAATGTTAAAGAAATGCTTTATTTTATGATTGCATAGCACTTAAATTATTTTCTGAGGAAAAATCACCCTTACCTAAAGCAGGCTCCATAACTAATCTCTTTATATTTTCACTGCACACGGGAGGCTGGAAAGGATTTATTTGCATACCTGCCAACTTTCAGAAATGTAATCAACATATTTGATCAAATTACTTACCATGCACATTGATTAAGTGTAGCGAACATATTGATTTTACCCAAATCAAGAATCAACTTTTAATCGATATGACTCAAGATGTTTGAATTTATTGGCACATTTATATCGATTAAAATAGAATCTACTGTATTTCCCCGAAAGTAAGACCTAACCAGAAAATAAGCCCTAGCATGATTTTTCCAAATGCTTGTAATATAAGCCCTACCCCGAAAATAAGCTCCAGTTATGATGTGTAGTACCGTAGTCAGCCAGCCTATCACTGTTCAAAAAAACTGAAGCGAATGCCAAAATCACTGGAGGATACCCTGTTCACGAGTTTAATTTGCCTTGAATATCCAGAGTAAGAAAGAAAGCCGATTTACTTTGAACTCAGCAGAGGATATGGTTTTTGTAATTATGGCGCATGCATTCAGTTTGGTTCAGAGATCTAGCGGGAGATAAAAAGAAGCAGTCTTTTGTTCGGCAGCTGTAACATCCAGTTCCAAAAAGGGAATCCGACGTGGGAAACTTTACCAGTGAACGCTATCTTTGGCGGAAAAGTTATTCATTCATCAACAGGCAGTGTGTGTTTCTAGAAACTGGGGGGAGGGGGGTACACACACATGCAAACTCAAAGAAAAGGTAAGAAGTGTTCTAACCGCCTCAATGGATTACGAAAGGGGTTAGTCCCTGTCCAAGTTATTGTGTTGGCAACGGTGACTGAAAGAATTCTTTAAAAATCAGAGAGTTAATATTTTGGGTAAGAACGTACGTTCTTAACTGTCATCATTTTTGTTGCCACTCCTGTGTCGATTAACAATTAATACAGTCTTCAATTAACACTTGATTTAATGGTAGATTTAAAGGGAATAATATTTTGACCTCAGACAAGATGAGTGCAAAACGAAAGAGCTATTCCTTCAAGTACAAGAAAGGAATCGTGGACGACTCCCAGGGCAAGAATCTTACGGCTTTCTGCAAAGAGAAGAAATTGGATCTCCGAATGGTCCAAAAATGGCGAACAGAATACGATAACCTTAGTCAACAGGTGGACGAGGGAAATGCTAAGAAGCGCAAGTGTGGATCAGGTCGGCAACCATTATTTCCTGAGCTGGAAGACATCATCTGTGAATGGATTGCTGACAGGAGAGCAAAGGCTTTGGTTGTTAGCAGGGCTGATATTCAAGCATTTGCCCTTACAATGGCACCACAGTTAGAAATGTCCCCAGAAGAATTCAAAGCATCACAACACTGGCTGGATGGCTTCCTTCAGCAATATGAACTGTCTCTAAGAAGATCGACAACACTGTTCAAGCTGGAAGATACTGAAGTTATTAAACGTGCACTCGCATTCAAGTCCTTTGTTGATGGCATCGACTTTTCTAAATACCAACTCTCCAACATGATTGCTATGGATGAAACTGCAGTGTTTATGGGCCAAGGATCTCAAATGACAATTGATCAGAGGGGTGCCTCGTCAATCTACATTCCCTCCACTGGTTACGAAAGTGCACGTGTTACCTGTGTTTTGGCAATTCGTCTCGATAGAAAGAAAGCCCCACTCTAATCATCACTACGGGCAAGAAAGATAAGATTGAACGTGTTTCAGGCATTCATGTTCTTGAAACCAAAAAAAAGCCTGGTGCACATAAGCAGTAATAAGGAAATGGGTCAATTTAACGCTGCCACTTGTTTTGCGAGGTGACCAAAGAGGTCTGCTAGTCTGGGATTCAGCCTGCACTCATCGCGCTAAAAACATGAAGAAATTCCTTGCAGAGAGAAGAATAGATCAAATAATGATTCCTGCAGGAATGACTGCCTATCTCCAGACTCTTGATATTGCAATAAATAAGGCATTCTAGGATCATTTGTGCATGGAAATCAATGACTACACTGAAAATAGAATGAAGAAATTAGCGTGGAAACTTTGTGAAGCCTAGCCTGCAAGAGGTTGTGACTTGGGTGAAGAATTCATGGGATAAAATCACTGACAGCTGTGTTGCCAATGCACTATGAGCAGGCTACATGGACAAGAAGTGCTCATTTAAGGAGAGCTTTATTGCTGGACATGAGAGATTGGGGTCAATGGTTCTATAGGAAATGGAGTTGCAAGAAATTCAGACCGGAATTCGGGGTTTGGAGAGTTATGACGATGTTCCAGAAGAAGAAGATGACACGACTGTATTTGAATAAATGTAGATTTTTGTACATGAATAAATAAATAAATGTAGATAAAAATAAAAAAAATGGTAGTACATGAAAAAATAAGATATTCCCTGAAAATAAGCCCTAATGCATCTTTTGGAGCAAAAATTAATATAAGACCCGGTCTTATTTTCGGGGAAACACAGTATACATAATTTCCCATTACTATGCTATCATTATCATCTATAAAGTGTTAGAAATTTATTTTTATGGAAGTTTGCATCTAAAGGGATGTTCCACTCTTTGATCCCCAATCCAATAGGGTGGTATCCCACGTCGTCATGGAACGTACTAAAATGTTTTCGGAACCATTTTCATGCTAGGAAGTACCTGAAGGAGAGACGGACAATGAGACACTCAAATAATAATAAAAAAAATATGAAATAAATAAGAGTTACTGAGGGACACTAATTGGTAAATTATGTTCAATTAAAAATGAAGTGAACAAACATTTTGCATGAATCACATCCAGTTCATTATAACTTAAAACAGGAAGTTAATTTTGTATTTTTTTTTACCAGCAAAATAAACCATTGCTGGAGAAGCACTAGGTCAAATTCACATTAAACTTTTTTGTAACTTCCTGTTACACAGCATTCTTTTTGTTAGCTCAAATTTATTTCAGAGAAAAAGTTACAAAATCATGTCCCAAGTGCACTTTGAATTTAACAAAACTGGAAGCTTTTGCTTAATTTCATCATGTTAGGTACTGCTCTGGGCTTAAAAATTCAGCAGATTTAAAATCAGATTGAATTTTTTTGTCTACGATAACTACGTTCTGAGACATCATTTTGAACTGGGAGTAAGAAAGACAGGTGCTCCAATACAAACATCCCAAATCGGCCAACTGAGAAGTTGCAACTTCGAGCATGAACAATGCATTGTCTGAAAAGGGGGGACGGGTAAACATAGCGAGAGACAGACAGGCCCAGCTGGGGCAGTTCAGTTTACACGTGGCGCAAACTTTAGTGTTTGAAATAATGCAAAACGATAAACCTAAAACCTGTGGGAAAACTTACATCAGCACTTTATTTTAAATAAATTAAGTTAAATAAAAAGTTATAATGGTGCTTGCAAAATCATCAAAAAAAAAAAAAAATGTAGAGAATCACTAAATCCATAAAATTAACATTTTGCCCGTAAAACAAGTTGCATTTCCGTAAATTTTGCGGGTAAATCGTAAAACCTGACAGGTCTGTACTTGTTTTTTCTTAAACCCCAGATAGAGGAGAAGGATGTTATTACCATGCCTGATCTAAATTAGTGTTTTTACTAAATTCTTGGGGCTTCAACCCAGTGCTTGTTCTTTCTGAGTTGTGCAGGAGTAAGGATTTTTTTTATCGGTTTTTGAAACCAAGACATCAGCTAAGTAGCAAAACCTCCTTTCAGAAATCAATCTCCCCCAATTGGCCTGCACTCCTTTGGCCTTTATGTGGGCATAACTTCCCCCACCCCTAGATTTTCTGTAATATATATCATCGTCGTCAACCATTATCAATTCCCTGCTGGATGAAGGCCTCCCTAAGTTTCTTCCACAACTGTCTGTCTCATCTATTTTACCCTGGCATGCTTTCAAATTTCATCCCCATCTCCCATGTGGTCTTCTTCTGTCCTTTGGAATCCAGTCTAAAATTTCAGTTGTCCATCGATGGCCCACTCTTCTGGCAACACGTCCAACCCATTGCCATTTCAGGGATTTTACTCTGATCATGATGTCTTCTACTCTTGTCATTTTCCTTATCCACGAGTTCCTATTTTTACCTTTCTTGGTTACACTAAGCATGCATCTCTCCATGCTTCTTTGAGTTGTCTGCAGTCTTTGTATGTCTTTTTTAGTTAAGGTCCATGTCTTTGCTCCATATGTAAAAACTAGAAGGATGCATTGATTAAACAGTTTTCTTTTAAGACATAATGGCATATTGCTCTTGAAAATTGGACTGTTTCTTAGAAAAGCTCTCCAGACAAGTTTTGCATGCTGATTAATTTCCTCATCAATGTGACCCTTGCTTGATATCTGTTGTCCAAGGTAAATGTAGGTATCGGTTTCCTTGAGCTTTTCCCATCAATCACAAAATCTTCATTCCTTGAGAAAGCATTGTACATCAGTTTTGTCTTCTGAAAGTTCATTTTTAATCCCATTTCTTTACTCTTGTCAGCAAGTTCCTGGATCATACTCTGCAGCTCTGGAGGCGTAGTAACATTATATATAATATGATTCACACAGGGTTACAAGGAAAGTCTGTGATCAGGCCAATATCTTATGAACTATGGCAGTTGGAGATTTACTTTTTGTGCAGTTGTATAGGAAGCACACAATAACACCATATATAGCATACACAATAACTCCACAAGGGATCCCCTCGCCCCCCCCCCCCCCCTTTGTAGATAGGGCAAAAAAGCCAATTACAAACTTGTTCAGTGATGCAAAAATAGTACATCAATGTTTTTGCCCCATAACAAAAGATGGAAGGGGACTTTCCAAATGCGAAAAATGCAAAAGCTTTCCGAGTCTCTGTGTCCGAAGCATATTTGCATAGATTTCAAATGTCGTGCTTTCTGCTCCATCGTCAGAATACAAAAAAGACACGTGTGGTTGGTATGCCAACACTTCGTGAACCAGTGACGGGAAGTCGAACACTTTGCCATGTATGCAAGTCAATTAGATGTGCATATAGTTTTCCTATTGGATGAGGCTTTCACCACTTCATGCTATTTCTCCTTGTTTCAGTGTATTTTTTACTGTATTGGACATCAAAGTCTGATATTGAATGTGTCAAAGAACTATGTTTTATTTCAGAACAAGAACTGTGGATAAGGTTTGTGGGAAAAATTTTCCTTTGTACTTTCATTTACTTAGAACTTACCAATTTAGAAGGTTAGCAAGAAACTGTCATCAACTGAAAACTTTATACGTAAAGTACAAACACTAATGTCGGTGCTTACGAATGAGAAATTGTGTGAAATAGTCCTGATTTATGGCGAGTGCAACCGGATTGCTCATGCAGCGGCACGGCTGTATGCACAGAGGTTTCCCAATGCCAGACATCCGGATTATAGGACCATCAGACATGTAGTCCAACGCCTGCGCGACATGGGTAGTGTCAGCCACCGCTCACGTACAGGCAGGCCACAGCGGGATGATACGGATATTCTGGCATACGCATTTGCTCATCCCCACAGCCGCACAAATGAAGTTGCTTGGGAAAGTGGATTAAGCCAACAGCCGGTACTACAATTTTTGCACAGAAACCATATGCATCCATATTAGTTTCATTTGCAGCCAGCACTATGGCCTAGATGTGGGGAACGACTTGATTTTTGTAATGTCAAGTTGAATGCTTTAGAAGAGGACCCAGAGTTTCTGTCAAACATTTTATGGATAGACGAGTCACATTTCACATGAGATGGCATTGTGAATACTCATAATGTACATTACTGGGCACAGGAAAATCTCTATTGGACGAGAGACAAACACACCATCAAGTGAGGTGGTTCACCAACGTTTGGTGTGGCATTTGGGGGAACCAGCTTGTAGCACCATTTTTTTACACCACAATTGTGAATGGTGAATGACATTTACATCTCCTTCAAACAGATGAAACGAATTTCTTGGACAATGTACCATTACAACCTTTATTGAGCATGTGGTACCAGCAGGACGGGACACCACCACATAGGAGTGCACACATATCAAGATGGCTAAACGATGTGTTTGACTGGAGATTAATAGGACCAGGAGGTCCAGTAGCATGGCCTCAACACTCACCAGACCTTAGCCCTTTGGATTTTTTCCATTGGGGCCATCTTAAATCACAAGTGTATGCAACATCATGGCTAAATGTAGCAGATCTGCAACAGCATATAACATCCGCCTGTGCCTCTGTTGATGGGGATATGCTGCAATGCATGCATGGTCAGCTTATAGAATGCTTGCAGGCATGCATCATTGCTGAATGGCAGCATTCTCAGTATGCCAACAATAAATTATATTTTCTAAACTAATAAAATCTCTACAGTATTATGCATTCACATCTTGTAGCTTTGTCTAAATACTTGGTTGTTGCAATTTTTTGGGGCCACATTCCCAGTTCCCTTCCATCTTTTGTTATGGGACAAAAACATTTATGTACTATTTTTGCCTTGCTGAACAAGTTTGTAATTGACTTTTTGCCCTATCTGCAGGGCAAAAAGTCAATTACAAACTTGTCCTTACCCACTTTTTTGGGGAGAGGGGATCCCTCATGGTGTTATTGTGTGTGCCAAGGGGAGTTTTCCTATACAACTGCACAAGTAAATCGTTAACTTCCATAGTTTGTGAGATATGGCTTGATCACGGACTTTACTTGTAACTCTGTATACTATATATTTTTTAATACAACAACATGCATTGCTTATGTGTGATTAAAAGTTATGATCTATTCAAAATCATCAAAAGTGCAAAAATCAATTTTTGTGGGGTGGTTAGAAGCATAAAATAATTTTTCCCCAGGGCCTGCTGTTTTGCACTACACCTCTGCTTGACCTAATGGTCTGTTGTAAACATCATACCATATCCCAGTACTGATATGCACAGCGACCGTGCTGCTACACTTCTGGAGGCCAATCAACAATAGGTTTCAGTGTGAAGAAGTCAAAAAACCAGCAGCATAACTTTTCCTGTATTGACTGCTAATGATGTCTCAGAGAAGATGGATTCCACCATTGTATGCTCAATCGCTTTATTTTCTTGTGATGATATGATAAGAAAAAGTTGTTGCTTTTCTGTTCATATCAGATGAGATGTGACATGCTTAAAAAAAACCATCTATGCTTTCCGCTTTTTCAACACGTGTTTGGTATACAAACATGGAAATTGAGGTGTTTTTCACTTATGAAGCCACCTTTCACACAGTAATTTGTTTGTCATTTATCACCAAGTCACTATCTACAGCATTCACACCTGCTCTAGACAAGAAGCATTGGAAACAGCTTGACATCCGGCACAAAATGCCACACACCAATATTGTGCACACCGTGTTTTGAACAAGCAGTAATCTCTACACCACCTTCATATGTCTAAAAACCTTGGAAAAGTCATGTTCCCTTCATGTCATGGGGTACATACAGACTTGTGTACACAATACGCCTCACTCAGATCCACATGGTTTCTGCTGGTGCTCTGAAATTTGCAGTAAAATGCATATTTGCCCACCTTTCATCTGTATACACCTTATATTTAAAAGTATATAAGAAATATATATATATATATATACAAGAGTGATTTTCAAATTAATGTATGATTGATGATGTATTTTACATTTGTGTTATCAAAAACTTATTAATTATGAACAAATCAAATACTGTACAATAAATTTTTGAACTTGCAGAATCACTTTCTTTACAGATTTCAAATTAGCTATAAAATCATAAACAATATTTACATAATCATAGGATTTTAAATTAAAATTTTAAGACAGTCATTCTGAAAGTACACTGCCTTTTCAAGGTATTGCACTGCTACAAAACAGCAAATTAAAAAAAAAGTTTATGAGTTATACACATAATGGACCTCTATTAGCCATTTAGTTTCAAAAATATCTTTAGAGGATAAATGGCATAATACTTAAACTTATGGTATATGCATTATGCTCATTTTCACTAATGACATGAAAATGACCAAATTAATTTATCTTACCAGTGAAATACCACAGCAATCAATGGACAATTGATTTTGTGGATCATAAGACAATTGGTTTGTTAATTATCAATTAAAAACTATTCACTACTCAAAGAAATTTTCACAACTAGGAGAAAATACAGCACTACAGGAGAATCGTCTTAGATCCTTTCCCATGTGTCGTTGCCAAGTGCATGTAGGGACTGTTTTGGGTAACATTAATAAAGAGCGATCGTTACAAAGAGCAGATACGAGAGGCAGCTCCATGTCTCGTTTTTGATGCAACTGGTGAAAATCTAAAGAGGTGGAAAATGCCGATGTTGCAATTTGATTCATTGCTAAATCTTTATTGGACAAGGGCAATGCTGGTAAGCTTCCCAACCTTAATCGAGATTCATCAGACAAATCACCTGACTGAAAATTGTGGTTGCCAGATTTCTATAAACAGAAAGAAAACATTTTTGTAGACACACTTAACAAGGTTAAGCACTGAATTTTGTAATTTACAACAAACATTTTCACACTTTTGTAATTAAGTTGTTATACAAGACCAGCAATAAAAAAAAAAAAAAAGTAAAAACAAGGTAGTAAATGACTTCAAGAGAGTTCAAAATTTCAAAACAAATCTATCTAACTTCTAACTAATATTTTTCTTACCATAATAATAAATCTTTTTTTTTTTACCATAATTATGAATTTCTTTCACTTCTTTCTATAGTGAAAGAGTAATTAACATGTGAAAATGGAGAGGAAAAAAAAAAAAAGCATTTCCCTATGAGAATGATAACCATATACAGTGGAACCGTGATTATTACGTCATTCAGTTATATGTTTTTGACTTTTATATGTAATTCTGCGCTAGTCCAACATTTTACTGTAGTTCCCATCACTTTTTCAATTCGGTCATACATAATTCATTTAAATGCTTTTTACTGTAATGCATTAAATTCTGAATTTCAGATTATCAAAAATATGTGGTTCTTTGATTCTTTTATATGTAACCTAGTATGTTACAACTTTGAGAAAATCAAGACAGCATGTTTTTCTTTGCAGTCATGAAGTAGATGATACAACTAAAATTTTACTAAATAGCATTACTAAAATTTTACTAAATAGCATTCACAGTTATTTTTTTTCTTTAAATTCAAGAAATTTGAAACAAGCAAAGTTTAGTGAATATTTTACTCAGCATTAACGCTAAATCAACTAGTGGACAAACTGCTTTGAAAAGAGTGATTCTTACAAGTAAGAACATGTAATGTTAAATATAAAACAAAACTGTATTCAGATTTGCTACCAAGTACAGGGTGTCCAGATGGAAGGTATCCAAAATAAAATATTTATATCTCGGAAAGTATTTATTATATACATTTCTGGTTTGCACTGTCAAAGGAGAAATGTCAAAGTTTGTTACTCACTATAATTGTTGCAATGAATTTCAATGTGGTGATCCTAACAAGGCTGAAAACAATCCAGGTGATCCTAACAAGGCTGAAATGTGGTGGCATCATGTTGTGTTGAAAGATGGTTTGAGGTGGCAGCTGGAGTAGTGCAAACAGTTCCAGCATGACCAGGTATGAGATCCTGGCAACAGTTTCTTCCAAAAAGAAGAAAGGTCCAGCTCATTGTGCATCAAGCCCACCCAGATGTTAACTTTGGTGCTGCCTCTCTCTAGTTCACATGTGATGTGGATTTTCATTAGCCCAAATCCTGCAGTTGTGCCAATTCACAGTCCCACTGACATGAAAGGTCACCTCATCTGAGAAGCACACTTGGTGGAGGAAATCGGGTGTCATGTGAATTCTTTCCAGCATGTTTACAGCGAAGTTTGTGCATGCGATATGGTCATTCGGTTTCAGTGCCTAAAACATTTTAATTTTATATGCCCTTAGACAAAGCTGCTTGCATACCGCAACATGCACCATTGAATGTGTAAGGTTAAGCTGTAAACTAGCAGCCCGATTCATTTGTGTGGACTTTGCAGGAATGCCTCTCTGATGCATTCGCCGTTTTCCTCAGATGTCCGTGGCTTTCCAGGAGACTTCTCACATAACAGACTTCTGGTAGTACTCACTTTGTTGTCCCAGAACCGGATGCTTTTTCGTGTTGGAGGTTTTCCTCTGCATTGTGTTCTAAAATGATGCTGAACAGCAGCAACAGACTTTAATTCAGCAAGCCACAACATGCATGCAACCTTCTCTTGGGGTGTTGATGTTCTGACTGAGCTTGTCTGCAGTCAGTCGGGATGCCAACACTAGCTGGTGCATGCACACTAGTGGGTTCCAGTTGACTCACGCACATGAGCAGCACATGGAAAAAAACTTTGAATGATTCCCTCTATGATGGCACAACAAGAAGTGAATATAATACTGACTTTCCGAGACATAATTTTTTTATTTTGGGTACTTTCCATCCAGACACCTGTACTTCAAAGGTAAGTTTTTTTTCATACATCAAAAATATGAAATTGTACATAATTTCTTAACCTACTTTTTACATTGAAATTAGAATAAAAAAATTAATACAAAAGTCAAAATACATGTAAGCTTAAGGTAGCAAACAATGTATTCATGTATGTATGTATGTCTTACATAATAAATTAGCATAATCTAAAATTATGTGCCCCCCTTTTTTTTTTTGAAGGAATTCAAAATTTTACAGTGGTAAACATTTAAAAATTTCTTTTATACGTTTTTTAAGGTCATCCACTAGAAAAATGTATAACCGAGGTTCCACTGTACTTGTTTTATCCAAACTAGATGCAAATCTAATCTACCAGCTCTGATCAGCTCAAACGGACAGGGCATAGTAAAACAATAAAATCAGTTATCTTGATGTTACTGCTTGGCCACAACGTACATACACAAGTACTGGTCACTGAACCAAGTGGGACTAAAGAAAAGAATATGGTGTAAATGAAATACTGCAGAAATTTATTAACTTACTAACAAGAGCCTGTTACTTTTAGTTTCACGTATACACACATGACTCACTAACCTGCAGATAATCTAACCATTGGAGTAAATACTTAAATTTAAAGATACAGGACACGAGGGGAGAGAGATACTTCTAAGGAGCCTATTCCATGATTCAGTGGCTTCACTCGGGTGCTCGTCTCTCGGTCACTCTATGTAACGAGTTGCTTGAAAAGACGCTAACTCTGTCTCTAAGATTAGACATGGGCTTATACACAGCAAACCATGTGATTGTGCATATCCCTTGCTCACAACCACTTTTGGTCTAGCAGCAACAGTGTTAATATCAGGTGTTTTTTGGCAGGCTTGGAAAACAAACTACATAAAAAAAAAAAAAAAAAAGGTGGTTATGCAAGGCTCTAGCTATTTGGTGGGGATCTTCACCTTCCTTCTCCATTTGTAAACAAAGGCACATGGTACCTTGTCAGAGGCAAACAGTTTCCTCATGACAATCTATTCATGGGAACCACTTCTAAACTGATTTTATCATTTATGAAAACCATAGCAAAAACAATGATCATGATGAATGAAAGCAGGCTTTGAACACATTATTGCCCACAGCACTGTAAACTTTAAATCCATAATGGTAAAAGATATTATGATTGAATTATAAATGAACTGCATAATGAAAAATATGTGAAGAGTCAGCATGTAGAACAACAACCTCTGTCTTTATGAAAATTGGTTGCAGCTGAAAAATACTCCAATAGATTTAATTCCTGAAAAAACAGCTATCTGTACCTTATACAGGTTAACAGGCTATGCTACTTTTTTTATTACAGTAAAGGTTGTGCCATTCAGGCATTAAGATACTTAAAAATCAGTGATTTAACATATCCAAATTGCTGTCCTCTAATTGGTAAAAAGTTAAAGTCTGGAAGGCAATGCATATCGAATAAATTTATTTCCCGTTTTTTTTTTTTTTTTTTTTTTGTTTACTTTGAATATACCAGTGCATCAACAGATGGAAATAACAGTACTACTGTTGTTTACCTGCATATTTGCCATCATACACATTGCTAATGGTTCACTATTACCGTGGAAAACGTTACTTGTCCAATGATAATGGAATAAACGAGAAAATTTGCAAGAAAAGTTGAAAAGATAAGAGCAAATTTTGCCACCACTTAAATAAGACGAAGTGACAAAGAGGGTGGAAAATAATAAAAGTAGAGCTTTGGTTACAATGAGAGAACTCAACACACGGTTGTTCATGCTGTATAAAATCGAGGCTCAAAAGAATTTACTGAAAATCAGTAGATAATCTTTCATCACTTAATAAGCCAAAATTGGAGGAGCTAGATAAAGCTTTATATATGAATGCTTTTTACAGAAACCTTCAGAAAGAGCATTAATTTCTGTGCTAATAGCAATCAAGTCCACTATTTTTATGAAAATGAATTTAATCGAATTCTGTGCATTCTCAAATGGCCACCCACTTGCTCCAAATTTGACACGGAATATGAACAATGGGCATTTTGTTAGAGAAGAAATCAACTGATCATGAAGCTTACAAAAAACTTTATTCTTTTTAAAGTTACTCAATGAATGTGATAAAATATACACCACACATGAAACTGCATTTTTTTTACGTCTGTCAACATCAATACTGGCTGGTGCCAATCAAACAAGTGCTGAAGAATTTAGATGAACAAAGAAACAATATTCAATATATTTTTTTTTATTATTATTATTTTTTTGATTGGAGGTTTAACGACCACCGTGAGCAGTCGCCCATCCCTAATTTAGGGTCACTGGTTCCAAGGAAGGGAGAGAGCCAGTGCCGTAAGACAAACACACAACATCCATGCCTCACCGGGATTCGAACCCGGGACCCCTTTCAGACGAATGATCAGAGGCTATCGCCTTAGACCACTGCACCACCCGGACGGCCAGTTCTTATTCAATACATTTGATATTAGGACTAAGGGCAATATTTTCAAATAGCTAAAATACATGTCATTTTTCATTGAAGTTTGTAGTATAATTTCATGCTATTTTATTCTGTTCTCCACGTTATATTTTGTTTGGGAAAACAGACGTTATATTCTGAACGCAGAGCTTTTTTTATATTTTTCTAATCCCCATTTTAAATCTGAACTATGAAAAATTCATATTATTCATCTTATATGAATATCTACAATCATTCAAAGAGTTTTGCATAATGTACAAGGATATGAACAAGGAAAATAAACACAAGTTTAAGAAACTAGGTAGGCCTAGCCTAAAATTTTTAGCTGTTTTGCAATAGTATAAATAGAATTCTTCCAATATAAAATAGCACTGCATTTGGAATATAACATCTTATTTCCCAAATGAAATATAATGTGGAGGACAGAATAAAATAGTATGAAAAGCATACCACAATCTTCAGTGTCAGTTCCTGTCTTTGCACACAGAATTAAACTTTTAGTTGTATCTAAATTAAGACACCTAAAAAGATATTGTTTATTCCCTTGTCCATTACAAAGCAAAACAGAATTTCTGTTTGGATCACGAAATCTCCCTATATTGGTTATCACATATTTCAGAGTTATTCTTCAGTGAAAGAATAACTCACAATTGCACTATTCAAATGAAATTTATATCACAAACTCCTCATGTTACAGGAAATAACTGATTACATTTGTAGAACTATACAAGATTTTTTCACTTCAAAATTTAGTATTGCGAGAAGCCATCTCAAGCAGCAATAAGAACCTCTACATGGCATGGCATTGCATGGAAGAGATTTTTGATATCATTCAGGGGAACAAGCCTGCCAGCCTGCTTCTATGAAGACCAGAGTTCATTTGTGGTGACTGGTAGAGGTACTTGACGGTCCAGTCGCTTAGCTACCATGTCCCAGGTATGTTTGATCGGGAACATATCTGATGATGAATGTGCAGGCCAGGGAATAAGTGATATCTGCTGAGCATGCAAAGGTCTTGGCAGCTCTGTCAGAAGAACTTTCAACTTCTACAACTTTATCCTTCAGTTTCTTGTTTATTATAAATCCAACACCACTAGTTCTGCCAGTATCTGTCCCACGATAGTAGAAGAGATGTCCACTTTTCAGTTCAATGAGATCTTCTCCTTTTCTTCTTACCTCACTTAGCCTGACGATGTCCCACTTGATCCTTTGTAGTTCCTCTTCCAATTCAAGAAGCCTTGAATCAGAAGATAGGGAGCGTCTGTTATACGTAGCCAAGGTCAGCATCAGATGGCAGCCTAGTCTGGTCCTCCGGGGATTCTTAGCACCCTCTGCTTTCATGTCGCACTGACCGCTGCCTTGGCCAGGTATATTCCAGCTGCCAGAGACTGAGGGCCAAGATTTAAGTTGTGGAGTCATTTTGGAGGGGTTTGGCCATAACTCACCACGCTGGCCAAGCGGGTTGGTGAGTGTGGGTTAGCATTTCCTCTAATCCTGATGGTATAGTTATACCGCTATTGGCGGTCATGTATGTGTGTATGTGTATATATATATATATTTTTAAATTCAAAATTTTGCTTTGTTTTACACTATTGTTCTTTGATCTTTCTTTTGTGCAGTCTGTGGCGCACATATACACTGCTGGACAATTGCTAAGGACGGATCATAAACGGCTACATAGCGCATAAAAAAATAAGTGTGGTTGGATGCCAAGTGAAATAAAATAATGTCTGAATACCAGGACATTACAAGTAAGACAATTTATTGTGCTCTGAAATCCAGAAGGCTTTGGAACGTGTTCAAGGGACAAACAACAAACAGGCCATTTTGTGCAGAATACGTAACATGAAAAAAATGCAATTACCGTCCGCAGGCGTTCCAGCGTAAGATGTCAATACAGGATATGGCCACCATGGAGGGCGATGCAAGATTCCACACGTTGTGTCATGCTTTGCACAACATTATCAAGCAGCTGTTGGGGTAATTTATCCCATTCCTCTGTCAGTGCACGGATGAGGGTGTCCTTGTTTATTGGAGGGCATTGGCGACCAGCAAGACTCCTCCCCAAAGCATCCCACACATTTTCAATGGGATTCAGATCTGGAGAACGTGCTGGCCATACGAGGCGTTGAATATCCTCGCTCTCAAGACACTCCTGGACAGCGACTGTTTGATGACATGTTGCGTTGTCGTCCATGAAAATGAATATCACCGACAGCACCACGGAACATGCGAACATGAGGTAGCAGAATATCATTAATGTATCGTTGGCCAGTCATAGTCCCAGTTGAAAGCACATAGAGGGACGTACGGCCATTGATCATGATGCCAGCCCATACCATGACACTACATGTCGGATATCGGTCCCTTTCCTGTATGTTTGCTGGACAATATGCAGTACCACTATCACGCCAGATCAGTTGTCGTCGACAATCAGACGATAGACTGTATCTACTCTCATCTGAGAAAAGGACAGCAGACCAGTCGTTATCAGTCCAATTGCGATGTTGATGGCACCATTGCAAACGGGCAGTACAGTGACGTCTGGACAATGGGATGCACACAACAGGACGGCGGGCGTATAGTCCTCCTTCGTGCAAACGTCTGGCGACAGTTTTTCGGGAGATCCGCTTGCCAGTAGCAGCCATAAACTGATTTGCTACCTCACTAGCTGTGCTGCGCCGGTGTCTTTTTGTTGATAGCACTATGTACCGATCTTCTGCAGGTGTCATACTGCGAACACAACCTCCCCGTGACGTTTGCTGCACTCTCCATTTGTTTGAAATGATTTCCAAAGCCTTGAAACAACACTGTGGCGGATGTCGAACTCCCTGGCAACATGTTATTTTTCGCCCTTCTTCAATCTTGCCAATAATACGGTCACGCGTAAAATCATCTAGGTGATGTCGGGAAAACATACTGAAAATTGCAAGTTTGTCAATTGATTCTTTCCCTTTCAACTTTGCGTTTGAACAACAACGGTCAATACGCGTCAAATCCTTTATATCTCTAATCAGCGCTATGATGTCACGAACAAGTTCGGCAATTCCAAAATTTGCATACGCACAACACGTCTTACTGTATCCCGCACTTATGCTAATTTCCACATTTTCCTGCCTTCCATTTTATGGTTGCTATTGTCATCCGTCCTTAGCAATTGTCCGGCAGTGTATATATATTCTGGGACCGTATTTTGACAACTCACAAAATTCAAGCTTTAAAAATGTATCCTTCATAAAATTACACACATTAAAAACGAATCCTTCCCTGACTTACGGAAATTGCAGTCGAATCGATTGCTCATGTCGGGAATAAAATCAATTTATGGACACATGAATTGGCTTCCATTTGTAGTGGCCTGGACAATTCATTTTGCATACCACCAACTGTTACAAAGCAGGCACGAGATTCTTTTGCAGGCACGTTTTTTATTTTTTGAGATCGATACAAAACTGAAGAGAATTTGGGGGAAAGGATTAGAGAGAGAGAGAGAGAGAGAGTGAATGTGTGTGTGTGTGAATAGTATTCCGTTTTCCAAAACTTAAAATTTTTTCCCGTAATCGTTACTTCTTCTTTTTGCGAAGTTGCCTCTGCCCAGTATTGTAGCTAAATATCACTATTGCATAAATGTTTGTATTTCAGCTTGAAACTGTAGGCAACAATTTTCCAAAGACATAAATTCAAAATTCGACGGAGTGAATATTTCCCTGTAATCTTTAGGCACGAGTTTCTCCCGCAGATTTGGGAACTTTTGCCTTTGTTGTCATCATTTGCACGATTCTCGAGAGCGAAGAGAATTGGGAAGGGAGGAGGGGCATTTATCGGCTGTAAACAGAATTCCGTCTTTCAAAAACGGAAGCTAGACGGAGTGACGATTTCTCCCGTAATCGTAATTTTTTCCTCCTGTAATCGTAATTTGTTCAGTATTAATGTTAAATATTATTTTGTTCAATAAATGATTGTGTTTCAGCTTCAAAATGGAGGAAAATTTTCCAAAATGGAAATCTGGCTGAGCAAAGAGTTCGAAAAACTGCACTCCACTTAGAATAACTCTGAAGTAGCTCCCTTATGTTGTGATATTCAGAATTATGTTGTGATATTCAGAAGATAACAGGCTACAAAGCTGATCTAAATAATACAGTGTATATTTTGAAAATGAGGAAATTGTTGACATAATTATATCATATATATCATATCACTAAACTATTCTCTCGTTCAGAGGTTAGCTCCACAAAAAAAAGAAACTACCAGACAAATTTTAACAGATTATTTACTTACTGTTGCCATCAAACTCCTCCATTTACAGCGATCTCCACACACAACTCGGGCTTCACTGACATCCATCACACGACATACACAAGATCTTCTATACTTCATACTCATGATCTTTTTCTCATGCAGACAATCCTGAATCTGATCCTTCCATGACTTCCTTGGCCTTCCTCTGCCTTTCCTTCCTGCCACATGGGCTGAAAATTTTTTCTTCGTAAGCATCTCATCACTCATTCTTTCAACATGGCCAAACCACTGAAGCACATTAGTCTCCACCTTGCTAACAACATTTTGCTTCACATTACACAACTCCAACACATCTTCATTCCTCACACGATCAGAACATGTCTTGCCACAACCCCCCAGCCCCCCGTAAGTAACGCATTTCTCCAGCACACAAATGACTCCAATGTTTATTATGTAGTACCCAGGTTTCACTGCCATACATCAGAGTAGGAACAATTATGCTTTCATACACAGTCATGCGGGACTCCCTTGAGAACACATCATTCCTGTGAAAACCTCCCAAGGCAGCTATGACTTTCAATGAAGAATTCACTCTCCTACTAATTTCACCATCCAATTTGTTCTCTCTGTCAAACATGCTTCCTAAATACACAAACTCATTCACCTGGTCAATCACTGTACCATTTATACTTACATTACATTAAGTGCTACCCATTCCTCTCTCAAACACCATAACTTTGGTTTTTCCTTATTTATACTCAGTTTGAATTTCATGCAAACTTCGTACATCCGGGACAACATACTCTGCAACTCACTTTTACTCTCTGCCAACAGGACAGTGTCATCAGTATACAGCAATCTGCACACACAGATATCACCCAGTATTATCTTTTTGGCATCATGCATGCATGCATCTATAAATATATTAAACAGCCTTGCCTGACTCCTGCACTAATAGATTACACAACCTTGCCTGACTCCTGCACCAATAGAAAACCATTTTGATAAAACACCATTCACTCGTACACAAGCTCTACTGCCAGCATACATGGCTTTTACACTATTAAGTAAATTCCCAGTAACACCATATTCATTCAATACCTTCCACAGAAGTGTCCTATTTACTCGGTCATAAGCTTTCTCTAAATCTATGAAGGCAGCAAAATCTTCCTTACCAACAGCCAGATACTTTTCAATCATCATGCGTAATGCAAAAATTTGGTTAGTGCAGCCTTTACCGGGCATGAAACCACTCTGAACATCCCACACTTTCTCTGATGTAAAACCCCGTACTTTTTCAATAACTACCTTACCGAACACTTTCCATGGCACACTCAGTAGGCTAATACCATGATAGTTTTTGCAGTCAGTCTGATAACCTTTTCCCTTATACAAGGGAACAATGATAGCATCCTTCCAATCCCGAGGGACCATTCTTAGCTTCCAGCACAACTGGCAAATTTCAGTTAACCAGTTAATTACAGAATCACCACCATATTTCAACATCTCGGCAGTTATGCCATCAACTCCTGGAGCCTTACCATTCTGAAGATATTTTAGAGCTTTACACACCTCTTCTCTTGAAATTATTCCTCCTTCACTGTGACATCATCTGCTTCAGAATCACCTTTGCTTTCCTGATCTAATAACTAAGAGAAGTATTCGCCCCATCTTTCACTTAACTCATTGGGCTCCCATATCATTTCCCCACTCCTATTCTTCACACAACTTACAACTTTGTTTCCCCTATTTTTCCTGAGTCTCACGTACTTCCAGAAAGTCTTTCTATCTTTCCAAAACGCCAATTCATGCCTTTCCACCTTCTCCTTCTTATCTTTTGCCTTACTCTGTCGAACCAGCTTAACTGTTTCACGCTTCTTACAGTGATATTCATCCACAGAAACTACCTTGCAACATCCCCAAATAGGCATCCTTCTTTCTCTTTAATCTCACTATTTCACCAACCATCACCTCTATTGTTACCCACTATTGTGGTACCACAGACCTCCTCAACAGCAGTGACAACACAGTTCTTAAAACATTCCCACTTCTTTTCTACATCCCTCACACATGACTTCAGTTCCTTCAGTCGTTCTCTGAGTAAGTTAGGATAATGGTGACGATCTTCAGGAAGCCTTTCAACCTTTATTCTTTTCACCCTAGGCCTTTTCCTATTCCTTTTCCTCCAAGTAATGATCAGAGACATCATTACTACCAAGTAATGATCAGAGCCAACCTGTGCACCTCTCACAAGAGTGTCAACAACTAAGTGTTTCACACGCTGATCGTAAACTAACAACAAAATCTATAACACTCTTTTGACCAAGAGTACGATTTTTCCAAGTATATGTGTGGATATACTTGTGGTTGAAAAACATATTAGATACACAGAAACCATTCTCAATACAGAGTTCAATTAACCTTTCACCATTATCATTTACACAAGGATCATTAAACTTTCCCAGAACATTGTCAGAAATCACATTCTGCACTCCTACTTGAGCATTGAAATCCCCTGCTGTATCATAACTTTCTCTTTAGCACCAAACTGGCTCAAAACAGCTTTTAGCTCATCCCAGAAATCCCTCTTCCTATCAGAAGGTTCCGAGTCACAAGGAGCCATACACTACAACAAATACTATTCTCTAAAATTTCCCTTTCAGACGTATCCAGAGAATTCTCTCACTAATGCAGCTGTAATGGATCAAGTTGTTCTTCATCTTTTCACTTAAAATCACACCTGCACCAGCTTGTCCCCTAACATTATCCAATGCTCCAGACCACACACTCACCGTTCTATTCACTTCTTCTATCCCAATTTACTTCTTTTTGGTTTCACTTACACACAGCACATCCAATTTATACTTATTCATTTCTTCAATCACCTCATTCATCTTGCCATTTGTACCTCTAGTATTCCATACACCAATCTTACACTCACTCAACCGTGAATTCTTTCTCATGCGCCTTTTAGAAATTCCAGATCTTTTCTGTGCTGGACCGTCCTTCTCAAGTGTGGTAGGTCCACTGTATCCCTCACTTGAGTCATTTTTATCATTTCTTTGTGTCTTTTTAATCAGGTAAATACATCAGTGTGGGGGATTAGCCCACAGCTGACTGTTCCAGTTGGTCATTCAACCTAAGGATTCTGGAACGAAACCCAGTGAGTTGGGGTCTTTTCGCCAATGTCACACAGAACTAGCTGGCACCTCTACAAGATTCACAGAGGTCTTTGTTGCTGTTCTGCCCACAGAGCGCCCCGAGGAGGCAAACCCATCTCTCACTAAAACCTCCCACTAAGAGCCGGTATTTTATTGAATTTTGAATAATTAATATTTCCAAGAACTCATGTCAGTTCTGAGCGAAGGAAAGAATTGGAAGATCTTTCCAATTTCATTGAATTTGTAAAGGTTTTTCCACGTGTTCCACACTCTGAAATATATATATATGTATTCTTTGAGTACATTGTTCTTGTCACTTGGCTCTGTAGAAATATGCAAGAAAGTAGAACAAATGGAACATTTTTTTCAGATTAAAGCTTTCTTAAAACAAGCTCTAAATGAAAGCAGAGATTCCAAAATTTATTAAATTTGCTGTTTTTATTCTTTCTCTGCCTGTCTCGGGGGCAATTTGTGAATCCTGGGGTTCAGCAGTTCACATATTGTATAAGACCCAATACTAATAATGGAGATGATGTTATAGTTGAAACAAATGATAAATGACTATTTATACTGTCAAACAGAGCACAGTTTGAACATAAGTTAGTCCGAAAAATACTGAAAGCTGCCATAGTTTCAATGTATGGAACAAATTAAATTAGCACAAACATTTTGTAAATAATTAGTCTGCAACAATGGCACACTATTTAGCTTCAAAAGTTATTAACAGAATATCAAATTCAAAATACATACCCTGGTTCTAAATAAATTTAATTGACAGGTTTATGTACTATATTTAACAAGGGATTTCAACTGATGGTAATTTTTTAATGTTTGTTTTACTGTGATTTATTCACAATTTTTTTTATTTTTTTTATGAAATTTGGTCAGTGTTTCGCGCTTTGCCCGCAGAACATTTACAATCTTTGGAAGTTATGATGCAGAACACTGAACGTAATTCTGCTCTTGGGATAATGACTTCCAAAGAGACTAAGGGGAAATAATGAGAAAAGGCCCATTTAAGGAGTTCTCCTTAAATTCCAGGAGGCATATGGACCTTGCATAATAATTAACAGTGGTGATGACTCAGTCCCAGAAAATATTTTTAATCTGTTTAATAGCCTGGATAATTCTTTGAAATTCACCTTAGAACTACAGTAAAATAATAACCTGAACTTCTTGAATTTGACCCTTACAGCTTCAGAAGAAAATATTTCTACAAAATTGCCTAAAAAGCCTACTAATACTAACAAATCCCACCCACATTAATTTTAATGTGGCTATGTAATTTCTGGAAAAATAGAGGCTCTGGATTCTTCAGAAATATAGAAAATACTCTATAAAAAATTAAAAAGTACACTTCATAAAATAATTATCCTCCTACAATAATAGAAAAAAAAATCAAGTTAAATCGAAAACAATACCAGGGCGAGTCATAAGTTCATAGCATTTTGGGGTACAATGCTCAGTCCAATATCACATGTTGACCACATATGGCTATTCAGCAAAATACAGTCCATTAGAGTCTATGGTCCTTCGCCAACATTCGGCCAAAAATGCAATGCCGTTGCAATACCAGGCGTCTGGCTTGGATGCAAAACTCAGTGATGCCATCTTTCACAGCGTCTGCAAGGAATGAAACTGTCTGCGGACCAAGAAGTGCGCCATGGAACGAAACAGGTGAAAATCCGAAAGTGCAAGATCCGGGCTATAGGCTGGGTGTGGTAGGATTTCGAAGGCATCAAAAATGCTCAATTTTCTGGCAGACAATCCGTGACCTATGACATGGGCCATTGTCGAATTGCAGGAGGACCTTCTTTCAGTTCACCATTGCGGGAGTAAAGCTGGTGTAGAATGTCGTATATGTGTTGCAGCTGGTCAGCATACAGGTTCCCATCAACAGCCGGACCATGTGGCCTAAACTCCCAATGAACAGGACCCTCGAAATTTCACAATACACACAACACTGTCTTCACTTCAAATCGCCTTCTTTGAACCACTGCTTGAGCCTCATCCCCTCGCCCCAGCCATTGGTTTCTTGTATCAGGATAACGTATGAAGACCCACTTCTCATTATTCGTTACGATTCTCCACCAAAACCGGTCGTCACGTGTATTTTGCAGCAATTCTAGACATAGAGTGACAGGTGGCACGCTCCTGAGCTTGCTTTGGGCTCAACTCATGGGGAGCCAATCACGGATGTCTGGAGTGAAAACCTAACTAGTGTAGGTGACAAATGATGGTGGTTTGTGTTGCATGGACATCCTCTGCTAATCGTCGGGTGCTGATTCCTGGGTGCTGTTCAACAGCTAGATGCAGGGCTTCGGTGTTGGTGGTGACTGGTCTCCCACACCTCGATTTGTCAATGAGCTCTGTGTCTTTGGACCAGAAGCGTCAGAACCATTTTGTTGCTGTTGCAAGGTGCACTGTCCCCTCACCTTTTACACTACAAATTTCCTTTATGGCAGCTGTCGTGTCCAACCCTTTTTTCCAATTATGGTGTAGGAGCACACGAACAACAAGTTTCTCCTCCGACATTCTCGTCTCGTATGAGCGGCACACACGTGTTGGGCCCGGCGCATGCCTACCTGTCTGAGTAGTGGAATACATCCCCCAATCAGGCATGAGACACATTCCACCTAACAGTGCATGTCCCACCTGTTTGGTGGAGCTTCTCTATCTGTATCATGAAATATTATGAACTTATCACTCACCCTGGTAGTATTAAGTGAACCACAAACTATATGAAAAACTTCACAGAATTAGCACAAAATTTTGTGTTTGAATTGCTCTCGACTTAAACAATAAAATAAAAAATCTTCCCCCTTAATGCAAAAAGAAGACAATGTAATTCTACAAGAAGGAGTGGTCGAAAGTGCAAACTGCAATTGTGGGGGAACCTATGTAAGAAAAACTGGGAGACAACTTTGAACCTTTGTAGCAGAACATAAAACCACCATAGGAAACATTACCACCGAAACAGGACTTGACAGACATTTAAAAACACTGGACATTCAGTTGACTGGGACTAAATAAAAATTCTATCATATCACCAGCACTTGGTGGAAAGGGAGTTGGAAGAAGGTGAACAATCTGAAAGGAGTCACAATTAACAAAACAGAAAGGTTGGGTTTTACCCAAGGTGGTTAGAATAATATATCTGGAGATGCTCTCACCAGTGGAGCAGTACCACTTTGTGTGAAGCCCATAACCACAAGTCGCAGCCAGTAAATTGTGGAAAAGCTAATGGTTTCAAGACAAATGCATTTCGTGTTGAATGAATCACATTCTTTCGTTGTAAAATGCACCTATTTTTGAATCATAACTTTTAGCCAATGTGTGAGGAAACGCTGGATTTATATCATTCTTAGTGATTTTGAGCACCTTTATATCTATTTTAAACTGAAATACATAAAACATTAGGGAAAGTTTAAAACAAAACAAACATTGCAATGAAAACTTCACTCTTCTGTGGAGCACAACTCTCTCCGGTTTGGCATTAACACAGTTTTGGCAACCAAAAACCACACAGTTCAAAGATACACCTACATCTGAAACTGCATGAACTTCGTAGGTTATCATGTAAACATCAAAATTCCCACACTTTGTGGCTTCAGAGTTAGAAGACCCAAGGCAACTCCGGAAGTCTTATTCTAAACTCCTTGGTTTTACCACTCAAGTGGCGACACCTCTCTCTTGAGCCAGTCCTGACAAAGGGTTAGCGTGCATCCTGAAAATCTGACAACAACAACAACAAAAAATTAATCTTAGTAATCTATGAAAAACTAAAATCATAAAACTAAGCGGGTTTTCTCTCTCTCTCTCTCTCTCTCTCTCTCTCTCTCTATATATATATATATATTCTATTAAGAAGAGACCTAAGCAAAAAATACATATATATTTTTGACTCATACCAAGTACAACATAGTAAAGGTTATGTATCTACCGGTGTGAGTAAAAGGAGAAAAGATAAAAAATATAAAACAACTGAATGTAGAAGGTGTCGAGAATACTGAGCCTTGGCTTTATCAAGGACCAGCAAAAACTCTGCATTTTCTCACTTCCACAAAGACCTAGTTGGAAATGGGTTTCTGCAAGGCCATAGATGCAAGTAACATGCCCACCTAAAATTGTTTTAAACAATATATATATGTCATGTCCTCCCCAGAGTTGTATGACCTAGCACTAGTTAACAATTTCGCTTGCATCCATAACCCTCCTGGCCCGACCCATGCTCTTCATCTGTTACTATTAAACAGAGAGAAGAAGATTAAAGAGAACTCAAGCTGTGAGAGTGACATAATAATTAGAAATAATTTTCAACTATAACGAAATGCCAAGTTCGTCTGAGAGAGAATTTAAACCTGAAAAGCAATGCAAAAGAAATCCAAATTTTTACATAGCAATTAAAAAAGGAAATATTAATTTTTTAAAAATCAGATTTTTGAAAGAAAACTTGATTCTAAAACCCCTACTCTACAACTTCTGACAACACGAAAACGAGAATAAGTTAAAGACAAAAATTAACTAAAGAAAACTTTGTGAAAGTTATATGCCTTAAACAATTAGTTGCAATATGTACAAAGTATTTCAGCAGTGCTTTAAGTGCATGATTAAGTAGTTATTAAGAACTTAACTACTTTGAAAATACAGCGCAAAGAAAAGGAACTATGCTTAGCCATCTGCTGTGCCTATGTTCCCCAAAAGACGCATAAAGTTACCAAGAAAAGAAAGAGTTAAAACCCGCAAAAATGTTAACAGACAAGCCAGTGCCTAAAAGCTGAAAAGCAAAAAATCAACAGAGAAAAAGGTACATGAAGTACAAACATTGAACTTATAAAACCTAAAACCCAAATACAAGGAAGAGAGCTTACCTCTTGTGCAACTAAACTTTCACCTCACAAGAGTAAAACATGGCTGACCTCTTCTCTATGCGTCCTAACACTTCTGCCACTCCCTAGTCGCTGGGGGGCAGTGTGGGTGGGGCTGATGGCCTCCTCATACAGAAAGAAACCAACTCGCGGAGATTTTAACCAGAGAAAAAAATATATATAAACTTAAGACTGTGGATCTGTATGATCAGAAAGAGCAGAATTAACTCTCCAGAATACATGAGAAATATTATGAAATACACGAGTGGTGTATTTAATAATCTTTGCATGTATTAAATCACCTTAGTGAGCTTCTATAGATTAATCAGAATCTTATTAATTTTAATGTTAGTTTTACTATTTTTAGTATAGCTATCCTAGTGATGAATAACTAGTTTTCTTTTTATTTGTTTTTTTATTTCTTTTATAAACAGATTTTTAAGCTTTTTTGTGATTTTTTCTATATTATTTAATTTTTTGTTTTAATAGGACCTTCATATCCATAGCACTAAGGTTCCTTTTAGTAGTTAATAGGCATCCTCTAGCCAACTTCCTTACGGCTTTGATCAAAGCGTAAGGAAGTTGGCTAGAGGATGCCTACTTCCTTACGGCTTTGATCAAAGCGTAAGGAAGTTGGCTAGAGGATGCCTATTAACTACTAAAAGGAACCTTAGTGCTATGGATATGAAGGTCCTATTAAAACAAAAAATTAAATAATATAGAAAAAATCACAAAAAAGCTTAAAAATCTGTTTATAAAAGAAAATAAAAACAAATAAAAAAGAAAACTAGTTATTCATCACTAGGATAGCTATACTAAAAATAGTAAAACTAACATTAAAATTAATAAGATTCTGATTAATCTATAGAAGCTCACTAAGGTGATTTAATACATGCAAAGATTATTAAATACACCACTCGTGTATTTCATAATATTTCTCATGTATTCTGGAGAGTTAATTCTGCTCTTTCTGATCATACAGATCCACAGTCTTAAGTTTATATATATATTTTTTTCTCTGGTTAAAATCTCCGCGAGTTCGTTTCTTTCTGTATGAGGAGGCCATCAGCCCCACCCACACTGCCCCCCAGCGACTAGGGAGTGGCAGAAGTGTTAGGACGCATAGGGAAGAGGTCAGCCATGTTTTACTCTTGTGAGGTGAAAGTTTAGTTGCACAAGAGGTAAGCTCTCTTCCTTGTATTTGGGTTTTAGGTTTTATAAGTTCAATGTTTGTACTTCATGTACCTTTTTTCTCTGTTGATTTTTTGCTTTTCAGCTTTTAGGCACTAGCTTGTCTGTTAACATTTTTGCGGGTTTTAACTCTTTCTTTTCTTGGTAACTTTGCGTCTTTGGGGAACATAGGCACAGCAGATGGCTAAGCATAGTTCCTTTTCTTTGCGCTGTATTTTCAAAGTAGTTAAGTTCTTAATAACTACTTAATCATGCACTTAAAGCACTGCTGAAATACTTTGTACATATTGCAACTAATTGTTTAAGTCATATAACTTTCACAAAGTTTTCTTTAGTTAATTTTTGTCTTTAACTTATTCTCGTTTTCGTGTTGTCAGAAGTTGTAGAGTAGGGGGTTTTAGAATCAAGTTTTCTTTCAAAAATCTGATTTTTAAAAAATTAATATTTCCTTTTTAATTGCTATGTAAAAATTTGGATTTCTTTTGCATTGTTTTTCAGGTTTAAATTCTCTCTCAGACGAACTTGGCATTTCGTTATAGTTGAAAATTATTTCTAATTATTATGTCACTCTCACAGCTTGAGTTTTCTTTAATCTTCTTCTCTCTGTTTAATAGTAACAGATGAAGAGCATGGGTCGGGCCAGGAGGGTTATGGATGCAAGCGAAATTGTTAACTAGTGCTAGGTCATACAACTCTGCGGAGGACATGACATATATATATTTTTTAAAACAATTTTAGGTGGGCATGTTACTTGCATCTATGGCCTTGCAGAAACCCATTTCCAACTAGGTCTTTGTGGAAGTGAGAAAATGCAGAGTTTTTGCTGGTCCTTGATAAAATTGTTAACTATGGAACTCAATAATAGAGTAACATACGAGCCCGTAAGTTATTCTACCAAGCAGTTAGAAAATCGGTTTAAGGCATTCTTCAAGAAACTTAAAATTCCACAAACTAGAAGATATGAGCCTGAATTTCCATTTCTTTTTGCAACGGTTAAGTTTCATAAGGATCCTGTGAAGTTCAGGTTCATAGCTAGTGGAGTAAGAAGTCATAAAAAGAAAATAGATCTTGCTTTTGAAGATGTCTTAAAGAAGGTTTTGAAACACATTAGAAACTGTTCTAACTTGATGTACAGAGATTTTTGGATAATTAATAATAATGCAGAAGTAATTTCTACTATACTCAAAGTTTGTCCCCTAGATATTAATAGTTATGATTTTGAAAACCTATATACTAATCTGCCTCTATCAGATATAATCACTACCTTTAAAGAGCTGTATGCAGAATTTAAACTTAACCAATTTGTTAATGTAGGAACTTAGAACTCTTATCTCAATTGCTGCATAAAAAATAACCATATCTTATATAATAATACTCTCTATAAGCAAGTGAATGGTATTCCCATGGGAACATCAACGTCCACGAATATCGCTAATCTATTCCTGTTCTTTAAGGAATATAAATTCATTAAAAATCACCCCACCTGCTCAGATAACTACCTTTACACTTTTAGATATATTGATGATCTGCTGTGTATCAATAATTCTGAAGTTATAGAGAGTGATTTTGATAATATCTATCCTAGCTCTCTTAACTTATGTAAAACCAACCACAGTAATCAGGAACTTGAGTTCCTAGACTTAAGCATTAAGCTCAACAGAGGTAACCCATCTATTAGCCTCTTTGATAAAAGAGTTAATTTTCCTTTCAAAGTAATTAAATATCTACACTGGAATAATAACATTTCAACCAAAGTAATTGAGAATGTACTAATTTCTCAGGTCCTAAGAATTTCAAGAATTTGCAGCAACAATTTGGACTTCAATTACCACATTAATATACTATTAGATAGTTTTCTAGAGAACGAAATTCCTTCTTCTTTCATCAAAAGAACTTTAAGAAAAATTATTCTGAATAATAGAGTAAGGTTGGCAGATCTGCTTTAATTTTCTACACAGTTAATAATATGATTCTGACCAATCAAAGCCGTAAGGAAGTTGGCTAGAGGATGCCTATTAACTACCTAAAGGAACCTTAGTGCTATGGATATGAAGGTCCTATTAAAACAAAAAAATTAAATAATATAAACAAAATCACAAAAAAGCTTAAAAATCTGGTTATAAAAGAAAATAAAAACAAATAAAAAAGAAAACTAGTTATTCATCACTAGGATAGCTATACTAAAAATAGTAAAACCAACATTAAAATTAATAAGATTCTGATTAATCTATAGAAGCTCACTAAGGTGATTTAATACATGCAAAGATTATTAAGTACACTACTCGTGTATTTTATAATATTTCTCATGTATTCTGGAGAGTTAATTCTGCTCTTTCTGATCATACAGATCCACAGTCTTAAGTTTATATATTTTTTTCTCTGGTTAAAATCTCCGCGAGTTGGCTTCTTTCTGTTTGAGGAGGCCGTCAGCCCCACCCTCTCTGCCCCCCAGCGACTAGAGAGTGGCGGAAGATGTCAGCCATGTTTTACTCCTGTGAGGAGAAAGTTTTTGTCACACAAGAGGTAAGCTCTCTTCCTTGTTTTTGGGTTCTAGGTTTTATAAGTTCAATGTTTGTACTTCATGTACTTTTTCTCTGTTGATTTTTAGCTTTTCAGCTTTTAGGCACTGACTTGTCTGTTAACATTTTTGCGGGTTTTAACTCTTTCTTTTCTTGGTAACTTTGCGCGTCTTTTGGGGTACCTAGGAACAGAAGATGGCTAAGCTTGTTCCTTTTCTATGCGCTGTATTTTCAAAGTAGTTAAGTTCTTAATAACTAATTAATTATGCACTTAAAGCACTGCTGAAATACTTTGTACATATTCTAACTAACTCTTTAAGGCATATAACTTTCACAAAGTTTTCTTTAGTTAATTATTGTCTTTAACTTATTCTCGTTTTCGTGCTGTCATAAGTTGTAGAGTAGGGGGTTTTAGACTCAAGTTTTCTTTCAAAAATCTGTTTTTTAAAAATTAATATTTCCTTTTTTAAATTGCAGTGTAAAAATTTGGATTTCTTTTGCATTGATTTTCCGGTTTAAATTCTCTCTCAGGCGAACTTGGCATTTCGTTATAGCTGAAAATTATTTCTAATTATTATGTCACTCTCACAGCTTGAGTTCTCTTTAATCTTCTTCTCTCTGTTTAATAGTAACAGATGAAGAGCATGGGTCGGGCCAGGAAGGTTAATGGATGCAAGCGAAATTGTTAACTAGTGCTAGGTCATGCAACTCTGCGGAGGATGTGACATATATATATTTTTTAAAACTATTTTAGGTGGGAATGTTACTTGCATCTATGGCCTTGCAGAAACCCATTTCCAACTAGGTCTTTGTGGAAGTGAGAAAATGCAGAGTTTTTGCTGGTCCTTGATAAAGCCAAGGCTCAGTATTCTCGACACCTTCTACATTCAGTTGTTTTATTTTATTTTTTTATCTTTTCTCCTTTTACTCACACAGGTAGATACATAACCTTTTCTATGTTGTACTTGGTGTGAGTCAAAATTATATATGTATTTTTTTGCTTAGGTATCTTCTTAATAGAATGTGAATTCTGAATTTTCAAAACTGCTGCGTTGCGCGTTTTGATCTTCAGGTTATTTTGCAACTTTCGTTTTAAATTCTAAAGTTTTTCCTTAGTCTTCAGTTTTGCTCTTAAGTATATATATATATATATATATATATATATACTTAAGAGCAAAACTGAAGACTAAGGAAAAAATTTTAGAATTTAAAACGAAGGGTGCAAAATAACCTGAAAATCAAAACGCGCAACGCAGCAGTTTTGAAAATTCAGAATACACATTCTATAAAGAAGATACCTAAGCAAAAAATACATATATAATTTTGACTCACACCTAATACAACATAGAAAAGGTTATGTATCTACCTGTGTGAGTAAAAGGAGAAAAGATAAAAATAATAAAACAACTGAATGTAGAAGGTGACGAGAATACTGAGCCTTGGCTTTATCAAGGACCAGCAAAAACTCTGCATTTTCTCACTTCCACAAAGACCTAGTTGGAAATGGGTTTCTGCAAGGCCATAGATGCAAGTAACATTCCCACCTAAAATAGTTAAGAAATATATATATATAAGTCATGTCCTCCGTAGAGTAGCATGACCTAGCACTAGTTAACAATTTCGCTTGCATCCATTAACCTTCATGGCCCGACCCATGCTCTTCATCTGTTACTATTAAACAGAGAGAAGAAGATTAAAGAGAACTCAAGCTGTGAGAGTGACATAATAAATGGAAATGATTTTCAGCTATAACGAAATTCCAAGTTCGTTTGAGAGAGAATTTAAACCTGAAAAACAATGCAAAAGAAATCCAAATTTTACATTGCAATTAAAAAAAGAAATGTTAATTTATAACGAACAGATTTTTGAAAGAAAACTTGAGTCTAAAACCCCCTACTCTACAACTTATGACAGCACGAAAACGAGAATAAGTTAAAGATAAATATTAACTAAAGAAAACTTTGTGAAAGTTATATACCTTAAACAGTTAGTTGCAATATGTACAAAGTATTTCAGCAGTGCTTTAAGTGCATAATTAATTAGTTATTAAGAACTTAACTACTTTGAAAAAACAGCGCATAGACAGCGCATAGAAAAGGAACAGGCTTAGCCTTCTTCTGTTCCTAGGTACCCCAAAAGACGCTCAAAGTTACAAAGAAAAGTAAGAGTTAAAACCCGCAAAAATGTTAACAGACAAACCAATGCTTAAAAGCTGAAAAGCTAAAAAACGACAGAGAAAAGGTACATAAAGTACAAACATTGAACTTATAAAACCTAGAACCCAAAAACAAGGAATAGAGCTTACCTCTTGTGTGACAAAAACTTTTCTCCACACAAGAGGAGAACATGGCTGACCCCTTCCGCCACTCCCTAGACGCTGGGGGCAGTGAGGGTGGGGCTGATGGCCTCCTCATACAGCAAGAAACCAACGCGCGGAGATTTTAACCAGAGAAAAAAATATATAAACTTAAGACTGTGGATCTGTATGATCAGAATGAGCAGAATTAACTCTCCAGAATACATGAGAAATATTATAAAATACACGAGCAGTTTATTTAATAATCTTTGCATGTATTAAATCACCTTAGTGAGCTTCTATAGATTAATCAGAATCTTATTAATTTTAATGTTGGTTTTACTATTTTTAGTATAGCTATCCTAGTGATGAATAACTAGTTTTCTTTTTATTTGTTTTTATTTTCTTTTATAAACAGATTTTTAAGCTTTTTTGTGATTTTGTTTATATTATTTAATTTTTTGTTTTAATAGGACCGTCATATCCATAGCACTAAGGTTCCTTTAGGTAGTTAATAGGCATCCTCTAGCCAACTTCCTTACGGCTTTGATTGGTCAGAATCATATTATTAACTGTGTAGAAAATTAAAGCAGATCTGCCAACCTTACTCTATTATTCAGAATAATTTTTCTTAAAGTTCTTTTGATGAAAGAAGAAGGAATTTCGTTCTCTAGAAAACTTTCTAATAGTATATTAATGTGGTAATTGAAATCCAAATTGTTGCTGCAAATTCTTGAAATTCTTAGGACCTGAGAAATTAGTACATTCTCAATTACTTTGGTTGAAATGTTATTATTCCAGTGTAGATATTTAATTACTTTGAAAGGAAAATTAACTCTTTTATCAAAGAGGCTAATAGATGGGTTACCTCTGTTGAGCTTAATGCTTAAGTCTAGGAACTCAAGTTCCTGATTACTGTGGTTGGTTTTACATAAGTTAAGAGAGCTAGGATAGATATTATCAAAATCACTCTCTATAACTTCTGAATTATTGATACACAGCAGATCATCAATATATCTAAAAGTGTAAAGGTAGTTATCTGAGCAGGTGGGGTGATTTTTAATGAATTTATATTCCTTAAAGAACAGGAATAGATTAGCGATATTTGTGGACATTGATGTTCCCATTGGAATACCGTTCACTTGCTTATAGAGAGTATTATTATATAAGATATGGTTATTTTTTATGCAGCAATTGAGATAAGAGTTCCAAGTTCCTACATCAACAAATTGGTTAAGTTTAAATTCTGCATACAGCTCCTTAAATGTAGTGATTATATCTGATAGAGGCAGATTAGTATATAGGTTTTCAAAATCATAACTATTAATATCTAGGGGACAAACTTTGAGTATAGTAGAAATTACTTCTGCATTATTATTAATTATCCAAAAATCTCTGTACAACAAGTTAGAACAGTTTCTAATGTGTTTCAAAACCTTCTTTAAGACATCTTCAAAAGCAAGATCTATTTTCTTTTATGACTCCTTACTCCACTAGCTATGAACCTGAACTTCACAGGATCCTTATGAAACTTAACCGTTGCAAAAAGAAATGGAAATTCAGGCCCATATCTTCTAGTTTGTGGAATTTTAAGTTTCTTGAAGAATGCCTTAAACCGATTTTCTAACTGCTTGGTAGAATAACTTACGGGCTCGTATGTTACTCTATTATTGAGTTCCATAGTTAACAATTCAAAATAGAACTTCTTACAGATAATTGCAAAATTATTGCTAGCTTTATCCGTAGTGGTAAAAATAAATTGGTCTTGTAGTTTGGAGAGTGACCTTTTAGCTTCTCCAGAGAAAAGAGATTTCTGTCGAAACAAAAGTCCAGACCTGCCAACTCACCGGTGAAGCTATTGATTATATTATATTTCCATTCTGCGAAGGCCTCAATAGGCTGATTGTACGTCAAACTGGTTTTTACGATGTACTTATTTACATCTTGAGTGAAGCTCTCAAGAATCCTTTCTTTGGAAATTGTGAAGGAAGGTCTGAATTTAGAGCCATACTCTAATAAATTCCTAAGCTTTTCATTTTCAACATAACTCAAGTTTCCGGTGATAATATGGTTGTAATTCTTATCATAGTGAACTGTTTCTTTATGTTCATCACAAGAACAAGAAGTAATTACAGGAATGTAGCTCGAAGAGTTAAGTTTGTAGTTTTTAACTATTGACCCTAAGGTCTTAACATATTTGGACTTTTGTTTCGACAGAAATCTCTTTTTCTCTGGAGAAGCTAAAAGGTCACTCTCCAAACTACAAGACCAATTTATTTTTACCACTACGGATAAAGCTAGCAATAATTTTGCAATTATCTGTAAGAAGTTCTATTTTGAATTGTTAACTATGGAACTCAATAATAGAGTAACATACGAGCCCGTAAGTTATTCTACCAAGCAGTTAGAAAATCGGTTTAAGGCATTCTTCAAGAAACTTAAAATTCCACAAACTAGAAGATATGGGCCTGAATTTCCATTTCTTTTTGCAACGGTTAAGTTTCATAAGGATCCTGTGAAGTTCAGGTTCATAGCTAGTGGAGTAAGGAGTCATAAAAAGAAAATAGATCTTGCTTTTGAAGATGTCTTAAAGAAGGTTTTGAAACACATTAGAAACTGTTCTAACTTGATGTACAGAGATTTTTGGATAATTAATAATAATGCAGAAGTAATTTCTACTATACTCAAAGTTTGTCCCCTAGATATTAATAGTTATGATTTTGAAAAACCTATATACTAATCTGCCTCTATCAGATATAATCACTACATTTAAGGAGCTGTATGCAGAATTTAAACTTAACCAATTTGTTGATGTAGGAACTTGGAACTCTTATCTCAATTGCTGCATAAAAAATAACCATATCTTATATAATAATACTCTCTATAAGCAAGTGAACGGTATTCCAATGGGAACATCAATGTCCACAAATATCGCTAATCTATTCCTGTTCTTTAAGGAATATAAATTCATTAAAAATCACCCCACCTGCTCAGATAACTACCTTTACACTTTTAGATATATTGATGATCTGCTGTGTATCAATAATTCAGAAGTTATAGAGAGTGATTTTGATAATATCTATCCTAGCTCTCTTAACTTATGTAAAACCAACCACAGTAATCAGGAACTTGAGTTCCTAGACTTAAGCATTAAGCTCAACAGAGGTAACCCATCTATTAGCCTCTTTGATAAAAGAGTTAATTTTCCTTTCAAAGTAATTAAATATCTACACTGGAATAATAACATTTCAACCAAAGTAATTGAGAATGTACTAATTTCTCAGGTCCTAAGAATTTCAAGAATTTGCAGCAACAATTTGGATTTCAATTACCACATTAATATACTATTAGAAAGTTTTCTAGAGAACGAAATTCCTTCTTCTTTCATCAAAAGAACTTTAAGAAAAATTATTCTGAATAATAGAGTAAGGTTGGCAGATCTGCTTTAATTTTCTACACAGTTAATAATATGATTCTGACCAATCAAAGCCGTAAGGAAGTTGGCTAGAGGATGCCTATTAACTACCTAAAGGAACCTTAGTGCTATGGATATGACGGTCCTATTAAAACAAAAAATTAAATAATATAAACAAAATCACAAAAAAGCTTAAAAATCTGTTTATAAAAGAAAATAAAAACAAATAAAAAAGAAAACTAGTTATTCATCACTAGGATAGCTATACTAAAAATAGTAAAACCAACATTAAAATTAATAAGATTCTGATTAATCTATAGAAGCTCACTAAGGTGATTTAATACATGCAAAGATTATTAAATAAACTGCTCGTGTATTTTATAATATTTCTCATGTATTCTGGAGAGTTAATTCTGCTCATTCTGATCATACAGATCCACAGTCTTAAGTTTATATATTTTTTTTTCTCTGGTTAAAATCTCCGCGCGTTGGTTTCTTGCTGTATGAGGAGGCCATCAGCCCCACCCTCACTGCCCCCAGCTGTCTAGGGAGTGGCGGAAGGGGTCAGCCATGTTCTCCTCTTGTGTGGAGAAAAGTTTTTGTCACACAAGAGGTAAGCTCTATTCCTTGTTTTTGGGTTCTAGGTTTTATAAGTTCAATGTTTGTACTTTATGTACCTTTTCTCTGTCGTTTTTTAGCTTTTCAGCTTTTAAGCATTGGTTTGTCTGTTAACATTTTTGCGGGTTTTAACTCTTACTTTTCTTTGTAACTTTGAGCGTCTTTTGGGGTACCTAGGAACAGAAGAAGGCTAAGCCTGTTCCTTTTCTATGCGCTGTCTATGCGCTGTTTTTTCAAAGTAGTTAAGTTCTTAATAACTAATTAATTATGCACTTAAAGCACTGCTGAAATACTTTGTACATATTGCAACTAACTGTTTAAGGTATATAACTTTCACAAAGTTTTCTTTAGTTAATATTTATCTTTAACTTATTCTCGTTTTCGTGCTGTCATAAGTTGTAGAGTAGGGGGTTTTAGACTCAAGTTTTCTTTCAAAAATCTGTTCGTTATAAATTAACATTTCTTTTTTTAATTGCAATGTAAAATTTGGATTTCTTTTGCATTGTTTTTCAGGTTTAAATTCTCTCTCAAACGAACTTGGAATTTCGTTATAGCTGAAAATCATTTCCATTTATTATGTCACTCTCACAGCTTGAGTTCTCTTTAATCTTCTTCTCTCTGTTTAATAGTAACAGATGAAGAGCATGGGTCAGGCCATGAAGGTTAATGGATGCAAGCGAAATTGTTAACTAGTGCTAGGTCATGCTACTCTACGGAGGACATGACTTATATATATATATTTCTTAACTATTTTAGGTGGGAATGTTACTTGCATCTATGGCCTTGCAGAAACCCATTTCCAACTAGGTCTTTGTGGAAGTGAGAAAATGCAGAGTTTTTGCTGGTCCTTGATGATAAAGCCAAGGCTCAGTATTCTCGTCACCTTCTACATTCAGTTGTTTTATTATTTTTTTATCTTTTCTCCTTTTACTCACACAGGTAGATACATAACCTTTTCTATGTTGTATTAGGTGTGAGTCAAAATTATATATGTATTTTTTTGCTTAGGTATCTTCTTTATAGAATATATATATATATATATATATATATATATATATATATATATATTAAAAAGTTCTTTCTCACCAATGTTTTTTTTTTTTTTTTTTTCTTCATTTTTTGACTCTAAATAAAAGATTTTGGGCTGATTCTCATTTGCAGCATTTTTTTCTATGAGGCTTTCACTGATGCACCAAATCCATGTACCCCCTTTACAAAATTTTTGGCTATGCCACTGCACACACACAACAATGACAACAACAACAAAAAGAGGGGGGGGAAGGAAACAAATGCGTTATGAGTTTAATAGATGCTATCACTCTTTAAGCAAAGCATAGAGAGAACAGATAGCGAAAACAATCAGTATATTTGCATCACAGAAAGTTTGTTTCTTTACAGCAGGAGGAAAAAGATGCACCTAAAAACAAAAATGACCTACCACTCTCAACAGCTGGCTTAACAGATTACATCAAAGTTCTGCTGTGCAACATTTTGTTGGTGAATTTTTATGTGTTAGATTAAAATTTGCCAACTGCAAGAGGAACAAATGGAGTTTAAAATCATCCATGAAATTAAAAATCTCCAACAGTGCTTGTGAAGACAATGAAAAGAACCTAAAATGGAACAAACAAGCCTTGGAAGCTTTAAAGATAGTATCAAAATTCTATAAAACAATCAAGGAATATTGCAAAAAAAATTTGCTGATATTAAAAACTATTTTAAACATATAGGCCAGTTTTCAGACAGAAAGCAAAAAAAAAAAAAAAAAAAAAAATTATGTATTTTTCCTTGCTTCATCGCCACCATCAAAGCAATAATGCATTTGGCATTAAGGATATGTTTATAATAAAAACACTAGAATTTAAATTTTGCATTTGTATATAAAAAAATATTAATACCCTTGTATTCTGTAGGTATTCTTGTGATGCAGTTTTTTAATTGAAAATACAATTTCAATGCTGTTGCTTTAGGCAAGGATACACAAGCACTCAAGTCTTTTTTTTTTTTTTTTTTTTTTAATTCAAAAATCCTAACATATAAATCATCAGTTTGTTTGCACATAGCATTTTAGATAGCAAAAACAACCCTAAAATAGCACAGTGTATCACTTTACTTTAAGTGTTTATGCCACTACAATGTATTGTGATCTAAGTCAGTCAATGTTATATGTTATAAGAAAACTTGGAAATGCCATAAATATCATGATCTCTGGGATGATGCTACACCCAAATTCTACTGCATCTTATTACATAGTTACTGTGTACAGTGAAAACAAGAGTTCAACTTACCCGGGAGTTTTCAATGCTGAAACAACTTGCAGAAGCAGAAAGTGGTAAAGAGACTGTGGTATGATCTTTGCAATACAAAGCAGACAGACAAGGATTACTTTCCCATAAATGTTTTCCTGGTACTTTTTTGCATTCCTTAGATAATTTTGTACTTATCAGGTTATTGTAATTTCCCAAGAGAGTTTTATAAGCATTGACTTTTTGCACTGTTGGCAATGAGGACATTTCAGGTGCAATTTCAATTCCATTTGCATAATTTTGGTAAGTGGCAGAACCGTACAGTGAGGGCTCTGAGATAGCAGCAGCGATTGAACCATTCCCAAAATAATTATGGGGAAATCCATGAAGACGAGTTAGGGAGGAAACACCAATTTTTGTCATTGTTCGAGCATGATAATGTGGAAGAAATGCATTTTGATTTGAAAAGTAACCAGTTCTAGATCTATTTGAATCACAGTTTGATACATCTTGACATGATGATGGATGTTTTTGTATTTCATTTCTATACAAAGAGTTCTTACTATTGCCTGAGTGATAATGCAAATTGCCAGCACAGTGACTAGATTTTTCTGCATGAATGCACCCTGTTGGTTTACAGGAACTTTCACTAAATTGTCTGACATAATTATCATGGCTAGATACACAAGGATGTTTCAGAAAAATATTTTTTGTTTTCACATATTTATCATTCAGGTGCATATCTGAATGAAGTTTATCACAACAATGAAGATCTTCACACTTGTATTTCCTTAAGTTAACATTAGATTCAACACAAGGGTGTGAAAGTTTGGTTACATCTGACAAAGAAGAAAAATTTGCATCACACCCTAGGCATGTATCAGAGTTTCTGAAACAAGCAGGTTCACTATGCCACCTATTCCGTTGATATTCAATGCTACCATCACCTAAAGTAATGTCATTTTTGTCATCCACACAGCTGAGATCTGAAAGAGAGACCAAGGAAAACAAAGCATGCATAAATATATATATATTCTTTTTATACATAACATGCAGAATTGCATAAGTTTACTAGTAGTCACAGGTTTTATTACAGTGAAGATACTTATGCATTATCAGCATCAACAAAAATAAGTGAAGCTTTATAATATGCACATTCGATGAATGTAACTACCCTAAAATAACAGTGTCAAAGAAAAACAAAACAATTTAAAAAATTCAAGAAAATTGGATATAAATTATTAATCAAAGCATCAAAATTAACAGAAGATATTCATTATATTAGAAATCGTGAAAGTTAAAAAACATATCAATAATTTATTACTATTAAGTGACACTAATTTCTCAGACTGATTAAAGCTCAGAAATGTGCTATGCTTGCATTGATGAAAATTAGTACCTCTACTAAAATTGTTAACTAAATTTAAGTGACTATTCATTTATGCAGAAAAATTACTGTACGTTCAAAGTTACACACACCTGTAATCACATAAATAGTATTAAAGGTAGGTACAGCATGCAAACTTTCCTGCTGTGGTTGTGAGGAAAATTTAATTTCAAAAATGATCTTCTGCCTTTTGCACAGATTTATTGCATTAATTGTATCAAGATAGGTAGACCATGTAAACTTTCCTGCTGTGGTTATGAGGAAAATGCAATTTCAAAATGATTTTATGCCTTTTGCACAGGTTCATCACATGAAACCCATTTCAAATATAGGGAAGTGTATTAAAAAAAAAAAAAAAAAAAAAAAAGAAAGAATGTGAAGAAAACAGTGAGAACACTGTTAAGTTCTGAAAAAGCTATATTTTGCAATGGAAACTTTCACACCATGTCTTTAGTTCTTCTTCAGCCAGAGTTTGGATGGAGACTAACTAGGTTGTTGCCAGATCTTCGCCTTCAGTTCTTGTAAATGGTTGCCAGATTCACGAACGTTATATTTATTTTGAAAGAGTATGGATTTCCAGATCATGGGGATGACATATGGAGATTCCAAATTGCAGTTATTGGAAGAAAGATAAATTTCCAAGCATTCATGGTAGCAAAGAGAATAGGAATCGGAAATTGGCACAAGTCATTTTGAATCCTTGTAACAGGGATCAGCTGAGGTGCTTTCCAAAATGAACAAAGCTAAGGCAGTATTCAAGTTCCCATTTTTACATCTTTTTGACATTCTTTCAATCTATGAAGCATCAATAATCAATAAAAAGAACACCAAAAAGATATAAAAATGGGGAACTCTAATACTGCATTAGCTTCCTTCACTCTGAAAAACATCGCAGCCGAACCCTGCTGGAAGGATTCAAAGTGAATTGCACCATTTTCGGGTTCCTATGCTATTTCGCTACTGTGAAAGCTTAGAAATTTATCTTTCTTCAAATAACTGCAATTTGGAATATCCATATATCATCCCCATGATCTAGAAATTCATATTCTTTCAAAATATATACGAAGTTCATGAATCTGAGAACCGAATGACAAGGATCTGGCAAAAAACCTAATCAGTTTCCCTCCAAACTCTGGCTAAAGGAGAATCAAAGGCACAGCTCGGAAGCTTCCATGAAAAATATAACTTTCACGTAACTTTAAAGTGTCTCTATTTTCTTCATATCCTTTATTTCAGTTACATGTTGCTGCCCAATTCCCTCAAAAGAAAAAAAAAAAAAAAAGGAACAAAGTTTGACACTTTTTTTGCACTCTGCAGGAGCAAAAAGAATAACTCTAGATATAAATTATAATAACCTTAGATTATCCAGATTTTTGTAAATAATGGATATAACTTAAATTTGCAGAATCTGGTCAGCATGTGGCATCACAAATCTTATTTTTGGGTTGGGTTTGAGTTATAAGTTGTCTTCCAATCTGAAGGAGAATTTCAAGGGATAAAAAATATCACTCACTTGTAATGCAGGGAAGCAACAGAACTATAAAAACAGCACAAACAGAACAGCAAAGCCTAACCTAGGATTAAAACTCACGCAACATGGTATACAAAGTCTCCTAATTACATGACTACTGTGTCAATTTGCGCTTTCAGGAATACTTTATATAGGATCAATGCTAATGACTACCCCCCCTTTCTTCTAAAAATAAACTAACAGTAATCTAGCAAGAATCATCACCTCATGCCTATACATCAGTACAGCATTCACTCAAGTCTTTAGCACAAGCCATTTAAAAGAAAAAAATTCTTGCCAGCAGTGAGCTTTCTCCATTTCATTCTGTCAGTGGATATCACTTCACCACCAAAGGATTCATGCAGCATTTCATATGTTTTATCCCCCTGATTTTTAAAGGTTAAGCACAAAATTTTGTCATGTGACGGCAAAGGTAGTTGGTCAAACACACTAGTTATGTAAAAAAGCAAAGAAAAATTGAAAAAAACACAGAACACTTTCAACCCAGCTTGGGTCTTGATCAACTGTAAACATTTGGAGTGAGACTGGCAGCCAGGTTTGGATTTTTAAGTGCTTCATTATGGTTGTTGCCAAACAATAGCATTCCAAATGATGGCGATCAAACAAGAACTACTGATATTGCAGTTTGAAGAAGTATATATTCCAATGATCTCACAAAAACAGACACCTTTTGTAGATAAAAGGAATAATTTTCTCAGTATTCTTCCAGAGAAGCACTGCTGATGTATGAGGCACATTCAGAAAATAAGTACCACTTGTGAATATTTTTGCTGCAGCGCTGTGGTAATGATAGCGTGCATGCATGCCGACTTCACTCATTTGTGGGCAAGCCACAGCTGCCACTACAAGAACATAATATCATGTTTGCATGTTGTTCTGGGTGTTCAATATGTTTAAAAAGATCGAGCAGCCTCCTGATTATGAGATAAGATCCATAATTCAATTTTTGAGTGCAAGAAATGTGAAACAGGCTGACATTCATTGTCAGATTTGTAAGGTCTACAGTCAAACTTCCATGAATGATGAAATGGTGAGGAAATGGGTCAGGCAGTTCAACGAAGGTCGTGAGAATGTTCATAACAAGGAGCGGAAAGGCAGGCCATCTGTGGTCAGCGATGATTTGGTGTGTGCGGTCAATGCAAAAGTTCATGAAGACAGATGTTTCACAATTTTGGAGCTTTCTTTGCATTTCCCACAAATTTCAAGAACTGTTCTCTACGAAATTGTGACAGATTATTTTGGGTTTCAGAAACTGTCCTTGTGCTAAGTGCCAAAGATGCTTTCCAAGGAGCACAAAAAGCAAGCGGGCTAGTAGTGAGTTAAACTTTCTCACACAATACAGTGAGCAAGGCGAGGGCTTCTTGAGCCATAGCATCACGGGTGTGAAAAAGCAGTCCATGGAGAACTTTCAGAATCGAAGAAGCAGTCCGAGGAGTGGCAGCACACCTCTTTGCCGAAAAGAAAGAAATTCAAGCAGACAATTTTAAGCAGCAAGATCATGTACACAGTTTTTTGGAACAGACAAGGAGTTTTGCTTGTTGAATTCTTGCCCAAAGGCAGAACAGTAAACTCACCAGCATCAGCATATTGTGAGACACAGAGAAACTGTATCACATAATCCAGAACAAAAGCCATGGCATTCTTACTCATGGCATTTTCTTGCTTCATGATAATGCTCGGCCTCACATTTCTGCACAGACTCTAGCACTTTTCACGTCATTTGGTTGGAAACAAATGGATCCCACCTTACTTCCCAGACCTAGTGCCAACTGACTATCACCTGTTCTTGCATCTGAAGAAGTTCCTTGCTGGTTGTGTTTTTTCGATAATGATGAAGTTAAAGGAGCAGTGCAGAAATGGCTGTCTTCACAGGCAGCCTAGTTCTATGACAAGAAGATACAAAAACTGGTGCCCTGTTATGATAAATGCCTCAATAATGGTGGGAACTATGTGGGAAAGTAGTTAAGGTATGGCAAATCAGATAAAAAAATAACATTTTTTGCAAATACATCCTCATTTAATTTCAATAGCCTAATGTTACTTACTTTCCAAATATGCCTTGTATCTACAGGGTGAGTCAATGCCTGGGAGGAATTAGGTCTTCCTAGGGAAATGTCCATTTTATGCTCAGTCAGACATTTGTTAAAGCTGTGAAATGTGCTACTGATGTAAACTGTGGCACCAACAGAAGTGGAAATGGAAATTTTGAACACGCCAGTAGAATTGAGGTATTTGATTTTATACCAGTCGGGTAACCATAGGATTTGTACATTTGATGCAACAGTTACATAGACTGGTCAAGAAATGGAATACATCTAGCAAATTGCAATTCTCTGTTGTCATCTGAAGACTGGAAAGTAGTGGAATTCGTGACTTCAAACTTTTTTATGAGTCTGTCTATCAAGCCGCTAGCATATTGGTGGTGAGCAGCAAGAGTGAGAGATGCTAGGCTATTGCAGGTGATGCTGGTATGGGCTATAAAAGAAGTGAGTGCAGAAAACTTGAATGCACTAGTAGGTTTACAAAAAATGTTCAACCTTGATTCTGATTCTTCCAAGGAAAACATCCAGGAAATTAATGGTATTGTTGGCCTCTTCACGGACAGTAAGTTTAATGGAAGGGAAAAGTTCAGTGTCTCTTGAGGAGAGTTCAAGTAAATCATGAAAGAATGAGACCCGATAACAAATATGTCATCAAAGTACTAGCGCATCTTCAAACTCACTGTATGGCTTTGATATATAAAAGACATATTTGTTGTCTCACAAAAAATGCCCTCTGTTGAAGGCCTGCCTCACATAAAAAACATAAGATTTTAGTTCCTTTCCTTGAGCTGTAGTTATACACTATTGCAATTATCAAGGGAAAATAAAAATGTTTCAAAAATTTTCCAATTTTAAATGTACTATGAGATTTTTCACAACTAAGTATTCAATAGCTTTCATCTAACTTTCTTTTTGCAACTGACTGGCATATGTTTTATACTTTTGAAACATTTGGCACTTTTAGAAGTTTATTACTGATTTTAATTTTTCTTTCCATTTTATGTTTGCAACAATGAAAAACAGTGATATGTTCTTTTAAAAGTTTTTACCTCCAGCACACTTTTTAAATTTTAAAGTTATTCACAGTCAGTATGAAAAAAATAAAAAAAATATTTTATAGTTATTGAAAATTGCATCATCACTATATCCATCATAAATTTCAGACCATAGTGTATTTAGACATTCATTAGTAGTTTGTTCACTTCAGTTTTATCACTTAGTGCATCTAACACAATGCAATCTTTCAATTCAAAATGATTTGGTCAACCACAGGATCATAACATCATGAAATATGGGTTAAACACTATAATAGCACTACTTAGCTAGTTAAACCACATTAACAAGGCATCATTATTATTCATTTTGCTCAGTCTTCTCAGTTGTCTGTTGTTTTGCACAGTAACTGAAAAACAGAAAATAATGTTTCACAATTTTTCTGGATTCTACAAACAGCTGAATTCACAATATTAAATTCCTACCACTCTCAGAGTCTCAGTAATGTTGATTTTACCCTCTATGGTGAACACTTTCAGTTGCACTCCAGCCATTTGTTTCTTTTATTTCACTACCCCCCCCCCCCCCACACACACACACACATAAAGAATGGTTACTGTTTATAGTATGACACTGAATAAAACTAAGCTTAGTTTTTTTCCAGTGTATTTTGTTTATTAAAACTAACCTTACAAACCCCAACAACAATGAAATTAACATTTTGCAAAATTAATGAGACCTTTCTACAGTGGGAATCATGTGGAATAAAATATGGTTCAGGGTAAGATTTTCTCAGTGGAGCTGGTTTTAATACATTTAGATATCACTGAACAAGACATTGATATCAAGAAAAATGCCACAGCTGCTGCTTTTATACTTAAAATAGTTACAATATTACATTGTAGAAATATCTTGGTTCAGTTAATTATAAGGACTGAATCTCGTTATTTCTGACAATTAACTACACACATGAATCTACAAATGAGCCTGTTCTAACTCAGGTCAACTATTCTTAAAAGGTGGCATGGCCTATCAGAAAGTTGTAAAAAAATTACACATGGTTAGAAAACAATGTTTTTTTAAATAAAAATAAATTTTAATGTATTCTCATTGTTAAGATTTTTGCAGCAATTAATAAATAAATATGCACTGAAAATAACTAATATAAAATTATATTGGAATTCAAGGTCTGTTCCTAAAGTATGGCTTTATAACTCTATTTTTAAACACCATACCTAAACTGTCAGTTGATTTTGAGGCTTGATGTTGCTTCAGTGAAACACTTTCACATGAAACAGCTTCATCTTTCGATAAATCCAACAGCTGGCTACGAGGTAGAGGTGCAATGAAATCCAGTTCAAGGTCATCTAAATTGAAAAATGGCTTTTTTCATTAAAAACAGTACTTATATATTTTGACATAGCAGAATAGTTTAACAATCCATACTGATGAATAACTTTCACAGCATGACTACCTACTAAACTTATATTACATGATTCTACTCACAAGTTACAGGAAAATAATTAACAATGAAAATCAACAGAATAAGAAACAAAATATCTGCTTCTAAGGCAGCAAAAAACCATTATATGTTGGTTTTGCATAGTTTTTTTTAGCAGTCAAAGAACACAGAAACCTGGATGGAAACCTGATTGCAATTCCACATAGGTCGAGATTTTTTTTTTTAATTGGAGGTTTAACGACCACCATGAGCAACTCAATGGGCTATAAGCAGTCGCCCATCCCTAATTTAAGGCCACTGGTTCCAGGGAAGGGAGAGAGCCAGTGCCCGTAAGACAAACACAACATCCATGCCTCACCGGGATTCGAACCCGGACCTCTTTCGGACGAATGATCAGAAGCCATCGCTTAGACCACTGCGCCACCAGGGTGGCTAGGTTGGGATTACGATAACTGCCAGGTGAGTTTTGTACAATGATTTTGTGTGTTTCAGATAGATGTTAGAAAGGAACAGCAGAGTTACCCAGAAAACCTCAACTTAGGTTAAAATCACATGTGACACCAGTACATATACAGGTCAGAGGTAGAAGTTCTGCCATTCTTGACCCTCATATGAAAAGAACATGTTTATTCACTGTTTATCAGGGAAATGCTGATTTCTCACATAATTTAAACTGCTAGTATTCTTTCAGATTTATGAGCTTAAATGCAACAACAATGAAATCATTTTAATAAATTAAAACAAGTAAACATTTCAAATACACAAAACTTAGCAAAAACTATTTTTTTCTGAAGACACAATACAACTAATACTCATCAAAATAGTCAGAAATACAACTTGCACAGTTCAATAACATTTTAAAAAAGTCCAGGCATGCTAAAACGTATTACTCGAAAATACATTTCATTGCACAACCTTTCCATGAAGAAATTGCATATGTTTATGGACAGAAATGAATGCTGTTAATCTGATCACCAAGATAAGAGAATTTATGTTAATCTTATCACCAAGATAAGATTAACATCACTCACTTTTGAATCACCCATTGTCTTCTAAAAAATTCTCTTACATTCTGAACAGAAGAATAATGACTATTTATCTACACATGCAAATTCATGAGGAATCTGAAGAACAGTAAGCACACAAGTTATAAAGAAGTAAAACAGGTGATATGTTACAATTAAGTTTTGAATATACAGGAGGGGTAGCACTGCAGATTGCATTCTACGCATTTTGTAGAAGAAAAAATTGTTTTTGCGATGGAAAAAAGGTTTTGGCAATTACCTTCTTGTACTGTTTAACCACTTTGGCAAAGCCAAAAAAAAAAAATGAATTTGTCAATTGGGTTGGCAAAACCTTTAAAAAAGCTGGAGCAACCGCTGTACAGAAGTTTATATTAAAATAATGTTAGCACCTAATGTAAACACATACATGCAATGCACTTATGCAAAACACACGGACGTCACCAGCAATGTCAGGTATACAAAGGGGTGCAGTATGATGTCTGCTATTGTTAAGGCGTGCCACAATCACAGGTGAAACAGCTGCTGTGGAGTAATCATCAACAATGTCAGATCTCAAAAAAAAAAAAAAAAAAAAAGTTATAACCATTGTTGCACATATTGCACAAGCTTCAGTAACTAGAATGGCAGAAACAGCAGGTGTAACATAAAGAATTGTATTGAAGATTATGATTACCTATCAAAAAGAACACAGTGTTGCCTCCAAACATGCAAATTGTGGATGTCATATGAAGATGCCAGATAGGGATTGGAGAACGTTGGCACAAATTGTACAACAAAAGCACAAGACCATGAAACTGCAATAGCAGCAGAGTTGACCACCAGTCAGAATGATCCTGTTTACATCATAATAGTTGATCACGAAATCCATTGTGCTAGTATTTATGGTAGTGCTGCAATCCACAAACCTCTGATTACCAACATCAATGCAACAAAACATGAAGGTGGTGCAGAGAACATAAAAATTGGGACGTTAAAGACTGGCAACGTGTCATCTGGTCTGACGAACCATGCTTCACATTGTTTATGCTTTTCAATCGTAGGTTGAAGAAGCGTATATATGCTCCAGCTTTGTCAGTCTGTCTGTCCTTCCATCCGCATGATAACTCGTGTAAAAATGGTTCAATTTCGATGAAATTTTAGTATGTGGTAAGGGACCACTTGGGGAGAAACCCTATTGAAAATGGGCAAAATGAGTTCAAAGGTAAGGACATAGGAGCGGGATCCATTCCACCGCCCTTATGAGTCATAACTTGCGTAAAAAATGGTTCGATTTCGATGAAATTTTAGTATGTGGCAGGGGACCACCTGAGGACAAACCCTGTTGAAAATGGGTGAATTTTCAATAGGGTTCGTCTATTGCCCTTATGTGCCATAACTTGACTAAAAATGCTTTTATTACGACAAAATTTCAGTTTGTTCGATTTAACAGCAATCTTGTAGCCAAAAGACTTGAAACTGGAGTAAGCTTTGTAAGTGAAGGCCAGGCTAAAGGGCAAAGTGCCAACAAACTGATGAGTGGTCTTTCCACCACTCATCAGTTTGTTGGCACTTTGCCCTTTAGCCTGGCCTTCACTCACAAAGTTTACTCCATTTTAAAGTCTTTTGGCTACAGGATTGCTGTTAAACCACCTCCTCTTCTTAACCTTATCCTTAAAGACAGAGATCCCTAGAGTTACAAGGTGTCTACTCTATCCCTGTCAACACTTCCACTTGGGTTACCCACTACATTGGTAGCACTTACCGAAGCATCAACCAGCGATTGGTGGAACATATCGCTGATGTTAAGAAAGGCAACTCTTCCAATTTTAACCATCAGCAATACATCCACGATTCCCAATTGGCAAAACGTATCACTCTGTTCAGCAACCGGAAAGCCCTCAGGTACTGCGAAAGCATTGAAATCTTCCTTACTCCTAACATCTGCATAACGTACCTATGATTTGGAAAGCTATTTTGAAATCTGGCAACAACCGATGCTAATACCACGTGTTTCATTCCATGGCTGATGAAGGTAGAAGTCACTACCTAAATGTCCCACCACTTGTAATTTTTTACACAACTTATGCATGATATGTCAACATTAAGAATTATTCTAATACAAATACTATCACTTCTGGATTAAAAATAATTTGAAATATTGGTTGTACCCTTAAATGCTGGTAGCCAGTTTGCAGTGTGTGTGTGTGTCAAAGTTATTTTTATTTATTAATGACTCAAAAAAAAAAAAAAAAAACCAGGAAAATTTGTTAAGTCTGAGTTATGAATAAATTTATAATTATTCTTGGGCTATGAAACATACATACCTTCACTTTCATCTAAACTCTGCATTTTATCCGAGACTATTCCTGATGTTGTATTTGATGATGCACTACTAATAATTGAAACATAATGATCGCTTCCACTGCTTCCTTCCTTTTTGAATGAAGAACTACAATCAATGGTGTTGCTCATATAACCCTTCTTTTTCCTTTCATCAATGGCCAATTCTCTGCAGCTGCTGTATATATAAGACTCCCTATAATTTTTAATAACTGAAAAAACAAAAATGTTATGAATAAAATAAAGAAAACTAGGTAGTTCTTCATACATGTATGTACTGAAGTAACTTGTAAAAACAGCTACTTCTTTAAAAACTTAATATCATTCTTTGGCAATAATGTTCTGATTTCCATGGAACCTAACAGAGAACAAGAACTGCACCTAACCTCCACCAAACATGAACTAACCTACAACTAACTTTACACCCCCACCTAACTTCACCTCCACAACTAACCTTCACATACATCTCACTTCACCTCTATTTCTACGACCACTTCACCTGGAGGTTAGGTGGTGTGGCAGATGTAGAATTTAGTTGGGGAGGTAGAGCTTAGGTGAAAATTAGATTGTGTTAAGTTAGGGAATATTAGATCGTGGTTAAGTTATAAAATATTAAGTGGTGGCAGATAGGAGGAGGTGGGTGAGGGATAGGTAGAGGTAAGGGGAAGTGTAGGTGAGGCGAGATGGAAGTGAGGTGGAAATAAAGTAGAGGGAAAGTGGATGTTAGGTGAACATTTGGTAAATAAGGAGGTTAAGTTGAGGTCTACAGACTTTACTTGGAGGTTAGGTGGGGGTAGAAATAAAGACAGGCGGGGTTGAGGTTATGTTAGATGCAGGTGTTTGTTAGTTTGTATTTCTTTTTGGAGCTAACCTCTGAATCTCAGAGAACAGCTTAGTGATATGTACAGTATGTATGTATGTTTGTTGGAGGTTAGATTGATGTGGAGGTGAGGTTTAGTGGGGTGGAATTCGGTGAGGTGGGGTTACATATTTAAAAATTTAATTTCGATATAATTGGAAATAAAAATTTTCATTGAAAAAAGCCCACAAAGAAGAACTTAAAGACAACCTTACAGAAAATAACAACCTTGAAATTGAAAAACTTCTAAATTTTTAGTTAAGAAAAACACGCAAAAATAATATTCACTAGAAAAATTACTTCTCACAAAGGTTTATCTGACTCTTTAAAAATAATTAGAAAGAAATATCCAAGTTTAGAGAACAAAGTTAATTTTTTTTCCCAAAGATAGTTCAAAGAGAAGAAGATGCACTATCTACCAACAAGTAATTGGACATCCCTGCAATCGACAATATCTGCGGTCCTGATATAGGTCACGGCCGCCGCCGTTAAATATCGTGTGGGAAACAACAACGCAACCAGTCGCATGCAAGATGCCACGCAGTTCGGAGTACTCTGATTTCGAAAAAGGTGTAATCGTCGGGTATCACAGAAATGGCCGATCCATACGTGACATATCCAGTGAGTTGAAGTACCCAAAATCGACAGTGGCCTACGTGATTGGCAAGTGGAAGATGAGAGGTGACTGTCGGAATGTGCCCCGAACCGGCAGACCCACAAAACTGGTAGTTAGAGAACGACGGGTGCTGGCCAGAGAAATTCGGAAGAACCGCACCAAATCGATGGGCCACATCCACGAGGAGTTTCAACAGGCATCCGGGAGTGTTCTTTCGATGAATACCATCCATAAGGAAGCCCATCTGCTTGGTTATCATGAACGTGCTGCCGCCAACAAGCCTTTGATCACCAAGTCCAATAGCGCTGCTCGGCTAACGTGGTGCAAAGAACGTCAACAGTGGACCGTTGAACAGTGGAAACAGGTTCTCTGGAGCGACGAATCAAGGTTCACCCCTACCGTTCGGATGGCAGGGTCTGGGTTTGGCATCTGCCTGGAGAACGCCTCCTGCCGGAATGTATTGCGCGAACTGTGAAGTTCGGCGGCAGCGGCGGCAATGGAATTATGCTATGGGGGTGTTTCTCCTGGTATGGCACAGGACCCTTGGTCGCAATTCCTGGTAGACTCAACGCCGAGACCTACTGCACCATTTTGGATGACCATGCGCTTCCTACGTTGTGGCAGTTGTACGGGGTGGACCCATGTTACTTTCAAGATGACAATGCCACCTGCCATGTTACAAGGTCTACCATGGCTTGGTATGGTGACAATGGGGTTAATCGAATGGACTGGCCTGCGCAGAACCCGAACCTTAACCCTATCGAGCACCTCTGGACGAGTTGGAGCGTCGACTTAAGGGGTGCCCCCACAGTCCGAAATCGGTGAAGAAACTGACCTGTCTTCTCCAAGCCGAGTGGAAGAAAATACCGCTAGCCGTCGTACAACGCCTGGTTGAGAATATGCCCCGGAGGGTCGCAGCTGTAATCGCCGCTCGTGGAGGCTCCACCAACTATTGAAGGTGAATAAACTTTGTTTTCTTTTGCTATCACAGGTGTCCAATTACTTGTTGGTAAATGGTGTATTTTAAAAATGCAAGGAATGGTCTCTGAAGTAAACTGTAGTTGTGGACTATCTTACATGGGTGAGACAGGTTACAGACTTGAAACTGGAATAGCAGAACATAAAGCAGCTATAAAAAATTGCTCCAACAAGACAGGTTTAGATAGGCATGTTAGAGAAACTGGTAACAACATGGACTGGAATTCCTTTAAAGTCATCCATTTTCAAAGTAACTTTCAAAAAGAAAATTAAAAGAAGGAATAGAAATTGAGAAAAATCAGAATTCCATCATAAATGACTGCAGAGATTTGTCCCTACTTAACATCTGGAAAGATTTCGTGAAAATAACCATAACTGTCAAAGTTAACTGTAACTGCGATAGTGATGGAGAAAGAGTGACAGCAAAAATCTGCTTGAAAAAGGAGAAGAGTTCTCTCTGAAAATTTGTAATTTAAAATAAATATTTCCTAGAAAAACAAACCATATTAGAAGTTTAATTAAGTACAGTCAAACTCACTTAATGGAATAGCCTATTTGCCATAAGAAAATATTCCAATAAGTGGGATATTTCATTATCCGGGATCTCTCCAAATAAATTCACATACATATGCATTTACATACGAACTCAAGTACAGTATTTATAACTACGTAAATATGCAGTGAAGAAAAAAGTGTTTGAAGAATGGATAAAAACTAAGTTAAATGCTGCTTTATAGCGACTTAAGATTTTATACAGTACTGTACATATAATAGTGTAAAATTTGATAAAATACAGTACAGTACATATGTACAGTACTGTAGGTGGGTGCAACATTCATGGCTTGGCAAAATAATCAGTTATATATTTTACATTACTTTTTTTCAGAATTTAATAAATTTGTTACCTGATTTTCCAATTTATATGTGGAGAAGTCCACATTCTTATTTTCCAAAAAGCATCTTAAAATGCTGCATGCATTATTCACTTATATATGAGAAGGTACTTCAGTATCCACATGATGATGATGATCATCATCATCTTCTATAACCTCATTTTGCAGGATTTCACTATCAGATATCTCTCCAAACACCTCTAAGTCATTATCAAAGTTTACGAAATTAGAAAAGTCATCTTCCATCATTCCTTCAGGTGCAGGATCGAGTAGAGATAAATTCACTTCTTCAAGAGTAGCATCTACCAGAAATTTATACTTAAGAAAACAATTTTTTTATGCTTTCTATTGAAATTGCATTCCATGATTTATTCATCATGTGAACTGCAGTAAGTATTGATATTTGCTTAATAATGTCACCAGCCTCAGCAGCATATAATTAAATTCCAAACAGGCAACGATCTTTTTCACCAGTTCTTTTCAGTAGGGCGAGATAAGGTTGACATCAAGTCTGGGGTGAATGACCACTTTATAACTTGACCATTGTTTACAATTAGGAGGGGGCCCTTTCTTAGCCCACCACACTTTGTACGTGGGTTTTTGTCTGTGAACAATCACAACACAAATTCCAAGAAAGATGCCTTGAATAAAGAAACTGCTTTTCTCCTTTGTAACCTTGAAAGAGCAAAAATGTATTCCATTAACCGGGATTAATCCAATATTCTTATTCTATTAACCAGACCGTTTTGTCATTATGTACAAGGGTTGCAGTTTGGGACACAGGAATTTTATTCTTTTAAGCGGTATATTCCACTATCCGATATTCCATTAAGTAGGTTTGACTGTAAATACATTTTCCTTCCATTTGCAGAAACGTGCATTTTTACAGCACCTAGTGGCAAAACTGTGAATCATACAAAGAAATGCGTGGAACATTTTTTTGCATAGTTCTAGTTTTTAATTACAAGATGGCAGTGTGCCGAACATAAAAACATGTTTATGCCACACAGCAAGGAGTAAAAACTGTGCACCGTAGAAGTTCAAAAGTGCATTAATTATCATTCCCATGGTTAGCACCACCTAGCACAAAATGATTTTTCTAAATTTGACTTACAGATGCAATGCTGTATGATTAGGCAAGTAGAATTACCTTTTTAAAGAAAGGTTGCTAAAGACGATCTGAAAAAGCATAGAAATTATAGAATAACAAATTTACATTCTAATTTATTTTGTTTATGTGAATACAACACTAGTGTATACCATTTATTCGAACAAAAGCATGCAAAATGATACTCAAAACTTATTCTTATCTTTTAAAGAAGTACTGTTACAGATACAAATGAATTATCTTGAAAACTACAACAAAGCAGTGTTTACTAATGAATGAAATATGGGATTACACCATTGTACAATAAAAATTTAGGAGATGTGAATCCGTTTATTTCAAGTTTTCGGATATTATAAGTTTTCAGTTTTTGAATAAATTTTCAAGTTTTTGGATATCATCTGACTTAACATCCTTGTCATATTTACACCAATAAACGGATTCACATCTTCCAAAGCAGTGTTTTTTAACTGTCAACAGAAGAATCAATTTACAAAAATTAAAAAAACCCCAACAACTTTTAAATCAAAAATGAGTTCATTTTATTAAGGGAAAATTGTGCATGTTTAAATGCTAGTAACATAGTTACTTATTTCACATTTTGAATAGGAAATACATTTTTCTACATGTCAAACTAAGCTCCTGTTGAATCTGTTCAACCACAACATTTGGCAACACAGCAATTGAATATGACATCAGCTTCAAATAAGAGGAAATAAGTTTTTTTTTTTTTAATTGAAGGTTTAACAACCACCGTGAGCAACTCTATGGGCTATAAGCAGTTGCCTGCCCCTAATTTAGAGCAACTGGTTCCAGGGAAGCGAGAGAGCCAGTGCCGTAAGACAAACACAACATCCATGCCTCACTGGGATTCAAACCTGGACCCTTCTCAGATGAATGGTCAAGAGCTAGCGCTTAGACCACTGTGCCACTGGGGCAACAAGAAATAAGGGTTAAGTCCATGACCATCATATTGATTCAGAAGTGCTACTTTGCCAACTTAAGGAAATACAGGGCTCTGCCTTACATGACTCAATTGTTTGAACACTTTAAAATCTATCTGAAAATATCACATGCATAAATAAAACAAAGCATCATTATAATCCTTCGGAATTACACTACAAATAAATTATAAAAACATATTCTTACTAGTTGAGTCACGTCTTTGCAGTTCTTTCACTTGTGGTTCAATAAACATGCTGAACTGGTGAGTTGCACGACATAACCAAAATAATTTTTTTGACAGTTCATCACTTGTTGTGTAGTATGTAAATTTTCTTGGATCAGGACATCCTCCAGATCTGATTTCAAACTTTCTTTTCTTAAAAATTAAAAGAATTAAATTAAAAAAAACTGTTTTACAAAGGATAAATGTTATGCATGCATCTGAAAGAAAGTTAATAGCAATTATGAAAATGAAATTGATGGTAAAAACACACACATATATAGTTATCCAGTCTGTGTAGCTGTTTCTATTGTTTTTTCATGAATTGTCATAAGGACAGCTGAAAAACCCTCTTATCTCACACTCACTCCAAGAAAGTTGCACAAGGGCTTCCAAGTTCGTTCCCCCATTTACAGCTTCATCACGGCAAGGGATTACATTAAGTAGAAGGATTTAGTACAATACAGACTCAGGCGACACTATAGTTTTTTGGTTTAATGTGGTTCACATAAATGTAAATAGCAATACACATTTTTCCACCTCATATTTTTTTTCATTTGACATAAAAGCTTATTTGATGGAATACTTGCTGTAACCAAATTTTTGGAAGTTTGCTAAATCTGAAATGTTTTTCTCTTTCAGAAAGTTATTGTGGGAATGGGTTAAGGCTCATAAAATGAATGGTCTTAAAATTACTTGTTTGCATTTCCAGGCAACAACAGGTGTCTGTTGAAATTACAGGAAAAATGTATGCTGATTCTCAGTACACTTGATATTTTTATGAATATTTTCTTAAGAGGAAGTCTAGAAATGGCAATTTGTTTCTATCTTTATGGCTATGGTAAAAGTGACTAATAATTTCATTAGATTCCCTAAGCTGTTCTCTGACATTCAGCGGTTAGCTCCACAAAGAAATACAAACCACCAGATAAATTTTTAACTGATTATTTACTTACTGTTGTCGGATCAAACATCTCTATTTACAGAGATCTTGACACACAACACGGGCTTCAGTGACATCCATCACACAACGTACATAAGACCTTCTATACTTCATACTCGTAATCTTTTTCTCATGCAGACAATCCTGAATCTGATTCTCCGATGACTTCCATGGCCTTCCTTTGCTTTTCTTTCTTGCCACTTGGGCGGAAATTTTTCTTAGTAAATATCTCTTCACTCATTCTTTCAATAGGGCCAAACAACTGAAGAATATTAGTATCCACCTTGCTAACAACTTTTTTCTTCACATTACACAACTGCAACACATCTTCATTTCTCACATGATCAGAACATGTCTCCCCCCCCCACGCCATAAGTAATGCATCTCCCCAGCACACAAACGACTCCTATGTTTCTTCTGTAGCACCCAGGTTTCACTGCCATACATCAGAGTAGGAACAATTACACTTTCATACACAGCCATGCGGGGTCGCTAGAGAACCCAACATTCCTGTGAAAACCTCCCACAGCAGCTATGACTTTCAATGAAGAATTCACTTGCCTACTAATTTCACCATCTAATTTGTTCTCTCTGTCAAACATGCTTCCAAAATACACAAACTCATTCATCTGGTCAATCACTGTGCCATTTAGACTTATCTTGCATTCAATACTAACAGTTCCTCACCCAAAAACCTTAACTTTGGTTTTTTCCTTATTTATACTCAGTTTGAATTTCATGCAAACTTCGTACATCTGGGACAACATACTCTGCAACTCACTTTTGCTCTCTGCCAACAGGACAGTGTCATCAGCATACAGCAATCTGCACACATGGATATCACCTAGACATAAACCAGTATTATCTATTTTGGCATCATGCATGCATCCATAAATATATTAAACAGCCTTGCCTGACTCCTGCACCAATAGATTACACAACCTTGCCTGACTCCTGCACCAATAGATTACACAACCTTGCCTGACTCCTGCATCAATAGAAAAACCATTTAACACCATTTACTCATTCACATACTCTACTTGCCAGCATACATGGTTTTTACACTATTAAGTAAATTCCCAGTAACACCATATTCATTCAATACCTTCCACAGAAGTATCCTATTTACTCGGTCATAAGCTTTCTCTAAATCTATGAAGGCAGCAAAAACTTTCTTACCAACAGCCAGATACTTTTCAATCATCATGCATAATGCAAAAATTTGGTTAGTGCAGCCTTTACCAGACATAAAACCACTCTGAACATGCCACACTTTCTCTGATGTAAGACCTCATACCTTATCAATAACAACCTTACCAAACACTTTCCCTGGCACACCCAGTACACTAATACCACGATAGTTCTTGTAGTTGGTAGGATCACCTCTTCCTTTATACAAGGGAACAATGATAGCATCCTGCCAATCCTGAGGGACCATTCCTAACCCCTGGAACAACTGAAAATAATTTCAGATGCCAAAAAATATAGGTTAGTTTTAAAACCTTAAAGTATGAGTTAAGCTTAATGTAAACAAGAGTTTCATCACACCAAATATAAAGAACTGGCTGTAATGCAACCTTGTTTAGTACAATCTGTTCAACATGTAATTTTATGACCTCTTCAAAGAGGAAGAAGACCACTGGAACCTGTATGTGTTCCAGTGTTTTGTTGGTGGACTGTGTTACTTTACTTGAAATAGCTGTTTTCTGATAAACAGCTGAGAGGACACAGTGTTGTCTTTTATTTGAAACTGAGAAAGGATCTCTACAGAAAACATTTTCCTTCAGCTTTTATGGAAGAAAAGTTTTTTGGTATGCTATTTGAACTCAAAATATAAACATAATTTTCAGGTTCCTGGGTACAGCTCTTATGGCAAAAAATGTGCAAATTGCCTGTCCTGTCTGTGGCTCTTATGCTAATGTGGTGCTTACCCTGAAACTTTTTTCTTAAATGCCTGGCAACAGCAATTAAAAATACTCCCCTCCCCTCCCCTCCCCACTTTAATCATTTTATTACAAGAAATGATGCTGTTAAATAGATTTCTGCCAGAGAACCTACCATAAGCAGCAGAGCATAATCAAGGGATAGGGGGCCTGAGGGCTGCACAGTATTTTGGGGACCCAGTATTAATGACACATTCAGGATTTTACTACGGGTGACTGAATAAATATACCCAGGAGAAAACATTCCCAAAATATGATGAAGAACACACAAAAATATCCCTGCCATATTGAAGTGTGCATTCCATGATTCATGCACGAATCGGTAGTAGCAAGAATATATAAAAAGGCATGGTTTTAAAATGGACACCAGTCTAGTTCTGCTTTAACCCCCCCCCCCCCAGCTCCAGGGTCTATTTGAAATTATATCAAAGTAGTGGACAAAATAATATGATCCAAACATCATGATTCAAACTAATTCTTAATGTATGAAAATTTCTCCTAATTATTGTACAGAAGTGTTCAAAAATTTTGAGGATGGACTAGGTATGACTATATTTTTTTTTTTGCGGACTCCTAAAAAAGCGGAAAGAAATAGAATTTTTTTTTTTTTTTCACAAGGCAATTTCTTATAGTTTTTACTTTGCTGTCGGCAAAAAAAAAACAACAAAAAAAAAACTGTGAAACTCTCATCAATTTTTCAAGCATCCTGCATAATTATGCGGCCATGTTGAAAATGCAGGGCCCAAAACTGCAGGCCCCCTAGCCCCCTCTTAAATGGGCTCTGATAAGCAGTTCCAATACCATTTTAGTAACAAATTAATGGTGTCAACACAGCTTGCAGATGTTGTTTTCACTAGTACTGTAAAAGTAAGTTCATCAGATTAATGTACGTAACAAAGTCTTTTACACATAGCAAGTTAAATTAAATGGTACAATAAATTACAATGGCAGTTAAAAGGTTAGGTGCTTTGTTGAAGTACAAACAATTGCCAAGTTAGGTGAGTAATTAATCATCATCCATGAGGAAGCCTCTTCTATAATGTCTTTTCTTTGGGTATCGCTCGTTTCACCTAAAGATCACTTCACCGAAAATCACTTCACCGAAAAGTTCATTTCGCCGAAAGGTTCACTTCACCAAAAGGTTCACTTCACCAAAAGGTTCACTTCACCAAAAGGTTCACTTCACCTAAGGGTCATTTCATCGAAAAGTTCATTTCACCGAAAAGTTCACTTCACCGAAAAGTTCACTTCACCGAAGGGTCATTTCATCGAAAAGTTCATTTCACCGAAAGGTCGTTTCATCTAAAGGTTCATTTCACCGAAAGGTCGTTTCACCGAAAGATCACTTCACCGAAACGTAACATCCCCATTGTAGTCTGTTCCCTATGCGATGTCAGGAACTTCTTAGATGTTTAATCGTGGTCCACAATGTCCTGAATTTATCACTTAAGAATCATTAATTGTTATCAGTCCGTGATTCCGGCAAAGGAGAGAGAAAAAGAAAATGCAAAAATATAAAAAGCATCCAACGGTTGGATGCTTTTTATATTTTCCAACCAGAAAAGAATCTATCGCTATAATAAAACTGTGCATTCTTCGAAATGCTCCATGATGAAAAGAGTGACCTTAAATTTGATTTTTTTATATAATGACTGAAATTCTTACTACACACAAATCGTGCAATTGTTTTTGAATGTTTATATGAAAACTACTTTTGCCTCATAACTTACATGCAATATAAGTATGCAGAAATTTGAACTCCAGGTCGAATTTTAAGACTTATAAATGTATGACTTAGGTGATTACTGTTGCCAGATGTATTTTGAATCTCATAAGTAGTATTAAGGAAGTATTAAAATTTCTGTAATTTGGGATGACATTGAAATGAAAAATAAAATCATTCAATGACATGTAGTACAATATAGAAAGTGTATTACATCAAGAGAACAACTGAACTCTCAATTAAACTTATTTTTACCGGTAACAATTACTATATATGCAGAATTACTACAATATCATACGGGGCTAAAATAGGCCTACCATATTTTTAAAACAAAAATTGCTCCAGGACGCTGACGGTTTTGTTGGCTTGCCTTGAGAAATACGGCTTTGCTCAATGAAAAAGATTACTACACCTCCTAACTTTTCAAATACAAAAATGTGTGTGTTTAGGGAGAGGGGGGGTGGAGAGGGAGCAGTTTCTTGGACATTTTAACAGCATTCTCTCTCTCTCTCTCTCTCTCTCTCTCTGTAGTCTATATATACAGGGCCGGCCTGTGATATTGTTCATGCGTGGGTATGGAGGAGGTCTGGCTGCCTTTAGATGAAATTAAGATGTTTTGTTACACACATATCCCCCCCCCCACCCTACACATATTTCTTGAGGCACGCAGTCCACATAGTGATAGCATTATTTATGGAATTATCTTCCAAAAATTCTTTGAAAACCTGCATCAATTGCCAGTTTGTATTTCGAGGGAGAATCCTGTAAGAATACACATCACGAAAAACTACTTCCTATGGGAATACTTCCAAAAACTTTCACTGACTGTGGAACGTATATCAGAAATGACATCGGTCGGGGTATGTTTCCTTCGTACAGCCGGGAGGTGGGGGTCAAACTAACTTACATGGAAAATTTCCAAATACTGATTTTACACTTCAAAGTTCTCAATAAATTTCTTTTTTCCTTTCGATTAAAACATTAAGTTGGAGTCCCTTGATTAATGTGAGGCTCGAGACCAACCCATTAAGATAGACTGTATGTACAAAGGTATCTAAAGAAAAACAGGGATTGAGGAGTTACCTGAATTTTGTAGTGTACACATTTTTATTTAGTTTCTCTTTTTATTATATTAGCAATCTGGATTTCATTAGCAATTACGTTAAAACAAATAATTCAAAATCTTTCGAAAATGGAAAAAAAAAAAAAAAAAAAAAAAAGGTGTATCCTTCCCCACTGAAATCCCAATTTGGGTTTTTCCTCTAAATAATTAAGAGTATTTTTCCTGTATTCAGTCTCTTCATCTCATACGGGTAAAATCAAAATTGCTAAATCACATTTTGTTGTACCAACCAAACATGCCGATTTCCTACTCGGTCCTAGGATGACATTTTCCCATTGGAGCGGTCATACCGTTCTCCCTTTTATAGTGTAATTAGTTTAAATTGCGGATGCGGTCACTTTGAAAATGATACTGTGCTGTAGTGGTTAGGGTAACGGGGGAGCGCCTAGGGTTCTTTCCATCCTGCTCCTGGCCTCCTGCTTTGCAAAACAAGGGGTTGGTCAAGAAGCGAGTGACAATCGTACTTTGGATACATTTTCATGACTGTAGCCTCAAGGCGAGTAATGTTGTCTCAGGTCCAGGAAGAGATGCAAAGATACAGACTTCAAAAATAGAAAGGCTAAATATACTGGCTTAGAAGAACGGCAGAGATTGAGAACTGCTATAAAATATTGCAATTAAGAATTCGCTTTTATGTAATAACACGGATGAAACAAGCGCGATTAATTCACAAAGAAAAAAGGTCAAATAATATGTATTTTATGAAACAGTAAATTTCAGATCATTATATAAACATAATATATATTTTTATATGAAAAAGCTAAAGCAAAATAAGGGCAGTCTCCCGGCCAGCCGCCCTCCACATGACCGCCGACGTGGGCTTGAGCCCACGTCGGCGGTCATGTGGAGGGCCGACGTGGACTGGAGCCCACGTCGGCGGTCACGAGTGGGCGACGTGGGCTTGAGCCCACGTCGCCCACTCGTAGGGCCGGCCCTGCATATATAAATATTAAAATCTAGGGGAAAAAAGTCCGAGACTGTTGATAAACGCGGAAAAAAGGTCCAGGAAAAAAGGTCGGAGGAAATAAAGTTCGAGGGAAAAAAGTCAGAGGAAAAAAATTCCAGGAAAAAAAGTCCGAGATGGGCGTTTTGATTGTCATCATGGGCAAGCTAACAAGTCGATTTGACATAATGTTTGAATGTTGGGTTGGGGAGACATACTTTCATTATTTACCTAGTGTTATGGGCTTGCCGGAAAACTGCCACACAGGAAAATTGCCACACGTTTTTTCTTAAGGGGCCGGGCACAAATTGCTATTCCTCCGAGGAACGCTTTGAATGTGTGGTAGTTTTCCAAGTTTCTTAATTATGTGTGGCAGTTTTCTAAGGTGCCTAACGACGGGAAAGAGCTCCTTTGTTTGTGTGAATTTTTACACCAGTTCATATCGGGTGTAGGAGAACTGACCACCGGAAAACTGGCCACTCAGGAAACTGGCCACAAACATTTTAAGGGATCGTATAAAAATTACGTTTTTGACCGCTTCGTAGCCACTTCCCTACAGGTTGGTTATCTGAGTCACATAAAAGTTTCCGTAATTTCATATTTTCTTAATTGCAATATTTAACGTAATTCTTTGTAAAACACGGTTTATAATCCACAACTCAACAAAAGAATTTTTTTTTTTTTTTTTTGATTGAAGGTTTAACGACCACCGTGAGCAACTCAATGGACTATAAGCAGTCGCCCGTCCCTAATTTAGGGTCACTGGTTCCAGGGAAGGGAGAGAGCCAGTGCCGTAAGACAAACACAACATCCATGCCTCACCGGGATTCGAACCCGGACCCCTTTCGGACAAATGATCAGAGGCCATCGCTTAGACCACTGCGCCACCGGGGCGGCCAAAAAGAATTTCAGAATTTATAAACTCGTACAGATCCACAGATTCTCTGTGGGCTTATGCAAAAACAAGAAACCTGTTTGGGTAGGGGGCTTATTACCAAAAATATTAAATATAAAACATTTCTGGTCCGATCGGGAGATTTTTAGCGTTTACAAACACAACTCAACGAATTCTCTGAGGGCATGTGCTAACGCGAGAAAGTTCTCAGAGGGGGGGGTGTACCGCGAAAAAAATAAAATATAAAGAATTTCTGGTCCAATCGGGATATTTTCAGCGTTTACGAGCTACAACTGAGCAAAATTTCTGCCGGCATCTGCTACCGTAGGAAACCTGTCTCTGGGAGGGTGGAGGGGGTTGGGTGGGGTCTTAACGCCAAAAATGTAGAATTTAAAGAATTTGTAGAGCTGTAGTTTGTAAACGCGGAAAATCTTCCAATCAAACCAGAAATTCTCTATAATTTATGCCCCCTCCCCACCCATTGACAGGCTTCCTGCGTTAGCTAATGCGCTGAGAGAATCTGTTGAGTTGTGTTTGTAAACGCTGAAAATCTCCCGATCAGACCAGAAATTCCTTATATTTTTGGTATACTGACCCCCCCCCCCCCCACCTCTAGATAGGTTTTCTGCATTAGCACATGCCCGCAGAGAATTTTCAGTTTTAGAGTTTTAGTTTGTAAACATTTAATTTCTTTTTTTAAACAGCATTTCCTTTTTTTTTTTTAATGCAACCTACAGATGTTTTCCCTTTTTACCGTAGTTTATGGTAACGGGCTGACACGGTGGGCAAACTTTCCGGGGTCAGCATTTTTTATTCCATCATGCTCATGTTCGTAACGTTTACATAACGCGTCAAATTATTAATATTGTGATATTACTCAGGCAGAATAAATTAATTATCAAGTCTAACGTCTAGTCGTTTCTAAGAGTTCATTCCGTCATTCCCATATTCATAAAATTTACATAATAAGTAATGTCAATAATAATATGCACCATCCATTTTACTTAAGCACATCCATTAATGAAAAGGCCATAGGCCTATAGGCCTTTTTAACACTTTCTTCTTTGCCACTGCTGGTCAAGTGTCTGTTTGAGCTGATCTCCTCCTTGTCATTCCTGCATGCTTTCGAATTTCATACACCCATATCCTACGTGGCCTTTCTTCTTCTGGGTCTTTTTATGTTCCTTGGTACCCAGTCTAATACATCAGTAGTCCTATTTTCTAGCAGTATGTTCACCCTATTGCCATTTCAGGGATTTTACTTTGAACATGATGTCTTCAACATTGGTTATTTCCCTGATCCAAGAGTTCCTTTTCTTATCCTTCGTAGTTATGCCAGTATTATGATATGTTCCTCTTCTTATCCTTCATAGTTATGCCAGTGACTTGATATGTAAACATTGCGAATATGGGGGAAGAGCAAATTGGTACCCGGGAGATTGGTACACGGCGAACTGGTACCCTGCAAATTGGTACCCAGGAGATTGGTACCCGGCAAACTCGTACCCGGGAGATTGGTACCCTTCTGTTGCTACGACGTTACGGGGGCATATACAAATTGCATGGCTAACAAAATGCCGTCAATTTGTAGATCTTTTAAAGCTATGGTGTTTGGTAGAACAATAGAAGTACAGTAAGACTGATTCTAATTTAAAAAAAAAGGTGGTCTGTTGCTACAATGTTAAGGGGGCATATACAAATTGCAGTCAACTTGTAGATCTTTTAGAGCTATGGTGTTCGGTGAAACAATGGAATTATAGTAAGACTGATTCTAATTCAGAAGGGGGGATAGTGTGGGTTATTTTTCCCCTTTTGGGGCAGGTAAAATTGAAGAGGATTGTCAGAAAATTTCAATCGGCCGTGCTGACATTCTTAAGGCATGCATAACAAGTTAAAGCTTGTAAAATTGTGTTTTCACTCAGGCACAAAGCATCAAGTTAATAATGTTACTCATTTGCTCGGTCACGGAACATTAGCCGCGGGAACTAGGCCTAAGTCTTTCTAGCAATTTTCAGCCGCCGGCTCAGATTCTGGACATTTACATAACAAGTCAGGGTTATAGCATTGCACTTTTATTTAGGCACGAAACACTAATTAATAAGCCCTAGGCCTAGGCCTTTCTAGCAATTTATAATCCACGGAGCTCATATTCAAAAGACTTAATTACAAATCAAGAATTTGCTCCTTTACTTGGTCACACAACATTAATTGCAAGGGCCTAGACTTATCTAGGCCTAGGCCTTTCTAGCTTGGTCACACAACATTAATTGCAAGGGCCTAGACTTATCTAGGCCTAGGCCTTTCTAGCAATCGATCCCCGGACTAGTATTCTTAACGTTTACATAATAAATCAAGTTAATAGCGTTGCTCCTTTGCTCGGACACGAAACATTAACTGCAAGGCACTAGGCCTAGGCCTTTCTAGCAATTTACAATCCGCCGAGCTCAGATTCTGAACGTTTACATACGGTTACAGCATTGCACTTTTACGTAGGCACAAAACATTCATTAATAGGCTTTAGATCTAGGCCTTTCTTAAATTTAGAATCCACGAAGCTCATTCAAAAAGTTTACATAACAAATCAAATAAATAATGTTGCGTTTATTAAAAACTTGTAAAAAGACCTGTTCCAGTGGCAACATGTCTTATACTCAGGTCTCAAGCTTTATAGGAAGATGCAAGAATATTTCAATGAGATGTCATTAAACAAGTAGTACAAGGATCTAGGAGGGATGGGGAAATATTCCGTGACCACACATTCTAGAAATGTTTGAATGACAAATCCGTCTAAAAGAAAATAAATTTAAGAGTTCGCCCTGTCCAAGATTGGTGGCACGTGGTTTTTCCGCATGAATTTCATCTAATAAAATGAAATTCATACAGAAAATGAAAAACAAAAGCATTGTAAAATAATTTTGGTTAGCTTTGACTTGACAGGGGTGAACCACATTCTCGTGAAAATTATTTGAAATCCTAATGATTTAATTGTTCATACTTACAACTTAAACAAACAAGTTTTTCTCTTCAAATTTTATTCTTTTAATTAAAGACTTTCAAAATCGACAATTTAAAAATACGTAAATAATTGCAACCTCCCCTCCCCCTCTTCCGGTGGTGCAGTGATCTAAGCGATGGCTTTTAACGTTTGTCCGAGATGGGTCCGGGTTCGAATCCCGGTGAAGCATGGATGTTGTGTTTGTCTTACGGCACTAGCTCTCTCCCTTCCCTGGAACCAGTGGCTCTCTATTAGGAAAAACAAAACATCGCTCTTTCCACGTTTTAGCAACACACCGCAACCGAAAAATTGTTATTCGGCCACTGCTGGGGAATCGAACCCCAGATCTCTCGATATCTAGCCAAGCGCGTTAGCTTTACACCACTGTGATCAACAATCCACGGCGCTATGTGTGTTTTTCTATCAGCTTCTGACATCATAAATCCCTAAGATGGGCTCAGTTACTATTAGGGACGGGCGACTGCTTACAGTCCAATGAGCTGCTGATGATGGTCGTTAAACCTCAAAAATAAATAAATAAATAAAAATAATTACATGATTTCATTTGTCACTACGAAGGTAGTTACATCATGTACATATAACTCCTTAATTTAGGAGTTTCAAAATGTATTCTATCGCAAACATACAATTTGTTGCAATTACAATTCCATATTTTTCCACTCCAGGTATTTTACGTATATTTCAAGTTTGAAATGGTCTCTTTCAGTTATTGTACGGAATTCTCAAAAATGAATAAATAAATAAATGAAATAAAATAAAAAGTTCCTGCAGAAAAGTAATTATTTCAACATTGTGTGTAAATATATTAGTATTTATATTGTTCAGTGTCATAATGAGAAAAACATCCAATAAAGATTCAATTAAATTATCCAGTTTATGTGTTTGCAGATCCTTTAAGTCGTGCAATACTGTTTTTCAGCTGTTTTCAGCGAATGATAAAGATCTTTATCTTTCATTTATTCATTTATTTTTATTGACTGAGTTTTCTTCATGTGTTGATTAAGAAATGGAAAAATAATTGCAACAAAACATTTATTTCGTGGAAAATTGGTCCTCCGACTTTAGACTCTAAATTTTTTTTTTCATTTTGTGCTTTCGGGCATACAGGTATTTTCCAAGAATATTTTAAGATATACAGAAAGCAACCTGAGAATCCATGATGTCAGTCAGTATGTCACTTTCCAAAATGGGAAAATGCGCCTCATCACTGGGTGTCATGTGATCTCTAAGAATAGCTCACAAAAATTATGAACAGAAGTTGCTCAAGTAGTGGGGAATATAGCCACACGAAATTTGTTTATGCAGAACAATTTTATGGCACTGAAATTGCAATGTGTCCAGTTCTCCGTACCTGGGATTCTAGATATGCCGCTTTAATGAAAGTCCAATGAGTTTGCTTCCGAAATACCCGACGGCGTCTTTCTCTACAATGTACGTATGGGCGGTGGAACTAATGAAGAAACATGGGTATAGTTAAGTTTTTCATTTCCCCGCCCTCCCCTCTTTGTTCAGGAAGGGAAAAACAATCTCAATATGTGGTTAGACTGTGCTGTTTGTTATACATGGTGATCCCTCCTCCACGCGACTACCTCTTTAAAAAACAGGCGAGGACAATCAGGGCCTTGAGACAATGCGATTAAACATCTGGGGACGTGGAAGTTAGTTGTTTTGCTTTTGTTCCACAGAACGGGGCAGTGTGGGAGCGAAAATAGCGTAAAAACTGACTGGATAATAGGGATGGGAAATGTTGTTCTTTCCACTGAACAGTTTCTTCCCTGCTCCTGTTAATTTTTCAGGAGCTGTTCTTTTATCTGTTCTTGTTCAGCGGAGCTGTTCTTTTATAATCTGTTGCTTCATATGAATGTATATAAACATGTCGACCACGAGCCTTTTTCAGCTCAATAATTATGAAAATAAATTTTTTGCTCAATAATTATGAAAATAAGTTATAACTAAGTAATTTATTAATCAATAATAAATAAAACAAATTACAACAAGGAAAGGCTTACTTTTCTTAAGTACTCCAATGAACCATGCATTTAATTACTCAATTATTTCATTTATTTTTTCGAGAGTGTGCTTTCCTTCGTCTTTTCTTTTTACAACCTGTATTAAGAACTGAAGTCGCGGTGTTATATAACATTACATCTCCTTGCGACACTTGTCTTAATTTTGCCTTCACAACTATTACCCATTGGAAAGGAGAGAGCAAAAATGCTCTGCTTTTTGTGTTTTTTATGCACTAAAAACACTGAAATACAATTGAAAAAAGCCGTGCTAAAAATACCTACACTGCTACTTACTGCTGAGTAGACACCCTACGCAAAACAGAAATTCTGGGAATTTTTTTCCTTAAACGGGATTCCTACCTAATAATTCTGGGTTACTATCGTTTTCCTTGAAAGGCAAACGCGACACAAATGCATTAAAAAAAAAAAAAGCACTTAAATACACTAAAGTTTGCCATATCGTTAATAAGAAATATTGCGTATATAAGTGCATTTCTTACTATAAAGAAATAGCCCAAAATTAACATTTTAATTACCACTGGTGTTACTTCAGATTTTCGCTGTGCGGAAGGGGGTGTAGGAGAACTGGAGATCCGGACAAAAGCCCACTCAGACATTTGCCCACTGGCCACTTGCCCACTATGGATGATTTGTAGATAACACTTAACTTCGGAAGACGTTTCCGATCAAGTGTAGAAACTGATCACATAAATATTTATGGATTGTATAAAAATTGCACTTTGTTTCAGAAATGTTAAAATGTAAGGGGCTTCATTTAACATTTCTAAAACAACATTTCATATACGCTTCTTCAACCATAGGCTGAAGAAGCAGATATACTCAGCTTTGATCGTTTAAAAATACGTATATGATTAAAAGAAAAAAAGAAAGAAAAACACTGTGGCGCAGTGGTCTAAGCGTTGGCTTCTGATCATTCGTTCAAGATGGGTCTGGGTTCGAATCCCGGTGAGGCATGGATGTTGTGTTTGTCTTACGGCACTGCCTCTCTCCCTTCCCGGGGACCACTGGGCCTAAATTAGGGACGGGGGACTACTTACAGCCCATTGGGTTGCTTACGGTGGTCGTTAAACCTCCAATTAAAAAAAAATAATCTGAGGGCATGTGCTGACTGAGGAAACCTGAAGGGGGGGGGGTAATGCCAAAAGTGTAAAATATAGAGAATTTCTGGTCCGATCGGGAAATTTTCAGCATTTACAAGCTACAACTCGACACATGATCTGAGGGCATGCGCCTACTCAGGAAACCTGTCGGAGGGGGCGGGTTGATATTAAAAGCGTAATATATAAAGAATTTCTCATACCATCGGGAGATTTTCAGCATTTACAAGCTACAACTCGACAAATTTTCTGAGGGCACGTGCCTACTTAGGCAACCTTTCGGAGGGGAGGGGCAATACCTTAAATATAAAGTATTTTTCATCCGATCGGGGGATTTTCAGCATTTACAAGCTACAACTCGACAAGTTTTCTGAGGGCATGTGCCTAATTAGGCAACCTGTGGGGGAGGGGGGGATACCAAAAGTGTCAAATATATAAGGATTTTCAGCATTTACAACCTACAAGTCAGCAAACTCTCTGAGGACAGGTGCTGGCTCAAGAAACCTTTCCGGGGGGGGGGATACCTAAATTATAAAACAAAGTATTTCTGGTTGTAAATGTTGAAAATATTTCGATCGGACCAGAAATTATTTATAATTCATATTTTAGTTTTACCCCCCTCCTCTCCCGATAAGTTTCCTGGGTTTGCACATACCCACAGAGAATTTGCTTAGCTGTAGTTTATATACCTTGAAAAATATCGTAAAAAGAAAATACGAAATTACGGAAATTTCATGTGTGCCAAATAACCGATCTCGAGAGACATAGTCGCGGAACAATCCAGAACGCAATTTCTATACGGCCCCTTAAAAGTTTTCTAGCCAGTTCACCGCTTTGCCTTTGGCCCGAAAATCATGGAAATGTCTAAATTTCTTACTGAAAATGAAATATTAAAAAACAAATGTTTTATTAACAATAGTTGCTCGTGTAGTGGGAACATAGCCACACGAAATTTGTTTTTGCAGAACAATTTTATGGCACTGATATTCCAATGTGTCCAGTTCTCCGGTGGCCACTTCTCCGTTCCAGGCTGGAAGGAGCTTGAACTGGCTTGCACCTTTACAATTTAGAAGACGAGAAAGTGAAAACAGAGTAATCAACACCACGTGTCATAACTTGTATGTACAGAGTGCTTAACAAATCACACAAGAACGAGATTAGAACTAATTCTTTTATGAGATCAGTGCAGAGATATTAAGGCATCGTCACTTCTTTACAACTCGTCAAACATACAGAATTGCAAAAAAAGGAGTGCAGGCAAAATAGTTATCCGATATGTGGGTGCACCAAGAATTAACCGCTGGCACATCGAACACCTCCCGACGTCATAACTGTGGAGTCCCAAAGGCCATCAACCACAGAGGAGAACGTCGCCTCCCTCGACTGGTAAAGGGCAATCCAAGCGATACAGTGCGTGCAGCAATTGACCACGCAGATGAACACTGGAGCACCCAGGTACCTATCCCCGATAACAGTAGAACGAACTCTGTTACGCATGGGTCTCCGGAGTCAACGCTGCGTCAAGGCGTCCATGCTAACCCGTTTTTCGGGAACGAATCCTGCAGTTCGCATGAAACTACCATCATTGGACAGTGGAAGAGTGGGAAAAGGTTGCTTTCTCTAACGAACCGAGGTTTCTACTTCACAGAAGTGACGGGCTGTGGCGGATACGGCATCAGACACACAAGAACCAACACCCGCATGTGCTTGTCGGTTAAGTACAGGCCGGCGGTGGCAGTGTGCATGTCTGAGGAATATTTTCCTGGTATGACCTGGGACCGCTGTTACCACTGGATGGGTCCCTAAATGCCAATGGCTGCCTGTCCATCCTCTCTGTCTACATGTATCCATTCATGTTGGACGTTTACTGTGGAGGCGATTGTGTCTACCAACAGGACGAAGCGCCCTGCCACCTCACTAGGGGGTGCGTAACTGGTTCCAGGAACACGACAGCGATGTCTCCGCTCTCCCTTGGCAGGCGAAATCTCCAGACCTCAGTCCAATGGAGCACTTGTGGGACTATTTGGTTTGGTTCGGCAGGTTCGACGTGCCGACCCACAACCACGCGATCTCCGGAACCTCTGTGCTCTTGCTGCAGTTCGAATGGGCACGTGTGCATCGGGAAACCTATATATATATACCCCCCCCACACACACACATACAGTATATAGATAGATAGATAGGGATGCAAGGTCAGGTGATGCGCAACATACTACAGCCTCTGCTTGACAAATGTGGTGATTGGTTAAAAAGTCCAGGAAAAAAAGTCCGAGACGGGTGTTTTGATTGTCATCATGGCCATGCTAATAAGTCGATTTGACATACTGTTTGAATGTTAGGGTGGGGGTGGGGAGACATACTTTCATTATTTACCTAGTGTGGTGGGGTTACCAGAAAACCGCCACACGGGGAAATTGCCACACTTTTTTCATTAAGGGGCCGGGCACAAAGTGCTGTTCCTCTGATGAACACTTTGAATATGTGGCAGTTTTTCAGTGGGGCAGTTTTCCAAGGTGCCTAACGACCTCTTTTTGGAGTGTTTTTGTCTGTCTGAATTTTCAAGCCGGTTCATACCAGTTTAAGGCAACTGGACACAAACGTTCAGGGGGAAGGGGTGGGAGTTATAAAGATCACCATTTCTTGGCTTATATAGGTAATTGAATTGGAAACTCCAAACAAATTTTGAGAAACCATTCTACATGTATGTGAGCCAAGCGAGAATTTGACTTTACTTTGAAGAAATAAATTGTCATGACTTATAGTACGTTTCTTAAAACTACAGTGCTCGACGAAACAACGGAATTACACATGACTCATGCTGTGTTCACAAAAGGACGATAAGGTGGGATTTTTTTAATAATGCTGCACTTGTATTTAGGCACTAAATATTTACATAACATGTCAGGTTTGTAATATTTTTTTCTTTTACTTACTTAATTTATAGGCTCTATACCTTGGCCTTTTTACCAATTTTTATTCTACCAATGTAATATTGACAGCGTTTACACGTCAATTCATGTTAATAAATAATTCGTTTTTACTTAGGCACGAAACATTAGTTCAAGAACCCTAGGCCTAAGCATTTTAAACAGTTTTTATTCCACCGATGCCATATTCACAACGTTTACACGCCAAATCAAGTTAAAATTATGGCGCTTTTACTTAGGCACGAGATATTAATTCATAGACCCTAGGCCTAGGTTTTTTAACAGGTTCTATTCTACCTGTGTCATATTCATACCCAGCAAAAACACAAGTGTTGGGAAACTGCTGGCCAGCAGCTGGCAGTGATGGGTCACTACTGGCTGAAATCTGCCGCTCAAGGAACGGTAGTGATCCGTTGGTTGCAGCACCATTAGTTGGCAGCCATTGATGGCTCTGCAGCATTGCCGTGAATTGCTGGCCTCCAAGCAAGTGCCACTAGTGGCCCGTAGCTGGCAACCGATGCAACCCCAACACGAGGTGGAAGCAACGAGACTGCACATGCGCAGAAGCAACAGGTGCTGTGTCTTTCGTGGTACCAGTTAGTTAAACAAGGGGCTGTCGCCATTGTGTTATTTTAGTGGATGTTAAGAAAAAAAGCCATATGTAGAGAGGCAAATTAATTTCCTAATGAAATGCCACGTCGACGAAGATATCAGATTAAGCCATGAAATACACCCACTTCATTTCCATTAATAACAAGAAATAATTTCTGTGTAATTTTTTGTTTTAATATACACTAAACCGCTTGAAAATAAAGTCCTGGAAAAACATTAAAATAACGTTATGTTGGGGAAAAAAAAAAAAAAAAAAGAATTATACACGTACAAAATTTATTAATTGTTCGAAAAATAAATGCAACGCTATGTGGATATGATGTACTCATCCATGGGATGAATACACAAGACTGTAGGACTCTGCTCGTTCGTCCGAAAGGGGTCCAGATTCGAATACCGGTGAGGTATGGATGTTGTGTTTGTCTCTTCCCTGGAACCAGTGATCCTAAATTAGGGACTTTTTGAGTTATCAGGATTTTTCCATTTGTTGCTTAGTTTACGGAAACCAGTGTATATATAGAATGAACGTTTTGAAAAGCAATACTCTAATTATCTCAACCTGAGGTTGAGGCAGACCACAGATTTATACACCACCACATATTTCTTTGATCACAACCCTTTTTGTGAACGTTAGTTCATCATTGAGAATCTGACCTTGATATGGAGTGTCACAAACATACACCTGAAAATTCTCATGAGCCGTGTTCAAAAACAGGTTTCTTCAAAGACTCCAGCATGATCAAGTGATTGCCCCTGTCGATTGTCGTTGAAAAAGCTAAAATGATTGGTAACTGATAACGTCGCCTGATGAATGGGAGGCTGCCTAGGGATCATCGCTCGTTCGCTTTAGTTGCTGCCTGTGATGATCTCAGCATCGATTATATTTGCATGAAGAGCTTTTACGACCAGTCGTGAGCACACGACTTGTGTGCTATTCGAAAGTCCCTCTTTGGAAGCAAATTTCTCAGTAACATCACAATGAGCCAACTTTGATCTTCAAGCCGCGTGGTGGAATTCCTGATGGGCATAGCTGATTGACAAACTCGACTGGAAATGAGATGGCACCTTCTGGATCTTCAGCAATTATGCTGTCGACGCTTCGATGACTATTTTTATCACCACGGAGTTGCTTGAAAATTCACAATTAAGCTCTGTTGTAGTTACATTTTTGGTCGTCAGAATGACTTTCATTGCGATGTCAGCAATGTCTTAATCCGTTTGGGGGCGAATTTTATTACCGAAGATTGAGGAGATAAAATCTGATATGATCTTCAACAGACTCATCAAGAAGCACGAGGAGGTCAGTGTCAAAGTCATCAATCCCTGTTGAAAGATCGCCGTTGCCTAATCGAATCGCGGGACTCGATCATTGGAACCGTCTTGCCCGGTGGTTCTCATGCTGACAGCCGAACTGAGCTGCTTGATGAAATTTTACAGTGGAGAATTTTTGACATATTCTTCTAAAATCTTTTGTAACACTACCACGTGGAACGATGTTGGTTGTTTGGTGGAAATCTCCGTCCAGCACTAAAGTTTTTCCACCGAATGGACGTACATTATTCATCACTTCTGGCAGCAACAAATAGATTACTTTCAATGAGTGTGACGGCAACATTGATTCCCCATCAATGATGATTATTAGCCAAGCTTCTCTCAATTTAGACTAATCATTTGATGGCACCTTCATGCTGGAGACAGAAGTTTCGACAGCTGAAATTGGAATTCTGAATCCACTATGTGACGTTCGACTTCCCTTCAGCAAATTGGCAACGATTCGAGTCGTCGCAAAAGCCCAAACGTTTGCCTTGCCCTCGCAAATAGATCATCATTGGGTTGTACATGTAAGTCTTGCCGGATACACCAGGACTGTGGATGAAGAAAAATCAATTTGCTGCTTTGTCATCGTTCACAGCAGCGATAATTTTATTGAAATTTTCGCCTATTTTGCATTGAACGTTGGGGTGAAACGCTTAGCTTTTGCTGCTTCATCGTCCAAGTTGAAGATGTGACAACGACTGCTTCTGGAAGTCCAAAATCCGTGCACTTTGTGCTGTGAATTGGAAAACGATTCTGATTTCTTGAAGTACTCTTCTTTCAGCAATGTGGCCATGAAAGCCTCAAATAAAGTATCCAACAATGAACTCAAGAAACAGTTGAGTAGAGATGAAGTAGATCTTTTGGCGAAATTGAAAACACGGATCAGAGCGAATGTCTGTCGCAGTTGTTCTGTCATGCTGAATTTTGATGTTTCCTCTCAGCAGCAAACCCATTCAGTGTCGTCATCAACCAAGCCATGAGTGATTGCTGCTGTTTTGAAGTTCTCATGAAAAATTCCGGTGACGGTCTTCAAGTCATTGAAGCTCATTGCACCTTGAACGTACTGAAACAGCAGCCGCAAATGAAATCGTTCATAATTCTTAGGACTAACGCTATACATTCGACACAACCTTATCCCCTCCAGGCTGTCTCGTTTTCCAGGCACTCAACTTTTGATTGCAAACATAGTGATATAGCAACTCCGAGTAGTAAAAATGTCTGGAAACTTCATCAGTCGCCTTACGCTGGAACCAGTCTGTCAGCTGTGTTTTTCTGTCGTCTACTCACAGTGCTCCGGACCTTCTTGGAAGTAAACTAATTGTTCATTTGGAAGATGAATGACAAGGCGATAAACTGCCTGGGGCCGATCATGCACGACGTTCTCCAGAAATCGCCACATCACTTTAGGCGCAGACACAAATCTCGCATCGAGATACTGGCTAATCTCGCATCAAGGTACTGGCTAATGTCGTCATAAATCACATTAGCTTGCGCACCAACATCATGGAATTCGACTGCAGCTTTGTTGTAACTTTTGTAAATGTACTTAAAGATATACTTAATGGCTTTGACTGACTGGCATGATTCAGTATTCTCATGACAATTGAATTTCTTCGTGAAAAATTTGTTGAAGGGCACAACAAAGCAATTACTGGCGGCAAAATTCCGGATTTCAACTTGAAAGCCTTTGCGACGTATATACAGCGGGTATACATTGACATCAGTGATCATGTGAGGTCTGAACTGCTTCGAAACTTCTTTGTGCACTCCTTGTTGACCATGCAAGGTGCTTTTGGATTCAAAGTGTCACATGCGTCATGAATTATTGTTAGAATGACGCATTCGTGAAGTTTCGGCTCTACTCGACGATCAGGAACCTCAGCACAAACGTATCGAGCTACTTTTTCTGCTGTCTCAATTTTCTAATCATCTCCAAGAATGGTCAAGATGTGTCCGTGAGGCAGTGTTCACTTTTGAAACTCGATGGTGTACACAAAAGCTTTCACGTGTCCAAAAGCCCCGTTCTTAGTGATGTCTTTGAGGAGAGCTGTTAAGTTTTATGCTGAATACGATGCTACTAAATCTGGACGATCGGAAGGCGGATGCAAATTGCGAAAATGGCGGCAAATTTTTCTGAATCTCTGGCGAATTCGGACTGCATGCCGTGGTCACAAATAGATCAGGCCTGCCAAATTTAGAGACAATGCCACGGTATCGTGATACCTTTCACTCATGTTGCGAGGCCAACCTTGAAATGAGGATGGAAAAATCAAGACACGCACAGCGTTCACTCCTCGTCAATCAGCAACGTCATTCAAATGAACCGTTAGTTTCGATATTGCTCGACTCACAAACGGTCTTGCTGACTGCGAATATAGTTCAAGTTGTTGCTTTCAACTTGAAAATAAGAATCTACAGCACACTGCTGGAACAACTTTCCTCCGTGTAAAATTGGATTGAAGCGGTTAACTCTTACGGTTGTTTGAGATACCTTCCATTGCGGCATCAATACACGTGCATGCTGCTGATCAGGACGATTATGGCGTTGATCTCAATATTTGGTAGCTTACCTGCTTCACTGAACGGATAAAACGACACATAAATCATTGAGTTCAGATGAGGACTCAAAATGTTGAGCTTGACGAGTAGTTGCTGGGAATTTCGAGAAAACATTTAAAAGTTGCGCTTAAATTGTGATTCACCGTGAGCTGACAGGTAAATCATGGCCAAGGTACTTAGGAGGAGAGGTAGGTCCATCGTAACCGAGCCGTCTTTCCGCTTCTCTTCGCTGCGCTGTGACGTCACGGTGGCCATAAGCGAAGCTGTAACGGGCACGGAGGCATACCGAGAAAGTGTCGTGTGCTCTGTGAATTTTCAATCGAAATAACAGAGCTAGTTTTGAGTAAATAATTTTTAAGTAAAAATTGTACAAACATCCAACTATTTTTCAGAATAGAGTAAAAAATATATATAGTGGAAAAAATGGAAATATGACATGAATACTGTTCAGTGCTTTTTTGCTGAATATATATTTTTTCTTTCCAAAAGCACACTGCAATGGACTTTTGGAGCTGGAAAATCTATATTTCATTACGTCGAATCAGTCATTTACCAATTTTATAAAATTAGCAATTTGTTTTCTTTCAGGAAAAAAATACTCTACAGCTTTGCTTACGTTGTTAGATTGCATCTAGGGCGCTAAAACTAAATCTGTCTCATGGGGCCTCTTACATTTGTGTGGATCCATTTTATTTTATGAAACACCTTTAATTCTGAGTTATTACGTTCTAGCAAGAGGTTAAATATCTGGCGAGTGATAGTTCCACACTACAGCGTGTTCCGCGATCAAATATATGATTTCGGAGAAATTTAATTAGATGGGGCACATCGCCAAACATCCATATTTTTCGATTTTCATTTACTGGATTTGGAAAAGACAATATTGGGGTTATTCCAAGCTACCTCCAAACCTTGATATCCCCTCCCCCCAGATCAGCACTAAATAACACGATTGCTCCATGCACCAAAATAACCAGATTGTTCAATGGCTCGAATTATGTCAGTTAACAGCTTTTGATCCATCTGCTTATCAAAGGAATAATACAGTATATGGTTGTTTCCAAGCTTTCCAGAAGCCTCTCAGCATGACTACTAAAACACTACTATGCGGTCTTAAAATTTTATCTGCAGCAGTTTACTTCGAACAGAAGTTTGCTCCTCCATCTGCTAAGACATATTTAATAACAATATCGGCAATCAACGCACATTTCACCAAAAGATAAAACTGAAACTTTGTCAAATTCGGTTAGGTGTATAGCATTCATTTTCATCACCTTTAAAACGGGCTCAATTAAACAATCGGTAACACACATTTACCATACCACCGTTTCGGAGAAGAAATGCTTGGAAGCAGTATGCGCATTTTATTTTTGATGAAAAGATATGCTTTTCGAGAAATAGCATGCAAAACAAGTGCTTGACTTATATCTTCTTCATTCCATTTTGCTGGTCTCTTTTTTGACACAAGAGTTTGAATTTGCACTTCAGTGAAACAATGGCCAAGCACATTTATGATAGCTGGCCACCTTTCACTGTTGCTCAGCAAATTTCTATTCTTGCATTTGTGTTTCATAATATTAATTTCCGTTTTCAGGCTTCTTTTCTCGAGGAAAAAGCATTGTTTTACCATTACCAATTGCTTTTTTACGTTTGATAATTCTTCCTGTAGTGAATCATTTTCACTCTTCAGTTGCATTATATTTTTGTTCAGACATTTGCACTTCTCACATAACATTGACGGTATGGTAAATGTTGGTCAGGAAGGATGTCACTTTCATTGTGACCTGTGATTTGACGTTTAATTGGAGATGTACTTTCAATTCGATTTAATGCATTTTTTTCTGACCTCTCCGATCTTAAACAGTTCACGTTGAACAGAAGTTTGCTTCTCCATCTCCTAAGGCATATTTTTTGTAGGCACGGCATCTTTTCTCAGTTTTTTTTTCTGGGAAGCAATTTCAGCAATTCATTTCTAAGATCTCGCTCTTACTTCGAGACATGAAAGTGTTCTGAACACATTCGAGCTTTCTTTGCATCGAATACATCCTTTTAACAGCATTTCGCTACCCATTGCTTCAAGAAATCTCTATCCGATGGGAAAACATGGTATGTGACATCTAACTTCCTTTCCTTTGAACTGTTATTACGACAAAGTGCAACAGCGTATCCAGGTATTTTCGAGATAGTTGTACACAGAAAACAAATGAAGAAAAAAAAAATGAATGAGACGACAAAGCAGGTCTAAAATTGACAAAGAAATGCAGCGAGTAATCAGCACTACAGCACAAGCTCTGAATGCTCAAGAGATCGTTTATGGCCACTGTGACGTCACATTCCAGCTCGTTGGGTGACAGCTCGCCGGCGGCACGGAAACAAAGGCGAATGGACCTACCTCTCTTCTTTCTAAATACCTTGATCATGGCGATCTCATCAACCATAGAAACACTGTAGCATCTGCGGTCATTTGCAATTTATGGTCTTCATCAGCAGCTCTTTTCTTTTCATCAATTTCAACTTCTCGCAGCATGCGATAAGCGTGAGCATACATTGTTACGACGAATTACCTCATCCAAGAAAGCTACGATATCAGGATTAAGTTGCTGATTCGGTGGATGGATGATTTATACGCTGTTGATTTGCCAAGCCTGAGTCAATAACATAAAGCTCAGCATAAAAGCAATTGCTGTCTTCACTTGGATTCATCTAGCCTGTTTGATGATAGATCTGGCTGTGAACTTTGAAGATGTAGGGACCGTTTCCTGCGATGTGGGCAAATTTGTGCGCCCAACGATATGAAACTTAAGGCGCTGTTGAAAGAACTAATATTTTCCTTGAAGTGCTGATAATTTGGATGCTGTGGATTACTTAGCAGATCCTTCAAATCAGGTGGAAACTCACGAACTGCTGAGCCTTCATTCTCAAGCAAAACAGTTACTTTGAAACAGCAATACTTGAAGGTTTTTTCATCAGACTTCTCAGCAGGAAAATTAATAGAATGGCAAAACTGACAGTCAACATTCATCGCACAACAATCATGAGCAGGATTTTCAAACTCGTTAAAAGTTTCATGATTGAGAATAGCAGGACGGTGCGATGGACATGATCGTTATCTTTAAGCAGCCGCTTCAGCACGCCGTATTGCAGCTTCTTCCGGACTTTCTGTGGCTTGCTGACCGAGTCTGATTAGTTAAATTCGTAAAACACCGTGAACTTGCCGAGATTCTTGATCTTCTGATGAATGTCGAGCGATTTTAGATTGGCGTGAACGTTGTACTTCAGCTTCAGCACGTCATAATGCAGCCTCTTCTGGACACTCTGTGGCTTGCTGACCAAGTCTGATTGGTTGAATTCGGGAAACGTCCTGAACACGTTGAGATTCTCACTCTTCTGATGATTGTCGAGCGCGTTTAGATTGGCGTGAACGTTGTATTTGAGCGTCAAATACAACGTTTAGCAGAGTCTTGATCTTTTATGATAGCAGTTATGGTCTGAAATTGTCATTTGAAAATAACTTTCTTACTTCATTTTTGAATTTTGTACTTATAGTTATCGAATAGCATTCATATACACTTTTTTAAAAAGTGCTTAATTAATATTCGTAAATTTTTTCGAGTCATAAACTCCACAGCGTTACTTGCACCTTTATGTGTTTTGTGATAATTAATGTCTGTGCCATTTTGTTTTTAAAGAGTGTTCACTGAACACCAGGACAGAATTTATTGCACAGAAGACTTACTTGGAAATACCGCTTCATAAGTTCTTCCAAAACTCACAAGAAAACGCGTTCAGGTATAAGATATGTACTTCTATACGTAAGCAGTGGACGGCTGACAGTTCTTAGACATAAATGCATCAGACACAACAAAGTCGCATTTTCCCTGTGTTCTTTCGCCGTACATTAGATGTTTCAATAGGCAGCTGATGAAATATCGAATATAAATAACAGCAGTCAGTCGCAATATTTCTCGGATTTTTTTGATTTTTTGATTTTTTTATGAAATCGTTAGGAAGCAGGCATTGTCAGAGGGGTTCTCGTCCTTCAAAACCCCTAGAAAAATGCATAGTGGCCCTAAATTGCATTGTTTTATTTACTGTAAAAAAGTCACGCAGATGACAAGCAACTATATTCACTTGTTCCTGCTGTTGCCAGATAGCAGAAATGCGTTGAAATAGTAAAAGCATTTTCGGAAACTTAGAATTGCGTAGTTGCAAATGATAAAATGTTGTGGTAGTTCATGCATAGAAGCACAAACATAATTTTTTTTTCTCTTCTTTTTTTCTTTTCATTTCTTCTACAATTATAAAGAATAGCTGGATATATTCTGCAAAAAAAAATTTAATTACATTATGAGATCTGATGTGCTGTTTTATCTATATCAGTTTTATTGTACATTTGAACGCATCTCACTATAAAAGTAAAGACTATAGCTTAAATTTCATTTAAAATTCCTTGGTGTAGTTTCCTTGAATGCATCTGACATAAATTGCGTTATTGGCTCTCGAGAACTTCTTATTCACTATTAAGACTTACAAAATATTAAAATTATTGTAGTTTCAAATGTGGCAACAATGACTTAAATTTGTGACAAAATTTTAGGACCTACTATAAAGCGAATGGCCCCCGGCATAGGCGCCTTGTAAACATGCATCTATATCAGTTTGAATCTCTTTTATCAGGCCTTCTATCATGTTTATACAAAACAAATATTTATATTGTAACTTCAAATTTTCCAAAAATGCCCGAAGCCTAGGTGCCTTTCAGACAGTTTAAGGCTGCTCCATTGAGCCTCTTTTATTAGTTCTTATAACATGTTTATACAAAACTGATATTTAGGTTGTAACTCAAAGTCTTCCAAAAAGGGCTGCGGCCTAGGTGTCTTGTAAATACCTGAGAGTACATTTTATTAGCTTTTAGGCATGTCTACACGTACCGAATATTTAGGTTGTAATTCAAAACTTACGAGAAAGGCCGGCCGCCTACGTTCCTTCTAAACACTTGAAGGTCGATCAAAAGGCACCAGATGTAATACAACCCTGTAGTTTTATTTATTTTATTCTTGATAACTGTTTTAAACACTTATCACATATCTCGAAAAGAAGTCAAACACAATACAGGGCTGGCAATAGACACAGTTTCTTTTTTTTTTTCATCTTTTTTTTTTTGGTTGGGCGTTTTTTTTTTGTTTTTTGTTTTTTGAAGGAAGGTTTAACGATCACCATGAGAAACTTAATGGCCTATAAGCAGTCGCCCGTCCTTAATTTAAGGCCACTGACTCCAGGGAAGGGAGCGAGCCAGTGCTGTAAGACAAACGCAACATCCATGCCTCACAGGGATTTGAACCCGGACCCATCTCGGACGAGAGATCAGAAGCTATCGCTAAGACCACTGCGTAACCGGGCGGCTTTTTAAAGTGCTGAACACAACATTGAATTAACTTTTCAAAATTGTACTTGAAGCGTTTTCCAAAAGGCTGAGAAACATGGTGACGGTCTGCACGAAATCTTCGAAAAAAAAAAAAAAAAATGTTAAATCATATATCAACCACAATTTTTTAAGACGTTTCGTAGAACGACTACCCCAGTGAGGGAGACCATGAGAAGATTTCCCGGGGGAGGGGGGTCTGGACCCTCGTGTTCCCTACCTTCCGCCGCTCATGCTTATATATTGTTTGTTGCCTAGAATCCTCAAAACTCCGAAAAAAATTTAAATAATTAACGAAGTTTGATATATTCATAAAAAAAGTTATATTTTCATTATTTTATTTGACCCTGTGGAAAAGGGTTAGGTCAAAATCTTACAGCAAAAATGTTTATAAAAACAAGTAATAACCCCAATCAATTTTTATTTCATTGGCACAACGGACAACATAGTAGTGAAGCGTCTTCGCTGTTGGCCACTGTTACCATCAGTGTAGACAATGCTATAATAAGAATGACCTAGCTCCAAGGGCTTTAACTATCGGGGGTGTGGGGGGTATGTGAGTTATCTGCATTCCTCTCGTGCTTTGTGTTCTGTGGTCAGAGGGATTTCCCCCTAGTGCTTTGAACTTGAATTGCTCCTCCTAATTGCGTCTCCTTACACCTCGGGCTCTAAAGTCGTCCTGGACGGTGTGATTTTGGGGCCAGGTCTTGTAGAGCCTTAAGAAAAGACAGACAATCAGCCACCCAGTCTGAAGGTCATTTCCTATGGAAACCAAGTCGTCATTGTTTTTCTGGATACAATTTTTTCAAACTTTTAATTGTGTCCAGAGGTTGCACGTACGAAAAAATAAATTTCCTCTTTCGTCATCATTTGAAATTCTTTCATTTTCAGTACGACGTGCTACAGATAAAACAATTATATCGATAAAACGTAAATTAATATACATCTCGAATTTTAAATCTATCAATCTTCTGCTGGATGAAGGTCTTCCCAAATTTCTGAAAGAAACTGTCTGGAGCCAACCTCGTCCATGTCCCTCCGTCATGCATTCAAATTTCATCCACCCATCTTCCACGTGATCTTCTATTTTTAATGCCCCATGTTACCCAGTCTAATAATAATTCATTCAGTAATCCATCCGTGGTCTGTTCTCCTAGCAATATGTCCGGCCCATGCAATTTCAGAGATTTCACTTTTGTCCTGATGGCTTCCACTTTAGTCATTTTCTTGATCCAAGACTTCCTTTTCTTACTTCCCATTATGCCAATATTATTAACTTCACTTGTTATGTAAACGTTATGAATATGACATCGGTAGAATAAAAACTGTTTAAAAGGCCTAGGTCCTATGAATTAATATTTAGTGCCTAAATAAAAGCGCAATATTTTTAACATGAGTTGATACGTAAACGTTGGGAATGTGACATAGGTAGAATAAAAACTGCATAGAAGGCCTAGGCTTAAGGCCTATAATTAATATTTAGTGCCTAAGTAAAAGCGCAATATTATTAACATGAGTTGATACGTAAACTTTATGAATATGGAATCGACGGATTAAAACCGTCAAAAAGGCCTAGGCCTAGAGCCTATAAATTAATATTTTGTGCCTAAGTAAAAGCGCAGTATTATTTACTTTATTTGATGTATAAACGTTGTGAATATGGCATTGATAGAATAAAAACTATTAAAAAGGCCCCATCTGGGGCCCATGATTTTAATATTCAGTGCCTAAATAAAAGCGCAACGCTATTGACTGAATTTGATACGTAAACATTATGAATATGAAGGCGGCGGATTAAAAGCTGTTAAAAAGGCGAAGGTGTTGGGCCTGTGAATTAATTAAAGAAAAATATTACAAACTTGACATGTTATGTAAATATTTAGGGCCTAAGTTCAGCGTTATTAAAAAATCCCACCTTAGGGTCCTTTTCTGAACATAGCATGAAATATGCTGCAATTCTTGCTTGGCTTACATAGAACGTTTTCTCGAAATTTGTTTGGAGTTCCCAATTCATTTCTCAATATAGGCTAAGAAACTGTAATATTTATACCCTCCATCGACCTCCCGCACACACCCTTGAACTTTTGTGGCTTGTTGCCGTAAACTCGTATGATCCGACACGAAAGTCCAGACAAACAAAAGAACTCCTTCCCGTCATTAGACACCTTGCAAAACTGCCACACATAATTCGGAAACTTGGAAAACTGCCACACATTCAGAGTGTTACTCGGAAGAACAGCAATTTATGGCCCGCCTCTTGATGAAAACCTTGTGGCAGTTTTCCTGTCTGGCAATCTTCCTGTCTGGCAGTTTTTCTGTGTGGCGGTTTTCCAATGTGTGGCGGTTTTCCAATGTGTGGCGGTTTTTGAAGTTGCTGAAAGACGCGTGGCAGTTTTCCTGTGTGGCGGTCTTCCGCCAAGCAGCTTGAAATGCCAACCCGGAAAATTTCCCCCACGTATTTGTGCTACTTGAACGGCTGCATCTTGTTTTAAAGTGCATGAAAATAGAAATCATGACATCGGAAATTTCTCCCACCGCATCCTAAAAGTCGAAATGACGACCCTGGAATTTTCCCCCACCCTGTCAGCCTCCTGGCTCTAAGACACGTTTTCAATTAAAACCCGCGGTTAGAGTGGAAATACTAACCTGGAAATTTCTCCGACCCAACCCTGCTAATTGTAAACCGATTTTACTTTAAACAACGGTAGAAGTTTGAAATGCCGACCCCGGAATTTTCCCCCACCCTGTCAGCCTGCTTATTGTAAGACCGTTTTTCACTAAAAGGCGCGATAACAGTCTAAATACTAACCAGAAAATTCCCCCACCTCATCCAGCTACTTGCATTACTATAAACTGCTGTAAAGGTTTGAAATGCCGACCCTGGAATTTCCCCCACATATTTCAGCACGTTGTTCGGCTGCATCTCGTTTTAAACAGTGTGGAAATGGAAATTATGTCCCCGGAAATCTCCCCCACGTTCAATATTTTGTGTCAAATGCAATTTGTGCATGGTCCCTGACTGAAAAAGGTGGGGGACTTTTCCTGTAGGGGAGTTTTCCCATGGGGAATTTTTCCATAGTGGGGGACTTTTCCGAATGTGGGGGAGTTTTCATGAGGGGAACTTTTCCTGTGGGGGAATTTTCCGATTCTGATAAGTTGCGAGAAAGGCCTAGGGCCTATTAATTAATGGTTTGTGCCTAAGTAAAATGTGTAATACTATAACCTTGACTTGTTATGTAAACCTTCAAAATCTGAGCTCGGCAGGTTGAAAATTGCTAGAAAGGCCTAGGGCCCATTAATGAATGTTTTGTGCCTGAGTGAAAACACAATTTTACAAACTTTTACTTGTTATGCAAGCCGTATGAATATCAACACGGCCGATTCAAATTTGCTGACAATCCTCTTCAATTCTGCCTACCCAAAGAGGGGGAAAAACACTCTACCCCAATTTTCTGACTTAGGATCTGTCTTACTATAAATTACCCTATGCCATAGCTTCAAAAGATCTACAAATTTACTAAAGTTTGTTACCCATGCAATTTGTATATGCCCTCGTAAGGTCGTAGCAACAGACCACCCTGTTCTGAATTAGAATCAGTCTTACTCTAATTCTATTGTTTAACCGAACACCATAGCTTTAAAAGATCTACAAATTGACAGCAATTTGTTAGTCATGCAATTTGTATACGCCCCCGTAACGTTGTAGCAACCGGGTACGGAGAACTGGGCACCGCAGAACTGGACACATTGGAATTTCAGTGCCATAAAAATGTTCTGCATAAGCAAATTTCATGTGGGTATATTCCCCACTACTTAAGCAACTATTGTTCATAAAATATTTTTTAAATACTTTATTTTCAGTAAGAAATTTCGACATTTCCATAATTTTCGGGCCAAAGACAAAGTGGAGAACTGGCCATAAAAAGTTTAAGGGGCCGTATAAAACTTGTGTCATGGACTGCTCCGTCCAGAACGCAAGTTTTGGACATCTCCAATACGTCTCCCGGTATTGGTTATCTGACACACATGAAATTTCAGCAATTTCGTATTTTCTTATTTACGATATTTTTCAAGGTTTATAAATTACAGCTAAACAAATTTTCTGCGGGTATGTGCAAATCCAGGAAACTTATCGGGGTGGGAGGTGCTTAAAACCTGATATATGAAATACAAAGAATTTCTGGTCCGATCGGAAGATTTTCAGCATTTACAAACTGCAACTCAACAAATTGTCTGAGGGCATGTGCCTACCCAGAAAACCTGCCGGCGGGGAGGGGGGGGGTACCAAAAGTGTAAAATGAAAAGAATTTCTGGTCAGATCGGAAGATTTTTAGTTTTTACAAACTACATCTCAAAAAATTCTCTGCGAACATGTGCTAACTCAGAAAACCTGTCTGGGGGGGGGGGGGAGGGGATAATAAAAAATTATAAAATATAAAGAATTTCTTGCCCAATCGGGAGATTTTTAGCATTTACAACCAGAAATACTTTGTTTCATATTTCTTTAAATTTTATACTTTTGGTGTTACCGCCCCCCCCCCAGGTTTCCTGAGTTACCACATGTTCGCAGAGAGTTTGCTGACATGCAGTTTGTAAACAGTCAAAATCTTCCGATCTGACCAGAAATCCTTTATACTGTATTTTACACTTTTGTTATTTAACATCCCCCTCCCTCCCCAGACAGGTTTGATGAGTCAGTACATGCACGCATGGAGTTTGTTGAGATGTAGGTTGAAAATGCTGAAAATCTTCCGATCGGACCAGAAATACTTGATATTTTGGGTATCATACTCCCCCCACACACACACACGTACACGACGTTTGCTGAATAGGCACGTGCACTCAGATAATGTATAGAGTTAGAGCGTAAATGCTGAGAATCTCCTGATCGAACAAGAAATTCTTTATATTTTACAATTTAGCCCCCCCGCCCCCCGAAAGGTTTCCTGAGGCAGCACATGCCCTCAGATAATTTGTTGACTTGTAGGTTGTAAATGCTGAAAATCTCCCAATCGGATGAGAAATTCTTTACATATTACACCTTTGGTATTTACTCCCCCACCCCGCCGACAGATTTCCTGAGTAGGTACATGCCCTCAGATAATTTCTTGAGTTGCAGCGTTTTAAAGGCTGAAAAGCTGCCTATCAGACCAGAAATACTTTATATTTAAGGTCCCCCCCCCCCTCCACACACACACACAGGTTGCCTCAGGAGGCACATGCCTTCAGAAAATTTGTCGAGTTGTATCCTGTAAATGCTGAAGATATCCCGTTCGGACGAGAAATTCATTATATTTTGCACTTTTGGTATTACGTCCCCCTCCCCCTACACAACCACGTTTGCTGTTTCGTATTTTAAACGTTTGGAACCCCCACCCCCCACCACCACCACCCCGGACAGGTATACTGAGTCAGCACATGCCCTCAGATAATTTGCAGACTTGTAATTTGTAAGATTGTAAACCCTGAAATATTTTGTTGAGTTGTAGATCATAAACATTTTTCATAAACAATTACATTAATTACTGCAATTAAAAAACGACGAAATTACGGAAACTTTATATGACTCACATAACCAACCTCTGGGGTTCGTGGCCACGAAGCGGTCAAAAACGCAATTTTTATACCTCCCCTTTAAATTCTTGTGGCCGCTTCTCTTACACCCGTAGGGACATGGTAATAATTGAAACAAATAATATCACATCTTAGTGTAAAGGGAGTTCGCCGCGCAGGTGGCGCAGTGGTCTAAGCGCTGGCTTATGATCATTAGTCTGTGAAGTGGTCCGGGTTCGAATCCCGTTAGGCGTGGATATTGTGTTTTTCTTATGGCACTGGCTCTCTCCTTTTCCTGGAACCAGTGACGCTAAATTAGGAACGGAAGACTGCTTATATGCCATTGAGTTGCTCACGGTGGTCGTTAAACCTTGAATTAAAAAAAAAAAAAAAAAGGCTAGTTTAATAACGGTCCATATCATCTAAAGGTTCAATGTGAGAATCTACCTACAGACTTCGGTTTATTAGACTTTAGACTTAGTGCGCTAAATTAGTTCAATATATATAAAAACCTATGTAATTTAGTCTTCATAAGATTAAATATGGGCAAATGTTCCACACGGGAGATTTTACTGAAATACACGTTTATAGAGTAGTACTAATATTTGAGGTATTAGGAGACAAATCTGTGGATGAGATCGACATTAGGTTGCATCTCACAAAAATAAATAAATAAATTTGAGTTTCAAATTCGAAGAATATTACCTTTCGATCAAAATTAGCAGCTGGTTAAAACGATATTTTGATGAAGTGAACATTCGACAAAGTGATCTTTCGGTGAAGTGAACTTTTCGGCAAAACGACCTTTCGGCGAAATGAACTTTTCGATGAAATAAACTTTCGATGAAGTGAACTTTTCGGTGAAATGAACGTTTTGGTGAAATAAACTTTCGGTGAAATGAACTTTTCGATGAAACAACCTTTCGATGAAATGAACTTTTTGGTGAAGTGACCCTTCGGTCAAGTGGTTTTCGGTGAAATGGACCAAACCCCTTTTCTTTTTAAAACTTAATTTGCAAAATGTTCTGGTTTGTGTAATGGCTTAAAGATGTATTTGAAAATCCTCCACTTTTTTCTCTCTCTCTCTCTCTCTCTCTCTCTCTCTCTCTCTCTCTCTCACACACACACACTCACACACACTCACACACACACACACACACACACACACACACACACCTCTCTATCTCTCAACTGTTGGTGAGATAAAACCACTGTTTGCCAGAGTTTGTAAATTAGTTTGGTAGGGTAGTGCACCATTTTGCAGTAGAGAAGCAGTGGTTCAAAGAAGGCTGCATTTGTAAAGGTCAAACAGAAGTCAATAAGTATATATTGTATTTATTTATTGACTTCTGTGCTCCTTTCTTCTTTTGCCTCCTTCCTAGCTGAGAAATTAATGCACAAGGCCAGGTACCACCATTCATGATGGAGTTTGAGGAAGTTCTGCTGCAGAGTTCATACTTAAGGGAAGAAGTGATGGTCAGAATTTCACAGATGCCGAAAGATCTGTTTTACATTTAGCTAAAAAGCCAAGGTTAAATAAACAGGAAGTTGCAGTAATGGACTAATCTCTCTCTTCTTTTTTTTTTTTTCCATGTCATAAGCTGCAGCACTTCTGATTGACACTGAAAAGATTTTAATATTTTAGTATACCATTCTCATGATAGTGAGACTTAGAATTTATTGTGGTTTGACAAAACGGTATTAAAAAAACTATTAAATACCACAAGTTTCACTACATGAAATACATGTGATTGAAATTGGAAAATAAAAAGAAAAGGATTATCATTCACTGGGTTAGAAAGAAAGTAATGTCAGATGATGAGGTACCGGAAGTCAAATCCCCAGCTCCAGCATACACTGGCCACTGAGATTGTGCAACACAGTGGCATAACATCAGCAGGTAGGTGGCTTACGTCAGTGGAAGTTAGCTGTCAGAAGGTGAAGAGTGTAAGCACCAGCCAACATGGAAGTGGACAAGGAGCACATCCGCCATTACATGCTGTGAGAGTTTTGTCGCTGTAGCACCCACGCAAGTGCTGTAAGGAATGTTACCAGTGTGTACCCCAATGCCATATCACATCGTCAGTGCTGTTGTTAGTTCGAATGGTTTCAAGAGGATAATTTTGACCCGTCAGAAAGTCCCAAAGCCGGAAGACCTACAACAGTGGATATAGACATGCTGAAGACCTTAGTGGAGACCGACCAAACAGCTGGGGACCCACACAAGCATTATCATGCACTTGCATCAACTTGGGAAGGTGCACAAGAGGAGAGTTTTGGTACCCCATCAAATCACAGTTGAGCAGAAAGCAAATCGCACGACTGCATGTGACCAAGTTGAACCATACTTGGATCGCATTGTAACAGGTGATGAGAAATGGGTCCTGTATGACAATGTCAGCAACTGGAAATAGTAGTTGGACCCAAAACAGAAGCCCCTGCCGACCTTCAAAACCGGCTTACACCCATGTAAAGTCCTGCTGCCTGTTCGGTGGGATATGCGGGGATATTTTAGATATTTATTTTAGATATTTTTGAGCTGTTGCCGAACAAAACCACTATCACCACTTATGTTTATTGCCAACAGCTCTACAATCTGAATGAATTGCTCATGTCAAAACGACCAGCACTGCTGAACCGCAAGGGCATCCGCCTACAGTAGGATGGAGTGAGACCCCATGCAGCATGGGTGACCTGTCACACAATCAGGGACTTGGAGCTGCCATGGCACCCAGTTCATTCCCTAGACACTCCCCAAGCAGATACCACCTTTAGCAGTCATTTCAGTATTTCCTGGATGGACAGCGGTTCACTAACTGGGACAATGTCGAACATGCACTTACTTCTTTGAGTCCCGGCCACCACAATTCTTCAGGGACAGAATCAAACTGCTGCTCAGATGATGGGAGCAGATGGTGGCAAATGATGACTAAATTATGGACTGATTTGTACTTTTATATAAGATAATTAGCACTTTTCTGTTGCATCGCATTTGCAGACATTACTTTCCTTTCCAACCCAATACATTTCCTTGACTTTCTAGTACATGTATTGTCACCCATCTATTTATCTATACTTTTTTTATTATTAAAGTTCTTTTATATAAAAAAAAAAGACTAATATTTCTCTATTCATTTTTGTTCAGATACTTTTTGATAGCATAAATAAATATTTTCACCTGATAGTAATGCCAGTAATTCATGTTATGAAAACTGCAGATAAAAGTTGGAATTCATAATCACTGCCATCTTTTGAGGGCAACTTTTATATGCAAAATAAAGAAAATTATAAAAGAAAGAAAATTGGGGATTTTAATGTGTCCTGCATTTTATTTTTGTGTTAGCTCATTAAATTACTGAAAATAACTTAAACAACAATGTGAGATTAGGGAAACAAAAATTAAAAAACATACATAAAATTCAAATAATGATCCAACTATGTTATGCTATCATTTGTTGAAGCTCTTGCATCAATGGCCAATAGATTACAGAATTTTATAGTGCAGCTCTTATGCTGATGTGGCAATTAGCCTGAAAATTATACTACATCCACTAATTTACAGTGATGTTATTTGGCACACAAGTTGCATGCTATTACCTTCACTGAAATTTGTTCTTTCACTGCATTCAACATTGGCTAATTCTGCATTATTTCCTTCTGTTTTACATGTAAATGTTGACCTGACTTAGCATTTAAGTGGATTATTCATGCTTCCCACGCCAATGGTTTTTCTTTTAGCAGTCAGGGCCAGATTTAATATTTAAACAACTGGATTTACAACCAAGAAAAACCAGCACTAATCCTGAGTTGTAACATAAATGAAGCTGAACCAGAACTTGAAGGTACAGAAATTACTTTGCAATATAATGCGCTTTGCTTTAGATAAGCCATAACTATTAAACCAGAACAAAGAAATTACATAATCACTAATAGCAATAAACCCATCAAAGTCATATGCCCATGGAAACTTATTATAGAAAGTGAAAAAAGAAATGACATTCAACATGAAAAAAAAAAAAGAAGGTTACCACTCTTATAACAGATGACGCAATAAGGAGAAGCATGACATCCTCATTTGAGCGTGGAATCACAATGATGAGGCACTTCCCATTAATGATTTGTTCCTTGTCACCAGATGATATTCAATCCCCTACTAGCTAACAACCAAACAATATACAGTGGGCAAATGCTACCACTTAACCATCACTGTCTAGATGACAAGCTATTGAAAGCTCTGAATTGAACTGTTAATCTATTATACTTTCACCATGCCTTGGTGAGGTATTTTATGAGGTTACATTCTATGTTTGCCGACCTGGTTTTCAACCCCTTTTATTAATTCAACTCTTTTGAATTTTTCTAGCATTTATCTATCATTCCATCCAAGCAGTATCACAGAAGACAGTCCAACCTTGCAGAGCAATAACCTAACAATGATAACTTCCAGGAAGCAGTGCAGTTAGCCCTTAAATCAATAGACACCAACTAAAGTATATTAGGAATTTTTACTGCAAAAGAAGGCCACACAAATAAGGTATGAACTCTTAAGTTTCTTATTTCTTTTATTCATTTTAATTTATCAAAACTGTCTACTTTCTGGGATTTTGAGTGATTTTTACCCAGTATGACGAAGTAAATTTCTCCATTTTTATGCCAGGATTCGAACCTGCTACTCTCGGCTCCGGAGCTCCAAGTGTTATCCACTATAAAACACTCGCGAGTACTCTCACTGCTATCTGCCTTGATCTCATGTGTGCCCTGTATGGCAGGCACGTCACCCCCCCGCCCACCCCGAAAGAGGGCCTGGGACATGGCCCACAGGTCAGCCAGGACCATGTGTCGCTGTAGGCAGTCATCCCATAAAGAACATGCATTTGAGAAATTCCAGACAATTTGGTGTGTGGAAAGAACATCACACCATTGCAAGAAACTTAACGGCCAGGTCATCCTTGAAATTCGGGCGCCAATATGACGAAGTAAATTTCTCCATCATTTTTATGCCAGGATTCGAACCTGCTACTCTAGGCTCCGGAGCTCCAAGTGTTATCCACTATACAACACTGGCGAGTACTCTCACTGCTATCTTCCTTTATCTCATGTGCATCATCCTGCATGGCAGGCACGTCACACGAGCCGATACCTTACCTGAGTTTCTTTCCATTTGCTCTCACAACATACAAAAAATTACAATATAGATTTTATGTTTTTTTAGATTTTAACTATGTTTTTAAAGAAGTTTATCAATTTACACATGTTGAAAAAGAGAATCTCTTTCTCCATTGATTATGCATACATTAAATATTTTTATTTCTTTAATGTCCTTCAGCAGGTTTATATTTAATATCTGAAAGTGAAATCAACTACAGCTGCTCCTTTCATCGTCATGTACTGCTCATCATCACCAGACAGATAGTCTTCATATAGTGCGTCGCATAAATATAGAGACAGAACAAATTCTCAAATAAAAAAGAAACAATAACGAGCTAAAATGTACACTTCATATTTATAGCAAAAATAGCATAGGACACGCAGCTGCACAATAGTTTGATGGAAACATAACAATTCCAATGCCAAGTACAAGAAAAAAAACAAATACGCTGTCTCAAAAATATAAAGACTTACTAGTTATGAGCACCTCCGGTACGAATAGTGGAGCCGTTGTTCCGAATAACACTGAAAACTCGATTGGGCATGCTGTCCACCAAGTGATGTAAGTGTTCTGGATGGAGTGCGTACCAGCTTCATTCAATCTGCTCTTTCAATGCCACCACACTTGAGAATGGCCATCCATTCACATCGCGAGCTAGGACACCCCAGAGGTTCTCTATAGGGTTCAGATCTGGACTGAGTGCTGGACAATCCATTACGGTCACATCATGAGTGTTAAACCAGCTTTTCGTTGATGCAGACCGATGGATAGAGGCAAGAGGCATTGTCTTGCTGGAACAGATAATCAACACCTGCTAGAGTTTTGGCAAACAGTAGAAGGTGGCTGCTGAGTATGTCCCGATACGTTTCGGAGTTTTGGCAAACAGTAGAAGGTGGCTGCTGAGTATGTCCCGATACGTTTCGGAGTTTTGCCTGCCTTGCAGAAAAGCTATATCCGTTGTCCCATTGAACGCAAAAGCTCCCTAGACCATCACAGATCCCCCTCCTTTCTGTCTGCTGAAGAAGGTGCATGGCTCACGTCGTAAATCATGCCAATAGCAGTTCCAACCGTCAGGGCCGTCCAGGTTGAACTTTTTCTCATCGGAGAAAATAATTGTGATCCACTCGTCCGTCCAGTGCATGTGGCTGCTTGCCCAAAACAATCTAGCTTCCTTGTGGCACCGCGTGAGGTGTGGCAGACGGTGCATTTTATGGAGCACAATGTTGCGACTTTCCTTGATTCGTCGATGAACTGTGTCCTTTGAGACGGTGACACCAACAGTCCAAGAAACGTGACATAGTGATAACCTTTGGGATGAAACTAAATGCATGATGGCACGATCATCTTGTTTGGTTGTTATTCGAGGCCTTCCAGGCCGTTTTCTGGCAGTTAACACACCGCATTTCGATAAAGTCTTATAAATGACTGCCCTACTCCTCCCCATGACTTTACAAATTCGTGCTACAGGCAATCCATTTGCTCTCAGTCTCCAAATCTTCTGCACCTCCTCACCAGAAAGTTGACTGTTGTGTGGCATTTTGGCAAATGAATGTCTGACGGCAGGTCTGCTGTCTTTTGTAGGCTGGACCGAATTATGGCCAATGTGCGTGCATACAACATGCTAATTTGTACATCTCATTTGCATGTGGATACTTTACATAGTTGTCTTTATATTTATGAGACACCTAAAATTACACTATTTCACTTTGGGGTGTTTGTTGTAGGGTTATGTCTAATTAGGTACCACTTCAGCTTCCTACCTATATTTGCATTGCGTTCACGGCGCAAACTCGATTGTCTCTATATTTATGCAACGCACCTAAGCAGTTTTCTAGCATCACCAAATTTCTTCTAGCTTTTACCAAATTGATCCAGAACCATGAGATGATATATTGCTTACATAATTTGCAAGTTCACCCTACCTTGGAATCCAATTTTCATATCTACTGTAATGCACTCATATTATCCTCAAACGTTCTTGATACTGTGCTGATAAAAAAAGTAACCATGCTGTTTAGCAACTTACTCACAGATTCTCTTTGATCCCTTTACCACAGGTATGCAATGCAGTTGCAGCTCTGAGCATTTTTCAGCATTACTATTATGGATGTTGATCTCAAAGAGTCATTACTACCCTTTTTACCATGTGCTGCAGTTTCTTGTCACTACAAGAAACACAATCACACAGAACTTGAAATGTTTTCAGCTTACGAAGAACATGTGACACACCACTTAATTCGTTCATTCCTGTTACATCAAAACTTTGGAAATCCACATGTGGTTGTATCTTCCCTAAACATTACAGCATGCACTTTTTTAAACTGATAACAAAAGCGAAGTTTTTGAGTAGTTTAATGTTATAACAAAATTTATTTCCTTTCATTAAAAAAATTAAAAGAAAGTTTTAAGTCAAGATAGTGAAAGAAAGAAAAAAAAATACAAAGCTGCATTTATATGATTTCAGGATGTGCTGTACGTGGCATCAAATACATAAGAATTCTAAGTTTGCTTTTGACGGGCAAGACAACACTGTTTTCACATACTTAATGATTTTTTGCAATTACTTTTAGAATACATTTACATCCATATTATACAATCATCAAATTCCACGAGCTAATGAACTAAAGCCCCGGAAAGTTACATCTGTATACATAATTATTTACACGCACCCCAACATTAAAACCATCAGAAAATCCTCAGTGGAATGAAACATGAATTTGCAATTTAATGTGTGATTTTGTCAAAGGATAATTTTCATACTTACATCAAAATATAATTTAGAAATGTCTGCCCAGTGAAATAGAGAAATATGTCTTTTTGTGCACGAGTTTATTTCCTACAAGGGGGGAAAAAGTTAGGTAATAAGCATATTACTTGTAGCACAATATAAACACATAATATTCATCTATCAGATATACTCAGGAAATCCTTGTCCCCCTTTTCACACACACAGAATATGAAGAGAAAATTATTATGTGATCTATGTTATACATGAGAAAAATAATACTTAAACATATAACTGAAAGACATATATACAGTATACATACACATAAACAGTAAAACATATATGAAAAGAATAGCTTACACCCAAATAAACAATAATAAAGGAAAACATGCTTTTTTCATCATGGTGTTAATAATCACTTGATGGTTATGTGCATTTAATCTCCAGTTGTTTTTTTATTATTGGAGGTTTCATGAGTAACTCAATGGGCTATAAGCAAACGGACGATGTCATCCCTCTGTCCACGTTATTTTATAAACAATGCATAGCAACTGAAAAATTGTGTTCCAACACCGCTGGGATCGAATCCCAAATATCTCAATAACTAGTTGAGTGTGTTCGCATTTACACTACGGTGCCAAAAATTCTCAGCGCCATGTGTGGTTTATCAGTCAGCATCTGACTACACATATCCGTATTGATGGTCTCAGCAACTGAGATGTAGTCGTCTGGTGGCATTTAACACAACAGCTATTTAATTGTAGCTGATAAATTCAAAGGGGGATAGAAATGGTGAATATATATCAAATACATGGAGATAATTTAAATGGATGACATCATCGCTCTGTCCACGTTATTTTATAAACAACACATAGCAACTGAAAATTTGTGTTTCGACACCGCTGGGATCGAACCCCAGATCTCTAGATAACTAGTCTAGTGTGTTCGCATTTACGCTACAGTGCCAACAATTCTCAGAGCCATGCGTGGTTTATCAGTCAGCATCTGACTACACATATCCGTATTGATGGTCTCCGCAACTGAGATGTCGTTGTCTGGTGGCATTTAACACAACAGCTATTTAATTGTAGCTGATAAATCCAAAGGGGATAGAATTGGTGAACATATATCAAATACGTGGAGATAATGTAAATGGACGATGTGATCTCTCTGTCCATGTTATTTTATAAACCACGCACTCTACTAGATATTGAGAGATCTAGGATTCGATCCCAGCGGTGTCGGATGAACAATTTTTCAGTTGCTGTGCATTGTTTATAAAATACTGTGGGCAGAGCGACGACATCGTCCATTTACATTATCTACACATATTTGATATATATTCACCATTTTTATCTCCCTTTGGATTTATCAGCTACAATTAAATAGCCGTTGTGTTAAAAGCCATCAGATGACAACATCTCAGTTGCTGAGACCATCAATACGGATTTGTGTAGTCAGATGCTGACAGATAAACCACGCATGGCTCTTAGAATTGTTGACATGGTATCGTAAATGCAAACGCACTCTACTAGTTATCGGGAGATCTGGGGTTCAATCCCAGAGTGTCTGAACACGATTTTTCAGTTGCTATGCGTTGTTTATAAAATAACGTGGACAGAGCAATGACATCATACATTTACATTATCTCCACGTATTTGATATATATTCACCATTTCTATCGGGTTATAAGCAGTCTCCCATCCCTAATTTAGATCAACTGGTTCCAGGTAAAGGAGATAGCCAATTCCACAAGACAAACAACATCCATGCCTCACCGGGATTCAAACCCGGACCCATCTTGGGGCGAATTTTCATAAACCAGTGCTTAGACCACTGCGCCACTGGGGCAGCTTTTCAAACGTTGCTTCTGCATTTAAGAATCAGATGAAAATAGTTTGCATACTAACAAGGAATTTTTTTGCTTGTTTTTGTTTAGGGGTTTAACAACCAATGTGAGATACTCGATGGGTCTATACACATTACCCATCCCTACTTTAGGGCCTCTGGTTCCAGGGAGGGAGAGAGTTAGTGCCATAAGATAAACACAGCATCCATGCCTCACTGGGATTCGAACCCGGACCCATATCGAACAAATGGTCAGAAGCTAGCGCTTAGACCACTGCACCACCAGGGTGGCCTAACAAGAAATAGCTTCATGTTATGTACTGTGTATACACACCGAATTGGGACTAAGACATAAAATGAATACATGCAACTTCCAAGTTAGCAAGATTTTCAACTTCACAATGCATAAACAAAGTTATTATGATGCTAAATAACAATATTATAAATATTTGACGGGAATTATCAAGGATAAATTTATTAAGGTACATTACCTCTCAAATTTTCGATACATACACTAGATCCTCTTCAGGAATTCTTGCATCTTACTACTTCCACAGGCCTGGTCGCCAGACCTGTGGAAGTAGTAAGATGCAAGAATTCCTGAAGAGGATCTAGTGTATGGATCGAAAATTTGAGAGGTAATGTATAATTCACATTAAATATTTATAATACTGAAAATAATAAGAGGAAGCCATGAAGTCGTTAATTATTAGAGCTAAATAACGATGCAGAATATATAGATACTGCCTCCATTTTTTTTTTTTTTTTTGTAAAAGGTGAAGCAATTCTTTAAAATATAGGAAAAAGCTTTTGCTACATCATCTATTTCAAGCAGCTTCAAGTGGATAAAAACCTCATTAAGAAAGTGAATCAATTTTGTCACAAAATACCTCTCGTGACTAACAAATTGTGAACTTGTTCCGTGCCTGGACCCAATTTCTCATGAAAGGCAAACATAACTATCGATAATGCACGCATATTGTTGTAATTCAAAATCAAACTGAAGGAGCCCCAGCTAGTTTTGAAGTAACTGCTCTCTCTTCCCTACTCCTGAAGTGAAAGCAAGCTCTTTTTATTTGGGGGAAGGGGACCCTGAAATTACGCACATATCAGTTCAAGAGTTACCCCACTTTTACTGAAATATTATGCAATTTTTACTTTCTCATACCTCTGTTACAGGAAAGTATTATAATTGATCAAAAATCAGACTTCGTCTTTGCCATAATTTTACGAAAAAATCTTTGCAAACAGCACTTCTGAACTGCACTCAGAAGTTTAACTTTTGCATGAGCATATGAGAAACATAACAAAAGGACTTGCTTTTTTTATTCAGTGTGTTTCATCAAAAAAAAAATTCATTTAGTTTTCGTTTTCCCCCTGGATGGATAAGGTTCGGTTCTTATAGTAGTAAGAGATGTACGCTCTTAAAAAAAAAAATACAGATTCAGCAGGATTTGTCAGGTGGCTTCTGATCTCTGAAATTTCAGTTCTGTGTTAATAATTTTTAAATCTTCCCTTGTGAACTTCTGCATGAGCAAATGATGCAATTAAGCTGTCCAAAAGCTCAGCTGTTACATTCTCGATGGAAAGCACAGTTAATGAAGAAAGGCATTATTGTGATATCGATGTTCTCAGATAATTAATTAATTAATTTTTAACTTGCTGAAGATCACAAGAAGTAACTGAAACTCGAATAGCCAGCAGCAGTTTTTAAGTCAGAAATACATTTGGATGGCCTTTATTGTACCTAATATGTTTAAGCATGTGACATAAGAGAGAAGTACAGTTCTTGGTCCTAAAATGTTCTGGCATTGGTCACCAGAAAAACAATAATTCTGCTATGAAATCTACTTTGTTAATGCCATAAGAGCGTTTCTGATATAACGCATGCAGGTTTAATTTTGTTGCTATCGATTTATTTTGATTTCTGAACTATAAATTTTATGATTTTTTGAATAAGAAGGTGAGAAAGGTACAAATATGTGCTTTTCTCACCTTACTTATTTTTATTTCCCTCTGAACTAAAAACACATTAATTGCAATTTGACTAGTAGGGACATTTGTAACCAGACTTAACTGCCCACATCTAAAAATCATAAAAGCACTCATAGCTTACCCCTCTGTGACCCATATAGGATTAGTTCTAGCTTCAATTATAACATTACAGTTATTATGTTTTTTTTTTTTTTTTTTGCCATGATTTTAATAATATTTGCACATGGCCACACATACGTTTTTCTTTTTTTTTTTCTTGTAATGATTCTTTACAGTTTACAAGCAATGCTCTAATTCTCAGAGAATTACTACCAACCTGAAGAAACCTTAACATACACTCTATAGACAACGCCAAAAAAAATAAAAAAACAAACACAATTTGCAATATCAAAACAAATATCCTGTTGGAAAATAAAAGTATATTCTGGACACTGTAGGAAGTCCAGGTGTATACTCAATTCCAATAATTAAATGTAAAATCAAAATTTTCAGGAAGTCCTAAAACCAGAGTACAGAACAGAATGAAGTAACACCAGTCAGTCTGGAACAAGTGAGAACAAGTCTGCCTTAACAGACTTGTGTCACAGATTGCACCAAACTTCTCACTCTTCTAAAGTAGAAATTATTAAGCAGCAGAAAACAGAATGGATCCAACTGGCAGAAATTTTGACAGATAAAAACTCCGACATATAGCTGTGTGATTCCTGAAGAATCTTCATATAGAAGAATCTTTAAAACTCTCAATGCAACCACTAGGTGGCAGCACGAACATCGATTCTAACACTGCTTGAACAGATTTGAAGGAGTGATGATGCCTACAGTACAGCAATACCTCACTCATGTCATGCATATGGCTAAAACAACTGTGGAAAAAACACCAGCCAATGTTTTCCTGAAGACGAAGAATACAATACCTTCAAAATGATTAATTGGAATTCACTTCAGTAAATACAGAATGAATAAAAAGACAGATGTGTTCTATCTTTCTCTCTCAAAAAATAAATAAATAAATAAATAAAAATTACAAACTTTTTATTTAATGAGGTGAAGGTAACTGACACTTTCAATTATGTGTAAACCCTGGTTAGTTACAAATTGAAAAGGATGTGATTTACAAGTTAGTTTGGTAGTACATTGCCAGGTGATATAAAGGTGTAAAATGAAACTTCTGTGATATTCTGCCCTTAATCTATCTGTAGTCTATTTTATTTAGGGGTTAATCCACAAGATTCACTACTATACCATAATTATCTATTTTGATTTTTACACTGGAGTTGAGGTCACTGTTCTTTAATCATGTGTGCTTGGGACCCAGAATGTCATGCCAAAGTTTAATATTTTTCACCAGTTGATTAGAAATTTTCAAGCAACTAAATATGATTCTGAATAAATCTTGACAATGTGCAAGCTCAATCCAAATCACTGGCAACTAGGTCAGAAATTACCAGTTCTTCAGATACAAACATTGCAGAACTCATTTTTGTGAATTGCTATGGCATCTCATATCTCAACTAAAACAGTCATAGAGTCAAACCACTAGCTTTAGAATTTTTTTTTCTACTTAGATAAACAAAGATAGCATCAAAGAAGAGAAATAAGGAAACTACACCCACGTTCCCCTACACAAACCTAATTAATTCATAAGATGAGCATTTGTAAAGTGATCCAAAATTTTTCATTTCACAGCATTCCATTTTCCCCCATACAAAATTATGGGGAAAATTCCAGTACATTACTGACCCAGAAAATGTTCACCTAAAACTGATTAAAAAAATTCTCAAAACCCCCCAAACAAACATTATTATACAATGCTACTTTGCATTATTTTTATAATAAAATGGGTGTTCTTTAAGTTATATAGCATAAAAATAACTTTACATATTCTGTGAAAGACAGAGTGCATATATGCTTGCACAGCACAATTTGCTTTCCTATTTGAAAAATCCACTGCACTACCTAAAATAATCAGATCATAAAGACTATTTACTAGTACGTTCAAAAAGTTCCAGAACTTTTTGAATATTTGCCAAATGTCAGTGAATTACGTCATTCCCCGCTGAGCAAGCGAAGAGCATCATGTGACAGACCAGCCAGAACCAGTTTGATCCAGACCCAACATGTACAGCGTATGTGCATAGTTCGTGATTACAGGCATTTGAGGCTCTCCGTCACGAGGACAGATGTCAAATTTTGAACAGCATTCAAGTGTAATATTTTGTGTTCTGCTCTGAAAATCTTTCGCCGCGACTTTTCAAATGATTAAGTCGGCATACGGTGAGAGTGCAATGAGTCAAACTAAAGTTCATGAATGGCATCGACGATTCGAAAACGGGCAACAGAGTATCGAGGATGACGAGAGGTCAGGACGACCATTAACATCCCCAACGGATGAACAAATCGCCACTGTAAAAAAAATTGCGAAAAATGACCGTTGAAAAACTGTTGCAGCGATTGAGGAAGTTGCCATGCCATTTTAACAGAGAAACTGGGCATGCGTCACATGTGCCAACAAATTGTTCCCGAAAGCCTGACACAAGAAAAAATGGATGAGCGCATGCAAGTTTGCGGGAATAACATCAATACAGTGGATTCAGATCCCGATCTCTTGAATCGATTGATCCCTGGCGATGAGACTTGGTGATTTCTGAACGACCCCCAATCCAACGGACAGTCAAAAGTGTGGAAATTACAGTTGACACCACGACCTAAAAAGGTCAATGCTGACCGCTCCAAAGGAAAGGTCTTGTTAACAGTTTTCTTCGATTGCAAGGGGGTCATACACAAGGAATTCCCTCAACATGGCCGTACCCAGTCACTAAAGAAGAGTACGTCAATGTCCTGAAAAATCTCCAAGAATCAGTGAGAAGCAAGCGCCCTGATCTTTGGAAGACCAACTCGTGGGCACTCCATCACGATAATGCGCTAGCTCACAGATCCCTCCTGGTGTCCGATTACCTGTCCAAACATCACATTCCCGTTCTTCCACAACCAGCTTATCCTCCTGATCTTGCCCTGTGTGACTTTTCCCTTTTTCCTTGGATGAAGAATTTGCTTAAGGGGAGATGCTTCTCAAGTTCCGAAGAAGTGCAACAAGCTGCGCCAGAGGCACTGGAGGATGTGGCAAAAGAAGGCTTGCAATCTGCATTTAAATCTTTGTATGAGCACTGGCAAAAATGCATAGTTGCACAGGGTAACTACTTTGAAGGAAACACCGCATAAACAGGTATTATCTGAACTCATTCTTTTTAAATATAAAAACGTCTGGAACTTTTTGAACGTAGTAATATTACACCATTTAATAAACAAACAAGCAATGAAAAACAAGTCAAACCATCATTCAGTCCTCTTGTGGAAGAAGTCTGTATTAGCACAAAGAGTTGATGAAGCATGAAGAGGGGGAGAGGGGGTAGGATTTGGAAGTTAATTTTGTGATATCAAGACAATGGTACTGAGGCACAGGTCAAGCTTAACTCAACAGAAGACAGTGAGACAGAGCAGTCCATAGGTTTAGTTTTCAGTTCTTTAAATGCTCACCTCAATGACTGCAGTCTCTTTCTCAGTGGCAACAGCCTTTTCAGGAGGCATAAAACCATAAGATGAAGGTAAAATTCAGATTAATAAGAACTGTCTTTAGGTTTTCTCTAAAAAAAAAAAAAAAAGATTTTAGATCATGAACGGTTTTATTTCCCTTTCCATTGAGGAACCTACAGTGCTCCATTAATTCACAGAGCATCATTTTTGTCTTTAGTGCATGTTTAAAGTTGCCATATTTCTCAGTTCTCAACAATAAACCACCTTGCAGTTTAAATGTCTGTTTTAGGATTTTCAGAACAAGAATTTTCTGAATAATTAATACACACAATTGACGTGAACTAGGAACATTAAACAGAAGTCATCACTCTTTCCACGTTTATAAGTGAGTCACGGAAAAATTCTCGTCGGCCGCCACCGAGAATCGAACCCAGGGTCTTCCAGTTACACGCCGGACATGCTACCACAGGGGCCTCAAATTCTCCAGACTCACATATGACTAACTGCCAAACCACATGACAGGTTGCTTCTTGGAGCAACATATTTTATTCATTCGCCTCTTAGTTATTTCTTCAGTTGCTGTTTTCCATCTTTGGCGAATCCCCAGCATTGTGCGGGGCTCCAAGAAGCAACCTGCCATGTGGTTTGGCAGTTAGTCGTATGTGAGTCTGGAGTATTTGAGGCTGCTGTGGTAGCATGTCCGGCGCACAACTGGAAGACCCTGGGTTCGATTCCCGGTGGCGGCCGATGAGAATTTTTCTGCGACTCACTTATAAACGTGGAAAGAGCGATGACTTCTGTTTGAAGAATTTTCTGTTTCATTTTCTTACTCTCATCATCTTCTTCTTCTATAAGAAGTTCTCACCTTTCACATGTCTTCATTAACCAAACCTTGAAACTCTACCTGCCCTGCCAAGTTCACTATGGCCATATGAACAGAAACAATTCCTCTGTGAACCCTATGAAATCATGAGCATATTTGAGACATTAACTCTTCCTAATAGTATTCACAGTTTCTTTGGAAATAACAGACGAAACCAAAGAAATAAATTCAGCATCCTTTTTTATGGAAAACAGTGAAAATACAAATGTGACATATTTTCTCTGTTTTCTATGTAGCCACCTCTTCAGAAAACTTGAAAATTACATTGCCCTGGAGCAAGAATTGATTATGCATATCCCAATTTCCATTTGAGTATGCTATCCATTACACCACCCAGGACATGGTGGTGTAACAGAAATCAGGAGAAGAGAATCTACATCTCCTGATTTCCATTCAAACATGCTATCCATTACACCACCCAGGACAATGAATTGCCCTGGGTGATGTAATAGATGGGGTTTGATTCCTGCTCCAGGCCAATGTAATTTTTAAGTTTTCTGAAGAGGTGGCTACATGGAAAACAGAGAAAATACTTCACATTTGAGCCAACGATCACATTTGTATTGCTTTCCATGTATATGTGTGAAGAATTATTTCTCCAAGAGATCAATGAAGGAATAATTCTTCACACATATGCAAGTGGCATGGATTTCAAGGAGCTAATAGAGAGTGTGATTACCCTTAAAAGATTAAAGAGAGACAGCTCATAGAATGAGCCTTCATGCTGTTTACAAGGCTGTAAACGAGAGTTTAAGGCAGTAAGTGCCACTACTCCACCAAATTGCGTTGGAGCCCCGGGAAGGTTTTGGGAGGAAGCTGCCAGCTTGCAATTGCTCTTCCCAAGGCACCCTAGACATGCTCTATTGGATTCAGGTCCAGAGATCTCGTGGATCACTCCATCTTGTAAATATCCACACTTTCCAGGTATTCGTCGACTAGCTAAGCCCTATCTGGGCGAGCATTATTGTCCATAAAAAGGAACTGGGGACCAACAGCTCTCCTCAAAAGCCATACATAAGGCTCTAGGATGTCCTTCCCATAGCATGCAGCAGTATGGGTGCATCCTGGAAACACATGCAGTGATGTGCACCCATCTAACATGATGCCAGCCCAAACCAAGAGTCCTCCACCACCACTGTTCGATTTCCCTAATGTTGGAGGGAAGATTTCGGCTTCCCGCCTCTCTCCAACTGTACAAGTCAAGAATTCCTGTTTAGGCTGTACCATGACTCACCACTGAAAAGAACACAGGCCTATTGATCAGGGGTGATGCTGTCGGGCGCAATTCAGATGGACCCTTCTGTGCGATACAGTGAGTGGGTTACAAACCGTTGGTTGGTTGGTTAGTTGATTTTAATGGCGCAAGGGCCATGGGTGGCCAAAGAGCGCCAAACAAAAGACATCAAAATAGAACAAAATCAATAAAACACGTACACAAGGGTAAAAACAGGATGAAACGGTAAAAGTAAAAGATGGAAATGAAAGCGGTAAAACTAGATAAGTTTAAAAAAGTCAATTTCTTCAAAAATGAGAACACTGCGGTCAGATCGCAGTCCTCACCAATGAGTCTGCAGCGTAGCTGCTCCTTCGTCCAACAAATGAGAATGAAAATAACGAAAACGATGATCACAAAAACGAACACAAGTACACAGAACATGAAGGACGGTGAGACGACAGTGGCACGCCTCACACATTGGGGCACTGTCGCCATACAGCATTTCCGGATCAATGGCCGATAATCTCGGAAAGACAGTGGCAGCCGAGCTGGCGACATGGAGGAAACAGACCTGGCAGATAGATCTGCCAGCTCGTTACCCCGGATCCCAACATGGCCAGGAACCCAACAGAATCGGACCAGGAATCCAGCACCTTCCAAAGTTCCAAGAAGACGACGGACATCACGAATGACCGGTGAGTCCGTGTCCTCTGGAGAAGATAGGACTTGGATGACGGACTGAGAATCGGAGCAAATCATAGCGCGACGATGAGATCTAGACTGTATGTGACACAAAGCGAGGTGTACCGCACGCATCTCCGCCGAAAAGACAGTGGATTCAGGCGGAAGCCTCTCGGCATGGGAGGCATCGCCACACACGAAAGCGGATCCAACAACCTCACCGGATTTCGACCCATCAGCAAATACAGGCACGAAATCCGGGAAGAGAGACTATCTCGGCAAAGAGCTGTTGGTACACCAGAGCAGGAGTGGAAGACTTTGGCCACACACAAAGGGAAAGGTCAGCCGTAGCTTGAACCGGCTGCCAAGGCGGTTCATTGTAAAACCGGGTCAAACCAATCCTTGACAAGTCTAGACCAGCATCGTGCACTAAGGTCGACAACCGAATCCCAAACGTCGGAACACAGGAAGGCCGGTGTGAGAATAAGCGGACACATTGCGGTTGGAAAATGGAACCATACAGTGGATGATCAAGAAGAGACTTCAACTTGGTGAAGAATTGAAGAGACAGCTGCATACGTCGGATGCACAACGGCGGTTCATGGGCCTCGACATACAGGCTATGCACGGGAGAGGTACGGAAAGCACCAGAGCATAGCCGCAGAGCCTGGTGATGGACAGGATCCAGAGGCCGCAACACGGAAGGACGTGCCGAACCGTACGTTATGCAACTGAAGTCTAACCTTGACCGAATCAGAGAATGGTAAATTCGAAGCATTGAGCACCTGTCAGCCCCCCAAGATGTTCGAGAGAGGACCTTCAGGATACTCAATGACTTTGTGCTCTTCACCTTCAAAGACTGGATGTGAGGTCGGAAGGTGAGTGCTCGGTCAAAAGTTAGCCCAAGGAACTTGACTTCTGACACCACAGGGATGGTAGAACACCCCAGACGGAGGCTGGGGTCTGGGTGAAGGCCCCGTTTGCGGCAAAAATGCACGCAAACGGTCTTCTGCGTCGAGAAGCCAAATCCATTATGGGAAGCCCAGATAGAGATCTTAGTAATGGCCGACTGCAGCTGCCTTTCAATGGTGCGCATGTTGACAGATGCGCAAGAGATCTGCAGATCATCCACATACATGGAGCCACGAACCGACGGAGGAAGCAGAGTGAAAATATGATTAACACGAAGGATGAACAATGTCACAGAAAGAATGGAGCCTTGAGGGACACCCTGCTCTTGTGGGTATAACGCAGAGAGGGTCGATCCGACGCGCACACGGAACATCCGGTTCTGGAGAAATCCGGCAATGAAGGTAGGCAAATTTCCCCGCAATCCGCAGTCACGCAGATCACGGAGAATGCCGTATCTCCAGGTTCGATCGTAAGCTTTTTCCATGTCGAAGAACACAGAGACCATGTGCTGATGCCGGACAAACGCCTCCCGGACAGATGTCTCAAGGCGAAGATGATGATCGGAGGTGGAACGGAATTTCCGAAATCCACTCTGATGAGGTGAAAGAAGGTGACGTGATTCCAAATAAAAAACCAAACGAAAATTGATGATGCGCTCTAGGATTTTGCAAAGGCAGCTCGTCATAGCAATTGGTCGGTACTTCAACGGGTTAGCGGGATCTTTACCAGGTTTGAGAACAGGAACGACAATGGCAGTGCGCCAAGATTCGGGAAAGTCACGCTCGTGCCAGATCCTGTTAAACAGGACCAGCAGACATTCAAGAGAGGACGGAGAAAGGTGCTTCAGCATTTCATAATGGATGTTATCCGGTCCGACAGATGTTCGGCCGGACCGATTCAGGGCAATCTTCAGTTCGACGGCAGTCAGCGGGCTGTTATAATCGGCAGCGGAAAACGGTCCAAAGGAAACCTTGGACCGTTCAAGCCGCGGCTGTACCTGCCGGAACGAAGCAGCGTAATTGAATTGCGGCTGCTGGACACCGAAGAAAATGCGGCGCTCAGACAGTCAGCAATACCCTGAGCGTCAGCAACCGTTCCTCCACCACTCACAAGAATGGAGATTTCCCCAGAAGGGTACTTACCCCGAATCTTGCGGATCCTGTCCCAAACGATCTTAGAGCTGGTAGCGGTGTTAATCCCGGATACGTAGCGTATCCAAGATTCCCGTTGGCTACGACAACGTACCAAACGCACGTAAGATTTGGCTTTCTTGAAAGCAAGCAGGTTCGCGGTCGGTGGGGTACCGACGAAACCTACCCCAAGCCCGATGTTGGGCCCGACGAGCTGCCTTGCAAGTGGAATTCCACCAAGGTCGCGGGCAATGTGGAAGTTTAGTCGAAGTCGTAGGGATGGTAAAGTCTGCCGCTTGCACAATACAATCCGTTACCGCAGTAACAGCTTCATCGATCGTACCCGAGGTTACCATGACTGGAGTAATGATCGCTGAAGCCGTGAATGAGTCCCACTTGGCTCGATCGATAGCCCATCTAGCAGGGCGAGTAGGATGACGGTACCCGTCACCTGCTAGACGGAGAAAGATGGGAAAATGATCACTGCCAAGGTGATCATCAGACACGCTCCAGGACCGGTCAGGATATAACGATGGCGAACTCAAGGACAAATCAATGGCTGAGTACGAGCGGGTGGGTTCATGAAAATAAGTGACTGCCCCGGTGTTGTAGAGACAGAGGGACGTGTTGGAGAGAAGGGACTCAACAACACGGCCCTTGGAGTCACGAGTGATAGAACCCCACAACGGATTGTGTGCATTGAAATCTCCGAAGATGAAGAAAGGAGGTGGCAGCTGGTCAACTAAATCTTCCAGATCCAAGAGGCTTACAGATTCATTTGGTGGTATGTAGATGGAACAGACTGTGAACAGGGTGTCCACAGAAAGTCTTACTGCCACTGCCTGCAAAGTCGTCCGAAGGGCAACTGCAGTGACAGGAATACCATGAGGAACAACAACGGCCACTCCTCCGCAGGCGATAACAGTCCTCGTGATCCTTGCGGAAAATAGAATATCTCCGCAGCGGAAAAGTGTCCGTTGATCGAAGCTTTGTCTCCTGGAGGCAAACGCACACAGGTGTGTGCGAAGACAGTAAGCCTTTCAGATCATCAATTCGTGGTCGCAGACCTCGGCAATTCCACTGAATGAGCGTAGCCATAATGAAAAATAAAAGGAAAGGATGAAAAACGAAAATGTCAGACGACTAGAATGTCTCCGAGTCGTCTATCAGCTCCTGACCATCTGCAATGTCCGGAGGCAACACAGAGCTGTGCTTACTCACACAGGGCTGCGCTACCGGGGGTTTTGGTGGTTTAACCCTGCTCTGTTTCGAGGGGGAAGAAACTGGTTTCACCTTTTCCGGCTTCTTCTTAGTTGCGCCCTGGGCCTGGGTCCCAGTGCTGGCAGAGGATGTTTTCTGCACAGAGGATGGTTTAGGCGTCGATGTTGATGGTGCCTTGGAATCAGTGCGGCGAGACTTCAGTGCCTCCAGTCCGGCAGCAACGATGTCCTCAAAAACATAAGGACACCGCGCTGGGATGGTCACCTCAGTCTGCACCGCAACAGTAGCCTTCTGGACCACAACCGATGCATAGGAGCGCCGGCCTGTTGGTAGAGGAGCTATCCGCCGTCTGGCTTCAGGATAAGACAGATGTTCTGTCATCTTCAGGCGTTGGATAGCCTGCTCCTCGATCCACTTTGGGCACTGCTTAGAAGAAGCCGGGTGAGATCCCTCGCAATTGACACAGTGATCCGAGTCAGCGGAGCAGTCCACCAAAGAGTGTTCTGGCGACCCACAGCGTCCACACTTCGCTACATTACGGCAAGACTGCTGGGGGTGACCGTAATGCTGGCACTTGAAACATCTCAAGGGGTTCGGAATGTATGGTCGAACATCGAGCCGCAAGTACCCCGCCTTGATGGAAGTTGGCAGGGCAGGGGAGTCAAATGTGAGCACGATGTTCCGGGAGGGAATAGACTTCCCATCCCGCCGGGAAAGAATACGGCGAACCCCAGTGACATGTTGTTCCCCAAGTTCTTCCAGCAATTCCTCATCGCTGCATTCCAGCAGGTCGCGGGAGTTGATAACACCGCGAGAGGAATTGAGGAAACCATGGGGAGATATTTGGACTGGAACGTCCAGCAGAACGGTAGTCTCCAGCAAGGTGGCACTGTGGCGAGGATTTGAAGTCTCCACAAGAAGATTCCCTGACGGGAGCTTCTTAACACTCTTTGGTGAGCCCGCTACGGCCTGAAGAGCCTTATTAATCCAAAAAGGACTCTTCGAACTGAGGGATTGTGCAGGATCAACAGAATGAATTAGAAGAAACAGAGCACTGCAGTTGGAACTGAGTAGTTTCTTAGTGGAGGAGGGTGTCCCATCCTCCACACGGCGCTTCAAAGGTACAGCATGGGAAACACTTTGATTTGCCATGAGAAGAAAAATAGATTCGTCCGCCAACCTCCCCACCCACTACCGAGCCCAACGAGGGAGAGCCGGAGGTCCGCAAGCCCAAGAGGACGCAGGACACGGCTCTAGGGATAGTCAGCGGATATAGCAAGTTGGTAGGGCAGACACACGCTCGGCGTGCACCCAGACTTTCTCGTGCCCGGAGAACACCCCTTCGACATGCCCACCCCCAAACTCACCCAGCCGAACAGAACGACAAGCCGCTAGAAGTCTGGACGCAACTCGGCCACAGACTTCCTGACCAGGAGTGGGTTAGCTCCCAGCCTCCCGTTTAGGGTGAAGCAGAGGGCAAAGAGGAGTGTTGGCATCTGGAGACACTACAACCCAGCCCCCAAATACCTCAGCCTCCAGCATCCTCATTTCCACCTGTACGGGTCACCGCACACGGCAAACATGCAGGTAGGTCTAAGCTAACCAGCTCCGGAAAAACAGAAAATGTAACATAAAAGAGAAAAGACAGGGAAGGGAATGAGGAACAAAACCCGGAGCTGGCGCCTCATCACAACCTCAGCAGCCTACAACTGAGGCGGGTACATGTCAAAATATGAACGAAAGACGAAAAAGCAAAATAATAAGAGAAAATCGGCTCGGGCCGTGGGGACGCCATCCCCCATCAGCTGGATGAACAGCTGTCCCTTCGGTGATGTAATCGTCAAAGTCGCAGAGGCAACAGAAACCGTCACAAGGTTAGCTCAGGCCGTGGGGGCGCTGCTCCCCAAATAACTGGAAAACCAGTTATCCCCGTGCGGGGACACAAACCATTGGTCTTCTTGCATACAGTACAGAAGTCTCTTGTGAAGTCTTCTGTAAACTGTTTGTCTCAATATTGCAGTACCCATAGCAGAGAAGAGTTCCTGTGCAACTTGCCTGGCTGTCAACTCCATGTGGCAGCAAGCTGTCAAGAGACAAATACCAGTTGTCTCAGCCTTCAGGTTACTGTTCCAGTTTCCTGGAACTGTCTCCAGGGGTTGGAGACCACTTTCTTTGACACATTCAGCCACCTAGCTAAATCAGCTTGCAACTGCCCTGCTTCCAATCTATTGAACACTCTCCGCCATAAAGAATCTTCTAAGCTATCATGCGGAGTCATTCTTCCACTAACTGTCCAACTTAAGCTTCAGTTGCCACACCCATCTAGGAAAAGTGTTTTAAGGTCATGTACCTGCCAGCCCGATGATATATGGTCATCATTTGCATATTTACATAGGAGCTACTACAATGTTGCGTGGGTATATGGACTTAGCATTTTCCCTTGCACATGTCTCAGAAAAATCTTTACAATCAGTCATCTCATTTTGGACATATTCTCGAATTCGTATTTGCAACATTAATTTTTTGGGACACTATACATATATTTCTACATATATAGCATCCATACTTTTTAATTAGCTGTCATATGCATATATAAACAGAAAGGTAACACTTAACAAGGAGAAATATGCTATACATTGGCATTTAGTATCAGATTAAACAGTATTTCTTTACTACTCATTTTATATGCATAAAAACAATATTGCATCACAGATGATAATGAAATTACCTCATAAAAATGAATACCACTGAAAGAAATTCCAAGCCATATCACAGAAGAATCTACCATTTTCTTTTTGTTCAATTTGTAAAGGTGAAGATTGTGAGAACAGTTTGGGTCAGACGATTCTTTAATGTATAACAATTGTGCTTCACCTCGGCTCAAGCCAAAATTATCTTTATGCAATGAAGGAGTATGCTCAATGATGTAATCATAGCCCATTTTACTGATTACCTGTGGATGAAAGACAAATTTATATTTCTACAAAAATGGATTCTTTTAGAGTTATATTAACTTTGCTTTGATAAATCTGAATGCACAATGATAAACAGCTAAGAATTTCAAAACTTTTCATCCTCAATATAAAAATTAGCATAAAAAGCTATATGCTTTAAGAAATGTATATGTAATTCCTGCTTAATGAGTCACCAGTAAACAGAAATTTGTTATACACATTATAGTTCTAAAGCTGCAGAGTAAGATCCAGGAACTTGCTGACAAGAGTAAAGAAGTGGGATTAAAGATGAACTTACAGAAAACAAAATTAATGTACACTGCTTTCAAAAGAATTGAAGATTTTGGGGTTGATGAGGCAAATTTAGAGGCAACTGATAACTGCTGTCTGTCCAAGGTAGATGTAGGCATCAAGTGAGGGCCACATTAGAGGTCGGCATGGGCCAGGCTCCTTCCCAGACACTTACGACCAGGCCAAGGCGACCCAATCTTTTTATCTCAATCGTAAAGAAAGAAAAAAGTCATGTTCCCCAATTTCCTGGTCTGTTTAATTGTTTTGCTGCCTTTACTTACTTCCATGACATAGGGCGTAATCACAGAGGCGAGGGGAGGCACTTAGTGTTTTTACCATCTGTGGGTATTAAGAGGGTGAAACCACTTTGGGGCTTATTGACAACATAAAGATTCGACCCAGAGCAAGTATGTGTGTGTTGTGTGGAGTAGGGTACGCAGGGTATCTGCAGTGATGTGGGGTATACATGTGTGTGTTGGTATAAGAGAGTGTGGTGACTTAGATTGTTTCTCCTATCCGTAGTATGTATAGGGATTGACTTTTGTAGTGTTACCACTTGCTAGTTCAGAGGAAAGGCGATTTTCAACACACTTATTCTTTTTTGTCTCTCTTTAAAGGTTAGGTTATATTCTTTGATAATTGTTAAAGTTTAGTTAATATTTTTAGGCTTATATTCAACTAAATATTTTCAATAGCATTTTATTATTTAATTTTCACAATTTAATAAAATACAATAGAAAGGCAAAATAATACCACATGGCACATCACGGGCAAGGCCTAAATAACAGCTGTAATTGACGGGTCCGGGCCGAATGTCTAATATTTGAAATGGGCTGAGCCGAGCTGGTCCTTGAATGCACGGGCTTGGGCTGGTCCGGGCTAACCAAATAAGTCCAATGAAGACCTCTAGGCCACATTAAAGAAGAAATTTACAGGTGCATAAAACTTTAATGGAGTGCATTTGGAAGAAGCAGTACAATTTTCAAGAGCACTTTCAGGGTTCCCACTCAAAAGTAGAAAAAAATTCCCTGACTTTTCCAGGTGGTCCTGAGAGTTTTTCCAGAGCGGCAAATCAAATCACATTGCGACAAATTGTTGCATTTCCTTACATTCTTGCGTTCCTTACGAAAGCATACATTTATTAATTCTTTAAATAACTGTCCTTTATAATTACATGCTTTTTTTAATAACAATTAAATGCATGAAGCATATTATTTTTGGTACCATAATTCCATGATATTTTCTGAACATAAGTGGTATACTGCCTATGTAGAATTTGTTAATACATTTCCGCAGAAACAGATCATATGTAAGAAAAAATCTGTATGTTGAATAGTTTGTTTTCCTTTCTTCTATAGCACAGTGTAGATAAGCTTAATAATCGAATGGGCTCCTGCTCAGAGAAATGTCGAAAGAGAATCAACCAACAAAGGGCTTTGATCCATTGTTTAAGTGGTTCTCTTGTGATGTGTTTCTCCAAGCAAAAGTGTACCAGGCCACTGTGCCTAGTTGTTCCATGTTACAAAATATGAAGCAAACTATCTGCAGAAATCGAATAGAACCGTAATGTCAACAGGCAATTTTTTAAATTCAGTTTTGATAATTTTTAGAGAATTAAGGAATAATGTAATGTATTGAAAGCAAGATTTATCAAATTCTAGACAAGCTGTAATTGCAAATAATTGCTTACCTGAAATTAATACTGATAATGTTATGTTCATCTCACATATGAGGAAGAATTAAAAAGACACCACATAATGAATGTCCCGATTATACAGTCCATAAAGATAAACAGAAAATATGGAATATAAAGGATAAATAATTTTCATTTTCCCAAATTACTTTATAGTTACAAAAGTTAGTGTATTTAACATAAATTTTACATAATATTTAACAAAATCATGTCTTATTTTTTTTTTGTTTCAGGTTTAACAACCACCATGAGCAACTTGTTGGGCTATAAACAGTCATCCGCCCATCCCTAATTTAGGACCATTGGCTTCACAAAGAAGGAGAGCCAGTGCCGTAAGAGAAACTCATACCTCATCTGGGACTTGAATCCAGGCTCACTTGGACGAATAGTCAGAAGCCAGAGCTTAGACCACTGCACCACCGAGGTGGCAAACCATGTATTTACATGTTTTAAAGAATATTTGAACAAAGACTTAATTTAAATTCTTCAGATAATGAAATATTTCAATCGATTAGGTGAAATTATACAACTGATTTATCTATATTTTAAGTGCACACAAGTATATAAATAACATTTTAAACGACTCACAACATTTAGAGTTCCAGTTAGGTTTAAAAATGCAAGCTGGGAGAATTGTGACTGAAGAGAATAAATTGCCCTTAAATGATACAATGCTGAAGCTTTAAATCCTTTAAGTGCTTATTTTACATAAATATTAAACAACACAGAAACGTTTGCTGAAATTGAAGTCTAATGGGAATGATAAAATGGTGAGTGTCTGACAGAGTCTCTTAACATTTTGTTAGAGCGGTTCTATCAAATCGATCTACCAATTTGTATTTTCTATTGGAATTTACTTAGAATCTTTAAAGACAAAGCAAAGTAAAACAGTTATTAAAAAATAAAAAAAAGAAGAGAGAGAGAACAGAAATCGTGACAGCATTTCTGCGTCTGAGGAAAACGTGTGCCAGTACCATCCCAACAATTTCTAGCAATCAGGGAAAATACTGCTGACATTTAAAAATCAAAATTGTAATTATTTTAGCTAACGTTAGTTCTTGCACTTGGCAATGAGAACATCGAATCTATGCTATTTCAGAGGGGCCAACCTCTAGCAGAACGCATCAGTAATCAATAGGGGATTTTACAGTAATGTTTCAGTAATCGAACACAAACTTTCAATAAGTAACACGCCATTTTTTTTTCAAAGTTAAGGACAATATTATAGTATTACTGTGTAACCTGTAATACTTGTATGAGGTGCCTATCGGTAATCACCATACGAAGCCTCATCGCTAACGCGTGGAATGGGTATTTCATGAGATATTAATGCGTGAAATGTGTAATAACTTTATATGTTTACACTATCCTCACAAAAAATATGAAATTAAATTATCAATATTGTACTTACCTCATGTCATTGCTGACATAAAAACTCCCTTGCTGCTTGTTTTGCAGTGGTATATTCTTTTTCAGAAAACTTTTTATAACACAGCTCACCTGAGGAAAATGCTTTACTTTTCTGTATAAGAAGGGCACTTAATGTTTTGGTGCTCATTATTGGGCAGAAGTATGCGAGGTTTTTCCTTACTATACTAAATATTCTCTACGTAGAGGAATTGCTGTGAGGGATAGTCAATATTGCCAACATTAGTTTAGGCAATGCAGAATACTTGGGAAGACAAGAGGAATCCTTCATCTTAGATATTTCATTCCATGCCACATCTGCTCAAGGATATCCAGCTTCATCAATATCAGAGTCTGGGAACATAGCATGAAAGAAGCGACCAGCATGATCACAGATTGCTATAGGTAGGTTATGCTCCACAACGATTGCAGTAAACAGCAATTCAGCGTTTATCACGCTATTTTCAATTCTTTTTTGCAAAAAAATTATCCAAAGGCTTTGATAGAGTCTTTAATTTTACACAATCCTGGTGTTTGTTTTGACTGAATATGCCTTCGGCAATCATCTCATCTCGTCCTACATGGGCTACTGATTACTCTCATATTAGAATGCACGCAAGGAAACCTTTATTTCAGCATTTTCCATTTCCTTGCTCAAGATTTGGGAGAAAGATTTGGATGTTCCTGGAGAAACCTCTTTGCATATTTATTTGTTTCAGAAACGATAATTCCAAGGATGAAATTGGTAAAAAACAAGTAAAAATATGCAATAGGTGCCACATCAGTTGCAGGAGCATGTTTGGGCCCCTGCATTTCATGACAATCAAAAGGATGCTGAGGTTGTTCATCACTTCCCTCTATTACATCCTCCCATTCACTTTCAGAACTTTCATGATCTGAAGATTCACTATGAAGATCTTCACCTTCTGAAGAAGATATGGTGTGCGTGGCACTGTGGCTAGTTTTCTGGCTTGATGTTGCTTGGCCAATATCACTCTCAGATGATTCAAAATCATCACCATCACTTGGCAAACTTTCACTCTCACTACAAGCCATTTTAAATAACCTTAGAAAAAAATTTCACGCAGTAGGAAAAAGCACGTCTGCTAGCTAGTCTGAGGAACAAGCTGTCAATAAAGCCATCCTCAGCTAACACGAGTTTGGAAAAAGAGGGGGATTCGTAATTCACGGAGTTTTGCGATTGTGTCTTTTTGTTTAGGAAAAAGAAATTAATAATGTGAAGAGCTTCTAGTAATAAAACACCGCACTTCGTTCTCCCGCGCGGCGAAAGTCCGCAAGAAATATAAACATCCGTCATCGCGGGACCACGCGTTGCGACGAGTTGATCGTTATTGCACTTCGAACGGGGCTCGAAAAAGTAATTTCCGACAGTACCAAGTGAACAGCCCTGCCTCAACTGCGGCAGGAAACGTTTTGGCTAAAGTAACCTTTCTCCTGTCACACGGAGAAATTGCGTGGGGAACCGATAGCAAGCGCAAACTCTTTTACGATGACACTTACGGCATATTACCCGTAATTTTCGTCGTATTATCCGCAGACCGCAAAATTCACATAAAAAAAATCCTTCGTATAATCCGCAGACTGTGACATTTAGGGGAAAAATCGCCGTATAATCCGCACATCATAGATGTTGAATCAGAAGTGGAATTTCCGACAGAAAAGTCGGTCACATAAACACATCGCTCTTTCCACGTTCCAGAAACACATAGCAACCGAAAAATTGTTTTCAGCCGCCGCCGGGAAATTGAGTCACGGATCTCTCGATATCTAACCGAGCGCGTTAGCTTTACACCACGGTGGCCAACAATCCACGGTGCTATGTGTATTTTTAAGTCAGCTTCTGACATAATCAATCCGTAAGATGGGCTCAGCTACTGAGACGTCTCTATCTGGTGGGTATAAACGGCACTGGCTATATATATTATAGCAGTTAATTCCAAAGGGCGAGATCCAAGGTGAAAATCCTCCAAATACGTGGCGTCAGTAAATAAATAAATACGTCGCTCTTTCCACGTTCCAGAAACACATGAGTCCGAAGAAGAGAAAAAAAAAACTATTTTATTAAATGAAGAAATTCATTTTTAAAGGTTACTGTTTTATATTTTTATCTTCGAACAGATAAAGGGTGTGGCATCCATAGATCACGCCGATGTAGCTCCAGAGTATTGCATTACATTGCCAACGACGAAAGGCTGATACAGAACAAGTCGTAGAAATACCGCATGTACTCGCGTATAAGTCGAAAGTTTTTGGAGGAATTCCTGCTTTCAGAGTTGAGAGATCGTCTTATACGTGGGCCAATAAAAAAACTTAAGTGAATTCTCCCGCGGAATTTACCAACGGATTTGTTTACGTTTTAGATCGCGACACAGAGGCTTTCCGTATGTTGCTGCACGATTGTGTTCTGACCTCAAAACTATCGCGCAGTGACATGATCATATCCTCAATTCTGTCCACCACTTCAAGTTTAAATTCGGCAGTGTAACTGAAACGTTTCCTTTTCAGAGACATCATGATTAGCAATGAAGGAAAACAGCAGCAGCGACGTTCGCCAAAACAACGAAAGCAAACTAGATACAAGGTCGCGCACATGAAATCCGAAAGAAGAAACTCATAGCTTCGTGCAGCAAGCGCTGTGCGTACTTCTTTGGCTTTTTGCCAAAAAACAGAGCCGGCACGACAGTCAGAGCTCTCCTCAACGATAACAAAATGACCCCTGTTGTCCCTCCCCACAACTATCCCGATCTTTCATTACGACATTCCTCCCCCTCCTCCCCGCTCCGTACAAACTCCTGAACTGAGGAAAATTCTTCCGAGGGAGTTCCTTTTCCAATTATTACACCTTTCCCTGCACAATCATGCTGCAGATTTTTTTAAATCGGAAGGTCTTATATATATATATATATATATTTTTTTTTTAAATCGGCGTGTTAACCGCATCGGTGTATAATCCGCAAACCTATAATTTTAACTTTTTTAGCAGATAATCCGCGGATTATACGACGAAAATTACGGTACCATTCTTCCGATAATATCGCTGTTTGACGATATGATTCATGGACATTCCATTTCAAAACGATATGATTGATAAATGATATGATCATTGAGACACCGAAATCCGCTGTCTGATTCGGAAAATATGCGGATCAAAATCGAAGGCCGAGAAATCGGCAGCGTCGCACTAAAAGGGTTTAACAAAAAAGGATACAAAATTGAGATTCTCCAAAACACACTGAATTCCGTAATTCTTCCAACCTGCCCGTAATTCCGTAATCTGACAGTCGAAACCGTAATAATTACGGACAATTCGTAATAGTTGGCACCTCTGCTATTTGCTTCTAAATACCGCAGCATAGGATATTTAGACATTGTGCTGTTAAATTTCATAACCAATAAGCTGGCACACAGCGATCCTAATGCCATAACGGCAAAAAAAAAATTAAACCCAGGGATAAAGAAAAAATAATGGAAGCAACAAGTGGGGAAAACTAACAGTTAATACGGAATACCATTTTGCCTGAGAGGCTACAATTCATATTAGTACTTCCAAAATCCGGAAGTCTTAAAATTGATTGGCTACGTTTGTGACGCAAACATTAGTACTGAACTTTTCTCGCAGGTCACAGTTCATTTCCACGCTACGTCAAATTACTTGTACGGGAAACAATTAGAGGAAGTTTTGTGTGCATGTGTGCTCATAAAATCCTCCTAACACTTTTTTGTCAACATAATTTATCATCCTGCGGCGAGTGGCATGTTTATACTTAACAATATCTTTACGAAGGGCAATACATTTGTGCGATGTTGATCAGGCAAAGTGCGAGAAAGGTCTGGGGCCCACTCAGGTCATTTGCAGTAACTCCCCACAAATAAGGTCATCCAAAACGGAGACAGAGGCTTTAGCGCCTGCACTGACAAACCTGAAACCAATAGAGCACGCACGGCAAAGATTTTCATCAGTAGTAACTAGGTAGATTTTTTTTTTTTTTTTCGGCAATGTGAGGGTAAAGATGTGAAATTAATAATTTATGCAAATCTTGTGAGGTGCAGCAACGCAAGAAGAAGAATCTACGATTACAAGAAAATTTCTACCCCGTCTAACTTTTGTTCTCGCAAATTATTATTATTTTTTTTTTCCTATGTATAAGCTAAAACCTTGGGAAAAATTACGAGAGAATGATGAATTTTATATTTCTTATTCTAAATAACGGAGATATTTGCGTTTTTACGGAAAACGGTTCTACTATGCACAAAAATTTAAAAAATAATATCTTCTAATCTATCAGAAACAAAAAAAAATTGAAACTTTCAGGTTTTTTTTTTTTATAACTTGGAGGCAGCTACCCGTAAAAAGAAAAAAAAAAATCGCACGAATCGGAGATGTGTTGGTGGAAAATTATTTCAATATCTGACGATTTTGCGTGGAATGACCCAGATGTGAAAATCTATGGTTCCGGGCGTCGGACTACCCTATTTTTCGCAACCAGCCAGCTCTTGCAGTAATTGGAATATAGTCTTAAAATAGCTATAAATAAATTTCTTCATGCATTATGAAATAGAAATATGACAGAATAAAAAAAAATCTCTTTCCGGCCGTAAAACCGGAAGACAACGAATCTAGAAAACGGCCGTGAAATCTGGGAAATATGGTAGGTATGCAATAGTACCAGCTTCATTGCATGGTATTTTTCATATATTTTTTGTCAAAATACTAGTAAGTACTATGAAAAAAATAAATCTTTCCCCCTCTTTGAAGGATCTTCCTATTTCATAATATTTTCCCTGTTCTAACATTTGAAGGTACATACTTTTCCAACTATACCAATTCTGCTACAGAATTACGAAAGCGAAGCTTTAGTTCGTAAGTGATACGAACCTTTTTCAAAATAAATTAGGTGCCCTCAATTTGCAACATTCATCCACACTGCTGTTGAAGGGGAGGGGGGATTTATTAGGATGACCAACATCCGGCAAAATAAACTGTTTTTGTACGGTTTGATAAAAGACAAGTAGAACATGCAAGGGGGGGGGAAGCTCAACTTCTAAAGTTTCCAATGAATTTCGGCGAAATTTAAAATGGAACGTTATTTTCATATATCTTGCCCACTGTAAAAATTTCAGTCGGTTATTTAAAAAAATGAGGAAATAGCTTCTTCATAATTTTTTCCCCAGTCTACTCAGAGAACCGGGGCACCTACTCAGGAACAAATGACTGGCTCTCTTCGCGAACGCCAGCAGATAAGAGCCTGCGAAATGGGTGTGTGATTAATGGCTTTCTTTCACGCTTTGACGTGTATGTTTGTTCGGTTGTAGTTTAGATCATCTGGAGACGGGGAAACCCTCAAAGAGACGCACTCCCCTGCACAGCTGCACTTTAATCGGTGGGTGGGTTACGGAGTTGCCTAGAAGGATGAAACAACTCGGAATTATTTTAAAACTTAGCAATACAGAAATATATTTTACAAAAGTCTGAAACAAAATATTTTTCTGGCAAAATAAAAAAATTCCCTGCCTTTATAGTTCCCTGATAAAAATTCCCTGATCTTTACAAAAAAACACAATTTTCCCTGAGTTTTCCCTGATTTTTGGAACAATTTTCAAATTCCCTGAGAATTCCCGGTTTTCCCTGATTTTTGGAACAATTTTCAAATTCCCTGAGAATTCCCGGTTTTCCCGGTTGCGTGGGAACCCTGAATTTACCATTATGTCATAAAAGAAAAGTTTAATCAACACAACCTTCCAGTTCTTACTTATGGATACAAAGGCTGCAGACAACTGAAAAAAGCATGAAAAGAAAGCAAAACCTGTCTTACCAACAAACAGATACTTTTCAATCGGCATCTGTAACACAAAAAATTGGTTAGCTTGTTCTTGCCTTGTGCACCTTATTGTTCCTATTATATTTTTCTTTTTGCCTTACTCTCATGAATCAGCTTTACCACTTCATGCTTTTTTACAGTGATATTCAGCCTCAATAACATACAACCTCCCCAGTTATGCATCCTTCACCTTCTTTAATCTGTGTTCCACTAAGTATCCCCTTTAGTTCCACCTAGGGTTGTAGCTAGCAGGGGGTTAGAGGGGGCTTGGCCTCGCTGCAAGGCAAGTAAGCCTCCCTGGAAAATGGACAATGTAAAATATCTCTGAACTTTTAATTTTGGTGGCTTATGAAAATTTTCTTTGTATTTAGTTATAATAACAAATACTTTAGCTTATTTATTCGTGTACTGCAAGTTGAAATAAAAAGCAAAATTGAAATGATACAGCACGGATGATGGATAACTCAGCACGGATGATGGATAACTCAAAGTTCCTACTGATTCACTTATCAAAGTGAATCAGTAGGAACTGCTGAACCAATGATTCTCTGCCTCATTGGTACCAACCAGACTTGTTGCTGCTAAGGGTCAGGAAACAGAGAAATACTTTTTTTTTTTTTTTTTTTTTTGAGAAATGTAAAATGTAAAAGAACATTATTGACATGTGAACTTTTTAGCTAAATATATCTCCGTAGGCGATGTAAAACAGAGCTGAAGAGAAATCTTTGTGCAAGAGAAAGAGAAAGCTTTTAACTTCTTCCTGTTCGTTGTTTTACGTCAGTAGGAGTGGTTTTGCGGCATATGTGTGGGAAAAGGAGTATTGATTGGCTGGAATCTGAGGACTTTCGGTTTTTGAGTGGGGTAGGGAGGTTTTAATGTTGACCGCAGTAAGAAGAGGCTATCTCCGAGCACCAAGGAGGAGGATGCATGATTAAAGGTGGAGAAGAAAGAGCTGAAATTTGGCATCAATATCTCTTCGATGACTGATCCACAGAAAGGAGTCAGAAGAGTAAACTAAAAAATGTTTTTTTCAGGCTAGTTGGAAGTTATCTTTCCTCCAGCAAAATAATCACCCTACTACTTAGCCACCATCAAACAAATTCTACAAATGCAATTCATTTTTTATATTTCAAGAGAGTTCAGTTTTCTTCTCTCCCCCCCCTCTCCCATGGGTTTTCATATTTTGAATTTATTTATTTTTTACTTTTTAGCATGAAGAAATTGTTTGCTAGTGAAATAAATTTAAAAAGGAACAAATATACAAAGCAAAACTTGCATCTGTATTCATAGATGAATATAGTTTGTTGTTGAACACGAAGCCCCCCCGCCCCATGAATCTTCAGTCCCTCCTAGTTATGACTGAGACCTAGTTACAGCCCTGGTTCTATTCACTGTTCTCTGATACCATAAACCCTCTTAAATGACAATAACAACACAATTCTTGAAACATGTCCATTCTTTTTCTACATCCTTCTCACATGCATTCAACCGATTCAGTGTTTCAGTAAACCCTTAAGAGTAATGGCAATGTTCTTCAGGAAACCTTTAGACCTTTAAAAGCATTTCAGTTTCACTTGTGACACTAAGAGATAATTGTCATATATGCACCTGTCATCACATGAGTGTCAACAATTAAACCTTTCAGGCACAGATCACAAACAACAAAATTGATTACACTTCTGCCAAAGTATGATTCTCCCACATACACATATACATGTGGTTGAAAAACATATTAGATATACCCAACCCATTGTCAATTCAAACTTCAATTAATCATCCACCATTATGTGATTCACGCCAGGATCATTAAACTTATTTAGAAGATTGTCCCATATCTCATTCTGAACACCTACTTGAGCATTGAAATCCCCTGGATGGTTAACTTTCTCTTTAGCACCAAAGCTTAAAACAACTTTTAGCTCATTCCAGAAATCATCCCTCTAATCAGAAGGTTCAGAATCACAAGGAGCACACACTACTACAATTACTATTCTCTGAAATTTCACTTTCAAATGCAACCAAAGAATTCTCCCACGTATGCAACTATAGTGAATATAGTTGATCTTCACCTCTTCACTTAAAATCAAACCTATACCAGCTTGTCCTCTTTCATTATCTAACACTCACCATTCCATTCTCTTCTATTCCATTTTTTTTCTTCTTTTTAATTTCACTTGCAGCACATCCGATACATACCTACTCATTTCTTCAATCATCTCATTCATCTTTCCACTCATTCCTCTAGTATTCATACACCATCTTTACAATAACTCTGCCAAAGAGATCTCTTTCTCGTACACAATTTACTATTTTCAGGCTACTTCCATGGTGGACCAGCCTTTTCAAGTATGGTAGGCCCACCATATCTCACACTCAGGTCCTTCAATAGATTTCTCTGAGTCTTGAAAATCATAAAAAATATATCACCATGGGAACCAGTGCACGGGTATGGTTCCACCTAAGGATTCTGGAACAAAATCCAGTGAGTTGAAGTTTTGTGTGTATGGCCAATGTCATAGAGAACTTGCTGGCATCTCAATTTTATTTATACTAAAGCTTAATTTTGACTCAACTTCTCATATTCACAGAAGCTCTTGTTGCTGTCAGGTGTGGCATTGCTGCCCAGCAGAACATCAATATTCATAATGAGTAGGAAAAAAACCATTCAAAGAACACTGGAAATTTGAAAGCAAAAGTGTCACACAAACATGAACAAAACACTATGACCTTAGCAAACATGGATATAGGATCAGACTTAGAAACAAACTCCTGTCAGCCCTGCATTAATAATTAAAAACAAATATCTTTTTGAGAATTGAAGCAACATAAGGGAGAAAGTGCTATTTAGGCATTGGAGTTAAATGAAGTCCTGCATGGTTTATTATACATATAAACAGCCAGATCTCTCTGTCAATCTCTGTCTCTGGAACGCTTTGATGTCACAGCAACATCTGCACTGTGGTGCCATCCTTGATGCTGAGAGGAAACGCAGTCAAATGCCACATATCATACATTTTACAAAATATTTCGAAACAGGCTTATTTACAAGTTGAAGTTGAAATCACTCATGGAAGACCAGACAGTTCACTATGTCTTGAGAAAATCAACAGCTCATGTATACAAGATTCAGTTTCAAAAGCAAGGACAGTCACATGCTCACATTTTAATTGTTCTATGAGCTGAAAACAAAATTTTAACTACTGAACGTATCGATCAATTTGTGTGTGCTGAGATTCCAGCAGCTGATCAAAATCCACATTTGCATGAAATCGTAACAAGATGCATAGATTATGTGGCATCAACAACCCTGGAGCACCTTGCATGGGAGGTGGAAAGTGCAAGAAAATGTTTCCTATGCAATTCCAAATGGAAATGGCAGAGAATGTGAATTGCTATCTGTTGTATTGTAGATGCTTAGGTGTCACAGGTGAAGTACAAGGAACGACAATGGAAAACATTTGTTGTGCCATACAATCCACATCTGCTACTAAAATACAATGCACATATTAACATCAAAGTTTGCATTTCTTTGCATGCAGTTAAATATATTTACAAACACAAAAACAACTGGACTACAAGGGAAAATGTTAAACAACAACAAATATGTTGCACAGAATATTATTTATCGCAAGGTCTTTGAAAAATGGAAATAAATAGCATATAATTTCAGCTCTCGCACGAATGAGTTTTTACTATATTTCCTTACAGAAATTCGGTATCTAATTGATTTATTTCCGATCTGCTTCAATTAAAAATTTCACCACGTTCTAGGACAGGCTACAGGCTATAAAATCATAATGTAAAAAGTGCCCGATCTGTGTTACATCATTTGTAGTCTCAATAACTGATGGACACTTTTGGAAACTTGCACGTGTTTTAAGCATTGATTTAGTACTATTAGCATTCGCTCATGGCAATTTATAAATCGCAATTTCTGGAAAAGATTAATTCTAATGAATTTCACATCCATTAATAAAAATAAATAATAACAATAATCACAAACAATATAATTTCCTTTGTTTGAACATTTGTCCCACTTTGGTGGTGCAGTGGAAAGACTGATAGCCTGTTTTAATTGTTGAATACCTGCCTCAACTAATATCATCAGCACACCCACGGAGGGGGCTTTGGGCGCTTAAGCCCCTCCAAGGAGATTAAGAGTGACATACGTCACAAATTAAACATTCAGAAATATTATTTTACATGTTCAAAACATTACATAGTGTCTTCTTTCCAAAGCCACAAAGGGATTAAGAATGACGTACATCACAAATTAAATATTCAAAATTATTTTACATGTTCAAAACATTACATAGTGTCTTCTATTACATGGAATCTTCTTCCCCAAGCCCCAAAGAGACTAAGTGCGATGTACATCACAAATTAAACATTCAAAAATATAATTTTACATGTTCAAAATTACAAAGTGTCTGACATAGTGTTTTCTTCCCAAAACCCCAAAGAGATTAAGAGCGACGTACGTCACAACCGTATATAAACTATAGGCGTACACTGTAAACTATATATACATATATCTATATATGTACACACCTTGTGTACGTATACTGTGTGTGTATATATATAGCCCCTCTAACAGGACTTCCTGGGTTTGCCATTGACTAATATACTTTTTTTTATTGTTGCAATATTCATTGTTGTAATGTTCATAAAACATACTTTCACATTTGATATCAAAACAAAAAGAATACCTGGTCATTATAAAATTACAAAATTACTCTACATATCTTATTTTTCCCTGTCATTATTAGCAGGCTTTCATCTAGTCATGTTTATATGTGGAATTAAATTACATAATGATTCAGCTGCTCAGTCTCACTCCCTGATCCCAGTTACGTTTAAGAAAAAGAATTATCTACAAACATCATTTGTAAGCAAAATTATTCATTTTTCCTATGTTTGAACTTTTAAAGTCCTACCACAACACTTCTCTGTAAGGCAACATCAAATACAGGAAGAACTGAACATAGCTAACTAAATTTGTGATAGAAGGCAATTTTAGTGTTGAGCATTAAAACATACTTTTCTCTCACATATGAAAACACTGCTTCTCTTCTTGCTCATTATCATTTAAAAAAGGAAAATGAAAAAAAAAAAAAAAACAGCAACAGTACACCCTACTTAATCTTGATACATAAAACCCTGTTTTTATAATAACCAGTTTATATTAAGCATTTTGAAAGCCACGATGTCAATCTCACATTTAGGACTGTTGTACAAATTTTCAGTTTTAATGCAACTGAGGCAATAATTCTATCATTATAATCAATATTTGTTATTAATTTGTATTCCAAAAATAAATTTTTGTGGTAGATGTTAATAAATTAATGTTCAATATTCTTAATTTGAATTATACATGGCATGTTATAAAAATAATTAATATTTCCATTTACAAGCATTTTGAACAAATATGAAAAACTGAATCTTTAAGAAATATTCCACTTACTTGACCTATATAATGTGCAAAAACAAATTAAACATTAAAAACTGAGTATACTAACTAATATACATGACAAATTTATAAAAATTTCGAGAAAGATCTTAAAAGAAATATTTACAACTTACTCTGTCAGGGAAATATTTCTTTGGATCAAAATATGTGGAACAATGCTTCTTTACATTATAATTTCCCCAATCAGCTTGTAGTGCTAATGCAACCAGAAAAAAAGTCCTTTCTTCACTCAGTGCTTGACCATATCTAATAACATTTTCTCTAAGTTGAAGATAATAATGATATCTTGCAATTCTGTCTCTGGAAATTATAGGACATCAGAGAAATTCTTAGGTAATGAACTATTTATCTTTTACAAAGAAATAAAATTCATTGTATTAAGACAGTTTCTATGTGGATAACTAGTAATCATTTTTTGTGAGTTTCAGAAATGTTAAATATTTCAAACATCATATATTAAAATTACTTACCACATTTTTACTTTTCCTAGACAAATTGCAATGGTGCACCCCTGGTGATTTCAAGTTATATATCATCATCATTGTCAACCATTATCAATCCACTGCTGGACGAAGGTCTCCCCAAGTTTCCTCCACAACGGTCTGTCTTGTGGCAGTCTCCTACATGTCACCCCTGCATACTTTCGAATTTCATCCACCCATCTCCCATGAGGTCTTCTTCTGGGTCTTTTCCTGTCCCTTGGAATCCAATCTAAAATTTCGGCTGTCCATCGATGATCTGTCCTTCTGGCAGTATGTCCAGCCCATTGCCATTTCAGGGATTTAACTCTGATCATGATGTCTTCCACTCTTGTCATTTTTCGGATCCACGAGTTCCTCTTCTTATCTCTTCTGGTTACACCAAGCATGCACCTGTTCATGCTTCTTTGAGTTGTCTGCAGCCTTTGTATGTCTCTTTTAGTTAAGGTCCACGTCTCTGCACCATACGTAAGCACTGGAAGGATGCATTGATCAAACACTTTTCTTTTAAGACATAATGGCATATTGCTCTTGAAAATTATGCTGTTTCTTCCAAAAGCTCTCCAGGCAAGTTTTGTACGCCGATTAATTTCTTCATCAATGTGACCCTCACTTGATATCTGCTGTCCAAGATAAACGTACGTGTCTGTTATCTCCAGCTTTTTTCCATCAATCGATAAATCTTCATTTCTTGTAAAAGCATTGAACATCACTTTTGTCTTCTGAAAGTTCATTTTTAATCCCACTTCTTTACTCTTGTCAGCAAGTTCCTGGATCATACTCTGCAGTTCTGATGGGCTAGTTGCAAAAATGACTACGTCATCAGCAAAACGAAGGTGGGTTAGATAATCTCCATTAATCTTTATCCCCTTGTTTTCCCAGCTCAGTGACTGAAAAACACCCTCCAATGTGGCATTAAAGAGCTTCGGAGATATGGTGTCACCTTGCCTCACTCCCTTTCCAATTTTTATGTGTGTTGTATTTTCAAACAGCCTAATCTTTGCACTTGCATTTTCATAGATGTTATTAATAATATTAATGTATGCATCTTCAATACCGCAGGTTTTCAGAGCCATTGTAACTGCTGATGGTTTCACCGAATCAAAGGCTTTTTCATAATCGATAAAAGCCATGCACAATGGAAGTTCATATTCCCTCGCTCTTTCAATTAGTTCTCTCAGCACATGGATATGATCTATTGTGCTGTAGCCACTCCTGAATCCAGCTTGTTCTCTCGGTTGAGCCATGTCCAGTGTTACCTTCAAGCGGTGTGAAAGAACTTTAGTGAAGATTTTATAAACTACTGATAGGAGGCTGATAGGTCTGTAGTTTCCGAGATCCTCAATGTCACCTTTCTTATGTAGCAGGATCATTGTAGCAGTGTTCCAATCCTCAGGAATCTTTCCTTCATTAAGGCATCGAGTGAAAATTTGGGCGAGTACTGTTTCGATTTCTCCACTTGCTTCTTGTATGATGTCTACAGTAATTCCATCTTCTCCTGGAGCTTTTCCCCGCTTCATGTTCTTGATTGCATGTGCAACTTCTGCTGGAAGGACTGGAGGAACTCTGGTACTGGTATCTTTCATGATGTCTGGAGTGCATGTATCATCCCTTTCATATAATTTGGAGTAGAAATCTTTCACTCTTGTCAAAATTTCGCCTCTATTTCTTGTTACAGAACCATCTTCTTTTCTCAGTGCCATAATCTGTTTTCTTCCCTTACTGAGATGTCCCTTTGCTATCTTTAGGCTTTGGTTGTTTTCAATTGCTTTCCTCACTAGTTCACAGTTGAATTTTCTTACGTTTTCAGTGATACTTTTTCGTGCTGTCTTGCATAGCTCTATATATTCCACTTTGGAAGTCACATCTTCTTTAGTTGTCCTCATCTCTCTTCTTTTTTGCATCAACATTTTGGTTTTTCCTGATAATTTGTTCACATGCAATTTGTTCTTAGACCCAGCTAATTTTGTTGCTGTTTCCATAAGAGCTTTGGTTACTTTTCTGTTAACTTCAGAGATGTCCACTTCTTCCAATGTTAGGCCTTCTAAAGCAGAGAAACTGTTCTTCAGTTCCAACTTGAAGGTATTATGGTGTTTTTTAAGGTTGGTTATGTCAATAGATTTTGTTTGTCTTATGAGCTTGCCACGTTCAAGTTTAGTGTTGAGGTGCATCTTACATCTCACCAATCTATGGTCACTACCTGTGTTGAACTTGTTTAGCACACTGCAGTCTTCTATGACGAATTTTTTGTTACACATAATAAAATCAATTTCACTTGTCGTCCCATTTGGATGTCTCCATGTCCATTTCCTGTGTGGCTTTTTCTTGAAGAAGGAGTTCAAGATGAAAAACCCTTCTGCCTCTGCAAACTCAATGAGAGTATTTCCACGCTGGTTTCTGTTGCCGTGGCCGAATTTACCTACTGAAGTTTCATTCTGTTGCCGTTGCCCTATTTTTGCATTGAAATCTCCCATAATTATTTTCAAGTGCTGCTTACCTTTATTATTTAGATGACAAATTTCCACATAAAATTCTTCAATTTCTTCTTCAGGATGACTTGTGGTGGGTGCATAAGTTTGAATAATCTGAGCCTGGTATCTTTTCGAGAGTTGGATAACAAGCCGTGCAGCTCTGTCAGAGGAACTTTCAACTTCTACAACTTTATCCTTCAGTTTCTTGTTTATTATAAATCCAACACCACTAGTTCTGCCAGTATCTGTCCCACGATAGTAGAAGAGATGTCCACTTTTCAGTTCGATGAGATCTTCTCCTTTTCTCCTTACCTCACTTATCCCCACGATGTCCCACTTGATCCTTTGTAGTTCCTCTTCCAATTCAAGAAGCCTTGAATCAGAAGATAGGGAGCGTCCATTGTACGTTGCCAAGGTCAGCATCAGATGGCAGCCTAGTCCGGTCCTCCGGGGATTCTTAGCACCCTCTGCCTTCATGTTGCACTGGCCGCTGCCTTGGCCAGGTACATTCCAGCTGCCGGAGACTGAGGGCCAAGATTTAAGTTGTGGAGTCATTTTGGAGGGGTTTGGCCATAACTCACCACGCTGGCCAAGCGGGTTGGTGAGTGTGGGATAGAATTTCCTCTAATCCCGATGGTATAGTTATACCGCTATTGGCGGTCGTCAGAGCCCCTTTAGTGGGAACAGGATGCACCACGAGAAGGCGGGGTTGACATTTGTCAAGGAGAGGCTGTGATGTTACGCATATATATATATAGCAAAATCAAATTAGGCGAATAAACAAAAACCTTTAAACAGATTTGAAATTCCATAGCGCCAGAGGCTGCATAAGAGAAAGATCAAAATTTGGCTGGTTGTTTGTTTCAAAATTTTTTTTGTTTCAGGTTTTAAAATATCCCATTTGTACCATTTATTGAATGAGTTTATTATTAACTGGATTTGTGTTAGGGAGTTTGGCTCTCTTTATTGATTTTTATTATTTTTGTTGTGAGGTCGGGCAAATGCGTTTTAGTTTGCTGGGTTGGGTTTTTATTAGTAATCCCTTTTTATTGACATTATTCCACTAAATTTAATTGGTTCTTTAAGCAAACTAAAATACCAGAAACCCACAATTCTCTGGTCTCAGTAGATTAGTGAGTGACTTTCTTGTTGCTTGCTCTTGACAAAGCTGACAAGGGGTCAGTCATTAATATGCTTCCAGCATTCTTATATTCGGTATTTTTCATCATTTGAAGCTAGCCTGGTTCGGATGATGTATTTGGTGATTGCTGATCTTTTTATTATTTTTTGTTTCTCTTGATCAAAATTGTGCAGTGTGTGTGTGTGTGTGTGTGTGAGAGAGAGAGAGAGAGAGAGAGAGAGAGAACCTTCAAATTGGAACTGAGGAACAGATTCTCTACTCTAGAAGGTCTAACGTCAGAAGAAGTGGACATCTCTAAAACTAACAGAAAAGTAACCAAAGCTTTTATGGAAACAGCAACAAAATTAGCTGGTACTACGAACAAGTTGCATGTGAATAAATTATCAGGAAAAACCAAAATTTTGATGCAAAAAAAAAAAAAAGAGAGAGAGAGAGAGAGAGAGAGAGAGAGAGAGACAGAGAGAGAGATGAGGACAACTAAAGAAGATGTGACTTCCAAAGTGGAATATACAGAGCTATGCAAGACAGTACAAAAAAGTATCACTGAAGACGTAAAGAAATTCAACTGTGAACTAGTGAGGAAAGCAATTGAAAACAACCAAAGCCTAAAGAATGCAAAGGGACATCCCAGTAAGGGAAGAAAACAAATTCTGGCACTGAGAAAAAAGATTATTCTGTAACAAGAAATAGAGACGAAATTTTGACAAGAGTGAAAGATTTCTACTCCAAATTATATGAAAGGGATGATGCCTGTACTTCAGACATCATAAAATGTACCAGTACCAGAGTTCTTGCACATGCAATCAAGAACATGAAGCAGGGAAAAGCTCCAGGAGAAGATGGAATTACTGTAGACATGATACAAGAAGCAAGTGGAGAAATCGAAACAGTACTCGCCCAAGTTTTCACTTGATGCCTTAATGAAGGGAAGATTCCTGAGGATTGGAACAACGCTACAATGATCCTGCTACATAAAAAAGGCGACATTGAGGATCTCAGGAACTACAGACCTATCAGCCTCCTATCAGTGGTTTATAAAATCTTCACTAAAGTTCTTTCACACCGCTTGAAAGTGACACTGGACATGGCTCAACCGAGAGAACAAGCTGAATTCAGGAGTGGCTACAGCACTATAGATCATATATCGTTCTGTTACCGGAAGCCGACATATATATGTACAGGCAATTATCCCAAAGGATTCTACACACCCTTGGAAATACAAGACTGCAGCGTTCCGCTTTTATATTAAAAGAGCCATTACACACTCATCCAATAAAGTATCAGAGATCAAAGAGCTAAAATGGATTGAAAAGACTGCAGAGGAGTTTGGATATAATAAAGGATTAGTCAAATCTTTATATAACAACATTACAGCCAGTATACATTGTTTCAAAAATAAAATTGAAAAAGAAAAAAGCAATATTATGGAAAATTTCCATACTTACCTCCTATTAGTACTATTTAAAAAAAAAAAATGTTACAACCACAATATTAACATTGCAGAAACAGTCATTGATAATGGAGGAATACTTACTACTACTAATAATAGATCAATTCTAAATAAATCTGGCATTTATGTCATTCCAACAGTTAAAGATGATAACCAAAAAGACAAAGTATATATCGGAAGTACGCGTAGAAGATTGTTGACTAGATTAAATGAACATATTACGAATTGGACAAGAAGAGATGAAAAAACTTCATTAATACAACATTGTATCAGAAATCATGTAACTCCTGATTGGATTAACACGAAAATTATAGCATCGCATATATCACATGCCCAGATTCTGACCTCCGAGGCTGTAGTCATTGAGAAAACCAAAAGATACAACTGTAACGTTAATAGTCCAGTAGAGTTTCAGTTTGCATGGAGGTACCTTATTGAACAGGAGAAGAAACATTTCAAGAAGAAAAACAATAACATAAAACAGCTTACATCAAATATTAACGAAAAATACAAGTGCATATTTCTACTTCTAAATGCTACTTATTTATTTTGTTCAACTACAGATGGCGACACCATAGATGTGCGCAGTAAAACCCAAACCATGATGCACAAATATCTGCATGACAGGGCTGAACATGCATTCGGGTTGAGCAGCATACCTGAGCGAGTGCGTGCAGTAATTACAATGTCCGTGCACCTACCACTGATGATAGTTATGAATATTAGCAGAAACTAGTTTGGTGCTTCGCAGTCGGGAGATTTATTTCTTTATGATTTGCAGTCAAGATGATTATTTCTTTTTTCAAGACTTCGTTTTTTAAAATTTCGGCAAAGTTGTAATTCGTTTTCATGTTTCGTTGTTGTCGTGGTCCTTCGCAGTCAAGATGTCCTCTTCAAGATTATAGTTCATTTTTAAAAAATTCGGCAAGGTTTTAATTCAGTTTCATATTTCGTTGTTGTTAAAAGAATTTTTTACCTTCATTGTAAAAATTCATTTTGTTCAATTTTATCTGGTGCAGATTTTACAATATCATGAATTTTATTTTTTCAACTTCACAATTGAAAAAGTTCACATTCTTTGAATGAGTCGGATAGTTACGGCAATGTCTTGTAAATAAACACATTACAGGCATTCATAAGAAGCCCCGGCAGCCAGTACGAATATAGTAAGTACATATATAGTTCATTGTTTCTTGACATTAATTGCTGATATTATGCCCCATACGTATCTAACATCATTTAATAATCTCCCAATTGCCGAACTTGCATAACATGGGAAACAGTAGTGACTGACATTTAACGTTAATCAAGTTATACTATAGATCATATCCACGTACTGAGAGAAGTGAGGGTCACATTGATGAAGAAATTAATCTGTGTATAAAACTTGCCTGGAGAGCGTTTGAAAGAAACAGTATAATTTTCAAGAGCAATATGCCATTATGTCTTAAAAGAAAAGTGTTTGATCAATGCATCCTTCCAGTGCTTACATATGGTGCAGAGACGTGGACCTTAACTAAAAGAGACATACAAAGGCTTCAGACAACTCAAAGGAGCATGGATAGGTGCATGCTTGGTGTAACCAGGAGACATAAGAGGAACTCGTGGATCAGAAAAATGACAAGAGTGGAAGACATCATGATCAGAGTAAAAGCCCTGAAATGGCAATGGGCTGGATATATTGCCAGAAGAACAAACCATTGATGGACAGCTGAAATGTTAGATTGGATTGCAAGGGACAGGAAAAGACCCAGAAGAAGACCACATGGGAAATGGGTGGATGAAATTCGAAAGTATATGGGAGTAACATGGAGGAGACTGGCACAAGACTGAGGGTCACATTGATAAAGAAATTAATGACGAAGTCTGAAATGCTTTCCCTTCAACAGTCCTAAATCTTGTTTCTGATATTTTTTCTTTTGTTAAAATTTCCAATTTACAGTTTCCTGCAGGTGCCTTCTAAATTCCTAGCTTCAAATCTTGATAAAATGGTAGTTGTATTAAATTGATCAAATCAATTAACTCAACTCAATTCAACTAACCTAACAACCTCAACTCACCTAACTCAACAGCAAACTGGTGGATTCACTAACAAAACGAAATTAGCAGTGTAAAAATTACAACTGAGCTTGGCACTTCTTAGGTAAAAGAAAAAGTTAATGAGCACACATTGATGTGTTTTGTGGCGTGTGTGTGTGTGTACTGTCAGAGATGAAAGATTACCTGCACAGATGTTATCTTCTGTGAAAATCTGGCTGCATAATAAGGTTGATTAAACAAGGTTCATACCTTCCCAAGCCAAATAAATTCAAGCACTTTTCAAAGACTTTATAAAATCGAATTATCATACTGTGTGCTGTCAATCGCTTAATAGGTAAGTATTTTAGCGAGTTCAAACCATTATTATTTCCTCTCTGTTTTGGTGTTTTTCAAAATCATTTTATTTTGTGGAATATTTTGAAAGGGTACATTATTTTCGTATTCCCCCTCCAGCAAGAACGCCTCCCTAACCCCAGTCAGAAGAAGCCCATCACGATTCACGAACACATCATTCCACTTATTTTACTCCCATGGCTGATGTTTTACTCCATAGTGATGTTGTAGCCAAGGTACCAGCTGTCCACACACTCCCTGAGTTCAATGCAAGTTCTGTGCTATTTGATCAGCTTGGTGTTATCGGAACACAGAAATCTCCTATACAACTTTTTAGCACAACAAATATTTACACATGCTATTTCATATATATAAAAAAAACATTGTTTTTTAAGTATAAACACGTGCTATTTCATACTTAAAAAACAAAACAATTTTTTTTCAAGTACTATTTACAGTCTTAAACTTTTTCAAGTACTTTCAAGGAGCGTACGAACCATGTTAAAAGGAATGAAATCGGCAATTAATGATCAAGGAAGTACTACACAAACACAAACTAGCCAAAAAAGTATTATCATTTATAAGACAGTCACAGACAATAAACACTAATATATGCAAATGTAACAGTTACATGGGTTGATGACATTTCACCTTGCCTTTTATGAAGAGAGTGCAAATTATTTGGTTGCAGTAACTCATGTAAACATGGGAAAACAAAAGGTCTAATTGTAGGTGCACATTTAGCAGAAGCCATGATTAACAAAATAAATTACTGGTTTCTCACAAGATACCATTTCAGAGGTGTTTAGTGACTGGAAGACAAGCAGATCTTCTATATCCAAAAAGAATTTGGCTAGGAAACTAGTCTAAAAGATGTTGACCATTGTGCTGTGAACAGGATTGTACAAAAGTACACCAGTCTTCCAGTGCACAGCAAGTGACTGCTGAATTCAACCATGGCCAGAGACAGCCCAATTTAATCTGAACCATGCACAGGCAGTTCAAGAAATTGTGTCTCAGAAGTCATCTGCCCATTTGGAAGCTACTTGCCTTGGCATAAAATAGAAAAAAATTGCTTACAGTGGTACTGAGAACACCACGAATAGACAGAAGGGCAATGGAAGATGGTGATGAGGTCAGAATAATTGTGCCATACACTGTTTTGCACTGATGATCAGCAGAGTGTGGCAAGAACCTCATGAAACAATGAAATTGGTATTCATTGTGAGCACAATCCAAGCATCTAGAGGTGGTGTCATGCTATCTACAGGGGATGTTCTGTTGGTATGGACTGTATTCACTGATACCAGTGGAAAATATTATGATACCCAAGGAATACCCAAGTGTGGTAGCAAACTAAGTGCACCCTGAAATGTTACACTTGTTTCCTATATGTGATGACATTTTTATGTATGACAATGCAACAGCACATCATGCCAGTCATGCAAGAATGGTTTGATGAGTTTGAGAAATGGTTTGATGAGCTTTTATCAACTCCCTTGACCTCAACAGTTCCTTGATCTCAATCCTATTGAAAATGAGTGAGACTTGCTGGAAAAAGCTATTCGGTGTTGATGTCTTCTTCAGTCAACACTAACAGAATTGCATGAAATTTTGCTGCAGGAATGGCTATCAAAGGACCCAAATGAACTCAAGCACTTAATAGAATCCACACCATGTTGCATACTTGCTGTGATTCACTACAAAGGTGGCCCTATACAATACTAAATAAAAGTTTGGCCAGTGAGAGTGTGTTAGAGGCAGAAAATCTAGTAAATAGATTAAAAAAAAAGTTTATTGTAAAACAATCTATTTATTGTCATTATTTCTTTTAGTGGCATGTCACAAAAACATGCTTGTGCAATACATTGGTATATGCATCATCACTATCTCATGCACAGGTGAGAGATGATGATGGTGGTTGCAGCAATTTTTACAGACCTTTAAATATTTACATTTCTGTTAATAGTTTACTAAAATGTTGGTACTGTATTCTAGCTATGTTCTGTTTCACAGCTACCTCCATCCAGTTAGGATTTTATGGCTCCTACTTATCGATGAGAAACAAGAATCAGTGCACCATAAAAACTGTTTGGAAAGATCATTTTCTAATGTCAAGGAAAATGTTGTTAACAAGGTGGAGATTAATATTCTTTGGTGGTTTGGCCATGTTGAAAGAATCAGCGATGAGATGCTTACTAAGAAAAATTTTTTTAGCCCCAGTGGCAGGAAGGAAAGGCAGAAGAAGGCCAAGAAAGCCATGGAAGGATCAGATTCAGGAGTGTCTGCATGACAAAAAAAATTATGAGTATGAAGTATGGAAGGTCTTGTGTACATCAGGAGAAGAATGTCAGTGAAGCCTGAGGTGTGTGCCAAGATCGCTGTAAATGGAAAAGTTTGATATGGCAACAGAAAGTAAATAACCAGTTAAAACATTTATCTGGTAGTTTGTATTTCTTTGTGGAGCTAACCTCTGAATCTCAGATAACAGCTTAGTGATATGGTATGTATCATTGACAAGGAACAATGCTTTATGTCAGAGAAGGTGTGGGAGCTATAGAGCGGTTTTATGTCTGGTATGAGCTGCACTAACCAAATTTTTGCATTACACATGATGACTGAAAAGCATTTGTCTGTTGCTAGGAAAGTTTTTGCTGCCTTTATAGACTGGAAGAAAGCTTATGACCAAGTGAACAAGCTACTTCTGTGGAAGGTCTTCACAAATTACGGTCCAACTAAAAACCTCCTGCTTAAGTGTGTGAATGCTTTCTGTGTTGGCAGTAGATGATGTGTGCGCATAATGTTTAATCGAAAAGGCTTTCTACTCATACAAGAGTCATACCACACTGTATAATGTCACTATGGCTGTTCAGTTTGTTTATGGATATATGAATGCATGATGCCAAAATAAACAAGAATATAAGTAAAATAACTTGGATCATCAAGGTGCTTTTGAGCACTATCCACACCAATAACAGGTATATTTCTGCATTGCCGATCACATTTTCTAGAATCAACAACACTTTTGCTCAGCTCCCAGTTTCAATCACTACTGTATGGTAACAACATGGTTAAAATGATCCAATGTAATGAATAAAAAATAATAGTTGGTTAGTTTGTGAAACTTTACGAAACAAACAAAATATGACTAAAGAACACCATGCATAATCACTAACTGAAAAGGCAAGAATGACTAGTGAAAGTTCACTGAGGTTTTTAATGATCCAAAATACAATAGAAGCTGAATGGGTATGGTTTCAGAGTTTAAATGAGAATAATATAAAATAATAACTTGTTCTAAAGAAACATTCAGTTCAACCATTGGAATCAATGAAAAAGTCTTCAGAGAGAGATACATGGCAGGAATATTGAGCTCATTGTTTTAGGCACGGAAATGCAAACATTTGCGAGGCTAATCCCTCAGTAAATTTAATTGAAATTCTACTGCATTATTTTCAAAAACTGACCTGGATCCTGTTATCTGTATGGAATGGTTGCTACAATAAGGAAACATCAACCATAATAATCTTATTGATTGTTTGGGTTCCATTGATTTGGTTGCTTGGAAATGTGTTATTCTGGGTGGATATATGGTAACATACTTCCGATAGAAATCAGATGTGGATGAAGGTATGATAATTTTCAATTTTTCTGAGGGGTTAAGCATGTGGATGAAGATTATGGCATTTCTATTCCAAGAATGCAGTCCTAAACACCATAAGTTGAATCAGAACTCAATACAAAAAAGGAGAGGTGTAAGGATCATACTGCCACCTCTCTTTCTCTGCACAAACCAACCAATATTTGGTAAGCAAAAAATATTAGTACACAGAATTTACTTACAAATTTCAAAACTCAGATTATACATGAATAAGAGACAAAAATTATTACTTTTTTTTTTTCAGTTTAATGACCACCATGGGCAACTGTTAGGGCTATAAACAGTCACCCATCTCAAATTTATGGCCACTGGTTTCAGGCAGGGGAAACAGCCAGTGTTGTAGGGTAGGTGCACTACCTATGCCTCATTTGGGGCTTAGATGGCTTGCCAGAAACCAGTGCTTTGGACCACTTATCCTCCGGGATGACTTAAAGAGTTTCCTATGGCTATTTATACAATACATTTGTACCCCAATAAATACCCTTGAATCTGTAGGAACGAAATTGTGTTATTCTGCAGTACTTAACATTCATCTAAAACAATATAATTTCTTTTGTCAGAACATCTGAACGTTTGTCTCACTTTGGTGGCACAGTGGAAAGAGCACTAGTTGTTTTAACTGTCGAATCCCTGCTTCAACCAATATACTTTTTTTATTGTTGTAATGTTCATGAAACATACTTTCACATTTGGGCATCAAAAACAAAAAGGACATCTAATTATTAAAAAATTACTCTACATATCTTATTTTTTCTGTCAATATTGTCCAGCTTTCAACTAGTATAACTATAATAAAGTTAAATTTGTTGACACAAAACATGTATTGACGAAGCTTTATGCAAGGAGATCCCTAAATATCTATGAGAAAATAATTATACCTAAACACATTTATTTATTTATTTATTTGATGGAATGATTATGCATGACTAAATTGTCTTACCTTACAAGGAGGTGACAGTCAATATAGAACTGCACTCTGAAATGAAACACAACTGATGGAATTCCAGTTCTGTTCAGATCCTGAAAAATATTTAAACGTAAACTAATGCATACGTTGTAATAATTAAACTGTTAGTTATTACACACAACATGACACATTCAGAACCTTACATTTTCATTAACAGTTTTCCAGCTTTTAGGAGCATATTTTGATACTTTCAAACTGAGATCAAGAAAGTGGAAATCACCATCTGAAAAAAAAAGTAAATAAATGAAATTTAATATGAAGATTTAACACACAAAACATAAATTACATTGATATTTGCAACATATGGTAACTAAACAATACATACAAATCACACATAAAATGAGTTATAAATCCATTTTGAAGTGTGATAATTATAACCTCATCATATCTTGCAATGGAAAGAAAGTTTTAGTTTTTAAGCATATGTCTGAATACCTAAGATTACTATGTACAGTGTACACAGATGTGAAAAGATAATGATGATGCCTGTGAATCGTCACATCGAATAATAGATCTAAAAGTTAATAGGATAAACAAAAAGTCTTGCACCAAATCAGAAAATTGTATAGAAAATAAAAAAAAGTAGAAAAGCAAATCAAAAAACGTATTACATTTGCATTTTTATCTACAGAGCTGATTCAACACACACACACACACACACACACACACACAATTAAAACCAAGATAAGTGTTTGTACTTAGCATGAAAGTCATTAGAACAGTTTTCCATGGAAAAAATTTTTTACACTTATTTACTGCTACATCATGAGGTAGCCACTACCTTTGCATATGATAGCTCCCTAACACAGTATGATGCCTAACACATTGCTCAGCAGTCTGTTTTACTTTAATAATTCAAAACTATCACTAGTTCCTGGCTAACTTATGACCTTCATAAAGTATAGAATAGAATGCCCCTTTCAGTTCCATTATCACACTGCATGCATTTGTATCAGGAGAAACTAACCTAAGAGACTATAAGCTTGATGTTTCAAAAGTGACTGGAAAGAAGAATTTTGATCATATATAATTTGTGAAAAAACTCAATGTTATTTCACCATTTACAACACTGTTACTCGTGTTTAGTATTCAAAGACATAGCCATAAGTTACTGTGATACATATGCATTGGATTGGTATTATTGCTTGCTAATCCAATTAAATCAAGATTTCATTACATACCATTGCTTGATGTTGAACTTCTCATTTCACATTGTCGTTGCCATCACCAAAGTTTTCATGGGTCTGTAGTTACATGAAGGGGTCTTGGATAGTAGACAATGGGCTGTCATTGCTCATTGCTTGTTTTTTACAATATCAACATTTCTTAACAACCTCAAAAAGTTTGATTGGTGAACATAGCCAAGAGACTAAGATTATTTTTTGTATCCTTTTCTGTGATTTTACCTTGCTCACCTCAATATTCTATTGGTATGTTAAACTTTGTTTCATTTCCTCATTGTTTGCTTTTAGAATATCAAAGTCTAAACATTTTTGGAAATTCAATTCAGGACCTTATTTTTTCTTTCTTTTTCGAAATTTTACTTAACTGAAAAAAATAAGTCTTACTATACACAGCATATTGTCTATCATTCCATCCAAGACTCCCTCAAGTAACTACGGACTGTGAAAACTTTTACCACCACAACGGCAATGTGAAGGGGATAGTTCAACATCAAGCAATAGTATGTAATGAAAAAAACTTGATTTAATTGAATTCGCAAGCAATACTACCAATGCATATATATATATATTACAGTAACTTATGGCTATGTCATTGAATACTAAATGCGAGTAACAGAGTTTTTCCCACAAATTATATGTAATCATTATACCATGTAAATAATGTAAGTATTAATGTAACAATGTTACATTAATGTTTACATTATTATGGATGTGAACTTGAACTTGTGGATTTTTCAGGAAAAAATCCATGAAGTTTTTAACCGATGTCATTTATCTGGAGCTCTCAGTTAAGGGACACCTCACAAGTTAGGTGTGATTTTTTTAATTTTTATTAATTTTCCACTCATGCTCAGTAGTGGTCAAGTATCAAGGTCACATAACATTTTTGTTTCCTTATCTCCCTCTTCAACCATTCAGACACCAACTAATCAGAAGTCAGAAAGATATGAAAAGAAACACCAGCTAACAGTAGGATGAACCTAACAAACCCTCAGCTCACTGTCTCTACTTTTTTCTTGCTGTTGGTTTTACATTAGATTGAAAGCTTGTAAGTGGTCAGTAATATATTCATCTCCTAAAACTATGCCAACAAAAACTTCCATTTAAACTAGTATAAAAGCCATGCAAATAAGTTATTGCATGCTATGGATACATACATGTATATGCAGTACATATTAGGTACGTATATTGACATACACATATTTTATAAGTTCAATTTATAAACCAATTTATATTGCGTTAAATTTCTCTTAATCAGCAATGACTGGTAACCTATACAGTGTGTTCTCGATTATATGGAATTTTCGCTTTTCCAATGGTACCGTTGTCACAATTAGATTCGATAAATGAGATTTTACTGTACTAAGAAACAGGAAAGAATAAGTCAAAATGTAAGTTTCAAACTATGTTTTTCTTAAGACTAATTTGTTTTTATGAGACTGTTACTTGTGAAGGTTGAAATGCATCAGTAGATGGTAGCCAATCAGTGAAACAAATTTTCTATGTGACTCTGAGACCTCCCAGAACACTGCAGCAAATAATATCCCACAAAAAATATTAGGGTAAACCATACACTGTCAAGCAAAATGTGTGCCACAAAGTTCATTACCTTTGGTATCGCACATGCCAAAACCTCTAACAAGTGACATTTTCAGCTGACTGATGAATATGGTTCATGTTTTTCACCACTGTCTATGAGAAACTCAAGAGAATGTTCAGCGAGGCTAGTCAATACAAAAATTCAAAAACATGCTACTCCAGGCACACCAATTACGGCCAAGTATTTACATTGAAAATGGCTAAAAAGAATCCTAAGCTGCTGTGAAACTACAACTTTATGATATCTCTGTTCTTCCGCATATTCAGAAGAAACAAGTACATCACACAACAAAAATGTGAAGCAAAACTGGATTACAGTCGTGGCCAAAAGTCCTGTACCAGTAGACCGAAAGTCAATTTTTGATGTTAGAAGTCAACTTATACAGAGTAATGGTAAAGTCAGGAATACATATTATACATCATTCTAAAGGAAATTTTATGCTGAATTCAAATATTTTTACAGAATGTTATTATCAGTAATAAAAGTGAAGTTACAAGCAAAAGTACAGCGTCTAGTCATAAAAAGCAACAAATAGTGAACTTAGTGTACAATGCACTTAACGTAAAATTACTGTTCAGTACATTAGTGAAACTTGCAGGACACTTGAAATAACTTACCAACAAGCAAAATATGCTTTAATATTTAATTGGATAACCACGGTTTCTTAGTAATAAAGTGCACCTTCTTGGCATGGAACTAATGAGCTTCTCTAGTTGTCCATTGGTGATAACACAGTGCCATACTGCCCTTACAGACTGGTTTAGATGTGGGTCCTTGTTGACAGACCTTTTGATTCAATCTCACCCACAGATTCTCTATGGGATTAAGATACGGTGACGGTCACTGAAGTTTTCTTATAACTTTTTGATTAAACCACTCTTCAACCAACTTTGACCGATGACATGGCGCGTTATCGTTCTGAAAGATAAAATTCTGCAAACCCATGTCTTATGCAGATGGTAGCAGTTTGGACTCTAAAATATCCACATATTTTGATCCATTCAATGTGCCATCAACCATGTGCAGACAGCCAACACCATTGGCTGAAATACAGGACCATAACATTACCGAATGTGGGTGCTCGATTGTTGGCTGGATGCAGCATGCCTTATAACTTCCACCAGCCCGACCACATACATAATTATTTCTATTATTAGCGGAAATGATAACAGTTGTTTCATCACTGAAAATAACATTTTTCCATTCATCAACAGTCCAATTCTTGTTTGCCTTGGCCCCAGCAATTCTTTTGAGCCATTGTTGTTCAGTAAGGAAAGGTTTTTGTGCAGCTTTTCGTGCTGTCAGTCCATTTTCTTGTAACCTACGACAAAATGTACGTACATGCAGATGCAATAATGCCTACTTCATTCTCCCACTCATTTCTTAAATCAGTGGCTGTTTTAAACCTTGATTTTAAGGAGTGACGAATCAACATGCAATCATCACATTCAGTACACAGTCTTGGTCAACCTGTTCTTTTTATTTTTCCCACACATCCTGTTTCTGCAACTCTTTTAATGGTGCGCAAGACAGTGGAATGATCACAGCCACATTTAACAGCAATTTTACGACTACTGAATCCAAGTTCATGCAAAGTAATAATTTTTGCCCAAGTTTGAAGAGGCAGGACCAATTTTCGGGTCTTTGACATTCCGAAATTCAAATATCACCAGGAATTCTGCATAAACTTCCATCAACTGACTACAAGCAGCTGCGTTCTAATTCAGCAGACGATTCTACACTGGTGTGCAAAAATTAAGGATGAAGAGGAGAAATTAGCATAAGAGCGGAACAAGCAGGCAGAACGAACCGAAAGACCACTCAAGAGGTAGACTAGGGCTCAGTATGGTAAGGCATGCGCATATATGCAGCATGACGTGGGGGGTCGGAAGGGTATAAAGCACACGGGCGGTGTACGCTCAGCAATTCGGGTGAAAGCTATTGCACGATGTACATCAGTTTGAACGATGTCGAGATGCTGCCACCATGTGATATGGCCAACAGGCAATCCAGTAGACGACATCTGGATGACTTTACCCGAGGTCGTGTCATTGGGAAGTTGGAAGAAGGTCGAAGTGTGACTAGTGTGGCCGAGGAGTTCCGGATAGCTCACAGCATCGTTTCACGAGCTTGGAGAGCATTTCAAACGACAGGAACAGCTGTCCGAGAGTTTAGCCGTGGTTGTCCATGAGCAACCACGGCGGCGGGCGACTGGTATATTGTCCTACAGGCGAGAAGAGACAGACGGCAGACAGCGGGAGAAATCGCAAGGCACATACAACAGACAACTGGACATCCATTATCGCGTTTTACTGTGTCCAGGAGGCTGCACAAAGGTGGTGTATTTGCACGACGACCAGTACGGTGTGTGCCATTAACGCCTGCTCATCGGAGACGGCGGTTTCTGTGGTGCCAGGAACACAAGAACTGGACACATCAGCAATGGGGTTGAGTTCTCTTTACGGACGAGAGCCGATTTAGTCTAACGAGCGATTCTGGACGTATACACATCTGGAGAGAGCAGGGAACATGCAATCACACCTCCAACATCATCGAAAGGCACCGGTTTGGAGGTGGCGGAGTTCTCGTTTGGGGCGGTATCATGCTTGGTAGCCGTACTGATCTTCACATCTTCCAAAGAGGTTCAGTCACTGGTGTCCGCTATTGTACTGAGGTTCTCCTGCCTCACGTACGTCTGTTTAGAGGTGCTGTGGGTCCTGAGTTCCTCCTCATGGATGACAACGCTACACCTCATCGCACAATGGCTGTCGCAGAGCTGTTGGAGAATGAAAATATTCAACACATGGATTGGCCCGCAAGGTCCCCGGACCTAAAACCAATCGAACACGTGTGGGACTTTCTCAGGAGACGCTTAGCAGCACGTCACGAGCCGCCAGCAACGATTCCGCAGCTGCGATTGGCGCTACAAAGGGAATGAGCCGCGATGCCTCAACAGCTCCTTGACAACCTCGTCCTCAGCATGGACAGACGTAAATCCTGCAACGCAGTCAGGGGTGATCATATCCCCTACTAAAGACTGGATTTTTCTTGGCAGCCACCTGTCACATGGATGTTTCTATCTTCTGTCCAGTTGTGCTCGAAGCTACCTTTTCAATAAAGTGCCTTTGTATCCTTTGGATTCCTTGTTTGGACGGTTTTGCTAACTTGTCCCATATTCTTACATCTTGGGGTTCTTATGGTATGATTTGAGTCGATGTGGAGCACTTTTGCGTAACGTTACATTCGAAAAACCGTCTCGTCCTTAATTTTTGCACGCCAGTGTACATCCTTTTATATCTCACTAGCAGACGTCAGAGAAAACTATAGTGGATTAGAGGGGTGCAAACACTTTTTCAGAACTGGATTTGTGTTTCCTCACTTGCACATTTTTGCTTGTAACTTCACTTCTATTACTGGTAATAACATTCTTTTAAAATATTTGATTTCAGCATAAAATTTCCTTTAAAATGATGTATAATATGTATTCCTGACTTTACCATTGCACTGTATAAGTTGACTTCAAACATCAAAAATTGACTTTCGGTCTACTGGTGCAGGACTTTTGGCCACGATTGTATATGACTGAGTGATGGAAAATTTATGACACTCAGATCTGTAGTTAAGTGCTGATTTCATATGTATTTTCAAAAAATGATATCAATATTAATAATAGTGTTCACCAGTAAACAAATCAGTTATTTAATACAAAGTAACCTATAATAATATATACAGCATAAAAACTTGAATTGAACACTGAAAATATTTTTACCAATTAGAAGAGCAAAACCAAAAAGTTTTGCGTCATTTAATTTCAAGGAATCACAAACTTGATCAAAAAGCTCTTGTCCAGTACTCTTTGCCTGAAGTAAAAAAAAAAAAGTTATTCACACAAAAGAAGGTATCAAACATAGCATGAAAGAGTGTGTGAAATCTTTAAATTAACAAATTAACATTTTTTCATCCATTTGTCGCATGAAGTAGGAATTCTATAATAAAAAAATAATAATAATAAAACAGTTAAACTTGAGAATTCTTAAGCTTTCACAAAGTTATCTATATATATAAAACACAAGGCTGTTTCTTTCTACAATCGGCCAGTGCCACCCACTGGAGTGATTTTCATGATTTTGTTTAAATGAAAGCTACTGACCCACAGATTTGCCATTGCTAATTTTTATTGTCATTAGTAATTTTTTTTTTTTTTATGTTACCATGGCATTTTCTTTGTACAATCCGCGGTTCGTTATTCTGGCATTTGTTCCAGCTTCAGTACTTGCAGCACCATCTGCCTTTCTGCGGTGGCCAGACTTGGAACTAAGCACTCCGCTATCAACTACATAGTTTTAATTATCTGAATCGGTTCAGTAGTTTTCGAGATTAGTAAAAAAATTCCGTATATTATTATGAACTACTTTCTTTCATGTTGGGTGTGATCAGGCTGTATGTAAACAAAGTTGAAAGATACACGGGAAAGCGGGAACTACTTGAAAGCGATCTGATTTGGTAGTACAGCCAAAGATAGTAAAAAATAAATGAAATAGCCTATGTCCACTGGAAATAAATAAACTTCTCAACAGTGAAAGAATTATCCAAATTGCTTCAGTAGTTTTTGAGATTACCTCAAACACAAACTTTCTCTCTTTATATACTGGTATAGATTATACAGGGTAATTCACAATGAAGTATAGTTTCCAGATGGAGTAAAACAGTAGCAGTTGAAAACACTGACCACAACTGCGAACCGTTAGGTAGATGTACTCATAAAGTTTGTGTCCCGCTACTGAGGGAAGTGCCGTAGGCGATAGCACGCGTGTCACATGACTAGTCAGTCTATGAAAATCTTCCTCACCGATGGATTGGACGAGCCGCGGACTACAACGTGCCACTGACCCAATAGCCACCCAGAAGTCCTGACTTAACACCTTGTGACTTTTTCATGTGGGGGTACAAGTAAAGGACAAGGCATTTGCCCCTCCTCTTCCTGTTGATCTAGCGGAGCTGAAACAGAATATCACAGCCACGCCACTGTCACTGCACTTGATTCAGATATCTTACCGCACGTTTGGGCGGAAATGGATTACCGGCTCCATGGGTGTCGTGCGACTAAGGGTGCACACAACACATAGAACATCTGTGACTCTCTAAAAAAACTTGCAACATTCCCCTACAATTCTGTAACAGGTAACATAAAATATCTTACATTGTTCTTGTTTTATAGTGTGTTGAAACTGTATACTTCATTATGAATCAACCTGTATAATGATGCCAAAAAAAATAATTGTTAAAACCAAACTAGCAAAATAAAACACATTTTTAACCCCATTGTGTAGTTATCTAGACACGATATCATTACAGGTCACTGAAAGAATACCTCAATACTCCAATGTAAGCCTGTTAACGACGGGTAAGCATATGTTTACGCAATAATAAGGAATGCCATTGTTAAATTCGTATAAGAGTAGTTTGAAAAATTAAAAATGAATGGGAATATCACGAAAATTTTGTTGTTGGTGACCCATCTTGGATCCGATGTTCTGCTCCACGGCAACCCAGAGAGTTTCCTAAGGCTTTAAAATCTGGGGACCTTGGGGGTCACTGGATGGTTCCAAACTCTGATGAGTGACCCTGAAGCCATGCCTGGGTAGTTGCGGCCTGGTGGTGCAGTGCACTGTCCTGCTGGAACAGATCATCAGGCATAGGATGCATGAAGGCTGTGAAAGCCTGTAAATGATCAGTCAGTGCATGTTAGTACCACAGAGTGGTTAAGGACCTATCCACATACTCTACAGCACCTAATGTGCCCTGTGAGAAGGCTCCCAAAACCATCACAAAGCCAACACCGCCTTGAACAGAGCAGATCTGGCACAACAGGGCCACAGCCTCATGCTGCAGACACCACATCCTCCCATCAGCTCAGTACCATGCAAACAGGATTAATTTTAATGTGGTACCACTCTGCATGTCCCCAGCACCAGGGAAGGTGTAATGGCTGATGACCAATAGTCAACAGTGGCACACGAGTAGGGAGTCTGCTCCCGTAGCCCATGGTATGCATTGTGCGCCATACCGTTTCCTCGCTGACACTGCTTGGGCCTCCAACATTTAACCTGGATGTGATTTGTGCCACTGTGGCCAAGCAGTTGGTCTGTATGACCCTGGATAGTCTACATTGGCACAAGTCATCAATGGCATGTGGTCGGCTACCACTTGCTCTCTGAGTGCTGGTACATCTTGTTGATAGTATACCCTTGGAACGGTTGTACCCAGGCAGTGTTTAAGCTGGAATTTTTTTCTTGTAGGAATTTGGCTATTTTGTCAGCAAAAGTTGTAGCAAAATGCTATGCAGATTAGCCAATTTACAGTTCTGTTTTTTGCTACATTTACGTATGAAAATACAGGCACAACGCATTGGCTAAATAAATTTTGTACTTTAAATAGAATTCAAGAATAAAAACAAATAGGCGTTTACACTTCTAATTTTAATAAAAATGCCTTTGCTGATGCATGCAGTTTGCAAAAATGTATACAAAGACCAGGGCTAAACAAAACCACAATCAACGACACACCCACCAACCTGAACCAAAACTGCGCGTGCTGCTGCTGTGGCGGTGAACTGCCAAAGAAACGCCTCTTTCCTTATCCATCGCAGCAAAGCCTTTGTGAAAGGTGATCCCAAGGCTTACTGGTGCTTTTCTGCAATTAGAGAAAAGGCAATGGGGGTGGAAAAACGACAACAGGACGAAGCAGCATGCGAGGGCAAGCACAGAAAGAAAAATGACGGGGAAGGATATTAGGTCAGCAGGGCAAAGCAGCGATGACAGAAAGAAAAAATGATGGGGAAGGATACTAGGTCGGCAGGGTGAAGCAGCGATGACAAAGAAAAAATGACGGGATACGGAAAAAAACACAAGGGCAAAACACAAGTGGGTGGGATGACGAAAGAAAAAAATGTGCTTTTTGGCGATTCAGTGGGGCATTTGTGTTGCGAAATTACTGTCTTAATCGCGATTTGGCAAAAATGCGAGTGACAGCTTAAACACTGCCCTCAGGAACCTTTGGGGTCTTACCACTTGGGCGATAGAATGACCCATCTGTCTTGGGCCAAAAATGTGTCCACAATCAGAGTCGCTCCAATCAAATACACTGTTGGGAAGCCCAACTGTCCTATTTATCACCTACGTCTGGTTTCGGTTTGTTCCACTCTGCAGGGGGGGGGGTTGCCCATGTTTACTACTCATCACCTATAACTCTGTTTTATCTACTGAGTGTGTGTGTTTATTTATTTATTTTACACAGACATGTCAGCCAAACAGAGTATTTCTCTGAAAACTTGTTCAAATTGTTTCATACATCCTTGAGTGGGAATCAAATCTGCATCTCCAGTTTACATGTTAAGGCAATGCAGGATCATACAGTTTTAAGTTTTGTAAGAAGCTCCTATCATAGAAGACAGTACAGGCAGTCTGCACATGTAAAAGAAGTGTGGGAATTGTGAACATGGCTACAAAAAAAAATACATACATACATATCATTAAGCTGTTCTCTGATATTCAGAGGTTAACCTCTTCAAAAAAGACCATCTGACAAATAAACATTTAACTGATAATTACATATCCCTAAGGTGTTATCTAAGGTGTTATCCACAAAGAAATACAAACTACCAGATAAATTTTTAACTGTTATTTACATACTGTTGCCATATCAAACTTCTCCAATTACAGCGATCTTGACGCACAACACGGGCTTCAGTGACATCCATCACACGAGGTACACAAGACCTTCTATACTTCATACTCATAATCTTTCTCTATGCAGACACTCCTGAATCTGATCCTCCCATGACTTTCCTTCCTGCCACTTGTGCTGAAATTTTTTTCTTAGTAAGCATCTCGTCACTCATTCTTTCAACGTGGCCAAACCACCTAAGAATATTAGTCTCCACCTTGCTAACAACATTTTGCTGTGTTCTTTCAACATGGCCAAAACCACCTAAGAATATTAGTCTCCACCTTGCTAACAATATTTTGCTTCACATTACAAAATGTTGTTAAGCAAGGTGGAGACTAATATTCTTAAGTGGTTTGGCCATGTTGGAAGAATGAGTGACGAGATGCTTACTAAGAAAATATTTTTGGTGCAAGTGGCAGGAAAGAAAGGCAGAGGAAGGCCAAGGAAGCCATGGGAGGATCAGATTCAGGAGTGTCTGCACGAGAAGAAGATTATGAGTATGAAGTATGGAAAGGTCTTGTGTACGTCGTGCGATGGATGTCACTGAAGTCCCTGTTGTGTGTCAAGATCGCTGTAAATGGAGAAGTTTGATACGGCAACAGTAAGTAAATAATCAGCTAAAATTTATCTGATGGTTTGTATTTCTTTGTGGAGCTAATCTCAGAGAACACCTTAGAGACATGTATTATTAGTTAAATGGTTGTTTGTCAGATGGTCTTTCTTTGAGGAGCTAACCTCTGAATATCAGAGAACAGCTTAATGATAAGTATGTATGTATTTGTTGTTTTTGTAGCCATATTCACAATTCCCACACTTCTTTTACATGTGCAGTACTGTCTTTTATGATGGCAGCTTCTAACAAATAAAAAAAAAAATAAAAAAAATAAAATAAAAAAGAACAAATAATAAACAAATAAATAACAAATAATAAAAAAATAAACAAATAAATAAATATAATAAAGTCATAGTTTTAAAATCCAATGCATAGCTGTAAATTCACAAGAAAATCCTTGATCAACTTGGTAAAGTAAGCCCAGCTATGCATTTGACAGTCAGTTTGGCGTGAAGGAACTGACAATTTATTAAATAAAAGTGGAAGTACTGTGAGTGCTAATGCTGTGAATAGCATAAAACTTTTGTGGAAAGTATCACACAAGCCATGTAACCCATAACCTGAAGAAATTGGAAAAGCATTGAACTTCTTGGATGAACTAGTCTTATAAATATGTATATTTATTACCATACTTTTCATTTTTAAAGCCAAACTAATTTACAATACTTTTGCAAAAACTTGAGATGCAGATTGTGACAACTTTTAAATTAGAAATGGCAAGGTTGAGGGAGTTGTCCACATGGATGAGCAGTAAATCACAGCATTTTTTGCGCTAAAAATGATAAGCCTATTTGACTACCATGTAACCTGGAGATTTTTTCTTCAACAATTTTTATGAAAAGGCTACTTTGGTAATTTAAAGATGTATTACAGCATTCAGAATATTAGTTTGGCTAGACAGGAAGAATTACAAAATCATGATGCACCTTCAAAACTTCAGGAATACCACAAGTAGTCATTCAGAAAAAAGGCCATGAACCCAAGCAGGTCTATAGTGCCAATGAAACAAGTCTGTTTTGGACAAGCATGCCAAATCCCACAAAAAGCAGCAAAAAATTGCTCAGGGTTTTAAAGCAACAATAGACAGGCTACACTTTTTCCTTTTCGTAATAGCGTTTCAGGTGGCTATATCATCAAACCTGACTCCTTAATTCACCTTAATTAATTGAGAAATAGCATGTCTATGATTTTTGAGTGTTCTTTCTCCAGGTAAGCTTCATTGTTGCAGATAATGTTGGCTCTATGTAGGCATAATTTTGAAAGGTAACTGATTGCAAAGGAATAATATTTGTAAAAGCTGTAAAATTACAAAATTGTTGCAATAAAATCCTTCATATATAGAGCAAACATTATCTGCAACAATTTGAAATCTAGCTAGCACTGTTTTTTTTTTTACCACCTTTTAAACTCAGACTTTTTATCTGCACATCAATCACATTTTATGCCATTGCTGGAATAAATGTGCTGTATTTTCACTGTGGCCATGTTAGCCACTTCCTCAGAAAACTTGAAAATTACTTCGCCCTGGAGCAGAAATTGAAACCCACAGCTCTTGACTTCCGTTCGAGCATGCTATCTGTTGCACCACCCAGGACAAAGAAGTCCCAAGCAACTGAAGCTAAGCCGATGTAGCTTAAAAATTTAAGAACCGTTCAGATTTGTGCTAGTCAAAGCAATCAGTTATTTCCTCGTACCTTTCTCACATCCAAAGTCAGATGTAGGTCACAAGTTCCAATGCTTCAGAGAACATCTTACATTATACACTATACTGACAAAAGTAATCGGACACCTAGAAGAGAAACACAACATAGCATTTATTGACATACATTAGTACAGTGTTGGTCCACCTTTGGCCTTAATAATGCATGCACTGACCCTTCGAGACATGCTTTCGACAAGGTTTTGGAACACAGCGATAGGTATGCACTTCCATTCAGTACATAACACTGCTGCTAACTGTTGCTTAGTAGTAGGCTTTGGTTCCAAACTTCTTATGCTGCGCTCTAATTTATCTCATAGGTGCTCTATGGGATTACGATCAGGGCTCTGTGCTGGCCAGTTCACACACTATATGGAATTATCATCAAACCACGCCATAACAGTACTTGCTTTATGGCTCGGTGCATTATTCTGCTGGTACCAACAAGGCTCGGCTCCATAGTATTGCCACAGAGTTGGTAGGGCATAATTGTACAGAATATTGAGGTAGACTTGCTGGTTAACAGGTTTGTCCCCAATAACCAATGGGCCAGGGCCATACCACAAAAAATACCCCCACACGAGTACACTGCCAGATCCAAACTTGACCGTAGGAACAGTACACTGTGGTAAATAGCATTCCCCCAGCTGCCACCATACCCACAGACAGCCATCACACTGATAAATTGTGTATCTGGATTCATCAGTCCTTAGGACCCGTTTTCATTGATCTACGGTCCACAATACATGTTCTTTACACCATGCTAAACAACGAGTAGCATTCCGAGTGGAGATGAAAGGCTTATGAGCAGCCGCATGACCACAGTAACCCATGGAATAAAATTCTCTGTGAATGGTACGTGTACATACTGAGGTGCCAGCATTTTTACTCACCTGTACACTGAGGTCTTGTGCAGTACTCCGTCGATTAGCTGCAATGACTTTCCTGAAGCTTTGACTAGCTCTATCACCGATTTTCTTTGGTCTGCAGGTACGTTTTGCTGCTTCAGGCACGCAATGTGTCTTCCACTTATACAGTACATCCAAAACAGTGTACTTGGGTATGTTTGAACACCTCTCAGTTTCTCTTATGGACAACCCACAAATATAACACCCAACAAACTTTCCTTTCTCGAAGTCAGTTCTCTCCTGCCGCAACATTTTCACTCAACCTCACAGGGCGATACGATCACGGTCAGCTGCAGGCTTGTTTTTATGCCATTTGCAGCTGTACCACGCATCTTAACAATGCAGCGGATCTGTGCTTTTAAGGGGTGTCCGGTGACTTTTGTCAATATAGTGTATATGTGCTGTATTTCGGCAAATAGTGAAAATACAGCACATTTATGACAACAATGGCATTTGTATCGCCTTCCATGTATTTGAGAAGAATTATTTCTTCAAGGAGATTTGTTTCCCACTTATATGTAACAAACAAAAAAAGTTTTTATGCTTTGCATCTAATTTATTTCTCTTGGTGGGCTGTGGTAGCTTCCTTCGCTTTCAATTTAGGAGCTTTCAGAGTGCTTTCTTAACCACTATTGCATAAAGATAATGAATGCGGCGTCCTTGAAATTTGAAATTACCCACTTTCACTGCCAAGCTGAAATTTGTTGTCCCAAATAAGTGTACTTCATTATTTAGTACATCTCACTGGCATTTAAAGACTGTGGCATTTTTATGGTAATACCACCCTAATTTTGGATGACAAATACAACAATCATGATCATTTCCAATATTTTAAAACCTTAATAGAAGTTATGAAAAATTGAAACAGCAAATACTGACTTTTAATCAATTTTCTTTACAAAAAGCAACATTTTTTCTGCTAATATTTTTTTCAGTGGTGTTTATATGTGAGCTACTTATCAAATTTCAGTAAGAAATAAATAATGAATTTATAAAATTTTAGGTTGCTTTCTGATTCTGATTTACTAACCTGGATTCTCCCTCTGCCTCTCTCTCTCTCTCACACACACACACACACAAATTGTTCTACAGCCACTTTATTCTCCAGAACATGCACCTTGTGATTTCTAAATGCTTCCTTGATTGAAGCAGAGTGTTTGAGCTCCAAGTTTTACAATGGCAGATCATATCCAATGCAACATGATGTCAGGTCTCGATGCCATACACAAGGAGGCCTTCCATCAGTGCTTTCAAGAGTGACAGAATCAATGGAGTAAGTGCATGTGTATGTTTATCAACAATATTTAGAAGACAATTAAGATGCTGCATGCTACACTCCAGTTATATATGATTTAGGCAGAAATTTGAGAATTTTTTACATCCCTTGCAAGACAAGTGAATTTTGCCGCCCCAGTGGCGCAGTGGTTTAAGTGCTGTCTTATGATCATTCGTCCGTGTTCGAATCCCGGTGAGGCATGGGTGTTGTGTTTGTCATATGGCACTGGCTCTCTCTCTCTCTCTCTCTCTCTTCCCTGAAGCCAGTGGGCCTAAATTCGTGACGGACGACTGCTTATAGCCCATTGAGTAGCTCACAGTGGTCGTTAAACCTCTAATCAAAAAAATAAATAATTAAAATGTTACTTCTGTTTTAATATTGTATGATAATCGAATATGTAACTATAACACATACACACACACTTTTCTCCATGTATTAAACTAAACAGCTTTGCAAATTCATTTTAATATAGCTGTCACATTGCTTCGACACAAAAGGAGCATCAAATGCTAGGTCTGCTTCTTGAGATAACTAACAGGCAATTCGATTTTTAAAAAAACATCCAATTTTTTTAATAAAGTAAGAGTTTGATGAATACTTACATCTACTACAAAGTTCAATGTTTCACCAGTCAAAAGCTGCACTTCAACATACTTCTGGCTTACTGGCAATGACTGCTCATGACATGATACAACTTTACAAATGGACTGGCGCATGGCAGAAAAAATTATCTGTAAGAAGTTACATAAATTGAAAATATAAATTTCACAAAGGCATTAGGGGGGTGAGGGTGGCAAATATGTACACATGTTTCTGAAGGGTAACTTCATAAAACTTACATTACTTTAAGATACAAGAGATAAAACTTGCATTATTTTTTGAGATACAAAAGAGAGTATGAAAAAAAAACATATTAATCTGGAGCACAATGTCTCATACAATATGCATTAGAGTAAAAGATATACGGCTTTACATGCCTTGCCAAACATGGAAGTGCAGCAAAACATACAGTGTACTTTAATAAGAAAAAATGGCATTACTCAATTTAATGAAAATTTAAATTATATTTTTTTAATTGTAATCGCACAAAAACTGCATACAGAATTAAATCGTGCTTTCTTAGCCAATACAGAATTCCTGAAATATATCGAAAAATCAAAGTACTTTCTGACAACCTTAAAAATAAGACTATTAATAGATACAAAATTCCCTATACTATCCAACCCCAAAGTACACTACTGTTTGTGAAAACTGCAACACCATGAAGGACTGCTGGCATTAGCTTGAAACTTGCAGGATACGTACAACACAAGTTGGGACATGCAAATTATCAAAATGTCAGCGAAAATGCGCATAAGGTTTCACAGCAGCGCCCTCTGAACTGTCGGGTCTTTGGTATAAAGAGCTGACTCAAACGAGATGCTGCAATCAGGGGCCGCGGGTGGCCCAGTGGGCAACGTTCGTGACTGCCACGGAAGGGACCTCAGGTTCGATCCCAGGCAGGTACGAACGCTCGATCCACTAAATATCCGCCGTGCGTCGGACGGGCACGTTAAGCCGTCGGACCCCGGGTACTGCCCCCCCGGTAATAAATAAGGGCGTCTTCCTCCCCCTTTCTACTTCGCTTCCGTGTCACTTTCCTACCGGGCACTCTAGCCCAAATCTCCTAGCTTCCTATTTCTAAGGGTTGTTTAAGACCTGAAGTCAGACACTCCCTTCCTAAAATCCCCTACATATGATGCTGCAATGAGTGAAGAGCCGACACTAAGTCGAAAGGGTGTTTCTTGTGTCTCACAACGCACCGTCGCCATAGAAGGTCGCATTATGAACACCTGACGGACTTTGAGCGAGGAAGGATTGTTGGGATGAGAGAAGCTGGATTTTGCTACCGCGAAATAACCACCCGTACGGGATGAAACGGCAGTACAGTGGTGCGAACGTGACGTCAGTGGATAGATGAAGCTCGGACAAATAGAACTCCGCGAAATGGATGGCAAAATTGCACGACTGCACGGGATGATAGACACTTCTACTGCGTGGCAGTGACCGATCGCAAAGCGACATCCACGGTGGTAGCGCAGCAGTAGAGCACTGCCGCAGGTCAGGCTTTGCCCTCCACCACAGTTCGAAGTTGTCTGATTAACAGAGGACTGGTCGCTAGCAGCCCATTTCTGCGCATTCCTTTGACTTTCAACCACCGACGCCTCAGGCTGCAATGGAGTCTCGAACACAGACATTGGCGCGCTGATTCGCAACAGGTCGTGCTTTCTGACAAGTCACGATTCAACTTGATTCACCATGATGTTCGCATAGTGTTCGGACCGAGCAAAAACACAAGTGTTAGGAAACTGCTGGCCACCAACTGATAGTGATGGGTCACTGCTGGCTGAAATCTGCTGCTCAAGGCCCGGTAACGGTCCGTTGGTGGCAGCGCCATCCGTTGGCAGCCATTGATGGCCCTGCAGCATCACCGTGAATTGCGGGCCACCAAGCAAGTGCCACTAGTGGCCCGTAGCTGGCAACTGATGAAACCCCAACACCAGGTGGAATCAATGGAACTGCGCATGCGCAGAAGCAACACGTGCTGTGTCTCACGTGGTACTAGTTAGTTGAAGACGACGCTATCGCCATCGTGTCATTTTAGTGGATGTTAAGAAGAAAAAAAGCACATGTAGAGATGCGAATTAATTTCCTAATGAAATGCCACGTCGACGAAGATATCAGATCAAGCCATGAAATACTAGATTACAGATATAAAATACACCCACTCCATTCCCATGAATAACAAGAAATAATTTCTGTGTAATCTTTCGTTTTAACATTCACTAAACTGCTTGAAACAAGTCTTGGAAAAACATTAAAAAAGCGTTATGTTGCGGAAAAAAGCAACGCTATGTGGAAAGACTGTTTTTGCTGGATCGTAACTCCGGCATACTTTCAAATTTCAAACATCCATCTCCCACATGATCTTCTGTTTTATAGTGTTCCATGGTACCCAGTTTAATACTTCATTCAGTAATCCATTCGTGCTCCTTCCTCCTAGCAATATGTCCAGCCCATTGCATGCAATTTCAGGGATTTTACTTTGATCAAGATGCCTTCCACTCTTGTCGTTTTCCCAATCCAAGAGCTCCTCTTCTTATCCTTCCCAGTTATGCCAATATTATTAACTTGAGTTCATACGCGTAAACTTTATGAATATGACATTGGTAGAATAAGAACTGTGAAAGAGGACTAGGCCTAGCCTAGGGCCAATGAACTAATATTTAGTACCTAAGCAAACGCGCAAGATTATTACCTTGACTTGTTATGTAAAAGTTATATTAATATGACATCGGTACAATAAAAACTGTCAAAATGGCCTAGGCCTACGGCCTATTAATTAATGTATGGTGCATAAGTAGAAGCGCAATATTATTATTTTTTTTTTTTTTTGATTGGAGGTTTAACGACCACCGTGAGCAACTCAATGGGCTATAAGCAGTCGCCCGTCCCTAATTTAGGGTCACTGGTTCCAGGGAAGGGAGAGAGCCAGTGCCGTAAGACAAACACAACATCCATGCCTGACCGGGATTCGAACCCGGACCCCTTACGGACGAATGATCAGAGTCCAGCGCCTTAGACCACTGCGCCACCGGGGCGGCGCAATATTATTGACATTACTTGCTATGTAAATTATATGAATATGGCAATGACGGAATGAAAACTTGTAGAAGGGCCTAGACGTTAGGTCTAATAAATAATATTTTCTGCCTGAGTAATGTAATATTCATAATTTGACATATTTCATAAACTACGAACGTAAACGTTATGAGCATAAGCACGATGGAATAAAAAATGCCGACCCCGAAAACTTCCTCCACCCTGTAAGACCGCCTGTCGAGACATCGTGAACACTTTGCAGCGTTATATCGGCCCAACGCCAAGCGTCGTGGGTTGCCACGCCATTGGGTTCAATTCGCGATCACACCTGATACGAATTCAGGGAGCCCTCAACATCCACAGATACAACAGGAATGTTTTTGAGGGCCAGGAGAACTTCCTTCAGAGTTCTCCTGGCGCTATATTCCAGCAGGACAATGCTCGGCCACATGCGGCCCGGAATGTCCAAGAGCTCTTCCATGCAAGGCAGATATCGCTTCTTCCCTGGCTTGCACGTTGGACGGATATGTCTCCGATCGAACAGATCTAGGACATGGTAGCTAAGCGACTGGTCCGTCAAACGCCTTCGCCAGTCACTACAAATGAACTCTAGTCTCGCATAGAAGCAGGCTGGAAGGCTATTTCCCAGGACGATAGCAAAACCTCTTCCATTCAATGCCACGCCATGTAGAGGCCGTTATTTTTCTCGAGGTGGCTTCACACGATACAAAATTTTGATGCTAAAAAATCTTGTATAGCTCTACAAATGTAATCAGTTATCTCCTATAACATGAGGAATCTGCGATATAAATTTCATTTGAATAGCGCACATTTTTCTTAGTGTTGCAATTTTCACAAACAGTAGTGCACTTTTTCAAATTTCATCGTAAGAAATCATTAAAAGAACTTTCCACGGATGAACTTGAGCTGGCAGGAACGTATGTTTATTTGCTGTTGATGGCACTACATGATGAAGTGTCCATTCTCCCTCTCCTTCTCGGCAACTTCATCATTGGCTGCTGTGAGGAATCTTCCCCGATTCAGCCAATGGCACTTTGAAATTTGCTGCGTGAGCGTGAACGCGATGTTTTCATTGCGCCCGCTTAATTTCGTAAAATTTCGGCGCGCGTGTGTGTTCTGTTCTCTTTTCGAATTCGGTGTGGATTATCCATCAGGTTGTTGAAAACAATCTGCGTCAACTCCTGTACTGAAACATTTGCATCAACTCCTATCCTGACAAGTTAGTAATGAACCCCTGAAGCCCCTCCGCAATATCAATACCCAGTATGTTTTCCTTTTGTTAACGTATCTTCTGCGGTCCACAAAAATCTTTCCCGAACAGTATTACCATGATATGATGCGAAAAACAACCAAATGCAATATGCTAATTCGATAAAAACGATTAGCATAGAACCTGAAGTCTACAACAAGGGCTGCAGATAGCACTCAGGTTACAGCAGCCGAACCTTCCAGTCTGGGTAGATCTTCCCGACCGGATGGTTAGGGATAAATACACAGTTGACGTGGACCAGGAGCATCAAATAGAAGTAATCGCTCTTTCCACGTTAATAAGTGAGTAACGGAAAAATTTCTCATCGGTCGCCACCGGGAATCGAACCCAGGTCTTCCAGTTACGCGCCGGATCTGCTTCCACTGCACAACAGCGTCCTCGAAATTATCTAGGCTCACAAACGACAAACTGCCAAACCACATGGCAGGGTTGCTTTTTTGGAGCCCCACACAACGCTGGGGATTTTTTTTTTTTTTTTGATTGGAGGTTTAACGACCACCGTGAGCAACTCAATGGGCTACAAGCAGTCGCCCGTCTCTAATTTAGGGTCACTGGTTCCAGGGAAGGGAGAGAGCCAGTGCCGTAAGACAAACACAACATCCATGCCTGACCGGGATTCGAACCCGGACACCTTACGAACGAATGATCAGAGGCCAACGCCTTAGACCACTGCGCCACCGGGGCGGCACGCTGGGGATTCACCACAGATGAACAGCAGCAACTGAACAAATAACTAGAAGGCAAATGAATGATAAATACACAGTTGACGTGGACCAGGAACATCAAATAGAAGTCATCGCTCTTTCCACGTTTATGAGAGTCATAGTCATCGCTCTTTTCACGGTTATGAGAGTCATAGTCACCGCTCTTTCCACGTTTTGTCGATTGTGAGTCTGGAGAATTCGAGGCCGCTGTGGTGCAGTGGAAGCATATCCGGTGCGTAACTGGAAGACCCTGGGTTCAATTCCCGGTGGCGGCCTATGAGAAATTTTTCCGTGACTCACTTATAAACGTGGAAAGAGCGATGACTTCTATTTGATGGATGGTTAGGGGTTCCATTCCGTCTTGACTGTCTAACCACCAAATATCCGTCGTGCCTCGGAAAGCACGTTAATGGCTGTTCCGGGGTTTTGGACACCCAGTCACAAATAAGGTCATCTTAATTTCAGCGGTGATGAGATCCTCTGGAAAGAATCCAATCTCTTCAAGATGAAAAACGCTTATATCAATCTGTTTCTTCAGTGGCGTAAAATAGATACAAGTCGTCAAGCTTTCGCTTTTCACTGGGAGACTTTTTCAAGGCAGTGGTCAACCATGAAATGCAGAGAATTAGAACGTGTAAGAAACAAAGGTGTTTTTTTTTTTTAAATAGCATGTAAGACATCATAATTACGTGTTATTTATCACGCGATTTTGCGACGTGTTTCCATTCCTTAAGAACGCATGCCAAACCATTGGTAGTTCCATAGAGACAGCATCATCGCATGCCAGCTTGCTGGAGAGGAACTACCGATGGTCTGGCATGCATTATTAAGGGATGGAAATATGTCGCAACACAGCGTATAATCGCGTGATACCCCTCGTGATATTTACAAAAAAATCTTTGTTTCTTACACCTTCGAATTCTCTGCATTTTATGTCTAACCATCACTGGCGACGCCAGCCGTTCAAAACTGGGTGAGCTATTAGGAGGGCTAAGCATGATGGGGGGGGAAGAAATCGAAAAAGTAGATAAATACATTATTTAGGTCAAGTAATCAGTTTTAAAAAAAGGCAAGAAAGAGAAATCAATAGAAGAATTATCCAAGGTAATAGAACCGTTTGGAGACTTAAAGAATATTTAACCGGCGATCTTCCATTGTGTTTAAAAAGGAAAATCTTCAATGCATGTATTAACCCCGTATTTACTTATGGAAGTGAAATATGGAGTATCACAGAACGACAATGTGAAAAAATAAGAGCATCGGTAAGAAAGTTAGAGAGGAGAATGTTAGGAATAAGAAGAGACAAGAGTTAGAAATGTACTCATAAGAGAAAGAACAGGAATAATAGATTTTATAAAAATAATAAAAGTGGCGATGAGCTGGACATGTTGGAAGACTGAAAAATGAAAGATGGACACGATTAATAACGGAATGGCAATCGAGAGATGGAAGGAGACGAATAGGGCACCAGAGAATAAGATGGAGAGATGAGCTTCAGAAACTTAAAGGTGCTAAATTGGTGGACTGAGGCTAAGAATCCAGGAAGTTGAAAAAGACTGGGGGAGCCCTATACCCTGCAGCAATGGGTGCCAACAGGCGAAGAAGAGAAGCATGATGGGTGGGAGGGCACAAATTTTGAAGTGTTTGGCAGAAATTTTGGCAAAAAAATCCCGTTCATGTGCATTTTATCCAAAACTGATGTTATTCCTTGGGGGAGGGGGGATTTTTCAATTGAATACTGTACGTAGTATTTTGTTCAATGTATGTAGTATGGAAACACCACGGATACGAATACCTACGGCAAGTTAATATTTCTTCGCAATTTTAGCTTACTTAGGTCTCCCTTTCTTCTTTTTTCCCCCTTTCATGAGGTTGTTTATGAATTTTAGAATTTTAGTTTGCAACTTGACCAGGAATCTCTCTCTCTCTCTCTCTCTCTCTCATCGTTTTAAACTATAATTACAAAATTGTTGTGTTTCTACTACTCTCTTAGAAATTCGCTCAGAGGACTCCTTCCATTGCCCATAAATACAAACACTAAATTTAACTAAGAATTCGTTTTATATTTTATAACAAAATTTCAGTGAATTCGAGAAATTTTACATACATTTATCCAAGTTCCCTAGAATCTCAGATGGTTGCACCTGCTATATGTTCCAACTGCGCCCGCTAGTCCACCCTACTTCAATGTTTAACCAGTTAGAACACATGGCGAATGAAACCATCCAAGATTTTAGGGAACTTGGATACATAATGTGATTTTTTTTAATATAAAATAAATTTTTCGTTAAATTTAGTGTTGTACTATGCTGTAAAATGGAGGGAAGTCAAGAGAATACAAGACAGACTCGATTGCTGTAATTGTAGTTTAAGAAGGAGAAGGGGGGGAGAGAAGATTCTTAGTCAGGTTATAATGAATTAGCTTTATTTTGCTTTCCGCTAATTATAATGAATAAGCTCTTCCTACCAGCTAGCTAATGATAATAATGAAGCTTTCCTACTGAGCTTAAGTATAATGCTTCTGCTACTGAATGATATACTTGTACTAAGCTTCAAATAGTGAATTCAAATGGTTGTTGTTACTAGTTAATTAAGAACATGAATAAAGTCTTAACGCTGGTTGTTAATGGTAATAAACTAATGATATAAACCTAACAGCCAGACAGAGGTCTGACAAAAACTATGAATTGAGAAAGACGTACTTACGACAAGCTTTTTTATTCGGTACGCTTGATCATCCAAAGCACACACACACACAACTTGTTTCACAATAATGAAGAATCACTAATCACATACAACAAAATCTCTCCTTATAACAACAAAATCTCTCCTTATATAACAACAAAATCTCTCCTTATAACAACAAAATCTCCGTAAACAACAACGCTCTCCTTGGCTATCGTTGAACGCGCCTATATATACTAGCTACCACCACGTCATGACTTACACTCATTGCCAGATCTCATTCATCGGGTGAAATAATATTTCGTTCAGTAAGAAGATAATTTACATAGAAAAATAAAATAACCAGAGATAGTAAAATCAAAAGGAAAGTGAATACAGAGTATACGTTACAAGGTTACAAATCAAAATTCATGAACTGCTTTCTGTCTGCAAATATTACAAAAAGATTTTAAAAAATGACGTAATGGGCTAAAATTACGAAGACATAGTAAATGGTTAAAGGCCATGGAGATTCGTGTCCATGGTTCTCCCTTCTCAGTACTACGTACACTGAATACATACTACATACAATATGTACACCTAAAAACGTTTAATTTTAGAGGGGATAACATCATCAGCTGGCGTAAAATCTAAACAAACTGAATTTTTGGCCAAATTTCTGCCAAGCACTTTAAAATTACCTAGGCGATCTACTATTTTACGCCACTGAGTAAACGCATTTAGTATAAGCGTTTTCAACTTGCGTAGTTGGTGTACTCTTAACTGATATCCAATTCCTTCTTTCACAGTTACGATTTACTGACTTAATGTATCCTACTACGTTGGGGTCACTTTTTTTAAATATGCAAGAATGGGTAATTTTTTTTTTTTAGGAAGGCTAACACACGAAAAAAACATAAACGTTGAAAAAAATGGTATCAATATAAATTTTCAAGAAATTGGGAAATTTGTGAAAGAATTTAAGGAAATATGTCGTTTACGGTAAACGCTCTAAATAAAAACATTACAGATATATGATGGGGGTTTTTTCCCCATCAGTATATGCGTATGACTATTATCTATGCAGTGAACTAAAAAGGTAAGTGATGTTCCTAAACACTGCTGAGATACACTCATTCTTATATGCATTAGTGAGAATTTTCGACAAATTTCTTCACTATGTTGAATGTAAATAACTATAACCTAACTTTGAACTGACAAACAGCAAAACTTTTAGTTCATGGCATGCACAACATTGTAAGAAAGATGTACAACAAGTTTCACCAGTTTATTTACGTACCTTTTGCAGTTATCAGGTTTTCCGTAAAGAGTTCGGGACGAAAATCTCATGGTGCAAAAGAGGCGTTTCAAGTGTCACTTCCCGTTCGTTTGACACCTGGGTTTAGATATTCCGATTGCTATAACTCTGTATCTATTCATCGTAGACAAGAAACAAAGGCAGTTTTGGAATCCTAAAGAATTGGGGCTTTAAAATGAAAGCATATTTACAAAATGTGAAATTTGGCCCAAAACGACCTTTTCAACGTAGTGGGATACCTAAAGATGTTTCACGTGGTTTTGTCCGAATTTTCCCGTGAGATCAGGTACTAAACAGACGGTTTACCTAAATGTCGTTGAAATCTTATTAAATTTGCAGCAGTCATTGAACTACTGCTTAGTGAGAGACAGGCGCTCAGTCTACTTTACACCTAAATTCGTTGAAACCTTTATTAAACACGTAACTGCTATAGAAGTCAGTGAGGCATTGAACTTAATGAAGTAACTCAGACGCCGGTAGTCTGAGTTTAATATGATTTAAAGATGGCAAGCTATAAACGAGTCGGGTAACATCGGCGTAATACGTTACAACGGATCATGAACAAAATGTATCATTATATTCTACTCCAGACCAAAGCACGGAAGACTCGTGAGAAATTCTATCGAGAAGCGTGGTTTCGTAATTTCTCATTCAAGCGCATCCTTTCAAATAACTAGCGATCAGCAAAGCAATTCACTTCCTCCTTTGAAGCGAGCAATACAGCGAAAAGGCTGTTGTTCTCTTGCTTTTCTGACCCGACAGAAGAAGCAGCGTATTACGAAGCAAGGATGAAATAGATCGTATCTAAATTATGTAGCCCCACAGACAAACATTTGTGTCTTATTAATGGCATTCCTTTCGATTGTAGCAGATAAGGAAATGTACTGCTGAATCAGGTGTAGAAGTGTCGAAAAGGTGTTTTGGTTCTACGCCCAAAAATACTTGAACCCGACGAAACTCTTTCAAACAACGATTTTTACCGTCACAGAACAAAGCACTATTTAATAACTACATATTTTTGTTGCTCCGTTTTTTCATAAAACGGCCTGTACGGAAACTATTTCATTATATTCGGGGAAGTGGATCTTCATCGTAAATAAGCATATCCAATTAATATCGACCTTAGAATAAAGCAGTTTTAGTATGCCACGAGTCCACGCTTTGCTGTTGGAAATCCTGATAATTTATGACAAAATCGCACACGACCAGTAATTCAGATTGCAACTGCTAATTTCCGTAATCTAAACTTTATGATCAGGGAGTCTATTGAGATTATCACAAGAGGTAATGTATGCAATGATGGGGTATCCATTGAACTGCCATCACCGTGGACCTCCATCTTCCGCAGGCTCTGAGCTTGAGACTAACATAAACTATGACTTGATATCTCGTATGTTATACTACGTGAACATTGGACTCACGTAATGACTAACTCAAGTTCGCGTGTTTGTAGTATTATATTTGTGTTGTTAATACTCGTGCTATTTGTATTTATAAACTCCAAACGGATCATCAAACAGAAGTCATCGTCGCTCTTTCCACGTTTATAAGTGAGCCACGGAAAAATTCTCATCGGCAGCCACCGGGAATCGAACCCAGGGTCTTCCAGTTACGCACCGGACATGCTACCATTGCACCACAGCGGCCTCGAATTCTCCAGACTCACATATGACTAACTGCCAATTTCCGTGACTCACTTGTAAACGTGGAAAGAGCGATGTCTTCTGTTTGATGTTCTTAGTCCACGTCAATTGTGTGTATTAATTATTCAATCGCCTCCTAGTTATTTGTTCAGTTGCTGCTTTCCATCTTTGGTGAACCCCCAGCATTGTGCGGGGCTCCAAGAAGCAACCTGCCATGTAGTTTGGCAGTTAGTCATATGCGAGTCTGAAGAATTTGAGGCCGCTGTGGTGCAGTGGTAGCATGTCCGGCGCGTAACTGGAAGACCTGGGTTCGATTCCCGGTGGTAGCCGATGATAATTTTTCCGTGACTCACTTATAAACGTGGAAAGAGCGATGACTAGTGTTTGATGTTCCTAGTCCACGTCACTTGTGTGTATTAATTATCCAAACGGATCGTTGTTCATCTAGTGTAAGTTTGCCTTGACAAAGCCTTACGTTGGCAACCGAGAGCTCGGAACGATTAAAATCTTTTTTCTATAGACACCATCTCACGGATTTATGTGACTTTGTCTCATTAGTTATTAGTGGTATACTCAGTAGTATCTTTTGGGCGTATCCTTAAGATCGCTCTTAAACTTTCTTGTAATCTCATTTTAAAATCGAACGCCAAACCTCGGCTTATACTGATTCAGGATGGACAATGTGTTCTTTTGTAAACTCAGAAAAAAAAAAAAAAAAAAAAAAAAAAAAAGGATTATATGGTTGAGAAATATAAAACATTAATTTTGAAATAATATTAAACTCCATCTTTTCCGCCCAACTTTTTATGTGGGGGGGGCACCAATTATTTTTTTACCCAGAAATGTTCTAACAGAAAATTAATATGTTAACTGAATAAAAGCAGGCGCGGACTAGGGGGTGAGCAACCCCCCCTCATGTATGTTTGTGAATTTTTTTTTCACTTTACCAATGCTTATGGAAAAAAATTTTGTTATGCTGAAAAGCGAAAGTTTTTACATGACTCCCCCACCCCCCAGACTTTTTACTTTAAGTTCCGTCCCTTACGGTTGATTTCCTGTATTTCACCAACTTTTTACTAATTGCACAGTTGGAATAATCCATTCAATGCTTTTACAAGAAATGAAGATTTATCGATTGATGGAGAAAACCTGGAGATAACAGACACGTACGTTTATCTTGGACAGCAGATATCAAGTGAGGGTCACATTGATGAAGAAATTAATCGGCGTACAAAACTTGCCTGGAGAGCTTTTGGAAGAAACAGCATAATTTTCAAGAGCAATATGCCATTATGTCTTAAAAGAAAAGTGTTTGATCAATGCATCCTTCCAGTGCTTACATATGGTGCAGAGACGTGGACCTTAACTAAAAGAGACATACAAAGGCTGCAGACAACTCAAAGTATCATGGAGAGGTGCATGCTTGGTGTAACCAGGAGAGATAAGAAGAGGAACACGTGGATCCGAAAAATGACAAGAGTGGAAGACATCATGATCAGAGTTAAATCCCTGAAATGGCAATGGGCTGGACATACTGCCAGAAGGACAGATCATCGATGGACAGCCGAAATTTTAGATTGGATTCCAAGGGACAGGAAAAGACCCAGAAGAAGACCACATGGGAGATGGGTGGATGAAATTCGAAAGTATGCAGGGGTGACATGGAGGAGACTGGCACAAGACAGACCGTTGTGGAGGAAACTTGGGGAGACCTTCGTCCAGCAGTGGATTGATAATGGTTGACAATGATGATGATGATGACTATCAATATAACAGCATGTAATAAATAAAAGCATACAATTTCATTTTATAATCTTATAAACATATAATTTCAATCTGGTATAAAAACTAGAAATTCGTTGTATGCACTGATGCATTTGAATTTCACATAAAGGGTAAATCGTTTGGGTTGCTTTATGCACGCATAGTACATATAAGTGGAACCCTGTTTATACGTTTTTCAAAGCACCAAGTAAAATTAACGTATAACTGAAAAAGGCGTATAAACAAAAGAAGAAAATTTAGCATTGAGGGCAATTCAGAAGTTTCAGATCGGCGACGTTTTACATATAAGTGAGAAACGTATAAACTGGGTTCTGCTGTAAAGTTGCTCTGCATTATTTTTCTTAACGGAATTTGCGTTTGACTTGCTACCTTTTGGGCCTTACACGAACTCTTGAACTGCGGTTTAGAAAAGTCTAACTTATTGTTTTTCCATTTAAAATTAGTTAAATAAGAGTTAGTTTCCGAACTGTAACTTCTTTCACTTTATAACTCTATGCTAAAATTCTTGCAATTCTCAAAATTTTCAATTTCTTAAACAGAATTTTTGGTAATCATTTTGTTTATGACAGGTAAATCTTGTTGGGTTTTTTTGTTTTGTTTTTTCACATTTGGATTTCTTTCTCTCTGAAAGCAAAGAAACTGCTACAATTTTTAACTCAGCTATCACAATAAAATTCGTAAGAGTGGAATAAAACCTTTGCCAGTCTCTTTCATAAAACATACCCTGCCTATATATATATAGCTGCAGAAACGGATGTACTTCCTTTTTGCATTAAATTTACCAGCAGTCCATAAAAAAATGGGTAAAATGTTAATTAATTGTTGCCTCAATAAGAACATTGCTGTAATTCCTAGAATTTTTTGAAAATAGTTTAAAGTGGAAATGGTGATACTGATATTAATACCAGTATTTTAAGGGGTTTTGTGTCCCATGGTAATATTTTCCAAACAGTGGGCCTCAGAAAACTAGCTTCCAGAGCCGTTTATAGGTCGCCAGTCCACCGCTGAGAGAGAGAGAGAGAGAGAGATCCATTCAAATGAAGTTTGTAGTAACTAGTTCTCCTTCTTGGATGTATAAAAGAGAGCGAATTATGTCGCGACTGCGTAGGAATAGATCGGATAGTGTTGCGGAAGCTTCGGCGAAGTAGGGTTGTTATTACCCTGCTCTCCTGCATGGGAGAGAAATCTCCCTCCTTGTGTCAGGGAAAGAAAATGTTATTTCTGTTGAAAGAATACCTTAGTGTCAGTGATGTAGAAGGGTCTTAGTGCTGCCATACATGCCCAAATCATAACGCTTGTTGGGTACTTTACATTGGCCTCCATGCAGTTAGGGTGTCACTCTCCTACTCTACGTCTCACGTATTTTCGGCCATCACTACCAAATAAGGATATCTTACTTTTGTCCCTCCAAATAACTTGCTTCCACTGATCGTCTGTCCATCCAATGTGTTAGTTTTCCCACTGTAGATTCAGATATGGCTTTTTTCTCGGAATTCTACCTCTTAGTCCCATATCTGATAATCTGCTCCTTATCGTTCTGGAATTGACAGAAACACCAGTTGAACACAGTTCAGCTCTGATAGCCTCAGATGAAATTTTTCTCTCGTTCAGACAGTCTTTTTATTCTTCTGTCATCAACAGCTTTTGTGCACTTTTTTCGGCCTTTTCCTGGTTTGTTTTTCAATGACTTTGTTTTCTCATAATGTAAACAGCACTTTCGTACAACAGATGTCACTGATCCACTTACTTGCCTTGCAATTTCAGCATAAGAAAGACCCTATTCACGTTATGAAACAATCCTGGTCCCTTTCGTGGGTGACCAATCATCATCTCTTTTCTTTGGTGTCATTGCTGTACTTATTATCTACACGTTAAATTAAAAAAAAAATACTAAAAATATTCTCACAATCTACAATTACACTTCATTTACACCGCTAACAGTCTTTCTTCTACAGAACTAACAGCAAAACCGAGTTTCCTCAACTTCTCACAAGATGTATTGCAGCTACTGCCATTTGATTGGGCCCCAGAACAAGAAGTGTGATTGACCAGTAGGGTTTGCACTTAAAATCCGCTTCTTAACTGAACCACACTTGTGTTTCTTTTTTAGACCAAAATAAGGCATAACATTTGTTGTACTGCATATATTTACATTCTGTTTTTTGTATTGAATTCTGCATTTAATTTTCTTCAAATTGATATATAAACATTTGCATTTGGTGCAAAATAACATTTCCTATAAGCTTGCAAAGTTGTAAAACCTGAAAATTGCAAAAAGTGTCCACAATTTTTGCCACCACTGTATATAAAGGGGTGCAGTACAATGTCTGCTATCACGCAGCAGTGTCACAGTCACAAGTGAAGAAGCTGTTGTGGAGTAATTGCCGACAATATCATATCTCAGTGACCTCAAAAGTGGCATGATCACTGACTGGTGCGAGCCTTGCAAGAGCTTCAGTAACTGGAGATGCAGAAACAGCTGGTGTAACACGAGGAACTGTTTCGAAGATTATGACTACCTATCTAAAAGGATGCGGCGTTACCTCCACACGTGCAAATTGTGGACGCCATACGAAGATATCAGATAGGGCTACGAGAACGTTGCCACAGATTGTGTAACGGAAGCACACGACCACGGCATCGCACATAGCAGCAGAGTTGAACATCAGTAGGAATTATCCAGTTTCCATTAAAACAGTTCGTCGGGAACTCCATCGTGTCCGCATTTATGGCTGTGCTGCAATCCACAAACCTCTGATTACCAACATCAATGTATTAGGTGTGTAACTTTATTCTCGGCCCCTAACCGCAAGCGATCATAGAACGTCGGCAAATGCAAATAGCTGTGTGCGATAATGGCTGATTGCAGCGCCTTCCAACAGCTTTCCAGGCAACCGTAACCGCTCACAGCTGTAGTGACAGAAGGGACGAAAGTTGACGGTGAAAGCAATGTCGTTCGAGAAGCAACATTTGAGGCACTAAATAATAATAATAATAATAATAATAATAATAATAATAATATAATAAACATTTGAGGCACTGCCTCCTGTTCGCGTTTCAGCTGAAAAAAGGTACCGCGGAAGCCCAGCAAATTATCTGTGGTGCTTTGGGTGAGGCTGCTGTGTTCTACAGTACGTGTAAGAAATGGTTCCAGCGGTTTAAACAGGGAAATTTCGATCTTAGTGATGCAGAACGTCCACGACAGCCACAGAAAGTTGACGATGAGGAACTGGAACAACTGTTGAACGCGGATACCTGTCGTACACAGTCAGAGCTCGCCCAGGAACTCGGAGTAGCACGGCAAGCCATTGCAAAGCGCCTGCACAAGCTTGGACGGATTCACAAGGAGGGCCATTGGGTGCCCCACCAACTCATAGCTGCGAACAAGTCTAGGCGTTACGATGTTGCTGTGTCCTTGCTCTCCAGATTCAAGAAGAAGGATTTCCTCCACAAGATTTTGACCTGTGATGAGAAGTGGATCCTCTACGATAATCATAAGCGGCGCAAATCGTGGGTTTATCCAGGTCAGCCTACCACCAGTACCGCCAAACCAAACATCCATGCCAGGAAGTTGTTGCTGTGCATATGGAGGGATCAGCGCGGTGGCGTACACTATGAGTTGCTCAAACCTGGTGAAGCGGTCAATGCTGAGGGTTATTGTAAGCAACTCATTCGTGTGAGTGACTCAATGGAGGCGAAAAGGCCATACACCGGCAAGAGCTCTGATGCTGTGGAATGCCATATCATGGCATTCCCTAGTGGTTATTCTGCAAGCGCGTGTCACATCTGCCACATACGAATCCATTCTTGGGGACCACATGCACCCAATGTTGCAGACATTGTTCCCTAATGACCGTATCTGGTTTCAAGCAGATAGTGCATGCGTACATTGTGCGAAATGTGTCAAGTTGTGATTTGCAGAGCATGAGAATGAGGTGCGAAAGTTACTCAGGCCACCTCAATCTGTAGACTTCAATATTATTGAACATTTGTGGGAATATTTGGAGCGAAAGGTCAGATCACACTTTCTTCCTCCAACATCACTGGCACAGTTGGGACATATTTTGCAGAAAGAATGGTCTGAAATTTTTTTTTATCTTATGTACCTATATGACTTGTATAAGTCTATTTCAATGCCTATAGCTTATTAATAAACAGTTCTCCACAAACAGTAAGTGTTTCCATTATTATTTCGACAGACCCCCGTATAGTGTATTTTCAATTTAAAAGGTATGGAAATAAAATATAGCTTTGGGAAGGGGGTACAAACTTCTTTTACATCGAGATAAGGTAGACACTTTTGTTGAAAAGTTGGAAAGCACTGACTTAGGAATTATACTGAATGTTCTTCAAAAGAGAAAGGTTTCCGAAGAATTGGTAGCAACGAAAAATTGGCATCTTTTAGATGTTTCTAAATACGACGAGTGTCCATTTATCTTTACATGATACATACGTATTTCATCTTCCTGCCATACCGGTGACCCGACGGTTGACAGCAAACTGAACACTTCTCGCGGTATTTGCATCGGGAAATTCCAGTAATACCAGAGCAATGCTAGTTCACATGACTTGTTTAGGAGTTCATGTAATTCATACGTAAAGAATTAAAATTATCCTTTCTCCTCATTTAGCCTTCAGAGCGAAAAACTGTTGTTTGTTTTTTCACAATAAGCTTGCTAAAAACAATAACTTCGAAAATATTCGACCAAGTTCTCGTTTTTCCACCGTCATAAAGTATTTCCACGGTCTTTTTCATTTCTCCTTTTTCACTGATTAAAATTCTTTATGCAATCTAAAGCATTCCGATAAGATGTCAGACAAGCAGGTGAGTCAAGCAGTCATACAACAATTTGAGGTCCAGTGAATTCCTTACGTGATGCTACTCTGGCGTAGCCTAAGCAACGATTCGCTTCAAAACACTGCAAGAACAAGTCAGAATGCATATGCATATTAAAAGAACGCACGCGGCCCAGTAAAAACTAAGATCCATTGAGATGTTTCTTATGCATCGCCTGTCAGCGTTAAATCGTGTATTGTGGAGTAAATACAGCGGAAGAAACTATCTACCTGACGGCGTCGAATTCTGCAACTGTCTAATTAATGCCAACAGGATGATAACCCCCCCCCCCGCTATTTTTTTTTTTCGTGGTTTAACGACCATGGGCAACTAATGGCTATAAGCAATAGTCCGTCCCAAATTTAGGGCTGCTGGTTCCCGAGAAAGGACAGAGCCACCGTTGTAAAACAAACATACCAGCCATGCCTTATTCGGGACTCGACGCAGACCCAGCTTGGACGATTACCTACGCCTCTTACCACACACCTACCGGGGCGAAGAAAATGGCTCTTTTCGTTCCACGAAACTGCCTTACTGTGTGTCACTTCTGCGGTTTTCCCACAGAATGCTGCAGCAGGGGTGATCAGAATCTTACAACAAATATCGTACTGACTTCATTCGAAAATGCAGTAATACACAGTAGGATGGGTCGAAAATACCAAAATGTTTTCGATTAAATCGTTATAGTGTGGAAAAGTTGTCCTTGGTATAGCTAAAGATAAGGTAAAAAAAAAAATTAATCACACAATATTTTCCTTTTGCGCATGATGAACGAAATTACAGAAACTTCCAAATTTTACGCAGTTTCATTGATTTTTTTTTAATTATCAAATAAATTACATTCGAATCGCTATAGTGTAGAAAAGTTGCTTCTAGTATAGCTAAATACTATAATGTAAAAAAGGTTTTTGAATTAAGGCAATGTTTTCCGTTCGCGCACAACGATCAAACTTATAGAATTATCACAAATTTAGACAATTTTTCAGGGTCAATTTTACACCCTTTCAAGTAAATTATAGAAGCAATAGCTGTCAGACGCACGATTCACAAAACTTTAGCCGAGTTAAGGTGGACGTCAAGTAATTTTGCTTCCTATACTTCCAATGGAAAAACTTTTGTACACATTTCCTTCACAATTAGTGTGTTCCCAAGGATGAAAATTTGAGCATCGATTAAAATAACTTCATATTATAACTTGGAATACTTAATATTTTCTAAAACATAACCAGAATTATATTAAAAATGAATCACCTTTCCTTTGGTGGTGTTGAAACCAGAAAAAAGATGGCGCGACCTGTACACTTTGATGACGTCGGTAGACAAACAAATGTTGGATTGCATAATTATGGTTATGTTTTAGAAAATATCCAATTAATAAAATGAAGCTATTTTAATCGATGTTCAAATTTTCATTCTTGGAAACGCATTAAAATTGTGAAGAAAATGTGTACAGAAGTTTTTCCATTGGAAGTATAGGAAGCAAAATTACTCGACGTCTACCTTAAACTGCAGAGATAAAAATATTTTATTTACAATTCAAAATAAGCTAAAAGACACAACCAAGATCTTTCACAGCCGCAGCATCATCAGGCCTAATCAGCAATACTGGTGTGCAACTACAATAATTAAATAGTTACCCCCTAATTCCCAGAATGTATAGAGAGATAAGTTCAAGATACCATATTTTAGTATAATTAAATCGAGGCTTTTACAAAGGTAGTTCATTATCATTATGTGTTTTAAACAGTGTCAATAGTCCTTTTCATATAGAGTTTACAGAGAACGGCACTTCCTCATTGCAGCACACTTCAGAAAAATACGTAACGTATAATGTATCCGCAAAAAGTAATGTCTGTTTATTACTAGCAGATGTAAGAATCCTAACCCCGTCCCTGTCCGGGTAAAAGCTCCGTTCGCCAGAGTCCTGGTTAGTGGTGTTGCTTCACTAACCAGAACTCTGGCGAACGGAGCTCTTTATTTTATACAGCTATTGCTTCTGCAATTTGCTTGAACCTTTCAGCACGAGATATTATTGATGTGACTTCACTCCTCTATTGCTTTTCTCTTTTGGGAATCACTTTGAAGGCAGCCTTGTGAGAATTCTGGTATGACAGATCTTGATAGCAATGTTGCACGGATGTACGTACCCGTCTCTGGCTGAGAACCACCAACCTCGCCTGATGCTTAGTCTGTCCACTAGAAGGAAACTCAAGAGTTAGAAGTGGCAGCGTTAGACAGTGGAGTTTACGTTCTTTTCTTTGTTTCCTCTTTTTTTTTTTTTTTTTGGTTTCCCGTATATCTACTGGTCCTATCCTTTCTATCCCGTGCTGTCTTTGAAGATATAAGAACTTAAATTTAATCGAAGGGACTTTTTTTCCGATTTCTCACAAGTGCATGCGAATGATATTGGACAAATACAAGAGTCACGTTCTTTTGTTATAAACGCAATCCAGCGTCATACAACACTTGCATGTAGCAACATTAAAAAGTGCCTTAGATTCTTTTTTAAAACTGTCACCCTTGTTTTGAAAGTTTGGTTTGTTTTTGTACCGGTTATAATAACACTTCCTCAGTTTGTAATATTTATCATGGTTAATAAAGCTGCACTATTCTATACTCAGATACTGTAGTAATGCATGCTCCAAACACAAATTTTATTTTGTTTGCTATCACCACCGTAACATGAAAAGTTAAGGTTCTTACTGTTACATTCCAATGCCAGCTTAAATCTCTCTTTAAAACAGCACTGTATTACATCCTCATGTATAGGCAGTTTTTTTGGAACAAGACCTCTTGGATGACCAAATAAAGAGCAAATAAATTCTTGTCTCGTTATATGTGTATGAGTTGCTTCCATAATTGTAAAACACACAATTAAACTGTGATATCACAATGTAAAGATAAGTACTTGCTTAAGTAGAGCCACTAGACTAAACTCAAACTCTAATCCCCACTGGTTGCGAGCTAGCACGTGACTGGCCAAAGGAACGGCGGTTTTGTCAAGGTCGATACGTGTCTCAGTAGCATATGGCGGGTTTGTCAAGGTCGACAGTCTTAGCCGCAAGTGAGCGGAGGGGGGTGGATTTGGTACTTAGAACGAATCTCTACTAACGTCTAAATTTGTGGAATTTCTATGATTTTGATCGCCAGGTGCGAAAGGAAAATATTGTTTTAATTCAAAATTTTTTTACATGATCTTTAGCAATACGGGGGCAACTTTTTTGCACTATAGCGATCCGATTGTAATTTGTTTGTTACTTAAAAAAATCAATATAATTGCGTAAATTTTGGAAATTTCTGTAATTTCGATCGTCATGCGCGAAAGGAAAATACACTGCTGGACAATTGCTAAGGACGGGTCATAAACGGCTATATAGCGCATAAAAAAGTAAGTGTGGTTGGATGCCAAGTGAAATAAAATAATGTCAGAATGCCAGGACATTACAAGAAAGACAATTTATTGTGCTCTGAAATCCAGAAGGCTTTGAAAGAACGTGTTCAAGGGACAAACAGGCCATTTTGTGCAGAATACGTAAACATCAAAAAAATGCAATTACAGTCGTCAGGCGTTCCGGCGTAAGATGTCAATACGGGATATGGCCACCATTGAGGGCGATGCAAGATTCCACACGTCATGTCATGCTTTGCACAACATTATCAAGCAGCTGTTGTGGTAATTTATCCCATTCCTCTGTCAGTGCACGGATGAGGGTGTCCTTGTTTATTGGAGGGCATTGGCGACCAGCAAGACTCCTCCCCAAAACATCCCACACATTTTCAATGGGATTCAGATCTGGAGAACGTGCTGGCCATACGAGGCGTTGAATATCCTCGCTCTCAAGACACTCCTGGACAGCGACTGTTCGATGACATGTTGCGTTGTCGTCCATGAAAATGAATCTATCACCGACAGCACCACGAAACATGCGAACATGAGGTAGCAGAACATCATTAATGTATCGTTGGCCAGTCATAATCCCAGTTGGAAGCACATAGAGGGACGTACGGCCATTGATCGTGATGCCAGCCCATACCATGACACTACATGTCGGATATCGGTCCCTTTCCTGTATGTTTGCTGGACAATATGCACTACCACTATCACGCCAGATCAGTTGTCGTCGACAATCAGACGATAGACTGTATCTACTCTCATCTGAGAAGAGGACAGCAGACCAGTCGTTATCAGTCCAATTGCGATGTTGATGGCACCATTGCAAACGAGCGGTACGGTGTCGTCTGGACAATGGGATGCACACAACAGGACGGCGGGCGTATAGTCCTCCTCCATGCAAACGTCTGGCGACAGTTTTTCGGGAGATCCGCTTGCCAGTAGCAGCCATAAACTGATTTGCTACCTCACTAGCTGTGCTGCGCCATTGTCTTTTTGTTGATAGCACTATGTACCGATCTTCTGCAGGTGTCGTACTGCGAACACGACCTCCCCCGTGACGTTTGCTACATTCTCCATTTGTTTGAAATGATTTCTAAAGCCTTGAAACAACACTGTGGCTGACGTCGAACGCCCTGGCAACATCTGTTATTTTTTGCCCTTCTTCAATCTTGCCAATAATACGGCCACGCGCGAAATCATCTAGGTAATGTCGGGAAGACATACTGAAAATTGCAAGTTCGTCAATTGATTCTTTCCCTTTCAACTTTGCGTTAGAACAACAACGGTCAATACGTGTCAAATCCTTTATATCTCTTATCAGCGCTATGACTTCACGAACAAGTTCGGCAATCCAAAATTTGCATACGCACAACACGTCTTACTGTATCCCGCACTTATGCTAATTTCCACATTTTCCTGCCTTCCATTTTATGGTTGCTATCGTTGCTATTGTCATCCGTCCTTAGCAATTGTCCGGCAGTGTATTATCTGATTTTTTTTTTTTTTTTTACATTATCTTTAGCTAAACCATGAGCAACTTTTCCGCACTATTGCGATTCGATCAAAAACATTTTGTATTTCGACCCACCCTAATACACAGAGCAGTAATTGTTGCTTGTTCTCCTTATACCAGTCAGGGCTTGAAAAATATGTGATAAGTTACATGCTAAGCTGGGCATGTGCCAAAAATTATTTACCTTCCCAGGTAATAAAAGTTGGATGTCCAGGAAAATTTCTTTTTAAGACAACAAATCAGAACATTCATATTTTTTTAAGTTAAAAAATATGATGGACCTTTTTTACATGTTTGCATTTCCGTTTTAAGGGTCTGTATTCAACATGTTCAATGCACAAAAGCGTGTATCTCAAGTTTTGAGATGAACACGCTGAAATTAATATGATGATGAAATTGATATTTGAGAAATTTAGTGATTCTGCCATGTTCCTTTCGTACAAGATTTCGCCCTTTGTCACTAAACACCGGAGGCTGGTTCCATCGGAGTGATGCATCCCGTCGCTGACTATAAACAATATTTGGAGAAAAACTACATATGGTTCCAATTTGTGGATCTAGAACATAATATAATTAAAGAAGTGATATTCTTCTGTCCTTGTTATACTCCATAACAATAATACAATTTACCTCTCATCTTTCCTCGATAAAGTCAATTATACACACCCTATGATCAATTTCACTATGGAACTTGAGCACAGTGGAACCTTACCTTATCTCTACGTCTTAGTGAGAAAATCGCCTGACAACCGCCTTCGTACAGAAGTCTCTTATAAACCCACCCTCCCTTCCTAACTTGATGCTCTGCAGTTCATTCTGCCCTGATGATTACAAGACGGATTTATTCCGTTCTCGAATTAGAAGAGCCTTCGCAGTCTCCTCCGATGTTCGTTCTAGAGAATCCGAACTAAAAATATCGTCGAATTGGCAACTGAGTCAGGATATACGTCGAACCAGATGCGTAACTTTATCGAAAAAGCCAGAACCCGCTGTGTTAATCTTTCTATTCCGCAACTTCGCTACCTGGGCTCTATTCCCTACATACCAAAAGTTTCCTATCAACTCAAAAACGCGCTCAGGAGGATGAGCGTCGGTGTCAGCATAAGGTCTCCAGCATTTTTATATACGATGCATAAGAAACATATTGACAAGCCCCCTTCTTCTCAATGAGGCAGGTGTTTATGTCATCTCAGTACAATATCCGAACTGCTTCAGGCGATACTACATCGGAATGACCAAACGTTCGTTTGGAATTAGAATCAACGAACATAAAAGGGATACAAAAGACGGTAAAATAGTCACTGCCCTATCAAGAAAGGTCAAAGTTCAAGTCCGCTGATCCTATGTGGAATGATGTAAAGAAATTAGCTTCATACTCCACACCCAAATATACTGCCATTCGCGAAACCTTGGAAATCTTGACCAGCAGCTAGGCTTGCAATGATAGCGTCTCTCTCGAGTTGCTACGCATTTGGAATAAATTCTTCAAATAATGCTGTTTTTTCTACTACGGTACCGCGTGCCCAACCAACGTGACCTAGTTTCTTCGAATGACTGATCACATTTGGGCCTATTCACATTTATTGTCTAGTCAAGTCACCGCGTTTAATTTTTTGAAGTATTCTATTATCCAGTTTGCAGTTAGCTGTCTATACCTTCCTTGAAAAAGCCATCTGGTTGATGTGCGAAAGCTTGGAAACTTAGATTTATATTCTACGCCAAGGAAATTCGGATTACTGGTACTATATAAATACAATTTCCTATGATTAGCATTGAAATGAAGCACGATATGCGATGACTGTCTTTTTTCTTGTAGTAGGAAATCCTATTCCAAACTTTATTTTAAAATTTAGTTGCCCGGACCGGACAGGGCAACTAGATAGTTTTTTTTTTTTTGTTTTTTTTTTACTTGCCCAGGTCAATTATTTACACATGCCACAGGCATCATCATGGGCATGGTATTTTTCAAACCCTGCTAGCGATTAACGGTTGCAATAGAAAGGTCAACATACCTTTCTAATAGCACGTTCAGTGAAGATTTTCATGTTTACAGAACTTGTACGCTGATTCCAGCGTACCAGATCGGTAGTCGTTGCTTTACAGGCAGAGTGAGCAATGAGGGGTAGCAAGGTGCAAAATGCTATGGTAATTTTACGCTCTAGGGTAGAAACTTTACTATCAGTATACACAAATTTGCGACTGCACAAATTTCGGAAGGTTATATACATATCGGAATTAAGAGAAAGGCTCTGAAAGTAAGTACAGGCAAACAAGCACGACAGTAGTATTTCCGGAGTGCGTGTGCTAGGCTATACGCCGCACGGCGGTAATACTGTACTATCACCGTCGTGCATATGCTTGCCGACGTTTTCACTAATTTCGTTGTTTTTTTTTTTTTTGTTTGTTTTTCCCCAGAAAAGTAAGTTTGGGTTTTTTCCTTTTTTATACATACTTTTCCCGAGTTCCCCAAAACTTCGACTTTGACTTTTAATTATGTTTAAGAAAAGGTGAAATGTACTGCTTCATTGTATTATTTTACAAAACGCCTAAACATAAAATGTTCTCTTGGTAACTACACCGATGAGCCATTACATTATGACCACCCCAGCCCAGCCTAGAGAAATAAGCGCGCCTGGAGACCGAACGGTGGCGCATGTGAAGTTCATAGAGCAATATATACACAACCCGAGGACCGGTTTTCAGTTAGTAGTGTTCGAAGTCAGAATGGGAAAAAGCTGCCGATTTATCGGAGTTTGATAAAGGACAAATTGTGACGGCACAGCGCCTCGGAACTACGATCTCGGAAACGGCGCGGCTTGTTCACGTGCCGCTGTAGTCAGTACGTATCAAAAGTGGTGCACAGATGGCCAAACCAACTGTGTGTCGTCCGCAGCTCAGTGATGCCAGTGGGGAGCGGAGACACTGTCGCGCATTTTTCACAGCGACCGCAGGGCCACAGTGCGACAAATCACCCGCGGCTACAACAGTGGGGATCAGGGCAATGTGTCACAGCGCACAGTTCATCGCAACTTTCTGCACATGGGCCTGCGTAAGCGAAGACCTAGCCGGGTCCCCATGCTCACTGCACGTTATCGCCAACAACGCATGAAATGGGCCCAAAATCATCGAGATTGGACCGTGGATGATTGGAAGAAAGTGGCCTGGTCTGACGAATCAAGATTCCTGGTGCATCACGTAGACGGCCGAGTGCGGATACGCCGATTACTAACGGAGGCTATGGCACCTGGATGCACTGTTGGGCGGAAACAGGCCGGCAGCGGCGGTGTTATGCTGTGGGCGATGTTCCCTTGGGACACTTTAAGCCCCATTATCTCAACAGCACAATCCCTGACAGCTGGTCAGGTATCTGAACATCGTTGCGGACCAAGTTCACCCATTCATTGCAACTGTGTTTCCTGCTGGTGATGGCCATTACCAACAGCATAATGCGCCATGCCACACTGTCAAAATCCTCAAGGAGAGGTTCGAAAAACATGCTGGTGACATTCTGTTAATGCCTAGCCTCCAAATTCACCTGACATGAACCCAATAGAACATTTGTGGTTTCGACTTGGAAAAGCGGGTTCGCGCTAAATCACCACCACCCCGAAATGTACGGGAACTGGAGGACCTGCTGTTGACATTATGGTACCAGATACCCCAGGATACCTATCGCCACCTCATCGAATCGATGCCTCGCCGAGTGGCAGCTGTTTTGCGGGCTTTTAAAGGAGGCTGCTACAGCTTATTAGGCAGGTGATCACAATGTAATGGCGCATCAGTGGTAGCTTTTGCCTTAAGGGGTCCACAGACTGAAGCATAACGTCATAAAATCACCCGTACAATTATTGAAGTACCCAGTATAACACAATATAAAATAGGTGGTGCAGCAAATGGGAGCAGAGGGAAATAGGTTTATAATAATTTTATTTTCATTATGATTTTTCAAAGCAACTGAACTCGAGATTTTTTTTACATTGACAATGACTTTCAATTATGTTTAAGAAAACACGAAATGTATTGCTTCGTAGTATTATTTCACAAAACCCCTATATATAAAATTTATTCTTGATAGCGATAATACAGCTTTTGTCTTAAGGAATCCACATAAGTAGACATCATATGATCACCTGTATAATAATTTAAGAACCCGGTTTGTTACTGTAACACAATATATATACGACAATAGCTGGAACAAAAAATGGGGGATAAAGGGAGGAACATCCGGTGGCACAATAACCAAAATTTCATGCGATATGCTATTCACAACATCCGATCTCGCTACAGATCTTCAAAATCAGATCCTGCAACAGACGACTGGAAATTCAATAGTTAAATCAAACCTCACGTATTCCCGTGAACCACTCTACTGCTGGAAATTTTCCGTTATATGGATATGAAAAGAGTGAGAACATAATTTTTTCATTAATATACCAAAGGAATTACGGGAAGATTTCTGAAAATCCCAAATTTTCCGTCAACATTCCTTAAAAACGACAATTTTTCGTTATTCACCGGTGAAAGATGAACAGGGGTATTTCTGTCAATTTACGCATGAAAAACCAGTGAAATTTAGGTTTTCCTCATCATTTCACGGAGAAAGTTGATTCAGAAATATGCTTCGTCAATTCAGAATCATGGAAAATAACTCGTGAATTTCAGGATTTTTTTTTTTTTTTACAAGCGCTAGTTGCTTTAGCCACGTCCGTCCCTTGAATAATTAGTTTTGCATCCTAGTGTAGGGATACAATACTACCTTGTAAAAAGTCCTACATGCAGAATGGATTTCGGCATATATTGAGAATTACCATGAAACCGAACTCTCAGGTACTTTCCACTCATGAAAAACATGCTATATCTTAACAAATTAACAAAGGCGTGTACAACTATAGCTGCGAAGCTACCTGTGACATCTTTTAGGAAGGAAAGGGATGCCCACGCAGCTCTGCTAAATTTCCCCCAAATTAACGTTGACTTTGGCCAGACTGATAATTCGGGAGGGGGGGCTTTTGCTCGTCTAAGTATTCAAAGATAACTTTTAATTTTGGCTTTGTAACGCAGACATTTTAGTAGCTGTTATGCATGCACGACCTCAGTGAACACTTACTTTTAGAGAAAATTACTTTAGTTTGACAATGCAGATTATCAAAAATACACGGCTTCTCGTCCAAACTCCAATCCAATATCTTTCTCATACTTGGGCCAAAGAAATTCTGAATCGGTTTGAAAATGTACACACTTAAAAAAGAGTGCAGTGTAAGGAGTACACACACACAGTTTAGTGGAACACCTCGGTTATACGTTTTTCATTTTTATACGTAACTCTGATTTAGTCCCGATATTTTACTAAAGTTTGCATCGCTTTTTCAACTCGGTTATACGTAATTCATTTAAGCTTTATTTATTTATTGAGCAACTCAATGGGCTTATAAGCAGTCGCCCGAAAAACACAACATCCACGCCTCACCGGGATTCGAACCCGGACCCCTTTCGGACGAATGATCAGAAGCCATCGCTTAGACCACTGCGCCACAGCGGCAGCTTTACGCTTTTTGCTATTATACGTTAAAGTTTGAATTTCAGTTTATCAAAAATACACGGCCCTGATTCTTTTACACGTAACCCAGTATGTTACAACTTTGAAAGAACTGAGACAGCATTGTTGTGTTCCTTCTTGGTGCATCCAAAGTTGAACTTTGATTTTTTTGTTTTATTAATATTATTGCGGGTTTAACGACCACCGTGAACAACTTAGTGGGCTATAAGCAGTCGCCCGTCCCTAATTTAGGGCCACTGGTTTCAGGGAAGGGAGCGAGCCAGTGCCATAAGACAAACACAGCATCCATGACAACACCGGGATTTGAACCCGGATACATCGCTGGCGAATGATCAGAAGCCATCGCTTAGACCAAGGCACCACTGCGGCGGCGTTGAACTTTGATCCCATCAGAGAAGAGTATGTTGCTTACTTTCGGTTTGAATGAAAAATCGGTTTCGCGTTTCATGACACACACGAGTTATTTAAAAATTGATAAATCTCTAGGACGTTACTTAGTGGCTCTACTATTTCGTGGCGTAGCAAAATAAAATCCTAAATGCACCACCAACATTCTGGTTTCAAATGGTTGCACTCATGATCCGCAGGGGAGGGGGTCTGTTAATTGATAAGTTTCAGCCTAAGCACTGATCTCAGATTCTTAACTGTTATGATTTCACTAAATCGAGAATCAGGATTTTATATAGACAGATAGTCGTCAAAAGAGAAGTACGATCGTCACAGGCTCTATAATTTTCACAATGCGACAATATATGTTATAATTTGTAACGCTTTTTTCTTTCGCCACCAATTTGACTTTAAATAAATCATTATTAAGGAACGTCTTATATACTCCATAAAAAGTCGGCAATAGTATTTAACATTTTGAAATTTCGCTTATATGATTATTAAGGCCATACCCTAAAAAGACGTAATGAACAACTGTTCTATACCAGAAAAGGAACATTCAACTCACGTTTTGCAGCCTTTAAAACACAGCAAAATAGTATCCCCAAATAAATCCGTTTCCTTCTTCCGAAAGCGAACAGAACTCTATCCTCTAAAACTGAAACTGAAATTTTAGACCAACGAACTTTGTCATTTTTAAGAGTGAAATTTCACGAGTTCGTGTTTCCAACCACGAATATCGGTTATCCAGTTACTCGACATCATCTTGAATGTTTTTAAAATAAGTACAGATGAGGGTTTGTGTTACAGCGCTCTTTATCCACGTAATAATTGGTATTAGCTGGTGGTTTTCAACAATGCATTTTGTGTTCGCCGAATCGCATTCTTTCGTCGCAAATGTTTCTAATTTTGCATCGCAACTTGCTGCCGATATGTGAGAAAATGCTGGATTTATAAAATTCTTAATCATTTTGAGGCTCTTTCTCATTTTTATTTTGAATTGTAATACATGAACGTTAATTCAAAACAAAACATAACGTTAAAATGGAAGACTTCATTCGTGTATGCGAAGTATAATTCATTCCGATTTGATATTAACACCATTTCTGCAAACAAAAACCACGCAAATCCAAAATACAAACAGTTGAAGCTACACGACAACACGAGTATCGTGTAAACAACCTCAAATTCCATAACTTGCTGCTTGACGGTTAAGAGACTCAGTGCATCTCCAGAAGTATTATTCTAACCACCTTGGATAACCACGCGCTGTCTTTCTAGGTCAGTCGGTAGCGCACTTCGCTGTCTTTGAAGACGTACCCAGTTCGACCCCGCAAGGGGCCAAGGGAAAGGATTGGTTCACTTCGTATGCCAGGAAAGTATCTCAGTAAAAAGGGCTAAAAAAGTTAAAATTGAAGTTTTTACGAAATTTATGTATAAAAAGGGAAACAACCGAAACTTCCTTTTCTGAAATAAACGGAATTAGTGACAACGAAAAAATCTGTCAAAATTCTGAAGTTAGAAGCAGACACTCTTTTCAAAATGGAAATTTCGTTGAACGACTAAGAGCATCCGGCAACTTCGCTGCACCTTATTTCCGAGAATTTTCCGTGAATTCACACCACTTGTTTTTTACAGTGTACGCAACATCTATACACTGCAATTCATTTCACCTATGTTGTACAGGCAGATAAAAAACACCTGGGGTGGCGGCGTGGGTATCATCAATGACAATCTTGTTATGAAACTTTACCAAAAGTTTAATCAAATCAATCTTATTATGAAACTTTACCAAAAGTTTAATCAAAGAAATCTTATTATGAAACTTTACCAAAAGTTCAATCAAGATTCGGAAAGTTCCAGACATGCCGAAAAAGTCGATGACCCTATTTCTGCAAAGGAACGAAACAGAAAACACACCGACGGACTTGAGAAATTGTATGAAGCTTTATTAGCTGTTAAACCTATCTCCACTGCTTCTAAAGGTGTTTCTTCAGTGGCTAGCGCCTTTAGTTCCAAATTTTAACGCTCTATTTTTGAATAAGAAAATTCAAATTAATATTTTTGAATTTTGCTTCGAATCTAAGAACGTTATTTTAGTTTTGATAAAATGCTTTGATAAGTAAAAAGTTACAAAAACATTCTGAGAATTTTTCTCTACAATCCATTATCCAAAACCGCATGATTTCAGTTTAAGTATGTTACACAAAACTCTGGATAGACGTATCTATGTACCAAGTTTTCTAACAAAAATTACATTACAAAATCAAAACATATCGACATCAATCAACGATTTACTAATTTACTCTGAAATTATTATGAGAACTATTTTCCAACTGCTAAGAGATAAACAATCACAGAAATTTCCTTAGGTTTCTTTTAACTTTACATTTTTTCCATATCACTGTGAAATTACAATGTTGAATAATAATACAAAATTTTACGAAGATTTCTGCATATTTATTTTAAGCACAATTTCTGTGACCCACAGAACTTTTATTTATGCTCAAATTTTAAGTTCTACTCTTCGCTGAAACATGTTACAAATTCCTGAAGTGATGGCCTAAAAAACAAAGTAGACCGTCCTGCCTTATATAAACGCTGAACACCCGCAACCACGCCTATAAAGCTTCCCAAGGTCCAAAGGCTTTTCTTTCTTCCGAATCGATTGGCTACTGGTTCAGACCGAAACTTTAAAGAAACAGGACAGGATAACAGCACTGTTTTTTCACAGCTTCAGATAAACACAGGGCCGTAGCAAAAATAGAAATTGTAACTATAGAAAAGAAAGTTACATCCTTCAGTATTATCATTTTAAGGACTTTGGTTAGTCTTATACAGTATTCCATGCAGTTAACCGGGGCACATAGTAACATACACTGTGAGGTCTGAACATTTCATATCCATGAAGGGAATTTTCCAAAACAGTGAATGGAGACATAGAAAACAATGCTGATATGTCTAACCTCCATGACCTTTCCGAACATGCTGTTGGGATGAAAAGCTAATTAATCATCTGTGCTCTGTCGCAGATAGTTCTTTGGGTGTTTAACCTTGAACGGAATTTTTCCAAGCCCTACTTCCTATAGCTACTTCCTATTGTTGCGTTCACTAACCGATACTCATTCGTTCTGCGTTTCTGTGGAGTGTTATGTTTTTGGCGTTCACATAACGTTTACGCTTTACTTGCTATTTACAACCTGTAGTTCTTGGGTACTTACTTAGTTTTTACATTTTGAATAAAATTATGTCAAAAACCTGAAATGCGATTTTTGAACGATCATAAGACTTTCTTGTAACGGCGTTGTGTGAGAAAGTAAAAACAACATATTATTTAAATGGAACTCGAAGGGGCGTAATTTCAGGCATCGCCCTCCTAGATAAGAAAATCTTGCTACGGTCCAGGATACATAGAATACACGACAGACAGACAGACAGACAAACAGGGATCTAAACTAGAGATGAGCACGGGCTCCTTTTCTAAAGCCTGGGCCCGTTATATTATTATTTATGACTGGCCCGGATCCGGCCCGGGCCTGTTATATCATTATTTATGACAGGTCCAGGCCCGGCTCGGGTTTGAACATTTGTGTCAATTTTTCCCTGCGTAATATGGAAAAAATGAAGCATATTGTTTTAGTCCTATTTGCATTTTCATCATCAGATATGAAGCACATTTGTTTTACTCCTATTTTGTGCAATTTTTCCCAATATGTAAATATGAAAAAAATGAATATTATTTTACTCCTATTTAGATTTTCATCATCAGATAAGAATGTTAGGGCTTCCCGTTAATGCACCCCCTTCTAAAAAGAAAAATGGGAAAATTCATTATTATTATTATGTGTCTCATATTCAGGTAACAAAATGTCCTTCATTTTGTTTCCTCAAATGTATCAAGTTAATTTGTTTATCTCGGCTCACCTTCAAGTTTTCACTGAACGACCGAAAATTCCCACTTTTCACACTGTAGCAAGCAGAACTTTAAATTTTAGTCGCCAGAAAATCTTTATACTATCAGTTTTCATGATGTCTAGGAAATAATATTAGGGGTATGCAAAAGTTTAAGCCGGCCCCGCTAGAGGGAGCTGTAGGGGTCTAACAGGCCGGCGACCCGTGCTGTCAGTTCTTACATGAAGCCAACCATGGCGGTCGATAAAGTTCATTTGCGGCACTGTTTGTTATTCATGTTTAATTTAGGGAAAAGTGCGAGTGAAGCATACGGTTCAATATGTCAAGCGTATGGCGAAACGGTTATGGGTGAGCGGACGTGTCGAGAATGGTTTGCCAGGTTTAAGAAAGGTGATCTAAGCTTGGAAGACAAGCCACGTGCAGGTAGAACGCAGGTACTTGCAGACGAGGAGCTGGAATCGCTGTTGTAAGAGGATGACACACAATCGACCACACGACTGGCAGAACGTTTGAAAGTGGCTCAATCGACGGTGGTACGGCGTCTACAGGCCTTGGGGAAGATTCAGAAGATTGGTGAGTGGGTTCCACATACTTTAACAGAGCGTAATATTGGTAAACGATTGGGAATCTGCATGTCGTTGCTGAAGAGGTTTCAAGGGAAGAATTTCTTGTGGAAGGTTGTCACCGGTGATGAAAAGTGGGTCTATTGCGACAGCCCCGTACACAAGCAATCCTGGAGCGACCCAGGCCAGCCATCAACATCCACTACAAAACAGGATATCCACGGGTAAAAGGCGTTGTTGTGTGTGTGGTGGGATATGCACGGAGTGCTGTACTTTGAACTGTTGAAACCGGGCCAAACAATCACTGCACAACGATATAGCGATCAGTTGATGAAACTGAACACGCCGCAATCGAGCAAAACCGTCCATGGACAGGTAAAGGACGCCGCCCAGTCATCCTGTTACACTATAATGCCAGACCATATGTCGGTGCCACCACGAAATCAACCGTTGAACACTTACACCGGGAGGTTTTACTGCACCCGTGGCTTACTCCCCGGACATTGCACCCTCAGACTTTCATCTGTTTCGCTCTATGCAACATGCCCTAGCCCAACAGCGGTTACAGAGGTGGAAAATCAGTTACAGAGGTGGAAAATTTCGACAGTTACAGAGGTGGAAAATTTCGTCACTGCGTTCTTTAGCTCAAAACCAGAGTCCTTCTATTACAGGAGCATTCATTTGTTGCCTGAAAAATGGCAAAAAGGTCATTGATGCTAACGGCCAATATTTCGTTGAATAAATGTGTACTGGTTTCCTGATTGTTCCTGTCTCCTTAAAACGGCAGAAACTTTTGCATACCCCTACTACATAGTTGTTACTTAAAACACTCACAGACGTTTTTGAGTTGCGAAATGCACGCGAGAAACGCAGTAACCAATAATTAAGAATATTAGGCAAAGAACAAAAGAGAGACTATATAGCTAAGTCATTCAGTTGTGCGTTTCCCATTGCGTTAGTTAATTCGGTTAGCAGTGTTAAATAAAATTAATTGAAAAAGTGAAAGGGGAAATTCATTTGAGTCCGCGGGCCGGGCCCGGATCCATTTCCGGGCTTTCTGACACAGCCCGGGCTCGTCTCTAATCCAAACCCTTTACCCACTACTTCAAGACCACCTTAGCGACCGAAGGGGTCAACATCCTCTTTCCCCAGTGATGTCGTTTTAAGGAAAACAATTATCAATTTTCATCAAAGTTGGTTAATTTGAACGCTTTTAAAAAAAAGAGAAAATGTCACATAGGAGTCACATGCTGAAAATGCTATGTGTTTCTTAAAAAACGGCCCTACCATTCCATACGATTTCAAATATTCAGTGCGTACAATACAAATCAGTAAGTAACATTGAATACATGCGACTCATACGCCACCTTTGCTAAAGTTAAGGGGTTGGGATAGATGGCATCTTTTGAGCTGGATTTTTTTTTATTATTATTTTATTTCGGGTTTAACGACCACCGTGAGCACTCAGGGCCATAAGCAGTTGCTCATCTCTGATTTGGGGCCACTGGTTCAGGGCATGGGCCGGCTGCAGAGATTAGCCAGATGCCAAGATTTCTGACCACACTGCCACCGGAGCGTCGTTTTGTGTCATCCATAAAGAATCACAGAATGGTCTCAGGAGAGTGCTTTTGTTGGAGCCGGTTGCGAGTTTAGCAGTGAACAGCCTTCTCAACCATAAAACACTATTAGTTACCCTGCCTACATGCCGATTTTTCTGTGTTGATTTCCCTCCAGCAAGAGGAGTTGTTTTTTTTATAACACAAGGTATGAGTAACCTACGGAGAAGCCACATCCATATACTGTACACTCGTTTTTTTGTTTTTTTTTTTGGTTTTTTTAAGAGTGCAGGCTTAAAAGGCTATTCTTTTTACACTGCAAAAAAAATAAAAAAATAAAAAAATAAAAAAAATCTGAATTTCTCGAGCCACTTTCTGCGATTCCTTTCGTGAATTAACGAATCATATTTCGGACGTAACCTTTTCCGTGAAATGACGGAAAGAAACGTGAATTTCACGGATTTCTCGCATTCCAGGAAAATTCTGAATTTTCAGAAACCTTTCCGCAATTAAATCACCATGAAGATCATTCTAAAAGTTGAAACGTGCACGAGACAAGTAGCAGTTTTTCCTATGCAATTCATATTAGGTCGTTCGGAAAATAATGACCGATTTTTTTAGGTGTCATATTCACCGGTAGTAGTAAAACCTTCGTGCTGGTCATAATCGCAGAGAACAATCAAGTTGAATCTATAAACTGTCTTAGCACGATCAATACCCAGTCAAACACTACAATTAAAAACTTTATTTACAGATTAAAACTAAGTAAAAGATTAAAATGGCAAGATCTTTCGTGGTCGCAACGACCACATCATCAGGCCTAAACAACCAAACGTAAGCTAACATTAATGTCTATATATAGAGATAACGCACAGAGGCCCTCCCCCTTGTACACCATACATGTTGCCAGAGAAAGTCACAGAGAAATAATAACTCACCCAGGAAATCAACCAACCAGCAGAGTCCAATTACTCATCGTAGGGTTGGAGGCGGTAGCTGGACCACAAGGCGTTTCCATACTGCAGGTAGGTTGTAGGGCAGTTCGTCATTGCAACACAATTGACCGAAATACGCAATCTACAATGCTTCAAGTAGAAAGACAGTTTGTCGCTTATTTGTGGCACCCAGTATGCGAACCTTATCCCAGTCTGAGTAAAAGCCACCACTTTTTACTGTTCTGGAAAGAGTAGAAGCTGACTTAGATGATCTAATAGAGTATTCGTCTTCAGCCATCCTTCGAGATAAATTTCTAAAGGTGGAGCTCAGGTACACTTTATTAGGAATAGTATGATCATTGAGTAGAAACTTTCTTCTATCTATTCACGTCTTGAAGTTCATGCTATTCTTTCAGCATTAAAACTTGGTGCTCAACGCTCGTACTTTACTTTTGATGGTGTTATTTATAAACAGGGGGGTGGGACACCTATGGGGTCCCCCTTTCCCCCGTATTACCAGAGATTCTACTTCAATTCCTCGAAGAACGAGTACTGTCTAGTTTTCTCTTGAAACCCCTCCTGATCATTCGTTATGTTGATGATCTCTTGGTTTTTTGGAAATATGACCTCACAATGTTAACCACGTTGGCTGAGGCCTTCTCGTCTGTCTACCCTTCGGTCAAGTATACTGTCGAATTAGAGGTTTCTGGATTTCTTCCTTTCCGAGATATCTCGTTAAGGAGGAACCCGGTGACACATCGTATACAGTTCTCTGTTTACCGCAAACCTTTGGCAGCGCTGTCTATCATCCCGGCATGTTCTTCAAATCCTATGACTTATAAACTTTCTGCGTTGAGGTTCCTAATACACCGAGCGTATACTCATTCATCGAATCTGAAACTTAGGACCCGTGAACTGGACACAACTTTTTCCATAGCCATTGCTCATGGTTATTCTGAGAAGACAATACACTGAAGAGCAACTGAATTAGAGATACCTGTCTAGTAACGTGTAGCACCACCTTTCGCCCTGATGACGGCGGCGATTCGTCTCGGCATGGACTCGACAAGACACCGGAAGCGTTGGGAAGCCATACGGATCCACGACCCCTGAAAAAAAAAAAAAAAAAAGTCCCTAATTTAGGGTTACTGGTTCCAGGGAAGGGAGAGAGCCAGCGTCGTAAGACAAACACAACATCCATGCCTCATCGGGATTCGAACCCGGACCCCATCTTGGAAGAATGATCAGGAGCCATTGCTTAGACCACTCCCGGGACGGCCAACTGCAGTTTGCTCCAGCTTAGTTGATTTATAACAGCGAGCTTGGTCCGGCGGCATTTATCTCATAAAAGTACAGTGAACATAAGCATTTTGCTAGTTCATCGCTGAGTAAACGCCCAACATAGAAATAAGCTTTATATCTGTCTGAAACGTTATTTCTTTAAAGTTCAAATGAAGTTAATATTCAAAACGACCAAAATAATTATTTGTTGATTCCAAAAAAATCCAGGCAAAGAACATGAGCAAATGGGCCATTTCGCCGCAAGGAAATGTCCCGGTGGGCGACTCCGCACCCAAATATAGGCATTTAGCAATATTAGTACAGCTGAGCACATAAAAACCCGAAGCACGTGAGTATAGTTAATGGCACTATCTTGCACTTTCAGTCCAAACTGATCAAACTTTAAAACCTATAAAGACAGCGTTATTCAAGAAACAATCGTTTATGAATGATAAAAGGCTGTCTTTCACAAGATATGATATACGTATGCATGGGCGTAGGCAGGGTTTCTTGCAAGGAGGATGCACACTATGTGTAGATAAAATCTACTTACTCATAGCATTGTCCCTAAATCGACTATAGTTTACATTTTCTTTTATTGAAGGTTTAACGACCACCGTGAGCAACTCAATGGGCTATAAGCAGTCGCCCGTCCCTAATTTAAGGTCACTGGTTCCAGGGAAGGGAGAGAGCCAGGGTCGTAAGAAAAACACAACATCCACGCCTCAAGGGATTCGAACCCGGACCCATCTCAGACGTAGGGTCAGAAGCCCACTGCGCCACCGGGGCGGTTAATTCATAATGGATATTAAAACTAATCGGTTTGCAACCATTATCAATCCACTGCTGATGGATGAAGGTGTTGAGTTTCTCCCACAAGTTTCTGTCTTGAGCCAGTTTCCTCCATGTCACTCCGACATGCTTTCGAATTCCATCCACCTATCTTTCACGTGGTTTTCTTGCATTTTTTTTTTTATGTACCTTGGAATCCAGTCCAGTATTTCATTTGTCCTACGATGGTCAGTTCTTCTAACAATATATTCAGCCCATTGACATTTCACGGATTTTACCTAGACCGTAACGTCATCAACTCTTGTAATTTTCTTGAACCATGAGGTCCTCTTTCTATGTTTCCTGGTTAAATCAAGCTTGCATTTTTCCATACAACTTTCAGTAATCTGCAGACTCTGAATGTCTTTTTCAGTTAAGCTCCATGACTGTGATCCATAAGTACGACTGGAAGGACGCATTTTTTGGTTAACGACCACCGTCAGCAACTCAGTGGGCTATAAACAGTCACCCATCCCTGATTTATGGCCACTGACTCCAGGAAAGGGGAGAGCCAATGCCGTAAGACAAACACAACATCCATTCCTCACCGGGATTCGAACTCTGACCCATCTCGGACGAATGGTCAGAAGCCAGTGCTTAGATCACTGCGCCACCAGGGCGGCAGCACTGATTAAACACTTTCTTTGAATAAATAATAGTAAATTGCTCTTGAAAACTGTACTGTTTCTTTCAAATGATCTCCAGCCAAGTTTTATACGTCTATTAATTTCTTCTTCGATGTGACCTTTACTTGATATCTGTTGTCCAAGGTAAATGTAGGCATTGGTTACTTCTGGGCTTGCTCCATCAATCGCTAAATCTTCCGTTCTTGAAAAAGCATTGAACATCAATTTTGTTTTCTGTAAGTTAATTTTTAAGCTCACTTCTTTATTCCTGTCAGCAAATTCGTGGACTACGCTCCGCAGCTCTGAAGGGGTACTTGCAAAAACGACTATGTCGTTAACAAAACGAAGGTGCGTTAAACGATCTCCATTAATTTTTATTTTCCTTATCTCCTTGTCAATATATGCATATCTTTTTTTTCCCCCTCATTGATCTACGAGGGTCATAACAAAAGTTCTGCACACGTTAATCTAAAATGGAAGCGGATGATGCAATCGAGAATATGATTGCATCATGTCAAGGTCAGACTCTCAGCAATGTAGTGGTGTCAGAATGACGCGCTATAATTTGCTGTGTGGACGTGGGAGGGTTTGGAAATAAAAGCGTGCAGCTCCTCAGGTCGAGTCACAGCGTTTGACCAGCGCTCTTACGTGAAAACAGAAACTAAGCGGGAAAATTCCGACACTGCCCTGCAAGAAGTTTGTGGGGAAGGAACTCTTGATCGATGAACAATTTCTCGCTGGGCATTGCTATTTCGGGAAGGCCGAAATAGCAATGCCCAGCGAGAAATCGGCGACAGACAAAACATGTCACCATGAATGGAATACGGGATTACACCATAAAACACAAATGTCATGTTCAAAATTTGTATCTGTCACCATTATTGCAACTTTTCGAAAAGAATCGCCGTTTGACAGTCGAGGAGACTGCTCATCAGGCAAATTTGTCCACTATGTCTGTTCACCGGATTTTGACAGACTCACTGGGGAAAAGAAAAAGCGCCGCGCGCCCCATCAACTCACCCCCGAGAAGAACGCAGCCAGAGTAAGCATCGCACAGTATCACCTCCACAGGTTCGAAAGAGAGGGAGACACCTTCCTGAACAGAATTGTCGCAATTGATGAGACTTGGACCAGTGATTTTGAGCTGGAACTGAAGTCACAATCGGCGGAATGGAGGCATACAAGTTCCGAACGCCCCTCAAAGTGTCGTCGGCAACCATCCAAAGTGAAGCAAATGATAATTTTTGCGTATGATGCCCAGGGTGTTGTGGTTTCTGATCGAGTGTCTGAGGGCAAAATGTCAACGCACAATATTATCGTGACTTTCTGAGGACAAAGTTGAGACCGAAAATTCATCAAAATCGCCCCAACTTGTTGGAAGCGGGTGCGATCATGCTGCAGCGTCGGTACGGGGACTTTTGTTGAAATATGGCTGGAAAAAATTATCCCACCCACCATACATCCCTGATCTCAGTCCACCCGACTTTGATCTTTTCCCAAATAAAAAAAAATCGGCTTCGTGGCATCAGCTACGAATCGCTGGACGAACTGGCATTGGACGTGACCCGAATAGTACGACAGCTGAACAAAGATGGCGTACTACGGGGCATCCAGAACCTACCTAACCACTGGCAAGCTGTCATTAGCAGCGGAGGGGAATACTTTGAACGGCAATAAGGTAAGTTTTCTCCGTTACTTCACACTTTTTTCAAAAATGGATAGTGTGCAGAACTTTTGTTATGATCCCCGTATTAGCATTAAATTGGGTACAAAGGAAATAAATAAAATATTCAATAGAAGTATCACTGATTAAACAATTACGTATGTAAGCCACCCTTATAGGTTAGAACTATTAGAACTAGGAACTGAGCGAAAGTACTTGTTTCTTACGAAAAATATTTCATTGATTGATTTACTAAATTATAAGATACACGTTACACAAGCTAAATTATTTCAAAATTCCACGACCTAAGGTAGTTTAAGTGCACAACCTTGCCCGGGAGCAGAAACAGCGCGACACGGCGACGCCCATCGCAGATTATCGGAAAGGTGGGTAGACTGTTTTTCTTTCTTAACATTGTTTTTACGGTTTCTTTAAATTTTAAAACGAAGGAAGGGAAATTTTCAAGGTTTTTAAACGTCGGCTCCTGTTCCAGAGGTAAAGTTGTAATCGATAGATCACGCAGGCAACTGTCCCCCCCCCCCCATCTCATTTTAGCTTTTATTCTTCCACATTTTTCAAACAGATAATAATTATACCTCATCAAGTTGAAGTTACTTTTCAGCTTTGAATCTAGGAATCGATATTTTTGCGAACTTTTAACCCACCACGCACGTTTGGTGAAGCATTTCGGAAGCTAATGGGCGCAATTTTTCTTTTTTTTTGGATGGAGGCCTAACCTTTCATCTAACTAAAAGTTGAATAAAGGTGGTTTTTTTTTTTATAAGAGCCATATTTTTTACGTTTTCTCCGTTTCCGCCGCCGTCGGCACTCCATAAAGTTGACGTAGCAACTTTTTTTTCCTTTTTGCTACCAGATAGCTTTATTTCAGTTAGATTGATAAAGTGTATTTTTGTTGTTGTTGTCGTTTTCTTTTTTTCAAAAATCATATTTTTACACATTTTTATCGCCCATTTTCTGTTTTCCACTGTCGCATTATGAGGCATTCCGGAAGCTGATGTCCGCAGTTTTGCCTTTAGGCTTCCAGATAGCTTCGTTTCAGTTACATTAATGCTGATTATTTTTTCTTTTTCACAAAATTCATATTTGTTAGGCGTTTACAACATTTCCTTCCGTTTCCTCGCCCATGCAGCATTTCGGAAGTTGGTCGCATTTTATTTTACTTATTCTTTTACTTCCAAGATAGCTTTATCTCTGATTTTTTTTAACAAAAACCATATATTTACGCATTTTTGAACGCCTCCGGCTTCGTTTTCAAAGCCGTATTACGCGGTAATTCCGGAAGCTGACGGTTGCAATTTTTTTTTTAATTATTATTTTCTTCTAGATAGTTTCATCTCAAATTGATGAGGTGAAAAGTTTTTTGCTTTACAAGAACAATTACAGTTTTTCTCACTTTAATATAAATGGGGTTTAATTTTAATTATATCAATGAAAATACTCCCATGACATTTTCACAAATTCACTAAATTTTTCTTAAAATTGTGGTCATTTCACAAATTGGGTTTTAAACAAATATCTTATATGGACCCCTGTTTTAGAAATCAAGTTAAATGTGGCAAAATTACTGTTGTTTCCAAAGTTGACATTAGCTTTAACCTACCCCCTTAACACAGTCACCTAAATAATCACCTGGTGAGGCCCCTAGTACAACACAACTGCTGCAGGAAATAGGTATGAGTAGAATGTCTATCAGGCAAAACATCCTTCGAAGGAGGGAGTTTAATCAATCAATTAAATACAAAAAAATTATGAATTTCAACCTATTTATTATTAATTCCTTATACTTTCTGACCATTATCTTTTAAAATCCAAAAGCATTTAAAGAGTGATGTTTAAGTTTTGAATGAAATAAAATAGTTCTAGTTTCTTATCAGGGAAAAGCTAGCTTAACTGCTGCAACTAAACACTAATTTGAGCTAATATCAAAATCTTGAATTGAGTCAAGTTTTAAAACTTCGCTCTGTCGCAGTGTAGACCAATAAATCTTTTGGAAAAATTTACGTTTAGGCATCTCTTTACCTTGCAGACAATTTTTAGGTTTTCGTTTCTGCGTTGCAGTCTTCTGCAAAAGATTCTGCTCCCGAGCCACCTTGCACCTTAGTGCTGGCGTTCACGCACATATAGCATCATAAAAAGAAATTAACTACGCCTATATGTTTCGTAAAAATGAAAATAAAAGATCTTCTCAAAAGGTAAGGGTTGAATTTTAAATAGTTTGATATTCCTGCACGAAGCAAAGGGACCCTTTATTATAATTATTATTATTATTAACAAAAGAACCAATTTCACCGTTTAGACATTTTCTACTGTTCTACACTCTCGGATGTTTTATAAATTTTCTTTCAGAACCAAAGCACGGAATGTTTGGTTTTTGACTTTTACGCATGTGGAGAGTTTCTCTCACGGATCACTGATAGTTTGTGAATGTCCTGGTTGAGCTCCAGTTCATGCCATGCCAATCCACCTGAAACCTCACGTCTTCAGCAATGCATATAAAAAGAGGAAGAAAAAGAAATCCTGTTAAAGTGCATTACGCTCTCTTTAATAGACTGATTTTTCATGGGTTGTAATATCTATCGCTAGAATACCATGCAACGATAACTCAAATGGCAAAATTAATGAGAAAGAAGAAGCAAACAAAGAAATGAGCAAACGAACTCCCGGCATCTCATCAAACCCATCCCTTCATTCTTAATTTCGCCTTCTCTGGACTTGGAAGTACCTAAGCACTGTATCGCACAGTTTACGCAATGGCCTCTATACACATAATTAAGAAATATATGTAGAATTAATCCCTATGAAGTACAAGCATCAAAATACATGATTTTAGTTTTAGGATTTATTACAGCTTTGACAATCTGTCAACCGAATAGAACATCGGTGGGTCACAGTTGTAAACGGATTAAAATGTGGCCCATTGAAATCTTTCGAGTTCTTTAATAAAATTCATTAACTTGTGCTTAAATGTGTTACACTGAAAGCACATGAGACCACCAGCTAATATACAGAGTAACCTCCGTGTGCAGCGCGGACAACAGCTAGACGGGCTGGGAGTGACTCAGTAAAGTGCTGGTAGGTGTTCACAGGTATGTGGAGCCATGCTGACTGCAGTGCATTTGACAGCTGCTGGAGGGTGCGTGGTAGAGGATCCATAGAGCGAATAACACGATCGAGGTGGTCCCACAGATGCTCAATTGGGTTTAAATCGGAGGAATTCGGGGGCCAGGGAAGTACTTTGAAGTCTTCATCGTGCTCATCCAACCACTCTCGGACAGCTTTGTGACACGTCGCATTGTTGTGCTGGAAATCCCATCCGCCCCAGGGAAGACAATCAGCTTGTATGGGTGTACGTGGTGTGCAAGGATGGATTTATAATGAATTCAGTCCATAGTGCCTTCCACAGGTATGACTGGATCCAGAGAATGCCACGAAAACATTCCCCAGACCATAACGCTGCCCCCACGAGCTTGTGTTCTGCCAGCAATGGTTGAAGAGTGTTTGTCCCCCGATGTATCTCGCCTTATAAGCCAACGTTTAGCCATTCAACGAAGCAGAAAACATGACTAATCAGAGAAGGCATTCCTTTGCCAATCAGGGGAGGTCCAATTCCTATAATACCGTGCAAATGTAAGCCTTTTCTGCCGGTGCACCTTCGTTAGCATAGGTGCAGTGACCATCCGTCTGCATCGGAACCCCATACGCAGCAGGGTCCACTGAACTGTCGTTTTAGACACTTTCGGTAGCCCCCTGGTTCATTTGGCCAGTGAGTTGCTACACTGTAGCGTGTCGATCGGCCCTCACGCACCTTCGCAGCCGACGTTCACCTCTCACATCAATGGCACATGGTGTTCCGTAGTTTCCACGCAGCTCATTCGCACAGGCGCCATTTCTCCAATCACGGTACAGTTTAACTACAGCAGCACGCGAACAGTTCACAAACTGCGCGGTTTCAGAAATACTGCCACCCTTGGGCCAAAAGCCGATAATCATCCCTTTCTGCAAATCTGATAAATAGCTCCTTTTATCCATGACAGCAACGAGTGACGTTTTCAGAGTGCCTACAGCACACCTTATATACCCTTCAAGTCAGCGCTCCGGTGGCGCAGTGGTCTAAGCGATGACGTCTGATCATTCGTCCGAGATGGGTCCGGGTTCGAATCCCGGCGAGGCATGGATGTTGTGTTTGTCTTACGGCAGTGGCTCTATCCCTTCCCTGGAACCAGTGACCCTAAATTAGGGACGGGCGACTGCTTATAGCATTGAGTACGCGCTGTTGACTTCAAAAGTAGGAGGTCCCAATAAAGCGACTTGATTTATACGTAACCACCCATCCACAAATGTGGCCAGCTGAAACCCCATGTGGGAAATAAATACGCCAAACACTTACCTGCTGTGTAGGGTGCACGCGATTGTGATCATTGGAAAACAAGGTGAACTGAGCTACTTCTATCGTGGGCAGATAGTCGATGCGAGGAAGATGCGGTGCTCCATCTCCGCGGCTGCGGAACGTCTGGGATTTTTGCGCGCGACGGTCGCGCCTATGAACGAAAACGTCAACAAACCAACAGCAGCCACGAAAAATATGGTTGGAAATGGGCCGCGGATATTCGAGGCGAGTGTCACGTATCGTAATATCGGAACGGAGGGCCACTGTGGAGATGATAACGTCGGCATTCAACGATGGGCACCTACTGAGGTATATGCAAATACCATTCAAAGTACAGTGGTAGCAAAAATTAAGGACACGCTTTGAAATTTTCATGTTTTGCAAATTTGCAGGCTTATAGGAAATGTTATTTTGAACCAAATGCAAATGTTTATATCTCAGTTTAAAGAAAATTGAATGCTGAATTCAATACAAAAAACAGAATGCAAATATATGCGGTACAAAGTAAGTTATGCTTACTTTAGACTAAACGAGAAACAAGTGTAATTCAATTAAGAAGCGGATTGTAAGAGCAAACCTTACTGGCCAATCACAATCTTTGTTCTGGGGAACAGTCAAATGGCAGTAGCTGCAATACCTTTTGTGAGAAATTGAGAAGAGTCAGTTTTGCTGTTTGTTCTGTACAAGAAAGACTTAGCGGTGTAAATGAAGCGTGATTGTAGATTGTGTGAATATTTTTAGTACTGTATTTCTTTAAATTTAACGTGTAGATAATAAGCACAGGAATGGCACCAAAGAAACGAGTTGATTGGTCACATACGAAAAGGACCAGAATTGTTTTATTACGTGAATCGGGTCTTTCTTATGCTGAAATCGCAAGGCAAGTAGGTGGGTCAGTGAAATCTGGTGTACGAAAATACTGTTTACGTTATCAGGAAACAGTCACTGAAAAATAAACCAGAAAAAGGCCAAAAAAAGTGCACAAAAGCTGTTGATGACAGAAGGATAAAAAGACTGTCTGAAGGACACAAAAATTTCATCTGAGGCAATCTGAGCAGAGCTGAACAACTGGTGTTTCTGTCAGTTCAAGAACAATAAGGAGCAGACTATCAGATATGGAATTAAGAGATATAGGATTCCGAGAAAAATGCCATATCTGAATCTACAACAGCGCAAGAAACGACTACAATGGCCAAAAGAACACACTGGATAGACAGACGATCAGTGGAAGCAAGTTATTTGGAGTGACGAAAGTAAGATATTGTTATTTGGTAGTGATGGCCGAAAATACGTGAGACGTAGAGTAGGAGAAGAGCTACATCCTGACTGCATGGAGGCCAATGTAAAGCATCCAACAAGCGTTGTGATTTGGGCATGTATGGCAGCAAATGGTGTTGGCCGCCTTCACGTAATCGACGGCACGCTGAACGCAAGAAAATACATTGACACCATCCTGGAACCAAAACTGCTACCTTCCATCAGGGATATCTTTCCCAACAATGCACCGTTTCTTTTTCAGCAGGATTCAGCTCCCTGCCACACAGCAAAAATATGCAATCAGTAGTTCACAATAAAGCCCATTCCATTGTTTACCTGGCCAAGAAACAGCCCTGACCTGAACCCGATAGAAAATGCGTGGCACAGTTTGAAAAGCCTTGTACGAATGAGGTGTCCATCAAATAAAAGGCTATTAATTGAGGCTATAATTGCTTCCTGGCACCACGTAATAACAAAGGCTGGGCTTCAAACACTTGCTGGCTCAATGAGACGTCGTTGTGATGCGGTTTTGAATAAAGGCTACCCCTACTAAATACTGATAGTACATTGAAATCGTAAGTGCATTACAGTATATTCAGCATGCTTGCAGTATTCCCTGCATAACTTTTTTGTACTGTGCATTCTGTTTTTTGTATTGAATTCAGCATTAAATTTTCTTTAAATTGACATATAAACATTTGAATTTGGTGCAAAATAACATTTCCTTATCAGCTTGCAAAGTTGCAAAACATGAAAATTTCAAAGTGTCCAAAATTTTTGCCAACACTGTATGATGGCATAACTGGGTAAAGGCACATGATGCCCACATCGAGTAACCTTGTTAATCACACGTCACAGGAAAATGAGACTACAGTGAACGAAGGAAGATCGCCACTGGATCATGGGGAAAAAAGGATAGCATCAGTGATGTAGTTCTAAATAAAAAAAGGGCCTTAGCGATGAACGGATCAGGAAAAATTACCCTCGAAATTTTCAAAATCTGATTCATTGTTTTCATTATTTATTATTTTTTTTAATTTTCATTACAAATTACCAATATCAATGTACACAGTCAAGTCACATTATTGTGACCACCACCTACTTTTAACGTCAACAGCGCGTAGCCAATAAAAGAAGACACGTGTTGTGAGCTGGCTTGGAGGGTATATAAAGGTGTGCTATTACGCCCGCGGGTGGCCGAGTGGGCAACGTTCGCGACTGCCACGGAAAGGACCTCAGGTTCGATCCCAGCAGGTACGAACGCTCGATCCGCTGTGCGTCGGATGGGCACGTTTACTGGCCCCCGGTAATAAATAAGGGCGTCTTTCCTCCCCCTTTCTACTTCGCTTCCGTGTCACTTTCCTATCGGGCATTCTAGCCCGAATCTCCTAGCTTCCTATTTCTAAGGGTTGTTTAAGACCTGGGGTCAGACACTCCCTTCCTAAAATCCTCTACATATGATCATGATCTGAAAACATATCCCTCGTTGCTGTCATGGATAAAAGGAGCGATTTATCAGATTTGCAAAAAGGGATGATTATCGGCTTTCGGATCAAGGGTGGCAGTATTTTTGGAACAGCGCAGTTCGTGTGCTGCCGTTGTTAAAAGTGTATCGTGATTGGAGAAATGGTACCACTACGAATAAGCGACGTGAAAACTGCGGAGCACCACGTGCCATTGATGTGGGAGGTGAACGTCGGCTGCGAAGGTGCGTGAGGGCCGATCGACACGCTACAGTGGAGTAACTCACTGCCCGAATGAACCAGGGTATTATCGGAAGTGTGTCTAAAACGACAGTTCAGCGAACCCTGCTGCGTATGGGGTTCCGATTCAGACGTATGGTCACTGCACCTATGCTAATGAAGTTGCACCGGCAGAAAAGGCTTACATTTGCACAGTAGTATCGGAATTGGACCTCCCCTGATTAGCAAAGGAATGCTTTCTCCGATGAGTCACGTTTTCTGCTTCATTGAACGGATGGACGTTGGCTTATAAGGCGAGATACATCTGAGAACAAACACTCTTCAACCATTGCTGGCAGAACACAAGCTGGTGGGGGCAGCGTTATGGTCTCGGGAATGTTTTCGTGGCATTATCTGGGTCCAGTCATACCTGTGGAAGACACTATGGACCGAATTAGTTATGAATCCATCCTTGCAGACCACGTACACCCATACATGCTGATTGTCAGATCTTCCAGTACGACAATTCGATGTGTCACACAGCTAGAAATGTCCGAGAGTGGTTGGAAGAGCACGATGAAGACTTCAAAGTACTTCCTTGGCCCCCTAATTCTCCACACTTAAACCCAATTGAGAATCTGTGGAACCACCTTGATCGTGTTGTTCGCTCTATGGATCCTCCACCACGCACCCTCCATTAGCTGTCAGATGCACTGCAGTCAGCATGGCTCCACATACTTGTAAACACCTTCCAGCACCTTATTGAGTCACTCCTAGCCAGTCTAGCTGTTGTCCGCGCTGCACACGGCGGTTACTCTGGATATTAGCTGATGGTCACAATAATGTGACTCGACCGTGTATATTAAAACTGCGTAATATGAGCAATTTTAAATAACAGGAAGAATGTAACGTGAGAGACATGTGCTAAGATCATAAATTTTTTATTTAAATACGGCTCTGTGTCGTTCTATAAGATTTTAAATATTTGGGAATATTTGTGAACTAACAGAGTAACATCAACTCAATATGACTAATGCGCTGTTTTTACTAAGATTACGTGGTACATGTGCAAGATTTTTGTGTTGCCCGTAAGAAGACAGAGAATGAGCTCAGGGAATTACTTTTATTGGAGCCGATATCAGTGGCGAATTGTATAATATCAATATCCATCAATACCGTTTTCTCTCCGAGCACTGCAATCTTAACTCCACCGAGTAGCCATCTTCTACAAATTTATTTTGGCTGCCGTCTGGACAAAGGAGTTCCCCTTCTCTCTGTGATAATCTTCTGATTTGTGGGACACCCTACTGCATGATCCAACTGTGTAGATCAATCTGCACAGTGTTTTTGTTTGTTAATTTCTATGTTTAATAACTACCACGGGCAACTCGTATAGCTATAAACAGCCGCCCGTCCCTAAGTTCGGGTCACTAATTCCAAGGAAGAGACAGATCCAGCACCTTTAGCTATACACACCACCCATGACTCATCCGGGGTTGGGACCCAGTCTTACTTCGGAAGAATGGTCAGACTTCAGACCACTGTACCACCAGGACGGCCATTTCTGTGGTGTGAACATTCGGCTAAGATACAAGTATGTTTACATACAGGACACAGTTTTACCTATTTTTGCATACATTATCATTTGAAAAAGTTCCTTTGCAGAGATTCTCTTGCCAAGTAACCACGAAAAGTGACTTAGCGGCGCTAAGCCCCTTCTACATCACTGGGTAGCATGGTACGACGAATCGAGGTTCCATCGACAACACGACGATGGGAAGGTGTGTGTGTGTGGCGGGCGTAGACCACACCAGGCCATGGTCCTAAATAGTTAGTCTTGATTTTACAGACCGATGGAGACTGTGTTACGCTCAAGGGAGTGTTGACGTGTGCCACCTTGAGCTTCAGTCCCCTTGTACCTATTGAGATTAAATCCCTGAACAAAAGTTCTCGCACACCACCTACATCCGTTTGTGGATATCCATTTCCCACAACAGGGTGCCTTCTATCAACAAGACAACGCCCGTCTCATCGCTCCCATTTGACCAATGACTGGCTGGAGGAGCATTTTAGTGAGTTTGCGACACTTGAACGACCCTCTTACTCTGCGGAGGATTTGAAACCAATTGAGCGTCTTTGGGACGAAGTGGTGTGACGCATTCAAGCACGAAACCCATTACCGGTAACTCTCGGCGTTTTGCGGATGACTGTCTTGGAGAGAAACATGGGCAGCAATACCACCCCAACACCTGGTAAGCTCCATACCACGATGTGTTGCTGCTGTTATGAAGGCAAATTAGGTATGCCCACACGCTACTCGGTGGGTGTGTACAGTAAATTGTCCTTTCGGTGCATAAATTATCAATAACTGTGATTGTTCTCTGATTGTATGAAAACACTCAAGTTTCTCCCAAATCTTTGTCCAGACAAGCTATCTTCTGCATTGTTCTAGCCGGTGGCGTATACAAGACGCTGGTGAGGAAAAGGTTTACCGCAAAAAATTGTCTTCTCAGAAATAGTGTTGCAGGCGATTTTATTAGAAGGAACGATTAATCGACTAACGAAGTTTGATTAATCAGTTAAAAATTTTATTCGATTCACACCCCAATAATGCACGGTATACGTAATCTTAAATGTTAAAAATAAACAGTGCCCCCATTACAGTATGAAATATTTATTTCCTGACTTCAAACGTAATTCATTTCGACGTGCTGTTTCAGATAGTTTACCACTCGGTCAGAACTCAGAAGCACGTGTGTCAAGAGAGCGAACCAAGGTCAAATTGCAGCAAGAAGAGGCAGAGCCCTCCACAACAAGTAACAACCATGGTTGTTACGCCGTTTTATTTGTGACGTGTGGTGCCGTTGACTGTGTGATGTGATATCGCTATCCACGCGATCTCGTGATGGCTTTCCCTCTGTCCCGATACTCCAGCGATCAAAAAGAAATGGCGCAGCGGTCTAAGCGATGGCTTCTGATCATCCATCCAAAAGGTTCAAATCCCAGTGAGGCATGCATGTTGTGTTTGTCTTACGGCACTGGCTCTCTCCCTTATCTGGAACCAGTGGCCCTAAATTAGGGACGGGCGACTGCTTATAGCCCATTGAGTTGCTCACGGTGGTCGTGAAACCTTCAATAATAATAAAAAAAAAAGTCAAACTGAATTATTTTTTTATATTTTTTACTCGAGTTCAAATTGAGTTGCGTTCGCGAAAGTTTGTGCGATTTTCGCACCACACAAACTAAACACAAGCTTTAAATAAAAGCGCCGAGTCTGAGACCAACGGAAGGGAGGGGGGGGGCTGACCCCAACTAACCCCTCCCTATGTGGATACGCCACCACAGTCTTCTTACGTGGTTGCTTTATATATCGTTTACTACCTCCAAGAGTGTTCTCACATACACTTGCAACACTTCAATCCCTAGTGTTGAATGCTACAGTATTAGTGTGTTGGTTCTAAAGTTTTCGCCACACTCTACCAGTGGCGTATATTCGAGGCTAGCTAAGCTAACTGCGAAGCCCAGAGAATGCACAAATAAAACTGAATTAAATATACACAAATAAAAGTCAATTATCAAAGGTATTAAAATATATCGATGCTTTCGCTGCGAAAAAAACCGCGTGCGGATTCGCTTCTTTGGCTCAGTCTGACGAGCGAAAACCAACGGCATAACGCAAGCAGCTCTTCCAGAGTCTTCGCAGTTCTGATGCGAAAACCTTCCGTACCAGCGCCTGCTAGCGTTTCCATGACAACATGAATCCGCTGGTAGAGGGAAATGGGCCATTGCTTTGGGAAACGGTTCGCTCAGATTACCGAAGACTTAGACTATCTCAGGCACTTGCATACTCCCGAGGAGTTTTAACATAATGCACTGAAAACACTGAAGTTCTGCAGCGTAAATTAATAACCATAACACCATTTTTACACGGAATTTCGAGTACAAACAAACGAATTCGCGTTAGAACACATGCGAAACTTACGACCAGTTTTCGATCTAATTACTTCTAAACGATTGCAATAAAATTTTTATTGAGGTAGTTTTCTCAACGAGTATGTCCTTATATAACAATATTCCTAAAACCCACAGTTCAAATGTACACAATTTACTAATTCCTAATCCTTTAAAATAGCTTATCAGCTCATAGGAAAACGTTGGAATTAAAAGGCATGCGACCATTTCTGACTCGTGTCACGTGATCTGGTGCCCTCTCATGTTGGTACCACGGCGGCTCTGATGCAGCTATTGACAGTGCGCAGTCTATTAGTATATATGGTCGATGGTTGCTAAGTATGCTGTTCAGCATGAAGGACATATGCATAAAATTCACAAGCTAAGTAATAAAAAAAAAAAAAAAGGCCACGGTTTTTGAGCGAGGAACTGTTAATACTGAGTGAAGATTAATCTAAATGATACAGAGTTGGATCAAGGGAATGCGTCCGTTGGTGTATGTGGGCTGCAGGTTTGACAGGAAAAACAGATTAGATGGTGAAATTGGTATGCGAGTGGATTTGATGCTGAAAGTCATGGGTGCTTTAGAAGAATTTCACTGGACTGACGGATTCTCAGAAAGGTCCCAAATGGTGGTGTACTAAACTGAAACTGTCCTTGTGGTAACGAAATCTGGGTACTGCAGAAAAGACACACAGAGCCGTTTGTGTGGTGGAGAGATGCCCAACTTGCGGGGGGGGGAGACTTGTCGGATCATGTGTTACATGACAATTTATATCAGTAAGTCCTCTCACGATCGTACCACCACCCTCACTCCTTTTGCTTTCGATGTACTTTTTATTCCCCTTTGACCCACTGTCAGTGTTGCCCAAAGCGTACATGGAAATTCGGGAAATGATGAGCCGTTCAGAAAGAAAAATCTAACTGAGAAGTAACAAAATTTAGATAATAGAAACTCAAAAGGCAGGTTAAATTAGATATTACGTCACCAACGCCACTAAAACAGAGGCTGACATTTACAGCGAACATTTCATTGTTAATGATAATTTATCGAAACCGAAATATGAGCTGATGTTATGTGTCTACGGCGAAAGCATTATAGCAAAGTTTTAATGTAGTTATTCAGCATGCATTCCTTCCCGTGACACATTTAAAATGCTACACTCCATCTGCACGATATGATGATGTACGTGATCAAGTGGCCACTTAGTGTACACATTCCAGCCCTGAAGGCTAAATTTTACAGTGCGGCTTATAGCTCAGAGAAAACTCTCAGATTCTGGGACTAACGGAATAGCGCACACATTGTTTTATTTCCTGTTCCATCTTGCCGATGCACACTGGAACATGAAATACGAACAGAGAAATAGGAACCGGAAATGCTTAACAAAGAAATATCTTTATACTCCCTTTATTAACACGAGTTGCCTGAATTTCTTTTTCTTTCACTGAAGATGTACAACACTAACATAACGAGATAAGGTCGTTCCCGCCCTTTCTTTTACGCAGATGTTTACTTTGAACACCATAATACCTTCAAGTTAGAACTGAAGAACAGGTTCTCTGCTTTAGAAGGCCTAACATCGGAAGAAGTGGACATCTCTGAAGTTAACAGAAAAATAACCAAAGCTCTTATGGAAACAGCAACAAAATTAGCTGGGTCTAAGAACAAGTTGCATGTGAACAAATTATCAGGAAAAACCAAAATGTTGATGCAAAAAAGAAGAGAGATGAGGACAAATAAAGAAGATGTGACTTCCAAATTGGAATATATAGAGCTATGCAAGACAGTAAGAAAAAGTATCACTGAAGACGTAAGGAAATTCAACTGTGAACTAGTGAGGAAAGCAATTGAAAACAACCAAAGCCTAAAGATAGCAAAGGGACATCTCAGTAAGGGAAGAAAACAGATTATGGCACTGAGAAAAGAAGATGGTTCTGTAACAAGAAATAGAAGCGAAATCTTGACAAGAGTGAAAGATTTCTACTCCAAATTATATGAAAGGGATGATATATGCACTCCAGACATCATGAAAGATACCAGTACCAGAGTTCCTCCAGTCCTTCCAGCAGAAGTTGCACATGCAATCAAGAACATGAAGCGAGGAAAAGCTCCAGGAGAAGATGGAATTACTGTAGACATCATACAAGAAGCAAGTGGAGAAATCGAAACAGTACTCGCCCAAATTTTCACTCGATGCCTTAATGAAGGAAAGATTCCTGAGGATTGGAACACCGCTACAATGATCCTGCTACATAAGAAAGGTGACATTGAGGATCTCGGAAACTACAGACCTATCAGCCTCCTATCAGTAGTTTATAAAATCTTCACTAAAGTTCTTTCACACCGCTTGAAGGTAGCACTAGACATGGCTCAACCGAGAGAACAAGCTGGATTCAGGAGTGGCTACAGCACAATAGATCATATCCACGTGCTGAGAGAACTAATTGAAAGAGCGAGGGAATATGAACTTCCATTGTGCATGGCTTTTATCGATTATGAAAAAGCCTTTGATTCGGTGAAACCGTCAGCAGTTACAATGGCTCTGAAAACCTGCGGTATTGAAGATGCATACATTAATATTATTAATAACATCTATGAAAATGCAAGTGCAAAGATTAGGCTGTTTGAAAATACAACACACGTAAAAATTGGAAAGGGAGTGAGACAAGGTGACACCATATCTCCGAAGCTCTTTAATGCCACATTGGAGGGTGTTTTTCAGTCGCTGAGCTGGGAAAACAAGGGGATAAAGATTAATGGAGATTATCTAACCCACCTTCGTTTTGCTGATGACGTAGTCATTTTTGCAACTACCCCATCAGAGCTGCAGAGTATGATCCAGGAACTTGCTGACAAGAGTAAAGAAGTGGGATTAAAAATGAACTTTCAGAAGACAAAAGTGATGTTCAATGCTTTTACAAGAAATGAAGATTTATCGATTGATGGAGAAAAGCTGGAGATAACAGACACATACGTTTATCTTGGACAACAGATATCAAGTGAGGGTCACATTGATGAAGAAATTAATCGGCGTACAAAACTTGCCTGGAGAGCTTTTGGAAGAAACAGCATAATTTTCAAGAGCAATATGCCATTATGTCTTAAAAGAAAAGTGTTTGATCAATGCATCCTTCCAGTGCTTACGTATGGTGCAGAGACGTGGACCTTAACTAAAAGAGACATACAAAGGCTGCAGACAACTCAAAGAAGCATGAACAGGTGCATGCTTGGTGTAACCAGGAGAGATAAGAAGAGGAACTCGTGGATCCGAAAAATGACAAGAGTGGAAGACATCATGATCAGAGTTAAATCCCTGAAATGGCAATGGGCTGGACATACTGCCAGAAGGACAGATCATCGATGGACAGCCGAAATTTTAGATTGGATTCCAAGGGACAGGAAAAGACCCAGAAGAAGACCACATGGGAGATGGGTGGATGAAATTCGAAAGTATGCAGGGGTGACATGGAGGAGACTGGCACAAGACAGACCGTTGTGGAGGAAACTTGGGGAGACCTTCGTCCAGCAGTGGATTGATAATGGTTGACAATGATGATGATGATGATATATTCATACGACAAAACACAGCTTGCCGTCAATCAATAATACTTCTGATTTCTTTTAGTACACTGAAAGACCACATTGAGTTTTGACTAATCTCACAAGTTTTGTGAAATTTCGAAACACATTAAAAAAAATAATTCGATAACATCGCAGACATATTTCATCCAGTGGCGTATATTCGAGGCTAGCTGCGAAGCCCAAAGAATGCACAAATAAAAGTCAAGATATACACAAATAAAAGTCTATTATCAACGGTATTAAGATACGTCGATGGTTTTGCTGCGAAAAAAAAAACACGAGCGGATTCGCTTCTTTTGACTAAGAATCAGTCTGGAGCGCAAAGACCAATGGGCTCCTAGTAGAGGGATGGTGTCATCGTAACGCAACCAGTCAGCTCTACCAATGTTCGCTGTGAGATTCCAAGACTTTCGATACGATCGCCAGCTAGCGTTTCCATGATAACATGAAGGAGCGGGTGAAGGGTGAATGGGCTATTGCTTTGGGCAACGGTTCGATCAGAAAAGAGAAGACTTAGACTTAGGACTACATTAGTCACTAGCATGCTCCCGCCCGTAACAGCGCGTGTTTCGCGAGAGTTGTTTCAGTTGTGTGAAGTGTCAATGAATTAAAATCAGGGATATTATATCCTAAATTCGTGGCTTTGTTGGATTCCAACTGTTTTGATAAATTTTGTGAAAGCTTCCCTGAACATCTACTGTCAGAACTTAAAGAACCTATGCTTCAAATTTTGATACAGTTAGACTCAAAAATGAACTAAAGGTGCTCTATTCTCTTGAAGAATACGAAAAAAAAATTCAGTAAGAGACATTACTTGTTACATTAAATTGAATAAATTGGACATAGTGTTTAACGAGGTGTACAAATTAGCAGACCTAATATTAATGTTTCCATTAGCAACTGCAGAAAGAAGTTTTCTGCATTAAAAAGAATCAAGACATATCTTATAGAGTCGCACAAGGACATGTACACTTGAGAAATTTGGCTTTTTGTCAATAGAGAATTTTTTTTTTTTTTTTTTCAAATATGAAAAAGTATTCGGAAGAAACTTTTTATGAAAACGTAGCATTAAAGTTCACACAAAAGGAAAGAAGAATGGAATTCCTGTACAAATAGAGCATTCAAAAGAAGTGCTAAAATCCTAATCATCATTATTTGGCGTTATGTTAGCAATAGCATGTACCTAAAATTTAGAAAAATTACTTCTATTACTGAAAAAAAATAAACTTCGCAGTTAAAAAAAAAAGTACTGGGGAGGGGGGGGCGCCCTGGTCTCGGACCCAAGATACGCCACTGATTTTATCAGTGTAAAAAAAATTAAACAGTGAAATGAGGCAAAATACACTGCTCGACATTGAATGGCTCCACCTTGAAAGAGTGAGGGCAAAATGAACCGAAAATCACGAGATACATAGAACATGAGATGGATAAAACACGATTTAATTTCCACGGAAATACACAGCAGTTGGGCAGGTTACAAGACATGATCACGTGACAGCAGTCAATACTTTGTGTGACCATCATGTTGTGCAATCAGACACGGACGCGGCCTAGAGCGATACAGCCTAAAGGTTACACCCCCCCCCACCCTAGACGGTGGTCTAGGGTAGGGGGTGTGTAACCTTTGGGTAGGGACCCTTTCTGGGGTCGCGCGGTTTTATTAAAAGGTCGCCATTTATTTTATTTTATTTTATTTTATTTTATTTTATTTTATTTTATTTTATTTTATTTTATTTCATTTCTTTCTTTCTTTCTTTCTTATAGAAAATAGAGTAGATACCAAAAGAATGCGATTAGAATTAGATAATATGCAATCTTTGTAATCCTGAGCTGTCTCAAATACTCTCACGGACTGTCTCGGTGGAGAGATGAATTTTTAATTAATAAATGTAACAAATATTGGTGAATGTAAAATAAATGCCTTTTAAAAAATGCATATATAGTTATAATTTTTTTAACCCCTTGGTTTATTTCAGGGGTGTTAGTGTCCCTACCATGTTTCGGAGCGAATTCCTGGAATGAGAAAATTTGCATTTTGGAGCAGCTAACCGATAGCATTTTTTAATTGTTTTAAGTCCATGCTGTGCTTTAAGTTATGTTTATATACTGAATTACCATTATTTTATGAACTATGAAAAAATTTCAGAAAAAAAAATTACGATTGCAAGAGAAATCTTACCTCCATCTATACTTTCAGTTTTCTAAAGTTTCGAAGGATGAAATTCCGTCCTCCGACGGAGAAAACTGGGTGGCGCAAGAACAACGTTTTGGCGCGAACTGGCGCAGGTCTGGCAGCCCTGTAATATTTACATGGTGACATGGGGTCTCCATAATAAAATAATTCTTCAGTGGGGTCGTACTAATAAAAAGGTTGCGGACCACTGGCCTAGGGCATCTGGGACCACACAATGTTTATCTGGTCATAATTCAGCGCTATTCCTGGGCCACCGGAGAGGGGCTTAGCCTCATCCAATGAGGAACCGTCCATGGGCCGCAGATGGGCTAGCGGTCAAAGTTCGTGACTGACACGGAGGAACCTCAGGTTCGATCCCGGGCAAGTACAAACGCTCGAACCACTAAATATCTGCCGTGCGTCGGATAGGCACATTAAGCCGTCGGACCCCGGGAATAAATAAGGGCGGCTTTCTATTTCACTTCCGTGTCACTTTCCTATCGGGCACTCTAGCCCAAATTTTCTAGCTTCCTATTTCTAAGGGTTGTTTAAGACCCGAGGTCAGACACTCCCTCCCTAAAATCCTCAACATATCATATGATCTGATCTGATCGGAACCGTACATGCTCGATGAGTCATATAGGGAGATCTTGATAGTGATGGAAGCATATGGAATCCTTGGTGGAAAACGGCCTCCGGGATACCAGCATACAACTCATAAATGGCAACACGGACAGTAAAACGTCATCAACGCATCGCCGAGCATGTACCATATATGTGTAGTAGAGATGACCGGCTATCGTAACTAATGGCATTCCATACGAGCATGCCTGGCTGGCGAGCAGTGCGCTGTTAGCGAACAACACCTAGATCCTTCCTGTGGCCACGTGGTCGCCAGACGCGGACAGCACGCACACAGGAAGGATCGGAACTCGCCGCTGAGCAAGATATGGTGCCATTCTTGTCACTACGCAGCTCTACTACGACACCGAAGCAGCAGAGCTCGGCAATGCCCCAAAATCAATGGCAGATAATGGAATGGCAGCGCAGAATTACCTTGGTCAATCTCCGATTCATCGTGCGAGTCATGACGGGAATGTCCACAGTTGCCACTACAACATGCCAATTGTTCACTGCAGTAGTTTGTGACTCCGCAATTTCTTTTCTCTCTCTCTCTCTTTTTTTTATTAGTCACAACGAAGCTATATACAAACCAGCTAGTGAAAACAAAGTTAGGTAGAAGATCTGGGTGCGGTCAATTTCGCAATTCCGGCACAATACAAAAAATTATATACAATAAAAGAAACGAATATGCAGAGCACTTAATCATATAAAAAAACATTAGCTTAGCAGATATACAAAATTAATACACAGTCAAATATTCAAAACAATATCGGAGTTACTAACATCAAACCAGGAACCTATCAGGCTCCAGGTCTAAAAAAAAAAAAAGAAAAAAACGCGTCGTATTGCAAGTCAAAACAGCATATCGGTACTCTGCTCGACGGCGTGAACATAGTCTAAAGAAAAACTGGGCATGAAGTGCTCGTTGTGCAAAGTATTCATGTGCTGGCTGAACTGGCAGTCTATTGGTGTTGTGAAAAGTAAATATAACGTGCTTCACAAGAATGAAAAAATAATTGCACAGTCTATGAGAGGTTTGTGATAGTTGGAGTATAGTGGCTAGAAGAGACAGTGTTCTGTGCGTTAATACCTCACTGTCTAAATTTTAGTTCCGTCTTTTCATGAAACCGCGAGATGGCGCTCCTGCGAGTTTTGATGCTCTTCTATGGCGTGTTCGGTGGATAGCGATTGAAAAGACGAATTATTTGTTAGATCGGTCATGAACAGTAGTAGTAATAAGTGTAACGTCGTTGAGATAGTGTTTCGTGCCTGGATGCAACAGTGGTTACAGATCCTGTAAACAAAAGGTACCTATTTTCCGCGCCGAAAGATGAACCAAGATGGATCGAATTATTTTTTTTTACCTGTCCTAAATCAAGTTGGCAGCCACTCAGTAATTCTTCAGCTAAGTATGCCACTTTTTTTTTTATTATTTTTTATATCATCGCATTTTGTCTAAAATTACTGAAATTGGGTGGGGTTTTTATTTATTTATTTATTTTGTCCAAAGTTTTGCAAACTTTACCATGGGAAGATTAAGCCGAAGTACAGTATCATGTGACACCCAATAAAACATTGTGTCCTGTAGAGATCAAGGAGGTTAGAATAATACAGTACTTCTGGAGATGCCCTGGTCTCTTAAAGATGAAGCCGCAAGGTGTTGGAATTTGCCATTGTTTACATCATACTTATGTAATTTCATCTGTTTGTATTTTCGAATTGCGTGGTTTTTGGTTGCAGAAACCGTGTTAATATCAAACCAGAACGAATGATACTTCTTACACGAGTGAAGTTTACAATTTTAAAGCTATGTTTTGTTTAGAATTCGCACCAATGTTCGTGTATTTCAATTTAAAATAAAAATGGGAAGGAACATCAAACTAATTAAGAATTTTATAAATTCAGCATTTTCTAACACATTGGCAACAAGTTACGATGCGAAATTGGAAATATTTGCGACGAAAGAAGGCGATTCGGCCAACACAAAATGCATTGCAATATCATTGGAAACCATCAGCTTTCCCACACTTTGACGGCCGTCGCTCGCAGTTATAGGCTTCACGCAAAGTGGTACTGCTTCATTAACAAGGGCATCTCCAGATATCTTATTCTAACCTCCTTGGTAGAGATACAGAAAAGAGTTGCGACAGGATCAGAACAGAATTCAATACGATGATTGGGCAAAAATCCCAATAATTACGGGAAAAAATTTGCGTTCAGTAATGTATTTGTACTAAGGAGCCTTGTAACACGCAGATTCAATGTGAGATAATGGATTTCCCGAATAAAGTTGACGAAACTTCCCCAGAACAATATTTGGAAGAATATTCACCTATACCAATCTATACATGACATTAATCACTTTTAGTAAAACTGCAGGATAAAAAAAAAAAAAGATTCTTTGATAAAATTTTAGTGAAATTACTATATTGCACGGAACGAGAAGCACGTAAATCTATGAGCATAGTTTACAGCAATAGCATCGAAGTTGTCTTCAGCGCCCGCTCTGTTTTCATGATTTTAAGAACCCGTCTGCAGAAGCCCACGGGACACTATCTCTTCTAGCAACTATAGTTCTTTTTTTTTTTTTTTTTTGATTGGAGGTTTAATTTAGAGCCACTGGTTCCAGGGAAGGGAGAGAGCTAGTGCCGTAAGACAAACACAACATCCATGTCTCACCGGGATTCGAACTTTTTTTTTTTTTTGATCGGACGTTTAATTATCACCCGGTGAGGCAACATCCATGCCTTTCTTTTTATTGGAGGTTTAATGACCACCCGGTTAAGAAACATCTATGCCTTTCTTTTTATTGGAGGTTTAATGAGCACACCAGGTGAGGCAACATCCATGCCTTTCTTTTTATTGGAGTTTTAACGACCACCGTGAGCAACTCAATGGGCTATAAGCAGTCGCCCGTCCCTAATTTAGGGTCGCTGGTTCCAGGGAAGGGAGAGAGCCAGTGCCGTAATACAAACACAACATCCATGCCTCACGGGATTCGAACCCGGACCCCTTTCGGACGAACGATCAGTAGCCATCGCTTAGACCACTGCGTCACCGGGTCGGCCCACTATAGTTGGAGTAAACAATAACAGTAACGGTGTGCTGATGGGGTCTGGTACGATTCGTCCAACGACGATTGGTCCAATGCCGATTCGTCCAATGGACAATTGGTCCAAAGGTACGATTGGTCCAATGCCGATTCGTCCAATGGGACGATTGGTACAATGCCGATTCGTCCAATGGGACGATTGGTCCAATGCCGATTCGTCCAATGGACAATTGGTCCAATTCCGTCCTATTTGTCCGAAGTGCTACTCGTGCTATAAGAATCTCATCTGTTCTGATTCTAGCTCCGATGTTATACGAAAGTACCGGTAGTCCAAAGAATGTAAAATATTGTTACATTGCATGCGTAATATTGTGGTTACAGATTTTTTTTTTTTTCTTTTTCGGAATCGCGTTTTTTTTGTTATACTGTCCTTGTTGCCGTATGAAGTTACTGATGTATGAGCCGTTCAATCAACTTCAATGTTTCTCTTTTGCATTAAATAATATAAAAAACTAGTTTTCCGTTTCTGTTTGTAGAATGCAGTGTAGTTCCGCCAACAAGTGGCCAATGGAAACAACTGGTCGGGGTTTGGACAGAGGCCTTTTTAACAGTTTTTATTCTACCGATGTCATATTCATCACGTTTACATATCATATCAAGTTAATATTATTGAGCTTTTACTTACACAGGAAATATTAATTCAGAGGCCCTACGCCTAGGCTTTTTTAACAGTTTTTGTTCTACCGATGTCATATTCATAATGTTTGCATATCAAATCAAGTTAATAATATTGCGCTTTTACTTAAGCACGAAATATTAATTCATAGGCCCTAGGCCTTTTTAACAGTTTTTGTTCTACCGATGTCATATTCATAATGTTTGCATATCAAATCAAGTTAATAATATTGCGCTTTTACTTAAGTACGAAATATTAATTCATAAGGCCTAGGCCTTTTTAACAGTTTATATTCTACCGACGTCATATTCATGACGTTTACTTATCAAATCAAGTTAATAATATTGCGCTTTTACTTAAGCAGGAAATATTAATTCATAGGCGCTAGGCCTAGGCCTTTTTAACAGTTTTTGTTCTACCGATGTCATTCATAATGTTTGCATATCAAATCAAGTTAATAATATTGCCTTTTACTTAAGTACGAAATATTAATTCACAGGCCCTAGGCCTTTTTGACAGTTCTTATTTTACCGATGTCATATTCATAACGTTTAGCTATCTATCAAACTTACCAATGATGTGCTAGTATTTTTAACTTCACATAATATGTAAAGTTTAGAATATGACATCAGTAGATTAAAAAGTATAAAAAGGCCTCGGCCTAAGCCATTAATGATTATTTAGTGCCTAAATAAAAGAGCAATGCTATTAACTTGATTTGATGTGTAGACGTTATGAATATGGCATTGGTAGAATAAAAACGGTTAAAAAGGCCTAGGCCTTGGCTTTATGAATAAATATTTCGTGATTAAGTAAAAGCGCAATATTATTAACTTAAGTTGATATGTAAACGTTATGAATATGACACCGGTTGAATAAAAACTGTTAAAACAGCCTAGGCATAGGTCCTGTGAATTAATATTTAGTGCCTAAGTAAATATTATTAACTTGATTTGATATGTAAACGTTGTGAATATGACACACATATATATATATAATTAGTTGCCTTAGTGGAAGGGGGCCGAAAGGCACCTGAAGCGGGCCGATCCTGGCCGTGAACTGGAACTATTTGTGAATATGACACACACACACACACACACACATATATATATATATATATCATCATCATTGTCAACCATTATCAATCCACTCCTGGACGAAGGTCTCCCCAAGTTTCCTCCACAACGGTCTGTCTTGTGCCAGTCTCCTCCATGTCACTCCCGCATACTTTCGAATTTCATCCACCCATCTTCCATGTGGTCTTCTTCTGGGTCTTTTCCTGTCCCTTGGAATCCAATCTAAAATTTCGGCTATCCATCGATGGTCTGTCCTTCTGGCAGTATGTCCAGCCCATTGCCATTTCAGGGATTTAACTCTGATCATGATGTCTTCCACTCTTGTCATTTTTCGGATCCACGTGTTCCTCTTCTTATCTCTCCTGGTTACACCAAGCATGCACCTCTCCATGCTGCTTTGAGTTGTCTGCAGCCTTTGTATGTCTCTTTTAGTTAAGGTCCACGTCTCTGCACCATACGTAAGCACTGGAAGGATGCATTGATCAAACACTTTTCTTTTAAGACATAATGGCATATTGCTCTTGAAAATTATGCTGTTTCTTCCAAAAGCTCTCCAGACAAGTTTAGTACGCCGATTAATTTCTTCATCAATGTGACCCTCACTTGATACCTGCTGTCCAAGATAAACGTACGTGTCTGTTATCACCAGCTTTTCTCCATCAATCGATAAATCTTCATTTCTTGTAAAAGCATTGTGCATCACTTTTGTCTTCTGAAAGTTCATTTTTAATCCCACTTCTTTACTCTTGTCAGCAAGTTCTCTGTAGCTCTGATGGGGTAGTTGCAAAAATGACTATGTCATCAGCAAAACGAAGGTGGGTTAGATAATCTCCATTAATCTTTATCCCTTTGTTTTCCCAGTTCAGTGATTGAAAGACATTTTCCAATGTGGCATTAAAGAGCTTCGGAGATATGGTGTCACCTTGTCTCACTCCTTTTCCAATTTTTATGTGTGTTGTATTTTCAAACAGCCGAATCTTTGCACTTGCATTTTCATAGATGTTATTAATAATATTAATGTATGCATCTTCAATACCGCAGGATTTCAGAGCCAATGCAACTGCTGATGGTTTCACCGAATCAAAGGCTTTTTCATAATCGATAAAAGCCATGCACAATGGAAGTTCATATTCCCTCGCTCTTTCAATTAGTTCTCTCAGTACGTGGATATGATCTATTGTGCTGTAGCCACTCCTGAATCCAGCTTGTTCTCTCGGTTGAGCCATGTCCAGTGTCACCTTCAAGCGATTTGAAAGAACTTTAGTGAAGATTTTATAAACCACTGATAGGAGGCTGATAGGTCTGTAGTTCCTGAGATCCTCAATGTCACCTTTTTTATGTAGCAAGATCATTGTAGCGTTGTTCCAATCCTCAGGAATTTTCCCTTCATTAAGGCATCGAGTGAAAATTTGGGCGAGTACTGTTTCGATTTCTCCACTTGCTTCTTGTATGATGTCTACAGTAATTCCATCTTCTCCTGGAGCTTTTCCCCGCTTCATGTTCTTGATTGCATGTGCAACTTCTGTTGGAAGGACTGGAAGAACTCTGGTACTGGTACCTTTCATGATGTCTGGAGTACATGTATCATCCCTTTCATATAATTTGGAGTAGAAATCTTTCACTCTTGTCAAAATTTCGCCTCTATTTCTTGTTACAGAACCATCTTCTTTAATTGATTATTATGTGTAACAAAAAATTCGTCATAGAAGACTGCAGTGTGCTAAACAAGTTCAACACAGGCAGTGACCAAAGATTGGTGAGATGTAAGATGCACCTCAACACTAAACTTGAACGTAGCAAGCTCATAAGACAAACAAAATGTATTGACATAACCAACCTTAAAAACACCATAATACCTTCAAATTGGAACTGAAGAACAGGTTCTCTGCTTTAGAAGGCCTAACATCGGAAGAAGTGGATATTTCTGAAGTTAACAGAAAAGTAACCAAAGCTCTTATGGAAACAGCAACAAAATTAGCTGGGTCTAAGAACAAATTGCATGTGAACAAATTATCAGGAAAAACCAAAATGTTGATGCAAAAAGAAGAGTGATGAGGACAACTAAAGAAGATGTGACTTCCAAAGTGGAATATATAGAGCTATGCAAGACAGTACGAAAAAGTATCACTGAAGACGTAAGGATATTCAACTGTGAACTAGTAAGGAAAGCAATTGAAAACAACCAAAGCCTAAAGGTAGCAAAGGGACATCTCAGTAAAGGAAAAAGAAAAACAGATTATAATGCAGAAGTAATTTCTACTATACTCAAAGTAAGTCCCTTAGATATTAATAGTTATGATTTTGAGAACCTATATACAAATCTGCCTCTATCAGATATAATCACTACCTTTAAAGAGCTGTATGCAGAATTTAAACTTAACCAATTTGTTAATGTAGGAGCCTGGAACTCTTATCTCAACTGCTGCATAAAAAATAACCATATCTTATATAATAATACTCTCTATCAGCAAGTGAACGGTATCCCCATGGGAACATCAACCTCCACGAATATTGCTAATCTATTCCTGTTCTTTAAGGAATATAAATTCATTAAAAATCACCCCACCTGCTCAGATAACTACCTTTACACATTTAGATATATTGATGATCTGCTGTGTATCAATAATTCAGAAGTTATAGAAAGTGACTTTGATAATATCTATCCTAGCTCTCTTAACTTATGTAAAACCAACCACAGTAATCAGGAACTTGAGTTCCTAGACTTAAGCATTAAGCTCAACAGAGGTAACCCATCTATTAGCCTCTTTGATAAAAGAGTTAATTTTCCTCTTTTATCAGTAATTAAATATCTACACTGGAATAATAACATATCAACCAAAGTAATTAAATATCTACACTGGAATAATAACATATCAACCAAAGTAATTAAGAATGTACTAATTTCTCAGATCCTAAGAATTTCAAGAATTTGCAGCAACAATTTGGACTTCAATTACCACATTAATTTACTATTAGATAGTTTTCTAGAGAATGATATTCCTTTATCTTTCATCAAAAGAACTTTAAGAAAAATTATTCTGAATAATAGAGTAAGGTTGGCAGATCTGCTTTAATTTTCTACACAGTTAATAATATGATTCTGACCAATCAAAGCCGTAAGGAAGTTGGCTAGAGGATGCCTATTAACTACTAAAAGGAACCTTAGTGCTATGGATATGAAGGTCCTATTAAAACAAAAAATTAAATAATACAGACAAAATCACAAAAAAAGCATAAAAATCTGTTTATAAAAGAAAATAAAAACAAATAAAAAAGAAAACTAGTTATTCACTCACTAGAATAGCTAAACTAAAAATAGTAAAACTAACGTTAAAATCAATAAGATTCTGAATAATCTATAGAAGCTCACTAAGGTGATTTAATACATGCAAAGATTATTAAATACACCACTTGTGTATTTTATAATATTTCTCATGTATTCTGGATAGTTAATTCTGCTCTTTCTGATCATACAGGTCCACAGTCTTAAGTATATATATTTTTTTCTCTGGTTAAAATCTCCGCGAGTTGGTTTCTTTCAGTGTGAGGAGGCCATCAGCCCCACCCACACTGCCCCCAGCGACTAGGGAGTGGCAGTCGTGTTTGGAAGTTTGGGGAAAAAGTCGGCCATGTTTCCTCTTGAGTGGAGAAAGTTTAGTTGCATAAGAGGTAAGCTCTCTTCATTGTCTTAGGGTTTTAGGTTTTATAAGTTCAATGTTTGTACTTCTTGTATTTTTTTCTCTGTTGTTTTTCGCTTTTTAGCATTTAGGCACTGGCTAGACTGTTAACATTTTTGCGGGTTTTAACTCTTTCTTTTCTTGGTAACTTTGCGCGTCTTTTAGGAAACTTAGGCACAGAAGCTGGCTAAGCATAGTTCCTCTACTTTGCGCTGTATTTTCAAAGTAGTTAAGGTCTTAATAACTACTTAATTATGCACTTAAAGCACTGCTGAAATACTTTGTACATATCGCAACTAATTGTTTATGTCATATAACTTTCACAAAGCTTTTCTTTAGTTAATTATTGTCTTTAATTTATTTTCATTTTTGTGTTGTCAGAAGTTGCGGAGTAGGGGGTTTTAGAATCAAGTTTTCTTTCAAAAATCTGAGTTTTAAAAAATTAATATTTCCTTTTTAATTGCAATGTAAAAATTTGGAATTCTTTTGTATTACTTTTCAGGTTTATATTCTCTCTTTGGCGAACTTGGCGTTTCGCTATAGCTGAAAATTATTTCTAATTATTATGTCACTCTCACAACTTGAGTTCTCTTTAATCTTCTTCTCTCTGTTTAATAGTAACAGATGAAGAGCATGGGTCGGGCCATGGAAGTTATGGATGTAAGCTAAATTGTTAACTAGCGCTAGGTCATACAACTCTGCGGAGGTCATGACATATATATAAATTTTAAAACAATTTTTGGTGGGCTTATAACTTGCATCCATGGCTTTGCAAAAACCCATTTCCAACTAGGTCTTTGTGGAAGTGAGAAAATGCAGAGTTTTCGCTGGTCCTTGATAAAGCCAAGGCTCAGTATTCTCGACACTTTCTACATTCAGTTGTTTTATTTTATTTTTTATCTTTTCTCTTTTTACTCACACCGGTAGACATATAACCCTTTCTATGTTGTACTTGGTATGAGTCAAAAATATATAATTTTTTTTGCTTAGGTCTCTTCTTAATAGAATATATATATATATATATATGGGATGTAAGGTCAGGTGATGCGTAACATCACAGCCTCTCCTTGACAAATGTCAACCCCGCCTTCTCGTGGTACATCCTGTTCCCACTAAAGGGGCTCTGACGACCGCCAATAGCGGTATAACTATACCATCGGGATTAGAGGAAATGCTATCATACACTCACCAACCCGCTTGGCCAGCGTGGTGAGTTATGGCCAAACCCCTCCAAAATGACTCCACAACTTAAATCTTGGCCCTCAGTCTCCGGCACCTGGAATGTACCTGGTCAAGGCAGCGGCCAGTGCGACATGAAGGCAGAGGGTGCTAAGAATCCCCGGAGGACCGGACTAGGCTGCCATCTGATGCTGACCTTGGCTACGTATAACGGACGCTCCCTATCTTCTGATTCAAGGCTTCTTGAATTGGAAGAGGAACTACAAAGGATCAAGTGGGACATCGTCGGGCTAAGTGAGGTAAGGAGAAAAGGAGAAGATCTCATTGAACTGAAAAGTGGACATCTCTTCTACTATCGTGGGACAGATACTGGCAGAACTAGTGGTGTTGGATTTATAATAAACAAGAAACTGAAGGATAAAGTTGTAGAAGTTGAAAGTTCCTCTGACAGAGCTGCACGACTCGTTATCCAACTCTCGAGAAGATACCAGGCTCAGATTATTCAAACTTATGCACCCACCACAAGTCATGCTAAAGAAGAAATTGAAGAATTTTATGAGGAAATTCGTGATCTAAATAATAAAGGTAAGCAGCACTTGAAGATAATTATGGGAGATTTCAATGCAAAAATAGGGCAACGGCAACAGAATGAAACTTCAGTAGGTAAATTCGGTCACGGCAATAGAACCCAGCGTGGAAATACTCTCGTAGAGTTTGCAGAGGCAGAAGGGTTTTTCATCTTGAACTCCTTTTTCAAGAAAAAGCCACACAGGAAATGGACATGGAGACATCCAAATGGGACGACAAGTGAAATTGATTTTATTATGTGTAACAAAAAATTCGTCATAGAAGACTGCAGCGTGCTAAACAAGTTCAACACACGCAGTGACCATAGATTGGTGAGATGTAAGATGCACCTCAACACTAAACTCGAACGTGGCAAGCTCATAAGACAAAGAAAATCTATTGACATAACCAACCTTAAAAAACACCATAATACCTTCAAATTGGAACTGAAGAACAGATTCTCTGCATTAGAAGGCCTAACATTGGAAGAAGTGGATATTTCTGAAGTTAACAGAAAAGTAACCAAAGCTCTTATGGAAACAGCAACAAAATTAGCTGGGTCTAAGAACAAATTGTATGTGAACAAATTATCAGGAAAAACCAAAATGTTGATGCAAAAAAGAAGAGAGATGAGGACAACTAAAGAAGATGTGACTTCCAAAGTGGAATATATAGAGCTATGCAAGACAGTACGAAAAAGTATCACTGAAGACGTAAGGAAATTCAACTGTGAACTAGTAAGGAAAGCAATTGAAAACAACCAAAGCCTAAAGATAGCAAAGGGACATCTCAGTAAGGGAAAAAAACAGATTATGGCACTGAGAAAAAAAGATGGTTCTGTAACAAGAAATAGAGGCGAAATTTTGACAAGAGTGAAAGATTTCTACTCCAAATTATATGAAAGGGATGATACATGTACTCCAGGCATCGTGAAAGGTACCAGAGTTCTTCCAGTCCTTCCAGCAGAAGTTGCACATGCAATCAAGAACATGAAGCGGGGAAAAGCTCCAGGAGAAGATGGAATTACTGTAGACATCATACAAGAAGCAAGTGGAGAAATCGAAAGAGTACTCGCCCAAATTTTCACTCGATGCCTTAATGAAGGGAAAATTCCTGAGGATTGGAACAACGCTACAATGATCTTGCTACATAAGAAAGGTGACATTGAGGATCTCAGGAACTACAGACCTATCAGCCTCCTATCAGTGGTTTATAAAATCTTCACTAAAGTTCTTTCACACCGCTTGAAGGTGACACTGGACATGGCTCAACAGAGAGAACAAGCTGGATTCAGGAGTGGCTACAGCACAATAGATCATATCCACGTACTGAGAGAACTAATTGAAAGAGCGAGGGAATATGAACTTCCATTGTGCATGGCTTTTATCGATTATGAAAAAGTCTTTGATTCGGTGAAACCATCAGCAGTTGCAATGGCTCTGAAATCCTGCGGTATTGAAGATGCATACATTAATATTATTAATAACATCTATGAAAATGCAAGTGCAAAGATTCGGCTGTTTGAAAATACAACACACATAAAAATTGGAAAAGGAGTGAGACAAGGTGACACCATATCTCCGAAGCTCTTTAATGCCACATTGGAAAATGTCTTTCAATCACTGAACTGGGAAAACAAAGGCATAAAGATTAATGGAGATTATCTAACCCACCTTCGTTTTGCTGATGACATAGTCATTTTTGCAACTACCCCATCAGAGCTGCAGAGTATGATCCAGGAACTTGCTGACAAGAGTAAAGAAGTGGGATTAAAAATGAACTTTCAGAAGACAAAAGTGATGTTCAATGCTTTTACAAGAAATGAAGATTTATCGATTGATGGAGAAAAGCTGGAGATCTTGGACAGCAGATATCAAGTGAGGGTCACATTGGTGAAGAAATTAATCGGCGTACAAAACTTGCCTGGAGAGCTTTTGGAAGAAACAGCATAATTTTCAAGAGCAATATGCGATTATGTCTTAAAAGAAAAGTGTTTGATCAATGCTACCTTCCAGTGCTTACGTATGGTGCAGAGACGTGGACCTTAGCTAAAAGAGACATACAAAGGCTGCAGACAACTCAAAGTAGCATGGAGAGGTGCATGCTTGGTGTAACCAGGAGAGATAAGAAGAGGAACTCGTGGATCCGAAAAATGACAAGAGTGGAAGACATCATGATCAGAGTTAAATCCCTGAAATGGCAATGGGCTGGACATACTGCCAGAAGGACAGACCATCGATGGATAGCCGAAATTTTAGATTGGATTCCAAGGGACAGGAAAAGACCCAGAAGAAGACCACATGGAAGATGGGTGGATGAAATTCGAAAGTATGCGGGAGTGACATGGAGGAGACTGGCACAAGACAGACCGTTGTGGAGGAAACTTGGGGAGACCTTCGTCCAGCAGTGGATTGATAATGGTTGACAATGATGATGATGATATATATATATATCATCATTGTCAACCATTATCTTTATCAATCTACTGCTGTATGAAATGACACAGAAAAAGAGCACATGGGAGATGGGTGGGTGAAATTCGAAAGCTTGCTCCCCAAGTTTCTTCCATAACTGTCTGTCTTGAGCTAGACTAATTCGTGCCACTCCGCCGAGCTTTCCAATTTCATCCATCCATCTCCAGTGCGATCTTCTGAATCATTTTCTGTCTTTTGTACCTTGGAATGCAGTCTAATATTTCAGTTGCCCATGGGTAGTCCATTGTTCTAACAGTATGTCCACCCCATTGCCATTTCAGGAATTTTGCTTTTGAGCATGATGTTTTCCACTCTCTCTATCAAAACATCAGAAATACGTACCTAATAACGTGTTGGACCTTATAACGAAGTAAATTTCTCCGCCATTTTTGTCCACGCCGGAGCTGAAACCCGGGTGCCCTCATTCCGGAATAACTCGCTCTATTAATTGAGCTACACGGACGTTCGTTATCGCTGCTATCTGCCTTTATGTCGTGTGCGTCCTGCTGGGCAGGCACGTCACATCTCACCCCCCTCCGAAAGAGGGCCGGGGCATGGCCCACGGGTCAGCCATGACCATGAATTGTCGTAGGCAGCCATCCGCTATTGAGCGTGCACCTGAGAACTCCCAGTCAATCTAGTGTGTGGAATGCAACGTCACACACATTTATTTTTCGAAGCGCTGAAGAATTGATTCTCTTATTTTTCCTATCTCGCGGTGTGGAAAGAACATCGTATCATTGCCAGATCTTGAACGGCCGGGCCATCCGGAAAGTTTGGGCGCCATGATAACGAAGTAAATTTCTATGTCATTTTTGTCAACGCCGGGGCTCGAACCCGGTCCCCTCATTCCGGAATAAGTCGCTCTACCAATTGAGCTACGCGGACGTTCGTTATCGCTGCTATCTGCCTTTATGTCGTGTGCATCCTGCTGGGAAGGTACGTCACAACCTCCTGTACTGCGAATTACAGACTGTACACGCCGAGGCATCGACTCCACCGGATGCCGGTGGATTTCCCGAGGTAATGCTAGCCATGCCTGTTGCAGCAATGTCTTCAACTGTGCCCGAGACGATTCAGAATCAGTGGATCTGATGTTCCCCTCCATAGCATCCCAGAGACGCTTCATCCTGGCACCTTGGGGCCACTGGATAGTTCCAAACTCAGATGAGTGTTTCTCGAGACATGCGTGGGTGGTTGCGGTCCAGTGGGGCGGCTCATCGTTCTTCTGAAACAGATCATCGGCCGCAGGAAGGCCATGAAAGCGTGTAGGTGGTCAGCCAGCAAATGTTGGCAGCGCGCAGAGGTTAAGGACCTCTCCAGATACACTAAGGTACCTAATATGTGTCCCATAAGAATGCTCCCCAGACCAACGGAGAGCCACCGCCTCCTTGAACCGAGCCGAACTGTCACGACGGGGCCATGGTCCCATGTTTTCTATGCACCCCCCCTTCGTCAGCTTGGTACAGCAAAAAAAAAAAAAGGATTCACCTGATCACACGACGTGGCGCGACTCTGAAGGGTTCCTGTTTTGAAGTTCTTGGCACTTGGTGGGTTTAATTTCCAATGACGAGCAGTGAACACAGTGGCACTCGAATAGTGTCGGCTCTCGTAGCCAAGAGTATGCGGCGTGCTCCGTACCGCTCGCTGACTGACACTGCTTGGTCCTCCCTCATTTAAGCTGCATGTGATTTGCACCGCCGTCGGCAAGCAAGCGTTCGGTCTCTACGAGCCTCAATAGTCTACGTCGACCTCGTTAATCTTATAGTTCATATGCATGATATATATTTATTAGTAGAATGGCGTGTGGTCGGGCACCGCTTGCTCTCCAGGCGCTGGTACGTTCGTCGATGGTATACTCGCGGTACACCCTTTATACGGTTGGCCTCGGGAACCCTAGCGTTCTTACCACTTGGGCGATAGAATGACTCATCTGTCTTAGACCGACAAGGCGTCAACGATCACAGTCGCTCAGATCACCACTTTTACCATGTTCGTCGATTGTGATGCACTATGGGAAGCCCTGCTGCGTGCCTATTTATCACATGCGTTCGGTTTTGGTTTGTTCCACTCTGCGTGGGGGATGCCCACGTCAGCTGCCCATGACCGCTACTTCTATCCTTTTTGTCTACTGTGTTTATATGGCCCATTCGACTTATAGCTTATATGCATGATATATATTTATTAGTAGAACTCGAGAAATCCTTTTATTTTTTCTCTTGGTAGCACAAACCACGAAGAAGATAATTCATGCACTTCGGAATTTCTATGGTGCACAGCTTTTCTGCTAGGTGGCGTAACTTACCACCTGGAAAACAACTAAATATACACCACGCAAAAGGACTCGTTTAGGGACTTTGTCAAAGCGTACGAGTTTTCCTGATTACATAAAGCATAATTAGGAAAACTTGAACAAAAGGAGATAAAATTCCGTGGGTACGAGTTTGCCGAGTACCAATCTGTTTTAATTCCATTTCTTCATGCCGCCCCGGTGGTGCAGGCTTATGACCAATCGTCTAGGTGGTTCCGGATTCGAATCCCAGTGAGTCATGGATGGTGTGTTTGTCTTACGCAGAAGCGAAGGGCAAGGCGAATCTTGGCCCCTCAATAGTTTTGCTGGAGGGGAAGTGCCCACCCAGTATTTTTCATTCTGTTCAAGTAAATAATCGGTTGGGTCTCATAAGGCTCCACCTTGTGAGGCCAAAGCTCTTTATTTCCAAAAAAAATAATAAATAGCAAAATAAGTAAAAACGTTTATTACATACTCAGTATTGTTCATTTGATAGGAAACTTTATTGCAATCCCCGTATTGTGTTTGATATGTTCTCCCGATATGTGGTAAATGTTTAAAACAATTATAATATATAAAATAAAATTCAGAAACGTATAAACGTCTAGCGCCTTTATTTATCTTTTTTTTCTTTTATTTTTTTTTTTTTTTTTTGTGTGCTTCTCGTTCTTCTTTGTTCGAGTAACCTCGCTAATTTCTCACATTTGTTTTTATACATGTTTAGAAATAAAGTATCTCTGAATATTTCTATAAAACCACAGGCTGAATGTTATTTTTAAACAAAATAATATTTCTGTTTCCTTGTGCATTTGCTGAACAATTACAATTGCGTTTTAATCGTTGACGTAGTTTATCTTTTTGCCTTTTTTTATTGTTCTCCTGAGAATAGAAGAAGCGTGCTCCTTCCCTCTCCAATAATTTGATGAAGTCGACGCCCCTGGTTTTACGGAACTGGCTCTCTCCCTTCCATGGAACTAGTGGCCTTAAATTAGGGACTGACGATGCTTATAACCCACTGAGTTGCTCACGGTGTTCGTTAAACTCTCAACAACAACATCCTTTGTATCAGAAAGTGTAAGAGTTTACCAGTATAAAAATTTTTCCGTATAGGAATTTTCCGCCCAACGTCCAAAACACATCGTGAGAACTTTCAGTACCAACGTGCCCCTCTCCCCCAATCACTTTAATACTGATATTTTTCATTTTTGCACTGATAAGATTTTAGTTTCATTCTTATTGTTTTTTAGCACAAGCAGTTAAATATTCCTTTCTAGAGATTTGGTTATTTAGAAGTAAAGTCAACGCTTTTCTTTACTTTTTCACAAAAAATAAAGAAAAGCGTTGACTTTACGTGAAAGAATTCCGAGTATTGAACTACTCGGCATTCTTCGCGCGGTAATAAGAAAAAGACGAACTGTTAGCTCCCCATCCATTCATATGGATGGACGGAAGAAGTTCCCCACAGGAAATTTCCCCCACATTCGGAAAAGTCCCCCACCAATTTCAGTCAGGGACCGTGCACATATTATCAAACGTGGGTGAGATTTCCGCGGTCACCATTTCCATTTTCACGCGGTTTAAAACAGATGCAGCCGTACAATGAGCACAAATATGTAAGGAAAATTTCCGGGGTCGGCATTTCCTTATTTTTTAATGCAACCTACATATGTTTTCCACTTTTACAGTAGTTTATGTTAGCAAGATGGGGTGGGGAAATTTTCGGGTTAGTATTTCGACTGTTACCGCGGTTTTTAGTGAAAAACGATGTTTAAAATCAGTAGGCTGACTGGGTGGGGGAAAATTCCGGTTTTGGCAATTCAGTATTCACTGCAATCTACAGATGTTTTGTATGTAGTAGAAAAATGTGGTGGAAATTTTCGGGGATAGCATTTCGACTTTTACTGCAGTTTATTGTAAAAAACTGTATTACAAGTATCATGAGGTGGTAGAAATTTCCGGGGTCGGCAATTTTTCCTTGAGGTCTGCAATGTCGTGGTACTGAAAGCCATGCGTAACAGCCGAGTAAATTAAACTCAGGTTTTCCTCAGAATCGATGGCGCGCACACTTATTTCTTCTCGAAAGTTTTCGGTTGCAATTATCTTGTTGTTTGAGGCGTTGCCATGTTTCGGGATTTTGATAGAATCTCCTGAAATTTCAGGATTCGTTAGAATATATGCATTGCATCCGTCGGTTCGCTTGCGTTCACTTACGAAACATATGGTATTCATAAAAACTGTATTTGATATTGATGTAGCCATGTAAAGCTACTTTAATTCCTCCGCGTATGCTGACGAATTTTTCCATTGCTAACTCTCAACTAAATGAATGACCAAAAAGTCAAGATTCGGGAAAACTATGGAGAAAACCAAACACAGAATTTTCAGCATCGGAACTAAAATTACCAGCAAAACTTTAAACTGTGATTAAGAAAACATGTGTGACTTTTTCTACAATCCAATATATCCGTCAGAATCCTGGGGGGGGTGCAACCGGTAATATCAGTCTACAGATGGGGAACAAACAACAAAAAAACTACAAAGGAACTTTTCTTTCTCCTGGGAAACTACACTCGGGGCAAAGCTAACCTGATTACACTATCTGTATTTCTCCCCAAGCCCTGATTTCTCCCTACACCCTTCCCCTAGGACCCTAAGGCTGATGGGAGGAAAGACAAAAGGAATCTTCTCACTCATGTTTCCATCACGATGCCCCCCCCCCCCCCAACCTCCTTGCCCTCAACTACCAACCACCAGATAAACGATTTCTTTCTTTTCAAAAACGCATCTGGGTTAATAAGATCGTTAAACATATTCCTTACTATTCCATTTCAACAGTTATGCGTAACCTTTCGGTGTTCCCAAAGTGTTCCAAATATATTTTTTTAGTTACATGTTAAACGTGTATGCAGTACGCAATTTTTTTTTTTAATTTTTTTTTTTTTAGAAATACATTGGACTGCGCTACGTTTCCAGATGTACTGAGAAAATAGCATGTTATCACTGTGGGAAATGGTATTTTATTTATTATTTAGCTAAAAATAGTTTTTGAATGAATGAAATGCGAAATCCACTCTCACTGTGCAAATGTTTCTCAATTATATCCAAATGCATTATTTGGTTTTTAGCCCATTACAGCGATACAGAAACTGCTGGATTCAGGATTATTTCTTAATGCCTACTTTCAGGGCCGCTTGGAAGATTGGTGCATCGCCCAAGGCGCGCCCTTACGAGGCTCTGCAGTTAAAAAAGTTAAAACAAAACCTTTTTGGGTAGAATTTATTATTATTATTACGTTTTGTTACGTTTTGGGGCGCAAGGACCTTAAAGTTAGTTTTTTAATTTTTTTTAGTTTCCAATCCCCCCCCCCCTCCACACACTTTTAAATAGTTATCGATCCCTTTGTCATACAAATACTGAAATTTGCAGATTTTGAAATTATTATTATAACCACCTTAATCGTTTCCTCATTCATTAAATAGCAAATTAAACGTGTGGTTTCCATCTGATATATTCTACAATTTGTGTGTAAACCAGGTACTTGAATTTAGGAAAACAGATAAAACAATATCAGAGTTGTTTGGAAGCTATTGCAATATTATATATGGAGGCCAATTTTTCAGTGACTTTAACCATAGTACTGGAAAATTAAAAAAAAAATTATATGAGCGCGTATAAAAGATAAAAAAAAAAAAGTCAAGCTGCTCCACCTTGCATCAAAAATCAATCACTGAAATATGAATCACGTAATAAACTATTTCTTCGATTTTTTGTGGAAACTGTTTTTCCCAGGACGACACCAGGGATGTTTATACGATTCTTTAACGGGAAGGAAGGACAAAAATGAAAAGTTTTGAAATCTACCAAGACAAAATAAATGTTAATGAAAAAATAGAAGAAAAAATTAATGCCTTTTTTCTTATGTAAGTTGATTCATTTTTAATAAATTAAAGCACTTTTTCGTTGATGTAACATAATTTAACAAGAATTTTTTGCTGATGTGAAACCTGATGAAACATAAAAAAATGACATTTTCGAGGTGGGCCAAGCCCCCTCCCCCTGTCCCCTTAAATGGTTCACTGTAAACCGCCACACAGGAAGACTGCCACACAGGAAAACTGCCACACATTTTTCAGCAACTTAGAAAACTGCTACACATCGGAAAACCGCCACACAGGAAAACTGCCACACGATTTTCATTAAGGGGCCGTGCACAAATTGCTATTCGAGGAACACTTCGAATGTGTGGCAGTTTACTGGTGGGGCAGTTTTCCAAGTTTCCAAATTATGTGTGGCAGTTTCTCAAGGTGCCTAACGATGGGAAGGAGCTCGTATCTTTTGTTTGTCTGAATTTTCATGTCGGTTCATACTTATGGCAACTGGCCACAGAAATTCGAGGGTGGAGGGTGGGGAGTGTATAAAGATTGCCGTTTATTGGCCTATATTGAGAATTGAACTGGGAACTCCAAACAAATTTCGAGAAAACGCTCTATTTAAGCGCCAAGCGTTCAGGAAAGAACAATAAGGTGGGATTTTTTAATAACGCTGCACTTTTATTTAGGCACTAAATAAAAGTGCAGCGTGCCCCGACCCGTTCCGAAAACCGTCTAAGTTAGATTACCATGATATAGTATACCAAATTTGGTGGTTTTTAATTGAAAACTGTAGATTTCACGAAAATTTGGGGGGGCTGAAACCCCCGTGCCCCGACCCGTTCCAAAAACCGTCTAAGTTAGATTACCATGATATAGTATACCAAATTTGGTGGTTCTAAATTGAAAACTGTAGATTTCATGAAATTTTTTATGGGTGGGGGCTCTGAACCCCGAGCTCCAACCCTTTCCAAAAAACCATCTACAGTCGAAGTTAAAATACCATGAGATAGTATACCAAGTTTGGTGGTTCTAAATTGAAAACGGCATATTCTAAGAAAATTTTGTACGGGGGAAGGCTCTGACCCCCGGGCCCCGACCAGGTTCAGAAAAACCGGCTCCAGTCTAAGTTAGAGTTTCATGATACCAAATTTGGTGGTTCTAAATTGAAAACTATAGATTTTACGAAAATTTTGTATGTGGGGGGCTCTTACCCTCTGCGCCTTGACCTATTCCAAAAACCGTCTACCGTCTAAGTTAGAGTACCATGAGATAGTATACCTAATTTATCGGTTCTAAATTGAAAACTAGATTTTACGAAAATTTTGTGTGGAAGGGGGTGGCTCTGACCCCCTGGCTCCAACCGCTTCCAAAAACCGTCTACAGTCTACGTTAGAGTTTCGTGAGATAGTATACCAAATTTGGTGGTTCTAAATTGAAAACTGTAGTTTTTACGAAAATTTTTATGGGGGGGGGCTCTGACCCCGTGATCGACCTGTTTCAAAAACCATCTACCGTCTAAGTTAGAGTACCATGAGATAGCATACCAAATTTGGTGGTTCTATATTGAAAACTGTAGATTCTACGAAAATTTTGTACGGGGGGGAGCTCTGACCCCCGGGCCCCGACTTGTTCCAAAAACCGTATGCCGCTAAGTTAGAATTTCATGACACCAAATTTGGTGGTTCTGAAATAGATTTTAAGAAAAGTTTGTATGGTGGAGGGGCTCCTACCCCCGGGCCTTGACCCGTTCCACACGGTCTACCGTCTAAGTTAGAGTACCATGAGATAGTATACCAAATTTGGTGGTTCTAAATTGAAAACGGTATATTTTACGAAAATTTTGTACGGTGGGGGGGGGGGGCTCTGACCCACCGCGCCACGACCCGTTCCAAATACCGTCTCCCGTCTAAGTTAGAGTTTCATGATACCAAATTTGGTGGATCTAAATTGTAAACTATAGATTTTACGAAAATTTTGTATGTGGGGGCTCTTTTCCCCTGGCTCCAACCGCTTCCAAAACCATCTACAGTCTAAGTTAGAGTTTCGTGAGATAGTATGCGAAATTTGGTGGTTCTAAATTGAAAACTATAGATTTTACGAAAAAATTTAATGGGGGGGGCTCTGACCCCGTGCTCGACCTGTTTCAAAAACCATCTACCGTCTAAGTTAGAGTACCATGAGATAGTATACCAAATTTGGTGGTTCTAAATTGAAAACTGTAGATTTTACGATAATTTTGTACCGGGGGGAGTTCTGACCTCCCGGCCCCCGATCCGTTCCAAAAAACGGTCTTCTGCTAAGTTAGAGTTTCATGACACCAAATTTGGTGGTTCTAAATCGAAAACTAGATTTTACGGCAATTTTATAGGGGGGCTCTAAAACCCCGGGCTCCAACCGCTTCCAAAAACCTTCTACAGTCTAATTTAGAATGCCACGAGATAGTATACCAGATTTGGTTGTTCTGAATTGAAAACTAGATTTTGCGATTTTTTTATGAAGGGGGCCCTTACCCCCGGGCTCCAACCCCTTCCAAAAACTGTCTAGCGTCTAAGTTAGGGAACCATGAGATAGTATACCAAATTCGGTGGCTCTAAATTGAAAACTGCAGATTTTACGAAATTTTTATGAGGGGGGCTTTCACACCCCGGGCTCTAACCCCTTCCAAAAAGCGTCTAGCGTCTAAGTTAGAGTTTCATGATACCATACTTAATGGTTCTGAATTGAAAAATGTAGATTTTACAAAAAACTTATGGGGGGGGTCTAACCCCTGGGCCTTGACCCGTTCCAAAAATGGTCTTCCGTCTAAGTCAGAGTACCATGAGATAGTATACCAAATTTGGTGGTTCTAAATTGAATACTGTAGATTTTGCGATTTTTTTATGAGGGGGGCCCTTACCCTCCGGGCTCCAACCCCTTCCAAAAACTGTCTAGCGTCTAAGTTAGAGTATCATGAGATAGTATACCAGATTTGGTGGTTCTGAATTGAAAACTGTAGTTCTTAAGAAAATTTTGTATGTGGGGGGCTCTGACCCCCGGGCCTTGACCCGTTCCAAAAACGGTGTACCGTCTAAGTTAGAGTACCATGAGATAGTATGCCAAATTTTGTGGTTCTAAAATGAAAACTGTAGATTTTACTAAATTTTTTATGAGAGGGGGCTCTGACCCCCGGGCTCCAACCCCTTCCAAAAACCGTCTAGCGTCTAAGTTAGAGTTTCATGATACCAAATTTGATGGTTCTGAAATGAAAATTAGATTTAACGAAAATTTTAAATCGTACGTTTTCCTGCATTCGTTTTGTATGTAACCAAAATCTCTAAACGCGACGAATTGACGTAGTCGACGAATTGACGCACGCGACGAATTGGCGTGACACCCCAGCGGCCTAGCTGCTTTGTAAAGAGCTGAGAAATGATCCGTTTAGTGCCTTTTATAAGGTTTTATAAAATGTTTACAATACCAAATATACGGGAATTATCTCTGGAAAACAAAAAAGTTTACCGTTGGTAGGATGATAGCATTGGACGAATCGGCGTTGGACCAATCGTACCATTGGACGAATCGGCAATGGACTAATCGTAACATTGGACGAATCGGCATTGGACCAATTGTCCCTTTGGACGAATCGGCATTGGACCAATCGTCGTTGGACGAATTGTCCGGGACCGGTGCTGATGTGTATAAACAGCGATACAACTGTCCAGAGAATATCAAATAGCAGATTTCCATCATCAGGGAATCAATCTTTCAGACACACATTCAGAGAAGTGTTTACACTAACTCTGACTTTTATGGAAAAGTACAGCAAGGTACGTGTAGGGGCGAACGTACCCAGCTAATTATATGGGCACGCCCTAAATTATGTTTCGGTGTCGTCCACGTTATAGGACCCCCTCACAGCCAATAAAAGCACAAAGGTTCGTTCCTAAGAACTTACCCCAATATTAATATTGAGTGAACGAACGACTCCTTCCCGCTTTACTATTAGGAATATCTGCGAACGAGGAGGAGGGATTGAAGACTGCTGAAAAACTCCAGATAAAAAGTACTAATGTCCACAAAGTAATGCAGAAAGACTTGAACAAAACTTAACGAAATTTAATGAATAATATAGGAGGATTTTGCAGGTAAGTTTGTCCGTAGAAAAAGAAAACGCTCTCCGTAGTGATAAATCAAATGTCCTTCATCCAGTGAAATAAGAAAAGTTTGTAATCGGCCAACATACAAATTGGCGCCTCTCATCTACCGATACTCTTGAACTAGAGTCTTCCTCGATAGAGCTGAGACCTGTATCTCTCTGTATTTTCTATCTATCCGACGATCAATGCAATCTGTGAGAGTCCCCGTCCTGGGACCTGTTTCACAGATGCCTAAGTTACATTCTCCGGATAACGGAAGAAATCGTGAGTCTCCGTTCCTGAGACCTGTGTCGCCGATTAACGCTAACTTAGAAAATAATAGTTCCGTCACCGTCCATGGTATGGTTGGTTGGTTAATTGATGTTAATGGCGCAAGGGCCATGGTTGGCCAAAGAGCGCCAAACAAAAGACATCAAAACAAAACAAAATCAATAAAAAACGTACACAAGGTTAAAAACAGGCTGATGTGGTAAAAATGAAATATGATAGTGAACAAGTTAAAAGCTAGATAAGTTTAAAAAAGTCAATATCTTGTAAAAACGAAAACACTGCTTTCATGTCGCAGGCTTCGCCAATAATGGTTTGCAGCGTAGCTGCTCCTTCGTCCAACAGATGAGAGTGAAAATGACGAAAACGATGATTACAAAACCGAACACAAGTACACAAAACATGAATGACAGTGAGACGACAGTGGCACGCCTCACACATCGGGACACTCTCGCCACACAGCAAAAAGCGGTGAGTAAAACGACAGTGCCCAGTGCGGAGACGCGCAAGAACAACTTCCTCACGACGGTTCTTCCGCAAACTAGACTTCCAGAGTCCGATCTGTGGTTTGATAGAATGCAGCTTATTGCTGCCCTGCTGAGACCACAGGGACTGCCACTCGTCCAGGAGAAATGTCCGGATCAAAGGTCGAAAATCACGGAAAGACAGTGGCAGCCGAGCTGGCGACATGGAGGAAACAGACCTGGCAGATAGATCTGCCAGCTCGTTACCCCGGATCCCAACTTGGCCTGGAACCCAACAGAATCGGACCAGGAATCCAGCACCTTCCAAAGTTCCAAGAAGACGACGGACATCACGGATGACAGGTGAGTCCGTGTCCTCTGGAGAAGATAGGACTTGGATGACGGACTGGGAATCGGAGCAAATCAAAGCGCGACGATGTGATCTAGACTGTATGTGACACAAAGCGAGGTGTACCGCACGCATCTCTGCCGAAAAGACGGTGGATTCAGGCGGAAGCCTCTCAGCATGAGAGGCATCGCCACACACGAATGCGGATCCAACAACCTCACCGGATTTCGACCCGTCAGTAAATACAGGCACGAAATCCGGGAAGAGAGACTGTATCTCGGCAAAGAGCTGCTGGTACACCAGAGCAGGAGTGGAAGACTTTGGCCACACACAAAAAGAAAGGTCAGCCGTCGCTTGAACCGGCTGCCAAGGTGGTTCATTGTAGAACCGGGTCAAACCAATCCTTGACAAGTCTAGACCAGCATCGCGCACCAAGTTCGACAACCGAATCCCAAACGTCGGAACACAGGAAGGCCGGTGTGAGAATAGGCGGACACATTGTGGTTGGAAAATGGAACCATGCAGTGGATGATCAGGAAGAGACCTCAACTTGGTGAAGAAATGAAGAGACAGCTGCTTACGACGGATGCACAACGGCGGTTCATGGGCCTTGACATACAGGCTATGCATGGGAGAGGTACGGAAAGCACCAGTGCATAGCCGCAGAGCCTGGTGATGGACAGGATCCAGAGGCCGCAACACGGAAGGACGTGCTGAACCGTACGTTATGCAACCGAAGTCTAACTTTGACCGAATCAGAGAATGGTAAATGCGAAGCATTGAGCACCTGTCAGCCCCCAAGATGTTCGAGAGAGGACCTTCAGGATACTCAATGACATCGTGCACTTCACCTTCAAAGACTGGATGTGAGGTCGGAAGGTGAGTGCTCGGTCAAAAGTTAGCCCAAGGAACTTGACTTCTGACACCACAGGGATGGTAGAACACCCCAGACGGAGGTTAGGGTCTGGGTGAAGACCCCGTTTGCGGCAAAAATGCACGCAAACGGTCTTCTGGGTCGAGAAGCCAAATCCATTGTGGGAGGCCCAGGTAGAGATCTTATTAATGGCCGACTGCAGCTGCCGCTCAATAGTGCGCATGTTGACAGATGCGCAAGAGATCTGCAGATCATCCACGTACATGGAGCCACGAACCGACGGAGGAAGTACAGTGAAAATATGATTTACACGAAGGATGAACAATGTCACAGAAAGAATGGAGCCTTGAGGGACACCCTGCTCTTGTGGGTATAACGCAGAGAGGGTCGATCCGACGCGCACACGGAACATCCGGTTCTGGAGAAATCCGGGAATGAAGGTTGGCAAATTTCCCCGCAATCCGCAGTCACGCAGATCACGGAGAATGCCGTATCTCCAGGTTCGATCGTAAGCTTTTTCCATGTCGAAGAACACAGAGACCATGTGCTGACGCCGGACAAACGCCTCCCGGACAGCTGTCTCAAGGCGAAGATGATGATCGGAGGTGGAACGGAATTTCCGAAATCCACTCTGATGAGGTGAAAGAAGGTGACGTGATTCCAAATAAAAAACCAAACGAAAATTGATGATGCGCTCTAGTACTTTGCAAAGGCAGCTCGTCATAGCAATTGGTCGGTAGTTCAACGGGTTAGCGGGATCCTTACCAGGTTTGAGAACAGGAACGACAATGGCAGTGCGCTAAGATTCGGGAAAGTCACGCTCGTGCCAGATCCTGTTAAGCAGGACCAGCAAACATTCAAGAGAGGACGGAGAAAGGTGCTTCAGCATTTCATAATGGATGTTATCCGGTCCGACAGATGTTCGGCCGGACCGATTCAGGGCAATCTTCAGTTCGACGGCAGTCAGCGGGCTGTTATAATCGGCAGCGGAAAACGGTCCAAAGGAAACCTTGGACCGTTCAAGCCGCGGCTGTACCTGCCGGAAAGAAGCAGCGTAATTGCGGCTGCTGGACACCGAAGAAAATGCGGCGCCCAGACAGTCAGCAATACCCTGAGCGTCAGCAACCGTTCCTCCACCACTCTCAAGAATGGAGATTTCCCCAGAAGGGTACTTACCCCGAATCTTGCGGATCCTGTCCCAAACGATCTTAGAACTGGTAGTGGTGTTAATCCCGGATACGTAACGTATCCAAGATTCCCGTTGGCTACGACGTCGTACCAAACGCGCGTAAGATTTGGCTCTCTTGAAAGCAAGTAGGTTCGCGTCGGTGGGGTACCGACGAAACCTACCCCAAGCCCGATGTTGGGCCTGACGAGCCGCCTTGCAAGTGGAATTCCACCAAGGTCGCGGGCAACGTGGAAGTTTTTTTTTTTTTTTGGTTGGAGGTTTAACGACCACCGTGAGCAACTCAATGGGCTATAAGCAGTCGCCCGTCCCTAATTTAGGGTCACTGGTTCCAGGGAAGGGAAAGAGCCAGTGCCGTAAGACAAACACAACATCCATGCCTCACCGGGATTAGAACCCGGACCCCGTTCGGACGAATGATCAGAGGCCATCGCTTAGACCACTGCGCCACCGGGGCGGCAACGTGGAAGTTTAGTCGACGTCTTGGGGATGGTAGGTTCTGCCGCGTGCACAATACAATCCGTAACCGCCGCAACAGCATCACCGATCGTACCCGAGGTCACCATGTCTGGAGTAATGGTCGCTGAAGCCGTGAATGAGTCCCACTTGGCTCGATCGATAGCCCATCTAGCAGGGCGAGTAGGATGACGGTACCAGTCACCTGCTAGACGGAGAAAGATGGGAAAGTGATCACTGCCAAGGGGATCATCAGACACGCTCCAGGACCAGTCAGGATAGAAGGATGGCGAACTCAAGGACAGATCAATGGCTGAGTACGAGCGGGTGGGTTCATGAAAGTAAATGACTGCCCCGGTGCTGTGGAGACAGAGGGACGTGTTGGAGAGAAGGGACTCAACAACACGGCCCCTGGAGTCACGAGTGGCAGAACCCCACAACGGATTGTGTGCATTGAAATCTCCTAAGATGAAGAAAGGAGGCGGCAGCTGGTCAACTAAATCTTCCAGATCCGAAAGGCTTACACAGCTTCAGTTGGCGATATGTAGATGGAATACACCGTGAGCAGAGTGTTCACAGATAGTCGCACTGCCACTGCCTGCAAAGTCGTCCGAAGGGCAACCGCAGTGACAGGGACACCATGAGGGACAACGACGGCCACTCCTCCGCAGGCAATTACGCCGTCCTGGTGATCTTTGCGGAAAAAGAATGTCTCCGCAGCGAAGGAGTGTCCGTCGTGCGAAGCTTTGTCTTCTGGAGACACACGCACACGGGTGTGTGCGAAGACAGTAAGCGTTTTAAATCGTCAATGCGTGAACGCAGACCTCGGCAATTCCACCGAATGAGCGTAGCCAGAATGAAAAATAAAAGGAAAGGATGAAAAACGAAAATGACAGACGACTAGAATGTCTCCGAGTCGTCCATCAGCTCCTGACCAGGTACAGCATGGGAAACACTTTGATTTGCCATGAGAAGAAAAATAGATTCGTCCGCCAACCTCCCCACCCACTACCGAGCCCAACGAGGGAGAGCCGGAGGTCCGCAAGCCCAAGAGGACGCAGGACACGGCTCTAGGGATAGTCAGCGGATATAGCAAGTTGGTAGGGCAGACACACGCTCAGCGTGCATCCAGAATTTCCCGTGCCCGGAGAACACCCCTTTGGCATGCCCACCCTACCCTCCAACTCACCCAGCCGAACAGAACGACAAGCCGCTAGAAGTCTGGACGCAACTCGGCCACAGACTTCCTGACCAGGAGTGGGTTAGCTCCCAGCCTCCCGTTTAGGGTGTAGCAGAGAGCAAAGAGGAGTGTTGGCAACTGGAGACACTACAACCCGGCCCCCAAATACCTCAGCCTCCAGCATCCTCATTTCCACCTGTACGGGTCACCGCACACGGCAAACATGCAGGTAGGTCTAAGCTAACCAGCTCCGGAAAAACAGAACATGTAACATAAAAGAGAAAAGACAGGGAAGGGAATGAGGAACAAAACCCGGAGCTGGCGCCTCATCACAACCTCAGCAGCCTACAACTGAGGCGGCTACATGTCAATATATGAACTTAAGACGAAAAAAGCAAAACAATAAGAGAAAATCGGCTCGGGCCGTGAGGACGCCATCCCCCATCAGCTGGATGAACAGCTGTCCCTTCGGTGATGTTATCGTTCAAGAGTAAACGACAAGTACTCCGTCACAAGGTGAGCTCGGGCCGTGGGGGCGCCGCTCCCCAAATAGCTGGTAAACCAGTTATCCCCGTGCGGGGTCCATGGTATGACTGAACCATCTCGTACCCCTACTCTGGGTACACACGCACCCGAAAAACTTTCGAGCCTCGTCAGCTGGAGCTTCTCCTGCTCCTCTCCGTTCCACGAACCACAGAACTGACTACCCCCTCGCTTGGCGCTCTCTCCCTTTTCGCCTCCCGTACGTCACTACCGCTTCCTTGGCCAGAGGGCCTCCTACTCCTCTCTCTCTGTTGGCAAGCTACGTCATCATGGCCAGCGCGTTCACTCATTTCCCCCTCGTCAGCATCGACGCGCCTATCCGATCCGCAGGCGTTTGGTCTTTCCACTGGATAGTCGGACCGTTTTGAAGTATCGCATCGGCGACGTTCCTTAGACTGGTTTAACTTACAGCAAAAGATACAAGCACACTGAACACAATGCATACAATACTGATGGGCAAACAGCCAGACTTCTCGGCGCCTGTCCTTCGTTAAACAATGTTTGCCGGATGCCATTATCTTAATGGGTCGATTTTATCGTACCCGAGAAAGGTGTTTCTTTTTCTGAGCGTGAGAACTCCTGGTTTTCTTTGTAGCCTCTAAATAGCTTATGAAATGTCCTGGAACTTTCGAATGTTCTTTGTTTTCGTGGAATACATTCCAAGTTCCATTAAAAAAATACATATATGGAGGTTTTCGTCGTACGTCCATGTAACATACACACTGTGTACATTAATTTTGGCATTACCTTATAAAACATAATGTCTCTATTACCAGTCCATTAACGTATGACTTCCTGATTACACAGGCATAATGTTTCATTAATTATGTGTCGTGCATATATAATGTGTTTCCGCTCTCACAGTACGCATATCTGCTTTCTATTGCATACCTCAATAAATTTCCACTGGGCTACAATGGTCAAATGTAACTTAGTTTTTGAATGCCCTACGTAACACACCGAAAAGCCAAAACATTATGACCAGCGCGTCTTCATGCAAATCGTAGCCACTGCAGGTATACAACGGAGCGTGTGAAGGTCATGAAACCTGATGCTACTCTGTTAATCCGTATTGTTTTTCAGATGGGAAAAGCAGAAGACTTAAGCGGGTTTGACAAAGGCCAAATTGTAACGAACAGACGACTTGGTCAGAAAGCTTCCAAGGCTTGTGAAGTGCTCACGGTGAGCAGAGGTTAGTACCTTCAAAAAGTGCTCCGAGGATGGTAAATACACGAACCGCCGGCAAGATGTGGGCCGACGACAGCTCATCGATGCTAGAGGTGAGCGAAAGCTACTCCGTATGGTACGAACCAACAGAAGGGATACTGTGCCGCTACTCGCCGATAATATGAATGCTGGTGACGGGAGTAACGTGTCACAACACATAGTACAACGAACACTACTGAAAATGAGGCTGCGTAGCCGCAGGCTGCTCCGAGTGCCCATTCTAACTTCAGTTCACCGTCGAAAGCGCCTAGAATAGACACGCGAACATCAAAACTGGACTTTGAGTGATTGGATGAAGGTCGCCTGGTCCGATGAATCTCGTTTCTTGTTGCATCGTGAGGACGGCCGAGTACATGTGCGTCGTTTAGCTGGGGAAGTGTTGGTACCAGAATGCACCGTGAGATGAAACCAAGCCGATGGAGGAAGTGTAATGCTTTAAGCAATGTTCTTCTGGGAAACCCCGGGACCAGTCATTCATCAGCAGGAAACTATGACGTCTACCACTTACCTAAACATCACAGCAGACCAGATACATCCCTTCATGGCAACGGTATTTCCCTTCTTTCAGTAGATAATGCGCCATGCCAGTGCCACACTGCCCGGATTGTTTGAGAATGTTTCGCGAAACATGAGGAAGGCTTCCAGGTATTCATTTCCCTTGCCTCCAAATTCCACAGACATTAATCCGATTGATCATCTGTGGTTAGTGTTGGAAAAGCAAATCCAATTTGCGACGGCTCAGCCACGTAACTTACAAGAGTTAAAGGATCTGCTGGTAACGGGTTGATACCAGAAACCACAAGACACCTTTAGAAATCTTGTAGTGTCTATGCCTCGCCGGGTAAGAGCTGTTTTGGCGGCACGTGGAGGACCAACTTCATACTAAGCAGGTGGTCATAATGTTTTGTATCTTCGGTATACGTCACACAGTTTCGTACTTACAGTTTTATAAATGAAATTTAAATATTTAAAAAGAAATTGAAGTTATGCATTAACTGAGACGAAGATAACTGCTTTGATACTTTTGTTTTGTTAACGAAGGTGCTAGAATGAAGTTATTAAAACAAGTTAGTAAAATCATGCAATGCATTAATTATGATACGCTTTCCAACATACCAGAAATCATTACTCAAGTAATCACTCAAGTTATGAGGATAATAATGGCTGTGGAATAAATCTCGCTCCTGTGCCCTGACCTTTGATCCCATTTCGATGATATTCAACAGAACCAGTTCAGTATACCTCCGAAATAACATGATAAAGTTTTGTCGCAATCGAAGCATTTTTACGTAAGTTATGATGCATAAGGGCTATGGAATAGATCCCGCTCCTGTGTCCTAACCTTTGACCCCATTTCACCCATTTTCAATAGGATTCGTCCCCAGGCAGAATCCTATTGAAAATACAACATACTAGCATTTCGTCCAAATCGAAGCATTTTTACGCAAGTTATGACGCATAATGGCAATGGAAGTTATTCCGCTCCTATGTCCTGACCTTTGACCCCATATCGCCCATTTTCAATAAGTTTCCTTCTCAGGTGTTCCCCTACCACATACTAAAATTTCATCGAAATCGAACGATTTTTACGCGAGTTATCGTGCGGACGGACAAATGCACACAACGCGTGACGTAATGAGGAAGATGGGACTCGCGACCATCTGCTCGCAAGAGTGTGACGTCATAAAACTTTAATAGGATCCACACACAACGCGTGACGTAATGAGACAGATGGCGTGACCGCACGCCAAATCTCAATCGCGAGAGTGTGACGTCATAAGATTTCTAAGCATGGGTAACATTAATGGGACGACGCCATGACACTAAAAACGTGGTAATTCGGGGTGGTTATTTAACCCACTAAACGAATTTTCCCAAAGTCGAGATCAAGATAAATCGATTTCTAGTACCAGAAAACGGTAGGTTAACGACTTTCATCAACAACCTCAGAGCCGTTTTCAAAATAAAATTTACATACATACAAGAATTGCTCTAATAGTATAGGATAAGGGCGATGGAATGGAGCCCGATCCTATGTCCTGACCTTTGACGCCATTTCGCCCATTTTTCAATAATTTTCGTCCCTAGGTCCCCTACGACATACTAAAATTTCATCGAAATCGAATCATATTTAGGCAAGTTATGACGCATAAGGGCAATGGAATGCATCCCGCTCGTATGTCCTGACTTTTGACCCCACTTCACCCATTTTAAATAGGATTCGTTCCCAGTGGTCCCCTACCACATATTAAAATTTCATCGAAATCGACCATATTTACGCAAGTTATGACGCATAAGGGCAATGGAATGGATCCCGCTCCTATGTCGTGACCTTTGATCCCATTTGTTCCATTTTCAATAGGGTTCGTCCCCAGGTGGGCTCCTACCACATACTAAAATTTCATTGAAATCGAACCATTTTTACGCGAGTTATCGTGCGGACAGACAGCCGGACGGACGGACAAAGCTGGAGCATATACGCTTCTTCAACCTACGGTTGCAAAGCGTAAATAAAATGACGTACATTAAAATACTGCAAAACATAAGTCAATTATTGGCAATTATTTGAGCGAGCTTTTCTTAAAATTTAACATGTATATCCCTTCAAAGATCTCACGCAAAGTAATTTGCGATTAACAGATCCCTTTACGGATCAAGAAAATAACCTGTGCTAGCAAAGAGAGTTACTGTTATCATTTTCATAAATTCTAGGTAAAGTGCTGCGTCACCGGCGAGCCATTCCTGGTATACGTCACGCTGTATGGATATTGAAGCTACTGCAGGCCCAGTAGATTTTTCGTCCAACACAGAACGGAGCAGGCTTTAATTATCTGAGAGGGCGAGTCTTGAAATTACGCCCCTCGAGTTCAAAATTTCCCTCCTTCCACTCAAATAACAGGCAGTTTTTAATTTTCATACCTCCGTTGCAGGAAAGTATTGTGAATGTTCAAAAATCGCACATCCGGTTTTGAGCATAATTTTGCTAAAAATGTGAAAACTAGGTAAATATCGAAGGGCCAAGTAAAAGCCATGTGAATGACGATACCTAGTACTCTGTAGAAATGCATAATGATAAACGAACCAGCACAGAATGAATGGATATCAGATAGTGAGCTTAACAATTGGAAGACGTTCGGGGTAGGGCTTGGAAAAATTCCGATCAAGGTTATAAGCTCAGAGGGGCTTTGTCGCCCCGGTGGCGCTGTGGTCTAAGCGATGGCTTCTGATCATTCGTCCGAGATGGGCCCGGGTTCGAATCCCGGCGAGGCATGGATGTCGTGCTTGTCTTACGGCACTTGCTCTCTCCCTTCCCGGGAACCAGTGGCCCTAAATTAGGGGCGGGCGTCTGCCCACTGAGTTGCTCACGGTGGTCGTTAAACCAAAAAAAAAAAGGGGGGGGCTTTTTACGATGAAATACAGATGACTAAATAAGATTTTTATCCCTTCAGAGTATTTGGAAAGGTCATGGAGGTTAGTCATTTCCGCAAATTGCTTTACATACCTCTCTATGGTGTTTTTGAAAATTCCTTTCGTGCATATGATAGATTCACGATTAACAGAGTAGTTCCATGGTTAGCTACGTGGAATACTTTATGTGGCTAACTAGACTTTAAAAAAAGAAAACACTGAAGTGCATAACTATCTTTTTCAGTTAAAATTTTCAGTAAATTTATTTACACTATCTAATTTTTACGTCCCCCAGAGCATGAATTTACACCCCTAGTATGACCATTCTGGGAGGGCAACCGCCCTCCGGGTAGCTACAACCCTGTTCAACACCCAACATGAAGTAGTTAATATGCTAAGGTGCTCGTCAGCTTCAGAAAATGGTACGGAACACTGATCTACGTGACGGCTGACCACAGTGGGTGCACACCAATGTTTTACTATCGAAAATAAATGCACAAAAATTCGTCAATACAGAAAACCAATGTTTGCACGAAAAAAAGGAGATAAGGGGAATTGATTTTCAATATCAGCTATGAAAATTCAGGGACGATTCCGCGAGCTTGACGCGGAAAAACCGAACTGAAAACATGTTTCGTGCATATCTGTCATATATAGGCTTGTAACTGTTCAGCGGACTACGATACAGAATGCCGAAGGTGAATTTATCACACGACACGTGGAAAGACAAAGCACAAAGAATATACGTCAGGAGATAAACGAACAATTTATATACATATAAACCATGAGCCGAAAACTTCATCACAACAAATTGATAGCCGCAGGAGCTTGGAATTTGAGATAACAGAATAACAAGCCAAGGTGGTTTCATAGGACAAAAACACGTATAATTTGTACTCTTGTCCCACAACACCGAGCAATTTTACTGTCACGTGATAGCGAATGACGAATAAAAACCGAACTACAGAGCATTCTGTATAACAAACACGAAGCAAATTTCACATAAATAGTAACATATTTTGTGGGAAATAAAGAAACATGCACTTTCGAGTATCTTGCAAGCAATACGAAAATACTATATATATCATCATCATCATTGTCAACCATTATCAATCCACTGCTAGACGAAGGTCTCCCCAAGTTTCCTCCACAACGGTCTGTCTTGTGCCAGTCTCCTCCATGTCACCCTTGCATACTTTCGAATTTCATCCACCCATCTCCCATGTGGTCTTCTTCTGGGTCTTTTCCTGTCACTTGGAATCCAATCTAAAATTTCGGCTGTCCATCGATGATCTGTCCTTCTGGCAGTATGTCCAGCCCATTGCCATTTCAGGGATTTAACTCTGATCATGATGTCTTCCACTCTTGTCATTTTATGGATCCACGAGTTCCTCTTCTTATCCCTCCTGGTTACACGAAGCATGCACCTCTCCATGCTGCTTTGAGTTGTCTGCAGCCTTTGTATGTCTCTTTTAGTTAAGGTCCACGTCTCTGCACCATACGTAAGCACTGGAAGGATGCGTTGATCAAACACTTTTCTTTTAAGACATAATGGCATATTGCTCTTGAAAATTATGCTGTTTCTTCCAAAAGCTCTCCAGGCAAGTTTTGTACGCCGATTAATTTCTTCATCAATGTGACCCTCACTTGATATCTGCTGTCCAAGATAAACGTACGTGTCTGTTATCTCCAGCTTTTCTCCATCAATCGATAAATCTTCATTTCTTGTAAAAGCATTGAACATCACTTTTGTCTTCTGAAAGTTCATTTTTAATCCCACTTCTTTACTCTTGTCAGCAAGTTCCTGGATCATACTCTGCAGCTCTGATGGGGTAGTTGCAAAAATGACTACGTCATCAGCAAAACGAAGGTGGGTTAGATAATCTCCATTAATCTTTATCCCTTTGTTTTCCCAGTTCAGTGATTGAAAGACATTTTCCAATGCAGCATTAAAGAGCTTCGGAGATATGGTGTCACCTTGTCTCACTCCTTTTCCAATTTTTATGTGTGTTGTATTTTCAAACAGCCGAATCTTTGCACTTGCATTTTCATAGATGTTATTAATAATATTAATGTATGCATCTTCAATACCGCAGGATTTCAGAGCCATTGCAACTGCTGATGGTTTCACCGAATCAAAGGCTTTTTCATAATCGATAAAAGCCATGCACAATGGAAGTTCATATTCCCTCGCTCTTTCAATTAGTAATCTCAGTACGTGGATATGATCTATTGTGCTGTAGCCACTCCTGAATCCAGCTTGTTCTCTCGGTTGAGCCATGTCCAGTGTTACCTTCAAGCGGTGTGAAAGAACTTTAGTGAAGATTTTATAAACCACTTATAGGAGGCTGATAGGTCTGTAGTTCCTGAGATCCTCAATGTCACTTTTTTTATGTAGCAAGATCATTGTAGCGTTGTTCCAATCCTCAGGAATTTTCCCTTCATTAAGGCATCGAGTGAAAATTTGGGCGAGTACTGTTTCGATTTCTCCACTTGCTTCTAGTATGATGTCTACAGTAATTCCATCTTCTCCTGGAGCTTTTCCTCGCTTCATGTTCTTGATTGCATGTGCAACTTCTGCTGGAAGGACCGGAAAAACTCTGGTACTGGTACCTTTCATGATGTCTGGAGTACATGTATCATCCCTTTCATATAATTTGGAGTAGAAATCTTTCACTCTTGTCAAAATTTCGCCTCTATTTCTTGTTACAGAACCATCTTCTTTTCTCAGTACCATAATCTGTTTTTTTCCCTTACTGAGATGTCCCTTTGCTATCTTTAGGCTTTGGTTGTTTTCAATTGCTTTCCTTACTAGTGCACAGTTGAATTTCCTTACGTCTTCAGTGATACTTTTTCGTACTGTCTTGCATAGCTCTATATATTCCACTTTGGAAGTCACATCTTCTTTAGTTGTCCTCATCTCTCTTCTTTTTTGCATCAACATTTTGGTTTTTCCTGATAATTTGTTCACATACAATTTGTTCTTAGACCCAGCTAATTTTGTTGCTGTTTCCATAAGAGCTTTGGTTACTTTTCTGTTAACTTCAGAGATGTCCACTTCTTCCAATGTTAGGCCTTCTAAAGCAGAGAATCTGTTCTTCAGTTCCAATTTGAAGGTATTATGGTGTTTTTTAAGGTTGGTTATGTCAATACATTTTGTTTGTCTTATGAGCTTGCTACGTTCGAGTTTAGTGTTGAGGTGCATCTTACATCTCACCAATCTATGGTCACTACCTGTGTTGAACTTGTTTAGCACACTGCAGTCTTCTATGACAAATTTTTTGTTACACATAATAAAATCAATTTCACTTGTCGTCCCATTTGGATGTCTCCATGTCCATTTCCTGTGTGGCTTTTTCTTGAAGAAGGAGTTCAAGATGAAAAACCCTTCTGCCTCTGCAAACTCTACGAGAGTATTTCCACGCTGGTTTCTGTTGCCGTGACCGAATTTACCTACTGAAGTTTCATTCTGTTGCAGTTGCCCTATTTTTGCATTGAAATCTCCCATAATTATCTTCAAGTGCTGCTTACCTTTATTATTTAGATCACGAATTTCCTCATAAAATTCTTCAATTTCTTCTTCAGCATGACTTGTGGTGGGTGCATAAGTTTGAATAATCTGAGCCTGGTATCTTCTCGAGAGTTGGATAACGAGTCGTGCAGCTCTGTTAGAGGAACTTTCAACTTCTACAACTTTATCCTTCAGTTTCTTGTTTATTATAAATCCAACACCACTAGTTCTGCCAGTATCTGTCCCACGATAGTAGAAGAGATGTCCACTTTTCAGTTCAATGAGATCTTCTCCTTTTCTCCTTACCTCACTTAGCCCGACGATGTCCCACGTGATCCTTTGTAGTTCCTCTTCCAATTCAAGAAGCCTTGAATCAGAAGATAGGGAGCGTCCGTTATACGTAGCCAAGGTCAGCATCAGATGGCAGCCTAGTCCGGTCCTCCGGGGATTCTTAGCACCCTCTGCCTTCATGTCGCACTGGCCGCTGCCTTGGCCAGGTACATTCCAGCTGCCGGAGACTGAGGGCCAAGATTTAAGTTGTGGAATCATTTTGGAGGGGTTTGGCCATAACTCACCACGCTGGCCAAGCGGGTTGGTGAGTGTGGGATAGCATTTCCTCTAATCCCGATGGTATAGTTATACCGCTATTGGCGGTCGTCAGAGCCATATATATATACTTAAGAGCACAGCCGAAAACATAAGAAAAACTTAAGAATTTAAAGCGAAAAGGTATATATATATGTGTGTACCGAATGAACCAGGTACAGTCACATTATTATGACCACCTCCTACTTTTCACGTCAACAGCGCGTAGCCAATGAAAGAAGGTACGTGTGATCATGTGATGAGGATTTTAGGAAGGGAGTATCTGACCCCAGGTCTTAAACAACCCTTAGAAATAGGAAGCTAGGAGATTTGGGCTAGAGTGCCCGATAGGAAAGTGACACGGAAGCGAAGTAGAAAGGGGGAGGAAGACGTTCTTATTTATTACCGGAGGGCCAGTACCCGGGGTCTGACGGCTTAACGTGCCCATCCGACGCACGGCGGATATTTAGTGGATCGAGCGTTCGTACCTGCCTGGGATCGAACCTGAGGTCCTTTCCGTGGCAGTCACGAACGTTGCCCACTAGGCCACCCGCAGCCCCTAGGTACGTGTGAGCTGGCTTGGAGGGTATATATAGGGTGCGCTGTAGGCATTCTGAAAACATATCACTCGTTGCTGTCATGGACAAAAGAAGCGATTTATCAGATTTGCAAAAAGGGATGATTGTCTGCTTTAGGGCCAAGGGTGACAGTATTTCTGAAACAGCGCAGTTTGTGAACTGTTCGCGTGCTGCTGTGGTAAAAGTGTATCGTGATTGGAGAAATGGCACCATTGCGAATAAGCGACGTGAAAACTGTGGAGCACCACCTGCCACTGATTTCAGACGTGCACGTCGGCTTCGAAGATGCGTGAGGGCCGATCGATACGCTACAGGGGAGCAACTCACTGGCCGAATGAACCAGGGGGCTACCGGAAGTGTGTCTAAAACGACAGTTCAGCGAACTCTGCTGCGTATGGGGCTCCGATGCAGACGGATGGTAACTGCACCTATGCTAACGAAGGTGCATCAGCAGAAAAGGCTTACATTTGCACGGCAGTATCGGAATTGGACATCTGCTGATTGGCAAAGGACTGCCTTCTCCGATTAGTCACGTTTTCTGCTTCATCGAACGGATGGACGTTGGCTTATAAGGCGAGAAACATCGGAGAACAAACACTCTTCAACCATTGCTGGAAGAACACAAGCTGGTGGGGGAGCGTTATGGTCTCGGGAATGTTTTCGTGGCATTCCCTGGGTCCACTCATACCTGTGGAAGGCACTATGGACCGAATTCGTTATGAATCCATCCTTGCAGACCACGTACAGCCATACATACTAATTGTCTTCCCTGGGGCGGATGGGATCTTGCAGTACGACAATGCGACGTGTCACACAGTTAAATATGTCCGAGAGTGGTTGGAGGAGCACGATGAGGCCTTCAAAGTACGCCGCCCCGGTGGCGCTGTGGTCTAAGCGCTGCCTTATTATCATTCGTCCGAGATGATTCCGGATTCGAATCCCGTGAGGCATGAATGTTGCGTTTGTCTTATGGATCTGGCTCACTCCCTTCCCTAGAGTCAGTGGCCCTAAATAAGGGACGGGAGACTGCTCATAGCCCATTGAGTTGCTCACGGTGGTCGTTAAACCTTCACTAAAAAAAAACAACTTCAAAGTACTTCCCTGGCCCCCTAATTCCACAGACTTAACCCTATTGGGCATCTGTGGGACCACCTCGATCGTGTTGTTCGCTCTGTGGATCTTCCACCGCGCACCCTCCATCAGCTGTCAGATGCACTGCAGTCAGCATGGCTCCACATACCTGTGAACACCTTCCAGCACCTTACTGAGTCACTCCCAGCCAGTCTAGCTGCTGTCCGAGCTGCACACGGCGGTTACTCTGGATATTATCTGGTGGTCAAAATAATGTGACCCGACCGTGTATATACTCATGTCATAAAAATCCGCGCACCAAGAAAAAACCGTGCAATTAAACGAAACTCGGCGAATAGCTAAAGAGAGAACAGACATGCAAATGATTAAAGTTTCGTGCGATCCCGCATGCCCGCGCGTCCAAGACCGGAGTTGCAATCACAATCCTTGGGGATTATAAGGCGCCGCGCAGGGAACTCCACGTGCGTGCCGAAGTGCACGGTAAGATCCTTGAGCGACAGACATGCCGAGGAGTCGCCGTAGATGTGCGTACGGGTAACTGACGGAGTTTGAACGAGGCCGTATCGTCGGGATGAGAGAGGCAGGGGTGGGCGGCGCGCCGAATCGGCCGCCATTTGGGCCGGTCGGACAGTACTAAGCGATCGTGTTGGGAGCAATGGTCACGGGAAGGCACCCAGACACGACGGACTGGCCCTGGACGACCCAGACACACCACCAGCAGAGAGGACCGTGGGATCGTGAGAGCGGCACGTACAGATGCAACGACGTCCTTGCCCAATATCCAGAGACATGTGGCGGCTGTGCAAGGGACTCCTGTGTCCGACAGAACCATTTCCAGACGCCTGACAGAGACAAATCTGCACTTTCGACGGCCCTTACGTTTTCTGCCACCAACACCTGACCATAGTCGGTGTCGATTGCAGTGGTGTCAGCAGCGAGCAACGTGGAATGCTACGGACTGGCGACGTATAGTGTTCAGCGACGAATCCCGCTTCTGTATGGGAACGGACCACCACCGTGTCAGAGTGTGGAGGACCGCAGGTGAGCGCTAAAATTCCAAACTCGCTGTACAGCGGCTCACGTCCCGAACTGCAGGCGTGATGGTCTGGGAAGCCATCGCGTATAACAGCATGAATTCCCTCGCAGTGACTCGAGGAACGTTGACAGCCCAACGCTACGTACAGGAGATCCTGCGTCCCCATGTGCGGCCTTTCCTAGGAGACAGCCCGGAGCCATTTTCCAACAAGATAACGCCCATCCGCACACGGCTCGGGTTTCCCAGGACTATCTACGTCATGCTTCGAAGCTTCCGTGGTCTCCAGATCGCCTGATCTCTCGCTCATCGAGCACGTGTGAGACCAGATGGGACGGTAGCTTTCTACATGCCCCAGTGTTCGTGATTTAGTGCGTCAGTTGCAAGAAGTATGGGCCAATCTGTCCCAGGATAACATACTCTTTGACTCCATGCCGGACCGTATCACCGCATGTATCCGAGCACGAGGCGGTCCGACGCGGTACAAACGCTGACTGGAATGTATATCGTATGTCTGCAGAAAATCGTCCTGCTGCTTTGATATTGTAATCACTTCTGTCCTTGGTATGTACCATCTCATGACTAAAATCTCATTTCAATCCAACGCCTCCTTATTGGTGCGCGAACTTTTATGACAATGAGTGTATGTATGTATTTGACAAAGTGAAAATAGAGGTACTGCATATTATCCCTGACCTCTATGCTCGACTTGAAACTGAATCCCTTGAAATTTTGCAGCATCAGTCTCTTTATCCCTATGGTCTTACTTCCACTCTTTCTGACAATAAGCATAATCCGCATAAATTTTCTATACATGAACTCTTCTTTCTTGTTAACAACAAAAGCTGCACTAGAGGTAATAGAGGACAGAGGTTATTTCGCACTTCAAGCAAGGTTGATTTTGCTAACTTGCAAATAACTCTGGAAAGTTTTAAAAATGATACCAGTTTTGTTAAAAATACTTACAAAATACTTAAGTCCTTCAAGCACTCTGTCCTTAAAAGTTTTTTCAAATTCTGGAAAGAAACAGCTAACCATGTTGATAAGCATGTTTTTGCTTTGGTTCTAGAAATTCTTAAGCATATTCTTAAAGATAAAATTTCTCTTAAAGAAATTTCCAGTAATTATGTGACCATCAGGTTTCTAAATAAAACAAACCTATGATCATCTCAATGTTAGGAAGCTGTTCTACAATAATGCAATTTTTTTCCCATCCACAGGCACCAGTCTATTGTAAGTTTCAAATATGTTAAGACCTTAGGGTCAATAGTTAAAAACTACAAACTTAATTCTTCGAGTTCCATACCTGTAGTTACTACATGATGTTCTTGTGATGAACATAAAGACACAGTTCACTATGATAAGAATTACAAGCATATTATCACTGGTAACTTGAGTTTTGTTGAAAATGACAAGCTTAGGAATTTATTAGAGTATGGTTCTAAATTTAGACCTTCCTTCCAAATCTCCAAAGAGGATTCTTGAGAGCTTCACTCAAGATGTTAATAGGTACATTATAAAAACCAGTTTAACATACAATCAGCCTATTGAGGCCTTCGCAGAATGAAAATATAATGTAATCAATGGCTTCACTAATGAGTTGGCAAGTCTTGATTTTTGTTTTGATAGAAATCTATTTTTCTCTGGAGATGCTAAAAGGTCACTTTCCAAACTACAAAACCTATTTATTTTTACCACTACGGATAAAGCTAGCAATAATTTTGCAATTATCTGTAAGAAATTCTATTTTGAATTGTTAACTATGGAACTCAATAATAGAGTAACCTACGAGCCCGTAAGTTATTCTACCAAGCAGTTAGAAAATCGTTTTAAGGCATTCTTCAAGGAACTTAAAATTCCACAAATAAGAAGATATGAGCCTGAATTTCCCTTTCTTTTTGCAACTGTTAAGTTTCATAAAGACATAGTGAAGTTCAGATTCATAGCTAGTGGAGTCAGGAGTCATAAAAAGAAAATTGATCTAGCTTTTGAAGAAATCTTGAAGAAGGTCTTGAAACACATTAGTAACTGTACTAATTTGAAGTACAGAGATTTTTGGATAATTAATAATGCAGAAGTAATTTCCACTATACTCGAAAGTAAATCCCTTAGATATTAATAGTTATGATTTTGAGAACCTATATACAAATCTGCCTCTATCAGATATAATCACTACCTTTAAAGAGCTGTATGCAGAATTTAAACTTAACCAATTTGTTGATGTAGGAGCCTGGAACTCTTATCTCAATTGCTGCATAAAAAATAACCATATCTTATATAATAATACTCTCTATAAGCAAGTAAACGGTATCCCTATGGGAACGTCAACATCCACTAGTGTTGCAAATCTATTCCTGTTTTTTAAGGAATATAAATTCATTAAAAATCACTCCACTTGCTCCGATAACTACCTTTACACATTTAGATATATTGACGATCTGCTGTGTATAAATAATTCAGAAGTTATAGAGAGTTATTTTGATAATATCTATCCTAGCTCTCTTAACTTATGTAAAACCAACCACAGTAATCAGGAACTAGAGTTCCTAGACTTAAGCATTAAACTTAACAGAGGTAACCCATCTATTAGCCTCTTTGATAAAAGAGTTAATTTTCCTTTCAAAGTAATTAAATATCTACACTGGAATAATAACATATCAACCAAAGTAATTGAGAATGTACTAATTTCTCAGGTGCTTAGAATTTCAAGAATTTGCAGCAACAATTTGGACTTCAATTACCACATTAATATACTATTAGGGAGTTTTCTAGAGAGCAAAATTCCTACTTCTTTCATCAAAAGAACTTTAAGAAAAATTATTCTGAATAATAGAGTAAGGTTGGCAGATCTGCTTTAATTTTCTACACAGTTAATAATATGATTCAGACCAATGAAAGCCTTTTGGAAGTTGGCTAGAGGGTGCATATTAACTACAAAAAGGAACCTTAGTGCTATGGATAAGAAGGTCCTATTAAAAATAAAAAAATAAATAATATAGACAAAATCACAAAAAAAAAACTTTAAAATCTGTTTATAAAAGAAAATAAAAATAAATATAAAAGAAAACTAGTTATTCATTCACTAGAATAGCTATACTAAAAATAGTAAAACTAACATTAAAATTAATAGGATTCTGAATAGTCTACAGAAGCTCACTAAGGTGATTAAATACATGCAAAGATTATAAAATACACTACTTGTGTATTTCATAATATTTCTCATGTATTCTGGAGAGTTAATTCTGCTCTTTCTGGTCAAACAGGTCCACAATCTTAATTATATTTTTTTCTCTAGTTAAAATCTCCGCGAGTAGGATTTTTTCAGTGTGTGTGGAGGCCTTCAGCTTCACCCACACTGCCCCCAGCGACTAGGGAGTGGCAGGGGTGTTTGGAAAATTGGGTTAAAAGGTCGGCCATGTTTCCTCAAGAGTGGAAGAAGTTAAGTTGCATAACAGGTACGCTCTCTTCATTGTCTTTGGGTTTTAGGTTTTCCAAGTTCAATGTTTGAACTTCTTGAACATTTTTCTATTTTTTGCTTTAAGCATTTAGGCACTAGCAAGTCTATTAACTTTTTTGCGGATTTTAACTCTTTCTTTTCTTGGTAACTTTGCGCGTTTTTAGGGAACTAAGGCCAAGCAGCCTGCCGTTTCATTGTTCTTGTAGTCTGCGATGTGTTTTCAATGTAGTTAAGGTCTTAATAACTACTTAATTATGCACTTAAAGCACTTCTGAAATACTTTGTACATATTGCAACTAATTGTTTGTCACATAACCTTCACAAAGCATTTCTTTAGTTTATTATTGTCTTTATTTTATTCTCGTTTTTGTGTTGTCAGAAGTTGTGGAGTAGGGGGTTTTTATAATCCAGTTTTCTTTCAAGAATCTGTGCTTTAGAAAAAAATAATATTTCCTTTTTTATTGCAATGTTTAAGAATTTGTAATACTTTTGTATTGCTATTCAGGTTTAAATTCTCTCTCAGGCGAACTTGGCAATTTGTTATTGTTGAACATTATTTCTGATTCATTATGTCACTCTTACAACTTGAGTTTTCTATAATCATCATCTTTCTGTTTAATAGTAACAGATGAAGAGCATGGGTCGGGCCAGGAAAGTTATGGATGCAAGCTAAATTGTTAACTAAAGCTTGGTCACACAACTCTGCAGAGGTCATGACATATATTTTTTAAATTTTTTTTGGTGGGCTTATTTTTTTTTTTTTTTTTTTTTTTTTTTTTTTGATTGAAGGTTTAACGACCACCGTGAGCAACTCAATGGCCTATAAGCAGTCGCCCGTCCCTAATTTAGGGTCACTGGTTCCAGGGAAGGGAGAGAGCCAGTGCCGTAAGACAAACACAACATCCATGCCTCACCGGGATTCGAACACGGACCCCGTTCGGACGAATGATCAGAGGCCATCGCTTAGACCACTGCGCCACCGGGGCGGCGGTGGGCTTATTACTTGCATCTATGACTTTGCAGAAACCCATTTCCAAATAGGTCTTTGTGGAAGTGAGAAAATGCAGAGTTTTTTGCTGGTCCTTGATAAAGCCAAGGCTCAGTATTCTCGACACTTTCTACATTCAGTTGTTCTATTTTTTTCTCTTTTTACTCACACCGGTCAATACATAACCTTTTCTATGTTGTATTTGGTATGAGTCTAAATTTTTTTGCTTCAGTCTCTTCTTAATAGAATATATATATATCATCATCATCATCATTGTCAACCATTATCAATCCACTGCTGGACGAAGGTCTCCCCAAGTTTCCTCCACAACGGTCTGTCTTGTGCCAGTCTCCTCCATGTCACTCCCGCATACTTTCGAATTTCATCCACCCATCTTCCATGTGGTCTTCTTCTGGGTCTTTTCCTGTCCCTTGGAATCCAATCTAAAATTTCGGCTGTCCATCGATGGTCTGTCCTTCTGGCAGTATGTCCAGCCCATTGCCATTTCAGGGATTTAACTCTGATCATGATGTCTTCCACTCTTGTCATTTTTCGGATCCACGTGTTCCTCTTCTTATCTCTCCTGGTTACACCAAGCATGCACCTCTCCAGAAGATAGGGAGCGTCCATTGAATCAGAAGATAGGGAGCGTCCATTGTAAGTAGCCAAGGTCAGCATCAGATGGCAGCCTAGTCCGGTCCTCCGGGGATTCTTAGCACCCTCTGCCTTCATGTCGCACTGGCCGCTGCCTTGGCCAGGTACATTCCAGCTGCCGGAGACTGAGGGCCAAGATTTAAGTTGTGGAATCATTTTGGAGGGGTTTGGCCATAACTCACCACGCTGGCCAAGCGGGTTGGTGAGTGTGGGATAGCATTTCCTCTAATCCCGATGGTATAGTTATACCGCTATTGGCGGTCGTCAGAGCCCCTTTAGTGGGAACAGGATGTACCACGAGAAGGCGGGGTTGACATTTGTCAAGGGGAGGCTGTGATGTTACGCATCACCTGACCTTACATCCTATATATATATATATATATACTAAAGAGCAAAGCCAAAAACATAAGAAAAACTTTAGAATTTAAAACGAAAGTTGCAAAATAACCTGAAGATCAAAACGCGCAACGCAGCAGTTATGAAAATTCAGAATTCACATTCTATTAAGAAGAGACTGAAGCAAAAAAAAAATTTGACTCATACCAAGTACAACATAGAAAAGGTTATGTATTGACGGGTGTGAGTAAGAAGAGAAAAAAATAGAAAAACTGAATGTAGAAAGTTTGAGAATACTGAGCCTTGGCTTTATCAAGGACCAGCAAAAACTCTGCATTTCCTCACTTCCACAAAGACCTATTTGGAAATGGGTTTCTGCAAAGTCATAGATGCAAGTAATAAGCCCACCAAAAAAAAAAAAAATAAATCTATGACTTTGCAGATCACCCCTTTCCAAATAGGTCTTTGTGGAAGTGAGAAAATGCAGAGTTTTTGCTGGTCCTTGATAAAGCCAAGGCTCAGTATTCTCGACACTTTCTACATTCATTTTTCTATTTTTTTCTCTGCTTACTCACACCGGTCAATACATAACCTTTTCTATGTTGTACTTGGTATGAGTCAAAATTTTTTGCTTCAGTCTCTTCTTAATAGAATATATATATATATGCATGCACTTGAAGATAATTATGGGAGATTTCAATGCAAAAATAGGGCAACGGCAACAGAATGAAACTTCAGTAGGTAAATTCGGTCACAGCAACAGAGACCAGCGTGGAAATACTCTCGTAGAGTTTGCAGAAGCAAAAGCGTTTTTCATCATGAACTCTTTTTCAAGAAAAAGCCACACAGAAAATGGACATGGAGACATCCCAATGGATTGACAAGTGAAATTGATTTTACAGTATTATGTGTAACAAAAAATTTGTCATAGAAGACTGCAGTGTGCTAAACAAGTTCAACACAGGTAACGACCATAGATTGGTGAGATGTAAGATGCACCTCAACACTAAACTCGAACGTGGCAAGCTCATAAGACAAACAAAATGTATTGACATAACCAACCTTAAAAAACACCATAACACCTTCCAGTTGGAACTGAAGAACAGATTCTCTGCTTTAGAAGGCCTAGCAACAGAAGAAGTGGATATTTCTGAAGTTAACATCTCTCCTATTACACAGCAGAGACAGGTATGTACAGATTGTCTCTCATATTTCCTATTATATAGGAGAGCCTCCTATATAACAGGAAGGACTCCTATCCCTGCCTTATGTAAGAGGAGAGACAGGATAGGAGTCTGTCTCTCCTATGAAATCCAATTACATAGGAAAGACTCCTATTCCTGTATCTCCTATGTAATAGAAGAGACAGGTATGTAATATTAAAAGGAGCGATCTGTCTCTCCTATGTAATAAGAGAGACAGGTCACTGACTAGAAACTTGAATGGCAGAACATAAAGCAGCTATAAAAAAAATTTCCAACAAGATAGGTTTAGACAGGCATGTTAGAGAAACTGGTCACAACATGGACAGGAATTCCCTTAAAGTCACCAGTTTTCAAAGCAACTTTCAAAAAAGAAGATTAAAAGTTAAGGAATAGAAATTTAGAAGAATCAAAATTCCAACATCAATGACAGCAGAGGTTTGTCCCTGCCTAACATCTGGCAACATTTGGTGAAAAATAATCATAACTGTCAAGGTTTAAAGTAACCGCAAGAGATGGTGAAAGAGTGGCAACAAGGGACTGCCTGATGAAGGAGAACAGTTTTCTCCAAAAATTTGCAATTTAAAATAAAAAATTCCTAGAAATTTAATTTAGTGTTTAACAAAATGTTGTTAAGGTGGAGACAAATATTCTTAGGTGGTTTGGCCATGTTGGAAGAATGGGTGGCGAGATGCTTACTAAGAGAATTTATTCAGCCCAAGTGGCAGGAAATAAAAGTAGACTAAGGCCAAGAAAATCTTGGGAGAAACAGATTCTAGAATGTCTGCACGAGAAAAAGATAATGAGTATGAAGTACAAAAGTTCTTGTGCGAGATGTCTGATGGATGTCAGGGAAGCTCATTTGATATATCAACAGTATATAAAATCTAATTCCATCTGTTTTAAACTTTAATCTGGCAGATGAGCTATCATTGAGGAGCTAACCTCTGAATCTTAGAGAACAGCTTAGTGATGTGTATGCAGAAAATTAATGTATTATTATTTGGAAGGTTAATAATTTTCAGATAAATGAATAATTATTTTTACTGTAAGCGCTAAAAAGTTTGTGTTCATTGTAAATTCAGGCGACTAAAGTTTACCATGTGAATTATTTACCAATCAAACAAGTACTTTATGGGTCAAGCATTAAATCAGTAAGCAAATATGAAAGACATGTCTGAACTAGATGTTCATTTAAAAAGAAGTATGTTCACCCTGGAACTAGTTTGCTGGTTGGCCAGCCCAGCAAATATGCACTACCACCCAGTTGTGCATTTACATTGCACAGAACATATTGCTAAATAGCTATTCCTTTTCTGTTTCATCATTAAATGGTCTCATTTGTCATGCAGCCACATTAATGACAATTACAAATCCTGTTTGGTAGCAAAGTTAAGTGAAAAAATATCTTTTTTTCTTTGATTTCTAATAGGGCTGAGGGTTTTTAATAAAAGTACCACATGCTGAAACTTATCCACTCAACAGTAAAAAATTAGAGAAGAACACAAAAATTTTAAGTAACAGTAGTCTCTACTGCATTTGGAGATAGATATTTGTGTTTGATAAATTGGCTAATTGTTTGCCAATAAAAAACAAGCATATACACAGAAGAGACAAACATTATGAGTACCTGCCTAATATAATTTTGGCCCTCCATGTGCAATAGAGGTGAGTTCGGGCTCAGTTTTGGGAGCCTCAGACTGCCCAGGCCCGAAGTCTTATAGTCCGAGCCCGAGGAATGTCTGCCATTTTTGTCATAGAGTCTGAGCCTGAGACCGAAGTAGACTTTTTTTTCTTTTCTGCTTTATTTTAGCAACTTTCGTGAACTATTGAAAATTTTAAATTGCTGTAAAAACTATGCAGTGCAGAAGGACACGAACAGTTTTGGTAGATCTAATTTAAACTATTTAATCAGGTCATTTTTTTTTTTTTTTTGCCGTATATTATAAATTGATCCTAAGCTTTCACGCGCCAACCAGAATCATAGCAAAAGTTCTATTTAGATGATTTTAACATCGAGTTTCATTTTATTTTCGTGCCTTCCATATTTTTATGTACTCTTCTTGTTTCACAATTTATATGGCATCAACAAAAAGTATATCCCAGTGACACTAACAATAACAATGTATATATGCACTTCTTTACAGTACGTGGAAGATGTAACTGGTTTTAAATGTTGATCACAAAAAGCATCAGAAAACTTCAAAGGCCTGTTTGGTCTTTCCGGCTACTGTATAGTTTTACGAAGCAATTATGGAGAGAATTTAACCTTATGTGTAAAACGTCATGGGTAAACGAGACTAATCTTGGGTCTAATTTACGCCTTCAGAAAATCTCTTCATCGGCATTCTAAACATCTAACAGCAGCACCAGGAAACAAATGCTAGGTATCGTAAAACTAGAGAATGGGAAAGTACTGTACATTGTTAGCTTAACTGGCTTTTTACTGTCTTCCAGACATTCTTTCTTTCCTTTATCGATCGGAAAATCAGGGTGCATTTCAACAGTTCCCTTATCCCCTTACTCTTTCTTATGTTTGCTGCCTGTCAGTTTCCTTTTTACACCTCGTATTACAAGTCAGGACCCCCATCCCCACCCCCTCTAACGCATTTTCTCTGGCTGGTCTGTCGCTGTTCCCTGGTGGCTGTCAGCCGGCTTCACATGGACGAAACAACTGCATTGCCGAAAGGGACTAATTAAATTCCATTCACCCTCCTACAGATAGCCAAACAACAGACATAACTAAAAGAACAACTTTCTGGTGGTGAGTGAGAACTGCTGCTGGAAAAAAAAAGTTTTGAAAATAAAACCAATAACTATTTGATAAAACTGACCGGTAAAAAAAAAAAAATCTATATATGGCAGCCCGAGCCCGACCAGAAGTTTTTAAAATGAAGCCCGAGCCCGGTTAGGGCCCGGGCTGTTTCAGCTCTAATGTGCAGCCAAAACAGCTCTTATTCGGCAAGGCATAAACGCTACAAGATTTCTAAAGGAGTCTTGAGGTATCCGGTACCAACATGTTGTCAGCAAATCCTTTAACTCTTGTACATTACATGGTTGAGCTGCTGCATATCAGATTTGCTTCTCCAATACAAACCACAGATGCTCGACTGGATCGATGTCTGGGAAATCTGGAAGCCAGAGCAATACCTGGAAATGTTCCACATGTTCTGTGAACCATTCCCAAACAATCCAGGCAGTGTGGCATGGCAAATTATAATGCTGAAAGATAGCACTACTAGAGGGTAATACCATTGCCATGAAAGGATCCACCTGGTCTGAAATGATGTTTACGTAGGAGGTAGGTGCCATAGTTTCCTGCAAATTAATGATTAGATCCAGGTTTTCCCAGCAGAACGTTGCCCAAAGCATTACACTTCCTCCACTGACTTGTTTTCTTTGTGGAATAACTTTTTTACGGGTCTTATAGAGGTTATTTTTCATGAAAGTTGGTTGTCAAATTTTCGAACTAAAGCCTAGTTCGTCATCAGGACTACGTCACTGGAGTAGTTGCTGCCATTCAGTTATCGTTAATTGTGGTACTTCTTCTTGCTATTTCGATCCCTTCTTCTAGTTTCCTCTTTACTAAGTTTGACTGGTGGGCGATTATTTTCACTGAGTTCCAATTTATGGAGTGTCCACTTGCTTGTATATGTCTGTCTAGCCCTGTTTTGTTACTAATGTTCCTAATAGCTGCTTGGTGTTCTTTCATTCGGACCTTAATACTTCTCCCTGTTTCTCCTATATAGTCAAACTTAGTAAAGAGGAAACTAGAAGAAGGGATCGAAATAGCAAGAAGAAGAAGAAGTACCACAATGAACGATAATTGCGGTTGGACTCTTCCAACTGAGTGGCAGCAACTACTCCAGTGACGTAGTCCTGATGACGAACTAGGCATTAGTTCGAAAATTTGACAACCAACTTTCATGAAAAATAACCTCTATAAGACCCGTAAAAAAGTTATTCCACAATCACTATGAATAGAGGTGCCATAAATTCATTTACAACTTGTTTTCTTTGTCAAACTCTCTTAAGCCTACTGCCTTTCCCATCTGAAGAACAAGAATAACATTGATTTACAGAGCTCGGTATCAGGGGTTATTTATACTGTTTCATGACTTTCACATGTGCTGTTGTTTACCTGCAGTTGCTTCAATTTGCATAAAGATGTGCTGTTCATAATGTTTTGACTCTTTGGTGTATATTATGAGGGCTGTTCCAAAAGTATGTGGACTAAGGTCACTGTTTTGAGTCTGTGTCACTTGGAGATTTGGTGCGCGCTTTCTTTTTGAAATAGCGACCTCCACATGCAACACACCGTTTACAGCAGTCCACAAGCTTTTGAAACATGTTTTGTAGTCCATTTTGAGAAAGTCACTTTAAGGTAGCAGATGTAGGAGCCTTCACTTCCTCATTTGTCTTAAACTTGCTACCTCTCAACTGTTTCTTAAGTGTCTGTTTAGCCCAGAAATAGCAGGGTGCGAGGTCTAGGCGGTATGGAGGATGTGATGGACGTTGGCCACCAATTTTCTACAAAGCTTGCATTGTTACTGGGGCCACAGGCGGAGAAGAAACTGAAGAAAAAAACCATTCTTAATTAAGCAGTTTCATTGCTCCCTTCAGGTAAACTCACGAAATGTAAGCATAATATTGTGAAGTAATTTTGTTTTTCACGCACCCGATGCTACAATACTATTCCACAGGTATCAGAAAACAAAATCCACATCAATTTCTTTGTAGAACCACAAACTCCAAATTTCTTGGGGAGCGGTGAGTCTGTGTGTTTCCATATGCTTGCCTGTTGCTTTGGTTCTGGATCAAAATGTTTTATGCAAGATTCGTCTATGGTGACTATTCGATTCAAAAAATCAGAATTTGTTTCCACTCATTTTAGAAATGCACACTAAAGTTCAATGAGGCATTGTTTTTGTTTTTCCGCAAGATCATGTAGCACCGATCTTGCACAAACACGAGAAATCTCGAGGTGCAACTTTACAATTTCATGACATCTTGCTATGCCAACATTCAACTGCAGCACCAAATCATGAATCAAAAAACATCTATTGTCTTTCAATAATTTTTCAGTTTTCACAATGTTTTCATCAGTCACTGATATTGACAGACACCTGCTTCAAGGGTTATCCTGCACATTGTGTTTGCAGTCTTTGAAATGCTTCTGCCACTTGAATACAGCCAACCTGCACAACGCTTCTGCGCCATATGCTTCTTGAATTGTCTAAAACATTTCTTGTCCACTTTTGTATAACTTTACACAAAATTCAATGGTGATTCTTTGTCTGTTAATTAGCAGTATATTGTGTTCATCTGCCATTGTAATACACACTTCATGTGAACTATTGTACTACATCCACAAAGAAAGACTGCAGGTTGTCTTCACTCAAACTGACACAGCACAGATGGGAAAATAATCTCCCACCATAAACACGTGACTTGAATCCATAGGAATGGCGCAGTGTTGCCAGTCCATGTACTTTTGGAATAGCCTATGTAAATTATAATTATTACCTGTTTAATTTTATTTTAATACCTCACATATTTTCGGTTTCTTTCACAATTGTTCCTGATCCTTTATTCACTTTTGAAATCCCCACTGGCTATGGTACACACACATCAAACTTAAAACAAGTTATTGTTACCCAATGACACATACATACATATCACTAAGCTTTTTTCTGAAATACGGAGGTTAGATTCTCAAAGCATGATCATCTGGCAAATCAAAGTTACTGATAGTGATAGATCGTAGAAACAGATCCCTGGAAGAAATAGTTCTTTACAAACACATGAAAGCCTGTACATATCATTGCTGGCATATACTGTATGTGTTGTACATTTTCACTGTTTCCCATGTAGCCATAATTCGGAAAACTACAAAATAGCATCACCCTGAAATGGAAATCGAATCTGCATCTCCCAATTTACATTCAAGCATAATACCATTGCACCACCCAGAACAACAAAGTTCCAAGCAACTGATGCTAAGCAGATGTAACTTAGGAATTTGAATACCTTTCTGAATGTGCACTTGTCCTGGGTAGCATGGGCATCCATATAGGAGAGCAAGAGGGGGGAGGGGGCATTTGCCCTTCCCTGATAATCAAATCATGCCCTTTCTGTTCTTGGAAGGTACCACATAGATTTTAGCAATAACACTAATCATAGTTGCTAATTTTTCTGTGGCAATTCTCGATGCACGTGTATGCAGTGAAAATTGAAAAAACGTTGGGAATTTCCAGTAGAAAAAGTGGACATTTACAGTAAAATGTACAGTGCTCTTTAGATATATATGTATTTTTTATTTTTTTTTATTGAAGGTTTAACGACAACCATGAGCCACTCCGTGGGTTATAAGCAGTTGTTCGTCCCTAATTTAGAGCCACTGGTTCCAGGGAAGGGAGAAAGCCAGTGCCGTAAGATAAACACAACATCCATGCATCACTGGGATTCAAACTCTGACACTTCTCGGATTAATGGTCATAAGCCAGAGCTTAGACCACTGCCCCTCCAGGGTGGCATTTTCTGGATATGATGCCATCGTTTATACTGTGGATTCAGATATGCTGTGGGTCTTTCGTGTCCCATGTGCCTGACACTGTGCTATTGTAACCGTTGATTGTAGCACAGTTGTCATAACACAGGTCTGATCCCTACCCACCAAACCAGCGTTGTAACCAGACAGCGGCGTAATAAGGAATTTTGCTATTGAATGTTGGAGAACAGGATACATACGTACAATATGGAACAGTATAAAAGGTGAAGAAATGAAGTATATACCATCCTCTGCAGCAGCTGTTCACTGCTTAACAAAGATCTCTTAAAAATTTTCCCAGAAATTTGTCATATTCATTCTTGATGACCAACTGAGTGATCTCTGGAGTTTTGTGGAACATGTGACACAAGTGGCTAAAAGGGTCAAGAAAAATAGAAACAAAATTTTATTAACCTAACACATTGCCAAATTTGGGTCTTCTGGTTTCCAGTTAAGCTTATGTGTCACGTGTGTGGTAAAAACGGTCAGATAACAAAAAGATAAGGTGGAAATTTGCATATCATGTTTGTATATGTTATTTGTAGTTACAATTTCTGTTTGCTCCTCTTGAAAACTAAGCTATGGGCACCCATGTTGGGTTGTGTAACAGTAGCATGCATGAACGTAAATTCAAAGATGAGGTTTTGATTCCCATTCCAGGGTGACAATTTTCAAGTTTTCTGACGGACAGCTACATAAGAAACAGTAAAAGTATTTGGCACAAGTTTATATTCTGACAATTATACACATATGCTTTTCATGTAATTGCAAAGAATTAATATTCACTTCCCATTCTTTTCTATGATCTGAAATAATAAAGATATATTATCCTTTATTTGTATATGGGTGAGAAACGGTCATCAATGCTATGATAAAGCAGAAAGTTGTTAGCATTCCTAAGTTACATCTGCTTAGTTTCAGTTGCATGGAACTTTGTTGTCCTCTGTTCCAGGGCAATATAATTTTCAGGTTTTCTGAAGGATGACTACATGGTAAAAATGGCTACATGTAAAAATTAAACAGTAAAAATTTACAGCATATATATGTTGACAATGATACAGGTGACATCAGATTTTACTTACAGTTGACGTATTAAACATCTCCATTTACAGAAATCTTGGCGTACTACTCAAACTTCACCAATATTCATCATGTCTCACATGTGACCTTTTGTACTCCCTACTCATGATATGTTTTTCCTGTGGGTGTGCTGGAAGAATCTAGTCCTCACCTGATTTCCTTGGCCTTCCGGCCACTTGGACTGAATAAATTCTCTTAGCATCTCATTGCTCATTCTTTCAACATGGCTAAAATACCAAAAATATTTTTCCATCCTAGTGACATTTTGCCTCATTTTACACAACTTCACATGATCAGAACACATCTTTCCACAAACCCCTTGTAGGCAATGCATCTCTCTAACATAAGAACTCCTCCTATATCTCTTCTGCAGTACCCAGGTTTCATTGCCATACATCAGAGTAGAAACAACTGCATTTTCATACACAGCCATTTGGAACTGTTTTGAGATCCCATCAGTCATGTGAAGACATTTTGCTTCGTTTTACATACTTTCATTCTACATAAAGCAGTTATGACTTTCAAAGCCAAATTTAATTGCCTTCTGATTTCACCATCTAATTTGTTTTCTCTGGTAAAAGTTCTTGATTCACAAACCTATTCACCTGATCCATCTCTGTGCACCATTCTGCATTAATAGATCCTTTCTAAAAAAAAAAAAAAATTAGTTTATCCCTTAATTACACTCAGTTTGAGTTTCATGGAGGGTAATATCTAAGTGTGAGATGGGTTTGCCTTGAAGTAGTGCTCTGCTGGACAACAAGGACCCATGTGACAGCAACATGGGTCTCTATGAATGTAAGAAATTGATGTGCAACTAAGTTTCAGAATCGATATTGTTGAGGTACTGGCTAGTTCTGTGTGACATTGTCCAAAAGATTTCAGTTACTGGGTTTTGTTTCAGAACTGCAGGGTAAAATGACAAACTGGAACTGTCAGCTGATCCTTCATATTGATGTATCTTATATCGGTTTTAAGATTCGAAGAAAGGTGTTGGACTCAAGTATAGGATATGGTGAATGCACTACACTTGAGAAGGCTGGTACACCTTGGAAGCGACCTGGAACTAATAAAATGGCATATGAGAAAGAGATCTCGGCAGAGGGAGTATATGATTGGTGTATGCAATACTAGAGGAATAAATGGAAAGATGAATGAGATAATTGAAGAAATTCAAGCTATGGTTGGATGTGCAACTAACCAAAAACCATTTATGGATTATAAGTGAAACTGAGATTAAAACAGTTGAAACATAAGCGAATGGAATGTTGAGTGTGTAGTCTGGAGTGTTGAATGATTTAAGACAATAAGCTGGTGTAGGGGTGGTTTTAAGTGAAAAGAACAACTTGATACACTGTATTTCTATATGTGAGAGAACTTGAGAGTGCATTCGAAAGTGACACTTCAGAGAATAGTAATCACTAGTGTATGCTTCTCATGATTCTAAACTTTCTGATAGAAGATAATTTCCAGAATATGCTAAAAGCTGTTTTAAGCCAATTTGGTGCTTCAGAATAAGTTATTTTAGCAGGGGATTTCAATGCTACAGTAGATCTTTAAAATGAAATTTCTGATGTTCTTAAAAGTTTAATGGTTCCATTGTGAATGATGAGGGTGAAAGATTAATCAAAGTTTGTATTGAGAATGCATTGTGGGTTAACTAACATGCTTTTTAACCACAGGCACATCCACACATATATGAGGGGAAATCATACTCCAGGCAGAAAAGTTAACTACATTTTGTTGTTTACGATCAGTGCCTGAAACATTTAGTTGGCACTGGTGTGATGAGAGGTGCAGGTGTTGGTTTGAGAGAGAATAGGAAGATGCCTATGATGAAAAAGTTTAAAGAATCCCTGAATAACAATGGAGTTACTCTGAAATGCTCAGTGAATGACTAAATCAATTGAACGCATGTGACAAGAATGTAGAAAAAAGTGAACATATTTTAAGAATGGCGTTGTTACCATCACTGAAAAGGTTTGTGGTAGTGCAACACTGGGTAGCATTAAATGTGATGTTTGGTGGAACAGTGAGATTAAAAAAGCAGTAAAGAGAAAGAACAAATCATATCTACAGAGGTTACTAGGTAGAGTTAAAGGTGAATATCTATGTGAAAGGTTCTGAAGAGCAAAGCTGGTTCATTAGAATTAGGCAAAAAGTAGGAAAGATAAGGTGGGCAGGCATGTATCAGCCTTTCAAAAAGATATTAAATTGTTCTGGAAGTATGTAAGACATAAAAAGAACAGGGGGAAATAAAATTCTAAGTTGAGCGAAGAAAAATCAGACAAATGACAAAGAAGCCTAATGAGTTAAGTGGAAGGTGTGAATATTTCTGCGAGTTATTAGAACATGAAAGCAAAGGTGATTTTTGGTTAGAAGCAGATGATGCCATAAAGAGAAGAAAGCACAACTGGGATCTCAACAAAAGAGGTTTATAAAGCTATAAAATCTCATCAAAATGGTAGTACCCTGGAAGTAGATTGCATGACAGCTGAAATGGTAAAACATGGTAGAGACTGTCATTGAATGTTTAACTAAAATTTAGCAGTTGTAATTGGGAGTTAGTAATAGCCCCTCAGGAATGGAATGATGACATCATTTATAACACTGTATTACAGAGGAGGTGATCAGACTGAATGTAAGTACTAGCATGGTATTAGTCTGCTGAACATGCCAGGGAAAGTGTCTGGAAAGATCATCATTGACAAGGTATGAGGCTTTGTTTGCATCAGAGGTCTGGGATGTACAGAGTGGTTTTATTCCTGGTAAGGAATGAACTGACCAAATTTTGCATTATGCATGATGATTGAAAAGTACCTCTCTTTTGGCAAAGAAGTTTTTGCTACCTTTGTAGATTTGGTGAAAGCTTATGACTAAGTAAACAGGGTGCTTCTGTGGAATGTCTTTAGTAATCACAGTATAACTGGGAATCTGCTTGCACTGTATGAGTGAAAGCTATGTATGCTAGCAATAATGCATGTGTACATGTCAATGGTATTTTATCACAATGGTTTTCCACTGGTGTGGGAGTCAGACAAGGTTTGTGTAATGTCATTGTGGTTGTTCAATATATTTATGGATGCATACATGAGTGATGTCAAAATAGACAGTACTGGTTTAGGTCTCACTAATTTGTGTGTACACAGGTTGCTGTATGCTTATGACACAATCCTGTTTGTAGAGAGCAAACATGAGTTGCAAATGTCCTGGATGTATGAAATATGTATCAAATTCAAACTGAGTAAAGGAAAATCCACAGTTACTGTTTTTAAGCAAGGAACTGTTAGTACTGGAAGCAAGAACAGTCCAAATGACACACAGTTAGACCAGGTGAATGAGTATTTGTATTTAGAAAGCATTTCTGACAATGAAAACAGATTAGATAGCGAAATTAGTAGGTGAGTGAATTAAAATTTGAAGGTCACTGCTGCTTTAAGAAGATTTTACAGGACTGATGGGCTTGCAAAAAGGTTTTAAATGATTAGTTTTTTGCTACTTTGATGTACAATAAACAAACCTGGAGAACCCAAAAGAAAAAACAAATCGTTTGCATGCTGTAGAGATGAGCTACTTGCGGGGGGGGGGGGGTTGTAACAAGACATGTTCTGATCATGTAAGGAAAGAAGTGTGCTGCAGGTGTGTATGAAGTGAAAAGTTGTTAGCAGAGTTGAGACATATATTCTGAGCTGGTTTTGGCTATGTTGAAAGATTGAGTAATGAAAGTAAGAATTGAGTCAGCCTAAGTGGCAAGAAAGAAAAGCAGGAAGACCAAGGAAATCATGGGAGGACTAGGTTCAGGAATGCCTGCATGTGAAAAAGATAATGAGCATGAAGTAAAAAACTGGTCTGAGACATGTAATGGATGTCAGTTACGCTTGAGTTGTGTGCCAAGATCACTGTTAATGGAGATGTTTGATACATCACAGGTCTTGAAAAATATTGTGCCCGAGATGCTTGTTTGCATTTCATCCTAACTTCATTGATCCTGGACAACATACTCTGCAATTCTTTTTTGTTCTCTGCCAACAGGATTGTGTCTTCAGCATACAACATCCTACACACATGGGAATTTTGAACAGAAACCATTATTGTCTATTTTGGCATCACACATGCATGCCTCCATAAATATATTGAACAGCCATGATGACATTACACAACCTTGTCTGACTCTTGTACCAACAGAAAACCAATTCTAAAACAGCATTTACATAATAAACATGCTCTACTGTCAGTATACATAACTTTCACACATTAAAGCAGATTTTCAGTTATACCATAAATATTCAAGACCTTCCACTGAAGCGTTCACTTCGCCATAAGCTTTCTCCAAGTCTGCAATGGCAGCAAAACCTTTATCAACATATAGATACTTTACAATCATCATACACAATGCAAAAGTTTCGAAAGTTAAGCCCTTTTTTTTTTTTTTAAAGTTAAGCCCGCCTCCCCGGTGGCGCAGTGGTCTAAGGCGATGGCCTCTGATCATTCGTCCGAAAGGGGTCCGGGTTCGAATCCTGGTGAGGCATGGATGCTGCGTTTGTCTTACGGCACTGGCTCTCTCCCTACCCTGGAACCAGTGACCCTAAATTAGGGACGGGCGACTGCTTATAGCCCATTGAGTTGCTCACGGTGGTCGTTAAACCTGCAATAAAAAAAAAAAAAGTTAAGCCCTTACCAGGCATAAAACCACCACATACATTTCATACCTTCTCCAATGTAAAGCCTTGACAATAATGACCTTCCCAAACACTTTCTCTGGCACAATCAGTACACTGATACCATGATAGTTCTTACATTCAGTCTGATTCTACATCCAAATCCATACAAAAGTGTAAACCATCAACTGGCAGATACCATGACAGTTCTTGCATTCTGCAGATCACCTTTTTTCTTAAACAAGGGAACAATGATAACATCTTCAGCCGCCCTGGTGGTGCAGTGGTCTAAATGCTGGCTTATGACCATTCATCCGTGAAGAGTCCGGGTTCAAATCCCGGTGAGGCATTGATGATGTGTTTGCCTTACGGCACTGGTTCTCTCCCTTCCCTGGACCCAGTGACATTAAATTAGGGTCGGCCGACTGCTTATAGCCCATTAAGCTGCTCGCGATGGTTGTTAAACCTTCAATAAAAAATAAAAAAAATCTCTCAAATCCTGAGGGACCATTCGTAACTCCCAGCACAACTCGCAAATTTCAGTTAGCTAGTTAATTACAGTCACCACCATATTTTAAAATATGAGCAGTTATGCCACCTACTCTCACAGTCCTACCAATTTGAAGAGATTTTAGAGCTTTACAAACCTATTCTTGTGAGGTCCCTCTTGTGCCTTCCTTTTCTCACTGTGGCATCATCTTCTGCCTCAAAATTTGCTTTTGTGATCTAATAACTCACAGAAGTATTCATCCCATCTTCCACTTCACTTAACTCATTAGGCTCCAATATCATTTCTCCAATCCTATTCTTCATCCAACTTAGAACTCACTTCCCCTATTTTTCACTATGTCTTGAACACTTCCAGAATGATTTCCGATCTCTCCAAACAGCCAAATCATGCCAGCCTTTCCAACTTATCCTTCCTATCTTTTGATTTACTCTAATGAACCAGCTTTGCTGTTTCACACTTCTTACAGTGACATTAATTCTCAGAAACTCTACCCTGCAATATCCCCAAATATATGATTCCTTCTTTCTCTTAACTGCTTCTTTAATATCACTGTTTCACCAAGTATCACATTTAATGCTACCCACTGTTGCAGCACCACAGACCTCTTCAACAACAGTGAGAACACAGTTCTTAAAACACACCCACTTCTTTTCCATATCCCTGTCACATAACTTCAACTCATTTAGCCATTCACTGAGAACTTCAGAGTAATAAGCTGATGCTCTTCAAAAAGCCTTTCAACCTCTATTCTTTTTATCACAGGCATCTTCCTATTCCTCTTTCTCTAACCAACATTCAGTTTCACTCATTGTGTAATGAAATGTGCAGAGCCAACATCTGCACCTCTCATCACATGAATGTCAACACTTAAGTGTTTCAGATGCTGATCATAAACAACAAAATCTATCACACTATTTTATCCCAGAGTACATTACCCCAAGTATAAATGGGGATATACTTGTGGTTGAAAAATGTATCAAGTACACACAATCCATTCTCAGTGCAGAGTTTAATTAATTTTTCACCACTATCATTCACACCAGGATCATTAAACTTACCCAAAATGCAATCAGAAATCTCATTCTGAACACCTACTCTAGCACATTGAAAAATCCTTTGCTATTATAACTTTCTCTTAGCACTAAACTGACTCAAAACAGCCTTTAGCTCATTCCAAAAGTCTTCCTTTTTATCAGAAGGTTCCAAGTCACAAGGAGCATACACTATAACAACTACTGTTCTCTGAAGTTTCATTTTCAAATCAATCCAAAGAATTTTTTCACTTATGAAGCTATAGTGAATCAAACTGTTTTTTACCTATATGCTTAAAATCACATCTACACTAGCTTGTCTGCTTACATTATCCAACACTCCAGGCCACACACTCACCATTCCATTCACTTCTATCCCAATTGTTTTCTTTTTAGTTTCACTAACACACAGCACATCCAATCTATACTTATTAATTTCTTCAATTATCTCATTCATCTTTCCACTTATTCCATACACCAATCTTACATTCACTCAGGCAAGATCTCCTTCCCACATGCTGTTTATTATTTCCAGGTTGAATTCTGTGGTGGACCAGCTTTCTCAAGTGTGGTAGGTTCACCACATTCCACACTTAACTCCTTTAAATTCTTTGAGTTTTGAAAATCATAAAAGTACATCAGTGTGGGGTGTCAGCTCACAGCCGATGGTTCCATCTCCAAATTTGCAGCAAATTTTAGTTATGAAAATTTTTACAAAAACCTGTGGATTTATAACTATAATTTTACAAAACTAAATGCATTAATTATTTAGCTACTGGCCATTTAAAAAGGAAAACCCAGCTTTACAGTGGGGAGCGATCGCACAATTTCTCCTCCACCGGATCCACTACTGGCTTATAAATTCAAAACATTAAGTTCATAATTATCAGCTTTAATTATGTGGAATTAATAAAGTAAGCATCTGCAGAATTTTCCTATACTACATTTTCAGAGAGAAGATGCAGCTATGCAATTTTTTACAAAATTTTATATTTGCATACCCATTGAGCTTTTAAGAGAAAAATGACCAACTTTCCAGGCCCTCTATATCACACCATCTTGGGTTAGGTTGGTTGAAAGTTAAGGGAATTTTTTAATATAAATTTCAAGAGCTTGATTTGTTTCACAGACATGTAACATTTACAGTTAAGGTTTAATACCATGTTCAAGAGTTACATTGGCTAGATAGGGTTTTGTGAAGTCAAATATGCCAGTCTGTTGTATGATTAATGAAATCACAGTTCCAAACATGTTGCCTATGAGATTTTAAGATTTACTTATATAGTAATGTTGAAATTCTGGAGCATCATATATGGAAGTATTTTGAAATTTAATATGTACATTTCTCTTGGATCTTAACTCTCAATGAAAATTTTTAATCATGTCAGCCAATTCACATGTCTTCAAGAACGTTTAAAATTTTGAGATGTGTTGGCCATAGCAGCTATGGCTAGCTAAGTTTCTATGAAATTGAGCTGTTGCTCTGGCTTTTTTAAAGTTTTTGCCAACCCATCCACCAAATGTAATCTGAAGTTGCCATTTCCTTTTACTCTCCATTGGAAATATAAAACCCCCAAAAACATAAAGTGCAAAAACAATAGGTTATAGATTCTATACAATTTTTTTTTTTTTGATTGAAGGTTTTATGACCACCGTGAGCAACTCAATGGGCTATAAGCAGTTGCCCGTCCCTAATTTAGGGTCACTGGTTCCAGGGAAGGGAGAGAGCCAGTGCCGTAAGAAAAACACAACATCCATGAATCACTGGGATTCAAAGATTCAAACCTGGACCCCTTGTGGACGAATGATCAGAGGTCATCGCTTAGACCATTGCGGCACCGGGGAGACCAATTGTTTTTAGTTGGATGTCATTGAAAAGGTAATTGCCAATATTTTTGCCAAAACTTTTTATCCATCCCCAAACAGTTTTTTTTTTTTTTTTCTTAAATTGCAGAGTGCAGTTGGAAGCATGATGCCTGAAATTATATGGACTGGAGATTTAAAATATCCATCTTGTTGTGGCTTTAAGGAAAATCTGTACCACAAAAATCAAGGAGGTATGATTTCTTTCCCACACAGAGCCTAATGAATCCTCAGCATAAAATATTTTAACTTGTACAGTGCTGTTAGTTTGGGACAGAGTGATTCAGTGGGCCAAGATTTTAAATAGGTGCCCTTCATGGTCGGCATTAAGTGGTTTTTACAAAGTTTTGAAGCAGAGGCAGATTGGATTGACGAAACCAGATCACGAATTCCCATTGCAGAAACACACATACCCACACAGTGGAATACCTCATAAATTTCATCATCAAGAAAATTCTGTTAACTGTTAGATGAAAGAGAACTTAAAATATGCATTGTAAAACAAATTTAATCATGAACAAATTTTAACGGCAATTTAAGGATGAAAGAAATTTAAAACTCACTCATGACTGAATGTAATATATCAAACCATACTCAAAACTGAGTGTTGTACCAGATGATTACATTTATTTGGTCACTGATTGTCTACTTCACAATGATATTCATACCACCTCCTTGAATAGATGCCTTTTTTTTTTTTTTTTTTTTTTATCTACCCATTATTTTGACTCCTGAACTACCATTTTGATCCATGAACCAGTACCAGTAAATTGTAGTTTCTTTTAAGATAAATGTGGGTGGGGACACGAATTTTTGAATATCTCTGCAAGAACATTGCTTGGTGCTCCATGTCTGTTCGTGAATAAGGGTGTGGGGATGATGGACCATCAAAATTGTTACTAGTGCCTCCTACAAGATTACAAAAGGAGGGTAGAGTCTACCACTGTCACTTTGGCTCCAAGTCCAGTGATTAACTCTTTAACCACAATCAGCTTAATTTATTGATACGAGGTCCGATCAAAAAGTTCCGAGACTAGGCCAATATACAATAAAGTACTTACCTTACTTAAGTCTAGCTATGATCTCCCTCAAAGTAGTCTTCTTGGGCATCGATACACCACTGTCAGCATTTTTGCCACTGTTGGAACACTCCCCGGAAGTCCTGTTTGCGAATCATGTCAAGCACCGTCTGCGATTCACGCTGGATCTCATCCACGGTTTCAAAACGACGACCCTTGAGCTTCAGCTTCATCTTTGGGAACAGAAAGAAGTCGCAGGGAGGCCAATACCGGTGAGTAAGGCGGGTGAAGAAGGGCAGTAATGCTGTTGCAAAACTGGGTTCGACACAGAGTGTCTTCTGTTCGGGGTCCAGAATCTTTGGCACAAACTTTGCAGCAATGCGGTGCATGTTCAAAACCGACGTCAGAATTTCTTGCACTGTTCCGTATGACACATTGACGATGGTAGCAATGTCTTGAATGGTTCTCCGATGATCCTCATGCAGCAGTTCCCTAATTTTGTCCACATTTTTGGGGGTTTTGCTCGTGGACGATTGTCCTGACCTCTCGTCGTCTTCCAGTGCCGTTCTGCCGTTCTTGAAGCACCAGTGCCACTCAAAACACCTCGCACAACTCATTGCTTTATTGCCATAAGCCTGCCACAACATTTCATGCATCTCCATTCCCGATTTGCCAAGTTTGACGCAGAATTTGATGTTCACTCACTGCTCTAGTTTGCAGTCCATACCGAAATCGCAGCTGTGTTCTGCACGTGGTCAGCAAATATCGTGTAGCACAGCTCCCGATGCCGCCCCGGTGGTGCAGTGGTCTAAGCGATGGCCTCTGATCATTCGTCCGAACGGGGTCCGGGTTTGAATCCCGGTGAGGCATGGATGTTGTGTTTGTCTTACGGCACTGACTCTCTCCCTTCCCTGGAACCAGTGACCCTAAATTAGGGATGGGCGACTGCTTATAGCCCATTGAGTTGCTCACGGTGGTCGTTAAACCTCCAATCAAAAAAAAAAAAAACAGCTCCCGATGTTCACAGAACACCATTCAGCACAATGACTCGTGAAGGTCACTGCCCTCGACCAGAGCGCGAGCATCTTAATAACGCCTTTTGTTGGCACGCTATGTACCTAGTCTCGGAACTTTTTTATTGCACTACGTAACCTCATGCTTTGTCCAGCAGCAAACTTTTCACTGAAGTAGAGAAAAATTTGCTTTGTCATTTTAGAGCAAAAGCCCAACATAAATAGAATGAAACACCAATTCTTTTTAAGACAACAACATTTTAGACAGATAATATATAGCTCAAACAAAGTTAACAATTCTTATTCATAAACACCAAAATAATTATTTGTTCTTTCCAGACAATCTAGACAAAGAGGATTCAAGAAAGTGGGCCATTTCTCTTGTGGTCTACTGGGAAATATTCCAGTGGGCCAATCCGCCCCTTTTTTGAAGTTTTCAAGACATCAAAGGTAATTTTAATGCTCACTGAAAGAATTCACTTTCAAATATGGCTGTGTGAAGGGGCTTCTTCACATTTTTACTAGAAAGCATTCTGGTTCAACATTTCCTATTTTCTGTGTACTATAGATTATGTCTAATTCTCTACTGGAAATATTAATGACATAAGATGACTGGAAATATTAACGACATAAGATGACTGGAAATAAAGCTGAGATCGCTTTATTTGAAAGAAATACAGCTATAATGCAAAGGATCTAAGTACAGTAGAGCGTTGAAAATCTGAACGTCAAAAATCCGAACAAGCTCCCCTTCCAATTTTTTTTTTTTTTTTTTTTGTGGTAAGTTTAAGTACAGTCTGTTCATTTTAACTTGGCACTTTATGATAATGGAATCACCTACTTTTTGGGGTACAAGTATTTTGGGGGTGACGTTCGAAGATGAAGGTGACTTCTGATACTCAGAGACAAAAGGTAAAAATCCCCAGTCACTTCTTTCCTGCGAGGCTAAGATATTACAACACATTACCATGGCAGTACCACCCCTTGTTTCATCCCTCAGCCCCACTGCTCACCGGGAGGAAACTTATTCCCCTGCACTCAGCATAAAGTACACCCCTTGGCAATTGGAACCAGCTTGTAATTTTATTTTATTTTTGATTGGAGGTTTAACGACCACCGTGAGCAACTCAATGGGCTATAAGCAGTCGCCCGTCCCTAATTTAGGGCCGCTAGTTCCAGGGAAGGGAGAGAGCCAGCGTCGTGAGACAAACATAGCGTCCATGCCTCACCGGAATTCCAACCCGGACCCTTTTTGGGCGAATGATCAGAGGCCATCACTTAGACCACTGCGCCACCGGGGCGGCCCAGCTTGTAATGATTGGTAAGTTTTGGAATTTGTACTTTATGTTTAAAAATTTCACAACAGTAGTAAAAATGGCAAACTTCTTTCGTGTTGCATAATAACAAAAAAAAAAAAAAATCTGTCTTATGTCATTTTTTTTTCTCGTATACAGTTGCTTATTTTTGGTACATGTATCTGGATAATATAATGTAGAAATGTTAGCGTATTCATATCTTTTTACATGTTCGTCCGAACTACCAGCAGTCCCAATTAGTTTGGATTTTCAATGTTCTACTGTACTTGAACCAAATTAAAATGCAAGAGAAATATAATTTTTAACTTTCACTTTTGTCATGGTTGTTGGCCGATTGGTTTGAGGAATTGTATGACGCTAACATGCTTAAAAGAGACACAACAGAAAATAGAACTTACAAAAATGTAGTTGACAGTATGATCACCTCAGGACATACAGTCACTGTTCCAGTTGTCAGCTACCCAGCTATTCTATTTTTATTCAGTTCTGTCAAACAGATGTGTTTCAAAGTGTAAATCATTTAAAGTTACTTACTGACTACTCATTCAGGGAAAAAAATTGGTACTACTTTAACAAAAACTCTTCACAAAAAGGCAAAGGCCAGTTCTTCAAAATGTAGACCCAGTGGAAATTTAATTTAAATATTTTGGCTCTTGAAAGCCAAAATATCTCACATTTAATGGGCTACCAACCTTAATACTAGTCACAGAGCTGATTTTCTCAAGGTTATATGTGCATACATATGTTTCATTAGAGCAGTCATTGTGTTGAGGTAAGATTTTTTTAACTCAGGTGTGTGATTAGTATTAATGAAAAGGAACATCAATTTTAATATAAAAGTGTATAGCACCATCATATATATACTTTAACAATATTTTATAATTAGAAAATATAAAATTGGTTCAGATAAGGTGACACAATATGGAAATAGAGTTTTATTTCTCACATTGAACAACAATAGACATTTGTTTTTTTGTTTTTTTATTGGAGGTTTAACGACCACCGTGAGCAACTCAATGGGCTATAAGCAGTCGCCCGTCCCTAATTTAGGGTCACTGGTTCCAGGGAAGGGAGAGAGCCAGTGCCGTAAGACAAACACAACATCCATGCCTGACCGGGATTCGAACCCGGGCCCCTTACGGACGAATGATCAGAGGCCAGCGCCTTAGACCACTGTGCCACCGGGGCGGCGATAGACATTTGTATTGACTCATTTTGAAAAAAAAATCAAACATCTAATTGTCTCTCATCACCCAGTAATGTATGTGTGCATGTATGTATGTGATGTTTGTGCATCACAATAACTGAGATACTACCAATTCATCAAAGCATTTGCTGGTAAGCAAACATTTGCTTTTTAATTTGATGCACTTTTTGTCTGAAAATGTCGGTACACACAACAATGTTAATTCAAAATACATATTTGTCAGTCACACTGTTTTATCTATTTTTATACATTGTTCTCTTGAAAACAAATCTAAAAATTGACTTCATTTCAGCTTGCATTTAGCTCTTAATTATTTTGGAAAAGCATTGCTATCTAAAGACACTGAATTTATTTGAATCACATACTCAGCAAAGGGAGATATATCAGAATGTTTTTTTGTTTTTTTTTAATCTTTGAAATGTTTGTCATTTTTGATTTTGTTTTTAACAAAATAGATGCAACTTTCTAACTTATTTGCCAGTACACCTGTATATTTGCCTCAGTTTAGAATTCCTATTATTATCAGAATTGTCAGTTGAAGTTGGCATTTAAAAGCAATCAAAGAACTTTTGAGTATATCTGCCATAATATATACCCTTGTTAAAACATACCACATTTTTACCTCCAGCTCTTATAAAACAATATTATTCTCCTTTTTTCTACACATTGTATATTCAGCAAACTTGGGTAGTTATGGTTTTATCACAACACTATAAAAATTGGAAATGACTTTCAAGGCAACTACTCCATGTTTATCAGTGACTGACCAAATATGCATCCCTGCTTTAAAGAAACAGAACTGGCCTAGGCATGAGACCTCATTTAGAGGAGAGAGACAGAAAGAATGTAAAGGAAGAAGAGAAATCCCACTTAAATACTTAGTTTCAGGAACACGTTACCTGCAGAAGGTGTAAAACTGACATTGTTTTGGGAGAAGGAACAGAGAACCACAAGTTGTCTCCAGTAACAGCTGTATGCTCCACAGAAGATGAATGTAGACTTTAGCCATGGTTGCACGATGACACAATAAAACTTAGTGATAAGTTAAAACTTTAATGAGATAAAAACACATACACATTAGTTAAAATACCATTAGACCTTTCAAGGCTGCATCAGCCTCACTTCAGATGGAAGAAACTACATCGTGAAACACACATGGGCACATATATACTGTATGTAGGAGTAAATTAGAGCAGTTGCCCCTGTTTACTATTACACTAAATGTTTACTATTACACAAAGGTAATAGTAAACATTTAGGCCAAGACACCTACGTACGAAGATGAAATGAAATAAAGTCTAGGGTCGGTAGACATGTGAGTAACGACAGTTAGTGACAAACATCATTTAGCAAAAGTTTCCATGTTTGATGAACAAAAGCAGGTAGGCCTCACCGGTCCTCATTACAACAGGTATTTAAAAAATGACAAATGTGCAAACTCTCGGTGAATAGTAGAGAGGCCTTTTTGGGAGGGCAAGCAAAGTTGGTTGCCTCAGTCCAGGAAGGGGAGTGTGAGCCCTTATTAACAAGGTGAGACAAGGTGGTAGATTGTGAACCAACTTTAACGTTATACACATGTTCAGAAAGTCTTGTTTTAAGCCTCCTTGATGTTGATCCAATGTAAATCAAGTCCCCTAGTTTTTTCCTCCATGGCTTTGAGAGGAACAAAATATATACCATGTCTGTCACTAAGCTCCACTGAGTCACTGTTATTTTTAACCATAGCCAAAATGTTTCTAGTTTTAATGCCAAAATCCACATGGTGTTGCCGGCATATGTTTTTTAAAAATGTTAACACATCCAGGAATGAACACCATAGAACCCACAAACTTACGTTGATTACTTTCAGGAGTCAAAGTCATGAGGGTCTTTCTTTGAAACTTCCGTAGAATGCGATCAATATGGTACTTCGAATAGCCGTATGTTAGAGCCAGTTCATAAATCCCATCTAATTCACAAGAACGACTATGCCTATCTGAAAAGTGAAAAAAAGCTCTGTTAACTAGAAAGTTAATGGAAGTAAGTTTGTAATGAAGGGGGTGGCTGAAAAAAATGGAATCAAATTTGATTAAGATTTCCTGTAAACTGAATAACGGATGGAATTAGAGATGGGATTTCTTTTCACCATAAAATCTAAAAACGGTAAAGAAAATTATCTTCCATTTCAACTGTGAACTGGAGGGACAGGTAAAAAGATGAAAGATAAGAAGCAAAATTAGTGAGATCAGTTGTCGTGGAAAGCCAAAATATAAGAATGCCATCGACATATCTTAAATAAAAGAGGGGTTAACCCTAAAACAGCCAAGAGCACGGGATTCTAAATCCTGAAGAATGAGTTCGGCGAGGAGGAGTGAAAGTGGTGACCCCATAGGGGCCCCTTCAAGTTGATGAAAATTTTGACCGTTAAACCTGAAAAGAGAATGAGATTGGACTAACTGGAGTGCACAAAGTACAGCATTGATTTCACAGGGAGTGGCTAATCCATACTCTAGAAGTTTAGATTCAATTAAATTATGAACGATATCAGCAGCGATGTTAGGAAATAAAGACACTACATCCAGTGAGGCCATAATAAAGGGCCCTCTGGATGAGTCGAAAGAACCTATTTTAGCAAAGAGCTTGAGCTGAATTAGAAACTTAGGAAAATCTGGAAGGAAAAGAAATAAGTGGCGAGAGGAATTTAGCTAAACCTTTTTCCAAAAGGCAAGTGGGGTTGGCGTAACCAGAAACCAGTAGATGTAAAGGGTAATTATCCTTATGTAGCTTAACTTTACCAAACATCTCTGGTATGCATGGACTAGAAGGGGGTGTGCAGATTGAGCAAATACTGCACAAAAATAATCTTGTGTGCTCCACAATTTAACACCCAAAATAAACGAATTGGATATTCAGGTGTCTGAAATGTGAGGGGGGGGGGCTAGTCTAAAGGTGCTACTGTAAATTTTACACCCTTAATTTCTGTGCTTTCTAACAACTGTCACATTTTTTTTTTTACTTCTAAAATCTCCATGTATGTCCCAAACTACAGAGCAACTCAAAACTTGTACACGTTACATTGTTGAAAGTTATATTATTCCAAAAACTGTTGTCGAAGGAGTATAAAATGGACTAGAAATGTGTTTCTTCGTCTGTAAATTGCATTTTCGTCACGAATTCAGTTTACCACAGAAGCAGAACAAGAATGATCTTTCTTAAATTTCACAGTAGGTAACTTTTATTTTCCGAAACGAATTAGGATCGAATCCTATTGCAAAATAAGCTTAAGAACCTTAACTGTAAGTAATTACGCTGAAAGTAAGCAATGCACACTGCACAGTGAAAATATCCGCAGTGCGAATTTCCGCACCAAACAGGAACGAACCTAGAGGAAGAACAAACAGCATGCTTCTATTTACAAACATATGATGCAACTAAAACACAAAGCACAGCTAAGAACTCTGTGCTTTTTTGTATGCGTTAAAGTCAACTCGTAAGCGAAATATAGTCGCAAAATACAGTACAGGCTTTGCTTCCTCGTTCATTTTGGCCCACATTAAAATACCGATGCGATAGGTAGAAGAGTGACTTACCTGTGGATCCCGGAAAATGTCTATATCTCATGACCACACATGGCTTAACATCGCAGGAATGTTGAGATCCAATGCTTAACTTAATCTGTTTAATTTTGAACACAACAAAATCGAAAACTGAGAGCGATAAGAAGAAACCAGAAGCGAACCACTTGTTGAAGTCGACGACCCAAATTGTCACTTGCAGGCCATCACAGAAGTAAAACAGGTAACAAAATACACGCAGCAACTTATTAAAGCTGTCTCAGCAATTTGTAGCGTCGTTTCGAAGCTTTGAAAATGAGGAGATGATACTGGATATAAAATGTAATTCCTCAAAAGTAGGAAAAGTAAAAAAAAAAAAATGTGTAAAAATCGACTACGAATGGTGAAGTTGGACTTCCCGTTGCTTTCGTCACGCATTCCTCAGCCAATAGCGTCTGCTTTGAGGCCGCGCCGTCGACATTCTTTCTCCAAGCGTGTACACTGAACCACAGAAAACTATCGAGTTCAGAATCTGAAGGCCACCCGTCAGCAGTGACATCGCTTGTTTAAAGGTTTTACACATCACAGCACCTCCGTCGCCCGCTCTGTTACATCCTTATTCAGTGAGGAAAGCACTGTTTACATACAGCATATCAAAAGCTAGGTGTTTCTTTTCTCTTAAACTAGATGCTTGTTCTAGGGCTTAACGTAAATAAACCTTAATTGCATTTAAGTGTTCCTAAACGGGACTAATAGAGTTATTCGTTTCAGGGACGCCCTTAAAGCGCTGCGTGAAGTTTAGCTAGTGATAAAAGGGGTGTTCCCGGTTCAGCTACAAATTTCCTTGAACGAAAAAAAAAGAAAAAATTATCTTGTGCACATATTTGGTTGATTTTGAACTTTTTCTTGCTGTTATACTTTTCTGCTGTTATACAGGTGGGCCATCGGGGCCGGTGCCCAGGGCCCGCAACTCCTCAAGAGTCCTATGTGTTTACAAAAATCAAACTCTTTCGCCACTCACCAGAACGTTATTTTTTTTATTTAAGGAAAAGAAGAAACACCAATGCAGAAAGTTAGAAGTCCTTCCGCCTTTTTTTTTTTTTTTTTTTCAAACCTTGCTGGTAGCTTCGATTTCGCGAAGAGGCAGGAGGGAAGTTAGTTGTTAAGTTGGATCTTTTGTGACAAAATAAGAAACAAAAAAAAGTCGACTTCTCCCCCGATCCCGAGTGTGAGTGAGTCTCATATGTTAAACAGGTCGTGAAGGCAGCGCACAAATCGCATTTTTTCCGAATCACTCTTTCCTTTTAAACAGTCACTTGTGTTGCCTATCGAAGAAGTGCGCGTATGTATATCACTGAGGTTTGCCCACCTGGGCTACTTATATATATTCAATCTGCGCTGTTTAAATAAATAACAATGACGGGGGCCGCATATCAGCGTTTTTGTCCGGTACGTCATACTGTCCGAAAACGGCGCTGGTTGGTTTATTTCTTCTGCTTTTTAAATTTAATTTTCGTTGAATAATTTGTAGAATGGGAAAGAAACATTATATCATTCAGCACCAATTTTCTTGTAATTTAGTAAGCCAGTAAATGTGAGTGCATTTGGTACACTTAATGGAGTTCTACAATTTTGTCATGTACACTTTTTCATTCAAGTGGTATTTAAAAAGTTACTGGACATTGAATGTTTCTTCTCTGGGATAACATGGTGATGGTGGTGAATATACGTAATAATTCTCATATGTTGTATACACATAATACAATATTGTAATAATACCATGTGTGAATAAAAAAAGATAACCACGCATTGTAATAATACCATATGTTGTATGTATATATACCTCGTATAAATAAGATCAGGGCCCCCGAAAAATGTGACGGCCCAGGGCCCCCAGAAGCGTTAAGATGGCACTGCCTGTAGATTGCACAAAGTAATTCCCATAGCAGAAAGTTTCTGATAAGTCTGCGACGATAGCATGCCAGGGGCGGCGACTATTGTATTGCGAGTGATGCGTTAGCACCACTCCAGAAAATTTGTGTGTTGCAATGCACCACTCCGAATTCATTTATCGTGTTATATATATCAAAAAAGATAGAGATGTGTGTGTTTTGCCCAATCTTTCCTTTCAGAAAATGAAAAATAAAATATGTTAAGCCTAGTAGGAATTCTGTTTTAGAGGGTTAACTAGGGTCTTGCAATTTCCAAGCTATGCGGCGTTCGCTAACTCAAATACCCCCTGATCCCAAAAGGTAACCTTCAAGTGAGGTGAGGGTGGCTCAAGGAGGGGTGACTTAACAGGCTACAGTAGCATGTAGGCGGGTAGCGTTGTATGATGACCTTCAAAAGTTTCAGTGACTTCTTCCGGTATGCGGGCTGGACAGCAAGTGTGGCGGGGGCGAGGAAAAGATGTATATGTGCAAATACTTTTTTTGTCCACTGTATACATATTTATACAGGAAAGGACCCTATATATTGTATATATATATATACAGGGAAAGACCCAGAAGGCCATGGGGGAGATGGGTGGATGAAATTCGAAGGTATGATGTAGGAGTGACATGAAGAGTGGCTCAGGACAGAGTTGTGGAAGAGACTTGGGGAATCCTTCGTTCAGCAGTGGATTGATAATGGTTGACGATGATGATAATGTTATATCATATTTTAGATAATCGACAGTGGCGCCCCTATGAGTACTTTTAGGGGGCGAAGAAAAATTCTTACTTCCTTCAAGGTTGTCAAACATTTTAGTAAATGTACAAGATACTAAAATACAAGAAAAATAATTTATACAATCAATCATTAATATCTTATTATTTTTAAAAATGCTTTAAAAAAAGGTTTCGTCAATTTTAGTGTTTCAAATTTACCAAAAATTTGGCTATGGCATTTGCTTGGGGGACACTCGACCCCCCCTCCCTCATGGACGCCCTTGATAATCGCTAATGATTATTCTACGAAAGAATGTGCACCACTCCGTAAAACCCAAAGTCGCCGCTTCTGTAGCATGGGGCCACAAAATATTCTGCGGTAGGTCACTAGACAAAATAACTACTAGATGCGAAAAGCAATACAAAATTTGCATTGGTAGAAATTTAAAAAAAGAGAGAGAAAAGAACTGCCTACCTAAGGTTATTGTAAATTATAAGCCTAGCGTGACCAAATATTATTGGGGGGGGGGGGCACAAATAAATGAAATATAATTTTTGTCTTGGAGGGGCGGGATTCTCGGAAATAGTTTCTCCGAAAATGCTCCTGTTCAATTGCCAACAGTGTCATAACTTAGATTTTTTATTTGCCTAATATATCCAAAACTACGAGGTGTGCGAGGCTTCCGTTGATTCACCCTAACGAGGATGAAAAAAATATGCCTTTCAAAGCACCTCATGCAGTTATCTGATGAATAGCATGCAACCTTCTTCAGATGATAGCATGCAACCATCTTCAGATGATAGCATGCTATTGTGAATGGAATGACTGCTTTCCAGCAGTCATAAAAATGTTACGCTATTGCGTAGCGTTGTTCCCTTGGCTGTATGTCACGCTTTATAACATTTAAAGGCGAACGACCAATTATTATTTTTTTTTTTACTTTTTAAATTCGGGGGCACGTGCACCCTGTGCCCCCTTTCCCCTACGCCTATGTTATAAATACACCAGACTGTGAATACTCAAGAGACGCATATACATATAGCGTATTAAATCCATTTATTTTTGTGGTTCGCCAAGCTTTCGCACTCCACTGGGAGGCTTTTTTAAGGCAATGGTAAACATAAAAATGCAGGGAATTGAACACGTAAGGAACAAAGATGAAAATAACGTGGGGTAACTTCACGAACATATTACAAGAATTTTTATCACGCAATTATACGGTGCGTATCTTTTAATAACGCATGCCAAACCATTGGTAGTTCAGTAGAAACTACATCATTGCACGCTAGTTTGCTGGATGAGATTTTGACTGTTTCCCTAATGGCAGTCTCTTTAAAGTTCGTGTAAGGGGCAATTCTTCTGATACTATTCCATACAGGAGCGGCCGATTACTACACCACAAAAATAAACGGATTCAATACTCTATATATGCGTCTCTTGAGAACTGCTGACCTTATGTTTCTTCTAACTAAAAAAATGTCTAACCTAGGTACTATAGCAATTGCAAGATAACTAGGATCAAGAACACTGGCTCTAGAATTTTGCCACCAGTTTCAAGTTGCAACACAAAGATTTATGAAATAAAATTATATTTAACAACAATAAAGGACAGAGGCATCCCTAGAAAAAAAAAATACGATTACAGGAGAAATCTTCGCTCCGTCCTACTGCCGTTTTCGGAAATTTTTTCTCCATTTTCAGTCTCAAATGCAAATATTTATCTCGTAATCAAATGGTATTTAACTACCATACATGGAACATCGCGAGAAAAAGAATTTAAAATTACATCTCCGTCTAACGCCCGTTTTCGGAAATTGTTGCCTCCATTTTCAAACTGAAATGTAAACATTTATACAATAAAATGATATTTAACGACAATACCGGACAATCCTCTCTTGGAACATCGCAAGCAGAGCCACCCTTAAGGGTGTGCGACAGGTACGGTCGCACAGGACCGCGCACTTAGGGGGGCTGCGCTTAGAACTGGGGCCCGCGCTCACACCCTGAGAAAGAAAAGAAAGAAAATGAGATAGGGAGAGAGAGTGTGAGGGAGCGAATTTCTTATTTTCAATTATTGTAATTTTATTTTTTAAACTCCGTTTCGTTTAATTTTTCTTTTCTTTTTTTATATTTCAGATACATGAATAAAATTCAGAACCTTTCCCTAACGCTTTCATCGCTTACTGGATATTACTTACCGTGATAGTAACGGTGGCAAGCCCAGAAAGAAGCTTTCCGCCCTTGAAGCTAATTAAATTTTATATCAGATCTGTCATGTCCCAAGAAAGATTGATGTCTTTGGCAACTTTGTCAATTGAACAATATAAAGCAAGCGAAATAAATTTCGATGATTTTGAAGCTGACTTTGCTGGGATAAAAGCAAGTCCGGGTCTTATAAGGTGAGTTCTGTAGTGCAATTACTGTCCCATAATAGGTAGAGACGGAGCCACTGTGAGGGAAGGACGTACGCTGGTGTGTTTGTTTTCTACATCATTTAAAAGACATTTATAATATCAGTAGTGTTCAAAAAATTAAAAATGCTGTCTTTCGTTATTGGTTAATTTTCAAACGTCTTGACGTTTCATTAAGCTGTACAGATAACTGTAATAAACTATGCTTTAAGCCTAGTGAATATTTAATATCTAGTGTAAGGGGGGGGGTGATTAAAGCAAGGGGTCCCGCGGCTGCCTAGGGCGGTTCTGCTCGCGAGAGAGAAAAAAAATACGATTATGGCTGACAGTGGCGCACCGAGGAATACCTGATGGGGGGTAGGGGGGCTGGATGTATGTTTAGGTATGTGTACATAGTGTATATATATATATCATCATCATCATCATCATTGTCAACCATTATCAATCCACTGCTGGACGAAGGTCTCCCCAAGTTTCCTCCACAACGGTCTGTCTTGTGCCAGTCTCCTCCATGTCACTCCCGCATACTTTCGAATTTCATCCACCCATCTTCCATGTGGTCTTCTTCTGGGTCTTTTCCTGTCCCTTGGAATCCAATCTAAAATTTCGGCTGTCCATCGATGGTCTGTTCTTCTGGCAGTATGTCCAGCCCATTGCCATTTCAGGGATTTAACTCTGATAATGATGTCTTCCACTCTTGTCATTTTTCGGATCCACGTGTTCCTCTTCTTATCTCTCCTGGTTACACCAAGCATGCATCTCTCCATGATACTTTGAGTTGTCTGCAGCCTTTGTATGTCTCTTTTAGCTAAAGTCCACGTCTCTGCACCATACGTAAGCACTGGAAGGATGCATTGATCAAACACTTTTCTTTTAAGACATAATGGCATATTGCTCTTGAAAATTATGCTGTTTCTTCCAAAAGCTCTCCAGGCAAGTTTTGTACGCCGATTAATTTCTTCATCAATGTGACCCTCACTTGATATCTGCTGTCCAAGATAAACGTACGTGTCTGTTATCTCCAGCTTTTCTCCATCAATCGATAAATCTTCATTTCTTGTAAAAGCATTGAACATCACTTTTGTCTTCTGAAAGTTCATTTTTAATCCCACTTCTTTACTCTTGTCAGCAAGTTCCTGGATCATACTCTGTAGCTCTGATGGGGTAGTTGCAAAAATGACTATGTCATCAGCAAAACGAAGGTGGGTTAGATAATCTCCATTAATCTTTATGCCTTTGTTTTCCCAGTTCAGTGATTGAAAGACATTTTCCAATGTAGCATTAAAGAGCTTCGGAGATATGGTGTCACCTTGTCTCGCTCCTTTTCCAATTTTTATGTGTGTTGTATTTTCAAATAGCCGAATCTTTGCACTTGCATTTTCATAGATGTTATTAATAATATTAATGTATGCATCTTCAATACCGCAGGATTTCAGAGCCATTGCAACTGCTGATGGTTTCACCGAATCAAAGGCTTTTTCATAATCTATAAAAGCCATGCACAATGGAAGTTCATATTCCCTTACTCTTTTAATTAGTTCTCTCAGTACGTGGATATGATCTATTGTGCTGTAGCCACTCCTGAATCCAGCTTGTTCTCTCGGTTGAGCCATGTCCAGTGTTACCTTCAAGCGGTGTGAAAGAACTTTAGTGAAGATTTTATAAACCACTGATAGGAGGCTGATAGGTCTGTAGTTCCTGAGATCCTCAATGTCACCTTTTTTATGTAGCAAGATCATTGTAGCGTTGTTCCAATCCTCAGGAATTTTCCCTTCATTAAGGCATCGAGTGAAAATATGGGCGAGTACTATTTCGATTTCTCCACTTGCTTCTTGTATGATGTCTACAGTAATTCCATCTTCTCCTGGAGCTTTTCCCCGCTTCATGTTCTTGATTGCAAGTGCAACTTCTGCTGGAAGGACTGGAAGAACTCTGGTACCTTTCATGATGACAGGAGTACATGTATCATCCCTTTCATATAATTTGGAGTAGAAATCTTTCACTCTTGTCAAAATTTCGCCTCTATTTCTTGTTACAGAACCATCTTCTTTTCTCAGTGCCATAATCTGTTTTTTTCCCTTACTGAGATGTCCCTTTGCTATCTTTAGGCTTTGGTTGTTTTCAATTGCTTTCCTTACTAGTTCACAGTTGAATTTCCTTACGTCTTCAGTGATACTTTTTCGTACTGTCTTGCATAGCTCTATATATTCCACTTTGGAAGTCACATCTTCTTTAGTTGTCCTCATCTCTCTTCTTTTTTGCATATATATATATATATATATATACAATTATACATATATATGTATGTATGCATACAATATACATATATATATATATATATATATAGATATGTATACAATATGTATATACACTGAAGAGCAATTGAATTAGAGACAGCTGGCGTTATGCAAATGTGGCGCTGTGGGCGGCCCTGTAAACGGAAACGACATGACGTATGCAGCGATCCGATAATATAAGGAGTGATGCGAAGGGAATCAGTAAGAGTCGGACGCAGTATGGGTAAGACGAAGGATCTAAGCGCATTTGATCGTGGGCAAATTGTCGAGGCCCGACGAATGGGTCATTCGATCTCGGAAGTCGTGCAGGCACTGGGATTTTCACGAGCCACTGTGTCACGGGTGCACCGTGAGTACATCGAATCCGGTAAAACCATCCCTGCAAGGGCCAACTGCCGTGGACAACAGCGTGTGGATGAGCGGGGTCATCGTCGGCTAGCTCACATTGTGACAGCGGATAGGCCACAGTGCAAGAAATCACTCGGCAATTTAACGCTGGTGCATGAAAACGTGTAAGCAGCCACACCATCCAGAACCATCTCCTCGCTATGGGGTACAGAAGCCATCGTCCCACGAGGGTACCGCTGCTGACCGCACATCACAGGGTGCAAAGATTAGCATGGGCGTGGGAACATCGCCACTGGACCCTGGACATGTGGAAAAATGTTGCCTGGACTGATGAGTCGAGATTCACGTTGGTACATGCGGATGGCAGGATACGAGTACGGCGCAAACCGCATGAAGCGATGGATCCTTCTTGCCAGCAGGGTACTCTTCAAGCTGGTGGGGGTAGCATTCTCGTCTGGGGACTGTTTACGTGAACTGAAATGGGACCCCTGGTACGTGTGACATCGTCCCTCACAGGTCAACGTTACCGGGATATCCTGGACGACCATTTGCTCCCGTTTGTGCGTCTTCAATATCCCACTGGGGACCTCATCCTGCAACAAGACAATGCACCGTGCCATCGGTTCCGAATTGTATCCGAATGGTTGGATGAACACTCCACCAACGTGACCTCGCTTCCTTGGCCAGCTAGGTCACCCAACCTCAGCATATCTGTGATGCCATCGAGAGAGATGACCTCCCCCCCTCCATCAAATCTTCGTGAACTGTGGGAGCTTGTTCAGGGGTCGTGGATCCGTTTGGCTTCCCAACGCTTCCGGTGTCTTGTCGAGTCCATGCCGAGACGAATCGCCGCCGTCGTCAGGGCGAAAGGTGGTGCTACACGTTACTAGACAGGTATCTCTAATTCAATTGCTCTTCAGTGTATATAGTGCATAAGATAGACATATTTACATTAGATAGATAGATAAAAGAGTTGACGTACGGGGCTTTGGGGGCTTGCCCCCCCCCCCCCCGGGTGCGCCAGTGGTGGTAGAAATCGTTACTCCGTCTAACTTCCGTTTTCCGAAATTTTGAAAGATGGAAAACTTGAATCCATGGTCGGGAGTCTGCAAGAGAATTTAATAGGACTCTGGGGATATCATTTCTTGTCTGCAAGACCAAAATAAATCTGCGACGTACGTCGCCCGTCGCCGCGATTCTGCTGCGGGAAAAGTGAGGTATTATCATAATCAACAACTGTTATCAATTTGATACTGGATGAAGCAGGGGAGTCGCTAGACTTCGAAATCAGGATGTGCAATGGGTGGGCGAGCATTATTTTTGGTGGGGCCAGCTCGATAGTACCTTTTTTTTTTTTTTGCGAAACACGGAAAGAACGAATTTTTAATACTTTTCACTATACCGGCTACAAAGGAATTCGGGCAATCACCACCCCCTCCACCTGGACACACATACATACACGGATCTGACTAGTTACGCCACTGGTGTAAGATACAAGTGTTACTACTATAGAATGTCACCTTCAACTTTTTGCTTGCGTTGTCTTAAATTGCTTTTCAAAAGTTTGCGTTTTTGCTTACAAAAATAGTACTGTATGCTTGGACAATTTATTTAAAGGAAAATGTTTTTTACGTTTTCCAACCGCAGGTTGAAGAAGCGTATATGCTCCAGCTTTGTCTGTCTGTCTCTGTCCGCACGATAACTCTCGTAAAAATGGTTTGATTTCAATGAAATTTTAGTATGTGGTAGGGAACAACCTGGAGACGAACCCTATTGAAAATGGGCGAAATGGGGTCAAAGGTCACGACATAGGAGTGGGATCCATTCCATCGCCCTTATGCATCCTAACTTACGTAAAAATGCTTCGTTTGAGACGAAACTTTATCATATTGTCCGGAGATATACTGAACCGGTTCTGTTGAATATCATCGAAATTGGGTCAAAGGTCAGGGCACAGGAGCGAGATTTATTCCAAAGCCTCATAACCTGACTAAAAATGCTTCTATTGCGACAAAACTTTAGTATGTTGTTCCGGAGGTACACTGAACCAATTCTGTTTAATATCATCGAAATGGGGTTAAAGGTCGGGGCACAGGAGCGAGATTTATTCCACCGCCGTTATCCTCATAACTTGACTAAAAATGCTTCTATTGCGACAAAACTTTAGTATGTTGTTCCGGAGGTAAACTGAACCAATTCTGTTGAATATCATCGAAATGGGATTAGAGGTCAGGGCACAGGAGCGAGATTTATTCCACAGCCATTATCCTCATAACTCGACTAAAAACGCTTCTATTGCGACAGAACTTTACCATGTTGTTCCGGAGGTATACTGAACCGGTTCTGTTTAATATATTCGAAATGGGGTCAAAGGTAAGGGCACAAGAGCGAGATTTATTCCACAGCAATTATCCTCATAACTTTAGTAATGATTTCTGCTATGTTGGAAGCGTATCATAATCAATGCATTGCTTGCCTTGCACTCTCCCCTATACAAAGCAGACGTCAGGTATACTTCTTGCACTTTCGCTATCCCGGGGTGGTCTTAAGAGCCCTAGTGTAGCTTTAGTATGAGGCGTAACTAGGGCTGGGCAGGCGGGGCGGCTGCTCCGGGCGCAGCTCAAGAGAGGGTGCAAAAATCACTGTTTACAATCCGATTAAAATTGGAACTGAAATTGTTGCACCAGTTTCTGGTATAGTATTTTCACCTCATACATTGTCTATTAACAGAATTTGCTCGTAATGTTACGCCCGTTTCGGTAGCATTGGCTGCTCAAAATTCCCATTTCTTCCTCAAACTGTTCAGGGGATGCTTTTGTTGACGTAGGACTACGTCTAACTCCGCGGATAGTATGGGGCGACTTACGGCCGACTGCCTGTTACTAAAATAGGTCCCAATTGAAATCATTATAGCGTTAAAAATACGTGCCGCACACTAATAGTGTTAGCATATTCGTAAACAGCATGGAGTCCAATTCGCGTACTGCGTAATACATCGTCCGCGCGATGCTCCCCTCGCTCCCTGTGCGCGGGGGAGATGATGCAATATATTTGGGGGTGCCGCCGCGTTTGACTCAGTCTTTCTCGGCTACCGTGAGTGCAACACGGCTGTGCGTGGTATCGTTTTAAAGCTCTCGACGAGATCTATTCAAATATACGAAGAACATTTCGCAGTGGTTTGAACTGAACATTTTAAAAATTGTTTACTTGTGAAAGAGTGAACACTTTTGGCAATATCGCGGTTTATCTGGACAACCGTGAGTGCAAAACGACTGTGTGTGGTATCGTTTTAAAGCTCTCGACGATATCTGTTCAAATATATAAGAAACATGTCGCAGTGGTTTAAACTAAAAAATTTCTAAATTGTTTTCATGTGAACAGGTTACCATTTTCGACAATGCCGCGGTATTCGCAGAATGAACGCGAGCAAAAGTGGAGAAAATCAAAACGAGAGGCAAGAACAAGTGATGAGGAATGTAAGAAGCCCAAGAAGACAGAGCACCACGTTGGGTAATTCGTGTATCGATCTGCTTTGTGTTCACAATGTATCCAGCATTGTTTGTAAAAATTATGTAAGCTACTTTTCATATCATAGATCTGTGTTGGATATAACAAATTAAATAAACGCTTTGAAACCATACTCGACTAGCTCATTCCAACTCTCCGATCTGCAAGTCATAGTCCTACGCTCCAAACTGACGGTTCAATCAGAACTGAGCCTACCTGTATTTTTTTGTATTTTTTTTATTGAGGGTTTAACGACCACCGTGAGCAATTCAATGGGCTATAAGCAGTTTATCGTCCCTAATTTAGGGCCACTGGTTCCAAGGAAGGGGAGAGCCAGCGTCGTGAGACAAACATAGCGTCCATGCCTTATCGGGATTTGAACCCGGACCCATCTCGGACGAATGATCAGAAGCCATCGCTTAGACCACTGCGCCACCAAGGGGTGTTAGTTGCTCACATTCAAAAATGAAGGCGCGGTTGTGCGTACTGGTAAGGCAAGGAAGCTAGAGGTTTAACGTGTGAGCTGAAAGCAGACGCCCGTCCCTACTTTAGGGCCACTGATTCAAAGGAAGAGAGAGAGCCAGCGCCGTAAGGCAAACATGTCACCCATGCCTCACTCTGGATTCGAGGCCGGACCCATCTCGGAGGAATGATTAGAAACCAAACGTTTCGAGCCACTGGTGCGCCAAGGGCGTAGTTTACATTATGGAAGATTCTCTGGGGCTATTCGATCATTGCTGCGACTGTGAACTATGACTTCCAGGTGTGTTCGGTCTGTTTCATGTGGTACCGAAGGTCCGAACTCAGAAACAGTTGGGAAAAGCAGTAAAAAGAGTCACTGTTTCATTGTTCCTCCCACATACAGATAACATTGGGGTGTGACGTTAATTTTTTTGCTCATGGACTGTATGTTTATATGTAGATAAATGGGGGCGCAATATCTTCGTGGTTTGCCCCGGGGGCAGAAATGGCTTGTTACGCCTCTGCGCTTTAAACACCACTTTCCGTGTTGGAATCCCCTACTCTGTAAAGAAAACGAACAGCAGAGCAATTAGTAGTGACTCCCTCACTGAATTTCTATCCACCCTCCTCATTAGCCTCCTGACGAGTGGCATAACTAATACCCCGCAGCCCCCACAGCTGCGGTGGAGGCGCAGGTAATCAAGGGGCGTACTGCAGCTGCCAGTTATAGTTTTATGAAAAAATTCGAACATGCACAATAATTAACTCAAAGAGTCTTATTTTGCTTTAAGATATATTTAGCTTTGCCTAAATAAATGTCCTAGTTTCACTTTTAAAACACTGAATGTCCTACAGATTGAAAGCGTTCGGCTCTTTGACTTCGGGTTGTAATACGATTGCTCTGTAATGGGCTGTAAATAATACAATCGCTCTCCAATCGCCCTCTCTCTGCGCTGCTGAGGAAAAGCGCGTGGCCACAGGGGATTCCCCGTGGAGGATGTGTGAAAACAGTCATATACCTAGGATTACGTGCACGACAGGCGTTAACATTTATTCCCAGCAGCAGCAGGTCATCCTTGTGTAAGAAGGTGATTTCTTCTAGTGATTTATTTTAGTTTTGGACAAAGCAATTACACGTATTGTCAAATCTATTACTTAAAAAGTTAAAACTGCAGGGCTCTAGGTACCACCATTACTTTTGCAGACCCTCTCCCTGACTTTCTAATCCCCCCCCCCCCCAACCACCACCACACACACACACCGTGAAAAATGCATCCTGCCTCGTGTTCGAGATCATGGGAAAATTACTGTGCTCAGGGGTGCTGAAGTAAATCTTGCGGGGGGGGGGGACACGTTGTGCTAGTTACTCCACTGCTCCTGGCCATACAAACAAGAAAAAGAGGCTTAAGGTGATTCCACTTGAAATCTCTGCCGTATGTTTCCATTGGTAAAACTTCTCTACATATTTTCTCGCAATTAATGTATTCCCAAAAATGAAAATTTGCACATCGATAAAACTAACTTTAAGTTATAGCATGGGATACTTAATACTTGCTAAAACATAACCATAATTATATTAAAAATCAATTATTTTTCTTTAAGCAATGTTCAGACCTGTTAATAGTTGGCGCGACCTGTACATTGATGACGTCAGTAGACAAACAAACGTTGGATTGCTTAATTATGGTTATGTTTTAGCAAGTATTAAGTATCCCATGCTATAACTTAAAGTAAGTTTTATCGATGTACAAATTTTCATCCTTGGGAATACATTAATTGCGAAGAAAATACATATGTAAAGAAGTTTTACCATTGGAAACATAAGGCAGAGATCGTAGGTGTAACCACCTTAAACTGAGGAATTGGAAGAGTGGAGAACGATTGAATCTCCATGGCCCTGATGATGCTATTTTGATAACCTTTTTGGAGACGTAAACAACGCACTTCCCAGGGGAAATAAGTAATGCTACATGAAATAAAACACACCAAAAGTCCAGATTATATTTTGAAGTTAAATGTACTGAAAAAGGCACATTTTGAACTGGTTGGGCAAAGACAAATTTAATGGTTCTCGCACCCCCTTGGCGACATCCCCGGGATGAAGGTCTCCCGATGTCTCTTTCATAACTTTCTATCCTGAGCTAGTCTCCTCCATGTCAATTAGGCATGCTTTCGAATTGCATCCACCTGTCTACCACCGGTTCTTCTTCTGGGCCTTTTCCTCTCCTTTGGAACCCAGTCTAGTATTTCAGTTGTCCAACGGTAGTCAGTTCTTCTTCCAGTAAGTATGTCCATCCATTGCCATTTCGAGATTTTTCCCTTGAACAAAATAAGGTATATTTAAATTTAACTCTCCGAATTCCCAAGGATTAACCCTCGTATCCGTGCCTCTCTCATCATAAAGCTTCGATGTTACTGGCGCAACGTGAAGTCGGTAGTTTATTATTACTATTGCTTTTTCTTTATTTATTTATATGATATCATTTATTTTTATTTATTTTTTACCCTCAGATGGCTGACAGAACGATTTCTCACTTCAAAGAAACTAGGATTAAACCAAAAATTTAACATGAAATATGTCGCCATAGCCCATATTTTACGGTGCAATACTGAGCCAGCCCACTACGCCAAAGTATCTCTTTTTTATTTTTTTTTCATTTTTCATTAGCTTTACACTCAATAGTTTTCTAAAACAAAAATTCGTCTGCCAGAAAGCCACCATACCTTTTAGCACGTCTTTTGTAAAAAAAGAAAGATCGTGCTTATGTTATCGGTTTGTCCGTCCGTCCGTCTGTAGACTCCATATCTCTGCAACTATTAGTTCGATTTGAAAAATTCTTTTTGCATTGAGAAGCTTGAAATATACGAATGATGATCCTTTATTTCTTTTCTTTTTTTTTATGATGTCGCCGCTAGAGGGCGCAGATGCAAATGATATCGACTTCAAAATACATTTTATTCCATATATTTGCTTCTAAGCATCCAACTGAAAAAATTATTTTACCTTTCGATTCCATTTATATCGAAGAGTATTTTAGGTATAGTCACTTTTTCAAGTTATGCATAGATTTTCCGCTAGGGGGCTTAAAAGTAAATTGCGTTTTTCTCAAAATCGGTACTTCTAAAACTCTGATTTGAAAGAAAAAATTCTTCAGCGGATACAGCTCCTGATGCAAAATCTTTTCCCTATAATTCCTAATTTTTGGTAAACAATGATTTGGCCACCAGGGGGCGTAAGGGTTAATTTCTGCTTCTGATGTATTTGCCACACAATCTGAGCTTCTAAAATCTCGATTGAAAAAATTCGTTCGCGGACTCACGTCGATAAACCTTTTAGGAATGCTTTCTTCTTAAAATGTTTCATGGTTTTTCCGCCAGGGGGTATATATGTATATCTTATTTTTGTCCATATCTCTGCTTCTAATGGCCCGATTTAAAAAATTCCTTCTTTATTGGATAGTTTCTGGTGTGACATGTTTTTCATATAATTTCAAAATTTTCAAGTAATTCATAGACTTTCCGCTGGGGGCGTACAGATAAATTGCGTTTCCCCCGATATCTCTGCTTCTAAAACTCCGATTCAAACATTCTTTCTGCACCGGATACAGCTCCTAATGAGAAAACTTTTGCATGTAATTTCTAATTTTTGGTAAAAAATGGTTTTAGCCACCAAAGGGCGTAAGTCTTAATTTCCACTTCTGACGTATTTGCAGCAAAATCTGAGCTTCTAAAATCTTGATTGGAAAAACTCGTTCGTGGACCGATGCCCCTCACGTCGATAAACCTTTTCGAAATATTTTCCTCTTAAAATAATGTATGGCTTTTCCTCCAGGGGGAGTAGATGTATATCTTATTTTTGTCAATATCTCTACTTCTAGGAGACCGATTGGAAAAATTCGTTCTTTGTTGGATAGCTTTTCCGATGCAAAATGCATTTAACATAACTTCAAAATTTTCAAGTAACTCATAGACTTCCCGCTAGGGAGGCGATAAGGTAAATTGCGTTTCCCCCGATATTTCTGCTTCTAAAGCTACGATTTGAAAAATTCTTCCTGTATCGTATACAGCTCCTGATGGGAAATGTTTTTCATATAATTTCTAATATTTGGTAAAGAATGTTTGGCCACTAGGGTGCATAAGTGTTAATTTCTGCTTCTGATGTATTTACAGCAAAATCTGAGCTCCTGGAAACTCGACTGAAAAAAATATTTCCTGGACCGATACCGCTCACATCGAAAAACCTTTTGAGAATACATTCTTGCATTTTTTTCCCGCGAGGGGCGTAGATGCATGTCTTGTATTTGTCGATATCTTTGCTTCTAAGAGTCCGATTTGAAAAATTCTTTCTTTGCTGGAAAGCAAAGAAGAATCCTACAGCTTATTAGGTAGGTGGTCATAATGGCTCATCGGTGTATATGTTTGACACATTTTCAGCCCCGTCCGTTTGGGCTGATATCCTCTACCTCAGGCCGTTTTTGTCAGTTGCATTTAAATAATCAATGCAATCTAACGAAATATGCTCTGAACGGTCTGGGATAGAAACTCGAAATTCATTGTGTACGTTAACTCACTGAGGTTCACCTACAGTAAAATTTTTGGGTTGCTGCTTTTTATATGTATCATCATCATCAACCATTATATCAATCCACTGCTGGATGAAGGTCTCCCCAAATTTTTTCCACAATTGTCTCTCTTGGGCCTGTCTCCTCCACATCACTCCAGCATACTTTCGAATTTCATCCTTCCATCTCCCATGGGGTCTTCTTCTGGGTCTTTTCTTGTCCCTCGGAATCCAGTCTAAAATTTCGTTTGTCCATCGGTGGTCCATTCTTCTGGCAACATGCCCAGCCCATTGCCATTTCAGTGATTTCACTTTGGTCATGATGTCGTCCACTTCTGTCATTTTCCTTATCCACAAGTTCGTCTTCTTATCTTTCCTGGTTACACCAAGCATGCATCTCTCCATGCTATCTTGAGTTGTCTGCAGTCTTTGTATGTCTTTTTTTAGTTAAGGTCCATGTCTCGGCTCCATACGTATAAGCACTGGCAGGATGCATTGATTAAACACTTTTCTTTTGAGACATACTGCTCTTAAAAATTGTACTGTTTCTTCCAAAAGCTCTCCATCCAATATTTATACGCCAATTAATTTCTTCATCAATGTGACCCTCACTCGATATCTGCTGCCCAAGATAAATGTAGGAATCGGTTGTCTCAAGCTTTTCTCCATCAATCGATAAATCTTCGTTTCGTGTAAAAGCATTGTACATCACTTTTGTCTTCTGAAAGTTCATTTTTAATCCCACTTCTTTATTCTTGTCTCTCTCTCTCTATTTTTTTTTTTTTAACAAGATGTGCATTTGATTTATTTACTGTTACATTTTGGGCCTTACAGTTACATGAATTTTTGAACTGCAGTTCTGGAAAGTCTGTTTCAGTTAAAGCAAAAACACTTTTCTCATCTGAAAGTTATTAAGGTGTTTTTTTTTTTTTTTTTTAATTGGAGGTTTAACGACCACCATGAGCAACTCAATGGGCTATAAGCAGACGCCCGTCCCTAATTTAGGGTCACCGGTTCCAGGGAAGGGAGAGAGCCAGTGCCGTAAGACAAACACAACATCCATGCCTCACCGGGATTCGAACCCGGCCCCCTTTTGGACGAATGATCAGAGGCCATCGCTTAGACCACTGCGCCACCGGGGCGGCTAAGGTGGTTCCACCTAAAATCTTTGCCTTATGTTTCCAATGGTAAAACTTCTCTACATATTTTCTTCGCAATTAATGTATTCCCAAGGATGAAAATTTGCACATCGATAAAACTAATTTTAAGTTATAGCATGGCATACTTAATACTTGCTAAAACATAACCATAATTATATTAAAAATCAATCATTTTTCTTTGAGTAATGTTCAGACCTGTTAATAGTTGGCGCGACCTGTACATTGATGACGTCAATAGACAAACAAATGTTGGATTGTTTAATTATGGTTATATTTTAACAAGTGTTAAATATCCCATGGTATAACTTAAAGTAAGTTTTATCGATGTGCAAATTTTCAACATTGGGAATACATTAATTGTGAAGAAAATATGAAAAGAAGTTTTACCATTGGAAACATAAGGCGATTTTAAGTGGAACCACCTTTAAAAGGTATCCAACTACGTTGAAAAGATCGTTTTGGGCCAAATTTCACATTTTGTAAATATGCGTTCATTTTAAAGCCCAATTCTTTAGGATTCCTAAACTGCCTTTGTTTCTTGTCAATGATGAATAAATACAGAGTTATAGCAATCGGAATATCTAAACCCAGGTGCCAAACGAACGGGAAGTGACACTTGAAACGCGTTTTTTGCATAATGAGATTTTCGTCCTGAACTCTACGGAAAACCTGATAACTGAAAAAAGTATGTAAAATAAATTGATGAAACTTGGTACACATCTTTCTTACAATGTTGTGCATGCAGTGAACTAAAAGTTTTGCTGTTTGTCAATTAAAAGTTAGGTTATAGCTATTTATATTCAACATAGTGAAGAAATTTGTCGAAAATTCAAACTAATGCATGTAGGAATGAGTGTATCTTAGCAGTGTTTAGGAACATCACTTACCTTTTTAGTTCACTGCATAGATAATAGTCATGCGCATATACTGATGCAAAAAATGCAATGTTTAGGAACATCACTTACCCATAGATAATAGTCATGCGCATATACTGATACAAAAAATGCCATCATATATCTGTAACGTTTTTATTTAGAGCATTTACCGTAAACGACATATTTCCTTAAATTTTTTCACAAATTTTCCAATTTCTTGAAAATATATATTGATATCATTATTTTCCCAACGTTTATGTGTTTTTCTGTGCTAACCTCCCTAAAAAAAAAAATAATAAAAAGAAATTACCCATTCTTGCATTTTTTTTAAAAAAGTGCCCCCAACGTAGTGGGATACCTTTTAAGTAAAAATTAATTTTCGCGTTCATTAATTTCTCTCACTTTATAGATCTGCACTGCGATTCTTGCAATTCTGGACATTGTTGATTTTTTTAAGAATTTTTTTGTAAATATTTCTTTAATGATAAGTAAGTCTTAAAAAAAAAATTGGGGCATATTTGGCAGGGACGCTAGACTTCGAAATCAAGATGGGCGACGGGTGGGCGAGTATTATTTTTGCTGGGGCAAGATTGATAGCAACTTTATTTAAGAAACACTGAAAGAAAGAATTTGTTTTCCTTTTTCTACAGGCTACGAAGGTAGTCGTGCGACCCCCCCCTTCCTCCTGGATACATACTTATTAATTTTGGAACTGTCTCAAGCTTTTTGCACTTTTCGAAATAGAAAAGAAACTAAAGTTTCGAGTCATCTTTTGCTAATGCTCCGTCCATCCATTTTAAATAAAATTAGTAAAACCTAAAGAGTTACATACCCGGATAATAAACATGACATACTGCCATCAGCACCAGTAACACGCCCTGATTAAAAGAAAATTTCATGCCTAGGAGAAAGGTGTGATTTCGTGGATTAGGGCTGAGGGGAAATAAGGACACGCTGATAATACCTTTCCCCTCCTTAACTCCTTTCCTTCAAGCCAGCAACATTGTCTTGCACTCATCTTTTCCAAAGCAGTCGTCAGCCTGATCCTGCTCCTTCATTGCCTTAGGGCAGCCTTAAGAGCGCTGGTATAGCTTTAGACTCCAGTTTCCGTGTTGGAATCCCCTACTTAGTATAGCACGAACAAACAGCAGAGCAATTACTAATGACCTCTAACAACAGCAGAACAATTACTAATGATCTCAGTGCATTCCTATTCACCCTCTTCATTCGCCTCTGATCATACTAACTTGAAAAAATGCTTAAATTTAGGATATTTTCGAGTGGAGAACAATTTAATTTTCATGGCCCTGCGGAAGTTATTTGATAACCTTTCTACAGAGACGTTAACAACGCACTTCCTAAGGGAAAATACGTAGTGCTACACAACGAGAAATACAGAGTCATTATTCCTTGGCAAATTTTAGATTATATTTTCAAGTTAACAGAAATTAAATATGGCACTTGTTGAACTGGGTGGGCGGCAGGGTGGGCTAGAGCAGTGGCGCACCCAGGAATTCTTGTTGGAGGGGGCTACATATATATACTATACGTACACAATGTGTGCACATATATATAGTGTACGCCTATAGTTTATATACGGTTGTGGCGTACGTCGCTCTTAATCTTTTGGGAGCTTTGGGAAGGACACCATGTAATAGAAGACACTGTGTAATTTTTTGAACATGTAAAATAATATTTTTGAATGTTTCATTTGTGACGTACGTCGCTCTTAATCTCTTTAGGAAGAAGACACTATGTAATAGAAAACAGTATGTCACACACTATGCAATTTTTTGAATATGTAAAATAATGTTTTTGAAGGTTTAATTTGTCACGTTCGTCGCTCTTAATCTCTTTATGGCTTTGGGAAGAAGACACTATGTAATATTTTGAACATATAAAATAATATTTTTGAATGTTTAATTTGTGACGTACGTCGCTCTTAATCCCTTTGAGGGCTTTGGGAAGAAGACACCACGTAATAGTAAGACACTATGTAATTTTTTTAACATATAAAATAATATTTTTGAATGTTTAATTTGTGACGTACGTCGCTCTTAATCTCTTTGGGAAGAAGATACCACGTAATAGTCGGACACTACGTAATTTTTTGAATACGTAAAATAATATATTTGAATGTTTAATTTGTGACGTACGTCGCTCTTAATCTCTTTGGGAAGAAGATACCACGTAATAGTCGGACACTACGTAATTTTTTGAATACGTAAAATAATATATTTGAATGTTTAATTTGTGACGTACGTCGTTCTTAATCTCCGTGGGTGCGCCAATGGGCTAGAGTCCACCCTCGCATCCCCTTGGCGACATCCCTGATATTTGGATTTCCGTTCTCACTAAAAGTGAAGACTCTATTACAAATTCTGAATTCAGTTATCGCGATAAAATTCATAAGAATGGAATCAAGTCTTCGACAGTATCACTCGGAGAACGTACCTTGTCTGTTGCTTCTCAGCAACTGAAGTAATTTTGCTGATCTGCGATCCAGGAAATTCAGTAATTCAGTAATTCGGTGGCGCAGTGGTCTAAGCGATGGCCTCTGATCATTCGTCCGAACGGGGTCCGGGTTCGAATCCCGGTGAGGCATGGATGTTGTGTTTGTCTTACGGCACTGGCTCTCTCCCTTCCCTGGAACCAGTGACCCTAAATTAGGGACGGGTGACTGCTTATAGCCCATTGAGTTGCTCACGGTGGTCGTTAAACCTCCAACCAAAAAAAAAAAATCAGTAAAATGTTGTTAATATTTGTCTCAATACAAAAAACTGCAATTATTCGTAGAACTGTGTTGAAAAGTTGATTACACAGTAAACGGTTATGCTGACATGTATTTTTAGGGATGTGATACCTTGATAATTTTTCACAAAAGTGGGCCGCACGAGATAGCTTCCAGGGCCGTTTATAGATCGCCATTTCCCACTGGTTTTGGGATCATACCCATAAACCCACGCTTCACCACCAGTTGTTAAAATGATTTCGTCGTATTTGACGCACGCAAACAGGTCACTATAGCACTTGAAACACAGGCCTTATTTTTTCAGCAATTTTGGCACAAATTTGCGTGAGACGCGTCTTATACCCAAATCATTCGTAAGAATCGACTGAAATGAACCGAAACTAATGCTGAAGTCTTCAGATAACTCACGAATAGCGATTCAGCGATTTTCCCGCGCATGTGCGCACAAGTTCGACATTATTTTCACTTTTGCTCGTTGCTGGTCTCCCAGACCGTTCATCAATTTCTGCACTTTCACGGCCATTTTTAAAACGTTCATACCACCCATAAACTTGTGTGCCGCCCCGGTGGCGCAGTGGTCTAAGCGATGTCCTCTGATCATTCGTCCGAAAGGGGTACGGGTTCGAATCCCGGTGAGGCATGAATGTTGTGTTTGTCTTACGGCACTGGCTCTCTCCCTTCTCTGAAACCAGTGACCCTAAATTAGTGACGGGCGACCGCTTATATCCCATTGAGTTGCTCACGGTGGTCGTTAAACCTCCAATCAAAAAAATAAATAAATAAACTTGTGCACGATTCAAGCAATCCTCCTCGTAAGCTTTCTGTAACTTTAAATATGTGTCTTTGGAAGTTTTTGATAAAATCTGATGCAAATTCGTTGATCAATTTTTTCCGATATGACAAATGCGACGAACAGCTTCACACACGTAAGAACAAAGCACTACTGTTAAAAAAAAAAAAATCCAAGAAAGAGGACATCGAATTTTCGGGTGTAATGAGCACGTCTTTTGAATCCGTTCTGATGCGAATTAAATTTATCAAAGCTATTCAAAATCAACGGAACTGGTATGGAAAACAGTACCTGACCTAAGAAAGAAGTTTTTCAATCGGGTTTTTAATTTCGCAGATATTACTGTAAACGGAAACTTACGCCCTCTGGTTACAGACTTGTGCGTTAAGAAAATTTTGAAATTACATGAGAAAAATTCCGCAGCGGAAACGCTCTCCAACAAAGAAAGAATTTTTCAAATCGGGCACTTAGAAACAGAGATATCCACAAATATAAGATATGCATCCACGCCCCTGGCTGGAAAAAAACATGCATTATTTTAAGAAGAAAGTGTTCTCAAAAGGTTTCTCGATGTGAGCTATATCAGTCCAGGAAAGAATTTTTTCAGTCGAGTTTTCAGGAGCTCAGATTTTGCTGCAAATACATCAGAAGCAGAAATTAACACTTATGCCCCTGGTGGCCAAACCATTCTTTACCAAATATTAGAAATTATATAAAAACATTTCCCATCAGCAGCTGTATGCGATACAGGAAGAATTTTTCAGATCGGAATTTTGGAACCAGAAATATCGGGAAAAACGCAATTTACCTTAACGCCCTCTAGCGGAAAGTCTATGATTTACTTAAAAAATTTTTGAAATTGTATAAAAAACATTTCGCACCGTAAACGCTATCCAACGATGAAGAAATTTTTCAAATCGGACTCCTAGAAGTAGAGATATTGACAAAAATAAGATATACATCTACTCCCCTGACGGAGAAACCATGCGTTATTTTAAGAAGAAAATATTCCGAAAAGCTTTATCGACGTGGGTAATATCCATCCACAAACGAATTTTTTTCAGTCGGGTTATTAGGAGCTCAGGTTTTGCTGCAAACACATCAGAAGCGGAAATTAAGACTTACGCCCCCTGGTAGCTGAACCATTTTTTACCAAAAAATAGAAATTATATGCGAAAGGTTTCCCATCAGGAGCTGTATCCTCCCCGCTGCAGAAATAATTTTTCAAATCGGAGTTTTAGAAGCAGAGATATCGGGGGAAAAGCAATTTACCTGTACGCCCCCAGCGGAAAGTCTATGAATTACCTGAAAATTTTGAAATTATATGAAAAACATGTCGCACCAGAAGGTCTATCCAATAAAGAAGGAATTTTTCAAATCGGACCATTACAAGAAGAGATATTGACAAAAATAAGATATACATATACACCCGCTGGCGGAAAATCTATGCGTAACTTGAAAAAGTGACTATACCTAAGGTGACCAGATATCGGGACACCGACTTGAGGACAAAAGGGCGGTGCGTCCCCAAATCGGTAGTTCATTCGGGCACACATACGTAGGGACTACTCAAAATAAATATGCAAATCTTTTTGTTACAAAACTGAATTGCTTCAATAAGTGTGATATTAAGCTAAAAAAGACGCTAAAAAAAACGGGCGAGCAGGTGAGACGTGACTCACGGCACATGCGTAGTAGGGACGTCGCCAAGTGAATGCGAGGTTGATCGGGAACCCACCCTAAAATTCTTCTTGCCCACCCTACCGCCCGCCCAGTTCAAGACGTGCCATTTTTTTTTAACTTTAAATTACTATACCATGCAAATTAATTGGGACAAGCTATTTTATTCTCAGAATTCTAATGTGATCGTCAGTTGATGTCGGAAACCCACGTAAACCGGTTTTATCAGCTGTGAGGTGGTGTGACTGTTAGAACTTGATAGTGAGAATGTGGTTTGACCGGTTTTAAACAGGAAATAGGCACTTTAGCTTCAGTTGTGAGCTTTAGTGTGTGACAAGTGGATGTTAGTTTTTGCTCTCTGTGAGTACGTGTTGCTTTCGTGTATTAAAAAATGGATATTTCCCCAAGGAAGCGTGCAAAAATAATTGCTCTGAAGGATCACACTTCTATGAAAGTGAGAGATATCGCTTCTGCAGTTGGTGTAGACAAATCAAGTGTATCAGGACTGCTTACGCGATACAATGCATCTGGATCATCGTCTCCAAAAAGGAGAGGTAAATGTGGAAGAAAACGAAAAACAACTCCACGAACCGATAAATATCTAATCAGAAATAGTAAAATGTATAATAAAAAAAAAAGCACCGACCTTCAAAGAGATTTATTGGCTAGTGGTTGTGATGTTAATGATTCAACTGTACGCCGTAGGCTTTCTGGAAGTGGGCAAGAAGACCAAGAAAAAACAATAATTGAATGCGAAAATGAAGATAAAACGTTTAGCATGAGCCAAAAAATATAAATCATGGACTGCTGACGACTAGAAAAAGTTAATTTTCAGTGATGAAACTCATTTATTTCTACAGGGTTACCAAGCAAATGTCGTTAGACGAAGCAACTGTGAACCCTTAAGACCTGAGCATGTGAAACAAACTGTAAAACACCCTCTGAAACATATATTTTGGAGTTTTTTCACATCAAATGGCACTGGAAGCTTAATTCCTGTTCAAGGTATGATGAATTCAGCCAAGTACGTAGAAATATTACAACGTAGGATTGTTCCATTCTTGCAAACTTTTGACGGGACATTTCAACATGTCTTGGCTCCATGTCACAATTCGAAATTGGTCAAGAATTTCATGCTGGAAAATCAAATTCATTTGCTTGATTGGCCTGGAAATTCACCAGACTTAAATCCCATAGAAAACTTGTGGAATATTTTGAAGAGACGTTTAGGTAAAATGGACTGTACTGTACAACCAAAGAACGCATGATAACGAATGCTATAAAAGTGTGGTTCCACGATTATGAAGTCAAAAATATGAGCACTCAATTAGTGGAGTCAATGCCAAAACGAATTCAAGAGGTCATTTCTGCTAAAGGAGGACATACTTCATACTAATACAGGTATTTATCAGTGTACATCAAGGCACAGAAGGATATAAAGGCATAGTTTTGGAAAAAAGAGTGATTTTTTTACTTTGTCCCAATTAATTTGCACAGTATAGTATAATCTGGACTTTGCCAAGTAATAATGAGTCTCCTGTTTTTCGTTGGGTAGACCTACGTATTTTCCCTTAGGAAGTGCGTTGTTTACTTCTTCGTAGGAAGGTTATCAAAATAGTACCGGCAGGGTCAGGAAAATGTAATTGTTCTCCACTGTCCGAAATCCGTTTTTCATGTATGTATGGCCAGGGGAGAATGAGGAGGGTGAATAGGAATTCATCGAGAGGGGGTCATTACTAACTGCTCTGCTGTTTGTTCTGCTAAGTAGGGGATTTCAACACGCAAGAGGAGTCTAAACCTAAACCAGCGCTCTTAAGCCTGTACCGGGGCAATGTGGCTGACGTCTGAGGAGTCCAAAGCAAGGTCATTGATTTGAAGGAAGTATAAGTTAGGAAGGAGAGTCTGTGTCACGACGTTAGGGCCGCGGGTGGCTTAGTGGGGGACGTTCGGAACTGCCGCGGGTGGCTTAGTGGGGGACGTTCGGAACTGCCGCGGGTGGCATAGTGGGGGACGTTCGGAACTGCCGCTGGTGGCATAGTGGGGGACGTTCGGAACTGCCGCGGAAAGGACCTCAGGTTCGATCCCAGGCAGATACGAACGCTCAATCCACTAAATATCCGCCGAGCGTCGGATGGGCACGTTAAGCCGTCGGACCTTGGGTACTGGCCCCCGGTAATAAATAAGGGCGTCTTCCTCCTCCTTTCTACTTCGCTTCCGTGTCACTTTCCTATCGGGCACTCGAGCCCAAATCTCCTAGTTCTAAGGTTTGTTTAAGACCTGGGGTCAGACACTCCCTTCCTAAAATCCTCTACATATGATCATTTGTCACGACGTTAAAATTTACGTAAATAAATAGAACATTTTTCTTTTAAATAATTGTTCAAGTACAGTACTATTTTCAGAAGAGCATTAAAAGTTATTTCTTTCATTGTTTCGCCGAGAAATAATTTTAATGACGATTTGCAGTCAAACTTGCCCCAGCAAAAATAATACTCGCCCACCTTGATTTCAAAGTCTAGGGACGTCCCTGATGCGAAGTAGGTTCCGAGGTTAACCTGTGCCAAACCGCTTCGTGCTGTGTCTCGCGATTTCGAACTTATGCAACCAGTCTGGATATTTTTATCACACCTTGAAATTGATTTGAGGAATCTTAGACAAAAGGAAGAATATATACATCTTTCACTCTTGTCAAAATTTCGCCTCTATTTCTTGTTACAGAACCATCTTCTTTTCTCAGTGCCATAATCTGTTTTTTTCCCTTACTGAGATGTCCCTTTGCTATCTTTAGGCTTTGGTTGCTTTGAAAATAACCAAAGCCTAAAGATAGCAAAGGGACATCTCAGTAAGGAAAAAAACAGATTATGGCACTGAGAAAAGAAGATGGTTCTGTAACAAGAAATAGAGGCGAAATTTTGACAAGAGTGAAAGATTTCTACTCCAAATTATAAGAAAGGGATGATACATGTACTCCAGACATCATGAAAGGTACCAGTACCAGAGTTCTTCCAGCAGAAGTTGCACATGCAATCAAGAACATGAAGCGGGGAAAAGCTCCAGGAGAAGATGGAATTACTGTAGACATCATACAAGAAGCAAGTGGAGAAATCGAAACAGTACTCGCCCAAATTTTCACTCGATGCCTTAATGAAGGGAAAATTCCTGAGAATTGGAACAACGCTACAATGATCTTGCTACATAAAAAAAGGTGACATTGAGGATCTCAGGAACTACAGACCTATCAGCCTCCTATCAGTGGTTTATAAAATCTTCACTAAAGTTCTTTCACACCGCTTGAAGGTGACACTGGACATGGCTCAACCGAGAGAACAAGCTGGATTCAGGAGTGGCTACAGCACAATAGATCATATCCACGTACTGAGAGAACTAAGTGAAAGAGCGAGGGAATATGAACTTCCATTGTGCATGGCTTTTATCGATTATGAAAAAGCCTTTGATTCGGTGAAACCATCAGCAGTTGCAATGGCTCTGAAATCCTGCGGTATTGAAGATGCATACATTAATATTATTAATAACATCTATGAAAATGCAAGTGCAAAGATTCGGCTGTTTGAAAATACAACACACATAAAAATTGGAAAAGGAGTGAGACAAGGTGACACCATATCTCCGAAGCTCTTTAATGCCACATTGGAAAATGTCTTTCAATCACTGAACTGGGAAAACAAAGGGATAAAGATTAATGGAGATTATCTAACCCACCTTCGTTTTGCTGATGACATAGTCATTTTTGCAACTACCCCATCAGAGCTACAGAGTATGATCCAGGAACTTGCTGACAAGAGTAAAGAAGTGGGATTAAAAATGAACTTTCAGAAGACAAAAGTGATGTACAATGCTTTTACAAGAAATGAAGATTTATCGATTGATGGGGAAAAGCTGGAGATAACAGACACCTACATTTATCTTGGACAGCAGATATCAAGTGAGGGTCACATTGATGAAGAAATTAATCGGCGTACAAAACTTGCCTGGAGAGCTTTTGGAAGAAACAGCATAATTTTCAAGAGCAATATGCCATTATGTCTTAAAAGAAAAGTGTTTGATCAATGCATCCTTCCAGTGCTTACGTATGGTGCAGAGACGTGGACCTTAACTAAAAGAGACATACAAAGGCTGCAGACAACTCAAAGCAGCATGGAGAGGTGCATACTTGGTGTAACCAGGAGAGATAAGAAGAGGAACTCGTGGATCCGAAAAATGACAAGAGTGGAAGACATCATGATCAGAGTTAAATCCCTGAAATGGCAATGGGCTGGACATACTGCCAGAAGAACAGACCATCGATGGACAGCCGAAATTTTAGATTGGATTCCAAGGGACAGGAAAAGACCCAGAAGAAGACCACATGGAAGATGGGTGGATGAAATTCGAAAGTATGCGGGAGTGACATGGATGAGACTGGCACAAGACAGACCGTTGTGGAGGAAACTTGGGGAGACCTTCGTCCAGCAGTGGATTGATAATGGTTGACAATGATGATGATGATATACATGGAGGCATAGGCGCCGACTGAGGGGGTGAATCTTGCCCCCTCTAATAATTTCACTAGGGGACAGTGCCCACCCAATATTTTTCGTTCTGTTTAATTAAATAAGTTTTTGTCTGCGTGTGTGTCAATTTCGAAATGCGTGAGTTGAAATATTTCTACAGAGAAAATATGTTTTTCCATGATAGACAGGCTATCCTGTGCTGTGCTATTTGGAAAAAAATGCATTTCTTTTCCTTATAGAAATGTATTATTCTTTATAAGATGGACTAAGCTCCATCTTATTGAGACCAAAGCGATTTAATTAAAATAAATAAATAAAAATCTTTTTTCCATATTCAGCATCAGGGGCATAGCAATTCAAAAATTATGGTGGGGGGCTCAAGTAGTTTCGTACCCAAACACCGAAAATAATTGCTAATCTAGGACAATCAATTAAGCGTTAATTATCAATAATTCATTATTTAGAAAAGTTGAATAGATTTATTAATAGATTATTTATTAATAAAACACCTAGCAAATCGTAAGGTATAGTACGCCCGAACAAGTTCCGCTCAGGGTGGTGTGTGCTGAACTTAAAAGGCTTGGCGTGGCCCTGCTCGACACTGTTCATTATTTTGAAAACAGTTACCAGTGTACAAGATAACACATGACTATTACTAACATACACTTTCTTCAAGAGCAGCACCAACTAATAATAATAATAGTAGTAGTAGTGTTCTAGTGTAGTAAGTAAGTAGTAGTAATAGTAATAGTATTAATCTCTCATTTTCACGGATTACTGTTTTCTACATATTAGCCAAACCTTAATTAGTTACACTTGATACCCCTTGAAAAATTTCTTGTAGGCGCCCATGGTGGCGAATGAGGAGGGTGGATATTAATTCACTGAAGAGATCACTATACAAATTGCTCTGCTGTTTGCTTTCTTTACAAAATAGGAGCTTCCAACACGGGAAGGAGTCTAAAGCTACACTTGCGCTTTTAATACTGCCCCGGGACAATGAAAGTGCAGGAAGCGGCTGAAGACTAATTTATAGGAGAGAGTGCAGGGCAAAGTCGCTGGCTTGAAGGAAGGTAACTAAAAAGTGGAGAGGTACATATATTGTGTCTTCGTGGCACGACGTTAAAATTTGATTTAAATGCACAAAACCGACATGTTCCTTCAAATAAATTGTTCAGATACAGTACTATTTTTCGTAAGCAAAAATGCAAAATTTTGAAAAGTAATTTAAGACAATGTATTCAGAGCAAGCAAAAGTTAAAGGCAACATTCTAGTAGCACTTGTATCTTACACCAGCGGTGTAACTAGTCAGATCCGTATGTGTATGTGTGTGTCCACCAGTGGCGTATCTTGGGTCCGAGACCTGGGCTATCTCACCCGTCCCCCCAGTACTGTTTTTTTTTAATTGCGAAGTTTAATTTTTAATTGTTAAGTAATAAAAGTAACTTTTTTCTAAATTTTAGGTACATGCCATTGCTAACATGATACCAAATAATTATGAGGATTTGAACACTTATTTGTACATGAACTCCATTCTTCTTCTGAATACTTTATTTGTACATGAACTCCATTCTTTTTTCCTTTTGTGAGAACTTGAGTGTTACGTTTTCATAAAATGTTTCTTCCGAGTACTTTTTCTTATTTAGAAAGAATGCTTTTCTCTATTGACAAAACAGCCAAGTTTTTCGAATGTGCATGTCCTTGTGTGACTAAGATATATCTTGATTCTTTTTAATGCTGAAAAACTTCTTTCAGCAGTTGCAGTTGTTGATGAACAGTTTAATATGAGGTCTGCTAATTTGTACACCTCACAAAACACTATGTCCAATTTATTCAACTTTATATAACACGTACTGATTTGTTTTCGTATTCATCAAGGGAATTAAACACCTTCAGTTCATTTTTTAATCGAGCTGTATCAAAATTTGAAGCATAGAGTTCTTTAAGTTCTGACAGTAGATGTTCAGGGAAGCTTTCCCAAAATTTATCAAAACAGTTCGAATCCAACAAAGCCACGAATTTAAGATATAATATCTCTGATTTTAATTCATTTACACTTCAGAAAAACTGAAACAACTCTCGCGAAACACTCTTATGGGCGGGAGTATGCGTGTGACTGAGATAGTCTAAGTCTTCTTTTTTCTGAGCGAACCTTTGCCCAAAGCAATGGCCCATTACCCTCTACCAGCTGATTCATATTGTCATGGAGACGCTAGCAGGCCAGCACACGGAAGGTTTTCGAATCAGAATTGCAAAGACTCTGGAGGAGCTGCTTGCGTTATGCCGTTGGCTTTCTCTCGCCTGACTGAATCAAAAAAGTGAATCCGCACGCGTTTTTTTGTTGTTGTTTTTTTTCGTACCGAAAGCATCGACATATTTTAATACCGTTGAAAATTGACTTTTATTTGTGTATATTTAATTCAGTTTTATATGTGTATTCTCTGGGCTTCGCAGCTAGCCTAGCTAGCCTCGAATATACGCCACTGGTGTCCACAGGTGGAGGGGTGAGCCGGTGAGGATTGCACAAATTTCTTTGTAGCCGGTAGTGAAGAGCATTAAAAGTTCGTTCTTTCAGTGTTTTGTAAAAAAAGTTGCTATCAAGCTTGCCCCAGCAAAAATAACGCTCGCCCATCCTGATTTCAAAGTCTAGCGACATCTTTGGCCACCATTGCCTTCAAAATGTGGATCCTGTATTTACTTCTACTACTCGATGAATGTTCAGCAAATCAAGTCCAGAAAGAATTAGACATTGTGTTTCGAAGATACATTTTCTGGCGCCTGAGAGTGAAAAATGTATTTTCCGGAGTGGCTGGTGAAACAGGAAGCGTTGATAGAGTTTTTCGTAATTTCTTGATACTGTGGTAAAAAAAAAACAAGAAAAAACCAGCAGCTTCACAACTTGGTAAGGATTCTATCGCAGTGATTGGTCTTTCCTCTTGTCTTATTGTTAATAAAGGCATCTTCCACGAGTGTGAGCAACAGCGAGTGAACCCTGCTGGTGTGTTGCTTCAAGGGCGCCCATAAAGGGGGGGTCCTAGCCGTTGGTATAGCCAAATTTTTGATAAATTTAAAGCACTAAAATAGACGAAACCTTTTTTTAAAGCAGTTTTTAAAATAATAAGGCATTAAACTTCTTTATTTTTGTTGTATTTTAGTATCTTGTACATTTACTAAAATGTTTGACAGCCTTGAAGGAGGTAAGGATTTTTCTTACCCCCCCCCCAAAGTACTCATATGGACGCCACTGGTTGCTTCCACTTGGGAAAATGCGCCACTGAAACGAATTCAAACGGATTCGAAAAAATCCGCGATGTGTGATTTGAGGCAATTTTTTATCGGTTTTCCAGATTGATTTTGATATTTTTAATGAACAAGATTTAAAATTGGGCTTTAAACAGTGGCGGCTCGTGGTTGGAAAAATAGGTGAAGAGCTACAAGAGCAATATGAAAAGATATCTACTGTTTCAATGAAAATTACTATATGAAGACTGACCTTTTTTATGTATATTAGGTCAATTTTTCTTTCTTTTAAAGCTACAAATTTGTCAATTATGTCGTCATAGAATGGTTGTTTCTTCGTGAGCATCAATAAAATATCTTTCTGAATAGAAATATTTGCCAAAGAAGCAAGTCTATCTTGAGAAATAGTGTTTCTTGAGTAAGTTTGTATTCTTTAAAGGCAAGAAAAACTTCTTTCCACTGACACATTTGTAGATAAAATTGTTAAAATGAGGAAACCAATTTACAAGCTTCTGCAAAAATGTCTTTATCTCCATGAAGCACTCGAAGAAGTTCTTTAGTCGATATATTCCTTAATTTTTCATCTGCATATACAAGACTCAGTTCATTTTTAAGGCGCTGGAGTTTAGTAAATATTTTCCCGTAAAAATGTTGTAGATTTTCAAAAGCGTCGGAGGGAAAACATGAATTAAACTGGGCGAACTTGGTTGTGTCAGCAAGACAGACAAATTGAAGTTTCTCACAGTCTTCAAATCTTATATCCATTTCCATAAGAATGTGGTCCGAAATTTCAAAATACAATATAATTTTGAAAAATTGTTTCTTCTGTAAGAGCAGCGTATTCCCGTATAGATCTGCTTATTTCTGTGATTTTGCTAGCTTTTCCAAACAGTGTTTCAAATACCTCATCGTTAAGGCAATTACTTTTTGCAAATAAAATTTAAGAGGATTTAGTACTTAATTTGAATAAGTAATATATATATAAGTATATATATTTCCTCATAAATGATGAGGAAACATATATACTGTATATATATATTACTTATTCAAATTAAGTACTAAATCCTCTTAAATTTTATTTGCACAAAGTGGGTTGCCTTACTCATCGTTCCTTTTATGGCTCAAAATTTCACGAGTTGTTTTAATTTGAGTTAGACATCAGTACTTTATGTCTAGTGATGTTTTCGCAAAATTTTGAATTATATATCGGTGGAGCCAAAAATTTAATTAAATACTATTGCCAAAAATGTAAATTCAAAAGTGTTCATACCATTTAAAAACCCCTCGGCAAGTTGAATTGATTTCTTGTCTGATTTTTCACTGTTTGTGAGAAATTCTAATGCTTCCTCCAATTTATGCCAGTCTTCATCAATTACACTTACTAACTTCGAAGTGGGGGACTGTAGAGTTTCTGTTATGGTTAATATGCATCCTGCGGTTGTTGATGCGAGTGTATAAGATCGCTTCGCTGAGTGGTGAAAAAACGAAGGAATTCCACTGAGACTTACATAAAATATTCGACACTTAGAAATTTTAGAAAAACTCTGCTGTAATACAAGTTTCAAACGATTGCGCTAAGCAATGAACAAAAACAGCTTGAGAAGCTTTATCCTTGATTTTTTCTGGAGTCCATTCAAGTGTCCAGACATTACACTTGCCCCATCGTTACATTGTCCTATTAATTTGTGTTGATAATCAAACTGTTCCAAAATTTCGTGGAAACCCAAAAATCGCTCAGCCAATACACCTTCCGAACAACAAATCTTATTGTTAAAGAGCACCGAGAAGTCTAATTTATGTCTGTGGTGTCATCTACTTGAATAGAAAAGCATTCAACTTCATTTATTTCATTTTTAACGTGATCGTTTATATATTCAGAAATACATTCACTTAATTCATTTTGAATAGTTTTTGAGTCACCTGTGAAGACATTTTTTATCTTTTCGTATTGATTTTGAATTTCTAAAGGAATTCTTGATATCAACAATAAAAGTAATTCCGTGAAATTTCCATGAATTATCGAGTCGATGCTTTCGTCTCGGTCACTGAATGCTAGTTCTTGTTTGCTCAAATACAGTACTGAATCAATCACTGTCTGCAGGAAAAGTCTATTTAAACGAACGTTTCCGTTGAAATGCCTTTTCAAAAGCCTGGCACTCTCCCTTATGTTCTGATTTTTTTCAACATTCCTTAACTTTTATTCGCATTTCAGGTGTTCGCTAGAATCACCATGTTTATGAAATGACCGAATGTTTATGAAGTGACTGTGTTATATTTAATAAATCTGAGAAACCGTCTTTATTCCACGCCGAATGCTTTTTACTATAAAGTAACACGGCCAAGAAAATCATTTTTGTAACACAGAAGTTCTACAAAGCCATTTTCTGTCATGAGAAAGAAGAGATATTCAGTAAACCGACAGTTTTTAAAATTAAAATTGTAAGATTTACCGCTCTTCCTGATTTCTTTCTTGGCGACAATTGTCAGTGAATCCGTGAAGATAAAAGAGACATTTTTCCTTGAAGTAAAATGTCTTTTTTATCTTCATCTTTCCATCGATCAAATGGAGTTTGCAATAAATTACAGACAATGCCGTTCACAGAATACATACTAAAAACTTAAACTATCAGTTAAACTGTACACGAAATTTAAGTATCAGGTGAAGTTTTTGATAAACAATCACAAAGCACGAAAAAACAAATCTCTTTCGGAAAGCATGTACCGCAACGAGAAAACCCTAGTGGATTGCAAGGTACCATGGGTAATCCGTCCCGTTCCTCCGCGATCTCTTCCGAAGGTCACGACTCCAGGTGCAGAGCTTGAGTGTCTCAAGCTAAAACTCTTCACTTGCCCGGCAGATAGGAGAGGGTGACGTCATGGTTACCATGGTAACTCGGCCGATAACTGCAGACTTCCAAGCATGCTCATTTTGGCTCTTCACTTGAACTGTTTTGCGTAGAGAGACTTGGTTTCCGTACTGAACGCCCATTGTGAATTGATCTAATAAGAATTTTGAGCATTTTGGCACTCAATAAAGGCAAAGAAGAATATATACACAGAATTACTGAATAAAATGTTATTTTAAATGAAATAGGTGAAGGGGCACTTCACCTACTTCACCTGAAAAGCTGCCACTGGGTTTAAAAGAGAAAAAGAAATCATGTGATTCGGCGTTGAATAGAAAAATGTGCCTTGATATCCAATGCGGGGGCTTTAGCCTCCTGATCCCCCTCCCTTTCCTACGCCTATGTTCAACATTGCTCATTTCATAAAAAACTTGATTGCCAGCCCCGTATTGTGTTTGACATGTTCTCGTGATATGTGGTAAATGTTTGTTTAAAACAATTATTAAAAATAAAATAAATAAAAATACAGGAACGTATAATCTCTAGCGCCTTTTTTTTTTCACGTTTCTCGTTCTTTGTTTGAGAAACCGCGCTAATTTCTCATATTTTTAGCATGTCTTTTTAAAAAAGATCGTGCTTGTTATCGGTTTGTCAGGCCGTCCGCCAGCCTGTGGACACCCTATCTCTGCAGCTATTAGTACGATTTGAAAAAACTCTTCTGCATCGGAAACAGTTTCTCATGGGAAATGTTTTGCATGCAATTTCTAATTTTTGGTGAGGAATGGTTTGGCCACCAGGGGCATAAATGTTTATTTCTGCTTCTGATGTATTTGCAGAAAAATCTAAGCTTCTGGAAACTCGATGGAAAAAAATTTTCGTGGACCGATATAGCTCACCTCGAAAAACCTTTTGAGAATACCTCCTGTAAATATAGCTCACAGTTTTCCTACCAGGGGGCGTAAACGTATATCTCATTTTTGTTCATATCACTGCTTTTAAGAGTCCGATTTAAAAAATTCTTCCCTTGTTGGAGCGCGTTTCCGGTGCGCAGAGCACATCTAAGAAGACGAAGACGGGGGCCCGGGGGTTGGACAGTATTTTGGGGCCCCAGTATTAGTGGCACACCTAGGATTTCACTATGGGTGAATGAACAAAAATACAAAGGAAAAAACATTCCCAAAATACACTGGTTTCCATAAATTAAGCAACAAACTGAAAAATCGCGATAATGGGGCGAAATATACAGTAGTTCCAAATGCACGAAATTTGCATATGTTACGGGCGAAGGCATACAGCATCGATGTACGGAAGGTAAATGAGTGGCCCTGGCGGTGCTTTGTGCAAAAGCTTAAAACCAGCTGTTTTGGAGGAAGTCGCCAATTTATGTGCGGCAGTGAATGGCAAGATTTCGAGATAGCGATTTTGTTAACATAGCTTCGAGACGTCATTTACCAGCGGAGTTACGCTATAGAGCGATAGGCCGACTCGAAGCACTGCAACGGCAGGTGGACGTCGCAAGATGGCTCAACGTCGATTGTTCTGTGGTCAACAGGACAGGGCAGCAGTTCCAAGCCACGGGTACAGCTTACCGAAGGTACAGCGAAGGTAGGCCAAGGGCGATGACCTCCGCGGATGACCGGTATTTGCGGCTTTCGGCACTGCGGAAAAGAGTGGCTACACCGACTCGTCTCAGATCTGTGCTTGCGGAAGCCACCGAACGGACGGTATCAGCTTCGACGGTAAACAGAAGGTTACATGCAAAAACAGAAGGTTACATGTATTATGCGTGCCCCGCACCCCCTGCCACAGGAGGGGACGATTCAATTAGGCACGAATGCATGTGAACTAGACTCAAAATCAGTGGAGGTCAGCTCTGTTCACTGATGGGTCACCATACTGTTTACCGAGTGATTCTCGCCGAGTTTATACCTGGAGAGAGGCGCGGGACTCGGGGTCTTCCGTCTAATATCCAGGAAAGGGACAACTGTGGTGGTGGTAGTGTTCTGGTGTAGGCAGGCATATCGTTAGGCGGCCGTACCAACCTCTATGTGTTGCCACATGGGAACCTCAATGCTCAGAGGTATAGAGACGATATCGTGAACCCTATTGTTCGTCCGTATGCGGCCGCAATTGGCGACACATTTGTACTGAAGGCAGATAACGCCCGCCTTCACACAGCTCGCCTCGTGCACGAGTACCTGGAACAGGATACTATAGTCCGTATGAAGTGGCCAGCACACTCTCCCGATCTGAATCCCATTGAGCATGTCTGGGATGCTCTCGGGAGGCGTGTTGTCGGCCTTCACAGCCTCCACCCCGAAGCATGCAGGGGTTCTTCACTGATTTTCTCGAGCAATTGGCACAGCTACCCCGGAACTACTAGACACCATAATTAACAGCATGAAACATCGCTGTCGGGCTTGTATTGCTGTTCGAGGTAAGCACACTCCGTATTGAAGTACCTTTTCCTATTTCATCTTGATGCCCATACTTCTGTATTTTCGTATTTACATCACTCATTTAAAATGTAAATGCTTTGTATTACATGTTACGTTTTTTGTTGCATTTAGTCTGATAGAGCTTACCACTAAACTTCATCCAAATCGGTTGCATACTTTTTGAGTTATCACGATTTTTCCATTTGTTGCTTAATTTATGGAAACCAGTGTATGATGAGGAAGCCATAAAAATATCCTCGCGGTAATGAAGGTTGTATCCCATGATTCATGGACGAATCAAAAAAATGGACACCAGTTCAGTTTTGTCTTTGACCCCCCCCCCCCAGGGTTCAGGTTGTTGAAATCATATCTAAGTAGTGGAGTATGATCCAAATATCATGATTCAAACGAATTCTTAATGTATGAAATTTCTCCCAATTACAGTTGTGAACAAAAAAAAACACCTGTAATGCTTTCCGAAGATTTAAGGATGGACTGGACCGTGTTAGGATGTATCTTTTGTGACAAAATAAGAAACAAAGAAAGCTGACCTCCTTTCCAGTCCCGAGTGAGGGTGCTAGTGATTTGATAAAACAATTAAATGAAAATTCTGAACGTAAGTAAAGATATGCAATTCGTAAACATGTATGAGGTATCTTCTTTTTTTTTTTTTTTTTTTGAGGTTTAACGACCACCGTGAGCAACTCAATGGGCTATAAGCAGTCGCCCGTCCCTAATTTAGGGTCACTGGTTCCAGGGAAGGGAGAGAGCCAATGCCGTAAGACAAACACAACATCCATGCCTCACCGGGATTCGAACCCGGACCCCTTTCGGACGAATGATCAGAGGCCATCGCTTAGGCCACCGGGCCGGCGTATGAGGTATCCTAAAAACAAAGTGGCGTATCAGCATGTATCCGAAGAACATTTCTCAAAAAATGTCGTGAGCGGATGGACTTTATTTTTGACTGACGGGGCAAGTGTTTCGTCTTATCTTATTTTTGGCATACATCTCTAGAATTCCGAATGTAATGCAACTAGCATAGACGCCAACTTTCCAGAAATCCAATGGGTGCTCAAGCCCATAACAATGACATGGACCATGAGCAGAGAAAAGGCGGAGGGGGGGGGCTAGGTATGGAAATACAATGTAGACTAATTTTTTTTTCAAAAAGTTTCTATTTAACCTAGATTTTGAGGTTGTTAGATAGATATCTGTACAAAATGCGTCAACCTGTTGTCGAAGACCAGATGACCATAACATTTTCGGCAGTTATTTATTTATTTTTTTCCCCTGAATTTTGGAAAACCAGGGTTTTTTCAAAACACCTGAACATGAAGATCATTTTTTTTTTTAATTATTATTTGCGTTTTCCAATCCCAGGGCTGTTCAAATTTGTAAAAATAATGTGAATAAAAAATTATTGTAAAAGACGCAAAACTTTTCAATGAGCAAAACTTTCAATGGGTGCGCAGGCCCCGGAACACCCGCACAGTCGACTCCCCTGGCAACTAGCACACTTCCACCAACGCATATCCAAGTGTTTATGTTCTCACAGAAAAACTGTCGATTTTTAAAACACAAACTATTTCCCGACCTCAGATGATTCATTTTCAAAAGAATTTAAGGGCCAAACGTCATTCAGTGAGCTAGATGTAAAATTACGTTAAAATGAACTCATGTTCATGTGAGCAAGGCATTTTTTTCTCTCTTTCCAGGCATACATCGCATTTTTTCCGAATCACTTTTTCCGTTTAAAGCCATTTGTGTTGTCTATCTATACCAAAAAGTGCACGTATGTTTATCATAGGGGTTTGCCCACTAGTGCTACTTACATATGTTAAATCTTCGGTGTTTAAATAAATAACACTGAGCGGCTCCGCATATCGGCATTTGTGTACGGTGCGTCACATTGTCTGGAAATGGCACTGGTTGGTTTCTTTCTTTCTTCTGTTTTAACTTAATTTTCGTTGAATGATTTGTAGAATGGGGAAGAAACATCATCATTCAGCACTCATTTTCTTGCAATTTGCTAAGCAACTAAATGTGTGTGCATTTGGTAGACTTCTTTTTTCTTTTTTGATTGGAGGTTTAACGACCACCATGAGCAACTCAATGGGCTATAAGCAGTCGCCCGTCCCTAATTTAGGGTCACTGGTTCCAGGGAAGGGAGAGAGCCAGTGCCGTAAGACAAACACAACATCCATGCCTCACCGGGATTCGAACCCGTACCCCTTTCGGACGAATGATCAGAGGCCATCGCTTAGACCACTGCGCCACCGGGGCGGCTTGGTAGACTTCCTGAAGTTCTATAATTTTTGTCATGTACTATTTTTCATTCAAGTGGTATTAAAAAGTTACTGGATATTGAATGTTTCTACACTTTTGGCAACTCAAAATGCAACACCAAGAAGTAAGCATCGGAATGGCCTGAAATTCGCAGCATGCGTCGCCCGCGAGAGGACATGCAAACGATTAGCATTGCAGGGCATATGCAAATCATGTGCGCCCGGCACGCCACCGAGAAGCACTATAAGAAGGGTGCACAGTAAGTAGTGGAAGTGTGTTGTGCTGTCGGACCTGTGTGTGAGAAGCTTCCTGATGCCTCGTCGCAGAATACGGCAGTCATTCCAGCACGTTTCGGAATTTGACAGAGGACGAATAGTGGCTTATCCCGACAGCGGTTTATCGTACTAAGACATCGGCGCCCGTGTGGGACGTCATCCAGCCACAGTGAGGCAAGTATGGATTCGGTGCATGCAGGATGGATGGACGGACCGACGTCGGCGATTGCTGCAGCCCACAACCGAACGAGAGGACCGGCATGTTGTGCGGCGGGCATTGACGACTCGCACCGCCACATCACGAACGTTAGCGCAGGAATTAGGGTGTGTTGCGCAATAACCTGTGTCAGCACGTACCGTTCGACGTCGTCTGCAGCAGCGAGGACTTGTCGTACGGCGCCCATTGCTCAGATTACCATTGACGTTACACCACCGGCGAGTGCGGCGGCAGTGGGCCGTTGAACGCCGCACCTGGACTACGGAATGGGACGACATTGTCTTCTGCGACAAATCCCGCTTCTGCCTGCAAAACCCCGATGGTCGGATCCACGTGTGGCGGCACCGCGGAGAGAGACGGTATGACGCCTGCATTATGGATCGCCATACCGGTCCGTCACCTGGCGTTATGGTTTGGGGCGCAATTGGGTATGACACCCGCACCCCTGTGGTACACATCGCCGGTACACTCAACAGCCACCACTACATCTCCGACGTTTTGGAGCCTGTAGTCCTCCCTTACCTGCAGGACCTGCCAGCGGCCACGTTTCAACAGGACAATGCGTGCCCGCACGTGGCACGCATCGTGCAACAATTCTTTACGGCCCATCAGGTGTCACTGCTGAAGTGGCCTGTCTGTTCTCCCGATATGTCGCCCATCGAACACGTCTGGTCACTGATCGGCAACCGAGTGGCCCGGCAAGCACCACCCGCGGCTACGCCTGATGAACTGTGGCAACGTGTGGAAGCACCTCTTTCGTTCGATGCCGCGGCGTGTAGTGGCCGTTATTGCCAGCCATGGGGGCCACACGAACTATTGATGTCTGCGTGTTCCGCAAGTCGCACGGGCCTGTAAGCTCAATCGTTTCATCTTTGTATCTGTTGTTATGTGTCCAGTAAATCTGGCTTTGCTATCTCGTGTCCTTCTTGGTGTTGCATTTTGGGTGGCCAGCAGTGTATATCAGTTGGGGAATAAATTTGGGGAGACCTTCATCTAGCATAGGATTGATGATGGTTAACAATGATATAAAACATCAGGGGCCTCCGAAAGTGTTACAGCCCAGAGTCCACAAAAGTGTTAAGACGGCACTACCCTTCCCCCTTAATAAACATACATGCACGGATCTGACTAGTTACGCTACTGGTGTAAGATAGAAGTGTTGGTAGAATGTCGCCTTCAACTTTTAGCTTGCTCTGAGTGCATTTGTGTTAAACTGTTTTTCAAAATTTTGCCTTTTTGCTTACGAAAATACGTAGTACTGTACTTGAACAATTTATTTAAAAGAAAATGTCGTTTTTATTTATTTAAATCAATTTTAACGTCTTGCCACGCAGACAGGATACCTCCCCTTCCTTAACTGTCTTCCTTCAAGCCAGCGACTTTGCCTTGCACCTCCAAAGCCGTTGTCAGGCACGTCCTAATCTCTCATCTGTCCCGGGGCTGTCTTAAGAGCGCTAGTGTAGCTTTAGACTCCACTTTCTGTGTTGAAATCCCATTTTTAGTAACTAAAACAAACAGCAGAGCAATTAGTAATGATATCTCTCAGTGAATTCCTGTCCAGCCGCCCGGTGCCGCAGTGGTCTAAGCGATGGCCTCTGATCATTCGTCCGAAAGGGGTCCGGGTTCGAATCCCGGTCAGGCATGGATGTTGTGTTTGTCTTACGGCACTGGCTCTCTCCCTTCCCTGGAACCAGTGACCCTAAATTAGGGACGGGCGACTGCTTATAGCCCATTGAGTTGCTCACGGTGGTCGCTAAACCTCCAATCAATAAAATCAATTCCTGTCCACTCTCCTCATTCTCTCCTGCCCATACTAATATGAAAAAGAGGCTTAAAACTAAAGATTTAGAAAAGTGGAGAACAATTGAATTTTCATGGCCCTGCGGATTATATTCATATTTTATTGAAGGTTTAACGATCACCGTGAGCAACTCAATGGGCTATAAGCGGTAGCCCGTCCCTGAATTAGGGCCACTACTGACTCCAGGAAAGGGGAGAGCCAGTGCCGTGAGAGGTGGATATTGAAGGTTTAACGATCACCGTGAGCAACTCAATGGGCTATAAGCGGTAGCCCGTCCCTGAATTAGGGCCACTACTGACTCCAGGAAAGGGGAGAGCCAGTGCCGTGAGAGGTGGAAAGGGCGTGTCGATTATTTCGTTTATACTTAAGTTACCTGCTTATAAAATATCGTTCAAGAAATACACATAATGCTAACGAGCTAGGTGTGTATCATAGAAAGATGTGTGTTTTCGTCGTTCTTTCTCCCTAAAAAGCGACGTAACATCCGATTGCAGCGCTAGCTACACGTTCATGATTGCGGGCAGCGAGTTTTTTTGCGAGCAGGACCAAGCCTTGGCAGGACACAGTATCTCTTCTAGGCACTGTAGTTTGAACCATATTTTGTATTAGAACTGCGATGTTTACTTCCTGTAAATGAGGTTTGTTGCTGCTTTGCAAGCCGGGTGTATTAGGTTAGTGGTACTTAGGTTGGTGATTTAAAAAGAGTGTTAGTTGTAGTCGTGGTGTATTTCTGACAAGTTATATATATTTATATATATAATTTTAAATTTAGTAGAAAGTATATGATTTTGCTTAGTTTTCTTGTAATTTAATTATCTTTTTCTGCTGTAAATCACGGGTGTTTTAAGTGGTAAGCAGACATTAAATATTAGAATTTACGTTAGTCTAGAAAAGAGAATTTGTAAAGGCAATTTAAAATTTTGCAGTGCAGAATTCTTATTGTTTAGATTTGATATTAAGGCGCGTTAACTGACCAAGTAACTGTTCATTTATTTTGAGTAAGTCGGGCTTAGAATTTCGCTTGGTTATTATCATGAAGCTCCCAGTAGTGAATCAGAATGAAGCAGGTTAAAAGGACGTGATTTTTTTTTTTTTTTAAATGTGCTATATTGAACCTGGTGGTCATGAACTAATGCATGCGAGGTCATTTTTTAGATATTGAAGTATATTAATGTGGTGAACGAATTTTGTTAAGCAGCAGGGTTTTTGAAATTTAGATGTGTGATGTATTGTATTACTTAGTGTAATATTTAAGTGAAATGGCAGGTGATTTGGACATTGGAGGAATTTTCTGAAGAAACTCTTTTTTTTAATGGCAATTTTAGCAGTGGTGATGCTGGGAGTGATTTTGTAAGAATTGGAAAAGGGTTTTATTTTGTACATGCACATACTTTAGCAGGGTGACACAAAGCTTCTGCATAATGCTGCTGTCATTGGATCTCTCCCTTCCTTGATCTCTGCTGTTGTAGGATAATTTTGACCAGCTGTACCTAGGGCATGAAAAATATCTGAAAAGTTTGGGCCCAGCAGGGCATGTGCAAAAATTATTTACGTGCCCAGTTGTAAAAGCTGGATGCCCAGGAAAATTTGTCTTTTAAGATTAAAAAAAGAAAAATAAGAGTTCTGATTTGTTAAGTTAAAAAATGATCTTTCTTTTTTTTTTTTTTTTTTTTTACATGTTTTGCATTTCCACTTTAAGGGTCTGTATTCAGAACGTTCGGATCCACGAGTTCCTCTTCTTATCTCTCCTGGTTATACCAAGCATGCACCTCTCCATGCTTCTTTGAGTTGTCTGCAGCCTTTGTATGTCTCTTTTAGTTAAGGTCCACGTCTCTGCACCATACGTAAGCACTGGAAGGATGCATTGATCAAACACTTTTCTTTTAAGACATAATGGCATATTGCTCTTGAAAATTATGCTGTTTCTTCCAAAAGCTCTCCAGGCAAGTTTTGTACGCCGATTAATTTCTTCACCAATGTGATCCTCACTTGATATTTGCTGTCCAAGATAAACGTACCTGTCTGTTATCTCCAGCTTTTCCCCATCAATCGATAAATCTTCGTTTCTTGTAAAATCATTGTACATCACTTTTGTCTTCTGAAAGTTCATTTTTAATCCCACTTCTTTACTCTTGTCAGCAAGTTCCTGGATCACACTCTGCAGCTCTGATGTGGTAGTTGCAAAAATGACTACGTCATCAGCAAAACGAAGGTGGGTTAGATAATCTCCATTAATCTTTATCCCTTTGTTTTCCCAGTTCAGTGATTGAAAGACATTTTCCAATGTGGCATTAAAGAGCTTCGGAGATATGGTGTCACCTTGTCACACTCCCTTTCCAATTTTTATGTGTGTTGTATTTTCAAACAGCCGAATCTTTGTACTTGCATTTTCATAGATGTTATTAATAATATTAATGTATGCATCTTCAATACCGCAGGATTTCAGAGCCATTGTAACTGCTGATGGTTTCACCGAATCAAAGGCTTTTTCATAATTGATAAAAGCCATGCACAATGGAAGTTCATATTCCCTCGCTCTTTCAACTAGTTCTCTCAGTATATGGATATGATCTATTGTGCCGTAGCCACTCCTGAATCCAGCTTGTTCTCTTGGTTGAGCCATGTCCAGTGTTACCTTTAAGCGGTGTGAAAGAACTTTAGTGAAGATTTTATAAACCACTGAGAGGAGGCTGAAATGATGAGAGTGGAAGACATCATGATCAGAGTTAAATCTCTGAAATGGCAATGGGCTGGACATACAGCCAGAAGGACAGACCATCGATGGACAGCCGAAATTTTAGATTGGATTCCAAGGGACAGGAAAAGACCCAGAAAAAGACCACATGGGAGATGGGTGGATGAAATTCGAAAGTATGCGGGAGTGACATGGAGGAGACTGGCACAAGACACACCGTTGTGGAGGAAACTTGGGGAGACCTTCGTCCAGCAGTGGATTGATAATGGTTGATGATGATTCAGAATGTTCAAATGCACAAAAGCATGTATTTCAAGTTTTAAGATGATGCTGAAATTGGTATTTTAGAAATTTGGTGATTCTGCCATGTTCTTTTCATTGAAGACTAAACACAGGAGGTTAGTTCCATCAGAGACATACATCCTGTTGCTGACTATAAACAACATTTGGAGTGAAACTACGCATGATTCCAATTTCTGGACCTAGAGCTTAATACAGGGGTGAAAAAGTTCCACCAAAAGGCAGAATTTCGTCTTTTGGACAGTCATCTGGGGAGTTCCTAAGATTGAGAGAAAAAAAAAATAGCTGTTTTTTAAAACAAAAAGTTCATATGTTGTATGTATGTCCATAGGTATCAGGTTTCTAGAACTTGTGCCTGCATCATGTAAATTTTAGTGTTTGTAAACTATTTTCTCAAATTTGGAAAGGAAAACAAATTAGATTAATATGGGATTGGCATATTATTGGTTTGGTGTAAGCACATTGACTGAAATAAAATTCTTATTCATTCCTAAAGAAATTGTTAGACAATTTTATAGCTTTTATATATGCATATATGATGCTTTGGGTAGTTAAATACTGAAAGGTTAATTATATCTGCATATTCTTATGTGGGAAATGTTCAGCTTTTTTCTGCCATGACCACTTTCATGCCTGATAATATAATTAAAGAAATGATATTCTTCTGTTCGTGACATGCTGTAACAATAATACAACAGGGTTCCCATTATCCTTATAAATCCTTTAAAAAGTTTTTAATTTTTTTCAAGGTGCTTAAAAGTTCTTAATTTGTGACAAAAGTTATGGAAGGTACTTAAAAAGTACTTATTCTTCATAACTGGCTGCATGAAATCCAGAAATTATGATGTAGTACCTAGAACTTTTGCTTCTGATTAGTTATGTTGATGTCAGCTGAAAGTCGCCACCCCGATGGTGCAGTGGTCTAAGCGATGGTTTCTGTCATTCGTCCGAAACGGGTCCGGGTTCAAATCCCGGTGAGGCATGGATGTCGTGTTCGCCTTACAGTACTGGCTCTCTCCCTTCCCTGGAACCAGTGGCCCTAAATTAAAGACGAGCGACTGCTTATAGCCCATTGAGTTGTTCACGGTGGTTGTTAAACCTCCAATCAAGAAAAAAAAAAAAGCTTCAGCTGAAAGTCTGTGGGAAAGCACAGGACAGTATGAGATAAGTAATTAATTGAAAATTTCTTGTAGTAGGACATTCTATTCCAGAATTTTTAAGTTTAGTTGCCTAGTCTAGGCAACTCTGCTTTACCTGCCCAGGCCAATAACTTGCATGTCCCGGGCATCTAGGGCATGGCATTTTTCAAGCCCTGTTACTGCTGTAATTTGTGTGGCAAATCCCATCGGGTGCTGTGGCAGTGGTTGGCTGCTATTCTGAAAACTTGTCTAGGAGTTGCATGCACCCAAAAAGCTGTGTTTAAATTCTTGATTCAAAGCTGCAATGACTGAGAGAACAGCTGTTCAGGTTTCTACCAGTCGGTAGCATTGTGTGCATTTAATTTGCAAGACATAACACTTAACAAAGATGGATTTGTGCAATTCCTAAGTTCATACCTATGTCACTGCATCTGTTTTCATTGTGATCTGAGATGCTGGTTTCTGACCATTCAAGATGGGCCTGGGTCAGACACTGATGCTGCATCCTCTATGTAGAACCAGTGGCTTTAAATTAGGGATGGGTAACTGGATGTAGACCTATGAATTGCTCATGGTGGTCATTAAACCCTGAAACAAACAAAAGGAAAAATAATTTTTGTACATTCATGTCAACAATTCAGTAGTTGCACTGTTTATTGTTTTCTCACGTTGTATTATTGTTGAAATGCTTGCGGGAAACACTTTGGTCAGATAAAGGGTTATAATCATAACATGCAATAGATTTTTTAATAAATAGATATAAATCGATAATAGGAGGTTAAGAATGTTACTCACATTTGGTCATGGAGTGTTCCGGGATATTGAAGGGTCCTTTGTAGTCCTATTGTGACAAAACCACGTCCATCATGTTTCTAATGGTAGAAATACTTTGCTTCAGTGTTCCTTCAATATCCCGGAATGCTCCATGACCAAATGTGAGTAACATTCTTAACCTCCTATTATCGATTTATATCTATTTATTATAAACTCTATTGCATGTTATTGAATATAACCCTTTATAAGACAAAGGTGTTTCCTGCAAGCACTTCAACAATAATACAACGTGAGAAACAGTAAACAGTGCAACAACTGAATTGTTGACATGAATGTATATGAATTATAACCACGTAGAGAAATTCAACACTTTGAGATGTTTGAAGAATTGATAGAAAAATAATTTGTATTGCTGGAGCTGTTTCCCAAATTTTTCGGTAGTCAAAATATTTTTATTAGTAGTTTAGAGAATTGGGCAGCAACATGTAACTGAAACAAAAGGATGTGAAGAAAATAACTTTAAGCATGTTCCTCTTTCTAAAAGCAGTGTTAGAATTAGAAATAAATCTTCTACAGGCCCAGCGGACCACTCGAATTTGCAAGTCACTGGTCTGTCAAAATGCCCACTGGTCCGTGAAAGAAAAACCTTTCACGTGTACAGTATATGCAAAAAATAATGTGTCATTTCATCAGAGTTGTGTACCACAAATTAAGAGCAACAGAAGTCATGAAATTCAATACATGCGCATGCAGAGCACACGAAGCTGCTAGGAAGAAAATAAGTAAGGGGAAAACCATACAGTGTACTGATTATGAAGCATTTAGCAACATACCAAAAGCCACCTGCCTGAAATACTTTGCTTCAGTGTGTAAGGCAGGAAGTCCCATGTGGACAAGAAAGACAAATGGGAAAAGCCAGAGCATAAACGGTTCTTCAACCTGGTTTAAAACTCAGGCTTCAAGCATTATAAAAGACCCATATTCTGGGGTCACTACTTAGGCAAACAAATGGTGGTGTCTAAATCCAAATATTTTTATTCAGACCACAGCTTCCCACAGTCCAAAATTTTCATAAAGTATAGTTTGAAATTCTGATATTCAGTTTTTGAATAGTAAATATCTGAATTTTTAAAAATCCGATAACTGTCATAGCCGAACCTGTATATTTTAAAATTTGGTTCAGTTCTTTATAAACTTGATAATTCTGAAATAAACGGGGTTAAAAAAAATTACTGACCACCCATGCCAGTAATATAAATAGTTCACTGGCCAATGGCCAGTGGACCACTAGGTAATTCAAACTCTGAAAAGTTATATTTATTTTGCATGGAAGCTTTTGAACTATGTTTTTAGTTTTTCAGCCAGAGTTTGGATGGAAGCCATCTGACTGAAGAAGACAGACATAATTTTAACACTTCCGTGCAAAATAAATAGTCAAACCTCAATTTAACGAACTTCAAGGGACCAAAAGTCTTGTATGTAAAATCGTGGAATTCGCTAAATCGAGGAAGTCTTTCGAATGAAACATTCAAATTAAGCTAGTGTTCATAATGGAATACGTAAGCAGCAATGTTCTCTTTCTTTCGGTGACATTTAAATTATGTATAGCACTTTTAATTACGAATTTATTATAAAAAATGTTATGTATACATTTACTTTGCATATTAAATACATAATTCGTAGATATTAGACTTCGATACGTAGCATCAAAATTTAAGCGTACTTTAAAATTGCGAGAAAAATACGACATTTTTTTTTCTCTAGCATTTAGCTTCTTAAATAATTTTAGTATCTTAAACTGCATGAAACAGAACATCAGTTAGTAATAATTAACTTGTAAAAACAGAATATGTGTTGATTACCTTTTTACATTGTTGAAAAGAAATGCTTTAGAGAAGATTTTTTTTTCTGAACATTTAGCTTTATAAATTACAGCTTCTATTTTATGAAGTGCATGAAAAACATCAATATCAAAGGGCATCAAGTACTTTTTAGCACATTCTATACTGTTTACCAGCATCACTAAAGCAGCTAACTTTCAGTTCATCAGAATCTGATGCATTTAGTCCAATCTGTTAATCAAAAACATCTTCATGGGATTACATTTGGGCTAACTTTTAACGTGAAAATGCTGGTTAACATAGTTTTGTGATTTAAAAAATAGAAAATGTTCGCTAAATTGAGGAAATGTGTTCGTTAAATAGGGAAACGATAAGCATTAATTTTAATGCGATTCCGTCGGGACCATAAAAAATGTACGTAAAATCGCGGAATTCGTTAAATCGCAGTCCATTAAATAGGGGTTTGACTGTATAACTTTTGCATAACTTAAGTGTGTTCCTCTATTTCCTTTACATTGTTTATTATCCTTCCCAGTGGCTTAAATGCATTCAACTCATTCATGATAATCTTGCACCATAGCTGCTTCAACCACAGAGGTGTTCTCCCACTGGTTTGAATATGGTCATCATGGTGCCACCTGCTACCTTTTTATAGCAGCTGAAAGTGGACATATAGTGATTTTGCTCCTTGTACTTCCAATAGAAAAAAAGTTCAACCCTATTCTCTTAGCAAAGAGAGATTTCCCATACAGCAGAATTGGCCCACTGATAAAAAAAACATCTTAACTTAGATTGTACAATTGGTGTTTTTTTGCAAAAATCTTTCCTGAACTACATAAAAAATCGATAACTTTACTTCGCTGTAGTGGTAAGGAAGAGTAGTGTCACCTGTAAGCAAGTATTATAATTACATCAAAAGTAAAGTTATTGATTTTTAATATAGTTCAAGTGGAAAGTTTTTTGCAAAAAAAAAAACACTTTTTGTACGATCTAAGTTAGGATATATTAAGATAATACAACATAGTTTGACACAGATATTTATTTTTTCAAGCCGACCAGGGTTTCGCTGGGTATTGACCTAGCTTCATCAGGACGAATAGCACGTAAATATTCAAATTGTATATGACATCATAAATGATGTTTCCAGTCACTTGTTTTGGTTAGATGCTTCCACGCGCTAAATAGAAATGGTGTGGATGCCATGTCATTAACAAGTCCCAAAGACTTCTGAGATATATGGGGGGGGGCTTCCAAAATAAGCGCATAATGCATATATGTTCAGACAGTTTGAAAAAATAACTTTTTTCCTTAAACATGTTGCAGTACAGCGAGGATACAGCCCTTCCATTATAGACAAGGCTCTAGCAAAATTCCGGAAACCGAAGCCTATCTCCACGTTAACTCCTGTGATGCGCCCATTGCGAGAGAATTTTGCCATTATTCCATTTTCTCGTGACCTTGCCTTCAAAATTTCAATTCTCAAAACCTTTAATTTTAAGGAGATTTTTAAACCCACATACAAAATGAGATTTTTAGGATCAAAGGACTATGTTGAAGACAAAAACTAGTGGGTAAATTTATCAAATTCCGTGTGAATGTGGCGCTTCGTATATAGGACAGACCCGTAGAGCCTTGCGTTTTCGATTGAAGGAGCACAAGACCTACATTCGAAATTGTGACCTAAAGAAGTCATCAATGGCTAAACACTGTTACGAAAAGGACCACAAATTTCTCTTTGAGAAAGCAAAACTAATTGACAAGCCAGATTGAACCACCAAACTTGAGTTTTGGAAGCTTTCCATATATATCAGAAGTCTTTGCGACTTGTTAATGACATGGCATCTACGCCATTTCTATCTAGCGCGTGGAAGCATCTAACCAAAACAAGTGACTGGAAACATCATTTATGATGTCATATACAATTTGAATATTTACGTGCTATTCGTCCTGATGAAGCTAGGTCAATACCCAGCGAAACCATGGTCGGCTTGAAAAATAAATATTTGTGACAAACTACGTTGTATTATCTTAATATATGTACAATCGTTACAAGACTGTAGTCTTTTGAGACCAAGATTCTAAGTTAGGATGTTTTTTTTACCAGTGAACCAATTTTGATGTACGGGGAAATGCTTCCTTGCTGAGAAAATACGGTCAAAATTTTTTCCATTGGAAGTATAGGGAGCAAAATCACTAGACATCCACCTTAAAAAAAAGAGGGGTCATTCTCTGGGATTCCTCAGCCATCAGCTTAAATATATTTGGTGCATTCCTAAGGGGCTCAGAGGAGATTGTGATCAGTGTTCTCCCTGGATTAGCTGATTTTTAAATCACGTGGAAATGGAAGGTTGCATTTTTCGGCAATTTATTGTTTCCCGGAATTTTAAGCTTGTTTCCTACTTCTGTACTTATCACTATTGTAATCTTCCTTTACACGAATAGTCTTAAATTCTAACTGAACAAACAATCCATTTTCTACAGTTGTAATCTGTTGTCGCTGTTTTTCGGGAAGCTGATTTTTCTCTGTTCGTTTTCAACTATCTACCATTTACCAGATTTCTAAGCGCCTGCTTTTCTGCTAAATGCTATCGTAACATTCCTTTACATGAGCATGTTTCAAGTCACAGTGAAAAAAACAATCCTTTTCCTCCAATCATAATCTGTTTATTTCTGGATGTTTCTTGAGAAAATGATTTTGTGCTGCTTGCTTTTCTTCTTAAAATGCCTTTTTTATTTGAATACAAGAATCATTTTGGGTTTTTAAATTTTTTAATTCTGCTTAATTCTGTCATTCACACTAAAAGCATTAAAACTAGTATATTGAGAGAAATCCTGAAGTCATTTTTAGTTTGCACCTGAGAACAAGCAGGCAAGTCCTGTTCCAAAACAAATAAAATAATAAGGTGCAGTCTGTATTTCATGAGCATTTACACACAGCATAAATGGAGAGAAACAAGTGGCTAACAAATGCAAGTAGATAAGACCCAGTCAAAAGTTTATTTATATTACTTGGGGAGGGGCATCCTCCCAAGAGCACAGTAATCTGTTGTTCATGGCAGTGCACTCAAAAATGTTATTTGTATTTGGCACAGAGTCTTTATTACAGAAAAATATGGGGAAAGAAAACTTGTCTGAGAAAAAGTGTGATCTGAAAAAGTATATCTGTAAAACATTAGATTGAAATTCTCTAAACAATTACCTACTCTTCATGCAAATAAAAGTTATAAAACCTGATGCAACAATTTATTAATTTTCAAAACATCTTAACATCTTTATGGAATGAAGCAAATTTATTTTATTTTTTCTGGCCGCCCCAGTGATTCAAGTGGTCTAAGATCTTGCTGCTGATCATTTGTCTAAGTAGGATCCAGGTTCGAATCCCAGTGAAGCATGGATCTAGTGTTTGTCTTACAGCCCTGGCTCTCTCTCTTCCCTAGAACCCATGGCCCCAAATTAGGGAAGGGCAACTGCTTACAGGCCATAATGTTGCTCATAGAGGTCATTCAACTCCCAATTAAAAAGAAAAAAAATTCCGGAAAATCTTTTAGCCCATTTTATTGAAACAAATTGCCAGACTGCAGTTCAGGAGTTTTCAGAGCATATGGGAAATTGCTATTCATATTTCTTGGCTGAACTTTGACTTCCAAATCACAGACAAAATGTATTGCTACTTTCATTTTTTCTTCTATTTTTAGAATTAGAACACATTTTCTACTATTTATTTTGAGATTACAATAGAGTATTCCTGATCCTCATCCAAGACTATGAAACTCAGAGGAGATAAGCTGTTAATCATGCCTTTGCCGTCGATGTTAAGGTTGCAATGTTCTTAATGAACAAAACTCCCCCCTCCCCATGAAGGGCACTAGGCCCCAATGAAGAGGGGCTGCCCCCCCTCGCATGAGCCAGTGGTTGTTTCCTACTACAAATAATAGGCCAAAGTACAGAAAAATAAACCACATTCAGAATCTCTACTTATAAAGCTCGTCAAAAACATACACGATAACTGTTTGCAGCACAAACAGGCTAGAAGCTTTCCTACCAAATCAATTCCGATCATAGATATTTTTTGACTTTTCTGAATTTTGTAACTATTTGATTAATTTCTTATCAAAAATTAAATATAAGTGCTTTGTTTTTCCTGAGTATATGAAACCAGTAGGAGAGAACAGGTATTCATTTTATCTTGAAGTTATCTCAAACAGGTGTGTGTATATATACACACACGCACAATGGTTTTATATTTTATATCAGTACTAGCTTTATTACCCGGCTTTGCCCGGGATTTAGGCATATTTCATATTCCCTTATATGTCACTGAAAAATCGGGGGAAAAAATTGATGCTTGCAAGAAAGAAAGCTGATTTAACAAATTCGGTCATTACAAATTATTTATTCGTAGTGTGATTATTTCAGTACTTGGCCATACACAACATTTTTGGTTTCTCCTTCATCGGTGACAATATACAGTTTTGTTAAATCCTTTGCTCTTGACATTCCAACATACAGCTTTAGAATCAAACGGACCAAAAGTGTTACGAATTATTTAACACACGTCCAGGAGACACAACATTGGAACACTGACTGAACAAAATTCGTTAACAATTTGTTATCGACTATAAAATGCATCCAGTTTCAGAAGTCTTTGAGGGGCGAATCTCTGGGATAAAAATGTTAAAAACGTATCTTTGCGAATATTTTATGAAACTGGCTGAAATTTTAATGAACACCATAAATCGTTAATAGGAACATGACCTCCAAATTTTGCCCGAATCAGTAAATAATTTTTTAAATTAGCCGTCAAAATTTTATTAACTGTTTCTGTGTATATATTTCTGTTTACCAATGAATTAAAAATACCATGCCTATTTTAAAAAGTTTTGACCGGGTTCCGGGGAAATTTTGAGGGACTCCTCTTATTTCCATTTCATGGTGTTGATAAAATTTTCACCCCGTTTCGTTAAGATTTCGCAAAGTTCGTTTTTGCATTTTTTTATGCACACTTCTGAAAGAATAGAAACACGTAAATGTGCTGCGGTAATGAATGCAGTAAGTAACGTGCTTTCAGATTTGGAACAGATAACGATGACATAGCAAACGACGCTGACTTTATCGATTAGCTTATTAATTAATTCATGACTCGCGAACGGAACAACTTGGAGATCTTAAAATAGTTGCATTGACTTAGAAATTCCAGTATCAATAAGCTATGCAAACTTCATGATGCCACAGTTTGGTGTTCAAGAGTTTTTGCTGCTTCAGACAAACAGACGTTTTGTGTTTTATATATAAGATGCAGAAAAAATACCTCGAGAAAAACAGTACTGACATGGAGAAAGTATTTCCTAAATGTCTCTGTTGAAAATGGTTTCTCGAAAATGCATTCTCTGCTAGTGTTAATGTTTCAAAAACAGGCATGTGTTTGTCATAAAGCAAAAAAGCAGTTTGTTGAAAATTTATCAAGGACAAATACATATTTATCTCTTTTTAATGCTTTGTCACTGCTGAAAATGGAGTGCTACAACAACTTTACTGAAAATGTTCCAGATTGAGACGTGTGTGGGGAAAGGGGGTTGTAGGAAAGCGATTTTTTTTTTTTTTTTTTTTTACATTCTTTGGCCTTAAGTCATGGACTACCATTTCTACAATGTGTATACAAAATTTGGGGCCTGTATCTGGCCATTGGCCCATAATTTTAATTTAAATTCGATGTGCTTGTAGATTTTTTTGTATACTTGAGGTTGATTTTTTTTTTTTGTCACTGTATTTTTAATACCATTCTGCTATGTATAGTTTTAGTAGAAAAACAAGAAGTCTGTGTGATTAAGATTTTTAATAAAAGAAACAACAGATTTATTTACCTGGGCAAAGTCAGAACCTTCAGTTAGAGCATATATCATTCAATTAGGAGAATAAACTGATTAATGCCCCCCCCCCCAAAAAAAAATTATTTCAGTAAGTTTTGACAGTTTGTACTTTCCTTAAGGTTAGAAGCAAGATATTTCTCTTTAGGTATTTTGAAGTATCAGAAACACGTACACTGGCGGAAAGTGAAAAAAGAACACCAAGAAGGAAACTTCTGATACCAACGAAATTTATACAGCATAATAACGGAATACAGAGGATAATGTGATCAAAACATTGTGGCAAAATACAGCTGTATTTGCTGGTAAACTGGAAAATAACATTTCCATGTAACATGGTTAGTACGAGGTTGAACCACCATGAACTGCGTCACACTGTGCAATTCTGGCATGGAGTCTGTCGTACAGATGTTGGATGTAAGTTTGGGGTAATGAGTTCCAAGCATCCTCAACCTGGACGCGTAAATCGGGGATAGTCGTGGCTGGCCGTGGAGACTGGATAAGTCATTGTCCCATAAAATCCCACACGTCCTTAATGGGGGACAAATCCGGTGAACGAGCAGGCCATGGAAGTTGTCTCACACCCTGAAGTGCATGTTGCGTTGCACGTGCTGTGTGTGAGCGTGCGTTATCTTGCTGGAAAACACCACGATGGACCGATCTTACGAATGGCACAACAACTGGCTGAATGATGTTGTTGATGTAGGAGGTGCTGTTTAACGTACCCGGTACAAACACTAGTTGTGTACGGGAGGGATAGATGATTGCTCCCCACACCAGGAGACCAGGTGTAGGCCCTGTGTGTCGCTGGCGGATGCAAGAAGGGTGGAGACGCTCCCCTGTGCGTCTGCGAACACGCATACAGCCATCGGAGGCTCCCAAGCAGAATCTGCTTTCATCGCCGAACACGACAGATTGCCATTGCGTTCTCCAGTGCAGACGTTGGGGACACCACTGCAGCCGTTCCTGACGGTGGGCTGGAGTCGGAAGTACACATGCCAAAGGCACACGTGCACGTAGTCCTGCATCCAGTAGACAGTTGCGGATTGTTCGCACAGTCACCTCAGGTGCAACAGCAGCTCGGTTTGCGTCGCGGTGGATGTTCTGCTTGACAACGCCGCTCTTCTTACGCGTCGATCGGTCCACTCATCAGTCCGTCTCTGACTCCCGGTTCCACGTCTTCTCGTGTGGGAATGTTCCTCAGACCATCTACGCCACCATTGTACCACCACCGATACTTCCCGTCCAATTCGCTCCGCAATACGACGTACGACCACCCGGCCTCGCGGAGTCCGACTAGACGACCTCGCTCAAAGTCCGATAACTGCTGAAATCGTACACGTCTTCCATGTCCAGGCATTGCAGCTTCTTCAGGGTCTTTGCACGTGTCCGTATGCCGACGACTGATTACATTCACTTCGCCATACTCCTTAAATACCACCGACGATAATTTGCATATTATGCCGTGCTGTGGCGTAAGCGCTCACCGGTTGGTCCCGAAATTAACATCACCTACGTAAACTCTACCCCGTTAACAATATGTAAATTTCATGATCGTCCGCCAATTCCTTCTTGTTCTTTTTTCACTTTCCGCCAGTGTAAATATTAATAAGCAATGCACACAAATACATTGATTTTTTTAAACTATGCATAAAAATGAAAAAGTAAGAAGAAACACTGAACAGCACCCCACCCCGAGCAGTTGTATAATCTCAAAAAGCAAAAATTTGAGATTGTTAAATGGCTTTGAATGTGTATGTGTACTTTTTTTTTTTTATTATTTAAACACTTTACATGTGCTTAAGTCTCACTTCAGCAGCACAAATAAAATCCTGAAGTGCATTGTCTGTGTACTGCTGGAAAATTGCCTGTAAAAATGGCTGATAATTTTGAGAAAGAAAACTGGTTTTATCTGTAACCAAATGGGGGTTTTTCTGATCTTTCAGTTGACACTGTTGCGCATGTTGTTGCACAAGGGGAAAGCTGCTGGTTGACAGAGGCTTCATATCTGCTTTTCTTTGCCACTGGGAGGGTTAATAGTACTACTGCTTTTAATCATGATACTGGCTACATTAAAAATTCATACTCTTTATTACTTAACCTCTGTGTTTACACTTACATAATTTTCCTCGTGGACAGACTTCTCATTGCAAATGCTTTCACATAATTCCAAAGTTCATATTGCCGCTCTGATGGCACAGTGGTCTAAGCACTGGCTTTTGAGATCTTTGGAGGTTTAACGACCATAGAGTTGCCTGTGGTTTTCGTTAAACCTCCAAACAAAGATCGTTCATCTGAGGTGGTTCCGGGTTCGAATCCCAGCGAAGCATAAATCTTGTTTGTCTTTCATGAACTGGCTATTTTCCTTCCCTGGAACCACTGACTCTAAATTAGTGACAGGTGATTGCTTATATCCCATCGAGTTGGTCACCGTAGTCGTTAACCCACCGCCCAAAAACAGTTTGTGTCGCTCTGCCATGCTTACATATAGCTGCTCACACCTACCATGAAGTTGCTAAGGAACTAGCTGCACATACATTTCATATGGACTATTTTTACAAGAAAAAAAAATTCAACTCTGTAATAGTTTTTTTTACACGCAAAAATGCAGCAAGTTTTATGCTGAAAAGATATAAATAAAACATTTTTTTTATGAACTTGGCCCATCAGCCCATTCACTCTGACCAGCCACTAGTTTCCAGTAACTTTCAGTGATCCATAACTTTCAACTCATGTGTAAAAGAAACTGGGCACAATGCTAATTTTACAAAGAGCGGAATATCTTCTGCCACAGCAAACCCAATCACATTATAAAAAAAAAAAAAAACTAATTGTGCTAAGCAGTTTAACTATAAATGTATTTTGGACACTAATCACATATGTGCCAGTTATTATTCATAGTGGCGGTGGCACAGCTGAAGATATAGCTGACAGAAAGTCACAAGACTATAACAGCATGCCTAACCTATTATTATTCCAAGAAAAGCTTCTTATAAAATATATCAGGAACTAGTTCCTTTGGTGCTTCATGCTGGGCATAAGCAGGTTTTATGTAAACAAGGTGAAACGATGCACACGAAATTGGGAACTATGCATTAATATTTGGAAATCCACCTTTCCTTGTTTCCAGTGATTAATGCCTTTTGGAGAACACCCATATTTTTGTGAGAGTTAGTTTTAACTCTGTATGAAGCAAGGGATGCCGCCCCGGTGGCGCAGTGGTCTAAGGCGTTGGCCTCTGATCATTCGTCCGTAAGGGGTCCGGGTTCGAATCCCGGTCAGGCATGGATGTTGTGTTTGTCTTACGGCACTGGCTCTCTCCCTTCCCTGGAACCAGTGACCCTAAATTAGGGACGGGCGACTGCTTATAGCCCATTGAGTTGCTCACGGTGGTCGTTAAACATCCAATTAAAAAAAAAAAGCAAGGGATGTTCATAAATTAATTATTTAGGTGTGTTCATAAATTAAATCAATATGAACATATAAATTGATTGGCCAGATTACTTTTTATATAGAACAAATAGTTCTAAAAGTCACCAATTCAAGTAAAAAAATTATTGTATCTCAGATTTTAAGCCATGTGATTTCAATAGCACAAAAATTCCTATATTTTACTAAACTGTGTACTCTGTTTTTCTCTTCCGTGGTGCTCCTCATTTCTGGTGTATAATATAGTTTCTGTTATATATAGGCTATGTCTTGTTTCGTTGTGTCTTCATTGGGGCTCTTAGTTTTAATTATAAGGCCAAGGAAAAATAATTCAGGCATATTTGAAAATAAATTTTGACTATGTATAAACATGCTGATCAAATATTTCTGACCTGTTTTTTTTTTTTTATGGTGGGAGGGGGTAATAACTAAAAATAAATTGAAAATGCTGAATTTCTTATGTGTAATTATATTGGATGACTACCACCTGTTATGATTTTGCATCACTGCAAATCCTAAACAAAAAATGGCAGATGCATAAGTATATCATAAGAAGAAAGATGACACTGAATTTTCGATTGTAATGAGCACATCTTTTGAATCTGTTCTGATGCAAATAAAATTTATTGGAGTTATCCAAAGTCAATGGAACCAGTTAGGGGGAAAAACAGATTTCTATGATCAATAAAACATCCAGAAATAGAAACAACTACTTCCACCAACAGCTAAAAAGTATGTAATGGAAATTAACAAATGGTGCACAAAATGTTATTCATAGCAGAAGGAAGGTTTCGGATACAAAGCAATTTTCAAATCGAAGTGTTAAAAGAAGAAATATAGAAGGAAACCTGATATAACTCTGCCTTCTAGCAGAAGAATAATGGAAAAGTTGAAAATAGGTAAAAAATATTCTTCATGGAAAAAGCTATGCTAAGGAGAAAGAACTTTTCCACTACATCTCCCTGAAGCAGAGGTAGTGCGATAAAGGTTTTGACGTTTACACCCCCCAGCAGATCTGTGCATTATTTAAAGACTACAATGCTTCAAATCTCCTTTTACAGCGAATGACATACTGTAAAAAAGAAATTTCTCAATAGTATTTTTAGAAGCGGAGATACAGATCTGCAAACAGAAGTACACAAACACCACCTAGTGACAGAACTATGAACTATAAATTCTTCAAATACAGACCACAAGGTAAACTATATCCGGCGTTGAAAGAATTTTTTAAATTGCACATGTAGCAGCAGAGTTATTTAGAAAAACAGGTTGAACAGTGGTGCCTACAAGTGGCGAAAGTGTGCATTATTTTCAGTAGAAAATACACACAAAATAGTTTTTATAGTTAGTAGTATCTGACCAAAAAGAATTTGTTCAATTGGGTTTTTAGTCCTGCAGATTTTGCTGAAAATGGAAACTTGAACTTGTGCCCTCTTGTGGCAACACTTGTGCATTAAGAAAAATTTGAAACTATATAAGAAACATTTTGCACCAGAAATGCTCTCCAACAAGGAAATAATTTTTCAAATTAGACTCTTAGAAGCAAATATATTGACAGAAATATGATATGCATCTACGCCTTGTGGTGGGAGAACTGTGTATTATTTTAAGTATTCTGAAAAGGTTTTCTGAAGTGGTCAGTGGTATTGGTCCACAAAATATTTTTTTCAAATTTTCAGAAGTTCAGATTTTGCTGCAAGTGCCTCAGAAGCAGGAAAAACTTACGTCCTGTGGTCGCCAAATTATTCTTTACCAAAAATTAGATATATGCAAAACATTTCCCATCAGGAGCTGTATCCTGTACAGGAAGAATTTTTCAAATCGGAGTTTTAGAAGTGGACATATTGTGAAAAACGTAATTTACCTTTTATGCCCCCAGCGAAAAATATATGCCTTACTTGAAAAAGAAACTACTTAAAATAGTCTTCGATATAAATAGCATCGGAAAGAGAATGTTTCAATCAGATATTTAGAAGCAAATATATGGAATAAAATGTATTATGAATTTGATATAATCTGCATTTTTACGCCCTCTAGCGGTGATTTGGTGCATTGAAAAAAAAATTGGAATACAAGGATCATAAAGAATTTTTCAAATCAGTTGCAGAGGTGGATGGACAAATCACTAGCAATAAGCACTATCTTTTTTTTTTTTATGCTAAAGATGTGATAAAAATTATTTGTTGGGTAATATACACATTCATGCTTAAAGCATCACATAAATGCAACTCTGTAATTTGTATATATACAGGGTTTGTACATATAAAAGAGGTAGGCAATGCACGTTACTAACAAACAAGTTAAGTAGATGGTAGTTGAGAACACGCTAAGTTAGGTATAAAAAATTTTTAAGGCAAATATATTTCAGCCATTGATAAAGGTCATAGTAATGGCTGAAATATGTTTGCCTTAAAAACTTTTGTACGTAACTTAGTGTATTCTCAACTACCATCTACTTGTTTGCACATCTCCTGGAATGAGCCCTTTTCAACTTATTTGTGCTCAGACTCCTGAAATTATTGTAGTTCTGGCTTTTTCTATCTCCCATTGCATATTCAGCGGGCAGAAGGTGAACTTTTGCATTTTTTAAATTTTTCTGCTAAAGGCTATTTTGAGTTCACCTTTTCTAGTTGACATTCACTTGGTCGTTTCCTGATGTGGAGAGCAATTGGTGTGATTGGATAAACTTTTTCATGTTCCTTGCTTCAGAGGAGACACAGATACCCCAAGTTGTATGAATTTTCCACAGTCACTATGAAGTACAGGAAACCGAATATATTACGGGAATTGAAAATCTCAGTAAAATAATGCTCTGCATGAAGTTTATTTTCAAATTTCTAACATTTATTAAACATTTTTGGGATTGCTTGTGGGAAGTTTTTAATATTTTGACATTGCAGTATTTTTTGGACATCTTCATGTTGTCTGCTGGCTGAAAATGTTTTGAACTATTGGAAATTATTGTTTTAGCAGTCTGAATAGATTTTTGAATTTTACCAACCAAGCCACATATTATTTTTCATTTCTCTTCCAGCTCATATTTAAGAATAAATTCTGATCATGTTTCTTGTTTATATCTCTGGTAATTGTACAAAAGTGTGACCTATTTTTTTTCATTATTTTTTCCCGTAAGATGCATGTTTTCCTATTTCTAACAGTATCTTTTTAAAAACCAGTCAGTAGAACAAACATTTTCCCTACCTTTTCTCTGTTCAAAGTGAAATTAAATTTCAAAATTTGCGCTGAATCTGAGCCATCTCCGTGACCCGTAAAATTGTTTTAGTGTCAGAGTGAACAATGCAGTACTGATATTTTATATTTAATTTTGTTTAAAATGTGTGGTCAAGCAAGTTTTCTTTTGTTTAAGTGAAATTACGTTTAAAAATGTTGTACTGCGTGCTTTTTGTGCAGAAAATAATATTTCGTGGGAAACAAAAAATGGTGTTGAAAAGCAGAAGTTTTGATAAAATAAGTGCTTGCTCTTCTTGTCTGTTGGTATAGCAAGAAGTGACTAAAAAAAAAAAAAAGGGTAACTATGCATTTTCGAGGAAACAAAACTTTATAAAGTTCTGATGTCATGATCAACTTCCTGGAAGATAGATTTTGGACTCCTGGAAAACTCCTTATATATATATATATATATATACTAAAGAGCAAAACTGAAGACTAAGGAAAAAATTTTAGAATTTAAAACGAAGGGTGCAAAATAACCTGAAAATCAAAACGCGCAACGCAGCAGTTTTGAAAATTCAGAATTCACATTCTATAAAGAAGATACCTAAGCAAAAAAATACATATATAATTTTGACTCACACCTAGTACAACATAGAAAAGGTTATGTATCTACCTGTGTGATCAAAAGGAAAAAAGGTAAAAATAAAATAAAACAACTGAATGTAGAAGGTGTCGAGAATACTGAGCCTTGGCTTTATCAAGGACCAGCAAAAACTCTGCATTTTCTCACTTCCACAAAGACCTAGTTGGAAACCCATTTCCAACTAGGTCTTTGTGGAAGTGAGAAAATGCAGAGTTTTTGCTGGTCCTTGATAAAGCCAAGGCTCAGTATTCTCGACACCTTCTACATTCAGTTGTTTTATTTTATTTTTTACCTTTTTTCCTTTTGATCACACAGGTAGATACATAACCTTTTCTATGTTGTACTAGGTGTGAGTCAAAATTATATATGTATTTTTTTGCTTAGGTATCTTCTTTATAGAATATATATATATATATATATATACACACACACTGGTGAGCAATTAAATTAGAGATACCTGTCTAGTAACGTGTTGCACCACCTTTCGCCCTGAGGACTGCAGCGATTCGTCTCGGCATGGACTCGACAAGACACCGGAAGCATTGGGAAGCCATACGAATCCACGACCCCTGAACAAGCTCCCACAGTTCACGAAGATTTGATGGAGGGGGTCAGAGCCTCTAACATCTCTCTCGATGGCATCCCAGATGTGCTCGATGGGGTTAAGGTCAGGTGACCTAGCTGGCCAAGGAAGCGAGGTCACGTCGGTGGAGTGTTCATCCAACCATTCGGATACAATTCGAAAGCGATGGCACGGTGCATTGTCTTGTTGCAGGATGAGGTCCCCAGTGGGATGTTGAAAACGCACAAACAGGAGCAAATGGTCGTCCAGGATATCCCGGTAACGTTGACCTGTGAGGGATGATGTCCGCGTAAACAGTCCCCAGACGAGAATGCCACCCCCACCAGCTTGAAGAGTAAGCTGATGGCAAGAAAGATCGATCGCTTCACGTGGTTTATGCCGTACTGGTATACTGCCATGTGCATGTACCAACGTGAATCTCTAATCATCAGTCAAGGCTACATTTTCCCACATGTCTAGGGTCCTGTGGCAAAGTTCCCGCGCCCATGCTAATCTTTTCACCCTGTGATGCATGGTCAGCAGTGGTACCCTTGTGGGACGATGGCTTCTGTACCCCATAGCGAGGAGATGGTTCTGGATGGTGTGGCTGCTTACATGTTTTCGTGCACCACCGTTAAATTGCTGAGTGATTTCTTGCACTGTGGCCCGTCAATCCGCTGTTACAATGCGAGCTAGCCAACGATGACCCCGCTCATACACACGCTGTTGTCCACGGCAGTTGGCCCTTGCAAGGATGGTTTTACCGGATTCGATGTACTCAATGTGCACCCATGACACAGTGGCTCATGAAAATCCCAGTGCCTGCACAACTTCCAAGATGGAGTGACCCATTCTTCGGGCCCCGACAATTTTCCCACGATCAAATGCGCTTAGAGACTTCGTCTTACCTATACTGCGTCCGACTCTTACTGATTCCTGTCGCATCACTCGTTATATTGTCAGATCGCTGCATACATCATGTCGTTTCCGTTTACAGGGCCGCCCACAGCGCCACATTTGCATAACGCCAGCTGTCTCTAATTCAATTGCTCTTCAGTGTATATGGCAAAAAGTTTTCTCTTGCATATTGTTCCACAGTTTGCAGCATCACTTTGGTACCACAAGGTTTAGTGTTTTTGTTCAAACTTTCCAAGTTTATACCCACCATTCTGTATCATAATTAGAAGCTAGGATTTCAAGCATCCACCTCATTGCATGCAATAACTTTAATCATAGCCATCCAATCTCAGCATGGCAGCCATTTATCTGCCAAAAACAACTTGTAAAGAAACAAATTGACACTAGGCAAATATTTAATTATGACAGCTGATGATGCACACAACTAATATGCAATAATGATCTCACACAGTGTTAAACAATAATGTGAAACAGTTTGCAATCTTTAAGGGATTTTTTTGCACATTTTGACAGTTCTGTGCTAATATAATAAATACCTAAATAATGCATAGAATTATAATGTAAAATAAAAATGTCTCAGTGTATCCATAGTTGACGATCCGTATGTCTTGCCAAGTGTTGGGCATGTTGGTTTTTGCTGTCACTATGGACATTATTTACTAAAATCATAGCAAGTCAAACAGGTTTTGCAGTTCTGTTTGCCAATGTTCTTTTGGCACTGATACAATAAATAGAATAGACCAATGGAAAAAATTAGTGATAATCTAAGCCATGTAACTGGTGTGTTGCGCATAGATTAAATTAATAAGTGTGTTGAGTGCTGTAAAATATATGGGAAATGAACTTGGACATTGAAATTATGACCATCCATAGATATAACATCCTGAACATTCTGTGGCATGGATCTCCCAAGGTTGTGGAACACATTGAGTGGTGCAGTTTATCATAGTGTCTTGCCACTGCACAACATCAGAAGTATGTTATCTTCTTTGTAGACAAATCATTTGCTGTCATACCTCAAATGTTCTGCATTGGTTATATCTTGAGTTAGGAAGAAGCTGAAGGAGGGGAAATTCATCTGAATGTTCTATGAATCATTCTAGTACAATTTGGGTCTGATGGGAGGATACGTTACCCTGCTAGAAGACACCATTGCCTTCAAAAAATGCAGAGGTGTGAATGTTATCTGCAGTGTTGTGATTGTTCACAGCCATGAATATAAAATAGGACTTGTTGTTTCAAAACAAAATATTCCGCAAACTGTGACAGCACTGCCACCAGCTTTCAGGTAATGTACTGCATGTGAGAAGTTCATCACTATATGTTGTTTGTGTCATGCATGTACTGCTAGAGAAATGTGGTCTGCTTGACTGACAAACTGCTTTCCATTCATCTTTTGACTAACCTTGTTCTTGGGTCCATGCAAGGCAAAACTGCTTGTGTTGTGCACTCAGAATGGGGTTGTCCAATTGGAATTTCGCTGTGATGCCAAAACCAGGGGAGAATATTTTGCATTTCCTAACTACCAATTCTTCATAGCCCTGAGTTGTACTGTGAAGTAATTTACTCCATTATAACCAACCTATTGGATCATGTAGTATGGTCTTCATGTTGAGTGTCTTGTACTTAAAGCATCTGTTGTGTGTTTCCCTCCATAGTTTTGTGTGAGCTAATAGGTTTGGCTCCATATTGCCTACCAATCATAATACACTTAGTGGAAGATCTGAAAAACAACACTAGATGTACTATTGCAGTGATGGGAAACATTTAGCATCAACGGCCATACCTCATTTAAACTAAGTTAAATTGCAGTGTTCTTGCATATGTTGTGGGTTTTGACAATGATATACATGATAGCAAGCTCTATTGCACATCAGGAGGCAACTGTCTTTACCTAAATGAAGTTTTATTCTAATAGTGTGCTCTGCTTTTAATGTGTTTATATTTTGTTGTTTACTGATATATATTTTGTTGTTCACTATATATATTTTGTTGTTCACTGAGCATGTAATAATGGTCTTGATTTTGAGCTCAGGAAGCTATTTGTAGTATGTTAGTGTTCTTCATAGATAGATAAAGCAACTAATAAAAATCATGCAGTGCAGCATATAAATATTTAAACATTGACATAACATAGAATGGATGGTAAGACAAATTTGTGCTTGCACTCATGCACATTGTGCTGATGTGAAAGTGAAAAGCTGGAAATCAGCCATTGTACATATACGAAATGCTATATCAGAGAAGTGTTCTCATGTTGCTAAAGGTTTGTTAAGACAACTCACTGACTTTAAGTTAACCGACATGCTACATTTTCTACTGGAATACTTAAAAACTGCTCATTTCTCTTTCAGAGGGAGGGTCTGTTTCTCAAAGAACTGTTGAAATGCATGAAAAATACAGTAGCATCACTTGACTTGGAAATACACCTCAGGGTAAAACGAAGGTATAAATTTGTTCTCAATGCAACCTGTTAAGAAATCTTTCTAGTTGTACAGTTATGTGGGCTAAACAGTGACTAAATGTGTTAAATCTAAAAGGAGAAACATTACGATACATGGAATCCTCCACCTGGCTGTACAGTTTTTGAAACTAGGAAGTCGTTAAAAAATCACAAGTCGTTTATTGATCCTTCCGCATTGTTTACGAGAAGCAGTCTAGATTAATATCACAGAAATTAATGATGAATGGATATTTGCAAATAGATGGCAGTCATACAAATATTGTTTTGAGGCTTAGAAGCTTTTTATATATTATATATCACTAAGCTGTTCTCTGAGATTCAGAGGTTAGCTCCACAAAGAAATACAAACCACCAGATAAATTTTGAATTGATTATTTACTTTCTGTTGCTATATCGAAGTTCTCCATTTACAATGATCTTGACACACAACTCAGGCTTCACTGACACCCATCACACAATGTATACAAGATCTTCTATACTTCATACTCATAATCTTTTTTTCATGCAGACACTACTGAATCTGATCCTCCCATGACTTCCTTGGCCTTCCTCTGCCTTTCTTTCCTGCCACTTGGGCTGAATTTTTTTTTCTTGGTAAGCATCTCATTTATTCTTTCAACATGGCCAAACTGCGTAGAAGTATTAGTCTCCACCTTACTAACAACATTTTGCTTCACATTACACAACTGCAGCACATCTTCATTCCTCACATGATCAGAAAGTCTCTTGCCACAAACTTGCTTTTAGTAACGCATCTCTCCAGCACACAAACAACTCCTATGTTTTCTTTAATACCCAGGTTTCACTGCCATACATCAGAATTGGAACAATGACACTTTCATACACAGCCATTCCAGACTTTCTTGAGGAGACCATTCCTATGAAAACCTCCAAAAGCAGCTATGACTTTCAATGAAGAGTTCACTCTCCTGCTAATTTCACCATCTAATTTGTTTTCTCCGTCAAACATTCTTCCTAAATACACAAACTCATTCACCTGGTCAATCACTGTGCCATTTAAACTTCTTGCATTCAGCACTAACAGTTCCTTTCTCAAAAACCATAGCTTTACTTTTCCGTTATTTATACTCTGTTTGAATTTCGTTCATCCAGGACAACATACTCTGCAACTCACTTTTGCTCTCCGCCAACAGGACTGTGTCATCAGCATAAAGCAATGTGTACACACAGATATTAACAAGACATAAACCGGTATTGTCCAACTTGGCATCATGCATGCATGCATCCATAAATACATTAAACATCCATGGTGAAATTGCACAACTTTGACTCTTGCACCAATAGAAATCAATTTTGATACACCATTTACTCATACATAAGCTCTACTGCCAGCATACGTGACGTTTACGCTATTAGAAGCTTTGTATTAAACTGTTATGGTGCTATTTAAAAAAAAACTTGAATATTAGACTGCTCTAGAGTGGGAATTGAGCCTTCATCTCCCAATTAACATTTGAGCTTGCAACCATTGCACTACTGCCGCCCCGGTGGCGCAGTGGTCTAAGCGATGGCCTCTGATCATTTGTGCGAACGGGGTTCGGGTTCGAATCCTGGTGAGGCATGGATGTTGTGTTTGTCTTATGGCACTGGCTCTCTCCCTTCCCTGGAACCAGTGACCCTAAATTAGGGACGGGCGACTGCTTATAGCCCATTGAGTTGCTCACGGTGGTGGTTAAACCTACAACCAAAAAAAAAAAAATTACACTGCTCACTTGCCAAGAAACTGAAGCTAAGTAATCTGATCAAAATTCAGTTTTGCACTTATCAGAGCATCTGATGTACTTTCATAGTGATCTTTTTTATTTAAAAATGAATCCAGGTCAAAGCAGGCACTAGTTCTTCAGATAATAGATAAATTCATTTTCTGAGTAGATGACTGTGATAACACATACATATCTATTTGCTTAAATTGCTTCTTTAATTTTTGTGATATCTGTAGAACTAGTGATTCCTGATCTGAATTCATTCTTTGACTAGAAAGATTATCATTATGAGGTGTTGCATACTTTAACTAATGCAAGTACGAAGTATTTGCTTTGGTGGCCACACAGATCTATATGTTTGTTGAGGATATATGAACTGTATGATGTCGTCTCAGTGTGTACTGAGACGACATCATCAGGAGTACTGTAGCACTTTTCCACAGTGCACTGTAGTATGCCGTAGTTTCATCTTTGTGGATGATAATGCATGACCTTATCATTGTGGTTTGCAAGCTCTAAGATCCCAGTATGCCCTACGATTACCTCTACCTCCAAAAGCTTCTGACCTTAATGCTGTAGAGCAGGTCTGGGATGCATTGCAGAAGAGATTGGATAGGTATCACCTACCCCTACAACACTGTTGGAACTTTGTGGCCTTTTGCTTCATCTGTGGACAGTGTGATCCCAAAACCAACTGAATTATGTCATCTGCAGTATGCCACAGTCAGAGGTGCAAAACAAGGTATCATAATGTACTAACTGGCCAGGGTAAGCCTGATGTGCTTCTCGTTCCTTTGGAGTCACTAAGGTGTTCTCTAACTTCGAATGTTAAATACATATAAAATAGTCAGACAAAAGGATGTCAAAAGTACCATGTCCTTTTGTCTGACTATACATATGTTGTTTTCTGAATCCTTTGTTGTCAAATAAAGGTAACTTGATCACGAAAGCTTCCAACTTACGAACTTTTTGTAAAAGTTTTTAGTTAACGTAACTAGCGTGATCAAGTTACCTTTATTTGTTAATATTGTTACGTGTTTTGCCCATAATCGTCATCCTTTGTTGTCTTTAATGAATGTGGTTGCTTTACATGCTATCAATTTCCATTTTTTATGTATATCCCTAACTTTTTTCAAGCAGTTTATTTGCTGTCCAGTAAAGTATGGACATCTTGAAATGTCAGTACAATAGCTGTATGCTATTAAGAGACACAAATTCAGGTAAAGTGACTTCAAGTTTAATGGAGTGTGTGACAAACAAAATTGAAAAAACATGAAATGCCCTGATTCTAGCATCATAATATTACAAAACTTTCCTGAGAAGTGCAATGAGAAATATAAAGAGATAACCTCACTCACGGGTAGCTTAAACACTCGTGTAGCTCTTAAAAGTGCACCTTTTGATGAGCTAAAAATAATTACGGGCACTACTGTGGAAAGAATGACAGTGCTTTATGAAAAATAGGAAATAGTTTCAAAAAATGTACATATATACTGGCCCCCATCTTCCATATTTTGGTGAAGTAATAAATTTTCAGTGCTGTGTGGATTGCTTTAGGAACTACATACAGATATTTTATTACATTGTTTAGTAAGTTATGTGCAAAATTATTAAATTTCTTGAATACATTGAAAGACACTGATTTGAAAGTATTAAAAAAGGAGTGTTGGCAGTGTTAATGACATGACAAAAAAAAATACAGTACTTTGTTAAGTAAAGATCTTATTTTTAAAATCATAAGAAATCACTGAAAAAGATTAGGCAAATGGATGAGTAGCCATCAGAAACAATATACTTTCCTTTGTCTGAATGTCTCAATGTTTGTCCCACTATTGTGGTGCAGTGAAAAGTCATAGCAAAGTTCGAGAAAGAAATATTTGCGACATCATGCTTAGCTTTTCGTGTTTTCATGCAGGTGACTTCATCACCATGTGCATAGCAGTGTACCACTTTGTTTTGTTGTCATAGCAACAACTGATTTTTCACAGATGCTGGGGTGATATTATCTCATCGAAATCATTCTGACATGTCACAGATACGTTATATCATCATCATCAACCATGGGTACAATTTCCATAGGTATCTGTTGTCATTTTAACTATATTGTCCAATTGAAGTCTGTTGATTAGAGTGGCTCAGTTCTTGAAGAGTTCCACCACACCAGTCTTTGATATCGTCAGCCCACATTCAGTGAGGGCATCCTCTTGCATTTCTTCCATTCATTAAGCCAAACACCAATGTTTTTATCTTTCTGTCACTTTTCATTCTGCAGATGTGTCCAAAAAGTCTGTTTTCTTCTCATAATTTTTTGGAACAGGGTCTCTTTTAGTTGTATTCTTCTGTACACTAAAATCATTTCAGCAACTCTTTAGAAACGGAAAAACATTACGTCAGGAATTTTGGTTCAGCTTTATAACAGAATTTTTTTAGAAACACAGAATTTTTCATTTAAAATCCTATCATACACTGCTGGACAATTGCTAAGGACGGATCATAAACGACTATATAACGCATAAAAAAGTAAGTGTGGTTGGATGCCAAGTGAAATAAAATAATGTCAGAATGCCAGGACATTACAAGAAAGACAATTTATTGTGCTCTGAAATCCAGAAGGCTTTGGAACGTGTTCAAGGGACAAACAGACCATTTTGTGCAGAATACCTAAACGTGAAAAAATGCAATTACCGTCCGCAGGCGTTCCGGCGTAAGATGTCAATACGGGATATGGCCACCATGGAGGGCCATGCAAGATTCCACACGTCGTGTCATGCTTTGCACAACATTATCAAGAAGCTGTTGGGGTAATTTATCCCATTCCTCTGTCAGTGCATGGATGAGGGTCTCCTTGTTTATTGGAGGGCATTGGCGACCAGCAAGACTCCTCCCCAAAGCATCCCACACATTTTCAATGGGATTCAGATCTGGAAAACGTGCTGGCCATACGAGGCGTTGAATATCCTCTCTCTCAAGACACTCCTGGACAGCGACTGTTCGATGACATGTTGCGTTGTCGTCCATGAAAATGAATCTATCACCGACAGCACCACGGAACATGCGGACATGAGGTAGCAGAACATCATTAATGTATCGTTGGCCAGTCATAGTCCCAGTTGGAAGCACATAGAGGGACGTACGGCCATTGATCATGATGCCAGCCCATACCATGACACTACATGTCGAATATCTGTCCCTTTCCTGTATGTTTTCTGGACAATATGCAGTACCACTATCACGCCAGATCAGTTGTTGTCGACAATCAGACGATAGACTGTATCTACTCTCATCTGAGAAGAGGGCAGCAGACCAGTCGTTATCAGTCCAGTTGCGACGTTGATGGCACCATTGCAAATGGGCGGTACGGTGACGTCTGGACAATGGGATGCACACAACAGGATGGTGGGCGTATAGTCCTCCTTCATGCAAACGTCTGGCGACAGTTTTTCGGGAGATCCGCTGGCCAGTAGCAGCCATAAACTGATTTGCTACCTCATTAGCTGTGCTGCGCTGGTGTCTTTTTGTTGATAGCACTATGTACCGATCTTCTGCAGGTGTCGTACTGCGAGCACGACCTCCCCCGTGATGTTTGCTACACTCTCCATTTGTTTGAAATGATTTCCAAAGCCTTGAAACAACACTGTGGCTGACGTCGAACTCCCTGGCAACATCTGTTATTTTTCGCCCTTCTTCAATCTCGCCAATAATACGGTCACGCGTAAAATCATCTAGGTGATGTCGGGAAGACATACTGAAAATTGCAAGTTCGTCAATTGATTCTTTCCCTTTCAACTTTGCGTTAGAACAACAACGGTCAATACGCGTCAAATCCTTTATATCTCTTATCAGCGCTATGATGTCACAAACAAGTTCGGCAATCCAAAATTTGCATACGCACAACATGTCTTACCGTATCCCGCACTTATGCTAATTTCCACATTTTCCTGCCTTCCATTTTATGGTTGCTATCGTTGCTATTGTCATCCATCCTTAGCAATTGTCCGGCAGCATATAAGTTCCAACACAGTAGGTAACGGTGTGTTATTGTTTCGTGCATATGCTAAAGAAACATGATTTGGGAAATTTTTTACTTAAACCACGAAATTCTAAGAATATAACTAAATCTTTTTTGCAGAATATAACCAGGTATTCTGTTATTTATATTTATAGAAGAAACGAAAAAGAAAAAAATACTGTTTGTGCTTCTGCACTTGAACTACCATAACATTTGCAACTCCAAAAATGCTTTTATTATTTTAAACTTTTTTGCTATCTGACAACAGCAGGAACAAGTGAATGTAGTTGCATGCCATCTGCACGATTTCCTTTTTTACAATAAATGAAACAATGTGCTTTTAGCAGCACTATGCATTTTTTGAGGGGTTTTTAAGGACTGGTAGCGCTGACAATCAGCTTTCTTTCTAATGATTTCATTACAAAAAAAAAAAATCTGAGAAATATTGCAACCGGCTGCTATTATTTGTTTTCGATATTTCATCAGCTGCCTATAGAAACATCTGATATGTGATGTTCAAACACTGGGAAAATGCAAGCACTTGCCTGTTTTCATTGTTTAAAGACCATAATGCCCAAAAACACCCGTACATACAAACAACCATAGCCACCCGAAACTCCTGTCTAAAGTGAGTCAGATTCCCTACCCTTACCTGTTTATCAAATTTTCCCAACCTATGAAGGATCAGCAGGAGCCACCCTCATCCACAATAGTTGTTGTTATTAAACAAAGAAGTGAACCAACTGACAGTTTGAGGCGTTATATTTGGAGTGATAAAAGATTTTTGGGTCATGGTCCTTAAAGGGTTAATCCCTGCCTCAACCAATGTATGTTTTTCATTGTTGTAATGTTTATGAAACATGCTTTCACATTTGGACATCATGAACATAAAGAAATACCTGGTTATTAAAAAAATACTCATCTTATCCCCCCCCCCCCCCAACATTATTGATTGTTTCAGGTTCAGCAAGTGAATTTTAATGAATATATATAGTAGTAGCCAAAATTGTGGAAACCCCTTTTGGAAAACTTGTATTTTTGAGGTTTGATGGCTCATAACACCATTTTTTTTGGAGTAATACCATAAAATTATATATCAGTAGAAAGATAATTTCATCAAGAAAGTAGTGCAGCAAAGTTTGTTCAATTATCTGTATTCTATGAATAGTTATAGCCAAATAACCAGAAAAAAGAAGCACAACTTGCTTAGGTTGATATGAAGTAGCTTTCCTTCATTTGAATGTAGCTAATGAGCATGAGTGTTTAGAGAGCCAATCAAGTGTCATCTTGGTTTTGGTAGTGGGCTAATCAGGTCACAGTAGGATTCAGCTATTGATGTCATGTGTTAGAGCTGAGAGGAGGACATTTGTCAGTGTGTTATGTGATTGCTATCAAGTTGGTTTTCTTTGTGTTGTTTCATTTAGTGAGCTTGTAAAACGTAATAAATTTAAAGAAATGGCCCAAAGAGTTGACTGGTCACCCAGAAAGTGATGTGAAATAGTACTATTAAGTGAACAAGGCTTCAGTTATGAAGAAATTAGAAGAAAAATTGGTGGAAACTTAACCAAAGGTGTCATTTCGTAATTTTTGAAGAGGTATAAGGAGACTCGGTTATTACAAAACCAGACTGGTAAAGGCAGGAAAAGGTGCACAACAGCAAGTGATGATAGAAGAATTAAGAGACGGTGCTTAGGTGACAGAAAAAAATCATCTGGGTGTATACAAGATGAAATGGCGCAATGCAATGTGAAGTTGAGTGCAAGGACTGTTCGGCGCAGACGGCAGGAATTTGGTCTAAAAGCTAGAATTCCACACACACACACAAAAAAAAAACAATTTTTAACTCTCAAAGGTTGAAAAGATTAAACTGGGCTAAAACCCATGTTAACTGGACAGCGGAACAATGGGACAGTGTTATTTGGAGTGATGAGACCAACATTTCCCTGTTTGGTAGTGATAGCATAAAATGCATAAGGAGAAGAATCAAAGAAGATTTGCATCCTGATTGCATTACATGTATTGTGAAACACCCAGTTAGTGTTATGATCTGGGGTTGTATGACATCAAAAAGAGTGGGCAGAATTTGTGTGATTAATGGCAATTATAAATGGGCAAAAATACATTAATGAAATACTTGAGCCCAAACTGAAGCCTTCTGCACATGATCTTTTCCAAGATAATGAAGCATTTATATTTGAACAGGATTCAGCTCCATGCCATGTTGCTGCTGTGTGCAAAAAGTGGTTTCAAGGTAATCATATTCCACTGCTCGAATGGCCTGGGAATAGCTCAGACCTAACCCCATTGAAAATCTATGAAGCTGACTAAAGAAATTTGTTAGTCAGAAGCAACCCAGCAAATTAAAACCCAATTAATAGAAGCAATAATTCAATCTTGGTTTCACATTATAACAGCTGCAGAACTAAAAAACTTGGTTCACTCCATGGGAAGGCGTAAGGCCGTAATTAACGCTAAAGGTTACCCAACTAAGTATTAACTGACATGGTGAGAATTTTTGTATATCTCATTTTTTCTATGTGTTTCACTTTTCTTCTTTATAACTGCTGTTCTAATACAAAATCCTTCATAAAGGTTATTGCATTACATTCTTGATGAAATTATCTTTCCATTAATATATAATTTTATGGTATTATTCAAAAAAAAAAAAAAAAAAAAAAAGTGGTGGTGTGAGCCATCAAACCTCAAAAATACACTATTTCCAAACTGTTTCCACAATTTTGGCCACTACTGTACGTAGGCTACTCAGATATCAACCTCTGGTGGGCTGTGAAGAAAACAAGCAATGAGAGCAAAATATTTTATTGTATACAAAAGATACTTGCAGGTCTAGGCTACTTCTCATCATAGTCACCCCCTAAATTGAGACACTATCTTATTGGGGTATGAGCTTTTGTATCCCTGCATCAAAGAAGGTTGCTGCCTGGGAGCTCAACCATGATTGCATGCCATTCTTCAACTCCTCATTGAAGCCCTACAATCCCAACCAGGTTTTCATGTGGGTGAAGAGGTGATAATTGCTATCATCTCTTCATATCATGCATATGTATTAGTTCCCTTAACACTAATACGCATGCATTACTTTTGCAAATTTAAAAGTTTAGACTAAAAATCGTGAAAGTTAAAATCTTAAAATGTACAACCAAAATAACAAAATGCAAATAGCAGAAGGCCAATTCAAATGCTTTCACCCAACCCATGGCATCCTCAGGAAAGGCTGGTAATCCCAACAGCTCAGTGGCATGTAGCCGAGTGTGACTAGAGCTATTGTGGTTGATCATACAGAGAGTTCCCAAAGTCATCGCATACCTGTTGTCTTTGTTACGTTTATCATGATTCCTTGTACTGGTGTTGTTTTATTGGCCTTTTACACCGCTTGTTCTGTTTTATATTGTTATCTTTTAATGTTCTTTGTAACTTTTAAAACATTAGCTTTGGCACTGCGAGGCCCTTGCCTCACTAAACTCTAACCAACCAACCAATCATCGCATACCTGACATCTATAGGAAAACAAAATATGTGTTACATTATCTTCTGCTTGTGTTCATTATTGTTAAAAATTTTATCAAGTCTTTCTAATGAGTTGATAGTATATTCAGGTCATTAAAGTTAGACTCTGTTCCTATTTTTTTCAATTGACACAATTTCCACCAATTTTTACAACTTTTTAAATTTCTATTTGTTCAAATTTTGGAAATACAATGGCTGTAGAAATTATTACTGATAAACTAACACAATCTAATGGTATTTTGAATGCTACTCAAATATAAGAATTAAATAGTGTATTGCATTATATTACTGATGATAATATTTTTTTCATTTGAAGATATTGTTTATAAACAGAACCAGAAAGAACCTATGGGCTCACCAATCTCAACTTTATTTGCTGAAGTGATGAACTTTATTGAAACAAATGTCATTGAGAGAAAGAGCCACCCCTTTGTTATTGTTGTTAACGTGGATATTTTCATTTTATCAAAACTTACTAAATCAGGATTAGAGGTTTTGGCCAGACAATTTAACTGTGTATGCTCTTCCACTGAATTAATAGTAGAATTTGAAAACAATAAGCAATCACCTTTTTTTTTTTTTTTTTGGATATTATGTTAATCAAAAAAATTATAATAGTTTTGATTAAAAGGCATACATATGAAGCCTTCATATATATATGATTCACACCACCCTAAAGCCAGTAAAAATAATAGTATTAAGATCTTAATAAAAAGAGCATTTATGCATTCTTCAAATGACAAATACAGAGAAGAATTAAAATACAACAGAGAAACTCCAGGAAATATATGGATATCCCTCTAAAGAATTTGAAAAATGGAAGTTATAGAGATAAAAAAAAAAGGGGGGGGGTATAATGAAGCTGTAAATGAAAAACCACAAAAGAAAAAAATAGTAGCAAAAAGTTTCTGCATTATGTTGGATCATTTCTTTTTTTTTTTTAAATATTATGAAATTAATAAACTTTGTGCTAAATACAATTTGCAACTGGGTAGCATTATTCAATTAAAAATATTGTAATAAATGACAGAGGTAATAAAGTTTGACTTCAGGTGTACATGAAATTCCAGTTGGCAATAATTCTTCAATTTCTTACATAGGAAGCACAAATAAAAATAAAAAATAAACACAATTTGCATCAACATTTAAAAAATTGGCAAAAGAAAGAAGCAAAAACACCATTAATACATTATTGCATTGAAAATCATGTATTTCCAAAATTGAACAAATAAAGATTTAAAAGAATTGTAAAACTGAAGAGCATTTAAGATAGGTTGAGCTGTTGGGATTACCAGCTTTTCCTGAGGATGCCACGGGGTTGGGTGAAAATGTTTGAATTGGCCCTCTGCTGCTTGCATTTGGTTATGCATTTTAAGATTTTAACTTTCACGATTTTTAGTCTAATTTTTTTAGTCTAACCTTTTAAACTTGCAAAAGTAATGCATATGTATTAGTGTTAAGGGTAAATCTGTTTTTCGGAAGGATAGAGGTAAAATGAATGAAATTAGTTTTGTCATACTCAGTGTGTATTTGATATTAACTAGGAAAATATTTTAGTGATAAGTTGTGTTAGAGATTAAAGGGTTTTTTGTTGAGTATTTTAATGACCTTTTAGTCAGAATAAGAATATGGTGAGCATGTCTTCCCACTGGGAGATTTAGGCCTAATTCGAAACAGCCACGTGCATGAAATGTGTTTAGAATGGGATCAGGTGATGGGCAGTTTGCCGGTAGTAAGTCTTCTATTTGTTTAATATTAATTTATCCTCCGGTTGATCCTAACAGCATATGTAGATTTCATTGAAATCAAAGCAGACCTGTTTATTCAAGTTACTGTAAAGACAAACATATGAACAAAGCCAGATCACATATGCTTTGTCAACCTATTTCAGAAAAGCAGTAAAAATAAACAGTATATAAACAAAGGAACAGGAGATAAAATATAAGGTTACAGAATTTTATGCTTTCCAACATATTCTGAGTTCTGTCTGCATAAATACCTCATGAAAATTTAATATGTTGCTAGAAACTTACTTGGAGATTCAATCCTCTTAAAAATACGCAAAACAGAAATGAAGTCACAGGTCGGTGTAAAGTGGGAACTGATTTCATTGAAACTAAATCAGTTTTACTGTGTGAATGCCAGTTTTTGAAAAGCATTCTTTACTCTTTCAGGTTGAAATTTTCAAAGGCATTTCATATTATATATATTGCATAAAGCTTATTATTTATTATTATGCATGTAACCAGACTTACCAGATAGTTTTGAAGTTTTTTCAACTGTGCAGTTTTCTCTGACATTTGATGAAACTCTGCACTATACCAAAAATCTGTTTTCTTTCCTGCCAGTGAATGTAGTAATATGGATATACTTCAGTTTTTAATATTTGTGATGCAGTATTACTGAAAAAGTGCAATTGGATGGGGGTGCTTTTTAAAATATTCCCAGACGCATTTATAAATGCCCAACCACCCCTTCTCTATACATTTCTTTTATTTCTGAAACTGCTTTCTCTAAAGATTAGTAATTTACAGCATTATAAATGAAGGATATTAATTTTTTAGTGCATTGATTATTGTGGTAAAATTTCACATGCTTTCTTGTGGTAGATACATTCTAATATTGACATACCATGCTGCTGTTGAGTACAATGGAAAACTTGTTTTCCATTTTTGTTATTACAGTTTTTCCATTTGACTCATAAGATTAAAGCATGTATGGCAAGTGAAATTTTCATATTTGTAATTAACCTTATTTTTTAAAGTGAGCATTAATATTTAAATTTCAGTTTGGTCTGGCTCATAAAACAATGAGCCAAGTATTTAAGCCATCTCCTGTTCATGGTGCTGGGGCCACACTCTTCATGAATGAGCACTGCAGTGATGTTACAATAATAATAACTGAAGACTGTACTGTTTGGAGGTTTCCCGCCCATAGTACAGTTCTGGCTGCTCAAAGCATAGTGTTTCAGAGAATGCTAGATAGTGACTTCATTGAGAAAAAGGCCCAAGAAATTGTTTTGCAGGACATGAGCCCTTCAACCTTAAAGAAACTTTTAAGGTACAGTGACTGCCTTTCTAAGTATCTTAGTTGTATGATTCTGTGTATGAAATGATAAAATATTAAACAATGAACATGTGATAAAATTATTTTGACATGTAGTTTTGGTAGCTTTTTATTAGATTGATTGTTCTGCATAATTACATATGAATATTTTCCGATAGCATTCTTCCTAAAACAGAAGGTTTTTTCATGTTTTGTGGTAGCATTTTTGCTTTTTACATGATGATATCCCAGTACTCTGTCATGCTCAGTACTGGGCCCACAGAAATGAGTAATTCTGACACTGTGCTGACAGCAGTCAGAGGGTAGACATAGGCATGCTGCCTAAGATGTCACTGTTGCCTTAAACATGCAAACATCTAGATTCTAATTTTTCAGAACTGAGGATTTCAAAAGATTTTGAAACAAAACAGTATCCATTTCTTTATTGCTGGAAATAACACTAAAGCGAGTGAAACTTTGAAAACAAAAATGTGGAAGTACTTTTGGAAGTCAAACTCATACAATATTAACATTCTGCAAAAGTTGGTGCTCAGTTACAACATACTATCAAAGTAGATGTTAGTCTTGAAATCCGTAAGGTAACATGAAAATACTCATAAAGCAGTATAACAAATTCTATCAGTGTGTACCTTCAAAATAGGTGATGTAGTGTGGTTATATAAACCCAAATAAAACAGTTTAAAATGGGGAATGAAACTAGCTTCTTGGACAGATTATTTAATAATATATCCCAGTGCATTGCTAGATTGCCATGAGTGTGTAAAGTAAAATAATTACTGAGAGAAGTTGATTGTATGTTCTACACTGAGAGAGCAAGTGCAAAGAGGGAAGAAAACTGACCTCATCCCTCTCAGAGGGTTCTGAGAAAATGTAAAAAGGCAAAAGTGAAAATTTTATGCAATGTCAGGTGTTACCTTAATAAATTTAATGCATGAATGATTTAATGAGCATATAAAAGTCAAGTATTTTTCTAGAAAGCTTAGTATGCAGGATGAGTTTTCTACCTGACATTACCAAGTAATAGTTGTCTTAGTTACTTTTCTGACAATAAAATGTTTCATTTCTTTACTTGTCTACCTTTTCCAGTCGAATTGAATGGTAACTGGGCAGTTGGACTCATTGAACTCGTCTACTCCCATTTCTGGTTTAATATGAATGCTCATTTAAATAGCCTTGGGGGGGGGTATAACTACCATGAGCAACTGTAAAGGCTACATAAGCCTATAAGCAGTGGCCCATCGATAATTTGGGTCCAGTTGTTCCAGGTATGGAAAAAGCCAGCCAGCAGTGTAAGACAAACACACCATCCATGCCTAATCTGGGACACTAACCCAATCCCAGCTTGGATGACTAATCAGAAACCTATATATCTCTGACTGCCCAGCCAAACCACTGGGGTGGCATACCTTTGCTTACAGACTTTGTACTGGACAGCTGAATGCATAGATGAATGATGCTGTAACAGCCATTTCTCATCATTGGAGTGAAAAAATTACCATGCATTAACAATAAAACCACCAGGAGAGTGAAAACATCTGTAATGAATGGTTCCCAAATGTAGTTATACCCTTGGCTTGCCAAAGTTCTAGGTTACAAACCCAGAGTACAGCCACAGTAGAGAGTGATCACACAATTTATGAAAATTTTGTAGCTGATCTGAACTCTTTGCTTTCGCTGTTATACATACATACATATCACTAAGCTGTTCTCTGAGATTCAGAGGTTAGCTCCAAAAAGAAATACAAACTTCCAGATATTTTTACTTATTGTTGTTGTATCAAACTTCTCCATTTACAGCGATCTTGACATACAACTCGTGCTTCTCTAATATCCATTACACGCCGTACACAAGATCTTTTATACTTCATACTCATAATCTTTTTCTCATGCAGACACTCCTGAATCTGATCCACCCATGTCTTCCTTGGCTTTCCTCTGCTTTTCCTTCCTGCCACTTGGGCTGAAAAGATTTTCTTAGTAAGCAATTCCATCACTCATTCTTTCAACATGGCCAAACCACCGAAGCATATTGGTCTCCACCTTGCTAACAACATTTTGCTTCACATCACACAACTGCAATACATCTTCATTTCTCACACAATCATATCATGTCTTGCCACAAACCCCACGTAAGTAACGCATTTCTCCAGCACACAAACTCCTCCTATGTTTCTTCTGCAGAACCCAGGTTTCACTGCCATACATCAGAGTAGGAACAATAACAGTTTCATACACAGCCATGCGGGACTCTCTAGAGAACCCATCATTCCTGTGAAAACCTCCCAAAGCAGCTATGACTTTCAAAGAAGAATTCACTTGCCTACTGATTTCACCATCCAACTTGTTCTCTCTGTCAAACATGCTTCCTAAATACACAAACTTACTCTCCTGGTCAATCACAGTGCCATTTATACTTACATTACATTCAGTGCTACCCATTCCTCTCTCAAACACCATAACTTTGGTGTTTCCCTTATTTATACTCAGTTTGAATTTCGTGCATCCGAGTCAACATACTCTGCAACTCACTTTTGCTCTCTGCCAACAGGACAGTGTCATCAGCATACAGCAATCTGCACACATGGATATCACCAAGACATAAACCAGTATTATCTGTTTTGGCCTCACGCATGCATGCATCCATAAATATATTAAACAGCCATGGTGACATTACACAACCTTGTCTAACTCCTGCACCAATGGAAAACCATTTTGATAAAACACCATTCACTCGTACACAAGCTCTACTACCAGCATACATGGCTTTTACACTATTAAGTAGATTCCCAGTAACACCATATTCATTCAATACCTTCCACAAAAGTGTCCTATTGACTCGGTCGTAAGCTTTCTCTAAATCTATGAAGGCAGTAAAAACTTTCTTCCCAACAGCCAGATACTTTTCATCATCGTGCGTAATGCAAAAATCTGGTTAGTGCAGCCTTTACCAGGCATAAAACTACTCTGAACATCCCACACTTTCAATGATGTATGACCCCGTACTTTTTCAATAACAACCTTACCAAACACTTTCCCTGGCACACTCAGTAGGCTAATACCACAATAGTTCTTGCATTCAGTCTGATCACCTTTTCCCTTATACAAGGGAACAATGATAGCATCCTTCCCATCCCGAGGGACCATTACCAACTCCCAGCAAAACTGGCACATTTCAGTTAACCAGTCAATTATAGAGTCACCACCATATTTCAACATCTCTGCAGTTATGCCATCAACTCTCGGAGTTTTACCATTCTGAAGAGATTTTAGAGCTTTACACACTTCTTCTCTTGAGATCCCTCCTGTGCTTTCATCCCTCATTGTGACATCATCTGCATCTGTCTCAGAATCATTTTTGCTTTCCTGATCTAATAACTCACAGAAGTATTCACCCCATCTGTCACTTAACTCATTGGGCTCCCATATCATTTCCCCAATCTTATTCTTCACACAACTTACAACTTTGTTTCCCCTATTTTTCCTGAGTCTCATGTACTTCCAGAAGGACTTCCTATCTTTCCAAAAAGCCAGTTCATGCCTTTCCACTTTCTCCTTCCTATCTTTTGCCTTACTGTGGCGAACCAGCTTAGCAGCTTCACGCTTCTTACAGCGATATTCATCCACAGAGACTCTACCTTGCAACATCCCCAAATAGGCTTTCTTCTTTCTCTTTACTGCCTCTTCAATCTCTCTATTCCACCAAGCATCACCTCTATAGTTACCCACTATTGTGGTGCCACAGACCTCTTTAGCAGGAGTGACAACACAGTTCTTAAAACATTCCCACTTCTTTTCTACATCCCTCTCGCCAGACTTCAGATCCTTCAGTCGTTCTCTGAGTAAGTCAGAATACTGCTGATCTTCAAGGAGCCTATCAACCTTTATTCTTTCTATCCTGGGTCTCTTCCTATTCCTTTTCTCCAACCAACATTAAGTTTCACTCGTGACACTACCAAGTAATGATCAGATCCAACATCCGCACCTCTCATCACACGGGTGTCAACAACTAAGTGTTTTAAACGCTGATCGTAGACAACAAAATCTATCGCACTCTTTTGACCAAGAGTACGATTTTCCCAAGTATATGTGTGGATATACTTGTGGTTGAAAAATGTATTAGATACACACAAACCATTCTCAATGCAGTGTTCAATTAATCTTTCACCATTATCATTCACACAAGGATCATTAAACTTACCCAGAACATTGTCAGAAATTGCATTCTGCACACCTACTCTAGCATTGAAATCCCCTGCTATTATAACTTTTTCTTTTGCACCAAACTGGCTCAAAACAGCTTTTAGCTCATTCCAGAAATCTTCCTTCTTATCAGAAGGTTCCGAGTTACAAGGAGCATACACTACAACAATTATAATTCTCTGAAGTTTCACTTTCAAACGAATTTAGAGAATTCTCTCACTTACGCAACTATAGTGAATCAAGTTGTTCTTCATCTTTTCACTTAAAATCACACCTACACCAGCCTGTCCTCTCATATTATCCAGTACTCCAGACCACACACTCACCGTGCCATTCACTTCTTCTACCCCAATTTCCTTCTTTTTGGTTTCACTTACACACAGCACATCCAGTCTATACTTATTCATCTCCTCAATCACCTCACTCATCTTGCTATTTATACCTCTAGTATTCCATACGCCAATCTTACATTCACTCAGCCGAGCTCTCTTTCTCATACGCCGTTTAGAAAGTCCAGGTCGATTCCGTGGTGGACCGTCCTGTAGCCCATGGGAGATATGTATGCTCCTCTCCATATGATTGTTAAACTAACTGGCATAGGAGCAAATTGGGAGGGTATTTTTACCATTTTGATGTACACTATCTACCAACAAGTAATTGGACACCTGTGATAGCAAAGGAAAACAAAGTTTATTCGCCTTCAATAGTTGGTGGAGCCTCCGCAAGCGGCGATTACAGCTGCGACCCTCCAGGGCATACTCTCAACCAGGCGTTGTACGACGGTTAGCGGTATTTTCTTCCACTCGACTTGGAGAAGACAGGTCAGTTCCTTTACCGATTTCGGACGGTGGGGCACCTCTTAAGTCGACGCTCCAACTCGTCCCAGTGGTGCTCGATAGGGTTAAAGTCTGGGCTCTGCGCAGGCCATTCCATTCGATTAACCCCATTGTCACCATACCAAGCCATGGTGGACCTCGCAACATGACAGGTGGCATTGTCATCCTGAAAGTAACATGGGTCCACCCCGTAAAACTGCCACAACGTAGGAAGCGCATAGTCATCCAAAATGGTGCAGTAGGTCTCTGCGTTGAGTCTACCAGGAATTGCAACCAAGGGTCCAGTGCCATACCAGGAGAAACACCCCCATAGCATAATTCCACCGCCGCCGAACTTCACAGTTGGCACAATTCATTCCGGCAGGAGGCGTTCTCCAGGCAGACGCCAAACCCAGACCCTGCCATCCGGACGGTAGAGGGTGAACCTTGATTCGTCGCTCCAAAGAACCTGTTTCCACTGTTCAACGGTCCACTGTCGACGTTCTTTGCACCACGTTAGCCGAGCAGCGCTATTGGTCTAGATCAAAGGCTTGTGGGCGGCAGCACGTCCATGATAACCGAGAAGATGGGCTTCCTTATGGATGGTATTCATCGAAAAACACTCCCAGATGCCTGTTGAAACTCCTCATGGATGTGGCCCATCGATTTGGTGCGGTTCTTCCGAATTTCTCTGGCCAGCACCCGTCGTTCTCTAACTCCCAGTTTTGTCGGTCTGCTGGGTCGGGGCACATTCCGACAGTCACCTCTCATCTTCCACTTGCCAGTCACGTAGGCCACTGTCGATTTTGGGTACTTCAACTCACTGGATATGTCACGTATATATCGGCCATTTCTGTGATACCCGACGATTACACCTTTTTCGAAATCAGAGTACTCCGAACTGCGTGGCATCTTGCATGCGACTGGTTGCGTTGTTGTTTCCCACACGATATTTAACGGCGGCGACCGTGACCTATATCAGGACCGCAGATATTGTCGATTGCAGGGGCGTCCAATTACTTGTTGGTAGATAGTGTATATTCATTAATGAATTATATGCTCTCTCATTCATTAATGACTATTCATAAGTTAATTTTTTCCATTATGTTTATGTATCTTATCTACGACAAAAAATCAAAATGGCAAAATTTTTTGTATATTCATTACTGTAGCATTTTTTGCATTTGAAGTTTTTTTTTTTTAATAAAACCATTGAGAGCCAGCTGGATAAGTGTTCTTGTCCAAAGTTAAACAGGAAAGAAATGTTATTTAATCCCTTGCCCTTCTAAAAAGAAAAATTCTGGCTGTGCCAACCAATGGTGACTGGTGTGAAAGGAGATATGATGAGAACTTATCATGGCCGCCCCAGTGGCGCAGTGGTCTAAGCGATGGCCTCTGATCACTCGTCCGAAAGGGGTACGGGTGCGAATCCCGGTTGGGCATGGATGTTGTGTTTGTCTTACGGCACCGGCTCTCTCCCTTCCCTGGAACCAGTGACCCTAAATTAGGGACGTGCGACTGCTTATAGCCCATTGAGTTGCTCACGGTGGTCGTTAAACCTCCAATCAAAAAAAAAAAAAAAACTTGTCATGATCAACATTATTTTATGCTCACAAGTAAAAGCTTACTTTGCTATTAAGCTCCTTGGAAGGAATCACACAGGTTAAATAGTGCTGTATAATATGGGATATCAGTTGTGAAACTCGGTTTTCTTCTTGAGCATCTATAAATGTGAACCACCTGTACCACTTGCTGTATGAAAAAATCTTTTGAGAATTATCATGTCAAACTGGAAAGGGATTGGCCTACTATCAAGAGTTGCAAAAAGGTTATGCATTAGGAGGACTTTCATTATTATTTAGAGCTGATGTATCATTATATTCAAGCAAGGCTAAAGCCATTGGAAAATAGGTGTGGAGCTCTCCAATGACATCATCCAAGGCAAGGTTATGACTACCTGTTCTTCAAATTGACCTCTTATATTTACACTTGCGGACAATGAAATCTGCGCACCAAGAAGAAAGCATCGGATTGAACAGAAATTTTATGGATGTAATGATACATGTGAATGATACACATGATTGCAAAAACAGAGCTGCAGGACAATTACAGAGGGATCTGTGGCACACAGTTCAGTCATCTTCAATAGCGCATCGCAGTGTCTCTTGCGGCAATACATGCTGCAATATGGTCTGGCATGGAGGTGAACAGATGCCTGATGCTATCCTGTGACAGACTGGCCCACACATGTTGGACAGTGTGCTCCAAATCCCGGATAGTGTGGCATGGAGGCAGCTGGCGTTTCAACTGGTCCCACACATGATCAATAGGGGACATGTCCAGGTAGTGGGCAGGCCATGGAAGTGTATGGACATGACGTAGGCAGTCCTGGGCAACCCGAGCTATGTGCGCACGGGCGTTATCTTGTTGGTATAGCGCACCTGGAATCCCGGCCAGGAATGGAAGCACATGAGGCTGTAGGATCTCATCCACATACCACTACTAGAGCTGATCGGCTATCGTAGGCTATGGCTCCCCAGACCATAATGCCTGCAGTGGGGAAGGTGTGGCACTCGATAGCAAGGATAGGATTGTGCCATTAACCCGGGGACCTCCACATCTAGACATAATCATCTGTCACCAAAACGAAGCGGCACTCATCGCTAAACACCACACGTCGCTAGTCTGTGGCATTCCACATCTCTTTGGCCTGGCTCCACTGCATACGAAGCCGACAATGGTCCGGTGTTAATGGCTGCACACGTAAGGGGCACAGGGGTCGCAGATTTGCTTCCGCGAGGCATCGGGAAATGGTTCATGAGCACACAGGAGCCGCTACATCTGCCTGTATAGTGGACCGGGTCCCAGTGGAATCCATTCGTGCCTGGCGCACGATCCGTCGATCCTCTCTACCGGTGGTCTTCCTGGTCCATCCGGAGTCGCTCTGCCAGGTGGCAGTGCCATCACATGTCCACTGCTCCCAACACAGTCAGGTAGTATGGTCAAGAACGATCCATGTGGTGGGCTATACGGCGCTTCGACTATCCTGCGTTTTACAGCCGGATGATCAGGCCTCTCTTAAAGTTCGTAAGTTGTGTAAATTGAAGTCTCTGTAATCTACCAGGCATTCTTGTCACTCTCTACTCTTGCCTGCGTCGGCCGATGCTTTTTGCTTTCATGGGGCATTGACTACATGCTGGTTTATAAGGCTGCCAGTTCGTGCTTGCAGCACTACCACAGGGTGTGCGGTCATGCGCAATTGCACCAAACGTGGATCGTTTGCATACCAGCACGCACTCTAGCTGTTTGCGAAGTTTCACGGATGTAATATTTTTTTTTATAGGTGTGCAAATTGCATTGTCCATGAGTCTATATAATAATCAGTAAAAAATGATGAAAGTAAGTTGAATTATTCAGCTGGTCCATTGAGAAGCAGAAAAAAATATTGCAAAATCAAATTCTGTTAAAATCCTAGAAAATATATAGAATTCTATGTAACTGCATTTGAAATTTTAGTTGTTCAGAAGTTATTATGTTGGTTATGTGTGCTTAGTAGCAAGTTTTATCATATTAATCAATACATGTGGTGAATAGTTGCCAGGATAAAGTTTATTGTCCTTTAAATGATATGTAAAACCTGTCATGATATTCCTAAGTGTTAGAATATCCAAAGCAAATCATATAAATTGTGAATTTGCTTGTAACACTTACTAGTCATCCATGTAACTTGTGACATTTACTGATCATCCATGTAACACCTATCAGAAAACTTGGAAAATTTCATCGCCCTGAAGCTGGAATCGAACCTGCGTCTCCCGATTTCCGTTTGAGTATGCTAACCGTTACACCACCCAGGACAGTGAAGTTCCAAGCAACTGAGACTAAGCAAACTTAGCTTAGGAATCTGAACATCCTCAGATTTTACTAGTTGAAACATCGTTGCTTCCTCATAGCGTTTTGACCCAACTCCCATCCGGAAACGGATGTAGGTCGGAAATCACTAGTACCACAGATAAATCAATGAAAAAATATTCTTCATAATACATGGGAAATCAATAAAATATTCAAAGCAAACAATATAAATTTTGAATTTGCTTATAACACCTACTGGTCATTCATGTAACACCTCTTTTTGGATGTGCTGAATCTGTAGGTATAGATGCTCAGATCCCTAAGCTATTCATGTAACACCTCTTTTTGGATGTGCTGAATCTGCAGAAGGATGCTCAGTTCCCGAAACTAAGTTTGCTTAGTCTCAAGTGCTTGCAACTTCACTGTCCAGGGTGGTGTAACGATTAGCATGCTCAAACGAAAATCGGGAGATGTGGTTTGATTCCCACTCTTGGACTATGAAATTTTAAGTTTTCTTAGAGGTGTTACATGGATGACCAAGTAAGTGTTACAAGCGAATTCAGAATTTATATTGTTTGCTTTGAACATTCTAGCAATTTCCCATGTATTATGAAGAATATTTCTTTCTTCATTGATTTTCGTAAGTGTTTGTTTACAGATAAATGTTGCATGGAAATGATCCTCTTATTTTTTGCTGACTTCAATTTTTGTTATAAATTGGTTTATTGAAGCACGTGTCCAAACATTGTAATGCTATGTAAGTATGTTATATATGAAATAATTTGCACAAACTGAAGTTTTTTTGTTTGTTTTTTCTTTTGTATTTTTGGGTTTTTTTTAGAATGGAATGAACCAGTTGTGCTTTACTTCAGCAGAAAATTATTTGAAATTATCTTCCCCAAAGGAACTAAGACTCAAAGAAGATTCTCTTAAATGCTGAGATTTTATTATTTTGATTACAGGAGTTTCTGATCTCTAGTTATTCTTCATCAAGGATTGTCATCAGTGTTATGACAACAAATTCACACAATGGAGAACTGATCTAAACAACAGATATTGCTAGTTCTTTTAACTTTACAACCAAAAGTTCTGAAGTTTTGGAGGGCTGATGAGTCATGAGCAATTTCTCTCATTGATCGTCACTCATTTAAAGAACAAATAAAAATAGTTTTGGACAGTTCACTGGTAGCACCTAACTTTGATAAACTTATTTTTTTTTTAGTTTTTATAAGTCTTCTGTTAAGAATAGGTTCAGTACTCAGTATCTGAACCCTGATCTGGATCAGATTGCACAAACATTGATTCATATGGTTCACAGATGAGCTATTCAGGTAACTTTTTTCTCAACAGGCCCCAGGGACCGACTTAGACAGTTTGGGGCCCTGGGCAAGAGGCTTTCAGGGTGCCCCACCCCACCCGGTATCCCGTGTTATGTGCATGCATGTATGATTGAGGACTGGTTACATAGTTATTATTGGCGTATTAAACATTTATTTGCCAATAATAATATGGTGTTCTATTTATTTGCAGAAATTATAATTGTCAGTTCCATGTGTTTCAGTGTACAGTCCTGATGTTCAGTGTGTGAACATTGCAAATCAATTTGATGCAAAGTAAATAATATATAACTGTACTGGGGGGGGTGCTCAGAGATCGGGGCCTCCCTGGGCATGTGCCCTGAATGCCTTTCCCTAAATTAGGCCCCAAGTCCTCCCTAACCCTGGATTTCAATTTTCTAGCTATTTGTCCAGTGTACTGATTTTTGCATTGTAGTTAGTTCTTATAGAGGACACTGCTTTTTGTCCATAATATCTGGGTTTTCTTTAAATTTTTATTTTTCATTTTGATTACATATTTTTCTTGCATTTACAGTAGCAGCAATATTTGTTTTTGATTTTCTTAATTTTTCTTTTCAGCTTTATGATTGAGATTTTGATAATTTGCCAATGGAACATATCTCAGAATTTGTACGTCTTCCTTTTTTTTTTTTTTAATACGTACTTTCTACCTTTTAAGTGCTGTAGAAGCTGTACGACAACTTTTTCGATACTCTTTATCAATAAATGTTTTGCCATTTTAATAATCACCTGTTGGTGGAACTGGGTGGAGTGAAGGCAGAATTTATTATCTTATTACCATCATCATCATTGTCAACCATTATCAATCCACTGCTGGACGAAGGTCTCCCCAAGTTTCCTCCACAACGGTCTGTCTTGTGCCAGTCTCCTCCATGTCACTCCCGCATACTTTCGAATTTCATCCACCCATCTTCCATGTGGTCTTCTTCTGGGTCTTTTCCTGTCCCTTGGAATCCAATCTGAAATTTCGGCTGTCCATCGATGGTCTGTTCTTCTGGCAGTATGTCCAGCCCATTGCCATTTCAGGGATTTAACTCTGATCATGATGTCTTCCACTCTTGTCATTTTTCGGATCCACGTGTTCCTCTTCTTATCTCTCCTGGTTACACCAAGCATGCACCTCTCCATGCTACTTTGAGTTGTCTGCAGCCTTTGTATGTCTCTTTTAGCTAAGGTCCACGTCTCTGCACCATACGTAAGCACTGGAAGGATGCATTGATCAAACACTTTTCTTTTAAGACATAATGGCATATTGCTCTTGAAAATTATGCTGTTTCTTCCAAAAGCTCCCCAGGCAAGTTTTGTACGCCGATTAATTTCTTCACCAATGTGACCCTCACTTGATATCTGCTGTCCAAGATAAATGTAGGTGTCTGTTATCTCCAGCTTTTCTCCATCAATCGATAAATCTTCATTTCTTGTAAAAGCATTGAACATCACTTTTGTCTTCTGAAAGTTCATTTTTAATCCCACTTCTTTACTCTTGTCAGCAAGTTCCTGGATCATACTCTGTAGCTCTGATGGGGTAGTTGCAAAAATGACTATGTCATCAGCAAAACGAAGGTGGGTTAGATAATCTCCATTAATCTTTATCCCTTTGTTTTCCCAGTTCAGTGATTGAAAGACATTTTCCAATGTGGCATTAAAGAGCTTCGGAGATATGGTGTCACCTTGTCTCACTCCTTTTCCAATTTTTATGTGTGTTGTATTTTCAAATAGCAGAATCTTTGCACTTGCATTTTCATAGCTGTTATTAATAATATTAATGTATGCATCTTCAATACCGCAGGATTTCAGAGCCATTGCAACTGCTGATGGTTTCACCGAATCAAAGGCTTTTTCATAATCGATAAAAGCCATGCACAATGGAAGTTCATATTCCCTCGCTCTTTCAATTAGTTCTCTCAGTACGTGGATATGATCTATTGTGCTGTAGCCACTCCTGAATCCAGCTTGTTCTCTCGGTTGAGCCATGTCCAGTGTTACCTTCAAGCGGTGTGAAAGAACTTTAGTGAAGATTTTATAAACCACTGATAGGAGGCTGATAGGTCTGTAGTTTCTGAGATCCTCAATGTCACCTTTTTTATGTAGCAAGATCATTGTAGCGTTGTTCCAATCCTCAGGAATTTTCCCTTCATTAAGGCATCGAGTGAAAATTTGGGCGAGTACTGTTTCGATTTCTCCACTTGCTTCTTGTATGATGTCTACAGTAATTCCATCTTCTCCTGGAGCTTTCCCCCGCTTCATGTTCTTGATTGCATGTGCAACTTCTGCTGGAAGGACTGAAAGAACTCTGGTACCTTTCATGATGATGCCTGGAGTACATGTATCATCCCTTTCATATAATTTGGAGTAGAAATCTTTCACTCTTGTCAAAATTTCGCCTCTATTTCTTGTTACAGAACCATCTTCTTTTCTCAATGCCATAATCTGTTTTTTCCCCTTACTGAGATGTCCCTTTGCTATCTTTAGGCTTTGGTTGTTTTCAATTGCTTTCCTTACTAGTTCACAATTGAATTTCCTTACGTCTTCAGTGATACTTTTTCGTACTGTCTTGCATAGCTCTATATATTCCACTTTGGAAGTCACATCTTCTTTAGTTGTCCTCATCTCTCTTCTTTTTTGCATCAACATTTTGGTTTTTCCTGATAATTTGTTCACATGCAATTTGTTCTTAGACCCAGCTAATTTTGTTGCTGTTTCCATAAGAGCTTTGGTTACTTTTCTGTTAACTTCAGAAATATCCACTTCTTCCGATGTTAGGCCTTCTAAAGCAGAGAATCTGTTCTTCAGTTCCAATTTGAAGGTATTATGGTGTTTTTTAAGGTTGGTTATGTCAATACATTTTGTTTGTCTTATGAGCTTGCTACGTTCGAGTTTAGTGTTGAGGTGCATCTTACATCTCACCAATCTATGGTCACTGCCTGTGTTGAACTTGTTTAGCACACTGCAGTCTTCTATGACAAATTTTTTGTTACACATAATAAAATCAATTTCACTTGTCGTCCCATTTGGATGTCTCCATGTCCATTTCCTGTGTGGCTTTTTCTTGAAAAAGGAGTTCAAGATGAAAAACCCTTCTGCCTCTGCAAACTCAACGAGAGTATTTCCACGCTGGTTTCTGTTGCCGTGACCGAATTTACCTACTGAAGTTTCATTCTGTTGCCGTTGCCCTATTTTTGCATTGAAATCTCCCATAATTATCTTCAAGTGCTGCTTACCTTTATTATTTAGATCACGAATTTCCTCATAAAATTCTTCAATTTCTTCTTCAGCATGACTTGTGGTGGGTGCATAAGTTTGAATAATCTGAGCCTGGTATCTTCTCGAGAGTTGGATAACGAGTCGTGCAGCTCTGTCAGAGGAACTTTCAACTTCTACAACTTTATCCTTCAGTTTCTTGTTTATTATAAATCCAACACCACTAGTTCTGCCAGTATCTGTCCCACGATAGTAGAAGAGATGTCCACTTTTCAGTTCAATGAGATCTTCTCCTTTTCTCCTTACCTCACTTAGCCCGACGATGTCCCACTTGATCCTTTGTAGTTCCTCTTCCAATTCAAGAAGCCTTGAATCAGAAGATAGGGAGCGTCCGTTATACGTAGCCAAGGTCAGCATCAGATGGCAGCCTAGTCCGGTCCTCCGGGGATTCTTAGCACCCTCTGCCTTCATGTCGCACTGGCCGCTGCCTTTGCCTAGGTACATTCCAGCTGCCGGAGACTGTGGGCCAAGATTTAAGTTGTGGAGTCATTTTGGAGGGGTTTGGCCATAACTCACCACGCTGGCCAAGGGGGTTGGTGAGTGTGGGATAGCATTTCCTCTAATCCCGATGGTAAGTTATACCGATATTGGCGGTCGTCAGAGCCCCTTTAGTGGGAACAGGATGTACCACGAGAAGGCGGGGTTGACATTTGTCAAGGAGAGGCTGTGATGTTACGCATCACCTGACCTTACATCCCTCTTATTATCATATTCTTGGCTATATCAGCCTTTTCTGATTCAGGGTTCCCACACAGCTTGGAAAACTGGATAAACTTGGAATTCTCAGAAAATTTAAAAATGGTTCCAAAAATCAGAAAAAAATTGTGTTTTTTCATAAAAATCAGGGAATTTTTTTATTTTGGCAAGAAACTTCTTTTTTAAAATCTTAGGCTTTTTTAGATTATATTTGTGTACTGCTATGTTTTGAAATAATTCAGAGTTGGTTTTTTTTTTCTTTATCCTGTAGTGCAAGTGGATGCTTTGTTTGCAATTCTATAGTTTGCCGATTTAACAAAAGTGCTGTAGCTGTGTTGGGAAAGGACAATTGGGTACTAAATGCACATCTTTTGTCTGTGTTCCCACCACAGGTACAAAAGCAGCTTTCATCTGTCAAATTGGTGATACACTCACTTATGTGACATAAGCCATAAGGTGTATTGCATGCTCTGTCTGCTGGCTAACATTGGTGGCCTTCCCAGAAATTTGAAAACAATTTTAAAAAATCCCCCTATTTTTTAAATGACTTACTAAAATGTTTACTGGGTGTTTTTAATTATGGGTTGGATGTTCATGATATGGTGTCCTTTTAATTCTCCCTCATGTGTGACATGAACATATTGAACAAAAATTTTTTTAAAAATTTAACAAAACAATGTACATATGCAGGGCTGCCAGTGGCAACTAATAGGTGACTATTGCTACTACACTGCTGGCCACCCAAAATGCAACGCCAAGAAGGACACGAGATAGCAAAGCCAGATTTAACGGACCCATAACAACAGATACAAAGATGAAATGATTGAGCTTACAGGCCCGTGCGACTTGCGGAACACGCAGACATCAATAGTTTGTGTGGCCCCCATGGCTGGCAATAACGGCCGCTACACGCCACGGCATCGAACGAAAGGGGCTTTAGATGTGGGCTTGGGTTATGTCTGTCCAGGCTGCTTCCACACGTTGCCCCAGTTCATCAGGAGTAGCCGCGGGTGGTGCTTGCCGGGCCACTCGGTTGCCAATCGGCGACCAGACCTGTTCGATGGGCAACATATCGGGAGAACTGGTGGGCTGTGAAGAATTGTTGTACAATTTGTGCCATGTGTGGGCGCACATTGTCCTGTTGAAACGTGGCCGTTGGCAGGTCCTGCAGGTAAGGGAGGACTACAGGCTCCAAAATGTCGGAGATGTAGCTGTAGAGTGTACCGGCGATGCGTACCAGAGGGGTGCGGGTGTCATATCCAATTGCACCCCAAACCATAACGCCATGCGACGGACTGGTATGGCGATGCATAATGCAGGCATCATACAGTCTCTCGCCGCGGTGCCACCACACGCAGGTCCGACCATCTTGGTGTTGCAGGCAGAAGCGGGATTTGTCGGAGAAGACCATGTCGTGACATTCAGTAGTCCAGGTGTGGTGTTCAACAGCCCACTGCCACCGCACTCGCCAGTGGTGTAATGTCAATGGTAATCGGAGCAATGGCCGCCGTGCGACAAGTCCTTGCTCCTGCAGATGACATCGAACGGTACGTGCTGACACAGGTTGTTGCGCAACACACCCTAATTCCTGCGCTAACGTTCGTGATGTGGCGGTGCGAGTTGTCAATGCCCGCCACACAGCATGCCGGTCCTCTTGTTCGGCGGTGTGCTACGGCTGCGGCAATCGCTCACATACGTCTGTCCGTCCCTTCTGCACCCACCGAATCCATACTCGCCTCACTGTGGCTGGATGTCGTCCCACACGGGCGGCCATGTCTCTGTACGATAAACCGCTGGAATGACTGCCGTATTCTGCAACGAGGCATCAGGAAACTTCCCAGTCACAGGTCTGGCAGCACAACACCCTTCCACTACTTACACCCCGCCTTCTGTGCACCCTTCTTTATAGTGCTTCTCGGTAACGTGCCGGGCGCACATGATTTGCATATGCCCTGCAATGCTAATCGTCTGCATGTCCTCTTGCGGGCGACGCATGCTGCGAATTTCAGGCCAATCGGATGCTTCCTTCTTGGTGTTGCATTTTGGGCGGCCAGCAGTGTATTTTTGATGACAGGCGACTATGGCTACTATTACCTACAAAAAACAGCCAAAGGCAACTATTTTCAGAAAAACCCTGAACTATTTCAATCGTAAGGCTACTATTTAAAAAAAAACATAATTTGTATTGCATATATCGATGTGCTTGTATAACATCAGTTTTAATATCGATACATGTGGATATCAACTTTGATATCGATATGTACATGTCGAATCGATATTGATAGGTCTTGTTCAGTTCATAGCTTTCTGCTCTGCTGCAAGTATCGTGGGGGAAAGTCAATGGCAAGTATAGACCAGACCCACATCTACACAAATCAAGATATTCTGCTGAAAAAGTGTCCTGTTTTTCTGTTTGGAATACTGCAGAGATTGATTATCTATATGAATGAGATTCTTGATATTCCTCATATCAGATAACTATGATTATGTCTACAGAACAAGTGATCATCATAACACTGAATGAACACAACTGTGACCTTTGAAAGAAGAAATACTTATTTTTTTCAACACAGTGTATGAAGCCCACTTGGGAAATCTCATATTTTTTCACCAACCACAAAAGCAGAAGAAAGCTCTTTGTACTGGCTTGATACAGATGAGAACATCTGACCTCCAGAACAATGACAAAGAAGGAAGTGTGTTCTAATTCCAAAGTTTGTATCAGGTTAGTTTATGTAAGTAGTTTCTGATATATAATTGAATAGAGTATTGTTTTGGGTGTAATTTCCATAACCTTTGTAGTTCTGAGTGTCTTGAATAGCATTATATTGAAACTTAGATGCCCTTTTTGTAGTGCATGGATGTGTGTGTGTATATCATCATCATTGTCAACCATTATCAATCCACTGCTGGACGAAGGTCTCCCCAAGTTTCCTCCACAACGATCTGTCTTGTGCCAGTCTCCTCCATGTTACTCCCGCATACTTTTGAATTTCATCCATCCATCTCCCATGTGGTCTTCTTCTGGGTCTTTTCCTGTCTCTTGGATCCATTCTAAAATTTCGGCTGTCCATCGATGGTCTGTCCTTCTGGCAGTATGCCCAGCCCATTGCCATTTCAGGGATTTAACTCTGATCATGATGTCTTCCACTCTTGTCATTTTTCGGATCCACAAGTTCCTCTTCTTATCTCTCCGGATTACACCAAGCATGCACCTCTCCATGCTACTTTGAGTTGTCTGTAACCTTTGTATGTCTCTTTTAGTTAAGGTCCACGTCTCTGCACCATATGTAAGGACTGGAAGGATGCATTGATCAAACACTTTTGTTTTAAGACATAATGGCATATTGCTCTTGAAAATTATGCTGTTTCTTCCAAAAGTTCTCCAGGCAAGTTTTGTACGCCGATTAATTTCTTCATCAATGTGACCCTCACTTGATATCTGCTGTCCAAGATAAATGTACGTGTCTGTTATCTCCAGCTTTTCTCTATCAATCGATAAATCTTCATTTCGTGTAAAAGCATTGAACATCACTTTTGTCTTCTGAAAGTTCATTTTTAATCCCACTTCTTTACTCTTGTCAGCAAGTTCTTGGATCATACTCTGCAGCTCTGATGGGGTAGTTGCAAAAATGACTAAGTCATCAGCAAAACGAAGGTTGGTTAGATAATCTCCATTAATCTTTATCCCATTGTTTTCCCAGTTCAGTGATTGAAAGACAGTTTCCAATGTGGCGTTAAAGAGCTTTGGAGATATGGTGTCACCTTGTCTCGCTCCCTTTCCAATTTTTATGTGTGTTGTATTTTCAAACAGCCAAATCTTTGCACTTGCATTTTCATAGCTGTTATTAATAATATTAATGTATGCATCTTCAATACCGCAGGATTTCAGAGCCATTGTAACTGCTGATGGTTTCACCGAATCAAAGGCTTTTTCATAATCGATAAAAGCCATGCACAATGGAAGTTCATATTCCCTCGCTCTTTCAACTAGTTCTCTCAGTACGTGGATATGATCTATTGTGCTGTAGCCACTCCTGAATCCAGCTTGTTCTCTCGGTTGAGCCATGTCCAGTATTACCTTCAAACAGTGTGAAAGAACTTTAGTGAAGATTTTATAAACCACTGATAGGAGGCTGATAGGTCTGTAGTTTCTGAGATCCTCAATGTCACCTTTTTTATGTAGCAGGATCATTATAGCGTTGTTCCAATCCTCAGGAATCTTCCCTTCATTAAGGCATCGAGTGAAAATTTGGGCGAGTACTGTTTCGATTTTCCACTTACTGCTTGTATGATGTCTACAGTAATTCCATCTTCTCCTGGAGCTTTTCCCTGCTTCATGTTCTTGATTGCATGTGCAACTTCTGCTGGGAGGACTGGAAGAACTCTGGTACTGGTACCTTCCATGATGTCTGGAGTACATGCATCATCCCTTTCATATTGATTTCTACTTGGAGTAGAAATCTTTCACTCTTGTCAAAATTTTGCCTCTATTTCTTGTTACAGAACCATCTTTTCTCAGTGCAGTAATCTGTTTTCTTCCCTTACTGAGATGTTCCTTTGCTATCTTTAGGCTTTGGTTGTTTTCAATTGCTTTCCTCACTAGTTCACAGTTGAATTTCCTTACGTCTTCAGTGATACTTTTTCGTACTGTCTTGCATAGCTCTATGTATTCTACTTTGGAAGTCACATCTTCTTTAGTTGTCCTCATCTCTCTTCTTTTTTGCATCAACATTTTGGTTTTTCCTGAAAATTTGTTCACATGCAACTTGTTCGTAGACCCAGCTAATTTTGTTGCTGTTTCCATAAGAGCTTTGGTTACTTTTCTGTTAACTTCAGAAATATCCACTTCTTCCGATGTTAGGCCTTCTAAAGCAGAGAATCTGTTCTTCAGTTCCAACTTGAAGGTATCATGGTGTTTTTGAAGGTTGGTTATGTCAATAGATTTTTTGTCTTATGAGCTTGCCACGTTCGAGTTTAGTGTTGAGGTGCATCTTGCATCTCACCAATCTATGGTCACTACCTGTGTTGAACTTGTTTAGCACACTGCAGTCTTCTATGACGAATTTTTTGTTGCACATAATAAAATCAATTTCACTTGTTGTCCCATTTGGATGTTTCCATGTCCATTTCCTGTGCGGCTTTTTCTTGAAAAAGGAGTTCAAGATGAAAAACCCTTCTGCCTCTGCAAACTCAAAGAGAGTATTTCCACGCTGGTTTCTGTTGCTGTGACCGAATTTACCTATCGAAGTTTCATTCTGTTGCTGTTGCCCTATTTTTGCATTGAAATCTCCCATAATTATCTTCAAGCGCTGCTTACCTTTATTATTTAGATGATGAATTTCCTCATAAAATTCTTCAATTTCTTCTTCAGGATGACTTGTGGTGGGTGCATAAGTTTGAATAATCTGAGCCTGGTATCTTCTCGAGAGTTGGATAACAAGTCGTGCAGCTCTGTCAGAGGAACTTTAAACTTCAACTTTATCCTTCAGTTTCTTGTTTATTATAAATCCAACACCACTAGTTCTGCCAGTATCTGTCCCACGATAGTAGAAGAGATGTCCACTTTTCAGTTCAATGAGATCTTCTCCTTTTCTCCTTACCTCACTTAGCCCGACAATGTCCCACTTGTTGATCCTTTGTAGTTCCTCTTCCAATTCAAGAAGCTTTGAATCAGAAGATAGGGAGCGTCCATTATACGTAGCCAAGATCAGCATCAGATGGCAGCCTAGTCCGGTCCTCCGGGGATTCTTAGCACCCTCTGCCTTCATGTCGCACTGGCCGCTGCCTTGGCCAGGTTCATTCCAGCTGCCGGAGACTGAGGGCCAAGATTTAAGTTGTGGAGTCATTTTGAAGGGGTTTGGCCATAACTCACCACGCTGGCCAAGCGGGTTGGTGAGTGTGGGATAGAATTTCCTCTGATCCCGATGGTATAGTTATACCGCTATTGGCGGTCATCGGAGCCCCTTTAGTGGGAACAGGATGCACCACGAGAAGGCAGGGTTGACATTTGTCAAGGAGAGGCTGTGATGTTGCGCATCACCTGACCTTACATCACGTGTGTATTTTAGAATCAAGTTTTCTTTCAAAAATCTGAGTTTTTAAAAAATTAATATTTCCTTTTTAATTGCAATGTAAAAATTTGGAATTCTTTTGTATTACTTTTCAGGTTTATATTCTCTCTCAGGCGAACTTGGCGTTTCGTTATAGCTGAAAATTATTTCTAATTATTATGTCACTCTCACAACTTGAGTTCTCTTTAATCTTCTTCTCTCTGTTTAATAGTAACAGATGAAGAGCATGGGTCGGGCCATGGAAGTTATGGATGTAAGCTAAATTGTTAACTAGCGCTAGGTCATACAACTCTGCGGAGGTCATAACATATATATAAATTTTAAAACAATTTTTGGTGGGCTTATTACTTGCATCCATGGCTTTGCAGAAACCCATTTCCAACTAGGTCTTTGTGGAAGTGAGAAAATGCAGAGTTTTTGCTGGTCCTTGATAAAGCCAAGGCTCAGTATTCTCGACACTTTCTACATTCAGTTGTTTTATTTTATTTTTTATCTTTTCTCCTTTTACTCACACCGGTAGACATATAACCCTTTCTATGTTGTACTTGGTATGAGTCAAAAATACATAATTTTTTTTTTTTTTTTTTTTTGCTTAGGTCTCTTCTTAATAGAATATATATATATATATATATTTTCACCAAAATGTGATCATGTGCTAATTTTGTCACCGTGGTTTGAAATAAATAAAAAAATTGACAAAAATTTTTTTTTAATGTGGAGCACTTACATTCTGAAATTCATTCACTTTTTGAGGAACTATTTTAGTCATTATCATAATTCGTTAAGGCTTCTATTTAGGCTACTATTTTTACCATTAGTGGCTACTAAAGCAACTATTTTCTTGGGTGTCATAGGCTGGCAGCCCTGCATATGTACATATTTTGAAGAATATTTTATTGAAGGGATTTCAGGTAAGAAATTATTTGCAAATACTGCTGCCATGTTTGCTAGATCATGTTTTCAGTACATTACATTATTTTTTAGTTTCCTAAAAAATTACCAAAACTGAATTTAAAAAATTGCCTGTTGAGTTTTTGTTTTTTGCCAACAGTTTACTGTGGTGTCTTGTAATGTGGAGCAGTTAGGTACAATGGCCTGATTCACTCCTGCTTGGAGAAACATATTACAAGAGAACTAACCAAACAATGGATCAAAAAGAAAAAAAAATTCTGGATGAGGCATGTGGGTTGGTTTCTTTGTGACATGTTTCTCTGACCAGGATCCCATTGGGACATTAAGCTTCATTGTGCTATAGAAAAAAAAAAAAAAAAAAACTGAAACTGATCAGCCGACATATTTTTTCTGGAATAACTTTTTTACGGGTCTTTTAGAGGTTATTTTTAATGAAAGTTGGTTGTCAAATTTTCGAACTAAAGCCTAGTTCGTCATCAGGACTATGTCACTGGAGTAGTTGCTGCCACTCAATTGGAAGAGACCATCCGCAATTATCGTTAATTGTGGTACTTCTTCTTCTTGCTATTTCGATCCCTTCTTCTAGTTTTCTCTTTACTAAGTTTGACTGGTGGGCGATTATTTTCACTGAGTCCCAATTTATGGAGTGTCCACTTGCTTGTACATGTCTGTCCATTTCCTGTGCGGTCTCTTCCAACAAAACAGGGCTAGACAGACATGTACAAGCAAGTGGACACTCCATAAATTGGGACTCAGTGAAAATAATCGCCCACCAGTCAAACTTAGTAAAGAGAAAACTAGAAGAAGGGATCGAAATAGCAAGAAGAAGAAGTACCACAATTAACGATAATTGCGGATGGTCTCTTCCAATTGAGTGGCAGCAACTACTCCAGTGACATAGTCCTGATGACGAACTAGGCTTTAGTTCGAAAATTTGACAACCAACTTTCATTAAAAATAACCTCTAAAAGACCCGTAAAAAAAGTTATTCCACAATCACTATGAATAGAGGTGCCATAAATGCATTTACAACTATATTTTTTCTTTTAACTGTTTCTATGGGAAATTAATAAATTCTATGTTGGCATTATGCCACTCAGGTTCACAAAAGATCATGGAATTGTAGTACCAAAAATAATGTGCCTCATGCAATTAGTTATTGATAAAAAAAACAGGTAATTGTGTAAAGATTAGTTATTTAAACAATTTATAAAAATTTAAAAATGTGTGCTTTTGTGGGAGAATGGAAGGAAATGTAACAATTCATTGCAATGAGATTTGGGTTGCCTCTTGAGAAAAACTTCCACTACTGCATTGAAAAGTCAGGCCCGTGATTTAGAGTGATAAGAAGTGTAATGTAGCATTTTATTTCACTTGTTTTTGAAACTGTGAACAGATTCTCCTGTAGTAAAGCGATCTAAGGCACACTTCCTTCTGACTTCATTTGAGGTGGGCCTGGGTTCAAGTTCTGGATGAGACCTGGGTGGCATGTCTGTCTGGCTCTGACCTGGGTGGCATGTCTGTCTGGCTCTGACCTGGGTGGCATGTCTGTCTGGCTCTGACCTGGGTGGCATGTCTGTCTGGCTCTGACTCTGTCTTCTCCTTAAAACCAGTGTGCCCAAATTAGGGATGGTTCTTGTGGTGGTCATCAAACCCCAAACCAAGAAAAAAAAAACTGTGGACAAAAATGAATTGTCTGATTTCCTTATGATTTTTAATGTCTAGGAATTGTATTTATTTGTACAGTATTTCCTCGTGCAAATTGAATTTGATGTTGCTGTCCATTTCATTGAAAGAATCTATTTTTTTATAACTGTATTGTAGTCAAATACAATGAAAAACAACCTAAGGAAAAAATATGATGATGAAATAATAGATCCAATTATAGGCAGAATTCAATTATGCATTGATAGGAATAACGTGGCCAACAGAATTGGGCATTTCAAGAAAATGGAAACTTTGATAGATAGGCAGATGCATGAACTACCCATAAGAAAAGAAGGTAACCAAACATACATTAATTTGTCAGATACTCTTTTTGCAAATTCAAATGACAGCACTAAATAGAGGGATTAAGTATGCATATCCTGAAAGACTTAAACAAAAACGGAACATTATATTCTGAAAATAGAGGAAATTATTGAAAAGTTACCAAAGAAACAGGAAGACCCTACTAGGTTTAAAATACACAGAGCGGTGAACAAGAGCATAGTGGAAAATTTGAAAAACAAAGCTAATAAAATTACTTACGAAAGAAAGGCACTACTGGAAATTAAAAACAACCCTAATATTACAACTGTAATGTCTGATAAAACTAACCAATTAATCATTATGAATAAAACAGAATACGAAGAAAGAATGCAAGTAGCTATACAAAGTCTACATACCATACAAGTCGATAAAGACCCAAATGAAAGAATTATTAGACGGCTGGCCAACCTTAAGAATCACAGTATATTACCTGAATCAATTAAAAAAGAAAGCATACCCACCAAATAGGCACAAGTATGCCGAAAATCTTTGGTAAAATAAAAATGCACAAAGGACATCCCATTAGACCAATAGTAACAAAAAGTACTTCACTAACTATTAACATTGAAAGGGCAATATTTAAAAATACTTCGCCAACTTTTAACATTGACATCTCAAACTGTATTATGACAATTACAATTATACAATTAATAATGCACAAGATATAATCCGGAAAATTCAAATAATAAATAATAATAATAAACATAATTATTTTCTGGCAAGTCTTGATGTGGTGGTACTATATCCTAACACTCCAGCTGACGATGCCATAGAACTTATTGAAGACATGCTATTAAAAAATGGAATTGAAAAAATTGAAGTTGATAATATAAAAATAGCACTGCAATTCATCACTAACAATAATTACTTTTTATACCAAGGCAAGATCTATAAACAAGATGGGATCCCCTCTCTCAGGACTCTTAGCTGAAGTAACACTGCAAAATATTGAAACAACCATAATGCAAAATAATACATCACCATTAATATTTGGAAGATACGTGGATGACATCTTTTTAGTTTGGAAACGTGAACCAAGTGAGTTACAACAGTTTATTGACAAATACAATAGTATTTACGAATCTATCAATGTTACAGTAGAAACTGAAAATAATAACTAATTACCATTTCTTGACATCCTCTTCTTGAAAGATAGTAATAACAGAATGAAATATCAAGTACACCGTAAACCAGGATTTGTGGCCAACATTATACCTGCAGATTCAGCACACCCAAAAGGTTATAAGTTGGTGGCAATAAGATCATATGTCAAGAGAGCTTATACACATTCATCTAACACTGAGATGTTACATAATCAGAGATGCCAACAACTACGGAATCTCCGTAGTTCCTACGTAAAAAGCTCTTGTACTACAGATGCGGAAAACCATGATTTTTCTACGGAAAATTAGCGGAAGTTATTAATTTTTATTTTGCTTGTTCTACTTCCCAACGCAATGGTGGCTACTTGAGGATCCGACATTTGTCTTACTTGCAATGCTGCCTCCAGTTCTGCCTCTCAAAGCTGCTCGGATCTTAGTGCTAGCGGCCGGCACTTGATGAGTGTGGCCTTGCGCTGAGTCATTCTAAGTGAAAACCTTCCCTCCCCAGCATGCAACATTCTGGGGACGTTGAGCGTAGCTCGCTTTGGTGGACGTGGGCGCATTTCGGCCTGAAGCTCTTTCGCAGTGCAGCGACAAGCTGTTGAAAATCGTTTGGTGCAGAACGTGAGTGTCATAGCCTAGCATCAGAGTTTTTTTTTTAATTGTTCGTCCACCATTCATGCCAGTAATTAATATTTTTAAATTTTTTTCTTGCGTTGCAGAAAGGTATGCTTGTATTTCGTTGCAGAGTTTGCCAAAATGCATAATTACGCATCTAGCACGCATCGAAATTTTACCAACGCATAAAAATGTACATCAGGAATTTTTCGCGACGCGTAGAAATACATGTCATGAAGCGCATAAAGTACGCATCAACACGTAAAAATATGAATCAAGAAATGTGTAAAATACACATCAACGCGCAAAAACACACAACGAGAAACGTGTAAAACTACGCATCGAAGAATTTTACCAACACATAAAAATACGCATCGGGACAGCATTTCGCCTTTCAAAAACGGAAGTGAACGAAATAAAGATTTCTTCCGTAATCACGATTTCGTTTTCCTGCGATGTTGCCTCTGTCCAGTATTGTTGTTGTACATAATTTTATTCCATAAATATTTGTATTTCACTTTGAAAATGGAGGGAAAATTTCCGAAAACGGAAATTCGACGGCTCAAAAATTCCCGTGTGATCTTCGGCTTTGAGGAATTTCTGCTTTTTCATCGTAATTTGGGTTATCCTTGAGATCGATGCATAACTGAACAGAAACTTTGGGGCAATTGGTAGTGGTGAAGGATGCTTTCCGCATGAAACTTTCGAAAACGGAAATTTCGTCTTTCAAAACTTTCGGAAACAGTGAAGATTTCTCGCGTAATCGTAATTTTATTTTTCACACCATGTTTCCTCTGCCTAGTATTGTTGTTAAATTTCATTTATTTCGTAAATATTTGTATTTCACCTTGAATATGGAAGGGAAATGTCCGAAAAAGGAAATTGGACGTAGCAAAGGTTTCTCCCGTTACTGTAATTTTTTTCCCCAACGTTATTCCGAACGTGTATCCTGTGTTCTTACATATTCCCCAAAAAAGGTTTGCATTTCAGCTTGATAAAGAGGGGAGAGTCCGAAAACGAAAGTGATGAAGCTGAAAAATTTGTAAGAATTGATGCATGATATTCAAAAGCATTCATATTCTCCAAGTTACACTACCTTTTATCTAAAATAGTGAAAGCTATCATGCATTCATGGTCCTCATACTGAAAGTTCTTTCAGCACGATGGATAAAATTGTCATGGCATCCAAGGGGTTTGTGAAGCCTACTGTCGTAGCTGATGTTGAGCTTAATTTTTCAAATAACAGTTTTTCAAAAAAGAAAAATCAGAAAGGACACAACTGGTAATTGGAGTAAAAAACAAGAATGTATTAAAGCGAAATCATTTTAAATGAAAATGAATTTTCTAAGTTCTATGCATCTGTTGGAAAATTTCACATTGAAGAATGTTCTTATATTCAAGAAAAGATACTGATCTATGATGAATTCTTAAAACATGCAGAAGTAGTAGATCCTTCACTTAGAGCCATAACATCATTTACTTCTGTATTACACATAGTCAAACGCCTTCCATTTATAATAACTGAAAATGAACTTGATATACTGGAAGTGGAATTCCTTGTTATCAAGCTGACAAATTAGGGACCATAGCAGTAACAGATAGAATAGATGTCACTTGGTCAGAAATCTCAAAATTAAGAGGCTGTAATGGAGCGGTTAAGTATACTATTCTCTCGAAAGTAATGTTTGCAATACTTGTAGTTCCACACTCGAATGCTGTGAGTAAGAGAGATTTTAGTTTAGTGCGAAAAAAATCAAGCCCGTTTCCAACCTAATTTAGGTTTAGAAACTGTAGAAGCACTTCTTATTGCAAAAATGAATATGTTCTCCTCTGGGCAAATGTGTTATGAAAACAGATTTTATGCTGAGGAACTCAAATCTGCAAAACACTGTACAGCGAAATCACTAAAGAAAGCTGTTTAATCAATTGTTTGTTGTGTAAAAAAAATGTATCAGTCATGGTGTATATTATTTTCCATGTGAAAAATTTGGAATATTTTGATACAGATTTTCATGTATATAAATGAATAAGTAAGTAAAAAAATGCTAATTAAATTAAATGAGTTGTTTTCCTCGGTTAAAATTATTCTTTTTGGTATGACTACTGAAAAATGGCCAAAACTACTGAAAATTTGTATGAGTACTACTGAAAATATCTGAAACAGGTTGGCATCTCTACATAATATGAACTTAAATGGATCAAGGAGATAGCCCGACAATTTGGGTTCAGCATTTCAACAATAAATAGTGTAATAAAAGATAATAACCCTAATAATAGAATATCAACACTAGGAGTTGATAAAAGTAAAATCACATATTGCGGATTGCTACCATATTTACCCATGATTCATTTCATCTTAAAGAAATAGTGTAAAAAGAACAACGTAGACTTTATAGTACTACAGTTCGGGACATTAGAGCACTAATATCGAGCAATAAAAATTGTACTTCTAAGAAAGGCAGGAGTGTATAGCATTCCAATAATAAATCTGAATAAGTGAATAAGGAACTAATAACGCAAATACATAGGATCTACCAAAAGAAATTTAAAAATAAGATTGTATGAACATTTGGCTAACTTGAACAAAAAAGAAAATAAAGCATCTGTAGTGGAGTACTGCGTAAACAATCGGGCAATACCACTTTGGGAAGACAGTAAAATAAATACATGGAAATCGATCTTAATAGCAGAATCTATCATGATTGAGAAAACACAAGAAAACAATTGCAATAGTAATGCTCCAGTGAATCTGCCATTTGCCTGAAGAAATTTAATTGAAATGGAGAAAAAGAAGAAATACAAAAAAAAAAGCAAAAATAATGCAAGAACATTTACAGATCATGCCATGAGAGGGCACAGAACGTCTAATGACATTAACCCACGGCATGACGTCAGAGCTCCCGACTGCCTAAGCAACAATCGAGAAGATCGTACCAGCAATAGTAGTGCTGAAGACGCCAGGAAGGAAACCTAGGCAAAATGCATCCACTGAATGTCTGGTCAAAACAGAGGAGAATGTGGAATGGTTCCAGGATGTAACGGGTAGAGTTTCTTGGATTAGTATGCTGATTGACAGGTCGCAATTGGACTTTGAAAGAATATTATTAGCGTTTTTAGATATTTGGTCCGTAAGGATGCAATTGTATGTTTTTTCTTCTTGAGAAACTATCCTTTTTTTGAATTACATTTTTGCTTAACCCATAGATCGGACATTTTCGTTTCGTTGTGTGACTTTGCACTTGAATAGTTCACGTCAGCTTATGCACTTCTACAGAAAGAGGTGATAAATGCGACAGAACTATTGAAGCAGGACAGCTTTTAATTTTATATGCAAGAGAACCTGCCCCAACCTTTAAAAAAAAAAAAAAAGTCAATTGATTTTAGTCGTACACAATTCATTTTTAGGAGCTCATTTACTAACAGGCATATATAGCAAATTGAATACGTGATGTCAACCTTCAAGTGCAGTTGTGCCAAAATATAGAATAGGATTGAAAGAATGGCGACGCCCACGATGTGTGAACTTCTTTGCTAAGGAATAACAGGGTAAGCCTTATTGACATTTTATTTTTATATCTAAGGTATGCTATCAAAATTGAAAATCAGACCTAGAAGTTGGACTACGCTGCATACGTCTGAAGAGTAAATAACGTGTAGAACAGAAAATTAAACTACCAACGAAAGTGCTACAACTCAAAGTACAGAGCCGCATGTATTCTTGCTCTCATATTAAGATTGAGCAAATGTATTATAAGAGAAACTCAGCATTTAAAATCTTCTTTGGGTAACTTAGTTCCTTTGTGTGGGATAATTTTAATTAACTGAATGAAGCTTTATATTTTGCAGTAGTTGAACTGACACCGATTTCATAGCATTTTCTCTTTAATTTTGTTCAGAATTTGGTTTCTTTCTTTCAGATACATGTATCTTGGTGATGCAATCCTTGAAGATTGGAAAGAAGCCATTGATCTCCTCAAGGCGGCTCATAAGTATCAAATGGAATCTCTTGTACAAAAATGTGCTCACTACCTTCAAGACCATATAGATCTCATTAACGTTTGCTATATTTATAATAAGGCTGTTACATACACACTTAGTCCCTTGGGCAGTATTTGCTTAGAAATTATACTTGGAGCAGGTTGCATTGTCTTACGAAGCCAAGGTTTTGAATATTTAAACAAGGAGTCTGTGATGGCTGTGATTTCCAGCTACAGTCTTAACGTTGACACTGAGATGTGTGTTGTTAATGCTCTACTCCGTTGGGCTGTAATGGAATGCTGCCGTCAAAATAAACCCCTTACTGAAGAAAGCATAACCGAGATCATGATACCATTTCGTAAGTATTTATGTACTCGCAGCATTAGTAGTGAGGAGATGCATACCTTACCTCAATTCCTTCAAACTGAAGTGAACAGTTACCATTCCAGACAGAGCTTTTGTGTGACACAAGCCTTATTGGATTACGCTAAACGTGTGAATTTGAAACTCATTGATTTAGATTGTCTTGCTGAAAATGCTAGCAATTTTACTTGCTTTCGTTTTCTTACTGATAAAGCTCTTTTTCTGATTAGTGTCCGCTTGGTTACTGTAACATCATTTTTGACATCAAACAACTATGTAGTTCTAATGAGTGAAGCTGGTAGTGCTAACACTACAGTATTTGAATTAAACCTGGCTGAAATTACTGAAGTTACAACTACTTTGCCTGGGGCAAGTGTCAAACCAATGTTTGAGACTGATGTTCTTCTGAAAAAGCCTATACTCTTACAACCTCAGACAGTGTACAGATTGAGTTTGCGTAGTAATAGTCGTTCACTAAAACCTAGTCAGTGTCATATTCAGTTCCCTAAAACTGGACTGGTTTCAAGCAAAGTTGGCAGTCGTTCTGATGAAGTTCCATTTACTATTCTGACTGACTGCATTTGGGGAATCACCAAGTTACTCTACTTGACAGCTCCAGTTCCAGAAAAAGAAATTTTCAAGTTTCGTTTACAAAAGTGATGAATATTGAATTAAGAATTGTTGCATATTCTTAACATTAAATGTATTAGATAACATTCCATGCTTTAGAATCATAAATTTGCAGCTATGATATTTGCTTTAATAATATATTATTTATACTTGTTGTATTTACTGATATTTATCATCGTACCTTTAGAGCTTATGTATGTTGAATTTATAACTCTTATATTGGAATTCATAAGAAACCATAGTTCTTGAAATTGAAAGCTACCGCACATACCTACTCATCGTTTAGGATTTGCACTCGGAATTCAAACCTGCATTTCTTGTACTTAATGGCCTGCTTGAAGTATGTTAATTTAAATCTTTTTTTTTTTATATAGCTTACATTTTTTTCATAAGCTGTTAGATGTGATAGATGAAGATGCTGGGACATTTTGGAATGCTCAGATTCAAATCTTTGACTATTTTTTCATGCAGAGAAAGCATTTTCCAGGTAGAATATCACTTGCACATTCTTAATGCATAAAATTTTACTGTTTTGTGTTAAAATGTTATTTACATGCTATTTTCAGCTTATATTTTCAATTTTTGTGGGATTTTTGGGACAATAATACATTTGATTATAGTATTATAGTAATGTATTTTATATAATTCAGTATCAACAGCATTGAGTTTGTTAAACTCCATCATGTCAATTTTCTGTGTTTAGAAATTAAATTCTAGTTTATAGGTAAAATCTGAAATAACAAATGTTCTTGAATGTAAGTCAAAAGGACTTACCTTGAATGTTGAGAATTCATACATATCTCATGAGGTATACCTGAAAATTGTATTTCCATAGTGAAACATATGGCATAAAAATTGCTTACCCTTTTCATAGATTAATTTAAAAATAATTTTAAATGAAGCTAAGATATTAAAAAAATAATTTACATAAGAAAAAAAAAAAAACACTGCCTCTGGAACTGTGCCATGTGTTAGGATGTTTAGTACATAAAGGATTTTTTTATTTATATATTGAGTTTATTAAGTTTCACAGTGGTCAAAAACATTGAATTTAGAAAGTGGGAACATTTTAAAAGGCTAATTTTGAATAGAAGTTAAGAACTTACTGCATTGCAAGCACTTTCAACCACAACTCAAGTCAGGGCAAGACAAATCCAAGGCACCCAGTTGTCACGATGCCTGAAATTTTGCACCTTAGTTTTAAAATTCTGTTCTGAACATTTTATTTTTCAAAATTTGGATTTCTATCATGAAACTGCAATTTCTTTAGTAAAGCAATGAGTACACTATGTGGAATTTTTTTGTGTGTCATTTTTGCAGACTACTTACCATAAAATCAGAATAATGAAGACTTCAGTATAAGTTTTGGCACTATCAGCCTATGATGATCTTTTTAAATGGACCTTCCAGCAAAATCTCTTGATCATTAATATATCAGTGCAAAATCAAATGGACACATATATTGCTGAAGCTTTTAGGGAGACTGGAAGCTGAATGATATTCATTTGGGTAAGTGTAGCTTTAAAAAAATGGATGACTCTTAGGTCTACATACTTTGTAAACACCATATAATTTTAGGTGACAGGGTTTGAGTGTATGTGTTCATTAGCATTTTCATCAAACTTGATACACCATAACAAAACGTTGAACTTTCTGAAATAGAAACCTATTTTGAAATGTAGCTGCATATTTGTTTCCTAGTTTCAGTTGTGGATTTTTGGCTAAATTATTGAACAATATCTGATAAATAATGGATTAATTTTGACCATTGAAGGTCACAATTCTACATGTGTAGTTTTTGTTTAGATTGATCATAATGTTCTCCTCGTATCTCTTGAAAAAAATGTGCTGACTTTTGAAAGAAGGAGCTAGTGCCTCAAATCTAGGGAAGTTTATCTACTGACTTGTGTCATTATCAAGCCTACTATCTCTTGTACTTGCACTTGTGTTAATGATAGTAATCGTGGAGTTTTTACCATTCCATGTATGGTTAAAGCTGCTACGGTGAAAGACAGCTCGCATATCTGTAGATTTTTGTTCTACCATCTGGGGGGGGAGTTCTAGAAGTTCAAAACATATTACAAATCACACCAAAAATCTAATTATTGTTGATCATTTCTTAAAAGTTCTAATTTTTATGAGTAACTTCCGGAGATCTGCAATGGTTGTTAGATTATGTATATTAAAAAGTTTTTATATATTTTTTCAGTTGTTACTGTTTCTTATATTTGTAAATCAGATTTTATGAGTAGATAACTTTATTTTATCAAATTTTGGAAACTCATTATTTTTGATACAGATTTGTATGAGTGTAGTTTGATACAGTATTGCAAATGGCACTCATGCAATACTGTTTAAAAAACATGAGTTTCCAAAATTTGAAAAAAAGTTATCTACACATAAAACATGAATTATGAATAACACAGTAACAACTGAAAAAAAAATAACTACAATATATGTGGTCCAACAGCCATTGCAGACTCCTGAATGTTATCCATAAAACTGAAAATTTTCAAGAAATGATCAACAATAAGAAAATGTGTGTAATTAAGCAACCTGTTTAATACATAGATATAAAAATAAATACACAAAAATATTTTTGTTGTGATTTATGTTGAATCTCTGGATATTCTCCTAGGTGGTAGCACAAAAGTCCACAGATATTCCATTTGCCTTGTGCAATAGTTGCTTTGCCCACACAATATACGGACAGATGAAAACTCCATGATCTCGATCGTTAACACTTGTGCAAGCACACAAGATAGTATGCTTGATAATAACCTGAGTTGTAGTTTAAACTCTTGCAGTGTTGAAAGTTTTAACTTCTATCCATAGTTAGCCTTTTTAAATATTCATAGTTTCGGAATTTGATGTTTTAAACCAATTCAAAACTGAATAAATTCAATGTGTATAAAATATTGCTCTCCAGTATTGAGCAGCTTACTCTGTGGTGCTGTTTCATAGATGGGCTAATATGTTAGTTTTTTTATGTAAATTAGCATTCTTAAATACCTTACCTTCATTTTACTAAATTAATGTGTGAAAAGGATACATGGATCTTACTTCACAGGAGGCTTCACTTAGGAAAGCTGACTTTCAGAGGTAAACCTCGCACATTATTTATGTGAATTTTCAAAATGCAGTGTAAGTTGTTGATTTATATTAAAGAATAATTCTTATTTCAGATTTTTATCTAAAAATATAGAATTTATAATTCAGGATTATTTTATATGTTCAGTTACCTTATATCATAGACACATATCACTGAGTGCATTGTTTAATGTCTTTGTATAATTAATTTGTGGTACTGATAACAATGAATTGGACTATTTTTCAGCATATTTTTTTCTTAAAATAAACTATATATTGTCCCCACAAAATCTGATTATTTTCTGTGAGCAGACATTGCAGTTTTAGCAGTTGTTTCTGTCCTGTACACATGGCAATTTTGGTGAAAAATCTTTTATTTTTCAATTGCTAAAATATTTATTTCACTGACTTGTTAGATACTTCATTATAAAAATAGGAATTGTTATGGATATTCATCTAGTTAACCATTTTTTCTTATGCATTTTGTTCCATTGCTCTGAAAAACCACGTTTTTATTTATTTATTGAATGCATTCAGTGTAAAAAGAAAGGAAGCATTCATTTTTGTTTAGAAATGTTTATGCATTTATGTATAAAACATAAATTGGAAACGAATTCTGTAAATCCCTGAGGGTTTTCTTTATTTCAACACCCTAGTTAACTTGAGCTTGTCAAGGAGGTGTTTTAAGAGCATCAACAAAAATAGTATTTCTGTTGCAGTACTCATAACAACATAATCAAATCAGTTGCTATTAACCCCTTTAAAAATTTTTGGATCAGGAAGCAAATGTTTTGAAAATTTGTTTATAAGTAAGTGTTTTTAACAATACTGTAATGGAAATATTAAAGATCATGCAAGAGAAGTGTAGAAAAGTGGTCATATTATTACTTGAAAAAAATATAGTAATTTGGTGTAAGTATGCATTTAGGGGTGGGGGTGGTAGGGTGTAAATGTATGTTCTCTACTCCAGGTAAAAATACTGCAAAAACTATTTAGGATAAAAAATTCTTATTTGATTTTTTGAAAGGCAAAATATCTAATTGAATAATGATATAAGAACGGATGCATTATAAATAATAGTGTGATCACTTCTAGTTCAGCATTTATTGCACAGTATCTGTCACTTGGAATGGCAAGTGTTTGAATTTCATGAGCTGTTCTACTGTCTGATAAACATCCAATTCAGATATTTGTTTGTAATGATCACATCACAATACATAAACAATAATATGATTTGACCCCTTTCATATTAGAATATTTAGTTAGGATTTCAGTTGTTGAAGTGCTCTTCAACCTGAACAGTCAAACTTCTGAATAATAAGAAACTGCTTTATGGAAATAGCTTTTCTGATGATGGTAGATTCAAGAATTTGCTAACGTTAAAGAAGACAGTTGACATGAGCTTTTATGCTAGCTTTTAAATATATCTTGACTTATTGTTGATATTAATTATATTAAATTGGCTAATATGAAAAAAAGTTAACACATTTAGACTGAGTTAGATGCTGGGTAGTATAGATCTTGACTTACCCTTTCCTTGTTCTTCATGGTTGTAGCAATGAGTACACTTGATAAATTTACTATTAAAATTGATCTTGGTTCTCTGTTATGACAGTTGTATATTTACATTATTTGCTGTAATGGACTAAACTGTATTTGCTGTAGCATTATCTAATATGTAATTAGAAGTAACATGTAGTTAATAAGGTAATAACATTTCAGTAGCAATAAACAACTAAGCACGTTCTAACAGAATCAGAAAAGTAGTTAACGGCTGCTTCATTACTTACCATACCTAAGTTGATACATGATGAGAAAGGTGTTTTCATTGAATCATGAAAATGTTATTATTCAATTTCTAATTGAATGTGTGTGAAAACCATTAAAAGTTCACTAGAGCACACTACATTTTATAAGAATTTATTGCCATAGTAAGGAGTGCTAATGGGATAATCAATTCTGTCATGGGTGATAAAACTGAATTTGAACCATGTTGTGGTATGACAGATAACAGCATACCTTTTATGGATATAGGGCTTAAAGTTAATTACATATTCTAGAAGTAATACATAGAAATTGTGTTAGTTTTGGGGTGGTAGGCTATTTTAAACATACTGGCTTTTTGCATGATGATAATGATGATGAGAATTGATTTTGTGGCTCATGTGAAAGGATCTCTTTGATTGAGAAAATGGGAAGTCAAGTGTTCTAACATACCTTCTTGGACAAGTTTTTATTGGAGTTCCATGTTTTTGAGCCCATAAGAAAATGTTTTCAAGCGTATGCTTTGTCTAAAATGTCATGTATAAGTAAAATGCTGTTAATGTGCGAGTGAAATCTGTTTGTAAGTAATTGGTATAATGTGGAAAAATTAGTAGCATTGTGAAATATGTTCTGGTTTTCTATTAAATGACTCACGTCTAAGAGTTCATGTGGAAGTACTGAATGTAATAGTGAAGTGGCAGTCGTACGCTGCTAAATGAATCTATCAGGCTGACTCTCCAATGTCTGCAAGATTGTGTTCTCTAAATGCAACGTGTAAAATACAAGATTGCATTCTCCAAATGCACAAAATAAGTCTCTCTCAAAGTAATTATGGGATAATTATTTGGTGAATAGTTGTGAAGCATAATGCAAACTGTGTGACTCTAGAGAATGTTTGAATTCGAAAAATACTGAATGAACTCGGTGACAACAGTGGTGCAATGGGTTATCAGAAATAATTCAGGGACCAGTTATCACTTTATGACAAGTATTCTCGTAAATTTGTGAAATTGTTATAAAAATTAGTGAATAAATTAGAAGGATTTTGATGAAAGTTAAAAACTGTTGTTGATTTGCCTAAAATTTGTGGAGTATTTTTTGTCAGCAATTGTGTGGTGAATTAACCATAGTAACATAAGAGTCACAAGTACAGTAAAAGTGGACAAATATAGGAAACCTTTTTTTTTTTTCAAACTACCTATGTGAAGTGTGAGCAAAAAATATATTTAATTTAATTGTGGTTTTTAAGATATTTTTTTTAAAGATTTTAACATTTGTTATGTTGCAAAATCTGTTTCAGGTTTATTATTCAACCACGATTGGAAATCGTGTTATTAAATGTTTGCGTTTCAACAACACAAGGTAGTTATTCAAAAGCTGATATGGCCTATTTGTACAGATTTTTAGTGTATCTTCAAATAAAGTTGTTGCAGTGCTGTTCAGTTTCTTGTGAGAGATGAATTAGTTTAGTAATTGGAATAATATTTTAATTGTGAAGTGTTTTATGGATCTTTTATCAAGTGTAGCCAAATTTTAATTACTTTGAATATGTGTTCTACTTGAAAAAAAAAATATTTTGGAAAAGTGTTCAAAAGAAAAAAAAATGTCATCAGTAATTTTAACATCAGCTGTCTGGAAAGCTTTTCAGAGTGGATGAAATAAGTTTATTCAAAGAGTACGGGAGTCATTTGTTTACTAAAAGATGTGTACTGGGTGGTAATTTTTAGGGGTATTATTCAATCACATTTGTTTTAGACCAAAGGTTTGTTAAAATAATTAGGCTTATTAGATGAAGCCTAACTATTTTAACAAAACTGTAGTGTTCAGGATTTCAGATGCACGTATAAAGTAGTATTGCATTGCGATTATCCACATGGTAACATTGTGAATTTGTGGGCCAAAAAATCGATTGGGGGCTATGGGTTGTTGTGTAGTGTTCTGTTAAATTACTCAAACATAGAGAATAGTATATTGAGTTCTGTAGTGCAGTGTACTATTTTCCAAGATATTAAGTTTCTAGAAATTGTTACAGTTATGTGACATTGCACTATTTATTTGAATATTTAGAGTGCAAATTTGTTAAGATGGGTTTTGTTAAGTTGTTGGAAAAGTACTAGTGTTAGTTAAAGATACTTTGCAAGGATGTTTTTATTTTTTATTTGGCACTGTATTGTTATAAACATTTCAGAATGTCCAAATGAAAGACTAATCTGATATGTTTTTAGTAACTTTTGATTTGTGGCAGTTCAAACATGGAATTTCCTCCATTCATATTTGTGCTGGAGAATGAATAAATATGTGATTTAGAGCATGGGTAAAGATATGGCAATGATAAAAAAAAATTGTTCGTACTTTAAATTGTAAATGTTGATTCAACTTATGCCTTTACCTTGATCATGCTAGATTTTAAAAGAAATGTTTACTGAAAAGCTCATGTTTTGTTTCAAGTCTGTCTGAGCTTTATAAGTTATATAATCATGCAAATGTGAAACAAATATTTATAATAATTATATTTAGTTATTAATTGCACAGTTTATTTCTTACAAGATAAGTTACTAGGCTTCAGAATCTGTGACAATAGATTGATAAGGACAAATAGAACTTAGAACAGATGCCAATCTGTTGTTGCATTGTTTTGGATAACATTAAGTTCGAGATAAGTCTATAATTACTAATTGATGAACTGTGTTTGTTAGAATGATGGAATATTGTGATAAACTACATTGAGAAGTCAAAATTTAGTGCAGCTATTGTGTGTGGACTTGCCATCTGTTCAGTAGAAATGTTTTTAGTTTTCAGAATTCTGGAATGGAAGCTAACCAGTGGTTATTAACATTCTTTTTAAAAGCATCATTACATATCACCAAATTTTGATCATTTTATTGTTAATATATCCCCCCCCCTTTTTTTTTCTGGAATATGGGTCACCAAATATGGTTTCTTCTGGTGCTGAATTTCCATCAAAGTACATGTGTACTACATAGCTGTGATCTATGTTGGGTGCTCATACATAGTGTAGATTCAAAATTATGTTTATACCATAAGTATTATGCTTTGTGATGCTGTTGTATCATGTCAGCATAGAACTACTTTGGTGGCTTGATTTATCATAAGCATCAATGGTGTATAGCATAACACATGCAGAGTGCCCAGCAGCTGAGGCCCCTTATAGTTTTAGGGGTCACTGAGCTCTGGATAAAGACATTTTTCAGCAAAAACAAAAAAAATTCGATTTTTTGTCCAGCAATTTCATGAAAATAACAATGGGAAAAAATTGATTTTTATTACAAATCTGTGTGTGTGTGGGGGGGGGACTGGATTTTAAACTACCATCAGGGCCAACTAAAAGTGTTTGTCAGATACTTGTGTTGCCTTTGAGATCTTTGTAGATGAAGAACAGAAAAAGGCAGAGATTATGTACTGTGAAAGTGAGCGCAGGTATTTCTGGTTGCCACTGCAGAGAAAATAAACATATATATTTGAACACCTAAAAGACTGGAATGATACAACGTAGTAACACAGCTCAAATTCAATATTGTACAAAAAAATTAGTGTATTCCTAATTGGGAAAATATGTATCGGATTTGTGAATACCATTTAACAAATGGAAATTATTGCTATGGATACTGTATGTATAAAAACAAAACAAATAAAATGAACTGCAATATTAATACCCCACTTGAACTTTCAGTAAAAATAGATAAGTTTAACTAAAGAAAAATACAGAGAGAGAAAAGAAAAATTATACATCCCCCACTAAGCAAAAGCTCGTGTAGTATGAGTGTAATAGAATCAGTGGCGGCTCGTGGTTGGAAAAATAGGTGAAGAGGTACAAGAGCAGTATGAAAATATATATACTGTCTACAATGGAAATCCCTTAATGAGTTCATTTTTTTTTGTATATTAAATCAATTTTTCTTCCTCTTAAAGTTGCAAATTTTTTGATTATGTTGTCATAAGATGGTTAGATGATTGTTTCTTCGTGAGCATCAATAAAATGCCTTCCTGAATAGAAATATTTGCCAGAGAAGGAAGTCTATCTTGGGAACTAGTGTTTCTTGAGCAAGTTTGTATTCTTTTAAGAAAACTTTCTTCCACTGGCACACTTGTAGATGTAATTGTTAAACTGAGGAAAATCAATTTATAATCTTCTGTAAAAATGTCTTTGTCTCCGTGAAACACTCTGAGTTCTCGAGTCGATATATTCCTTAATATTTCATCGGCATGTACAAGACTCAGTTCATTTTTAAGGCGCTGGTGTTTAGTAAAAATGTAGATTTTCAAGAGAGCGAGTGGGAAAGCATGCATTAAATTATTCGAATTTGGTTGTATCAGCAAGTCAGACAAATTGAAGTTTCTTACAGTCTTGAAATCTTATATCCATTTCCATAAGAATGTGGTCCAAAATTTCAAAATACAATTGTTTATAATTTTGAAAAATTGTTTCCTGTGTAAGAGCAGCATATTCCCGTGCTTATTTCTGTGATTTTGCTAGCTTTTCCAAACTGTGTTTCAAATAACTCGTTGTTCCTTTTATGGCTCAAAATTTCACGGTTTTTTTTTTGTTTTTTTTTTATTTGAGTTACACAGTAGTTTATGTTTAGTTATTTTTTCTTCAAAGTTCGAATAATAGATCGGTGGAGCCAAAAATGTAAATTCAAAAGTGTTCATATCATTCAAAAACCCCTTGGCAAGATGAATTGATTTTTTGTCTGATTATTCGCTATTCGTCAGAAATCCGAACACTTCCGTCAATTTATCCCAATCTTCAACAGCTACACTTACTAATTTCGAAGTGAAGGACCATCGAGTTTCTGTTATGGTTGGTCTGCATCTTGCGGTTGTTGATATAAGTGTATAAGACCGCTTTGCAGAATGGTGAACAAACGAAGCAATTCCACTGATGCTTGCAAAAAGTATATTCGACACTTAGAAATTTTAGAAAAACTCTGGTGTAATACAAGATTCAAACAATGAACTAAGCATTGAACAAAAACAGCTTGAGAAGCTTTATCCTTGACTTTTTTTTCTGTAGCCCATTTAAGTGTCCAGACATTATACTTGCCCCATCGTAGCATTGTCCTATTTATTTGTGTTGGTAATCAAACTGTTACAAAATTTTGTCTAGCATTTTGTATAAAGCTCCTGACGTTCTATCTTCACTCACATCATGGAAACCCAAAAATACCTCAACCAAATACACCTTCCGAATCAACAATAAAAAATCATTTAATTTTTGACATGATCGTTTATATATTCAGAAATACATTCAATTAATTCATTTTGAATAGTTTTTTTATCTTTTCGTATTGATTTTTAATTTCTAAAGAACTTCTTCATATCAACAATGAAAGTAATTCAATGAAATTTCCACGATTTATCGAGCCCATGCTTTCGTCATGGCCATGGAATGCTAGTTCTTGTTTGCTCAAATACAGTATAGACTAATACTGCATCAATCACTGTCTGCAGGAAAAGTCTATTTAAGCGAACGTTTTCGTTAAAATGCGTTTTCAAAAGCCTAGCATTCTTCCTCAGGGCATCGGCAGTGGTGTTTTGAATTTTTTCGGAATTCCTTAACATTAATCCGCATTTCAGGTGTTCGCTAAAATCACGATGTTTATGAAGTTACCGTGTTACGCTTAATAAATCTGAGAATCCGTCTTTATTCCACGCCGAATGTTTATTACTAAAAAGTAAGCAGCCCCCCCCCAAATAACACAGAAGTGCTGCAAATCCATTTATATTCAGTAAACCAACAATTTTTAAAATTAATATTGTTAGATTTACCGCTCTTCTTGATTTCGTTCTTGGCAACAATTGTCAGTGAATCCGTTGGTCGTCCTTGAAGCAAAATGTCTCATCTTCATCTTTCCACAGAGTAAATGGAGTTTGCAATAAATTGCAAACAATGTCGTCCACAGGATGCATACTAAAAACTATCACTATTAGTTAAATTGTACACAAACCTAAAGTATCAGTTAAAGCTATCAACAAATAAACACAAAGCACGAAAGAACAAATTCCTTTCGGAAAATAATGTACCACAGCATTACAAGGAAAAAAGCCCTAGCAGATTGAATGGTAGTCCGCCCACTCCACCGTGATCTTTCATGACTTTGCGCTCAAAAACTGAAAGATGCAGAGGTAAGGCGCGTGAAGCTGAAACACTTCACTTGAGCGAGCAGATTGGGGAGGGTGACGTCACGGTTACCATGGCAATTCGGCGGAAAACTGCAGACTTCCAAGCATTCTCATTTCGGCTCTTCACTTGCAGTGTTTTGCGCATAAGGATTTGTTTTCCGTATTGAGCGCGCTATGTGAATTAATAACTGTTCAAAATTTTGGGTATTTTGGAACTGAATAAAGGTAAAAAAGAATGTATTATAAAAAAATACTGAATAAAACTTTATTTTGAGTAAAATAGGTGAAGAGGCACTTCACCTAAAAAGCCGCCACTGAGTAGAATAGCTGAGGATATCTGTGAAATAGACAATACACGAGGACTAGTGGGAGATGACATTCAAAGCCTTGTTGAATGTTCTAGAAAAGAAATGGTGTTAACACCCTTTTAATATTTGGCTTACTGTTAAACTTCAACTTCTTTTCTAACAATTTTTAAATCCAAGTCATTTTGTTCTATGAAGAACATTGGGAATAAAGGAAAAATGACTATAACAGCTACCAAGCAGAACACCATGATATGCTTGAAGAAATGTAAGCCAGGACTAAGGTGAGCAAAGTGAACAACTATTTCATATATCGAATATTGAGTCATTTGTCATATTTCTCACTGTTATAGAACATTAAAACATTATTAGTACACAGGAATAAGGGGATGACATTGAAGTTATCCCAAATTAATTCTTGCTTTTTATTTTGGTAAAAAAGTCATGTGAGTGAGTACTAAAAACATATGCCTGAGCTACCACCTAATAAGAGATACAGGATTTCTTTGTGGAACTTGACGCACGTACGTTTTTCAAGTTCACCTTCCAGAACATTCAGAAGAATGTTTTTTTTTTTTCCTTGAAGGTAGGGGTTAAGAGATTTTTTACATACAGGCCCTAAAGATATTTTATAGGTAGGAATGAGTCAAAAATGAATGAAATTCATGCCATGATCCACTGATTGGCAACATCACTTTTTAGTATTTTGGCACTAAGGAATGAAGTCAATAGAAAGGAAAAGTAGAAAACATACTACTATATATAAATCCTTTTAATGACAAACTTTGCATTGTCTGTGATATAATACTTTCCTATTCAAAACATGTGTAGATAAAATTATCGTTTCGAAACCTTTGGCTTGTAAAGTAATTTATTGTTATTTTCTATATTGCTACATTTTTCTTTAGCCAAATGTATTCTTATTAGTGAAGTTTCTGTTTAGCATATTAATATGTTAATATTTTATATAATTGAACAAGTGATAAAAAGGTAGTGAGGATATTTTGCAAAACTGTAACTAATCATGCATTAAGTTTAAGATTTGAAGGAAATTAAAAAAATTATCATTTATTAATGCAAAATGTCAGTGATGTGAACAGAAATATTGTGCTGAATTCATAAATTGATGACAGGTTTTAAGACCATCAGTATGTCAATTATCCATTTCTTCAGAATTTCTAAAAAATTCTTGTTAAAAATTTGAAATGTTTTCTTTTTCCCGGATTGCTAAAGTTGCAGTTGGCTCGTCCCTTTTTGAAATTTTGATTTCATTATGTTTACTTTGTGAACATGTAATCTGAAAAAAAAAAATCTTGCATTTGCAAATTAATCTCTTAAATCTTTTGGTTTTTTTTTTACCATGCTGCACTTTTTATAGCTGTAGATATCCTCTCTTATCAACAAGCATAGAACTACTTTCAAGAAGATAGAACTGTGGATGGCTGTTGTGCAAATTTGTTTTCAGTTACAGCATTTCCTACAACATGAAAATTTTAAGTTTGTTCCTCTCATTTGTCCATATTCCATTGTAGTGAAAACTCAGCTGGTGCACTTGTATACAGCAAACAAAATTTTTTCGACAATTAAAACAATGTTTTTGAGCAAAATCGTTGTCTCGAGAGGGATCAAATGTTTCTACTTGGCATTCTACCCTGTAGCATACCTTGACACACCACACGTAATTCACAATACAGTCTATTATCATCAGCAGAAAAGTTATGAACAGTATTGATGGCAAAGTTGAGGCACTTCTCAACATTCAAGCCATTTGCAGTCTCAAGATTAACCCATCATAAGACAACAAATTCTTGGAAAGGCAGAGTCTAGTCCTTGAGATAACTGACACAGGTTTCATAAAACACCACTGCATCATTAAGATAGGCGTTCTCTTCAAGCTGCAATTGTTTCACATTGAGAGGAATGAATCAGTCCTATCTTCTTACCAAACTTCTCCTGTGATTTGCTGATAACTTATTGCTGAAATAAATGAGGTAATTGGTCCCAGTTGTTGGAATGCTTTGTGGAAAATTGAATGCTGTCCATGTAGGAAACATTTGCACTGTCTCTTCACAGTTAGGGTCACAAAATCTCCCTGCAGGTAAACCATCTGCGGTAGTATGTATTGCATTGTTTAAAGTATGTGAACCTTTGTCAAAGAGCTGCTTTTACAAATTCTACAATTTTGTGACAGTATTATGTGCTCTTTTTTATAACACCACCACCAAAGTTAACATTTGCATTATTGACACAAAATCCAATAAGTTTTTTTTTTTTTTAAACCAGTTGCAAATTAAGTGCATGTACTAGACACTATGATAAAGTCTGATGTTTCTTTACATTTTCTCTGTAAACTCCAGAGGCTTTACTTGAACTTTTCAACAGTACTTAAATATCTCACTAAAAAAGGAAAAATTTTCTATATCTGTCTGATCTGATGAGTTGATGTAGAGTCACAGAGTTCATTTGTACATTACTTCTGTCAATTCTTCAGCTGCAGAAGGAACAAAAACATTTTTATAATCACCTGTGTTTTGGTTCTAACAAAGATAAATGAAGTTACATTTGTTCCATATTATTTTTGAAGTGTAGTCCTAGACCTCATGCTGTGGCTATGTTGAATACAGTGATATACAGTATGTACATATCACTTAAATACTCTTTGTTTACAATTATTGTAATTATTCAGCTTGATTTGTCTGCTTCCATAATGTTAATGTTTGGGGTGTCTCCTATTTTAAGTAAACCTTCTCTTTCATATTTAATTAGTTTTTTCATCTTGTTTTGCTTTTGTATTGTTTTGATAGTTGGTTTTTCCCCATACTCTTGCTTTTCTTCTGGTAATTTTTTTTTCCCAAGTAATTTCACCAATTTATCAAAAAATCTTGTTTCTTATTATTTTGACTGATTCTGTAAAATTAGTAATATAATGGGATAGGAGTCCATCTGCTTTATTCTGTTCTAAAAACACTGTATTTTATTATACCCATCAGTTGGTGGTATGCTTATTTTCGTAATCTGTGCCATTATGCAGTTAACACCGGTACTAAAGGCGAAGAATGATCTTTAGCATTTGTAACATTTTGCTCCATTTTCTATTTCCGTATTGCATCACTGTGAGGACTCATAGGCATATTTTTTTGTAATCTTTTTCCTCAGACAGTTTAATTTGATTACATGTAATATTTTCTTTCTGTTTTAAAATGTGGAACTGAAATTTTTGCTCACTTTTAATGCATTCTTTTCTCCATACCCCACTTTTTACCATATGCATAGCTGCTAAATGTCCTAATTTAATTCACTCATCTGGTTTTCGAACTCAGTGTCTGGGAACTTTTTTTTTAGAAAATGTCCAGTTTTTTTTAATAGTTTGTCATTTTTGGTTGATTTTTTTGCTGTAATATGTTTGTTTACTGCTATTAATTTCATAAGAGTTTCCTCTGCAAAACTTTACAATCCACATTTCAACTTTCACTGCATAATTATAGCATCTGAGTATTGCTATAATTAAATTATCACTGGGAGATTGCTGGAAGAGGCAGATGTATTGTTGCAGGAGTGGCGAACATTCACCTGCAGTGTGACCTCCATTTCCAAGAGTCCCTGCTGGTGAGATCGAGTCAGGCAGCTTAGGTTCTGGTGTGGAAAGCTGGTTTTGTGGTTTCTGGTGAGGAGTGGTACCCTCTTCTCTGTTACATACTCACTTCACTCACAGAGCAATGTCTGCGAAGTGCGGAGGTCTCTGATCAGTCTTTGTTTTAAGATTTTGCTTTTGCTTTTAAATTGTGTGGTGGAGACAAAATGCAGGGCTCAAACTTTTTTACAAAAATATTCTGAAGAATTTGACTGTATTAAATCATATTGGAAATGATGTTGCAGTACCTAGTGCACAATTTGTAAATGCAGCTTTTCCATTGCTTATGCTGCTGGGCATGGGGGATATTGCTGTGCACATAAAATCTGCAAAGCATGTTTCCAAACACATTTCAACTAAAGCACTACAGAAACTTCAGAATTTTATGTCAGCCCTCAGTGATTTATTTGTAAGGAATTTGTATTGAAATACCTTTCTGAGGATTTCTTAAGCTGTATTATTTTTTTTAATTTTAAATATGGAAAGTTTATACTAATTACTTTAGTCTTTTTCAACCTAGGAAAGAATGGATGAGGGCAAAATTTTGCCAGATTCATAATTTTGTATTAATAATTTTTCTTTTAGATTAATTGATTTCCATATTAATGGAATACAAAGAGGAGAATCCAAATTGCAGTTGTTTTGGGGGCTGAAAAAGAATTTGTCAGCTTTCTTGACATTAAATGAAAACCAGTAGATGAATGGACCAATTTGTTTTGCATCAGTCCATAGAGCTTTGGCAGAAGTGTCCTCCAAAGTTATTGTGTCCAGTGAAATGCCAAAATTTCCTTTATGGAAATTGTTTTTGTGTTCCATTTAATGGCTGTTGAGGCCATGGTAAGTGCTTCCAATGTAACCTGTTTCTCCAGAACACATTAAGACCAGGATGAGATAAACTGCAGGAAGCTTTAGGAGGATTATTTTATTTATATCATACAATATTAATTTGATAGAAGAGTTGAAACTGATGGCTAAATGATATCCAAACTTTTTGAAAATTTGTTTGAGCTTGTAGGTGTAGATAGATCCACAGAAATGCATATTTTCAGTATGGTTTTGTTGGAGGCTTCTGATATTTGATTTTGCTTTTAAAAAGTTAAGTTTTAGATTATAGAAGAAGAATACCCATGCAAAGTGGCAGGGTTCAATATTTTCCCATATTCCTTTTCAAGAGAGATTGGATTATTGTACAGATGATAGCTGTATGAATAAAATATTTGGTGGTGGCAAATTTGTAATCTTTAAAGGTGAATGAGTAAAAAGGAATGTCAGTGGGTATAGTAGGTTTGTTAAAACCAGGTCTTGAAATGTTACTGTTCCTTTGGACAGAGATATCCAAAATTGTATGCACTTGTTCTCTTCTGTTTATTGTAAATTTCTTGAACAGATGCTGCACAATGCAATTTCTGACACACACACACACACTCGCTCACTTCTTCTTTTGTGGTCCAAGACATGATTCTCCAATTCTCGCCCTGACTTCAATTCTACTCCATATGGGTAAAGTACAGTGTCGTACTTCTTGTATTCCACTCCATCTAGTAGTTCTTAATTTACCACTAGTTTTTGCATTTCATCAGTTTGCAGTTTGGAATTACTCGATTCTTTAATATGAGTAGTATAGGTAAAACATCTAATAAAGCTAGCTGTTACAGCTGTATTCCTTAAACAATTTCCAATGTATTTTATGTTTATTATTCATTTCTGATTTTTCCCAGTATGTAAATTCTTTGTCATATGATAATTAATGGTAAAAGAAAGGATTTCTTATTCAGTAGTTATTTTTGTGCAATTATTCTACATAATTCTTTTGCTAGTGTCATTTTAATTATCGTAATTTGCGATTCAACCCTGAATAAAAGCACCAAGTATAATGAAATGTAGAGTGGTATTATAACTTGTCTAATCAGTTTTCACTTATTCAATTGCATGTGATGCTAGTTTTGTTTATTTTCTTTTTCCTATTTGTGTTTACTTTTGTGTTTATTTTCCCTGTTCTTTTAGCATGGATTCTGTTGTCCTGTTTGTTGTAGGGACAGATAATTTGAATGTACTCCAAATAAAACATCACCAGTTAGTTTTATGAACCAGGTGACTTAAGTTCTATAATGTTCCTAATTAGATCCAGTAGGCGAAGTAAAATACAGAAGGAAAGCTTTCATTATAGTTATTCTATCTTAATTCCCAAAATCTGATAAATTATTTGTGATTTACAAATAGATATAATGGAATACAATCAATAAGTTTTTAATATTGAGGTCTGAAAAGTCAGTAATATTAGTTGCCTTTTTGTGTATTGAGTTCCATACATTGCTATTAAATGTCAATGCAATGTTTTGAACTTATTTGTCATTTCCCCTGGAGTTGAACCAGTTTCTGTCATAAAATATTTAAAATATAATAAACATTTGCTGTGATAATGATTGGATTTATATTTGGGTTTATCTTCATACTTTTCAAAGGCAGGAAGAACTATATTATTAAACTTGATGTGAGCAGTTGTGTGATATTGCATTTATGTATTACTTTGAATTCATTAGGACTACTTCTGGGAATTAAAATGAGGTTTTGCATGGATTATTGTGTTAGATAGAAACTTAGTATTTTGACATTAGGATACTAAATGGTTGTGTATATTTTCTTTTTGACATGATTTTAGAATGAGAAATGATATAATTTGTAGCAGAGTGGGAATATTTAATGGCTTTAGCTTGATATAGAGCATTATGACCCTTTAAAAAGATAACACCAGTTCTTGTTCATATAAAAATGAATAAATGTCATGCTTCAATTTTAACAAATGAAAAACAAATATTTAGATTTTATGTGTACTAAAAAAATGTGTGTAATCTTTTGAGTACTTATTTTGAATTAGACATAACAGCTCCAAATATTTTGGGTTACTATTTAGAAGTAGAGTGATTAAGTTGCCTGTGCTACATTTTTATTTTTATTTCATTATCAGCTGGCACAAAAAGTACTGAAAAGTTCAGTGTGGACATAGATTCCTTTCTTTGTGTGAAGTATGTGTTGTTGTACTGCAAAATATTTTCTGTTAGCAATAATTTTTGGAGGTGTTGATATATAAATCTGATACCTATATTCATAATGATGTATTCTCAATGCTGTTTTAAACATATCAATATGTAAATAAAAAAAATTGCCTTTAGTGGTTTGTCAGTACACATAATCCAAACTGCATAAATTAAGTGTATTGCTAGCAGATGGACCCTGAATACAGTGGCAAATGGTGTTTGTTTCGGTAACTACCATGTTGTATTATAAGAGACTTTTTGTCCCTTTATTATCATATTAAAAATCTCAGTGTATTGTTTAAAAAAAAAAAACAGTACTCTGATATGAAACCTAAGGAGAAAAGCATGTACACTTCCATTTCTAAAATTATTTATCAATTCCAGTTGTTTGTAAGGCACTGTTTAAAGCAACTGTAGAAATAAGATGTACTTCTACCAGTTCCCCTGCTCTCCCCCCCCTTTTTCTTTTGCTGAACTTAAGAATATATGCAAGTGTTTTTTCCGGAAATTGTAAGGAAAACATTCATATTTTATGCATCAAATAGTTTTTTTTGTTTGTCGCTTGTCCCCCCCTCCCCCTGATGTCTCAATTTCTGAGCCTACCAACTAAGTGTTTTGAATAGTTGTATGATAATCTGAAGTGAATGTGAGCTGAAATAATAATGTTTCCTTAAGAAAGTAGTAAGGGGAATAGTGTGTCCCTAAATTCAATAGTAAACAAAAGTATATAGGAATTGGGGAAAAAAAAAAAATATGCTGTTGGACTAGATGAGGGAATAAAATTTGTCTTTCTGATTTTCATTTCTCAAAGCTCTTGCTCTGAAATAAAATTTGTCCTTTGGCTGGTAGCTAGCTACAAGGGATCTTCTCTACATTATTCCACCATGAAGGGAATAATGTGGGAGAAAAATCTTGGAGTGTCAAGAGTTTATATACACTGAAGTGCCAGAAAAACTAGTACACCAGTCTAATACTTGGTAGGTCCCCCACGGGAGCGCAGGACTGCAGAAATACGATGGGGCATGGACTCCACTAGCTTCTGGAAATATGCTGTAGGCCATGCACACCATACTTCCTGCAGAGCGTTTCACAATTCGGGTGTATTCCGAGGTCTCGGATTACTGTGTTCGATAGTGCGTTGCATGGCATCCCAAATGTGTTCTATCACGTTCAGATCTGGGGACTTGGGTGAGATGGCAACACCCCAAATTCAGATGAATGTTCCTCTAACCTTAATATGGCGTCCCGACACTTGTGTGGAGGTGCATTGTTCTGTTGGAACAAGCCCAACCCATCAGCATGAATGCAGGAAATGAACGGGTATACTTCATCAGAAAGGATGTGCACGTAGCGTTGGCATGTCAGACTCTTGTAGACGTACCAAGAGTCCCAGTGAAGTCCAGCTAAACACACCCCATACCATTACGGACCCCCACCAGCCGGTACAGTTCCCTGTTGACAGGCGAGATCCATGGCTTCACGGGGTTTGCGCCACACACAAGTCCTTTCATTTGCCTGATACAGTTGGAAACGCGACTCGGCAGACCAAGCTACTTGTTTCCAGTCATCAAGTGTCCAGTGGCGGTGTTGCCGTGCCCAAGTGATGCGCATAGCTCTGTGTCATGCACCCATCAAGGGGACTCGAGTCGGGCGTCGGCTTGCAGAGTACGTTGCACAGTCTGGACGCTGATGCTTGTTGAGGCTCCAGCATTGAATTCCGACGATACTTGTGAGAGTGTTGCACGCCTATTGCGTGAAACGATTCTTGACAGTCGACGATGGTCACGTCCCCCCCCCCCCCCAGTGTCTTTTTACGGCCACACTGGTATTGTAGGTTTTGCCGGAATTCTTGTAGTCACAGTACACTCTTGCAATGGTCGCCCGTGAAAATCCGAACTTCGTTTCTACCTCCGAAATACTATGACCCATCTCACGAGTGCCATCTATGACACTGCACTGAAAAATCACTTAAATCGTTATTACTTGTCATTCTCATGCCGAAAACAGCTCTGACAGCTGGCAAGGATGTCTATCGCCTTATATATATATGCACTGGTGGACGCAACCGAGTACGCGCATAGGCGACGTTGCTATGTATTTTGCGTAAGCTAGTCTGTACCAGTTTTTTTGGCACTTCAGTGTGTGTGTCAGTCAGTCAGTCAGTCAGTCAATAGAGTCAACCACACATAAACTACAATCCTAATACAAAACCCCCAAATACCACCTCTAAAATCCTAAAATAAACCAAATTTATTCCAAAAAACAAGAGGACCAAAATAAGATAAATACAAACATATTATGATTAAAGTGCACCAGAACAGGTTTTATGAGAGTGCCAATTTTTTTATATAGCCAATAGACAGATATCTTAAAAATTTAGTGTCAAAGTCTTTCGCACTCTGTCTTCTTTACCTGAACCTTTTAGTAGAACTTAAAGAACTTAGAGCATAAAGAACTTACTTTTAACACTGTAGTAAACAACTCATAACCTTAATTGGAGTTGTAGAACACATAAGTCAAAGATTCAATATCCCCAAGGCAGAAATACACACTGGACCTGACAGTTATGGTCTACAATCACATCTCAAGGTGAACGACGAGTCTTTGAGGGTACCTTCCGAAAATCCAGTAAAGATTTCTTATATGTCATGGATGAAAGTTTGGGCTGTTAGGAACATCCGGGGCGACTCGGAAGAAATAAAGTATTTTTGTGGCCCTAAGAAATAGTTAATATAGAAATTAAGATGGTGTGATATTACATAATCTAATTGAAAAATTGGAATTGGAAGACATTAGATTTTGAAAATAGAACTTGCAAAAATTAGGAGGATAATTATTCAATAAAATAGAATACAAAAACTTAAGAGATTTTGTAGCATAACCTTTATTATTACAAATATGTGAAATCCGTAAGAACTGTAAAATAATAATATTCCCGTGAATTGTTTTTGGGGATTTTTGAATTCCAGACACTTAAAAGTTGAACAAAATTGAATTAGTTTCTTTTGTCAAAAAGTCCTGTAAGAATTCCCTCAAGTCCGAACAATCTCCAAATCCAAGAAAGTAATTCTAGAACCCCTGCTTGTTTTTTCCAATACTAATCCTGAAGGGTACAAACTCTCCAGTAGAAAAAATTCATTGTCATCCCTGAACCTGATAAAGTCATTTATGTATCTGAAATTTGTTATTTTTTCACATATGATATTCCTTTCATAGTAATGTAGGTGTAGATTTGCTAGTAAACTAGAAAAGGAGGCCACCATGTTTTAAATATTGTAATAATATATACACTGAAGAGCAATTGAATTAGAGATACCTGTCTAGTAACGTGTAGCACCAGCTTTCGCCCTGATGACGGCGGCGATTCGTCTCGGCTTGGACTCGACAAGACACCGTAAGCGTTGGGAAGCCATACGGATCCACGACCCCTAAACAAGCTCCCACAGTTCACGAAGATTTGGTGGAGGGGGTCAGAGCCTCTAACATCTCTCTCGATGACATCCCAGATGTGCTCGATGGGATTGAGGTCAGGTGACCTAGCTGGCTAAGGAGGCGAGGTCACATCAGTGGAGTGTTCATCCAACCATTTGGATACAATTCGGGAGCAATGGCACGGTGCATTGTCTTGTTGCAGGATGAGGTCCCCAGTGGGATGTTGAAGACGCACAAACAGGATCAAATAGTCATCCAGGATATCCCGGTAACGTTGACCTGTGAGGGACGACATCACACATACCAGGGGTCCCATTTCAGTCCACGTAAACAGTCCCCAGACGAGAATGCCAACCCCACCAGCTTGAAGAGTACCCTGCTGGAAAGAAGGATCCATCGCTTCATGTGGTTTGCGCCGTACTCGTATCCTGCCATCCGCATGTACCAACGTGAATCTGGACTCGTCAGTCCAGGCAACATTTTTCCACATGTCTAGGGTCCAGTAGTGATGTTCCCGTGCCCATGCTGATCTTTGCACCCTGTGACGTGCGGTCAGCAGCGGTATCCTCGTGGGACGATGGCTTCTGTACCCCATAGCGAGGAGATGGTTCTGGATAGTGTGGCTGCTTACACGTTTTCATGCACCAGCATTAAATTGCCGAGTGATTTCTTGCACTGTGGCCCGTCTATCTGCTGTTACAATGCGAGCTAGCTGAGGATGATCCCGCTCATCCACACGCTGTTGTTCACGGCAGTTGGCCCTTGCAGAGATGGTTTTTCCGGATTCGATGTACTGACGGTGCACCCATGACACAGTGGCTCGTGAAAATCCCAATGCATGCACGACTTCCGAGATGGGGTGACCCATTCGCCGGGCCCCGACAATTTGCCCACGATAAAATGCGCTTAGATCCTTCGTCTTACCCATACTGCGTCCGACTCTTACTGATTCCCGTCGCATCACTCCTTATATTGTCGGATCACTGCATACGTCATGTCATTTCCGTTTACAGGGCCGCCAACAGTGTCGCATTTGCATGACGCTAGCTGTCTCCAATTCAATTGCTCTTCAGTGTATATTAGGGAGGGAGGGAGTGAGAGAGTGAGTTAGTTAGTGAGTTTAGAAGTCAGCTCTTGGAGATGGATGTATGGTGTTTACTATGTAGGCTTAGGTAAGAAAACTGAATTTGTAAATGTTTTCAGGAAAGGATGATTTTTCTGCCCTGACTATTATACTGTGTAATATTAGCATTCTCAGTTGAATTGCAAATTTTACCAATATTTGTTGTTCTTTTAAGAAAAGAATTTTGGTCTGTCTTTTTATGAAATCTTCAAGTGGTTGAACAGTTTTGGTGTTGCCTTTGAATACTTGGGTAGGTTGAGTCATCAGCATTCTTCCCTGGAGCCAAGTCATTCTAGATTGAGGATGGGATATTCCTCTGATCCTTCTGTATTCACAGGGGTCATTAAATAAATAAATGAACATAGAAAGTGGCAGACTAGTTTATGGGACCAAAATCAATTAAAATGCCTCGCTTATGTCACATGAAAGTAGTATGAAGTAGGGCATATCACAGAAAAAGACATATTGGAGAATAGGAGTGTAGTAGGAAGTGTGTGTCACTACCTTATCACAAGTAATTAAGTAGGAATATGTGGTTAGAGCAAGTGCTACTCAAACTAGTTTGCACTGCAAATAATGTCTCATCGTAATTCAACCATAATTTGTAGAATCCACAACTTCACACGATATTCGTCAAAGTTAAAAAATTCTTTGGTCTTATCTGAAATAAATGTCATGTTGATTTATTTGCATAATTGTTACTTTATGTATTCATTTTTAGTTGTCAATTTGTTTTAATTTTTGAGCTGAGCATTAAAGCCACACCAGCATAAATGGTGAACCCCAAAAGTTTGTAGTCCATTAGTCATGAATGTAAGAGCTTCAACAAACAATGTGGTAATATGTTTAGATCACTATTTGAACTTTCTGTAAATTTAAGTTGCTTTTCCATTATTTAATGCTATATTTCAAGTTTTTTTCTGCGATTTCACGATTTATGCTGCTAGAAGTGTCTAAACAAAAATAAATTGATAAATGGTAAGTAGCCATTTCTTACAAAAGAACTTTCATGAGTAAAAGGTAATAAATGGATGAACAACGTGGAATACATATGCTAGAAAGTAGAAGAAACAAAAATCAGAATATTTTTCATTTTATTTTCAAGCACGTGTGCTGCATGTAGTGAAAACCATGAATGCTGTTTTTAATAGTTTGGTAAAACGGCAATTAATTTTAAGTCACACTATCATACGAGCTCACTACAACTTTGTTATTTATCCTTGGCTTTTAAATAACTTTTAGTTGTGTAATAGCTAAGTACACAAAACATAACTTTCAGCATCTGTGGAATTTTGACTACTGCTTCTCTTACGTATTAACTCAGCAGCAGAATTTCCCCCTAACTTCATTGTGAATGGTGGTACCTAACCTACGGCTTTAACTTCCTAGCATGGGATGGGTCAAAACAGGAAAGTAACCCAGGGTCAACCAGATACATATTTTCAAGTACTTCCAATATTGGATTTCTTTAGTAAAAGTCTGCTATTGAAGGCTAATTTTTTTTTTTTTTTTTTTGACTTGCATTAATGCAATTGCATTTTTAGACTTACCGTTAAATTGGTGAAGTTCCAAGTTGAACACTTCCAGCGCGTGGATCTTGGTTTATTTCCGTTATGTAGATGCGGCATGGGGGTTTTTTCATTCAGTTGCTGGTCCTCTTCAGTTTCCCCCCCGTTCGTTTTTAATTGGCCTCGTTACTAAACAAATTCTTTCCTTTGCTGCTTCTACATAACTTCTATACGTTTTTTTACCCAAGTACTTTCAGTAATGCTCCGTTACCGTCATCTAGGGGGACGTTAGCTCTGACCAGCACGGACCGTGTCAGTAGAGCTTTTGGGTGGTTCTCACAGGCTGCATCTGTTAACGGTTATTGCTTCCTCTTGGGCGTTGTGGCGCCATTCTTGTTGGTCACCGATCTCATTTTTCGAAATTTTCCATTTTTATGCTCAATTTTAATTAAATTCCTCCAACTGTTTCTTAAAATATTAGGGTCATTATGGTTGCAAACTTTTGTTCTATTTTTTTCTATCATTACTGACTCTGCTATTCTGAGGTGTTTTTCGGATTTACAGCTTGAAATTGTCATGAAGTTGCATAATCTTAAAATATTAAATGACACACAAACTCAAGAATTCAAAAAAGTTTTATTCTATTTATATGAAAATAATGTATTTACATACAAGAACAAAATATACAAGCAAAATTCAGGAGGCCCAATGGGCTCACCATTAGCAACTTTATATGCTGAGGTTGTGATGAACGAGATTGAAGAAAATGTCCTGCATCGTATGGAAGAAAAACCAGAAATGTACTGTCAATACGTGGATGATATTTTCATTCTATCAAAAATGAACAAAGAAGAGTTAAGAAAATTAACCAAATGTTACAGCTCTTTATACCCAACAATAGAACTCACGGTAGAAATGGAAAAAAATGATGCAATAACCTTTTTGGACGTACAAGTTATAAAATCCACAAATAAGTTGCAATACAGAGTTTATCGAAAAAGTTCATTTGTTCCTGTTCTAATCCCGTACAATTCGGCACATCCTTATCCACAAAAATGCAATAATCTGAAAACCGTAATTAAAAGAGCATATACGCACTCAGAAAATATTCAGTTCACTAATGAAGAAATTAAATTCATAAAAAAAATTGCAAATAGTTTTGGTTATCCAAACCATTTAATAAAAAAATGGAGCACAAAAGTACTAAAGAAAATAAAAAATAATGTAGTAAATAAAAATGAAATCAAATATCTGAATGGTTTTCCTTACATTAAAGGTACTACTAATGAAATTAATAATATTTGTAAAAAGCATAACATTAAAATTGGAGGAAAAGTAAATACTATCAAATATAGTAATAAATAATAATGAAAAAATAAAAATGTTAGAAAAAGCAGGTATTTACTCAATTCCTATTACAGAAAATCCTCCAATGGCATATATAGGAAGTACCAAAAATAAGCTTAAACACAGGTTAAAACAACATGTAAAAAATTGGCAGAAAAAAGAAGAAAAAACTGCACTTATTCAATATTGCATGGCTAGCCAAAAATATCCTAAATTTGAAAATATAAAAATCATAAAAAACTGTAAATCCAAAAAAACACCTCAGAATAGCGGAGTCAATAATGATAGAAAAAAATAGAGCAAAAGTTTGCAACCATAATGACCCTAATATTTTCAGAAACAGTTGGAGGAATTTAATTAAAATTGAGCAAAAAAAATGGAAAATTTCAAAAATGAGATCGGTGACCAACAAGAGATGGCGCCACAACGCCCAAGTGGAAGTGATAGCCGTTAACAGATGCAGCTCGCGAGAACCACCCAAAAGCTCTACTGACACGGTCCGTGCTGGTCGGAGCTAACGTCCCCTAGATGACGGTAACTGAGTGTTACTGAAAATACTCCGGTAAAAAAACGTATAGAAGTATATGTGGAAGCAGCAAAGGAAAGAATTCATTTAGTAACGAGGCCAATTAAAAACCAATGAGGGAAAAAACTGAAGAGGACCAGCAACTGAATGCAAAACCCCCATGCTGCATCTACATAACGGAAATACGGGAAAAAAACCAAGATCCACTTGCTGAAAGTGTTCAACTTGGAACTTCACCAATTTAACGGTAAGTCCAAAAATGCAGATACATATTGTTTGACTACTGTTTTACCTTGGGCAAACTTCAACTGTAACTGAACTAAAACATTACCTTTAATGGAATAAAACTAATACACTATTTAAGCCGAGCTTTCATGCTCCACCGGGAGGCTTCGTCTGGGCTATGCCATCAAAGCCTTCTTAGGAATAGCAACTTATAATCTGTTGCAATTCAAAAATTTGATATCAAACAGTTCCATTTCACGTTGAGGTCTGTGTTTAAACATGCTCACATGTGGAGTCAGTGTTTTAAACGTGCAAATGCGGCACAAAGAGGGATTATCTGATGTTTCTTTGATGCTTGTTCAGGAGATTCCTCCAGGCATCTAATAGCTCAAAATACAAGTTTTCGTTGCATGGTTGTGGGTGTGTCGTGATCTCAAGACTTTCACGCATGGCTGTGCCAATGTAGCTTGTATATAGTGCTATTCCTTTTTATCATGTTCCAAAGTGGGGTTGCTTCTTTTTGGGTGACTTCCCTGCATAAAGTGGTTGTTGTTTTCCCCGTTTTTAACGTCTCTTTTATGTTCCTTACCTGGAGGGATCTTTTAGTTAACTCAATGTATGATTTTGTGCTGCCATTTGGATAGGTTAGGAGTATGTTATAAACTCCCCCTGAGCTTTCTTTATTTACTGGTGGTTTCCTTGTAGATACAGTGTTGTATATAGATGCAGGAGATTTAACAGCCACATTTACTCCATACTTTTTCATGATTTTTTCGAACTTGAAGTAGAACTTATGGTAATATGTAATGGACCCACAATGTCTTAAACTGTTTTTTTTTTTTTTTTTTTTTGTGGTATTAGAGGTCCTGGGTTTAGGCATTTGAACCTGCCGTAATATTGAATCCAATGATTGTCTAAAAAATCCAGCTATTAGTCCCTTGTTGACGATATTTGTTATTTCTTTATCTCTGGCTTCTATGGTCGAAGAATTAACAAACTCTTCTGAACCATGACCTGAAAATAGCTGTTTTATATGACATCGGGCAGAAAGAGTTTGGGAGGATGATGTTAGGAACCACTGACGGTTTGTAGAACACTTCCGTGTGTAGTTGGCTATCTTCTTTTCTGGTAAGAACATCATTCAAGAAGTGCAAGGATCCGTTGTTTACCTGCTCATATGTAAAATGGATAGACTGGTGGAAGGAGTTTATTTCTCTGGAACTTCTTTAGGCTTTGCTCTCTGTGTTGCCATACAACAAAAATGTCATCCACATATCTGAACCAGGCTTTTGGTTTTAAGGCATAGCTTGAAAATATATGTTCCTCCATAGGTTGCAGTATAGCTTCTGCTAGGATCCCAGAGATCAGGATCCTAGCAGAAGTAGGCAAAAGAGAAAATTCCCCCCTTATTTCCTTGAGAAGAGAATGGCTGCATTCCTAAAACTTTTTTTACCGAAATCTGAGCGTGTTCTAAACTCCTCTGCAGACTTCGTTCAAAAGGTAGCTAAGCTGAAACTAGATCAGACAGATATCCTGGGTTCTTTCAATGTCGTTTCTCTGTACCCTTGTATCCCGGTAAGTGAAGCGTGCAGTACCTTAGAGGACCTAATAGTGAAATCTAACCAACACTCTCCAGAAATAGTGCAAGAATTAAAGAGAACGTTAAACCCGGTCACCAACAATTATTTCAACTTTCATCTGCAGAAACAAATGGAAGTCACTGAAGTCAGGAAAATAGGGAGGGTGATACAACATTTCCCAACCCCATCAATGGAACAGGTCAGTAACATGGCAGCAAGTATTGTCATGAGAAATTATCAGTGTATGCTCCAGCAAATGATGCTGTTTTTTCCGGAGAGCTGGATTCTGGTTATGTTTGAGGAAATGTGCATAATATGCTGTGTTTACCACCTGTTTTGGAGGTACTGCATGTGTTAGTGCGACACCATCTCAGTCATAGATGGCGATGATCATTGCCTTAACATTACTGGGGTTCTTTCGGACCTTTGTTCCGTGTGACAAGTCTTAATGCTTCCATTCATTAGACTGGTGTTTCAGTTCCGGTTCATAACACTGCACCAATGTTTCACCCAATGTAAGGATACATCGCAGAAATTGTGTCCCCTTCACACTCGTACCATTCCAAATGGAGTTGAGCTGCCTCATTTCTCAACATCTCTTAAAGCATGAGGCACCCAATGTGATATGATTTTTGTGCATGTTTAGCCATTTTTTTCAAAATGTGCAGCATAGTTGTATGATGCAAAAGGTTATTCTTGTGGGAGAGTTCATAAATTGTCCATCGCTGGTCATTCTCCAACAATGCAGACAAAGTGAGTACTTTAGCTGGGCAGATCATTGACTGATTCTGCTTCCTTGGGTTCTTCTGTTTGTTTGGATTCCCCCCGTTCTGAACTAGCTTGCTTCGGACGGTTGGGGTTTGGCGTGTATTTTCTTCTGCTCGCTCTCGGAATTTTTTTGTTTGGTTTTCTCTTTTCAAAAAAATTTCTCTTTGGGTTTTGCATTTCTTAAGTATTGTGGTTTGACCTTTCTTTAATGCAGCCTTTGGCACTTTGGAATTTAAAATTTGTATTTTGTTTTCTGTTTATTTCTTCTAGTTGAATTTTTGCTCTCTCTCTCTCTCTCTCTCTCTCTCTCTCTCTCTCTCTCTCTCTCTCTCTCTCTCTCTCTCTCTATATATATATATATATATATATATATCATCATCATCAACCATTATCAATCCACTGCTGGACAAAGGTCTCCCCAAGTTTCCTCCACAACGGTCTGTCTTGTGCCAGTCTCCTCCATGTCACTCCCACATACTTTCGAATTTCATCCACCCATCTTCCATGTGGTCTTCTTCTGGGTCTTTTCCTGTCCCTTGGAATCCAATCTAAAATTTCGGCTGTCCATCGATGGTCTGTTCTTCTGGCAGTATGTCCAGCCCATTGCCATTTCAGGGATTTAACTCTGATCATGATGTCTTCCACTCTTGTCATTTTTCGGATCCACGTGTTCCTCTTCTTATCTCTCCTGGTTACACCAAGCATGCACCTCTCCATGATACTTTGAGTTGTCTGCAGCCTTTGTATGTCTCTTTTAGTTAAGGTCCACGTCTCTGCACCATACGTAAGCACTGGAAGGATGCATTGATCAAACACTTTTCTTTTAAGACATAATGGCATATTGCTCTTGAAAATTATGCTGTTTCTTCCAAAAGCTCTCCAGGCAAGTTTTGTACGCCGATTAATTTCTTCACCAATGTGACCCTCACTTGATATCTGCTGTCCAAGATAAACGTATGTGTCTGTTATCTCCAGCTTTTCTTCATCAATCGATAAATCTTCATTTCTTGTAAAAGCATTGAACATCACTTTTGTCTTCTGAAAGTTCATTTTTAATCCCACTTCTTTACTCTTGTCAGCAAGTTCCTGGATCATACTCTGTAGCTCTGATGGGGTAGTTGCAAAAATGACTGTCATCAGCAAAACGAAGGTGGGTTAGATAATCTCCATTAATCTTTATCCCTTTGTTTTCCCAGTTCAGTGATTGAAAGACATTTTCCAATGTGGCATTAAAGAGCTTCAGAGATATGGTGTCACCTTGTCTCACTCCTTTTCCAATTTTTATGTGTGTTGTATTTTCAAACAGCCGAATCTTTGCACTTGCATTTTCATGGATGTTATTAATAATATTAATGTATGCATCTTCAATACCGCAGGATTTCAGAGCCATTGCAACTGCTGATGGTTTCACCGAATCAAAGGCTTTTTCATAATCGATAAAAGCCATGCACAATGGAAGTTCATATTCCCTCGCTCTTTCAATTAGTTCTCTCAGTACGTGGATATGATCTATTGTGCTGTAGCCACTCCTGAATCCAACTTGTTCTCTCGGTTGAGCCATGTCCAGTGTTACCTTCAAGCGGTGTGAAAGAACTTTAGTGAAGATTTTATAAACCACTGATATGAGGCTGATAGGTCTGTAGTTCCTGAGATCCTCAATGTCACCTTTTTTATGTAGCAAGATCATTGTAGCGTTGTTCCAATCCTCAGGAATTTTCCCTTCATTAAGGCATCGAGTGAAAATTTGGGCGAGTACTGTTTCGATTTCTCCACTTGCTTCTTGTATGATGTCTACAGAAATTCCATCTTCTCCTGGAGCTTTTCCCCGCTTCATGTTCTTGATTGCATGTGCAACTTCTGCTGGAAGGACTGGAAGACCTCTGGTACTGGTACCTTTCATGATGTCTGGAGTACATGTATCATCCCTTTCATATAATTTGGAGTAGAAATCTTTCACTCTTCTCAAAATTTCGCCTCTATTTCTTGTTACAGAACCATCTTCTTTTCTCAGTGCCATAATCTGTTTTTTTCCCTTACTGAGATGTCCCTTTGCTATCTTTAGGCTTTGGTTGTTTTCAATTGCTTTCCTTATTAGTTCACAGTTGAATTTCCTTACGTCTTCAGTGATACTTTTTCGTACTGTCTTGCATAGCTCTATATATTCCACTTTGGAAGTCACATCTTCTTTAGTTGTCCTCATCACTCTTCTTTTTTGCATCAACATTTTGGTTTTTCCTGATAATTTGTTCACATGCAATTTGTTCTTAGACCCAGCTAATTTTGTTGCTGTTTCCATAAGAGCTTTGGTTACTTTTCTATTAACTTCAGAAATATCCACTTCTTCCGATGTTAGGCCTTCTAAAGCAGAGAATCTGTTCTTCAGTTCCAATTTGAAGGTATTATGGTGTTTTTTAAGGTTGGTTATGTCAATACATTTTGTTTGTCTTATGAGCTTGCTACGTTCGAGTTTAGTGTTGAGGTGCATCTTACATCTCACCAATCTATGGTCACTGCCTGTGTTGAACTTGTTTAGCACACTGCAGTCTTCTATGACGAATTTTTTGTTACACATAATAAAATCAATTTCACTTGTCGTTCCATTTGGATGTCTCCATGTCCATTTCCTGTGTGGCTTTTTCTTGAAAAAGGAGTTCAAGATGAAAAACCCTTCTGCCTCTGCAAACTCTACGAGAGTATTTCCACGCTGGTTTCTGTTGCCGTGACCGAATTTACCTACTGAAGTTTCACTCACAGAACAGGTACTCCCCTGACGAAGACTATTCTGATATTTTAATTTTTTTCTTTTGATTGGATTTTGAGTCTTTGCTTTCAAGGTAAGTTCGATTCTGTTTTGTGTATTTAGGTTTTTATTTATTAGGAGTGTTGGGTTATGTTTCTTATTTTATTTATCATGCTATTTCTTTGTATTGGCAGCAATGCGCCTTTCTCGACTTTTGGCTAATTTTAGTCTTTTAATAATTTCTGGGTTGGAACTGTTTTAACATGTACTTTTCATTATTGGGAACAGTGGTTTGCATTTATGATATGGATTGTGCTGCACCTTTTTTTTTTTTTTTCTCGTCTGTGTTTTTTCATTGTTTCTGCCTACTTAGTAATTACACACACACACACTATATTGACAAGTCACCAGACACCTAGAAGAGAAACACAACATAGCATTTATTGACATACATTAGTACAATGTCGGTCCACCTTTGGCCTTCATACATGCACTGACACTTCAAGATATGCTTTCGACAAGGTTTTGGAACACAGCGATAGGTATGCATTTCCATTCAGTACATAATGCTGTTGCTTAGTAGTAGGCCTTGGTTCCAAACTTCTTATGCAGTACTCTAATTCATCCTATAGGTGCTATATGGGATTAAAATTAGGGCTCTGTGCTGGCCAGTACACACACGATATGGAATAATCGTCAAACCACGCCGTAAGTCCTTGCTTTTTATGGCTCGGTGCATTATCCTGCTGGTACCAACAAGGCTCGGTTCCATAGTATTGCCACAGAGTTGGTAGGGCATAATTGTTTAGAATATAGAGGTAGACGTGCTGGCTGGTTAACAGGTCCCAGCCCATTGGTTATCATGTTTGTTTGTCCACGATAACCAATGGGCTGGGACCATACCACGAAAAACACCCCTACACGAGTACACTGCCAGATCCAAACTTGACCGTAGGAACAGTACACTGTGGTAAATAGCGTTCCCCAACCATACCCACACACGGCCATCAGACTGAGGGATCACGCATCTGGAGTAATCAGTCCATAGGACCCATTTCCATTGATCTACGGTCAACGATAAATGCTCTTTACACCATGTTAAACGACGAGTAGCATTCCGAGTGGAGATGAAAGGCTTATGAGCAGCCGCGTGACCATGAGAACCTATGACATGAAGTTCTCTGTGAATGGTATGTGTACATACCGAGGTTCCAGCATTTTTACTCTGCTGTACACTGAGGTCTTGTGCAGTACTCCATCGATTAGGTGTAACGACTCTGCTGAGGCTTTGACATCCTCTATCACCGATTTTCTTTGGTCTTCCGGTACGTTTTGCTGCTTCAGGCACGCCATGTGTCATCCACTTATTCAGTACATCCAAAACAGTAGTTGACTTTGGTATGTTGAAACGCCTCTCGGTTTCTCTTGTGGACAACCCACTAATATAACGCCCAACAATATTTCCTTTCTTAAAGTCAGTTCTCTCCCGCCGCAACAATTTCACTCAACCTCACAGTGCAGTATGATAGTGGTTAGCCGCATGCTTGTTTTTGTACCGTTTGCAGCTGTACTGCGCATCTTAACAACGCAGCCGATCCATTCATTTGCTTTTGAAGGGGTGTCCGGTGACTTTTGTCAATATAGTGTATATATAATATATAAAGAATAACTGAAAAATCAGTATTATTTCTGTGGTGGCTGAGTACCTTCTTCCAAAGGAAATGAACTTGATGTTTTCTACATGTCTGAATACCATCATTCAAAATAAAATTTGAGCTTTTTATATTCAAACTATTTTACTTTATGAAATATTTTCCAGTTTGACTCGTACTTAAGCAATATGGCCAATAATTCCTTTTGAAATATTCTTTTATACTTTCATAATGCACAAATGGCACTTGTTTTAATAGGAGCTGGTGTTTGTGTTCTCTATTTTTAAACATCTCTGCATCATTCATGGGCTTACTGCTGCTTTTCTCTTGATGTTTATGGGAGTATTGTGTATTTTCTCCACTCCACTCATTGTTGCATCATGCAGTCCTTGATTTGGTCATCTTAATCTGTTGAACTGTTTTCTTTTTGTGCTTGTCCCCATACTGAATCTGTTAAATTGTGTTCTTTGTGTGCTTGTGCCATACTGAATTGGTAACGTTTTTTCACCAAAGAACAGATTTTCTGTTGCTAAAATATATCAAGTTTGTGACAGTTAAAAAAAAAAAAAAACTGCTGTTTTTTCTCTCCTGCAAAAGACAGTTATTTTCAATCCACAGCAAATGTTAACTGGCAATAAAGTTTATGGAAATGTGAGAACAAAAATCACGTAAAGTTAATGATTTATGGTTGCAGCTAATGTAAACATAAATATTAGCACTAGCCAGGATCTACTACCGCATCTAACACTTTGGCCTTTGCCATGAAGCAGAAAGAGAACCACGAGTACATAGGCTTTGGTCAGGAAAAGAACTTCCTAAGAATTCATGTATTGCTATTTATTGTGTTTTATGTTTGATCAGTAAAAATTGTTTCATATTCTCTTAAAGTATTCAGAGACATGCAGTTTTTTTTTCTTTTGGCATATGTTTGAATTGACTGCTACTGTTATAGATGTCTCCTAATGTATTCTACAAACTGTTTTACCATGTCCTCTGAGTCTGAAGGATTACCTTTAATCCTAAGTTTTCTATTAGATGATCTGTTATCCAAAGTAATTTAAAAGACATAAGTAACAAAGAGTCATAATAGTGATTTTAACATTTTTATTTTTGTAATGTCATATACTACAGCATTCTACACTGACACTTCTTACCATATTGCAAAATTTTGACTTGCTTATGTAAAGTTCATATTGGTTAAGTGCTGTTTTACTGCTGTTGTGCAAAATGACAACCAATAAAAAAAAACTTAAAACATAAAATTCACGATTTTCATCAAGGACAGGTAAAAAAAGCTAAGATAATGCATTAGTTTTTTGTTTTAAATGTTTTATAAAAATATCACATTGCTGTTCTATCTTAATTTTTGCTCAAGTACTTTTTAATAGCAAAGTCCAGTTTTTTCTTCTAAAGTAAGATGTTTTTTCCTGCTATGAAAGTATTTAGAAAATTGAAGTGGTAAGAATTGCCACATGAAAAAATGACTGATTATGCAAAATAAATAATTGAGATTTTCAATGTCATAGATAATTTAAATTTTGTATATGCTGAAAGTTTCCCAAAGAGCACAAAAGTGCCTGATCCTATTCATTTACATCTAACAAATTTCAAAAGCAACAGCGTGAAAGGTTGTAATATGTCCTTGTATACTAAATAGTATGGGGGGGGGGGGGGGAGGGCTCTTATCTGATGTATCTTTAGATCATACTCTGTGTAGATATTTAAAATAGATGTTGCATGGTGCAGTATTGGCATTTCATTTCAGCTTTAATTATCTTAAAGTGAAATTTTAGTATGTGTAGCTGTTTTACTGTAGCTTGTGTAATTAATTAATTCAGTTTCTGAAATTATTTCAGATTTGATTGTTAAAACAAAAAATGGACTGATAAGGACTATGGGCAGAAAGTATTTTTCTTTGTCTTACCAGCTTATTCATGTTACTATTTCATTTTGTCCAAGTGATTTAATATATATTACCATGTCCTGTTACAGTATGAATAACTATGACTGCTGCACATTTTAAATCAGATCACTGTGATATATACACGAGTGTATGAATGTATCAACACAGTGTGTTGGGAGCTTTAAATTTTTTCTGATTCTTTGACCTTTGTAATGATTCAGGTAATTCCAGTTTGACTGTGTGTCGGTAATATTTTGTGAAATGTGTGCAGTTTCTAGAACTTATTAAATATGCAAATTCTATCAACCAGGTGTAGAGCAGTTCTATGCATTTCAAATAATTTACAGAATTATGGGTTTCATATTGTTTTACATTTTTAGCTCATGATTATGCTGCTTTTATTGTGTGATGTTCTCACTGTGCAGTACATTTAAATGTTTGGCATTATTTATTTGATATTTTCATTGTGTTATGTGGCAGATTTAATCTACAGTCTTTTCTTATTTATTCGTCATTTTGTTGTACATTTAAATTTGCAGCTCCATTTGTTACTTCCTTTTTTGTAATAAATTTGAATTGTGTGAATCTGTTTGATTGTCTGATGTTTCCATTTTATAGTAAATTTAAATTTTTAGCCCTGTTCTATTGCTCTAAGTCCAGATAACTGAGTGATTATTAGAATTTGATACTTAGTACTTGGGGTGTGTTCTGCATAGTGAATTTTAAAAGCATCGGTAATATATGCACCTTTCAGACACTGGTGGATGCAGGGGAGGTGCACAGGTGTTGCATACCCTCTTATAAAATGTTTTTTTTTTCTTTTCATGAACCTCGGAGTCAAAAAATTGGCAACATCTCAAAGTCAACATTTCCCACTGTTAATTAACCTGTAAGGTAATCTGTCTAAACATAGAATGATAGGAAGGTTTTATATATTAGCCAATCACCAGCAATAACTGCAAGTTTGTATACTCACTCTGAAACTCCCTACCCTGTAGTAAATGCAGAATCTGCCACTACTCTGAAAGGAATATTAACACTAAAAAATGCTTCAAATGTTTTTTCAATATCTTGATCATAATAGCTTTGATCGGTATAGTTTCTAGTGCCAAGAAAACAATCTGCTTATCAACAGAGATCATCTGAAGTTAACCACATTGCTTTATTAGAAACATGCATTTATGTCTTACATATTTTCCAGTTTTTCAAGGATATTTGATTTAATGATATATGTATACATTGGGGTGGTCCACAATAAAATTTATGAAAGTGTAAAGTCCCCTGCCCTTTTAAATTATTCCATTTCCAGTTATAAGCATGTGTGCAAAGTTTCGTGTTCATTAATATTTAGAGGTTGATGAAAGGGATTATTTTAAATAAATACCAAAAATGGCTAAGATTTATCATAGTGTTTTAATACCTACTGAGGTGTTATTTACTCTGTAAATGTGACATGAACTCTTGAACACTTGACATTGATGTCTTCGCATGACTGGTTGTTATTAACCAATCACTGCAGTTGCCAGCATTGGCCAGATCAGCTTAGTCTCACATGTCAGTTGGTATCAAGCAGCAATGCAGAAAGGAGTGTTGTCCATGCTTTCACTGCTCTACCAGTAAATCTTACTAATCCTTGCAGGTTTCGTATGCTGCTGTTTATTTACATTTCTGTTATTGCCACCTTGCCAACAGTTTTATTTTCATGGTTAAGCTTTTAGTTAAATTTGGTTATTTTTATTGGAAAAAAGTTATTAGTTATATACAGTATTATAGTTTTTGTAATACCATACTTTATTAGTATTACGGTTTCCGTAATACTATACTTTATTTCCAGGCCTGCAATGGAAGTATCAGTGGAAAAAAGACAAGTATTATACCTCCTTGGTCAAGCAATGAAAACAGCTTTGCATGGCACAAAGTTACCTTCAAATGGAGAATTCTTGTGTCATTTTCTTCACCTCCATTTACATGACAAAAGGACTATTAGTGATAGCCAAAAAAGAAACTATTCGTGATAAAAAGTGTGCATACCTATAAGAAAAGAGTGCAATATTAAAGTAAAACTTGACTAGCATTTCAAGCCACTAGTGACAAGGATTAAAAAATAATTCAAAGCAGAAAACAGATACTCAAGCACAAAATGAAGTTCAAGAAATAATATTTTATTTGATGTAGCACATGCTAATGCACTTGATATCATGAAAATAGATGAGGATTAAGAACTTTTCATAATGCAAAGACAAATGGGGTGGCAAGGAAAGCTTGGTAGAATTGGCATAATACAAACAAGGATAGAAAAACAAAAATAAGAGACAAGAACTGTCCAGAAAACAATTGGAAAAGATCTTCTGACAAGATAAGATCATCAACCTCTAAGATTTCCACACTTGAAGTTATTAATGCGTCATCTAGTGTAATGTCATGTTAAAGCAGTGACAAAGCAGTCTGTTCAAGCTCCTACATCTAAACAGCAAATAAAATTACACCCAAGTTGTTTTATTGATTAACACAAAGCTGCTGCTGTTGACAGAACGAAAACATTCAACCATAATGCTACATACATCTTGAGTGCTTTTGCCACAGCTGTGGGACAGAATGTTGAACTGGCAGTAAGTCGTTCGTCTACTTGTAGACAATGAAGGAAAATGAGAACATACTGCTGAAGAAATTAAATGTGATTTTGTCCTAATGTTGGTGTACACTGGGACAGTAAGCTAGTTTCTGACATGACCAGAAGGGAACAAACTAATCACCAATTTTAGTGTCAAGATTTGGCATAACTAAGCTGTTGGCAGTGCCAAAGCTCGCGTCATCCACTGGATTAAACCAAGCCAATGCTGTTCATAAGTGTCTGCAGGACTGGAATACTGCCAATAATGTGATAGAGATGTCTTTTGACAGAACTGGTCTGGCAATATGTGCAGTGCCTGTATTCTTCTGCAGCAGAAGCTTGGTCACGATTTGCTCCATTTTGCATGCAAACATCATATTTTTTAAATAATGCTGGAGGAAGTCTTTCAGAGTGTATAACATTGAAATCTTCAGGACTGAATATCTTCCTTTTCAAGTAATTCCAGGAGCAGTTCAAATCTCTTCATGTTCAGGATTACAAAGCACTTAATACTGATGGAAAAATTAATGTTAAAAATTGCTCCCTATAAGCAAAAGATTATGGGGTTTTGTTTAAATTAACTCCAAAATGAACATCCATGAGATGACTACACAGAATTGCTAGAGCTCCCAATTATAGTTCTGAGAGAGGCTACACTAAGAGGCAGACGAATTTTGCAGCCTGGTGCTGTTCAGAGTTTGTTGCATGGCCCGTTTAATCTATGCATTCAAGATTTTCATGTATCGCACACAAGTTGAAAAAATCTAAAGAAAGAGGCTTGCCATTTTGTCCTGTTTGGCCTCATTATCTACATTCATACCTGGTTTACAGCAGCAGATATTACTAGAGCTCCTCCAAATTATCTTTATCTAATAAAGAAAATAAATGCTTTAAAGGAAATGGATGACGGTGTTGCCATTGCAGCAAACAGGGCATTATGAAGTTATCTTTCGTATCTCAGTGAAGAACTTGTTGGACTGGCTTTCTATGATATCTCTTCCAGCAGAGGAAAGAATTAAGATGACTGAAGCTCTCTGAGGTAAAGAAGTCAGAGCCGCCCCGGTGGCGCAGTGGTCTAAGGCGTTGGCCTATGATCATTCGCCCGAAAGGGGTCCGGGTTCGAATCCCTGTGAGGCATGGATGTTGTGTTTGTCTTACGGCACTGGCTCTCTCCCTTCCCTGGAACCAGTGACCCTAAATTAGGGACGGGCGACTGCTTATAGCCCATTGAGTTGCTCAAGGTGGTCGTTAAACCTCCAGTCAAAAAAAAAAAAAAAAGTCAGAAGATTGTCCTAGAAGGATTCAATTGGATTTAAACATGTTTGAAACTTCAAGAACACTAAAAGATTTTGTAACTTCAAACACTAACAAGTTCAGTATTCTTAAACTTCCTACAATATTTCTAGACAAAGATCCCAAAAGCTGGTAAAAAGACAATGATTTTCTAGAAGGATTAAAGATCGTACAAGGACTTCAGGCAATAAATTACTCCACTGAAAGAGGAGTGTCCATGATACTGAAATTTAGTGGTGCAATAGCTGTAACTGAAGAGCAGAAGCAGAGTTTGCATTACAAGTTGTTGAAAATCATATAAAATTCTTTCCAAATCCCAAAAAGGGAACTCTGTTAAAAAAACCAGGCTGTTAAATTTCATTATGCTGTACACTAATATGTAATTAATGTGTATTGGAGTCATTGGTTTCTCATTTTAACCATTTTCAATCAAAGACATCATTAATACTCCAAATAAAAACATGTATTGCAGTTTTTTTGTTGGGTTTACCAACATTGTCACTCTTGAATGACCTTTTAAATATTAACAAATTTTATTCAATTTTTTTCTGAGCTGATGTTTTCTTAAATGGAACAACTTGAGTGGGTAAGACCATGTAATTTATGAATTTTATATTTTACCATTAGTTTATGGACCACCCTAATATGTATTTGTGTGTGTGTTTCATTATAAGGACATATTTTTTTCTCTGTGGGAAAAGAACTTACTCAGAATTACTGAATGACTAATATGTATATTTGTAGTGATATATGCATGTGACCACCAGAATTAGACCATTGTTGAGACGTCCTTGTGGACATAAATGTCAGTGAAAATGTTGTGATGAATAATGTCTGGAATTACATTAAAACATTTGTAACATAGTTTTTAATTCCTTTTCTGTGCTTTTTCCTATTTGACTGAATATGAACTTTGGTTTTGTCAGAGTAGTTGAATGTGTGAATCAGTGCTTGACATTGACAAAACTGAAAGCGTAATTACAGATTTTCAAAAGTAAATTTGAAATATTAGAGTTTACATTTGGTAGTTGTCAATAGCCAGCACATGTGGCAGTTGAGAAGGCAGGCTTTAAGATAGTATGTAAATGTCAGAAAACTCAATGAAGAAACAGTAACTTTTAAGTCATACTCTAATCAACATAGCAGTATGGAATATTCGTGAATTCATACACCAGTATTTCATGCTGCTATGGCAGAAAAATAACTTCTAATTCAGAATTTGTGGTATGTGTTTTATCTTCAAAAGACTAACCTGAAGTGCTGTTGAATTAGAGATACCTGCCTAATAATGCATTGGGCCACTTCTTGTCCTAATGATGGTGGCCACATGATGAGGCATGAACTCCATAAACTTATGAAAATGTTCTGCAAATAAAGCCAGCCATACCTCCTCCAAAGCTATCCATAATTATGTTCAATGGGGTTTAAATCCTGGCTTCAAAGTGGCCACTGAAGCATTTAAAATTTACTACAATGCTCATTTAACCATGCAGTAGCCAGGTGGGACCTATGTAATGGGCAGTTATCTTGCTGGGGTTACACCATTGCCACTGGGATGCATATTGGTCATGAATGGGTGTAAATTGTGGGCTAGAATGCTCACATATTTGGGGTCACTTAAAGTTGACTGTATACATACAAAAGGCCCAAAATATTCCAGCTGAAGACACCCCAGATCATCACTGATGCACTACCAACCCATACTGTTCCAACTTGACAAGAGTTCATGGCTTGATAAGATTGACACCAGATCCACACTTTCCCATCAACTTGATACAGTTTAAATTTGGATTCATCACTACTGGCTATCTGATCTCAATCCTCTGTGGTCCAGTATCAATGTGCTTTTGCTCAGGTAAGACGTTGAGCCTCGTCTTGTGTCAACAATGAGATTCTTGTGGACCAGAAGCTCCCAAACCCTAGACGTTTAAGAGTACATTGCACTGACATGATGGCTTGATCCACTGCCCAAATCAGTGGTGATTTGTGATTTGTGATATTGTCTTGTGCCTACAATGTGGCCCAAACATCATGCACCATTAGCCAACAAGGTTAGTACATCTGTGCAGTTCTTTGGGGAGCTTGTTATTTTGCTAGAATTTTCGTATTCCCAAAACACTGGACACTATCGTGAGTAAACCTCAGCCCCAGTGTTGATGACTTTCAAGATAGTGACCAGCCCTGCAGGCACCTACAACCTGCCTGCTGTCAAAAGCATTCAAGTCACTCGTCTTACGCACCACACCTGTAATCAATCACTATAGGGAAAGTTGTAGGTGATGGCTGTATTTAACCACAGTTTCAGCTGGGCAGGTCGGATAATGATGGGATAGCAGCCAAACGTTTGCATAACTCCTGGTATTTCTAATTCATTAGTGCTTCAGTATATTATCAAGACATTGTGCTGCTTAAAATCTGTTAAGTAGCTGTTTTCATACCAGCAGTAGGATTGAGTGAGTTAATGTGAAATTTTGGTCATGTTGCATGGTCAGCAGCTGTGAAACTTCCTTGATATCCTGTCTGTGGTTTAATAATAATACATAGTTAACGTCTAAATGGTAGTTATTTTTTTTAAAGGAAATTGTTCACAAAAAGCTGAACCTGTAGTGCACAGCACTATAATCCTTTTTGTTTTCCTGTATTAAAACATGGATCTGCCAAAAAGTAGTTATTTTAGATAAAATTTAATCAGCAAAAGGCTGAAATACTTAAGGGAAAGATAATCAGGTAAGGAAATTCCTAAACTTTAATCTAACAGGAAAATTGAATTTGTAAAGTGATTGTTGGTGTACTTACTAAACTAATTATAAAATGTATATTTGACAATTATTTTTCTTTTAGCTGGTAGGGAATTTTAGAAGGTAAGATAGTGCCATGATAGCACATATAGAGAAGATATACAGAGCAGCCACACACACACTGCATGTGAAAAGCAGAGATTCATTGCAGAATTGTTCATCATAGTGAGCAAACTACTTTTTACTGCAGAACTTCAATAAATTTAACGTTAATTTGGGTGCAATATCCTAAATATAATAGCAATACAAGTGTGGGTTAGAAAATTATAATTTATGTTGTATGAAAAGTTATTCAGATGAAGTGTATTTTTTATAGCTGGAAAAGAGATTAGTTTTTATGTGGAAAATTCACCAAAAGAATAAATCTAGCTCTGCAAAGACAGATTATAAGAATTGTGATTGTGTTGAGAAGAAAATTGGTAGAAACATGTCACATTATTCATTGTTTCAGGAAAATTCATAGGTAGAGCTACTGTACAGATTTGTCATTTGTATGTGTAAATTGAAATACTAAATAAAACGGATTTTTTTATGTATCCAAAGCAAGACACAAAATTAAGGAAGAGAAATTCTCATTTGCAAAGGGTTAGAGATGTGAAAATAAGAATACATTTTTTACTCCTTTGTTTCTTGTAAAAAAATTACTATAGTGAACAAAATGATATTATAGGTTTTGTAGAGCTAAATTTGTATTTATTTGGTGGTCAAATTTTTGAAGTAGAACTTAGTTCATCATCAGGGCTAGTCGCCGGAGTTGTTCTTGGCATTCGGTTGAGAGAGCCCAACCACAATTGTCGTTGAACATGGTATTTCTTCTTGCCATTTCCATCCCTTCTTCAAGTTTGCTTTTGATTAAGTATGATTGGTGGGCAATTTATTTTTATTGAGGCCCAATTTATGGAGTCTCCACTTGCTTATATATGTCTGAATGACCCTGTCTTATTCGTAGTGTTTCTAATAGCTGCCTGATGTTCTTCCATATGGACTTTTACACTTCTCCCATTTCATTGATATATCTTAGTCCGCAGGTACAGTCTAGCTGTAGACTACCCCTTGTTGTAATTGGATTTCTTTTTCTTGCTGTTTTAGGGATGGAAGGAATTTTTTAACTTGTTATTCAGACAAAACTTTTGTTAATCCTTCTATACATTGAGAACAGGCCTTGACTAAAATCAAGAGGCCAGAAATGTCTGTAAAAATCCAAGAAGATTAAACAAAGTTTCTTCAACTGGAACTAGAACCAAAGAAATATATCTGGGTAAAGCCTTGAATAAGTGATTTATCACTTGTTATTCAGATCTGGGACAAGTCCAATTTGATATTTTTCACTAATCCTTTTTAGTTTTTCGAAAAGTTATCTGTAGTAAGTAATTTTGCTGGTGAATTTTAAGCTATTTTTCTGTGCCTTATTCTTAAAAAAATTGTCTATGAATAGGGAGGGAAAATTGTTTTCTGACAAAGTCTTTCTAGTTATTCTCTGTGGATGTCTTTCTGGGCTTCTGTAGAGACTAGGAAGTTGATTTTATCTAAGAATTGTCTTGCAGTATTAGTATTTATGTAGTCTGAATGGTATGAGTTGTAGTCTAATGTTTTGTCTGTGTTTGTGGGTTTTTATAGATCTGTGTTATGATTTTTCCTTCTTTTAAGGTCACAGTTAAATCCAGGTTGTTGAAGCTATAATCTTTTAGGAGTTCCAAAGTGAATTTTAGGTGATCTTTCAGTGAGTTCTGTGCCAGAATGTGAGAAAGGAGAGACTGATCTTCACTATCTACTATAAATAATATGCCATCCATGTATCTTACATATAAAACAAGTGTTGAAGGCTGTATCAGGGTCTTTGCTTCCAGTTTACACACAAAGTAGGTTGCCAGTAGAGGTGCTAGTGGTAATCCCATTGCAAGTCCTGATGCCTGTTTATAATATTTCTTTCCAAATTGGAAGAAATTATTTCTGAATGAAAATAGAAGCAGCTGATACAGATCAATTAATACTTCTCTATTTTGGTTATGGTAAACTATTTTTTCTGCAAAGTAATCATAAAACCCATAATATAATTTTGTTCATTGTAGATAAGAATTAGAGGTGCCATGATGTCATTAATTACTAGGATAAAAAAATTACTGTTTTGTAAGATTTTATGGGATTATTTTCATCCAATTGACAAATGACTTCAGTATAATAGTTCAGGGTGCTGACAACATTGTATTGAATAACCAAACAAGTCCGTTCCATTGTAGACTCGTAGGTAATAGAGCACAGATTTAAAAAAACGTATCTTTACTTTGTATAGTAGTCCTCATGTGCAGCCACAACCTGTTTCTAGGGTGGGGGAGGGGACCAGCCTGTGGTTATCTTGATGGCAAAATATTGTGTTCTTTGATGCAAAAAAGGAATCCTGTGTATTTCAGATTTGTTGTTTGTTTTGGAATTCCTGTCCTTGGAACTGGTTGTCTAATGTACAGAAAAGGTGGTAATCCGAGGAACAGATTTCTGGGGAATATGCTGGTGGACACATTTCCCAGCCAAGATGCTTTATGGTTTCCAGAGTCTTGTTCATTGTGTGTGTGTGGGGGGGGGAGTGGAGGTGGCATTGCCATGTTGGAACACCACACCTTTCCAAATAGCCAATGCAGGATCCTTACAAATGAGTGTATCCTGAACTTGTTGCAGCTGGAAGGAGTACACGCCTATTGTGATGGTTTTTCCACATGGGAGAAGCTCATAATGCATTATGCCCTTGACAGCTCTTCACACTTAGAGCAAAACCTTACGTGAGTGCAATGGGAACTTACTGGTATGTGGTATCGGTTTATTTGGTGACAACTAGTGCTAGGTATGCTTTGGAGTATCTTCCCATCACAGGTGAGTGCATTGCTGAGGAAGAGCTTGTGCTGATGTGAGAGCTACAACATGCATGCAGCTAACCACTGCTGCTTATTTTCATCTGACAAATTATGTGAGATCCAGGAGCTTAGTCTGTGCATTGTTCCCATGGTATGTAAATGTCAACACTTATGCTGAACTTTGTGGAAGCTAGAGGCTTCCTCAATACCACTGAGCAGCTGGCCATCATCAAGCACCTGTGTTTATCCATTTAGTGAGGCATTGTTCAGAGATTTGTTGCCACAACAGAATTTCTGGAACCATTTACATTTGGTTCTCTTACTGCACTGGCTCCAACTGCTGTGCATATCCATTTTAACACCTGTGCCCAGTTCATACTCATAGAGCATACAACTCATTACCATCTGTGAAGATTACATTTTGCACACTTTTCCTGCAGAAATGTACAGGCACAGCAGATGTGTGCCACCTACCCTATTAATGACCACCTTCGAGCCTTGCAACATTCCCTTGTTTTGCATGTACTTCTCTGTTTGCATGTGCAAAAGGCATGAAATTTTTGGTTACCCAGTAGCTCAGTCACTGAGGCTGATTAGTATGCAAATAACCTAACACATAAGATTCTAAGTTGATATCAGGGAAACTGAGCTTTAATGGAAAGGTCATTGATATGTGAAGGAAGAAAACAGGAGACAGAAACTAATTCACAAGATTTGTCTACATCGAGGCAAAGTACAGTATCAGAACACACTCCCTCAGTGAAGAAATGTATGCTGCAACCATGAAAGAAGTTATCAGGTTGGTGACCTGAAGCAGAATTAAGACCATATGACTGAAGTTTAGAAGACTTTATTCCAGACTCTATTGCACAAAAGCTTTAATACTGAGTGCAACAGCATAAACTTCACCAGGCTATTCCATAACTGAGCTTTAAACATGATTAAGGTAATTTAGAACATTGCCTACTTACTGATCAGAATTATAGTAGTATTCAATATAAAAATAATACACGTTAGTGCTTGAAAATACTTGTGAAGTGATGAGCGAAATGTCTCCTTAGTAAAGGGAAAAGGATGTCTGTACGAGGTAGTCTGCCAGAAAATTGGTTTGTTTTTATATTTCCGAAATGGTTTCAATATTGCAGTTGATTACTTGAAATTTAATATCTGCAATACCCTAAAACATTGTGATTATCTGAACTTTTGAACAATTCATAGCATTCTAATCTTCATTTTAAACCCAAACTATGAAAAATTCATTTTATTCATCTTATACAAATACCTGCGATCTTCTGAGGTATTTTGCATAATGTGCAAGGATGTGTGAAGAAGGAAAACAAACAAAAATTCAAGAACAAGATAAGCCTAACCTAAAATGTTTTAGCTGCTTTGAAATATTATAAATAGAATTCTTCCAATATGAAAAAGCACTGCATTCGGAATAAAACGCCCTTTTCCCAAACAAAATGTAATGTGGAGAACAGAATAAATAGTATGAAAATCTTCAGTATAGGAGTAGTGTTGGTTATTTATGTGCTCCAGGCAGAAGATTAGTGGCTTATTAATTAGTTTTCATTACTTCAGAAAAAGAAGTTACAGTTGTGTAGAGTGAAGCTTGAGGAAAGAGATGAGTCACCATTTTTGAAATTGCTTGTGCCTAGCCTGTAAGAAAGGTTACCATATAAAATGACTACTGAAAATAGATGTGTGGGGTTAAGTCAAGATTTTTAATTATAATTAGCTGCACTAATGTTTAAAAATAAATTGCATGTAGGCTTACTTGAATAAGTCTGGTGTGGTTTGGGTAGCTCCTCTATGCTGTCATGATGGTGCATTAGTCAAGATGAACCCGGATAAAGTCCCAAATGGCATGGGCTATGTGCTAGTCTTACAGCCCTGGATCTGTCTCTCCTCCCTGGAACTAGTGACCTTAAATTAGGGACAGGAGGCTGCTTATAGTCCTTGTTGCCATCATGTTAGTTGGTAAACCCAGAAATAACAAAAAACAAAACCCTCACCTGCATCAATAACATGTAGAGACTTTAACATATCTAGTTAGAAACTGTGCCATTGGAATGGTTAGCATGTTTTCAGCAGGTGAGACAGCATATTGAAGTTGAATAATGCATATGTAATGAGATTTCATATGTTGGGGGTTTTTTTTGTCATCTTCTATTCATTTGTTTTTATACTACATTTTGGAAATCGTGTAACAATTTGTGGCTGAAGGAGAAGCTACAAGCATAAATACGAGGAAGAATCAAAAAGTAAAGGCAACATGCCCTTTAGTGCCATTAACTTATAAGCAAATGAACATAATGATTATCTCACTTCTCCACGTAGTCCTAATGCAAGGCGATGCACTTTTTGTATTGTTCCACTAGCTTCTTCATTCCTTAAGAGAAGCTATTCACCTGCTCCAAATCCAGGTCTGCACAACTTCCTTAACCTCATCATTAGAGGTGAACCTGTGACTGCATAGAGCCTCTTTATGTGGACCCAAAGGCATGATAATCGCATGATGCCAGATCACAGCTGTAAGAGTGACGTGGAAAACATTTAAACCTGTTGTGGCTGCTGTATTCTTCTTTTGCCGTGAATTGCAGGTTTCAGTTTCTAAGCATAGCACAGCACATTGCACTGGTCACTGTTTCTGTGTGTTCCTGAAAATGCACCAGAATGGGACCCTTCAGGTCTCAAAAGAAGGTTAGCAGGATTTGCTTGGTGGTGGGCTGTCGTTTGAATTTGTTCTTTGCTGTGCCGGTGTCACAGTGGTCTAAGTGATGGCCTCTGATCATTCATTTGTAAAGGGGTCGTGGTTCGAATCCCGGAGAGGCATGGATGTTGTGTTCGTCTTACAGCATTGACTCTCTCCCTTCCCTGGAACCAGTGACCCTAAATTAGGGACGGGCTACTGCTTATAACTCATTGAGTTGCTCAAAATGGTTGTGAAATCTCCAATAAAAAAAAATAAAAAAAATCTTTACTGCAGAAGATTGGTGTTTCTGCTGCATGCTTTGTCTCTTGCTTTCCGGTTCACAGTGATGAACCCACGCCTCGTCACCAGTGGCAATCTGCTCCAAAACACTCGGATCTTCTGCATAATGTTTTAGGAATTGGGTCGCAACCTCCATGTACTGTTGCTTGTGCAGATCAGTAAGCTGTTTGGGTACCCATCTTGCATAAACTTTATGGTACCCCAAGTCATCATTCACTATGGCATGTGGATCCATAGCTGATATCTAAGTGTGCAACTACAGCGGACAACATAATCTGTTGGTCTTCTCTGATCAAACCATTTGCCCTGTCGATTGTGGCTTGTGTGCACAATGTTGATGGCAGACCAGATAGAGCTTTTTCGGTTAAACTTGTTCTTCCCACTTTAAAACTTTCTACCCATTCAAAAACTTTTCGTTGGGTCATACTGTTTTCACTTTCTTACCGAGCCAACATCCTTTGGTGAATTTCAAAAGGTTTTACTCCCTCTGCCCAAAGAAATCTCACTATGGCGTGTTGTTCAACAATGGTGTAATCCTGCAACGGAGTGTCCATGTTTGGGTGACCTTGGCTTCAACTAGACTAAAGGCAGAGCACTGCACTGCACTGTGCATGTTTGAACTACCCATCAGCCATTTCAAATGTGTTCTATTGCATCGGCTTCCATCTATTGCAGTTACTGCATAATTTTCAAATTGCTTTTACTTTTTAATTTGCCTACATACTTTGAGAAAATCTCTCAATGGCTCAGAATGGTTAATTATAATATTACATGTTTGTGGTGTGGGAAAGTTTCTACAGCTCAAAATTACAAGCTGCATGCCCAGTATTTTCAGTGCTGTAAAATTTGCATTTGAAAAAAACATGTTAAAAATCACCATTGTAGTTTCCAAAAGGTAGGTAGTTTACTACAATTATATAATGTAGTAGTAATAGTTGTAGTAGTTTTGTTATAATTTGTTTTTAAAAGTTTTTAAGAAATCCCTCTTCATGGGCATAAGTCTGTTTATAAATCATTTGTACAAAGAAATTAAGAGAAAAACTAATAAAAGCAAAGTAGATTCAAGAAATTGCAGAAACTTAGGGGGAAAAAAACTGGGTGAAAGATTTTATATATATATATATATATATATATATATATGGTTTGATGACCTTAGTGAGCATGTAAAGATACAGGATGTGTTCATCTGAAATTTAGGGCTACTGCTTGTTTGAAAAACACTATGACAAATACACCCCTAATGCCTCATCTGAGACTCAAGACCAAACCCAACTCTGCCAATTAGCCAGAAAACCACACCTCTGACCATTCAAACACTCTGGCATCAACATTTCTTTTACAGGCTCTTGCTGATGAATAGTTGAAGGCTTTCTTATGTTCTATCTGATTTTAATTACATTATTAGTTAAGGAAGGAAAAGTATGTAAAGCTGTGTTATATCCATGTTCTTCTGATACCCTGCATGTTCTAAGTGTTTATATCAATCCACATTAAACATCTAATTTCTTTTGCTTTGTCATTGATACCTTTAGAATTTTTCTGTGGAGACTAAGAACAAGGATTCTGTCGTGACTTTTCTGTGAGTGTCAATATTTTTATATATGTTGTGTGCTTTTAATCTTTTCACTAGCATCCCTGCAGATCTCTGCCGAAAATTGCATACTTTAGTTTATTAGGATTGTGTTTTGTCATTCTGTAAGCACATTTTTATTTTCAAAATTGTTTAATTCCTGGGAAGAATATGAAAAGGAACAGACTGATGCAAAGAAATGATGTTGGACTGTGACGAATGAACATTTGTGCATCATCGTGTTTGCATCCACTTTGATTTCTTTTTCACTGGAGAAATAAAAGTTTTAATTGTGAACATTGGGTATATATTCAGGGTATAACAACATTAACTCTCTGCAACATAGGAAATTTTCTATCAAAGCAAATGTGAATCATATTTCATGAAGATTTTCCAGACTCAGTGGTTAAAGGGTTAAATTACAGATATGCACTGTATACAAAAGTTGTGTGTGTGTGAAGTAAAGTGCACCATCCACAGTAATGAAACTACTACAACAGAATTCTGTGCTTCATTCTGATACTTTTTCCAATTGGAAGCAGGTGCCTCTGACCAACCACTGAGAAAATAAACCATGATTACAATGTTTATGGAACACCTACCTGATAATGTGTTGATCCACCTCTCTGTGCAATCATGGCTTCCAGACAGCTAGGAACAAATTCTACAAAGTGTCAAACAACCTCCATGCATTACTTAACCCATGGCAGCTGCTTCGTCAGTTCATGCTCATTCCGTGGAGGAAGATCAGCTGTTCTCACACCCCATTATAGCATATCCCACAAATGTTCAATTGGGTCACAGTTAGGGGAGTAGTTTGGGGGCCAAGGCAATGTGGTGATTTCATTGTAGCATTCCCCCAGCCACTCAGTAGTTATACGAACCCGATGACATGGTGCATTATCCTGTTGAAAGATGGCACTGTGGTCCTGGTAAACCTCCTGCAGATATGGGTGGAGATGGTCTGTTAACAGGTCCCTGTAAAGTTCACCATTTAGTGTTAGTGAGATGATAACCAATGGGCCTAGGGCTTGCCAGGAAAAAGATCTTCATACTAGAACACCACCTCCACCGGCCATTTGTACCCCAACTATTCAATCAGGGAATAGCACTTCATGCTGTTTACGCTGTATGCAAACAGGCCATCAGCATGGTACAGCAGGAAATGAGATTCATCACTCCAGACAGCCTTCTTCCATCTGTCAAGGGTCCATTGCTGACTTTACGTGGCCCATGCAAAGCATTGTTTGTGATGACTGGGTGTCATCATGGGTACCCTTATTGGTCTCTGGCTGTGGAACCCCCAGGCAAAGCAGGTTGAACTGTACCACTGTTGTACTGGTAGAAGAGCAGGGTGACTATATGTTAGTTTCACACTCCAAGAGCTAAGTTTGTTGCAGAGATACCAGTTGTGACACCCAATGCTCACTTCTAGGATCAACCGTACTTGGTTGACTTATGTGTGAGCCCTTGTGCTGGATGTCAGCGCATGGCTAATCCAGTCCTGGTACATTCGTTGATACAGTAGTATGGGAGCAGCCAACAAGTGTGACTGTTTCTGAAATACTGGCACCTGTTCTCTGTGCCCCAACTATCTGACCACGGTCAAATTTGCTTAAGTTGCCATGTTTCCACATTACTGGCAAACATTTACTGATTACATACAGAAGATAGGTTGCACAAGTTATAGTAGCCGCACGTGATGTTGATATCACATGGAACTTTATCTCTCTCCGAATATGTAAAACGGGAGTGTTCCTAATGCAAAGCTAACTCAGTGTATATATGTATGTGTGTACTTTTTAAAGTAAGTTTAAAGAGATGCCTTGAATGGGCGATTTGTAAACTAACAGGAAATGAGAAAGAGCAACAGCTTTCAACTGTGTCTATTTCACAAAAGAAGCATATTTGTGTTATTACCTGCAAAACTGCCCGTTCAAATTTCTGACATTTTTGTGGTTAACCATTGCTGTGAGCATCAAAGGCTGTGAAATTTTGCACATTTCTAATTCATAGTTACTGGTTCCAGAGATGTAACTAGAATTGTTGAACAAAAACAATACATAAGGCTCAGTTTGGATTGGCACACAAGGAGCTATCGTGCAAATCATTAGTCTTGTAGAATAAACTCTTGATATTATTTTAGTTCCCAAGGATCTTATGGGAAATGCTGGACAATGAGAATGCAAAAATGCATGTAAAAGATAAGAAAATTAAAAACTAAAAGATTTTTCCCCCTATTACTTAAGAACCATCATTTCTGTAGTTTTTCACTTGTTATTCAATGTTGTGAAGATGTTAGTTTCACACTCCAAGAGCTAAGTTTCTAGTTCTAGCTATGGCATTGCTGTTGTGCCTCTTCTAAGATACAAAATTAAAGGCAGATAACCCTCCTGACAATTGGGAGTTGTGAAACAACCAAGGAAAAACACATTTGCTTAGAAATTTTCAAAGAAAAAATTTAGACCTGCTGGACTTCAGCACTTATAGATTTCCTTTTGAAAATCAGACTATTTTTAAATTTCTATAGCTGTTTTGCAGTAACATTTTTATTTCTCCTGTGTGTATGGAGAGTTAAAATTAAACAGCAGCTCAACTAATTCAACAGTGTAAATACAGTATTCTAAATTTTTGTTCAACATGTATATGTAGTATTTCAAAGTCATGATGAGCCCCAATAATACTTTTATAAAAAAAATATATAAAAAATACAGCAATATCCAAGAATGATATAATATAATTGATCAGAATTCACTGCAACTTATTGGTATTGAAGCTTAGCTTTGTTCTGATGCAAACTGTCACTCCTTGTGCATTAGGCCCAACCCTATTCCTGTGTTAAGCTTATTGTCACTGTGCACTGAAGTACCATTTTGAACATTTTTTATTGTTGCCTTCTCTGTTGCATTAAAATTGAGCATTCTTCACAATGCACAAACTTGCTTTTGCAGTTCATTATGTTAAATAAATTACTAATAACAACTGGATTGTGCATTTCAAATATTGGCAACTTTTGCAAAATGTCAAAAGAATTATAAAAGTCCAACCATTACCAAATGAACTAAGGTGCAATGCATATATATTATATTTTTCTTTGATTTCAATAATCAAATGTTTGCGATCAAAATGTTATTAATCATTCAAAAGTTTTATGAGGAGTAAGTTGCAGTGAATTCTGATCAATTATTTTTTTATCATTCTTGGATATTTCTGTATTTTTATATATATATATTTATGTAAACTATTATTGGGGTCGTCATGATTTCCAAACATTACATGCTGAACAAAAATTTAGAATAGTGTATTTTCACTATTGAATTAGTTGAACTGATATCCACTTAATTATTGAGTTCACTGTTTAGTGTAGTTAACTAAATAAATTCTACTAAATAGCAGCTGTTTATATATATATATATTTTTATGTAAACTAGACTGGCATAATGCACTATTTTGGCGAGATTTAAAGAATGTGTCACGAATTTATATGAAAACCGAAATTTTATATAGTGTTATTTATGTAGAAGTACATGATTTTTTCTTTTTCTGTTCAGGATAAAAAAAATGTCTGTTATTTTGCATTGATGTTGTTTGATTAAAAAATCCTAAGAGAAGCATGCTTTTATTGCTCTCACTGCTTAATGTGTGTGTTTTTTTTTTAACTTTGTATGAAGCAGCATCTATGACCAGATCAATAGGAAGTTGTCCAAAGCGTGAGCTTGGGGCCTTACAAGCTCAGGGAGTCCCTACAACACTTAAATATTAACCCTTTTTATACTGGCATGTTTTCATAGTTTATTTGTTTTACTCCAAATAATTAAAATTTCCTTATGGATATACACATGCAGGAATTTGATAAGCACATATAGCTACAAAAAGATCTCACAAAAAATGGAGTTAGGTAGTGCACTTCCTGACTGAAATAAAGACAAGAAATGTGTTAGTAAGCACCAGTCATAAGATTTTTAAATACTTCCAAAAATTGTAAGTGAAGTAATCACTCTATGTACAGTTAAAATTCTTATAAACAAGAGGCAAAGAAATATTTAATGACATTGTAATGTAACCAGAGCCCCCCCCCCACACACACACAAGTTAATTCCCAAGGGGCTTCAGTATCCACCGCAGACTCGATTGCTGAATCTGTAGGTGCCTGCTAGGCAATGAGATGAAGAAGCACACAGTACAACAGGAGTAATCACTCGACTATCCAATATAACAAAAACTTTAATGATGTTAACTCACTGTGTATGTTATTTCTGGCAGAGTCGTGGACAGCTTTGCCTTTTTAATACCCCCAAGTGAATGAGCAAAATGTCTGAGGACCAAATTGATATGAGGATCTCAAGACAGGTTCTTTTCTAGTAGTAAGTCATCAGTAAAAAAAGAGAAAGTACTTACAGCTTATAAAGATGGCTATCGCTAAATATCTTTTAAGGTACTTCTGTCAGCTGAGTATATGCTTTAACAATGGTTATGTTTCACACTCCTACTACAGATGGGTGACAGCAGAGTGGGAGCTTTTCACCTCCAACACTGCTTCTGTAATTTTCTGATGAGGCTGTGGCTAGCCAATCTTTATTTTACACTATTCAGTGTATTATAGATTGCGTGCTGAGATCACTTTTGTCACTCATCAGTCCAGCTGCGGGTCGATTCCTGTTCCTCTCAAAGTATTCAGCTTTTTCTCTTCCTTACCAGCCTTGTAAGGCTGCAGACGCCAGAAAATTAGAGTGCGGTTGGGTATCAGGCCTCTTTCTCAAGTCAAATGCCAGACTAACTCTTTTTGTTTTTAATGGAATGCCAGATTATGAGGTGCAAATTTTAAACACTTGTAGTGGGCATCTTTATGATCAAAAGCTTTTAACTGAATCTACCACTAGATTATGCCTGTTTATGTCTGGTTGCTGTCCTGTTAAAGAAATTTCTACACCCACAGCATTGTTGGCTGCCAGTTAGCAGCAACATTTCTCCCCAAATGCTGTGCATTACAGCCAAAAGCTTTTACCCCTATTTGACAGGGTAACAGAGCTAAAGTGTCCTTTGCTTTCAGGCCCACCAGACACAATAGTGCAACAGAGCAGAGCTCTGCCAGATTAATTCTTTAGGAGGTAAAATCATAATTATCAATTTTGCACTCTTAACCCTCTTTATGTGCTGGAGGGTTCATAAAAATATTAATATTTTTAGGTTGAGATTTACAGTTCTTTTAACTCAGAGAAAAAAAGCCATCAGTATTGTGATTAGGCTTCAGAATTAAACAATCTGCTCAACATTTTTGTACTTTGATCCATAGAAATTCAATAAACCCTTCTAGTTATGTAGTATGGAGTTATAGATAAGACTGTTTACATTGGGATTAGGTTCCTGAGATTTTCATCATAAAATGAAGCAAAAATATAATGGAAACATTAGGTTATGTTCTAAGATTTTCAATAATCAACTCAAAGTACTCAAAAAATGTTTTATTTTATGAAATTTGTGTGTTGGAAATCGTATAATGTTTAAGATAATGTTTAGAAAGCGAAAGATAATTTACTTTTTTGAAAACAATAGAATAGATGTCTGTTTGGTTTTCCTCTTCTCTGATAAGTTATAGTATGGCTGTAGATCTGTTTTAGTTCCTCTTTTAATAGTTGAGCTTTGCTCCCAGTTGGGGTCGTTGCTACAGATCTCACATCCTGTATTGATAATAGGGTGGTACATAAGTTCGTGCGTTTTTTGTTTTTTTTTATTGAAAAATTAAAACGTAAATATAACAACAAATAAATATTGTTCTTCGAAGTAAAAACTAAAAACCATTGGAATCAATGGTTTGAATCCATTTTCAGCGAGTTGTTCGATTCCACAGCGGTACCACTTCTTGTCCTTGGAGGCAAAAAACTTGTGGCACCCACATCTCAACATCGTCCAAAGTTTGGAAGTCGCGCACATGCAAGAAATGTTCCATAGCCCAAAAAAGATTAGAATCAAATGGGTCAAGGTCCGGGCTGTATGCAGGATGCCGCAAAAGTTCTTTGGCCTCAAGTTCTCGGAGCTTGGCCTTCGTCTGCCTGGCGGTGTACGGAGAAGCGTTATCCTGCTGAAGGGAGACCCGCTTTCTGTTGACCAAAGCCAGGTGTTTTCACCTCTGCTACACAAACATTCTCTCGAGTTGGGAAGAATACAGTTTAGCGTTGATGGCTCAGTTGCTTGAAACAAGCTCAAAGTGGATAATGCCCTCAAAATTCCACCAAACACAGAGCAACATTGCCTTCCTGGAGAATCTGTCTCACTTGGCCAGGGTCCAACCATTGATTTCCTCAAAGTGGATAATGCCCTCAAAATTCCACCAAACACAGAGCAACATTGCTTTCCTGGAGAATCTGTCTCACTTGGCCAGGGCCCAACCATTGATTTCCTTTGTCTCTTGTTCGAAAGAGGTCTGGGTTCGAATCCCGGTGAGGCATGGATGTTGTGTTTGTCTTACAGCACTGGCTCTTTCCCTTCCCTGGAGCCAGTGACCCTAAATTAGGGATGGGCGACTGCTTATAGCCCATTAAGTTGCTCATAGTGGTCGTTAAACCTCCAATAAAAAAAATAAATAAATAAAAAAAGCCACTTCTCATCACAAGTTACTATTCGGCGGATGAAACACTCGTCACGAGGATTCTGAAGCAGTTGATGACAAATGTTGACACACCGCTGAACTTGATCCGGCATCAATTCATGTGGAACTTCACGACAGCGTTTTTTGACCTTGCCGAGCAGGTGAAGATGCTGAACAACTGATGTCCATGGAATGTGGAAATCGTCAATCGGCAAGTGCGGGTTGATGGATTCGCCTTGATGGCTTCGCGAATGACTTTAGAATTTACTGTTGCAGGACGACCGGAGTGTGGCTGATCTTTGAGATTGATATCGCTGTTTTTGAACTGTTTGAACCACTTCTGTGCTGCACGAATGGAATGTTGCACACCTTCCACTTCGCATATTTTCTTTGCCGCTGCGGCCACTTTGAATTTCTGTTTCCAATAGTGACATAAAAGTATACGAATTTCCAATTTTTCCATATTTCTTTCTAAAGTAATAATGCGATGGAACACAATTAATTAATCAAATCAAATATATGTCATCAAAAAGTCAACAGCCACAAAACAACATATACTCATAAAAATCCAATAACTTTATGCATTTCAAAAACTATACGAAAGTTATATATATGCAAAAAATGCATGGACTTATGGACTACCCTAGAAAGAGCAACGGCATTGTACTTTGATTTCAGTGTTAGTGTCCTGATTGGCATTGCAGAGCAGCTTCACTTTTAACCTTTAAGAGAGTGGAAGTGTCATAAAAGACATTGAGTAAGTGACATTAAGTGGAAGTGATCATCAGCTTCATGTCATCTAGAAACCAGGGTGCTGATAGTCACTCCTAACCTTTCAGCATTCTGTTGTCTGGACACCAGTGCATGTTTGTCAGTTCACTTGTGGTTCTTAGTGTGTGGTTAAATGTAATTTGCTTTTTCTGGTCGCATTTTATATTCCATTTTCTGTTTATTTAAATTTTAGGCTGCATAGTTTAATAATCATTTAGTATTATAGTTTTATTACAATGTTAGGACCATTTGTGTGTAGGAAGGTCGGGCAGAGTCATGTCTTGTCACCCCTCCAACCGTGACCCTTGAGCGGTTCAAAAGTGAAATGGACGTAAATCGAGTCTTACTTGTAGTCTGGCTGTTGCTTTGTGCATTAATAACATAGCTGTTGTATCAGTAAATAATTTCGTCACGAGAGATTCGAATTTTTTTCACAATAAAAATATACTATGTATTCTTCGTATGAGTATTTAAAAAAATATTGTTCGTAATTTATAAGTTTTAAGTTTGAAAATAACCTTCACTGAATGTTCTGCACATAAATATAAAACAGCATAAATATTAATATCGTGTGGATGATGTCACTTAAATGGGTGCAATTAACTGTAAGTTGGCATTGGGGCCCCACAAAATGTTGATTGAGCTCTTGGTACATTTCAGTACTTTCATGCAAATTGTATGATAGTTAGAAGGCAATTAAATTCACTTAAAATGTTTATGGCTATTAGAGAGGTTATATTACTAGTTCTCAAGTTGATCTGTTTTATCATTAGATGAGAGCTAAAAAGCACATGATAAATATAAACATTTATTACATTTTCAATTTGAATATAAATAGTACTCCTGCATAGCTAAAACTATCTAATAATGTATGAAACAGTAACTAACAATAAAACACAATTGTTGTATAAGCTTAAATGAATAAGTAATTTATTATAGTGTGAAAAGTTCCATGATAGGAGTTTTGAGTGAAAGATTCTCAGACAATATAAGTAATTCACACAAAAATAATACAACCATAATTATTCCTCATCTCTAGGCTGTTTAAATTATCTGCAGACGTTTTGTGTCCCTTGATGTCCATCGGGTCACGTTATCAATGCTGTATATTTGCTTATATGTAATTAATCAAAAATGGATACCAGGAAAGTACTTGCTTTTATTTTTTTTAAATAACCTAGATTTTGAAAGTGTTTGCAAACATGTGGAATTGTAAAAATCTTTTTCACAAAGAAATACATTTTTCTTTTTTAATAGTGAGCTTGAAGTACACTGGTTTCCATAAATTAAGGAGCAAAATGAAATTTTGAAATGCTGCAAAAACTGTAAGGAGTTTTCATGTGAAAATTTGAGGGAAACATACAATTTAATATGCTCTTTCACATATTTGTGCTAAATAAAAAAACTAATTATTAATTAAGGAACAAATAGCAAGTAAGCACACCTGGTCAAAAGGCACGCTGAAAACGAGGTAACCAAAGTAAGGTAATATGGAATGTGGTTTTCCCTCGTAGCAATACAGGCTTCACAACAATGTTTCATGCTCATAATGAATGTCCAGAAGCTGTCCTGGCAATAATGACCATTGCTCCACCAAGGCACTTGAAAGTTCCTGCAGGTTTAGGGAAAGCTGTTGAAGGTCTGTAACACATCTGCCTCTAAAGCATCCCAATCATGCTCAATAGGGTTCAGGGCAGGGAAATAAGCTGTTCACACCCCATACAGTTGATATGGTGTCTCAAGATATTAGTCAACAATTCTGGCTTGGTGAGGACATGTATTATCATTCTATAGGATAAAATTGTCACCAATTGCTCCTGCATACTGCCTAACAAAGCATTTTAGGATTTCTTCCCTATAAATCTGAGGATTCATAGAGCTGGTCTGAAGCACATAGAAATCTATACATCTGCCCAAAAATATGCATGCTCCCGTCATGGTTATAATTGTCCTCTTCTAAGATGTTTAGAGGAGGATGATGGCATATCTCTGTTTCTCTTCAGATAAGTCTTCATCTGGAGTCACTCTGGAGAGAAAATCTGAATTCATCCATAAATAGAACAGAGCTCCATTGATCATCAGTCCAGTTGACATGACTGTGACACCAGGTGAAATATTATCTTTAATGACGAGAGGTGAGGGGGATGCACACTTCTGTTCTAGCATAAAGACCATGTTCATGAAGTTCCCTGTGTACCATGGAACAAAATACCATACTTCTTGTTGCTACCATGCTGTTGGGTAAGTGTGACAGTCTTTCTTCTTTGAGCACTTAGCTGCAGATAAGTAATTTCTTCAAGTTGCTGCTTTTAAGGTCTTCCATTATTAAACCTCGATGCTGTCTGTATCTCTCTTTTGGAATGCCACCCAGAGCTGATGTACTACAGAATGACTTATGTTGAACCACCTTCACACATCAACTTGAGACTGGCTGGCTTTGAGCTTTCCAGTGGCATGCCACCTAAACTCTGCTCCTAAATGGTGTCTAGACAGTGTTGCAGTAACAGTAAAATGCATACTTCCAGTTTTTTTTTAAATTGTAAGCAAAAGAATGTGTGAATACACATATGCTCAACCTGTATTCATTGTAGGAATAACACTATTTTTTAGCATGTTTACGTCAATTCGCGATATGAACCACGTGTACCTCGATTTGTCTTATATTATAAATATATGTACTTAAAAGTATCAAATATTTAATAATCGATCCTTCTAAGTATATATACACTATCTACCAACAAGTAATTGGACACCTGTGATAGCAAAGGAAAAGGAAGTTTATTCACCTTCAATAGTTGGTGGAGCTTCCACGAGCAGCGATTACAGCTGTGACCCTCCGGGGCATACTCTCAACCAGGCGTAGTACGACGGCTAGCGGTATTTTCTTCCACTCCGCTTGGAGAAGACAGGTCAGTTCCTTCACCGATTTCGGACGGTGGGGGCACCCCTTAAGTCGACGCTCCAACTCGTCCCAGAGGTGCTCAATAGGGTTAAGGTCCGGGCTCTGCGCAGGCCAGTCCATTTGATTAACCCCATTGTCTACATACCAAGCCATGGTGGACCTCGCAACATGGCAGGTGGCATTGTCATCCTGAAAGTAACATGGATCCACCCCGTATAACTGCCACAACATAGGAAGCGCATGGTCATCCAAAATGGTGCAGTAGGTCTCAGCGTTGAGTCTACCAGGAATTGCAACCAAGGGTCCCGTGCCATACCAGGAGAAACACCCCCATAGTATAATTCCACCGCCGTCGAACTTCACAGTTGGCACAATACATTCCGGCAGGAGGCGTTCTCCAGGCAGACGCCAAACCCAGACCCTGCCATCCAAACGGTAGAGGGTGAACCTTGATTCGTCGCTCCAGAGAACCTGTTTCCACTGTTCAATGGTCCGCTGTCTACGTTTTTGCACCACGTTAGCCGAGCAGCACTATTGGACTTGATCAAAGGCTTGTGGGAGGCATGACGTCCATGATAACCGAGCAGATGGGCTTCCTCACGGATGTTATTCATCAAAAGAACACTCCCGGATGCCTGTTGAAACTCCTCGCGGATGTGGCCCATCGATTTGGTGCGGTTCTTCCGAATTTCTCTGGCCAGTACCCGTCGGTCTCTAACTCCCAGTTTTGTGGGTCTGCTGGGTCGGGGCACATTCCAACAGACACCTCTCATCTTCCACTTGCCAATCACATAGGCCACTGGGGATTTTGGGTACTTCAACTCGCTGGATATGTCACGTATAGATCGGCCATTTCTGTGATAGCCGACGATTACACCTTTCTCAAAATCAAAGAGCTCCGAACTGCGTGGCATCTTGCATGCGACTGGCTGCGTTGTTGTTTCCCACACAATATTTAACGGCGGCGGCCGTGACGTGTATCAGGACCGCAGATATTTTCGATTGCAGGGGTGTCTAATTACTTGTTGGTGGATAGTGTATTTATAATATAAGACAAATCGAGGTACACATGGTTCATATTGCGAATTGATGTAAACGTGCTAAAAATAGTGTTATTCCTACAATGAATGCAGGGTGAGTATATGTGTATTCACACATTCTTTTGCTTACAATTTTAAAATCCTTTAAGCACATTATATTTAGATAAAAAACGTTTTAGGTGTCCTTGACTTTATATCATAAAGTCAAAAGCATGCTTTTAGACCATGTATTCGGCTTGCAATCCTGAAACGAAATGACAAGATGCATATTTCGTTAATTATATTTGACGTTGTAGGGTTAAAGTACATATATTATGTTAGATTCATCCATTTTTTACTACAGATTTTGTACAAAAACTCCAAATCTCATGTTTCTTTGTTTATGGGAAGCAGTGTATTTTTTACATCTTGTTTAGCTATTTCTGTGTAGTTTAATGCACAGCATTCACAAATGAGTGCCCTCATCACATAATAAACTAAGTTACTGTGAAACTGATAGTGCAATAATTATTTCATGTTGAGAAAATCTGGCAAGTGCCTTAAAATAATTTTCTCTTCTCACTGAGTAACTGATACTTTTTTAATCAATAACATTTGTCAATATGTTCATGGGTAGCAAATAGTTTCTTCAGGCATCACTTCAAAAAAACCTTTAGATGCGTTGATACCTGAGTATGCATAGTTTTTAAAAATGTGCGTGAGGGGCGAAATATTGTATTAAAATCCCAGAATCGTAAACAACAGTTGTTCGACTTAGTTTTCTATAAACAGAAATAGTAAACCGTTTGTCATAGCTGCAAGCCTGCCTCCCATCTGCAGTGGCAGTTATTTTTCTTTTGTGCTATGTATTTGAATGAGTGAAATTTTAGTATTACATAGGTTCAACTCTGCGTAGTTGCTGACAAAACTTTCATATTCATTTAAAAATCCTTTGTTTGTTTTTTATCATTTTAGGTAATGATTTTTGTAACATCAGTATTTCTTTGATTTTGTAGGTTTAAGTGCCTTAGTTTAGTCAAAAAAACAAAACAAACATTGAATGGGTAATAATAGTGGTTTAATAATTGTTTCATAATTTTTGCATGTAGTACATCAATGGAGAAAGCTTACCATCTCTTACAGTGCATTCATTTCTTGAAATTTTTCATCCTTTGAGAAAATAAGTACCTTACGTAATATTAAGTAAATGTATAACACTGGTATATATGTTCAGCAACATTTTTGAAGGTGAAATATGGTTAATGTAGTAGAAAACATAAGAATTCAGAGCAAAAAGTGAAGATTTATTTCACATCTGCATTGATAATCTTATTTTAAGTTCTGTAATATTTCACTGTATGGTGAATAAAATGGTCTCAGTGAATGCAAGGTAATATTAAAGAACCAAAACAGTTTAGATATAGTTATTTAGCAGCTGCCTTAATGGAGAATTCATCAGTTTCCTGTCTATATTTTGGGCATTAGTTTGAGTTCTAAAACTCAGAATAGTGTATGGCTGCATGTACGTACGCCTCTGTGTTTCTCATAAAATTATATGAATGAACTCTCTAGTGTTTTGCTGTATCTTTGCAGTGTTAAAAATAATAGTTCAGAACATATGTAACTCAAATAACATATGACCTATACGTGATTCACACCATGAAGATAAATTTGTAGTAGGTACTTACAAGGAATAAAACATGTTTCTGTATAATTCAGTTTAGTATTTTCAGGATGTGCTTTTATTTGCTTTAGTAAGACCTTTATCTTGATTTTCACAAAGACAAAATCTTTGAAAAAGGTTAATGACCAACTTTTTCTCTTTTGAAATTTCTGATTTTTAACTCAAACTTGAAGCTCATATCTAGGCTTAATGTATAGGCCAGATATCACTATTTTTTCCAGAAGCAGACCTCAATGGTAAGCAGTATGTCTGGAATATTCCAATATATATTATTTTCTGATTCCTTTTGTTAATAACAATGGACATGAAAAAACCATTAGGAAGAACCACTCACTCACCATAAAGATCATGGTAACCTCCAATGACCACACACTTCCAACACGTCATTCATCGTGATGTAACTGGGCTTCCACAGGTTTACAGACTTCTTGCTTACGCTTCTTATTTTCGGGTGTGAAACATCGTTTATTTATTTATTTTTTATTTTTTTGCCTTATAAGATGTTACTATAATGCTTGTCAATTCGATAAAAATCACACATACAACTCATTCATACAATTCAAGTAAAAACTATGTACATAACCTTACATTCACAGGTGATTAAACCTTGGTCAACTCTAATTATCAAACTCCTCCTTCTGTTTCACAACCTCTGCTACTCCCACTGCAATTGTCACACCCATTCAGCCCCGTACATCCAATCCTCTAGTACTTTCGACAGACCCCTGTCATCTTCAGGAGGCAGGTGTGTCTCACCCGCCCACCACAGCTCAAGTGAGCAGAGCCATCGAGGCCTGGGCTCCAGTCGCTATCTCTGAATCGTTGTGTGCCTGGCGCCATCTATTGTCCCTGCTGCTCTTTTCCCTCTTTCTTTTTATGTTGCTGTTCAATTTTTATTAGGGCTTTCCATTGTTCGTTTAGGTTACTTGGCTCATTAATGTTGCATAATCTTGATCTGTTTTTTTCAATTAACACTGATTCTGCAATTCTTAACTGCTTTTCGTTTTTACAGCTCTTAATAATTTTAATATCTTCAAACACCTTGGACATTTTTGATTTTCCATACAGTATTGGGTCAATGCTGTCTTAGCCTCTTTTTTATTCCAATTATTAATATGCTGGTTCAATCTATATTTTAATTTATTCTTGGTGCTGCCTATATATGACACAGGTGGTTGCTGGTTTATTGGGATTTCATAAATTCCTGCTCTATCTAATTGGCTAATTTTTTCATTTTTAATCACTAAATTTTTTACAGTAAGTACCTGATTTCCTACCTGTATGCCATACTTGCCACAAACTTTATTAATTTCTGCTGAAACATTTTCTATATATGGTATTGCTCCCACATATTTTACAAGTTTTTTATCAGTCTTGACCTTATTGTAACCTTGAGTTACTTCATAAATCCATTTTTTTAATACCTGTTTAGGGTATCCAAAAGCATATGCAATTTTTTCAATATATTCAATTTCTTCCTTTCTATACTGTTCCATTGATGAATGTGTTAAACTTCTTTTAATTAGTGTTTTAACACTATTTCTTTTATGTGTTAATGGATGTGATGACTGAAATGGTATAAGTACTGGGATATATGAAGATTTTCTATGCACTCTGAATTGTATATTCTCCTCTGTTTTAACAATCAAAACATCCAAAAATGCCAAAGTATTGTCATGTTCTTGTTCTACTGTCAGTTCAATAGATGGATAAATTTCACTATACTTTTTTGTCAAGTCCTCAAGTTCATCATTTTTTAGCCTGGATAACAGAAAAATGTCATCAACATATCTGCAGTATATCAGTGGTGGATCCTCGAGTTTACTTATTATTTTTTCCTCAATGTCACTCATTATAATTTCAGCAAATAAAGTTGACAGTGGTGACCCCATAGGTCCACCATGATTTTGTTTGTACATCTTGTTGTTAAACTTAAAAATGTTATTTTCATATATGTACAATTTTATTGTACATATATATGAAATATCCAGGCTAAAAAATGATGAACTTGAGGACTTGACAAAAAAGTATAGTGAAATTTATCCATCTATTGAACTGACAGTAGAACAAGAACATGACAATACTTTGGCATTTTTGGATGTTTTGATTGTTAAAACAGAGGAGAATATACAATTCAGAGTGCATAGAAAATCTTCATATATCCCAGTACTTATACCATTTCAGTCATCACATCCATTAACACATAAAAGAAATAGTGTTAAAACACTAATTAAAAGAAGTTTAACACATTCATCAATGGAACAGTATAGAAAGGAAGAAATTGAATATATTGAAAAAATTGCATATGCTTTTGGATACCCTAAACAGGTATTAAAAAAATGGATTTATGAAGTAACTCAAAGTTACAATAAGGTCAAGACTGATAAAAAACTTGTAAAATATGTGGGAGCAATACCATATATAGAAAATGTTTCAGCAGAAATTAATAAAGTTTGTGGCAAGTATGGCATACAGATAGGAAATCAGGTACTTACTGTAAAAAATTTAGTGATTAAAAATGAAAAAATTAGCCAATTAGATAGAGCAGGAATTTATGAAATCCCAATAAACCAGCAACCACCTGTGTCATATATAGGCAGCACCAAGAATAAATTAAAATATAGATTGAACCAGCATATTAATAATTGGAATAAAAAAGAGGCTAAGACAGCATTGACCCAATACTGTATGGAAAATCAAAAATGTCCAAGGTGTTTGAAGATATTAAAATTATTAAGAGCTGTAAAAACGAAAAGCAGTTAAGAATTGCAGAATCAGTGTTAATTGAAAAAAACAGATCAAGATTATGCAACATTAATGAGCCAAGTAACCTAAACGAACAATGGAAAGCCGTAATAAAAATTGAACAGCAACATAAAAAGAAAGAGGGGAAAAAGAGCAGCAGGGACAATAGATGGCGCCAGAGACACAACGATTCAGAGATAGCTACTGGAGCCCAGGCCTCGATGGCTCTGCTCACTTGAGCTGTGGTGGGCGGGTGAGACACACCTGCCTCCTGAAGATGACAGGGGTCTGTCGAAAGTACTAGAGGATTGGATGTGTGGGGCTGAATGGGTGTGACAATTGCAGTGGGAGTAGCAGAGGTTGTGAAACAGAAGGAGGAGTTTGATAATTAGAGTTGACCAAGGTGTTTAATCACCTGTGAATGTAAGGTCATGTACATAGTTTTTACTTGAATTGTATGAATGAGTTGTATGTGTGATTTTTATCGAATTGACAAGCATATTATAGTAACATCTTATAAGGCAAAAGAAAAAAACAAAAAAAAACGATGTTTCACACCCGAAAATAAGAAGCGTAAGCAAGAAGTCTGTAAACCTGTGGAAGCCCAGTTACATCACGATGAATGACGTGTTGGAAGTGTGTGGTCATTGGAGGTTACCATGATCTTTATGGTGAGTGAGTGGTTCTTCCTAATGGTTTTTTCATTTATGAATTGCACGTAAACTATGCGCACTTTGCAAGAGGTTAATACCTTAAAAGTGCAAATATAATAACAATGGACATGAGATAAATAGCCTCTTGGTAATTGTTCTGACTCCTGTACTGTTGTCTGTTTATAGAATCTTTTAAGCCATTTGCAGAGTCAAGGTCTCATTAAAATCCAATGTGCTTCATATTTTCCAATTTTCTTTGTGAGCAAACATTACACAAAGGTATTACATTATAGTACATTTTCAGAAAACTAATGTATTGTGGTTATAAGAGAAGTTAACAAAAAATAAATAAATCAGTAAAGTCCTGCATATTTATGTTGATGGAGAAAATATTAATTATGTAGCATAAGTCTTTTCAAACATTCCATCATAATAGCTTTCCATATATAACAGTAGTTTTTAACCATGAATATTTAATACTGCCTATGCACTCACACCAGAGCAGTTAGTGTGATGGTTGGCTGAAGATCTTCTGGCACTTCCTATACGTGTGATTTTTGGCCTTGGAGAGTTTTGGTTAAATAGAACCAAAGTAACTTGCCAACTAATGCATTGCTATTATAGTGTACATTTCCTTTGTATATACACGGCCAGAGTCAAATTATTGTGACCACCAGCTAATATCCAGAGTAACCGCCGTGTACAGCAGCTGGACGGGCTGGAAGTGACTCAATAAGGTGCTGGAAGGAGTTCACAGGTATGTGTAACCATGCTGACTGCAGTGCATCTGACAGCTGCTAGGGGGTGCGTAGTGGAGGATCCTTAGAGCGAAAAACACGATCGAGGTGGTCCCACCGATGTTCAGTTGGGTTAAGTCTGGGGAATTAGGGGTCCAGGGAAGTATTTTGAAGTCTTCATCGTGCTCTTTCAACCACTCTGACATTTTTAGCTGTGTGATACGTCGCTGTGGCGTTCTGGAAGACAATAGGCATGTATGGGTGCACGTATTCTGCAAGGGTGGATTCATAACGAACTCGGTCCATAGTGCCTTCCACAGGTATGAGTGGGCCCAGAGAATGCCACGGAAACATTCACCAGATCATAACGCTGCCCCCACCAGCTTGCGTTCTGCCAGCAATGGTTAAAGAGTGTTTGTTCTCACATTATACGCCAACGTCCATCCGTTCGATGAAGCAGAAAACGTGACGCCGCCCCGGTGGCGCAGTAGTATAAACGATGGCCTCTGATCATTCGTCCCAACGGGGTCCGGGTTCGAATCCCGGTGAGGCATGGATGTTGTTTGTCTTACGGCACTGGCTCTCTCCTAGGAAAAATTAGGGACCGGCGACTGCTTACAGCCCATTGAGTTGCTCACGGTGGTTGTTAAACCTCTGATCGAAAAAAAAAAAAAACGTGACTCATCGGAGAAGGCAATCAGCGGAGGTTCGATACTGCCGTGCAAATGTAAGCCTTTTCTGCCGATGCACCTTCGTTAGCTTAGGTGGAGTGACCATCCATTTGCATCGGAGCCCCATACGCAGAAGGGTTCGCTGAACTGTCGTTTTAGACACTTCCGGTAGCCCCTGTTTCATTTGGGCAGTGAGTTGCTCCACTGTAGCGTGTCGATCGGCCCTCACGCACCTTCGAAGCCGACGCTCACGTCAATGGCACGTGGTGCTCCGCAGTTTCCACTCGCTTACTCGCTATGGTGCCATTTCTCCAATCACGATACACTTTAACCACAGCAGCACGCGAACAGTTCGCAAACTGTGCTGTTTCAGAAATACTGCCATCCTTGGCCCGAAAGCCGATAATCATCCCTTTTTGCAAATCTGATAAATCGCTTCTTTTTTCCATGACAGCAATGAGTGATATGTTTCAGATCTGATCATATGTAGAGGATTTTAGGAAGGGAGTGTGTGACACCAGGTCTTAAACAACCCTTAGAAATAGGAAGGTGGGAGATCAGGGTTAGAGTGCCCGATAGGAAAGTGACACGGAAGCGAAGTAGAAAGGGGAGGAAGACGCCCTTACTTATTACCGGGGGGCCAGTACCCGGGGTCCGACGGCTTAACGTGCCCATCCAACGCACGGCGGGTATTTAGTGAATCGAGCGTTCGTACCTGCTGGGATCGAACCTGAGGCCCTTCCCGTAGCAGTCACGAACGTTGCCCACTCGGCCACCCGCGGCTGTATGTTTTCAGAATGCCTACACCACAAGTTATATACCCTCCAAGCTAGCTCACACGTGCCTTCTTTCATTGGCTACGTGCTGTTGACGTCAAAAGTAGGAGGTGGTCACAATAATGTGACTCTACTGTTACATGCGTATTACTAAGCTATTATTCTCTGAATTTCAGAGGTTAGCTTCTCAAAGCAAGATCATCTGCCAAAACAAAATGATTGATGGTGTTGCATTTTACTCACTGCTGATGAGTCCCATGTATCCATTTACAGCGATTTTGGCACACATCTCACACCAGACCTTTCGTACTTCATTATCATTTTCTCTTGCAGGCATTCCTGTTTCTGGTCATCTCATAATTTCGTTGTCCTATCTTTTCTGCCACTTGGGCTGAATAAATTATCGTAGCACCTTGTCAGTCGTTCTTTCTATATGACCAAACACTTCAAAATATTTGTATCTACTGTATTAACAATATTATGCTTCCCATCTGCAGCAGATTTTCATTCCACACGTGATCATAAGTCCTATCGCGCCCTCAACCCGCTATAAGTAACTCATCTTTGCAGCACTCAAATAACTTTCCGCACTACCCAGATTTTTTTTTGATTGGAGGTTTAACGACCACCGTGAGCAACTCAATGGGCTATAAGCAGTCGCCCGTCCCTAATTTAGGGCCACTGGTTCCAGGGAAGGGAGAGAGCCAGTGCCGTAAGACAAACACAACATCCATGCCTGACCGGGATTCGAACCCGGACCCCGTTCGGACTAATGATCAGAGGACATCGCTTAGACCACTGCGTCACCGGGGCGGCCCCAGATTTCAGTACCACCCATCAAAAAAAAATTTAATTTTTTTTGTTTGTTTGTTTGGGATTGGAGGTTTAACGACCACCGTGAGCAACTCAATGGGCTATAAGCAGTCGCCCGTCCCTAATTTAGGGTTACTGGTTCCAGGGAAGGGTGAGAGCCAGTGCCGTAAGACGAACACAACATCCATGCCTCACCGGGATTCGAACCCGGACCCCTTTCGGACGAATGAGAACCCATCAGTTCTGTGCAGTGGCGACGCCAGAAGTTCAGAGAGAGAGAGAGGGGGGAGGGGCAAATATTAAGGTGCATGCTTAGCAGAACTTTTGGCAAAAAAGAAAAACATTCTTTCAGATTTTACTCAACTAACAAAAGATGTTTCAAGGTATACAGGGTGATCAGAATCGACCGCACAATAAACTTACCAGACCATTCCTGGTGGAGAAAGAAGCCGAAAACCGTTGTCCGATCGGAAGTCGCATTCCGGAGATATACGCGCCTAAAGTTCGTGACGTCACATCCGGTAAGAATACAGACATTAGAAATGACTTACCCAATCACTTTAACAGAAAACATGTAATTTATTGATGTGTACCACTACAACACAAATGATAAAACACGTGGATTCGTGTCAGATTACATGTGTTCAAAATGATCACCTTGTAGTGCGGAACAGGCGGCAGCCCGCCGAGGAATAGACATCTGCAACATAGCAGGGGTTACAGTTGTGAGGGCCGCATGTAATGTGGCCACTAGGTTGTGCAGGCCGTCGATATACCAGTTCCTTTAGATGACCCCCCAGAGGAAGTCCAATGGGTTAAGTTCCGGCGATCTAGCGGGCCAAGCCATTGACCGGGATATTCCGTATCCAGCCATTGGCGAACATGTGCAGCGTAATGCGCTGGTGCTCCATCATGCTGGAACCATATATTGCTGAGAGCAGCCAATGGTTCGTTTTCCAGTAAGTCCAGCAGAACACCATGTAGTTGACAGCTGTGACACGTTCGGGAAGAAGATATGGTCCCACTAGGATATAGCCGCCCCGGTGGCGCAGTGGTCTAAGGCGCTGGCCTCTGATCATTCGTCCGAAAGGGGTCCGGGTTCGAATCCCGTAGGGCATGGATGTTGTGTTTGTCTTATGGCACTTGCTCTCTCTCCCTTCCCTGGAACCAGTGACCCTAAATTAGGGACAGGCGACTGCTTATAGCCCATTGAGTTGCTCACGGAGTCGGTAAACCTCCAATCAAAAAATCACTAGGATATCGCCCACAATACCACACTAGATATTAACACCCTACCGGACCTGGTGAGCGTGTTCACTGTTGCGTGCGGATTGTCCAATGCCCAAACATGACATTATGGGTGTTGCAGATACCCTGCTTCATCAGTCCACAAGATCCGGCGGATGAAACTATTACCGTCAGCATGTTGCTGTAGCAGCCACTCACAGTATGCCTGTCTTCGAGGATAATCCTGTGGTAATAGGCCTTGCACCCGTGTGATGTGATATGGATGCAGGTCTTCGTCGTGTAGAACGGCAAGTACGGTACTTTGGTGCACACCGAACTGTCGTGCGATCACACGGCTGCTGGTCGTTGGCTCCTCTATGAACTCTAGTATGGCGTCCTCGTGGGATTGTGTTCTTACAGAGGGTCCAACAACACTGTCTACATTTGGACGTGGTGCAAGATTACCTGTGTCGCGCATCCGAACGTCAAGCAGCCGTGTGACCTGGGCATCCGGGTGCCGTCGTGCTGGGTATCGCTCGCTGTAGGCCCTTGCTGCACGCCATGCTGAACCATGGCATTCCCCGAATAGGACATATACATGTATGTCACAATACTCTCAAACTGTACGACATATCGCTACCCACAGTACTGTCAAATGTACCAACGCAGTATGAGCTTACAACTGATGGTTTCACACCACCACGTTCTTCGAATTTGCATACCCACTCCGTGCCACATTTTAAAATGTTGATTGCCCATTTTTTTTTTTTTTTTTGAATTGGAGGGTTTTTTTGTTGTTGTTGTTGTTGATTGGAGGTTTAACGACCACCGTGAGCAACTCAACGGGCTATAAGCAGTCGCCCGTCCCTAATTTAGGGTCACTGGTTCCAGGGAAGGGAGAGAGCCAGTGCCGTAAGACAAACACAACATCCATGCCTCACCGGGATTCGAACCCGGACCCCTTCGGACGAATGATCATAGGCCAACGCCTTAGACCACTGCGCCACCGGGGCGGCGAATTGGAGGTTTAACGACCACCGTGAACAACTCAGTGGGCTATAAGCCCGTCCTGAATTTAGGACCACTGGTTCCAGAGAAGGGAGAGAGTCAGTGCCGTAGGACAAACACAACATCCATGCTTCACCGGGACTCGAACCCGGACCCCTTTCGGACAAATGATCAGAAGCCATCGCCTTCGACCACTGCGCCACCGGGGCGGCTTGATTGCCTTTTGATACGTGAGTCTGTATAACTATATCCACGTCGCTCTTCAACGAGCATGTGCGTTACCGGATGTGACGTCACGAAACTTTCGGCGCGTATGTCTCCGGAATCGTAGCACGTCAAAACATCGCGCGACATAACATCGCAGGTCAAAACATCGCAAGTCATAACATCGCGGACACAAAACATCGCAGGTCAAAACATCGCGGTGACAAAACATCGCGAGCCATAACATTTCAGGATAGGGCATTAATTACACGGCTTTTTTTCCTTTCATTTTTTTTTTCTTTTGTATTTTTCTAAACAGTTGATCTTTGGTAGGAAAAATTTGTTCAGACACTGATTTAATTTGCAGAAGACTAGTATGCGGCACTTATCAAAAATTTTCAGGAGGGGGCACTAATTAATCTCTCATCTCATACAAAAATTTCGTAAAATCTACAGTTTTCAATTTAGAACCACCAAATTTAGTATACTGCCTCATGGTGTTTTTGGAAGTGGTCTGAGCCCGGGGTCGATGGGCCCACAAAGAAAATTTTCGTAAAATCTACAGTTTTCAATTTAGAACCACAAAATTTGGTATACTTCCTCATGGTGCTCTAACTTAGACCGTAGACAGTTTTTGGAAGTGGTCTGAGCCCTGGGTCGATGGGCCCCCATAGAACATTTTCGTAAAATTTACAGTTTTCAATTTAGAACCACAAAATTTGGTATACTTCCTCATGGTGCTCTAACTTAGACCGTAAACAGTTTTTGGAAAGGTAGGGGGCCCGGGGTCAAGGGGCCCCAATACGCAATGTTCGTAAAATCTACAGTTTACAATTTAGAACCACCAAATTTTGTATAATATCTCATGGTGCTCTAATTTAGACGGCAGAGGGTTTTCGGAACGGGTGGGGAGCCCGGGATCAAGGGGGCCTCATACGCAATATTCGTAAAATCTACAGTTTTCAATTTAAAGCCAAATTTGGTATACTACCTCATGGTGCTCTAACTTAGACCGTAGACAGTTTTGGAAGTGGTCTGAGCCCGGGGTCGATGGGCCCCCCATAGAAAATTTTCGTAAAATCTAAAGTTTTCAATTTAGAACCACAAAATTTGGTATACTTCCTCATGGTGCTCTAACTTAGACCGTAAACGGTTTTTGTAAAGGTAAGGGGCCCGGGGTCAAAGGGCCCCAATACGCAATATTCGTAAAATCTACAGTTTTCAATTTAGAAACACCAAATTTCGGACGGATAATATCTCATGGTGCTCTAATTTAGACAGTAGAGGGTTTTCGGAACGGGTGGGGGGGGGAATCAAGGGGGCCCCCATACGCAATATTCGTCAAATCTACAGCTTTCAATTTAAAACCACCAAATTTGGTACACTACTTAATGGTGCTCTAACTTAGACCGTAGACAGTTTTTGAAAGTGGTCTGAGCCCGGGGTCGATGGGCCCCCATAGAAAATTTTGTAAAATCTACAGTTTTCAATTTAGAACCACAAAATTTGGTATACTTCCTCATGGTGCTCTAACTTAGACCGTAAACGGTTTTTGTAAAGGTAAGGGGCCCGGGGTCAAAGGGCCCCAATACGCAATATTCGTAAAATCTACAGTTTTCAATTTAGAAACACCAAATTTCGGACGGATAATATCTCATGGTGCTCTAATTTAGACAGTAGAGGGTTTTCGGAACGGGTGGGGGGGGGGGAATCAAGGGGGCCCCCATACGCAATATTCGTCAAATCTACAGCTTTCAATTTAAAACCACCAAATTTGGTACACTACTTAATGGTGCTCTAACTTAGACCGTAGACAGTTTTTGAAAGTGGTCTGAGCCCGGGGTCGATGGGCCCCCATAGAAAATTTTGTAAAATCTACAGTTTTCAATTTAGAACCACAAAATTTGGTATACTTCCTCATGGTGCTCTAACTTAGACCGTAAACGGTTTTTGGAAAGGTAAGGGGCCCGGGGTCAAGGAGCCCCTACAAAATGTTCGTAAAATCTACAGTTTTCAATTTAGAACCACCAAATTTGGTTGGTATACTACCTCATGGTACTCTAACTTAGACCGTAGAGGGTTTGGGGAAAGATGGGGGGGTCGAGGGGGCCCCATATAAAATTTTCGGCAGTTTACAGTGTTCCTTCAAATTAAAGTGCAGCTCTCGCTTGCCTTACGTAGAACGTTTTCTCGAAATTGTTTGGAGTTCCCAATTCTACTTTTAAAAAAAATGTATGTATATATATATATATATATATATATATATACATCATCATCATCACTGCCAACCATTATCAATCCACTGCTGGACGAAGGTCTCACCAAGTTTCCTCCACAACGGTCTGTCTTGTGCCAGTCTCCTCCATGTCACTCCCGCATACTTTCGAATTTCATCCACCCATCTTCCATGTAGTCTTCTTCTGGGTCTTTTCCTGTCCCTTGGAATCCAATCTAAAATTTCGGCTGTCCATCGATGGTCTGTTCTTCTGGCAGTATGTCCAGCCCATTGCCATTTCAGGGATTTAACTCTGATCATGATGTCTTCCACTCTTGTCATTTTTCGGATCCACGTGTTCCTCTTCTTATCTCTCCTGGTTATACCAAGCATGCACCTCTCCATGATACTTTGAGTTCTCTGCAGCCTTTGTATGTCTCTTTTAGCTAAGGTCCACGTCTCTGCACCATACGTAAGCACTGGAAGGATGCATTGATCAAACACTTTTCTTTTAAGACATAATGGCATATTGCTCTTGAAAATTATGCTGTTTCTTCCAAAAGCTCTCCAGGCAAGTTTTGTACGCCGATTAATTTCTTCACCAATGTGACCCTCACTTGATATCTGCTGTCCAAGATAAACGTACGTGTCTGTTATCTCCAGCTTTTCTCCATCAATCGATAAATCTTCATTTCTTGTAAAAGCATTGTACATCACTTTTGTCTTCTGAAAGTTCATTTTTAATCCCACTTCTTTACTCATGTCAGCAAGTTCCTGGATCATACTCTGTAGCTCTGATGGGGTAGTTGCGCAAAAATGACTATGTCATCAGCAAAACGAAGGTGGGTTAGATAATCTCCATTAATCTTTATCCCTTTGTTTTCCCAGTTCAGTGATTGAAAGACATTTTCCAATGTGGCATTAAAGAGCTTCGGAGATATGGTGTCACCTTGTCTCACTCCTTTTCCAATTTTTATGTGTGTTGTATTTTCAAACAGCCGAATCTTTGCACTTGCATTTTCATAGATGTTATTAATAATATTAATGTATGCATCTTCAATACCGCAGGATTTCAGAGCCATTGCAACTGCCGATGGTTTCACCGAATCAAAGGCTTTTTCATAATCGGTAAAAGCCATGCACAATGGAAGTTCATATTCCCTCGCTCTTTCAATTAGTTCTCTCAGTACGTGGATATGATCTATTGTGCTGTAGCCACTCCTGAATCCAGCTTGTTCTCTCGGTTGAGCCATGTCCAGTGTCACCTTCAAGCGGTGTGAAAGAACTTTAGTGAAGATTTTATAAACCGCTGATAGGTCTGTAGTTCCTGAGATCCTCAATGTCACCTTTTTTATGTAGCAAGATCATTGTAGCGTTGTTCCAATCCTCAGGAATTTTCCCTTCATTAAGGCATCGAGTGAAAATTTGTACGAGTACTGTTTCGATTTCTCCACTTGCTTCTTGTATCATGTCTACAGTAATTCCATCTTCTCCTGGAGCTTTTCCCCGCTTCATGTTCTTGATTGCATGTGCAACTTCTGCTGGAAGGACTGGAAGAACTCTGGTACCTTTCACGATGCCTGGAGTACATGTATCATCCCTTTCATATAATTTGGAGTAGAAATCTTTCACTCTTGTCAAAATTTCACCTCTATTTCTTGTTACAGAACCATTTTCTTTTCTCAGTGCCATAATCTGTTTTTTCCCCTTACTGAGATGTCCCTTTGCTATCTTTAGGCTTTGGTTGTTTTCAATTGCTTTCCTTACTAGTTCACAGTGGAATTTCCTTACGTCTTCAGTGATACTTTTTCGTACTGTCTTGCATAGCTCTATATATTCCACTTTGGAAGTCACATCTTCTTTAGTTGTCCTCATCACTCTTCTTTTTTGCATCAACATTTTGGTTTTTCCTGATAATTTGTTCACATGCAATTTGTTCTTAGACCCAGCTAATTTTGTTGCTGTTTCCATAAGAGCTTTGGTTACTTTTCTATTAACTTCAGAAATATCCACTTCTTCCGATGTTAGGCCTTCTAAAGCAGAGAATCTGTTCTTCAGTTCCAATTTGAAGGTATTATGGTGTTTTTTAAGGTTGGTTATGTCAATACATTTTGTTTGTCTTATGAGCTTGCTACGTTCGAGTTTAGTGTTGAGGTGCATCTTACATCTCACCAATCTATGGTCACTGCCTGTGTTGAACTTGTTTAGCACACTGCAGTCTTCTATGACGAATTTTTTGTTACACATAATAAAATCAATTTCACTTGTCGTCCCATTTGGATGTCTCCATGTCCATTTCCTGTGTGGCTTTTTCTTGAAAAAGGAGTTCAAGATAAAAAACCCTTCTGCCTCTGCAAACTCTACGAGAGTATTTCCACGCTGGTTTCTGTTGCCGTGACCGAATTTACCTACTGAAGTTTCATTCTGTTGCCGTTGCCCTATTTTTGCATTGAAATCTCCCATAATTATCTTCAAGTGCTGCTTACCTTTATTATTTAGATCACGAATTTCCTCATAAAATTCTTCAATTTCTTCTTCAGCATGACTTGGCATATATATATATATATATATATCATCATCATCATCATTGTCAACCATTATCATTCCACTGCTGGACGAAGGTCTCCCCAAGTTTCCTCCACAACGGTCTGTCTTGTGCCAGTCTCCTCCATGTCACTCCCGCATACTTTCGAATTTCATCCACCCATCTTCCATGTGGTCTTCTTCTGGGTCTTTTCCTGTCCCTTGGAATCCAATCTAAAATTTCGGCTGTCCATCGATGGTCTATTCTTCTGGCAGTATGTCCAGCCCATTGCCATTTCAGGGATTTAACTCTGATCATGATGTCTTCCACTCTTGTCATTTTTCGGATCCACGTGTTCCTCTTCTTATCTCTCCTGGTTACACCAAGCATGCACCTCTCCATGCTGCTTTGAGTTGTCTGCAGCCTTTGTATGTCTCTTTTAGCTAAGGTCCACGTCTCTGCACCATACGTAAGCAGTGGAAGGATGCATTGATCAAACACTTTTCTTTTAAGACATAATGGCATATTGCTCTTGAAAATTATGCTGTTTCTTCCAAAAGCTCTCCAGGCAAGTTTTGTACGCCGATTAATTTCTTCACCAATGTGACCCTCACTTGATATCTGCTGTCCAAGATAAACGTACGTGTCTGTTATCTCCAGCTTTTCTCCATCAATCGATAAATCTTCATTTCTTGTAAAAGCATTGTACATCACTTTTGTCTTCTGAAAGTTCATTTTTAATCCCACTTCTTTACTCTTGTCAGCAAGTTCCTGGATCATACTCTGTAGCTCTGATGGGGTAGTTGCAAAAATGACTATGTCATCAGCAAAACGAAGGTGGGTTAGATAATCTCCATTAATCTTTATGCCTTTGTTTTCCCAGTTCAGTGATTGAAAGACATTTTCCAATGTGGCATTAAAGAGCTTCGGAGATATGGTGTCACCTTGTCTCACTCCTTTTCCAATTTTTATGTGTGTTGTATTTTCAAATAGCAGAATCTTTGCACTTGCATTTTCATAGATGTTATTAATAATATTAATGTATGCATCTTCAATACCGCAGGATTTCAGAGCCATTGCAAATGCTGATGGTTTCACTGAATCAAAGGCTTTTTCATAATCGATAAAAGCCATGCACAATGGAAGTTCATATTCCCTCGCTCTTTCAATTAGTTCTCTCAGTACGTGGATATGATCTATTGTGCTGTAGCCACTCCTGAATCCAGCTTGTTCTCTCGGTTGAGCCATGTCCTGTGTTACCTTCAAGCGGTGTGAAAGAACTTTAGTGAAGATTTTATAAACCACTGATAGGAGGCTGATAGGTCTGTAGTTCCTGAGATCCTCAATGTCCCCTTTTTTATGTAGCAAGATCATTACAGCGTTGTTCCAATCCTCAGGAATTTTCCCTTCATTAAGGCATCGAGTGAAAATTTGGGCGAGTACTGTTTCGATTTCTCCACTTGCTTCTTGTATGATGTCTACAGTAATTCCATCCTCTCCTGGAGCTTTTCCCCGCTTCATGTTCTTGATTGCATGTGCAGCTTCTGCTGGAAGAACTGTGGTACCTTTCATGATGCCTGGAGTACATATATATATATATATATATATATATATATATATATATATATATATACACACATTGTGTACATATGCTATATATATACAGCCCCCTCCAACAAGAATTCCTGAGTGCGCCACTGCCTAGACCTTTTAAACAGTTTATATTCTTCTTATGTCACATTCATAAAGTTTACGTATCAACTCACGTTAATAATATTGCGCTTTTACTTAGGCACTAAATATTAATTCATAGGCCCTAAGCCTAGGCCTTTTAAACGGTTTTTATTTTACTGATGTGACATTCACAACGTTTACATATCAACTCATGCTAATAATATTGCGCCTTTACTTAGGCACTAAATATTAATTCATAGCCCCTAGGCCTTTTAAACAGTTTTTATTCTACCAAATTTTATTGAAAATTCCTAGAAAGGCCCAGGCATAGGGCCTTGCAATTAAAGTTTTGTGACCGAGTAAAAGTTTACTTGATTTGTAATGTAAATCTTTTTACTATGAGCTCCGTGGATTATAAATTGCAAAAAACGCCTAGGCTTAGGGTCTGTTAATAAATGTTTTGTGCGTAAGTAAAAGTGTAATACTGTAACCTTGACTTGTTATGTAAACGTTCAGAATCTGAGCTCGGCTGATACAAAATGGCTAGAAATGCCTAGGCCTAGTGCCTTGCAGGCAGGACCGGCTGGACCTTAAGGGCAACCAGGGCAGTAGCCCTGGCCCGCGCCTTCAAAGGGCCCCGTAGTTTAGGGAAAAAACATTTACGGTAGAATTTTCTACAAACAATATTTTTTGTGTGTAAGTTTTCGGGTGCGAGGCCCTTAAGAAGATGTTGTTTTTTTAATTTTACTGTTTCCAATTTCCCCATTTTTGAATAGAATATTGCCCTTCGCATTACAAATACTGAGATTTGCAAATTTCAAGTGATTATTGTAACTACCTTAATATTTTCCGCATTCTCAAAATAGCAAATTAAATTTCCTCATTTTGTGGCCCTTACTTTTATATATTTCACAATTTGCGTGCAAACTAGATACTTGAATTTAGACAAATAAAAAGAACAATATCAAAGTTGATTTCGGGCAACACATGGAGGCAATTTATTTAGTGACTTTAAAAATATTACTAGAAATAAAAAAAAATTCATATATGAGCGCGTCTAAAAGTTTCAAAAAGTTTTAAAAATCAATCAAGATTCCTGATTGATTTTTATGCTATTTTGCATTAAAAATCAATCACTGAAACATGTATCAGGGGAAAAAACTATTTATATGAATTTATTTTAGAGGGATTTGGATTATTTCTTACACTGAAGTATTCACAATACAAAACTTTTCGCTACGCAGGGATCTTTTTATTATTTTGTGAAGAAGTTTTTTATAAGAGTCATAATACAACCTCAACCCCATCTTCCCTCAAAGTTCAACGGTACATCGACGACTTTCTGCTTGTTGTGTTGCCATTACTGTCACAGTATTAACGAGCAATTTGTCAACAGGATAATGCCCCGCCACACATGGCACGGCTCTCCTAAGCCTGCCAAAACATGTTTGAGACATCGTGTGACGCTACTTACGCTCATTCCGGAATGTCGATGAACTGGCCCACAATTTTAAGACCATCTGGCATGTTATACCTTAGGATGTATCTTTGAACTCTTTGCGTCTATGCTACGCCAAGTAACCGCTTGTATCCGAGCCAGACGTGGCGCTACAACGTACTGACTTGTTCCACTCATGTAACTGTTTTATCCGAATAAATGGCTTAATTACTCTGGAACTGCGATCATTTCCTTTCACATGCACATCTGGATTTTCATTTCAATTGGATGATTTCTTGTGGATTCTTGTTTGTCTGTTTTTAAAACTGTGTTGTCTCTGCAGCTGAAGAACTCTGTGGTACTGCAATGGTGGGTAACATTAGAAGTAATGCTTCGTGAAACAGTGAGATTAAAGAAGCAGTTAAGAGTAAGAAGGAAGCATATTTGGGGGTGTTGCAAGGTAGAGTTACTGTGAATGAATATCGCTGTAAGAAGTGTGAGGCAGCTAAGTTGGTTCGCCATAATAAGGAAAAATATAGGAAGGAAAATGTGGAAAGGCATGAATTTTGGCATTTCGGAAAGACAGAAATTCTTTCTGGAAGTACATAAGACATAGGAAAAATAGAGAAGATAAAATTCTAAGTTGTGTGAAGAATAGGATCGGCGAAATGATATGGGAGCCCAATGAGATAAGTGAAAGATGGGGTTAATATTTCAGTGAGTTATTAGAACATGAAAGCAAAGTTATTCTGAGGTAGAAACAGATGATGTTACAGTGAGAGGTGGAAGCGCAAGAAGGATATCAACAGAAGAGATGTGTAAAGTTCTAAATTATCTTCATAATACATAGTAAAACCCCAGGAGTAGATGCCATAATTGCAGCGATATTAAAATATGGTGGTGATTCTGTAATTGACCGGTTAACTGAAATTTGCCAGTTGTGCTGGGAGTTAAGAAGGATCCCTCAGGATTGGAGGGATGCTGTCATTGTTCTTTTGTACAAGGGAAAAGTTTTTGCCTCAGAATCACCTTTGCTTTCATGCTCTAATAAGATTGAATGCAAGAACTATCGTGGTATCAGTTTACTGAGTGTCCCACGAAAAGTGTTTGGGAAGGTCATTATTGATAAGGTACGAGGTCTTACATCAGACAAAGTGTGGGATGTACAGAGTGATTTTATGCCTGGTAAAGACTGCACTAACCACATTTTTGCATTACGTTTGATGATCGAAAAGTATCTGTCTGTTGGTAAGAAAGTTTTTGCTGCCTTCATAGATTTAGAGAAAGCTTATGATCAAGTAAATGGGATTATTCTGTGGAAGGTACTGAATAAATGTAATATTGCTGGAAATCTATTCAATAGTGTAAAAGCCATGTATGCTGGTAGTATAGTATGTGTACGAGGAAATGGTGGCGCATCGAAATGGTTTTCAATTTGTGCATGAGTCAGACAAGGTTGTGTAACGTCACCATGGCTGTTTAATATGTTTATGGATGCACGCATACGTGATGCCAAAATAGACAATACTAATTTTTATGTTTTGGTAATATCCATGTGCGCAGATTACTGTATGCTGATGACACAGTCCTGTTGGCAGAGAGCAAAAGCGAGTTGCAGTGTATGTTGCCCCGTATGTACGAAGTTTGTATGAAATTCAAACTAAGTATAAATAAGGAAAAAACCGAAGTTATGGTTTTTGAGCAAAGAATTGTTAGTACTGAATGCAGGATATGTCTAAATGGCACAATTACTGACCAGTTGAACAGTTTGTGTTTTCGTGAATCATGTTTGGTAGAGAGTAGATACCGAAATTAGTAGATCAGAGAATTCTACATTGAAAGTCATATCTGCTGTAGGAGGATCGCACAAGAGTGACGGGTTCTCAAGAAATTCCCGAATGGCTGTGTAGGAAAGTGTAATTATTCCTTCTCTGATGTATGGCAGTGAAACCTGGGTACTGCAGAAAAAACATAGGAGTCGTTTGTGTGTTGGGGAGATGCGTTACTTACGAGGGCTTTGTGCACGCGCTGATCACGTGAGGAATGAAGATGTGCAATGTGAGGCAAAATGTTGTTAGTAAGGTGGACACTAATATTTTTTAGGTGGAGGTGGTCTGGCCATGTTTAAAGAATGACTGATGGGATGCTTACTAAGAGAATTTTTCAGCCCAAATGGCAGGAAAGAAAGGTAGCGGAAAGCCAAGAAAATCATGGGAGGACCAGATTCGGGAATGCACGAGAAAAGGATAATGAGTGATTATAATCTACATTTTGAAGTTACTCACCTTTATTCCTAAAAGATTTTTGGAATAAAGGTGAATAACCTCAAAATGTAGATTATGTCTAAATAGCACGTTAATAATTAAGCAGCTAAGTGACATTTGCAATGCTGTATGAATACATGAGTGTGATTATAGTTTCTGCGATCTTGGCACAGCTGCAGCTGTGCCAAGATCGCTGTAAATGGAGACGTTTGTTACGGCATCAGTAAGTTCTTTCTTTGAGGAGCTAACCTCTGAATATCAGAGAACATCTTAGTGATATATATATATATATACATATACATATGTATGTTTTTTTTTTGTTTTGTTTTTTTGCTGGTGGTGTTTTTTGACAAAGAGTGTATAACAAAAGTTTTGTGAAATCGAAAAATTTATATACGTTTATCCAAGTTCCCTAAAATCTTAAATGGTTACACTCACCATGTGTCTTCTGATTGCTTAAATATTTGGGAAGAGAGGGGGGACTAAAGGGTGGGCTGAAAGAAAAGTTGAGGGCGAAGGGGCTGAAGCCCACCCGTAGCGTCACGCCTGGTTCTGTGAAATTCTCCCAAAGCAGCTATGACTTTCAAAGCTGATGCTTTATTATTATTTTGGATTTTAATGATCCCCGTGAGCAGGTTTAAACGTTATAAGCAGTCACCTAGAGAGGGAATTAGTACCGTAAGACAAACACACCACACATACCTCGCCTGGGACTCGAATCCAGGCTAGCTTGGATGAACAGTCAGAAGCCAGCGCTTAGATGACTGCGGTACCAGAGTGGCAAAGCGGAATTCCCTTATCTTCTAATTTCACCATTTAATCTGGCAAACATGCTTCCCAAATCCAAATACACAAACTCATTCATTTGATTTAACTGTAGCATTTAGATGACACAGCATTTAGTCCATACAGTTCCTAGCTTATGACTTTGGTTTTTAGCCAGTGCCGCAGTCCTATCAGAGAAAAAAATAGATTGCTGAGTGTGGGCCCTTGCTGTGGTAGTTCTCCCCACCAATGGAGAGCAGATATGTTATTGTATTTGTCGATTTTTACACACCTAATAAGTCTTTAATGATGTATGTACACTTGGATGCCAGTTTGTTTGGTACATCTACCGCCGTCACGTATAAGATGGCCCGTGAGCGCGATATAAATCTGGCAGACCAGCTCGTCGAGCATCAGTCAGTGTTCGATTGAGGGTCATATGAGTAAAACGAATGACCTGAACGAATTTGAACAAGGCATGATAGTTGGTAGCAGGCGTGTCGATTTGACCATCTCCAAAACGGCCATTCTGGGCTTTTCATGCACAACCGCAGCAAAGGTGTATCGTGAATGGTGCGACACGCAAAAAAACTTCCAGCGATCCTGTGGACGAAAATAGCTGGTGAATCACTTTTTAAAAAGAGACCAGTGAATCGACGGCCGACGAGCCTCTAAATCACTACGGGATTCAATATTGATACACGGAGGGTCTGCTGTGAGCGTACGTAGTATCGGACCATGTCGCGAATGGGCTACAGTTTGACGACCATGTCGCCAGTCAATCGAATTGCTCATGGTGGTCGTTTACCCCCTCCCCCACCAAAAAAATAAATCCGCGGTCAAGGCAACTCTTGTAATTCCTACCTCCATGGTCAAGACATATGCTAATGTTTGTGGCAGTGACCATTACAATAGGCTTACGTACGTGCCGGACAGGAATGTTGCCAGAGAATCAGGGACGTCGCTAGACTTCGAAATCAGGGTGGGCGAGTATTATTTTTGCTGGGAAAAGTTTGAGAGCAACTTTATTTACAAAACACTGAAAGAAAGAATTTGTTTTTCATTTTCTACAGGCTGCAAAGGTATTTGTACAGAGGGTGAGTCGAAAGCCATACAATATGTGCATAATGCATGTGCTGCGGCTGGTATGTCGCGTGTTTAAACTAGTTCAAGTCTCGCACTGCAGTCAGTCGAAATGGATATAAAGTGGTAGTCGTTACTGTGAACAACATTGCATGTTGTCGTTCTGTCTGTGGTTTGGACGCCTAAAAGGTGAACAGCCAAAACTGGCTAATTAGGGAACTTTTGCTTTCCGAGTTTGAACTCTGCCATATCGCTGCTCAAGCAATACGAAACATTTGTCATGCAAAAGGGGAAGATTTCTGAGACCACAGTCCCGCAACCAGATGGTTCAAGAAATTCCGCTCAGGTGACAGAAACCTCGACGATCAGCCATGGTCTGGTAGGACGCGAACCATGGATTCGGAGGCCGTGCGCCAGGCAGTAGAGGTAAATCCGATAACCTGCACTCGGAGATTATCAGGCGAGCTAGGCATATCACAGACCACCGTTTCGTCACCTTCAGGAACTCGGCAAGGTCTACAGGAGCTGCCGCATTGCCCCTCACGAATTGACTCTAGTTGAAGCAAACCGCCAAGTGGAAGTGTGTTCGAAACTCCTAGAAAACCCGCGTGATGTAAGTTTCATCAAGAGAATTGTTACGTGCTATGAAAAGTGGGCCTGTTTCCGTAATTTTAGTACACAACGGCAGTGGTTCAGCCAGGGCCAGCTTACTGAAACTGTTGCCAAGCGTGGACGCTTCGAGCACAAAGTGATGCTCTGCTTCTGGTGGAATTTCAAGGAGATAATCCATTACAGATTTGTTCCAGACGGTCGGACCGTCAACGCCAACCTCTACTCTGAACAGCTGGAGTGGATGTATGCCGTTTTGGAGAATAAGTACCCGGCACTGGTAAACAGAAAGCGCGCTCTCCTACAGCAGGACAACGCTCGACCTCATACTGCCTTGCCCCGTCGGATTATTACCTGTTCCGGTCCATGGCCCACTTCCTTCGCGGGCAGCTCTTCAACAACCAGGAGGAGGTGGCAGCTGGGGTGAAGGAGTTCTTCGCGTCGAAAGACAAGAACTGGTACCGCCGCGGAATTGAAGAACTGGCAGACAGATGGCTAAAGACGGTGCAACACGATGGCCTATACTTTGAATGCTAGTCAGCTTTCTGTGTTAATAACACTTCTAAGGAGAAGGAAAAACACACTTTCTAGGCGAAAATACGTACGGCTACTCGACGAAAAACACAAAAGTCCTTAATCCTTGAAAAATTCCAGATTGTATTTTAAAGTTAAAAAAAAAAAAAGTATTGCACATCTTGAACTGGGTGGACGGCAGGATGGGCTATAGAAAATTTTCAGGGTGGGCTCTACCCCCTTGGCGACGTCCTTACAGGGAATGCGAGGGTCACCCTGAATGTTTTCTTGCCCACTCAGTTCAAGGTGTGCCAGTTTTCAATCTTTTTAGCACGTCTTTTGTAAAAAAAGATCGTGCTTATGTTATCGGGTTGTCCGTCCGTCTGTAGACACGATATCTCTGCAACTAACAGTCCGATTTGAAAAAATCTTTTTGCATTAAGAAGCTTGAAATGTGCGAATGATGATCCTTTATTTCGTTTTTTTTTACAATGCACAATTTCGCCGCTAGAGCGTAAATGCAGATGATATCGAATTCAAAATACATTTTATTCCATATATTTTCTTCTAAACATCCAATTCAAAAAATTATTTTGCCTTTCGATTCCATTCATGTCGAAGAGTGTTTCAGGTATACTCACTTTTTCAAGTTACGCATAGATTCTCCGCTAAGGGGCGTAAACTAAATTGCGTTTTCCCCGATATCTCTGCTTCTAAAGTGATTTTTTTTTCTGCAGGGGATACAGCTCCTGATGGGAAATATTTTCCATATAAATTCGAATTTTTGCTGTAAAACGGGTTGGCCACCAGGGGGCGTAAGTGTTGATTTCTGTTTCTGATGTATTTGCAGCAAAATCTGAGTTTCGAAATTCTCGATTGAAAAAATTCTTTCGTGAACCGATAGCGCTCATGCCGATAAACATTTGAGAATATTTTCTTCTTAAAATAATGCATGGTTTCTCCGCCAGGGGCGTAGACGTATATCTCATTTCTGTTAATATATCTGCGGATTTGAAAAATTTCTTCTTTGTTAGATAGCATTTCCGGGGTAAAATGTTTCTTATATAATTTCAAAATTTTCAAGTAATGCATAGACTTTCCGCTAGGAGCGTAAAGGTAAATTGCGATTTCCTCGATATCTCTGCTTCCAAAAACTCCGATCTGAAAAGTTCATTCTGCACCGGATACAGCTCCTGATAGGAAATGCTTTGCATATATTTTCTAATGTTTGATAAAGAATGGTTTGGCCACCAGGGGGCGTAAGCGTTAATTTCTGTGTCTGATGTACTTGCAGCAACATCTGCGCTCCTGAAAACTCGATTGAAAAAATTCCTTCGTGAACCGATACCGCTTACATCGAAAAACCTTTTGACAATACTTTCTTCTTAAAATAATGCATGGTTTTTCCACCAGGGGACGTAAAGTCATATTTTATTTTTGTCGATATCTCTGCTTCTAAGTGTCCGATTTGAATTTTTTTTTTTTTTGTTAGAGAGCGTTTCCGTGGGGAATATTTCTCACTTAATTTCAATATTTTCTTAGCGCACAAGTCTGCCATCAGAGGGCGGAAGTTCACGTTGCCGTTTACAGCAATATTTGTGGGACTAAAAACCCGACTGAAAAACTTCTTTCTTCGGTCAGATACCACTAACTATGCAAACTCTGTGTGGGTATTTTCTTTCCAAAATAGTGCACACTTTTGCAGCTAGGGGCCCAAATGCTTATTCTGTTTTTCTCAATATCACTGCTTTTACATGTACGATTTCAAAAATTCTTTCAACACCGGATGCCATTTCTCTTGTAGAACACTTCAGGCTAGTATACGAGGAATTTTGTAGTTCACAGTTCTGTCGGTAGGTGGTGTTTCGGCAGTTTACAGCTGTATCGCCGCTTCTTAAAACGCTATTGAGAAATTTCTTCTTCACTGTATGCCATTCGCTACAACAGAGATGTGGAACATTATCCTCTTTAAATAAAACAAAGATCTCCCGCTAGCTGCGTAAAGGGCGAAACCTTTATTTTTCGCTATATCTGCTTCCGGGGGACGTATTTGAAAAGTTCTTTTCCCTTAGCATAGCTTTTTCCGTGATGAATATTTTTCGCCTATTTTCAACTTTTCCGTTATGCAAAATTTTTCCGCTAGCAGACGTAGACTTATATCATGTTTTCTTCTATATTTCCCCTTTTAACTGTTCGATTTGAAAATCTCTTTGTCTGTGGTACTTTCCTTGTAGTATGTGTAATTTTTTGTTTCCCATTTCTTAATTTTCGGAGCATGATTTTTAGCCGCTAGTGGAACTAAGTAGATGTGTCTACAAATTTTGTATTTCTGGATGTTTTATCGATTGTTAGAACAAGTTGATTGTTTTCGAAACCGGTTCCATTGACTTTGAATAACTTTGATAAATTTAATTCGCGTCAGAACTGATTCAAAAGACGTACTCATTACATCCGAAAATTCGGCGTCATATTTCTTGTTAACTTTTAAATCTGGTCTATGCCAAGTAATAATGAGTCTCGTGCTTTTCCTATGTATTTCCCCCTAGGAAGTGCGTTGTTTACTTCTCTGCAGAAAGGTTTTCAAAATAGTATCCGAAGGACCATGAAAATTCATTTGTACTCTAACATTCCAAATCCTTAGTTTAAGCCCATTTTTCATGTTAGTAAGGCCAGGGACGAATAAGGCGGAAGGGAGGGGGGGGGGTCATTACTAATTGTGCTACTGATTGTTTGTGCTACCAAGTAGAGGATTTTAACCCGGAAAATGGAGTCTAAAACTACACCAGCGGCCTGCCCCGAGGCAGTGAGGGAGCAGGACGTGGCTGCCGACTGTTTTACAGGAGAGTGTACGGCAAGGTCGCTATAATCGTCCAGCTTCATTGTAAAACATACGATGAATCTGAAGAATGTTTTTCATGTGAAATATGTATAAAATAACAATAAAATACTGTCATAAAAATATTCTGATAAATTTTATATGTTTCTCATAGAGGGCAGCACATGCAAACAAAGCTACATTTTGATTTTATACTGAAATTTCATTGTGATTCTGTACAAGAAAAAATATTTGGACCCAGATTACTATACACTGAGCGGACAGAAATCACAGGATACCTGTATGTTATCTCTATGAGAAGGAATATTCCACGTCCAATAACTTCACTTGAAGAAACAGTTTAATGAAAAACAATGTACTGAACAAAAGTCGTAGAACTTTCAATAGAATCTACCAAATCAACAAAATTTAGCATCAATTACTTATTTAATTGCAAGGAAATGGATGCTGAAAAAGGTGGTAATTATTGCCCATCGTATAAATATTTTAGTTAAACATCACGATTATCGGGATGACTTTGTTCGATCCTGACGCTGATGATGATGATGTTCCGACTTCTCTGAGCACCCCAAAAGTTTGAATGTTTTTAATTGCCACTATTTCATTTGGGGTAGGGGAAGGGGTTAAAAACTGAGGACCAAAAAATAAGAAATTGGGAAAATTTGACGTCCTCAATCAGTTTTTACGGAATTGAGGACTGTCCCGAAAAATTTGGACGTCTGGTCACCTAACCTTTTCCACTTTTCGCAGCGTGTTTTCATCGGATCTCGCATGCCAGGTACGACTAGCGTAATTTATATAGTGACTCTGGCCAATAATCGTAAACCATTTTGGGTTTACTATAGTTTCAAATTATTAACATATTTTATAAACAGGTGACAAATTCGTACTGAGCCCAGCTTTTCTTTATAGTGCGCAATATACCGGGTGATCATAATTCAAGTATCCCTATTTAACGCTTTCTGGATAGATATCTATCAGTACAAACGCAACCAAATTAGGTATGCTGACCATTCATGACATGCGGAAGAGATTTCCGCAAAAAAAAAAAGTTCCCAAAGTCACCACCAGGGGACTTCGGGCGCTGTACGTTGCGATAATATAGACAATTTCGGCTCTACAATAAGCTGACCAGACGTCCCCAATTCTTGAGGACAGTCCTCGAATTTGGTTTACTGTCCCCAATAATGTCTGAAGCCTTTGGGGACGCAAATTGTCCTCAAATTTTAATGTCTGTCCCCAAGTGTCCTCGAATTTAGACTCTCATTAACCCTTTAGATTTCCAATGAAAAATGTTCTTAAACGTAGTTTCCGTTGTACTAATTTTCCAAAATGTTTCTTGTGAAAACAAATTTTGACTTTTTTTTCTTCTTTCTGGGTTTAACGGCCATTACGAGCAACTCTAAGGAATATAAGCAATCACCTGTCTCTAATTTGGAGACATTCGTTCTAGGGAAGAGAGAGAGAGAGAGAGAGCAAGTGCTGTAAGACAAGCACATCACCCATGCCTCATTCGGGACTCGAACCCGTGCCAACTTGTACGAATCATCGTCAGTGACCAGCACTAAGACATTGCACCACTGGCACGGTCGAATTTCGATTGTACTTGTTCTGAGTTTCTCCAAAAACTTTGGCAAAATGAAACATTAGCCATGCAATTACAACGGTGTGCAGCCTAATAAATTCAGCGCATATACCTAAGCTAAAGCATTTCACTTTTGCTAATATGTTCTCGCCATCATAATTCTACTTTGTCAATACAAATTACCAGCATTCTACAAGATATATCCTTTTAAGACACAGATTTTAATGTGTAATATCATACTTACTGAAACAATGCAGTTTTGTGACAAAAAGATTTGCATATATATTTTGGGTACGTATGTGTCCCCAAATGAACTACCGATTTGGGGACGCCACTCCCTTTTGTCCTCAAATCGGTGTCCCGATATCTGGTCACCTTACTCTACGAGGGAAATGAGTGGCGCTACGAGCGACAAGATAGCGTACATTTGCATAATGCACACGCGCTACGGGCGACAACTGTCCTAGGCATGGTGAATGCCATTCGTATTCCATCAACCACAATGGGTTTCACCTTGCTGGAATGCGCTCTTCTTGTGAAGCTGAATTCCGACATCGTAAGTATTTGCGTCGAGGTCCATTGACTCCCTATGCTCTCAGAAGAATGATTGCTCGTTTCGAGGAAACTGGAAGTTTACGTGTTCAACCAGGGCGAGGGCGCAAACCTATAGCTCCAGAAGTGGTTTAAGATATCGCCACGGCACTTGTGGATCGCTCCATGGATGATGTACCAGATTCCAGTGGTGCACCCGCAGTGTCACGGAAGCTGGATGTGCCCTACACCACCGTGTAGAAGATATTGAGAAAGGTGTTGAATTTTTTTCCACACAAGATCAGCCACACCCAACAGTTGATTGACAGTGACAAAGACACCCGACTGACCTTTGCATTGACCTTCCTTGCTAGAATGGAAGTGGATGATGCTTGGCCATGGGAGGTCTTGTGGAGTGACGAGGCACATTTCCCCCTCAATGGAACAGTCAACACGCATAACTGTCGTATTTGGGCATTGCAAAATCCTCATGCATTTCAACAGATCCCACTGCACTCGCCCAAAGTCACAGTGTGGTGTGGCTTCACAGCCACATTTATCCTTGGTCCGTTCTTTTTCGAAGAAATTGCACCCATGGGTCCCGTGACTTGCCCCGTTAATGCCCAGAGGTATCAGGAGGTGCTGAACAGTTTTGTTCTACCGTAACTGCAGCAGCGACATGTCTTGCATCGACAATTTTTATGCACGATGGGGCGCCTCCGCATATCGGACGGTGCGTACAGATCTTTCTGCGACAACATTTCACCGAGAACAGAGGGATTAGTCGATCCTTTCCCACACCATGGCCACCTCGTTCTCCGGAACTTAATCTCTGTGACTTCTGGTTGTGGGGACACTAAAAACATAAGGTTTATCAAGGCGACATTCCTAACCTGCCAGCCTTGAAAGACAGTATCACATTGCATGTGAGAAGCATCACGGAAGACAAGTTGCGTTCGGCCGTTGAACACACTGCTCATCGACTTCAAGTTTTGAAATTTAACAATGGCGCCCACATTGAGCAGTACCGGTTGCACCATTAAGGTTGCTTTCTCTCCCTTGTGCAATTAAATACCGGAGACAATAAAACGTCTTGAACGCAACACGTCTGTTGGGTTCTGCTTCGATTTTTGTGTCATTTCCCTCGTAGTGTCGAAAATTGTCTGTATTATTGCAGCGCCAGAAGTCCGTGGTGACTTTTGGAACTTTTTTTTTTCGGAAATCTCTTTCGCATGTCCTGAATTGTCAGCATACCAAATTTGGTTGCGTTTGGATTGCTAGATATCTTTCCACAGAGTGTTGACTAGGGATACTTTAATTATGATAACCATGTATCATAAACATGAAACATTCTTACAGTTAAAATATTTAAGTCGTTATTCTCCTCACCCCGCGTTCAAACTAAAAACTTATATTTAAAAAAAAAGGTTTGAAAATTGATGTTTACTGCACTGTAAACTGAATTTTTTTTAATTTCTTTTCATGGAAAAAGGGAGAGCTGGGTAGAGGGGGGGGGTGAATCACATATGATACATCGCCAGGACCGAGGTGCTGTAATTGTAATATTTAAGAATTCGAAAATCACTGGTGTAATCAATTTATTTTCAAGTTACATTATGCAGTATTATATAATGATTTATTTGTTATGGAACAATTTGAAACAATTTCTGGAGCCACTGAAACACAGGAACACCTTACAGTCTCAACAGCGTACTGCAGTTAACGCATTGCACTTTGAATTTCGACATCTGCTTCTGTGGGCTCTAGTTCCAAACATTTCAGGCATGTGTCTTACATACTTACTTTGTGCTGAATCCTGTGGTATAGATGTAGGAACCCTACGTTTAGAAAGCGGTTCGTTATCATCTGAGGATTCGTTAGATGGTACAACAGAGGAAGTTTGTGTTCGTTGTTTTACCCCATGGATAAGCGTTGTAGTAGCGTCAAGTTCGAAAGAAAAATTTTCAAAAATATCTTTCTGTGCACCCATAGCTTCCATTTCACGACGATATGCGATCCATGCGGTCGGCATTACAAAATCCATCATATGCAAAATAACTCTCAGTCAATTCCTGGTGCGATTTTTCATTCTGTAGTTGCTGATGCAATAATCCAAGTGGTCAACACCACCCATGTGACAATATTTTTACAACTGCAGGGCGATCAACATATAACTACTATAACGAAGTAAATTTCTCCGTCATTTCTATCCACGCCGGGATTCGAACCCGGGTCCCCACATTCGGGAATAAGTCACTCTACCAATTGAGCTACGCGGACATTTTATTCTGATTCCTATCTCCTGGTACGTTACATCATCTCCCTCGTGTGCGTCCTTCTGACAGGTACGTCACATCATCTCCCCCTTATTTTATTTTATTTATTTATTATTATTTTTTCGAAGTGCTGGAGAAGGGATTCTCTTATTTTTCCTATCTCGCGGTGTGGAAATAACATCACACCATTGCGAGATTTTGAACGGTCGGGTCATCCGGATAGTTCGGGCGCCATTATAACGAAGTGAATTTCTCCGTCATTTTTGGTCTACGCCGGGATTCGAACCCGGGTCCCCTCATTCCGGAATAAGTTGCTCTACCACCTACGCGGACATTTTATTCTGATTCCTATCTGCCTTTATGTCGTGTGCGTCCTTCTGGCAGGTACGTCACATCTCCTGGTACGTTACACTACTTTTTATCCTTTTCGGACCATCGAGAGCATTTTTTCATTGGAAGATTCCTACATTTAGTTCTTAGTAACAGAACACCTCTGTTGTGAAACCATTTGACTAGGCAAACTTCTTTGTCAGTTCGTACAACTTGATCAATAGACCCACGAGTAGGTCGTGTGCCACGACCTACACTTTTCAAATTCCGATGTGCATTTAAGTTTGTAAGTTTAGGAACTTTGTTTTTCTTCAGTGTTCCTGTTGTGTAGACTTCCCTATTGAGTATCAAATCCAATAACAGTTCTTATGTGAAATACCTAGCAACATATAGTGATGAAACCGGCTGTAAAGAATCAGACTAAGTACAATTTTCACCTTTTAAATCAAGGTTGCTGAAGACTTGATTTTACATTAGTCCTTTTTCCTTCATAAAAAATGAAATCTAGTGGCAAACCAAATGCAGTGTACATAAAAAAAACTTTTAGTCCTACAGGGTTCGGTTTACCTTTTAGATATTGACAGTGACGGGCCAACGTTTCAGAAATTGGGGGAAGGGGGACAAAGTATTTTCCTATTTTCTAAATAAAGCTCTAAAACTATATCAGAACGTCGCGCTTGTGCATATATATACAGGGTCGAGTCACATTATTCTGACCACTTACGCCGCCAAACGCCTGTTGGAATTTGCACCATACCAGTGCGAATTCCTCACACAACCCACAATCAATATCACCAATTCACCATGATCTTACAACTGAATTCAAAATACTTTTACGTGAAACAAGCCATTGGCGCATTCCCCCCAAAATATCAAATATCTGTTAAAAAGGATTTTTAAAATGGACTTACATTTATTGATTCTGCACCCGTCTCACGTTTCCTTTTGCTTGTAAGTTTCTCCATTCAGCCTTCAAAGATCAAATATATTCTCTGATCACGAAAACGATCTCGAAAACACTAAAAAAAAAATGGCACTTTTGTAAGCACGCATAAAGCACGGAAGTAAAACTGGTGAAGTATCTGAACACCGGCTATACAGTCACAGTACGAATACGACGATGGACATGGAAGTGAAGATTGGGGTAAAGCATCCCCCCCGGCCACCCACAAACTACAATACAATGAAGAAATGAAGATTGTTTCCTTCATGATTTCCAGCCCAGAGGATAGGAAACCCAGATGGGGTAGGAAGCAGGCGCGGCAGTGATGAAAGGTCTTTACACTGGGAAAAAACAGCTGAAGGCCCCACCCAGAGTCCCAGAAAGTGTCTCCAGTGATGCCACACTTCAGACTATTGCTTTCGGCAGAAACGCACTTCCCGTCTGGTCCTGCCGTCTGATGGATTGAGCTAAGAAAAGCGGGATGTTTGATAGGCGATAATACAACACTAATTGTTCAAGAACTAGATAAACACGAACCCCCTCCCCTACCCCACTGGGAATACACTCATAGAACGGATTTCAAAATCCCTTGAATGCAAAAAAAAAAAAAATGGAGTGGACTGTCCCTGACTCCCTGCCTACTCTACACACATTCACACAAATATTTGTTGTTGTATTTGTGTAGGATCATTCTGCCTCACTCTTCCCACCCCACTCATTAACCAGTCGTTGAACAGAGCAGAAAAAATCAGAAGCACAGGGGAGGTTCTTTTCCCAGTACTATTTTGTTTTCTTTTTCTTTCCCTTACCATAAAATGCTAATTGAAAACTGCTAAAACGCTATAAAAATCACCAGCATTTCGTTTGTTTTTAAACAATTTGAAAGCTTTTTTTCTTTTAAATTAAATGAACTTATATTTTGGGTGCTAAAACTTGAGGGGCAAAACATACAGTCTGCCTCTCCACTTAGATTTCTGGGGGGGGGGGGAGTCGCCCCTGTTGGCACGTTCCTGGATATTGACGCATAGCAACATGTCCATGAAAAGGAATAATCTGCTCGTCAATGCACACAATTTTTGACCTTTCATGTTTTTTGATTGGAGGTTTAACGACCACCGTGAGCAACTCAATGGGCTATAAGCAGTCTCCCGTCCCTAATTTAGGGTCACTGGTTCCAGGGAAGGAAGCGAGTCAGTGCCGTAAGACAAACACAACATCCATGCCTCACCGGGATTCGAACCCGGACCCCTTTCGGACGAATCATCAGTGGCCATCGCTTAGACCACTGCGCCACCGGGGCGGCTTCATGTTTTATGCAACGACCTCGTATTTTATTCAGCAATGGTTAAATTTTCCCAAATTTATCGTTTTCTTTCAAATCCTTTGGCACGTTATTAACGTTACGGTGGCGCAGTGGTCTAAGCGATGGCCTCTGATCATTCGTCCGAAAGGGGTCCGGGCTCGGATCTCGGTGAGCTATGGACGTTGTGTTTGTCTTACGGCAATGGCTCACCCCCTTCCCTGGAACCAGTGACCCTAAATTAAGGACGGGCGACTTTTTTTTTTTTTTTTGATTGGAGGTTTAACGACCACCGTGAGCAACTCAATGGGCTATAAGCAGTCGCCCGTCCCTAATTTAGGGTCACTGGTTCCAGGGAAGGGAGAGAGCCAGTGCCGTAAGACAAACACAACATCCATGCCTCACCGGGATTCGAACCCGGACCCCTTACGGACGAATGATCAGAGGCCATCGCTTAGACCACTGCGCCACCGGGGCGGCGGACGGGCGACTGCTTATAGCCCATTGAGTTGCTCATGGTGGTTTGTTAAATCTCCATTAAAATAAAACAAAAAACGTTGAAAACTTTTTAATTGCTTTGAATTTGCAGGAAACGATCTCCTGAAATGTTATCAGCAATAACAGGTATGCGGGTGAACCGTTCCCATACCATTTTCCTTCGAGGATAACCATAGCAAGATAAAAGAACACTACATGCAATGAAAGTAAAGTTTGCATTTTCTCTGGTAATAAATTCAGGCTCTTTCCATTTCGCATGACAGATATATTTGTGAAGCTTGTTATGTCCTTGAAAAAACTTTCATATAAATACTCCATAAAATATTCTATGGATTTAGTGCTTTGATAAATAACACCTTCCCGTTTGTAGAACTTCAACGGAAACGCTTGAAGTACGTCTGTTGCAGGGCGGATTGGCCCATGGGACGCATATTTAATAAGTGTATGTATGGAATTGCAATCTGGCCCAGGACGCCACAATCGGAATAATTCGCAAAGCTTTTATTAAGAGTTTCGGTGATGAATATATGCAATAATTTGGGTTTTGAATAATTTAACATGCCTAACTGAAATTGGCTTTGAAGACCCATTTACCCAAATAAGCCTTGATAGTTTCTACTACCCAACTATTTATATTATGGCATATCTGACTGCGTCTCCTCTGATTGCCGAGAGATGGCGCCACAATGCAGGCACTGATGTGAAGAATTACCAAAAGTCTGTGGGCAATCATCGGCGAGTGTTGTTCGAAGTAAGATCTCGTATGTTGTTGTAGTGTGTGAGTGTGGTATAAATAAATGTCCCATTGTAAATACTTTCTGCCTCTTCGATAATAATGTTCTTAATGTTTTTATTCATCGCCACGCTATATCATCCATTGATTTCAAATCCACTCTTCCTACTAGCTCTTCATTGATTCACTCAATTGCATAGTGAAATCCCTCCGGAAAGTTTTCGCTTACTTCATACTTGAAATACAAGGAAAATCCTAAGAACAATTGACACCAAACAGCACGATGGACATCCCTTGGGTTATTTTCCCTTCGAAAATCATCGCCAATGCGCTTTTGTCGTCGTGATTGGCTGAAATCGCTCGATCGTTCTAGTAATACACAGAGTGCCTATATGCGCCCGTGATGGCGAAGTGATCTAAGCGATGGCTTTTGATCATTCGTCCGAAAGGGGTAGAGGTTCGAATCCCGGTAAGGCATGGATGTTGTGTTTGTCTTACGGCGCTGGCTCTCTCCCTTCTCTGGAACCCGTGTCTCTAAATTAAGGACGGGCAACTCACGGTGGTCGTTCAACCTCCAATAAAAAGATGAATTTAACTAATCTGCGAAGCGAATATTTTTGCATAGCAAACATTTTTACTTAGCGAATAATAAGGAGCCTTCTTAAATAAATTCCTTTCTCTCTATATATTTTTCCTGCTACGTGTTTTAGTCAAGGAGGTTAGAACAAGATATCTGGAGATGCCCTTGTTTTTTTTTTTTTATTGGAGGTTTAACGACCACCGTGAGCAACTCAATGGGCTATAAGCTGTCGCCCGTCCCTAATTTAGGATCACTGGTTCCAGGGAAGGGAGAGAGCCAGTACCGTAAGACAAACACAACATCCATGCCTGACCAGGATTCGAACCCAGACCCCTTACGGACGAATGATCAGAAGCCAGCGCCTTAGACCACTGCGCCACCGAGGCGGCCCCTTGTTTATGGAACGGTACCACTTTGCGTGAAGCCTATAACCGCAAGCAATGGCCGTCAAAGTGTGGGAAAGCTCATGGTTTTCAAAGCTATTGCAATGCATTTTGTGTTGGCTGTATCGCTTTGTTTTGTCGCAAATGTTTCCAATTTTGCATCGTAACTTCTTGCCAATGCATGAGAAAATGCTGAATTTATATAATTCTTAATTATTTTGTGGCTCCTTCCCATTTTTATTTTAAATTGAAATATACGAACATTAGTGCGAATTCTAAACAAAACATAACGTTAAAACTGAAAACTTCACTTGTGTAAGAGGTATAATTCATTCCGATTTGATATTAACACGGTTTCTGCACCCCCAAACTACGAAATTCCAAAATACGCCGCTCCGGTGGCGCGGTGGACTAAGTGATGGCCTCTGATCATTCACCCGAATGGGGTCCGGGTTCGAATCCCGATGAGGCATGGATGTTGTGCTTTTCTTACGGCTCCGGCTCTCTCCCTTCCCTGGAGCTAGTGGCCCTAAATTAGGGACGGGCGACTACTTATAGCTCATTGAGTTGTTCACGGTGGTCGTTAAACATCCAATAAAAAAAATGACATGACGTCTACGCCATTTCTTTCAAGCGCGTGGAAACAACTAATTAAAATCCGTGATCGTCAGAACTCTGATGATGTCAGAATGATTTGAATGTTTATTTTATTTTTATTTTTTTATTGGAGGTTTAACGACCACCGTGAGTGACTCAATGGGCTATGAGGATGTAGCAGACACGAGACTCTTAGGTTGGCAACGAGCCTTAGTAACGTAAGTGAAGGACAACAGCCTCGTTGAAATGATGGAGCCGCCCCGGTGGCGCAGTGGTCTAAGGCGCTGGCCTCTGATCATTCGTCCGTAAGGGGTCCGGGTTAGAATCCCAGTCAGGCATGGATGTTGTGTTTGTCTTACGGTGCTGGCTCTCTCCCTTCCCTGGAACCAGTGACCCTAAATTAGGGACGGGCGACTGCTTATAGCCCATTGAGTTGCTCACGGTGGTCGTTAAACCTCCAATAAAAAAAAATGATGGCGTCTTACTTTGAAACTTTAACTTCCGAGTACAAAATGCGGTATCTTGAAAAAATTACAGAGATTTAAGGAAAAGATCCTTATATGCTAAATGCAAGTATCTTCGAAGGTGATGCGAAAAGTTTTCCGAAATTGAAAACAATAAATATTTTCGATTACTTCGTCTTTGGTCGAAGTGCCTTTGCTGCAGAACAGTTAGAGGCATGTAAAAGTTTAGAAGCGTATAACAATTTCTCGTCGTCGGTATTCTTTTACAGGGTAATTTAGTACGGTCATAAATTCGTGAGTAATGAGTAATTAATGGTGAAAATAGATACGCTGCCTTAATAAGTAAGGCTCTCTTCCTCCCCCGAGGTGCGGAGACCTGAGTAAAAAAAGATAGGTTTTCTTTCTTTCCAGGAATCGCTGATTTTGGATAAAACTCACCTTTGAAAGGTTCTATGCCTTTTTGAGAGTTTACTCTTCAACAAAAAGTGTCTTTCTGAGTTCTGGGAAGCGATTTACAAGCCTTAGAAAAATAAGCAAAATCTTTTTTTTTTTTTTTTTTTTCATAAAATTGTGGTGAAAAAACAAAATAATTTTGCTGGGATTTGTGCCCTATATATAATCTATTTATCCGTAAATAAATTTGGAAGCATAACACCGGCATGTAAACAGATCTGGACCCCAAAAAGGATTTTATTTGGACAATGTAATTTTAGCCATTATTTGCATTTTTCCGCAAAAGTGTGCTTTAGCTCCAGGTAAAAATCCAGGTGTACTAAAATTAAAATCAACGGTACTTTGGGGAGGAAATATCATATAAAACAAAGCAGTAAACTAAAAAACCCCAGCACCAATAGCCAACTAACCTTAAAAGTGAAGAGACGAAAACTCGCAAAAAAAAAAAAAAAAAAAAGTGAATCAGGTGAACGGTGTGCTCCATATCTAAAAAATACAGAACAGCCAGAGATTTGATTCTGGCTAAAAGTCAGGTTTGCTAACAAATTAACTTTTACCCTATAAAAAGTTTCAACACCCCTAGATCAACCAGGAACCTTCTGAAAAGAAATCCTTGGAGAAAAAACAAACAAACACGTGCACAGAAGTGCCGATTGGGGACCAAAGCGCTTATTTAAAAAATATTTTGACTAAGAGACACATTCTAAAAGGGGTTCTATAAGAAAATAGTCAGTAGCAATAAAGCCTACGCAAAAAAAAAAAAAAAAAGCCAACACCTATTAAATTCGACTTGAAAACTTTTAATCAACGAATGAAACGCCTCGCCCTGCATTATAATAGAGTTTGAACAAGTGAACGATAGATTCTCTGTTTTACCAGCAATCACTGATTTCTGGATAAAACTAACATTTAGAAGGTTCTCTGTCTGCCTTTGAAGTGTCTAACTCTTTAATAAACAGTGTTTTCTAAGCTCTGGGAAGCTTAGAAAACACTTTTATTGAAGAGTTAGACATTTCAGTACTGCCTTTAGAAACAGCAGCTAGTAGTCTGAAAAAGACTTACGGTCTCGATTTCTTCTATTACCGCAATTCATATTGCCATAAATTCTAGGCATTTTAGCTTAAAATTTTTATAAACACCGACTGCTAAAGATTGCGCCGCCCCGGTGGCGCAGTGGTCTAAGCGATGGCTTCTGATCATTCGTCCGAACGGGGTCCGGGTTCGAATCCCGGTGAGGCATGGATGTTGTGTTTGTCTTACGGCACTGGCTCTCTCCCTTCCCTGGAACCAGTGACCCTAAATTAGGGACGGGCGACTTCTTATAGCCCATTGAGTTGCTCACGGTGGTCGTTAAACCTTCAATAAAAAAAAAAAAAAAGATTGCATTTTACACACTAAGTGCAGGACAGCCAGCTACGCTTGCCCTTCAGGAACCTGCAGGGACTGTTGCCAGTTCACTGTTCACTGAAACTTCTCGAAGACGTCATGTGCTAAATCCTCATAAGCAGTGGACCGTCCCTAACTTACTGTCACTGGTTCCAGGGAATGGAGAGAGCCAGTGCCGTAAGACAAACACAACATCCAAGCCTCAGGAGGTTCGAACGCGGACCCCTTTCTGACGAATGATCAGAAGCTATCGCTTAGACCACTGCGCCACCGGTGCGGCTTTGAATGTTTTCGTTCCATTCCGCCTGATGATGCCGAGCCAAACGCTCTGCGAAACTATATATAGTCGATGTTAATGAAACATTTAATTGTGAATAAATGTTGATAATTTATTCGAAATGTAAAGAACGTGTTAATCTTTTAGAGCCCCCAAAACAATCACTAATTTATCCTTGGATATCAACATAATCCTGGCAGTGTAATTTGTTTACATTATACATGCGAGCCGCCATTTTTATATATATAAATGTCGGCCCTCATGAAACCATAGCAATCGCGCATAGATTACCATTTCGATATTTTTTCCCTAAAGAAAAATGTTATTGTACGATGCTTACAATTATTGACCGCCGTTTTAAACTTGCTGTTCTACATAGGAAAAATGAAATTATCGTACATAAAGGTGTGGAAACATGAAATACAATGCGTGCCTACTAATCAAGGGAATTATCAAACATAAATATGTATATATCGCTACAATTGACGACATCACACCTAGTAGACACAAAAGTGTGTGTTTACCAAGCGGTTCAAGTTTTGCTCTTTCAATACCAAGCAAAACAGTATTCTTGAAAAACGAATATTTCTGCCCCTGCTTCCCATAAGAAAGCATAAGTTGTGTCGAGTCACCGGCCCACATGTTGGTTGCGCCATCTGGTGACAAGTGATGTTAACGGGCGATTTTTATTTAGAAATAGAGAGTCGTACAATCTGACTATCATACACCGTGGTCCTAGGGATTTGCTTTGACGTGAGACAGACAACTGGTGCCAGCGGAAAAGTGGCCTTTTTCTGTTCGCGCAGATAAAAAAAACAACAACCCACACGTGCTTGAGGATTTTGACGGAGTTAGTCGCTGTTTTTTTTGTTTTTTTTTTTTTTTCTTACGTGAACAGGATTTCCACCAAACCCCGTCCACGCCTATAAACTGTAAGTAGAGAAAAAGCAGTTTTTGGTTTGGAGCTCAGCGCCGCCTTTGCGATGGCGCCAGGTGCGATCGCACCGTCCTAGAACCGGCACTGTGTACTGCTCTGATTCTTTAGTTTACTTCATCAAGTAAAAGTAACTAATAAGGAGGTGTTTACTTTCTCATAGGATGGGAACATACAAAAATAACTAAAAAACTTCGGGTTCTGTTTTGAATCGGTTAATTCTGTTGTTTAATTATTTTTCGCTCCAACTTTTCCATTATTGCTAAACTAGATTGCCAAATTTCCTATTATTACCAAATTAGATTGCCAAATTTTCCATTATTACTTTCATTTTTGTATTTAAATCAAAACAAAACCGACATGGGAACTGTGGGTTAATGTCTGTAATGACGCTCATCGCCTATGTGCTGTATAGGCAGCTAGTGTGATATGTTTCTTTAGAAAAAAATTGAACACGAGAGTTGTTAATAAATATTCTTTTATATTAGATAAAAGTTTAGGCCATTATGAGATTTAGTTATTATCTGAATAACGCCTACAGTGAAGAATTTCCGCTGCCACCATTTTATTTTCTTGAGACCGACCGGTCACAAATGAATTTTGAGAAATTTCAGTTAAACAAATTTTCCTTTCTGAACGAAAAATGCTTTAAATCGACAAAAAAGCTTAGTATAAAGAGAAAGCAATATTGGATTTTAACGCAGTTCTTCGTACTCCCGTAAGTTTGTTTTGAAACTGGCGGGCTCCATGTGTGCACCGCTGCATCCCCGTAGATGCTTTCTGTGTATCAATATGGCGTCTTATCGCTGTGGACGTTCGTTTCTGTAATAGAATTGGATACTAGCTTGTGTAATTGTACACACATCTTTGCAGCCAGTGGTGTGCATTCATAATATCTTGAATTAAAATGACGTTCAATGCTATAGTTAGCCCCCGGTTTTCTATTTCGAGGGTGTCACCATCACGTTTCCCTAACCGAGTTTTTCACTGTAAGCAGTACGGACTGGAGTAATTAACTGATTCCAATGGGGAATGGTGAGATTTGATGTTCCAAGCGTTAAGTTACTGCATCATCATATCCCTTTACCTTGTGTCGTCGGGAATTTTGTGTGTTAATGCTCGTTAATTTGCATCGCACTTCCTAAAAGTGAGTAATTTTATTTTTGATATTTTTCGTAATCGTATCACAAGTGTTCCATTTATTGTCGCGTCGATCTGCCGTGTGTGTTTCCTAGGTGCGTTGATGGTAGAACTTCGGGCATGTGTGAAGCAAATAGCTGCCAATGTATGTATGCTACTTTGTGTTTGTGGTCATAAAGCAAATTTTTTTCCATTCCTAAAGATTCGGTAATATATCTGAGTTACAGTTTTGTTTTTAGTTGTGTTAAACTTCCGAAAGTTTTGAATAGTGTTTACCGTTTTACGATGTTTTGTACATTGCATGATCAGTTACAGTGAGCAATTTCGTTTATATCCTGTTCTCTGTCGATTCTTAGATCTGAGAAGTTTGAAGATTTTAGTTAATTATAAATAGAATTTTAAGTGTGGACTTATCTTTTCCTGTCGTCTTGTATAGTTTTCATTTAGTATTTCGAAAAGGAGTCTTATTATAACACTTTTTTTTTAATGCCGTAGTTATCGAAATGCAAAGTATATGGAACACATGGCTACAACAATCAACTCAAGGTGAATATTCTAACGTGATATCCGTTCAGAGAATATCTTTTTATGCATTTAAAAATTGGTGGGAATTGATAATTACTAAAAGGATCAAAAGGTAAATTGTAAAAACAATCAAAATTGGTAGAAATGTTAAGTGTGCCAATAATTATGCTGATGAAACTTCAACTTCCATAGTTTGCGTTTGCAGCCATATTAACATTTCAAACGTAACATATGTAAAATTACTTCTAGAGTAAATATTTTAGAATTTTGTAATGCTAGTGATTAAAGTTCAAGGAACTAGACAAGGTTGAAAAAGTAAGTGCAGCATTCTTCATAACTACCAAAAGTTAAATACAGTTAATGGGCATTCAACATCATTAGTCCATGTGAATCTTTGTATAGATTTCTTGTGTAAATAGGTTTGGCTGTACCAATCTTGAAGCTGACATACATGTAAAACATTTTTCACCCACAACTGCTGTAGTAATTATGGATAAGGTACCAATTATGCATATTCTAGGTACAGTTTTTTTTTTTTAAAGAAATGTACATTATATGCCATAGGAAGGGTTTGCATTTGTGGTCTGATGAAAAATTGGTATTAGCTTACTTCAGTGGCTTCACATAATTTATTTGATGAAACATGTTTTTCCATTGCTTGAGAGGTCTCAGTATGCTATATCAGTCAATGCAGTAAGCACTTTTACTCATTTTAAAGAGAAATTTCAGTTTGGAAATTGCTACTAGCTCACCACACTCGCACTGATGTATCCGTCACCATTGCCAGTGACAAAGTTATTTTCACAGCTTTCTACAGCAGGCATAAGTTACAGTAATAAAGATGGCAAAACTTGTGGCTGCGTAATTTGCAGAATAGTGCATGGGCCTGAGGTTAACTTTTTTTGAAATCCATGGGTGAACATAGAGTAGTCAAATCAGAGGACAACAAACTGTGTGCAAAATAACACAGTTCAATACCTAACAATTTATTTTCTCCTAGTCATATGACCCCTCTGGTTCATTCCTTTTCTACATGCTATGCCCACTTGCTGTGCTGTAAACTAAGATCTCAGAATTTTGTTTTGGACCCTCCAAGGAGGTTAGAATAGATGTGGTAAAAGCCAGCCGTTCTCTTCATGTAATGAAACGAAGCCACCGAAACGTCACAATCCTGACATCACAGCCAATCATGGCCTCTGCCGCCATGTTGCTGAAATGGGTAGCAGCCAATCACAGCCTCTGCCACCGTATTGGTGAGACAATTGAGCATTAAAGTCGTCTGCTCAAAGTTCTTTAAGTTTGTGACGTCATCCTTACTCCATCTATTCTAACCTCCTTGAGACCCACTTATTATTTTTGCAGGTACAGCAACTGGAAGTTTCACCATCTTACTGTAGCAGACACCTGATTTTGCGTCCTGTGAAAATAACTTTTAAGTGCAATTGGAAATGGTGACTGATGCATCTGTGTGCTATGCTAGTAGCTATTTTCAAACTGAAATTTCTGTTTATAAAAACTGGTATAGCATAGTGAGACTGTAGGGAATGGGAAAACATGTTAGATCTAGAAATCCGAGTAAATTTTATGAAGCCTCGAAAGCAAACTAGTACCAAAAAATTTGGACTGTCATATCTAACTTTTACTGTTTCTAAACAGTGTTTATGGTATTGCATTTTTTTATTTTTATTTGGTATGACAAAATTTTTTACTGTAGCAAAAATAAATGAGAAATTTGTTTAGATTCAAATGTGTTTAATTATATTATAGTAAAAATATCTAATTACTCTTTTGAGGAATCTTTTTGATGTGCTTCAAGCCACTGAGAACCAAATTTGGTGAGACTGTATGGTTTAGGTAAAAAAAAAAGGAGTGCGGCAAGATTGAATTCTGTCTCCATATCTGTTTAACTTGTACAGCGAATATATTTTTGAAATAGCAGGCTTGAATAAAATGACAGCTGGTATTCAAATTGGAGGTCAAACCATCTACAATTTAAGATATGCAAATGACAGCACACTTTTGGCAAAAAGTAGAAAAGACTTAAATACATCATTGAGAAAGGAAAAGTGTAGCGTCAGGTTAAATGTTAAGAAGACAAAGGTCATGTCAACTTCCAACCTTACAGATTTCTATAATTGATGGGAAAGAGTCTGAAGTCATAGACAATTTTATTCTCTTTGGCTCCAGAATAGACAGGGTTCCCCACGGTCCTTATAAATTCTTAAAAAGTGCTTAGTTTTTTTTTTATTAGGGTGCTTAGAAGTCCTTAACTTTTGCCAAAAATGGGAAAAAGTGTTTAAAAAGTACTTATTTTTCCTAACTGGCTGTGTGAAATCCAGAAGTCACAGTAAAGTGTGTGGAACTTCTGCTACTGGTTGGCTATGTTAATGATGATGTCATGTCATCTGAAAGCATGTGTGACATAAGTAATTTGCCGGGGAAAAAAATAAAGGGAAGGACCCTGGGCTATATTAAGCACGTCCAGCAGATTCCACCCAACAAGTCCGATCACCATCTCTTGGTACTGATATTTCACTCTTGTATTTCCCCTTTTTTTTTTTGTATATGCAAATAATTATTCTGTTGTACCATGAGAAAATTAAGCGCAAAATTTAAATCTTGAACACATAATTTTGACTTCGGTTTTGCAATTTGAACCATGAGATGATTGCATCCAAAATTCTAATCTTGAATACATAACTTTAACTACAGTTTTATAATTTATATAGACTTGATTGCATATGTGATCATTCTGTCAGATAGCAGAACTGCCTTTTAAATTGCCTAAATTGTAATTTACTACGTCCACAAAATTAAATTATACGGAAAAATATTGTAGACTTCATCAGCATACTTTGGTTTGCGTGGTTAAGTTGTCTAAAAGTATATTAGTGCACGTCATTGTTGCATGTGTGATTGGTAAGGTCAACATATTTTGGGGGTTCTTAAAAGTCCTTAAAAAGTGCTTATTTTCTTGGGAGGAAAAGAGTGGGAACCCTGATAGATAACAAGGGGCAGTGTGCTGAAGAAATACAGAGATTATCCTTAGGGAGAAGGACAGTGCCAAATTTAAAGATTATTAAGAACAAAGACATCTCAATAACAAAAGATTAGAATTGTTAAAGCAATAGTCTTTCTTGTGGTAATGTATGGTCGCAAAAGCTGCACATTAAGGAAGAACAAGATAGATGCTTTTGAATTTTAGACCTGGAGATGGCTACTTAAAATTCCATGGACTGCAAGAGTCAAGCCCAGCTGCTCTTTTGAGACAATGATCTGTAAGCATAAACTGGCATATTGTGGACCGTGCCAATTATGGGTTTAAAAAATTATCATGCTTGGCAAAGTTGGAGGACAGAATAAGATGGTTGGATGAAATCAAAGACTTGGAATGACCATACAGAGTCGTGAGATCTTGCTGAGAACAGATCATGATGGTGAGCTTTTGTTCTTACAGATGCCAAGAGTCAAGCATAACTCTATTGAACCTAACAACAAAATGTATTATCTAAAGAATTTAATATTTAACCAGCTAGTTTTTCACCCTGTTTTATTACACAATATATCAGTAAAGTTAATTTTATCTGATATTTGTGGAGAGCATTTTCTGATGTGTAGTTTAATAAAGTGTTTTAGCAGAGTTTTAGTAACTTGACGCATTTTAAAAACAGGTGGTGTTAAAATTGGGTAGTGAAAATGTTGTTACCATTAACAGTAAGGCTTTTCTACAGTAAACTAAGATTAAGAAAAGTAGTTTCTTAGAAAGTTACATGGAAAAATCAGATTGTAGCAGCATCTGAAAGTAAGTAGTATAGCGACTATATGGTTTATTACCATTTTTTAGATTTTTAAATTTATACAGCATGATTTTCCCTTGTACAGGAATGTTAAGTCTAGTAGTCACTGTTTTAGGATAATTTTTATTGTATTTTTTTTGTCAGTTTTCATATAATTTTGACATGTTTTTATTTATGCAGTGCTGGCATAAAAATTTCTATTTTAAAAACAGTGTTAAGCCAACTTTAAATAGTTAAAAAAATGACATTAAGGTACTCAACCTCCCTTTCGATTTGTAAGAAATACAATTCAGTGATAAAGGAGAAAAAAAAATGCAGCAAAAAAACTGTTGGAGTAAATGAAAACAGTTGGATGTACCTTACTTCTGAGGTTTCAATATTAGTTTTTTTTTTTTTTTTTTATGCTTTTAGGTGTTCCACAGTTCTTGATGCTTCAGAATTTATAAGTGGCATATGTACTTTACTAGTAGTAAATTCTCTTAATAGTTATGTTAATGAATGTTTTTTATATATATATATATATATCTGTTATTCAAGTAGTTTCACTGGTGGCTTTCAAATACTGAGTACTGGTAACTGTTTAAAAGTAATAAAAGCAAGTTTCCAACATTTTAACTAATCACATTGTGGGGTCAGTGAACTTTTCTACTGTAATAAAGTTTGATGCTTTGCTTTGTGTTGTGATAAGTTCATTACTTTAAATGCATGCTACTCTGCAGATAACTCTTTTAGCTTGACTTTTGGCAATGCTTGTGCCATTAACTTGTGATTTATGACTGGGATGAGGATTTTGATTTGGAGGCAATTTTTGTAGATATATGGTGGATTACATAGGTCATAAAAAATGGGTCATATAATTATTGTAATTTTTAAGTCTCTTGCATTTCATATTTGAGAAATATGCACTATGAATCAGAGTGATAAATATGTGTGGTAACTTACTGCTTCTAAAATTTCATTGCTCAAAGTTTCATCCGGACAGCATTTATTTTGTGTGAAGGGAAATTTCTGAGATATCATGTATGTGGTGTGACCTGGTTCTCTTCATAGGCTGTCCAGAAAAGGACACCCTAACTTTGAGGATGAATAGCTCGAAAACAGTTACTCGTAAAAGATGTAAACTACCTGTATGTTTATTGGACAGTCATATAAAAGTTACAAAATAGAGTTCAAATTTTTAGTTTCAGTTCAAACTAAATAGATAGCGCTGCAGATGCCAAATCACAAAAAATTTAAACACAGTGTGCTCGAAATGTCCACCATGAGCCCCAATCACATGGCGTAGTCGAAGAGTGAAATTGGCAACCACCTTGTGCAACGTGTCGACTGAAATGGACGTACGCATGCATCAGTGACAAATTGTTCGAGTTCAGCAAGTGTGGTCAAGTTTCTACGGTACACTTAATCCTTCACGGTGCCCGACAGGAAGAAATCACACGAATTTAAATCTGGCGAATATGGATGTTGATCCATTTCTTTTCTTGTAGAGTTGTCCTGTGAGTAGTACAGAGCAATGACTATTGTAGAAATGTTCTTCGAGGAATTCAAATACCCCAGTGGTCCAATGCGATCAGGCCCCATCTTGCATAAACCACGATGGTTGCTGAGGATCCTCCAAGGCACGATTGATTGCCCCAAATTGCTGCAATAAAGCCATGTATCATACTGAAGTGATCGTTTGGCAAATGAAAAAAGGCCTAATGATCCCTCTTCTGGACACTGCGGCCCATACAGTTACCCTTTGGGGATGAGGTGGTCTTGGAACAGACACGTGAGGCTGTTCTGTTCACCAAATGTGCCAATTTTGCTTATTCACAAATCCATCCAAATGGAAATGCGCCTCATCGCTGAACCAAATGGATCCAACATCAATGTCTGTGGCATCAATCATCTGCAGCATGGTGTTCACGAAGTCCTCTCTTTTTGCATAGCTGAAACACTCGTGCATTTTAATTTTGTAAGGAAACAAATGGAGGGTGGATTTTAATATGTTGTGCATTGATGTTCGTTTCAAGCTGGCCGCGTTTGCAGTTCTGTGGATTGATGTTCGGGGACTGGCTGCAATAATTTCCTGAACAACTTGCACATTCTCAGCTGTCACGGCCAACCGATGTCGTCCCACGTTTCCGACCAATTTATTTGCCACGCTTCCTGTTCTTTCAAATTTCTCAAACAATGTGCATATCGTTTTCGGATCAGGTCCCTTGGGAACATTAAATTTGTACATGAAGCTCTGTCTCGTCTTTGTCTGGCTGTGATCCAATCGAAAGAATGCGAGCACAATGAAAATGCGTTGTTCCAAATAATAAACCATTTTCATAATACCTCTATGCCTTGCTCACTGCTCACACCACTGGCAAACGTTATGGCTCCGTGTACGAACACCTCATCTCAAATATGTTTTAGCGCCTGCAGCTCCACCTATTGGTTTGACCTGAAACTAAAAATTTGAACTCTGTTTTGTAACTTTTATTGACTGTTCAATAAACATACAGGTAGTTTCCATCTTTTGCGAGTAACTGTTTTCAAGCTATTCATCCTCAAAGTTAGGATGTCCTTTTCTGAACACCCCATATTACATTATGTCCATTATCCTAGCATAGAAAGAAAATCTTGTCTAGACTGCAGTACTTATCAGTGTGCCCAAGTGCATACTTTGTTTTTAATACACCCTGAAACATTTTTTCCAGTTAAAAGGAATAAGTGTAGACTGAAGAATTTGTACAAAAGTTTGAAGAAACTTTGGAAAGTTGTGGAAAAAATTTGTATTTCTGTGGCTGTGTTATTACACAGATGACACACATTGCATTGTTGTTTATATCTCCTGCAAGTGATTTTGCATTTGTTAAAGTCTGTAAATCAATTTGCTAACAATATCTGTGATATGATAGGAAGCATTCTTCTGTTGAAGCAAACATAGGTCTGTACTGAAGAACTATATTGTTGGGAGTACTAAATTGTAACTCAGTGTTTTGCTGAGCATATAGGGCCTTTTAATAGTATCTAAGCATATGGTTTGCCATCCATAAGGAGCCAATTCAAAAATGGTGATTCAGTGCTATTGTAGACATGCTTAGGTATTCTCTTTAATTGTATGAGGGTTGGATGAGAAATAATGCCTCCATAAGCATTACTTAGGACTGGATGAAAAAAATTTAATAAATCAAAACAGAAATAATCCTTAAAGTAACATGCCATTTACTAACCTGTACTAATTTCTCAACATAGTCACCACCAGATAACTGAATACATTTCTGCCAACAATGAACAGGTGTTATTGTAAATACTACATACAATGTGTAGCAATTTTCACTGTTACTCACGTTTTATTATAAACGTAGTAGTTGTTGGACAAAGACGCATTTAGGGCTGTATTATTGTTGTAATTGATAAAAAGGTTCAGACTTACCCTTTCAGCCTGGGAGCTCTGTATTCTCTGGGTGGATTGTATATAGCATTCAGTTCTTTGTTCAAACTTCACTATTAAAATCTTCTGTTAAAATATTGTGTAGTTAATGAATTGTTTACGATAAAAGCACTTTTGAACTAAAATGAATTGACCACCGGGAATGAAAATACCAAGTTAACAACCATGCAAAAATTTGTCTAAAGGAAATTTCTAAGAAAGATATATAAAACCAAGTAAAACCTGAATTCTAAAAGACAAAATGAAATCCTCATCCAACTCACCACCACATATACTGTATAATCCACCCAGAGAATACAGAGCTTCCAGGCTGAAAGGGTAATTCTGAACCTTTTTATAATTACAACGGTAATATAGCCCTAAATGCGTCCTTGTCCAACAACCACTACATTTATAATAAAACATGAGTAACAGTGAAAATTGCTACACACTGTATGTAGTATTTACAATAATTAACATACCACGTAAATTCTCGTTCAATAGCTAATATAGCAATTTGAACTCTACAACAAATGAACAAGTGTTTCGTGAAGCTGTCACAAAAGAAGTCTACCATCTGTTTCCACAACCAGGTCCTGACAGCCAGCCTTCTCAAATTCTTCATTGGATTAGTAGTGATGTCCTTGAAGATCTCTGTTTTCGGAAGAGGTGGAAGTTTCAGGGCTGTAGGCCGATAAGTGTATGGGGAATCCAGTAGTGTGATGAGATTCAGCCTCTTGATTTCTTCTTGGTGGCTCTCGTAGTGTCTGGCCTAGTATTATTATGTTGCAGCAAAACATTTCCTTTTCCCCTTCAAATCCTCCTTAATTACTGTTTTAAAGCTTGGAGCATCAAAATGTAATGTTTTGAGTCAATTGTTCCAGGAAATCAAGGCGGGTAACACCGTCTGCATCCCAAAACACTGTTGCCATGTGTTTTTCAGCTGAAGCATGTAATTTGAATTTTTTTTTCTGGGGCCAATATTCTATGGATTGACGCGTTGTTTCTGGTTTGTAATGGTGCACCCACTTTTTGTCTTCTGTCTGCCGTGAAAAAGCTTTACCTTCATTCTTGTTACACGACAGAAGTTGCTGGCAAATCTTCAGATATCCAAGGAAAGCAATAATGTGACCCACACGTTCGTGTGAAATACCAGTTCTGCCAGCAGTTTCACATTGAGTGATCTGCCGATTGCCCTGAATTAGTTCGTCAACCTGTTTCCTGTGTGACTCTTCGTTTGTTGACACAGGTTGTCTGACTCTTCCACACAAGTCCGACGTTCCAGCCTCGCCATCTTTACATCTGTTGGCCCAACGACGAATGGTGCTGACATCAGTATAGTCATCACCATAAATGGCGTGCATTATTTGGTGAATTTTCACTGGAGTGATACCTTCAGCTATCAAGAATTTCTGCATTGTTCCATTCCTCACAGAATAGCTGGACAACCATTCACTGTAAAGACTTGCTGCCAACTGAGGTGGTCGACGAGAACCTACATAGCATGTCAGTTATTGTTGCATGCATGTCTGTGCTGCCATTGGTGGCAGGCATTACTTTTCATTCTACCTATGTATTCGCATATCATCATTAGTGATATACTGCAAGCAAACAGATTATCATCTGAGTAATTACTTTTCAGATTAAAAAAATGCATAGACATAGTGCTAAAGTTTCTCTGTAGTATATGTATATATTTTTTTTTGTAGGGTGTACTGATTATAATCAGATATGCACATTTGTTACCACCACTAACCTCCAAGAAAAAGTTTTGCAAATGTTGTTTGGTTTGACATCACTACCACTCGCATCAGTAACACCTATTTCTTTCACAGAAATAGATTGACAGTATTGCCTTCCATTTCTTCTGCAGAATGAAGTACATTTTAGTAGGTAGGCTTCATTGTTCCTGGTGTAACCAGCAAAGACTGGAACCCAGGTCACAGGAAACAAGCTATACACAGGGTTCACAAAGCCCCTAGAATTTGATTTCCCTTTTCTCCAGGCATGGAAAGTCCTTGATTTTTCATATTTTTGTGAAAGGTCCTAGAATGTTTTCTTGCAATGAAAATAAAAAGAACAGGCCAAAATGTTTGATTTGATTGCATCACTTTGTTCTAGCTCCCTGTGGCTTCTGCTTACGATAACATCACTTCCTCCAGTGGAGTATGAAGATGTGATGCGTTTGATCACGTGATGCTGGAGTGCAAGATGTTTGAGTGCCATATTTCCAGCCACCTTGGTTTGTGGCATAGCATTTGAAGTCACAACAGTGTAAAAACCTTCCCGTGAGTCCAAGATGGCCATTCCTTCGAGCATCTGCTTTTCCTCACTGAAAAAAGTTATATCTGGTCTCCCTGTGATCACCAGTGTGTACGTGGGAATAGAAGAATCTGGAATAGGGAATCTTCAGTGCCCTGAATTTTTTTTTTTTTTTTGATCTTCAGTGTCATACATAAGAAATTTTTTGTACTATTATTGTTGTGCTATGTTCCAAATTGCTTCTTGTAAAGTTTTATATAGAGCAATTTTTAAATGGGGAAATTTTTCAACTTTATTGAAGATGTAACACCCTCAGGAATGCTCTGCAATAGCATAACCCATGGGACTTCATAAGAATTCTAATGTATAGTAACTTTCAACTGTGCAAAATATAAAATGAAACACTATGATTTTAGGAAAAACTTCAAGTTCCTGGAATTTTTTGATGAACTCTAGAAAGTCCTGGAATTTATTTCCTGTAAATGTGTACAAACCCTGTATGTAGTGGTGTCACAATGGCATTAAATACTTTTTTTTGTAGCTGGCACACATTCTGGTAAACATTATACAACATGTGTTTTCTTTTTAAAATGTGAATGCCCTGTAATTCTTTTCCAATAAAAAATTCAACAGAAAAACTGCACAGTTAGTGGAATAAAATGTCCCATGTTTGTTTGAATGTAGAGTTGGCCTCTAAATCCACTCTCACTTGGCAGTCCCTTGAAACTCCATTTTCTGTTGATGTTAAGAATGTTTAGGTAAGGATAATGCAGTGGGGAAATAATTATAATTGGGTATTTAATTAATTGAGTCATTATTAAGATGTCTAGTGAGTCTCGTAAATTTAGTCCAGTTAAAAGTGCCCCTTAATTATGCTGAAAGCAGGAGATTTTCTCTCTGTAGCTTTTTAAGCTTGTTTAACACAGGCGGAAAAAATCCAGCAAAGTAATAAATCTCCAGGGTATTCTATCGCTTGTTTTCAGGCGGTCTATAGAATTGTATGGAGACTTTCAGATGCATAGAAGTGGTAGAAATTTTGATTCCCAGTAATAAAATTGTTTTATGCTGTTCCCAAACTGCCCCAATCCAAATATCTCGAACTAAGACTCCCAGTAATAAATGGCTTTCACCATTGCTGGCATTGCACTCTTTAGTTTCAGCTTCCAACATCATCTTACTTGATAATATGGGGCTGATTTTAGTTTTTGCCCCCGAAACCTCCTCAATTCAGGTTCCAGCATTTCAGTGTTTTCTTATCAAAATGGTGAAATATTGTTCCTTGAATTCCAAAACATGTAAATCCAAAAGTCTGATTTCAACCGATCACTGTACTATATTATAAATAAAGTAAAAAGAGAGGCGGAATGGGGGGGGTAAGAAGAGAAAGGTATTAAAGATCTAAAGGCACAGCACGTTCCTGTAATTTTTCAATTAGTACTACACCATTGCTTGTATGTACACCATCTCCCCTAAACTTAAAGATGTTAGCTCAGTGTAATCCAGCAATATGTATTTCAAATATCAGCCATGCAACATCCAATTTAAGTATATAACACCTAAATGCAAAATAATTAGTTCAAATAGAACAAGTGCAAAATCGTTCTGATCTTACAGTCCTTAAGGAATAAATCACTTCAATTTTCCTCCCCCAAACCGAAGACTCTACCGTGAGAATTTAGGACTCGACCATCTTTGAGAGTACTTGGAAAATATTGTTTACCGTTTATTCAATATCTGGCTCTTTCTCTGTATGGGAAAAAACATTAATTCGCATTCTCTGCTCGCACGAGGCTACTTTGCTAGAAGCCTTTGAAAATGAAGAGGATAATGAGACGAAATTAGGAGGTGGCGAACAGCATTTAGGAAAAGTTTGACTTTTGAGAGCCCGAATTTTATTTATTTATTATTTTTGCAGGTAATTGATTTTTGATTTATGAAAATTAATTAGGGATTTGAGAATTTTAATCTAAAATGCTTACTGCACAGAAGATTTTTCAGCTGCGCCGCCGTGAGCTCAGCAGATTACAGGGAATATTGGTAGTCGGTGCAAGACAGAAGGGTCATTCTATCGCCCAAGTGGTAAGAACCTTAGGATTTCCTAGGGCAACTATGTCAAGGGTGTGCCACAGGTATACCATTTGACGAATGTACTAGTGCAAAGAGAGTAAGAAGTGGCCGACCCCACACCATTGTTGATGAGGGTTGATTTAAACTATTCAGGCTCTTACAGACCAACCGCTCAGCAGTGGCAGTGCAAATAGCAGCCAGGTTAAATGTTGGAAGCACAAGCAGCATCAGTGAGCAAACAGTATAGCACACACTACATATACCTTGGTCTATAGGAGCCAAAACTTTACTCATGAGCAGGGGTAGAAAAATATTCTGAAATCTGATAGCCGCCAGCTAAACTTTTTAGGAGCCAGGCATTGGACCTGCGGGGGTGGGGGTAGGGTGGTATGTATAATGTCAAAGTCATGTACACTTCTGCCCCCCAATAAATTCTACCCTCAGGTTATCTCTCACTGGCAAAAAAAAAAAGAAAAAAAGTGGGTACTCCTTTTTTTTTTTTTTTTTTTTTTTTTTGTCTGTGTGGGTCTCTCTAATTCTTGAAATACCGTAATTTTCATTATTCCCAGATCCTAGAATTCGCACAATTTTTTTTTTTTTACCTTCGTATAATCTGTGCCGGCGTATAATTCGCAGATTATGACATTCAGAGTAAAAAAAAAATGCTGTATAATCCGCACATCACAAATGCTGATCCAGAAGTGGAATTTTCGACAGAAAAGTCGTTTATGTATTTATGTAAAGACCCCGGGGTCTGAAGAAAAAGATAAACGATCTTGCTAAATAAAGGAATTCATTTTTGAAAATTTTTTTTTATTATATTTTTATCTTCGGACACAAAAGAAGATTAGCGGTGTGGCATCCTAGAGCAGAAAGTTTAATCACTTCAATGCAGCTGCTCTAATTGCATTACACATTGCCAATGATGAAACGCTGATACAGAACAATTCATAGAAATACCGTATATACTCGCGTGTTAGTCAAATTTTTGGAAGAAATCCTGCTTTTAAAGTAGGGAAATCGGCTTATACACAGGTAAAAAAGTGTGTGTGTGTGGGGTGGGGGTGGGGGTGGACTTCCATGAACTCTGCTGCGGAGTTTGCCGACAGGTTTGTTTACATTTTAGACAGCAGTTTGTGTGTCACTGCGTGCTAGTTTTCTGACCTTTTGAAAACTATCGCGTAGTGACACGATCATATCCTCAGCTGTGCCTCCACTTTAAGTTTAAATTCGGCAGTGTAACTGAAACATTTCCTTTTCGGCATCATAAATAGCGATTGAAGGAAAATATCAGCAGTAAAGACTGGTCAAAATGGCAAAGGATGAACTAAAATACGAGGCACAGTGCACACGAGATCCAAAGCATGGAAATGGGGCATGCATGTGTAGGTTCGTGCAGCGAGCGCTGTGCATATATTTTTATTGGCCGATTGACGAAGAAAGGGCTAAAGCACAGTCAGTGTTTTGTGTTTCCCAACAATACAAAGACAAAATGACTTCCGTGAACCCTTCCTACAATTTCCGCAGTCTTTCACTATGACACCCCCCTCCTCTCTCCATTCCGCTCTGTACAAACTCCTGAACTGAGGAAATAAAATTTTACGAGGGAGTTCCTTTTTCAATCAATCCCCTCCCCTCTCCTGCACAATTACTCTGAACTTTTTTTTAAAAATCAAGCGGCCACAAAAACTTTTTTTAAATCGGTGTTTATCCACGGATTATACGATGAAAATTCAGACCTGTTTGTAGTAATCCGGGTGTAGCCCGGAATTCCGGGTTTTTGTCCCATTCCAAACCCATAAATTCGGGTTTTTAAGTTTTAGAAGAATCTGAGATGCTTTAGACATTTCATTTCTAAAAATGCTGCGAAAGATAACTAAAAGTTCAAGTTCAGTTTTTTTTGGGAATTGGAGTGTTTGATTAAAAACACTGCATGTCGTCCGTGCGGATATTGAATGTAGACGATTTGTGACACCTCGAGTGTTTCTTTTGTTATCAAATAAGCTCTCAAGATAACATGTCGAAAGGAAGGCTTTTTTCATTATTTTGAAAGTTGCATTTATATATTGCATGTATATAAATTATTTGGTTATATTAGATTCAGTTAATCCAATGAGCTACTTTTAGAAATTGAATGGAATCCACTGTAGGCTTCAAGTAAAACTGATCTACATAGACTGCTCAAATAACATAATATGAAGTGCGAAATTTGTGTTCAAAGATGCAATGTCTGAATGATTTTGCACAGCAAAAGAAAATTGGGTACAAGAAAAGATGCCAAGTTTAACTGCACAAGCACTAGGGCCTATTTGTTGTGTAGCTAGTTAATATGTGCTTAATATATACACTGAGTGGCCACTTTATTATGACCACCTGACAGTTTTAAGCAAATTAGCTATGGCTGCACGCTGTTGCCGCCAGAGGGCGAGGCTAGTATAAAAAGGGAAAGCTTAGTGCTTGCGACAGTAGTAAAGTGATTTTTGGGTGACGAGATGGGTAAAAAATGAAATTTGACGGACTTTCAACGTGGGATGATTGTAGGAGCTCGGAGCCTTGGAGCGAGTATCACCGAAACTGGGTCTCTACGTGCAACGTGTGGTCGTCGTCGACTAGTGACTTCTCGGGCGGAACGGAGAGTGTCCAGACTGGTAACAGACAACAGAAAGGCAACAGTGCAGCAAATTACAGACCATCTCAATCAAGGATCCCCTCAAACGATCTCTGCACGCACTGTTCGTCGTACACTGCATCAGGTGAGATATGGCAGCCGAAGACCTGTTCGAACACCTTTGCTGTCTGCAGTAAACAAGAGAAAACGTCTTCAGTTCGCACAGGAGGACAAGGATTGGACAGTCGATAATTGGAAACAAATTAGGTGGTCCGATGAATCACGTTTTCAGTTGCACCATGCCGATGGCCGAGTAAAATTTGGTGGAAACAACACGAAAGCATGGACCCCAAATGCATTGCTACAACCCTTCAAGCTGGTGGAGGCAACGTTATGGTTTGGGGAATGTTTTCCTGGCATGCTTTGAGCCCTTCAATTCATGTTGATCAACATCTGAGTGGCACATAATATCTAAACATCGTTGCGGACCAAGTGCATTCTGTCATGTGGATGGTTTATCCCAATGGCGATGGCTACTTTCAACAAGATAATGCGTCCTGCCATAGTGCTCGTATTGTACAGGATTGGTTTCAGGAACATGCCAGTGAGTTTACTTTGCTTAGGTGGCCCCCACAATCTCCAGATCTCAACCCCATTGAGAATTTGTGGGATGAAGTTGAACGAGCCATCAGACAGCTGGATCCACAACCCTGCAATCTCGCACTCCTGGAAAGTGCTATTCATCAAGCATGGTCTCAGATTCCACAAACCACTTATCAACATCTCGTGGAGTTCATGCCACTAAGAATCGACGCAGTATTAAAGGCAAAAGGTGGCCCAACGAAGTACTGAGGGGGTGGTGATAAAGTGGCCACTCAGTATATAAATATTCGTAATATGCATTATATCAGTATGTATATTGGCACTGAGCTGAAAGTTTCAGGGTTTCTTGTGTCAGCTCATAATCACCACTGAAAATTACGGTGCATGTTTTTCAGTGATGTTTTCCGTAGTGGCCCTGACAATTATTTTGGTCGCCCTGGGCGACCAGGTGACCACATTTTTGGACCCCTGCTCATGAGCTATTGTTGCCTGCTCGTCATCAGAAATTAAGCTTTGCCTGGTGCCAGGAACATCAAAACTGGACCTCTGCATGCAGAGTGGTACCATGCCATATAATCAGATTAATCCCATTTTTTATACCGAGCTGACAGAAGGGTGCAGGTGTGTCATCGTCAGCACAAGGCCGTGACCCTGTCGTGCCAGGCCTGTTCTGTGAAGGTTTGGGAAGCCTCATTGAACACATTAGGTCCCTTAGTATGTCTGGAGACGTTCTTAATCTCTGTGCGCTACCAGCATGTGCTGGCTGATCACCCACACGTTTTCATGGCCTTCCCGCATCCTGTGCCCAAAGGTCTGTGCCCAAACACTTATCTGAGTTTGCAACCATCCAGTGGGTCCCAAGGTCCCCGGATTTAAAGCCTGTGGAAGCTCTCTGGGATGTTGTGGAGCAGAACATCCGATCCATGGATCCTGGACCAATGTCTCAGATGGAGTTGTGGACAATGCCGAACCAGGCATGGCTGGCATTACCTCCAGGAACCCTCCGGCATCTGGTGGAGTTGATGCCTCGGTGTGTACAGGTGTTATGTATGCTATAGGAGGACCAATATGCTATTAGGCAGGTATCTCCAATGGTTTGTCCATTGAATGTACATATATGTTTGTATGCAAAAACTAGATTTGCCATGAAAATGAACTGTGGTAATTCTGTAGCAATTCAAATTGCCAGTTTAGTATGCAATAATAGTATTTTGTAAGGGGGCACAGGGACATTCTATAAAGTAATGATTTCAGTCACAGAAAATGTGGTGAGGTAGCTTCATGATCTCAAAATGAGTTAGAACTTAATGAAATATATGGGTTAGAACTTATGAATAAGGATTATAGACTTTAGAACAAACTCATGAAGTATGAAATTGATAGTTGCTTTATACATTAACACAACCAAATCTAGATGATGCGATGATTTAAGATGGAGTAAGTTTAGGATTTTTCTTTAAGTGATACAGATGTAAAGATATCTTTCTGGATTACGTAATCAACATTTAAAGTAAAACAAATAAAATGGGTTTTATGCACAGCCACAATATTTGGCGTTGATTTGCGTTACAAAATTTTGATGAAATAAAGGAAAACAAATGCCATAAAATTCTGTTCATTCTGGTATTGGTAGGGTGTCTGAGCTGGCAAGTGTATGCTGCCCATAGTAGCCATCGACTTTTATGTTTTAACCATACCATATGAGCCACACTTTGTTCTTCTGACCATTCATCTGAGATGGACTGCTAGATTGTCAAGGGTTCAAATCCCGGTGAGGCATGGAGTTCGTATTGTCTTGTACTGGCTATCTTCCTTCCCTGAAACCAGTGTCTCTAAATTATGACCCATTGAGTTTTGCACAGTGGTTGTTAAACCCCAAACAAACAAGCCACTTTGTCTTAAATGCATTTTACTAGATGTCTAAGCAGTGGAAATACTTCTGTTGGTGTGTTATTTAAATGTAGGCCTAGTTATCACTGTATCTTTTGAAAATTGTGATATTCTTTGTACGTAATTGATTTGCAAATATTGTAGAATACTAGAGATGAAAATTTGTAAGTTTCGATATAAAGACATTTGAAAAACCGAATTTCTTTTTTTCCTCTTTCTAGGAATAATGATCGTCTTAGTTAGAAATTCTGTTTATTCCAGCCAGGATATATAGTTTTCCAGTGAAGAAGTGTGTAAGTCTTGAATCTTTCATAAATACACAGTGTGATCAATTTATTGTGTATGTCATAGTGACTCGCAGAGTTTCAGAATGTAGACGTACACTGTACAAGGATAGTTTCCAAATTATTAACAGCTTTTGCTGATAGTTTTGCTTGTAGATTAAGGAAAGGTAAAAATGTTATTGGAGTTAAAACACTATTATATATAATATATATATTAGTGTTCTCCCTAGAGCCTTTTTACTGGGCGGCCCGCCTAGCTCATTTTCTCTGCTGTCCAGCTGAATTTCCTTTAATGAACGTTTTCACAAGGCGCATAACAGCAAGAGTGGAAAAGTTATACCCACATGCACCATAAATATTGATAAAAACTGGTCAAAATCTGTTTTGAATATGAGTTATTAGTAAGTACTCATTTTTTTTTTTATCACTGATGTACAATTTTCTAATGTTGTTTATCACGTTATGTTACATTAATGCCTATCACACTGCTAAAGATGTTTAATAAGTATAATAATGTTAAGGAAAACATCCTTTTTTTTTTTATTGGGGAAGGGGTCGTTAAAAGTACCATCCATCTGAAATTTCTTTCCACCCAGCTATTAAAAAAATCTAGGGAGAACATTATATATTTATATGTATTGCGAAAAATATTGGCTTGTTTCTTGTTATGGATTTTTGAAATTTTCCATGTTCCACATTGTTGCATTATGTTGCCATATATGCTTGCATTTCGATTTTGAAATGTAAATCTTATCAAAATAATTTAAGCCAACAGTTAACTGAATGCTCTATTATTGCCATCTTTTGATACTGTGGAGACAAAAGTTCCAGACCCCCCCCTCCTGTCTTGAAATTTCACAGTATTAATTGTCTTATGTTTGTTTTGCTTTTGTGTGTCAGTAATGTGCTGTCCAAGCTTGTATCACACAAATCTCTGCATGCAGGTATTAACAAAGAGTTGTTTCTACCAAAACATGAATGTGTCCCTAGCAACAGGTTTGGACTTATCTAAACTTGTATTGGGTTGCAACTGAATGCTGATAAAATGTCTGCTTTCAGTATGTTCAACCCCTCCAGCGGAGTGTCTTCTAGCAATGTCGTGTTACAAAGTGACAAGGTTCTAGCTTCTGCCTCATTTTGTGACAAGGTTCTAGGCTTCTGCCATAGCAGACCAAGGAGGCAGTCCAGTTGCGTGTAGTTTTCTGTACGAGTTCCAACATAGAAATTCCATGGGTATAGCGGCCCGAAACATTAATGCAGTGTTTGGGCAGATTACTCCTAATAAACACACCATATGCTGATGGTTTGTAAAATGTCAAGTAGGAGATGCATCCCTTGCAAATGCTCGTTACGTTCATCCACCGGTAGCTGTCTTAGCTGAAGAGCTAAAGAATATTGTGGATACTGATCCGCGGCAAAGTGCCTATGAAACCAAAGCGAAAGTCACTTGATAGTTGTTCAACGCCTGGCAGTCCCGGGGAAGGTAAAAGAGCTTTATGTGCTTGGGTGCCACGAGATTTAACGGCAGTAAATAAGACATGTTGCCTGGAGGTGTTCTTTTCCTCCTTTCCAGGCACAGTCGGGAGGGATTTCTGCATCGGATTGTAACCTGCAATGTAAAGTGAGTTCTCTACAGCAATTGTAAGCAATCGGCACTGTGGTTGAATACCATGGAGCCACCTAAAGAGTGCACAAAGCCACCCCTAAAGCCCATGAGAAGTTCTGGTTCATGTTGGGTGGTTTGCTTCCGACATCATTCATTTCTATGACCAGTCGAGACCATCAGTTTAGCTCTGCCGTTGTGCTGAAATGCAGCAGATGATAAAGATTAAAATTGGTGATTTTTTTCCATTGGCCAGTGGGTGGACAAAATCTAGTGGCCACTTTCCTTACGGCTATTTCGTGTTGTATACACATTTTATCACTGTACTAAATACCTTTCATTTATTTAGACATAGTTACATTTAAGCTTATTAGTTACAAGGGCACACTGTTTATTGTCCAGTGCAATTAAATTAATAAATATAATCTTAAAAGTTACATATTTCTTCAACCACATCAACCAAATTTTCAACAGTTTTTATTGGAAAGATAATTTAATCATTTTTATTTGGTCTCTCGTTATGTTCACAAAAAAAAAAAATCTCTCAATCTCTCCACCATAAATTAATAGCAGTGGATGGGTTAAATTTTTCAAGGAGTACTTACTTTATTTAATTTGCTGTATTTTCTAAAGTCACTCTTTGCATGAACATCGTCTTGTCATCAAGAACATTGCCTACAATGCTTGCATTCTCTTAACTTCTGCATTGCTTGGCATAACAGTCAACAATATTGAGTATTTCAATAATTTGTGCTATGACCTTCATGTACTAAAAATTGCTTGTTTTTAGTTTCTTTAGCAGTTTTTAGTGAGTTATTGATGATAAAAAATGTTCAGATATTATGTTTCAAAGCTGCTTCCATTCTGCTAAATTTTTCTTTTCATTCCATTTATTTTTGGTTAGGTTCTTCTTGGTATCAAAATGAAAACTGGCTGTATAGCTTTCAAAAATGAATTTCATATCTTATAGCAGAATCATTTTGTGGTACAGCTGAGATTGGGAGAAATGTGATACCAACCTGGTCACTTTATATTAGACTTGCAATGATTCCTGACCACTAACAGAAAATATTCAGTAATTTCCTGGGTTGTTCTAATAAATATTACATTAAAAAATTAAAAACATTGATAAACCTTCAGATGTTGAAAAAATAGTCATGATGAAATAAGAACGCTTGCAGAGTATCCTGATTCCACCAGATTCTGTCCGGTTTTCGAACCCAGTGTCAGCTTCCCCCCCCCGGAAAACGTTCAGTTTTGGTAGAATTTTAATAATTTGTCATTTTTCCTGTTTGCCCACCACAGACCTTCCAAATACTACGAATTCCCCAGAGTCACTACGAAAATCGTCGATCGCTGCGGAGTACGGGAAACATCGAATATACGACAGAAATAAAAAATCTGGTTGTCGGTTTTTCCCCCTTCAGAAAACGTTGTCTTGGTAGACTTTTAATGATTTGTCATTTTTTCCTGTTTGCCCACCTCCGATCTTCCAAATGCTACGAATTCACCATAGTCACTACGGAAATCGTTGATCGCTACGGAATACGGGAAACATCAAATATACTACAGAAATAAAAAATATGAAATAATGTTATTCAATCATTTGTTCTAAGTTTATTTTCGTGTTTTCAAAATTCTAACATTCATCAAACATTTTTGGGACTGTTTATTGGATATTTTTAATGTTGCGACATTTGTCCGATATAATTTGAGCATCTTTCATGCCGTTCGTCGCCTGAAAATGATTGTTTTAGCACGGATGAAAAATGTTCCGTAGTTTTCTAAATTTCGAATTTTTCTTATCCCAAGATGCACTTTCCCTTCACTTTCTGGTTATATTCTAATGTTATATTTTTTTCTGATTATGTTTCTCGTTTTTAATAGCTTCAGTAATAGTGAAAAAGAACAATTTCGTATTTTAAAAGTTTTTTCTAGTGAAGCGCAGTTTTTGTTATTTCTAACCGCCTGTTGTTCGAAACCAATCAATACGGAAAGTGTTATTTTCTTTTCCACTTTTTTAAAGTTAAATTAAATAAATTTCAAAATCGGTACTTATAACTCCCGTGATGGAATCGGCCTTTTCCGTGACCCGTAAAAATGACTATCACGGCAAAGTGAACAATACAGTACTGATTTTTCATATATAATTTCGCTGAAAAACTTCTGTTTACCCATTCCTTAGTAACATTTTACTGTATTAAGGGGCAGACAAGAGTTTTTTTTTTTTTTATTTTGTTTAAAGCCAACTTCACACGTGCAAGGGAAACGCGACTCTGCGCGGAAATCCGGATTTTCTGCCTTTGATTTCTTTTTGTAAACAAAAGGGAAAATGCTTGCCCATTTTATTTGATGATAAGCAAGAAGTGCCTAAGCAATGGAAAATCGTGCATTTTTAGAGCAACCAAACTTTAAAAAACGAGCTGTTGAAGACTAGTTGTGATGCCACAGTTCCATCTAAAGCCACAGGTGTCCATTCCCGATATTGTTACTTTGTGCACAAACTTAAGTGGAAAAACAAACAGCCACCCCCGTTCTTGAAGAGTGAATCTATAAACAGATCATACCCACTTATTTGCCGAGGAATGGGCTGTTTTTCACCGTGCGCGATTTGGATGATTTGAAAATACATTTCCTATAACAGGAGTGTTTTAAAAATGCAAATTAATTCTTTAGCAATGAAAAAAGGCAAATTTTCGAGCGTGGCAACTAAAATCACTTTTTCTACTGGACATTTTATGTTATCCAGTCGCCACGTGGCGAGTGGCGACCGCTAATTTTAATCTTTAAGCAGATGTACTAAAAAACTCCACACCAAGCAGCTAGTTTTGGTCAACAGGTACAGTTTCTCCTGTTCCACAATGGCATATGCCCACATCTCATCGTCTAACAAATCCACCAGTTGGGCTACGAAACTCTGCTGCACTCTGTATATTCCACAGACCTTCCATGGATTTAATACTGCACCCTGTATGACCATTAATCCGAGAAGGGACTGGGTTTTGAATCCTGGTGAGGCATGGATGTTGTATTTGTCTTATGGCACTGGTTCTTTTCCTTCCCTGGACGTAATGGCCCTAAATTAGGAACAGGTGACTGCTTAAAGCCCATCGAGTTGTTCACAGTGGTCGTTAAACCTTCAATAAAAAAAAGGGATTTAATATTCACTTACAGACAATTTGAACTATATTTTTGGATTTTAGATAATCTCTTCATTCCCTGGAACTAGTGGCTCTAACTTAGGGTAGTCAGCTACTCTTTACAGACTTTGATTCTCACTTGGATGAATATACCTCAAAATAATGGGGAGGGGGATATTCTTTTAAAACAATAGGAAATAAAAAATTATTGCTGTGTTGTCAGTTTTAAATCTTTTGTTTTAAGTTGAATTCCTAAAGATATTTATTGTGGAGTTCAGAAGTTTCCCGAACAAGACAAGAGAGTAACATATTTTAAGTATTTTGGTGTGGTTATCAACAAAGCAGGAAAGCCCCCTACCCCTTGTCAAAGAATTTGTGAATAAAATTAATGGAATTGATGTAGCTGGAAAAGTTCATCCGCTGTATAAGACTAGTTTCACTGAAGTGGAGTGGCACCAGAGGATAAAACACAGTGCAATGTTTAGGCTGGTCCTCTACTACGGGTTGGATGCAAAGTAAAGGTCTGTCTCGTTTTAGGCAGTTCGTTACAGTTGAAATAGGTGTAGTAAGAGCAATGCCTGGGAAAATTAGATGGATTCAGTTATGTGATGCAGTATAGGTGTTAGATCTGAGTTTGATATTGCTAAAGAGGAGGGGAGAGGGGCAAGAGAGAGAGAGAGAGAGAGAGAGAGAGAGAGAGAGAGAGAGAGAGAGAGAGAGAGAGAGATGTAATAATAACACATTTAGGTGGTTTCGGCATATGCACTGCATTGGAGGCAAAAGCCTACCATGGCAGATGTTGTATTTAAAACATGTAGACCTAGAACAAGGGGCCATAAAATAAGTCGTATAGAGGTATTCATTTGCCAGGAGCAGAAAATGTTGCAATGAACCAAAAAAGGTGGAGAAAGTTTATAGGGACAATATATCATTAATTCTTTCATCTTGTTTTTTAGTTTTATTTTCAGTTTCTATTTGCATAGCCTTACCAACTTATATCGCGTTGGATAAAGAGGAATGAAGAGAGGCAATTAAAGACATTGGGGAAAAACTGCCATCTTACATAATTTTAAAGGGATTAGTAATCTTGTAAAGTTGTCGCCATAGTTCAGTTGTTCAGCATTACCACTCATGGGTATCTATTAAAAATGAAATTAGAACTTATAGTAATTTTGTTGTACAGTCTTTGATCCAACATATTTGTTAATTCTAAGTTGAGTATAATGAGTTTATTCAGCTGTTTCAGCTCAAAATTTGTATTTGGCAGTTGGCATTTCTTGTTGCTTTTTTTAGTTCTTTTCCTTGGAGTATAACCAAAATTTTGTAACATGATCCTGTATAACTGAAGAACTTTGTCTCTTCTGTTTGAGTAACTTTTCTGTTCTTAGAATGCTGATCATTTTCTAAACATCCTAAAATGCATGATCCTTTTCCTAGGATTTTTGGTATTCTACTTTGTGACCTTCTGTTAGGAACTCCAACTTGGCAATCACCTGTTGAATTTAGGTATGCTGTTAGTGTTCATTTATGGAAACCACTTTGTTTTTGGATATTGCAAAGTTTATGGAAATTCATCTTTGTATCTCAAGTTATTTTGATTCTTGTCATCTTTTGGAGAATATATATTGAACTGTGCCTGCAAGAAAGTTACCAAATCTTCCCAGGTACCCTAATTTGTGTGTCCAAAAATTTCAACGCCACAAACAATTGTGTCAGATTAAAATATGAAAGAAAAAAAAAACCACACACATTTAAGTTGGGTAATATTTTAATGCAAATTTGTGGTAGCTTTTTTTTGTTTTGTTTTCAGCCTTCGTTAGCAAGACTATGATTTGGTTTCAGATCTGTAACAACCAAGTTTTTGGATTTTTTAAAGTTTGATTTCTAAAATACTCAAATATAGAGGAGGTCATAGATCATTGTCTTGGTAACAAAATACAAACTGAGTGATAAATGGAACAATATATATGGTTTGTTTTTGCAGAACTTCAACAGAGACCACGAGCATATGGTTCATGCTTTTTTACTTGAGAACTTAAAAAAATTGATTTTTAGCCAAAAATTTTAGTCTGATTCTCTTTTCCGTATATTTTTAATTTGGTAACATATTTTAAAACTCTGTATCTAAATTCCCTTTCCACTTTGGTTGAAAGAGATTAAAGATATTATAAAATTGCATTGTATTAAAATCATATTTAAGTGTGTTTTTCTGTATTGTCTGGCAGCTTCTTATATTTGCCTTTCTCTTTACAATTTCATCAGTTACCTTAATTAACATCCAGCTCCTAACATTTTTGAATTAAATATGTGTAATCTTTATTGACAGTATGTCAAGTTTTTCTAAATTTCAAAAATCTTAATGTATCGCTGGAAAGTATTGTTTGTTGAAACTCTTTGAGCTTGTTAATCTTTTTGTTTGAGTTGATAAATAACATTCAGGCTATTTAAACCAACTATAGCGTGATGAAACTCTCAAAATCTGAAGAAACTAGTTTATGTGATCTTCATCTTTCATTGTGCTGTTCCTAAAGTACTTTTTGGCAGTATGTAGTTGTTGAAAGTACACATTGTGAAGCTTCTTTGTGGCTAATCCAATTCAGTTTTGTTGGGTTTATACTTTTGGTGCATGTTATGATGCTCTTGGGTTTTTATAAGGTGACCTTCACTGAGATAAATGGTTTGTTTTTTGGATAATGGGTTTCCATGGGCTGGGATACCCCTACCCCTTTTTTTTGTTATGTTCCATTCTGGTCACCATTGAAATATTTGTTAGGGGAATGTAACCTAATGACCCAAATCGTGATCTTCCTAGTTTTGCATATTTGATCTCTTTCTTATCGTAACATTGCATGATACAACTGTGGAGTTGCTAGAACGTGGAAATTTCATGGCCAGAGAAGAAATATTTGGTTAGCTTAATTAACTTTGTTGTTTACTCTAATTCTCTGCATGGGACATTTGTGCTGCAAATGGTAGAGATTGGTTCTTTCATGTCCCGAAATGACTGTTGCATTTCTTTTTGTGTTTTTTCAGATGATCATGAACCTGTGATGAGTCACAGAGTGCACAGCAATGTGGCCACCAACAAGCACAGAGAATATACAGTATATATATATAGCACAGGGCTTACCAGTTTGTCAATTATATGAAGCCCATGCAATGGGAAAAGAGAAGTACTTGTAAGATTTTGAATAGAGAGTGATTTCCAGTGTAAAAAGGCAGAACAACTGTGGGCATTGCCGCCATTAGAGGGCCATAGTGAATTTGTGGTGGAAATGGACTGAGCAGCAACACACATTCACCAATGTGCTGAAAAGGGGGAACTCCAAGGGTTAACAGTTTAGGTAAACGTTGGTTGGCCCATGCTGTCTAAGATAACAGATGGCTTTCAGTCCCATGGTTAGGCAGATTAGAACTTGGAAGCAGAGAGGGATGTTACTGAAAACACAATCCAGCAGACACTCTTGAGGATGGGCCTAAGGAGTCTACTGCTAGTTCACGTGGACAGACTGTCAACAGCTTTGCCTGAAATGGGCACAGGAGCACTGTGACTAGACATTGGGTGAATGGAAAACGGTTGTGGTCAGATGGGTCCAAGTTCCAACTCTTGTGTTGATATTCAATGCTGTGTGGTGTGCTTGTGTGACCAACTGGAACCAGTCCACACGGTTGGACGGAAAGAGGCTGATAATGCCTTTTTATACGGTATGAGGATTACTCACATGGGCATCACCACTGGCACCTCACATTCCTGTTGAACATACCTTTATTGCCAGATCCTTTCTCTTGTGTTGATATTCAATGCTGTGTGGTGTGCTTGTGTGACCAACTGGAACCAGTCCACACGGTTGGACAGAAAGAGGCTGATAATGCCTTTTTATACGGTATGAGGATTACTCACATGGGCATCACCACTGGCACCTCACATCCCTGTTGACCATACCTTTATTGCCAGATCCTTCATAGGCATTGTTTCAGATCAAGTGTTGACCTAATGGTGATTGTGTATCAGGATGCAGAGCTGCTATTACGGATTTTCTGTAATTCTTCCAAATTTTCAGCCAACTTTACAGCATTATACATAATACTTAGAAAATTAAGGGAAATCATAGCATTATAGATAATACTTGGAAAATTAAGGGAAATCATCTGCCAATTGAACTACTACACAATGCATTAATATGCCATGTTTTTCTCTTTCTCACCAGATGATCAGAGGCACTGAAACTTCTACTTTTGTTCCTCCCAGCACGTTGCTGTCTTCTCACGTTTGCTGTTGTTTTGCAAGCAGCTTGCTATTTGGTTGATGCTCCACCTTCAAATGGCTTGAGCCAGTTGCTAAAGGCAAAAATGAGCTGTCGACACACTAGTCACCAGGCTCAAAAAATTGCCTTTCCACATGAACTGGTGGCCAAATTCATTTTTTCATTACTAACTTCAGAATTTGCTTGCATTTTTTAAAACTCCAATTAATGAGCATACGCATTTTCTGTCATCCACCTCACATGTGAAGAAAAACAATCCTCTCCGAGGTGGGTGTGATCTATTTATAGATTCACTCTTCAAGAAAGAGAAGGCTATTTTTTTCCATGCTGAAGTTAGGGCTCAAAGACTTGCACCTGGGGCTTGAAGGAACTCTGGCATCACAGACTTTACTGGGCACTCTCAGTCTGAATGGAAGTAGCATACGTATCATGCCTGGCCGGCCACTTTGTAAGCTGACACTTAAATCAGAATGCAAGTTATGTTGTTTGGTTGCTTAGGGTACAAAGATTTTAATTTTCCTTGTCATGATCGTTTAATTTTTTTTATTACTTTGGTTACGTTTTTTCTTTTTTAAAGTATTTTTCACCAGGGGTGGTGGGGGGGGTAGTTATTTGTTATTCGTAATCTCTTAAGTTCTTCACTTTGGTGTATCTTATCTTTGGGAAGTGAGTTATGTGTCTCGTGTCTCCATGTGATTTGTTTGACCACATTTTCTTTAATGTAGTTGGGGTGGGTGAATGGCAACACTGTATACTGTTGTTGTCCTGAAAAAGGATAGGGTTCTTATCCGAAAATTTGACAAAATTTAACATAATTTTGTATTTATTCCTGAATAAACTCATAATAACTTTCTAAGTTTCTAGAAAAAAGCATTCAAAGCAAAAAAAATCGAAGAAATTACCGAACTAAAAAAAAGATTGTGTACATGTAAGAGTAATTTATTTTTCCAAGCAGTGTAAGTTATTTTTCTAGTAATTTATTTTTCTAAGGAATGCAAAATTGGGACCCTAAGGAATTAATTGGCTGTATTGCCAATTCCTTAGGGTCCCAATTTTGCCAAAGTTCCCCAGTTTAATGATACCCCCAATTTAGCGATTATTTTTGCCAGTTCACTGAATCATAAAATTGAGCTTTAATTGTATTTTAAAATATTTTGATTGCTAATTATGCCACTCCAGTGGCGCAGTGGTCTAAGCGATGGCTTCGGATCTTTCATCCGGAAAGGGGTCCCGGTTCGAATCCCGGTGAGGCATGGATGTTGTGCTTGTCGTACGGCACTGGCTCTTTGCCTTCCCTGGAACCAGTGACCCTAAATTAGGGACGGGAGACTGCTTATAACCCATTGAGTTGCCCACGGTAGTTGTTAAACCTCCAATAAAAAAAAATGCTAAATGAAAAAAAATAATTCTCCAATTAAAAAAAATATTGCTAATTACTAGTAAGGTATATGGTTTTATTGTTAATCTGTTATTTTCATACGCTTAGGATAATCTTTGCTCAGGTCGATTTTACTGCATGTTGAGTAGAAATCATAGTTTTTCTACTGTAAAAGTGCCGTGAATTGTAAAAGTATGGTTTGGAATTTTGTGGAAATTTTTCTGGAAAACCTGGAAAAGTCAGGGAAACTCATTTCTGAAATTGAGTGGGAACCCTGTATTTTGGGGTCTGGAGATACAGATTGAGCTCCGTAATAATTTTCGGCGCTGTGGTCTAATTATTTACGGGTAACAATCATCTTTAATGCTCTTCTCCTGTCTATCAGTCAGGGTCGTTTTCTGGCAGCTTTTGTGTTTCGCAGACAAATTTTTGCCATGAACACGGTATGCTGTCAGGATGCTAGCTCTCGATACCCTCACTACCCTAGCGACTGTTATCACGGTGGCACCAACTAGCCGGCCACCAAACAATTAGCCCTCTTTCGAAGTCCATTAGGTCGCTTATTTCGTCATCACCCTGAAAGAAATTTTGCAACAAGACACTTTAAATGCACTTACACAGGACCTTGAGGTTCTAAACAAAGCTATTACAACCAAAAAGTGGTGGATATCTTTGCGTATTGTGACATACGCAGATGCATTAAAAGTCACATCTCTGAGTGTGGTATTAACATTCTGTCCAACCCCTGTATAACTTTCAAGCATTCAAGAATACATATTCAGAGGGTTTTCCATTTATTTTAAAATCAGAGGAATTATATAAATTTGTACTTTGTAGCATATGCCTGTATGGTATTACTATATTGCTTGATGGGAAAAGAGAGGGACATTGCTGTTCATGTAAAGAAGTGCAAAACATACTTCAATGGACATATCTCCCAAGTTTTATGGTGCACCTGTAAAATTTAGAAAAATTCTACTTATTTTATGGAAAATGTATTTTACAGATCCCCCCTCCTCCCAGTTATTGTAACTTGGGCATCACCTAAAAATTTTCAAGGGGTGAATAAGTGGCCCCACAAGGATGACCACCTGTATATTCTGATTTAACTGATCACTGTTTCACCCATTTTTGTGTTTTCGCATCCCTGAACCCCTCTTCTGTTAGGAAAAAGTATGGTAAAAATACTGTAGGATTAGGATTGGTAATAACTGCAAGAAGAAAAGGGAGAGAAACGAAAATACTAGAGCCTCACTTAAGACTTAAAATTTCCCTTTTTAAAGTATTTTAATATGTTGGTACAAAAATTTAGTGTCAAAACCTATGTTACAGTAAAAAGTAACTGCAATGTACACTATATTGACAAAAGTCACCAGACACCTAGAAGAGAAACGCAACATAGCAGTTATTGACATACATTAGTACGGTGTCGGTCCACCTTTGGCCTTAATGACCCTTTGAGACATGCTTTAGACAAGGTTTTAGAACACAGCAATAGGTATGCGCTTCCATTCAGTATCACTGATTTTCTTTGGTCTGCCGGTACGTTTTGGTGTTTCAGGCACGCCATGTGTCTTCCACTTAGTCAGTACATCCAAAACTGTTGGCTTGGGTATGTTTAAATGCTTCTCGGTTTCTCTTATGGACAACCCACTAATATAGCACCCAACAATCTTTCCTTTCTCAAAGTCGGTTCTCTCCTGCCGCAGCATTTTCACTCAACCTCACAGTGCGATATGATCGAGGGTCAGCTGAGGCTTGTTTTTATACCGTTTGCAGCTGTACCGCACATCTTAACAATGCAGCGGATCCGTTCATTTGCTTTTGAAGGGGGTGTCCGGTGACTTTTGTCAATATAGCGTATATCTCAATCATACTTTATAATATGTGTGTAGCCTACTGATAGTGTACTAATGAGATAATTATGTATCAATTGCATATTAATCTCTGGGTCATTCCGTGGAAAATCACCCGGAGGTGGTTGCTGATATATTTAAAAAAAAATCATTTTTCATCCATCTGGAAAATCATATTTTGAGATCTGGGGTTTGATTTTTAAACGCCCGCCCCTTTGAATTTACCAGCTAAAATGGCTGCTGCGAAGTAGAAAAATCACCCCCAGACAAGTCTTTTTGCTTTTTTTAACTGCACAAAAACAATAAATGGCAGAGCAGTCCAACTGGTCTCATTTTAGAGCACAGGTCCGTGTATAAAAAAAAATAAAAATATATTTACTAAAAAAATAATATGAAGATAAATCTTTAACTCAAATTCAAGATTGAAATCGAATTCTTAGTTATTGTTCCATTACAGCTCTTATAAGGGACTTGGAAAAAAAATAAAAAAAATATTTGGCTTATTTTTTGCCTACAAGGAGTACTGTTTAAGCTGAAACAAATAAATGTTGGCTTATACAATTCCTTCATGCTAAACGAGGGGTCTAAAGTTGCCAGATTTTCAAAAATTGCAAAATTTGAAACTGTATCTAAACAGGGGATGGTATGAAAATCTAAGACTTCCACAAAATACTCTTCTGAGTTTGCAGAGACATAAAACTCCCTACTTATTTTTTAAAGTACTTTAAAACTTGTTTTTAAAATAGATACAGAGTACTTGTTTTTTAAAATGGTTGCAGAGTTAAAAGTTGCAAAAATTTGCAAATCGTAATTCACTTAAGAGGGGTAATGATTATACATTTTTCAGTTAAGAACCGAGAATTATGGTACATTGGAAAGTAGTGGAATAAGACTATAAATCAGAAGTAAATTATTCAGCATTTGAATTACCTAGTGGTCCACTGGCCATTGGCCAGTAAAATTTCCACTGGACCACTGAACTATTGATTTTACTGGCCCCAGATGGCCAGCAAGTTTTTTTTTTATTCTAATTTGTCACAAGTTAAAATATGAATTTCTTTTTCTTTGCTGTATGGGGTTTCTTTTTAGGCTGCAAACTAATGATAGGTTTAAATACAAATATTGAAATTTTCTACATATATTGCAAATGTCTTTAATTTTTTTTATTATTTTTTTGTATGGACCAGTAAACATTTTGTTGGACCAGTGCTTTGCAAATTCTACTTGTCCACTGAGCCAGTAGAAGATTTACTTCTAATTCTAACACTGCTATGGAAGACCATATGGTTTCAAGTTTGTGGTATTTTCACGTCATTTTACTACCTTTGGACATACTCTTTGCAAAAAAAAACAACGAAAAATGAAGCATGCAGAAAGAATCAGCCAATCGAGATGAAAATTGATGCAATGTACATGTATAAGAAAGGAAATTATTGTAATTCCAGAGCAGTTGAGCATTTTTGCAATTCCAGAGCAGTTGTGCCATTTGTTCAGATAAAACAGCTACAAGAGTGGAACAAGTCAGTGCGTTGTAGTGCCACTTCTAGCTCAGATACAAGCGGTTACCTGGGATGGCATAGACTTATACAGTTCACAAATACTGTCCTGAGGTATAGCATGCCAGATGGTATCCGAATTGTGAGCCAGTTTGTCGACATTCCAGGATGGGCGTAGGTGGTGTCCCATCATGTCCCAAACCTGTTTGATCTGCGAGATGTCGGGTGATTGGGCTGACCATAGAAGGGTGTCAACATTGTGGAGGCAGGCCTAGGAGAGTTGTACCGTGTGTGGCTAGACATTATCCTGTTGAAAATTGGTTGGGGATGCTATGACAGGAGTGGCAACAAAACAGGTCGTAGAATGTCATTGATGTACCATTGAGCTGTGAGGGGTGGTACATAGGACTACCTTGGACATGATTTGTATGCGTCCTGGAAAAGTCCTGGAATTCCATGTTGTCCTGTAAAAGTCCTGGAAATGTCCTTAAATTATGTTACATGTCCTGGAATTTTATCCAATCCTGCCATTTTGTCCCATCGCGATGTTTTGTAGTTGAGGATTTTACAGTGATATAACTTATGTCTGACAAATTTCCTCTCCACCCCTTGCAAAATGCGGGGGTAGGAGCTGTTGGTTTTCTTGTCTGTTAGCAATACTGAAGCTGCGTTATTAGCGCGTCTTCTGTAGAAGATCGTGCTTACAGAATGTTATAACTTCGTCTGTCTAACTGCGGACGCCATATCTCTGCAACTATTAGTTTAATTTGTAAAATTCTTTTTGCATTGAGAAGCTTGAAATGTGAGAATGATGATCCTTGCATTTTGGGGTTTTTCTGATGTACAACTTTGCCGCTAGAGGGTGCAACTGCAGATGTTGAATTCAAAATACATTTTATTTCATACGTATATTTGCTTCTAAATATCTGATTGAAAAAATTATTTTTCCTTTCGATGCCATTTATATTGAAGACTAATTTAGGTACAATAACTTTTTCAAGTTACGCACAGATTTTCCGCTAGGGGCGTAAGGGTAAAATCATGTTTTTTCCTGATATCTCTGATTCTAAAAGTCCAATTTGAAAAATTCTTCCTGCGTCGGATACAGCTCCTGATAGAAAATGTTTTGCATATAATTTCTCATTTTTTTTGGTAAAGATTGGTTTGGCCACCTGGGGCATAAGTGTTTATTTCTGCTTCTGATGTATTTGCAACAAAATCTGAGCTTCTAAAAACTCAATTGAAAAAATTCTTTTGTGAACCGATACCGCTCACTTCGGAAAACCTTTTAAGAATATCTCCTGCTTGAGAAATAGTGCATAGTTTTTCCACCAGGGGAAATAGATGTATATCTTATTTTTGTCAATATCTTTGTTTTTATGAGTCCAATTTGAAAAATTCTTTTGTTGCAGAGGATTTTCGGTACGAAATGTTTCCCATATAATTTCAAATTTTTCTTAACGTACAAGTGTACCACTAGAGGGCGTAAGTTCGTCTCTGTTTACAGCAATATCTCCGCTTCTAAAAACCCTATTGATAATTTTTTTTAGTGTATGCCATTTTCTACTATGAAGATAGCGAGAAATAAGATATTTTGCTACAATAAAAAAATCCTCTTTAAATAATGCACAACTTTCCCCCTAGGGGGAGTTAAGGTCAGAACCTTCTTTTTGCTATCTCTGCTTCCGGGAGACTTATTTGAAAAGTTATTTTTCCTTAGGATAGCTTTTACTGTGAAGGATACTTTTCATCCGTTTTCAACTTTTCCATTATGCATAATTCTTCCACTAGAAGGCATAGTTATATCATGTTTCCTTCTATATCTCTTCTTTTCAATGTTCAATTTGAAAATCTGTTTCTGATACTTTCCTTCTGATATGAAAAACTTTTTGTGCGCCGTTTGTTGATTTTCATAACATACTTTTTAGTCACTGGTGAAAGTAGGTATCTGATGTTTTTATAAGTAGCTGATTTTTTTTGTGCTTATTTTGACCTTTACTGAAATTTGCTAATGAGTGCTTCATGTAAAAATTTGCCGTAAAATCAGATTGCTTTCTGATATCAGAAACTTTAATCAAATTTGCTTCTTAGTATTTTCTGAGCTGACTAATCATTTTCCATCTTCTAATAGTTTTGTAATCATGCCCAGTTAGATTGCCTTGATCACTGATGAATGCAGCTGTATGCATAGCCCTTGGATTTAAGGTTTCCCTGTTATTTTCTTTCACTTCATTTTGGAAATTTTTGTTCATACTGTGTTTTCTGGTGAGTACAAATTTAAAATATAGCTAGAGTATAATATTGGGTTGATGCATAAGTTCATGCCGTTGTTTTCATCACACTACAGGAATGTATTACATCAGAAGGGAAAATGTAATAAATCAACTATGTATCTCCCCCATTGTTTATGATGGTGTCCCAACGTCTGGATAGGTCTGCAATGCCATTCTTGAAAAAACTTGCAGGTTTTGCTGTGAAGAAATCGTCAAGGAAATTCTGGAGATCAACATCATTGTTGAATGTTCTGCTACAGAGTTCATTCGACAAAGATTGGAACAGGTGGTAGTCTGCAGGGGCGACATCTGGGGAATAGGCCGGATGTGGAAGGATCTCCCATTTCATGTCCTGAATGGCCAGTTTGATCATGTTTGCACTGTGAGGACGTGCATTATCATGTTGGAGAAGGACACCACGGCGCCGATGTGGTCGTTTCTGCTGAATTGCTCCTTCCACACAGTGGAGTTGCTCACAGTAGAGTGCAGCATTGATGGTCCGATTTCTCAGCAACATTTTCCGGTGAATAAGTAATGCCTTCCATGTCCCACCAGACACACAACATGAACTTTACAGGATGAAGATCCTGTTTTGGACGTGGTGTGGGCATCTTGTTTGGGCTTGACCATTCCCTCCGATGCCTGAAATTCAGGTTCATGCCCCACTTTTCATATCCAGTAACAATATGTGACAGAAAGCGTTTGTGTTGCTGAGAACATTGATGACAACTTGCAAGTAAGGAACCACATGTGGCAACACGCTGATTCTTGTTGTCCTTGGTGAGAGTGTGAGGCACCCAAGACCCCAATTTCTGGACCTTTACCCACACGTTCTAGGTGTCGCACCACTGTGACCTGATCTCAGTGGCCAATTCGCGTGTGTTTTGACGCGGATCGAAGGGGATGAGATGTTTCAAATGATCCTCATCAAAGTGAGATGGACAACCTGAGCATGGATAGTCGTTGAGGTCAAAATTTCCACCTCAGAACCGCTCAAACCATTTGCTGGCTGTCCTTGGAGCAATAACATCCTCCCCTTACACAGCACAAATTTGTCGAGTAGCCTCCGCAGCTGTGGATCTCTTGTTGAACTCGTAGAAGAACAGATGTCAGAAATGTTCATTCATCTCTACTTGACACTCCATCCTTCCGGACCTGAAAACCAAAAAACCATTAGCCACAATCACACAACGCTATGTGATTTAGATGCACAATATTACTGGCTACATTTTGATATGCAACTGGCCATCTGCACCGTCACTTAAGACCTGGGAAACACTCATGAAATAAAACAGCATGAACTTGGGCATCAACCCAATATTAGAAGCACATATTATGTTCAAAATTCCTTTCCTAAATAAAATGTAACACAAATCCTTGCTTCCATGAGTATTTAAGAAATAATCTCTTTGTTCCTCTGAAAAAAGTGTCAAATATTTCACTTTTCCCTATCCATAACTTTCTGATAGAAATATTATTTAAAAATAATTAAATATAAATAATATTTTATATATTGTGTGGTATAAGAAAACATTTCAAGAGTAATGCCACATTTATGTTCTATAGATTTTATACTTATATATTTTTGAGTTTTATGGTTTTTTTATTCTATTATTTGCTTCAATAATTAAATTAAAGCCAAAGTAGAAGAATAAATTTTTCTCAATCGGTATAGTATAACATATATAAAAGTTTTGTAGAAATTAAACCTAGTTACTTACATTTTCAGTGACAGTTTTGGTATTTCAGTATTTTTTTGTGATTCTGAGTGTCTTATTAGCTGCAGCAGACATCATTTTCAACATTCTGCATTGTTTGCTCAAGCATGTAGGGAGTTGTTTGTTGTAGTTTACAGGGTGAACAGACCTATGGTTTCACTATATTTTAAGTAGGAGCGCTTGGATCGTATGTCCTGGAAAGAAATCTAAGAGTCCTGGAAAAGTCCTGGAATTCTGCGATTGAAAAAGTGTATGAACCATGCTAGGGTGTCCGGCTATCATTGGAAATGGCTCCACAGACAGTCACTCCCGGTGTGCAAGCCGTGTGCCGTTCCATGGTAAAGTAGGATCCGTGTTCTGGCTGGCTCATCTCCAGAAATGTCTGCATTGGTGCTAAGTGCAAACCGTGACTCGTTACTGAAGACAACACATTGCCACTGGACACTCCCATGCTGATCGGGCCCAACGCCACTGCAACTGGTGCCAGTGATGCATGCTGGTTAGTGGTAGGCAGTGGAGTGGCTTCTTCGAATGTAGTCTCCGTGTCACAAGTCGTCTGGCAACATGGCCACAGATGGTTGAGAGCGACATTCGGTTCTGTTTGTTCGGCTCTCACAATCGCTTGATTCTCGTGTTCTGTCCCCCTCAGACATCCAATGGCTGTATGCCACTAGGTTGTGCCCTTCTAGACCCATTGGTGCAGACATCGCCTGATTGCAGCGCCGCTCCAACCCAAATGCCTGGTGATGCGGCAACTTGACCAATCGGCCTCCCTCAACCCAATTATACATCCTCTCTCAAACTCGCTCATCTGCTCTTACTGTGCATGGGTCCAACATTGAGGCATCCTCAGTTGGTGTAGGTTAATACAACTGTAATCCTCTGTCACAATTGTCCCTGCGTGTGAGCTTTACTCTTGATATACCCTTTTTGACGCGCGGTTCCCATGTGCTGCTGTGGTGGGCCACTATTTTGTCATTCGTTGTTTAGTGTTCCCCCTAGAGCCTTTTTACTGGGTGGCCTGCCCAGCTAATTTTCTATGCCGCCCATCTAAATTTCCTTTAATGAATGTTTTCACAACACACATAATAGTAAGAGTGGAAAACTTACTCCCACATACACCATAAATATTAGTGAAAATGATTGAAATCTTGAAATCTGTGTTGAACATAATTTATCGGTAAGTATTTAATAAGTACAATCATGTTAAGCAAAACAACATCCTTTCTTTTTTTGGATTCAGGAAGGGGTCGTTTAAAGTACCACCCAGCTGTAAAAAAACTCTAGGAAGAACACTATTGTTATTTTTTAATCATCTGCATATTCAGCCCTGAGGTACTTGCGCGTGGAGTTTCATCAGAATCGAATGACTTTCTTGGGGTGCTTCATTTTTTTTTAATGGCAAAGAGTGTATATTGCATTTGGCAGTGCTCTTTATGATATCGCTGATACTATATTGATACAAAATATCAGAGATACACTCTCTCTCTCTCTCTCTTGATTTTTTACTTTATCAACATCATACCCAAGCATTCACTGTACAAATGAAGGATTTTCAATCATTTTAAAATGAAAACACTACATTTGTCATCCATTTTGTTATTTTTATCTGGTTTTGTAGCTAAAATCTTGATTCTATGGTATCAAATCACAGAATCTTGAAAATATAGCCCTGTGCGTAGCTTTTTAAGTGTTTGGCAAATTTCACTTAAATTTGCAAATTTAAACAGTGTTGTATATTATTTTTATTTGCTTTTGAGAGAATACACTTTAACAACAATATTTTCATTAAATTTTTGTTGTTTTGGTTCTAGGCATTATAATAGAATCCTCATTTCTGTACATGTTTTTCATATCTTGCCAAGTAGTTAAACTAAATAAAAATTTTCTTCTAACACCTGAAATTTTCATATTCCTTTTCCCATTTTGCTCGTAATTTCAGGTTCCTTAGTAGCAAAAATTAATGTCCCTACAATAACCTAATTATTTCTTTTTAACATTCTTTGAGACTTTGTGTGCTATACAAGGGTCATTCCATGCCAAATCAATTTTTTTTTTTTTTTTTTAGGTTATGTCATAGTCATGGATTTTGATGAAGCTTTAATCACTGATACATATCTGCCAACTACTACGGAATGTCCGTAGTTTCTACTGATTTAGTTGTCTGACTACAGCTAACTCACTGTCAAAACTACGGATTCTATGAATTTTCATTTTGTTTAATTTTTTTTATTGTGCAATTGTTTTATGATAACATGAGATTCTAAGCGGATTTGCAGAATTCTGCTTTTTTGTCATCATATTGATTATTCTCAAGATCGATACAAAACTGAAGAGAATTTGGGGGCCTTTTTCCGTCTTTTTCGGGGTCTTTTACGGTGTTTTGTGTTTCAAAACTTTTGAAAATGGTAGTTAAAGTAAAATTTTTTTCCATAATCAGCAATTTTTTCCTCCCAATGTTGCCTTTGTGTCCAGTAGTCTTGTTAAATATCATTTTATTGCATAAATGTTCGCATTTCAGCTTGAAACTGTAGGCAACAATTTGCGAAAACAAAAATTAGACGCCATGAAATTTTCTCCGTAATTTTAGGTATGAGATTCTTTTGCGAATTTGAGGAATTCCTCATTTTTGTTATTTTGGTCATTGACAAGATTCATGCACAAGTGAACAGAAATATTTTGGGCGGAATTCCATCTTTACAAAATTTTGAAAATGGAAGGTCGACAGTTCAGTTTCTCGCGACGTTGCTTATGTCCAGTATTATTGTTAAATATAATTTTACTGCATAAATATTTGTATTTCAGTTAAAAATGTGAAAATTTTCCTAAACTGGAAGTCAGACAGGTATGAGTTCTTCCTTAATTGCTGCCCCCCCCAATTGAGGTTTTGCATTTAAGCTTGATAAGGGAAGGGGAAATTTCCAAAAACGGAAGTGATGAAGTTGGAAAATTTGAAAAAATTGATGCATGGTGTATTAATATTCTCAAAGTTACCCCATTTATCTAAAATAGTTAAAGCTTTGATATCGTGCACTCATGGTCTTCAGGCTGAAAGTTCTTTCAGCATGATGGATGAAACTATTGTTATTAGAGGGCATAAAAAAAGAAAAGAAAGAAAAGCAACAATGAAGATTAGGGAGAGAAAGGTATCATAGCAAAATGAAAAATTAAGCAATGGATGCTGTGCAGCTGCCGAGTCAACAAAAAGACAAACTGACAGTAATTTGCATTCTTGCTATGTGTTTTGATTTTTCACCCAGTTAAAACGTTCAGTTTTTTTGTTTTCTTTTTCCTTCTTTGGTCTCATCTTGTTATTAACTACAATTTTAGAGGCTGTGTGATCATATGGGGTCATTCCATGTGAAATCAACAAATATGAATTTTTTTGGTTACCTCATAGTCATGGATTTTGCTGCAACTTTAATCATGGATAGTATATACAGAGGATGACAGAATCCGGAATTTCAAATTTTTTTCAATAAATAGGGGGGGGGGGATTTTGCCCTCTGAACCTTCATTCAAGGTCATATTTTTGAAAAAAGTGGTGCTCATTGTTTTACTAATAAAATTGCTTGTATTTCTCCTAAACAAATCATTCAGGTGTCATTTTAAAGGTAAGATTGCCATCTTTCTAAAAAAGTAAGTCAGTTGAAAAAGTTAAATTTTCAAACATTTTTCGTAGAAATTTTTTTCAAATGAAAAACAAAAAATTTATATCTTTGATTTGCAAATGACATCAGCCATAAGGTTTGGCTTATTTGAAGAGTTGGAACTACTTTGTCTCTACAATTAATTTCAAGTTCATACTCCAAAACTTTCTTTGCTATTTTTGGGGTGGCAGACCTCAAAAAAATTTAAAATTACCAATTTTTACCCCACAAAAACTTAATGTGGGCAAGGTGATAAAAATCTGAAAACTGTTTCAATGTAGGAACCTATGTGTATAGATACACACCTGAAAATATCATTTTACATCTCTGGCTGCTTCTATTTAAAAAAAAAAAAAAAAAGTGCTAGTGACATTTCCATTGATTTTCTGTGATTTCAAAGGACCCGCCCACCTCCTCATTGGTTTTAATGCTAATAATTTTTATCCTGGTTATACACCTGGAAGTGCTTTGCCATCACTATGAATTTCATTGAAATATTTCTATAAATACACTAAGGTTGCCACTTTAAAAAAGTGGGTATATGTAAATTGATATTCCCTTTCTTATTGTTCATCTAGTATGAAGTATAAAAGATCTTGTGTACGGCGTGTAATGGATATCAGTGAAGCACGAGTTGTATGTCAAGATCGCTGTCACTGTAAGATATTAAAACTATGAAGTACAAAATGAGGTACTGTAAAATAACTGATGCAGTGGCCTTGTAAGGTGACAAGAAAATTAGATAAATGCCTTTGCACAGGCACAGTGATAAAATGTAGCAAAGACAAATTATTCCAGTTAAGTAAACAGTCACAATTTCTATTGATCCGTTTTGTGGCATTAAATTGTGAAAAAAAAAAAAAACCTATTGAATTTCTTTCTAAACATACGTAGGTGAGTCAAAAAGTTAGTTACACTGCTTGATAAAAGAACACAGGATCGAAATTACAGAAAAATGTTATATGTACCTGAAAGTTCCATACAAAAGTTGCTTCTCGACTTAATCACCTAGTTTATTGAAACATTTGTCGAGGCGTGGCACAAGTTTTTCTATGCCTTCTGCGAAGAAATTCCGTCCAATGTCCGGTAACCATTGCTGGGTTGCAGCTTCCACTTCGTCATCCGAGTGATATCGTCGCTTTGCAAGTTCTTGTTTCATGGGACCAAAGACGTGGAAGTAACATGGCGCAAGATCTGGGCTATAAGGGGGTGGTTCCACACCTCCCACCTAAACTTTTTCAGAAGGTCCCTCGTTAGGTTCGCCACATGCGATCTCGCATTGTCATGCAGGAGCACAATGCCTTTAGAAAGTTTACCTGGCCGTCTATTTTTAAGTGAATTGCGCAATCTCTTCAGGTTTCACAATAAGACGATGCTGTAATCGTGGCACCCTTTGGCATGAATTCGGTATGCACCACACCTTCTCTGTCGAAAAACAGCGTCAGCATCACCTTCCCCGCAGATGGAACTGTTCGGCACTTTTTCGAGTCGGGGAAGTGGAATGTTTCCACTCGAGAGAGCTGCGTTTCATTTCAGGTGGATGCACCCATGTTTCGTCTCTGGTCACAATTTTTCCAAAAACTCATTTCCTCCCTGCTGATAACGCTTCAAAAATGCAAAGGCACTTTCAAAATGATTCCCTTTGTGTTCTTCAGTCAATAGATGAGGCACCCATCAAGCACAAACTGTACGGAATTCAAGATGCTGCACAATAATCGTATGCACACTTCCATGTGAAATATCCAGTTCTTTTGGGATTTTGTCTTCTGTTACTCGTCTGTTTGCAAGAATAGTTAATTCACGCGCGCAAGGTTCTCAGCCCGCTGTCGAAGTTGACGGTCTTCCCTTGCGGTAATCGTCCTCAATATCAGTACGTCCGTTCTCGAACAAGATGCACCACTTTGCGATGGCTTGACGCAATATTGCGTTCTCACCGTGCACTTTGTTCAACTGCCGAAAAATTTAAGTGCAGTTACACCCTTTTGCCCACAAAAAATGAATCACTGCACGCAGTTCCAATTTGGACGCCACCACCAGCTGCCGAGGCATGTTCACGACTCGTTAGCGAATGAACTAAAACTACTGCGTAGAAGCAACTGCGGCCCGTGCTGCAGATAAATGCCAGCAGTGTTGCCACAAAGTGTCAACAAAATATCCTTTTGCCGAAATATTTTACGGAAGAGTGCAACTAACGTTTTGACTGCCCCTTGTATATATAGTATGTGTAAGTCAGATTTCACTGTCCTAAAATCTATGAACTACAAAAACTGGAGGCTTGAGTTTTATCAGAGATAAAGTTAATATTATCTCTTGTGCAGTGTTTTTGGCAGAATATATTGCCTGCCAGTAACTGTGCAGGTAAAATGTTTATCATAAGTATTTGATCCAATTTCACCCAGCTTTTCTCATTTGTCCAGTAAAAAAATGTAGCTGGACCAGGAGGCTTTAGGAAAGTCACATGAACATCCTTATTTTTAGAAGAAACATCATTTACAAATACTAAGTACCACTTATTATCATGAGCACATGCAAAGTATGATGACTTGTGTATGTCATCAAGCGTGAGCATTTTGTTTTCCTTGTAGTTCTGTAGAACACATACTTCTAGGCTTTCAGAAGAAGATGAAACCTGAAATAGTCTTAATTTTCCTATTGCTGTAGGTACAAATTTATGGTACTTTCGAGTTTGAGGAATGGCAATTGCACTTTGAAATTTCATTTTCATCTCTTTTTCAGTAGTAGTAATATCTTCTCAAGAAACAAAAAATAATTTAATCCCTTTAATTTCTTATTTGAAAATTCATATAACTGCACTGGAGTTAAAATTTGATTATTTACTGGACGCTGCAAACTAGCTTTACCAGCAAATCTTTTCCCAGTCTCACCAATACCATCACACGGACACTTTTACCATGGCTGGTTGCAAAAAAAAAAAAAAAAAAAAAAAAAATGCAGTTCCGTAGCCATTCCAAAATCCTTAAGGTGACAAGACACTTCTTAGGATGGCTCTTTCCAACATGATTTAACTCAAAAGATTTTGAGCAATAATTTTTTTAGTGCTGTTGCAAACTGTTTTTTGTATAAAGTAGCCTCTTGCATAACATTGCTTTTACTAGTTTACAGTTTAGCATATTTTTAACACTCATTTTTTTAACTCTCATTTTTTCCTTTGAAACATTTTTTTAGGTTTTCTGAAAAAAAATTATAGCATTTTGAGATATTTTTTCAAAGTTAAGAAGAGTTGAAATCTGTGTATTCTAAAGCACTTGTATGATTTAAGGGCATAATCTGCTACATAATCTGAATACATTGAGGCTTTTTTATATAAAAAAAAAGTGGGTTATTTATGTTTTCCTAGCATAAATAACTTTTTTTATATAAATATAGTACCAGTAACACAATGATTATGTTGAAATATATTCATGAAATTAATAGTGATAGTATAGAACTTCCAGGTGTACAAAGGATAAAAATTATTAGCATAAAAAACCAATGGGAAGGTGGTTGGGATTTCCTAAATCACAGAAATTCAACGGGAACGTCCCTCACATTTATTTAAAAATAAAATAAAAATAGAAACAGTCAGAGATGCAAAATGAAACTTTCAGGTGTAAATCTAGACGCATTGGTCCCTTCATTGACACAATATTCAAATTTTTATCACCTTGCCCACACCAAGTTTTTGTGGGGTAAAAATTGGCAATTTTTAATTTCTTTGAAGTTCGGCAACCCAAAAAGCCAAGAAAATTTTGGAGTTGTGAACCTGAAATTAATTGTGGAGACAAAGTAGTTCTAACTCTTCAAATAGACCAAGCCCTATGGCTGGCTGGCTGGCGTCATTTGCAAGTCAGAGATATAAATTTTTGATTTAAAAAATATATATTTAAATTTGAAAAAAATTCTACTAAATGTTTGAAAATTTGAAAAAAAAATTCAACTGACTTTTGCAGAAATATGGCAATCTTACCTTAAAATGACACCTGAATGATTTGTTTAGGAGAAATATAAGCAATTTTATTAATAAAACGGTGAGAACCACTTTTTTCAAAAATATGACCTTGAATGAAGATTTAGAAGGCAAAATCTCACTCCCCCATTCATTGAAAAAAATTGAAATTTTGGATTTTGTCTTTTCTCTATATATACTATCCATGATTAAAATCACAGCAAAATCCATGACTATGAGATAACCCCCATATGATGATTTTGCATGAAATGCATCGCAGTGGAGGTTCGTGCACTGCGCAGTCACTTGCTTGTGCTTGGATTCAGTCTGTCAAGCGTTGTGGAATTCTGAACCCATCTGACTGATTTTTTACTGATGGAAGTTTTGAACTTAAATCTTGCAGTGTTACCTGTCATGTCCTTGCCAGAGAAATCAACTTTGTTTCACACACATTATTTTTGTTTCATTAGTGTACTTGTTTGTTGTGGTACATATTTCTTTTTCACAAAGAGATGGATCATTTCATAAAAAAGAGTTTAAAGTGAGACATATTCTGTGCAATAATAATTGTTGCTACTGATGTTGAATAGATGAATTGCCCCAATGTTGGCAGGTAGGCTGATAGTACACAAATTTCAGTTTCAGCCTTAAAAAGGAATCCACTGGTGCAGTGCACGAGTTTCTGGGCTTTAATGTTGCATCTAGCTAACTAAATGCATGTAAATTTGCTCTTCCTATTTTAGACATATACACATGACATGTTTTTATTTGTACATCATTGTAATATGGCATGACACACTGTAGGCATGCTGTTATTTACCACCGAGATTAAAGGCCCTTAAATTTTTTGAAATTATAAGTTGAATGAGAGTGTTCAAAAACATTGTGTTTTCATTTACTTGAGTTTTCTCTGTGAGACATTCTGCATAACATTTGTCATTGTTGCTGTTGAAGTTCTTAATATGCATATTTTAAAAAGTTTTAGATTCTAAAGGCTTTTCTTTTATTGTCTTTACAGATATTGCCAGCTGTGTGTTCTGCAGACCAAATTGAAAAAAATTATGTGGTCGTGAAGCGTAGAGGTGCAAGGCACTAAAACTGGTTGCCTAAAGTGTATTATTAAGTTATGGCAGACACAAGGCGACGTGTCAAGTTATATGCTTTAAATGCTGATCGACAATGGGATGATAGAGGTACAGGTCATGTATCCTCATCGTACATCGAGAGGTTAAAAGGAATGTCACTTTTGGTTCGAGCAGAATCAGATGGTAAACTTCAGTTTTAAATTTTTTCCACTTTTTTGTGTGATGAAAATGCACAGATGTCTTAATGCGTTTCACATAAATCTGGATTTTTATGGTGACATTTTTATTTTCACTTTGGGTGCATTATTTGTTAACTGCTTCTACTTGTGTGCTGACTTTAGTATTATGCTTCTGCATACAGAAAAGAGTAACGTTTTTGCGGAAAAGTACAGTTGTAAAGTTTTAGAATAGGGAGCAGTAAATCTTGGGAAACATTGTATGAGCTTTTTTAATTCTTTGTAATTGTGACTTTTTATTTAACATTGATAATCTATTGAGAGCTATCGTGACAGTGTTTGATATTTCCAGTTTTAGCCCTCATGCAAACAAAGCTTTTTTTTATGAGTTTACTGCAGAAAGAACAGTTGGTATAAATTCTGAGGGCAAGCATTAATAACTAGAATATTTTTTTTATTTCGAAGTCCAGTGGACTAAAGACCAAGGCAGTGGGTTGAGTTAAACAAATTCGGTAACAAACCAAGTCAGCATCAGTTTGTATTGGTGGTGTGTTGCACTGTGAAATCTCCATTAACAGATGCCTCCGAACTATGGTAACCTCCAAACAGCGGCAAGTTTTGGTTGGTACAAAACAGCTGCAGTAAAGTTAACATAAGCGATAACCTCTGAACAATGGAACCTCTTAACAATGGTCACCTCGGTCAGTCCGAAAGGAGAATAAATGGACACTTTGTCCCTTAGAATTTTACTTAACTTCGTAGGTGTACTATGTGGACAAAAGTGATTGGACACTGTAAGTAAATAGAAAAACAGTATTGTATTTACATCAGTAGTGGATAGGTCCTCCATTTGCAGAGATTACAGCAGCCACCCGTCTAGGTAAACTGTCCAAAAGTCCATGAAATATGGAGAGCGTGATGTTCCTTCATTCTGCATTGAGTACATCAACCAGCTCTGTCAGTAAAGAAGGTTGTGTTGGTCTAGACCTTACTCGTTGTTCAAGTTCATCCCATAGGTGTTCAATGTGATTGAGGTTCGATCTCTGAGCTGGCTAGTTCATCCGCGAGACCTGATTTTCCTCATACCCCTCCATTCTAGCCCTGGAAACATGATATGTGGCATTGTCCTCTTGGAAGAAGCAATCGTAGTAACTGTAGAACTGCCACAACATTAGGAGCATTGAGTTATCCAAGATATCTCAATACAGCACAGAGTTAATATTGTTATGAATAACAGCTAGTGGACCAACACTGTACTATCTGAAACAACCCCATACTATAACTCCATCGCCTCCATGCTTCACAGTTGGTGCTGTACGCTCTGGAAACAGACATTTTCTGGATAGCCGCCAAACCCAGACATGTCCATCTGATCAAAATAACGTGAAGCGGGATTCATCACTCCATAAAACCTGCTGCCATTGCTCCTGTGTCCAATTTTTGTGCTGTTGATACCATCGTAGATACGTGACTTTATTGTTCTTTATGATGAGAGGTTTATGGGTGTCTGCTTGGCCATGATACCCAAGTAAATGGACCTCTCTTCGAAGTGTCTTGGTGGAGACCATAACAGCTGTATTCATCTGGAACTCATGTGCAATGGCATGCATTGCTTGGGACCTGGTTTTTCAGATCACCCTCTGCAGTACCCTCTGGTCCCTGGGTTACAGTTTTGTGGGTCTTCCAGGCAGCCATTGCAAATGTCGGTGTCCAAATGGCTACCAGATATTTTGTAGTGGCTAGTAAATTTTTTAATATAGTAGCCAATGATGGCCAGTAGATATTTACCCCACCAAGTGAGCAACTATTTTATCCAACTTTTCCCCCCACTTGCGAATGAATATCAATTTCAGTTTTCTCTCCCGTGTTCCTGCAGCTGCTTTGAAAATGAACGGAAGTGAAGGTGGGCTTCAAGAGAAACTTAATCTGCTGACGGATCAGCTTGGCGCGACCAAAGGGTCAAGGTTACTAAAGCAACCTTTGCCATGGTATATTTGATCTTTGCCATGGTATATGTATCTTTGCCATGTATACCTTGCACAAAGTGTAATGTCATCTACTGGTAAAAGAATTATCTTTGAAGCTCTGTTTAGTTACATATATGCTGAACAAAAAGAAACAAACTGTTATGGCAATGTTTTTAATATGATGCAGCTGTGTACTGCTTGCTCCTTGTGAGTGTGACTTTTCAGCAATGAACCTCATAAAAACGAGTAATCGGACATGTCTGAATAGTGACACTTTAAATGACTTAATGATGATTAGATGCAATGGCCCTTCAATTGAAGATTTTGATCCTCAAAATGCTGTTCAATTGTGGTGGGCAGATATCTTTGATGGGAAGACCAGACACACTACATATCAGCGGTAAACTGTATCAGCATTATTAGTGCCACTTAATGTATATATATCCTAGCTTTTGTCCCTTTGTTTTAAATATATGTTATAAAGGAAATTAGACTTCTAACTTCAATGGCCTCTCAAAAATAAATTATGTATGTGTAAATTAAGATAGTAAAAGTATAGTAAAAGTAATGATATTATAGCATTGAAAATAAATTGTCAAAAAATCAATCATTTTGGAACAAAAGCATATGCAATATTTACAGTCAATCTAATGATCCTATGCAGTAACTGCTCTGCATCTGTTTTTATAAAGCTAATGGAGGAGGGATTTCTCATTAGAAAGAAAAAAACAACAACATTCACCTATTTAATTTCATAAAAACATTTACAAGTAGAGAAATTACCGAATTATTATTTTTTTTACTTTGCATGGTCAGTAGTAGATTTTGCCATTTGGCTAGTAGAAATTTCAGCAGTTTCGCAAGGGCTGCTTCCAGGGCGAGATAAATTTTTGCAATGTCCCGTCTTTTTCCACTTAATGATGGCAAAGGCCACAACTGATTTAGCGACCTGTCTGACATCAGCAATGCTCATACCTCCAATTGAACTGCCTATTATAATGCCCTTTTAAAACCCGGAGAGCTTTCTCCTGCTAGCAATGGTATTGGTATTAGGAAAATGCTAAAATCATTACATCACATAAAACACATAAGCAGATTCTAAATGCTGAGGCTTTAGCTATTAAAAAATTTAAAGCAAAATGCTGTAACAATAATACAACAGAAATACCATATGCATGGAAACATCTACTTGAAAAAGAAAAAAACGAAGACGTTTAAAAATAAAAAAAGTGACGGAACAAATAGATACTGCGACTATGACGCATATGACAGGGGCTATGGCGGATGGTGAATCTGCGTGTTCCTTTTGAGCTGTAAAGATCACATATTTCGAATGCCAACATACACCATTGAAGAAGACATAGCCTAATGTCGAAACATGTTTGAATTGTGGTGGTGAGGTTGGAGGAGGATTTCATTTTTATGGTTTCTTTTAGGATTCAGGTTTTAATTTGGTTTTATCTTTCATTAATTTTAAGTACCTTTCATTGTAAATTTCATTCCTTTTAACAAGACTTTGAGTATTATTAACTTATACTGCATGTCCGGCAGTCAATACGTTCCAAACCTAAATGCTTTTATTGTACATAATTTCGTTTACTACAAGATTTTTTAAAAGAAAACTTAAATAGTGAAGGCAGAACAACGATTCTAATGCAATTCGTATCCTACCCAAGAAATACTGAGCTTCCAAGGCCGTAAGGGGTAAGTCTGAATTTCTTATCAAATACAACAATAGCGTAACCCTAAACGCGTCCTCGTCCAACAACCACTACGTATGTAATAAAAATGTGTGTAACAGTAATTTCCTGCTACACATTGAGTGTAGTAAATACAATAAAAAACTTACATAATGCAATTAGATTCTGTTATGAAACAAATCCATAGTTTTTATTCTTAATCACCGAAACGAACAAGTGCACTGAAAGTTGTTGCTGCTGTATGTGAGAAAAGTGTTGTCACCCCTCAGCGACTTGATGGAATACGGTGGATTCCTCATAATTTCTGTGCTTGTAAAACCATTAATAGAAACTGGAAAGCAATTGTGGGTCATCGCTGCATGTTCTGAATCTTCTTCCGATGAAATAAATATTGCTAAGAATATTGTGATCTTGTGTAACCTACAATTTTCTTCTAAATTTGTTTTTTCACCGATGTTTTAGGAGAATTGTCTCAGCTTTCATGTATGTCTACAGGAACATGTTGTTAACTTGCAAACTCTAATGAATTGCATCATTAGTGTGAAACAAACTTAATAGACAAAATGTAATGACGGCTCAAACCTGGAGAATGTCATAAACAAGGTCTAACTAGACAGTGGAACTGAGCAGTCAAAATTTAAAGATATAAATTTAAAAGCTAGAGGAGATGCAGTGTGTTCATTTCATAAGTCAAATGTAATAGATTCACTTATCAGTGAGATTGACTTGCGTTTTGATGCACTAATTAACGACTCCGTTGCAAAACGTGCAGCAGTTTTTGAAGTCACAAACTGGCCATTCAATGCTGATGCAGACACATTTCAAAATTTATGGGATTCAAGATGTTAAATCCTTGATAAAGTTTCAAATGCCTTTTACACCAGCCAAGGTTGACGTGGAAAATGTGCTTGGAGAATTCATTGAACTGAAAAGCAATGCTAAAGATAATCACCAATCTGACTTACAAAAAGGAAAAACTGCTTTCTGGAAACTAATGTTTCTTGAAAAGTACATACATTTTAAAAACATTTTGGCAGTAATAGAAATCCCTTATCTACTTCTGCATGTGAGGTTGGGTTCAGTTTCACGAAGAGAATCCAGGATGATTGGAGGGGCAGTTTAAACTTACAAACATTGAATGCTTTCATGAGTATTGAATTTGAAGGTCCTTCCGAAGACAAGTTTGACCCCCAGGCCTGCTGTTTTAAAGTGGTATGATGAAAAGACCCGAAACCCAGATCGTAAACCATACAAAAAATAACTTAAGATTTGGAATAATGTTCTTGAATTTTCTGAATCAAGTTAAATAAAAAAATGTTCTTTAAATATTTGCATTCGAATTAAATTGTTAGAATTAATCTGTCAGGTCATGAAAAGGTGAGTTATACCTAAATATTTGTAATCTTTTCAGCATTACAATGTGACAGTTACAGGGGTGAAATCAAAATTTGCCATGATTGACTAATGGAGGGGGACATGTTAAAGTTTCTTCTGTATAATGTTAATACACTTTTGCTATTTAGATAATGCAATTTGCTAGTAAAAAATAAGACATAGCAAATGTTGCTACTGCTAAAAAAACCCAAACAAAATCATGGTCTGGTCTCAGTCCCACACCGAGCCTGGCTGGAGTGGGAGCTAGTGCCCGGAATATTTTCCATTCACTGTGGTGTCTTTTGGCTTAGTCCCTCGGGTTCTGTTCCTGTGCACCTGCTTAACTGTGCAGTTATACTTCAATGTCTCTAAAGTTGTTCTCTTTTTCTTTCCTATAGGGTACCCTAATCTCTTGGATTGCTATTTCTCTAAGGGCTGTTTAAGACCAGGGGTCAGACACTGCCTTCTTTCTTAATATCCTCTATGCCATGATTAATTGTTAGTTTAGCTGTTGGTCACCTAATTCTAGGAAACAATAGGTGGAGATAACAAGAAAAACCCTTGCACTTAAACTGCTACTGTTGGTTCAAAAACTTAACTGAAAACAATCAATTGTATTCTAAATCTGGATATTTTCACTCTTGAGCTAAACTCAGGTTTCTGTAGCCTAACATGCATTCTGCACTTTGATTGTCACATCGTTAGAATAGTTGACCACATCTATCTTGAATTCCGCATTGACTTCCAATTTAAGGCTAACATTATGCAGTCTGCATTCTGATCTTCGCATCACTACAATAGCTGACCACATCTGTCTTTAATTCCACATCGCATTTCCGGATTTTCTCAGCCTAAACACAACTGACAAACAATGTTAATATAGGCATAACCTCCAAACAACAGCCACCCTCCAACAAGGGTCACTCTTTTTTGGTTCAAGCGGCGACCGAGAATTGGAAAAATGCATAGAAGAAATGTTATCTCCTAATTTCTTTCGTGAATAATACACAAAGAAAACATTCAACCTGCCTAACATTTCTCATCATATATAATTAAGCTGTTCTCTAAGATTCAGAAACACCTTAATGATATATGATGAGAAATGTTAGGCAGGTTGAATGTTTTCATTGTGCATTATTGATGAAGGAAAAAGTGGCAGGTATATTATCTTACATTGTCATACGAATACAGTGTTCATGCATGTTGTTGACATAGACTACTTATTGCAAAATGAAAAAAAATATTGTATGATTTCAACAAACTTTCTCCTCTTTTGGCCTACTTAAAATTTTCTGTAGTAGCATATTACTTCCTTGATGCATCTTGTTTTAGGTTTGTCTTTTGGTCTGTGACCTGATACCACAGAGTGTAATATCTGCACAGGCAATCAATCTTCAGTGAGAAACCTGTCCAAACCATCTTAGTATGCTATCATTAACTTTTTGTTCTGAGGTATCTCAGTTCAGTTTTAATGTACATTACTTATTCTGTTCAGCCACTGAATTCACCGATTTTTCTAATTTTTTTGTTTTGACTCGTTTCTGCAGTAACCCTCAAAAAACTCATTTAAAACTTAGCATCCAACTGTTGCTGCCATCTATTGCATTGCACAGGTGAATTCTCTCACAAACGGTTTTTCCTTAGTGTAAAGAGTTTTATACAGCTAATAAAAAATTCCTGTATTTTTCTGATTATGTTGTGTAATTTCTGATTGATCATTCATGTTTTAACAGTAGTCATGCCTAAATAAGTAAAATCATGTTACCTGTTTTAATCTGTTTCCTTGTACTACAGAGTAATTTTAGGGTTCAATTTAGAACCATTTATTTAAATCCAACAATCTTCATCCCAAAGTTTTTATGTGTGCTGCTTAGCTGGTTGATGTTGTAATGTAAGTTGCTTATATATATATACTCTTTGAAAGGAGCACTGAGTTGTCATACAGCAAGGTGCTCATACCATAACCAACTACTTCAGCATGTGATATTAAGTTACTTTCTTTTAACTTTTTAATCCATGTAAATAGAAAAAAAAGGGGGATGAGGTAGCTTGTATCTTTGTCTTGCGATGTAATTAATATTGAACCACTTACATTCTTTCCATCTTGACTTGTAAGATGGGTATGAAGGTTTCTGAATGACTTCAACAAACTGCCTTGCATATCATAACTTTTTAATACACTGAAGAGCTTGTCCTGAAATATGCTCTGTTAGAAGCATTTTTAGTGTAAAATTGCATTTTGTCAGTCAGAGTCATCTGGATGCTTTTCAGAAAGTTACATGAGCATAAACATATTATTCTGCTTGACAATTTATTCTCTAGTTTTCTACCCTTTTCCCATGATTTTTCGCCATCTTTCTAAGAATAACCCACTCTCCTGACCCAACATTCTTGTGAGTACCTTGTAATAAACATAAATTGATTTCCAAGTAGTTAATTTTGACATTTTGCATGTTCCATTTCTGTTGTATATTGACATAGTGACTGAGTCATGTTATTTCTGAAAATAGGGCATAAACTTTAAAATTGTCCTTGTCCTTGAGGTTAGCTACTTTAACATTTATGAAGATTTTTCCCGTAATTGTAGTTTCTTTTTTTCTCTCTGTTGGCTCTGACCAGTATTGTTAAATATTATTATATCCTTTTAGTGCATAAGTGTTTGTATTTCAGCATGGAAGTGTGTCCAATGATTTCCAAAAACTGAAGTTAAGACTGCATGAAGATTTTCCTGTATTCTCAGGCATAAGATTCTTTTCATGAATTCAAGGAATTCTGCCATTACAGTTAGCATTTGGGACATTCTTGAGATCAGTGTAAAACTAAAAATTTTTAAGGGATTGGTAGTGGTGGGAGTTCATTTTCCGTTTGAGAATGGAATTCCGTTTTTCGAAACTTTCGAAGACGAATGTTAGAGTGAAGATTTCTCCTGTAGCAGTAATTTTTTTCTTACAATGTTCTTTCTGCCCAGTGGTGTTCTTAAATACTTGCATTTTAGCTTAAAGATGGAGGGAATTTTTTTTCCGAAAACAGAATTTGGTCGAAGGGAAGATTTCTCCTGTAATCGTAATCCCCCCCCAGCGATGTTCTCATTATCCTGTGTTGTTGTTAAATGCTACTTTCTCCCATAAATGTTTACGTTTAAGCTTGATAAGGGAGGGGAAATTTTCTAAAAACTGAGTGATGAAGTTGGAAAATTTGTAAGAATTGATGCATGGTGTTCAAAGTATTCATGTTCTCAAGAGTTATCTAAAATAGTGAAAGATTTGATATCATGCATTCATGGTCCTCAGGCTGAAATTTCTTTCAGCATGATGGATAAAATTATTGTCATCTGAGGGAATAAAAGAAGGAAATCAATAATGAAGAAATGCACAGGGAATGATATCAACAGAATGAAAAATTAAGTAATGAATGCCGTGGAGTCAACAAAAGACAAATATGGCTGTAGAACTTGCTGGAAGAAGGCAACACAAAAGGAAAATTGAGCTGATCTAGCAAGTACAGCAAAACAAAGAACATAAACAAAAACTGTTTAGAACAATGTGTTTTAAAACTATTTTATTTTGTTTTTAATTCAGTCATTTCATATTGTGAATATAGTGATATGCTCCAGTTTAACATTTACATAAATTACAGTGAAAAATTCTATCTTGCTCGTGCTGCATTATATTCACATTTTCTTATCATACATTCTGATTTTTCAGCCGGTTTAAAAGTTCAGTTGTTTTTTTTTCCCTCCTTTGTCAGTCTCATGTACGTTATGCATGTGTGTGGTATTCGTGTTTCATTTTGAACAAATTTATTTTCTTCTGATATGCAAATTTTGCATGAATGTATTTATTGCTGATGTCAACTCCACATACTGCAACAGAACTTCAGTAACAACCTTAATGCTTCTTTCTACTGCTTGGGCATGAAAAGGAAATTTTTTTCACAACTGGGATCTCTCCTACATTTCACTATGTGTTGCAGAATCACATCTGAAGTTCTGCCAGTTATTGGTTTCTCCAATAGTTCAGATTTTTCCTAATCAATAAGATCTATGTAATCTTTTGTCTCAAAATTGAACTTGGGAATACAGGGATCGCATTCCTCCTAAAATTCCTAATATTTTGTGACCCTCCTTAAATTCCTAAAATTATACCTAAAATTTGCTATTCTTCCTAAAATTTTCGTAAGCTTATTTATAAAAAATACAACCGTTATTAACGCCAATAAATATACCATTACGGTAAGGTAAAAAGACCTGTTATTGTAGAAACACAGCCTATATGCTGTGCTGCTGAAGGAACGGAAAATGACGCCATCGAGATGCACTTGCTTCGGGGCGGGCGCTCCACTTTTTTGCCTTCGGACAGTTTTCGAGAGTAACAAGAGATCTAAGGAAAAAGGGGAGGGGTCATTTTCACCCCTGGTTTGCGCTTTGCAGACGAACTCCGTGGCACGCAGGAGATCGTACTTTATTTTTGTACATGCCTTGTGGAACCTCTTCTTTCTGCTGATGTTTTATTATTGTAAACCGCAGGTGGGTGGAAGCAAAGAGGAAACATGTGGTCTCCTTCCGTAACCTCCGGTAATGACGATGGGATGGTAGCCGAGTGTTATCGTGGCAGGCAGTAGAGCACGTGATCATTGACCTTCGATCGTGCGTCGGCGACAGCAACCTTCGATGCGCAATATATCTCGGCTCCGACTCGCTTTGACTGAACTTGCGTGAGATGCGTATGATAGTTTCTGGTTTTGCGTCTTTTATGGTGTTCTCTGTGCTGTGTGCAGGTTCAGTTCTCTAGTGGTGACCTGCTTTTTTTTTTTTTTTTTTTCCCTATCTTCTGACATCCTCGCAGCCAAATTTCGGGAAGTTGTCTGGTTTTGCAATATTGGAACGTGTTTTTGTACTTCCCTTTCATTTTCTGGTTAGTAATACAAGTGTTTAAGATGCCTGAATCCAAAACGAAATTTCAAGATGCGTGGCTCGCCAAAGAATTGGACGGAGTGAAGTTGAAAGAATGGTGTTCTGCAACTGAAACAATATTTTCTGCTAAGTGTATATTGTGTTCAGAAATTTTCAACATTTCTAATAGTGGCTTTTCACAAGTAAAAGCGCATCATAAAGGAAAAAAACATTTGCAGAAATTTCAAAGTAAATTTCAAAATAAGTCCATCCTGAAAGCCTTTGGAGGATGGGATCTTCAGCCCAAAACAAATATTAGTGAAGTACTGAGTCATGATTTACAGTTGGCTAAAGCCGAAGCATTATGGGCCATGAAAGTTGCTAAGGACAATATGTCTTCTGTTTCATGCACTGAAACAGTTGAACTTTTCAAAGAAATGTTTCCTGATTCTGCTATTGCAGCCAAAATGCAACTTAAAGAAAAAAAAGTTCCTTATGTGATATCACATGGATTGTCAAAATATTTTGAAGAGGATTTGAAAAAGACATTGCATCTAGTAGCCCAGGAAAGGTTACTATAGCATTTGATGAAACTACAAATACACAAGTGAAACGGCAGTTGGATGTGTATCTCAGGTACTGGTCTTCAGAAATAAATTCAGTTTCTTGCCGATACCTAACAAGCGTTTTTCTGGGTCATGCAACAGCAGATATTTTGCTAAAAGAAATTCTTGATGTGTTATCATCCTTCAATATTTCGTTGAACAGAATTATTTGTGTATCCATGAACAGCCCAAATGTAAATAAGTGCTTTTTACGCAAATTCAATGAAGTTGTAAAACAAGAAACAGGCCAGAAATCTTTGGAACTAGGTTTTTGCAACCTGCATGTTGTTAGTAATGCATTTAAAATTTTTTTGACAAGCTTAAATATAGATTTTGACGAATTTGCTACTGATATGCATTACTTTTTAAAGAGTAGTGCTGCAAGACGAGAGGATTATAAATCTGTCGAGGATATAACATTGGTCACTGCCAAATTTCTTTTGCGTCATGTCAGCAACAGATGGTTAACCGTTGGTTCTGTAGCCCAGAGGGTCTTGGATCAATGGCTAAATATTACAGAATATTTTTTAAACTTCTTGCCATCTCAAAAAATATTTGAAAAACAACTGCGCAATTCGGCAAGGTATAAAAGAATTCACTGTTTCCTAAAAAATGAGCTAACTCCTTGCTATTTAGCATTAATTTCATTTTCACACCAAAATTTTGAAAAGTTTTCATTATGTTATCAGAGTGAAGAACCAAAAATACACCAGTTATATTCTGATTTAAATACTTTAATGAGGAATGTTATGGCTTAGTTTATCCAAGATGATGTTATTGCAGGGAAATTTGGAGAAGACCTAAAGAATGTAGATTTTGAAAACAAAAATTCATGGAAAAAACTAGGGGAGTTAGAAGTTGGTATGAAGACAAAAATCTCCTCAGGAATGTTCAGGAGACCAGGCAGAAATTATTTCTCTTAGATGTAAGATCTTCACTAATTGCAACCACAAAATATTTAAAGTCAAATTTGCCATTCTGCAATCAAAAGCTAAGAGACATAGAAGTTTTAAAGGTAAAAGAACCAAAGAAAGAGTCAACTCAACTTTCAGTCACTGAAGGACTTTTGGAAATAACCAGAATTTCAAGTGTTTTGCATCTTTCTGAGGAACAAATTGATAGAGTAAGAGAAGAGTGGAAACTTTTAAATTGCGATAAGCCAACTCTAGATGAACTAGTGAAATTTTCAGAGGAAGGGCATATTCCAGTGCGAATTGATCATTACTGGCGTAATATATTTAGTATTAAAGACTCTAGCGGAAAAGAAAAATACTCAAATCTTGCTAAACTCATAAAGTCAATTTTAGTTTTACCTCATGGTAATGCTGATGCAGAAAGGGGATTTTCGGTTAACACTGCTCTGTTAAGGAAGGACAAGGCTAACTTAAAAGACTCAACTATAACATCATTAAGAATAGTTAAAGGGGCCATTAAACACTATGGATGTGTAAGTAAAGTTCCCATAACAAGAAATTTGTTAAATAGTGTTCGTGATTCACATAAATTTTATAAAGAGTATGTTGATAAGCTGAAGGAAGAAGAATCAAAAAAGGTAAAAGAAAGGAAGCAGAAAGAGAGGGAAAATAAGGAAAAGCAGCTAGAGAGAAAAAAGAAAAGCTGAGTTTGATGACAAAATAAAAGAAAATGATGCAGAAATAAATAGACTTAAAAAAGATAAAGAAGCCTCCCTAGCAGTAATTCAAGAGGGAACAGAAAGAATGAGAAAAGCTGTAGAAAAACAAAATACTGTTGAAATAGCAGTTGCCTCTAACTTGATCATACAAGGTTCAGCTGAAATAAAGAAAACTGAAAGTAAATTAGTTGTGGTGGAAGCAGAAAAAGATAGGCTAATCAGGAAAAGGTTAAAACAATAATATGAAAAAAGTAATTCAGTGAACAATTGTACATAGTTCTTGGTTTTCAATTACCTTTTTAGGATATTATAATTTAATGTGAAACCTGAAAACTTTACTGTGAAAATCGTGAATTGCTTCTGGTTCAACAGCATATTAATGTTCAAAGTGAAACTTGAATGTGGTAAATATACTTGAATATGATAATAACACGTGAAAAGATAAGAACTGAACATTAGAAGTAAATCATACTTAAACTTTAGACATTAGACGTTATGCAAAAAATTTGGGTGTGAACTTCGACCATATATACTAATGGACTGCACATTGGCAATAGCTGCATCAAAGCCGCCATGGCTCAAACATTGGGCACGTCATCAACAGACTCCAAATTTCGTGTAAAAATGCTGTTATGATTACTAATTTACGCTGCAGAACTTCAGTGTTTTCGGTGTATTATGTGAATGCGCCTCATATATAATGAAAACTCTTCAGGTAAGTTTACTTATGAGCTATATACATGCATGATCGGGTTGTTTACATTTTGTGATTTATAATGTGATGAACATTTGCGAAGAATTTGGAACATGCATTCCATTTTTTTCTTAAGTTACTATATTTTTATATCAATAGCTGTAAGTTTCTGGTTAAGTAATTGAACTTTATTGACTTAGGTATTTAATTCGTTTCTTACCCATGAAAAATCATAGAACTTTCTTTACTATATCGCTCAGAGCAACCATAAGCACAGCAGGTGTAACCCATCTTTTTGACTGTTGTCATGTGATTTTATGTTGGAGCCAGAAATTTTGATGTCATGCGCAGTCTATCAGTATATATGGTTGAAGGGTGTGAAGCAAACTCTTTACAATGTATACAAAGTTGTTTTACTAGATGTATACAAATATACATCTAGTTTTTATTGAAATACACTCCTAAAATTTTTCTAAAAAGTCCTAAAATTCCTACCTAAAATTTTCCAGAAGTATGCTATGATCCCTGGGAATATCTATGTGTTGTACTTCAGAGTGTTTAATTTTCCTTGCCTTCAGTATGCGAAGCAATTTCAGTTTTTTCACATGTGGATGCGAGTCTGGGATCACTGCTGGGATATTTCGGGCATTGTTTGGGTGCCCATAAAAGCAGTTTCTTGCAAGTACTGGATTGATAATTTCTTTTAATTACTTGCTGAGGTAGTGAGACAACTGGATACTCTGCCACAAGTGCTGAGCTCCCTCAGAGCATGAGGGATTGTCTTGATCGGTGAACCAGGTCTTGGAGTAGACATTCATAAAGAACTGTACAGATATAGGTGTAGATTAGCACTCGCCACTCGGCGATTAAATTTATTTTAGTGGTCGTCAGTTTGGCCATTTGTCATTTATAGTGCTGATTTACAGGGGTATAATAATTCAGAAGTAAAAGGATGAGAAACCAGTCCTAAATAGGTATGGGCCTCTATGTTTTTGTACATCGAAGTTTTGCCACTGACTAATAATCAATGTTTAAACCTCGATGTTGCAGAAATCGACCGATGTTTGAAACTGGTAAAGAATATTTTCTACTTAAGGTAAATGAATTTCTTTTTGTTGCATTCTTGTAAAGAGGAAGGGGATATAACCTTTCTGTCATGAATTGGCTGTTTTGGTTGATGTTTCATTGGCGAAATTGAGTTCTTTCCCCCAATGCTACAGGAGCTGATACAACGAGAAAACATTGATGTTTCCACCAGCACATCGAGCGTTTTTAACAAATATTATTGGTTACTCAATTTAAATTGGTGAGTAATCACTGTTATGTTGAGCAGATTTTATCCACCGATTTGCCCATTTACTGCTACAGATAGAAAAGTACGAATTCTTTGGTGTATTAGCAAAAACATCGAGGTTTTTACTGATGCATAAAAAATTTCCACCGATACTATCGATGTTTTGGGAATGAGTAACCACTGATGTGCCCCTCCCTAGTTCTGACTCCCCAATGGTTTTTATTTCGCACAGTGAGTGGTTTTTATGTTCTGATAAAAGCTATCTATGTAAATAATAGCAGTTACATAAAAGTTCCTATTAATCCCCCCCTCTCTTTTTTATGCTGGAAACTTCTTTTTGGCCACTAAGATTTGTTAACGTACCAACCAGTTTTTTTTTTTTGCCACTAACTTTTGTTGACTTACCGACCACTGGCCACTTAGCTAAAATTCCAGTCTGCACCTATATCTACAAGGGTCTACAAATTGTCTGAAGGTTCAGAACATCACACATAATAGTGCAGTATACTGTTGACAGTGGTTAGGCAATGTGCTTACAACAATTTCCAAAGATTCATTGTCGTCAAACTGGACAGATACTGATGGCCACTGCTTTACAAATATCAAGAAAATATATTTGGTCTGAACTTAGCCCTGTAGGATACATTTTGGGTATTTTAACATCCACTGGATCAGATTTTGTGATTTCCAAGCTTTCACAAGTACACAGTTGTTTTCTAATGGAGCTCGTACATCTGCTAGAATCTGAAGTAAGTCCATCCAGCATCTACGTAAGATGGCGAAGGAGAATTTTGTGTCTGAATTTGACACACAAACCAGTGTACAGGCCTTCAAACGTGCTGCTTCACAAGTGTTATGATTCTGTTTCTTTTCCCATATTATTGGCATTTGTCTCATTGCAACCTGTGGTACAAATTCAGAAGCGTCTACGTTGTTATTCAGATAGCTTGTATGCTAAATTTCATAGTCTCAGCCTCTTATGTTGATAATGTGATGTGGCTGAGATATTTTGATCCTGATTTTTGAAAGAGAACCATGTGCCCTCCCCTCTTTTACTTTGCTTCTTGTTTTCATGTCAATGACTATTGTCGTATCCCTCTGAATAGTGAAATGCAGACCTTTTAGCAATTGAGTTTCCTTGGTTTCTTTACGTTGCAATACTGCTTTTCTTTTTCTGTGTATTTTGCTTCTGTCTATGATATTTGATGTATGAACCCATGTGATGAGTGTCACATACTCCAGAACCGAACTAGATATTATTGCAGCATCTCTATTAGATACCCCTCTTCTGTCAGAGGCCTGTCTAATGGTTGACAAGGATAGTCACTTTGTTTTTATTGGATTTAATTTTATGTTTTGCTACTGAGAGAACAAAATCTCTGTCTACTTTAAAGTCTGAAGAAGGAAAACTCTGATTTTGTAATTCTATGTACGACAGTGCAAAATTCTGTACCATCCACATGAGTAATCACACTGCATTCTGTTAATTCCTTCAGCTGAAGCTTTAAAGTAGTTTCAATAGCAATTCCAGCAATATACAGTTTTCTGCTAGTTCTTCAGTCTGGTGAAAGACTTGGCTGCATTTGTGGCAATTTTCTACAATTGTGGCAACTGCATTTGGAGAAACTAGCACTTACAGTTCGTAATACCAAACAATGTCTTTGCTGCCTGTTCCTTTAAAATCAGTGATTTGTGCTTTATTCATAGGTTTCAGAAGATTCCGATATATACTGTGGTAATCAAAAAACAACTTCACAGCTGTCTTGAGATTCACTGGAAACGGACACCACGCTCTACAAATCTATTATTATTATTTTTTTTTTGGCAATTATGAAATTTCTTTTAGTGTGGGCTGTTTGCCATTTCCCATTTTCATCAATTTTTTAAAAAAAAGAAAATGATACGTCATTATACTGTGATACTTAGGCAAGATGTTGCTGTCAAGGCTGCTTGGAGCTTTGAAAATATAAGTCGTCAGTTGTCTGGTTTTCACCAGAATAGATTTTGCCCTTTTCCTTATGCATTGGAATTTTTTTTAAAACAAACAAAACTTAATAATTCTTGAAAGGGCACAAAACTGGTCATATTAGTCAACTGTGAGAGGTGACTGGCTGCATTAAGTTATGACAAATAGCAGTAAAAATATCTCCTATCATTCTCTTATGCGAGAATATTATGTACCAGCAGCATCACCATTAAGGTTACCACCCTTCTCAGTTGGAAGTGAAATAACTTTACAACTTCTGATGACCTAGCTATTGCCCAAGGACAGGTTTTGCAACTTTCCTAACTTAACAGAGCAAGTGCTCCGATGATGTGATTGTAATTTTCAGTTGACACTACACTCAATATAAATTCCACAAAAAATCCTAATTGTTGCAAATAATAAAATAATAATAAAAAAAAATGGTTGCAGTGGCAACTTAAAAGGTAGTTCCAGATGACAAAATTATTCTGTGTATATTAAAAGAATTGCACCACACTGTTATTAACAATTTGTCCATCCCCCCACCCCCTTTGATAAAAATGTAGCTTTCAGAAGAAAATTGTGAAACGAAAAGGCTTCAGCAACAACTGAAGATGTATGACAATCTCAATAAAATTTTGCACACAAATCTAATGAGCACCAAAGGCCACTTTTGCACCCTATTGCTAGTTGGAATTTGAATAAAAGTTTTAACTTTTATTTCTATACACCGTACGTACCCGGGGTGATGAAAATAAATTTTAAGGAATTCATTTGTAATATTGGGTGCGCAAATAAGTTTTAAAGCGTTTTTTGTGTGACATATACCACTAATTAACATATTCAACATTCCCCCGCATGTCATGTGACCGTAACTGGTCCAGAGTATAAAATGTGGCACAGAAGTTTGCCCAACAGTCAAACGCACTTGCGCATCAGTAGGTGAAGGATGGCAAGCAATACTGCATTTGTTACGAATTTCATCAAGGAAAAAGTGCTGCAAAAGCATGTGCATCAATCTGTTTTGTTCTGGGGGAGAATATTGTATTGAAAAGTGCATGAGAGTTTTGGTTTAGACAGTTTAAAGCAAGTGATTTTGATGTTAGCAATCAAGAACATAGTGGCGCCCCACAGAAAGTTACACATGAGGAGCTGCAAGCATTGCTGGATGAAGATTTGTCTCAAACACAAAAAAGAACTAGCTGAACAACTTGGGGTAACTAAACAAACTATTTCCAATCATTTATGCGCAATGAGAAAGATTCAGAAGGAAGGAAAATGGGTGCTGCATGACCTGAGCCAGAGGAACAAGGATGCGATTGTCATGAAGTGTTTGAATTTGTTGAATGAACAACACAGAAAGTCTTTCCTGTGGAAAGTCGTTACGGGTGATGAAAAGTGGATATGGTATGGCAATCCCAAACGCAGAAAAACACTGGATAGACCCCGGTGAAGCAATGACTTCTACACCAAAACGCAATATTCACCCCAAGAAAGTTCTGCTGTGCATCTGGTGGGATATGAACTATTGGAACAGGGTCAAACTGTTACTGCTGATTGCTACAAGCAATAGTTGCTGTGATTGAACCAGGAAATCTGTTGGAAACGTCCATTCACAGGCAAAGGATTGCGTCCCATGAAATTACTGCATAACAACGCTAGGCCGCATGTGGTGAAATCGGTCAAGGAAAGGTTATTGACGCATGGCTGGGAAGTTTTGGAGCCACCTTCTTATAGTCCCAACGTAGCACCTTCAGACTATCATTTGTTCCGATCGATGCAATGTGGTTTGTCTGCTGTATATATGGTTCTGGATATGTGACGAAGTGCAAAAATGTGTTGATGACTTCATTGCGCCACACGATGAAGTATTCTTCATGGCTGGAATCCATCAGCTGCCTGACCAATGGCGGAAGGTGATAGATAATACAGCGTATATTTTGATTCGTGAAGGTATTGTTGTTTTCTCTCAAATTACATGTTTCGTTGTCTTAAAACGCTTTAAATCTTATTTGTACACCTAATACAAAAATCATTCATTCTTTCTATTGGATGTGATTCTTCAATTTTCAGTCATCCTCTAATAAAATGTCTTCACAGATAGCAAAACTTTCTAGTGCTAGTTACTAATGTAGTGCTTTGATTAGTACAGTATATGATATGGTTATAATATGTATGCATTTTACGGATTTCTAGTAGGAATGGTCACTTCCATTTCTTCGTGCAGTCTTTTAAATCGAAGGCTTACTATGTTCAAAGTATAAGTTTTGAATTGATTGTATTCACACATGAAGTTTCTATCCTAGGCTTTACTTCTTCAAAGTTATTATGTGTTACTGATTTTCATTGTATTTATGCTTACTGAAGTAGACCATTATGGTGTTCGTAGTTTTGTAGGATTCACTTTGGCACACTTACTGAACACAGCATTCATGTAGGTCAGAATGGTTGGACTCAATATTCATGTGATGTGCCCCTCCCCCCTCATTTGGTGCAGAACACTGAAATCACAGTGGTTTAGGGTTTTCCCAATGAACAATTGTTAGGAAAAATCCAAAGCAAAAAATGTTCTTCTTCAACAGCTATTTTTATAAAATTCTGGATGTAGATTGGTCACAAAAAAAAAAAAAAAAAAAAAATATGGCGAAGTAAGAGTGAAATTTAGGTTAACTGTAGCAGGTAATGCTTGAGTAACTGAAGATGCTAAGAATGTTTGGATTATTTAAAATTCAGCTGTGCAGCTTGTCGAGTAGGAACAGGTGTGGGTGTAATCAGTTTTGTTAATCTTGTGCCTGTTTAATGTATTTCAAAAAGTGTGTGTGTGTGTGTGTGAGAGAGAGAGAGAGAGAGAGAGAGAGAGAGAGATTATTGTATTATTAAGCATCTATCATGTGTAACTGCTGCTTCTGAAAATGTTTTCTAATATATATTTTTGTGCTTCCCATATAACTTTGAATATATATTTTGTTTTCCATGTAACTTAATTTTGTTAAATTATTTTCAGGTTCAATATTACTGGAATCAAAAATTCAGCCTGATACAGCATATCAAAAGCAACAGGTGAAAATTCACAGTATTTTTATTTTTTTATTATTTCATTGTTCATTAATAAAATATTAGAGAGTGACATATGCTTTCAGATTACTTAGCTGTAATAATTGATTGTGTGGGTACAATAATAACAAAAAGCACAACACACACACATAAAACTACAGTCAGTTCCAGAATATGATGACCTTAAAAAAAGTGTAGTGTGTACTAGAAATCTGATTCCTAAGGTTAGAAGCATAATCCAATGAAAAGAAATCAAACAAAATGTGAAATGAAAATAAATCATCATCATAAAGGAAACATATGCGACGGCCGCATCTGTGAAAGATCTTGCCTGTGTCTTTTAGCTGATTTTAATTGTAAATAAAATCTTTTTATCTCTGCTGTTTTACTCGACTAAGTGTTTGTAAATCGTGCTTCTGACAGCTATTGCCTCTACGGTTTCTTACTTGGATGTATCGTTATGTTGAGGTATACTCTGCCCTACCAAAAAACATGGGGTACCCTAGGTTCCTCACTGTCTCTGCTCGCAGTGTTAGCCGGAAAGACTCAGTAAAAATGCTTCCGTGGAATAAAGATTAAAATTGGTAATTTTTTTAAGTGGCCATTTGCCAGTGGGTGGACAAAAGCTAGTGGCCACTTTCCTTACCGCTATTTCGTGTTGTATACACATTTTTTATCACTTTCATTTATTTAGACAGTTAAATTTAAGTTTAGTAGTTAAAAGGGCCCACTGTCTATTGTCCAGTGCAATTAAATGAATAAATATAATCTTAAAAGTTATATTTTTCTTCAACCACATCAACCACATTTTCTAGACAGTTTTTACGGGAAAGATAATTTTTATTTGGTCTCTTACTACACTGCTGGCCACCCAAAATACAACACCAAGAAGGACACGAGATAGCAAAGCCAGATTTACTGGACACATAACAGATACAAAGATGAAACGATTGAGCTTACAGGCCCGTGCAGCTTGCAGAACACGCAGACATCAATAGTTCCTGTGGCCCACATGGCTGGCAATAATGGCCGCTACACGCCGCGGCATCGAACGAAAGAGGCTTTGGATGTGGGCTTAGGGTATGTTGGTCCAAGCTGCTTCCACATGTTGCCACAGTTCATCAGGCGAAGATGCGGATGGTGTTTGCCGGGCCACTCAGTTGCCGATCAGCGACCAGACGTGTTCCATGGGCGACATATCGGGAGAACAGGCGGGCCACGGCAGCAGTGACACCTGGTGGGCTGTGAAGAATTGTTGCATCGCTCACTTCGGTCCGTCTGTCCGTCCCTCCTGCACCCACCGAATCCATACTCGCCTCACTGTGGCTGGATGTCGTCCCACACGGGTACCGATGTCTTGGTACGACAAACCGCTGTCGCGATAAGCCACTATTCGTCCTCTGTCGAACTCCGAAACGTGCTGGAATGACTGCCGTATTCTGCGACGAGGCATCAGGAAGCTTCCTACACACAGGTCCGGCAGCACAACACACTTTTACTACTTGCACCCTGCCTTCTGTGCACCCTTCTTATAGTGCTTCTCGGTGGTGTGCCGGGCGCACATGATTTGCATATGCCCTGCAACGGTAATCGTTTGCATGTCCTCTCGTGGGCGACGCATGCTGCGAATTTCAGGTCAATCGGATGCTTCCTTCTTGGTGTTGCATTTTGGGTGGCCAGCAGTGTATGTTCACAAATAAAATCTCTCAATCTCTCCACCATAAATTCATAGCAGTGGATGGGTCAAAATTTTCAAGCAATACTTACTTTGGCTTAGTTTATTTGCTGTCTATTTCCTGAAGTCATTTTTTGTAGAGCATTCAGGGCTTGAAAAATACCATGCCCGAGATATGTAAATTATTGGCCTGGGCAAGTAAAAATTAAATCTAGTTGCCCGATTTTACTTCTGGTCAAGTAAATAGTTTCATCTTCTAGATTTTACTTCTGGGCAAGTAAATATTTTCTGCACATGCCCAGCTGGGCATGTAACTTTTTAGATATTTTTCAAGCCCTGACATTGCCTTAGCATAACAGTCAGTAGTATTTCAACAACTTGTGCTATGACCTTCATGTACTAAAAATTGCTTGTTTTTAGTTTCTCTAGCAGTTTTTGGTGAGTTATTGATATGTTCAGACATTGTTTTGAAGCTGCTTCCATTCTGCTAAATTTTTCTTTTCATTCCATTTATTTTTGGTTAGGTTCTTCTTGGTATCAAAATGAAAACTGGCTGAATAGCTTTCAAAAATGAATTTCATATCTTATAGCAGTATCATTTTGTGGTACAGCTGGTTTGTCGGTTTTTTTCCCTTCAGAAAACGTTGTTGTCAGCTGGTTTGTCGGTTTTTTTTTCCCTTCAGAAAACGTTGTTTTGGTTGAATTTTAATGATTTGTCATTTTTCCCTGTTTGCCCACCTCAGACCTTCCACATGCTACGAATTCTCCATAGTCACTATGGAAATTGTTGATCGCTACAGAATACAGGAAATATTAAATATATTACGGAAATAAAAAATCTCTATAAAATAATGTTATTCAACATTTGTTCAAAGTTTATTTTCATGATTTCAAAATTCTAACATTTGTCAAACATTTTTGGGACTGTTTATTGCATTTTTTAATGTAGCGACATTTGCTCGATATAATTTGGGCATCTTCATGCCGTCAGTCACCAGAAAATGATTGTTTTAGCACAGATGAAAATGTTTTGTAGTTTTCTAAATTTCGAATTTTTCTTACCCCAAGATGCGCTTATTTTTTCACTTTCTGGTTTTATTCTTCTTTGTTATATTTTTCTGATTATGTTTCTCATTTTTAATATCTTCATTCAGTAATAGTGAAAAAGAACAACTTCGTATTTTTAATTTTTTCTAGTGAAGTGCAGTTTTTTGTTATTTCTAACAGCCTGTTCTTCAAAACCAATCAATATGAAAAGCATTTTTTCTTTTCCGCTTTTTTAAAGCTAAATTAAATTTCAAAATCGGTACTTCTTCCCCATGTGAACAAATCGGCTTTTTCCGTGACCCGTAAAATGACTATCACGGGAGAGTGAACAATACAGTACTGATTTTTGATATTTAATTTTGCTGAAAAACTTGTGTTTACCCATTCCTTAGTAACATTTTACTGTATTAAGGGGCAGACAAGAGTTTTTTTTTTTTTATAAATTTGAGCGAACTTCACAGGTGCAAAGGAATGACTCTGCGTGGAATGAAAGACAGCGGCAGAAAGTTAAGTCCCGATTTTCTACCTCTGATTTCTTTTTGTAAACAAAAGGGAAAGTGCTTGCCCATTTTGTTTGATGATAAGCAAGAAGTGCCTAAGCAATGGAAAATCATTTTCAGAGAAACCAAACTTTAAAAATGAACTGCTGAAAACTGGTTGTAATGCCACAGTTCCATCTAAAGCCGCAGGTGTCCATTCCCGATATGGTTACTTTGTGCTCCAGCTTAAGTGGAAAAACAAACAGCCGCCCCCGTTCTTGAAGAGTGAATCTATAAATAAATTGTACCCACTTATTTGCAGAGGAAAGGGTTGTTTTTCACAGTGCGTTAGTTGGATGATTTTTAAATGCATTTCCTATAACAGGAGCGTTTTAAAAAAATGCAAGTAAATTCTTTAGCAATGAAAAAAGGCAAATTTTCGAGCGTGACGACTAAAGTACCTTTTCCTATTGGATTTTATTTTATTCAGTCGCCACGAGGCGAGTGGCGACCGCTAATTTTAATCTTTACTGTGGGATTGGGAATTGGTGATGATTTCCAAAAAAGAGAGAGATAGAGAGAAAATGAAAAGCATCATCATAACATAAGATTTAAAATTTCATTTTTTAAAGGTATTCTAACATGTTGGCACAAAAATGTAATGTCAAAACCTCAGTTTAGTTAAAGAAAAAGTTACTGCAATATATTGAAATAAATTTGCAGTTACAAAGGAAATTTTTATTGGTGAATGTTGCCTAATGATATTGTGCTAATGAGACAATTATGTATCAATTGCAGTTTAATTGCTGTAAGTGTGAAATGACAAATACAGCATTGAAATTGATTAAAATTAACAAATCATTTGCACAGTAAATCAGCTCTTAATCAGTAAGGTTGATACAACAGTCAGACTAATGATATGTATATATCGATTTCATTTTAATTACTGTAAGTGTGAAGTAGTTCTAAATAATTGAATTGTAGCATATGAAATCAGTTAAAATTGACAAATCATTGGCGTAATAAATTGGCTTTAAATCAATATGTTAAATCAGTATGTTTGATGTATTTATCAATACGTTCAATGCATCAGTCATTTCAACATATCAATTAAACATTTACTTAAAAAGTTTTTACGAATTTTAGTTCTTGAGAGCTGGCAAATCTCCGGGTGGGCCGCCACGGTGGCGCAGTGGTCTAAGCGATGGCCTCTGATCATTCGTCCGAATGGGGTCCGGGTTCGAATCCCGGTGAGGCATGGATTTTGTGTTTGTCTTACGGCACTGCTTCTCTCCCTTCCCTGGAACCAGCGACCCTAAATTAGGGACGGGCGACTGCTTATAGCCCATTGAGTTGCTCACGGTGGTCGTTAAACCTCCAATCAAAAAATTGGGCAGTGTAAGTTTTTTTTTCTAAAATCATGATTAAATAAGCATAAAATTCAAATCTGAAATTTGATTTTGTGAGTTACCATTGTCTTTGCATGAATGATTTGATTAATGACCAGTATGAATTGAATAAATAAAATGCCAATACTGTTACTATTAATAAAAATTTAATTTGTGTCAAGAGATGCACCGAAAACCCGGGTTACAACATTATATAAGCAGCTTTGGCGATTGAATTTACTGTGTACCACATCTACCCGTATTTTAGGTTAAAATTTATTAAAAAAAGACTAATGTATATATATAAAAAAAGGTATATAAGTGTAAATAAATTAAAAAAAGAGTCTTTGAGCATCAATAACCCTACTCAATCCAAGTATTTCTAAAACCAGTTAAATTAAAATTTTTATTAATAGTAACAGTATATTCCTCAAACCACCTATTATTTTAATTACAATATAATAAAATATTACCATTTCAGCCTTCTAAATATTTATTTTTTAATATCAAAGACAAAGTAAACATGGTTCATATCGCGAATCGGTAAACACAAAAAAAATGTGCTATGATAATAATATTAGTCCTACAATTATTGTAGTGTGAGTATATGTGTATTTCACACATTAATTTACAGGTACTTGAAAATGTTAAAAAAAAAAAAAGCCTGTGGTGAAAACATTTCTCTGCGTTCGCACTTCCTCACTTCTTATAGAAGAGGGGGTGGGCAAAGTACGGAGGGAACGGCTACTTCACCGGATGTGTGATTTTGAATGTGCTTCCTCGTTGTTTTGCTCTGTGACCTCCCTCTCCCCGCTCCTACCTCTTCCATGTCATTTCTGCCGATCGCGGGCAAGAACTTATTTCGCAATCGGTCCTTCAGCTTTCATGGAATTCATGCTATTTTTGCAGAAGACAGAACTGTCTCTTTTGAATCGTTAACATAGCAGTGTTAAATGTTTTTCGAATAGGGAATTTCATAATTGCTAATTAATTACAATACATAAAAATATTTTTAAAAAATAGCGTTAACTTTTTCAGTACTGCCGGAAAAGAGAACGAAAAAAAAAAAAAAAAAAAAATGACCTCCTACCCCTTGCGATTGTTAATTATACTCGACAATCGTTTCTGGTACATCCTCCCCTCATAATCCATCCCCTTCTAGCTTGTAAAATATGTGATGACAAACCACGTGGTGAAACTTTACTTGCCTGACAGACTGTTGAGTGTGTTTACATTTTCTGGGGATCGAGGCAGCCGGGATTCTTTGTTTATTTTTATTTTCTTATTTCGGTCTTGTGTGTGATTCCGTTTTCAGTATCTTAAGGTGAAGAGCTTGTTTACAAGCAACTATTTCCCGAGGTTTTTTCTCCAGCTGGGAAGCCGTGGTTTCGGCAACAACTGAAATTAAAAACTTTTTTTTCTTCTGTAGTTACGCATACGCTTTGTCTCTGTCATGCGCGATGGAAAGTTGACACATATTATTGTTTTGATGTTTCGATCAACCTAACTTGATTGAAGTTTTAATCGCCCTAAATGTTTGATGCTTCAATCGAACTCCTTCCGCGTAGGAATTTTTTTGATTAGTTAGCAGCCATGCGCAAAAACAAATATATGAAAATAATTGGAAATTGGGAATTTTCACTTAATTTATCACTTGCTAGGACATAGTTTTTTCTTGCTGCAATGCACAGTTCGCAGTTTAAATATGGTATTTTATCCCTCCAGTTAACTTGCACCCATTTGTAAAGGGAGCACCATTTTTCAAGTTGCTCGGAAGGTATATTAGATTCAGTAGCAGTTTTACTTTTTTTTTAAATTTTAAACTCGCATTCTTTTTCGGTTGTTTTATTGGCACTGTCTTCGCGATCTTTGCGTTTCTTAATAATGAATTTATCCATTGTAATGCGGCACGTTGTATGATGGACGGCACCTTGAGTGGCGAGAGCAACCCCTAGCTTGCACTTATCTTTCCTAATATGTGTTCCTTCTCTATAGAAGTTTGAAAGGTCACTCCGGTCACGAATGCAGAGGTTGTTTATGGCCTTGGGGGTGGGAATGAAGCCGTAAACATCGCAGTTGACTTGAACGGGGGAAGGGGTCTAATCCCTCTAGCCTCTATCTTACCCTGCCAGCCTACCCCACCCTTTATGGAGCGCTCTAGAGTGTATGTATGGGGGTGGGGAGTGATTCAAAAGGTGCTGTAGGGACACAGTAGGAACCTATTATACCTTAAGGATTAAGAAAATAACATTAGCGAAGTACAAATCGCTGCCAGAATTTTGGAAACTTTAGTTTCACAAAAATAGAATAGCCGGAGTAGAATCCGCTGATGGGTTAATATTTAAACGGCGGGCGCAATTTTGCGACAGACACTAATTTTTTCTCGCATTTTAGATTAACTCATCGCATTTCGCGAAAATAGCGACCGCATCTTAAACACTGGCTTTGAGTGAACTTTTATCAAATACCTATATTGTGATAATCTGATCAGTGTGTTTGTGTGTGTGTGGGGAGGCATTATTTGCAAATCTGCAAATAGACATGCTGAGAAAAGGTTGTAAACCTTTGAGAGAGTTTGGATTTATTTTGATGAACATATTCAGTGCTGTAAATGCAATAAAATTTTCCAAGATATTTACTATTTTTCATGTGGTAATGGTGCAATAGAAAGCATATTCTCTATAAACAGTAAGTGTTTAGTAGAAAACCTGAATGAGAGTTTACCAATTTACAGGTACAAAAGGTATGATAATGACAGTAAAGATGAGCATTGTCATAATTTCAAGAAGCACTGAAGGGGGAAAAAAAGGAGATCAGGAGAAAGATGCAAATATGAAAAAAATCTTTTTCTGCGAACATTTCTGTTCGTTTGTTTTGTTATGTAAACTAAATTAGATGTCTTCCTCGGTAGGTCTGACCATTTTGAGTACTTCAGGTTGTAAAGTTTTATTGGACCTAAATAATTTTTTTGTTAGCTTCTCCCACTCTTTTGCTCTTGTACCCCAAATAAAAAGATGTAAAATTTGGGGTAGCGGAATCATTGTACGTACCTTTAACAAAGATGAGGCTAGTATTTAATAATTGGAACTATATGCTTGTACTTGTCATTGTAAAGGCAGTAAGTAAAGTAAAGTAAGGTTAAGGGACATTATTAAAAAAATTCTAAGTTATGAATTGCATTTAAGGTCATGAAATTGCGTTTCCAGAATCCAATAGTCATCCCGAAATCAATACTTTTAAAATTAAAACAGGGACTTGACATCACTCTAGTAGCTCTTGATAGCAGTTAGTACAGGTATTATTTTTTTGGTTCAAAGAAAAAAGTATTCAACTGTTTTTGTTCTATTTTGTCAAAGCTTGGTTTTCAAGGGGCTGCCCTCTTCAGGAGATTGACCTTACTAAATTGTGGATAAATGAATGATATGTTAAAGAATAGTTGTTCACTGCATTTTAAGGAAGTGCCTGGATTTTGACTTATTTTGATTTGTCTTGTACATGTTTGAATAATAAATTATTTTTGTGCTGTATTGTTTGTGAATCAAAGTAATTGTTCCTTCCTTTTCTGTTATATGGTTTAGGAAACATTAATTGTGTGGTCAGAAGGTGACAACTATGACTTAGCACTTAGCTTTCAAGAAAAAGCTGGTTGCGATGAAATATGGGAAAAAATATGCCAGGTAAATTTTGCTCGTTTCTTATTATTCATTATATATTTTCATCTGTAATTTATGATGTATGTTTGAATATAAAAACCCTGTTCAAAAAGTTATGTTTTTGCTCATTAAAAAATGAGACCACCTTTTGCCCAGAAAATAGCTCAGACATATTGTGGTATGGATTCTACAAGATTTTTATTGGCATGAAGATCTAAAGGCAGTCGTTTTCCCAACAGGGTGTTTTGTACAGGACTCAACTAATGCCAGGCGCCAGGTCACCCAGGAGCCTATAAATCTGGTCCTGGCACCCAATTTTTTAAACTTCAGATTTCGTAATTTGCAGTTAATACTGTAATTTTCATTGCATAATGCACAGATTATCTGTTAAAAAGGTATAAATTTTGGTGCTGTGGATAATACCCTGATAATGGGGGGACAAAGAATGTTGGTGCTGTGTTTAAAAAAATCCGCAAGTAACTGTCGGGAGAGATGCTGTTATTGAAAAAGTACCGAAAATGCGGTAACAGAAAAAGTGTAACAACACGGATATCAGAAGACCGCAAAGAGATTATAAAAATATATATTTTTTTCACAAGTGTTCTGACAGAAAATATGATGCAACAAAGGCCGCCGAGATATTCCATGGCATGTAACTATTTTGCGAATTCCATTAGTTGGTTTCGCTTGTATTAGTTTTTTTTTTTTTTTGCTGTTCTGTTGAGACATTCAGAAAGGAGAGATATAGATTGGAATTTCTACATATTTTTTAGGTCTAGCTAATGAACTACAGTAATGCTGCAAAAGCTGGGAAAGTTATAGCCAAATATTCTATGAAAAGTTATAGCCAAATATTCTATGAAAAGTTATAGCCAAATAACCAGAAAAAGGAAGCACAACTTGCTTAGGTTGATGTGAAGTAGCTTTCCTTCATTTGAATGTAGCCAATGAGCATGAGTGTTTAGAGAGCCAATCAGGTGTCATCTTGTTTTGGCAATGAGTGAATCAGGTCACAGTAGGATTTGGCTATTGATGTCATGTATTAGAGATGAGAGGAGGACATTTGTCAGTGTGTTATGTGATTGCTATCAAGTTGGTTGGTTTTCTTTGTGTTGTTTCATTTAGTGAGCTTGTGAAACGTAATAAATTTAAAGAAATGGCGCAAAGAGTTGACTGGTCACCCAGAAAGCGATGTAAAATAGTACTTTTAAGTGAACAAGGCTTCAATAATGAAGAAATTAGAAGAAAAATTGCTGGAGACTTAACCAAAGGTGGCATTTCTAAATTTTTGAAGAGGTATAAGGAGACTAAGTTATTACAAAACCAAACTGGTAAAAACAGGGAAAGGTGCACAACAGCAAGTGATGATAAAAGAATTAAGAGACGGTGCCTAGGTGACAGAAGAAAATCATCTGGGTGTATACAATATGAAATAGTGCAATGCAATGTGAAGTTGAGTTGCAAGGACTGTTTGGTGCAGACTGTAGGAATTTGATCTAAAAGCTAGAATTCCACAAAAAAAACCATTTTTATCTTTCAAACAGAGGTTGGAAAGATTAAACTAAGATGAAACCTATGTTAACTGAACAGCGGAACAATGGGGCAGTGTTATTTGGAGTGATGAGACCCAAATCTCCCTGTTTGGTAGTGATGGCATAAAATACGTAAGGAGAAGAATCTGAGATTTGCATCCTGATTGCATTACATGTACTGTGAAACACCCAGTTAGTGTTATAATCTGGGGTTGTATGACATCAAAAGGTGTGGGCAGAATTTGCGTGATTAATGAGAATATAAATGGCCAAAAATACATTAATGAAATACTTGAGCCCAAGTTGAAGCCTTCTGCACTTGATCTTTTCCAAGATAATGAAGCATTTATATTTGAACAGGATTCAGCTTCATGTCATGTTGCTGCTGTGTGCAAAAAGTGGTTTCAAGATAATCATATTCCACTGCTGGAATGGCCTGGGAATAGCCCTGACCTTAACCCCCATTGAAAATCTATGGAGCCGACTAAAGAAACTTATTAGTCAGAAGCAAGCCAGCGATAAAACCCAATTAATAGAAGCAATAATTTAATCTTGGTTTCACATTATAACAGCTGCAGAACTGAAAAACTTGGTTCACTCCATGGGAAGGCGTTGTAAGGCCGTAATTAACGCTAAAGGTTACCCAACTAAGTATTAACTGACATGGTGAGAATTTTTGTATATCTCATTTTTTCTGTGTTTCACTTTTCTTCTTTATAACTGCTGTTCTAATATAAAATCCTTCATAAAAGTTATTGCATTACATTCTTGATGAAATTATCTTTCCTTGGAATATAATTTTAGGGTATTACTCAAAAAAAAAAAAAAAAAAAGTGGTGTTATGAGCCATCAAACCTCAAAAATACACTATTTCCAAAAGGTTTCCACAATTTTGGCCTCTACTGTATGCTGCAGTGGATTTTAAGAATTTTTTTCTGGAATTTTATGGTCTGCAGATTATGCAATGGAAAATGTGGTATTTTGAATTAATGTGTACAAAATTTGACTTATCATAAATAGTGTTTTAATAAAGTCAAAATCTAAAATTTTAATTTTTGGATTGCAGCAACTTGAAGAATGGGGAAAGAAAATTATGATGCAAATTGGAACTTTATTTTGAAATAAGTGGTTTGGGTAAAAAGAAAAAAAAATTGACAAGTATAGTGTCTGAATTATTAACACAGCAATCAGACATCTGAATTGCATTTAAACCTGCATCTCCTGATTTCCATTCGAGCATGCTATCCATTACACCACCCAAGACGATGAAGTCCCAAGTATACATACATACATATCACTAAACTGTTCTCTGAGATTCAGAGGTTAGCTCCGAAAAGAAATACAAACTTCCAGATATTTTTACTTATTGTTGTCGTATCAAACTTCGCTATTTACAGCGATCCTGACACAACTCGTGCTTCACTGATATCCATTACACGCCGTACACAAGATCTTTTATACTTCATACTTATAATCTTCTCATGCAGACACTCCTGAATCTGATCCACCCATGTCTTCCTTGGCTTTCCTCTGCCTTTCCTTCCTGCCACTTGGGCTGAAAATATTTTCTTAGTAAGCATTTCATCACTCATTCTTTCAACATGGCCAAACCACCGAAGCATATTGGTCTCCACCTTGCTAACAACATTTTGCTTTATATCACACAACTGCAATACATCTTCATTCCTCACACAATCAGATCGTGTCTTGCCACAAACCACACGTAAGTAACGCATTTCTCCAGCACACAAACAACTCCTATGTTTTTTCTGCAGTACCCAGGTTTCACTGCCATACATCAGTGTAGGAACAATTACTGTTTCATACACAGCCATGCGGGACTCTCTAGAGAACCCATCATTCCTGTGAAAACCTCCCAGAGCAGCTATGACTTTCAAAGAAGAATTCATTCGCCAACTGATTTCACCATCCAACTTGTTCTCTCTGTCAAACATGCTTCCTAAATACACAAACTCACTCACCTGGTCAATCACAGTGCCATTTATACTTACATTACATTCAGTGCTACCCATTCCTCTCTCAAACACCATAACTTTGGTTTTTCCCTTATTTATACTCAGTTTGAATTTCATGCAAACTTCGTGCATCTGAGTCAACATACTCTGCAACTCACTTTTGCTCTCTGCCAACAGGACAGTGTCATCAGCATACAGCAATGTGCACACACGGATATCACCAAGACATAAACCACTATTATTTATTTTGGCCTCACGCATGCATGCGTCCATAAATATATTAAACAGCCATGGGGACATTACACAACCTTGTCTAACTCCTGCACCAATGGAAAACTATTTTGATAAAACACCATTCACTCATACACAAGCTCTACTACCAGCATACATGGCTTTTACACTATTAAGTAGATTCCCAGTAACACCATATTCATTCAATACCTTCCACAAAAGTGTCCTATTCACTCGGTGGTATGCTTTCTCTAAATCTATGAAGGCAGTAAAAACTTTCTTCCCAACAGCCAGATACTTTTCAATCATCATGCGTAATGCAAAAATCTGGTTAGTGCAGCCTTTACCAGGCATAAAACTACTCTGAACATCCCACACTTTCAATGATGTATGACCCCGTACTTTTTCAATAACAACTTTACCAAACACTTTCCCTGGCACACTCAGTAGGCTAATACCACGATAGTTCTTTCATTAAGTCTGATCACCTTTTCCCTTATACAAGGGAACAATAATAGCATCCTTTCAATCCCGAGGGACCATTCCTAACTCCCAGCACAACTGGCAAATTTCAGTTAACCAGTCAATTATAGAGTCACCACCATACTTCAACATCTCTGTAGTTATGCCATCAACTCCTGGAGCGTTACCATTCTGAAGAGATTTTAGAGCTTTACACACTTCTTCTCTTGAGATCCCTGCTGTGCTTTCATCCCTCATTGTGACATCTGCATCTGTCTCAGAATCATTTTTGCTCTCCTGATCTAATAACTCACAGAAGTATTCACCCCATCTGTCACTTAACTCATTGGGCTCCCATATCATTTCCCCAATCTCATTCTTCACACAACTTACAACTTTGTTTCCCCTATTTTTCCTGAGTCTCATGTACTTCCAGAAGGAGTTTCTATCTTTCCAAAAAGCCAGTTCATGCCTTTCCACTTTCTCCTTCCTATCTTTTGCCTTACTGTGGCGAACCAGCTTAGCAGCTTCATGCTTCTTACAGCTATATTCATCCACAGAGACTCTACCCTGCAACATCCCCAAATAGGCTTCCTTCTTTTTCTTTACTGCCTCTTCAATCTCACTATTCCACCAAGCATCACCTCTATTGTTACCCACTATTGTGGTGCTACAGACCTCTTTAGCAGCAGTGACAACACAGTTCTTAAAACATTCCCACTTCTTTTCTACATCCCTCTCGCCAGACTTCAGAATCTTCAGTCGTTCTCTGAGTAAGTCAGAATACCGCTGATGATCTTCAAGGAGCCATCAACCTTTATTCTTTCTATCCTGGGTCTCTTCCTATTCCTTTTCCTCCAACCAACATGAAGTTTCACTCGTGACACTACCAAGTAATGATCAGAACCAACATCCGCACCTCTCATCACTCGGGTGTCAACAACTAAGTGTTTCAAACGCTGATCGTAGACAACAAAATCTATCACACTCTTTTGACCAAGAGTACGATTTTCCCAAGTATATGTGTGGATATACTAGTGGTTGAAAAATGTATTAGATACACACAAACCATTCTCCATGCAGAGTTCAATTAATCTTTCACCATTATCATTCACAAGGATCAATAAACTTACCCAGAACATTGTCAGAAATGGCATTCTGCACACCTACTCTAGCATTGAAATCCCCTGCTATTACAACTTTTCTTTAGCACCAAACTGGCTCAAAACAGCTTTTAGCTCATTCCAGAAATCTTCTTTCTTATCAGAAGGTTCCGAGTCACAAGGAGCATACACTACAACAATTACAATTCTCTGAAGTTTCACTTTGAAACGAATCCAGAGAATTCTCTCACTTACGCAACTATAGTGAATCAAGTTGTTCTTCATCTTTTCCCTTAAAATCACACCTACACCAGCCTGTCCTCTCATATTATCCAATGCTCCAGACCACACACTCGCCGTGCCATTCACTTCTTCTACCCCAATTTCCTTCGTTTTGGTTTCACTTACACACAGCACATCCAGTCTATACTTATTCATCTCCTCAATCACCTCACTCATCTTGCCATTTATACCTCTAGTATTCCATACACCAATCTTACATTCACTCAGCCGAGATCTCTTTCTCATACGCTGTTTATAAAGTCCAGGTCGATTCCGTGGTGGACCGTCCTCAAGTGTGGTAGGTCCACCATATCCCACACTTGAGTCATTCTTAATATTTCTTTTTGTCTTTTTAATCAGGTAAGTACATCAGTGTGGGGGATTAGCCCACAGCTGAGGGTTCCAGTTGGTCATTCAACCTAAGGATTCTGGAACAAAACCCAGTGAGTTGGGGTCTTTTCGCCAGTGTCACACAGAACTAGCTTGCACCTCTCCAAGATTCACAGAGGCCCTAGTTGCTGTTGTGTGTGCCATTGTTACCACGGAGCGCCCCGAGGAGGTGTTAAAAACCAGAATAGTCTCTGATTTTTCCCACTCGAAGCAGATTCCACTTCATAGTTGCGTAGTTAAGTAAATCTCCAATCACTCAGGTAAATATGTACTTATGTGAGAAACAGTGAAATACATGCAATTCAGAGATGTCCGATTGCTGTGTTAATAATTCAGATGTAGAATATTTCTTCATGTGAAAAATATTTCTTCCAAACTATATTTACTTGAGTGACAACAAATATAGTTTATTACTTTATGTTCCAACACCATCACCACACGTTTTTGTTCATGCATTATTCTTTGAAATTTGACTTTGTTTCACCTGACTCCTAGATCTGGAACATATTTGCTGTGCCCTGGTCTTGTAGCTAGCATATCATTGCTGATAAGTAGGAAATGATGGTGAACTACTTGTTTCTTCGATAAGTCCCTGGCATACTTGGTCAGATTAGCATCTGGGAATACTTGATCTTCCACTGATCTACTATTGAGTTTCTGCCCAGTCAAGGCATAATTTTGATTATATTTGTATTTCATTGATATGAGCTAACTTTTATTTACCCCCCTTTCTCCCATCTCGCAAATGTCAAGAAATAACCGGATGCTTCAGCTACATTCTGTGGTGTTTGTAAAGATGGCATGTTCCCTTCCTGAGATGAACTAAGATGTTAGCTGCTGCACAGGTATTTCAGTGCATCATACTCCTGACTGTCTTTCAAGTTCCACTGGTCCACTATCGAGTCTGCCCGTTCGTGGCATAATTTTAATTCCCATAACAGAATTGCGACGACGTAAATCACAGATTTTATTTTGGTCCTGCAGACCAAAATTATATCCCTAGAGCCCCTTTAAATCTTCTCTTGCAGATTCTTGATCATAAATGCAAGTTCTCTGTCTTCAGGCAGAATTCTGTTTTTCCAAACTTTTTGAAAATGGAAGCTAGACAGCAAAATGGAAGCTAAAGGTGGTGGCAAGGAACTGTTTAAAATTCGCATTTTATTACATACATATCACTAAGCTGTTCTCTGAGATTTAGAGGTTAGCTCCAAAAAGAAATACAAACTACCAGATATTTTTACTTATTGTTGCTGTTTTAAACTTCTCCATTTACAGCGATCTTGACATACAACTCGGGCTTCGCTGATATCCATTACACGCCGTACACAAGATCTTTTATACTTCATACTCAATCTTTTTCTCACGCAGACACTCCTGAATCTGACCCACCCATGTCTTCCTTGGCCTTCCTCTGCCTTTCCTTCCTGCCACTTGGGCCAAAAAGGTTTTCTTAGTAAGCATCACATTACTCATTCTTTCAACATGGCCAAACCTCCGAAGCATATTGGTCTCCACCTTGCTAACAACATTTTGCTTCACATCACACAACTGCAACACATCTTCATTCCTCACACAATCGGACCGTGTCTTGCCACAAACCCCCTGTAACGCATTTCTCCAGCACACAAACAACTCCTATGTTTTTTCTGCAGTACCCAGGTTTCACTGCCATACATTAAGAGTAGGAACAATTGCACTTTCATACACAGCCATGCGGGACTCTCTAGAAAACCCATCATTCCTGTGAAAACCTCCCAGAGCAGCTATGACTTTCAATGAAGAATTCACTCGCCTACTAATTTCACCATCCAATTTGTTCTCTCTGTCAAACATTTTTTCTAAATACATAAACTCACTCACCTGGTCAATTAAGTGCCATTTATACTTACATTACATTCAGTGCTACCAGTTCCTCTCTCAAACACCATAACTTTGGTTTTTCCCTTATTTATACTCAGTTTGAATTTCATGCAAACTTCATACATCCGAGTCAACATACTCTGCAAATCACTTTTGTTCTCTGCCAACAGGACAGTGTCATCAGCATACAGCAATCTGCACACACGGATATCACCAAGACATAAACCACTATTATCTATTTTGGCATCACGCATGCACACGTCCATAAATATATTAAACAGCCATGGTGACATTACACAACCTTGTCTAACTCCTGCACCAATACAAAACCATTTTGATAAAACACCATTCACTCGTACACAAGCTCTACTACCAGCATACATGGCTTTTACACTATTAAGTAGATTCCCAGTAACACCATATTCATTCAATACCTTCCACAAAAGTGTCCTATTTACTTGGTTATAAGCTTTCTCTAAATTTATGAAGGCAGCAAAAACTTTCTTCCCAACAGCCAGATACTTATCAATCATCACGCGTAATGCAAAAATCTGGTTAGGGCAGCCTTTACCAGGCATAAAACAACTCTGAACATCTCACACTTTCTCTGATGTAAGACCCCATAGCCGCCCCGCCCCGGTGGCGCAGTGGTCTAAGGCGCTGGCCTCTGATCATTCGTCCGTAAGGGGTCCGGGTTCGAATCCCGCTCGGGCATGGATGTTGTGTTTGTCTTACGGCACTGGCTCTCTCCCTTCCCTGGAACCAGTGACCCTAAATTAGGGACGGGCGACTGCTTATAGCCCATTGAGTTGCTCACGGTGGTCGTTAAACCTGCAATCAAAAAATAAAATAAAAAATAAGACCCCATACTTTTTCAATAACAACCTTACCGAACACTTTTCCTGGTACACTTAGTAGGCTAATACCATGATAGTTCTTGCATTCAGTCTGATTACCTTTTCCCTTATACGAGGGAACAATAATAGCATCCTTCCATTCCTGAGGGACCATTCCTAACTCCCAGCACAACTGGCAAATTTCAGTTAACCAGTCAATTACAGAGTCAACGCCATATTTCAACATCTCAGCAGTTATGCCATCAACTCCCATAGCCTTACCATTCTGAAGAGATTTTAGAGCTTTACACACTTCTTGAGATCCCTCCTGTGCTTCCATCTCTCTCTGTGACATCATCTGCATCTGTCTCGGAATCATCTTTGCTTTCCTGATCTAATAACTCACAGAAATATTCACCCCATCTGTCACTTAACTCATTGGGCTCCCATATCATTTCCCCGATCTCATTCTTCACACAACTTACAACTTTGTTTCCCCTATTTTTCCTGAGTCTCGTGTACTTCCAGAAGGACTTCCTATCTTTCCAAAAAAAGCCAGTTCATGCCTTTCCACCTTCTCCTTCCTATCTTTTGCCTTACTCTGGCGAACTAGCTTAGCAGCTTCATGTTTCTTTGAGCGATATTCATCCACAGAGACTCTACCTTGCAACATCCCCAAATAGGCTCCCTTCTTTCTCTTTACTGCCTCTTCAATCTCACTATTCCACCAAGCATCATCTCTATTGTTACCCACTATTGTGGTGCCACAGACCTCTTTAGCAGCAGTGACAACACAGTTCTTAAAAACATTCCCACTTCTTTTCTACATCCCTCTCACCAGACTTCAGCTCCTTCAGTCGTTCTCTGAGTAAGTCAGAATAACGCTGATGATCTTCAAGGAGTCTATCAACCTTTATTCTTTCTATCCTGAACCTCTTCCTTTTCCTCCAACCAACATTAAGTTTCACTCGTGACACTATCAAGTAATGATCAGAACCAGCATCCGCACCTCTCATCATACGGGTGTCAACAACTAAGTGTTTCAGACGCTGATCGTAGACAACAATTGTTAATGACCAAAAATAAATCTAAGACTTATTTTTTGTTATAAGATCAAAAATAAGTCTGTATTCTAGTAAAGGAGTACCAAAGCTAAACAACTAAGCAAAATAGTATATTGTCTAATAGTTGCATATGAGCATGGTGTTTAAATGGGATAGTGACACACTCACTCACTCACTCACTCACTCTGTCTCTCTCTCTCTCTCTCTCTCTCTCTCTCTCTCTCTCTCTCTCTCTCTCTCTCTCTCTCTCTCTCTCTCTCTCTCTCTCTCTCTCTCTCTCTCTCTCATGTACGTAAGTTAGTGCTGGTTTACAACAAAATCTTTAATTCAGTCTCCAGGTTTTTGCAAGAATGAGTGCATTGCTGTTCTGTGTGTTAATGATTACGTATACCTTGTGATACCTAGAATCAGTGTGCGTGTATTTGTGTTCTTGCAGTGAGACTAAAATAAACCCAAGGTGAAGTATTTTATTATCCAATTCTGCATATGAACATGGTATTAAACTGTGTTACTGGTATAGGATGTTTAAGTGTAACAGATTTTTTATTAGTTTTGTTCCTAGGAAATGATGTGCTACAAAGTTTTCACTATGCTCTGAGCTATTTTATTGAAGTTTCAGAGCACAGCAAAATCTTGTTAGAGTATTATTTTCTTGGAAACAAATTGAATACCATTAACTCTAGGTTAGCCAACTTTGATATATTATCTAGTGCAGATGTGGCAACTTTCTGGATTTTCAGCACTTCCTCCCGCCCTCCGGATGAACGTCAAATTCTCCAGATTTTCACCGTGAATTAGCTGTTAGGATGGTAAAAATTCCATCAACTACCATGATTTCAAACCACCCGTGAAATCTTTTTCTTTCTGCGTCAATGCAAGGCGGCATTACAGTCTCATACTTTCCCCTCTCCTCCTATCTACAAAAAGAAAGCCACCCTGGTGAGGCAGTGGTTTAAATGCTGGCTTCTGACCAATCGTCTGAGATGGATCAGAAAAAATTTGCTTTAAAAAAATTTCTCCCCGTCAGATTGTCATAAGACTGCTTCAGAAAAGTGCTCACCCACTCTAAAGTAGTAGTTACAGTTGGCCTCGCTTTGGAGTGAAAGGCGATGTTAGTATAATGTTTTTTGTCGTATTCTCCTTCGCGCACAACCTAAAGAAGAAATGAAAAATAGTTGGCTTTCATTTTATTCCTAAAAAACATGTGGGCCATTTTACGTTTTTATTATCTTGCAGAATTGACGTACCTGAAAAAGAATTTCAGTAGGGGGAGGGGGTGTTGATTTTAGCGCTATTTTTTTCTCCAGAACTTTTAGTGGACCAATAGTACTAATTCTGGAAAATTGTTCCTATGTCTGGAAAGTTGATAAAAATAGTGCCTGTGTGATTTTATGAGCTGTAAAAATCTCGCGATTTTCAGATTTTGAAGGTTGGCATGTCTGCCAGTGTTACAAATAACAGAATTTTTTTCTTGTTATCTTTTGTTCCATTGCCAGGTTTTTTACTTTCTAAAACTTAATGGCTGCTTTTTTTTTTTTTAATTTCAGGATTTAACGACCACCATGAGAATTTTTTGGGGTTGAGAGCAGTTGCCTACCCCTAATTTAGGAATGTCTTAAGACAAGCATGCCACCCATGCTTTGTCTGATTATTGAACCTGGCCCATCTTGGGCAAATGACCATAAGCCAGCACTAAGACCACTACCCCCACTTTGTGGCTAACACTTAGCAACTAATGGGTGAATTTCAAGTATTTAGTATACTTTATTTTAGGTCTGCCCCTTGATTAACAGTATAATATCTTTCAAATGTGTTAGCTGTTGAGGTAATCTTTCTTCTAGTATGTAGGTCCAAGCAGTCTCATTTAATTGACGCGGGCCTTTACGCAAGAATCCCTCTGCTTTCTTCTAATATATATTGTACTAATTCCACCATTGCATATTCAATTTTTCGTGGTAATTCTTGTAGCACTCGTGTTAGCATCTCCTAATTTGTAAAAATCTCTTTACTTTGCATCCAACTGAACATAAAAACAGAATGGGGTGGGGTTCAAAGTGTGTAATGTATGCTGCCCTTTTTGTTCTTTTGCCAGCCTCATTCTTTAAGAAACTTTCCATATTTTGCTGATCCTGTTATGTGAAACATCAAGTTTTCCTGTCTGATTTGGTAACTACACCCATAGAGTTAAATGTTACCTGTACCACCCTTCTGCATTACACAAAAACTTCTGGGGTTTGACTTAGAACCATTGATTTTGACTTTACAGAATTTATCTTTATCCCAAGTTTTTCATGAGTGTTATATCTTCTGTTTGCTAAGATCAAAATGAAGATGAAATGCCAGAAGGTGGAGGTGGTAGTATAAAAGTCTTGAATGTGTAAGGAGTGTTAAAATATGACACGATCCCAAATAAAAAGTTTTTTTCAGATTCTAGCAGCTAATATATTCTGCTGCCTCAGTATCCTGTGCTGCCACTTTTGTTTTCATTTATTTTGTTATTGGAGCTACACCGATGAGCCATTACATCGTGACCACCCCAGCCTAGAGAAATGAATGCACCTGGATACCGAACGGTGGTGCAGGTGAAGTTCACTGAGCAATATATATATATTAAGAACTTGTAATACTTTTGTATTGCTATTCAGGTTTAAATTCTCTCTCAGGCGATCTTGGCATTTTGTTATTACTGAACATTATTTCTGGTTCATTATGTCACTCTTACAACTTGAGTTTTCTATAATCATCTTCTTTCTGTTTAATAGTAACAGATGAAGAGCATGGGTCGGGCCAGGAAGGTAATGGATGCAAGCTAAATTGTTAACTAAAGCTCGGTCATACAACTCTGCGGAGGTCATGACATATATATATATATTTAAAAATTTTTTTTTTGGTGGGCTTATTACTTGCATCCATAGCTTTGCAGAAACCCATTTCCAAATAGGTCTTTGTGGAAGTGAGAAAATGCAGATTTTTTGCTGGTCCTTGATAAAGCCAAGGCTCAGTATTCTCAACACTTTCTGCATTCAGTTGTTCTTTTTTTCTCATTTTACTCACACCGGTCACTACATAACCTTTTCTATGTTGTACTTGGTATGAGTCAACATTTTTTTTGTTTCAGTCTCTTCTTAACAGAATGTGAATTCTGAATTTTCATAACTGCTGCGTTGCGTGTTTTGATCTTCAGGTTATTTTGCAACTTTCGTTTTAAATTCTAAAGTTTTTCTTATGTTTTCGGCTTTGCTCTTTAGTATATATATATATACAACCCTGGAACCGGTTTCCGGTTAGTAGTGTTAGGAGTCAGAATGGGAAAAGCTGCTGATTTATCGGAGTTTGATAAAGGACAAATTGTGATGGCATGGCGCCTCGAAACTACGATCTCGGAAACGGCACAGCTTGTGGGTTGTTCAGGTGCCGCTGTAGTGAGTACGTATTGAAAGTGGTGCACAGATGGCCAAACGCCGAACCATCATCCAGCCATGTGTTGTCCGCAGCTCAGTGATGCCAGTGGGGAGCGGAGATTGTCTCACATTGTTCACAGCGACCGCAGGGCCACAATGCGACAAATCACACGCAGCGACAACAGTGGTGATCAGGGCAATGTGTCATAGTACACAGCTCATCGCAGCCTTCTGCGCATGGGCCTGCGTAGCTGGAGACCCAGCCAGGTTCCCATGCTATAACTGCACGTCATCGCCAACAACGCATGAATTGGGCCCAAGATCAGCGAGATTGGACCATGGATGATTGGAAGAAAGTGGCCTGGTCTGACGAATCAATATTCCTGATGCATCACGTACACAGCCGGGCGCGGATACGCCGATTGCCAATGGAGGCTATGGCACCTGGATGCACTGTTGGACAGAAACAGGCCAGCAGCAGCGCTGTTATGCTGTGGCAGATGTTATCTTGGGACACTTTAGGCCCCATTATCCCAATAGCACAATCTCTGGCAGCTGTCAGGTATCTGAACATAGTTGCAGATCAAGTTCACCTATTCATGGCATCTGAGTTAGTTGTTTATAAAGCCATCTTAGCGTTATAGTTGTGTACGCAAGGATGACACTTGTGTGACTAGTATTGGGTATTTCTAATAATTTGCTATTTCATTGTCTGTCCTCAAGCTCCATGTAACATGTAGATCTTTAAACAGGTTTGTAGAAAAAAGGGTATTAAAGTTGGGTAACTGCTATGCTATCTTTGGTGCTTCAGAAAGTTTTTAAACTGAACAACTAACTTGTGCTGATACTTTTAAGTGAGTAGCAGCCTGTACAGAGTGGCCAAATTTTCCATTGCAGTTGAATACATGTTTCAATTACGCATTCTTTTCTTATCAAAATTCTCATTAGTAATTTTCCCAATTTAGTTTTAATGCAATTGGTATGTACCATATTTTTCGATGTATATGACAAGACTTAAAAAAATCTGGTTCTCAACTTATGTACCACGCCGAGTTATCTATTGATTGGCTATTGAAATCTCTTAATTAGAAAAAGAAAACTATTGTGCTCTAAATTTGGTCATGACCTGAGAAACCATTCCAAAGGCACACACAGGCCTGCCAACCCTCCAGGTTTAGGCCGGCAATGCCGGATTTCATTTCATTTCCCGGAATTCCGGATTATAAATTAATATTGCCGGATTCCATTGTGATTTCTGTAGCGTAAATTAAAAAGTAACTAGGACAAAAGTTCGAAGATCGGAGAACTTCGATGATTACTGTAGCGTAAATTAAAAAGTAACGAGGGGAAAAGTTCGAAGTTCTCCGAGGCATCGGCTCATTAGCGGAGAAGTGACCTTTCCCTCTGAGTCAGCAGTTCTGCTCTGCCGTTGGCAGCAATGTTTACTCTTCTGTCCACTAATGATCTCTGGCGCTGCAGGAGCAGGCTTGGTGTTGGCGGAAACCGCATATTTTCTACCGGACCTTATGAGCGCTGTGACACACAATATCATTTTTGACTCGCTGGCTTCGTGGCGTCGTGCAGTAGTTCTCTTTCCACGGGAGTGCTCAAGTGATTTGCCGTGTCCAGAGTTCGCCAAAATGCGTAATTACACGTCTAGTACGTATCAAAATTTTACCAACGCGTAAAAATACACATCGGAAATTTTTCTCGATGCGTAAAACGATGTGTCAGAAATTTTTCTCCGCGCATAGAACTACGCAGCGAATAATTTTACCAATTCGTAAAAATACGCATCGGGACGGAACTCTTCGTCTTTCAGAAACGGAAGTAAACGAAATAAAGATTTTTACCGTAATCTTTATTTCTTTTTCCTGTGATGTAGCCTCTGTCCAGTATTGTTAAATATCATTTTATTTCATAAATATTTGTATTTCAGTTTGAAATTGGAGGAAAATTTTCCGAAAACGGAAATTCGACAGCGAAAAATTTTCGCTGTAATCTTTAGGCATGAGAGTGCGACGGCTTCGAGGAATTTCTCCTTTTCCGTCATAATTTGGGTTACGCCTGAGATCCATGCATAACTGAACAAAACATTTTAAAATATTTTTTAACAGAAAGATTTTACATTTTTTATATGCCTTAATGTAACATTAGTGCTTCAAATTATGTCCATTGATATTTCAAACATACGAAAGTATGCTTGCAGGATTTTCATAGAAAATTGCAGGATTTTACTCTTCTTAAGGTTAGCAAGTCTGCATACAAAATGCAATATTCTGTTCACTAAGAACTTGTTTAAAAGCTGATGAAATGGATATTTCTGTTCGACAGAAACATTAAATTAGCTGAGACCGATTGGGAGTGGCAGCTATTGTACTTTAATTGCATCCCCCTCGTGATCCTCTCCAAGACCCCGTGAGTAGCATTCACCCTGGTTTTGTAAAACCGTCGGAACTACAATTTGTGCACCTCATTTATCTTGCAATGATTAAACCTCTGAAACACTTCGTTACCATGTAGTTCATTGGCTTGTGACACTCATGTCGACAGCCAGCAAGTGCATGGATTTTGAAAACAGCAATGACCGACAGTTAGTGATGGTAGTCCTTTTTGCTCTGTATATCTCTTAGTTGCATCTCTCAACTGAATTAAAATCAACTATTGCTTTTATTTATTATACCCATCAATCTTAATTTATCATATGTTTCTGACTGAAATCAAAATCTTAGTTTCTGATTTCATTTGGACTCTGTGAGAAAGCAGAAAATAGCTCACACTGCAGGCATCACTCTGATTTGGCATACTTGTGTGACCCCCCCCCACACACTTTTGCTCTGAGATTTCTCTGACTGGTCACAGTTTGAGGGAATGAATGCAGTAGCTTCAGTTCATAAGAAAAATGTAATGATAAACTTATGAAATTCAACTTTTTGCTTAAAAGAAAAATGTGGAAATTGCCTTTCTTACTTTTAATATTTACTGAAACATTAAAAATATAGTTACATAATTTTGTTACACTAACTATATTTGTTCTGGCCTTGCATTATGCTTTGGATGGACTTATGTATGAATGAAGATAAGGGAATTGAGAAATTTAACTCATTTAACTTATACTCTGTAACAACTTATATGCCAAAAAATATGGTAATTACTCTCTAATATGTATGATCATATTGCTGTATATATACACATATGTAGATTTTTACAATTATCTCACCTGATCCCCCTTAGGTTCAAGGCAAGGACCCTTCTGTGGATATTACTCAGGATGTAGTTGAAGAATCAGAAGATGAAAGATTTGAAGATGTGTCAGATTCTGCTCCTCCCATTGAGCTGCCTCCATGTGAACTTGGACATTTAGAGGAAGTTAGTGAGCTAATAAGTAGTTGCCTGCCCTCTCCTATACGTCGTGAAAAATTAGCGATGATGTTGGAATCAGAAAACTTCATTAAAAAACTCATTGAAGTGTTTCATATTTGTGAAGATATTGAAAATGTTGATGGACTTCATCAACTGTATGAAATTTTTAAGAACATATTCTTGTTGAACAAAAATGCTTTGTTTGAAGTCATGTTTGCTGATGACATTATTTTCGACGTTGTTGGGATTCTTGAGTATGATCCTACATCTCCTGTACCAAAACGTCATAGAGATTACTTAAGGAACATTTCACGATTTAAGGAGGTCATCCCTATATCAAATCCAGAACTAATTGGTAAAATTCATCAAACATATCGAGTGCAGTATATACAAGATGTTGTGTTACCTACACCGTCAGTTTTTGAAGAGAACATGCTGTCAACTCTAAGTTCATTTATATTCTTCAATAAAGTGGAAATAGTTTCCATGCTGCAGGTAAGTTGTTGTAGTATCTGTGTTTTTCAGATACAAAGTGTCTTTAATATGAGAGTGAGACAATCAGAATGTATAGAATTCATTTTGCCTTAGTATTTAAATTTCAAGTAGTGTAACTGTATATGTGCTGGTGAAATTATAATTTTTAGCCATATCAATGAATATGCATGATACTTGCATATATAGTAGACTAGAGGTGTTGTAGATGAATGTTTCTCTCTTTATGTAAGTGGAAGTATGTATTTTGCTTTCTTTCATTCTTATTGTGGAGGTATTGAACAGTTTTGCATGTTATATGGGAAGTGAACAATGTTACTGAGATTTTCGTTCTTATGCAAAATATTCTGCTCAGGGCCCTGCACATAATAAGCCTTCAATGCAGAAAGGAAAACATAAAAACTGTCTGCAAGGTAAAGGGACACCTGAATGTTAAATTTACCATTAAACTTATTACACGGCATAGCGGCAAGGCACAAAGTTTTTTAAAATGGATCAATTTTATATTGTGATGACTGTACCAGTTAAGTATGTATTAATAGTTACAGCAGTGAAAAACTAGCTTTACCCTGATAAGAGATTCAGAAGTAAAATGAACAATTATATTTATTTCAGAAATTAAACTTCTTCATGCTTTTAGATGTGTTTGGAAATTTAAAAGTCATGGCTGGGAATTTTGAGGAAGAATAAGATTTGAAACCCATCAAATGAAATAAACATTTTTTTTTCTTTTACTTTTTGCATTTAGTTAACCAATTAAATTTCTCATCTTCATCCACAAAAGGATGTTGTACCTAATACAAACTTTCTGTTCTTACTATTTTCTACAGTAGGTTTTGTTGTAGGGGCCTCATTAGATTAATATGAGTTAAATGACTGTGTTGTGTTTGTGACTATGTCAGATTCAGACACAATAGTGATTTGGCACTTTATATCTTTAAATATTGTGTTTTGCCAGTTTGTTTCATTCAAAAAATGCCAAAATTTCTGTACATGCTGGTGCTTCACCAGTTTATCCTAATGACCATGCAAATGTTCTTTGGGCAGTTAAGATTCCCCGCACTCGAAACAGCAAATATATACCAGGGTTCATCCTAGGACTAAAAAAGGGCAGGGTGCTTGTTATAAAAAAAAAAAGAAAAAAAGCAGCTTGCACTTTTAAAGGGCATTAGAGTATACATCGAGCTTACAAAAACAAGATATGAGCATCAAGGTTCATTACCTACACAGCTACCTAGATCGCTTTCCAGAAAATCTTGGTGATTTAAGCGAAGAGCAAGGTGAAAGATTTCACCAGGACATAAAAACTATGGAAGACTAATATCAGGGTAGGTGGGATACCCACATGATGGCAGATTACTGCTGGAACCTTCAGCAGGACTGTCCTCATAGATCTCACTCTAGAAAGTCCTATAAAAGACATTTCTCATATGTTGAATGACTGATCATTTTATATGCTCTTGTGTTGAAATATACAGATTTAGCAATATGTGCTTGTTTCAATAGTATGTATATAGTATCAATATTTGTCAAGATCATGTCAAAAATAGCAGATCATGCGCTGTAGGATCCCGAAATTTGATGGATGACCGGTGGAATCAGCATATAAGGTGGGTATGCCCTATCTTGAAAACTAGAGCTGATAGGGCAAAACTGATGCCATTTGTAGACTCTGCGCCTCAAATATTTCCAAATGTATCCAAGATTTTGTAACGTGCTTGTTTAAATAGTATGTAATATTAATGGCATCAATATTTGTCAAAATCATGTCAAAAATAGCAGATCATGCGACGTAGGAACCTGAATTTTGACGGATGACCGGTGGAAGCAGCATATAGGGTGGGTATGCCCTATCTCCAAAACTAGAGCTGATAGGGCAAAACTGTTGCCATTTTTGGAGTCAGCGTCCCAAATATATCCAAGAATAGGTGTTTTAACTTTCAAGGCACGAAAATGTGTGTTGGGCAGTGAATTATTTATGTTGATGTCAATTGAAAGTCCGTGGAAAAGCACAGGGCAGTATGAGATACGTAATTCGTTGAAAAAACTGATGGACCATGGGCTCTGTAAATAACACATATCCAGCAGGTTCTGGGTATTGTTGCTTGTTCAAGTCCCATCCCCATCTCTTGGAACTGGCAACTCAATTTCTATTTCCCATTTTTTGTATTTGCAAGTAATGATTATTCAGTTATACCAAGAGAAAATTAAGTGCGTAATTGAAATATTCAACTCATAAATTTGATTGTGGTTTTGCAATTTAAATACGAAATGATTAAGTGCAAAATTCAAATCTTGAATTCATAACTTTAACCACAGTTTTATAATTTACACATCCTTTATTGCATATATTATTTTCTCACATAGGAAAACTGATTTGATCAGCAGAGCTCTCTTTTAAATTGCATAAGTTCAACTTTATTACATCATCTAAATTATATAGAAAAATATTGCAAACCCAATTGGCAACTTCAATTTGCTTAGTTAAGCCATGTAAAAGTATTTGGGCATATGTCTGTGTTGTGTTTGCAATTGGCAAGGACTTAAAAAATTTTGGTGAGAGGTGCTTAACCCTTTAACCGGCTGAAACAAATTAACTCGGGGTTAACCAAATAGGCTGAAATCAGCTCGGACGAATATATTCGTTGTCTAAGAAGTAGGCCGATCACGACAGAAACTAGTGAACCTACACATCAGAAACCGTTGCTTTTCCCTTCGGTTTGTCATTCTAAGTGGTCATTTGGGGGTATGATTGTCATTAATCGTTCCTGTCTAATTATCTTTTTGCCTAAGAATGCTATAAAAAGGGCGACAAACCTAAGAAAGAAGAGAAAAGATGTTTAAGTAACATGTTTTCTACCCTGTGGCATGATTTCCATGTCTGGGAGAGTACTTTCGAATCATTCCTTGAGTGATGGAACACAGAATAAAATACTATAAGGGAATCAGACTACATACTGTAAGACAAAGGACTGCAAGGAAGCACTTACAACCAGCGACATATTAATAGTCGATACACCTGAGATGATAGAGGGAAAGGAATTATTTTACCGTAGCGTTCGGATAACCCGGTCATTATGAGAACATTTCTGCTTTAGGAGCACAGGAAAATTTGGTTAATTGTGGTTCACGTACATCGGCCGCTTAAAGGGTTAAAAAGTCCTAATTTTTTGTGGGAGAAAATGAGTGGGAACTCTGTGTACATGCAATGTTTAAAAGTTTGTTCTGTATTAGTTGGGATCTTCTACCCACAGTGCCTACTAATTTTGACAGAATTGAACATATTTTTGGAATTGACAAATTACTGCTCTATCAGTTTGAGATAAACATTGATTTGTACTTATCTCACTCTAATAGTAAATCATCATCTAGTTTGAAATACTCAGCAATTTGCCACTATTTTGTTTTGATGTATACATTTGCTACTATTTCGCTTTTGACGTCTGTTTGTCTTTGAAAAGATTTTTGAAATATTAACAGCAAATACTAGCTAAGTGAACTATGACCTGGCAGCAGTGGTGAATACCATTGTGAAAAGTATGCAGCCGAATTCACCTGTCAATGGACCTTAACGCATTTCATCAGTGGCAGTGTGCGACACTATACTGATGCAAAAAATACTTTTTCTCTTGCAGTCCATCATTGGTTGATTTGATGCTGACATGTGATTAGGACAATGTGCAATAAAAGTCTGAAGGATAGGAATGATAAAGAGACTGAAGGGTGGTCATTTTTGGATTGAGGGCAGGTAGGGTGGAATTTTTTTATTAAAAAGGTATAGCACCCTTCGAAAAACAGCTAGGACGAACCCTGTATTACCCATCACTATTGTCGTACACGGGTAGGTCGATAAGTAATGCACACAGTCAGATATCCAGAAAAAGAAATGATGTATTTGTATAAATAAAAACCGAAATGAAAATACAATATGGTAGGTACAAATTGCCATACCTATTTTTTTCATGTAGTCACCTTGTCATTCAATATGCTGTATTTTGCCCAATGTAAGATAAGTTTACACCTTCAGTCATTGCAGAATTCAGGGCTTCTTTGTCAGATCCATGATGTGACAGTGTGCTTCATTTCATCATCTGATGTGAAATGTGACCCCTTTTCAGATTTGGAAAGAACTGAAAATCATTCAGTGTCAAATCTGGGCTGTAGGTGGATGGGAGAGAACCTCAAATTTCAGCCTCTGGAGAGCATCAAGTGTTGCACAAGAAGTATGCTGCCTTGCATTGTCATGCAACAACAAAATCAGTGCAGTTGACTTCCTGATTCGACATGGCACAGGTTCTTTATTGTTTCAAAATAACTTGCTGAATTGACAGTATTTCCAGCTTCCAAAAATTCTGTCAAATAAACTTTGTGCGAGTCAAAAACAGAACCTTGCTGGCAGATGGCACTGTTGTGATTTTTTTGGGACGAGGAGAGGAAGCGTGTCAGTATTCCAGGTTCTGTTTTTTTTTTCAGGGTCAAAGTGATGAATCCATGATTTGGCCCCAGTAACAATATTCAACAGAAATTGATCACCCTCTTCATGATGACGCTTCAAAAGGTTTCTCACAAACACTCAAGATGGTTCTGTTTGTCTTTTGGCATCAACATGCGTGGCACCCACCGAGAACAGATTTTTGTGTAGCCAAGTGAAGTTGTTTCTTTTGAGATTCCGAGCTCAGCTGCGATTTGCTTTCGAGTGATACAGTAGTAATTTTGGATGAATTCATCAACTGCTTTTCAGTGATTTTCATTGATCACCGAAACTGGTCTTCCACTGCGAGGTTCATCGACAAGATTGGCATGCCTCGGTTCACATTGATGAAATTTAATAGCCCAACGATTGACTACTTCTGTTAAAAGTGTTTTCACCGTACACAGCCTTTAAACGACAATAAATTTCACTTGACATTACATTTTCAGCACTTAAAAATGTAATCACTGCACATTGTTTGAACTTGGTTGAATATCCTTTATCACAGCTGCTATAAGGAGAGGAATGAAATTTGCCACAGTTGTGGCTGAAGGTTGCAGCTACAAGGTCAAGGAGCTAGTGTGTGCATTACTTATCAGCCGTCCTAAGTATTTTATTTATAAAACTGGGGACTACATAGTTTTTTTTTTTTTTTTTTGAAACCTACTTTGTGAATTTACCGAACAGTTTTGGAAAAGTAACTATTAATTTTGAGGAAAACTCACTGAAAATGTGGCGAGGGCATTCATTGATATCAAACCCTGTAAAAATTATAAAATTGCAGTAAAAAAAAAAAAGAAAAAAAAAGCAATGGTTTTTGTGAAATTGATGAAGCAAAATTCACTTCATCAATCTAACTAATGGAAAGCTATCTGGTATCAAAGAAAAAAGTGTCTGTATGCTCCTAAAATGCTACATAATACATCTGGAAACATAGGAGGGGCTGTAAAAAATGCACAAGAATATGGTTCTTGTAAAAAAAAAAAAAATGTCAATTTAACTTAGATGAAGCTATCTCCATAGGCTGATCAAAAAGTAATGAGGCTACATTCACAGGAGCGACAGATTGGTTTTAATCGACATCGTTTGCCCCATTTCAAAATATCCTCCGCACACAATACAGTTGTCCCAGCATTGCACCTACTTGCAGAAGACATGCCAAAGGCCACTCGTTAAAAGGTTCTTCAAAACTGCCTCCTTGGCTTTGCACTACTGATCAGTGGTGAAATGATGGCTGTGTAACGTTTTTTGAGTTCTGGAAAAAGCCAGAAGCCATGGGGGGAGAGGATTAGGACTATCGCGAGAGTGGGAGATGATTTCTATGTTGTGTTTATACACAATGTTGCACACCTTATGGACAATATATGGCCTTGCGTTATGATGAAGATTGAAGCCATGTTTCAGCTGTGGTCGCTTGTTCTGAACATGCTGCCACAAGCAACGTAACACATTTGCAACTTTATCTGTGGACTTAAAAGTTTTTGCCTTCTTTGCAGGTGGTGAAGAAGGATGTTTCTAGTCACCACTTTGCTGTTTTGTTGTGGAGTCATAATGGTACAACCATGCTTCATCTGGTGTAATAATGGTTTTCAGAAACTATTCACTCCGTAGGCGAAGTCTGGCTTTCAGCTCCATGCGCACAACCACTCGAAGCTACATCTGTTCAGATGTCAACAGTTTTGGAATCCAATGTACACAAACATTATTCAGGCCAAAATGTGTAGTCATGATTGCTTGCACACTTCCATAGGAAATGCCTAGATTTGTTTGCAGTTGCCGTAATGTTATTCTTCGGTCTTTCTTGACAATGCTTGCAGTTATGTTAACCATTGTTTCCGTTATTGATGTTGAAGGTCTTCCTTCATGTGAATGATCTTCTACAATTTCTCTTCCTTCGTTGAATGCTTTATGCCAGCGAAAAACACTTGCTTGTGCTATTGTATCATCTTGAAAAGCCTGGCGTACCATGGCATATGTTTGTGATCCCGATTTCCCTAAACACACACAAAACTTGTTTGCATTAGTACTGTTCTAACAATGCTTCCATTGCAAACAACTGACTGCTTCTCTTAGGCGACACTCAACAAGATTGCATTTCATTGCGTAACATAGAGGAACAAGGTACACGTCACACCATCTATAGATTTTCCGCTAGAACACATGACGAAGTGTTGCACTTTATGGAGGCATAGTCTCATTACTTTTTGATCAGCTGTAGTAGACATACATGCATACATAACACTAAGCTATTCCCTGAGATTCAGTGGTTAGCTCCACAAAGAAATACAAACTACCAGATAATTTTTACTTACTGTAGCTGTTTTAAACTTCTCCATTTACAGCGATCTTGACATACAACTCAGGCTTCACTGACATCCATCACACGTTGTACACAAAACCTTCAATACTTCATACTCATAATCTTTTTCTCATGCAGACACTCCTGAATCTGATCCTCCCGTGACTTCCTTGGCCTTCCTCTGCCTTTACTTCCTGCCACTTGGGCCCAAAAGATTTTCTTAGTAAGCTTCTCATCGATCATTCTTCCAACGTGGCCAAACCACCGAAGCATATTAGTCTCCACCTTGCTAACAACATTTTGCTTCACATTACACAACTGCAACACCTCTTCATTCCTCACACAATCAGAACATGTCTTGCCAACCCCCCCCCCATCCCGTAAGTAACTCATTTTTCCAGCACACAAACGACTTATGTTTCTTTTGTAGTACCCAGGTTTCCCTGCCATACATCAGTGTAGGAACAATTACACTCTTATACATAACCATGTGGGACTTTCTTGAGAACCCATCATTCCTGTGAAAACCTCCCAAAGCCACCATGATTTTCAATTTTCAATGAATGTACTCGCCTACTAATTTCATCATCCAATTTGTTCACTCTGTCAAACATGCTTCCTAAATACACAAACTCATTCACCTGGTCAGTCACTGTGCAATTTAGACTTACATTACATTCAGTATTACCAGTTCCTCTCTCAAAAACAATAACTTTGGTTTTTCCCTTATTTACACTCAATTTGAATTTCTTGCAAACTTCGTACATCTGGGACAACATACTCTGCAAATCACTTTTGCTCTCTGGAGTGTTACCGTTCTGGAGAGATTTTAGAGCTTTACACACCTCTTCTCTTGAGATCCCTCCTGTGCTTCCATCCTTCACTGTGACATCTGCTTCTGCCTCAGAATCTTTTTGCTTTCCTGATCTATTATCTCACAGAAGTATTCACCCCATCTTCTCTTAACTCATTGGGTTCCCATATCATTTCCCAAATGCTATTCTTCACACAACTTACAACTCTGTGTCCCCTATTTTTCCTGAGTCTCATGTACTTCCTGAAAGTCTTCCTATCTTTCCAAGAAAAAAAAAAAAAGAAGAAAAGCAGTTCATGCCCTTCCACCTTATCTTGCTATCTTTTGCCTTACGCTGGCGAACCAGCTTAGCTGCTTCATGCTTCTTACAGCGATATTCATCCACAGAAACTACCTTGAAACATCTTCAAATAGGCTTCCTTCTTTCTCTTTATTGCCTCTTCAATCTCACTTTTCCACCAAGCATCACCTCTATTGTTACCCACTACTGTAGTGCCATAGACCTCTTCAGCAGCAGTGACAACATAGTTCTTAAAACATTCCCATTTCTGTTCTACATCCCTCTTACAAGACCAGTTGTTCTCTGAGTACGTCAAAATAACGCTGATGATTATCAGGGAGCCTTTCAACCTTTATTCTTTTCATCCTGGGCCTCTTCCTATTCCTTTTCCTCCAACCAACATTGTTTCACTTGTGACACTACCAAGTAATGATCAGAACCAACATACGCACCTCTCATCACACGAGTGTCAACAACTAAGTGTTTCAGATGCCGAACATAGACAACAAAATCTATCGCACTCTTTTGACCAAGAGTACAATTTTTCTAAGTATATGTGTGGATGTACTTGTGGTTGAAAAACATATTAGATACACACAAACCATTCTCAATGCAGAGTTCCAATTAATCTTTCACCATTATCATTCACACAAGGATAATTAAACTTACCCAGAACATTGTCAGAAATTGCATTCTGCATGCTTACTCTAACATTGAAATCCCCTGCTATTATTACTTTCTCTTTAGCACCAAACTGGCTCAAAACAGGAAGATTTCTGGAAGCAAAAAATAAAAAAAAATGCAGCCTTCAGCTATTGGAATGCTGCATAATATGATCTTGAAAATGGAAGAGGGATGTGAAAAATGCATAAAGATAAGGATTTTGTACAAAAAAAAAAAAAAAATAAATCACTGTAACAATGAAATAAAGCTGTATGGGAGCTAAACATAAGAAAAATTTGAACCATTGCATTTGAAATGACATGTAATTCCACCATGGAAATGATGGCTGGTACCTAAAAATTCCCAAAAATATGTATCACTTCCAAGCTTCAAAGTTTGTAAGAAGCTGCAAAACATCTTGCGAAGCCTGAGTTATCTGATTGGAGAGGGGATGGGGGCTGAAAAATAATCGCACAGTTGTCCACATGATCTATTGACTGCGGTGTTGTGTGTTATAGAAGGGTGTGTATGTTTAAAAAAGTACAAAAATTGCCCTTTGATGCTTTAAAATTAGAAGTAACCAAGTACATCTGACTAAGCCGAAGCTATTCTGGATGTTAATATATTTTTTTCAGCATAAATCCATTTCATTGCAACAAATAAGTGGATATATATGGAGAGAGATGGAGGAAGAGGAAAGTAAGTAAGAAATGGAAAACCAATTCTGTTCTTGAGTTCGCATTGTGTCACATAATGGCTGTTGACATAGGGGAGTTGAAACACAAAAAATATGACTTCCTCGATTTAAAATTGAAAGGAAATGGTAACACTAATTAAGATAAAATCATTTGCATGCCAGAAAAAAAAATCTGGGGGGCTTCCTTGAGTTATTATTGCGAAATAATTCTGTGCAGCATCTTTTTTCAATGACATGACCATGAAATTCTTAAGAGTGGTGCAAGATTCCCTTGCAGATCTTTCCCAGAAATGGCAGACCATCAAGTATTTTGACACGATTTATGTTTGCTTTACTCGGGAATGAACTGTTGTATGGCAGTACATTAACATTGATGTGTTTTTACAATGTAACAGTACTTTTGCAATTATATTACTTACACCTCCCCCTATTGTTTTCATGCTGATTTCAAATGATATGAACACATAAGCTAATTGCTGAAAAAAACCCAAAATGCAGAAAGAAGGCTGTGGTTTTTGATTAGAAAATTTATATTTGTAATAAAATATTTATTAAATGGTTAGTGGTATGTATCCACTACAGGTGAGTGAATTGTATAATTATTTTAGTTGGATAACGTGATTACATAGGATATATTGTTTAATAGTGAAACAAATTATAACTCTTGCTTGTGATTAGTTTGGATCAATGTGAAATCTGATTCTGTCAAAAATAGGAATGCAATGTCAAATGAAACACACTCTGAATCTTAACATGTCATCAAGGAAGAAGTTGCATTATTCCTTTGCCATTAGGGGGGGGAAGCTAAGTGTGTATGATTTACATGACTTTTCCTTCATATAAAGAGGTGCATCATATAAATAACAATAGTTCATTTTTGTGTTTATTTTCATTGTGTCAAAGCAGAGTCGGAGAAATAGTGTGAAATTGAGAGATCATCATAGTAATTTTCTAAATTTGGTCTGACGTAAGTAAATATGAGGGAAAGTTGGAAATTAAGGTTCCTTATGTTTTTATTTTGGAAATAAACGAGGCACAACACATAACTCATTGGGTCGCATATAGCCACATACAGTTTATTTTTTGACATAGTCAAATCTGTTTTGATGTGTCATAATGGGAGATCAAGGAGTTAAACCCTTGGTTATAAAAAGATGCATCCAGCAGAGGTAGCCATCATTTAACCTCTACTTGGACATTGTCATCAGGTTGTAAGTGTTAACCTCAAAAATGGTTAATTTTTGGGAAAAGATGGTCCAAATCTAATTCTGCCAAATCAGGGCCACAGGAGGATGGGGAATAATTTCCCAGTGCCAGATGTTCAAGAGATCTGTTATGGCTTTGACTGTCTGCAGCCATGTGTCGTGCAGCAACAATATTCCCTTTGACCTCTTTCAAGGGCTTTTGTGATGAACAGCCTCCTGTAGTATGGTTAATATGGCCCGATAAGCAGTTGTATTGATTGTTGCACTGTGAGAGGAGTGAAATCCATCAACAGGACTTATCTTGTGTCCCCAATACACCATTGCCAGCACTTGTCCTGGGCTTGGCAGTGACTTGAATTTTTTTCTGACAAGGGAAGGATGTTTCCATGCCACTGATTCAACTTGCTTTGGGAAACTGAAATGGATCACCCACATCTCATCTCCAGTAATAAATTTGCATAACAAGTCCTCTCCCTTTATTGTACATATTTGTCAATCATACAGTTGTTATATTGTGTACTGTTTCTCACGTTGTATGAGTGTCAAAGTACTCGCAGGAATGCAACGTGAGAAACAGTTCACAATATAACAACTGTATCGTTGACAAATATGTACAATAAAGATTATAACCACGTAATGAAGTTCAACACAGAAATATATTAGAAGAACTAATTGAAAGTCCTCTCCCAATTCTACATGTCACTAAAGACGTGTCAACAGGGCTCAACAGATATGTTCCATATCTAGGAGTCAGGTGAAACAAAGCCAAATTTCAAAGAATAATGCGTGAATGTAATGTTTGGTGATAATCCTCATGGATCATGAAATCCTAAGAAAAAACATTTTTTTTCCTTCGTATAATCCTCGATAGCGTATAATTCGTAGGACGTGAAATCTTGAACCGAGAATTATCCATCATATAATCAAAATCCCGCGAAGAATTATCCATCATATAGTCCTCTGCGGCTCTGACAGAAAAGCCGCGTTTACCAGAATGACCCATGCAGAAGTCCAAAGAATTAAGAAAGAAAAGATAGTCTTATTAAAAAAGCAACTCTCACTTTTAAGTACTTTTGTGTTACTTTTAGGTAAATAAAGAACTAAAATCCCCTGCTTTTTCTGCTTTTTCAGCATTACCATAGTTCATTAGTTAGACCTAAAAATTCATAGGAATTCTGAACAATTCATAGTATTTGTCTCTTTTTGAATATGTTTTGACTGAATAGTAAACAAAATCCATAGCTATCATAATACAATTAGTGCAGCTAAACAAAACTAATGCAATTCGCAAGTGATTATGTACCATGGAATAGCTCTGTGGGCTTCTCGGAACACGTAAGCTTCTGCAAGAGCAAATAGTACTGCATTCATTGCATCATATTTTTTGTTAGAATGCTCGTAAGTAAAAAAAAAAAATATTTCAATCTGTTTGCAGTCTTCTATCTCTGTGTTGCGTTACATTTTTTGTTACTGCATTTTCTGTACTTCTTCAATAACACCTATCCTGATCATCACCATGTGGATTTTTTAAAGTGCAGCAGAAAGGTTTTTCTTTTTTTCTTTTTTTTTTCCTATTGTATTATCCGCAAAACCTAAATTTATGACTTTTTTTAACAGAAAAGCTGAGATTATATGACAAATTATGGTATTTACTGCAAATTTCGAAATCTGAAGTAAAAAAAATTGGGTGCCAGGCCCAGATTTCTAGACGACCTGGTGCCTGGGATTTGTCGAGTCCTGGCTATACATGCCTTTTTGTGATCTGTGATCATCTGTCTAAAGACCCATCTGCTGCAGACCTTTCAGTAGACAAGATGTTCCTAAAAACACATCTGCTGCAGACCTTTTTGGTAGCCTAAATGGCCCACACTATGTTGTGTGAAAGGTTCATTTACTGTTCCAATGTTGCCTGACACACATGTATTTCCACAATATTTTTTTTGATGTCATCAACATTCTCTGGATGCGAATGCTTATTCACTACACTTATCTAACCATGACTGAATGCACGACACCACTTTCGCACATGTTGCACTGTTATTACACCTGCACCATAGACTGCCATCAGCTCAGGATGGATTTTGATAGAGTGGATGCCGTGAAATGGATTACTAATTGCACATCTTCCAGTTTTAATTCCCTCAGTACAGTGACCAATTGCTACTCTGACTTTATGTATATGTTCTTTGGCTGTGGGGCAAGCCATGCTTACCATCTGGTGAAAAGATTACATACTAACAGCAGAGTTGCCATTGCATGGTGAGGTTCACTTTGACCAGAATAAAATAGGGAAATTTACTTTTTGACTTTCTCTTGTATTTCGTAGACTGGCACTACAGAGTATGCTTAGCAACAACTGTTGTATACCTTTCCATAGCATCTCCTTTTTCAATGGTAATGTAAATTTCCATATCTTGTGCATCTTTTTTATTTGAATAGCATAAGTGTGAGATGATTCCAGATTGTTTTTTATTATTTCTGCGTGACACATTTTCTTGCATATATATTTTCAAAAAAATTCTTCACTGATTTGTTTTCTAGTTTCCATGTATCAGCATATTCAAAGGCATGTGTAACTTTGCTGTAGAACATGGTCTGTTTAAAGTAGCTGCAGATGATGAAACAACACTCCCCACCCCACTAGGGTTCCATGCAAAAGCAGTTATATGTGTAACTGTCCCCAAATATTCAGAAATAGCCCTCTCACCATAAACAACGAAAACAAACAAAAATATCACAAAATTTGCAAAACTATTTAATATTTTGTCAAAACATCTGACTGTAGACTTGTATGTTCCAGTCATCCCATAAAAAATTTGGGATTTCAAAATGTAAATTACATGACAAAAATAAGTAAAATAAAATAAAGGAACAACATTTAAGCAGTGTTGTACATGGTTGTATCAGAGTAATATGACCACCTACCTAATAATGGGAATAACCACCCTTGGCCCGGATGACAGCAGTGAGATGGTGTGACATGGACGCAACGAGGCCCTGGAAGGTTGACTGAGCGAGGCACACATGCCCAATCGGGCTGCAGCAGAGCACGGAGATCTCGGAAATGACGTGTTTGTGGGTTGGCATGTCGAACTTGTCACTCCAAATAGTCCCACAAGTGCTTTATGGGATTGAGGTCTGGAGATTTCACCGGCCAAGCAATGACTGAAACCTCGTTGTCATGTTCTAGCAACCAGTCACGCAACCCCTGAGCGACATGGCAGGGCTCATTGTCCTGTTGGTAGACACCTTCACCACCAGAGTAAATGTCCAACATGAGAAGGGATGCATGTGGTCAGGGAGGAGGGACAGGTAGCCATTGGCATTCAGGGACCCATCCAGTAGTACCAGCAGTCCCAGGTCATACCAGGAAAACATCCCGCAGACATGCACACTGCCACCGCTGGCCTGTACTTGAACGACAAGTGTCCGGGTGTTGGTTCTCGTGGGTTTGATGCTGTATCTGCCACCGCTCATCACTTCATCGGAGTAGGCAACCTTTTACCATTCTTCCACTGTCCAATGATGGTAGTCCCATGCGAACTGCAGGCATCGTTGCTGATGAACCTGGGTTAACATGGGCTCCTTGGTGCAGCGTTAACTCCAGAGACCCATGCATAACAGGGTTAGCTCCTCTGTTATCGGGGGCAGATACCTGGGTGCCTCAATGTTCATTTGCGTGGTCAATTGCTGCACTGTTGCATGTCGATTGCCCTTTACCAGTTGACGCAGGCAACATTTTCCTCGGGTCGATGGTCTTTGGGGCTCAACAGTTATGACTTCGGAAGGTACTTGGTGTGCCAGCGGTCCATTCTTAGTACACTCGTACTACAGCACCTTGCAAACAGCCCACGAGGTCTGCTGTTTCTCAGATGCTTCTACCCTTGGCACAGTAGCTGATCATCATTATGATCATTCCTTTTTGAATGTCCGTCAAGTCACCAGCTCTGCCCGTTGTGCTCACGTAAAAAGCAGTGTGGCTCAACTGTCTTGGCTGTCCTGGCCAACCGCTTATGTCTCTGTGACGCGCCTGGGCGGGCACCCTATGATTCTGGGGTTGGTCATATTATTCTGATACGACTGTGTATGTGCCATTGGAATATGTGTTATTTTGCCACTTTTGATTCTTTTCTGATGAAAGTTTGTTGGTTTGAAGTTTATAAACAAACATACCTTATGGAAGGTCTTCCAAATTAATCCCTTCTGCTACTGGAAGTATTCACAATAAAGTTGTTGTCATTTAAAGTAAATTCAAAGTTCAATAAAGCATGCTCTGGTGTAAATGGTAGGTTGGGTACTTATTTCCCAGACACTGTCCTTGATTTTTTAAAGATGTCTTTCTTGTGTTATTTGGATTAATGTTATCTTGATGTAGCATGGCTGGTCAATTTTTGATTGACCACCATGGGCTATAACGCACTAATGTGGCCTCTGAACTGTTGAGTTGATGATAGTGGATCTCAGCACTAGTTGATTCATTTGGTGGTAGCAGCCCAGTTATATGTGTGTAGTCTGTTTTTCTGTGCTTATGTTTGTTTCTGCACAGTAGTGTGTGGCTGGGTTTTTGGCTTCATACAGCTATCATAGCAACATTTCTCACCACATGTGTAAGCAGTATTCCATGTTAGACTATGGCATGATAACAAGGGATATCTGCAACATGTGCGCCAACCTGCAGTTACTTGTGGGTATCAACAAGAAGTTCTCTGTCAGTTGTGTTTGGCATTTTTTATATCTTGAAGTTAAGTTATAAAAAGAAAATTAGTTTATTTTTACCCTGTGCAGTGAGTGAGTCAGAAAATGTGCATAAGGAAAAAAATGTTTTTCATTGATGCTTAGTGAGGCCAAGTGCAGGGTCCAGGATCTTCTCTCCTGGATGGCTGAACAGGTATGTTACTGTGACCATAATATTTCTATTGTTGCAGATTTTATCTTGTTCTTTAGTTCTGTTCAGGTGTTAATGAAATTAAATTGTTTAGGTGGCAGAGATAAGTTGGGCATAGTGTTGCCTCATTGCAGTACTTTGGACTATTTTAAAATTGCAGTAAGGCTTTTGTAAGCATTTTCTTTTTTTCCTTAAGTTCTAAAGTAAAACAATGTTGAATGTTCCTGGGAGTAGAGGTGGGTTAACAGATTCTTTTGGTTTGACTCACTAAAAAGATTGTTTTGGATATTTTGTTCTTCCAGTTTCGAGAACGATTTGTGTCTAGGGAGTCTATTCTGAGTCTGATCCTTTTGTTCGTTTTGGTTGGTCATTCTTCTGGTTTAGAGAGCAATTTGTGTGTGGAGAAATGATTCTGTGCAAGTTCCTTTTGTTCATTGACAGTTTCTGGTTTGTGTGGACAATTTTTTAGTTTAAATTTATTTTTAATTCTTTCTGAAAATTTGTTCCTTGGTTTTCATATAAGTTTGTTTCAAAACGTTCATGTATTATGTTGCATTTGTACTCTTCTGAATAAGGTTAGATTTTCTGACTAGAACATGAACCTCACCAAGAAAGACACCGGTGAAATCTTGATGTTTCGTAAAAACTACTTACCGATTCAATTCAGGGAATCGGCTCTTTTGCGGAATCTATTCTTTTCAGAAAAGATTATTCACTAGTGACAATTTGCCGATTTGTTCTTTACGAACAAATCATTTGTGAATGACACATCTCTACTTGCGATTTTTCTGCATTTTGTATAATTAAAAAAAACAAACAAAAAACAAAGAAAAAACATCTTGCACCATAAAAGTCTAGGTAGAAAGGCTACGATTGAAAACCTAATTTCTTTTCTTTTTAGAAGTTGTCACCTATAATTACGTGTTAAATTAGTGAATGCATCAGTTATGAATTTTATGTCTATTTTAAATATAGAAATTTAATGAACTTTTGTTTTATTGTATTTTTCCTTAAAATATTTCTGCATTCTGAATGATTTCATGTGCACAGGATTGCTTGAGTTGTGTTAAAATTGTACTTATCTTTTATAGGAAGATCAAAAGTTTCTTACTGAGCTGTTTGCACAGTTAACAGATGAATCTACAGATGATGAAAAGAGAAAAGATCTTGTCATGTTCCTTAAAGAATTTTGTATGTTTTCCCAAACATTGCAGCCACAGAGTAGAGAATCATTTTTTAAGGTATGTTTTTGTTTATATTAAGTGATGAATTTTTGCAGAACTGTTTACTAATAATGTTAATAAATTTTGAATACTTATGTCATAGCACTAATCCTGCATTCTTCCAGTTATATGAAAATAATACCTGTTACTGAGGATGTATTCAGTTTGAATATTATTTTTAATAATTCCAACTTTTAACTCCTACCCCATTTTGAAGTGTCAGTAACAGTTTAAAAGTTTCAAATTGTATTGCATTGTATCTGTAAAAACAACCAAGTTACTGGGATTTTTTTTCCCTCTCATTTTCTTGTAATGCCAGAAATGTGTTTATAAACCAGTACTTATATCTTACAGAAAGTTTGGGAGTTTCTAATTGGAATCTAGTCATATTAGGACTGTTTTTAAAAGTAAATCATTGATAATATTAGAAATAGTCTTAAAAGAAGTAGGCCATTCAATGTCAGTTCATCTAGGGCATGTCACCCAACCTTCTCAGATTTTTGTGAAACTTGGTACAAAATATTATGTTTGTGAGCTATGAAACTTGGGAAAATTATGTCAGTCAGTCCAGTAGATCTTAAGTAATCCCACTTTAAAAATTTGATGGCTCTGCATTAAAAGTCAGTCATAGTTTTTGCTACTATATTATACCACATGACCAAAAAAAAAAAAAAAAATCATAACTTCAGAACTGTTACAGGCACAGTTTTTTTTTTTTTTTTTTTGTTCTACACGATCCATACAAATTTAGGAACACCTTGTTTCACATTTTCAGATTTAAAGTAACATTTCTTTTCAATTTAGTAACAAGAGATGAAAAATAAGGCTAATTTCCATCAAGCAAAACATTTTTTTATTTTATTTCAAAATGTGCCCCATTCTCAAATTTGCTGAAATTTTTTTTTTTTAGGGTGTGTATTTATGATAGAACAATCTCAGCAGGGGAAAAAAAAAAAATAATACTCTGGCATCTTCACAATTTTGGAGGAAGAAAAATTTCAAAAAGTAATTTATATGTAAATGGTTTTTGCAAAATGCGCGTTTTAACATATTTTTTTCAAAATGCTCCCCTACCTCAAGTTTTGCTAAAATTTTGATTATATATTTTTAACACAGAACTTTTTAGTAGGAAAATAAATTTCTTTGGTATCTTTGCAATTTGGGGTTAACTCCAAAGTTTCCATTTTAGATGTCTAGTAATGCAATGTCACTAAGAAGATTACATTACTACACTTCTAAAATGGAGGTATTGTTTTCTACAAAAATACCTGATCACCACACACAAAAAAAAAAAAAAAAAAAAAGAATTATTTCACTGAAACTATTTGTTGATGAATGATTCCTTATACAGAAACTGGAATTTTCTGTTATTTTGATGGCATGCCGTAACACCAATAAAAATAATGTAATATTTTGAAACAGCTTCTAAGCAAGAATTGCTTTTTGTATTGGCAGCAGGTAAGTGGTCGTTTTTTGCAACAAGCCACAGCACGTCGTGATGTGATGGAATTGCCACAGTTGTAAAAAGGTTAACATCTAAAGCCAGTTAGCAGCAACCTTTAGCTGAACAAATCACATCTGCTGCAAAAATGTATAACTTCTGCAAAGATAATATAAAAGAAATTATATATTTTGTGTGTGTGCAGAGAAGAGATGAACAAAGTGTGTAATCAGCTGGGCATGCACTTTGAGAATGCAAAATCTCCCCTGGTACACATATAATGCATCATCTTGCACCACTTCCAGATTTCATATAGGCAATATACTCAACTAATAGTTTATGAATGAGTAATTTTTTTGTGCATTAGACAAATATTATGGGAAAAAAATTAATACACTTACCCAAGTATCCATTTGTTGCTCATCACATAAAAAATTTGATGTCATTCAAATGCCACAGTAATAACTTAGAATTAGGTGTACGTTTTCCATTCACGATCACATGTATTTCGGTTTGACTGAAATCCACAGCAAACAAACGCTGAGATCCAAGATATAATACAATAGTCAGTACTGCAAAAGAATGTAAAAAAACAACTGACGATCCATTTGTTTTTCGTGTGGAAAGGAATGTTTGCAGGAAATTTACAAGAATAATTGTCTTTCTTTTTTGTGCATCCATTTCTTTATTAAGTGATCAAAATCACACCTCTTGGCTGCTTCACTTTCTTTGCTTAAAATCGCCTAAGCTGACAAACGATCTTGGGTCATGGTTGATCTTAAATATTTTTTAATCATTTTCAACTTGCTAAATGACCTTTCGGAATTTGCAATGGTTACTGGTAGAGTTAAAAATAATCTTAAAGCTATCGTCAGGTTTGGGAAAATATCGTTATAACTGCAAGCAACTATGTACTGAAAAACCTCTTTAAAACCTCGAATTTGCTTGTTGTCCACAGAATATTTTTTATAATTTCTAACTCAGCACTAAATTTAATAAATTCTTTGGCTGATGTTAGTATTTCTTCCATAGGAGCATAACTTATTTGGGTAAGAAATGCGTACCTACTGTGCACTGACTTTAACAACTGAAACCTATTATCCAACTGAGCAAGTATTGTATCTATAATAACATAATTTTTGTTTATTCCGAAATGCTCTTTTAGGATCAGTGATTTCAGTATCATCACATGAATCGTCAAACATTTTTTCTTTCTCGGCATCCTATGTACAGGGAACTGCGCATCAACTTCCAGATTTTCTGCTATTTTCTCTGCTAACTGAATAGCTTTTCCGAAGCCTGAATTCCTGTAATCAGTGATTTTTTGTTTAACTGACTTCAACAGTTCTGCAGCGGCGTCAATGGTCATAGTTGCACTTTGTAAATGTTTGCTGATTTTGTTAATATCGAACAATAGCTCGTGCCATATAACTAGCGAAGTAATGAAGGGCATAGTTTGAATGTTCGAAAAGATACCATTGGCTTCTGCAACCATAGCACTGTCAGATGTATTCTCTATTAAAATTTCCAAAGCTTCGCATATTGCTGGTAGTTGCGTATACAAAGCCTTTACTGATTCTATTCGGGATTCCCACCTCGTATCGCTTAGAGGCTTCAGAGTTAGAGATAATCATACATACATATCACTAAGCTTTTCTCTTGAGATTCAGAGGTTAGCTCCAAAAAGAAATGCAAACTTCCAGATATTTTTATTTATTGTTGTCGTATCAAACTTCTCCATTTACAGTGATTTTGACATACAACTCGTGCTTCACTGATATCCATTACACGCCGTACACAAGATCTTTTATACTTCATACTCACAATCTTTTTCTCATGCAGACACTCCTGAATCTGATCCACCCATGTCTTCCTTGGCCTTCCTCTGCCTTTCCTTCCTGCCACTTGGGCTGAAAATATTTTCTTAGTAAGCATTTCATCACTCATTCTTTCAACATGGCCAAACCACCGAAGCATACTGGTCTCCACCTTGCTAACAACATTTTGCTTCACATCACACAACTGCAATACATCTTCATTCCTCACACAATCAGATTGTGTCTTGCCACAAACCCCACGTAAGTAACTCATTTCTCCAGCACACAAACGACTCCTATGTTTCTTCTGCAGTACCCAGGTTTCACTGCCATACATCAGTGTAAGAACAATTACTGTTTCATACACAGCCACGCGGGACTCTCTAGAGAACCCATCATTCCTGTGAAAACCTCCCAGAGCAGCTATGACTTTCAAAGAAGAATTCACTCGCCTACTGATTTTACCATCCAACTTGTTCGCTTTGTCAAACATGCTTCCTAAATACACAAACTCACTCACCTGGTCAATCACAGTGCCATTTATACTTACATTACATTCAGTGCTACCCGTTCCACTCTCAAACACCATAACTTTGGTTTCTCTTTCTCAGATCTCTCTCTCATACGCTGTTTAGAAATTCCAGGTCGATTCCGTGGTGGACCGTCCTTCTCAAGTGTGGTAGGTCCACCATATCTTACAATTGAGTCATTCTTAATATTTCTTTTTGTCTTTTTAATCAGGTAAGTACATCAGTGTGGGGGATTAACCCACAGCTGAGAGTTCCAGTTGGTCATTCAACCTAAGGATTCTGGAACAAAACCCAGTGAGTTGGGGTCTTTTCGCCAATGTCACACAGAACAACTAGCTTGCACCTCTCCAAGATTCACAGAGGCCCTAGTTGCTGTTGTGTGTGCCATTGTTACAGATTATCGATCGGTTAAAATGGTCCAACGCTTGGTAGATCCAGCAAAGAGATTAAATAATTGTTGCAGACAACTGAAAAAATCTTGCTTAGCAGCGTGGATGCTGCTGCGTCACATAACAAAAGATTAAAATTGTGAGATAAACATGTAACATATAGAGTTTGTCTATTTATGTCTAAAATCCGTGCCTGAACACCTTTGTGTTTCCCACTCATATTACTTCCGTTATCGTACAACTGGCCGCAGCAATCACTAATTTCAACACCTAAATTTTCTAAGGTCGTTACGATTGCATTAGCTAATCCTTTGCCAGTTGTATCCTTCACATTCAGAAATCCGAAAAATGTTTCTTTCACTTGAATATCGCTGTTATCTGTTAACACCAGGTAACGCATGATGAGAGTCATCTGTTCAGTTCGAGATACATCACTTGTACAATCCACTTGAACTGAATAATACTTGGCTTTCTTAAGTTCTTTAACAAATTTATGATCACTTCAGAACTTATAAGTTCTATAATTTCATTTTGAATTTGTTTTGAACAGTGATGGGGTACTCGTTAGTCTGAATTTTTTACTTTATCCAAGTGTTTGGACAGAACAACATCATATTTTCCAAGTAAATCTATAGGTCCCAAAAAATTGCCATTTGTAGGAGATCTGATGACTTCATTTTTACTGCCTCTAAACTGTAAGTTTCTTTGGGATAAAAAAATAACACAGTCTATGATTCTCTTCATGACTAATCCCAGTTCCTTATTTGTCTCATGTACTAGGGCCTATGCTGTACTATCAACCATTGTTCCTGACAACAACCGTTTCTCCAATTCTTTCCACTGCATATAAGTCTGAAAATGAACTTTTCCTCTTTTATGTTCAGATATTACAAAGCTAAATTTTTGCCATTTATTATACCCTTTATAAAACGTCCATCTTTTTTACTGCTGTCAAATAGCAAACAACAAAAACAGTAAACCCGATCGGCACTCTTCGAATAGATTAACCATGCGCATTTTATTTTTTCTCCATTATTTAAAACGCGCATGTAATAGCTTTCAGAAAATGATCTCTTAGTGCCAATATAATTGGCTATAGTTTTTGGAAAAGAATAATTTCTTAGCTGTTGAGGTCCCTTGCGAATGAGCCGAATTCTAATTTCATGCATAAATTTTTTCCATTGGGCTGGATCATCACTAGTATCATTAATGGAGGCAGATGCTGTAGCCACTTCGTTATTCTCACTATCTACTACTTTTTCTGAGGTTTTGAGATTCTTCTCAATAGAACTTCCCAACTCATGCGGAGGTGCTACAGCATTAACAATGTCTGTAAGGGAGCCACATTCGTTGACTGAAGGGGCTTCACTTTTATCTGTAATTTGGGAATCGAGATGGGCCAAAGCTTCAGCAGTCTTTGAAGAAATGTTGTCCGTTGTCAACCAACTCAAAATGCCTTTATTGAGCTTTTTATTTATTTCTTCACAATGTTTTAATTTTCCTCTCTTCTGTGCACCAGATTCAAAACTCCTAAACATTTCAAAGTAAGAAGGGATGCCAAAATTCTAATAAGATTTAAAAATAGTACTCGATAACAACAGCAGAAAATAGTGAACTATACTCCGAGTCACCCTAAGATGACACTACAGTGGAAGGTACGGAGAGCCTAATCACTTAGCCATTTGAAGACGACCGAGACAAGAGTTGTGTTCATCCGTGTCACTCCTCACTGTGTCCCGCTGTTAATCACTTTCCCCCAAGCATCAACTCATTGGGTAAGGAGGGAGGAATTATCACCACCTCGTTGAGCTTCCTCCAAGCTATTCCTTCTAGGTGGTCATGCCCAGGAAAGAAGGGGGGGGGGAGGGGCTTGTCGGCTTGTCTTCCAAGCGTGTGAGTGATGGTCTAATTTTGAAACTTATTTTCTTAAAATCGATCATTTTCAGATTTACATCTAAATAACTACATGTATGATGTACTTTATAAGTAAACAACTAGGAATCATATAAAGTATGATTCTGGAATTTCTGGTCAATAAATATATTGGTTTTCACGGGAAATGTAGGGAACTATTTTTAGTTGCGGCGATAGGTTTCGCCTACCTTCGTCTCCAGTGTCATCTTAGGGTGACTCGGTATAGATAATGACAAGGCTCGTAGCTAGCTATTCCCACGTGGATATGAAAGGACGGTTAAAAGTGTGGAGGGGGAGAGGGCAGGGATAGAACCTTTTGTCAAACATCCATCCAATGACCAATAAGTTCAAAACAAAAATCTGGTGTCTCCTTTACTTTCTTAGGTCAATGAAATCTTCTAGAGAGACCACCCGGTCCGAGTTCTTTGTTACTAATGTGTTTAAGTGTCCTTATACAATCACCAGCCCGCCCCCATCCATACTGATAATTACCCAACAAACCATTGGCTTTTACGTATGTCACGCCACGGTGGCCACTGATTTGTTTTCTGCTTTCTAGGGAAGTGCATCTTCCCCCCAAATCAATACCAGTTCACCCTCAGTGCCAGCGGTATGATAAAACATCTATTTTAGGAGCAGTTTGCCGGCAGCTGTGTCGGTAGTTCATAGTCATGTTTTAAAAAACAGTCAGGAAAAATTTCGCAGATAAGTTTAATTTTTGTTTAGTTACTAACTGGTAATAGCTGAATTTTTACAGTTCGGGTCAATCCTGCGATGATTATTATTATTTTATTAAGTAAACAATTATTCCATAGATAATTCAGGGAATTTTAGTAGATTTTTGAAGGCCCCCTTAGCAACGAGGCCCCGGTGCATTGCACCCTCTGCATCCCCCCCTGCACCGCCTCTGGCTGTACATCTGAAATCAATATATCTAATTTACAAAATGAGTTAGTTATAAGCTAACTGCTACATAGCATGTGTTCACGATTCCTATTGATATGTCGAATTTGTGGGAAAGATAAACTTTGATGAAAATATCATGTATGATGTTACTGTTAGGTTCATGCATTAACATGGACCTTCATTTGTTTTATTGGCCTACTAATGACTTGTGATGTACCTGTCACCCATATCTTATGTTTGGTTGAGGTAAACAACCAAACATAAGATTATGTTTGGTTGAGGTAAGCCTGTTCAAAAAGTCTGAATGATCAGTCTTAAGTTTTTTTGTATTAGTCAGTAATTGTGTTTGGTTTTAATTCAAGCTGACTGATAAAATATATTACCTATGTTTCACTGGATGGGGCACATTCTGAAAAAAAAATGTTTTGTTTAGTGGAAGTGTCTCCTCATTTTTTCATCTCTTTTGTCACTAACTTGAAAAGAAACATGTTATTTTAAATCTTAAAATGTGCAGCTACAAGGTGTTCCTAAATGTATGTACCATGTAGTTAATTTTTTAGAAAAGGTATGTGTCTGCAACAGTTCTGAAGTTATGAGTTTTTTTTTTTTTGTATGGTGTATATGCAAAAATCAGTATCATGACTGACAAGGCTGTGTGTGTGTGTGTGTGTGTGTGTGTGTGTGTGTGTGTGTGTGTGTGTGTGTGTGTGTGTGTGTGTGTGTGTGTGTTTCCCCTCTGGGGACGGTATTTTACCTTTCAAAGCTGACACTTAACCCTCTATCGGTCAAACAATCTTGCACTTAAAAGAAAAAATCGGAAACTTTCATAGAATCATCTACAGAGCATTAGAATTATAAAATGCATTTTTTATAAAATAGTGTGAATACTTTTTATTTTATGAGTTGTGGCCATATGGTCACATTGCACGATGATGGCTTAATGAAGTGCAGTTACACTTCGTATGTGTAACTATGCATTTCACACATACACATCAATAAACCATTAGTCATTGTTTTATGAAATTTGCATTTATTAAGTTTACAACAATTTACATTTCATTTCTAGGTTCACATTGCAATGTACAATTGAGTTAGCTATTCTAAAACAGCAAAACTATTTTTTTCTTTTTAAATGTTGCATATGGAATGGCACGAAACAGCTCTTCTCAGAAGTTATGCAAAAGTTTTACAAATGAAATTGCATTGCCGATGGCTATAATTTCTTATCGATGGCTGTAAACCTTTTCGGAGACATTATCTGAAAATATAAAATAGCAGTTTAGTTACTATAAAAAAAAATACTACAAAGTACAAAACACAATTTTTCACTACTGTGATAAGTAACTCAATAACTTAGTAGAATAAATGATATATTTTACTGCACAATGTATGGAATCCGGTGCACATCCAAACCCCCTACCCTTCCAAAAGCAACCTAACAACATCAAAAATATACATCTGCTATGTATAAACTGTCTGCAGTTTTTTCTCAGACAGCCCCACTGCCAAACCAAAATCCTGGGTGCATGCCTGTGTGGAATAGATATATAAAATATTTTTTTGGAATCCACTTCCCAAAATTTTATAATTCATTCATTATTCTCAATGAGATGGTAAGAAATTTTTTTGACTGAGACATACCTGTGGGGTTGCAATGCGGATCAGAATCTGAATTGTTACACAATAAATCTTCATTTTTGTCAGAACTTGATGATTGATCAGCATCTGATAGGGTAGAAGTGAATGGTAAAATAGCTGTGTTTTTATACCTCTTATTTGGGCTACAAAATGATGCTGGAGGAAGTAGTAAGTTGATTCATTTTGACAACCGAAAATGAAGTGAAATAATGTAAATTGCATTACTGAACAGCAGCTGTTATTGGACAACATAACAGAACCATATGGTTACATAATTTTTAATGTAGAGAATATCATAAATTAATTATAGTGAAATCATTCTAAATTGCTTTAATATTATCTTCAAAACATTAAGAATATTTCTAAAGCAAATAAAGTACTCAGAAAGCAGTACATAACTTGAATTTTAGGACATAAAGATCCCCTCTGGTTCCAAACAACAGTAAACAAAAAAGGGCACCAAATGGATCTGCTGCTTGTGCTGTCATCTATGATGAATGACATATCATTAAAGAGCCAATCACTTACCCGAAAGTTCTTGGTCACTTTTTTTCTTTACACTTCAAGCACGTCGATTATAACATCATGTAATGTAGTTGGTTTTCAAAGGTTGAAAAACTCCTTGCTTATGAGATTCGTTCTTCCAGTCATGAAACATCGTATTTTTTTTTTTTTTTTTTTTTTTTTTAAATTTTATTCACTGGACAAAAAACGCAGGTTTCATTCTGCCATCTGAGACGTAAACATAGCTAGTCATCTCTATAAAAACCACACAAATATACACACCATACAACTCATTCATACACTCAGTTAAAACCACTATGTACATAATTACACTATTTACATTCCCAGGCAGTTAAACCCTTGTCAACTGTGACTAAAATAGTGCTCCATCCGCTTCAAACACAGTACTAACCCTACCGCAAGTGCCAACCTCATTCAGCCCGTCATACACAATCCTCTAGCACTTTCAACAGCACTGCTAACCCACTTCCGCTCCTTTGCCCAATAGCGGCAAATTAAAAATAGCTTTCCTGTAATAAATTCTAAAATTTATTGTAACCATATGGTGACAATATCAATAAAGGGTTAAATGTAGTGAAGATTTTCCCCATAATTGTAATTTTTTTTGCGATGTTTCTTTTGTCCAGTATTTTTTGTTAAATAACCTTTTTTTATTCCATAAATATTTGTATTTCAGCTTGCAAATGGAGGAAAATTTTTCGAAAAAGAAAGACTGCGGAATTTTCCATGTAATCTTCAGTCATGAGATTCTTCTATTTCTGTGGTCCTCGAGATCGACGCATAACTGAACAGAATTGGGAAGGGGGTCATTTTTCGTCTGAAGATAGAATTTTGACTTTCGAAAATGGCAGACGGAGTGATTATTTCTCCCGTAATCGTAATTTATTTTTCTCGCAAAGTTCCTTGGACCCAGTGTTGTTAAATATTTTATTCTATAAATCGCGTATGGGGTGTTTGTTATATGAATTTAAACTTGGTTCATCTGCTGCTGCAAAAACAACTTGTCGAATTAGCTTAGCATTCGGGGCATATGCTGTGAAGGAATGTACAACTCGGAATTGGTTTCGAAAGTTCAGAGACTGAGATGAATCCCTTCAAGGCAAGTCCTGGAGTGGTTGTCCAGTCAGCCTTGACACAAAAGCCCTGAAAGTTGCTATTGAGCAGGACAGTAGTCAAACATGCGAGGAATTAGCCCAGTCATTTGGTGTTGTTGGTGATGAAATTGTCTGAAGACATCTGCACGCAATAGATAAGGCATACAAATTGTCTAAGTGTGTCCCCCTCGAATTGCTTGCAGTGTACAAAAGGCAACATGTCTCAGCTTGTCTTGCATTGCTGTCTCACTATGACAAGGAACCATTTTTGGATAGGGCACTCACATGTGATGAGAAGTGGGTCCAGTACAGCACTCCAAAATGTTCCAGACATTGGTTATCCACGTGACTAAATTACTTCTGCATGCAAGGTCTTCTGTGCTCATAGTAAATCTACATTAAACTGGGCAACGAGTTCAAAGTCAATCCTATTTTAAAAAATCATGGTAAGCTGAATTTGTGTTGATCAAACTAGTATTAATAAGGTACTGGATGTATTTTATAGACATAGAATTTTTGTCCTACATGACTGATGCAAGTAAATTGGGAAGCCCATTTATAATGCACCGTTTTCCATTATTAAGTTAAAATTGCGATCACTCAAAAAGTAAATGATGAAATGTTATGAAATTTGGTGAAAATTTGTATCATTTCATACGCTAGAGAAAGACCCTAATTCACTATTTTCTAAGAAACACTTCATTCCAACAAAAATGACCACATACAGAACCAGGTGAAAAATAAGGTGTCAAGATAAAATAGCCAAAGTACCTCAATAGGGAGTGTGGTCACCCCTCACAGTAATGCAGGCCTCATCCCAACGTTTCATGCTGTTGATGATGATATTTAGGAGCTCAGTAGATAGCAACAATAATCGTTCATACAGCGCTTGGTATCCAGGTATTGTGGATTGTGGTTTAGGGCAGTAACATTTCTCTAGAACAGTGTTTCCCAACCACTGTTCTGCGATGTTTTTTTTTTTTTTCCTTTTTTTGCCGGTCCACGAGAAACGAGTTAATTTATTTATTTGTCCTTTGAATCGATATGGAGTCAAAGTGAAAGAAAATCTAGATCTAAATTTTTTGAACACTTGTCACGGAAGGTTAAAGAAAGCTTGGATCGCTAAACTCTTAACAGAAGATGAACTCCCGCAGGCTAACTCACTAAGAAAAGGGAAGCTTTGTTGTACTTCCTTCTGATGCCAGTCTGTTATCAATATTCAGTTCCAGATCTCTGATTCAGTTTTAGGGTATTGTGGAGAAAGAATATCAAAGTCTCAGCAACAAAGCTCTAAAATTATTGGTAACTTTTTCAACCATGCACTTATTGCGAGAAAACCTTTTCAGCCATTTTGGCAATCAAAATAAAGCACAGAAACACGAGGGACATCAGTGCTGCACTGCGTCATGCAGAAAGGATGCTGGAACTGCGGTTCGAGAAGATTATCGTTAAGCAGCACCAACAGACATCGCATTGACCCCAGAAAAAAATTAGATTAACAGTAAGGAGAATATCGTGGTATATTGATTATGGATTGCACTTATTAATCATTAAAGAATATTAACAGATTAAATTATATCAGCTGTAAGTAGGTGACATGGAATAGTCTGGTATGTATATTATGGATTGTACACAGTGATCATTATAATATAGAATATTAAGAGATTAAATGCTCGAAAATAGCCTACAGGTGTTTTGTTTCAGCATCGCTGGTCCGCGAAAGTTTCCCCGACATTTTGCCAGTTTGCAAATGTAAAAAGGTTGAGAACCATTGCTCTAGAGCAGGGATGGCGAACCTATGGCATGCGTGCTACTTGGTGGCACACGAACACTATTTGGGTGGCATGCCTGTACGGCAGCATTAACATTAAATAAAAATTTAGGTTTATGAAAACAGTAATTTTTCGACAACATGTCTGTAACGTGTTCTTGCAGATAACCGAGCTCTGACAAAATTTATCTAGCCAAGAAGTATCCTCCAAAGGGGTAGCAAAGCAACCTCATTTTCTTTAATCGCTTTATGCATTAATTCCCAAAAGCAAGATGCACTTATGTCTGAACCGTCTTGGTTCACACTTAAGTGCATCTTGTGTGATGTTGCAGACAACAGGTTATGAACCCAACATAAATGCCTTGGCTAGCAGCATTCAGCAACAAGTTCCACACTAATGCAATTACGTAAGCATGATCTTTCAATTATATTCCAACGAATTAAATCAGGTTCGAATTGAAATTGTCTTAGTTTTAAAACTCACTTACTCACCTATTCTGTTATTGTCATTTTCATGGTATTCGCAAAAACAGTTTCATGACCAAAAGTTATTTTTTAAAAAATGAAAACAACAGGTGCCACACTTGACAGCAGTAAAGCAAACTTTTAAGTGGCACACTAGTTGGAAAAGGTTCGCCATCCCTGCTCTAGAGCATCTCAGAGAGGCTCGATTGGATTAAGGTCGGGAGATCTGGCTGTCCAGTCCATGTGGACAGTCTCTTTTGAAAATATTGTTCTACCAGCCTCGCCTGGCGGGGACAAATGTTATTATCGTGTAAAAGAAATATCTCTAATGGTACTTGCATAAGAGTGAACGTAGGGGTCTGGTTCTATAGCATCGAGCATTCATGGTTTTTCTTGGAAGTGCGTAGATACCTGTGCGTTCACCTAATGAGATGCCACCCCAAACCAGCAAGCTACCACCACCACCATGTGTGTCCCTTTCACAGGTCCTAGAGAGATGATAGCATGTTCCTCATTCTCTCCAGATCAGAGTATGTGTGGAATCACTCTTCAAAGCAAATCTGGACTCATCTCTGAAGAGTACTGACCTCCATTGGTTTTCAGTCCAATCGATGTGAAGTATTTCTCAACTGAAACGTTCTTCTTGTGACAGGAGATAAGGGCAACTCAGAGTGTTGGTCACTTAGCATGATGACCTCCTTCATAAAGCTTTATGTGCACATTAGAAGCAGATACTACTCACTGTTTCCATAGCCACAGCAAAGGCAAGTTGCAACTGTGTCACAGTAGTTGCCCTGTTCCTTTATGTAGTTAAACAGGAATTTCAATTATCCATGGATGTTGTAGCCCTAAGCCTTCCTTTCTTTGTACCTTTAGGAAGCTGACAGCATATTTTGAAATTGGTTCCGCAGTCTGTAGACCACAGAAGGACATGCATACAGTCATCTTGCAATTTTCACCTGACTTTGGGCTTGCCTCTAGTCTTCAGAACACTCTTTGCTTTAATTCATATGTTAAATGATGTCTTTCAACCATTACAGTAAATCATCTATCTGAGAATCCTTTCTTTACACTCTGCAAGCAGTGTGAAGCACACTTGCCCCAGTTTTATGCTGCAGCTCATTTGCTTAAATTGACCCCGTTGCATGCATTTGCATATAATATCCTGACTAAGCATTACATTTCATATTACATACTCAAGTTTTTGTGTATTGCCAACTCTTCTTTCACAAGTAATTGCGATTTTTCTATTTTTTCCTAAATTTATGGAAGCCAGTGTAGTTTATTTGTAGACTGATCAAACTCCTGGTCTTCATTGTGTTACATTAGTGCAGGAATGCTTAGATGTAATTTTCAAGACTTCTGGAAAAATTAATTTTAGTGTTTCCAAGATTTCAGTGAAGTGTTTGTTTGGTTTTCTTAGTTTTTAATCTTTTGTGTGCCTTTCTAACTATGAAAAAATTATGTGTTTGCTACTTTTTTTGAATATCTGAAAGAACTGCTGCAAAACTTGTTTTGTATACATGTGGGACTTTTTTGTTCTGTTGCAGTTTATAATTAAGTACAGTAACATTTAAAAGTTGTGGAAAGTAATATGTTCAAATCAATTCATAGCATTGATGAAATTGTATTTAAAATTAATCTTTTTCCAGGCATTATCAAATCTGGGGATTCTTCAGGCTTTAGAAATAACGTTGGTAAGTAATTATTATCTTTGAGTGTTTAGTGTAAGTGAGAAATCCATTGACAATAATTATATGCTCATTTACCTTTTCTTGTTATGTGCAGAACAAAAAGAATTGAGGTTTGGTCAAAAAGTAAACTATAATTACAGAAGACATGGATGTAAAAATCAGTGTTTAGAGTTGGGAGTAATTTTGAGGAATTTTTGGTAAATCATTTTTTTTTTTATAGTAAGGATGATTGTAATTATTGATTTACATTTGCTTTTTAGGTATATGACTAAAGTGAAATTTCTGTAATAGTATTTACAAACTGCACAAGAAAAAAGAAGTTAAATCTCTTGGAACTCCAATATGGCCCAGAATAAAGAGTTCCAGTTTGGCTTACTGTGTGTTCTACATATGGACAGCCATATGTACAACATACAGGAGTTTGGGTTTGGACTCTGAACAGGAAGCTTGTGTGAAGAATAGCTGCATCTCAATGGTGCTCAGTATTTGGGAAGAAGCCCATATTGTGTACTCCTGTTTTTGTACATATATGCAAGGGTACAAAGAAGGATCAAGTGTGAAAATGTGTGTGTGATTTTAGGGTAAAGCTTAACAAGTCACTCCATAATTAGTAAATGGTGGTGTTGCTGGTGAAGACATTCTAAGAGACTGATACCTTAGTGGAAGCAGCTGTTGTGATGGAAGCAAATCATCCACAGCCAATGAGCAATGTGGGAGGTGCTCAACAAAAATGGCAGATCACCAAGGAAAAAGTCAGCAGTGAATAGCAAAAAGACCTTGCTATGATATGAAGAAAATATTTATGCAAAGAGTGATACATGAGTTTATAAGCTTTTTCTTTTTGGAAAGTTAAGCATAAGCTGTAGGAACTGGAATTGCTATAAATATATTTTTGTTGTTGAACTTTCACCTAATATGTTGCCGATGTTTATGAAGATGATTTTCCCCTGCAGTGTCTAGTTCTCTGTTGAGAGCTGTATTTTTTTGTAGATATATATCAACAAGCAGACAGTGAGGTTTCTGTATTTTCAATGTCCAGGTCACTGTGAAATGATCACAATCTAGTATGTCATTTCCAGGCATGGGCAAATCTTATTTAATCACTGTATGTATAGCAGAGTGAATTAGGGATATTGCCTACAGCAGATTATCAAGCCTTTTGTGCATGAACTGAAATGCTGTTGAGCAAAAAATTTGCATTTCCATACCCAGTGATTCCAAGAAGGTGAAGCTACAGCTACGAATAGTTTGCATGTTTGCTAGCAGCACTATCCAAATTGTCTCATCATTGAGGGTGGAGGATTTATTCAAATCCCAGTGAATTTGCTAGACCTCACTCCACAAATGCTTATCTGTGAAGAATGCTTAAAGAACAGATGCATTAGATTCCATTGCTTTTTGGTATTGAAAAATCAAAACAAAAACTGGAGACTAACTTGCCTTAGTTTACATTTGGAGATGTGTTTGTGTAATGTTACCTGTTTTGTTTAATTTCCACTGTTGTGTTTTTTTGTATTTTGTTTAACCCCTAGATTGTATTAAAACAAGTACAGTTGGAGCTAGTGTCGCTTGTCTGTTAGCGTGGACAATCCTGGCGAGACACCGCTGGTCAGGGTCATTTGAGCTCCTGTGGTCGGCCACTGCACTGTCCACGGCGTGTGGTAATGCCTTCCATAAGGTATTCTCGGTACACACATGATGCAGTGGAACGCGGAATGTTGAATGTTCGCACAACTTGAGAAATTGAATATCCCATCCATCTGGCACCCACTACCATGCCTCATTGAAACTCGGATAATTCACGTTGGCCTGCCATAATCCTACTGGCAGTTGTTCATCGTGGCTCATGAGATAACCCCTCACAATTGATAAAAATCTTGGCATGCGTTAAAGCCTTTATGCGGTGGCAATGCCAGTTAAAAATTTGAATACCGCTATCCCATGACTTTTGGCACTTCAGTGTATCTTTAACATAGGCCCACAGGATTTGTGGTAGTCATATGTAGTGTCCATGTTTATAGTAAGATTTATTTTTCAGGTGCCATCTCTAAATCAAGGACATGGTAGGTTATCTGTCACCATGAGCTGTTCACAGTCATAGTGATAATCATCTTGAAAATGGGGGATCATGAAGAAATGGCTTCCTGTTGCTGTTCTTTTGAATATTAAGGAACAACCACCAGAAATGGCTGAATACATCTAGGGCCAATTTTAAGGATCCATCCACACATTTGTGTTACATTCACAGAATTTCGAATTGATTGTTTCGTTCCGTGGTAGGAGCTCGAAAAACACGACACCTTTAAAATCCCACCACACTGAGACCAAAACCTTCCGCTGATGAATGTCTGCTTTGGATGTCGTTTGAGGCGAAGCAGCACATCAGGAACAAGACCGTTTGCGCAGCACATTGTTGTACACAATCCACTTTTCGTTATCAGTCGCTTCAAAAAAGGATCGTTTTCTTCACGTTTAATGAGCATATCGCAGATGTTTATATGCGCCGTCAATTGAGCTTCTTTGAGTTCATGAGGAACCCACACATCCAGCTTGCTTACGTATCCCAGCTTCTTCAGGTAGTCGTGAACGCTTGAATGATGGATGTGCAATGTGTCTGCAATCTCTCGTATCGTGTAACATGGGTTTGACTCTATCAATGCCTTGATTTGGCGTCATCAACCTCGGTTGGCCTCCCGGATCGAGGAGCATCGTTGAGGTCAAAATCGCCAGCACAGAATTTTGCGAACCACCGCTGGCACTGACGTTCTTGTAGAGCATTATCACTGCACACTTTACGCAACTTTTTACAAGCTTGACGCGCATTCTTCCCTTTACGGAAGTAAAACAGTAAAATATGGCGAAAATGCATAGTTTGGTCTTCCATCTTCAACTTGATGTCAAATCTCCGCAAATCAACCAAATCGCTCACTATTCCTTTTAGACTGCAGCTAGAACTGGCACCTGTTGAATGCCATAGCGATAACAGAGCTGCGCATGCCTCTAATACTTCCAAAACCGCCCGACCGCCATCGGGTGCCAAAATACGTCATGACTTTTCCGACAACCCAATACATATGTACCACACATGTACTGGCCTTTCACTTGCTGTTCTCTACTAGTGTGCTTGTTGAATGTACTGTGTTAGAACATTTAGAAGCACTCTTTTATCTTAGTGCCTCCTGTCAACACAGCCTTTGTACAAATTTGTGTCGTGGAGTTATCTTATTATGTCATGTACACAGTGCGTCAAAGAATTTTAAGACGGGCGCTAGATTTCAGCCTACGGTGGCGCCACCAGTGTAATCGCGAATGCGTTATAAACCGTGACCATCTGCTTGCTTTCTGCCAAAAGTACTGAGCAGTTGTTAAAGTAACTCTAACGAAACGGCCGTTCATTAGAGAAGTAAAATTTTTTTCATGCTGAATTATTAAGATGGAACAAAGGGCTGTTATTAAATTTAACGCAAAACTTGGTAAAAGTGCCTCGGAAACGTACTCAAATGATGAAACAAGTTTACGGTGAGTTTTGTTTAAGTAGATCAAATGTTTTCCTGTGGCACAAACGTTTTTTGGACAGAAGAGATACGCTAGAAGATAAGCATACCGGAAGACCAAGTTCATCTAGGACACCTCAGATTATTGAAAAAGTGCGTGATTTCGTGGCAAACAATCGATGTGCGTCACTAAGAATGATGGAAGTCTTTAAACATCAACAAAGAAACGATTCGAACGTTCCTGCATGAAGATTTGGGCAAAACAAAAGTCTGTGCTAAATTTGGTCCACACACGTTAACCAATGAACAAAAATAAAGGAGAAGTGCACATTGCAGAGACGTCATTTCAGCCGCTGAAAATGATCCAAACTTCTTAAAATCGATTGTTACAGGTGATGAAACATGGTGTTTTCAATATGATCCTAAAACAAAGCGACAAAGTGCAGAATGGAAGTAAAAAAACTCGCCACAAGCCAAAAAAAAAAAGTTCCATGGAAATCAAAACAATGCTTATTACATTCTTCGATAGTAAGGGTATTATCCACAAAGAATTTGTTCCAAGTGGACAAACAATTACTGGTGAGTTTTATTTAAATGTTTTGAGGCGTTTGATGGGCAGAATTTGTCGCATTCGTCCAGAATGTCGGGATGAAAACATTTGGTGTTTGTTGCACGATAATGCACCCAGTCACTCCTCACTTCTTGTTCATAGATTTTTGGCGAAAAATAACATCTGTGTTGAATCATCCACCGTATTCGCCTGATTTAGCACCCTGCAGCTTTTCTTTATTCCCAAAACTTAAAATGATGTTAAAAGGGTGTTATTTTGATGATATTTCGACCATACAAACAAGTTCGACACGTGCTTTGGAGGCAATTCCGCAAAGTGAACTGGAACAGGCATTCGAATCATTATTAAATCGCTGTAACAAGTGTATTGAAGCCGGATGGACTTATTTTGAATAACAAACCAAAAAAAATTATAATTTCTTGTTTCTATTTCATTTTACAGACCTAGTCTTAAAAATTCTTTGCCACACTGTAAATAGCTCTATTGCACTGGTACTGTTGTTCAGTATTAGCTAAAGTTTTATTTTCAGGCTAGTATTTTTTTTAGTAAGGATATAATACCAGAGTTAGTATATATGTTTCATCTTGTTACAAAATCCTTGCCTAGTGTTCTTTGTACAGTTTTAGCTGCACTTAACCAGCATTGAGTGTTTCTGGGAACTATTCGAAGTGAAATTTTAAATATAATAAATTTCATAAAAATGGATGTGTGTTCTCTCAGTGTAAATCATTTATAAAGCCAATTTTCATATATTCTATGTGGTATTTCCTAATTTTCTTCCTATGCATTTTGGATGCATTTTAATGTTTTTTTTTTTACCAGGTTTTTTAATGAGGAATTGTTTTTATAGTTCTGTAATAAATCATAAATAGATTAATGAAACTTGTATTTGAGGTATTGTTTCTTTGTATTAAGTAAAAAATGCCTAATTTTTCTTCAGAAGTTACCTATAATAAAGTTATGATAAAGATACTGTACAGGTGTTGCCCATATCATATGAAATTAATTTTGTTATATGTCACATTCAGAATACCTTTTTAAAACTTTATCATAAGCACCATTATTTTAATTCTGTTTTGTATATCTTGGTAACTTATTTGCAGCTATGCATGCCATCAGTAATGAAGAGCTGCTCTCTTTTTAATATTGTGAGCAGGGATGCTAACCCCTATGCATTTGGTGTAGAAACTATGCATTTCTTTAGCTTTGCTACACACTACGCATCATATGCCTAATACTACGCTTTTGTTGCTATGACACCACATTTTTTTTTCCCACTAATTTTATTTAGCATAATTTTTGTGTTATTTGCTGACCCCCTTAGCGTTTGTCATGGACTCAGTGCTTTAGTGTATTCAGACAACTCAATAACAGGTTACATATAAGAATAGTCAAAAAGCGCAATGCAGGATCTCCATCAATGTTTTGCCAGCTATACTTCGGTATCTGGCCTGCGTCGTCTGCTACAACGAAGCAACTGACGATAGGCGGCGCTTTGCTGCCAAGGCTGGTAAGTGTGCGTTAAAGACTGGAAGTTCCACGCTGATCCTCGGCTACGTCACAACCCTACTCCCTTGTCTGTGTCTCCGTTTCTCTTTCCTACTGTACACATGATAACCGACTGGAACTGGTTTCACCCTCCTGTGATGGGTAGCAGCGTCACATAGGAATCAGAGTGCGTACGCTGTGTACCAAAGAGTACTACTCGAAGCGTTTTCACTGAAGTAAGCACATGGTTTATTTTAGCGTACCAGTTGATCTGGCATCCATGCATGCGTGCGCACACACGTTTCACATTCTAATTGGACAACGTGGGAGCACTGCCGTGTCGCTCGCTTAATAGTACAGCTTCGGATTGGATTTTATAGTGCTTTTTTTTCTCTTTATGGTCAAATGAGTCTGCTTGCTTTCCATGTGCTTTCGCAACTTGTGAACACATTTGGCAATTACACATTTTAATATGGCTGAACAAGCAAGAAAAAAGTTAAAGATTGCAGATCAATTAAGTCATCGTATTCGGAAAAATGGCCATGTTTGCATGCATCAGATGTCATCAAATGATGCATTTTGCACTGTGTGTAACAGCAATTTTTCTGTTAAACATGGTGGTTTCTATGATTGCACCTGTCACATTGTATCAAAGAAGCATCAATCTATGAGTAAAATTATAACTCAGACAAAACCTTTGGCTACTTTCTTGGTGAAAAATGATGACTTGGAACTAAGGACAACGAATGCAGAAATACTTTTTACTGCATTTCTGATTGAGCACAATTTGCCACTGAGTGCAGCGAATCATGCTGGGCCGTTATTCAAAAATATGTGTACAGACTCGGAAATCACAAAAGCTTATTCATGTGCTCGTACAAAATCTACAGCTGTGTTAAAATGTATGGCTGCCGCCCCGGTGGCGCAGTGGTCTAAGGCGCTGGTCTCTGATCATTCGTCCGAAAGGGGTCCGGGTTCGAATCCCGGTGAGGCATGGATGTTGTGTTTGTCTTAAGGCACTGGCTCTCTCCCTTCCCTGGAACCAGTGACCCTAAATTAGGGACGGGCGACTGCTTATAGCCCATTGAGTTGCTCACGGTGGTCGTTAAACCTCAAATAAAAAAAAAAAAAAAAAAAGTGTATGGCTGACAAAACTGTTTCAGATATTATGTTATCACTCAGGAGTTCACAATGTTCAATGGCAACTGATGGCAGCAGTGATCAGAATTCTACTAAATTATATCTTGTAAGATATTTTGATGTAAATAAGCAAAAAATAGTTTCTGCAATATTGTCTCTCTTGGAATGCAGTGATAATACTGGTTATGGCATTTTTTGTATTCTGGATAAAGAAATGGAGAAGAAAAAAAAATTTCAGGGAAAAATTGTATTTCATTTAGTTGTGACAATGCAAGCACCATGTTAAGGCACTTGAATGGTGTAGCTGCACATATAAAAAAAAGTTAACTCTAACATTTATGTCCAAAGTTGCATCTGCCATTTGCTTCACATATGTGCTAAAAAATGGGCAAAAAAGCTTAATTGTGAAGTTGAATCACTGCTGTTGGACATTTATTTTTATATTGACAAAAGTTCAAAGAGGAAAAAAAAAAAAAAAAAGGCTGTTGGACTGGTAAGAAATATGTGGGCTTAAATCGTATAAATTTTAAAAATATGTCTCAACAAGGTGGCCGTCATTATTAGATGCTGTAAATAGAATGTTATCTCAATAGGATGCTATAATTTTTTTTTTTTTTTTTTTTGCTCAGTCAGACGATTTAAAAGACAATGACCGAGTCAGAAAGGTGAAAAAGATGCTTCTGTCCCCAGATACAAAGTTGTATCTTATTTCTGCAAGCAATGTTACCTGTATTTACATCATTAAATGTTAAACTACAAAGTGAAGCACCAATGATCAATCTTGTTAGAAGCCTTTATACTTTCCTTATTGAGATTTATTGGTAAGATTTATCAAACCTTCTGCCATACCGGACTTTTCGAGTGACTTAAGTAAACTAAAATTTCTGAAACTGAGCTATCAGAAAGCAAACGAAGATATAGTTATTGGTGCTAAAACCAGAGCATATCTAATTGAAAATAAAATTAGTGAAACAGAAGCAAAGAACTTTTATTGTTGTGTAAGAAAGTTTTATGAAGCTGCATGTACATATACCTTCAAAAAGTTCCCCTTGTGTGGTGAATTTTTGAAACATGCTGAAGTAGCTGATCCGAATTTAAGGAAACAAGTCTCTTTCTCTTCAGTCAAGTATTTTGTAGATACTTTCACTGGAATTGTAGCTAATGATGACCTGGACAGTCTGGAAATGGAATTTTCCAGGTATCAAGCAGATCAGTTTGACAGTGATGTTCTATCTTCCAATGCGGATATAGCTTGGGCGAAAATTTCAGAATTGAAAAATGGAAATGGCGCAGTGAAGTATATTTTTCTTCCAAAAATAATGCTAACTATTTTAGTTGTGCCGCACAGTAATGCTGAGGCTGAAAGAGTTTTCAGCATCATAAAAAACAATATGACTGAGTTTCGACCACGTTTAAGCATAGAAACATTAAATGCACTATTGGTCGAAAAAATCAGTATGCTGAATAACAGTGAGCCATGCTACGGTAGGGAATTTTTAAAAGAAGAAATTCAAAATGCAAAACATGCAACTGTTCAGCAACTGAAACAGGCAGAATAAACATGTTAATATATTACTCTTGTTGATTCAGACCATGCAGACTGATAAATGGCAGACTTCTACTTGTGACTTATTGTTTTTTTCTCTAGTAAAGAGAGGGTCATTCATTTTCAAGTTGTGAAACAAGCATAGTGAATCATTTAGTCTGCTATTATAAATAATTTGTGTACAACCGTGAGATATTATATTAAACTGTGTGTTCATGCCCAACCTTTGTGCTTTCTATTTGTGTGGATTCTATCATTTATTCTAGCAGGAATAGGGGTAAGTAAAACACCCTTTTTAATGACATATCATTAAAGAGCCAATCACTTACCCGAAAGTTCTTGTTTGAAGTGGATGGAGCACTATTTTAGTCACAGTTGACAAGGGTTTAACTGCCTGGGAATGTAAATAGTGTAATTATGTACATTGTGGTTTTAACCGAGTGTACAAATGTGTTGTATGGTGTGTATATTTGTGTGGTTTTTATGGAGATGACGAGCTATGTTTAAGTCTCAGTCGGCAGAATGAAAAATAAAAATAAAATATGATGTTTCATGACCGGAAGAACGAATCTTATAAGCAAGGAGTTTTTCAACCTTTGAAGGCCAACTACATTACATGATGTTATAATCTACGTGCTTGAAGTGTAAAGTAAAAAGGTGACCAAGAACTTTTGGGTAAATGATTGGCTCTTTAATGATATGTCATTAATGAAGTGCACGTAATATGCGCACTTTGCTGGTGTTTAATACCTTAAAGGTGCAAATATTATAATTCTTTTTAATTTTCTCCATTGTCAATGTTTCATAAGTCGCTAATTGTTTAAAATAAAATCTCAAATCTGCACATACAGTTCTCAGTATTGATTTTTTTCTGGTTATTTTTATAACTGTCTAGTCTGTAGTAAATTTAAAACATCGTAAAATATTTTTTCGTAATATTTCTTGTGTCTACACATGAAAGCTCAAAACTACACATTTTTATGGCTTGGACTACACATGAATGCTGTAAGAGGTTGTCATCCCTGTGTGAGTAATAAGTTTTCATACAGTATCTTGAGCAACCTTATAACTCACCTTAGAACAAATGGTAATTGCGAAACGTAGACTATGTTATGTTGGTATATCAGAAGTAAAGAATCAAGTTTTTACTGAATGTCTTTTTTCATTTTTCACAGGGAATGGATGATCCAACTATTAAAGCAGCCTCCATTGACATCCTGTCTTACATTGTTGACTTCAGTCCGTCCATGGTCCGTGAATATGCTTTACAGCAAGTTAATGCCCAAGATGATGTAAGTCAAACCAATGACTGCTCCTTTAATAATTTTTTTTGTGTGTGTGTGTGAACATATTGCTTGTATTTTAAAATAACATTGGGAAACTGGTTAGCTGATCTTCAAATGAACTGCAGTCTACCTGTTAGAATAAACTTTGTGGAACCACCTAAATCTTATATATAAAACACACAACGTCTGTTTGTCTGAAGCAGCAAAAACTCTCGAACGCCAAACTGTGGAAAATTTGCGTAGCTTATTAATATTGGAATTTCTAGGTCAACACAACTGTTTTAAGATGTTTACGTTGTTCCGTTCGGTAGTTATGAATTAATTAATAAGCGAATCAATAAAGTCAGCGTCATTTGCTATGTCACCCTGTTCCAAATCTGAAAGCATGTGACTGCATTCGTCGCCTGGCCACATCCACAGGTGTTTCAATTCTTTGAGAACTGTGCATAAAAAAAATGCAAAAACGAACCTTGCGAAATCTTAACGAAATGATCGGAAAGTTTTATCAACACCATGAATTGGTAATAAGAGGAATCCCTCAAAATTTCACCGAAATCCGGTCAAAACTTTTTAAAATAGGCATGAAATTTTTAATTCATCGGTAAACAGAAATACACTGCTGGCCACCCAAAATGCAACACCAAGAAGGAAGCATCTGATTGGCCTGAAATTCGCAGCATTTCTTTAGTCGGCTCGATTAGCATTGCAGGGCATATGCAAATCATGTGCGCCCGGCATGCCACCGAGAAGCACTAAAAGAAGGGTGCACAGAAGGCGCAGAATACGGCAGTCATTCCAGCATGCTTCGGAGTTCGACAGAGGACGAATAGTGGCTTATCGTGACAGCAGTTTATTGTACCGAGACATCGGCGCCCATGTGGGACAACATCCAGCCACAGTGAGGCGAGTATGGATTCGGTGGGTGCAGGAGTGACGGGTGGACCGACGTGAGCGATTGCCACAGCTGCGGCACACCACCGAATGAGAGGACCGGCATGTTGTGTGGCAGGCATTGATGGTTTGCACCACCACATCACGAACGTTAGTCCAGGAATTAGGGTGTGTTGCGCAACAACCTGCATCAGCACATACCGCTAGGACGTCGTTTGCAGGAGCGGGGACTTGTCGCACAGCGCCCATTGCTCTGATTACCATTGACGTTACACCGCCAGCGAGTGCGGTGTCAGTGGGCCATTGAACGCTGCACCTGGACTACGGAATGGCACGACATTGTCTTCTGCGACGAATCCCGCTTCTGCCTGCAACACCACGATGGTCAGATCCGCGTGTGGCGGCACCTCGGCGAGAGACTGTATGACGCCTGCATTATGCATCGCCATACCGGTCTGTTGCCTGGCGTTAATGGTTTGGGGTGCAATTGGATATGACACCCGCACCCTCTGGTATGCATCGCCGGTACACTCAACAGCCACCGCTACATCTCCGACGTTTTGGAGTCTGTAGTCCTCCCTTACCTACAGGACCTGCCAGCGGCCACATTTCAACAGGACAATGCGCGCCCACACGTGGTATGCATCGTGCAATAATTCTTGACGGCCCAACAGGTGTCACTGCTGCCGTGGTCCACCTGTTCTCCCGATATGTCACCCATCGAACACGTCTGGTCGCTGATCGGCAACCGAGTGGCCTGGCAAGCAACACCCGCTGCTGCGCCTGATGAACTGGCAATGTGTGGAAGCGGCCTGGACCGACATACCACAAGCTCACATCCAAAGCCTCTTTTGTTTGATGCTGTGGCGTGTAGCGGCCGTTATTGCCAGCCATGAGGGCCACACGAACTATTGTTGTCTGCGTGTTCCGCAAGTCGCACGGGCCTGTAAGCTCAATCGTTTCATCTTTGTATCTGTTGTTATGTGTCCATTAAATCTGGCTTTGCCATCTCGTGTCCTTCTTGGTGTTGAGTGGCCAGCAGTGTATATACGCAGGAACGGTTAATAAAATTTTGAGGCTAATTTAAAAAGTTATTTACCGATTCAGGCGAAATCTGGAGATCATGTTCCTATTAACGATTTATGGTTTTCATTAAAATTTCAGCCAGTTTCATAAAATATTCTCAAAGATACGTTTTTAACTTTTTTATCCCAGAGATTCGCCCTCAAAGACGTCTGAAACTGAATGAATGCACGTGATGCATTCGATCGTCGATAACAAATTGTTGACGAATTTTGTTCAGTCAGTGTTCTAATGCTGTGTCTCCTGGACACGTGTTAAATAATTATAACACTTTTGGTCCGTTTGATTGTACACATTCCATACATTCTGTACCCTGCAAAGCCGGGTAGTAAAGCTAGTATTTCATAAAAACAGAATTTAAAATTTTTCCAATTTCAATCTGTGTGCATTTATTTTGGAAATTTCAAATCAAATTCTAATCTGAAGAAATTTACTTATTTATTATAAAATAAAAATAATAGTAATAAAATTATCAAATAAGTAATAACATTGTCAAATAAGTAATACAATTGTAAAATCATTACTTGTCAACTTTTATTTTCACACCCTTTGTTTGTAGAAAATCAGTAATTTTTTTTCAACTATGCAATTTATAGCTAACAGTATTAAAAAAAATCGTGCAAAGAATCCATCTGGAATGTTCATTTACAATTACATTAACTGGCGAATTTTTCTCAAACATGATAGGACTTCTGAAGCACTAACATTTGACAAAAGGGATTATAGTATCTTCTTCATTACTGTTTCTAACATTTTATTGATTTTTATTGCTGGATGATGATCACATTAGTCATTTTGTGAGAATCGGGCACATCATCATCTACAAACATTTTCAAGTTGCCCAACATTTGGGATGGAAGTCTTAGTGACTGATTTCCACCATGCCTCCAGCCCAGCACTTGTTTCTATCTTTGCAGTTTGTTCTGAATACTGTATATTCAATTGGATTTGGTCAATGGCTGTGTTTGCAGATATTGGCAGTTCATTTTTGGCTGATATTGCTCCATGTTTCTGAAATCCTATCTATAGCCTGTTTAACCTGCTTCCTCCCCCTCCTTCTTTCTTTTTGTTCATTAACATATTGACTGCCATAGTGGTTTTTACGAAAATAAAATAAAAACTTCAAAAACAAAATGATCCTTTCTAATTTAATGAAACATTTTTTGTTTTCTGTGTATGAGGTATATATGCAACTCACATAGTGCTACAATAAATTTTTACACTGCGTGCCACATAAGTTGTATGTGACTCTCAACATACTTATTGAATTTGTTTTTGAGAATTGAGTTTTTTGTCATTCCACAAGTATTTACAGTAGTGGCCAAAATTGTGGAAACTTTTTGGAAAAAGGGTAATTTTGAGGTTTGCTGGCTCATAACACCACTTATCATTGGAGTACATCACTAAGCTGTTCTCTGAGATTCAGAGGTTAGCTCCAAAAAGAAATACAAACTTCCAGATATTTTTACTTATTGTTGTCGTATCAAACTTCGCCATTTACAGCGATCTTGACATACAACTCGTGCTTCACTGATATCCATTACACGCCGTACACAAGATCTTTTATACTTCATACTCATAATCTTTTTCTCATACAGACACTCCTGAATCTGATCCACCCATGTCTTCCTTGGCTTTCCTCTGCCTTTCCTTCCTGCCACTTGGGCTGAAAATATTTTCTTAGTAAGCATTTCATCACTCATTCTTTCAACATGGCCAAACCACCGAAGGATATTGGTCTCCACCTTGCCAACAACATTTTGCTTTACATCACACAACTGCAATACATCTTCATTCCTCACACAATCAGATCGTGTCTTGCCACAAACCCCACGTAAGTAACGCATTTCTCCAGCACACAAACGACTCCTATGTTTCTTCTGCAGTACCCAGGTTTCACTGCCATACATCAGTGTAGGAACAATTACTGTTTCATACACAGCCATGCGGGACTCTCTAGAGAACCCATCATTCCTGTGAAAACCTCCCAGAGCAGCTATGACTTTCAAAGAAGAATTCACTCGCCTACTGATTTCACCATCCAACTTGTTCTCTCTGTCAAACATGCTTCCTAAATACACAAACTCACTCACCTGGTCAATCACAGTGCCATTTATACTTACATTACATTCAGTGCTACCCGTTCCTTTCTCAAACACCATAACTTTGGTTTTTCCCTTATTTATACTCAGTTCATGCAAACTTCGTGCATCCGAGTCAACATACTCTGTAACTCATTTTTGTGCTCTCTGCCAACAGGACAGTGTCATCAGCATACAGCAATCTGCACACACGGATATCACCAAGACATGAACCACTATTATCTATTTTGGCCTCACGCATGCATGCGTCCATAAATATATTAAACAGCCATGGTGACATTACACAACCTTGTCTAACTCCTGCACCAATACAAAACCATTTTGATAAAACACCATTCACTCGTCCACAAGCTCTACTACCAGCATACATGGTTTTTACACTATTAAGTAGATTCCCAGTAACACCATATTCATTCAATACCTTCCACAAAAGTGTCCTATTGACTCGGTCGTAAGCTTTCTCTAAATCTATGAAGGCAGTAAAAACTTTCTTCCCAACAGCCAGATACTTTTCAATCATCATGCGTAATGCAAAAATCTGGTTAGTGCAGCCTTTACCAGGCATAAAACCACTCTGAACATCCCACACTTTCTCTGATGTAAGACCCCATACTTTTTCAATAACAACCTTACCAAACACTTTCCCTGGCACACTCAGTAGTAATACCATAAAATTATATATCAATGGGAAGATAATTTCACCAAGCATATAATGCAAAAAAGTTTGTTCAATTATCAGTATTCTATGAATAGTTATAGCCAAATAACCAGAAAAAAGAAGCACAACTTGCTTAGGTTGATATGAAGTAGCTTTCCTTCATTTGAATGTAGCCAATGAGCATGAGTGTTTAGACAGCCAATCATGTGTCATCTTGTTTTGGCAATGAGCCAATCAGGTCACAGTAGGATTCAGCTATTGATGTCATGTATTGGAGCTGAGAGGAGGACATTTGTCAGTGTGTTATGTGATTGCTATCAAGTTGGTTGGTTTCTTTTTTGTGTGTGTGTGTGCTTTTTCATTTAGTGAGCTTGTAAAACATAATAAAATAAAAGAAATGGCACAAAGAGTTGACTGATCACCCAGAAAGCAATGTAAAATAGTACTTTTAAGTGAATAAGGCTTCAATAATGAAGAAATTAGAAGACAATTTGGTGGAAACTTAACCAAAGGTGGCATTTCTAAATTTTTGGAGAGGTATAAGGAGACTCGGTCACCACAAAACCAGACTGGTAAAGGCAGGAAAAGGTGCACAACAGCAAGTGATGATAGAAGAATTAAGAGACTGTGCCTAGGTAACAGAAGAAAATCATCTGGGTGTATGCAAGATGAAATAGCGCAATGCAATGTGAAGTTGACTGCAAGGACTGTTCGGCACAGACTGCAGGAATTTGGTCTAAAAGGTAGAATTCCACGAAAAAAGCCATTTTTATCTTTCAAACAGAGGTTGGAAAGATTAAACTGGGCTTAAAACCTATGTTAACTGAACAGCGGAACAATGGGGCAGTGTTATTTGGAGTGATGAGACCCAAATCTCCCTGTTTGGTAGTGATGGCATAAAATACGTAAGGAGAAGAATCTGAGATTTGCATTCTGATTGCATTACATGTACCGTGAAACACCAAGTTAGTGTTATGATCTGGGGTTGTATGATATCAAAAGGTGTGAGCAGAATTTGCGTGATTAATGGGAATATAAATGGGCAAAAATACATTAATGAAATACTTGATCCCAAACTGAAGCCTTCTGCGCATGATCTTTTCTAAGATAATGAAGCATTTATATTTGAACAGGATTCAGCTTCATATCATGTTGCTGCTGTGTGCAAAAAGTTGTTTCAAGTTCATCATATTCCACTGCTGGAATGGCCTGGCAATAGCCCAGACCTTAACCCCATCGAAAATCTATGGAGCCGACTAAAGAAACTTGTTAGTCAGAAGCAACCCAGCAATAAAACCTAATTAATAGAAACAATAATTCAATCTTGGTTTTACATTATAACAGCTGCAGAACTAAAAAACTTGGTTCACTCCATGGGAAGGTGTTATAAGGCCGTAATTAACGCTAAAGGTTCCCCAACTAAGTATTTAGTAACTGACACGGTGAGAATTTTTGTATATCTTTTTTTCTATGTGTCTCACTTTTCTTCTTTATAACTGCTGTTCTAATACAAAATCCTTCATAAAAGTTATTGCATTATATTCTTGATGAAATTATCTTTCCATTGATGTATAATTTTATGGTATTACTCCAAAAAAAAAAAAAAAAAAAAAAAAAAAAAAGAGTGGTGTTATGAACCATCATACCTCAAAAACACATTATTTCCAAAAGGTTTCCACAATTTTGGCCCCTACTGTAATTATGTCTGGAGTGGACCTTGGGTGGTCCTGAATGATGACCTCTGAATCATACCCCCTAAGTATGTGCAACAATGTAACATCGCCACATACTATCGTATTGATTTCATTCAAACAGCCGCAAGGCAAACATTCAAGCCGAAATGCGCAATCGGAAGAAATGGTAATAAAAGGAAATGTGTACTTTTGTGTAGAATGTTTTTTCCTAAAACATACATCAATAAAAAAAGTAATATAAAACTTGAAAATTAGTAATGTAAAAAGTACTCTGAAAACTTGAAAAATTGTTCACAAGGGTAAAGTGTTTTACTTGTCAGGCTTAAGTGTAATTTAAAGGTAAAAATAAATAGAAAAGCGAAATTTATTGACTTCTCATTTGATCCACGTTTTTAGAATTAAATTGTCAATGTTAATTGTTACAATAAGAATATCAAGAAGTAAGATTTTCATGAACCAACTGCCGGGTTTTTTCCCAGGGGGCCACCCATCATGTAACATTTATGTTACAGCATGGCTGTGTGAGTTGCCTACTCGCCAGGAGGCTTCCAAGGTAAAGCTACGTGTGAGTTATATATGCTTCAAGAGGCCACAGGCTCAAAACTAGCATGAGTTAACATATGGCAATTAATGTGTTAATTATAACAACATGGAAACTTTCGTTCATCACTAGACTTTAGTAGCAAGCTTTTTATGGCTTTTATGACCCCTCGATCTAAAGACCATAGAACAGCTTTATAGTTTGGTGGAAAATCCACCGTATAGAAGCAGTCTAAGCTTGGGGGGTCATTATGAGGCATATGATTGTTGATGAAAATAATTTTTCTTTTTTATAATTTCTGCATTAAATTTGACAAGGCATTCTTTGAACTGCAGGTTTCAATCTTTACAAAAAATCAGATCCATGTTATTCAGTTTCATTGCTATTTAAATGGCAATGAATGAACATTTTTCAGGCAGTGGAACTGGGAAGATTTTCCAGCAATCAACACTCTCCTGTTTTGTTTTTTTGCCCTGAACCAACTGCCGGGTTTTTAGTGCAGTCACTTATGCATAATTTGGTGCCACTGGTTCCAAGGAAGGGAGAGCCAGTGTTGTAAGACAAACACACCACCCATGCCTCATCCGAGACTGCAGACCAATCCCAGATTGGATTACTAGCCACAAACCGGAGCTCTGACCATTCAGCCACTGGGACAGACTTCTTGTTTTAATTTCCTGACTTATTGTAGCAGAAGAGTGCAGTTTGAGTTTTTCTGTCAGCGCATTTGTCTTCAGTGGCCGAGTATTTCAGTGCTACCAGAGGGGAACTGGTAGCACTGAATGTAATGTAAGTATAAATGGCACTGTGATTGACCAGGTGAGTGAGTTTGTGTATTTAGGAAGCATGTTTGACAGAGAGAACAAATTGGATGGTGAAATTAGTAGGTGAGGGAATTCTGCATTGAAAGTCATGGCTGCTCTCGGAGGATTTCACAGGAATGATGGGTTCTCAAGAGAGTCTCGCATGGCTGTGTATGGAAGTGTAATTGTTCCTACTCTGATGTATGGCAGTGAAATCTGGGTACTGCAGAAGAAACATAAGAGTCGTTTTTGTGCTGGAGAAATGCGTTACTTACCGGGGGTTTGTGGCAAGGGAAAACCCATTTTAACTGGGCAGCAGAACAATGGGACAGTGTTATTTGGAGTGATGAGACCAAAATCATTCTGTTTGGTAGTGATGGCATAAAATACGTAAGGAGAAGAATCGAAGAAGATTTGAGTCCTGATTGCATTACATGTACTGTGAAACACCAAGTTGGTGTTATGATCTGGGGTTGTATGATATCAAAAGGTTGTGAGCAGAATTTGCATGATTAATGGGAATATAAATGGGCAAAAATAAATTAATGAAATACTTGAGCCCATATGTCTGCATAGCATATCATTCATTGTGATAAAGCTTTTCATGCATTTCATTCTCCTAATGATGTAAAGTTTTTTTACTAGGGGTTGCAAGTGTTTATTTTTGTGATCACATTTTTTTTTCTTGAAACTTTATCAGAAAGAAATGTCTTTAGCACCAGAGAGATTCTTTTATGCATAGCAATATTACTTGAAATTTCTCTTAGGATTTAGTTTTACAGTAGGGACTACAAATGGAAATTTTTATTCAAATTCATTTCTCAGCTATTAAATAAGACTAATTTAAAAAGTTCTTTTTGCGTTATGCTACTGTGACATATGCAAATTTTTAATTATCATAAACCCTCCATTTTAAAATTTCGTATGCCAATAAATGTTTGATTATTGTGCCTTTTTTTGTTATGCATTCCTTTAATTCAAAAAACTTGCTTGTTATATTTGATAAATTGGTGACACCATGCTTGTCTTTTTATATTACTGTTTTGTGTTTACTTTTACGTAATTCTGTGATGTGAGATGTTTTTCATGTAACAGAACCAGCACTTCATAAGAATGTTTATTTACTTTTTAGGACCAGTTAGTCATCAATATTATTATAGAACAAATGATTTGTGATCCTGATCCTGGTATGTGCTATGCCAATTTTTTCAAATTCTTGGCGTATGATAATTTTCTGTTTGTTTCTCATGAATTTTTGCTGTATTTTTCTGGAAAAGTGCTAACAGTGTGCAGTACACTGTAATTGGTAGCATGTTATTTATAATTGAGAACACACACAGTTAATGCTATGGCTAGTAATATTTTTTTGTTTTAAAAATGTTTTCCATGCTTTCAGTTTGTGCAAAATGTAAGATACATACAGTGCTGGACAATTGCTAAGGACGGATCATAAACGGCTATATAGCGCATAAAAAAGTAAGTGTGGTTGGATGCCAAGTGAAATAAAATAATGTCAGAATGCCAGGACATTACAAGAAAGACAATTTATTGTGCTCTGAAATCCAGAAGGCTTTGGAACGTGTTCAAGGGACAAACAGGCCATTTTGTGCAGAATACCTAAACGTGAAAAAAATGCAATTACCGTCCGCAGGCGTTCCGGCATAAGATGTCAATACGGGATATGGCCACCATGGAGGGCGATGCAAGATTCCACACGTCGTGTCATGCTTTGCACAACATTATCAAGCAGCTGTTGGGGTAATTTATCCCATTCCTCTGTCAGTGCACGGATGAGGGTGTCCTTGTTTATTGTAGGGCATTGGCGACCAGCAAGACTCCTCCCCAAAGCATCCCACACATTTTCAATGGGATTCAGATCTGGAGAACGTGCTGGCCATACGAGGCGTTGAATATCCTCGCTCTCAAGACACTCCTGGACAGCGACTGTTCGATGACATGTTGCGTTGTCGTCCATGAAAATGAATCTATCACCGACAGCACCACGGAACATGCGAACATGAGGTAGCAGAACATCATTAATGTATCGTTGGCCAGTCATAGTCCCAGTTGGAAGCACATAGAGGGACGTACGGCCATTGATCATGATGCCAGCCCATACCATGACACTACATGTCGGATATCGGTCCCTTTCCTGTATGTTTGCTGGACAATATGCAGTACCACTATCACGCCAGATCAGTTGTCGTCGACAATCAGACGATAGACTGTATCTACTCTCACCTGAGAAGAAGACAGCAGACCAGTCGTTATCAGTCCAATTGCGACGTTGATGGCACCATTGCAAAACGGGCGGTACGGTGACGTCTGGACAATGGGATGCACACAACAGGACGGCGGACGTATAGTCCTCCTTCATGCAAACGTCTGGCGACAGTTTTTCGGGAGATCCGCTTGCCAGTAGCAGCCATAAACTGATTTGCTACCTCACTAGCTGTGCTGCGCCGGTGTCTTTTTGTTGATAGCACTATGTACGGATCTTCTGCAGGTGTCGTACTGCGAACACGACCTCCCCCGTGACGTTTGCTACACTCTCCATTTGTTTGAAATGTTTCCAAAGCCTTGAAACAACACTGTGGCTGACGTCGAACTCCCTGGCAACATCTGTTATTTTTCGCCCTTCTTCAATTTTTCCAATAATATGGCCACGCGTAAAATCATCTAGGTGATGTCGGGAAGACATACTGAAAATTGCAAGTTCGTCAATTGATTCTTTCCCTTTCAACTTTGCGTTTGAACAACAACAACGGTCAATACGCGTCAAATCTTTTATATCTCTTATCAGCGCTATGATGTCACGAACAAGTTCGGCAATCCAAAATTTGCATACGCACAACACGTCTTACTGTATCCCGCACTTATGCTAATTTCCACATTTCCACATTTTCCTGCCTTCCATTTTATGGTTGCTATCGTTGCTATTGTCATCCGTCCTTAGCAATTGTCCGGCAGTGTAGTACAGTGAAAACATACTGTGTATTGAACATCACTCCAAGAATCTTCTTAATATGAGAAGAGTCATGAAATTATCATGAATAGCAAGTACTGGTTATTTATCCAAGAATATTTCTTGTGGAAGTAATTATTACAAAAGTATAAAATATCTGCATGGCATAATGCACTATAAGATGGTTTGTGTCTTATAGTTTATTAATTTTGCTACAGAACTGTGGATGCTTAATTTCATAAGGTTTTGTCAATTTAGCTACATTTTTTCTCAACACGAACCTATTCGATAAAATTTCAAGTAGGTTTTGAATTTTTTTGCACATCCAGAGAGGCAAGTTTTGAACATTTTGACATTACATATGAAATTAAAAGCTGGCATTTAAAAATTTTCTATGTGGTGCATAGCTGCCAGCTCTGCTGTGCTTCTTGGGAGACTCCTGATGTTCTGGAGCTTACAATCCTTGAATGAAGTTGAATCATTTTGAATGCAGATTGCTTGTAAACTAACTTTCATACACACACATGTGCAACTCTGTCTCTTTCACTCACCCACTGCTTTCCTTCCTCTCTTCTTTTCTTTCTTTGTCTTTGTATTAATGATGGCAAAGCAGTTCAGTTATCACAAAAATGTGATTTTCTACTAGAGAAGATTTTGGTATTCGATTATGCCATTGTTCCAAGCCCAACCGCTATGAATTGGTTCATAGAGAGAGAGAGGGGGGGGGGTCAACAGTGGGAAGATTGTGGTATATTAATTATTTCAGCATTAGTTGAACAATAGCAGCCTGGAATTGTGTTTAACTAAGAATATGAGTTCTGGTGGATGGAGATTACTCAGTGATATCTCCATGCATATATATATGTCTGATAGATCAATCATTCAAATGCTAGTGATTGTAATTAGCCCCCCCTCCTTTTTCTTTCCAATTAATAATTAAGGAACATGCATGCAATTTGGTTTGTCTTCAGTTATTAATTCGGTAATCGTATGAGAAGATTGGTTTTAGTTGTCCATGCTGTTATGGGATTAGTGCTGTTTTATTAAATCCTTTGATACAGATTTTTGTAACCTTTTGTTCCATGAGTGGGAATTTTTTTTCATGTACCTTCTGGTTGTTTTCACTTCCATAAGCACTGATAAATTTCTGCTTTATTTACTTTGTTGTTTTAGCTAGTGCAGTTCTTTGCATGAATCATCACCAGAGTGTAAATTTGAAATGGGAGCCCCCCCCCACACACACACACCTGTGTTTGTAAATGGAAAGGATTGAAAATTTTGAAATTGAATGTTTGGGTCTGAGGACAGAATTTCGTTTTTCAGAACTTTTGAAAGTGGAAGATAGATGGAGTAAAGATTTCTCCTGTAATTGTAATTTTTTCCCCTCAATGTTCGTTTTACCCATTAGTGTTATTAAATATTTTATATCATAAATATTTATATTTCAGCATAAAAATGGGGGTGGGGGTTGGAGGGATGGATTTCCGAAAATAAAAGTCAGATGGAATTAAGAATTCTCACATAATTGTGAATATTTTTTTTACCTCGCAATGTTCTCAGTATCCTGTGTTGTTGTTAAACACTAATTCCCTCCATAAATGTTTGTTTTTAAGCTTGATGAAGGGAGGGAAATTTTTCCAACAATGGAAGTAGGGAATTGGAAAATTTGTAAGAATTGATGCATGGTGTTCAAAAATATTCATATAATCAAAGTTGCACATTTATCTAAAATAGTGGAAGCTTTTTTATCATGCATTCATGGTCATCAAGCTGAAAGTTCTTTCAGCATAATGAATGAAATTATTGTCATGTGAGGGCATAAAAAGAAAGAAAAGCAACAATAAAGAAATGAGAAGGGGAAGACATCAGCTGAAAAAAATAATTAAGCATTGGATGTTGTGCTACTAGAGAGTAAACAAAAGGCAAATATGCTTGCAAGAGGAAACTTGAGCTGATGATGCAGCACATAAAACTAAACAAGAAAAAAAAAAAAAAAAAACGTGTTGGAAGCAATGTCTTTTAAAACCATTTTATTTTGTTTTGAATTCAATAATTTTATATTGTGACTACAACGATGTGCTTCAGTTTAATATTTATATAAATAAATGACTAAACAATTCTGGCTTGCTCATGCTGTGTTATATTCACACTTTTTCACCATGCCTTATGATTTTTCACAGGTTAAAAGGTTGAGCTCTTCCCCCCCCCCCCGCTTCACCAGTTTCATGTATGTTACTGTCAAATTCTTCTCTTTCAAGTCCTTTCTGAGATTTGGAAATAATCCAATAAAACCAAGTCCAATGAGTAAGGGAAATTGCATAATAGATTGAACTGACAGTCACACATTCTTGAGTCACAAACTTCGAATGTGTTGGCGCATTTTCTTGATCGAAGATGAGTTTCTTTACCCATTTCTTGCTCCATTTGAGCTTCAGTTCCTTGCAGAAACATCTCAGTAGATGAAAATAATACTCATTTACAGTGGCACCTTGTTCCAGAGAACCAATCATGTATACTCCCTCTGCATCCCAGAAAATAGATGCTATAACTTTCTGAGCCAACTTCTGCACTCTGAACATTTTAGGAGCGGGGGTTGCTTCCACTGCTTTGATTATTTGTTCATTTGCAAGTGTCAACATGGCAATAGTGCATCCATCCATGTTTCCTCCATGGTGATTTACTACCCCAGAAACTGAGCTTCATTAGCTTCAAACTGCTGAACTATCTCACAACAGCATTTCACTGTCTTCAATTTCTGATCTGCATTCATGAAATACTTAAGAAAGCCACCTCGACAAAACCATCATTTCTAAAATGTTCACTATAATATTGTATTGCCTCTCATGGGAGATGTTGAATGTTGCCTCAACATGACTCAGTGTTATTCTATGGTATTGCATCATGAATGTCATCCCCATTTGCAGATGTCAACATGGCAACTGGCCCTCTGCTGCAGAATGCATATTTAACACACTGTCTTACAAGCTTAGATTCTGCAATCCAGTTGTTGACCGTGGTGTACGTAGGACAAGATTCTACTAATGCTTGCTGCATGTTCTTGTGAATTTCTTTCGGCTGCATTCCCTTTAAATTGAGGCACTCAGTGACTGCATGGTGCTTGATTCTTACCACAGTTACCATCTTCATTCACTTTCCTCACTTCAATGCCTCCTGTAAAGGAAAAGAAAATAGTTGCAAACCTTAAATTTTCTGTTAGCACACAGGAAGAGTCACAGCACAGATCGGGGGAACAGTCTTTCACAGAAACCTTTTCAACCCCGTATCATGCAGTGTTATAGAGCTAGTGAAGTTTTGTCTGTTGTTAAATGTTAGTATTTCACTTGCACAGCAGGCATCAAGATAGTTCTTGTTAGAAAAAAAAAAGAAGTACTGCTTTTCCACATTATTGCATTTAACTCAGCTGTTGACAAGCATGTTACTTTGTAGTTCAGGAACGTGCATTACAAAATTCCAAACTAAAGTTATCAGGTACACTGGTGTGCAAAAATTAGGGACAAAGAGGAGAAATTAGCATAACAGCGGAACGGACCCAAATACCACTCGGGAAAAAGACTAGGGTCCAGTACGGTAGGGCATGCGCATATATGCAGCATGACGTAGGAAGGGTGGATGGGTGTCGGAGGGGTATAAAGCACACGGGCGGTGTACGCTCAGCAATTCGATGAAAGCTATTGCACGGTGTACATCGGTTTGAACCACGTCTAGTTGCTGCCACCGTGTGATATGGCCAACAGGTAATCCAGTAGACGACATCTGGATGACTTTACCCGAGGTCGCGTCATTGAGAAGTTGGAAGAAGATCGAAGTGTGACTAGTGTGATCAAGGAGTTCGGGATCGCTCACAGCATCATTTCACGAGCTTGGAGAGCATTTCAAACGAGAGGAACAGCTGTCCGAGAGTTTAGCAGTGGTCGCCCACGAGCAACCACACTGGCGGATGACCGGTATATTGTCCTACAGGCGAGAAGAGAAGACAGCGGGAGAAATCGCAAGGCACATGCAACAGACAACTGGACGTCCTTTATCGCGTTTACTGTGGCCAGGAGGCTGCACAAAGGTGGTCTATTTGCACGACGACCAGTATGGTGTGTGCCATTAACGTCTGCTTATCGGAGACGGCGGTTTCTGTGGTGCCAGGAACACAAGAACTGGACACATCAGCAATGGGGTTGAGTTCTCTTTACGGATGAGAGCCGATTTAGTCTGACGAGCGATTCTGGACGTATAATATCTGGAGAGAGCAGGGAACACTCAATTACACCTCCAACATCATCGAAAGGGACCGGTTTGGAGGTCGCAGAGTTCTCGTTTGGGGCAGTATCATGCTTGGTAGCCGTACTGACCTCCACATCTTCCAAGGAGGTTCAGTCACTGGTGTCCGCTATTGTACCGAGGTTCTCCTGCCTCACCTGCTTCTGTTTAGAGGTGCTGTGGGTCCTGAGTTCCTCTTCATGGACAACAACGCTACAGCTCATTGTACAGTGGCTGTCGCAGAGCTGTTGGAGAGTGAAGATATTCAACGCATGGATTGGCTCGCAAGGTCTCCGGACCTAAATCCAATCGAGCACGTGTGGGACCTTTTCGGGAGACGCTTGGCAGCGCCAGCAACGATTCCGCAGCTGCGATTGGCGCTACAAGAGGAATGGGCCGCGATGCCTCAACAGCTCCTTGGCAACCTCATCCTCAGCATAGACAGACGTTGTAAATCCTGCAACGAAGTCGGGGGTGATCATATCCCTTACTAAAGACTGGATTTTTCTTGGCAGCCGCCTGTCACATGGATGTTTCTGTCTTCTGTCCAGTTGTGCTTGAAGCTACCTTTTCAATAAAGTGCCTTTGTATCCTGTGGATTCCTTGTTTGGACGGTTTTGCTCACTTGTCCCATATTCTTGCATCTTGGGGATCTTATGGTATGATTTGAGTCGACATGGAGCTCTTCTGCACGATGTTACATTCGAAAAACCGTCTCGTCCTTAATTTTTGCACGCCAGTGTAGTATGCATTTGATGTTCATATGGTCTTTGACTGTAAGGTATGGACACGAAATAGAATGTATGTGTGGCAATGATACAATTATTTTCCTGACATCTCGGCTTGTAAAAAACAGAATTTCTAATGTTAAGGCAAGAAAGTGCACACTAAAAAGATGCTGTAATGAGTGTTTTAGCCGTGTGAGGATATTATTTATATTACTCTCACATTGCTGAAATATTCATCACACAGTATCACTGTGCACTTTCCTAACTGTAACATTCCTTAAATTTTATAGTTTTTGGTTTAATATCTGCTGATGTTAAATATCCTTTTCTGAGGAATTTCAGCATGTTGGCTGTAAGTTTCAACTTGAAACAGCCCGTTTCAGCATTGTGATTTTCACACTTCAGAGATCAAGAATCTTAGGATTTTCATCAGCATAGGTGTATTATTATTATTATTATTATTATTATTATTATTATTATTTTTTGCATTTGTGTGTACTTTGAAAAAGAAGTTGAAATATATATGCAACTTTATAATTAATAACTACTTCTTTCGATTAATGATTACTTCTTTTGATTAATGACAACTTCTTTTAATCAATGATAACGTCTTTATTTGGAAAAAGAAGTTGTCATTTTATTGACTTCAACAATGAAGTGATTAATTGTTGAGCAAATTTCAAAACAGTACATATTGAAAATGTTTTCAGGGTGCATGCCATTCAAGAGAAAATAACAAGCTCTAAAAGTTTAAACTCTAAAAATAACCTTTCTGTGTAAATTTAATCTTCAACTCATGCAAGCATCATGCAATTTCATGAATGCTGTAATATTTTGTTTGTTAAGCAAAACTCTGTTTTAACTTATAGCACCTTTAAAACTGGTAAAGCTCTGTTCTGTGAGAATAATTTTTACCTTAACAGGAAATCTAGGTAACTTGGGAGTTATGTGAAACCCATAGTCAAACAGAAGTGAGAGAGGGTACCAAAAATATAAACCAGCTTTAGCAGTAAGCAGATACAAAATCCATTTTTTACTTTATTCATTAGCCCATTTCACAAATACTGCTATGTTCTGTTTAGGGGATAGACTTAGTAAGCTTGTAAAAACATTTCAGCTTCATTATTATGTGTTCTATTTTGAGGAATTATCACCTATCAAGCTGCCAGTGTAGTATTGAGTGGTATAAGGTGCAGGGATTTTCTGACTACTTGTGCTACAGCGTCTGGGATAAGAATCCCAGGTAAGACATGGTCAAACGAAGTGTAGTAGTTTCCTAGATATGCTTTGTATGTTCATGCACTAATGACTGGTGGATTTACCGTTGTCATAGTTCTTCTGCTAAAGTAACCCCATTTCTATCACTTCAATTCAGCTTTTACTAAGTACTTAGTTGTAAAAGAGCAGCATTTTTTTGCTAAAGTTTACTGTAACTGAATTTACTCCTGTTCATTGTTTTCTGTTTCACATGTGAACTGTGTCCTTTTATTATTTTTTATTTTTTTTAGAACTTGGAAGTGCTGTACAGTTGTCTGGAGTGATCAGACTTCTATTAGATCCTGAGAACATGTTAGCTAGTGTAAATGTAAGTGACCATTTCTTATTTACTTTGATATGAGTTTGTTATATTAAACATCCATTAAACTGTCTCTGAAGATCAGAGGTTAGGCTCCCAAATAATTTTTGCCACTCGTTTTTTTTTTTTTTTTTTTGGATGTGCAGGAACTCTTTTTTATTTTTGTATTGTGTCATCTTGTGTTGCTAATTTGCATAATTTCAGCTGGATAGGTTGTCAGTGTTCCAGATTGCATAAAAAAGTGTGCTGCATTGGGAACCGATTCAGGTATAGTACACAATGATTTTAAATGCTTGTCAAATGCTTAGTATGTTCTACAAAATGGCCAGGAAGTTTATCTTGGTTCTGTTGCACCATTACTGGAAGCAACGATTCTTAAAGTGGCTGATACAGTTCAAAAATGAACTAAGTCTAAGGTGGCATTATTGCTGTCACTCAGACTACACAAATCTAGTTCAAAAAGTTTCTGGTTGGCAACATGAGCTTGGGGAGGAGAAAAGGTCTGGGAATGTCCTCTGTGGATGATTTGGATGCCTTGCTCACAGATGTTGAATGCAAATCCTACAGTCAGTACCTGCAAATTGTCACCTGAACTGGGAGTTACAAAATCTACCATTGCTGACCACCTTCACAAAATCAAAAAAGTCTACGGATGTTGTTGTGAGGTGCTGCATGAATTGACTCAGTGATGTGTGCAGGTCTTCAAGGAACTTCTCAAAAATCTGTGTGGCAATTAAGGTGACAGTTATTGGGGATGAAAAGTAGATCGACCATTGTAATCCACACAGCTCCGACCAGTGGTTAGACCACCTTTATCTTTTCCAGAACACTGATGTTTCAAAAGGGTCCTGTATGTTTTGTGGAATTGTGAGGGTGTGATCCACTTTGAGCTTGTTCAGGTTCTGATCAAATGGATTAGATTCATGGGGTACGTGAGCCTCCTGGAATTTAATGAAAACTCCTTAATTGGGCCATTTTCTTCGTTTTTCATCTCAGACTCTTGAAAAAGACCTTACAAGGCCATTCCATGTCAATTCAAGCACAAAAAAAAAAAAAAAATGTTTTGGCACCCATGTTCTTAGATTTTGATTGAACTTGGTATTCTTTATCTCTCCATGGTGTGGTAAGTAATCACATAAAATGTTTTCCATGTGAGCTGTTTCAATTTTACAGCCCTTCCAACTTGCAGTGTATTCTTATTTTTTCCATTTCCAAGGCCTTCTACGCAAGCTGCACTTGATTACAAAAAAAAAAAAAAAAAAACCTCTCAAATCATTCAGTTTCCTTGAAATTTGATAGCCTTATCAATGAAATCATGAGGATTTCAGAAAAAATTGTGAGCACTCTAGTCCAATTTTTTTAAACAAATATCACCTTAAGAACCAAAAAGTATGTAGAATTTTAAAAGCTTTATAAGTTTGATCCAGTAGTTATTTTAAATAGAAGTCATAGGTTTGGGGTGAAGTTGAGAAAAAAAATAGTAATCTGGCTTTCATTTTCTTAAAATGGCAGACAAAAACAGTACATAATGTTTGAAGAAGGAATGAAAAAAGCCACAGATTTATTCTTGGGTATGATGGAACATATTTCTTGGCTCATTAATACACTGCTGGCCACCCAAAATGCAACACCAAGAAGGACACGAGATAGCAAAGCCAGATTTACTGGACACAACAACAGATACAAAGATAAAACGATTGAGCTTACAGGCCCGTGCGACTTGCAGAACACGCAGACATCAATAATTCGTGTGCCCCCCCCCCCCATGGCTAGCACTAATGGCCGCTACTCGCCGCGGCATCGAACGAAAGAGGCTTTGGATGTGGGCTTGGGGTATGTCGGTCCAGGTTGCTTCCACACGTTGCCACAGTTCATAAGGCGTAGCCGTGAGTGGCGCTTGCCGAGCCACTTGGTTGCCGATGAGCGACCAGACGTGTTCGATGAGCGACATATCGGGAGAACAGGCGGGCCACAGAAGCAGTGACACCTGGTGGGCCGTGAATAATTGTTGCGCGATGCGTGCCACGTGCGGGTGCGCATTGTCCTGTTGAAACGTGGCCGCTGGCAGGTCCTGCAGGTAAGGGAGGACTACAGGCTCCAAAACGTTGGAGATGTAGCTGTGGCTGTTGAATGTACCGGCGACGCGTGCCAGAGGGGTGCGAGTGTCATATCCAATTGCACCCCAAACCATAACGCCAGGCGATGGACCGGTATGGCGATGCATAATGCAGGCGTCATAAAGTGTCTTGCCGCGGTGCCGCCACATGCGGATCCGACCATCGTGGTGTTGCAGGCAGAAGCGGGATTCGTCGGAGAAGACAATGTCGTGCCATTCTGTAGTCCAGGTGCGGCATTCAATGGCCCACTGACGGCGCACTCGCCGGTGGTGTAACGTCAATGGTAATCGGAGCAATGAGCCCCTTGCGACAAGTTCCCGCTCCTTCAGATGACGTCGAACGGTACGTGCTGACACAGGTTGTTGCACAACACACCCTAATTCCTGGGCTAACGTTCATGATGTGGCGGTGTGAGTCGTCAATGCCCGCCACACAACATGCCGGTCCTCTTCATTCGGTGGTGTGCCGCGGCTGTGGCAATTGCTCACGTCGGTCCGTCCGTCCCTCCTGCACCCACCGAATCCTTACTCTCCTCACTGTTGCTGGATGTTGTCCCACACGGGTGGAGATGTCTCAGTATGATAAACCGCTGTCGCGATAAGCCACTATTTGTCCTCTGTCAAACTCCGAAATGTGCTGGAATGCCTGCCGTATTCTGCGACGAGGCATCAGAAAGCTTCCCATGCACAGGTCTGGCAGCACAACACACTTCCACTACTTACACCCCGCCTTCTGTGCACCCTTCTTATAGTGCTTCTCGGTGACGTGCCGAGAGCACATGATTTGCATATGCCCTGCAATGCCAATCGTTTGCATGTCCTCTCGTGGGCGATGCATGCTGCGGATTTCAGGCCAATCAGATGTTTCCTTCTTGGTGTTGCATTTTGGGTGGCCAGCAGTGTATATATGTTAGGGTTATACCTTTTCCTCACACTATTTAATGTTTAGTAAACCATGTTTTCCACAGAAAAAATGAAGTCTAAAATATTTTATTAATTTCTAAATATAACATATTTCGTTTATGAAATACTCGTGCTTTCATTGAGAAGGCTGTAAAATATAAAAGAGATTAAATGATTTGTGAGTGAGACATAATTTTTTTTGGTAAGCAAGTGCAGTTTGCACAGAAGGCCTCGGAAACAGTAAAAAAATAAGAATTCACTGGAAGTTTGAAGTGCTGTAAAATTGAAACCAGAAGAGCTACTTGAAGAAAAAAATCATATAGTTACTTTCCACCATGAAGGATTGAGTATAAACAAGTTTAATCAAAATCTCAGAACACGGGAGCTATGGCTTGGTTGAACTGATGTGGAATGATCCTAAATTTAATCTTTACACCTGGAAATGATTGTACTTCAATCTTTTTAATGTCTTTCGTTGCTAATTCAGTGTGCACTCGCTGGGTGATCTAAAAAAAACCTCCCATCCAAATTCTCTTCATCTGCTGGAAGCTATTTTGTGTTCGCCTTTTCTAGCTGACACATATTCATTCTTTTCATGATGGGGTGAGCAACAGTTATGATTGCATAAACTTTGTCATGTATTTCGACATTATCTCAGAGAAGACATAGGCACCTCAAGCAAGTGTTGTGGAAGTATTTTTGTCTCTTCCCTTTTTAAAGCTAAATTAAATTTTAAAATTGGTGCTTAGTCTGTCTGTCTGGTGGAATCTGAGCCATTTTTCTGAGTCGTAAAATTGTTTCCACTGCAGAATGAACATTGCAGTACCAAGGTTTAGATGTAATTTCACTTAAAATATGTGAGCAGGAGTGTTTTTTTTTAATGCTTAAAGTGAAATTTGTTCAAAATCGCTACGCTACTGCGTGCTTATGTGCAAAGGTCGTCGCAGTGGCACAGTGCTCTAAGTGCAGGCTTCTGATCATTTATCTGACTTGGTTTTGCGTTCGAATCCTGGTGAGGCATGGATGTTGTGTTTGTGTTACGGCACTGGCGCTCTCCCTTGCCAGGAACTAGTAGCCCTAAATAAGGGCCACTGTCTTCTTTTAGCCCATTAAATTGCACATGGTAGTTGTTAAACCTTCAATTAAAAAAAAAAAAAGCGTGCAAAATAAACTACTGGAAACCGGAACTGACAGCAGAGAGTATAAGTTCTGATTTTGAACTTCAATTTTTTAGTAAACAAAAGCAAAAATGCAGGTTTGTTTTTGCAGTTGATATGGTTAGAAGTTACTAAGAAATAGGAAACTATGCATTTTCAGAGAAACTAAACTTTAACAAGCAATAATGCAGTTTCTCACTCTGCCACGAAGACAACTGTACATGTCATGTAAATGGTGCAATTTTTAAGAAGGACAATGAAGTGGGGATTTCCAACTTGGTTGCTCCATATTTTATCCTTAAATTTCCAATGTAAGTATTATTTCAAAATATTTAAATATATACATATATTTTGTTTCAAAATCCTTATAGCTTTATTATACATAAAAGTTTTGTAGAAAATACACCTTGTTACATTTTCAGTGGCAGTGTTTGTATATAAGTTTCTCTTAAGTTTCTTGTACTAGGGGTGAAGCAAACATAATTTTCTAAATTCTGCGTTCTGTATTAACTTTGCTCAAGCCTGTAGGAGTTATTTCATTTTGTTGTAAGTTACAGGTTGATCAGTTCTGTGGTTTCACTGTGTTTTTTAAGTATGTGTTAATTTGAATCATGTGTCCTGGAAAATTTTTTTCAAGAGTCTTGGGAATGTCTTGGAAAAGAATTGGAATTCTGTGATTGAATAAGAGCATGAACCATTGAGAAATGTTATATGTGAAACTGAACATTTTCAGGTGAGGCTAAATGAAACTGAAATGTTGAAGTTACTTATTTTGTATAGAGTTTGGCAAAGATTTCTATTTGTTAGGAAATTTTCTTACCTGCCATTGTCAATTTAAAAATTGTAACTTTTCTAGAACTTTGTGAAAATGAATAGTGGTGTCACAATAGCTAGTAGTAATGAATTCGAATGTTTTACGAAATTATAACACATGACTTATTAATGGTGTAAATACAAACACCCAATATTTTCCAAGCTTTCTCACTCTGCTGGGAGGCTTTGTCTGGGCTAAATTTTAATTCTCGGAGCTTAAAATGGTCAGATAACGCTGAAACAATAAAAAAAAAAAAATTGTTACTTTGGAACAATCTGTTGTGTTTTGTTCATGTGAAAGTCCGTATCTGAGATATCATACTCACGTAGTGTGGGGTACATAATTGGCTGTTCCCCCAGTATTTGTTTAGATTTCTCAAGGTATCTGATATCTGAACCATGGACTTTCACATGAACCGAACAGTTGGTTTTATATATGCATATGATGAAGGTCATAAAACTCGCAGACCTGTGTACTTCTTTTTTATGTCTACATATCACGCATAAGTTACGTGGAAATTATTAGTGGTGGGACATTTCGGTAGTGACTTCTACTTTCATCAGCCATGGAATGAAACACATGGTATAAGCATCACTTTTATAACTATTACTCAATCTGAGGTAAAAGAACTTACCTCCAAATCGCTAACATACGTCATACGTTCCAAGCTCTGCTAAATGTGCTCACACTCGATGGAGGCCTGAACTACATGTGGTTATTTAACTCTAAAATTACGTATTTACAAGTTAAAATAAGCTGTTATAAAACACATTTACTTTACACATTACTTTTTATAATTTAACAGATTAAACATTCAAACTATTAAAATACTTAGTATTGAAAGTGGACAATTTTTAAAGTTAATGAAGAAATATTGGTGATTTACTTATAGAAAAAAACTGCTGAAGTTATCTTACAATCAGCTGGTATTTATGAGATCCCAACCATTTAAAAAAGTTCAGGTAAACAATTCTCCTTTAATGGGAGAGAGGGGGAGGGGGAGGGAAAAAGTCTAATTAAAAGATTACAACAGCATATAAAAAACTGGAACAAAAAAGAGGAAAAAACTGCACTTATTCAATATTGTGTAAATCAAAGGCAATATCCTGATTCTGAGAATATTAAAATGTTGGCCGCACATACCAGGGAAAATCAGTTGAGAATCTTGGAGAGCATTTTGACAGTAAAGAAAACAGCTGAAATTTGTAATATACAAAGCCCTACTAAGTTAGATACAGTTTGGAAATTTTTTTTAATAGAAGTGAGAAATTATGTAAGAATTGAAATACAGGATTTCTGATCTTGAAAACTTAAATCTTAAGATTTTTGGCAGTGAAAAGAGATATTATAATTCAGCATTTTCGTAGTTAAAATTAAAAGATAATCCAAACTTACGATAGATGGTGGCACAGTCGAAGACCCAGTGTTTCTGACATGCGTAGAGGAAAAATGCCACACCCCTTCCTTCTGTCGGAGAGTAACTTCGAATAACCACACAGGCGAGGTTGATCCTTTAGCGACATCTTGTAAGCCTGATGATGCAGGCCAAGGGCTAGTGAAAGTGCTAGTTGCAATGGTTGAGTGTGTTCTGTGAATGGCATCTCCCATCTGATGCGATGGATATTTTCTTAGTTTTTTAATACTAAGTATTATAATGGGGTTTGAATGTTTAGTGTGTTGAATTATAAAAAATAATACGTATAGTAAATGTGTTTTATAGCTTATTTTGAACTAATACATAATTTTAGAGTTAAATAACCACATGTAGTAATACGTATGTAAATGTGTATAATTGCCTATTTTAACTTATAAATACATAATTTTAGAGTTAAATAACCATGTGTAGTTTAGACCTCCGTCGAGTGGGAGCATGTTTAGCACAACTTGGAACGTACGACATATGTTTGGGGTATGGAGGCAAGTTCTTTTACCTCAGGTTAAGTAATAACTGATATTTCAGCGTTGTCTGTGACCGTTCTAAGCTTTGAAAATTAGGCGCAAATGAAGCCTCTCAGCAGAGTACAAAAGCCAGCAAATATTGGGTGTTTGTATTTCCGCCATTAAACATACATGAGATTCTTACGTGGATTCGCGGAACACTGTTTTTTTTTATTATTATTATTATTATTATTATTATTATTAGGGTCTTTTTCTGGGGATGTATTTCGTCTTTCAAAACTTTCAAAAACGGAAGTTAAACAGAATGAAAATTTTTCCTGTAATCGTAATTTCTTTTTCTCACAATGTTGCTTGTGTCCAGTAATGTTAAATATCATTTTATTGCATAAATGTTTGTATTTCAGCAAAAAACTGGGGGCAACGAGTGCTGAAAAATAAAGTCAAGCAAGATGTCTAGCAAGTCACGGGAGTCTTTAAAAGTCAAGAAAAAAGAAAACAACCCCAGAAGTCGAAAAAAGTTATGGTCAACTTTGTTTTCGTTTTATGCTTTTTTTTTTCTTTTTTTCCCCCTCTGTGTACCTTACCCTTTAAAATCTAATTTCAGCTTTGAGCTAAAAAAGTTTTTGGCAATCACGATGACGTCATTTCCTTCCTTCAGACAAGTACTTAGAGCTGGGTGATGTACCAGTATATCGCGAAAAACTGGTTTAAGTTTTACAGTGAGGCTCCGGTTTTTTAGCTAACGGTACTACAATGTGTCGTCTTTCGTGATGTTGCGAGGCAATTTAACGGGAAGTACGATGTTGATGAAACCACACAATGGCGTCACAAAATTGGAGCTTCTTCATGTATGATGGGAATCCATCACGAAGCAAACACGATGTTCAAACCTGTTCTTATCGGGCCTCCACATGTCGACGATCGATGCCACAAATTGGTCGTTTGTAAAAAAGATTGCGCTCATGTTATCGGTTTGTCCGTCCATTCGTGGACATATCTCTGCAACTATTAGTCCGATTTAAAAAATTCTTTTTGCATTGGCAAGATTGATATGTGAGAATGATGATCCTTTGTTTCGCCTACCCCCCCCCAGTTTTTCGAATGCACAACTTCGTCGCTAGAGGGCGTAAATGAAGATATCAAATTTAAAATGCATTTTATTGCATATATTTACTTCTAAATAACCACACCCTTATGTAATTTTTTTTTCTTTTGCTACCTAACAAACACATCTTAAGTTCGACCTATGGATCAAGGAGCTATTGCCACTTTTGAATCGTATTATTTATCGCATCATGATCTGAAGACAGCTTATTTTAGTAACAGTTTACTAGTAAAGACAAGGCAACTGTTAAACAGTTTAGTCGTGATTATAATATTTTGTATGCAGTATCACATGAACTTCGATAGTGCATGGAAAATGATGACACAGTAATGCATGTGTAGACTTTGACATAGACTATTTGTCAACAATTTGTGACTGATTTGAAAGGATTTGAACCAACTGTTAGATTAATAATATTGTTCAAGAAATTCTCCAGCTACCTGAAAAGCTTGATTTGGAAACTGATGATGTGAAATAATTGTTAGCCTCACACAATGAAAGACTTAGCACTGAGGGCTTGATTAAACTGGAAACATGGTCAAAGAAAGTGGTTCATAAGAAGACTCGGTTAAATAAACTACCAAAGAAGACCTACACTAGCAAACATTCTTGATAAAACCTTCAAAGTCATAGAACAGCTTGTAAATAAGTGTGGCCCTAATTGAGTGCAGTTCTTCAGTTGTGTATATATTTGGATACTTTGTGCAAAAGTGTGAACCTTGTTTTGAATAGCATTTATTTGCTGAGTAAATAGTGTTATCAAAAATTAAATAAATTGCTATTAATTTTAATTGTTGATAAGTCTAAACCTTTATAATGTACTTCCTATACTCGCTTAACATACTTTTGTGTAACGTGGTTTCCTGGTTACAAGTAATTTTTTATAGTGGGATATTTTGAGTTTTTCACTAAATGCAAGCTTATTGGTAAGAAAATTGCTATTTGATCGGCGAATTCGCATGTACTGCTATCTGCCACCAGAAATGACGTTCGAACAGGTTTTGATCAGTACGATTCTGAAACTGTAAATCGTTCCAAGTTATAATAAACGCTGCTGCATGTTTGTATGCCATGACTGCAATCTTCGGGATCTCGGGAATTTACCGCAGTCTAGGAAGTAGTTAGCGTGTAATTAGCACTTCTTTTGTAAAAAAGATTGTGCATACAAATCGGTTTGTCCGTCCGTGGACACCATATCTCTGCAACTATTAGTCCAATTTGAAAAATTCTTTTTGCATTGGGAAGCTTAAACTGTGAGAATGATGATCCTGGCGTTCCGAGTTTTTCAGATGCGCAACTTCGCCGCTTGAGGGCGTAAATGCAGACAATATCGAATTTAAAATGCATTTCATTGCATATATTTGCTTCTAAATATCTGATTGAAAAAATTCTTTTTCCTTTCAATGCCATTTATAACGAAGACTGTTTTAGATGCAGTTTCTTTTTCAAGTAATGCATCGATTCTCCACTAGGGGGCGTAAAGGTAACTTGCGCTTCCCTCGATATCTGTGCTTCTAAAACTCTGATTTGAAAAAAATTATTTCTGCCGCGGTTACTGCTCCTAATGAGAAATGTTTTTCATGTAATTTCAAAATTTTGAGAAAGTATGGTTTGGCCACCAGGGGACGTAAGCATTTATTTCTGCTTCTGATGTATTTGCAGAAAAATCCGAGCTTCTTAAAAAGTAGACTGAAAAAAATTATTTCGTAGACCGGTACCGCTCACCTTGGAAAACGTTTTAACACCTCCTACTTAAAATAGCTCATAGTTTTCCCGCCAGGGGCGTATATCTTATTTTTGTCAATATCCTTGCTTCTAAGCGTCTGATTTGAAAAATTCTTTCTTTTTTTGGGGTGTTTTCGCTGTGAAATGTTTCTCATATAATTTCAAATTTTTCTTAGTGCACAAGTCTGCCACTAGAGGGCATAAGCTCACGTTTCCGTTTAGAGCAATTATCTGCGGGACTAAAAACCCGATATAAAGGATTCTTTTTCGGTCAGATACTACTAACTTTGAAAACTCTGTGTGTATTTTCTTCCCAAAATAATGCCCAATTTCGCTGCTAGGGGCGCCAGTGTCTAATCTGTTTTTCTTAATATCTCTGCTTCTAAATGTACGATTTAAGAAATTCTTTCAGCACCGGATGCCATTTACCTTGTGGAACACTATAGGTTATTATTTGAGGAGTTTTATTGTTCACAGTTCTACCACTAGGTGTTGTTTGTGTACTTCTGCTTGCAGCTATATCGCACCTTCTAAAAATCCTGTTGAGAAATTTCTTTTTTTTTTTTTTTTACTGTATGCCATTCTCCACAATAGAGATGTGGTGCATTAAATCCTCTTTAAACAATGCACAGAATTCCTGCTAGGGTGCAAAAAGGTCAGTACCTTTTTCTTACTGTCTCTTCTTCCGGGAGACATATTTGAAAAGTTATTTTTCGTTAGCATAGTTTTTTCCAGGAATATTTTTTTTACTTTCCCATTAGGCGTAGAGTTATATCATGTTTCTTTCTTTATTTCTATCTTTTAACTGTTCGATTTGAAAATCTGTCTGATACCTTCCTTCTGCTGTGAAAAACTTTTTATACACAGTTTGTTAATTTTCATTACATACTGTTTAGCTGCTGATGGAAGTAAGTAGCTGTTTTCTATTTCTGGATGTTTTATCAATTGAAGAAATCTGGTTGATATTTTTCTAACCGGTTGCATAGGCTTTGAATAACTTTGATAAATTTAATTTTCATCAAAAAAGACTCAAGACATGCCCGAAATTCGGTCTTTTTTGTTGATGTTTTCGCAAAACAGTATTAAGAGATGTGTGGGCATTTAAAATTACATCTGTATAATTTTCCGAATGTCAGTCAGTGTACTTCCACTCTTTCGAAGAATAATTTCATTTTTTTCAACATTTTCAATCAGGCCTAAGCTAGGTAAAAAAAAAAAAAAAAGCCTAACTGCAGATTTCGGTACATCTCTATAGAATTGCACCATAAAAATTGGTATAAATGCACTGCACGTTTAGTAGACAGACACAAAAATATTACACTTTCAAAAATTTTAATAGTCCTAGGCTAGGCACAAAAAAAAAAAAAATAAAAAAAATAAAAATAAAGGCGTAAGTTTGAATACTTCCTGATGAAACTTCACCCGAAAAATCTGTACAAATCTACTAAGCGTAACGTAGATGGACAGAATAACATTATATTAAAAAATAATAATCAGGCCACATATTCAACATATATTCAAAATAATAAAACTAAATGCTGCATCAAAATGTGAAGAAGCACTCAGAAAACAGAAAAGTCAGCAAGCAGAGAAATAAAAGAAAATCAGATGTGCTGTGGGAAGAATTAAAAAACTGTAAGAAAGAAAAAGTTATTGGAACAGGCTGAAGAAGCTATTGCAATAGAAACAAACTAAAGCAGCATACACATACAAAAAAACTGCAGAGTTAAAGCTATGTCATACATTGCATTTGGATTGTTAAAGCTCTTCATTAGTGCCCTGTGGGCTAAATGTTATTCAATGAAGAAGTGTTTGATTTAGATAACTTTTTAGTTTTATGTATGCACAGTAATACCGAGCTTTACATGTCTACTTAATGCATGTTTGCTACAATGTATGTACAACATTTTTACCCATTCCCGACATAACTTATTAACAGGGTGTCTACTGGTCATGAAAGTCATGAAATTGAGCAGGTGGTCATAAAAGTAATGAAATTGAATGGGTGGTCATGAATTTTTTTTTTGTTCTGTGTGTCAGCGCCTGAATGAAAACTAGTTAAACTCCGGTAAGTAGATATTGATTTTGATAGTTTTACCACATTTTTATGCCACACTTATTGTTTTAAATAAAAATAATAAGTCTTATTTCACAAAAGTTGTACATTTTTTTTTTTCGTGATTTAGGGATTTTCTTTGTCACTGTGAATGTGTATAGTTGTCATAATTGTCTTTCCAAGTATGTTAAATTTGTATATGATCTCGTTATATAAAACTTATGACTAGCGATCCATATTCATAGCATCACGATTATTCACTACCGGAAAGAACAAAAAAAAAGTTACATTTGGATTAAAAGACATTAAGCTTCATAAAATAGTATTTTCATAAGTACTATCTTGTCCGATCTGACATATTAAGATACACTTAACACCATAACTTTTTTAGTATTTCTGTAAATCATTGCATTAACAAAATGGTTTTAGTTTGTCAGGTTGATATCATTTACATGATTAACTGAAATTTTATTTCTTTATTTTAATAAAATAGAATTCTGTATTTTGTTTTGGCACACACTTATTCTTTATATTGAGTTTCATTGGGTGCATATTTTTAATGCTGGATCTTCTTGTCTCTCTTCTTCATATACTCTGCCCACAAAAACAATAATTCCAAAGATGGTTTTCAATAAAGTCATTGACTAGAAGTGTGTAAAAGGGTGAAACATTCCTTTTCACTTGCTTACTTGAAGGATTTGTAAAAGCCTAGAAATCTTTGTTTACGGCACATTTATTTCTGGAGGAGGAGGAATTCACATTGGTATTGCTTTTTTTATTGATTTAAAATCTAAGGACATTCTTGTAAAAATGTCTTCCAATAAAAGAAAAAGTGGTGCTGAAAGTGAAATATTGGTAAAATGCCACAGAATCCATAAAATTACAAGAAAAAGTAGACATAATAAATATAAGGCTGGTGAGTTAATAACTAAACTTTCAAACTCTATGAAATGGTCCTAGCCATCCCACATATTCAACAGACCATACTCTTGCATAATTTTTTTTTTCTTTTGCTACGTAACAAACACACCTTAAGTTCAACCTATGGAACAAGGAGCTATTGCCACTTTTGAATTGTATTATATCATGATCTGAAGGCAGCTTATTTTAGTAACCATTAGTAAGGACAAGGCAACTGTTAAACAGTTGTGATTATGATATTTTGTAAGCAGTATCACAGGAGCTTCGATAGTGCATGAAAAATGATGACATGGTAATGCATGGTTAAACTTTGACATAATCTTTTTGTCCACAATTTGTGACTGATTTGGAAGGATTTGAACCAACTGTTAGATTAATAATATTGTTCAAGAAATTATCTAGCTACCTGAAAAGATTGATTTGGAAACTGATGATGTGAAAGAATTGTTAGCCTCACACAGTAAAAGACTTAGCACTGAGGGCTTGATTGAACTGGAAACATGATCAGAGAAAGTGGCTCATAAGAAGACCCAGTTGAATAAATTACTAAAGAAAACGTACACTAACAAACATTCTCGATAAAACTTTCAAAATCATAGAACAGCTTGCAAATAAAATTGATAAGTGTGACCCTGATATTGAGTGCAGTTCTTCAGTTGTGTATATGTTCAGATACTTTGTGCAAGAGTGTGAAGCTTGTTTCGAATAGCATTTATTTCCTGAGTAAATAATGTTATCAAAAATTGAAATAAATTGCTATTAATTTTAATTGTTGATAACAGTCTAAACCTTTATAATGTACTTCCTACACTCGCTTAATGTACTTTTGTGTAACATGCAGGTTTCCCGGTTACGAGTAATTCTTTATAGTGCAATCAATATTTTGAGTTTTTCACTAAATGCAAGCTTATTGGTAAAAAAATTGCTATTTGTTTTGACTTCTTAAATCATTTTATATACTCAATTTGCCCTTTTAATTTCTTAATTACATAATCAGATTTTATATTTAATTAATTAAAATGGCCAAACTCCTACACTGTTGACAGAAAGAATAATCGAGAAAACTTAGATTTTTGTCAAGAAATGTCCCGTAAAATTCAAGAAAAGGTCAAGAAATTGAGTCTCCTGAAAAGGGTTGACACCCTGTAAGTAAATTACAATGAACAATTGCATCTTGCTCATGCTGCATTATATTCACAGTTTCTTGTCACATGTTTTGATTTTTCTCCCTTTTAAAATGTTCAGCTTTTTTGTTCTTTGATCGGTATTTGAGATAGGTGTTAATGTAATATAACCTGTACATTGCAAAAGTATTTGAGATAGGTATTGATGTAATATGTCCTGTACATGCATATATATATATATATATACTTAAGAGCAAAACTGAAGACTAAGGAAAAAATTTTAGAATTTAACACGAAGGGTGCAAAATAACCTGAAAATCAAAACGCGCAACGCAGCAGTTTTGAAAATTCAGAATTCACATTCTATAAAGAAGATACCTAAGCAAAAAAATACATATATAATTTTGACTCACACCTAGTACAACATAGAAAAGGTTATGTATCTACCTGTGTGAATAAAAGGAGAAAAGATAAAAAAATAAAATAAAACAACTGAATGTAGAAGGTGTCGAGAATACTGAGCCTTGGCTTTATCAAGGACCAGCAAAAACTCTGCATTTTCTCACTTCTACAAAGACCTAGTTGGAAATGGGTTTCTGCAAGGCCATAGATGCAAGTAACATTCCCACCTAAAATAGTTTAAAAAATATATATATAAGTCATGTCCTCCGTAGAGTAGCATGACCTAGCACTAGTTAACAATTTCGCTTGCATCCATTAACCTTCATGGCCCGACCCATGCTCTTCATCTGTTACTATTAAACAGAGAGAAGAAGATTAAAGAGAACTCAAGCTGTGAGAGTGACATAATAAATAGAAATGATTTTCAGCTATAACGAAATTCCAAGTTCGTTTGAGAGAGAATTTAAACCTGAAAAACAATGCAAAAGAAATCCAAATTTTACATTGCAATTAAAAAAGGAAATGTTAATTTATAACGAACAGATTTTTGAAAGAAAACTTGAGTCTAAAACCCCTACTCTACAACTTATGACAGCACGAAAACGAGAATAAGTTAAAGATAATAATTAACTAAAGAAAACTTTGTGAAAGTTATATACCTTAAACAGTTAGTTGCAATATGTACAAAGTATTTCAGCAGTGCTTTAAGTGCATAATTAATTAGTTATTAAGAACTTTACTACTTTGAAAAAACAGCGCATAGACAGCGCATAGAAAAGGAACAAGCTTAGCCATCTTCTGTTCCTAGGTACCCCAAAAGACGCTCAAAGTTACAAAGAAAAGTAAGAGTTAAAACCCGCATAAATGTTAACAGACAAACCAATGCTTAAAAGCTGAAAAGCTAAAAAACGACAGAGAAAAGGTACACAAAGTACAAACATTGAACTTATAAAACCTAGAACCCAAAAACAAGGAAGAGAGCTTACCTCTTGTGTGACAAAAACTTTTCTCCTCACAAGAGGAGAACATGGCTGACCTCTTCCGCCACTCCCTAGACGCTGGGGGGCAGTGAGGGTGGGGCTGAAGGCCTCCTCATACAGCAAGAAACCAACGCGCGGAGATTTTAACCAGAGAAAAAAATATATAAACTTAAGACTGTGGATCTGTATGATCAGAATGAGCAGAATTAACTCTCCAGAATACATGAGAAATATTATAAAATACACGAGCAGTTTATTTAATAATCTTTGCATGTATTAAATCACCTTAGTGAGCTTCTATAGATTAATCAGAATCTTATTAATTTTAATGTTGGTTTTACTATTTTTAGTATAGCTATCCTAGTGATGAATAACTAGTTTTCTTTTTTATTTGTTTTTATTTTCTTTTATAAACAGATTTTTAAGCTTTTTTTGTGATTTTGTTTATATTTAATTTTTTGTTTTAATAGGACCGTCATATCCATAGCACTAAGGTTCCTTTAGGTAGTTAACAGGCATCCTCTAGCCAACTTCCTTACGGCTTTGATTGGTCAGAATCATATTATTAACTGTAGAAAATTAAAGCAGATCTGCCAACCTTACTCTATTATTCAGAATAATTTTTCTTAAAGTTCTTTTGATGAAAGAAGAAGGAATTTCGTCTACAAGACCAATTTATTTTTACCACTACGGATAAAGCTATCAATAATTTTGCAATTATCTGTAAGAAGTTCTATTTTGAATTGTTAACTATGGAACTCAATAATAGAGTAACATACGAGCCCGTAAGTTATTCTACCAAGCAGTTAGAAAATCGGTTTAAGGCATTCTTCAAGAAACTTAAAATTCCACAAACTAGAAGATATGGGCCTGAATTTCCATTTCTTTTTGCAACGGTTAAGTTTCATAAGGATCCTGTGAAGTTCAGGTTCATAGCTAGTGGAGTAAGGAGTCATAAAAAGAAAATAGATCTTGCTTTTGAAGATGTCTTAAAGAAGGTTTTGAAACACATTAGAAACTGTTCTAACTGGATGTACAGAGATTTTTGGATAATTAATAATAATGCAGAAGTAATTTCTACTATACTCAAAGTTTGTCCCCTAGATATTAATAGTTATGATTTTGAAAACCTATATACTAATCTGCCTCTATCAGATATAATCACTACCTTTAAAGAGCTGTATGCAGAATTTAAACTTAACCAATTTGTTGATGTAGGAACTTGGAACTCTTATCTCAATTGCTGCATAAAAAATAACCATATCTTATATAATAATACTCTCTATAAGCAAGTGAACGGTATTCCAATGGGAACATCAACGTCCACAAATATCGCTAATCTATTCCTGTTCTTTAAGGAATATAAATTCATTAAAAATCACCCCACCTGCTCAGATAACTACCTTTACACTTTTAGATATATTGATGATCTGCTGTGTATCAATAATTCAGAAGTTATAGAGAGTGATTTTGATAATATCTATCCTAGCTCTCTTAACTTATGTAAAACCAACCACAGTAATCAGGAACTTGAGTTCCTAGACTTAAGCATTAAGCTCAACAGAGGTAACCCATCTATTAGCCTCTTTGATAAAAGAGTTAATTTTCCTTTCAAAGTAATTAAATATCTACACTGGAATAATAACATTTCAACCAAAGTAATTGAGAATGTACTAATTTCTCAGGTCCTAAGAATTTCAAGAATTTGCAGCAACAATTTGGATTTCAATTACCACATTAATATACTATTAGAAAGTTTTCTAGAGAACGAAATTCCTTCTTCTTTCATCAAAAGAACTTTAAGAAAAAATTATTCTGAATAATAGAGTAAGGTTGGCAGATCTGCTTTAATTTTCTACAGTTAATAATATGATTCTGACCAATCAAAGCCGTAAGGAAGTTGGCTAGAGGATGCCTGTTAACTACCTAAAGGAACCTTAGTGCTATGGATATGACGGTCCTATTAAAACAAAAAATTAAATATAAACAAAATCACAAAAAAAGCTTAAAAATCTGTTTATAAAAGAAAATAAAAACAAATAAAAAAGAAAACTAGTTATTCATCACTAGGATAGCTATACTAAAAATAGTAAAACCAACATTAAAATTAATAAGATTCTGATTAATCTATAGAAGCTCACTAAGGTGATTTAATACATGCAAAGATTATTAAATAAACTGCTCGTGTATTTTATAATATTTCTCATGTATTCTGGAGAGTTAATTCTGCTCATTCTGATCATACAGATCCACAGTCTTAAGTTTATATATTTTTTTCTCTGGTTAAAATCTCCGCGCGTTGGTTTCTTGCTGTATGAGGAGGCCTTCAGCCCCACCCTCACTGCCCCCCAGCTGTCTAGGGAGTGGCGGAAGAGGTCAGCCATGTTCTCCTCTTGTGAGGAGAAAAGTTTTTGTCACACAAGAGGTAAGCTCTCTTCCTTGTTTTTGGGTTCTAGGTTTTATAAGTTCAATGTTTGTACTTTGTGTACCTTTTCTCTGTCGTTTTTTAGCTTTTCAGCTTTTAAGCATTGGTTTGTCTGTTAACATTTATGCGGGTTTTAACTCTTACTTTTCTTTGTAACTTTGAGCGTCTTTTGGGGTACCTAGGAACAGAAGATGGCTAAGCTTGTTCCTTTTCTATGCGCTGTCTATGCGCTGTTTTTTCAAAGTAGTAAAGTTCTTAATAACTAATTAATTATGCACTTAAAGCACTGCTGAAATACTTTGTACATATTGCAACTAACTGTTTAAGGTATATAACTTTCACAAAGTTTTCTTTAGTTAATTATTATCTTTAACTTATTCTCGTTTTCGTGCTGTCATAAGTTGTAGAGTAGGGGGTTTTAGACTCAAGTTTTCTTTCAAAAATCTGTTCGTTATAAATTAACATTTCCTTTTTTAATTGCAATGTAAAATTTGGATTTCTTTTGCATTGTTTTTCAGGTTTAAATTCTCTCTCAAACGAACTTGGAATTTCGTTATAGCTGAAAATCATTTCTATTTATTATGTCACTCTCACAGCTTGAGTTCTCTTTAATCTTCTTCTCTCTGTTTAATAGTAACAGATGAAGAGCATGGGTCGGGCCATGAAGGTTAATGGATGCAAGCGAAATTGTTAACTAGTGCTAGGTCATGCTACTCTACGGAGGACATGACTTATATATATATTTTTTAAACTATTTTAGGTGGGAATGTTACTTGCATCTATGGCCTTGCAGAAACCCATTTCCAACTAGGTCTTTGTAGAAGTGAGAAAATGCAGAGTTTTTGCTGGTCCTTGATAAAGCCAAGGCTCAGTATTCTCGACACCTTCTACATTCAGTTGTTTTATTTTATTTTTTTATCTTTTCTCCTTTTTATTCACACAGGTAGATACATAACCTTTTCTATGTTGTACTAGGTGTGAGTCAAAATTATATATGTATTTTTTTGCTTAGGTATCTTCTTTATAGAATATATATATATATATATAAAAGATAGAATAGAAAAAGAAACATTTACTGATACTTTCATTAGTTGTGCTATAGTTTTTCCTTAGTTTTTTTCTTGCTCATTGAGTTTAACTTTGTTATTTGGCTATGTATGTGTTACATTTTTTGTTGTATTCAACTACCTGTGACATCAAATGTTTCAAAACCTAAAAAATCATTGTGCATAGGAAATTTAGGTGGTAGTTAATATCATAAATAAAATTAATGTGTGAAGTCTGTAGTTCTGGTTTTGCAAATTGATGAATTTGTATTGTGGTAGTGGTGCTTTCAAGTTATTTATAGTACAAGGAATAATGTTTCACACTTATTATATAACCATTGCTTTTTTTTTAATGTGTTACCATATTTACATGAATAAAAAACAAGGTATTTTTCTGCATTTAGTCCTTCCAAAAAACCATGTTATATTCAGATATTAGAAAAAAAAAATGTCAGGCTCAATGTTTTTATGTAAGCAATAGTAGTACACCACAGTCAATATTTTGGAAGGTGTGCCTCTGCCTTGCCTTAAGGGCACTTGATCAATTGTTCTCTAGCAGTGAACACGAGAGGGAGTGTTAATGCATCTAAAAAAATATTAATTCCATATTTTGGGCATGGTAGATCACATTGAGAGAAGAGCTGCTATAGTAATGCAATTATCAAAATTGATGCACCATAGTTATGATTCTAATTTTAAACTTATGGTGGTTAGATATGCAAAGGGAAGCCACAACTGCACTGCAGCCAGAACATATGGTATAATTGAAACCAACGTCCTTTGTCAGAGAAATTCTAAGGATATACTAAACACTGCCATTCATCACATGAGGCATTTCAAGGACTAAAAAGCATTTTAACAAATTGGAGAATATTGTTCTATGGGTGACAAATGGATGAAAAGACTTGCCTATCTCATGGAAAACGGTAAAAATGAAGCATTGGAAGAAGTGTCGCTATGCAAGATTCTGCGGCAGCAGTTTAAGGCCAGCATAGGATGTATTCTCAGATTTATGCAGAAGTACGGCGTAGTACTTCATAGAAGAACTTCACTAGCACAGAAGATTCCTAATGACTTCAAAGAAAAATGAGTGGAATATCAGAGGATCACCATTCGTCTTTGTCAGCAACATAATGATTTGCTGTATAAAAGAGGAAATACTAATAAAACACTCATATATTTCAGTATGCTTTACAGCATGGCAGTGGATAAAATTGATGCCAAATCCGTTTTAGTCAAGAACACTGGGAATGAGAAACTAAAGGAAGAATTTGCCTAAAGAGAGGCTACAAGATGAAAACACCTTAAGATGTTATGCAAAAGGCTGGATGACCTCTGAATTCGTGCTGCAATGGCTGAAATTAGTGTGGAAAATTCTACAAGGTGTACTGATAAACTGAGGTCTGCTATCTGTAGATGCATTTAAGGGGCACCTGAAATTGAAAGTGAAGTAGGTAATTTTGGAGATGAGAAAATAGATTTGGTGATCATGCCAAGAGGTATGATCTCCCAGCTGCTGGTCCTTGACGTTGCCGTCAACAAGCTGATTAAGAACCACCTTAGATGCTTTTTTGAGGAATGATTGCTGAATGGCAACAGCCCCCCCCCCCAACCCCTACTGGCAAAGTTAAGAAACCTTTTAAGGCATTACTGGATTAGCAGATAAAGACAGCGTGAGGCATCACAATCTGTCAGGTACATTATGGGTGTCAGTGACAATTTCCACAGACTTTGTGTGCAGCGTGTTTCAAAAACCTTATAGGGTCTTGGAATTCTGTGTGTATTGTTACAGGGGTGAGACGAAAGTTTTGCAATATTTGGATCACTTCGTCTTCGTATGTACCTTTATGACGAAAGCTGACTAGCATTGAAAGTATAGGCCATCGTGTGGCACCGTCTTTAGCCATCGGTCTGCCAGTTCTTTGATTCCGCGACGGTACCAATTCTTGTCCTTCAAGGCGAAGAACTCCTTCACCTCAGCTGCCACCTCCTCCGGGTTGTTCAAGTGCTGCCCATGAAGGAAGTGGGACATGGACTGGAACATGTAATAATCCGAAGGGACAAGGTCCGGACTTGATGCTGGGTGTAGCATCAGTTTGATGCCCTCAAGTTTCTGGAGTTTCGCCCGGGTCGTTCGCGTGGTATGAGGCCGAACATCCTGTGGTAGAAGAGCATGCTTTCTGTTCACCAGTGCCAGGTACTTCTCCAAAACGGCATACATTCGCTCCAGTTGTTCAGAATAGAGGTTGGCGCTGATAGCCTGACCGTCTGGAACAAATTCGTAATGGATTATACCCTCAAAATTCCACCAGACGCAGGGCATCACCTTGCGCTCGAAGCGCCCACGTTTGGCAATAGGTTAAGGAAGCTGACCCAGCCTCAGCCACTGCTGTTGTGTGTTAGGGTTACAGAAATAAACCCACTTTTCATCGCACGTAACAATACTCTTGATGAAACGTACATTGCTCTGGTTTTCTTGGAGTTTCGTGCACACTTCCACTCGGCGGTTTGCTTCAGCTGGCGTCAGTTCGTGAGGGACAATGCAGCAGCTCCTGTAGATCTTGCTAAGGTCCTGAAGGTGACGAACCATGGCGGTATGTGATATGCCCAGATCGCCTGATAATTTCAGAGTGCTGGCTGTTGGATTTGCCTCTACGGCCTGGCACAGGGCCTCCGAATCCACAGTTCACGGCCTGGCACACGCCCTCCGAATCCACAGTTCACGGCCTACCTGACCTTTGCTGGTCGTCAAGGTTTCTGTCACCTGAGCGAAATTTCTGGAACCATCTGGTTGCTATGCTGTGTTCCACGGAACCTTCCCCTTTCGCATGACAAATGTTTCATGTTGCTTAAGCAGTGTTATGGCCGAGTTCAAACTCTTAAAGCAAAAGTTCCCTAATTAGCCGGTTGTGACTGTTCATCTTTTAGGCGTCCCAACCACAGACAGAACGACAACATACAATGCTGTTCACAGCAACGACTACCACTTTATATCCCTTTCGACTGATTGCAGTGTGCGAGTTGAACTAGTTTAAACACGTGGCATACCCACCGCATCATATGCGTTTATGCAAACATTGCAAAACTTTCAACTTGCCCTGTGTATTTAATTTAATTTTTTTTGGTGGCAATAGTGCATGTCTTCAAGAAGTACTGCTTATTGAACATATTAGATTGAACCTAAGACTATGTACTATGGGAAGATTATTACTGTGAACCACCAGAATTATCAAGTCAGAGTGAGAGTGATAGTGACTTAATGAAATTGACACTTAAGTTTCTGATGCTGACAGAATTGTAATCCTAGGTAATGTTACATTCTCTGCTATAAATGGAACTTTTACATTAAAAACAAATTGGATTTTTTTTTTTTTTTTTTTTTTTGTAATTTGCATTTGTGGTCTTGTTTAAAAATTAGATTGATGTGGACCTATAAGTCTAAGACATACTTTTCCCTTCAAAGTCTGTATAATTTTGGGGGATTGTCTTATATTTGGGAAAATATGATATGCTTATTTCATTTACTGCTAATAAGCATATTTTGCTTGACCATGTGTCTTGATGCGTATTTCAAAGACAATCCACCGATAAAGAGGGGATAATAATCATGTCACAGTTAGTTGAATATCCTAAGTAGTTTTGATAGATGTACTAAAGTGTGTGTTGTGTTTATGTTTCAATAATGTTTCTCTCTCCACAGAAATCTGACTTTTTGAATTACTTCTACAAACATTGTATGCACGTTTTAATTGCACCAATGTTGGCAAATACAACAGATGATAAACCAAGCAAAGGTAATTTGGTCTTATTTTTATGTTAGCTTTAGAAATGTGGATAATATTTTGTTGCTGTGTATTGCAGGCTTTTATGGCATGTGTAAGTCTCAGAATGTTTGTCATCTTTATGTGTAGATGGTTTTGAAGGGCAGCTAATGCCTTTGCACAGAAGGTTGAAAAAATGCCTTTTGTTTTAATGTTCTTGATTAATTTAGAATAAGTAGAAAATTATAGCTTTTTATTTTAATGCAAATTGCTTGCAGTTGATTCAAGTAGAGGAATAAAGGCAGAGAAGTAGTACTGGGCAGGTGGACATTAACCCTTTAAGTAGCCAATGTACCTGAACTAATTGATGCCCAAATTTTTCTGCACTCCTTAAACTTATGTTTGCATAGTGGCAGGGTTTTGCAAAAACTGCAGCAAAGCAATCCCCCCCCCCACCATATCATCAGTACTGACCTTAAACCTGCCACTGGTGAGAATTGCTCACTTTTAGTCCTTTATTCTGTGCTCCATGACGTAGGTATAATGGGGAAGTATAGTCTTCCTGATAGAGACATGCTACTGAGTAGAAACAAATAACTAAAACATCTCTCTTTTCTTAGGTTTCTTGCAATTGTTGTAACCCTTTCAGCAGGTAATCACTCAGAAAAAATGAGTGTTGATCATCCTTCTAAATGATCACTTTGAATAACAAAGTCTAAGAGGAAAGTAACACTTTCTGATTTGCAGGTTCACTCGTTCCATTCATATTTGGCCTACTTCTTCAACAGCGAGTATATTCTTTCAAGCAGATTTTACACCATTTTGCTAACCCCAAGTTAATTTGTTCCAGCTGGGTAAAGGGTTAAAATTGACTTAAAGCAATAGTTCATGAATTGAAGAATAGGAGCAGTTTGCAAAACCACCCAATAAACATTGAAGAATGTTTGCAAGAGTTTGAAAATTATGATTGTAATGCAGTTCTGTGTAAGAAATGCCAACAATAATCTGTCATAATTTTCAGGTTAAAAGCGTTGGCAGATTTGTTAAAAAAAACGGAGATTTGTTGAGCTGGAGCACTTAGGTTCAAGTGGCTCATATTATGACAGCTTTTTTCCATCCACTAACATTCCTTTTATTTTTCAAAAATGGTTCTTTTCGTTATCTTTTTTTTTTTTTTTTTTACTGTGTTTGAAATTTATATGTTGTATGATATTTTGTTTAAAGCTACTGGGTTTTCTTCATCATGTGCATTCAATGAATTGAAACATATTTTATGGCCAGTGTTAACAAATAGTTAGTGTTATGATAACACACTTGTAATGCACCTGCCTGTTATTTATGCTCACACCTTGCCAGCAAAGCTTTCATTTCTGATGAAATTTCTCAGTAGGTTAAAGTGTTTACTGACCCATTTGCATTGGTAGTGTTTTTGAAAAAATAATACTCCAGACGTGTGTTTTTGTGCTGTTCCTTATCGGCTAATGATTTAGTAGACAAAAATGTTTTTACTGTCTCAGGGGAAATAGTTGGTAAAATAGCTACATTGAAGATCTGTCATATTATAATAATGTGATGAAACAAAACATGTCTTTTTAGTTTACGTAAAGAACATTTAGAACACTAAATCCAAAGACATTTCTTTAGCATGATTATTATTTGAAACAGGGTTTAGTATGCCTCCTGGAATTTAAGGGGAACTCCTTAAATGGGCTTTTTCTCCATCATACTCCTGGGAAAAAAATTGGACTTGTGGAAATTATTGTGCTTTGGACTTTTTTCCATGTTTTCCACCACTGGTCATTTAGCAGACAAAAGAACCCTACCCCCAAAATTCACAATTTCCAGTTGACTTGCACTTGGTTCTCTGATTTGGTGACCAACAAGCTTCGTTGGAAAAACTTTGTCATGTGCCCTGACAGCATTGTTTTGGAGAAGTTTCGGACACTCCAAAGTGGTATGGATTTTCCATAGTTACTATGAAGATTGTTGGTCTGCTATGGACTACAGGAAACCGAATGTATTACAGAAATAAAAAATCTCAGTGAAATAATGTTATGTTATTCTTCATCTTGAGACAGTCTCCATTACAATGTAAATCCAACTCTTGTAGATACTAAAAATGCTTCTAACTCATTGAGGTGCCTGCATGTCACATGTACTGTTGTTACTAAAAAAAAAAAATCATGTTTGCTATACTAATATTTTGCAATTATTTTTTTCATTAAGTTAATCTATTTTAAAATGATTTAGTATGTATGTCTATTTGGAACATCTAGACAGACATAATTTTTGGCATAAAAGTTATGCCACAAATTTTTATCTCAAAATACATTGTAATGGAATTCTGCCTGTATAGTGAGCCTCGAGTGGCAGTCTTCTTTCCTATAGTCAAATACACAATGGGAATTCATAACTAGAATTGAGTGATTTTGACTCCATGGCATACCTTTTGTGTGTATTTTTGAAGGATATTTTCCCTTCTACCATTTCTTGATTTCTAATATTATTTTTAAAACTTAATTACAGTCACCTCACTGTATTTACGAAGTGTAGAGTCCTGAAAAAGAATGGATGATAAAACTATATAGTGGAAGTCTGTCATAAATCCAAACTTCTTTCCAAAGTTAGATAAGAGGGGATTTATTTCTTCATCAAGTGTGAGCACTAAATCAGAAAACTTAACAGAATGAAATGTCTGTAGTTTTTGTCTATTGCCACCATTATTTTAATAACTTCAAGACCGATTCTGAGTTTCTAGCTAGTTCAGTTTTTTTATTTCATGAATATGTTTGATGTACATGTGCTGTCAAGATGTGTGCTACCTTTTCAGTTTTCAATACCATTAGGATTGTAAATAGCAAATTTCAGAAGTGGATGGCAGTGTGTAACTGCTCTGGTGGCGCAGTGGTCTAAGCACTGGCTTGTCATTCATTCGAGATGGGCGCGAGTTCGAATCTGTGTGAGGCATGGATGTTGTGTATGGCCCTGTCCTTTCCCAGGAATCAGTGATACTAAATTAGAGATGGGACTTACTTATAGTCCATTGAGTTACTCACAGTGGTCATTAAAACCCCCAAACAAAACAAAACAGAAAAATGGCAGAGTGTAAGTTCATATGAACATTGTTTATCTGTACAATAACATCATAACATGAAAAGAAGTGTGAACAACACTTTATGAACTATACTCGCAGACAATGAAATTTGCACACCTAGAAGAAAATAGGCTACTACCATGAAATTTGCAAAAAGCTAGAGTGCGTGCTGGTATGCAAGTGATCCACGTTTGATATGATTGCGCATGACTACACACCCTGTGGTGGCTCTACAAGCATGAACCAGCAGTCTTATAAACCTGCATGTAGCCGATGCTCCATGAAAGCGAAAAGCACCGGCCGACGCAAGCAAGAGTACAGAGTGACAAGAATGCCGCGTAAACTCCAGAGACGTCGGTTTACGCAACTTATGGACTTTGAGAAAGGCCAGATCATCGGGCTGAAAACTGCAGGGTGGTCGGCGCGCCATATCGTCTGCCACGTGGATCTTTCTGACCATACCCTCTGACTGTGTTGAGAGCAGTGGACATGTGACGGCACTGCCACATGGTGAAGCAGCTCCGGATGGACCAGGAGGACCACTAGAAGAGAGGAAGAGAGGATCGACGGATCGTGTGCAGGCACGAACGGATCCCACGAGGACCCGGTCCACTATGCAGGCAGATGTAGCAGCTCCTGTGTGCCCATGAACCATTTCCCGATGCCTCGCTGAAGCGAATTTGTGATCCCAGTGCCCCTTACCTGTGTTGCCATTAACACCGGAACATTGCTGGCTCCATTTGCAGTGGTGCCGGGCCAGAGCCACATGGAACACCACAGACTGGTGACATGTGGTGTTTAGCGATGAGTGCTGCTTCATTTTGGGGACAGACGATCGTGCCAGAGTGTGGAGGCCACCTGGGTTAATGGCACAATCCCAACATCGATATTGAGTGCCACACCTACCCCACTGCAGGCATGGTCTGGGGAGCCATTGCCTACGATAGCCGATCAGCTCTAGTAGTGGTACGTGGATCATTGACTGGCCAGCAGTATGTGGATGAGATCCTACGGTCCCATGTGCTCCCATTCCTGGCCGGGATTCTAGGTACGCTATACCAGCAGGATAATGCTCGCCTGCACATAGCTTGGGTTGCCCAGGACTGCCTACGTCATGTCCAGACACTTCCATTGCCTGCCCACTCCCCAGACATGTCCCTTATCAAGCATGTGTGGGACCAGTCAAAATCTGGCTGCCGGTGTGCCGCACGATCCGGGATTTGGAATACATCGTCCAACATGTGTGGGCCAGTCTGCCACTGAACAACATCAGGAGTCTGTTTGCCTCCGTGCCGGACCGTATTGCAGCATGTATTGCCGCGCAAAGCGGTGCGACGCGTTATTGAAGATGACCGGACTGCATGCCACAGATCTCTCTGTAATTGTCCTGCAGCTCTGTTTTTGCCATCATGTGTATCATTCAGTGGCGGCTCGTGGAAGGAAAAATAGGTGAAGAGCTACAAGAGCAATATGAAAAGATATCTACAGTCTTCAATGAAAATCAGCTAATGAGAACTTACCTATTTTTTTATACATGTATTAGATCAATTCTTCCCTTTAAAGCTGGAAATTTGTCGATTATGTCATCATAAAATAGCTGTTTCTTCGTGACATCAAGAAAATGTCTTTCTGAATAGAAATCTTTGCCAAAGAAGCAAGTTTATCTCGAGAAATAGTGTTTCTTGAGTAAGTTTGTATTCTTTTAAGGCAAGAAAAATTTCTTTCCACTGAAACACTTGCAGATGCAATTGTTAAAATCAGGGAATCCAATACAGTATATAAGATTCTGTAAAAATGTCTTTATCTCCATGAAGCACTCAAAGAAGTTCATGAGTCGATATATTCCTTAATTTTTCATCAGCATATACAAGACTCAGTTCATTTTTAAGGCGCTGGTGTTTAGTAAATATTTTTCCGTAAAAATGTTGAAGATTTTCAAAAGCGTGAGAGTGAAAGCATAGATTAAATTGGTCGAATTTGGTTGTGTCAGCAAGACAGGCAAATTTGAAGTTCAAGTTTCTCACAGTCTTGAAATCTTATATCCATTTTCATAAGAATGTGGTACAAAATTTCAAAATACAATTGTCTATAATTTTGAAAAATTGTATCTTGTGTAAGAGCAGCTTATTCTCGTTTAGATCTGATTATTTCTGTGATTTTGCTAGCTTTTCCAAACAGTGTTTCAAATACCTCATCGTTCCTTTTATGGCTCAAAATTTCATGTTTTTTTTTTTAATTTGAGTAACACATTAGTTTATGTCTAGTGATTTGTTCGGAAAATTTTCGAATAATACACTGCTGGCCACCCATAATGCAACACCAAGAAGGACACGAGATAGCAAAGCCAGATTTACTGGACACATAACAACAGATACAAAAATGAAACGATTGAGCTTACAGGCCCGTGCGACTTGCGGAACACGCAGACACAGGGTGCGCACGCGTGCTTGAAAACCTGGAAAGTCCTGGAAAATCATGATTACGTTTTCAAGGCCTGGAATATCCTGGAAAAACGGTATTTTTTAATGCTGTCTTGAAAAGCCTTGAAATTAGTGCTTAAAAAAAATGCCCTTTTAGGAAATCGTGTTACTGACTGTTACCCCTTAATTTTTTTAAGTTCCTCTCCTCTGTTCTCAAAGAAACCGCCGGCTACAGTGGTGTTTCGGATGTGCCCAAATCCTAATTTGGCTGGGGGGGGGGGAAGCACTACTTCCAGTGCAATAAAATTGGATGATTACTAGCAGGTCTGTTAGGGAAGGGGAGCTTGATGCATTCTCTAGCCCTGAGCTTGATGTCCGTCCGACAACTACTGAGAACAGAAGGGGAAAGAAGAGACATTTAGCATTTGCAAGGGGGTCGCGTGTTTACCAAGTCAGCTGGCATCCACCAGTGAAGAGTATGCCTGAACAACACATTCATCTGCTCCTTGTTTATTGCATTAAGACGCTTGCTTCCGGCCCACCCCTCAAGAGACTTCGGCTACTTATGATAAAAAATAAGAAAACTATCTTTGCGAATTTTTCACAAAAGTGGCTGAAATTTTTACATTTACTATAATTGGATTACAGAAGCTCACTCCCAAAATTCCATTTGAATCGGTTTAAAACTTAAAAAGTTAGCATTGGAAATTTTTATTATGTGTGCCTCTTTAGACAGTGAGCCTTGAGCAGAAAGGGTGTTACCATAGCAACGGTTGATTGACAGCTGGGAGCGCTGATCCGAAGCCCTTGGTTGGGAAGAAAGCAAACACCTGTTTATCACTTCTACGGCTCAAAAGGACTAAGAGATATTTTCAGAAATCCATTTTCCGGAATTTTGAAAATAACACAGTAAAATTTTTACAGTGGTTAAAATACATCACAATAAAGTTCTAGTGCAAATTTCGCCGAATTCCGTTTGAAACTTTAGCAGATGCAAAAAAAAAAAAAAAAAAAAAATCTTCCGTTGCAAAATCGGATTCAAAAAAGAAACGGCAATTATAAATTACGGGAAAAGCAAGCAAATTATTCTTTTTTAGATGCCATGGTTTATTTAAACAGAGTGATCCTTAAATTTTGTTTCTGTGATGATATGGACTCTATTTTAATTACAAACATACATTTTTATTCAGATGTCTGAGTTACTGTTTTAATAAAAAAATCTATAATTAAAAAGTTTTCAATGGATTTAGGCGAAATTCAGCAGATAAACGTATTTTAGTAAATTGCAACGTTATGACGTAAATTTGGTCATTTTGTCGAAAATTGGGCAGCATTTTTTTTTTTTTTTGCGTTTTCTCCTTTAGTTAGGGTGAAGGAGGAAGACACTTCAGTGAGCTGCAGGTGGTGATTTATGGCGATGTGCCAAATGAAAAGAAACCGTTCCATCAGGACATTCCAGAGGTTGAGTGTGCGTGGACGCGTGCTCCTGCTGTTTGAACTTAATCGGAATGTTTTCGGGAGGGGAGAAATATCCGTTTCAGCTTTACAGCTTTCAGGCTCCTTTTTTTTTTCTTGGTAATAAATAAAAACCATAGTTGCTGCATTCACCATTGATCCATATTCGCATTTCTTGAATATAAACAGCAGACAATCGGAAACATGGTGTTGGGTGGGTCTTGATGTTCTTCATTTGTATCTGCTGAATTTTGTTCTGTGGGAATACGGAATTAGTTATACTGTGAATACATACAAAACTACATATTTTTGAGCTGAAAAAATATGTCTACTTGTACACAGTAGCTAACGTGTGAACTCAGACGAAGACAATTGGACATATGGACGTCTGATTCCATAAAAAAATCAACCCATTTTATTATACACGACAGGTAAAAAAGAAAAAACATTACATGTTTTTAAACATTATAAGGAAAGCGGATTTTTGAAACACCATGACTTGATGATATTAATTTCTGAAAGTTTTTTTTTTCGATTTTAATTTCTGAAATCTTTTTTTTTTTCAATTACAATACACTGTAACATGATACCTGTGTGTTGTATCCCTTAGTTGTATGGCAGATTTTCAGTTGGCCGATATCCGCGATCGTAAGTGGTAGTTACATTGCTATTGTTGATGATGACAAGATAAATACTGGAGTAATGTAGAATGTTGCATAACGTAAAAAAGAAATCGCCCCTTCGAACTTTTATGCGGTTATCATAGCTGATCAACCATTTCATTCCATGAACATCAGCACATTTCAATCATTTGACCATTGGGGGTCTGACTGAATTCAGCAGTGCTTAAGCGCCTAGCGCAACGAGAACATGCTAATTATGGACAGTTCTATTCCCTTCCCCCCTATCATCCCTAATCCATTTGCATCTTTCATCATTTTTATTACTTAAAACTGAAATTGCTTTTAAAAACTAATTTGAGCATGATACTGTAAAGCGTAGTAATCATCCTGGAATTTTTTGTATATGGCCTGGAAAAGGCCTGGAAAGTCCTTGAATTTTTTCCCCCGAAAAGAGTACGAACCCTGCAGACATCAATAGTTCGTGTGGCCCCCATGGCTGGCAATAACGGCCACTACACGCCTCGGCATCGAACGAAAGAGGCTTTAGATGTGGGCTTGGAGCATGTCGGTCCAGGCTGCTTCCACACGTTGCCACAGTTCATCAGGAGTAGCCGCGGGTGGTGCTTGCAGGGCCACTCGGTTGCCGATCAGCGACCAGACGTGTTCGATGGGTGACATATCGGGAGAAGAGGCGGGCAACGGCAGCAGTGACACCTGGTGGGCTGTGAAGAATTGTTGCACGATGCATGCCACGTGCGGGCACGCCTGTTGAAACGTGGCCGCTGGCAGGTCCTGCAAGTAAGGGAGGACAGACAACAGGCTCCAAAACATCGGAGATGTAGCGATGGCTGTTGAGTGTACCGGCGATGCGTACCAGAGGGGTGCGGGTGTCATATCCAATTGCGCCCCAAACCATAACGCCAGGAGACGGACCGGTATGGCGATGCATAATGCAGGCGTCATACAGTCTCTCGCCGCGGTGCTGCCACACGCGGATGTGACCATCGTGGTGTTGCAGGCAGAAGCGGGATTCGTCGGAGAAGACAATGTCATGCCATTCCATAGACCAGGTGCGGCGTTCAATGGCCCACTGCCGCTGCACTCGCCGGTGGTGTAACGTCAATGGTAATCGGAGCAACGGGCGCCGTGCGACAAGTCTCCGCTCCTGCAAACGACGTCGAACGGTACGTGCTGATACAGGTTTTTTGCGCGAAACACCCTAATTCCTGCGCTAACGTTCGTGATGTGGCGGTGCGAGTCGTCAATGACCGCCGCGCAACAGGCCGGTCCTCCATACATGAGATTCTTCCGCGAATTAGCGGAATTCGGCTTTTTTCGACATCATTTTGGTCATTCTCGAGGTCATTGCAAAAATGAAGAGAAATTTTTCAGAATTTGGGGGGGGGGTCGTCCTATAGAAAAATCCTTGAAAAAGCGGAATTCCGCGATTCCGCTTTGTGGAATAAAAGAACTAAGCGCTTTCGAACTGAAAGCGTTGTTTTATGGAGCAGGCGCTGGGGGCAAGAAGAAATGTTGGAGGGTGGAGTCAGGAGCTCAATTCGTTTACTGATGTCAGTCACTTGACATCGCAGCGCGAAGGGTGGAAGCTCCGCCTACTTTGTGCTTTAGGGAAACTGCCGCAGCCCATGAGGAGACAGCCATCTTGTGTCTTGCGGGAAATCGACACTCTGCATTTCATCCGTGACGTCATCGCCAGGAATTTCTTCTGGGGGCCAGAAGAAATGTTGGAGGGTGGAGTCAGGAGCTCAATTCGTTTACTGCTGTCAACAATGGATGGGATGTCAGTCACTTAAGCATCGCAGCGCGAAGGGTGAAGCTCCGCCTACTTCATGCTTTAGGGAAACTGCCGCAGCCCACGAGGAGACAGCCATCCCGTGTCTTGCGGGAAATCGCCACTCTGCATTCTATCCGTGACGTCATCGCCAGGAACTCTCTCTCTCTCTTGTAATTTGCGATGTATCTGAATGCGTTCCCGCTTTTCTGAGATCGTTCGAGAATCGAAGCTCTCGTGAAACCTCTTTCTACGAAGGAAGCACAAAGATTACAGAATTGGCAATTACAGAATCTCCGTAATTATTACGGATTTCCCCCGGGATTACGGGTGACTAACAAAAAATTATGGTTATTGAGATTTTCGCTGTTATAAAGAAAGTTTTAATGGTTTTGCAAATAATCGATGTAAAAGCCTCTGAACAATGTTCGTAACACAGCCCTTTGTATCTTTTTTTTTTTTTTTTTTCTGAGGTGGCAGAATTTGTCTAGCTTGTTCGAAAGTGTAAAAAAAAAGCACGGCGTTAGGATTGCATAAGCCCGGCGTGCTATCCCCCCCTTTCCCGAAGAGAAGGAATTTATTTTGCTTGTTTGAAAGCCAAGTGGAAAGGAAGCAGGGCGCTGCGCCGGGATTACGTAGTAAGCTTGGCATGCTTCTTTTGCCGTGATCCGGAATTACGCTGGCTTGGACGTGCTTCTTTCGCTGTGGCCCGGACTTGCGTCAGCCCGATGCCTCTGAACCAAGTTCGTGACGCACCTCTTTGTTTTTTTCTAAGGAGGAGGAATGTGTTTTGCTTGCTTGAAAACTTAGTGGAAAGAAAGCACGACGCCCGGCCAGTATTACGTCGGCCCGAAACTTCTAAACAAAGTTCGTGACGCAGCTTTCCGTTTTTTTTTTTTTTTTTTCTTTCTGAGGAGGAGGAATTGTTTTGCTTGTTTGAAAGCTAAGTGAAAAGGAGCCACGGCGGTATTACGTAGGCCTGGCGTGCTTCTTTTGCAGTGATCCAGAATTACGTTGGCTTGGACGTGCTTCTTTCGCTGCGGCCCGGAATTGCGTCGGCCCTATGCCTCTGAACCAAGTTTGTGACGCACCTCTGTGTTTTTTTCTTTTTCTAAGGAGGAGGAATGTGTTTTGCTTGTTTGAAAACTTAGTGGAAAGAAAGCACGGCGCCCGGCTAGGATAACGTCGGCCCGAAGCCTCTGAACAAAGTTCGTGACACAACCCTGTTTCTTTCCTTTCTTTTGTTTTTTCCTAAGGAAAAATGTGTTTTGCATGTTTGAAAGCTAAGTGGGGGAAAAACGCACTGCTTCGGGCCAGTATTACATAGGCCCGAACCCACTAAACAAAGTTCGTGGCACAGCTTTCCGGTTTTTTTTTTCTTTCTTTCTTTCTGAGGAGGAATTTGTTTTGCTTGTTTGAAAGTTAAATGGAAAGAATGTGTCATGAGCGGCCCAAAAACATGGTTAAAAACAAGAATTCGGCAGAGAAAATCACCCCACTTGCTTGACATTGATGGAAATTCATGTCACCATATTCATAATGCAAGTAAAAATTTTTGCAAGCCATTTTAAGCTTACATTGAGAAATACTTTATTGACTTCTTCAATGACTTTAAATGGTCGGCAGATCAACATGAAGCCCTTGCTGAAATTTGTGAAATTATAGGGCTAAAATTCACTGAAATTAAGAACATGGTGCAATGCAGGTGGTTGTCATTCTATAATGTGGCATTAAACAGTTTACATATCCATGATGCCCTTTTGCTCATGTACTATGGATTTGTGCAGCCTAATGAAAGACCAATATACATGGATGTGATAAATAAAATATGTAAAGATTAGAAATAAAAGTTAAAATTCCAGGAGCTTTGGAAGAAATTACGGGGGGGGGGAATCTAACAGAAGATGGAAGAAAATGGAAATCTAGAATTGTTGCAAAATTATTTGAAAGCTCAAAAAAACCTTGCTTATATTAAATTTTTATGTTGCAGCTGTACCTCTTTTGAAAAATTATGTATGCTTATTTCAAACAAAGGAGCCATTAATTCATAAAGTTTTTGATGAACAGAAGCAACTATTCTTGGATTTCTTAGCTTGTTTCTTAAAACAAGAGATACTGAAAGGCAATCCTATGAAAGATTTGATAAGGCAAACCTGTGAAAGATTCTTGGATCAGAAACATTTTGAAAAGCAAATCAAATGACATTGTGGGGATTTTTTTTTAAGCCAGGCTGCTGAAGCTTATATTCAGCGTGCAAAATACATGCAAAAGACACTACCATTATGTAGTGATCTTTTAATGTACATATCAGCTATTGATCTTTCTACAAGGGGACATAATCTAACTTTTAAAAGACTGAAAAACTTCCAAAGTTTCTTTGAAATATATTGAATTCAGAGGAAATGGAAAGCTATGCTCTAGAAATTCACCAGTATCAGTTTGAATCACGACTTCCATCTCCTGTTGATAAAGTTGGAAACTTTGTAAAAATTGATGCGTGGTGGGCAAAGGTGTTTAACCTCTACAAGTACACTGTTATCTAAAATAGTAAAAGCCTTGATATCATGTTATCATGTTCCACAGGTTGAAAGTTCTTTCAGCATGATGGCTGAAATCATAGATATAAAATCAGGAAGAATGAACATTGAAACCTATTCAGCTATACAAATTGTGTAGTATAAACTTAAAGCACAGGGTGAGTTTGCAATTAATTTCTTCAGTAAAGAAATTTTTTTGCAAGAAGCAGTTGATGCCAACCTCTGCCAAAATCTTAGGGCATCAAAAACAAGTTATACCAAAGAAATGATAGAGGAAAAGAAAAGGAATTAATTATCAGCAAAAAGAAAAAGTTAGCAATGGATGCTGTTCAGCTGCAGAGTCAACGTAAAATAAATATGGCCGTGCAGATTGCTGAGAAGAAAGCCAGGCTTGCTCAGAAGAGGAAATTCGAATTGTTGTGCAAGCAAGTACAACAAAAAAGGGCAACATATCTTTGAAGCAACCTGTTTAAAAACCATAACTTCGTCATGTTTTTTTTTAAATCTGTACATATTCAAATACATATTCCAATTATCATTTAGTAAGAATCCATGAATTTAACTTATTTCCACACACATTTCATTTCTAAAAAATTTGGTACATTAGAGTGCTACTAAGCCAACAAGACTGACTTATCTCTTGTACTATGATGTTTGACCAAAACTAATCTGTGGATATGTTTCTAATTCTTGCAAGTTTCTAATTGCTTGACTAAATGCACAAACTTTCCTAGACAAATACTTTTCACCTCAGGATTTAGCTAGTAAAGATTTACATGTTTTAAATCTGATTTTTTAAAATATTTCATTTTATTTTGATTCCCTGCTTTTCTATTGTGAATATAATAATGTGCTTCACTTTAATATTTACTTACATAATTTACAGAAAATAATTCCATATGGCTTGTGCAATCTTAAATATTGTATATGCTGTATTTGAATTTGCTCACACAGCGCTTTCGCATGTCCCAATTTTCCACCCAGTTAAAAAGTTCAGCTTTTTTTGTCATTGGCCGGTCTCATGTATGTTTCTCTCGTTCGGTGGTGTGCCGCTGCTGCGGTAATCGTTCATGTCGGTCCGTCCGTCCCTCCTGCACCCACCGAATCCATACTCGCCTCACTGTGGCTGGATGTCGTCCCACACGGGCCCCGATGTCTCGGTACGATAAACCGCTGTCGCGATAAGCCACTATTAGTCCTCTGTCGAACTCCGAAACGTGCTGGAATGACTGCCGTATTCTGCGACGAGTCATCAGGAAGCTTCCCACGCACAGGTCCGGCAGCACAGCACACTTCCACTACTTACACCCCGCCTTATGTGCACCCTTCTTATAGTGCTTCTCGGTAGCGTGCCGGGCGCACATGATTTGCATATGCCTTGCAATGCTAATCATTTGCATGCCCTCTCACAGGCGATGCATGCTGCGAATTTCAGGCCAATCGGATGATTCCTTCTTGGTGTTGCAGCTGTGTAGATCGGTGAAGCCAAATATTTCATTAAATACTATTGCCAAAAATGTAAATTCAAAAGTGCTCATATCATTTAAAAACCCTTGGGCAAGTTGAATTGATTTTTTGTCTGATTGGTCACTATTTGTGAGAAATTTGAATACTTCCTTCAATTTATCACAATCGTCAACTAGTACACTTACTAACGTCGAAGTGGAGGACCATCGAGTTTCTGTTGTGGTTGGCATGCATTTTGCGGTTGTTGATGTGAGTGTATTGTTTTTTCACCACACAGCGAAGTGATCGCTTCGCTGAGTGGGGAAAAAAGAAAGGAATTACACTGAGGCTTGCAAAAAATATTCGACACTTAGAAATTTTAGAAAAACTCTGCTGTAATACAAGGTTCAAACGATGTACTAAGCAATAACAAAAACAGCTTGAGAAGTTTTATGCTTCACTTTTTTCTGGAGCCCAGTCAAGTGTCCAGACATTATGCTTGCCCCATCGTAACATTGTCTGATTGACTTGTGTTGATAATCAAACTGTACCAAATTTTTGTCTAGCATTTTGTATAAAGCTTCTGACGTTCTATCTTTACTCACATCATGGAAACCCAAAAATCGCTCAACCAATACACCTTCCGAATCAACAGATCTTATTATTAAAGAGCACTCGGAAGTCTGGGTTATGTCTTCCCATCTACTTGAATAGAAAAGCATTGAACTTCATTTATTTCATTTTTGACGTGATCGTTTATATATTCAGAAATACATTCAATTAATTCGTTTTGAATAGCTTTTGAGTCACCCGTGATGACATTTTTTATCGTTTCGTATTGATTTTGAATTTTTAAAGGACTTCTGGATATCAACAGTGAAAGCAATTCTTTGAATTTCTACGATTTATCGAGTCAGTGCTTCGTCATGGTCACGGAATGCTAGTTCTTGTTTACTCAAATACAATACTGCATCAATCAATGTCTGCAGGAAAAGTCTATTTAAACAAACACTTTCGTTGAAATGCATTTCAAAAGCCTAGCATTCTCCTCACAGCATCGGCAATGGTGTTCTGATTCTTTTCAAAATTATTTAGCATTAATTCGCATTTCAGGTGTTCGCTAGAATCACCACGTTTGTGAAGTGACCATTTTATATTTAAGAAATCTGAAAATTGTCTTTATTCCACACCGAATTTTATTACTAAAAAATAAGCAGGGTCTACAAAAAAAAAAAAATGTAACACAGAAGGGCTACAAAGCCATTTATATTCAGTAAACCAACAATTTTTAAAATTGATATTGTAAGATTTACTGCTCTTCTCGATTTCTTTCTTGGCGACAATTGTCAGTGAATCCGTCGGTCGTCATTGAAGTAAAATGTCTCTTATTTTCATCTTTCCACTGATTGAACAGAGTTTGCAATAAATTACAGACAATGTCGTTCACAGGATACATACTGAAAACTAAAACTATCACTATCAGGTAAACTGTACACGAAACTAAAGTAACTAATGAAATTTTTAAAAAAGAATTGCAAAACATGAAAAAACAAATCTCTTTCGGAAAGTATGTACCAAAACACCGCAATGTCAATCCGTCCCGTTCCACTGTGATCTCTTCGGAAGGTCACGACTGCAGGTGCAGAGCCTTGGCGTCTCAACCTAAAGCACTTCACTTGCCCGGCAGATAGGGGAGAGTGATGTCACAGTTACCATGGCAACTCGGACGAAAAGTGCAGACTTACAAGCATTCTCATTTCAGCTCTTCATTTGAACTGATTTGCGTATAAGGACTTGTTTTCCGTATTGAACGCGCATTATGAATTGATATCTAATCAAAATGTTGGGTATTTTGGCACTCAATAAAGGAAAGAAAAGAATATATTATACGAAATTATTAAATAAAACCTTATTTCAAATGAAATAGGTGAAGAGGCACTTCACCTACTTCACCTGAAAAGCCGCCACTGGTATCATTAATCTGTATCATTACGTCCATCAAATTTCAGTTCAATCCGATGCTTCCTTCTTAATGCACAAGTTTTATTGTCCGTGAGTGTATTTGGAATATTTTGTTTCTTTATTTTTATTTATTTTACTCCCCCCCCTTCCCAATTTTTAGCTCTTGGACATTTCTATTGGGCAATTTTGTTCACTTCATACTATTTCAGCGATTGCATCCTTTGTTGATCAGTATCTGAAATGATACTCTGTCCCCCTCTTCCCCTCAAAAAAGGGGACTCTCATCTCTTTGGCCATTACCTCATAGCATTGACACAGGTTTTGGTCAAAGTTATAGGAAAGATAATAAATTAGCAGATTCATTTCTCTCTCCAGAGACTTATCTTATTACAGACCATCAGTCATGTCTTTTGTTAAAACTGATCAACGGGTATTTCATTCTTTCATAATCTTGTGCAGAATGTGGGTAATTAGAGATGGCAAAACTCAAGCTGGTGTATGGTATTAGAAAGTCTAAAAAATTCTGGCATTGAAACCTTTTAAAATACCAACCATTTGGTATTTATCCTTTCCAGTTCATTAGCTGACTAACTTCCATTTTCGTCATTGAAGACATATTGCTGAAGATCTGTGTTCTGATACATTTCCCCCTAACATTTGTGTTTCTTAGGGTTGGCCCTGGTACCTATCCTGTCCTCTTCCATTTGCATAGCACTTGCCTCCTTTCCATTACAGATAATTCAGTTCACAGTTTTACTTGTACCTTATGTTTCGTGTCATTTATATGGGGACAGCCTCGTGCAAAACCCAGTAAGTAGCAACAAAGATCCAAATTTTCCTTCTCTTTCTGTGTCGTATACCTTTGGAAGAAATATTCAGTTATGTCCAAATATTTCCTCCAAAATTTTCTTGGCATGGCAACATTTCAGCTGTAGTTGAATTTCTTCAGAAAAGCAAGGATATCATTTTTGATGTCTGCAGTATTTTGAACAACTTTTTGGCACTGTATAAATCTCATTTGTAGCTTGAGAATGTTGTTCCAATATTTGAAATGTTGCCCCAGATCAACTGTTGAACTTTTTGATGATGCTTATGTAAGCTCAGCAGTATAATTGGGTGGTCACTGATTCTCTTCCTTCTCTTTTCTACAGGTGGGCCACAGGAATGCTGTGTTTTACTGGTAATGTCTGTTGCTCACAAAAGCTATTATCACGGGTCTTACTTGTGCAGTTTTTTGCCATTTATAAGAAGTATAGTCACCCAGCATGCATTGGATCTCCATTTAACTAAGTGTGGAACTGATAGTCCATTTGCGCTAGATCAAAACTTCGAAATTATATACATACATACATATAAAAGCAGTTCTCTTAGATTCAGAGGTTGGCTTCTCAAAGAAAGAAAATCTGCAAGAAAAACATTTAACTGATGGAACTAGATTTCACTTACTGTTGGTGTATCAGGCATCTCAATTTACAGCGATCTCTGCACACAGCTCGAGCTTCAGTGGCACACATCACACACAAGATCTTTGGTAAACTGTACTCAATCTTTTTCTCGTGCAGGCATTCCATAATCTGGTCCTCCTGTGATTTCCTTGACCTTCTACCTTTCTTTCCTGGCACTCGGGCTGAAACAACTTTTCTCAGTAAGCATCTAATCACTCATTCTTTCAACATGGCTAAACCATTTAAGAATATTAATCTCCACCATACTAACAACATTTTGCCTCACATTACACATTTGCAGCACCTTCATTCCTCACATGATCAGAGCATGTCTTGCCACAAACTATCCCCGTAAATAATGCCTCTTTCTAGCACACAAACAACTCCTATGTTTCTTCTGTGGTACCCAGGTTTTACTGCCATACACCAAATAAGGAGCAATTACACTTTCATATACATCAATCCGGGACTTCCTTAAGCCATAATTTCTGTGAAATCCTCCTAAAGTAGCTATGACTTTCAAAGAAGAATTCACTTCCTAGTTACATCTTTGGTAGTGAACATCTTCTATATATATTATAAAATGCACAAGATGTTCTCCGTAGATTTTTTTACAACTGGGTGGCAAGAAATTAAAAAAAAAGTTGTTTTGCTTAACATTATTGTACTTATTAAACATCTTTAGCAGTGTGGTGGCATACTTGCCAACTTTTACGGATTTCTGCTTAATTTTATTGATTTACGGATAGAGTTCTTTTTTTTTTTTTTTTACGGATTTTTTAATATTTCAGTTACTCAATCGAAATATTTCAATCCAATGTATCAGGAAATCTAATAAAGGTGTAAAATTAGTATTTTGCGACATTTGCCAAAGCGATTTTAACGTCGTCCACTGAGGCAGAAACAATATTTTTCGTCATGTAAGCACAAAGGTAATATGAAGTGTACTGATAGTAACTCCAAACTGACTATGTTTTTTAAAACATCGGATAATAAATAGTCTAGGAGATATAATTCTTGCCGAATTGATGTTTACGTCTTTTTTGATAGAACACAACGTGCCACTCGGTGCTGCCAGCCATGCTGGTCCACTTTTCGGTAGATGTTTCCAAAAGATGAAACTGCCAAATGTTATGGCTGTGGGAAGACCAAAACGATGGTGATTGTCCATGAAATGGGTTTAGATCGAACTTCCGCTGTTGTGAAACTTTTACAAGAAGGGCCATTTTCTGTAGCATGTGATGGAAGTCACGAAAGTGATTACAATATTATATAATCCTGATATACAAGATGAAGATTAGATGGTACGTAACATACAGTTTTGAATGCAATGTGTAGGGACTGTTAAAGGGAATATTCCCTTTTTAGAGGAAATATTTAGTTTGGTGTAGAAACACCAGAAGTTTGCAAGGAACAAAATTAAGATTTTACTTTATGGTTTTTTAAATTATTATTTTAAACACAGATAATACTAGTTTAGTTATTGTGGCATATGCAGGGAGTTTTACTGCATATTTATTAATATAATTATATTTTGTTTTGTGGTAAATGGCGTTCGTGCAAAAGTTTTACTGATGAACATTTTCAAAAGTTGGCAAGTATGTGGTAGCAAAATGATAAATTTAGTATTTACTAACAAGTCATATTTGACACAGATTTCAGCCAGTTTTCATAAACACTGATGGTATATGTAGGAATAACTTTTCCACTCTTACTATTATGTGCATTGTGAAAACATTCATTAAAGGAAATATAGCCTGACGGCAGACAAAATTAACTGGGTGGGCCGCCCAGTAAAACGGCTCTAGGGAGAACACTAGCTTAACAGTTTTTATTTTATAATGCAGAACTGCCCAAAAGGCATTTAATAATCATTGATTTCAACAATTTGGAGCCATAATTTTCTACGAAGGTGTAACCAGGTTTGTAGAAAATTATGGCTCCAAGTTGTTGAAATCAAGGATTAATAAATGACTTCTGAGCAGTTCTGCATTATAAAATAAAAATGTTAACAGGGCTTGAAAAATATCTTAAAATTTACATTCCCAGCTGGGCATGTACAGAAATTATTTTCCTGTCCAGGTAGTAAAACCTGGATGCCCAGGAAAATTTATCTTTTAAGATAACAAATCAGAACCCTCATTTTTTTAAAGTTCAAAATATGAAGAACTTTTTACACATTTTGCATTTCCATTTTAAAGGTCTGTATTCAAAATGTTCAGTGCACAAAAGTGGGTATCTCAAATTTTAAGATGATGCTGAAATTGGTATAAAATGGTGTGGATGATGAAATTTGCATTTGAGAAATTTACTGATTCTGCCCTGTTCCTTTTGTTGAAGCTTTCATTTTTGTCACTAAACATCGGAAGCTAGTTCCATCAGAGACATGCATCCCATCGCCGATTATAAACAACATTTGAAACATAACTACATATGGTTCCAATTTCTGGACCTAGAAGTGATATTCTTCTGTCCTTCACACTCCGTAACAATAATACAACTTTTAATGACTAGCAGTGGAATGAAACATAACATGTGACGACTGTATTTTCTTGTAGAAGAAAATTCTATTCCAAACTTTTTTATTTTTAAATTTAGTTGCTTGGACCGGGTAACTAGATTGCTTTTTTTGCCTGCCTAGGTCAATTATTTACATGTCCCGTGCATCTTGGGCATGGTATTTTTCAAGCCTTGGTTAAGCATCTTATGCATTATAATATATAAGTTTTGCCTTATCTGATCTAATTTCTTTTCCATCCCATCCCCATTCCCCAGAAAGAGAGGGCAGTCAAGATGCTTCATAATAGTCATTAACAACACAAATTTGCTGTATTTTCACTGTTTCTCATATAGCCACCTCTTCAGATAATTTGAAAATTATATCGCTCTGGAGCGGGAATTGAACCTGGATCTCTCTATTTCTGATCGAGCATGCTATCTTTTACAGCACTCAGAATAAGGAAGTTCTAAGCAACTGAAGCTAAGCAGATGTAGCTTAGCAATCAGAGTACCATTCAGATTCTGAAGAGATGCATACAGAGGAAATTTGTATTGCCTTCCATCTATCAGGGTTCCCACACCACCTGGATAACCGGGAAAACCAGGAATTCTCAGGGAATTTGAAAATTGTTCCAAAAATCAGGGAAAACTCAGGGAAAATCGTGTTTTTCCGTAAAAATCAGGGAATTTCTTATCAGGGAACTGAAAAGTCAGGGAATTTTTTATTTTGCCAAAAAAATATTTTCTTTCAGACTTTTGTAGCATATATTTCTGTATTGCTAAGTTTTAAAATAATTCCGAGTTGTTTTATCCTTCGAGGCAACCCACCCACCGATTAAAGTGCAGCTGTGCTGGGGAGTGCATCTCTTCGCGGTTTCCCCCATCTCCAGATGCTCTAAACTACAACCGAACAAACAGACACGTCAAAGCGTGAGAGAAAGCCATTAATCACACACCCATTTCGCAGGCTCTTATCTGCTGCGTTCGCGCAGAGGCAGTCACTTGTTCCTAAGTAGGTGCCCTGGTTCTCTGTTTAGACTGGGAAAAAAATTATGAAAAAGTTATTTCCTCAATTTTTTAAATAACCGACTGAAATTTTTACAGTGGGCAAGATATATGAAAATAACGTTCCATTTTAAATTTCGCCGAAATTCATCGGAAACTTTAGAAGTTGCGCTTCCCCCCCCCCTTTCCTTTTGCATGTTCCACTTGTCTTTTATCAAACCGTACAAAAACATTTTATTTTGCCAGATGTTGGTCATCCTAATAAATTCGCCCCCCCCCCTCAAGAGCAGTGTGGATGAATGTTGCAAATTGAGGGCACCTAATTTATTTTGAAAAAAGTTCGTATCACTTACGAACTAAAGCTTCACTTTCGTAATTCTGTAGCAGAGTTGGTATAGTTGGAAAAGTATGTACCTTCAAATGTTTGAACAGGGAAGATATGAAATAGGAAGATTCTTCAAAGAGGGGGAAAGATTAATTTTTTCATAGTACTTACGAGTATTTTGTATGAAAAATACCATGCAATGAAGCCGGTACTATTGCATACCTACCAAATTTCCCAGATTTCACGGCCGTTTTCTAGATTCGTTGTTTTACGGCCGGAAAGAGATTTTCTTGATTCTGTCTTATTTCTATTTCATAATGCATGAAGAAATTAATTTATAGCTATTTTGGCGATATTCCGATTACTGCAAGAGCTGGCTGGTTGTGAAAACTAGGGTGGTCCGACACCCGGAACCATAGATTTTCACATCTGGGTCATTCCACGCAAAATCGTCAGATATTGAAATAATTTTCCACCAACACATCTCCGATTCTTACGGGTAGCTGCCTCCAAGTTATTAAAAAAAACCCCTAAAAGTTTCAACTTTTTTTTGTTTCTGATAGATTAGAAGATATTATTTTTTGAATTTTTGTGCATAGTGGAACAGTTTTCCGTAAAAACGCAAATATCTCCGTTATTTAGAATAAGAAATATAAAATTCATCATTCTCTCGTAATTTTTCCTAAGGTTTCAGCTTATACATAGGGAAAAATAAAATTTGCGAGAACAAAAGTTAGATGGGGTAGAAATTTTCTTGTAATCGTAAATTCTTTTTCTTGCGTTGCTGCACCTCACAAGAGTTGCATAAATTATTCATTTCACATCTTTACCCTCACATTGCCGAAAAAATAAATAAAAAATCTACCTAGTGACTACTGATTTAAATCTTTGCCGTGCGTGCTCTATTGGTTTCAGGTTTGTCAGTGCAGGCGCTAAAGCTTCTGTCTCCGTTTTGAATGACGTTATTTGTGGGGAGTTACTGCAAATGACCTGAGTGTGCTCTATACCTTTCTCGCACTTTGCCTGATCAACATCGCACAAATGTATTGCCCTTCGTAAAGATATTGTTAAGTATAAACATGCCACTCGCCACAGGATGAAAAATTATGTTGAAAAAAAGTGTTAGGAGGATTTTATGAGCACACATGCACACAAAACTTCCTCTAATTGTTTCCTGTACAAGTAATTTCATGTAGCGTGAAAATGAACTGTGACCTGCGAGAAAAGTTCAGTACTAATGTTTGTGTCACAAACGTAGCCAATCAATTTTAAGACTTCCGGATTTTGGAAGTACTTGTATGAATTGTAGCCTCTCAGGCAAAATGGTATTCCGTATTAACTGTTAGTTTTCTCCACTTGTTGCTTCCATTATTTTTCTTTATCCATGGGTTTAATCCCCCCCCGTTATAGCATTAGGATCTCTGTGTGCCAGCTTATTGGTTATGAAATTTAACAGCACAATGTCTAAATATCCTATGCTGCGTTATTTAGAAGCAAATAGCAGAGGTGCCAACTATTACGAATTGCACGTAATTATTATGGTTTCGACTATCAGATTACGGAATTAGGGACAGGTTGGAAGAATTACGGATTTCAGTGTGTTTTGGAGAATCTCAATTTTGTATCCTTTTTCGTTAAACCCTTTTAGTGCGACGCTGCCGATTTCTTGGCCTTCGATTTTGATCCGCATATTTTCCAAATCAGACTGCAGATTTCGGTGTCTCAATGATCATATCATTTATCAATCGTATCGTTTTGAAATGGAATGTCCTGCAGTGGTCTAAGCGATGGCCTCTGATCATTCGTCTGAAAGCGGTCCGGGTTCAAATCCCGTTGAGGCATGGATGTTGTGTTTGTCTTACGGCACTGGCTCTCTCCCTTCCTAGGAACCAGTGACCCTAAATTAGGGACGGGCGACTGCTTATAGCCCATTGAGTTGCTCACGGTGGTCGTTAAACCTCCAATTAAAAAAAAAAAAAATGGAATGTACATGAATCATATCGTCAAACAGCAATATTATCGGAAGAATGGTACCGTAATTTTCTTCGTATAATCCGCGGATTATCTGTTAAAAAAGTTCAAATTATAGGTTTTGCGGATTATACACCGAAGCGGTTAATACGCCGATTAAAAAAAAAATTACAACCTTCCGATTTAAAAAAATCTGCAGCGTGATTGTGCAGGGAAGGGTGTAATAATTGGAAAAGGAACTCCCTCGGAAGAATTTTCCTCAGTTCAGGAGTTAGTACGGAGCGGGGAGGTGGGGGAGGAATGTCGTAACGAAAGATCGGGAAAGTTGTGGGGAGGGATGACAGGGGTCATTTTGATATCGTTGAGGAGAGCTCTGACTGTCGTGCCGGCTCTGTTTTTGGCAAAAAGCCAAAGAAGTACGCACAGCACTTGCTGCACGAACCTATGCGTTTCTCCTTTCGGATTTCATGTGCGCGACCTTGTGTCTAGTTTGCTTTCGTTGTTTTGGCGAACGTCGTTGCTGCTGTTTTCCTTCATTGCTAATCATGATGTCTCTGAAAAGGAAACGTTTCAGTTACACTGCCGAATTTAAACTTGAAGTGGTGGACAGAATTGAGGATATGATCATGTCACTGCGCGATAGTTTTGAGGTCAGAACGCAATCGTGCAGCAACATACGGAAAGCTTCTGTGTCGCGATCTAAAACGTAAACAAATCCGTTGGTAAATTCCGCGGGAGAATTCACGGGTTTTTTATTGGCCCACATATAAGACGATCTCTCAACTCTGAAAGCAGGAATTCCTCCAAAAACTTTCGACTTATACGCGAGTACATACGGTATTTCTACGACTTGTTCTGTATCAGCCTTTCGTCATTGGCAAGGTGTAATGCAATTCTCTGGAGCTGCATCGGCGTGATCTATGGATGCCACACCCTTTATCTGTCCGGAGATAAAAAATATAAAACAGTTACCTTTAAAAATGAATTTCTTCATTTAATAAAATCGTTTTTTTTTTCTCTCTTACTTCTTCGAACTCATTATGTGTTTCTGGAACGTGGAAAGAGCGATGTATTTATTTATTTTCTGACGCCACGTATTTGGAGGATTTTCACTTTGGATCTCGCCCTTTGGATTTAACTGCTATAATATATATAGCCAGTGCCTTTAATACCCACCAGATGGAGACGTCTCAGTAGCTGAGCCCATCTTACGGATTTATGATGTCAGAAGCTGACTTAAAAATACACAGCACTGTGGATTGTTGGCCACCATGGTGTAAAGCTAACGCACTAGGCTATATATGGAGAGATCCGTGGATTCAATTCCCCGGTGGCGGCTGAAAACAATTTTTCGGTTGCTATGCGTTTTTGGAACGTGGAAAGAGCGATGTATTTATTTATTTATGTGACCGACTTTTCTGTCGGAAATTCCACTTCTGGTTCAACATCTATGATGTGCGGATTATACGGCAATTTTTATTTCCTGAATGTCACAGTCTGTGGATTATACGAAGGATTTTTTTTTTTTTTAAATATGAATTTCGTGGTCTGCGGATAATACGACTAAAATTACAGGTAATATGCCGTAAGTGTCATCGTAAAAGAGTTTGCGCTTGCTATCGGTTCCCCACGCACTTTTCCATGTGACAGGAGAAAGGTTACTTTAGCCAAAACTTTTCCTGCTGCAGTTGAGGCAGTGCTGTTCACTTTGCATTGTTGGGGAATTATAAGACGTCGTACTGTCGGAAATAACTTTTTCGAGCCCCGTTCAAAGTGCAATAACGTTCAACTCGTCGCAACGCGTGATCCCGTGATGACGGATGTTTATATTTCTTGTGGACTCTCGCCGCGCGGGAGACGAAGTGCGGTGTTTTATTACTAGAAGCTCTTCACATCATTAATTTCTTTTTCCCAAACAAACAGACACAATTGCAAAACTCCGTGAATACGAATCCCCATCTTTTTCCAAACTCGTGTTAGCAGAGGATGATTTTATTGACAGCTTGTTCCTTAGACTAGGAGACGTGCTTTTTCCCACTGCGTGAAATTGTTTTCTAAGGTTATTTGAAGTGGCTTGTAGTGAGAGTGAAAGTTTGCCAAGTGATGGTGATGATGTTGAATCATCTGAGAGTGATATTGGCCTAGCAACATCAAGCCAAAAACTAGCCACCGTGCCACGCACACCATATCTTCTTCAGAAGGTGAGGATCTTCATAGTGAATCTTCAGATCATGAAAGTTCTGAAAGTGAATGGGAGGATGTTAATAGAGAGAAGTGATGAACAACCTCAGCATCTTTTTTTATTAACATGAAATGCAGGGGCCCAAACATGCTCCGGCAACTGATGTGGCACCTATTGCATATTTTTTACTTGTTTTTTACCAATTTCATCTTTGGAATGATCGTTTCCGAAACAAATAAATATGCAAAGAGGTTTCTCCTGGAACATCCAAATCTTTCTCCCAAATCTTGAGCAAGGAAATGGAAAATGTTACAAATGCTGAAATAAAGGTTTCCTTGCGTGCCTTCTAATATGAGAGTAATCAGTAGCCCATGTAGGACGAGATGATTGCCGAAGGCATATCCAGTCAAAACAAACACCAGGATTGTGTAAAATTAAAGACTCTATCAAAGCCTTTGGATAATTTTTTTGCAAAAAAGAATGAAAATAGCGTGATAAACGCTGAATTGCTGTTTACTACAATCGTTGTGGAGCATAACCTGCCTATAGCAAGCTGTGATCATGCTGGTCGCTTCTTTCATGCTATGTTCCCAGACTGATATTAATGAAGCTGGATATCCTTGAGCAGATGTGGCATGGAATGAAATATCTAAGACAAAGGATTCATCTGGCCTCCCCAAGTATTCCACATTGCCTAAACTAATGTTGGTAATAGTGACTATCCCTCACAGCAATTCCTCTACGTAGAGAATATTTAGTATAGTAAGGAAATACCTCACGTACTTTTGCCCAACAATGAGCACCAAAACATTAAGTGCCCTTCTTGTACAGAAAAGTAAAGCATTTTCCTCAGGTGAGCTGTGTTATAAAAAGTTTTCTGAAAAAGAATATACCACTGCAAAACAAGCAACAAGGGAGTTTTTATGTCAGCAATGACATGAGGTAAGTACAATATTGATAATTTAATTTCATATTTTTTTTGTGAGTATAGTGTAAACATGCAAAGTTATTACATATTTCATGCATTAATTTCTCATGAAATACCCATTCCACGCGTTAACGACGTATGGTAATTACCAATAGGCACCTCATACAAGTATTACAGGTTACACAGTGTAATACTATAATATTGTCCTTAACTTTAAAAAAAAATGGTGTGTTACATTACTGAAAGTTTGTGTTACATTATTGAAACATTACTGAAAAATCCCCTATTGATTACTGATATGTTTTGCTAGAGGTTGGCACCTCTGAAACAGCATAGATTCGATGTTCTCATTGCCAAGTGCAAGAACTAAACTTTAGCTAAAATAATTACAATTTTGATTTTTAAATGTCAGCAGTATTTTCCCTGATTGCTAGAAATCGTTGGGATGGTACTGGCACACGTTTTTCCTCAGACGCAGAAATGCTGTCATGATTTCCGTTCTCTCTCTCTTCTTTTTTTTTTATTTTTTAATAGCTGTTTTAGTTTGCTTTGTCTTTAAAGATTCTAAGTGAATTCCAATAGAAAATACAAATTGTTAGATCGATTTGATAGAACCGCTCTAACAAAATGTTAAGAGACTGTCGGACACTCTCCATTTTATCATTCCCATTAGACTTCAATTTCAGCAAAAGTTTCCGTGTTCTTTAATATTTATGTAAAATAAGCACTTAAAGGATTTAAAGCTTCAGCATTGTATCATTTAAGGGCAATTGATTCTCTTCAGTCACATTCTCCCAGCTTGCATTTTTAAACCTAACTGGAACTCTAAATGTTAAGTGCGCCCCTCATACAAAGTCCTCTACGATGCTTCAAATGCCAAGCATATGGTCACTCCCAGCAGTCTTGCAGGAGCACTGCTCGGTGTGGGCGTTGTACTGCAACAGACCATACTTTGCAAGATTGCCATGCCGAAGCCGAGCTGTGCTTCAACTGCAAGGGATCTCATGCAGCATCATCGAGAGACTGTCCAAAGTGGAAAGAGGAAAAAGAGATCCAACGCATTAAGACCGTTGACCGAATCTCCTACCCAGAGGCCAGAAGAAAGGTCGCTCCAAACCAATCAAATCGGCGATCCTATGCATCAGCGGTTGTTGCAAGGACTACAGTCGGTACCCAGACTGATAGCCAAATCCCAGTGAATTGTCCCTACAAGCTAGACGACATCATAGCTGCTGGTCTGACAGCACTACAATCCCGAGCTAGGGACGCGAAAGCTCCAACAACCACTGTGCCTAAACCTGCTGCAACTAACACCAGCACCACCGGGACTTCAACAACCCCGGAAGGAAAGAGAAAGGAAAAAGAAAAGGAGAAGAAATCCCCAAACTCCCATCATAAGAACCAGGATCGGGCAAGATCATCTGCGACACAGGAACCAAAATACCGCCCCATTTTACCACCAGAGACTACAGGGCGTCGGACAAAACAGTCCCAAGCGCAAATGGACATTGCAGACGAAATGATGGAATCGGACAACTTTTAGTTGTCCCAGTTTTTCTCGGGTTTTGTTTTTCGTTTTTTCTTTTTCTCATTCACCACAATTCAAACCATGGATCAAATCGTTCAGTGGAACTGTCGAGGCTTTCGAACAAGACATGACGGCGTGAAACATCTGCTTTCGTCATACTCTCCGGTGTGCCTTTGCCTCCAGGAGACAAAACTTAAACCATCAGACCTCCTTTCAGTTCGAGGCTACAGTGCATTTCGGAAAGATAATGTTTCAGGAGATATAGCTTGCGGGGGAGTTGCCATCCTTGTCCCCCACAGTGTTCCAGCTTCTCCCGTTGCGGTCTCAACATCTTTACAAGCCGTTGCGGTGCGTATCTCCATGCCTGTGCCTCTAACTGTTTGCAGCGTCTATCTGCCGCCGGATGAGGACGTGAGCGTGTCCGTTCTTGAGAGCTTAGTTAAGCAGCTGCCGTCACCTGCTCTTCTTCTGGGTGACTTCAATGCTCATAATCCATTGTGGGGTAGTGTCAGAACAGACATACGAGGCCGTAGGATCGAATCTCTTCTTTCCTCGACCTCTTTGTGCCTGTTTAACACCGGTGCTGACACTTACTTCCACGAGCCTACACGAAGTTTCAGTGCAATCGATTTATCTTTGGGTCAACCATCGGTTATGGCCGACTGGTCGTGGACGGTGTGTGATGACCTCCATGGAAGCGACCACTTCCCAATTGTACTTAGGTATAATGTGAGCGTACCATCTTCTGCCTCCCGCCCTCCTCGTTGGAGGATGGATCGTGCCAAGTGGGAGGTCTTCACACCGTCCGCAGTAATATCTTTTGCCATGGTGACCCGGGGGTCAATTGACGCAGCTGTTACTGATGTCACAACGTGTATCATTCAGGCAGCAGATCTCTCTATCCGCAAAACATCAACGGCGCTCCCAAGACGTCCGAAGCCTTGGTGGAACCCTGATTGCGTAGCGGCTAGGAGAGTTCAACATAAGGCCTGGTGTACTTTTCGGCGTTATCCGACCGATGCTAATCTTGTTAAATTTAAAAGAGCAAAATCTTACGCTCGGTTGGTGCGTCGACGAAGCAAGAGGGAGTCTTGGATGGAGTACGTTTCATCTATCAATTCACGTGCCAGTTCAAAAACTGTTTGGGAAAAAATTCGTAAGATCCGGGGAAACTATAGTTCCCGCCAAATTTCAATTCTTGAGAATAACGGCTGCACGTATGCTGAAGTTGGGGAGATTGTGGATTGCTTGGGCGAAGCGTTTGCCTCTGTTTCTAGTTCTCAGGCGTATCTCCCGCCCTTTTAGAGGATTAAAACAACCGCGGAACGCCAGAAAATCTCCTTTGCGCCTTTTTATAACACTCAGTATAACTCCCCCTTCAGCATGGTTGAACTACGGGTGGCTCTGCATCGGTCCGGCGCAACATCTGTCGGTCCCGACGGCATCCACTATGACATGATTCGTCATCTCTCGCAGTCGTCTCTCGAGAATCTGTTAGTGCTTTTCAACCGCATTTGGTTGGAGCACAGTTTCCCGGACTCTTGGCGAAGAGCTTTTGTTTTACCTTTTCCCAAGCCTGGCAAAGACCCCAAGTCTCCCTCTAGTTATCGGCCAATTGCCCTCACTAGCTGTCTGTGCAAAATCCTTGAACGAATGGTTAATTCCCGGCTAATTTATTTTCTTGAAGAACATCGAATACTGTCTCCATCACAAAGCGGCTTCCGTCGTCATCGTTCAGCTCCTGACCATCTCCTGCTCCTTGAGACGTCTGTTCGTGAGGCGTTCGTACGTAGGCAGCACCTGGTGTCTGTATTTTTTGACATCGAAAAAGCTTACGATAGAGCGTGGCGTCACGGCATCCTCCGTGACCTCCACGAGAGTGGGTTGCGGGGAAACCTGCCAACCTTCATGGCCAACTTTCTTCGTAACCGTGTGTTCCTGGTGCGCCTGGGTACAACGCTGTCAGCCTTTTTCCATCAAGAACAAGGCGTTCCTCAAGGCAGCATTCTTTCGGTGACTGTTCATCCTCCCCATTAATTGTTTACTCAAAAATCTTCCTCCTACGGTTTCGGCTACCATTTATGTTGACGACCTTCACATCTTCTGTTCGTCATCCAGCATGCATTTCGTTGAAAGGCAGCTGCAGTCTGCAATTACCCAGATTGTTAAAGCGGCTAACAATAATGGGTTTGTTCTTTCTCCCGACAAGACAGCCTGTGTCCATTTCTGCCAGAGGCGCTCCATCCTGATCCAGAGCTCTATTTGGACCGTGCAGCCATTCCAGTTTTGCCGGAAACCAAGTTCCTTGGTTTGACCGTTGACCGTGCTCTCACCTTTCGCTCGCACGTTCGACGGCTAAGGACTTCCTGTCTGAGAGCTTTGTCAATCCTTAAGATCCTTGCCTCAGTCTCCTGGGGTGCAGACAGGACTTCTATGTTCCGTATTTACCATTCTCTCATTCGGTCTAAGCTGGATTATGGCTGTATGGTGTATGGCTCTGCGCGTCTTACCGTTCTCCGGCCGTTGGATACCATCCACCATCAAGCGCTGCGTCTTTGTACGGGAGCATATCGCACATCACCCATTCCCAGCCTTTATGGCGACGCGAACGAACCGTCGCTTCATTTACGCCGTCTGCAGCTGTCTCTTCAATTTTACCTGAAACTTAAATCTCTCTCAGACCATCCTTTATACGATGCAGTTTTTCATCCCCAGCATGCTCGTTTGTTCGAGATCCGTCCCTCGTGCATTCGAACCTTCGGTCTTCGTATGGCGGCCGTAGCTCGTGATGCAGGGCTCGACTTGTCACTCGTTGGAGAGACCAGGGGCTTTGAGGATCCCCCATGGCATCCTCTTGGTGTCATGGTTGATGCCAGCTTTACATCTTTTGACAAGTCCTCAACCCCTGCGTCAGTGTACCAGCAGCTCTTCGCTGAACACAGTTACGTCAATGCAGACTTTATTCCTGTTTTCACCGATGGATCTAAGGCGGCTGGTGTTGTTGGATCCGCCGCCGTCTGCGTTGACGAAGTTTCTGTTGCCCGCATTCCTCCTGAGGCCACAGTGTTTTCGGCGGAGATGCATGCTGTGTATCTTGCACTTGTTCACGTGCAGTCGAGCTCTCATCAGCGTGCTATTGTGTACACTGATTCGTTGAGTGTTGTGCAATCATTGTCATCTTTGGATTTCACTGGCCACCCACTTCGTTCGGAGACTTCTTCGTTCTTTGCTCGAGGCTGATGTCCAGATTCGGTTCTGCTGGATTCCTGGGCAGGTTGGGATCCCAGGGAACGAGTCTGCCGATGCTGCTGCTAGATCTGCCTCTTCTTTGGTCGTCACACCCTTGCCACTGTTTCACCGCGATTTTCGCTTTCTTGTTCACGATCATATCAGACGAACGTGGCGAAGTCTGTGGGACCAACAGGTGGAGAATAAACTGCACCGTATAAAACCTAACCTTGGAATCTGGAAATCATCGTGTCGCCGGAACCGTAGGGAAGAAGTTGTTCTTGCGCGTCTCACCATTGGGCATTGTCGCTTCACGCATAGCTATTTGCTGTGTGGCGACGCTGCCCCAATGTGTGAGGCGTGCGACTGTTTACTCACCATCTCTCATGTTTTATGTAGTTGTGTTCGTTTTTGTAATCATCGGTTTCACTATTTTCAGTCTCGTCTACTGGATGACGGCGCAGCTACACTGCAGAAGCTTTTGGGCGACCACTGCGACACTTTCGCAGTATTTTCGTTCTTAAAGCAGATTGACTTTTTAAAACTTATTTAAAAAAAAAAAATAATAATTTATAATGATTATAACAGTGAATTAATAAATTTATTTATAAACCTAATTAACTAACTAGTCTTCACAGCTTTTATCATTCTTTTTTCTAACTTTTACCAAGCCTGTCTGCTCTTAATCATTTCACCCCGCTTTTAAAAATCTTTAACTGATAGTTCTGTGTCTGGCGCTCTTTGGCCAAACCTGGCCCTTGCGCCACTAAAATAAATTAACTAACTAACTAACGAGTCGTTTAAAATGTTATTTATATACTTGTGTGCACTTAAAATACAGATAAATCAGTTGTATAATTTCACCTAATCGATTGAAATATTTCATTATATGTAGAATTTAAATTAAGTCTTTGTTCAAATATTCTTTAAAACATGTAAATACATGGTTTGCCACCTCGATGGTGCAGTGGTCTAAGCTCTGGCTTCTGACTATTCGTCCAAGTGAGCCTGGATTCAAGTCCCAGATGAGGTATGGGTGGTGTGTTTATTTTACGGCACTGGCTCTCCTTCTCCGTGAAGCCAATAGTCCTAAATTAGGGATGGACGGATATAGCCCAACAAGTTGCTTATGGTGGTCGTTAAACCTGAAACAAAAAAATAAGACATGATTTTGTTAGATATTATGTAAAATTTATGTTAAATACACTAATTTTTGTAACTATAAAGTAATTAGGGAAAATGAAAGTTATTTATCCTTTATATTCCATATTTTGTGTTTATATTTATGGACTGTATAATCAGGACGTTCATTATGTGGTGTCTTTTTAATTCTCCCTCATATGTGAGATGAACATAACATTATCAGTATTAATTTCAGGTAAGCAATTATTTGCAATTACAGCCTGTCTAGAATTTGATAAATCTTGTTTTCAATACATTATATTATTCCTTAGTTCTCTAAAAATTATCAAAACTGAATTTAAAAAATTTCCTGTAGACATTACGGTTTTATTCGATTTCTGCAGATAGTTTGCTTCATATTTTGTAACATGGAACAATTGGGCACAGTGGCCTGGTACACTCTTGCTTGGAGAAACACATCACAAGAGAACCACTTAAACAATGGATCAAAGCCCTTTGTTGGTCGATTCTCTTTCGACATTTCTCTGAGCAGGAGCCCATTCGGTCATTAAGCTTATCTACACTGTGCTATAGAAGAAAGGAAAACAAACTATTCAACATACAGATTTTTTCTTACATATGAACTGTTTCTACGGGAATGTATTAACAAATTGTACATGGGCAGTATACCACTTAGGTTCAGAAAAGATCATGGAATTATAATACCAAAAATAATATGCCTCATGCATTTAATTGTTATTCATAAAAAGCAGGTAATTGTATAAAGAACAGTTATTTAAAGAATTAACAAATGTATGCTTTCGTAAGGAAATGCAACAATTTGTCGCAATGTTATTTGATTTGCCGCTCTGGAAAAACTCTCAGAACCACCTGGAAAAGTCAGGGATTTTTTTTTCTACTTTTGAGTGGGAACCCTGTCTATATGTGAAGAATATAGATGGAAGTCATATATAGAATAGGCAATATTCAGGGTGACTTATTTCCCATTGATATGTAAGATGCTTTATATGTTGTCATGTGTGTACATTACATTTAATTCTCCAAGATATTATTCTATAAAGAGTGTGTGAGCAATTTATGATATTTTAATGCAGCTTTTCTTGGATTGCTATTGTTTTCATGTTTGTTTAGATTACATACAATTTGTACAATGTTTCTATTTAGACTTGATTGCTTTATTTCTTGCAGAAGACAGTCAAACTGCTCAACTCTTAGGTCTGATATTAGAACTTTTATCATTTTGTGTGGAGCATCACACATACCATGTAAAAAATTATATTCTTCATAAAGATCTCCTGCGGAGGATTTTAGTCCTAATGAAATCAAAGCATACATTCCTTACCCTGTGTAAGTAAATTTTAATGGTATATATGTAAATAAAAAAATATTGTATTGATTTGTAAGGGAAACAATGTTTTATATGCACATGTTGGGACTGTTATTTTATAAAATTTTGAATTCTTAGGACCCACTAGATCATTATTACAAAAAAAAAATTAAATTTTGTAATTAATTCCTGTGTCAGGATTGTTGTTATACAAAATTAAAATTTTTTATGAACCACTAGGTCATTAATATTTTTTTGCATGCAATTATTCCCATGTGTTTGCACACCAGTTTTTTTTTTAAGTAGAACTTTGTGGTTTGCTTATAGTGGAAGCTGTCAGTTTTATTGGGAGAGTGACCACATATACTATGGCATTAATTTTTGGTAATGGGAATAAATCTTTCTCTTAGCCATCTTAAGTTGCATTGCATTTGATGAACTTAGTGATTTTTTTTTTTTTTTGATTGGAGGTTTAACGACCACCATGAGCAACTCAATGGGCTATAAGCAGTCGCCCGTCCCTAATTTAGGGCCACTGGCTCCAGGGAAGGGAGAGAGCCAGTGCCGTAAGACAAACACAACATCCATGCCTCACCGGAATTTGAACCTGGACCCCTTTCAGACGAATGATCATAAGCCATCGCTTAGACCACTGCGCCATCGGGGCGGCTACTTAGTGATTAAAAGATATCATTGTGAAGATTGAAGAGTTACAAGTTCAAGTTGTAATAATATACGGGTGATCAAACTAGGTGAATGTTGTGTTAAAGTTAAGGTGCCTCCTAATTGAGTGTTGCAGCTATCCTGAAAACTAGTTCTAGCTAAAGAAAATTTCAAGTCATTGTTATCTCCAGGAGAAAGCAAAAAAAAAAAAAAATGTTTTTGTGAGCTTTCAGATCAACATGATCATGGCATGATATACTCTATGATCACAGCCTAATAATATTATCAAACAGCATCTGCAGTGAGTGTGTGGTCTGGAGTGTTGGATAATGTGAGAGGACATGCTGGTGTAGGTGTGATTTTAAGTGAAAAGATGAAGAACAACTTGATTCACTATAGCTGCATAAGTGAGATAATTCTTTGGATTCGTTTGAAAGTGAAACTTCAGAGAATAATAATTGTTGTAGTGTATGCTCCTTGTGACTCGGAACCTTCTGATAAGAAGGAAGATTTCTGGAATGAGCTAAAAGCTGTTTTGAGCCAGTTCGGTGCTAAAGAGAAAGTTATAATAGCAGGGGATTTCAATGCTAGAGTAGGTGTGCAGAATGCAATTTCTGATAATGTTCTGGGGCAAATTGAATGATCCTTGTGTGAATGATGATGGTGAAAGATTAATTGAACTCTGCATTGAGAATAGTTTGTATGTATCTAATACATTTTTCAACCACAAGTATATCCACACATATACTTGAGAAAATCGTACTCTTGGTCAAAAGAGTGTGGTAGATTTTCTTGTTTATGATCAGCGTCTGAAATACTTAGTTGTTGACACCCGTGTGAAGAGAGGTGCGGATGTTGGCTCTGATCATTACTTGGTGGCGTCACGAGTGAAACTGAATGTTGGTTGGAGGAAAAGAAATAGGAAGAGGTCCAGGATGGAAAGAATAAAGGTTGAAAGGCTCCGTGAAAATCATCAGCGTTATTCTGATGTACTCGGAGAAGGACTGAAGGAGCTGAAGTCTTGTGATAGGGATGTAGAAAAGAAGTAGAGTTGTTTTAAGAACTGTGTTGTCACTGCCGCTGAAGAGGTCTGTATCACCAAAATAGTGGGTAGCACTAGAAGTGATGCTTTGTGGAATAGTGAGATTGAAGAGGCAGTAAAGAAGAAAAAGGAAGCTTATTTGGGGATGTTACAAGGTAGAGTTTCTGAAGATGAATATCACTGGAAGAAGCGTGAGTAACCGAAGCTGGTTCTCCAGAGTAAGGCAAAAGATAGGAAGGAAAAGGTGGAAAGGCATGAAATGGTTTTTTGGAAACAGAAAAACTTTCTAGAAGTATATGAGACACCGGAGAAATAGGGGAAACAAAGTTGCAAATTGAGTGAAGAATAAGATCGGGGAAATGATATGGGAACTCAATGAGTTAAGTGAAAGGTGGGGGTGAATACTTCTGTGAGCTATTAGGTCAAGAACGCAAAGGTGATTTTAAGTTAGAAGCAGATGATGTCATAGTGAGAGATGGATGCAGAGGTGGGATCTCGAGAGAAAAGGTGTGTAAAGCTCTAAAATCTGTTCAGATTGGTAAGGCTCCAGGAGTTGATGGCATAACTGCTGAGATGGTGAAATATGGTGGTGATTCCGTAATTGACTGGTTAACTGAAATCTGCCAGTTACACTGGGAGTTAGTAATGGTACTTCGGGACTGGAGGGATGCTATCATTGTTCCCTTGTATAAGAGAAAAGGTGATCAGACTTGACCATGGGTGCCATTCTTCCATCTTTTGAAATTTTTTGAAACCTGTCACGATTGTCAAATTACTGTAATTTTTGGGCTAAGAGCCGCAGCTCTTACGTGACTAAAAGTGAATTTTTTTTTTCACAAACTGGACTGTGATCGCTTTTTTTCTCTTTTTCTATTCATACGTTAGACACATCTAAAGATAACCCTGCTGTCCTGATGTTGGTTTAGGTTAAGAGGGAGGGGGGGGATGCTCGCCGAGGTCAGGAGGTTTGTTTGTCATATATTGTGTGTGAAAGGAATGATTGATTTAAATGCCCTTTGCATGGGGGAGTGGAGGAATGCCTCATGGCATTAGCATGGAATTAGTGGACACAAAGAAAGAGAGAAGGGTAGACCAGCCAGTGTTAATAGATGGGGAATGGAATAGGGACCAGTAGTGTGACGTCCGAGGCTTCCGTGGAGAGCGCACGCAGGCTATCTCTTTGGTTGTGATACGGCAGAGAGAGAGCATGTACTTTCAGCAAACATTCATTAAAAATAATAAAAAGAAAATGCCTAACTTCTAAAGTTTTTGTCAGATTTTGATAAAATTTCACATGGGAGTTTATTTTGATGTGTCTTGGTTACTGTAAAATTTGCATTCGGTTTTCTGAAAAATTAGAGAAATATTTTTTCATAAAATTTCTCCTAGTACGACTTCTCCGAAGCAGGCAGTTCAGCTGCGCCGTCGGCAAGGAAGTTCCCTTGTATAAGGGAAAAGGTGATCAGAATGACTGCAAGAACTATCGTGGGATTCGCTTACTCAGTGTGCCAGGGAAAGTGTTTGGTAAGGCCATTATAAGATACGAGGTCTTACATCAGAGAAAGTGTGGGATGTTCTGAATGGTTTTATGCCTGGTAAAGGCTACACTAACCAATTTTTGCATTACGCATGGTGATTGAAAAGTATCTGGCTGTTGGTAAGAAAGTTTTTACTGCCTTCATAGATTTAGAGAAAGCTTACGACCCAGTGAATAGGACACTTTTGTGGAAGGTATTGAATGAATATGGTGTTACTGGGAATCTACTTAATAGTGTAAAAGCCATGTATGCTGGTAGTAGAGCTTGTGTACGAGTGAATGGTGTTTTATCAAAATGGTTTTCTATTGGTGCAGGAGTCAGACTAATGTCACCATGGCTGTTTAATATATTTATGGATGCGTGCATGCGTGATGCCAAAACAGATAATACTGGTTTATGTCTTGGTTTTACCCGTGTGTGCAGATTGCTGTATGCTGATGACACAGTCTTATTGGCAGAGAGTAAAAGTGAGCTGCAGAGCATATTGTCCCGGATGTACGAAGTTTGTATGAAATTCAAACTGATTATAAATAAGGGAAAAACCAAAGTTATGGTTTTTGTGAGAGGAACTGGTAGTACTGAATGCAATATAAGTCTAAATGGCACCGTTATTGACCAGGTGGATGAGTTTGTATATTTGGGAAGCTTGTTTGACAGAGAGAACAGATTAGATGGTGAAATTAGTAGGCGGGTAAATTCTGCATTGAAAGTCATAGCTGCTTTAGGAGGTTTTCACAGGAATGATGGGTTCTCAAGAGAGTCCCGTATGGCTGTGTATGAAAGTGTAATTGTTCCTATTCTGATGTATGGCAGTGAAACCTGGGTACTACAGAAGAGACATAGGAGTTGTTTGGGTGCTGAATAAATGTTACTTATGGGGAGGTTTGTGGCAAGACATGTTCAGATCATGTGAGGAATGAAGATGTGTTGCAGTTGTGTAATGTAAAGCAAACTATTGTTAGCAAGGTGGAGACTAATATGCTTCGGTGGTTTGGCCATGTTGAAAGAATGAGTGATGAGATGCTTGTACTAAGAATTTTTTTTTTTGGCCCGAGTGGCAGGTAAGAAAGGCAGAGGAAGGCCAAGGAAGTCATGGGAGGATCAGATTCAGGAGTGCTTGAATGAAAAAGTTTATGAAGTATAGAAGGTCTTGTGTACTTCGTGTGATGAATGTCATTGAAGCCTGTGGTGTGTGTCAAGATCGCTGTAAATGTAGAAATTTGATATGGCAGCAGTAAGTAAATAATGGGTTAAAAGTTTATCTGCTGGTTTGTATTATCTGTTTAATGTTTATTTGTCAGATGGTTTTTTTCTTTGGGGGAGCTAACCTCTGAATATCAGAGAACAGCTTAATGATATGATGATGATGATGATCTGCATTTGGTTCTGAAAGATGCACAGGAAGTGTCTGCAAGTAGTGTTCCAGGAAAATGCATCAGTCGGGTGGTGAGCAATGTTAGCTGGGTGATGCTGTCACTCCCCCTACCTTCCCAGAATTCCAATGAGTAGAACAATATTTTACTTTATTTGGAATTGTCCTGTTCAGGTACAGGAAGATGCATAAAACTGTGACCGAATGATAAAAAGACACAAGCATAAAGTGATGTATGTCAAAACTCGTTTTAATGACATACGATGTAACAAAAACATGTTACAAAAAAAAAAAAATCGTGAACTTGTTAGGTTTATCGTATTTACATAAAATATGTAAAATGTTGTAACCAAATATGATATAATGAAAAGCATGTTACAACAAAGAAAAAAAAAATCGGTGAACTTGTTTGGTCTATTTTATGTATTTATATCATAACGAATGAAAAGACCTCATTACAGGGCTGCCAGACCTGTGCCAATTGCGCCAGCCCGTCCCAAAACGTTGTTCTTGTGCCATTCTGCTAAAACATCGCGATTTTGACGAAATCTGCGCCAAAAGTTTTACAGGTCATCAATTTTTTAGCGTAATCTTACGACATTCGAAATCGATTCATCGGTTAATTCGTACGCGAGATTCTTCCGCGGTTTCATGGGGTCTCCTCCACACCCCCCCCCCTGTTAGTTTTGAGATCGATGCAAAAAGTGCAGAAATTTTCGGGGTATTAGTTGGGGGGGGGAGGCGTATTCCACCTGGGGACGTTGTTTTGTCTTTTTAAACGTTCAAAAACGGAAGTTAAATGGAGTGCAGATTTTTCCTGTAATCGTATTTTTTTCTCTCTCGCGATGTTGCTTCTGTTCAGTATTGTTGTTAAATATAATTTCATTGCATAATTTCAGCTTGAAATTGTAGGCAACAATTTTCAAACTCGGGAAGTTAGGCCGCTCTAAATTTTCCCCGTAATTTTCGGCCACGAGATTCTTACGCTGATTCGAGGAATTCCATCTGTTTTGTTATCATGTGGACCATTCAAGAGATCGATGCACTACTGAACTAAAATTTTGGGAGGATTGGTGGTGGTGGTGGGATCGTTTTCTCCGTCGGAGGACGGAATTTCATCCTTCGAAAACGGAAAGTAGACTGAGGTAAGATTTCTCTCGTAATTGTAATTTTTTTTCTCGCGATGTTTCCTCTACCCAATATTGTTAGATATCATTTTATTCCATAAATATTTGTATTTCAGCTTGAAAATGTTGGATAAATTTCTAAAAATGGAAGTATCCACCCCCCTCCCCTTCCCGCGATGTTCCCACACCTATTTAGTTGTTAATATTTCATTACCCTCATAAAATGTGGGTGCATTTTAGCTTGATAAGAGTGGGGGAAATTTCCCAAAACGGAAGTGACGAAGTTTGGAAATTTGTAAGAATTGATGCATGATGTTAAAAAAAAAAAAAAAAAAAGTATTCGTTCTCTTAAAATTATACCATTTATCTAAAATAGTGGAAGCTCTGATATCAGAATTCATGGTTCTCAGGCTGAAAGTTATTTAAGCATGATGGATAAAATTGTCATCTGAGGGAATAGGAAAAAAAAAAATGTCAAAGAAAAATGTAAGGGAAAACTATCAGCAGAAAAAAAGTATACAGTGGATGCTGTGCAGTGGCAGAGTCAACAAAAGACAAATGTGGCTGTAGAACTTGCTGAGAAGAAAGTAGGGTGTTTGCTCGCAAGAGGAAAACCAGAGCTAATGTTCTAGCAAGTACTAGAACAAAACCAGGAAAAAAACTGTTTGAAGCTATGTCTTTCAAAACCAGCTTGTTTTTGGAATTCAGTAATTTTATAATTGTGAATACAGTGATGTGATCTAGTTAAATATTTTCATAAGTAAATTACAGTGAACGATTAAGTTTTGTTCATGCTGCATAATATTCACAATTTCTCATCGTGCAGTCTGATTTTTCACTAAATTAAAAAGTGCAGCTTTGTTTTTTTCTTTGTCATTCTCATGTATGTTAAGTAAAATCGCTCACGAGCGCTATGGATAAATGAAAGGATTGTTTATATTGCATAACTTGTAATCAATTATCAGGAATACTGATCTTCTGGTTCTTACTTAAAGTCTGAATTTTGCCCCGTACGTTCAGGGAGCAGAATTTTTAGAAGGTTTTCTTTTTCTCATTTTGACCTACCTTGGGGAACATCTTCAACCTCACACTTTTCTTTTTCCAGATGGAAGGTGCATTGAACCACTTACTAACCTGCAATCATCTGCTTAATGTCCATGTCGATACATGCAGGACCCCACGTATGCAAGTGGCTGTTTCAGACAGCAACAACAAAAAAATGATTCTACTGCTACTGAAGAAGGGGGTGGGGGTGGCAATCCTGTGCCAAAACGTCACTACACAAGCGTTAAGTGATGGAAGCAGCTTTTATCTAACCAATTTTACTAAATCTCATTGTTATCTTATAGTTTTGGTTCCAGTTGTAATTGTTACAGCAATAACGAAAGTTTGACATTGATAATTACTGGATGAAAAACATTGTATGAAAAGTATTGTGGCGCAACTGCTGAAAGGTGATTTTACAATTTGATTATTAAATGTTAACTTAGTTTTCCTTTTATATCGAAGGTACACTTTCTTTCAAAAAACCTTACGATTTTGTGATGCACACGCAAACCACGTATGCGTGGCTTGTCAGTTGGTTGTTTTCAGAAATAATGTATTTTCATCTGAATGCTGTGAATCTCAAAAAATATGCTGCTGAAAACCAACCAAACAACAAACAGTAATTACATATTATTTATTCTTCCTAAGTGTATATTCGCAAGCGTTCGGTAACAATAACAACAGTTCTTGGACGCGTCAGCATATTATTCGTGTTACAGCGAAACAAATGCATTGAAAAGAAAATCCCTGATATTTATGTGTTACGCTTAAAATATTGCAGCTCATGCAGTTTTCAATAAATCGTGGGTAGTATAATTCTTTTCCCATTTATCTCATTGTAGGAACGACAGAAATGCTAATTAACAGTCGTAAGAGAAGCAGTAAAATGTCAACAAACCTGAAATATAACATTTTTTCATAGTTCATAAAACAATGGTAATTCATTATATAAACATAACTTAAAGCACAGTATGGACTTAAACCAATTAAAAATACTATCATTAGCTGCTCCAAAACCCAACTTTTCTGCTCCAAATTGCATATTTCCCTGCTCCAAGAATTGCTCCAAAACATGGTAGGGGCGCTTACAGGCCCGTGTGACTTGCGGAACACAGAGACATCAATAGTTCGTGTGGCCCCCATGGCTGGCAATAACGGCCGCTGCACGCCGCAGCATCGAGCGAAAGAGGCTTTGGATGTGGGCTTGGGGTATGTCGGCCCAGACTGTTTCCACACGTTGCCACAGTTCATCAGGCGTAGCCGCGGGTGGTGCTTTCCGGGCCACTCGGTTGCCGATCAGCGACCAGATGTGTTCGATGGGCGACATATCGGGAGAACAGGTGGGCCACGGCAGCAGTGACACCTGGTGGGCCATGAAGAATTCTTGCACGATGCGTGCCACGCGCGGGCGCGCATTGTCCTGTTGAAACGTGGCTGCTGGCGGGTCCTGCAGGTAAGGGAGGACTACAGGCTCCGAAACGTCGGGAGATGTAGCGGTGGCTGTTGAGTGTACCAGCGATGTGCACCAGAGTGGTGTGGGTGTCATATCCAGTTGCGCCCCAAACCATTATGTCAGGCGACGGACTGGTATGGTGATGCATAATGCAGGTGTCATACATTCCGTTGCCGCGGTGCCGCCACATGCGGATCCGACCATCGTGGTGTTGCAGGCAGAAACGGGATTCGTCAGAGAAGACCACGTCGTGCAATTCCGTAGTCCATGTGCGGCGTTCAACTGCCCACTGCCGCCGCACTCGCCGGTGGTTTAACGTCAGTGGTAATAAGAGCAATGGCCGCCGTGCGACAAGTCCCCGCTCCTGCAGATTACGTCGAACGGTACGTGCTGACACAGGTTGTTGCGCAACACACCCTAATTCCTGCGCTAACATTCATGATGTGGCGGTGCGAGCCATCAATGCCTGCCGCACAACATGACGGTCCTTTCGTTTGGTGGTGTACCGCGGCTGCGGCAATCGGTCCCTCCTGCACCCAACGAATCCATACTCGCCTCACTGTGGCTGGATGTCGTCCCACACGGGCGGCGATGTCTCGGTACGATTAACCGCTGTCGCAATAAGCCAGTATTCATCCTTGGTCGAACTCCGAAACGTGCTGGAATGACTGCCGTATTCTGCGATGAGGTATCAGGAAGCTTCCCACGCACAGGTCCGGCAGCACAACACACTTCCACTACTTACACCCCGCCTTCTGTGCATACATAGTGCTTCTCGGTGGCGTGTCGGGTGCACATAATTTGCATATGGTCTGCAATGCTAATCGTTTGCATGTCCTCTCGCGGGTGACGCATGCTGCGAATTTCAGGCCAATCGGATGCTTCCTTCTTGGTGTTGCATTTTGGGTAGCCAGCAGTGTATTTCATTACTACTTTAGCAAAAACTTTCCATTACAAATAAATTACCTTTGCTTCAAGGTTTGTACGGTCCTTAAAAACTCCTTATTTTTTATTTCCATTTCTAAGGCACTTTAAAGTCCTTATTTTTAAAAACAAGTGCTTATCTCCCTAACCCTCGGTCTTGTTTTTGTGCTGCAGTAATGGACATCGCAACTCTGCCCCTATTTTTGTTTATGTGTCTATAAATATGCTAACTCATTCACCAGGGAAGCTTTCTTCTAGTTCATTGAAAGGAGATAATCCCATAGAATGTTCTTAGAAATGATCTCCCTTCAAACCCCCCCCCCACTTTTCCCATTGTACCTGCATAACTTACCATGTGTGACCTTACCAGTGGGATCAAGATCTGAGTTGAATGTCTTTTCAGGGGTCAGAGGATCAAAGCAAAGGTGGTGGTGTGGTGGTGGTGGTGGTGTGGGGGGGGGGGGGGGGTTCTATATGACTTTTTCAAAATCTATGGTGTCAGTTGTCTATGTGGTTCTGACTGATCTATCTAGTGTCTTCTACTCTACTCACTCACCGTGCTTCATTGTCTCTGTGTGACTCCTGCTTGTCCCTTTTTTGGGGGCGTGTGTTTAATTTTGTTTTTTGTAGATTAAGTTGTTTATATTTGGGGCAAAATGTCTGGTAAATGGCCCCTAGTGCTGTTTATTCCCCTACATATGTATATATACATGCACACACATCTGGTGAAATTCCAATGGTGCAAAATATCAATTGGAGTGTAGGTCTTTAGAAAGTCCTTATTATTATTTTTTTTTCCCCCAGAAAAGGGTATGAACCTTGTTAGGGCTTGTTTCTACGGGCACTATTTCATAATTACAGCATTGCAATTTTATGTATAATAAACATTTCTGTAGTATGTACTAACTTTTTAACGAAAATTTGGTAATGTTTTAACGAAAGTACATTGTTACAAATTTTTTCTGTCCCCCTTGAATTTCGTTAACGAGTTTTCACTGTACTAGGAACTTTGAATTTAAGAGACGTAAAATGATTTTTTCATGTAAAACAGAAAATGCACTTAAAAGTAACACTAGCATACCTGCCAAGTTTTATAGTTTACCCATAAAATTTACAGAAATTCTGCTTGTTTTAAAGTTATGAATGACATAATTTTACAATTTTTTTCTATGTGTAATTTAAAGAGGAGAATAAGTGTCCCCAAGGGCAACACTGCCTGTATGTTGTGATCTACCTGATCACATTTTCATCTACTTCCCCACACTCCTTTCTGCTCACAGCCTTGATGATAAAAGACGGTAAAAAAAATGCTGTAGAATTAGGATTGGTCATTACTGCTAAAAGAGATTCACAGGTAAATGAAACGTATAAGCCTCATAGAAGTCTTAAAACTGCATTTTAAAAAGATATTCTAACACGTTGGCACCAAAATTTGTGGTCAAAACTTCAGTTAAGTTAAAAGTTACTGCAGTGTACACTTAATGGATAAAACATTAGAAATACATGCCTAATAGCATGTTGGTCCTTCTGTAGTGCAAATAACAGCTTGTACACAATGAGGCATTGACTCCACCAGATGCCAGAGGGTTTCTGGAGGTATGCCAGCCATGCCTGTTGCAGCATTCTCCACAGCTCTACCCAAGATGCTGGTACAGCATCCATGGATCTGATGTTCTGCCCCACAGCATCCCAAAGAGCTCCACAGGGTTTAAATCTGGGTACCTTGGAAGGCCACTGGATGGTTCTAAACTCAGATGAGTGTTCCTAGAGCCATGCCTGGGTGGTTGCAGCTCGGTGGGCCACATGTTGGCCTACTGAAACAGGCTATTGATGCTCTTAGCATGGCCATTGTCCTTTAAACTTACACAAATTATCACACATAATCCAATTTTCATCAATCACCATTATTTGGTTGAGAAAATAGCCGTTTTTTTCTCTTGAAATCGGTGAGCAAGTGGAGAAACTCTGTTACATTTTTATCTCACTGTGTTTACAAAACACTGAAAATGATTGCAAGTATGAAAACTTTCCAACATTATTAAAAACTGTAGACATCCTGAATGGCTGTGAGTGAACAGGAACCTTTTATGTAAATGTTATTATATCAAAAATATAAACTTTGTTGCTAGAACATATAGTAACATATAAAGTGATTGATGCAGGTGTTGATTATACCACATAGACAACTGACACCATATTAGTTACCCCCAACTGGATTTTCATTGTTTCAGTCCTAGAGAAAATTAAAATTAATGCTCTCAAACATGAATTAAAAGTTGGCACCCCTCTTGGAGTGGGTGGTGGAGAGAGTCTCTTGTACTACTCGTTTGTTGAGAATTTGATGTACTCCCCCCCCCCCTTTGCTTTTCTATCAACACTCTTCAATTAGCATACCTGGATTCCCCTGTGCTGTTGCAATTTTGTCCTGTATGCCACCATTTCTGTTTCTTCATTCCAGAACAGTGCATGGTAGACTTTCTCTGCCTTGTTTAAATATTCAGTTTGATTTTTTTTTTTTTTTTTTTTTTAAGTGGTCTGAGATTTTCTCTCCCTCGATAAATTCAGGTATTTCTTTTGTTCGTAAAAAAAAATCTACTTAGCTTTGAATCAACATCATATAAAAAAAAATAATTCCTGTTTTGCTCGTTAAATACGACATCTCGCTAAATATGGGCTCATTGTATGAGGGTTCTGTATTTTGAACCAAATTTTTGCTGCCATTACAAGATGGGAAGTCTGCAGAAATACGACGGAGCATGGACTCCACTAGCTTCTGGAAATATGCTGTAGACAATGCACACCATACTTCCTGCATATTTCCATTCTGTTTGTGGCAAGGTTTTTGGTGTACAAGCTTTTTACTTTCAGTTGCTGTCTTTCACTGCTAACTTTTAACACACTGCACGAAACATTGTATAATATGAAAAGCTTTTTATTGCAGTGGTAACCTTGAAGTGTCTTTTATGAATTGCTTATTTTAATTTGCAGTTTTGTGTTTGCTGATTATGGAAATAAACTGTTGATATTTAAATATTGTTTAGTGGTATGGAACACCTCTGATAATGATGACACTCCAAAAAGCTGTTCTGAAATACACAAGTGGAAGTATCTTAATGCGGTTTACAGAGCTGTCATTGGGTGCCCATCAGACAATTGAATGTTTTATTGTAGTGGAATGTTGCAGTTTTAAAATAGTGACAAGTCATCGACATATCATGGTGTTATTTAGAGATCCTGTGAAAAAGTGCCGAAATTGCGCTTTTATAGCAAGACTAGATGTAAGCCCATCAACAATGATGGGAGAAAATAAGATATATGTAGAGTAATTTTTTAATAACCAGGTATTTTCTTTCTGTTTGTGAACTTAGAATTGCCCAGTTGCAAATGTTAAAATGTTATGGCAGTTCATGCACAGAAGCACAAACAGTAATTTTTTCTTTTTTTTTTCCCCTTTTCTTTTTCATTTCTTCTACAAATACAAATAAAAGTACCTGGTTATATTATGCAAAAAAAAAAAAAAAAAAAAAAAAACTGAGAATTTCGTGGTTTAAGGAAAAAGAAAGTTACAAAATCATTTTTTTTTTCTCAGAATACGCATGAAAAATAACACACTGTTACTCTATTGGAACTCCTAATTTTTAGATTTAAGTGAGAAAATAAACGGATTTGACAATCTAAATTAATCATTTTAGGTTTGCAAGGAGAATTTTAAATTCAATATGATTCGGTTCTAAATGAAAAATTCTGTATGTTATTAATGAAAAAAATCCTGATGTAATGTTTTCTTGTTTCTAAAGAGTTGCTGAAACAATTTTAATCGTGTGATGTGATTCAACTCTGACGCCATGTCAAAATGATTTGGATCAGATGACTTCACACCAGCCGCTGTGAAAAGTTGGTTTTTGTTGCTATGACTACAAAACAAAGTGATATACATGTGCACTGTGTTGATTGCCTATATTTTATTGTTGTAAGGATCTTACCTTGATATGGAGTCACAAAAAATCCTCAAAATAAGGTTTTGTCAAAGAGAAAAAGATGTGTTCCAAATGTGAAACAGTAAATGTTACAGCAAAAAAAAAAAAAAAAGTATATTGTTTGAGGCAGTAATTCCACCATTAAAACAGGCAAGCACCAGGAGGTGCCAACAAAATGGGATATGTTCAGACAAAGGGAATTATATATGTTTAGATAGATTAAGATATTATTAATTTAAATAACATATATATGTATTTTTAATTTTGAAGACCATTGAAGTACCGTAATTTCGGGTAGATAAGCAGCGGCGTATATGAGTTGAAAATTAAATTTTCGGCCCTCGCGGCGCATACAGCTTTTTTTTTTTCTTTTCTAGGCGGAGCAAAATTATCTAACAAAAAACGTTTTGGCCTGTTCCATTCTTTTTCCCGCGAAAAGATATCTCAATAGAGAGGGAGTAGAATAACGATGTTACAGCCACGTGCAATAAATTCCGCCCACGCCCTCTTAAAACAAGACATGGCAATAATTGGTTATAGGATTGTGTGGGACAGAGAGATGACTCTGATAAAACTCGGAAAAAATCCGTGGCGGGGGAAACTTTGCAAGGATCGCCCTTGTTTAATGCTCCGAGCAACTAACCTATTTGAACTCGTGACATCATCAGCTTCACTCTCTCTCCCCTCTTGAAATGGGATATCGTCTACCATCCGAGATCGTTTGTCATTGGTCAATGACAGCATGTGCAAATTTTTGTCAGTGACGTGTGCGTTCGTTGCATTAATTCTCGAGCACGCAGTTCTACGCTATCATGGAAAATAAAACGCAGAAGTTATACTTTTAGTTTTAAGCTAATGGTAAATAAATATGTTTTTCCGAATCCTGGAAAAACTTTTGATGATTATTTCGGGCTTCACTGAAGCAAACATTATTTCTAAAAACTGCAGTAAAACGCCAGAAGACAGCAAAAGTTATGCGGACGACCCCAAAGTTTTAGATGAGCTTTTAAAACTTTTTAATTCGGACAGTGAAGTTTCCGATTTTGATGGATTTGACTGAAAAACTATGTGTACCATATATTTTCAGAATGTTGTGTGTGTATTTTTTTAAATTCTGGAGGTATAAATGTTTTATAATTGGTTTAAGCACCTTATCAATTCTTTGAGTAAATTTTTATAAAATAGGTAGTAGGGTAAGTGTTATCCTTAAGATTGAATCTTGTTTAATTGATATTTTTATTGATTTGAAAGATCAGGTACTATATTTTTATCTACGTAATTATTTCAAGATTCCACCGTGGTACTACCCCACCTTACTGCGAAGGTGCGGAGTATACGGAGGTGCAGCGTTTCTGGTGTTTTTTTTTTTTTTTTTTTTTTTCTCCTTCCAGCCCTTTTTTTATCGCTGTGGCGCATACGCCAGTGTGGCTTATTTACCTGAAATTACGGTAGTAGTTGTTAGCAGAAGCTTTAGAGAGAGGGAAAGGGATGTTTAATAACACTGAAACTTTTTGTTAACACTAGTTGTATATTTGGCTTTGTTACCTGATTTCAAGGGGTGGGTACTTACAATGGATTTAGAGAGGTGGCACAGAGCTATGCGGTAACATTTGTAGAAGTGGGTGGAAGAGAGATTTTTCTTAGAAAAAAAGTGCACATGAGAGCTTTGGCTTGTTTGCATTTTAGTTGAGTCCTCATCTTTTAGTCTTCTAGTCATAGCAATTTCACACACACACAAAAAAGGTTTACCAGACAAAACCATTAAATGCAGTATCTTTCTCCAGGAATTGGGAAACATGGTGCAGAATGTGAACAAAATTTGAAGTTCTGCTCTATGCAGTTTGTTCATGTATAATTAAATTTTGATTAGTGGCAAAGGCAGTTAGCTTGAACTCTTTTTTTGTGGCATTTTGCACTTCATTGGTAATAAAATACATTTTTCTTTTACTTTCAATGAGGCCAACATTTTGTTACCAAATAAACCATTTTTAAGAGAAGTCAACTGTACTGTTGGTTTGCAGTTCCTTTCTTCAGGTTTTTTTTTTTTTTTTGTGAGTAATTAATGCTATTATTGGCATATTTTCACTGTATTCCATGTAACCACTTCCTTCAAAAATGCCTACATGTATTTATGAAGAATTATTTCTTCGGGAAAATTCGTTTCTCAGTTGTATGTCATGAGTAATTAATTTGTAATGTCTTGATTCTTGCATTTCTAGGTGCCCTGAGATTTATGAGAAAAATCATTGGGCTCAAGGATGAATTTTACAATAGGTACATTATCAATGGCAATTTGTTTGCTCCTGTGGTTGATGCATTCAAGCGAAATAATGGGCGTTACAACTTGTTAGATTCTGCCATTGTTGAGATGTTTGAATTTATCAAAGTGGTAAGTATAAGTTTGCTTTTGCATTTCATACAGCATGTTTAATTAAATGCCACACCATGTTCACTGTGAGTTTCAAACTTTGTGTGCAGTTTAAAAAGCTTCTTATACCTGTGTATATCATACACATTTTGAAATTTTCTGAAAACAAATTTTTTTCTTTGTTTTTTTTTATTACTTCCATTTGTAAACATTGGTATTTGGAGTTAATAATTTTGTTGCAATTTTATAGAAACTGATTTTATTCATTACTTAGTACACTATATAGGGTCACTGATATATATATTAGGAATTAAAAATTATAATTTTAGTTTTAATGGTTAGTGTGTGTGCACTTTTAATGTACAATAACAATCATTGGTTAGCTGTAACTTGCTACAGAGTAAGCTCACTTGCCGTAGAGCAAGGTTTTACCTGCTGAGATCGGTTTCAGTATTCCTGCTTGTCCCACACATGTTCTACGGGATTTAGATAAGGACTTCAGGTCAGCTTGTCAAACACCTGGACATTCCGTCCCTGCTCCACAAACTGCTCCAACACCTGTCCTGTCTTCACAAACACAGTCTGGACGGGTGTTGCGGAGTGGAAAGGTTACCTGGATTAGCCACAGCAGAGGTAGTGCAGCATTGATCAGAATATCTTGATAACTGACAACCATTAGGTTGAACATCACCACAACCAAAGGTTTCAGACTTTGCTGAAAGAAATATCCCCACAGCATCACAGAGCTGCCTTCAAACTTGAGTATAGGGACAATGTAATCCACCTGACAGCATTCCCTCGGCAAATGTCACACCCAAGTACTGTTCAAACAAAAGAGTGAGTAGTGTGAGACCATTCACACGATTTTTCACTTTTCTGTTGTCCATGAATGGTGAGGAAGGCACCACTGCAGACACAGTCTGGCATTGCCTGGAGTCATGTAGGTCTTGTGTGTAGCTGACCTAGCATGGTAACCTTCGTCATGCAATCCCGATGGTTTGTTCTGGTGCAAATAGATGTTCCACGGGCTTATTTAACATCACTGGGTAGGCCTGTGGCCAAGGATGTGCATACTTTCACATTTTGCTGTAAGTTTTGCATGGCATGATCACTCAGTTTATGCGGCCTGTAAGAGTATGGCTTCGGTGTAGAGGCACCATCTGCTTTCCATTTATGAAAAACATCAGCAACAGGGGATTTGGGGAATCCAAGGAGAGAGAAAGTTGCCACGCAGTGATTTCTTACTCATAAGGCAACCAACCTCCCTGCCCCTTTCAAAGTCAATCAGTTCAGCTCCTCACAGCATAGTTGCTTCCAGTGCAGTCTGACATACTGTATGTGCCAACACTCTCGTTTACATACAGCTCTCAACACACCCTGTGTGTGTGCGTCTGGTACTGCAAATGTACATTTATTTGCATGTACAGAGGTATCCGAATACTTTTGTTTATATAGTGTATTTGAAATACTGAATTTTCTTTATTTTGTTCCTTACTATACCATAGTTAAGTGCCCATGGTAAGCTGGGACACAACGTTGATTTAGTCTTTTTTTGCACTCAAAACATTTGTTTCCGGTATTTTTCTGTCAAATTACAAAGCATCCTTGTAACGAGGGTACAAGATAGTGGGAGTCAGATGTTCGAGAAGTATGTGGAGTTGGGCTTCTGGGTGTAGGGTAAGTTCATAGGCGTTCTTTTTGGTGAAGATCCTTAGGGACTTTTTTCCTTTTTCTGAAGTCCAAATGTGAAAGCACATTTTTTATGAAGTTCACAATACAAGATTCTGCTTGCCACTAAGGACATGTCCGATGCATTAGTGAACCAGTTCCACCACCACTTTCTGCTGCATAGTTTATGACAATAGCTACTGAGAAGGCAATAGAGATCAACACTTTCCATATTGTCATTATATCTCTGAATAAAGTAATGTTATAGGATGTCAGTCTTGTTTTTCTTGGCCCTTGAGAACAGTTTGACTATTCTGATGGATTCACGTCAACAGTAATTTGATGTAACTGTAACAATGGCATTGCCAGTACTAATGCTTACACAATCATCCTGCCCATCATCATAGATTTTATGGTGTTACCCAATACTAAGTGTCAAAGTTCAGTTACAAAGGCTTTGGGGAAGGAGCTAAAGGAACCATGCATCAATCACACACACTCTCAAACATAAACATGACATTGTGTGTAGCTTCTGAAATATTTAGAAAGTAATTTGAACTTCATAAAAAAAGACCACAGCACCTGCCAATGCTCCCATTTAAGAACATCGAAAAAAAAAACTGATTCTCACTAATGAATTAAGAACTTAACCCTTTTGCATATCTCCAGTGAATATAAAAGAAATTCAATGTTTTTTATAGATTATAATTATCAAGTGTTCATAACAGGTATAAAAATAAGAAAAACAGGAGTTTTTGGAAATTTTCAGATTTTTATTTTTTGAGTGGAAGGCAAAATAGAAGTAGCAAAAAAATATGAAGGATATTAAACAATTTAACGAAAAATTTCATTGCAAATACTTTCTTCCGAGTTTTTTTTATTTTAATTGAAAAGCTTATTGCAGGTGAAATGTTTTAATCATTAATTTTATGAATTCCTTGCTGAGTGATTTAAATTGAGGGATGAAAAAAAAAATCCTGTTAATAGCTATGAAAAGTTTAATACAGACATTTAAGGAAGAAAGTAGTAGCTTGCCTGTTTCATGTAATTGCAAGCAAATACTATGAATATAAATAACATATGATATGTAGAAATAAATGAACAGATATCCAAGTTGCTTGGTAGGCAGAAGACCCCCCTTCCCATATATAGCTTATTATTTGGGCTAAAAATAAGTAGGAGGCTAATTTGCCTATCCATATGATCTAGATATTTATTCTTCATTTATTTCTTTGATATTATTTGAAAAACTGGAGATTTTTACACAGATCCTGTTATTGGTATGCAATAACCCATACTGTGAAAGTCGTGGATGCCTTGACAGGTACAAACTGGTTGTTAGTTCACATCCTATAGTAGAGTTGCCTGGAAATGTGTTGTCCCAGGTGATTTCACTCCAGGGCAGTGCAGTTTACCAGTCGTCTGAGGTGTGTTCACACAAGTGAACAATGAATTCTGCAGTTCACCAGTCGTCTGAGGTGTGTTTACCTGAGTGAACAATGAATTCTGCAGTTCTTCAGAGAAAAAGGGGATGGAGGGTGTATGCCTAAGAATATCTTGTAATTTTTAAGAGACTAACAGTTGCAGCAATAAATCCCCCTTCCAACCCACAGGTGTTTTTACAGTTCTGAGGTGTAGCATGCTACTAGTTGCTTGATTACAGTAGTTTATAAGTTTTACTATCGTTAGAAAATCAATCTAACTACCAAAATGAAAAATTAATTTCATTGGTAGTGTGTTGTAAAAAAAGTAAAAAAAAGTTTAGATGCAGCAAATATGCAGCAGTGTGTTTGTGAACACAGAGCAAACATCTGATTGTATCATTCGTTTTTCAACAGATGAGCATGGGAGTAGTTGCTATCTTATCCATCGCAGGAAACTTAAGAGCCTGTCTAATATTTTTTCAGGGCATATTTGAAATGATAAGGTGGGCAATTTGTAGTTGTATGTTGAAAGTAAATATCTGAAAAATATCACATAATTTTGGGTGTGGCAGAGTGAGTCAATGCTGCTAGAATATCTTGGCAAATGGCAGTCAGTGGTGTGTGTTTACAGAAAGAAAGTTTCATATTTAGTGGAATGGGGCAAGATTTGTAAACTGCAAGCTGTACCTGAAAACTGAGGCTAGTAGTCGAACAGGGTGCAAATTAACAAGGCTCTTCTGAATCCAGGCTGGTGTCCATAATTATAGTCTTTCCCACATTACAGAAATTAATATAGAAAATGTATTGCAGGTACAAGAAAGGGATTGCATGACAATGATGGTGCACAAGTAAAGTTTTTTTTTTCCAGTGTCAGTACACCTGTACATGGGTGCAATTTGTGGCCCAGAGGACATCCAAGTGACATTAGATTTCACGCCATATTTTGTATAACATCTCAGCAGAGACGGAACCAGTGACGTCCGATATTCTGCTCTTCAATGTCTCGACATCCGGAACACTGCTAGAGTAAACTTGATCTTTCACATAACCCCACAGGAAAAAGTCTAAAGAGGGTTATGTCGGGCGATCGAGGTGGCTATGTCATGGGACCGTCGCAGCCAATCCATCTGTCCGGAAATATGGCATTCAGGAGTTCGTGAACCATTGTTGACCAATGTGGTGGGGCACCGTCTTGTTGGAAAATAACCGGAGGTTGGAGTGCATGCAGCTGAGTTGCTAAAAAAGTTCCAGCACATCCAGGTACACTTTACATGTTACCGTGAGCTTTGTAAAAAAGAAGGGTCCGATGATTCTGTCGTGCATCAGGCTGCACCATATATATTCACTTTTGGGCTAGTCCTCTGTTGCTGGATGACATATGGAGATTTTCTGATCCTCGGATTCGCACATTGTGCCTATTTAAAAATAAATAAATAAATAAATAAAATAAATTTACTGTACCAGAGACATTTAATGTCACTTCATCTGAGAAACAGACACAGTGCATATAATCACTATTATGAGCTATGCGCTGCAACATCTCCATCACAAATGCAGCATGGCGAGGCCGGTCATCAGGCTGAAGACCTTGAACGATCTGTACCTTATAAGCATACAGATGAAGGCATTTGTGTAAAATTTTGTGAGCTGAGGCAGGGGAATCCCAGTTTCTAGTGAAGCACAGTGAATTAATTTCCTGGGGCTTCACAGAAATATCTCCTGAACAGCTGCAGCTGTCTCTTGTGTAACCGGTAGTAGGCATGCTCAGGGGACATTGCCAACACTATCCGTCGCTTTAAACTTTTCATACCAAACTTACATGGTCAACAATTTCAAGGGTGTACCTGGACTACACAAACTCAGGAGAAAAATCCAGGGTGTGAGACTGGTGTGGCCATAGAAAAGCCTTGGACAGTTGTGGACAGTGCCGTCTGGCCCGCATTGTGACGTCCGCCCGGCGTGCAACATTGCTGCAAATCACAGCGAATTCAATGCTGAGGCCAGTAGTAGCATCAGCGTTTGAACAGTGCAACGACTCTGCATTGGGCATTGTCGTTTCACCTACTCCTTCCTGCTGTGTGGCGACACTGCACTGATGTGTAAGACGTTCAATTGTTGACTCACTGTCAGTAATATTCTTTGTAGTTGTGTTTGTTTTCCTGACGTTCGTTTTCATTTCTTTCATTCTCATTTGTTGAGCAAGGGCGGCGCTGCGATGCAGCGGCTCCTAGATGACCACTGCGATATTGTCGCTGTCTTTTCCTTTTTAAAACACATTGACTTTTTTAAACGTACCTAGTTTTTACCCCTTCCATCATTCTCATTTTTACTGAATCAGCCTGATTTTAAGGTATATTATGCCACGTTTTTAATATTGTTTATTTGATTGTCTTGTGTTTGGCACTCTTTGGCCACACATGGCCATACCTGCCAGGTTTTACGATTTTCCTGTAAAATTTGCGGAAACGTGACTTGTTTTACGGGCAAAATGTTAATGTTACGGATTTGATGGTTTCCCCGAGATTTATTTTCCTTTTTTTGATGATTTTGCACCAGCTATTAAAACTTTTTTTATTTAACTTAATCCATTCAAAGTAAAGTGCCGATGTAAGTTACAAACAACTTTTCACTTATTATAAATAAGCTTATTTGTAATGTGTTTGTGGGAACATTTGCAGCAGTTTTCTCACGTGTTAGGTTTTGCGTTGTTTCAAACACTAAAACTTGCGCCACACGTAAACTGATAAGGATAACAACCAACTGGGCTTGTTTAACCTTGGGCTGGGTTCTCTCTCGCTGCCCCCCCTCTTTTCAGGTAATGCATTCTTCGTCCTCCCGGGTCGCAACTTCTGAGGAGGCTAAAGTGGGTGTGACTTGCATTGCAGCACACACTTGGGAGCAGGTGCCTTTACTACTCCTAGTTCGAAATGCGATCTCAGAACGTAGTTATCGTAGAAAAAAAAAAATTCAAACGGATTTTAAATCTGTGTCCCAGATCGATACCCAACATGATGAAATTAAGCAAAAACTGTCAGTTTTGTGAAATTAAAAATGCATTGGGTCATGGTTTCTAACTTCTTCTCTGGTAATAAATTTGACCTAACAGAAGAATGCTACTAGGAAGTTAAAAAAAAAAAAGAAAAAAAAAGCTAAGTCCAGATTTCCAGCCGTGCTTGTTTGTCTCTCGATAACGTGCGTAAAAATCTTTTGCCTTGATTCAACCAAATTAATATGTTGCGGTACTATTTTTTCCTCTGCAAATTGCATCTCTTTAAACTGTTACTGTTTTACTATAGCAGTTTTACTTGCATTTTTTTTCAAATGACAATAAATTTAGTATTAGTGATTCGACATGAGCAGCAATATAAAAATGCATATTTTGCGGAGTTTCCTGTGTATTGCAAAATCTTCAAAAAATGAAAAATATGCATTTAGTTCTACGTGTCGATGTAATTTCAGCGTTTCGCGTGGTGAAAGGAATGATATTATTAATCATATAGCGCCAAGCATAAATCTAATGTTGACTGCGTAAAAAAAACAAAAAAAAAAAACCGAAATTAACTTCCTTTGTTAAAAGTTATAATGAACTGGGTGCGACTGTCTCATCGTCAGTCTCTCCGCAAGATAATCGTAGCATGAAAATGGTTCGTTTCTGAAAACATTTTAGTTTGTTCCGTGACAGCGTGGGGTACGATCCTATTGGATTTGGGGGTCAAAGGGTGGAACATCCTTCCCTTGAGATGCAAATTTCCATAAAAATAAATTTTTATCTCTTTATAGATCATAATGATAGCATAGTAATGAGAAATTATGTATAGATTCTATTTTAATCGAAATAAACGTGCCGATAAATTCTAACATCTGTAGTCATATCAATTAAAAGTTGATACTTGTTTCAAAGGTAACATAATTTTTTAATCGATATGTTCAGTACATTTAATCTATGCACGACAAGTAATTTCATTGAATATATCAATTAAAATTTTCATCGAACATATTGATTAATTTTTTTTTACGGATTTCGGTTTCTGAAAGTTGGCAGGTATGCATGGCCCTTGTGCCATAAAAATTCAACAACCAACCATCCAACACCAAGGAACAGGAAAACAACCAGAAGAGCACCACAGTTGAGATTTGAAATCCTGCTGAAATGACACATAGAAGAGAATTTCCCAAGGCAGAGTTGTTGAAAAGACTTGGGCAAATCTTCACTCACTCAGGTCTACCCAGGTATTGCTAAACACGGTTTTCTTTGCACATCCATTTCCGGATGCTGACAAAATCGGTGCACTCTTCGTGGCTACTCGACTGGTACTGAAGCAAAGTAATGACGCTTAATAAATAAGCGTGTAAAGTGTGAAAATAATGACAGGGTTATGATGGAATAATGAAGGTGCTGTGATGGAGTGCAGTAATATTGAACATGTAAGGTCCGCTTTACAAAAGCATTTAGCCTCAGTAACTCTTAACTTGCAACCTCTCCAGACATACTTCCTTCTTCTGTTTTACCATTATCTTAATCTCACTGTTCCACCAAGCATCATATTTAATGCTACCCAGTGTTGCAGTACCACAAACCTCTTGTGTGACAACTCAGTTTTTGAAATATGTCCACGTTTCTACATCCCTGTGCACGCAAGTATTACTGACTGTAGATTTTTATCATACAAATTTTATAGTGGTCTTTTGTGGTTAGCTTGGTAGTTGTAGTTAATGCATTTCACTCATTTATTTGTAGTTCAGGTGATAAATTTTAATTTTATTGCCTTGTCTCGGGTTTCAGCATTAAGAAATGAAAATAATAATAATAATAATAATAATAATAATAATAATAAAAAGCTATCACTTGTTATTTTCTGGTGTTGACTACATACATTTAGGCAGAGGTCAATAAAATTTCAGTTCAGTGCAAATGTCAGCTAGTAGTTGGCAGTAAGAATGACATATCTTTTCTTTCTATTCATGTTCTTTTGTACAGTTCCTTCAAATTTTGCTTTGTATCATGTCAATACATGTGAATTTGGTTTTTAGTGCTGGTGTTTTACCTGTTTTGTCTAGGAGGATGTAAAGACGTTATGTGGACATGTTGTAGAGAGGTTTGGTAAAGTATTAGATAAAGTTGACTATGTACAAACATTCAGATCTCTAAGGCTGCGATACGAGCAACATTTGGACAGGATAAAAGATAGATCAACAGTTGACAGGTAAGTGATTTTCCTGAGCTAAACTCTGTTTATTTACTAATTGTTGTATGACTGACTTTAAAGGGAAAAGATTGATATTTCTAAAAATTATTTGCATTTTTTTCTCATGAAAATGATTACAATGAAGCCATGGGAGAAATTTTTGCCCGTTTCTGTAAATTGTGAGTTAGTGAATTTTTCCGTAACATCATGGCAGAAAGTAAAGTTATGCATTGTGGTGTTGGAAAAGTGAAATTAAAGATGCGTTGCAAAAAGTAATTTGATAAAATGTCATGTCATTTTTTAGTGTGATGATGTTACTGACATACACGATTGTTCCGCAGAATTCTGCTTTTTTTTATCACCATTTGTATTCATCCTCTCCAAGTTACACCATTCATATAAAATAGTGAAAGCTTTAATATGCATTCATGGCCCTCAGACAGATGGCTCTTTCAGCATGATAGATGAAATTAGAGCAGTAGTACAAACTTAAAGCATAGGTTAAGTCTGCAGTTCAGTTCTTCAGTAAAATGGGTTATTTAGAAGAATCGGTTAATTCCAACTTTGCCAAAAGGAAAAAATAAAAAAAATAAAAAAAAAAACCATTGCAATGAGAGAATGGAAATTAATATTAGCAGAAAGAAACATTTAGAAATTAATGTTATGCTGCTGAAAACTCGGTATAAGACAGGTATGGTTGCTGAGAAGAAAGCAAGGCTTGCTCAGAAGTGGAAACATGAGCTGACATACAAGGAAGCACAAAACAAAAACTGTGTTTGAAGCGATGTCTTTTAAAACCATTTTATTTTGTTCTGACTGCAGTAATTTTATATTGTGAATACAGCCCTGTGCTCCAGTTAAGTATTTACATGAAATTCTAGTGAATAATTCCATCTTGCTCATGCTAGCTTTAATATTGCATGTGTTATAATCACACTTTTTCACCACATTTTTATTTTTCACTTGGTTAACAAGTTCAGCTTTTTTTTTTTTTCTTTTGCCAGTCTCATGTATGAACAATAAAAGAATTAGAAAAAAGAAAATTCAGTAATCTATCTCTCCATAAAGACTTAATCTAAAAGGAAAATGGAATTTCACATCTTCTCATGGAAAGGGCCATGTGATGAAGCAGTTGGAAATATCAAACGACACATAGTGAAAGCATCTTACAATAACATGGTTCGTACGCTCCTTGAAATATTGAAAAGTTCTTGAAAGTACTTGAAAAAGTTTAAGGATCTGTAAATAGTACTTGAATTTTTTGTTAAGTGATGATATGGAAGATCATGTGTTAAATAATTGTTTGTGCTGAAAAGATGCATAGGAGATTACTGTGTAGTTGTGATAAAAACACCAAGCTAATCAAATAGTGCAGTGTTGCAAATGTTCAAGATAGAAAAATAATAATTTAACCATCCTACCTTGAAGATGTGAATAAAAGAAGGGAAAGGCACTGTAAAGGGTTACCTCATCTTTATTCTTTGAAATATTGAAGGCTTGTATATACATCATCACTTGTCATGGCATCTTGACAAACTTAATGGGGTACATACAACATATATCAAAAGCTACTCTGACTATCCTGACACAAAATAATAGCTATCATACATAGACTATCTTCTACTCTCAAAATCACATTTCCTCTGATACATCTACTTAGCTGCATAGACACAGGCACCATATGTCCACTTATACACTATCTTTTAGTGTTGCCATATATATTTTTACTTGTTACCTCATTCTTGCAGTTATGGTTAGCACCACAGATGTGTGTGAAGGCAACTGGTCTAATGTCAAAACACACACACACCTGGTTTGAGATCTTCTAGGAAGGCAACTAGTGTGATCTACAATAAATACCAAACCAACATCAGAGTACACATATACTGTACATAATATAATATACAGAATACACGCAGAACTTGCGTTCAACACAGGAGAGTGTGTGGACAGCTAGTGCCTTGGCTATGATATGACTACAGAGTAAAGCATCAGTCAGCCATATAAGTAAAATAAGTGGAATGATGTATTCGCAAATTGTGATGGGCTTCTGTTTACTAGGGTTAGGGACGTATTCTTGCCGGAGGGTGGAGCTTCCAGGAATTGCTTGTGCTTCATGCGCGGACCCTTCGTCTCCTGGCTGCATCAAAAAATGCATCAAAAATAAAAAGTTAAAGCAAACAATAAGTGTTTTATTTCAGATGAATTCAAAAATAATATACCCTTTCAAAATATACCACAAGATAAAATTATTTCAAAAAACACCAAAGCAGAGGGGCAATTCAAAGTTAATAAAATAAACCAACTTGGGGCAAGGGATAACAGGCAGGTCATTGAAGATGTGCCTGCCCCAGCTAAGATTAATGGTCTGAACTTACTAAAATACTTATCTGAGGGTGCGCACGCGTGCTTGAAAACCTGGAAAGTCCTGGAAAATCATGATTACATTTTCAAGGCCTGGAATATCCTGGAAAAACGGTTTTTTTTTTAATGCTGTCTTGAAAAGCCTTAAAATTTGAAATTAGTGCTTAAAAAAATGCCCTTTTAAGAAATCGTGCTACTGTTACCCCTTCATTTTTTAAAGTTTCTTTCCTCTGTTCTCAAAGAAACCGCCGGCAACGGTTTCCGACGTGCACCAAATCCTACTTTGGCTGGGGGAAAAAAAAAAAAAAAAAAGCACTACTTCCAATGCAATAAAATTGGATAATTACTAGTAGGTCAAAGGGGAGCTTGATGTCCCTCGGACATCTGAGAACGGAAGGGGAAAGAAGAGGCTTTTAGCATTTGCAGGGGGTCGCGTATGTACCAAGTCAGCTGGCATCCACCAGTGAGGAGTATGCCTGTACAACACATTCATCTTCTTGTTTATGTTCATGCCACCCTCCCTCCCCTCAAGAGACTTCTGCTACTTATGATAAAAAATAAGAAAACTATCTTTGCGAATTTTTCACGAAAGTGGCTGAAATTTTTACATTCACTGTAATTGGATTACAGAAGCTCACTTCCAAAATTCCAATTGAATTGGTTTAAAACTTTAAAAGTTAGCATTGGTAATTTTTATTATGGACAAGTATGTGTGCCTCTTTGGACAGTGAGCCTCCAGCAGAAAGGGTGTTACCATAGCAACGGTTGATTGACAGCTGGGAGCGCTGATCTGAAGCCCTTGGTTGGGAAGAAAGCAAACACCTGTTTATCACTTCCACAGCTCTAAAGGACTAGGAGAAAATTTGCAGAAATCCATTTTTCCGAATTTTGAAAATAACACAGTAAAATTTTTACAGTGGTTAAGATACATCACAATAAAGTTCTAGTGCAAATTTCGCCAAATTCCGTTAGGAACTTTAGCAGAGGCAAAAAAAAAAAAAAAATCCGTTGCATAATCGGATTGTAAAAAAAGAAACGGTAATTATAAATTACGGGAAAAGCAAGTGACCTATTTTTTTTAGATGCCATGGTTTATTTAAACAGAGTGATCCTTAATTTTTTTCTGTGATGATATGGACTCTATTTGAATTACAAACATACATTTTTATTCAGACGTCTTGAGTTACTGTTTTAATAAAAAAATCATCTGTAAATAAAAAGTTTTCAATGGATTTAAGCAATATTCAGCAGATAAACAAACGTATTTTAGTAAATTGCAACATCATGACGTAAATTTGGTAATTTTGTCGAAAATTGGGGAGCATTTTTTTCTTACATTTTCTATTATAGTTAGGGTGAAGGAGGAAGGGTGCAACTTGGCAGTTCAGTGAGCTGCAGGTGGTGATTTATGGCGATGTGCCAAATGAAAAGAAGCCATTCCATCAGGTCATTCCAAAGATTGTGAGTGTGTGTGTACGCGTCCTCGTGCTGTTTGATCTTAATCGGAATGTTTTTGTGCAGGGGGGTGTTGAGAAATATCCGTTTCAGCTTTACAGCTTTCACGGCTCCTTTTTTTTCTTTTTTCTTTTTTTTTTCTTGGTAATAAATACAAATCATAGTTGCTGCATTCACCATTGATCCATGTTTGCATTTCTTGAACATAAACAGCAGACAATCAGAAACATGGTGTTGGGCGTGTCTTGATGTTCTTCATTTTGCATATGTTGAATTCAGTTCTGTGGGAATAAGGAATGACTTATACTGTGAATGTATACAAAACTACATATTTTTGAGCTGAAAAAATAGGTCTACTTGTACACAGTAGCTAACATGTGAACTCAGATGAAGACAATCAGACATACGGACGTCTGATTCCATAAAAATAAAAAATCAACATAGTTTTTTTATTATACACTACAGGTAATAAAGCAAAAACATGTTTTTAAACGTTATAAAGGAAAACTGATTTTTGAAACGCACTACTTGATGATCTTAATTTCTGGAAGTTTCTTTTTTCCACATCCTTTTTTTTTTTTCAATTACAATACACTGTAACAGGATACTGTGTGTTGTATCACTTAGTGATATGGCAGATTTTCGGTTGCCGATATCCGCAATCGTAAGCGGTAGTTGCATTGAGATTGTTGATGATGACAAGATAAATACTGGAGTGATGTAAAATGTTGCATAAACTAAAAAAAGAAAGCCCCCCTCCTCCCGAACTTTTATGCGGTCATCATAGCTGATCAACAATTTCATTCCATGAACATCAGCACATTTCAATCATTTGAACATTGGGGGTATCTGAAAGAATTCAGCCGTGCTTAAGCGCCTAGCGCAACGAAAACATGCTAATTTTGGACAGTTCTATTCCCTTCCCCTCTACCATTTCTAATAATTGAGAGTGCATACTGTAGTTTCAAATATTCTATTTATGAGCTAGTTTTTGCGCTGTTCGTTATGCTTTTCTTTTCGAAATTACTAACACTTTCGAACTATGGTTGCAGAAACGTTTATGCTTTGGGTTTGTCTGTACGATAATTCTCATGAAAGCGGTTGGATTCGGCGAAATTTTACTATGCTGATGGGTACAACCTGGAAACCTACCCTGTTGAAAAAGGTCTAAATTAAATTTAAAGGCCAAGACATAAGAGCAGTATTCGTTCTCCAAGCTTAGGAATGTTAACTCACATAAAATCTGTTTGATTGTAACAAAGTTTTGGTATGTTATCAGGGAGGAGAAACCTACCCTTGTAGAAAATGGTCCAACTTGAATTCAAAGGTCAGGCCATAAGAACAGATTTTATTCTTTACGATCTTGTGCTTGATAAACTTGATCCATTTGCATAAAGCACATTCATCCATTTGCATCTTTCATCATTTTTATTACTTAAAACTGAAATTACTTTAAAAAAATAATTTGAACATGATACTGTAAAGCGTAATAATCATCCTAGAATTTTTTGTATATGTCCTGGAAAAGGCCTGGAAAGTCCTTGAATTTTTTCCCCCCAAAAGTGTACGAACCCTGTTATCTACTGACTGACCGACAGTACACACCTATGATAACTCAGGTTTAAAAAGACCTTGAAAAGTGCTTGAATTTATTTTGCTTGGAAAAAATACGAACCTTGGACAAATTGATGGGCTTATTCAATCACCAGAAGATATGTTCAACTATGATGTAGAAAATGTTAAAGATCAAGACTCACGGTCGCCACTGGCGATAAACTTTATCGTCGTGGCAACTAAAAATGTTTGATTAAATCACCAATTCTGGCGACCTGTACGAGAAAAACAATTATTTTATTTAACTTGTATTGTACGGAATTCTTTTTTTAACTTGTACGGAACTCGCACGTTTCTGAAAAAATTTACTCCAAATGCACGGAAATCGCACGAAATAGCACAAAATTTAAGTTGTACGGAAGTCGACCATAACCTTTTTCATTCTGCTATTCTGCTTGAACAGCAGAAAAAAAAAAAGTGTATAAAAAAAAAAAAGGGGGAGGGCGTGGTATTTTGATCACAAAGAATGGGCCAAGACTGATGAGTCTTCGTGGGGAACAAGATTCGCAAAGTTGCGGTGGGGATGAAAGCTTCTTGCCGGTGGTGGACAGCTCAACTGGGAGAAATTTTTCTGAAACAAAAATTCTCCAATTTTTTAAATAACAGATTGCAAATTTTACAGTAACCAAGACACGTCAAAATAAACTCCCCTGTGAAATTTCGTCAAAATCCGATGCAAACTTAAGAAGTTAGGCATTTTCTTTTTATTATTTTTAATGAATGTCTCCTGAAAGCCTGCATAGTGCATAGGAAAATTCTAAAATCCGGAATCGGCAAGGTCCGGATGATTTTGGAGGTTGTACTGTAATAGTATTTCCATACCTGCAAACTGCTACGGGAATGTCCATAGTTTCTACGGATTTAGGGTGCTGACTACGGAACTACGGACCTTGCTGTCGAAACTACAGATTCTACGAATTTTCGTTTTGTTTACTTTTTTTTTTGTTATTGTTTTATGGTATACATGAGATTCTTAAGCAGAATTGTGGAATTCCGCGTTTTTTTGTCGTCTTTTAGATCGTTCTCAGGATCAATGTAAAACTGAAGAGACAATTTTTGTGTGTGTAGGGGGGGGGGGGTTCCATCCGTCTGGGAACGATATTTCGTGTCTCAAAACTTTCGAAAACGGTAGTTGAATGAAGTGAAAAAGTTACCGTAATAGTAATTTTCTTTTCCGATGTTGCCTTTGTGTCTAGTTTTATTCTTAAATATGATTTTATTGCATAAAAGTATTACAGCTTGAAACTGTAGGAAACAATTTGTGAAAACGTAGGTTATAGACGCCACAAAAATTTCCCCGTAATCTTCAGGCATCATATTCTTCCGCGAAATCGAGGAATTCCGCCTTTTCGTTATTATTTTGGTCATTTCATGAGATCAATGCACTAGTGAACATAATTTGGGGAGGGGAGTGAATGTTCGTCGGAGGACGGAATTCCAACTTTCGTTTACAAAAATTTCGAAAACAGAAGGTCGACGGAATTCAGATTTTTATCCGCAATCGTAATTCCTTTTTTCTCGCAATGTTGCCTCTGCCCAGTGTTACTGTTTTATAATATTTAACTGCATAAATATTTTTATTTCAGCTTGAAAATAGCGAGAAAATTTCCAAAACCTGAAGTCTGACGGTGCAAAGGTTTCTCCCGTAATCGCCCTCCCCTCCCTGCACTATGTTCCCACTCTCCTGCATTGTTTTATTACTTCAGTTTCAACTTTTAAGCATACTATAACTGAAATATGCAAAATAAATCATACTGATATTATACTAAGTAATTTTATAAAAATAATAAAGTATGAATATACAATTTGATTTTTTTTTTTTCAAAGTTTGGCCACTGATTTTTTTTTTTTTTTTTTTATGGCCACTAACAAATTTGGTTTTGGTTGCTAATGTCTACTAGCAAAATTTGTAAGTCTGGATCTTTAGAAAATGTAGGAAAACAATTCATTTATGTGTATATTAAACATGTTGACACGAAGCTGAAGTCCCACTGGAAGATAGGTGTGCTTCTACTGCAACATCACCAAATAACAGGGATATCATTGCTGTATTCCAAATGGGGGGGGGTCTGAATTCAACATGTGCTAAATAGCAAGCACTGAGTGCACAGTTGTCATCATATCAAATGTTGCTGCAATAGCAGCAGCTGAGCCCCCACCCTCTTCCCCCAAACAACAAAAATAAACCAGGGTGCCTTTATTGCTTGTAACTATGACTAAGCAGTGGCTTGGTGTAATCAAGAAAGTTTGTCTGAAGAGCACGGACGTTTCACAGGACCTGGAACATTTTCTTTGATAAGAATGTTAACAGTGGTTCCACAAGCCAAGCTTAGTTATGACACCTGCACTATAGCAACTATCTACTGATATTGGAAGAATATGCAGAATTACTGCTAAACTGAATTCAGCTTCGACAAGGCTGCTGCATATTCATAGAAAAATAAATCTGCAGTGATGTCAAAGTGAGTTGCATTTTTGTTTTATGTTACTTAAGTGTGGGCTTGTATATTTTGTATACACCAGCAGTGCCATTTGCTATGTCAGTAGCTGTGAATCTACATTGAACTACAAAGCAAAACTGGGTGTGCTTTTAGATTTGCAATAGAAGGATTGATCTAAAACCAAAATTAAGCTTTCTGTCTGCTTTGTCTTTTTATATATTGCACTTCAAATGCTGTGATTTTGGCAAGCTTTCACGTATCAAATGTTTTCTGTGAAAGGAATGGGACTATTCCACAACAAAGAATATGCCAAGTTCCTAAAGCACCTGTGAAAGCTATACGGGAAGGGGATCTCTGTGTGGTTCATCTTCCTTCTGATATAAAAATACATCTAATGTGCTGAAGTTATTCCTGTGACCATGAACTTTGACTCACACACAGCACATGCTGTCTTTATGGTACAATTTATGTCTGTGCTTTAAGATAGCTCTGGTAATTATTTTGTTATGTATCATTAGCCCTCAAAAGAGCCAAAGTTGTGCTAATTAATGAACAGGCCTTACGGCCTTTTCCCTCCTCCTCCTGGTTGCTACATTTTTTTGTAATTGATTATATTGTTTGTATTTTGAACTTTAATATGTGGCAACTGAAAAATGAATAAATGAAATGAAATGCAAATGAAAACCCTTATTTAGACCTTTGAAAGGGTTCATAGGTATAGCCTACCACAGTTTTTTCAGAGTTTGTTTAGGTTGTACTGTGACATAGGTGAAATCATTTAAATTCATGCAGGTTGAAGTTTCAGAAATATGTTAATGTAATTTGGAATGTCTTACATTAAATCTGATTCTCAGCATTAAACTAAAAATAGCTGAATTACAGTTAATTGTTTTTGTTTATGTTGATTTAAAAGAAAGTTCCTGCAAAAAATATTTCACTAAAAATTATCATTTGTGTAATGGTCTTTATACTACTGAAGTTATTAATTTTTTGCTTTCACCCCTTAGTGTTTCGCCTTTAATGCGAAGTAACCGGTATAGAAGAGATCCTAGACAGTTAGATGAAGATGAGGAAATGTGGTTCAATGATGATGATGATGATATTGAGGATAGTGAGCCTATTACAGATACTCTTAATCGTAAACTTGATGATGAATTTGAACAAATTGGGAAAATTCTTGACAAAAGAGGTAATGTTTTTTTTTATTGCATGTGTTGATGTGGAGAACACACACACACACACAGACACGCACGCACACCAGCTCTCTGAGATTCAGAGGTTGGCTCTTTAAAGAAAGATTGTCTACCAAATAAAAATTAATGATCTACTCCAGAGCTGCCATCTTTTTGAGGTGTCAATTAGTAATCTTTATGAACAACCAACGAAAGTATGTGTATAGTGTGACAGAATTTTTCAAAGTTTAACTAATTTTACATCAGTATTCCATGCAAGAAAAGCTTTCTGTTGTAAAAGCTGAACAATTATAAATTTCTGATGCACGTAAATATAGTTTTTCCTTAATACATACATACATATCATTAAGCTGTTCTCTGATATTCAGAGGTTAGCTCCTCAAAGAAAGACCATCTGACAAACATTTAACTGATAATACATATCTCTAAGGTGTTCTCTGATATTAACTCCTCAAAGAAATACAAACCACCAGCTAAATTTTTAACTGATTATTTACTTACTGTTGCCATATGAAACTTATCCATTTACAGCGATCTTGACACACAACACGGGCTTCAGTGACATCCATCACACGGCATAAACAAGACCTTCTATACTTCATACTCATAATCTTCTTCTCATTCAGACATTCTGAATCTGATCATTCCATGACATCCTTGGCCTTTCTTTCCTGCCACTTGGGCCAAATTTTTTCTTTCTTAGTAAGCATCTTGTCACTCATTCTTTCAACGTGGCCTAACCATCTAAAAATATTAGTTAGTTTTTCCTTAATACTTCTTCTTCTGACCATCTTCTTGCAGTTGCCCTTCTTTGGCAAGCAGCTCATCATCTTGATGGCAAAAATGTAGTGTATGATGTGAACAATCAAACTTTGACTTTTAATGCCTTCTAGTTATTTGTTCAGTTGCTGCTTACCATCTTTGGTAAATCCCCAGCATTGTGCGGGGCTCCAAGAAGCAACCTGCCATGTGGTTTGGCAGTTACTCATTTGTGTGTCTGGAGAATTCGAGGCCGCTGTGGTGCAGTGGTAGCATGTCCGGCGTGTAACTGGAAGACCCTGGGTTCGATTCCCGATGGCGGCCGATGAAAATTTTTCCGCGACTCAGTTATAAACGTGGAAAGAGCGATGACTTCTGTTTGATGTTCGACTTTTAGATTAATTCTAGGCATGACTGCTAAACAAGCAATCACTTTTATGTGACTACCAAAAGCATTTTGATTATTTAAGTTTTTAAATGTATTAAGGAAAAACTACATTTAAAAACTTAAATAATCAAAATGCTTTTGGTAGTCACACAAAAGTGATTGCTTGTTTGTTAGCAGTGTCATCATGCCTAGAATTAATTGAAAAGTCGAAGTTGGATTATTTACATGATACACTAATGTTTGCCATCAAGATGATGAGCTGCTTGCCAAAGAAGAGCAAGTGCAAGAAGATGGTCAAGCTCTGGGAGGAAAAAAGACAAAAACTCTGGCATGAAATGTGGTTGCTCAAGAGGAAAAGGCCACAAATTCACATATTGCATACCTGAATGGCCATTGGGAGAATTTTTGAAATTTTTACAGTATCATCCATAATGTCAAAAAAATAGCTGAAATATGTGGAAGAATTGCAGAAAATCCTTAATACTTGGCAGCTCTGCTTACTGTTGAGGTGCCTAACTCTTACATCAATATGGGTACGAAATTCAACTCACATAACCCTTAAATTGTTTGTTCTTTTTTTTTTTTTTTTAAATGTTGTACTGGTGTGTTTTTCGTGTAGTCCATGTATTTTGTTTGCCATTAATACTATTATTTATCGTGTTTCTGGTTTTGTGACATACTTTTTTGTTATGTTTTGATGTTCTTGTTTCTGTGTTGAATATGTAATATTTTATTTTTCTGCCATTCCTGAATGTGATTCTTCTATGACTTGCCATTTGCATACCTGCCAATTTTATAGTTTACCCGTAAAATTTGCGAAACTTCTACTAGTTTTACAGTTATTTTACGAATGGCATGTTTTACAGATTTGAGTTTTTGTTGTTACTGTTGTTGTTTTCCATGTTAGTGCAATTTTGAGGGGAGAATAAGTGGTCCCTTGGACCACTGCATCTGCATATATTCTGATTTATCTTATCACATTTTTACCCTTTCTGCTTGCAGCCTGGCTAAAAAGACTGGGTCAAAACACTGTAGGATTGCGATTGACAATAACTGGTAAAAAGAGAGAGAGAGAGAAATGAAAAATGTCAGCTCTACATAAGACTTTTGAAAGGTACTAACATCTTGCACAAAAATTTGAGGTCAAAACCTCAGTTAACCCATTGCTACATGTTTGACACCACCAGTGGTCGCACATGAGGTTTTCTCACACTACCTTTTTCCACTGTTTTAAGTAGTCAACTCAATAATAACACTTCAGAATTCTTTCATTGCAAGAAATATAGTTAATATATATAGTTACAAATCAAATTAGGTAAAAAATGCAATCATATCATTGTGTTATCTATAAAAATGCAAAACACAAACACCAGTGGTCACTTGATGAGAGAAATGTTCACACGGGAGCAAAGATCATACTGTTTGAATGTCAAAGTTATGCTAGTCCTTATCGAAACTGGTAACAGATTGTTGAGAAGATTCTAAAAGTCAACTAGAGCTGGGGTGGTTCTCCCAGGGTCATTTCCAAATAAATGACACTCTTTATATGTGAAGTGTCAGAGAAATGCTCGTAACACAACCAACGCTGGGTTAAGGCAAGAAGTTACTGCAATCGCAATAATTTTGCAATTGCAAATGTTTATCTATGGATATAGCCTAAATTCAACATACTAATGAGATAATTATGTATCAATTGCATTTTAATCGCTGTAAGTGTGAACTAGTGCCAAATATCTTAATTACAGCATATGGACGCAATTAAAATCAAAAGATTAGTTGCAGGCAATTGAACTTTTCAATTAAACGTTCGCTAAAATTTTTTTTACGGATTTCCATTAAAAGTTGGCAGGTCTGCATTTGGGCTGAATATATACTGTTAGTATTTCATCATACATTCATTCAAGATGACAAAATATTTCAGTACAAAGTTCCCATCCTGTTATCATTTTGCTTCACAGTATATATCTGGAACTCATTTTCATTCTGCACATGATCAGAATAACTCTTGCCACAAAATTCTTGTAATAAATCTTATCAGAACATAAACTGCACTTGTGTTTTTTCTACTTCACCAAGAGTTCACACTGCCTCATATCAGAGTAGCCCCCACATTAATAACTGGTCTTCCGATAAGCTGGGGAGTAGTGTTTTCATGGCCTGAACTGATCTTGTGATGGATTGTCTTGTTTTCTTGTCTTTGTGCCGTGTCCACACCACAAAGCCAACTGTTCACCAGGGCTGGGATGGGATGAGCTGGGCTCAGACTGAATAATATTTAGTATGGTTCAGGCTTGAGTGGGCTTGGGCTCTTTATGTGACTTAGCTTATGTGTCTTTAATTACACTTTTAAATTATTAAAGGGAATTATTCTACTACTATGTCTGGCAGTAGAGTGGGCATTGGAGAGAGCTATTTATTCTGGGTTTCAGGAGCAAATGCCATAGGCTACACATTAGTGGATTCTGCAAAGAAGAAAAAGCTTCTTCAAGAACTGAAGGTACTAGTTAGTAAATACCACACCATCAAAATTTCACTAAATCCTCACACATATCAACTCCCTGTGCTAATTTTCTAGAAGAATGTATGTCGATCGCAGTGCAGCCCAATTTTGCATGATGCTTGGCCATCGTTTGCATTTTAGAAAGAAACGAATGTTCAAAGAAAATCGTGTGGCTGTACTGTAGAAATAGATGTCCCTTCCATACTTCCCAGCTGAGAAATGCATTGATTAATGGGGGGATAGAGTGGAAGTCCATGAGAAGAGATTTTTTAGTAATTCCAAAACAAGTTTGTCATAGTTTTCGGGTCCAGGCTCTGTTTCGTGATATGAAATTCGTGCCTGGACATGTTCAGGCTCTTACAATTGAGCCTGAACTCTCAGCACTGCTGTTCACCCAGATGAGGTGTGTGATGCCACAAGCACACGCCAGTTTGCTTTCCTTAAGTGTGACCCCACAAGTTCATGCCAGTTGTGCCTTCCTGGGCACACTTCAATCATTCCCCACTGAATGTTTCACAGGAATTGTTCAAGCTTGTGGATACTGAGTGATGTTTCTAGGTGTCTTTTGTAATTCCAGTGATTTGTTAATTTTTCATTACTTCCATTTCGTTATGAATTCCAATCTTCAGTAAAATTGTGATAACCAACCAGGGGCTTACTTGAAGCAACTACTCTTGTCATACTCTCCTGTTGGTCTTTGTCTTGGTGTACCAAAAATTGGATGTGCACGAATAAAATTCATTCCGGTACATATAATTTTCTTTCTTTCTTTCTTCTTTTTTTTTTCTTTCTATGGGAAACATGTGTAATAAAAACACAACTCGTTTGTTTTTATGTTTTTATTACACATCTTTTCCATTTGCTTATTTTATTATTATTTTAGTTCATTACACTTTTATTACACATCATTTCATTACATTTTCACTACACAAAATTTCATTAGATATTTATTACTCAACATTTTATTCAATACGCTAACTTAGGTGCATTTTAGTATGCCTTTTGTTTTTGGTTTATAACATTGAGTGTTGTTTTTTTGTATGTCATTACACTTGCGGCTGAAAGTTATGCACAATTCCTCAAAGATAATCCAAAACATCTCTTTTCATAATCTTTGCAAACATTTTTAATCCTCAAAGTAGTATCTTGGCAGACTTTCTTTCTTTGTGGCTCTTTGCCTGCAATGTACTTCTCAATTTTCATATGATTCAAGTTTTCCTCCTTTTTCAGGGCTTTAAATGAACTTCCAAAAGTTTGGGTGAGTAGCATTTAGTAGTGAAGAAAAAGTGTTGTGCCATCCTTCAATGGCGTTATTAGTGCGAGATACATTGTCGTCAATAAGTCAAAAGCAATTCCATAGTTTTAAAGCAAACCGTGGTTGCCTTCCCCTTCTATCCATGTGTCCTCGAAATAGTTTATCAAAAGCTGAAGTATTTCTTTTTTGGTTCGGAAAAAAACACACTCTCCAGCAGTTGATCATACGCTTCTATAACATCTGCTTCTTGTACAAATGAAAGAGCAGCCAAATACCATAACTGAAGAGCAAATTCAGCATCTTCACTATATCTTGCTTGTAAACCTGTGCTCTGAATATGTCATAAGCATTGGCTTAGGTGAAAAAAACACCCTCGTATAATCACTTCGGGAAATTCCCTTTTAAATGTGTTCATTGCTGCTGTCTCAAAGTCTAACATTACTGAGGTTCGCCGTAGGGCAGGTTTCAATATCTTCAGTGATTGAAGTAGGCGAACATACGTTTGTTCCGATTTGTTAGGAAGAAGGGGTGAAATGCAGCAACATGGGTACTATGTTGCAGTATTTCACCCCATGAATGGTATATAGTTTGACTGAAGAACTGCAGTGATGACGAAAAAGTGCCATCAGCGTACCAATGACTGCAATGGTGCACGAGTTCCAAATTCCTCTCAGTTGAAAAATAAGAATTTGATTTTCTTCCAGGCCACTATTAAAAAGTAAAAATGGTTTCCCATCTGCTGTTTTCTGATACACTTCCGGAATGAATAGTTCTTTTAAAGACCTGGGATTAGCAGGAGCAGCTTCTGCAGCCCTACGGACATTCTGAATTGTCCTTTTTAAAAATGCAGTTGAAGGCATTTGGGCTGATACTGCAGTAGGAAGTTCAAAGACATATTTGCGAACACCTCTTGGATAGTGTGTCCTGTTACTTTGGCCCCTCTTTCATTTTTTGGATAGATTCTTTCACAATAATTTTTGCTGAATCAGGAACGTGGTTGTGAATTGTACTCTTCACAACTTTTACTTCTCTCTGTATGAGATCTGCCGTAACATTGTCGCTTATTGTCAGCTCACTTCCATATGGTTTTCTCTTCAGTTTTTTTTTATTTTTTTTTAATGGATAAATCCTTGGTACACTAGCATATCGTTTCCTCTTTCGCTCTTGTTAAACTTCAGTGTGGTTTCCATTTTAATGGAAAATTTCAAAAACTAACAAACCAAATTAGAAAGCAAGTCTAAAGGCCCAGACTGACTCGAAATTTCATCAGTGGTTCTAGACTCCTTATAAGATCATGTGGTCTCAGGGGATTTGGACCAATTTTGGCGACACTATCTTCGACAGGTATACTGTTAATTCGTGCCCTCAGGTGGGTGGGTCAGAAACGGATCAGGAGTTCGAGCACTGCTTGAATTCTTGACCTTGAAAATGACCAAAGGCCACTGCCCGCATGAAAATTTCTGAAATAAATCTTTGAAACAGATTAATTCAACCTGGGGAGAGAGTAGCGGGGCAACATTCCTGATCTTCCATGCCAATGTTCCAGACTCTAGAAAACTAAACTTCAATTTTTTTTTATATCTCCTCAAAAATAGAATGAAAATCCTTGCACTTCCATTTTTTGTACGTCCAATTTTCGTAAATTCCTTTGTCTTTGAGAGATAACAACTCTGACCATCCAACACACTTTCAGTGAGAGGTTACAGCTCATTTTGGATGAATAACATGTCTGGGAATATTGTGTGCGATAGCATCACTGTTCTCATCCCACACCTGGTGACAGTCACTCAAGTCACTTGCCCCACACCATCACAGATGATGATAATGTCACTCTCCACACATGCACCTCTTAATACTTGTTGTGTCTGTCTGCCACTGGATGACTATGTGAGTGTTGTGAATCTGAAGCACCCCATAGATCACTTGCTGTTATTACATTATTAGTTGCAATTGTTTTTGAATTAGTACAAAGAAGTTAAAGAGACAAAAGTCCTATTTCCCTGGATCAAAATTTCTTTCTGTGGAATCATTTCAGGAATATTTAATTGTGATTTTCTTGATATGGTTACATGTACAACAAATGTAATTCCTTTCATCAGTGGAAAAGTTGTGGCATTATTTATTTAAATGCAATGTATTTTAGGAACAGTACTTCAATATGTATGTATGGGTGCAATTTCTCCCCTGAGAAATGTTACATCATTTATTATATAAATGAAATGTTTTTAAGATCCCCATGCACTATGTCTATGAAAAAAGATATATGACTTTATGTGGAACGGTTATGCAATGGCAATTTCTGAATGCAATTCTTTTTGAATTGGTACAGTTTTCAAAGGAATATAATAATATCCTGTGGTGGAATAATTTCACCATTACTCAAACGCCAATCTTTTGTAAGCAGTATACATTTAAAAAAACAAAATGATTTTCCATACTGGAAAAGTTATGTAAATAGTTCTCCAAGTTTGATTTTGAAAGCTGTTTTGTATCGTGGAAAGGGTTACAGCATTACTTACATGAAGCACATGGAAACAACATGTGAAAAAAGGTTTTTTCCCACTGGAAAAAAGCTGTATATTGAATTACATGAATACTGCTATGCTTTTGGATCCAGTTTATCTGGCAGAAAAATCCCTCGTGAAGTGCTTCTGCATTATTTCAATGCAATTCTTTTGAAATCTGTACTTCTCAAAGAAAACAATCGTGATTTCTTGCAGCATTAAATCTGTGTACGACATTCTTTGAATACTGTTCTATTAGAATGCGGAATATATTTCAATAGAAGTATGTGTACAAACACACACACACACTTGGTTTTGGGGAATGTTACTTCAATTTTTGAATGTAATTATGCTAAAAATAGCAAAGTGTTAGAAAAAAAAAAGATAGTTCTCCAAGGGGCTGAGGGAGTACCTTCACTAATGCTATGTATTTTATTGAGGTTATTTGTGCTGGCTTCCTCAGGTATGGCAGGGACACTATGTTGCACTTAGTCATCACTTGGAGTTTTAAAAGTAAAGAAAAATGCATCAATGTGTGAGGGATTCAGCACACAGCTTTAAGGTGAAATTTGGGATATGTGAACATAAATATGCCATTAATACCAAAAAGAAAAGGTATTTTTTCTCAAAGGTACTTTGAAATACCTTGTTCATACAGCATGACAGATGAGCTTTCAGCTTGCAGTGCTCCCCTGTCTCCTTCATTAACAGCGTGCCAAATTTGTTCTTCGATTCTTCTAACCCCATTCTGTGATTGGGACTCGCGGTTCTCTTATTATGTTAGTTGTTATGCTCATGGAATTAAAAATAAAGCTGTGTATAGAGATGTAAGAACAATATAAACATTCTGGTAAATGGTAACTGTAGACACTCACCCACCCTCTTACTAAGATGTACCAGTATCAGTTTCCCACCAGAAGCAAAAGAATAGAAATCTTAAGCTTACAGGAATGTGATTGTATTTCAACTAATATCGTGAACTACAATGTGCTTTCTTGATTCTACTAGTGTGTCAAAGCTTTGTTTTAGATGGAAATGCTGTTTGAAACAATTGCTGCTGCTGCTGCTGAAGACTTAACTTAATCGTAAGGGTTCTTAGGTTAATTTAAAATTACTGAAAGAAGCAATTGCAATAAGTAGAACTCTCTCTAAAAGTTTTATTTTAAGAAGAAATGCATGATGAATTATGTGCTTTTTCATGCATATCATGAAAATTTGTTATTTAACGTAACATGGCACAAGTCAAGAGTATTATGTAAATTGTATCATGATTGACATTCTCTGTTCAATATATAACTTGCACTGTGTGTAATTAGTATGTGCACAGAATGGATTATTAATCTTGGACCTCATTATTGTGCTGATATATTGATGAAAGGAAATGAGATTCCTGGTATTTGTACGTGAACAAGCTTTGACTTAAAACAGTCCGAAGAATAATATATGCTGCTTCTAAAACTTACCTGATCATCAGGGTTGATTTAACTGCAGCAATGAATAAGTTTTTCACACGTTATCTTGTTTTTAAAGGAGCAAAAAAGTTGCAGAATGATATTGAGTTCATGCAAAATGTACAAATTGTGGATTTTGTTTTTAATTACGAGAAACCAGGTTATATATATGAAGCAGAATCTTTTCAGGGGTCTGCAACGCGGAAAGAAAAAGCTAAAAACTGTCTAAATGGAAATGGACGATGTCATCGCTCTTTCCACGTTATTTTTTAAACAACGCATAGCGACTGAAAAATTGTATTCCGGCACCGCTGGGATCGAACCCCAGAACTCTCAATAACTAGTCGAGTGCGTTCGAATTTACGCTACGGCGCCAACAATTCTCAAAACTGTCTGCAAGATAAAGGAAGCCTAAATAGTAATTTTTCTTAAAATTTATCGTTCTGTGACTGTGACAAAGCAGTTTTAAAAAATGAGCAGATTTTTAATTTTGATAACTGTACAAATTTAATATTTAGTTGTAATATTCAAACTTACTGTTCCCTAATAAGAAAAAAAGATTTTATTTTACTTAAATAAACCTACGATTAATAAATAATGTTTCACCACAATCAAAACGGTATAATACTGTGTGTGTGTGTGTGTGTGTGTGTGTGTGTGTGTGTGTGTGTGTGTGTGTGTGTGTGTGTGTGTGTGTGTGTGTGTGTGTAGAGAAAAAGAGAGAGATTGATACATCATCATTGTCATGTTTCATTTGTTTGTAAAGATGGTGCCCATGTAGGATTTTTGTTTAAAATCCCTTTTGTGAATTGACTGCAGTTTATGAGAAAAATGAAAAATTTAGTGAATTTGGTAAAATGCGGTACGAGCATTTTCATTGATATAAATCAATCGCACAAACAATTATGAAATTAAAGTGAAAAACAAGGCAAGAGTTCTTGTAAAGAAAAAAACAAACACACAAACATACAAAAAAAAAATCCTTTTTCTAATCAGTCTGAAATGAAATTATCTGGAAGAAAATGAAAAGAAATTGTGGTCTTCAGCTACTGGAATGCTGCGTGATATGGTCGTGGAAATGCAACAGGACATCAAAAATGTGTAGAAATATGATTTTAGTAAAAAAAAAAAAAAAATTTGACCTCCAGCTAAGTAAGATGAAGCTATCTGGAAGAAGGCAAAACAAAAAAAACCCCTGTGACATTAAACTTTCGGAATGCCACAGAAACGGAGAACCAGACGTTGCAAACACTAAAAAGTATGGCTCTTGGAAACATACCCACCTCTTTAATCTAACTGGCACAACGCCTATCTCCATCTGGAAGCCAAAAAAGGAAAATTTGCCACTGTCAGCTTCTGGAATGCCGCATAATACGTCTGTGAAAACGGATAAAAAAATGCGTAAAAATATAATTTTTGAAAAAAAAAAAAAAAAAAAAAAAAAAAGAAGGAAAGAAAGAAACAAAAGCTTCAAAATTCTAACTGATATAAAGCCGTCTGGAAGCAAAAAAAAAAAATTGGACGCCAAGTTCCGCGATACTGAACACGGCAAAAACGGAGTAGGGAATGTTGAAAGCCCTTAAACAATATTGATCTTGTAAAAAAGAAAAGTCAAACTAATCTAACTAAAATGAAGCTATACTGATGCCAAACAACAAAATTTGCAGCCATCAGCTTCCCGAATTCAGGGCAAAACATATGTGGTGGAAATGGACAAGCCATTAAAATTGTGCAAAAGTATTGCTTTGTAGCTTCATTATTGAAAGAAAGCAATATGTCTCGTCAACTCGAAGTTATCTGCTTGTAAAGTAAGGAAGAAAGGAAATTAAAATAAAATGAAATAAAAAAATTGCCTACGTGATCTGTTGATATCAACTTCACATCTGGAAGCGGAATCCAACGTTAAAAACATGCAAAAATTTGCCTTCCTTAGCTTTAAAATTGAAAGAAATGCTAGACTAAACAATAAATGTTAATCAGAAGAAACAGTCTGCACACCTTTCCAAAAATCTGTGAAAGGTGTTATTGTGTTTCGCTGTTTCTGCTCCTGTGGTTGCCAGTTGAGCAAATGGTTAAAAAAATATATATTTTAATATATGAAATAAATAATATAAACTTCTGCAACTTTCTGAAAGCAATCCGCAAGGGTTAAAGTAATTTGCAGCATGTGCCACGCCATTTCTGTCACTGGTGATATATGAAACTATCTTTTGAAATGAAAATCAAATCTAAAGAGTGTGAATAAAATTCATGTTGTGAAACAAAAGCAGAGTTTTGCATTCTTAAGCTCTTTATCCTTTTATGAATTTTGTTCTACATACTTGTATGTACTAGAAATATTTTTTTTTAATGTACTTGTATAATATTTATTAAAAAAAAAATATCTGGTAATAGTCTGAGGTTTTTTCACTGTACTTTGGTGTTCAGTTATCAATTCCAAATGTGCATTTCTGAACATTTCGTAGTTTATTTCAGAAGTTGCTTCCATAAATAAAAGCTTCTTATGATTTCAACTCCAGCAAATGTTTCTTTTCCGGTTACTGTGTAACTAGGCAAAAGTTCACTTTCCGTTTCATCTTCTGAATGTGGCTTTACTTCTGCTGTAATATGTTCATCTGTTAAATGATCACACACTTCTTCATTATTAACTACTTTTGTAAAGTCTTGAAATATTTCTTTACCCAGCTCAAAATAGAAGGCTTTTGAAATGTAGATCCATTCTTCTGGTCTTGTTCAACAGTGCTGTTGTTATTTGCTTGGGTCTCTGAATATAAAACAACCTTTCTTGAAACATTTCACAACAGTTGTGGATATTACTTAGCTTCAGGCTCTATCCACTGTTCTCATTGCCTGCAGTAAGTTAACAAAAGGTTTAGATCCTTCATCAATGTCACCAATTCATTTCTCCACAATTTGTTAGTGATATTGCACTTCAAAATTTTGTATGATGCCTTGATCTAAAGACAGCAGTTTAAGTGTTGTGTTTGCTGGTAGAAATTGCACTTCAATAGCATTCATTCCGCTTAAGTGCCTAGGATCTGTGCAGTTATCCATGAAAAGAGTGTCTTCCTTCTGTTTTTGAAATCATTTTATCTTAACGTTTTTACCCAATTTGGTAAATTTTTTGTCATCCATACTTTTCTGTTTAATTCATAGGTCATCGGAAATGATTTTACACCTGCAGAGTATCTAGCTGTAGCAGATTTTTCAATCGTCAAAGGTGCAAGTTAGTCTGAGTCATATTGGCACCAAGAAGTGGTTTTATACACTCCTTACTTTGTTTATCTCCATTACATTTTCTCCTTTGAAAGCCATTGTTGTGTCCAAGGCCATTCCCTAGAAAAACATATAACCGAGGTTCGAATGTATCAAACTTACAAAACACCTGCAACAAACAATCCAATTTAACTTTGAAAGTTCTGCCTTACTATAACAGCGTCCACAAATTCGTATCTCTTCCATCTAACTGAACATGTTAAAGGAAAATGTGTGGTTACTATCCACACGTGCTCTGAGCCAGGAACGCTCTTCTTGGACTGCTTCGTTTGTCGGGTGACTGACCTCCCCACTCCTCTCACATGAGGACAGCTGCATTCCCTGAGGTGATTCCCAGGAATGGATGAGCTCCAGTAGTTTCCAGTTCAAGAAAACCTGTCTCACTCATCCATTAAATTAGCTTCTACAGTTGTGCACCACAGGAAATACTGTGGTCTGTTACAAGCCCATTTGCTGGCACATTATTTTTACTTCTGGTAAGGCAGATTTCAGGGCAATAAATAAATTTTCATGATACCGAAAAATTTAATTTACCAAGGTTTGACATATCAAGAGTTGACTCTTTCTGTATATACACATCTATACATATACTGCTAGATCTCTACCAAGTTTCTTCATCTGTTCCACAACTTTGTCTCTTGAGCTGGTCTCCTGCATGTCATTCCAACATGCTTTTATATTTCATTCACCTACCACCCACATGGTCATCTTCTGGGTCTTCTGCTGTCCCTTGGTATCTAGTCAGATGTTTGAGTTGTCCAATGTTAATCAGTTTTTCTAGCAGTAGTATGTCCAGCCCATTTCAGGGTTTTTACTTTGATCATGATGTCATCATCTCTTGTCATTTTCCTGTTCAATGAGTTACTCTTCCTTTGTATTTTTCCTGCTTACACCAAGCTTGTGCCTCTCCATGCTTTTATGACTGGTACACAGCTTCTGCATGTCATTTTTAGTTAAGGTGCATGCCTTTACTGCAGTTTCTAATATCACACACACAGACAAAAGTGTTTGGGCACTTCAACACATGCAAGTAAACATGCATTTTCAGAACCCTGTGTTGCACATAAAAGGGCAACTTTGACATACCTGTCAATCCACATTAGAAATTAATATGCAGCATAAATTTGAACTGATGTGCTTTGAAAGGGGCATAATGGTTGGATTTCACCTGAGTAACCAATCAGTGCATAGCATTGCAGCTCTTCTGAAATTCCCAAAATTCACGGTACCTGATGTTTTTCATTCATGGAAAGCAGATGTCACAACAAGGCACATATACTCCAGAAGAATAGAGGTTATTGAAGAATGTTTTTAAAGAATGGAGGTTAGATGAATGTGTTGCTTTCAGTTCCAGTGGGCCATGCTGTTAAGATGAAGGAAACTTATAACAATATGAAACGGTTACTTTAACACATAAAGTATGATGACATATTTGTTCATAAGAATAGTGACAAAATGTAAAAGAAAAAAACTGGCATTACTAGCACTTAGCAAGAAAACAGAAGGCTTGAGGAGAAGAAAAAAAAGGTTAAAATATGTCATTGTACATTGTGTGAATTGCAAAAACAACAACAACAACAACAACAAAATAACTGAAACGGGGATATCCTATTCTTGACCAAAGTAAGGTGCCTACCTCACCAAACACGTTGCACTTGTGCTAAAAGTGATGCTGGGAAGCAGTGAAAAACATCACCCACCTAATCTTTGACAGAAACTAGGCAGCAGTCTTGGAAAGTTTCTTTGTGAACTGTTGACCTCAAGATGGCGATGACTCTGAATGTAGTTTTCAATGCTGCCATCAAGGACGAAGCTAAGAAAGTATGCATTCCTGGCACCAAACTCGCATGAATTTCATCAGTTCTACTGCTAATACTGTGGGAAAAGAAAATTGAATTTCAGTCCCAAAGCAGCATGTCAGTTACAACAGATTTTCATTTAAGAACCAAGGCATGCTATGAACACAGTGAAAGCACCATTTTGTTCCTTCTTAAACAAAGAAAAAAAGTTCTAACCTGACAAATGGGGACCCCACAACCTTACAAAAGTTCAGCAAAAATTAGCTTTAGCACATTTTACATTCATTCAGATTTGTGTAGTGCTTAGTCAAATTCATCTAGCAAATAGGGGAGAGGACAATAGCGACAACCAGAATTAAGAAAAATGACTTATACAACTTGTTACTCTGACTTGATGCATAGCATATGATCCTTTTGATTACTTATTGTTTTTTCTTTATAAGAACTACTCAGACTACCCATGATGATAGCTATCAATATCTTACATGCCATGCTGGAAAAAGAATTTCCCTATGGAACAGTTGACTATTTTTACAAGCAACAGAATTACACTATTCAAAAGCAACTCTTAACACATGTTAAATACTAACACAAAGCAATATTCTAACCACTAATATTTACCAAACTAAGGTTGATACATAATGAAAGATTGATATAACGTACAGAGGTAAGGCATGAACTATGAGGATTCCCTTTCATTGCTTACAATTTATCTCTTGATTAAATGTTAATGGCTTACATGTTTGCGAATTTCTATAACTACCAAAGCTTTACAGGTTAATACAAACAAAGAAATATTGATTTCATCGCTACATTTTCCAGACATCAAATATCTATTCATTTTCCATGGTGCTGTTGATAATTAACTTTTTTTTTCATGGAATACTAAGTACGCTAAAGCATCTAACTAATTTAAATACACAGTACATTATTTGCCATACCAAGTACACTTAAATAATTTTCATCTCCTGCAACTATTATTTACACTAAAGAGAGAAAATAAAGAGCCTAACACAATCCCAAACAAATACTAATTAAACCACATATTTTCCTAAGCCTAACATAGTCATTGTACCACCTACATAGCAACAGGCATCTATTGGCTAGCTAAGTTTACCTTGAGATATACGTCATAAAAATTGTCATGCACACATACCTGATCATAAACTAATTCAAGCAGAAAAACTGGGACGAGGAGGAAGAGAAAAGGAATTACTTTATTTTTCTTGACTATCCCCTATCTTCCTCCTTGTCAAAGGGATTAGAGATCTATTCACAGAGATAAAGTTACATTTCACTCTCGTTGATAGAACGTGAATTTGTTGATGCGTTTTCCAATCTGAAAATGGGGATGGGGGAGGGCTTTTGATTGTGCTACAACAAAGAATTTGTAAGCAGTGCATGACCCAGGTATTGCTACTGTAAAAGCACAGTTGTTGGAACAAGATACATGGAAACGTGGTAGTGAGAAAATAACAATAGCCCTCTCATGCACAGGAGATTACTATGGCAGTGTGCGACCCCAGTGGCGCAGTGGTCTTAAGCGCTGGTGATGAAAGGTCCAAGTTCGAATCCTGGTGAGGTATGGATGTTGTGTTTGTCTTACTGCACTGGTTCTCTGCCTTTTCTAGAACCAGTGACCCTAAATTAGGGATGGACAACTGCTTATAGTCCATTGAGTTGCTCACAGTGGTCGTTAAACCCCCTACCAAAAAAATAAAGATGCTATGACAATGCACGATTGTGTATTGTTGAACTCACGTTTTGAAGGAAAGAGTTGTGTACTGAAATGCAATAACATCACAACAGATGCTTAGGACATGCACCAGGCAACTGGGGGTGCAAACACATTAGTGCCAGATTATTGTTGCTGCTGCAGGGTGCCTACTGGTCATGAAAATCGTGAAAGTCACGAATTCAGAAAAGGGTCATAAAAAAGTCACGAATTTTGCTTTGGGGCCATGAATTTCTTTTTATTTTCAATAATTGTTCATTTTCTAGTGACAATTTAAGTAATTCTCCATGGACACCATTCACATGAGACTTAAATGTGGGTTCCATCTTATGAATTAAGTATTTGGAAAAAAAAAAAAAGAAGACACTTATGCACTCCCCTTACAAAGAAAACTGTCAAAGCAAAAAACCTTTTAGCATAGAAATATATGTACAAAATGTTGAGATCAATTTAGCAATTTTAATTATGCTGCTTATAAAGTCGTGATATTTCCCATGTATAAATGTTAAAGAAAGGTATGTTATGAAATCATGTAACAGAAATTAACTTATTTTTAGGCACAGTCAAAATATGACGAGTATGTTTTTTTTGTTACTAACAGGCGACCCTTTTTACATAGGAAAAAAAAAAAAAAGAGGTGGCAGAGTGTCCCTTCTTTAATATATAGTTACTGTGCGTGAGTGCATGTTCATATACACTATGGTGAGCATTTCAACTTACTGTAGGCACAGTCAAAGTATGATGAGTTTTTTTTTAACTAGCAGAAGGGCAGGTGTCACTTCTTATGCAGAAAGAGGGGACGGTGTGTCCCCCTCTTTAATTATAATTACTGTATATGTGTGATTGTTCGCATATACCGCTGCTTTGGATAGGGCTATGTATATTGAGAAAGATATAGCTTTTAAAAATGGTCATGAAAATTGTTAATTTGTCATGAAACTGCATTTTGCAAATTTGGTAGACACCCTGTAGCACACAAATTATTTGGTCTATGCAGAAAGAAAGAAAAAAAAAAAAAAAGATTCACTAAAGCACTTGCAATAGAAAATAGGATCGTGATCAGCAGTCTTGTGCATTTCTGCAGCAGTGGCTGAAAGCTTTTAATTCCGTCCACTGCTGCAGGAATGCTTCAGTGTGGTTCCAAAGCAGACAAAATGTTTTGTTCACTTCGTGAAAATTCTGAACTTGCTGAAAACAGTCATAGTTTATTAGTAAAAGCGATAACTTCAAAATTTATTTCACCAAATCACATGTGTCAAGTACACCCTATAATTGAGTAATAAAGTTTCAACACAATTTTAAAACAAGGCCCAGGAACATTAGAAGCCAGCAAAGTTTTATTTTCGTTGTAAAAATCCTAAACAAGTATAATGATTAATTTGATTAATTGTATAAAAAGAAACCCATAAGGAAAGCCAGCCAATGAGACCAATTGTTGCCAAAAATGTATCCTCTACTATAAATCTTGAAACGTCGTCGTATAGATATCTAAGACCTTATTACTGCAACTGTTAATTTATAATCAGTAATGCTGATGAAATTATTCAGCGAATTAAACATATTGAAATCCAGGAACATATTAATGACTAGTTTATATCAAGGGCTGACAACCAGTAATGGTTATGTCCAAAATTCCAGTTTTTGGAGATAATCAATTCTATTTGGGAACAGTAATTTATAATGATCTTAAATGGTCCCTCAATATTTAAATGTCCCTCAAAAAATAAACATTTTATAGTGATCTTAAATGGTCCCTCCCAAATTGATATGGACATAAACACTTTTTGTGCAGACATATCTCAAGGAACAACAAAATGTTTGGCATACTTAACCCATTTTTGCCAGAAATGGGTATGCTGGTTGTTAGCCCTCATTATATTGTCTCTTTCTACCCAAACACCCAAGCCAATGATTCACAACCACAGTGCAATGATCCTTGCACTGTGTGGGCATATGGTAGACATGCATGACCACTAATGAAGAAAAATAATATAGAAAAATTTTCAGCATAAGATTCTATTACCTGAAATTGGAAACATAATACAAGCATTAAAATCTGTAAATAACAGTAACTTTTCATATTCTTAGATAAAAAATATATAGGCAGATTGAGGGAGCACCCATGGGATTTCCACTATCCAGCATACTAGCAGAGGCAACACTTCAACAAATTGAGAATAAGGTACTTAACATCAACAATCCAATACAACTAACCATATTTAGCAGATAGAGTGATGGCATTTTTATACTTCAGCAACATCTTCCAGAGCAATTAAAAGAATTTGTCAACTTGCATAATAGCATGTATACCAACATAAATGTGACAGTTGAAAACAATGGAAAATTACCATTTCCAGATATGCTATTTATTAATGATAACAATGATAAAATATAACTACGTTTACAGAAACTGGCCTTTACAGCACATATTACACTTGTTAAGTCCAACCATTCAAGAAATTACAAATTAGCTGCTGGGTCATATCTAAATAGAACGTACATGAACCCACACACTGGATAGCAACATATATCAAAAAGAAATAACATGGATTAAAAGAAAGATTGGCTAGTTTATTTGGGTACAAAGCAATTAAAATTACAAAAGCAACAAAATCCTAGTATGGAACAAAATAGGAAGAAGATTTTTAATGGATCCCTTATGCTACATGCCTGCAGTTATAGATGTTATCCAGCAGCAAGATCAAGCGGAGCACAGATGAACAAAGAAAAACATCACAATAAATAAGGTATGTTTGAAATTTTGTGAATAAGTATTCATTTTTTTATTAGAAATTTTAAGAAGCAGTTTTATTTTGTTTTATATTTGTTTTTCAGGTTTGTAATATCTAGCATAACCACAAAAATGTGTAGAATATAATTAAAATGGTGTATGTATATCATAAATATGTAAGAAAGATTTAGTTTATGTAGCGACATTGCAAAACATCGTGATGACACCCTTTCCCCTCTTTAACTAAAAAATATAAATCCTAAACTGTATTGGAGAAATTGTCTGTAGCATAATTACCTGTTGCTTCCAATTATTCTATACTTATGACTAATGTAACATTGTAACTTCATTTTTTTAAACTGTATTTTAAATACACCAGATTGCGAATACTTGAGATGCATATAGCGTATTAAATCTGTTTATTTTTGTGTTGTAGTTAGTACAAAGATTCGCCAAGCTTTCGCACTCCACCGGGAGGCTTTTTCGAGGCAATGGTAAACATAAATATGCAGGGAATTGGAACACGTAAAGAATGAAGATGATGGAAACATATCGCGAGCACCTTATAATTGCTTGATAAAAATTCATGTAATATGCTCGTGGTGTCACCCACATTATTTTCAAAATATCATCTTCGTTCTTTAAGTGTTCCAATTCCCTGCATTTTTATGTTTACCATTGCCTCAAAAAAGCCTCCCGGTGGAGTGCGAAAGCTTGGCGAATCTTTGTACTAACTATAACACAAAAATAAATGGATTTAATGTGCTATATGCATCTCTTGAGTATTGTAACTTTATGTTTCAAGCAATTTGAACAGTTAGTATAAATGCAGTAGAATAACAGGAAACATTGAAAAAATCATAAGGCATGTCACAGCGACCTTCTTTCTACCATATCAGAAATAATTATGGAAATGAAATATAGTTTGGTAATTAATGTCTGTAAAATGCCTCTTTGCTGTTTGAGCATTTGTGTAAATTACAACAGCATTATTTTTTAATATTAAAAAGGTAGTGTTTTTCTAACACATTTTAAAGTGTTATATGTGGGTATCTTAGAATTCTGCTGAATATATTAGTGATGAGTAGGACTCCACAAAATTTATCAGGTTTTCTGGCATGCAGGGCTATACTGAATGATATATTCAGTGGTAAAAGAATTGATCCAATCCCATGGAGGGTAGCTGTGATGCTGACAAACTAAAAATCTGTTTCTCATCGTGAAAAAAAATTTCGCATTAGAAAAGATGAAAGAAAATTAGAGTCATGGCTATGGAAATTGGATGCAAAGTTAAATTTTTGAATTGGACTATAAGAGAGAGCCATGGTGCAAAGCAGTTGTGCTTTGATGCCTCCTAGTGAAGGAAAGATGGGAAATAAAGCACTTAAGGTGGTTGATTGGTGGGCTTCTTGCATATCACTTGGTTTAGGCCTGGGTTTGAAACCTGGATGAAGCATTGCTGGTGTTTTTTCCCCCTGTGGCCTTAAATTAGGGGCAGGTAACTCATAACCTTAGAATTAGAAGCTTATGCAAATGGGTTATTAAGCCATTTTTACTGTTCTGTGAACAGTTTAGAATGTGGTGTGCACACTTGACAATGGGATTTAAGGCACTGATCGATTTTTGAAAGCTGGCTTCAAGGAGGTGTTTCCCTAGGATCGATTTCTGTATCACTCAGTCATTACCTATTCTGTCCATTATTGGCTTGTTTTGTGAAAGACAAAGATTTAGAAAAAACCATTGTTTGATCAAAGTTGAGTGCAGTGATCAGAAGACTGCAGTAAATGTTAGCATTGCCTGAAGAGTAATAGCAATATAAGCTATGTTTTGTCCTATTGAGAGGTTTAATTAATATGTGAATGATGCTCATATCCTATGATGGATTTGAAACAAAAATTGCCACTTTTTTTGTTGCAGAACTAAAATGTTTGTCACTAAGCCATGATTAGTGTTCTGTCTCCTGACAGGCCCAGCAGTAACTCAGCAAGTTATCTTCCTCTAGTTTCCTCTGTTCTTTGCTCCCTCCTTCAATTCTTGATAGCTTCCTGTGCCCATTATATCATCAAACATCATTAGTAGTCTCCTTCCTCTTAGTAGCTTTCGTTCAATTTCCCTCCTATAATTCTTTTCAACAAGCTGTCTCCTCTTAACACATGTCCTATCCAGTTATACTTTCTTTTTCTTATGGTCTTTAGTAAATTCCTTTCTTCCTTAACTCTTTGCAATACTTCATCATCAGTAATTTTTTTAATCCACTTTATTTTTCATTCTTCTCCTTCATAATCACATTTCAAATAACACAATAGCTGTATTAATATTACATTAACTGTTTCACACGTTATAACATTTCTCGTGCCGAGTGCTCACTCGTCATTCAATCTCTGCCGCTGTATAAAATCTAATTCAGTAAATTACCGGTCAATGAATTAAAGTTTCAGATATTGTAAAGTGCACTTACCCACAAAGACAAACTTTAGAAGTATACTTGTAGGTCCAACTGCTTATTATATTCCTTTAGGTTGTTTAGCTGAATGTTGAGCGGACAAAGTTCGTTGAGTTATCTTTTAAAGGCACTTGAGGCATTCAATACAAGTTCAAAAGAATGTGACATAGGTCCACAAGAGTCTGAATTAAAAAACATCAAGAGATATACCATCATTGCCTAAATCATTAAAGTCCAAATCGTCAGAATTTAAACTAATGTCTAAAAATCCTAAATTTTAAAAACCCTACCGTAATATACAGTCGTCAAATGTATAAAATATCAGAAATTTCACGACGACTAGCACCTGTGTTGTGGGTGCTCGTCATTGTGAAATTTCTGCTCTTTGGTTGAAATCTTGGCTAACATAAAGGTTGTTATCTTCACCTTCTGCATACCTGCCAACTTTTACGCATTTTTTAAACTGTTCTTTACGATTTTACGTATAGATCGCATTTTATTACGCATTTCCGTATATTTTTGAAAAAAATATTTATAAATCTTCCTTGAGAATTATTTTTTAATGTTTCAGTTAAATCATACCTGCCAATTCCCCCGAATTTTGCAGAAGTCTTCCGTTTTTTTTATGCAGTTTTCTGGTTTTTTGGCCGGAAGAACTTTTCTTCTGGATTTTTCAAATTTTCTGTATTTTTTGTTAAAAATATCCTATAAATAAAATATGTAACAGAGATGGGAATTTTGCGCCATTGTGTGCCAGAACATTCGTGCAGCGTCGTAATCGTCGGGACTTCGGCACAGTAAATTCTCCGTGCACACTGTTATGCTTGATGCTGAATAAAGATCATGTGGTGGGAAGAAAGATTCTGCGGATTTTACGTAGTTACTATGGAAATAGTTGGTCCTCTACGGATGACGGAAAACATAAAGTATGCTATGAAAATCGTAGGTCCGCTATGGACGACGGAAGACATAGAGTATGCTATGGAAATTGTCGTTCCACTATATGGACGATGGAAAATGTTGAGTATGCTATGGAAATCGTCGTTCCGCTACGCACGACGGAAAACGTAGAGTATGCTATGGAAATCGTCATTCCGCTACTGACGACGGAAAACGTAGAGTATGCTATGGAAATCGTCATTCCGCTATAGACGACGAAAACATTGAGTATGCTATGATAATTGTTGGTCCGCTACGGACGACGGAAAACATAGAGTATGCTATGGAAATCGTTGATCCGCTACAGACAACGGAAAACGTCAAGTATGGTATGAAAATGTGATCTAATTTTTTTTTACATTATAAACACCTAAAAATTATCAAATGCACATATATTTGCATTTATTTTTACTTGTACATAGCTAAATTCATTATAAATGTTGTTTGCGCATAGTTAAAAAAATAATTATAAATGTCATTCACGCACAATTTTACGCTTTTGAATTTTCTCAGGTTGACAGGTATGCTTCTGTTTTTAATCTGACAAGATATTTTATACATTTGACGACTGTATATTACGGTAGGGTTTTCAAAATTTTAGGATTTTTAGACATTTGTTTAAATTTAACGATTTGGACTTTAACGATTTTGGTAATGATGGTATATCTCTCGATGCTTTTTTTAATTCAGACTCTTGTGGACATCTTTTGTCACATTCTTTTGAACTGGTATTGAATACCTCAAGTGCCTTTAAAAGATAACTCAACGAACTTTGTCCGCTCAACATTCAGCTAAGTATACTTCTAAAGTTTGTCTTTGTGGGTAAGTACACTTTGCAATATCTGAGACTTTAATTCATTGACCGGTAATTTACTGAATTAGATAATTTTATACAGCGACGGGGATTGAATGTCAAGTGAGCACTCAGCACAAGTGTTATAACTTGTGAAACAGTTAATGTAATAGTAATACAGCTATTGTGTTATTTAGATAGCCACATAAACTAAATGGCTAGTTGAAACCACTTTATTTGTCACATTTCAAATGCCTCCAACATTTGAGCTTCTTTCTTCCCGATTGTCCAAATTTCTGCCCCATATAGTTATACTCAAAATATAGCCCTTAATAAACCTATTCTTTAAATTTTAATTCATTTTATTAATAAACAAATTTTTCTTGTTATAAAATGCATATTTTCTTTTATTTAATTCTTCCTTTTATTTCCATGTCACATTTTTCGCTTTCTTGGATTATACTAGTCTCGGTCTACATTAGGTGAAGAAATGATCAGTGTTATTGAGGAGATACATAGTAACAATAAATGTATTAGGTGTACAAATAAGTTTTAAAGCAGTTTTTGTGTGACATATACTGCTAATTTACATATCTGACATTCCCCCGCATTGTTGTCATGTGACTGTAACTGGTCCAGAGTATAAAATGTGACACAGAAGTTTGCCCAACAGTCAAATGCACTTGCACATCGATAGGTGAAAGATGGCAAGCAATACTGCATTTATTCAACATTGCATTTATTACGAATTTCATGGAGGAAGTGTTGCAAAAGTATGTGCATCGATCTGTTCTGAGGGAGAATATTGTATCGAAAAGCATGCATGAGTTTTGGTTGAAACGGTTTAAAGCAGGTGATTTTGATGTTAGCGATTGAGAACAAAGCAGCGCCGCGCAGAAGGTTGCACAAGAGGAACTGCAAGCATTGCTGGATGCAGATTCGTCTCAAATGCAGAAGAACTAGCTGAACAACTGAGGGTAGGTAACTCAACAAACCATTTCCAATCGTTTACGTGCAATGGGAAAGATTCAGAAGGAAGGAAAATGCTTGCCACATGACCTGAGCCAGAGGAACAAGGATGAGTGTGTCATGAAGTGTTTGAATCTGTTGAATAAACAGCACAGAAAGTCTTTCTTGTGGAAAATAGTTATGGGTGATGAAAAGTGGATATGGTACGACAATCCCAAACACAAAAAACACAGGGTAGACCCTGGTAAAGCAACGACTTCAACACCGAAACGCAATATTCACTCCAAGAAAGTTCTCCTGTGCATCTGGTGGGATATGAAGGGTGTGCTCTATTATGAACTATTGGAACAAGGCCAAACTGTTACTGCTGATCGCTACAAGAAACAATCGTTGGGATTGAACCAGGAAATCATTCGGAAACGTCCATTCACAGGCAAAAGGATTGCATCGCATAGAATTACTGCATGACAACGCTAGTCTGCATGAAATTACTGCATGACAACGCTAGTCCACATGAAATTACTCCATGACAACGCTAGTCCGCATGTTGCAAAATCGGTCAAGGAAACGTTATTGACGCTTGACTGGGAAGTCTTAGAGCACTCGTCATATAGTCCCAACATAGCCCCTTCAGACTATCATTTGTTCCGATTGATGCAACATGGTTTGTCTGCTGTTCAGTTCCAGACATGTGACGAAGTGCAAAAATGGGTTGAAGATTTCATCGCGTCACACAACGAAGTATTCTTCATGGCTGGAATCCGTCAGCTGCCCGACCGATTGTGGAAGGTGATAGATAATGACGGCACATATTTTGATTCGCAAAGGTATTATTGTTTTCACTCAAATTACATGGTGCGTTGTCATAAAGGGCATTAAAACTTATTTGTACGCCTAATATTATCAAGAGTGAACAACAGTTATCAGTGGGTTTTGTGAGTAGTAAAGGTCCCTTACAGAGCTGCTATATGTCCCCTACATTATCTAAGATCTGTATTGAGGTTTGTCTCAGAGAGTGGTCAGCGAAGTGCAGAAATTCGGGATTACGGATTCAGAATGATTTCGTGCACCATTTGCTGTTTGCGTATGATCAAGTCATCTTGGCAGAAAATAAGGATGATGTAGCTTATATGTTCCGTGAACTGATCTCTCAATATGATCGTTGGGGACAGTTAAGTGATTAAACAGGAGTAATCAGCTACTATTAAAGCTACAGATGCAGATTTTACTGTAGCTCTGAAATGCACAGAGTAAAATTTTAAATGTGGTGTTACATTACATATTATGTGAGAATAACAAAATCCAAGATTAGCTACTTGGAAAATGATTTAAAATTATTTTCTTCCAAAATTCGCTGTTTTTTTTTTATTGTAACATTTTTCGTAAGAATTTCCTTCAGTGATTATTAATAGGACAGTTTAATTCATTTATTGGTATTTTATATTGTGTTCGGGTCATTCCACTCAAAATTGTCAGATTTTGAGATAATTTTCCTCCAACACATCTCCAATTCTTAAGATTTTTTTAAATAGGTAGATTTTTTTTTAATAACGTATGAAATTCCTGAAAGTTTAAAATTTTAATTTTCGATAGATTAGAAGATATTATTTTTCGAATATGGTGGGACATGTTTCGTGTAAAAATGCAAATATCTCCGTTTTTTAGAATAAAAAGAAATACATAAATCATCATTCTTAATTTTTCCCAAGGAATCCATTGGTGCAATGCACAAGTTTCTATCTGCTTTAGTTTTTGAGTTATGGACAATGAGAGAGCCTTTCTTCATTGCTTAAAAAAGCAATGTAGTACAGCACGTAGAAATTTCAGTTATTATTGTTTGCAAAGAAAGGTTTAATCTATCAAATGTAGAAAAAAACCCTTGGGATTTTATTATTGTTTGCAAAGAAAGGTTTAATCTATCAAATGAAGAAAAAAACCATGGCCACGGTGAAAGCGCTGTCAGCGAAGCACGCTGTCTTGCAACCGCGGTACTGAGAGAAGAATGACATCCCTCCCGCACGCAAGAAATGATCACGCCGCACAGACGCATGCATTGTTGAACTCAGGGTTTAAAGGAAAGAAATTCTTTATTTTAAAAAAGCACGATTAGTTCATGAACAATGTTTATATTTCGATGTCACACAACGCTGTTATCAACTGCCATGTCTGATTTTAATTATATTTGATCAAAGATATATATATATATATATATATATATATATATATAATTTATTATTATTTTGTGTCATCATCTAGATGATTTCTTGATTTGATTATATGTGATCAAATCAGACGACAGGAAGTTGAGCTTCCATGGAACCTTTTTTTTTTTCAATAACGAATTTAACGATTATCATAAAAATTTAACATGTAAAGGTTTTACAGTGTGCGCCAGATTTTCCTGCGTTTTGTGTCATTGTTTAGAGATAATTTCTTGAGATTGATTCAGAACCAAAGTTTGGGGGGGGGGGCACAAAAAAATTGCTTAGGATCTGGAGTATTGAAAGGAAAAATTGCTTAGGAACTGGGGTATTGAAAGGAACCTTGAATTAAGGAAATAATAATGTGTGAATAGCATACTGCCAATGCTTTCGCTCTAGACGGGAGGCCAACAATTTAAAGATATTTCTCCTGCTCTTTCGACGAAACTCTCTTGCTTTTGTATTATGTTGCGAAATTTCCATGGCTAATTTTTGGGATCATCTTGTATTTTTTAATCAATTTTTTTTTTCTGGTGAGTATTATGAATACATGGGTAAATAGTTATGTCGTGCTTTGTTGGTTTCAGATTTGTCACTGCTGGCGACGAAATGAAGCCTCTCTCCGTTTTGGATGATGTTTCTGGAGGGTTAGTACAAATGGTCTGAGTGGGCTCCAGACCGTTTTTTCACATGTTGCTTGATCAACATTCCGCAAATTTATTACATCCCAAAGATATTGTTGAGTATAAACTTGCCATTCGCTGCTGGATGAAAAATGATGTTGACAAAAAATGTTAGGAGGATTTTATGCGCACGTGCAAAATTTCCTCTGATTATTTTCTGTGCAAGTAATATACTTTTTCTGTAGCGTGGAAACTAAATTTGACCCGCGAGAAAAGTTCAATACTAATGTTCATGTCACCAACTTAAACCAATCAGTATTAAACTTTCTGAATTTGGAAGTTTATGAATTATAGCTTCTCAAGGGAAAAAAATCACATTCAGCATAGCTGTTAGTTTTCTCCCGTGTTGTTTCTATTATTTTGTCTTTATCCCCGTGTTTGTCAATTTGTTTGCCATTATGGTATAATGCTTTCTGTTTGCCACAAATGTAGAACTGTTTATTTTTCTTAGAGATGATTTACTATTTTTATCCGTGCTATGTCCAACAACGCTTGCTTCTACTAGATCTTTTTTTTTTTTTTAGATAGAATACTGAACAATTCATTAAAATAAGAGAAAGCAAATGTCTGCAATATAAGGATTTTGAAACTCCATCAGTCTGGGTTTAACATCCCAATCGGGAGACGGGGAAAGAGGAAAGTGACCCAGTTATCAACAGTGAATATTCAGGGTGACACGTCTGTGTGATGTACAACCCTCTGTAACTCTTAAACAACAGACTACGGCCCCAGACCTCGAGCTACTACAGGTAAACAACGGCTTTAGCTCACGGCAAGTGGAAAACTCTAGTGTATTTTCTCATCTCTTTTATTCTCCTATGATTTGAAAGCTGCTGCCTAGTCTTTCAGCGTCTTTGTGCATTGTAGCGTAATGCCTTTATACACACACACACACACACACACATATATATATATATATTGCATTGGTGCACCTCAGAGAGGGCGCACAAAACACTGCTTATAAGCTGATTAAAATTGGAATTGAAACTTACACCAGTTTCTGGTACACTTAAAATTCTAGTTTCTTTCTCAAAATGTTCAGGGCATGCTAGTTGCTCACATTCAGAAATAAAGGCTCGTCCAACTGAAGAATATACCTATGGTCTGTGTTTACAACAATGGGGCCTGCGGTTTTTCTTTAGTAGTACATACAGATAAGGATGTTGTTTTTCTTTAGTTGGGTCTTTACATTGTTGAAGATCTTCTGAGAGAGAATTTAATTAGAGAATCTTCACATTGTTGAAGCTTCTCTGGGGGCTATTCAATCATTACTGTGACTACGAACCACTACTGCCAGGTGCATTCTGTCCTTTTGATGTGGTCCGAAGCAGTTGCCAAAAGCTGTAAAAGCAGTGACAGTTTGATTGTGCCTCCCATATATAGATAACATTGGGGTATGACGTTAATTTTATTTAGTTGAGCAGTGTGTGTGTGTGAGATAGAAAGACAGATGGGAGGCGCAATATTCCATGGTCTGCCCTGGGTGCAGAAATGCCTAGTTACGCCTCTGGTGAGGACAAAAACTGCGTTGATAAGGAGGAACAGAAGCACATAAAACAGAGCGGACACACAAATTACGATCGCTAAATAGTAACATTCCATACTTGTTTTACATGTGTTGGTAAATAAATAATTTCGATACATTAGGTGTTACAATAACAAAAACGTGCTCATACGTTCGTGGTCTGGTTAATGTTTCTCATTATTTCTAAATTTATTGGCATGATTAATAAAAAAAAATCTTAATAAAGGAAATAAATCCAATTACTACCATCCGACACCGGGATGTGATTAGGAAGCATAAAATTTTTCTTTCAGTGTAATGTGAGCTCATGCCTGAAGCCTAATCTTTAAATAAGCAACTGAAATAAATAAAAAACAGACAAGATTACAACTGCATTTTTGGACTTACCGTTAGATGGTGAAGTTCCCATTTATACACTTCCAGCGCGTGGATCATGGTTTTTCCCCGTATTTCCGTTATGTAAATGCAGCATGGGGGTTTTTCATTCAGTTGCTGGTCCACTTCAGTAGTTTCCCCGTTGGTTTTTACTTGGCCTCGTTACTAAATGAATTTTTTCCTTTGCCGCTTCCACATATACTTCTATACGCTTTTTTTTTACCTGAGTACTTTCGGTAACGCACTCCGTTACCGTCATCTGGGGACGTTTGCTCCGACCAGCACGGACCGTGTCAGTAGAGCTTTTGGGTGGTTCTCGCGGGCTGCACCTGTCAACGTCTATCGCTTCCTCTTGGGCATTGTGGCGCCATCTCTTGTTGGTTACCGATCTCATTTTTTGAAATTTTCCATTGTTTTGCTCAATTTTAATTAAATTTCTCCAACTGTTTCTTAAGATATTAGGGTCATTATATTATGGTTGCACACTTTTGTTCTATTTTTTTCTATCACTGACTCTGCTATTCTGAGGTGTTTTTCGGATTTACAGCTTTTTATGATTTTTATATTTTCAAATTTAGGATATTTTTGGTTAGCCAGACAATATTGAATAAGTGTAGTTTTTTCTTCTTTTTTCTGCCAATTTTTTACATAATGTTTTAACCTGTGTTTAAGCTTATTTTTGGTGCTTCTTATATATGCCATTGGAGGATTTTCTGTAATAGGAATTGAGTAAATACCTGCTTTTTCTAACATTTTTATTTTTTCATTATTTTTTATTACTACATTTTTGATAGTATTTACTTTTCCTCCCATTTGAATGTTATGCTTTTTACAAATATTATTAATTTCATTAGTAGTACCTTTAATGTAAGGAAAACTATTCAGGTATTTGATTTCATTTTTATTTACTACAGCATTATTTTTTATTTTCTTTAGTACTTCTGTGTTCCATTTTTTTATTAAATGGTTTGGATAACCAAAACTACCTGCAATTTTTTTATGAATTTAATTTCTTCATTAGTGAACTGACTATTTTCTGAGTGCGTATATGCTCTTTTAATTAAGGTTTTCAGACTATTGCATTTTTGTGGACAAGGATGTGCCGAATTGTACGGGATTAGAACAGGAACAAATGAGCTTTTTCGATACACTCTGTATTGCAACTTATTTGTGGATTTTATAACTTGTACGTCCAGAAAGGCTATTGCATTATTTTTTTCCATTTGTACCGCAAGTTCTATTGTTGGGTATAAAGAGCTGTAACATTAGGTTAATTTTCCTAACTCTTCTTCGTTCAGTTTTGATATAATGAAAATATCATCCACGTATCGACATTATATTTCTGGTTTTTCTTCCATATGGTGCAGGACATTTTCTTCAATCTAATAAAAACCAGAAATATACTGTCGATATGTGGATGATATTTTCATTATATCAAAACTGAACGAAGAAGAGTTAAGAAAATTAACCAAACGTTACAGCTCTTTATACCCAACAATAGAACTTGCGGTACAAATGGAAAAAATAATGCAATAGCCTTTCTGGACGTACAAGTTATAAAATCCACAAATAAGTTGCAATACAGAGTGTATCGAAAAAGCTCATTTGTTCCTGTTCTAATCCCGTACAATTCGGCACATCCTTTTCCACAAAAATGCAATAGTCTGAAAACCTTAATTAAAAGAGCATATACGCACTCAGAAAATAGTCAGTTCACTAATAAAGAAATTAAATTCATAAAAAAAATTGCAGGTAGTTTTGGTTATCCAAACCATTTAATAAAAAAATGGAACAAGGAAGTACTAAAGAAAATAAAAAATAATGCTGTAGTAAATAAAAATGAAATCAAATACCTGAATAGTTTTCCTTACATTAAAGGTACTACTAATGAAATTAATAATATTTGTAAAAAGCATAACATTTCAAATTGGAGGAAAAGTAAATACTATCAAAAATGTAGTAATAAAAAATAATGAAAAAATAAAAATGTTAGAAAAAGCAGGTATTTACTCAATTCCTATTACAGAAAATCCTCCAATGGCATATATAGGAAGCACCAAAAATAAGCTTAAACACAGGTTAAAACAACATGTAAAAAATTGGCAGAAAAAAGAAGAAAAACTACACTTATTCAATATTGTCTGGCTAACCAAAAATATCCTAAATTTGAAAATATAAAAATCATAAAAAGCTGTAAATCCGAAAAACACCTCAGAATAGCAGAGTTGGTGATAGAAAAAAATAGAACAAAAGTGTGCAACCATAATGACCCTAATATCTTAAGAAACAGTTGGAGAAATTTAATTAAAATTGAGCAAAACAATGGAAAATTTCAAAAATGAGATCGGTGACCAACAAGAGATGGCGCCACAATGCCCAAGAGGAAGCGATAGACGTTGACAGCTGCAGCCCGCGAGAACCACCCAAAAGCTCTACTGACACGATCCGTGCTGGTCGGAGCAAACGTCCCCAGATGACGGTAACGGAGTGCGTTACCGAAAGTACTGGTAAAAAGAACCGTATAGAAGTATATGTGGAAGCGGCAAAGGAAAAAATTCATTTAGTAACGAGGCCAAGTAAAAACCAACTGGGGAAACTACTGAAATGGACCAGCAACTGAATGAAAAACCCCCATGCTGCATCTACATAATGGAAATACGGGAAAAAACCATGATCCACGTGCTTGGAAGTTTATAAATGGGATCTTCACCATCTAACGGTAAGTCCAAAAATGCAATTGTATTAATGCACATCAAATAAATAACTTTCAATAGCGGACTTTTACTAAAAAAATCTAATATTAGAAGTACTTGAAAGATTACAACTGCGAGATTTATTCGTTCATTTAAATACCAGAAAAAAAATTGATTAAACTTTTTCTAACTCCATGCTTAGCCTTGCTAATATCATCTGTTTGGCATATGAGGTAACTGAAATTAACTAGAACGTAGTATATCTCTCCTTTACCTTGCAAAAATAGGCACCAAGATATATATATATTACTGATTACTTTATTTCTCAAGCTGTCATTCCTTGATCACTTTCTCTTGTGGCTGGCGTGGAAAATTAGAAATTTTATTGATTCCTGATATAGAACTATTTCGTGTCCAAAAGTTTTTTTGTTATTTTTCTGTCTGTCTGATATTGCTTGAGTTGTAGATATTGTTAATCAGTATTCCAAAAACGGTATTCAACGTCCATTGCATAATTTATGTTCGTTTAATACTGTATAGTGGTAAGTTATATGGGGAGAAAAAGGTTTATATTTTGTGGTTGTTCTCATCATTGAATGGTTAATAAGACCCATATACAGTGATTTCAACGTCTGTTGCATAATTTATATGTAATCTTTTTCTCTGTATAGCTTATATTGTTAAGCTGTACAAAGAAAATGGTTTATATTAGTTTTCCACGCCGTTGAATGGGAAAGAATGTGGTTGATAGCATCTGACGATGTGGCGTGAAATGACCCATTAGTAATATTTTACAGTTATAATATTTGACATGCCTTTAAGCATAACAATAAATCGCCCTCCTTTCTCCTTCAAGCATCAGTTTCACGACAAACGATCGTGCGCCGATAAAATCTGACTGACACGTGCAATGGTATCTAGATCTGCCACCTGTCCAAAAGCCAACATGGACTCCCACTGCCGTTTGGCTGGCCGCATGATGCGATTCGCTGTCCGCAGTTTCACAGTGGCAAAATACGAGCCGTGCACCATATTTAAAAATTCTTTTGTCGGCTTGCACGCAAAAGCCCAAGGTGTTTTTTTCTTCATTTGTTAGATTAAACTTTTCTTTAAAAACAAAAACAATTGAGACTTTCTAAGTTCTGTACTACATTGCTTTTTTGCGTTTTGAAAAAAGACTCATTGTACGTAACTCAAAAACTAAAGAAGATAGAAATTTGTGCATTGCACCAATCGATTCCTTGGGAGAAATTACGAAAGGGTGGTGATTTTAGTAGTTCTTCTGATCCAAAGAACAGAGATATTTGCTTTTTTACACAATTAAGGCTCACCATACACGAAAATTAATACCTTTTAATCTATGGGAAATAAATTAAACTTTTGGGATTTTCATGCCTTAGGGTAATCTATTCATGAAAAAAATATTATAAGAATGGATAGATCTGATGATTTGGCGTGAAATGATCCATTTAATTATCAGTTGTGAATTATTATAAATATTTATGTTACAGATACTTTTTTTCTTTTCAGGGTGTCTGTGATGTGGCTTATTTTGAGACATTGTGTGACTACATTAAAGTCAACAACTAAAAGTTTTCATAATTGAAGCAGAGTTTTAGTCCTCTTAGAGTAATTTTCAATCTGCATTGAAAGTGGGTGTGATTTATGAATAAGAATTGGTACATTTTTTACAGTGTTTTATTTTTTTGTTGTGCTGCTAAATTTTCAACCTGTGACTAGATCCTACTTTTGATCTTATATTTCCCATCCCAGATACAGCCACACTCAGTAGATTCAAGGTACTTAGAAAGAGGAGAGGTAGATGCAATCGTTTTTGTTTCCGTGCCGCCGGGGAGCTGTCACCCTACGAGCTGGATTGTGACGTCACAGTGGCCATAAAGATCTCTTGAGCATTCGGAGCTGGTGCTGTAGTGTTGATTACTCGCTGCATTTCTTTGTCAATTTTAGACCTGCTTTGTCGTTTCATTCATTTTTTTTCTTCATTTGTTTTCTGTGTGCAACTATCTCGAAAATACCTGGATATGCTGTTGCACTTTGTCGTAATAACAGTTCAAAGGAAAGGAAGTTAGATATTACATACCATGTTTTTTCATCAGATAGATATTTCTTGAAACAATGGGTAGCGAAATGCTGTCGAAAGGATGTATTCGATGCAAAGAAAGCATGAATGTGTTCAGAACACTTTGATGTCTCGAAGTAAGAGCGAGATCTTAGAAATGAATTGCTGAACTTGCCTCCCAGAAAAAAACTGAGAAAAGATGCCGTGCCTACAAAAAATATGCCTTAGCAGGTGGAGGAGCAAACTTCTGTTCGACGTGAACGGTTTAAGATCGGAGAGGTCAGAAAAAAAAATGCATTAAATTGAATTGAAAGTATATCTCCAATTAAACGTCAAATCACAGGTCACAATGAAAGTGACATCATGCCTGAGGTGTGGTAAATTTGTGTTACCGATAGTTTAATTGAGCCCATTTTAAAGGTGATGAAAATGAATGCTGTACACCTAACCGAATTCGACAAAGTTTCAGTTTTATCTTTTGGTGAAATGAGCGTTGATTGCCGATTTTGTTATGGTGTTGCTGCAGATAAAATTTTAGGACCGCATAGTAACGTTTTAGTAGTTATGCTGAGAGACTTCTGGAAAGCTTGGAAACAACCATATACTGTATTATTCCTTTGATAGGCAGATGGATCAAAAGCTGTTAACTGATATAATTTGAGTCGTTGAGCAATCGGGTTATTTAGTGCATGGAGTGGTTGGTACCTGATCTTGGTGGGGGGGGGGGGAATCAAGGTTTGGAGGCAGCTTGGAATAACCCCAATGTTGTCTTCTTTTCCAAATCCAGTAAATGAAAATCGAAAAATATAGATGTTTGCCGATGTGCCCCATCTAATTAAACTTCTCCGAAATCATATATTTGATCGCGGAACACGCTATAGTGTGGAACCATCACTCGCCAGATATTTGACCTTTTGCTGGAACATAACTCAGAATTAAAGGTGTTTCATAAAATAAAATGGATCCACACAAATGTAAGAGGCCCCGTGAGACAGCGAATTAGTTTTAGCGTCCCAGATGCAATCTAACAACGTAAGCAAAGCTGTAGAGTATTTTTTTCCTGAAAGAAAACAAATTGCTAATTTTATAAAGTTGGTAAATGACTGATTCGACATAACGAAATGTAGATTACCCAGCTCCAAAGAGCCATTGCAGTGTGCTTTTGGAAAAAAAAAAAAAAGATATTCAGCAAAAAAGCATCGAACAGTATTCATGTCATATTCTTCTTTTTTTGCAGTATATATATATATATATATTTATTTACTCTATTTTGAAAAATAGTTGGATGTTTGTACAATTTTTACTTAAAAATTATTTACTCAAAACTAGCTCTGTTATTTCGATTGCAAATTCACAGAGCACGCAACACTTTCTCAGTATGGCTCCGTGCACGTTACAGCTTCGCTTATGGCCACCGTGACGTCACAGCACAGCGAAGAGAAGCGGGAAGACGGCGTCGTTGCGATGGACCTACCTCTCCTCCTTCTAAGTACCTTGAGTAGATTGTTCCTTTGTGAAAACAACCTTTTTTTTTTTTTTTTTGGAGCAGAAAGCTTAGGAAGAAAACATTAAATGAGAAAGAATGGGATAAATAAGCATGGATAATAACTTATTAAAGCATTTTTGAATTTCTGTTCTCGTGAAATACCCAGAAGTGAAACTTTCAGTTATAACTGGTACTCTGAAACACTCTAAATATAAACTTACTGATTGCTTTGCTGCTTAGCAGTCTGAGAAAAACCATTCTTAATAGCATTTAATTTTTGACTTCTTGCTTACTCTTTGCACAAGGGTATTATTTCATGTTAATTTAGCCAGGCCATGACACCACCTGTCACATATTTTCTTGGTATTTGGAAGAAAGATAACATGTTTGGAGAAACAAGCAAAATTTAGCTTCATATACTTTATGGTTTGTATGTTACAGCACTTTCAAGTTCGTGTAAAACTCCTGGGCAATGGTTTGCTGTTGCCATGATACTTTTTATCATTCTTCTGCTACTGAGGGCTATTTGCATAGAAAATTATTTAATTATCACACTTGGAAAACATTACACACAGATTTCAAAACTGTCTTCCTCTTTGCTCTTAGTAACTTTATAACCTGTGAAATAAATCTAATTAAGCAGGATATTCCCAAAATGGTAGAGGTGGGTTTAACTTGAAATGTGGTAGTAAATGACCCTTGAAGTATGACCTCGTATGCTCAGAACAAAAAAATAAAGTAAAAAGTGAACTTGGAGCTACTTCTTGGGGTATAAATAAAAAAGTACTCTAACTCACTTAAAAATGTTCAACATTTTGCCCAACATGCAGTATCTCTTAAATAACTAAACTAGAAAAGTTTCATAAAAACATAAAATTTGGCAGATAATGGGGCTTTACCGGTTTCAGATTTGTTACAAAATCATTTTTGGAAAAATAGACTACAGCCATAATGCTTTTGTGCTGTCACTTTTTATATGAATAAAGTCTTATAAAGGAACATGTCAATGACAGTATCAACAGATGTGATGTTATTTATCCTAATCAGAAGAACCACATAATGCATAATTATTGGAAGTATATACACCACTGAAAGCACTAAAGTAAAGGAACTTGTTTCAAGTAGAACATTTAATATATTGTTTTAGAAATATTAGCCATGGGCGCTTTTGTTGCAAAATAGAGAGCAAAGGGGTTACCCCTTTGCTAATAGCTAACATCACTATTCCGTTGAGAATGCCAGTGAAGTATACTGAGCAAAATGCGCCCAAATGGCGTTAGGCTTAAACATTTGCATTTAGTGTCAGGCTTTTATGACTCATAAATTGATTGTAATCTGCATCACCCCCTTCATCCTTTTTAAAAACTTGTCATGATTCAAGGGTTTTTCAATTCATTTTTTTTTATATTTCTTCATAATCTTTTAAACTTTTTTAAAAAAATATTGCTACTCATTTTCTTAATTTGGATTGATATAACTTGCATGTTTCAATAATAATAAAAAATATTATTATTGAAAGTTCCTGGTTTTAACGCTAAAAAAAGCTATTAAGTTATATTCCCTGTGACTCAAGCAGTTTTTCATGAAAAAACACTTCACAGTATATTGAGTATCTTCAGTTATTTGAAAAATTCTTAGCAGTTCGCTTTTGCCACGTTATATTCTGGACGTCGGAAAGTTGAAAATTTTTTCTTGTATTTGTTTTTTCTTGTATTTGAAACATGATATTACTATAAAAAGTATAAAAAAGGCTCTACTCACAATGTTTTTTTCTTGGTGGTCCTCTTCATTTTATTGTTTTCAATTTTTGACGTTAAAATATCTTGGTTCATGCCTAAAAGGTGATTATGATTTACAAAACAAAGTCTTGGCTAAAAATCAATGAAACTGACAAAAAAATTTTTCATTGATTTTTAGCCAAGACTTCATTTTGTAAATCATAATCACCTTTTACGCATGAACCAAGGTATTTTAACGTCAAAAATTGAAAACAATAAAATGAAGAGGACCACCAAGAAAAAAACATTGTGAGTAGAGCCTTTTTTATTCTTTTTATAGTAATATCATGTCTCAAATACAAGAAAAAATTTTCAACTTTCTGACGTCCAGAATATAACGTGGCAAAAGCGAACTGCTAAGAATTTTTCAAATAATTGAAGATACTCAATATATTTATAAGCACATGTTGTTAATTTAAATTTGTTTCCCATCATGGGAAATAAATGATATGGTTCACTTCACAGTAGTTGAAATCCTGTAATCAAATTGAAACTTTTGAACAACTGTTGCAAATATGCAGGGATTGCTCAAGCATCAGTAGTGTAAAAACTGAATGAAATTCTGCCTGTATATGTGAAGACATTTGACCAAAAGTGTGTATTATGTAAAACTTTCAGCACTGGTTTAAGCATCATACAATAAGACTTGATTGAAATATTACAAAATGATGAGTTGAAGTAATGTTAAATTGAATATTCAATGTCACTTTTAAATTCATTTCCTTTCTAAATCATCTGTTTTGAAGTAGTGTTAATCAAAGTTGTAGCTAGGATCGGGGAAAATGATATGGGAGCCCAATGAGTTAAGTGAAAGATGGGGTGAATACTTCTGTGAGTTATTAGATCAAGAAAGCAAAGGTGATCCTGAGGCAGAAGCAAATGATGTCACAGTGAAGGATAGAAACACAAGAAGGATCTCAAGAGAGAAGTGTGTAAAGCTCTGAAATCTCTTCAGAAGGGTAAGGCTCTGGGAGTTGATGGCATAACTGCCGAGATGTTGAAATATGGTGGTGACTCTGTAATTCACTGGGTAACTGAAATTTGTCAGTTGTGCTGGGAGTTAGGAATGGTCCCTTGGGATTGGAAGGATGCTATCATTGTTTCCTTGTATAAGGGAAAAGTTGATCAGACTGACTGCAAGAACTATCGTGGTATTAGCGTACTAAGTGTGCCAGGGAAAGTGTTTTGGTAAGGTCGTTATTGAAAAAGTACGGGGTCTTTCATCGAAGAAAGTGTGGGATGTTCAGAGTGGTTTTATGCCAGGCAACTAACCAAATGTTGCATTACGCATGATGATTGAAAAGTATCTGACTATTGGTAAGACAGTTTATCCTGCCTTCATAGATTTAGAGAAAGCCTATGATCGAGTAAATAGGACTCTTCTGTGAAAGGTACTGAATAAATAGAGTATTACTAGGAATCTATTTAATAGAGTGAAAGCCATGTATAAAGCCACGTATGCTGGCAGTAGAGCATGTCTGTGTTTACGAGTGAATGGTGTTGTATCGAAATGGTTTTTATTGGTGCAGGATTCAGACAAGGTTGTGTAATGACACCAGGTTTGTTTAATATTTTTATGGATGCGTGCATGCGTGATGCCAAAATAGATAATACTGGTATATGTTTTGGTGATACCCGTGTGTGCAGATTGCTGTATGCTGATGACACAGTCTTATTGGCAGAGAGCAAAAGTCAGTTGTAGAGTACAGTAGTGGCCAAAATTGTGGAAACCTTTTGGAAATAGTGTATTTTTGAGGTTTGATGGCTCATAACACCCCCCCCCCCCCTTTTTTTTTTGGAGTAATACCATAAAATTATATATCAATGGAAAGATAATTTCATCAAGAATGTAATGCGATAACTTTTATGAAAATTTTTGTATTAGAACAGTAGTTATAAAGAAGAAAAGTGAAACACAGAACAAATGAGATATACAAAAATTCTCACCATGTCAGTTAATACTTAGTTGGGTAACCTTTAGCATTAATTACGGCCTTACAATGCCTTCCCATGGAATGAACCAAGTTTTTTAGTTCTGCAGCTGTTATAATGTGAAACCAAGATTGAATTATTGCTTCTATTAATTGGGTTTTATTGCTGGGTTGCTTCTGACTAACAAGTTTCTTTAGTCGCCTCTGCTCCATAGATTTTCGATGGGGTTAAGGTCTGGGCTATTCCCAGGCCATTCCAGTAGTGGAATATGATTATCTTGAAACCACTTTTTGCACACAGCAACAACATGACATGGAGCTGAATCCTGTTGAAATATAAATGCTTCATTGTCTTAGAAAAGATCACGTGCGGAAGGCTTCAGTTTGGGCTCAAGTATTTCATTAATGTATTTTTGGCCATTTATGTTTCCATTAATCACGCAAATTCTGCCAACGCCTTTTGATAGTGTTCTGATATGGGGTTGTATGACTTTTGATGTCATACAACCCCAGCTCATAACACTGTGTGTTTCATGGTGCATGTAAATGCAATCAGCCTGCAAATCTTCTCCAATTCTTCTTACATTTTTATGCCATCACCACCAAACAGGGAGATTTTGTTCTCGTCACTCCAAATAACCCTGTCCCATTGTCCTGCTGTCCAGTTAACATGGGTTTTAGCCCAGTTTAATCTTTTCAACCTTTGTTTGAGAGATAAAAATGGCTTTTTTTGTGGAATTCTAGCTTTTAGACCAAATTCCTGCAGTCTGCGCCGAACAGTCCTTGCACTCAACTTCACATTGCATTGCGCCATTTCATCTTGTATACACCCAGATGATTTTCTTCTGTTACCTAGGCACAGTCTCTTAATTCTTCTATCATCACTTGCTGTTGTGCACCTTTTCCTGCCTTTACCAGTCTGGTTTTGTAGTGACTGAGTCTCCTTATACCTCTTCAAAAATTTAGAAATGCCACCTGTAGTTACATTTCCACCAATTTTTCTTCTAATTTCTTTGTAACTGAAGCCTTGTTCACTTAATAGTACTATTTTACATTGCTTTCTGGGTGACCAGTCAACTCTTTGCGCCATTTCTTTAATTTTATTATGTTTTACAAGCTCACTAAATGAAAGAACACAAAAAAAAAAAAAAAAAAAACTTGATAGCAATCACATAACACACTGACAAATGTCCTCCTCTCAGCTTCAATACACGACATCAATAGCTGAATCCTACTGTGACCTGATTGGCTCTCTAAACAGGCATGCACATTGGCTACATTCAAATGAAGGAAAGCTACTTCATATCAACCTAAGCAAGTTGTGCTTCCTTTTTCTGGTTATTTGGCTATAACCTTTCATAGAATACAGATAATTAAACAGACCTTGTTGCATTACATTCTTGATGAAATTATCTTTCCATTGATATATAATTTTATGGTACTACTCCAAAAAAAGTGGTGTTATGAGCCATCAAAAGCCTCAAAAATACACTTTTCCCGAAAGGTTTTTACAGTTTTGGCCACTGCTGTATGTTGTCCTGGATGTACGAAGTTTGTATGGAATTCAAACTGAGTGTAATTAAGGGAAAAACCAAAGTTATGGTTTTTGAGCAAGGAACTGTTAGTACTGAATGCAATATAAGTCTAAATGGCCCAGAGATTTGACCAGGTGAATGAGTTTGTATATTTATGAAGTACGTTTGACAGAGAGAACAAATTAGATGGCAGAATTAGCCGGCTAGTGAATTCTTCGTTGTATCCTCAGGAAAGTCCCAATTGGCTGCAAATGAAAGTGTTATTATTCCTACTCTGATGTATGGCAGTGAAACCTGGGTACTGCAGAAGAGACATAGGAGTCGTTTGTGTGCTGGAGAGATGCATTACTTACATGGAAAGACATGCCCTGATCATGTGAGGAATGAAAATGTGTTGCAGTTGTGTAATGTGAGGCAAAATGTTGTCACTAAGGTGAAGTCTAATATTCTTAGGTGGTTTGGCCATGCTGAAAGAATGAGTGATGAGATGCTTACTAAAGGAATTTTTGTGTCCAAGTGGCAGGAAAGAAAGGTAGAGGAAGCCCAAGAAAATCCCGGAAGGACCAGATTCAGGAATGCCTGCATGAGGAAAAGATAATGAGTATAAAATATAGAAGGTCTTGTGTATGTTTTGTGATGGCTGCCAATGAAGCTCTAACTGTGTGCCAAGATTGCTGTAAATGAAGACGTTGATACAGCAATTGTAAGTAAATACTTAGTTAAACATTTATCTGGTGGATTTTTTTCTTTGTGAAGCTAAACTCTGAATCTCAGAAAACAGCTTAGTGATATGTATCTATATGTATATTTGTGCACATGTCATTTTTGCATATGCAATTGGTGTGGTCCTTAAATTTGAGGGGAAGGGATGCTTAAAAGTTGTTAAAAAGTGGGAACCTTGTTTGTAACATTATGTAATGCTCTTAAATGCTCTTTTTGTAAAGTCTTGGGAATTGCCAATGATATTGACATGGTTCTTTCACTAGTGTGCTCAGTACACTAGGAACAACATTCTGGAATGTTATGGTAATTTCTAGAAAGTTCTTAAATGTTCTATTTTGAATATCTTGGGGATGCCTGAAGTGTTAAATCTGGCGTGCAGTAACTATTAAAAATTGAAATTTGACATATTTCTACAGTGCTTTCAAAGGTGAATATACTTTCAGCAATTATTGTTTTGTGGGATCCTGATGATTAAAATAATTAATGTCAGATCCATTGATAACGTCAATGACATTTTCCTTCACAAGTTTGTATTTTTATAAAATGTGTCTGCACAAAAATATTATGGTGGTTGCCTAGAGTTTTTAAGAAATGCTTTGTGACATCTGAAAATTTTCCTTATTCTTTTTAATCAGTGGAGTAACATATCTTTCAAACTTTACGTTTTTTATGAAACTTTTGTTCAAATATGTGAATAAAATGCTGTAGTTTAAAAATTTGTATGTAATAGTTTGCAAGTGCAGTAAATTTCATAATTTACCATGCAAAAAGCCCTAAGTAACAAAAGAATTTGAAAAAGTGTCATAGCAGCAGTTTGTTGCTTTGCTGCTGCTGGGGAGTTGTGTGTGAACTTTATTTAAAGTGTTGTAACATGGAAATTATGTGGTATGAAAAGGTAAACTTGTACTGGGATTTGTTCCTTCATGAGTATTAGTTCCCTGCGAAATGCTAAGGAAGTCTGTGATGGGTAGAGTCATTTTTCAAAAAAAAAAAAAAAAAAAAAAAAAAATGTTTGAATTGAGATGGAATTGTACCTGCAACTGAAATCAAGAATTGAATATAGTTTCACTTCAGAAAAAAGCACATTGTAAAAATGTCCGTAGAACTTACATAAGGTAAACAATGTAAACTTAAACTGAATGTACATGAGTGCAGAGTAGCCAGTAGTAATTATGAAACTGATGTGAGTACATGCATGCATACATGCATATCATTAAGCTGTTCTCTGAGATTTAGAGGTTAGCTCCTCAAAGAAAGACCTAGTGCCAAGTACACATTTAACTCATAGAACTAAAATTTTACTTATTGTTGGTGTATCTAATGTCTCCATTTGCAACGATCTCTGCACACCGCTCAAGCTTCATTAACATTCATCATATGCTGCTCACAAGACCTTTTGTACTTCATAATCATAATCTTATTCTCAAGCAGACATTCCTGAATCTGGTCCTCCCATGATTTCCTTGGCCTTCATCTACCTTTGTTTCCTGCCACTTGGGCTGAATAAATTCTCTTAGTAAGCATCTCATAACTCATTCTTTCAACATGGCCAAACCACCTAAGGATATTAGTCTCCATCTTACTAACAACATTTTGCCACACATTACACATCTGCAACATCTCTTCATTTCTCACATGATCAGCACGTGTCTTACCCCCCCCTAAGTAATGCATCTCTCCAGCACACAAATGACTCCCTTGTCTTTTCTGCAGTACCCAGGTTTCACAGCCATACGTCAGAGTAGGAACAACTACCCTTTCATACACAGCCATTCGGGACTTCCTTGAAAACCCATCATTCCTGTGAAATACTTCTAAGGCAGCTATGACTTTCAATGAAGAATTCACTCGCCTAATAATTTCACCATCCAATTTGTTCTCTCTGTCAAACATACTTTGTAAATATACAAATTCTTTCACCTGGCCAATCTCTGTGCCATTGTGGCTTATCTTGCATTCAGTAGGAACAGTTACTTGCTCAAAAATCATTAAGTTGGGGTTTTCCCTTGTTTATACTCAGTTTGAATTTCATGCAAACTTCATACGTCCAGGACAACATACGCTGTAACTCACTTTTGCTCTCTGCCAACAGGACTGTGTCATCAGCATAGAACAACCTGCACACACGCATATTACTGAGACACAAACCAGTATTATCCATTTTGGCATCACACATGCATGCATCTATAAATATATTAAACAGCCAGGGTGTCATTACACAACCTTGCTTGACTCCTGCACCAATTGAAAACTGTTTCGATAAAACACAATTCACTCGTACACAAGCTCTACTGCCAATATACATGGCTTTCACACTATTAAGTAAATTCCCAGTAATACCATATTTATTCAGTGCCTTCCACAGAAGAGTCCTATTTACTTTGTCATAAGCTTTCTCTAAATCTATGAAGTCCGCAAAAACTTTTTTTCCAACAGACAGATACTTTTCAATCATCATGCATAAAGCAAAAATTTTATTAGTGCGTGCCAGACATAAAGCCATTCTGCACATCCCACACTTTTTCTGATGTAAGACCCCATACCCTATCAATGACAGTCTTTCCAAATATTTTCCCTGTCACACTCAGCAAACTGATACCACAAAAATTTCTTGCATTCAGTTTTATCACCATTTCCCTTATACAAGGGAACAATGATAGCATCCCTCCAATTCTGAGGGACCATTCCTAGCTCCCAACATAACTGGCAAATTTCAGTTAAGCAGTCAATTAGAGTCGCCACCATATTTTAGCATCTCAGCAGTTATGCCATCTACTCCCAAAGCCTTACCATTCTAAAGCGATTTTAGAGCTTTAACTTATGAGTTTTATTAGTATTTAAGATTGGCTACAAGTACTCACCTAATTCACACGATACATATATAGTAAGTATTTATCTTTGAACTAACCCCCTTTTTTTAGTATAAAATCAATATTTACATATTAAGACCAAATTACTAAGTACCACAATAATTCCTGTCTTTTTCAGCTATAGTTAACAAACATTAAGTTAAAATATTAATTAGTTCAAAAGTAAAAATGCCCAAATCTAAACTTACATTAAATAACTATTAATGGCTAAGGAAAAGGTCGAACTTGTCACATGGTGTAAGTACTTTCAGAAGCCCATGCTTCCATCCTTGGGTGGAAGCACCAACCACATTATTAGAAGTGAGCTTTTCCTGAGCATTCCGAACAAAAATAGGGCATGGTCATAAATTCAACCACGCACATTCCAAAAGCAAAATCTAATATTTAACTACAAATATATAGGTGTGGTCTTGAAATATTTGTAATGTCTCTGTCTTTGAAGTTTTCAAATTAAAGAAAGCTGTAGCCATATAAGAGGTTATTGTAGTATCTCTGTCATTGGAGAGTTGTTTATTTGCAAGTTTTTTTAAATAATTGCATCATTTGTAACTGTAAAGTGTTCCACTCTACTGAACTTTCTGATTGGCAGAAAATGGAACTTCTTATCAGGGTGGGAGGCTAAAGTATGAGAGTATTTAATGTCAAGAGATATGAGAATGGATAAGAGGATTTGCATCAGAAGGTGATTTCTCATGTGATGCACTGGCAGTTTTTTTCCCTTATGCTCTTGATTGCAATTGCAGATCTTGAAAATATCATGATTAGTACTGTATTGGAAGGTTTCTGAAACTAGAGAAGTACAGGACCCCTTTTGAAGACAAGCATCTATAGCAAATTGAGTACCACGTGTTCTTCCTTGAAATTGTTCTAAGAAAAATGTAGTGTCTTTGTTTTTTCTAAAGGAAATTGACACCAAATCTGATCTTTTGTTAAGATTTTTCTTAAATCTGACAGTTCAGTGATATACATTGAATTTGGTTGAAAAGAAGTAAGCTTTACATGCACAAATCTTGTAAGTGCTTTGAATGTATTTTTTTATAGCTTTCTTTAATGTTTTTGTCAGAAGAAATTCGAAAACTTAGTATTGATGTTTATCTTTGTATTCACTAAGGAAGTATTGGTTGCTACATGGCAACATTACTTATTACTTTCTTAATTTAGTTGTTTGATCATGAACAGAAAGAGAATGCATAAAATGTTATCTGACTGAAAGCTGAATCTCTAACAAAAGGGATTTGTAATAATAAGTTTAAGGGCACTGAAATACTCTAGTTTGCACTTATCTGTGCTTACTGAACAATGCTATGCTTTGTCATTTGGGTCCAATATAAGGAACAAAGGATAAAACTAGTATTACAAAGTTTTGTTCCCTTTGTATTACAAGATTTAGAGGAATGTGTTTTACAACCTGTTTTACTCCAGTAGCTTCATGCCTATATCTACAATACATAGATGATATTTTTGTTTTCTGGAACCATGATGTATATTTCCTTTATGAATTTGCTGAACTAACGTCCTTGCAGATTACCTCAATTAATTTTACAGTTGAACTGGAACAAAATTATGCTGTTCCATTTTTAGATTTTACGTTTAAAAGAAACCGTATATCGCAAACTATTTCTTTCTCGGTATACCACAGGCCTAGTGCAACATCAGCAATTATAACATCATTCAGCACACCCTGATACTTATAAACTATCTGCATTTGAGTTTCTTATCCATAGAGCTTACACACATTCCTCAAGTGTTACCGCCAGGAGACGAAAATTAAATCAAATAATTGCTATAACGGACAAATATGGCTACCCTAGAAATACAGTAAACCAAATCCATCGAAAAATAAGAACAAATTTTTCTACATTGACTAAAGAACCCAATCAATGCCTATATGTTGGGTCAGTGGACTATATTCCAAAAGTAATGAACATACTTAAAACTTCTTGTAAAAAATACAACCTGGATTTTGAGATAAAAACTTATTACCTGATGTCAACTATTAAAAAAGATCAGGACCCAGTCCCATGCAATGATGGATGCAGAGTCTATAAAATACTATTGAAGGCCATGGATACCGTTGACATGGATCAGATTTATATTGGATCAACCATGAGGAATTTCAACATTCGTATTGCGGAACACGGGTACAGTGTCAAAATAAGTTTGAACTCCACCACACTTGCAAAATTAGTTAACCGAGGAGCCCACCTCCACGTATGGAATGAAGCAAAAATTATTTCAAGTCACAACAACAGGAGTGCAACTTTGCTATCGGAGAGTTTACACATTGCCAGTAGTGCGGATAAATGCTGAAATGATGAAGTACCCAGATTCATACCTCCACATTGGATACTGTTAATTTTGAACAACAAGGACAAAATAAACTACTAACTTGATTTTTATTTTGGAACTCACCCAATAATAATTAAAACACAACAACCATTGGTCACTGTGTGGTGACATTTATTTGAAGTCATTCGAAAGCTGAATGTTGTGTGTATAAATAAGAGTGGTGTTCCACGGTGGACTCATTTTTTTTTTTTCACATTTTTCACAGTATCTCATTTTAGCTTTCACCTGATGATGTACTGGAAGCCAGCATGAAACATCTAGTGACATGTTTTTAGCTTTCAACTTTTACTTCAGTGTAAATAAAGTCATTTTCATGGTTCATTTTGACTTTCAGTAATGTGTTATATCGTGCAATGACTGCATTCTAACAGTAAGTAGTTTTTGAAAACATAGTTAGCATTTACGGTTTGGTGCAAAATTTATTCTCAAGGAATTACCACAGTTACACTTACCTTGCAGGCAAAGCTTAGCAGACATTTTAACAGCCTCCGTGCCCTAAATCATGATATGTTTAGCTTGAAATTCATAAATTACATTTCACTAAATTAAGATGTTTCTTAGCATCTTCGTTTGGCAGTTTACATGGAAATCCCCTCTCTCTCAAGAACTTACCTGTTTCTGTTGTACCTGGAACTCAGGCATTTGCACTTAACAAATGCATTGGGAAGAGCCGTGGAAATGTCTGTGATTGCGTATCATTGTCATATTTCCTATTCTCATGCTGATAAAATTATCTGTGTGCCTGTATGTGATGTGACATTTTCATCAAATTATTGTTTCTTTGCTAACATTTGTGCTGTGTTATGGATTAATTTTTGGTATCAAATTTAAGTAATTTTTTTTTGTTTCTTTAAATTGTGATGTTGCAATTTACTGCCATTTGTTTTGTGTAGTAATTTCTTTTCATAAAGACATCATTTGGGAAAACAATTTTTATTTATTTTCTTAGATGATTTTAACAATTCTGATACTGATTACATAGATGAAAAAAGCCAGTTGAGGGTAAGTATTATATTACAGGTCCATATATGTATGAATATAAATGTATCTTAATGTATTGCCCTGTAATTTAATTTCCCGTTGTTGAGAACTGGAAAGTGATTGATTTTTTTTTCTGCGAAAGATTGTGTATCAATCCTGGATTTTTCTTTTGTCACAGTAAAGTGTCACTCTCCTTTTCTGCAGCTTAGCTGGATCGCATCTGCAAATGCTACTATGCTTACTGCTTAGTCATTAATAAAGAGGGAGAAGGAATGCATTGCTTCTTTCCATTATTGTAGCTGTTTGCAGGTTGCTTGCACTGACTTCACTTATTTCCATTTATATGGAGCAAGAGACATGGATAGGTGACGTGATCTCTTCCATCACACGTGGCTCTGCCGAGCAAGGCAAGCGTGTTGGTTGAATAATATAACCTATGTGTAGCAGTATCTGGTAACTTGCCTGAGAGATCTCCAGGTCCAGTTCCATCTTCTCTACACTTGTTTTCCTGGGCCTGTGTTGGCATGATTTGCTTGTGTATGCAGTAAGGTGGTAACCTCATGGGCAAAGCTTGTCATAATTCCCTGGTACAGAAAGGTGATTTTTTCCCCTCTGTGTCAGGGCTTAAGCACTCCAGTGAATATCTAAAGAGTAGTCCATCTGTCCTTTATTTCTTCTGGTTCCAGAGAACAATCAGCATGATACATTTTGGAAGCTTGCTGAGCATAGAATCAAGCAGAAGGGATGTGTCTTTCAGGCAACAGAGCTGTGGCAGAGCCATGCTTGCAGTTCAAAATTTACAGTAACAAATACAGAACGAAACTTTGTTCCTCTGGTTTGTGCACCAGTTTGTGTAATTTTGCATACTTGTCCTCTCAAGTGCATATTTTTTGTTGTTGCCATGGGTTGTCACCAATACTTAACATCTCCAACCGTAAAGAGTTAATTTCAGGTACCCTTCATGAATCGATGGAATGTCAACATTTCCAAATTGGCAATTGATTTTGCTGATTTTTATTTTTTACTGACAGTCATTACAAGTAATGATTGTTTTGCTGTAGCATTATTTCTTATAGTAACAATAATAGTAATATCTAATAATCATAAATATTAATTACTTTGGTGGTCCTTTAAAATTTGAATATGTTAATTGAAGTCATAAATATAATTTATATTTTGCATCAATGTGGTTTTAAATTTTTATTTGCTGCATTCTTCATCTTTTGTGTGAATTTTGAATGGGTCACTATTAAAATGACATGGATTGCCTCTCCCCCTTTGTCTTGGTAGTAACTGCAGCAATGTATTTATTGTACCTTCCATTTTTTAATATCTTCCAAGTTTTAACTTACTATCGGAATGGGTATTTTATTCTGTACATTTACGATTGCTCATAGTTTTATTTCATGGGAGGATAAAATTTCAGGCTTTAGTTCTTCATTCAGCCTTTACAATAGATGGGGGGAGAAAAGTGGGTTCTCGTGTTGTGTATAAAATTGAAATTATGAAGCTTCAGTCTTTTAGTTTTCAAATTATTTTGAGCATCTTTAGTGTTTAGTGTCTTATAAATGTAGTTACATATCATATCATATATCACTAAGCTGTTCTCTAATATTCAGAGGTTAGCTCCACAAAGAAATAAAGTACCAGATAATTTTTACTTACTGTTGCTGTATCAAACTTCTCCATTTACAGCGATCTTGACATACAACTTATAAATGTAGTGCTCTTAATTTTCAAATTTGGTTAATTATCTGAAGTATGTATTCATTTTTCCAGTTATTTTTTTCATAATATGGCATTTTAGAATCAGTACTGATCTGGTTTTGCCATTCTTTATATGTCTTTCTTTTCAATGAAGAAGAGGAGAGAGGGCGAGAATTCAGTGGTACGCACTCTGAAAATTAAAAGCCTACATAAATGATGTAACTGAGTTTGTTCTGAATACTTTGTAATTCTAGAGGCTTGTGTGTAAGTTGGTCTAGTAACAGGGGCAGTGCATCATTTGTTACTATTACAGGGTTTCAGTGCTTGCAAACTTATTTAGCTGTGGAGTTCAGAGCTTAGTTGTGTTCTCTGCACTTTAACAGGGCGATAAAAGATAGTGGTGTGAACACAAATCATTTCCGAACTTTTGGTGCAGTTTGATAGAGGGCAGGATTTTCTGCAGTCCTTTGTCACTGAAGATGGGACCTGGGTCAGCATTTCTTCCCAGAGCTGCAACAATCACCAAAACAATAGCTTAATCCAACATCACAACAAAATACCCAAGCAAATGCATTAGGCCAGAAAGTCAATAGAAAGGAAGTTTGGGGAAGGGGACAGCAAGAGCATAATCCACGTTGATTTTCTTCAGGAAGGAAGAGCCATCAATGCTGTTATTCAATTAATTTATCCAATGGAGTAAAGCAAAGAACTCACTCAAAATGAAAGAAAGATTACAAAAAACAAAATTTCCTTCTAAACATGGCTAGTCCTCGCACATGCATGGGAACTATGAGAATCGTGTGAAACCACCTCAAGGGCATTTCCCCACATCTGCCATACAGTCCCAACTTAGCTTCATGTGATCATAGTTTCTTTAGGAGACTTGGAAGGGCAGCACTTTGAAAATAAAGACTGTGCAATCAAAAGTATTGAAAAGTGGATTTGCATCTAACCTCAAAATTTTTTTGAAAAGGATGTAAAGTGTCTTTCAGAAGGGAAAAATTCATAGAATGGCTGAACGAGTGATTTGAATTTGTAAAAAGCTGCTGAAGTGTTTCTGCAATAAAATAGTTAAACAAAACTAATGATATCATACATGAGATTCTTCAGCGGATTTGCGGAATTCAACTTTTTTTGTCATCATTAGGGTAGTAATACTTGAGATCGATGCAAAACTGAAAAGAAATTTTGGAGGATTAGTTGGGGGGGGGTCGTTTTGGGATCTGGGGATGGTATTTTGTTTTTTCAAAACTTTTGAAAACAAGTTAAATGGAGTGAAATTTTTTTTCAGTACTCATGATTTCATTTTCTCGTGATGTTTCTTCTGCACAGTATTATTGTTAAAAATAATTTTATTCCATAAATATATGCAATCAGCTCGCTTCAAAATGGAAGAAAAATTCCAAAAATGGAAGTTGGCACGAAAATTTTCCCGTGATCTTCAGGCATGATATTTTTTAGTGGATTTGAAGAATTCCGCCATTTTCATCGTCATTTCGATGGTTCTCGAGATCGGTGCAGAACTGAACAGAAATTTGCGAGAGATTGGTGGTGGGGTAGTTTTCCGTAGGTGGGCGGGATTCCGACTTTCAAAACTTCTTGAAATGAAAGTTAGACGGAGTGAAGGTTCCTCTTGTAATCGAAATCCTTTTTTCTCACAGTGTTTTTTGTACCAATAGTGTTGTTAAATATAATTTTATTTTGTAAATATTTGTTTTGCAGCTTTAAAATGGAGGAAAATGTTCCTAAAATGGAAGTCGGACAGAGCGTAGATTTTGCTCATGGTCGTAATTTTTTTCTCCGCGATGTTACATTTATCCTGTGTTTCTGTTAAATGTAAAAAAAAATATTTTTTTAATACAGTGATGTGCTCCAGCTTAAAAGTTGCATAATAAATTTCAGTGAACAATTTTGTCTTGCTCATGCCACGTTATATTCACACTGTTTCACAGCACATTCTTTTTTTTCACACTTGCTGTTTAGAAGTTCAGCTTTTTTTCTCCCTTCGTCAGTCTCATGTATGTGATATGCAAAACTAAGATCCAGAAGAAAAAGTAAATATTCTAATGTAAAGAGTAAAATATATTTGCATTTGATATAGTATGTGCATTTACAACCCCCTAGCAGTGAATTTCTGCATTGCAAAAAGACCAAAACTGGTGGATCATCATTCTCACATTCAGGCTTTCAATTGCAAAAATGATTTTTCAAATTGAACTCATAGTTGCAGGTATAGTGTTCCCAGCTGGAGAAATGTACATAGTTTATGTAATAAGCTTGTACTTTTTTATTCAATAAGTCATGCTAAAAAGAAAATAACAATCCGGATTTCGTGACTGGTCACACAAAGCCTCAACCTCCATCTCCATGAATGTATGCATAAAAATTTTATGGCACTCATTTCTTGAATGAAAGTCTTGTGCGTACATTAGCTAACGATGCAGCAACACGACCAAACTGGTGTTACTCCATATGCTCGTCATGAGCCATAAGATGTTTTGTCATGTTCTAAAGTTTATCCTATTGTAGGGTCTATCATGGGGGATTATTGTAATCACTTTCCTGCACAACATACATGGGTTTTCATGTTTGCACAAGCAGGTTTTTTTCTACCACTTTTGATAGTTAGTTTTTGGAAACATGATTAGCATTTATGGTCCAGTGCAAAATTTATTTTCGAGGAATCACCACAGCTATATATTTACCTTGCAGGCAAAGCTTAACAGACATTTTAACACCAAGTTCCCACCATGCCCTAAATCATGTTAAGTTTGATTTGAATTTCATAAATTACATTTCACTAATTTAAGATATGTTGGTTACCTTTGGTTGGCAGTTTACATGGAAATCCCCTCTCTCTTAAGAACTATCTGTTTCTGTTGTACCTGGAACTCAGGCATTCACACTTAACAGAGATGCATTGGGAAGAGCAGTTGTCTTGTGAGCTGTGGAAATGTCTGTGATTGGGTATCATTGTCATATTTCCTATTCCCATACTGAGAAAATTATCTGTGTGCCTGTATGTGATATGACATTTTCATGAAATTATTTTTTCTTTGCTAACATTTGTGCTGTGTTATGGATTAATTTTTGGTATCAAATTTAAATAGTAATTTTTTTTTCTTTGTATCTTTAAATTGTGATGTTGCAATTTACACTGCCATTGTGTGTGTGTTTCTTGTGGTATTTGTTTTGTGTAGTGATTTCTTTTCATAAAGACATCATTTGGGAAAACAATTTTTATTTATTTTCTTAGGTTTCTCCTGTGAATTATTTCATAATTCTGATAAAAATTACAGACATCAAAGAGCTACTACAGCTGAGCGTAAGTATTATATTACAGGTCCATATGTGTATGAATATAAATATATCTTAATGTATTGCCCTGGAATTTAATTTCCCGTTGTTGAGAACTGGAAAGTAATTGAATTTTTTTCTTTTTCTGCGAAGGATTGTGTATCAATCCTGGATTTTTCTTTTGTCACAGTAAAGTGTCAGCCCCAACTTAGCTTCGTGTGACGAGCCTTGGAAGGGCAGCACCTTGAAAATAAAGACTGTGTAATCAAAAGTATTGAAAAGTGGATTTGCATCTAACCTCAAAATTTCTTTGAAAAGGATGTAAAGTGTCTTTCAGTAGGGAAAAATTCATAGAATGGCAGAACGAGTGATTTGAATTTGTAAAAAGCTGCTGAAATGTTTCTGCAATAAAATAGTTAAACAAAACTAATGATCTCATACATGAGATTCTTCAGCGGATTCGCGGAATTCAACTTTTTTTGTCATCATTAGGGTATTACTTGAGATGGATGCAAAACTGAAAAGAAATTTTGGAGGATTAGTTGGGGGGGGGGAGGGGTCGTTTTTGGATCTGGGGATGGTATTTTGTTTTTCAAAACTTTCGAAAACAGAAGTTAAATGGAGTGAAATTTTTTTCAGTACTCATGATTTCATTTTCTCGTGATGTTTCTTCTGCACAGTATTATTGTTAAAAATAATTTTATTCCATAAATATATGCAATCAGCTCGCTTCAAAATGGAAGAAAAATTCCAAAAATGGAAGTTGGCATGAAAATTTTCCCGTGATCTTCAGGCATGATATTTTTTAGTGGATTTGAAAAATTCTGCCATTTCCATCGGCATTTCGATGGTTCTCGAAATCGGTGCAGAACTGAACAGAAATTTGGGAGAGATTGGTGGTGGGGTAGTTTTCCATAGGTGGGCGGGATTCCGACTTTCAAAACTTCTGGAAATGAAAGTTAGACGGAGTGAAGGTTCCCCTATAATCGGAATCCTTTTTTCTCACAGTGTTTTTTGTACCGATAGTGTTGTTAAATATAATTTTATTTTCTAAATATTTGTTTTGCAGCTTTAAAATGGAGGAAAATGTTCCTAAAATGGAAGTCGGACAGAGCGTAGATTTTGCCGATGGTCGTAATTTTTTCTCCGCGATGTTACATTTATCCTGTGTTGCTGTTAAATGTAAAAAAATGTATGCATTTGTTAATACAGTGATGTGCTCCAGCTTAAAATTTACATAGTAAATTTCAGTGAACAATTTTGTCTTGCTCATGCCACGTTATATTCACACTGTTTCACAGCACATTCTTATTTTTCACACGTGCGGTTTAGAAGTTCAACTTTTTTTCTCCCTTCGTCAGTCTCATGTATGTGATATGCAGAACTAAGATCCAGAAGAAAAAGTAAAAATTCTAATGTAAAGAGTAAAATATATTTGCATTTGATAGTATGTGCATTTACAACCCCCTAGCAGTGAATTTCTGCGTTGCAAAAAGACCAAAACTGGTGGATCATCGTTCTCACAGTTCAGGCTTTCGATTGCAAAAAAATTTTCAAATTGAACTCGTAGTTGCAGGGATAGTGTTCCCAGCTGGAGAAATGTACATAGTATATGTTACAAGCTTGTACTTTTTTATTCAATAAGTCGTGCTAAAAAAAACATAACAATCCGGATTTCGTGACTGGTCACACAAAGCCTCAACCTCCATCTCCATGAATGTATGCATAAATATTTTAAGTGACTCATTTTTTGAATGAAAGTCTTGTGCGTACATCAGCTAACGATGCAGCAACAAGACCAAACTGGTGTTACTCTATATGCTCATCATGAGCCATAAGATGTTTTGTCATGTTCTAAAGTTTATCCTGTTGTAGGGTCTATCATGGGGGATTATTGTAAGGACTTTCCTGCACAACATGCATGGGTTTTCATGTTTGCACAAGCAGTTTTTTTTCTACCACTTTTGATAGTTAGTTTTTGGAAACATGATAAGCATTTATGGTCCAGTGCAAAATTTATTTTCAAAGAATCACCACAACTATATTTACCTTGTAGGCAAAGCTTTACAAACATTTTAACACCGAGTCCCCACCATGCCCTAAATCATGATATGTTTAGTTTGGAATTCATAAATTACATTTCACTAATTTAAGATATGTTTGTTATCTTTGGTTGGCAGTTTACGTGGAAATCCCCTCTCTCTCTCTCAAGAACTATCTGTTTCTGTTGTACCTGGAACTCAGGCATTTACACTTAACAGATGCATTGGGAAGAGCAGTTGTCTTGTGAGCTGTGGAAATGTCTGTGATTGGGTATCATTGTCATATTTCCTATTCCCGTACTGAGAAAATTATCCGTGTGCCTGTATCTGATGTGACATTTTCATCAAATTAATTTTTCTTTGCTAACATATTTGTGCTGTGTTATGGATTAATTTTTGGTATCAAATTTAAGTAGTAATTTTTATTTTTTTTGTTTCTTTAAATTGTGATGTTGCAATTTACTGCCATTGTGTGTGTGTTTCTTGTGGTATTTGTTTTGTGTAGTGATTTCTTTTCATAAAGACATCATTTGGGAAAACAATTTTTATTTATTTTCTTAGGTTTCTCCTGTGTTGAATTATTTCACAATTCTGATAAAAATTACAGACATCAAAGAGCTACAGCTGAGCGTAAGTATTATATTACAGGTCCATATGTGTATGAATATAAATATATCTTAATGTATTGCCCTGGAATTTAATTTCCCGTTGTTAAGAACTGGAAAGTGATTGAATTTTTTTTTCTGCGAAGGATTGTGTATCAATCCTGGATTTTTCTTTGTCACAGTAAAGTGTCAGCCCCAACTTAGCTTCATGTGATTATAATTTCTTTACGAGCCTTGGAAGGGCAGCACCTTGAAAATAAAGACTGTGTAATCAAAAGTATTGAAAAGTGGATTTGCATCTAACCTCAAAATTTTTTTGAAAAGGATGTAAAGTGTCTTTCAGAAGGGAAAAATTCATAGAATGGCTGAACGAGTGATTTGAATTTGTAAAAAGCTGCTGAAGTGTTTCTGCAATAAAATAGTTAAACAAAACTAATGATATCATACATGAGATTCTTCAGCGGATTTGCGGAATTCAACTTTTTTTTTTGTCATCATTAGGGTAGTAATACTTGAGATCGATGCAAAACTGAAAAGAAATTTTGGAGGATTAGTTGGGGGGGGGTCGTTTTTGGTTTGGATCTGAGGATGGTATTTTGGTTTTTCAAAACTTTCGAAAACAAGTTAAATGGAGTGAAATTTTTTTTCAGTACTCATGATTTCATTTTCTCGTGATGTTTCTTCTGCACAGTATTATTGTTAAAAATAATTTTATTCCATAAATATATGCAATCAGCTCGCTTCAAAATGGAAGTTGGCATGAAAATTTTCCTGTGATCTTCAGGCATGAGATTTCTTAGTGGATTTGAAAAATTCCGCCATTTCCATCGTCATTTCGATGGTTCTCGAGATCGGTGCAGAACTGAACAGAAATTTGGGAGAGATTGGTGGTGGGGTAGTTTTCCATAGGTGGGCGGGATTCCGACTTACAAAACTTCTGGAAATGAAAGTTAGACGGAGTGAAGGTTCTCCTATAATCGGAATCCTTTTTTCTCACAGTGTTTTTTGTACCAATAGTGTTGTTAAATATAATTTTATTTTGTAAATATTTGTTTTGCAGCTTTAAAATGGAGGAAAATGTTCCTAAAATGGAAGTCGGACAGAGCGTAGATTTTGCCGATGGTCGTAATTTTTTTCTCCGCGATGTTACATTTATCCTGTGTTGCTGTTAAATTTAAAAAAATGTATGCATTTGTTAATACAGTGATGTGCTCCAGCTTAAAATTTACATGATAAATTTCAGTGAACAATTTTGTCTTGCTCATGCCACGTTATATTCACACTGTTTCACAGCACATTCTTATTTTTCACACGTGCGGTTTAGATGTTCAACTTTTTTTCTCCCTTCGTCAGTCTCATGTATGTGATATGCAGAACTAAGATCCAGAAGAAAAAGTAAAAATTCTAATGTAAAGAGTAAAATATATTTGCATTTGATAGTATGTGCATTTACAACCCCCTAGCAGTGAATTTCTGCGTTGCAAAAAGACCAAAACTGGTGTATCATCGTTCTCACAGTTCAGGCTTTCAATTGCAAAAAAAATTTTTCAAATTGAACTCGTAGTTGCAGGTATAGTGTTCCCAGCTGGAGAAATGTACATAGTTAATGTTACAAGCTTGTACTTTTTTATTCAATAAGTCGTGCTTAAAAGAACATAACAATCCGGATTTCGTGACTAGTCACACAAAGCCTCAACCTCCATCTCCATGAATGTATGCATAAACATTTTACGTGACTCATTTTTTGAATGAAAGTCTTGTGCGTACATCAGCTAACGATGCAGGAGCAAGACCAAACCGGTGTTACTCCATATGCTCATCATGAGCCATAAGATGTTTTGTCATGTTCTAGAGTTTATCCTGTTGTAGGGTCTACCATGGGGGATTATTGTAAGGACTTTCCTGCACAACATGCATGGGTTTTCATGTTTGCACAAGCAATTTTTTTTCTACCACTTTTGATAGTTAGTTTTTGGAAACATGATTAGCATTTATGGTCCAGTGCAAAATTTATTTTCAAAGAATCACCACAACTATATTTACCTTGTAGGCAAAGCTTTACAAACATTTTAACACCGAGTTCCCACCATGCCCTAAATCATGATATGTTTAGTTTGGAATTCATAAATTACATTTCACTAATTTAAGGTATGTTTGTTATCTTTGGTTGGCAGTTTACGTGGAAATCCCCTCTCTCTCAAGAACTATCTGTTTCTGTTGTACCTGGAACTCAGGCATTTACACTTAACAGATGCATTGGGAAGAGCAGTTGTCTTGTGAGCTGTGGAAATGTCTGTGATTGGGTATCATTGTCATATTTCCTATTCCCGTACTGAGAAAATTATCTGTGTGCCTGTATGTGATGTGACATTTTCATCAAATTATTTTTTCTTTGCTAACATATTTGTGCTGTGTTATGGATTAATTTTTGGTATCAAATTTAAGTAGTAATTTTTATTTTTTTGTTTCTTTAAATTGTGATGTTGCAATTACTGCCATTGTGTGTGTGTTTCTTGTGGTATTTGTTTTGTGTAGTGATTTCTTTTCATAAAGACATCATTTGGGAAAACAATTTTTATTTATTTTCTTAGGTTTCTGCTGTGTTGAATTATTTCATAATTCTGATAAAAATTACAGACATCAAAGAGCTACAGCTGAGCGTAAGTATTATATTACAGGTCCATATGTGTATGAATATAAATATATCTTAATGTATTGCCCTGGAATTTAATTTCCCGTTGTTAAGAACTGGAAAGTGATTGAATTTTTTTTTTCTGCGAAGGATTGTGTATCAATCCTGGATTTTTCTTTTGTCACAGTAAAGTGTCAGCCCCAACTTAGCTTCATGTGATTATAATTTCTTTACGAGCCTTGGAAGGGCAGCACCTTGAAAATAAAGACTGTGTAATCAAAAGTATTGAAAAGTGGATTTGCATCTAACCTCAAAATTTCTTTGAAAAGGATGTAAAGTGTCTTTCAGAAGGGAAAAATTCATAGAATGGCTGAACGAGTGATTTGAATTTGTAAAAAGCTGCTGAAGTTTTTCTGCAATAAAATAGCTAAACAAAACTAATGATATCATACATGAGATTCTTCAGCGGATTTGCGGAATTCAACTTTTTTTTTGTCATCATTAGGGTAGTAATACTTGAGATCGATGCAAAACTGAAAAGAAATTTTGGAGGATTAGTGGGGGGGGGGGGGGGGGTCATTTTTGTTTTGGATCTGAGGATGGTATTTTGTTTTTTCAAAACTTTCGAAAACAAGTTAAATGGAGTGAAATTTTTTTCAGTACTCATGATTTCATTTTCTCGTGATGTTTCTTCTGCACAGTATTATTGTTAAAAATAATTTTATTCCATAAATATATGCAATCAGCTCGCTTCAAAATGGAAGAAAAATTCTAAAAATGGAAGTTGGCATGAAAATTTTCCTGTGATCTTCAGGCATGAGATTTCTTAGTGGATTTGAAAAATTCCGCCATTTCCATCGTCATTTCGATGGTTCTCGAGATCGGTGCAGAACTGAACAGAAATTTGGGAGAGATTGGTGGTGGGGTAGTTTTCCATAGGTGGGCGGGATTCCGACTTACAAAACTTCTGGAAATGAAAGTTAGACGGAGTGAAGGTTCCCCTATAATCGGAATCCCTTTTTCTCACAGTGTTTTTTGTACCAATAGTGTTGTTAAATATAATTTTATTTTGTAAATATTTGTTTTGCAGCTTTAAAATGGAGGAAAATGTTCCTAAAATGGAAGTCGGACAGAGCGTAGATTTTGCCGATGGTCGTAATTTTTTTCTCCGCGATGTTACATTTATCCTGTGTAGCTGTTAAATGTAAAAAAATGTATGCATTTGTTAATACAGTGATGTGCTCCAGCTTAAAATTTACATAATAAATTTCAGTGAGCAATTTTGTCTTGCTCATGCCACGTTATATTCAAACTGTTTCACAGCACATTCTTATTTTTCACACGTGCGGTTTAGAAGTTCAACTTTTTTTCTCCCTTCGTCAGTCTCATGTATGTGATATGCAGAACTAAGATCCAGAAGAAAAAGTAAAAATTCTAATGTAAAGAGTAAAATATATTTGCATTTGATAGTATGTGCATTTACAACCCCCTAGCAGTGAATTTCTGCGTTGCAAAAAGACCAAAACTGGTGGATCATCGTTCTCACAGTTCAGGCTTTCAATTGCAAAAATTTTTTTCAAATTGAACTCGTAGTTGCAGGGATAGTGTTCCCAGCTGGAGAAATGTACATAGTTTATGTAATAAGCTTGTACTTTTTATTCAATAAGTCATGCTAAAAAGAACATAACAATCCGGATTTCGTGACTGGTCACACAAAACCTCAACCTCCATCTCCATGAATGTATGCATAAACATTTTATGGGACTCATTTCTTGAATGAAAGTCTTGTGCGTACATCAGCTAACGATGCAGCAACAAGACCAAACTGGTGTTACTCCATATGCTCGTCATGAGCCAGAAGATGTTTTGTCATGTTCTAAAGTTTATCTTGTTGTAGGGTCTATCATGGGGGATTATTGTAATCACTTTCCTGCACAACATACATGGGTTTTCATGTTTGCACAAGCAGTTTTTTTTCTACCACTTTTGATAGTTAGTTTTTGGAAACATGATTAGCATTTATGGTCCAGTGCAAAATTTATTTTCAAAGAATCACCACAACTATATTTACCTTGTAGGCAAAGCTTTACAAACATTTTAACACCGAGTTCTCACCATGCCCTAAATCATGTTAAGTTTGGTTTGAATTTCATAAATTACATTTCACTAATTTAAGATATGTTTGTTACCTTTGGTTGGCAGTTTACATGGAAATCCCCTCTCTCTTAAAGAACTATCTGTTTCTGTTGTACCTGGAACTCAGGCATTCACACTTAACAGATGCATTGGGAAGAGCAGTTGTCTTGTGAGCTGTGGAAATGTCTGTGATTGGGTATCATTGTCATATTTCCTATTCCCATACTGAGAAAATTATCCGTGTGCCTGTATGTGATATGACATTTTCATGAAATTATTTTTTTCTTTGCTAACATTTGTGCTGTGTTATGGATTAATTTTTGGTATCAAATTTAAATAGTAATTTTTTTTCTTTGTATCTTTAAATTGTGATGTTGCAATTTACACTGCCATTGTGTGTGTGTTTCTTGTGGTATTTGTTTTGTGTAGTGATTTCTTTTCATAAAGACATCATTTGGGAAAACAATTTTTATTTATTTTCTTAGGTTTCTCCTGTGATGAATTATTTCATAATTCTGATAAAAATTACAGACATCAAAGAGCTACAGCTGAGCGTAAGTATTATACACTGCTGGACAATTGCTAAGGACGGATCATAAACGGCTGTATAGCGCATAAGAAAGTAAGTGTGGTTGGATGCCAAGTGAAATAAAATAATGTCAGAATGCCAGGACATTACAAGAAGGACAATTTATTGTGCTCTGAAATCCAGAAGGCTTTGGAACGTGTTCAAGGGACAAACAGGTCATTTTGTGCAGAATACGTAAACGTGAAAAAAATGCAATTACCATCCGCAGGCGTTCCGGCGTAAGATGTCAATACGGGATATGGCCACCATGGAGGGCGATACAAGATTCCACACGTCGTGTCATGCTTTGCACAACATTATCAAGCAGCTGTTGGGGTAATTTATCCCATTCCTCTGTCAGTGCACGGATGAGGGTGTCCTTGTTTATTGTAGGGCATTGGCGACGAGCAAGACTCCTCCCCAAAACATCCCACAGATTTTCAATGGGATTCAGATCTGGAGAACGTGCTGGCCATACGAGGCGTTGAATATCCTCGCTCTCTAGACACTCCTGGACAGCGACTGTTCGATGACATGGTGTGTTGTCCTCCATGAAAATGAATCTATCACCGACAACACCACGGAACATGCGAACATGAGGTAGCAGAACATCATTAATGTATCGTTGGCCAGTCATAGTCCCATTTGGAAGCACATAGAGGGACGTACGGCCATTGATCTTGATGCCAGCCCATACCATGACACTTCATGTCGGATATCTTTCCCTTTCCTGTATGTTTGCTGGACAATATGCAGTACCACTATCACGCCAGATCAGTTGTCGTCGACAATCAGACGATAGACTGTATCTACTCTCATCTGAGAAGAGGACAGCAGACCAGTCGTTATCAGTCCAATTGCGATGTTGATGGCTCCATTGCAAACGGGCGGTACGGTGACGTCTGGACAATGGGATGCACACAACAGGACCGTGGGCGTATAGTCCTCCTTCATGAAAACGTCAGGCTACAGTTTTTCGGGAGATCCGCTTGCCAGTAGCAGCCATAAACTTATTTGCTACCTCACTAGCTGTGCTGCGCCGGTGTCTTTTTGTTGATAGCACTATGTACCGATCTTCTGCAGGTGTCGTACTGCGAACACGACCTCCCCGTGACGTTTGCTACACTCTCCGTTTGTTTGAAATGATTTCCAAAGACTTGAAACAACACTTTGGCTGACGTCGAACTCCCTGGCAACATCTGTTATTTTTCGCCCTTCTTCAATCTTGCCAATAATACGGCCACGCGTAAAATCATCTAGGTGATGTCGGGAACACATACTGAAAATTGCAAGTTCGTCAATTGATTCTTTCCTTTTCAACTTTGCGTTTAAACAACAACGGTCAATACGCGTCAAATCCTTTATATCTCTTATCAGCGCTGTGACGTCACGAACAAGTTCAGCAATCCAAAATTTGCATACGCACAACACGTCTTACTGTATCCCGCACTTATGGTAATTTCCACATTTTCCTGCCTTCCATTTTATGGTTGCTATCGTTGCTATTGTCATCCGTCCTTAGCAATTGTCCGGCAGTGTATTACAGGTCCATATGTGTATGGATATAAATATATCTTAATGTATTGCCCTGGAATTTAATTTCCCGTTGTTGAGAACTGGAAAGTAATTGAATTTTTTTTTCTGCGAAGGATTGTGTATCAATCCTGGATTTTTCTTTTGTCACAGAAAAGTGTCAGCCCCAACTTAGCTTCATGTGATTATAATTTCTTTACGAGCCTTGGAAGGGCAGCACCTTGAAAATAAAGACTGTGCAATCAAAAGTATTGAAAAGTGGATTTGCATCTAACCTCAAAATTTCTTTGAAAAGGATGTAAAGTGTCTTTCAGTAGGGAAAAATTCATAGAATGGCAGAACGAGTGATTTGAATTTGTAAAAAGCTGCTGAAGTGTTTCTGCAATAAAATAGTTAAACAAAACTAATGATCTCATACATGAGATTCTTCAGCGGATTCGCGGAATTCAACTTTTTTTTTGTCATCATTAGGGTATTACTTGAGATGGATGCAAAACTGAAGAGAAATTTTGGAGGATTAGTTGGGGGGGCGGGGGGTCGTTTTTGGATCTGGGGATGGTATTTTGTTTTCAAAACTTTCGAAAACAGAAGTTAAATGGAGTGAAATTTTTTTTCAGTACTCCTTATTTCATTTTCTCGTGACGTTTCTTCTGCACAGTATTATTGTTAAAAATAATTTTATTCCTTAAATATATGCAATCACCTCGCTTCAAAATGGAAGAAAAATTCCAAAAATGGAAGTTGGCATGAAAATTTTCCCGTGATCTTCAGGCATGAGATTTTTTAGTGGATTTGAAGAATTCCGCCATTTCCATCGTCATTTCGATGGTTCTCGAGATCGGTGCAGAACTGAACAGAAATTTGCGAGAGATTGGTGGTGGGGTAGTTTTCCGTAGGTGGGCGGGATTCCGACTTTCAAAACTTCTGGAAATGAAAGTTAGACGGAGTGAAGGTTCCCCTATAATCGGAATCCTTTTTTCTCAGTGTTTTTTGTACCAATAGTGTTGTTAAATATAATTTTATTTTGTAAATATTTGTTTTGCAGCTTTAAAATGGAGGAAAATGTTCCTAAAATGGAAGTCGGACAGAGCGTAGATTTTGCCGATGGTCGTAATTTTTTTCTCCGCGATGTTACATTTATCCTGTGTTGCTGTTAAATGTAAAAAAATGTATGCATTTGTTAATACAGTGATGTGCTCCAGCTTAAAATTTACATAATAAATTTCAGTGAACAATTTTGTCTTGCTCATGCCACGTTATATTCACACTGTTTCACAGCACATTCTTATTTTTCACACGTGCAGTTTAGATGTTCAACTTTTTTTCTCCCTTCGTCAGTCTCATGTATGTGATATGCAGAACTAAGATCCAGAAGAAAAAGTAAAAATTCTAATGTAAAGAGTAAAATATATTTGCATTTGATAGTATGTGCATTTACAACCCCCTAGCAGTGAATTTCTGCGTTGCAAAAAGACCAAAACTGGTGGATCATCGTTCTCACAGTTCAGGCTTTCAATTGCAAAAATGATTTTTCAAATTGAACTCGTAGTTGCAGGGATAGTGTTTCCCAGCTGGAGAAATGTACATAGTTTATGTTACAAGCTTGTACTTTTTTATTCAATAAGTCGTGCTGAAAAGAACATAACAATCCGGATTTCGTGACTGGTCACACAAAGCCTCAACCTCCATCTCCATGAATGTATGCATAAACATTTTACATGACTCATTTTTTGAATGAAAGTCTTGTGCGTACATCAGCTAACGATGCAGCAACAAGACCAAACTGGTGTTCATATGCTCCATATGCTCATCATGAGCCATAAGATGTTTTGTCATGTTCTAAAGTTTATCCAGTTGTGGGGTCTATCATGGGGGATTATTGTAAGGACTTTCCTGCACTACATGCATGGGTTTTCATGTTTGCACAAGCAGTTTTTTTCTACCACTTTTGATAGTTAGTTTTTGGAAACATGATTAGCATTTATGGTCCAGTGCAAAATTTATTTTCTAAGAATCACCACAACTATATTTACCTTGTAGGCAAAGCTTTACAAACATTTTAACACCGAGTTCCCACCATGCCCTAAATCATGATATGTTTAGTTTGGAATTCATAAATTACATTTCACTAATTTAAGATATGTTTGTTATCTTTGGTTGGCAGTTTACGTGGAAATCCCCTCTCTCTCAAGAACTATCTGTTTCTGTTGTACCTGGAACTCAGGCATTTACACTTAACAGATGCATTATTGGGAAGAGCAGTTGTCTTGTGAGCTGTGGAAATGTCTGTGATTGGGTATCATTGTCATATTTCCTATTCCCGTACTGAGAAAATTATCCGTGTGCCTGTATGTGATGTGACATTTTCATCAAATTATTTTTTCTTTGCTAACATTTGTGCTGTGTTATGGATTAATTTTTGGTATCAAATTTAAGTAGTAATTTTTTTTTTTTTTGTTTCTTTAAATTGTGATATTGCAATTACTGCCATTGTGTGTGTGTTTCTTGTGGTATTTGTTTTGTGTAGTGATTTCTTTTCATAAAGACATCATTTGGGAAAACAATTTTTATTTATTTTCTTAGGTTTCTCCTGTGATGAATTATTTCATAATTCTGATAAAAATTACAGACATCAAAGAGCTACAGCTGAGCGTAAGTATTATATTACAGGTCCATATGTGTATGAATATAAATATATCTTAATGTTTTGCGCTGGAATTTAATTTCCCGTTAAGAACTGGAAAGTGATTGAATTTTTTTTTTCTGCGAAGGATTGTGTATCAATCCTGGATTTTTCTTTTGTCACAGTAAAGTGTCAGCCCCAACTTAGCTTCATGTGATTATAATTTCTTTACGAGCCTTGGAAGGGCAGCACCTTGAAAATAAATACTGTGTAATCAAAAGTATTGAAAAGTGGATTTGCATCTAACCTCAAAATTTCTTTGAAAAGGATGTAAAGTGTCTTTCAGAAGGGAAAAATTCATAGAATGGCTGAATGAGTGATTTGAATTTGTAAAAAGCTGCTGAAGTGTTTTAATACTTGAGATCGATGCAAAACTGAAAAGAAATTTTGGAAGATTAGTTGGGGGGGGTCGTTTTTGGATCTGGGGATGGTATTTTGTTTTTTCAAAACTTTCGAATAGGGTAGTAATACTTGAGATCGATGCAAAACTGAAGAAATTTTTAAGGATTAGTTGGGGGGTGGGTCGTTTTTGGATCTGGGGATGGTATTTTGTTTTTTCAAAACTTTCGAAAACAAGTTAAATGGAGTGAAATTTTTTTCAGTACTCATGATTTCATTTTCTCGTGATGTTTCTTCTGCACAGTATTATTGTTAAAAATAATTAAAAATGGAAGAAAAATTAAAAATGGAAGAAAAATTCCAAAAATGGAAGTTGGCACGAAAATTTTCCCGTGATCTTCAGGCATGAGATTTTTTAGTGGATTTGAAGAATTCCGCCATTTCCATCGTCATTTCGATGGTTCTCGAGATCGGTGCAGAACTGAACAGAAATTTGCGAGAGATTGGTGGTGGGGTAGTTTTCCGTAGGTGGGCGGGATTCCGACTTTCAAAACTTCTTGAAATGAAAGACGGAGTGAAGGTTCCTCTTGTAATCGGAATCCTTTTTTCTCACAGTGTTTTTTGTACCAATAGTGTTGTTAAATATTATTTTATTTCGTAAATATTTGTTTTGCAGCTTTAAAATGGAGGAAAATGTTCCTAAAATGGAAGTCGGACAGAGCGTAGATTTTGCTCATGGTCGTAATTTTTTTCTCCGCGATGTTACATTTATCCTGTGTTTCTGTTAAATGTAAAAAAAAATATTTTTTTAATACAGTGATGTGCTCCAGCTTAAAAGTTGCATAATAAATTTCAGTGAACAATTTTGTCTTGCTCATGCCACGTTATATTCACACTGTTTCACAGCACATTCTTATTTTTCACACTTGCTGTTTAGAAGTTCAGTTTTTTTCTCCCTTCGTCAGTCTCATGTATGTGATATGCAAAACTAAGATCCAGAAGAAAAAGTAAATATTCTAATGTAAAGAGTAAAATATATTTGCATTTGATATAGTATGTGCATTTACAACCCCCTAGCAGTGAATTTCTGCATTGCAAAAAGACCAAAACTGGTGGATCATCATTCTCACATTCAGGCTTTCAATTGCAAAAATGATTTTTCAAATTGAACTCGTAGTTGCAGGTATAGTGTTCCCAGCTGGAGAAATGTACATAGTTTATGTAATAAGCTTGTATTTTTTAATTCAATAAGTCATGCTAAAAAGAACATAACAATCCGGATTTCGTGACTGGTCACACAAAGCCTCAACCTCCATCTCCATGAATGTATGCATAAACATTTTATGGGACTCATTTCTTGAATGAAAGTCTTGTGCGTACATCAGCTAACGATGCAGCAACAAGACCAAACTGGTGTTACTCCATATGCTCGTCATGAGCCATAAGATGTTTTGTCATGTTCTAAAGTTTATCCTATTGTAGGGTCTATCATAGGGGATTATTGTAATCACTTTCCTGCACAACATACATGGGTTTTCATGTTTGCAGAAGCAGGTTTTTTCTACCACTTTTGATAGTTAGTTTTTGGAAACATGATTAGCATTTATGGTCCAGTGCAAAATTTATTTTCGAGGAATCACCACAGCTATATATTTACCTTGCAGGCAAAGCTTAACAGACATTTTAACACCAAGTTCCCACCATGCCCTAAATCATGTTAAGTTTGGTTTGAATTTCATAAATTACATTTCACTAATTTAAGATATGTTTGTTACCTTTGGTTGGCAGTTTACATGGAAATCCCCTCTCTCTTAAGAACTATCTGTTTCTGTTGTACCTGGAACTCAGGCATTCACACTTAACAGATGCATTGGGAAGAGCAGTTGTCTTGTGAGTTGTGGAAATGTCTGTGATTGGGTATCATTGTCATATTTCTTATTCCCATACTGAGAAAATTATCCGTGTGCCTGTATGTGATATGACATTTTCATGAAATTATTTTTTCTTTGCTAACATTTGTGCTGTGTTATGGATTAATTTTTGGTATCAAATTTAAATAGTAATTTTTTTTTCTTTGTATCTTTAAATTGTGATGTTGCAATTTACACTGCCATTGTGTGTGTGTTTCTTGTGGTATTTGTTTTGTGTAGTGATTTCTTTTCATAAAGACATCATTTGGGAAAACAATTTTTATTTATTTTCTTAGGTTTCTCCTGTGATGAATTATTTCATAATTCTGATAAAAATTACAGACATCAAAGAGCTACAGCTGAGCGTAAGTATTATATTACAGGTCCATATGTGTATGAATATAAATATATCTTAATATATTGCCCTGGAATTTAATTTCCCGTTGTTGAGAATCGGAAAGTAATTGAATTTTTTTCTGCGAAGGATTGTGTATCAATCCTAGATTTTTCTTTTGTCACAGTAAAGTGTCAGCCCCAACTTAGCTTCATGTGATTATAATTTCTTTACGAGCCTTGGAAGGGCAGCACCTTGAAAATAAAGACTGTGTAATCAAAAGTATTGAAAAGTGGATTTGCATCTAACCTCAAAATTTCTTTGAAAAGGATGTAAAAAGTGTCTTTCAGTAGGGAAAAATTGATAGAATGGCAGAACGAGTGATTTGAATTTGTAAAAAGCTGCTGAAGTGTTTCTGCAATAAAATAGTTAAAACTAATGATCTCATACATGAGATTCTTCAGCGGATTTGCGGAATTCAACTTTTTTTTGTCATCATTAGGGTATTACTTGAGATGGATGCAAAACTGAAAAGAAATTTTGGAGGATTAGTTGGGGGGTGGGGGGTCGTTTTTGGATCTGGGGATGGTATTTTGTTTTTCAAAACTTTCGAAAACAGAAGTTAAATGGAGTGAATTTTTTTTTCAGTACTCATGATTTCATTTTCTCGTGATGTTTCTTCTGCACAGTATTATTGTTAAAAATAATTTTATTCCATAAATATATGCATATTAGCTCGCTTCAAAATGGAAGAAAAATTCCAAAAATGGAAGTTGGCACGGAAATTTTCCCGTGATCTTCAGGCATGAGATTTTTTAGTGGATTTGAAGAATTCCGCCATTTCCATCTTCATTTCGATGGTTTTCGAGATCGGTGCAGAACTCAACAGAAATTTGCGAGAGATTGGGGGCGGGATTCCGACTTTCAAAACTTCTGGAAATGAAAGTTAGACGGAGTGAAGGTTCCTCTTGTAATCGGAATCCTTTTTTCTCAGTGTTTCTTGTACCAATAGTGTTGTTAAATATAATTTTATTTTGTAAATATTTGTTTTGCAGCTTTAAAATGGAGGAAAAATGTTCCTAAAATGGAAGTCGGACAGAGCGTAGATTTTGCCGATGGTCGTAATTTTTTTCTCCGCGATGTTACATTTATCCTGTGTTTCTGTTAAATGTAAAAAAAAAAAAAATTTTAATACAGTGATGTCCTCCAGCTTAAAATTTACATAATAAATTTCAGTGAACAATTTTGTCTTGCTCATGCCACGTTATATTCACACTGTTTCCCAGCACATTCTTATTTTTCACACGTGCGGTTTAGAAATTCATCTTTTTTTCTCCCATCGTCAGTCTCATGTATGTGATATGCAAAAGTAGGATCCAGAAGAAAAAATAAAAATTCTAATGTAAAGAGTAAAATATATTTGCATTTGATAGTATGTGCATTTACAACCCCCTAGCAGTGAATTTCTGCGTTGCAAAAAGACCAAAACTGGTGGATCATAGTTCTCACAGTTCAGGCTTTCATTTGCAAAAATGATTTTTCAAATTGAACTCGTAGTTGCATTGATAGTGTTCCCAGCTGGAGAAATGTACATAGTTTATGTTATAAGCTTGTACTTTTTTATTCAATAAGTCGTGTTTAAAAGAACATAACAATCCGGATTTCGTGACTGGTCACACAAAACCTCAACCTCCATCTCCATGCATGTATGCATAAATGTTTTATGTGACTCATTTTTTGAATGAGAGTCTTGTGCATGCACAGCTAGCGATGCAGCAACAAGACCAAACTGGTGTTACTCGATATGCTCGTCATGGGCCATAAGATGTTTTGTCATGTTCTAAAGTTTATCCTGTTGTAGGGTATATCATGGGGGATCGTAACGACTTTCCTGCACAGTATGCATGGGTTTTCATGTTTGCACAAGCAGTTTTTTTTTTCTACCACTTTTGATAGCTTTTGGAAACATGATTAGCATTTATGGTCCAGTGCAAAATTTATTTTCAAAGAATCACCACGACTATATTTACCTTGTAGGCAAAGCTTTACAAACATTTTAACACCGAGTTCCCACCATGCCCTAAATCATGATGTGTTTTGTTTGGAATTCATAAATTACATTTCACTAATTTAAGATATGCTTGTTATCTTTGGTTGGCAGTTTACGTGGAAATCCCCTCTCTCTCAAGAACTATCTGTTTCTGTTGTTCCTGGAACTCAGGCATTTACACTTAACAGATGCATTGGGAAGATCAGGTGTTTTGTGAGCTGTGGAAATTTCTGTGATTGGGTATCATTGTCATATCTCCTATTCCTGTACTGAGAAAATTATCCGTGTGCCTTTATGTAATGTGACATTTTCATCAAATTATTTTTTCTTTGCTAACATTTGTGCTGTGTTATGGATTAATTTTTGGTATCAAATTTAAGTAGTAATTTTTTTTTTTGTTTCTTTAAATTGTGATGTTGCAATTTTACTGTCATTGTGTGTTTCTTGTGGTATTTGTTTTGCGTAGTGATTTTTATTATTTTCTTAGGTTTGTCTTATGATGAATTATTTCAAAATTGTGATCAAAATTACAGATATCAAAGAGCTTCAGCTGATGGTAATTATTATATTACAGGTCCATATGTGTACGAATATAAATATATCTTAAAGTATTGCCCTGGAATTTAATTTCCCGTTGTTGAGAATTGGAAAGTGATTGATTTTTTTTTTCTGCGAAGGATTGTATATCAATCCTGGATTTTTGATTTGTCGCAGTACACTGTCACTCTCTTTTTCTGCTGCTGAGCTGGATCACACTGCATCTGCGAATACTACTATGATTACTGCTTAGTCATTAATAAAGAGTGAGAGTGAACGCATTGCTTCTTTCTATCATTGTAGCTCTTGGCAGGTTGCTTGCAATGACTTCACTTATTTCCATTTATACGGAGCAAGAGACAGGGATAGGTGATGTCATCTCTTCCATCACGCGTGGCTCTGCCGAGCAAGGCAGGCGTGTTGGTTGAATGATATAACCTATGTATAGCAGTATCTGGTGACTTGCCTGAGAGATCTCCAGGGCCAGTTCCATCTTCTTTACACTGGTCTTCCTGGGCATGTCTTGGCATGATTTCCTTGTGTATGCAGTAAGGTGTTAACCTCATGGGCAAAGCTTGTCATAATTCCCTGGTACAGAAAGGTGATTTTTTCCCCTCTGTGTCAGGACTTAAGCACTCCAGTAAATATCTAAAGAGTAGTCCATCTGTCCTTTATTTCTTCTGGTTCCAGGTAAGAATCAGCATGATGCATTTTGGAGGCTTGCTGAGCATAGAATCAAACAGAAGGGACATGTCTTTCTGGCAACAGAGCTGTGGCAGAGCCATGCTTGCAGGTCAAATTTTACAATAGAAACCTCTGAAGGAAGCTTTGTTTCTGTGGTTTGTGCACCAGTTTGTGTAATTTTGCATACTTGTCCTCTCAAGTGCATATTTTTTGTTGTTGTTAGGGATTGCCACCAATACTTAACATCTGTAACTGTGAAGAGTTACTTTCAGGTATCCTTGAAGCATCGATGGAATGTCAACATTTCCAAATTGGCAATTGATTTTGCTGATTTTTATCTTGTATTGACATTCATTTCAAGTAATGATTGTTTTGATGTAGCATTATCTCTTCTACAGGGTGCGCACGCGTGCTTGAAAACCTGGAAAGTCCTGGAAAATCATGATTACGTTTTCAAGGCCTGGAATATCCTGGAAAAACGGTGTTTTTTTAATGCTGTCTTGAAAAGCCTTGAAATTTGAAATTAGTACTTAAAAAAATGCCCTTTTAGGAAATCGTGTTACTGTTACCCCTTCATTTTTTAAAGTTCCTTTTCTCTGTTCTCAAAAAAACCACAGGCAGCGGTTTCCGAAGTGCACCAAATCCTAATTTGGCTGGGGGAAAAAAAGAAAAAAAAAGGCACTACTTCCAGTGCAATAAAATTGGATGATTACTAGTAGGTCGAAGGAGAGCTTGATGTCCGTCCGACAACTGAGAACGGAAGGGGAAAGAAGAGGCATTTAGCATTTGCAGGGGGTCGCGTATGCACCAAGTCAGCTGGCATCCACCAGTGAGGAGTATGCCTGAACAACACATTCATCTTCTTCTTGTTTATGTGCATGATACCCTCCCTCCCCTCAAGAGACTTCCGCTACTTGTGATAAAAAATAAGAAAACTATCTTTGCGAATTTTTCACGAAAGTAGCTGAAATTTTTACATTCACTGTAATTGGATTACAGAAGCTCACTTCCAAAATTCCAATTGAATCGGTTTAAAACTTTAAAAGTTAGCATTGGTAATTTTTATTATGTGTGCCTCTTTGGACAGAGTGAGCCTCCAGCAAAAGGGTGTTACCATAGCAACGGTTGATTGACAGCTGGGAGCGCCGATCTGAAGCCTTGGGTTGGGAAGAAAGCAAACACCTGTTTATCACTTCCACAGCTCAAAAGGACTAGGAGAATATTTTCAGAAATCCATTTTTCCGAATTTTGAAAATAACACAGTAAAATTTTTACAGTAGTTAAGATACATCACAATAAAGTTCTAGTGCAAATTTCGCCAAATTCCGTTAGGAACTTTAGCAGATGCAAAAAAAAAAAAAAAATCCGTTGCATAATCGGATTGAAAAAAAGAAACAGTAATTATAAATTACGGGAAAAGCAAGTGAATTATTTTTTTTAGATGACATGGTTTATTTAAACAGAGTGATCCTTAAATTTTTTTCTGTGATGATATGGACTCTATTTGAATTACAAACATACGTTTTTATTCAGACGTCTGAGTTACTGTTTTAATAAAAAAATCGTCTATAATTAAAAAGTTTTCAATGGATTTAAGCAATATTCAGCAGATAAACAAACGTATTTCAGTAAATTGCAACATCATGACGTAAATTTGGTAATTTAATTTTGTCGAAAATTGGGGAACATTTTTTTTTTTTTTTACAATTTCTATTATAGTTAAAGTGAAGGAGGAAATGTGCAACTTGACAGTTCAGTGAGCTGCAGGTGGTGATTTATGGCGATGTGCCAAATGAAAAGAAGCCATTCCATCAGGTCATTCCAAAGGTTGTGTGTGTGGACGCGTCCTCCTGCTGTTTGATCGTAATCGGAATGTTTTTGTGCAGGGGGGGGGGTTGAGAGAAATATCCGTTTCAGCTTTACAGCTTTCACGGCTCTTTTTTTTTTTTTTTTCTTGGTAATAAATAAAAATCATAGTTGCTGCATTCACCATTGATCCGTGTTTGCATTTCTTGAATATAAACAGCAGACAATCTGAAACAGTGTTGGGCGGGTCTTGATGTTCTTCATTTTGCATATGCTGAGTTCAGTTCTGTGGGAATAAGGAATGACTTATACTGTGAATATATACAAAACTACATATTTTTGAGCTGAAAAAATAGGTCTACTTGTACACAGTAGCTAACGTGTGAACTCAGATGAAGACAATCAGACATACGGACGTCTGATTCCATAAAAAAAAAAAATCAACATAGTTTTTTTATTTACACTACAGGTAAAAAAGCAAAAACATGTTTTTAAACGTTATAAAGGAAAACGGATTTTTGAAACGCAGGACTTGATGATCTTAATTTCTGAAAGTTTCTTTTTTCCACATCCTTTTTTTTCAATTACAATACTGTCATCATCATCATCATCATCATTGTCAACCATTATCAATCCACTGCTGGACGAAGGTCTCCCCAAGTTTCCTCCACAACGGTCTGTCTTGTGCCAGTCTCCTCCATGTCACCCCTGCATACTTTCGAATTTCATCCACCCATCTCCCATGTGGTCTTCTGGGTCTTTTCCTGTCCCTGGGAATCCAGGATACTGTGAGTTATATCACTTAGTGATATGGCAGATTTTCGGTTGCTGATATCCGCGATCGTAAGCGGTAGTTGCATTGCGATTGTTGATGATGACAAGATAAATACTGGAGTGATGTAAAATGTTGCATAAACTAAACTAAAAAAAAAAGCCCCCCCCCCCCCCCAACTTTTATTTGGTCATCATAGCTGATCAACCATTTCATTCCATGAACATCAGCACAGTTCAGTCATTTGAACATTGGGGGTATCTGAAGGAATTCAGCCGTGCTTAAGCGCCCTAGCGCAACGAAAACATGCTAATTTTGGACAGTTCTATTCCCTTCCTCTCTACCATCCCTAATAATTGAGAGTGCATACTGTAGTTTCAAATATTCTATTTATGAGCTAGTTTTCGCGCTGTTCGTTATGCTTTTATTTTCGAAATTCCTAACACTTTTGAACTATGGTTGCAGAAACGTTTATGCTTTGGGTTTGTCTGTAGGATAATTCGCATGAAAGCGGTTGAATTTCGGCGAAATTTTAGTATGCTGTTGGGTACAACCTGGAAACCTACCCTCTCGAAAAAGGTCAAAATTAAATTTAAAGGCCAAGACATAAGAGCAGTATTTGTTCTCCAAGCTTAGGAATGTTAACTCACTTAAAATCTGTTTGATTGCGACAAAGTTTTGGTATGTTATCAGGGAGGAGAAACCTACCCTTGTAGAAAATGATCCAACTTGAATTCAAAGGTCAGGGCATAAGAACAGAATTTATTCTTTATGGTCTTGTGCTTGATAAACTTGATCAATTTGCATAAAGCACATTCATCCATTTGCATCTTTCATCATTTTTATTACTTAAAACTGAAATTACTTTACAGTATCATGTTCAAATTATTTTTTTAAAGCATAATAATCATCCTGGAATTTTTTTGTATATGGCCTGGAAAGTTCTTGAATTTTTGTATATGTCCTGGAAAAGGCCTGGAAAGTCCTTGAATTTTTTTCCCCCAAAAGTGTACGAACCCTGCTTCTAGTAACAATAATAATATCTAATAATAATAAATATTAATTACTTTGGTGGTCCTTTAAAATTTGAATATGTTAATTTAAGTCATAAATACAGGGTGCGCACACGCGTGCTTGAAAACCTGGAAAGGCCTGGAATATCCTGGAAAAACGGTGTTTTTTTAATGCTGTCTTGAAAAGCCTTGAAATTTGAAATTAGTGCTTAAAAAAATGCCCTTTTAGGAAATCATGTTACTGTGGTGGGACAACTCTGAGAACGGAAGGGGAAAGAAGAGGCATTTAGCATTTGCAGAGGGGTTGCCTATGTACCAAGTCAGCTGGCATCCACCAGTAAGGAGTATGCCTGAACAACACATTCATCTTCTTCTTGTTTATGTTCATGCCACCCTCCCTCCCCTCAAGAGACTTCTGCTACTTATGATAAAAAATAAGAAAACTATCTTTGCAAATTTTTCACGAAAGTGGCTGAAATTTTTACATTCACTGTAATTGGATTACAGAAACTCACTTCCAAAATTCCAATTGAATCAGTTTAAAACTTTAAAAGTTAGCATTGGTAATTTTTATTATGGACAAGTATGTGTGCCTCTTTGGATAGAGTGAGCCTCCAGGAGAAAGGGTGTTACCATAGCAACGGTTGATTGACAGCTGGGAGTGCTGATCTGTAGCCCTTGGTTGGGAAGAAAGCAAACACCTGTTTATCACTTCCACAGCTCAAAAGGACTTGGAGAAAATTTTCATAAATCCATTTTTCCGAATTTTGAAAATAACACAGTAAAATTTTTACAGTGGTTAAGATACATCACAATAAAGTTGTAGTGCAAATTTCGCCAAATTCCGTTAGGAACTATAGCAGATGCAAAAAAAAAAAAAAAAAAATCTGTTGCATAATCGGATTGAAAAAAAGAAACAGTAATTATAAACGCGTAGCCTCACTTCCCCTAATCCATTTCCCCTAATTCCCGTTTACCTAATCACGTTTACCCCAATGGCGTTTCCCCGAAATCGCTTTTACCCGAATTCCCATTTCCCCTAATCTCGTTTCCCCTAATTCCCGTTTGCCCTAAACGCGTTTACCCCAATGGCGTTTCCCGAAATCGCTTTTACCCGAATTCTCATTTTCCCTAATTTCGTTTCCCCTAATCTCGGTTCCCCTAAATATAATTTCCCCTAATTCGCATTTGCCCTAAACACGTTTACCCCAATGGCGTTTTCCCGAAATCGCTTTTACCCGAATTCCCATTTCCCCTAATTTCGTTTCCCCTAATCTCGGTTCCCCTAATTCGCATTTGCCCTAAACACGTTTACCCCAAGTGCGTTTCCCCGAAATCGCTTTTACCCGAATTCCCATTTCCCCTAAATCTCATTTCCCCTAATTCACGTTTGCCCTAAACACGTTTACCCCAATGGTGTTTCCCCGAAATCGCTTTTACCCGAATTCCCATTTCCCCTAATTTCGTTTGCCCTAATCTTGTTTCCCCTATTTCACGTTTGCCCGTATCAAGTTTTTCCTAATTCGCGTTTTCCTTATTTCGCGTTTGCCCTAATTCATGTTTGGTTTTTATTAACCGAAATAAAACGGTGGGTCTTGATATCCCAAGAGAATTATTCTTTCCTTTCTTGTTAATGATGTCGATAACCATGCCAACAAAAGTGTAAAGAAGTGCACATGGTGAGGACCATTATACGGTTAGTCCTTAACACAGCCATTGTATCTGTCCCCCCCTCCGCTACCCTTTCTCACAGATAAAGTACTACATCGCATTAAACTTTTATTAAAGCAAGAGATACTGTTGAAAAGCATTCGCTAGAATTGTGAACACAGAAGGCCCACTTTTTAAGAGTTCTTAGCATACTAGACCCCTTCCTTCTCCCCACCGTACGAGACTCTAAGCATGAGCCGTGGAAATGCCTTTTGCTAATTGAGTTCCCCCTTAACAGTAGACGTCAGTTTGTCCTGTTTGAATGTTTTCTCAGTTAGCACCATCACTGATTGGGCGTAGGAGAACTGGCCATCGATGAACTGGCCACAAAAATTTTAACAGGCTGTATAAAAATTGCGTTTTCGACCGCTTCGTGGCCACGTTCTTGGAAGTTGGTTATCTGAATCACATAAAATTTCCGTAATTTCGTCTTTTCTTAATTGCGATTATTAATGTAATTCTTAAAAAAAAAATGTTTATGATCTACAACTGAACAAAAGATTTCAGGATTTACAAACTGCAAGTCTGCAATTAATTATCTGAGGGCATGTGCTGCCTCACGAAACCTTTCGGGGGGGCACCAAAAAAGTATAAAATATAATAAAGAATTTCTGGTCTGATCGGGAGGATTTTCAGCATTTACAACCTGCAAGTCAACAAATTATCTAAGGGCATGTGCTGCTTCAAGAAAACTGTCGTGGGGGGGGGGGGGGCACGTGTACAATGTTAAGTTAAACGAAATTTGTTTTGGATTTTATGGATTTTTACACTGCCTGAAAATAAACATCTTTCCTTTTCTTTCTGTTGAACTTGAAATCCAAAAAGGATAAAGAACAATTTTTGTAATTTAAAAAAAAAATTACAATGCCCCCTTTTTCGTTCCTGAGAATTGGTAGCGGCAATAAGGTGCACAAAATCCTCTTTTCAAATTTTTACTGTCGGTAGCAGTGGCTTACGCCGATAGATCGTTTTCCAAACTTAGAAATATGAAAAGTTACTTCTGATTAAATGTGAAACAGCAACGACTTTTTTTCTTTAGTAATCAAAACAAAATTGCTACAGACTTACACAATTTGGACATTGTTATAAAGTTTGTAACAAAAAGAAAAACGAAAGCTACAAAAGTTAATTTTACCTGAAACTACGTTTGTTTGTCTGCTTTCTTAAAGCTTTAGTTTTTAATTTATAGGAAAAATAATTTCATTTATAATTTCATTTAATACGAAAACCAATTATTTCGAATTCTACTTTCAGTTTTATATAATTTATTTGAATATGTACCAATAGAAGATATTTTTTGGTTAGAATAGTTCAAGAGACGCCTGTCATGTTCAATGTTATATATATATACAAACTTAATTTCTGGATCACTGCTGCGTTGCGCGTCATGATCTTCAGAATGTGTGTTAAAAAATTTTGTTTTAAAATTCGGTTTTAAATTTTGTCTTTAACTCTGCTTTTGGGTTTATATATATATATATATATATATACCCTGGGTCAGACCCAGAAACTTGCTGACAAGAGTAGAGAAGTGAGATTAAAAATGAACTTTCAGAAGACAAAAGTGATGTGCAATGCTTTTACAAAAAACGAAAATTTATCGATTGATGGGGAAAATCTGGAGATAACCAATACCTACATTTATCTTGGACAGCAGATATCAAGTGAGGGTCACATTGATGAAGAAATTAATCGGGGTACAAAACTTGCCTTTATATCTTTTGGAAGAAGTAGTATAATTTTCAAGAGCAATATGCCATTATGTCTTAAAAGAAAAGTGTTTGATCAATGCATCCTTCCAGTGCTTACGTATGGTGCAGAGACGTGTACCTTAACTAAAAGAGATATACAAAGGCTGCAGACAACTCAAAGCAGCATGGAGAGGTGCATGCTTGGTGTAACCAGGAGAGATAAGAAAGAGGAACTGCGTGGATCAGAAAAATGCCAAGAGTGGAAGACATCATGAGCAGAGTAAAATCCCTGAAACGGCAATCAGCTGGACATGTTGCCAGAAGAACGGACCATCGATGGACAGCCGAAATTTTAGATTTGACTCCAAGAGACAGGAGAAGACCCAGAAGAAGACCATATTGGAGATGAGTGGATGAAATTCGAAAGCATGCGGGAGTGAGATGGGTGGATGAAATTCAAAAGCATGCGGGAATGAGATGGAGACTGGGGCAAAACATACCGTAGTAGAAGAAACTTGGTGAGATCTTTATTCATCTAGCAGTAGATTGAAAATGGTTGATGATGATGATTAAATATACATATATTTTCCTGAATTTGACGATAAAAAACTACATACAACGATTTTTTTCCTGAATTTCACGATGAATCCGATTTTTTCCCCTGAATTTTGGCGATAAAAGAAACGTTTTATTTCACTCAACGAAAATCAGGACAAACATGAATTGGGGAAAACGCGAATCAAGGCAAAGGAGAATTAGAACAAACTTGATACAGTAAACGTTTTTAGGGGAAACTTTGATACGGACAAACGTGTTTAGGGCAAACGTGAATTAGGGGAAATGAGATTTAGGGAAATGAGAATTCGGGTAAAAGCGATTTCGGGGAAACTCCATTGGGGTAAACGTGTTTAGGGCAAATGCGAAATTAGGGGAACCGAGATTTAGGGGAACCGAGATTAGGGGAAACGAAATTAGGGGAAATGGGAATTCGAGTAAAAGCGATTTCAGGGAAACGCCATTGGGGTAAGCGTGTTTAGGGCAAATGCGAATTAGGGGAAACGAGATTTAGGGGAACCGAGATTAGGGCAAACGAAATTAGGGGAAATGGGAATTCGGGTAAAAGCGATTTCGGGGAAACGCCATTGGGGTAAACGTGATTAGAGGAAACAGGAATTAGGGGAAACGGATTAGGGGAAACTGGTGTTCACCATTATAAATTACGGGAAGAGCAAGTGAATTATTATTTTTTTTTTTTTAGATGCCATGGTTTATTTAAACAGCGATCCTTAATTTTTTTCTGTGATGATATGGACTCTATTTGAATTACAAACATACATTTTTATTCAGACGTCTAAGTTACTGTTTTAGTAAAAAAATCATCTATAATTAAAAAGTTTTCAATGGATTTAAGCGATATTCAGCAGATAAACTGTATTTTAGTAAATTGCAACATCATGACATAAATTTGGTAATTTTGTCGAAAATTGGGGAGCATTTTTTTTTTTTTTTTTTTTTTACATTTTCTATTATAGTTAGGGTGAAGGAGGAAGGGTTCAACTTGACAATTCAGTGAGCTGCAGGTGGTGATTTATGGCGATATGCCAAATGAAAAGAAGCTGTTCCCTCAGGACATTCCAAAGGTTGTGTGCGTGCGCGCGTGGACGCGTCCTGCTGTTTGATCTTAATCGGAATGTTTTTATGCAGGGGGGGGGGGGGGGTGAGAGAGAAATATCCGTTTCAGCTTTACAGCTTTCACGGTTCACGCTTTTTTTTTCTTGGTAATAAATAAAAATCATAGTTGCTGCATTCACCATTGATCCATATTTGCATTTCTTGAATATAAACAGCAGACAACCAGAAACATGGTGTTGGGCTGGTCTTGATGTTCTTCATTTTGCATATGCTGAATTCAGTTCTGTGGGAATAAGAAATGAATTATACTGTGAATGTATACAAAACTACATATTTTTGAGCTGAAAAAATAGTTCTACTTATACACAGTAACTAACGTGTGAACTCAGATGAAGACAATCAGACATACGGACGTCTGATTCCATAAAAAAAAAAAATCAAGTTTTTTATTATACACTACAGGTAAAAAAGCAAAAACATGTTTTTAAACATTATAAAGGAAAACGGATTTTTGAAACGCATGACTTGATGATCTTAATTTCTGAAAGTTTCTTTTTTCCACTTCCTTTTTTTTTTTCAATTACAATACATTGTAACAGGATACTGTGTGTTGTATCACTTAGTGATAAGGCAGATTTTCTGTTGCCGATATCCGCGATCGTAAGCTGTAGCTGCATTGCGATTGTTGATGATGACAAGATAAATACTGGAGTGATGTAAAATGTTGCATAAACTAAAAAAAAATAAAAAAATAAAAATTGCCCCCCTCCCCCTGAACTTTTTTGCGGTCATCATAGCTGATCAACCATTTCATTCCATGAACATCAGCACATTTGAACATTGGGGGTATCTGAAGGAATTCAGCCGTGCTTTAAGCGCCTAGCGCAACGAAAACATGCTAATTTTGGACAGTTCTATCCCCTTCCCCTCTACCATCCCTAATAATTGAGAGTGCATACTGTAGTTTCAAATATTTTATTTATGAGCTAGTTTTCGCGCTGTTCGTTATGTTTTTATTTTCGAAACTACTAACCCTTTCGAACTATGGTTGTAGAAACGTTTATGCTTTGGGTTTGTCTGTATGATAATTCGCATGAAAGCGGTTGGATTTCGGCGAAATTTTTAGTATGCTGTTGGATACAACCTGGAAACCTACCCTGTTGAAAAAGGTCTAAATTAAATTTAAAGGCCAAGACATAAGAGCAGTATTCGTTCTCCAAGCTTAGGAATGTTAACTCACATAAAATCTGTTTGATTGCAACAAAGTTTTGGTATGTTATCAGGGAGGAGAAACCTACCCTTGTAGAAAATGGTCCAATTTGAATTCAAAGATCAGGGCATAAGAACAGAATTCGTTCTTTACGATCTTGTGCAAAATAAACTTGATCCATTTGCATAAAGCACATTCATCCATTTGCATAAAGCACATTCATCCATTTGCATCTTTCATCATTTTTATTACTTAAAACTGAAATTACTTTTAAAAAATAATTTGAACATGATACTGTAAAGCATAATAATCATCCTGGAATTTTTTGTATATGTCCTGGAAAAGGCCTGGAAAGTCCTTGAATTTTTTTCCCCCAAAAGTGTACGAACCCTGTAAATATAATATAATTGTTGCTATTATTTATATTTTGCATCATTATGGTTTTAAATGTTTATTTGCTGCATTCTCCATCTTTTGTGTGAATTTTGAACGGGTCACTATTAAAATGACATGGATTGCCTCTCCCCCTTTGTCTTGGTAGTAACTACAGCAATGTATTTATTGTACCTTCCATTTTTTAATATCTTCCAAGATTTAACTTACTATCCGAATGGGTATTTTATTCTGTACATTTACGATTGCTCATAGTTTTATTTCATGGGAGGATAAAATTTCAGGCTTTAGTTCTTCATTCAGCCTTTACAATAGATGGGGGGAGAAAAGTGGGTTCTTGTGTTACATGTAAAATTGAAATTATGAAGCTTCAGTCTTTTAGTTTTCAAATTATTTTGAGCGGCTTTAGTGTTTAGTGCCTTATAAATGTAGTTACATATCATATCATATCAGTAAACTGTTCTCTGATATTCAGAAGTTAGCTCCACAAAGAAATACAAACTACCAGATAACTTTTACTTACTGTTGCCATATCAAACTTCTTCATTTACAGCAATCTTGACATACAACTTATAAATGTAGTGCTCTTTAATTTTCAAATTTGGTTAATTAACTGAAGTATGTAGTCATTTTTCCAGTTCTTTTGTTTTATAATGTGACATTTTAGAATCAGTACTGATCTGGTATTGCCATTCTTTGTTTCTTTCCAATGAAGAGGAGGGAGGGGGGATTCAGCAATACGCACTCTGAAAACTAAAAGCCTACATGAATGATGTAACTGAGTTTGTTCTGAATACTTTGTAATTATGGAGGCTTGTGTGTAAGTTGGTCTAGTAACGGGGTAGTGCATCATTTGTTACTATTACAGGGTTTCAGTGCTTGCAAACTTCTTTAGCTGTGGAGTTTCAGTGCTTAGTTGTGTTCTCTGCACTTTAACAGGGCAATAAAAGATAGTGGTGTGAACACAAATCATTTCTGAACTTTTGGTGCAGTTTGAGAGAGGGCAGGATTTTCTGCAGTCCTTTGTCACTGAAGATGGGACCTGGGTTAGCATTTCTTCCCAGAGCTGCAACAATCACCAAAACAATAGCTTATTCCAACATCACAACAAAATACCCAAACAAATGCATTAGGCCAGAAAGTCAATAGACAGGAAGTTTGGGGGAGGGGACAGCAAGGGCATAATTCAAGTTGGTTTTCTTCAGAAAGGAAAAGCCATCAATGCTGTTATTCAATGAATTTATCCCATAGAGTAAAGCGGAGAACTCACTCAAAATGAAAGAAAGATTACGGAAAACAAAAGTTTCCTTCTAAACAAGGCTAGTCCTTGCACATGCATGGGAACTATGAGAATCGTGTGAAACCACCTCAAGGGCATTTCCCCACATCTGCCATACAGCCCTAACTTAGCTTCATGTGATTAGAATTTCTTTAGGAGCCTTGGAAGGTCAGCATCTTGAAAATAAAGACTGTGTAATCAAAAGTATTGAAGAGTGGATTTACATTTAAGCTCAAAACTTCTTTGAAGAGAATGATTGTAAAGTGGCTTTCAGATGGGAAAAATTCATAGAATGGCAGAACGAGTGATTTGCATTTGTAAGAAGTTGTTGAAGTGTTTCTGCAATAAAATAGTTAAACAAAACTAATGATATCATACATGAGATTCTTCCGCGGATTCGAGGAATTCCGCTTTTTTGTCATCATTAGGGTAATTCTCAAGATCGATGTAAAACTGAAAAGAAATTTTGGAGGATTAGTTGGGGGAGGGGGGTCGTTTTTTTGATCTGGGGATGGTATTTTGTTTTTCAAAACTTTCGAAAATGGAAGTTAAATGGAGTAAAATTTTTTTCCAGTACTCATGATTTCTTTTTTTCGTGGTGTTTCTTCTACACAGTATTTTTGTTGAAAATAATTTTGTTCCATAAATATATATAAATATATGCATTTCAGCTTGAAAATGGAAGAAAAATTCCAAAAATGGAAGTTGACACGAAAATTGTCCTTTGATCTTCAGGCATGAGATTCTGAAGTGGATTCGAAGAATTCCGCCATTTCCATCATCATTTCGATGGTTCTCAAGATCGGGGCAGAACTGAACAGAAATTTGAAAGAGATTGGAGGTGGGGTAGTTTTCCGTCGGTGGGTGGAATTTCGACTTTCAAAACTTCCGGAAATGAAAGTTAGACTTCCAATAGTTGTTGTTAAATGTAATTTTATTTCGTAAATATTTGTTTTGCAGCTTTAAAAATGGAGGAAAAGTTTCCTAAAATGGAAGTCGGACAGAGCGTAGATTTTGCCAATGGTCGTAATTTTTTTCTCCGCGATGTTACATTTATCCTGTGTTGCTGTTAAATGTAAAAAAATATATACATTTTTTAATACAGTGATGTGCTCCAGCTTAATATTTACATAATAAATTTCAGTGAAGAATTTTGTCTTGCTCATGCCACGTTATATTCACACTGTTTAACAGCACATTCTGTTTTTTCCCACGTGCGGTTTAAAAGTTCAGCTTCCCCCCCTTCGTCAGTCTCATGAATGGGATATGCAAAACTAGGATCCAGAGGAAAAAATAAAAATTCTAATGTAAAGAGTAAAATATATTTGCGTTTGATAGTATGTGCATTTACAACCCTTTAGCAGTGAATTTCTGCGTTGCAAAAAGACCAAAACTGGTGGATCGTCATTCTCACAGTTCAGGCTTTCAATTGCAAAAATGATTTTTCAAATTGAACTCATAGTTGTAGGGATAGTTGTTACCAGCTGGACAAATGTACATAGTTTATGTTATAAGCTTGTACTTTTTTATTCAATAAGTCATGCTAAAAAGAACATGACAATCCGGATCACACCTTCTCCATAAATGTATGCATAAACATTTCATGTGACTCATTTTTTGAATGAAAGTGTTGTGCGTGCATCAGCAACGATGCAGCAACATAGACCAAATTTCATTGGTGTTACTCCATATGCTCATCATGAGCCATAAGATGTTTTGTCATGTTTTAAAGTTTATCCTGTTGTAGGGTCTATCATGAGGGATTGTAATGACTTTCCTGCACAACATGCATGGGTTTTCATGTTTGCACAAGCAATTTTTTTCCTACCACTTTTGATAGTTTTTGGAAACATGATTAGCATTTATGGTCCAGTGCAAAATTTATTTTCAAAGAATCACCACAACTATATTTACCTTGTAGGCAAAGCTCAACAGACATTTTAACACAGAGTTCCCACCATGCCATAAATCATGATATGTTTGGTTTGAATTTCATAAATTACATTTCACTAATTTAAGATATGTTTGTTATCTTTGGTTGGCAGTTTACGTGGAAATCCCCTCTCTCTCAAGAACTATCTGTTTCTGTTGTACCTGGAACTCAGGCATTGCACTTAACAAATGCATTGGGAAGAGCAGTTGTCTTGTGAGCTGTGGAAATGTCTGTGATTGGGTATCATTGTCATATTTCCTATTCCCGTGCTGAGAAAATATTCCGTGTGCCTGTATGTGATATGACATTTTCATCAAATTATTTTTTTTGTTAACATTTGTGCTGTGTCATAGATTAATTTTTGGTATCAAATTTAAGTATTATTATTATTTGTTTCTTTAAATTGTGCTGTTGCAATGTACTGCCATTGTTTGCGTGTTTCTTGTGGTATTTGTTTTGTGTAGTGATTTCTTTTCATAAAGACATCATTTGGAAAAACAATTTTTATTTATTTTTATTAGGTTTCTCCTGTGATGAATTATTTCATAATTCTGATCAAGATTACAGACATCAAAGAACTTCAGCTGAGGGTAAATACAGGATTTCCGAGAATTATTGGACCCATTACAAAATTATGTACAAAAAACTGTGAGCAGTGTCTGTTTTTCTATGTCACATATTACTAAACACGGTTTCTATATTTTTGTTTTGCAGAATTGTTATTCCGAGAATCCGATAGATAGCGCTAGGTGTGGACTGATGAGGAATGTATGAAAAATGCGCAATCAGTAGTCATGTCATCCGTACAGCAGAAGGTGATGAGCGTGTTATGGCTTGCTGAATTAAAGTCTGTCATTAAAGTTAAAAGACGGTACCGTTTAGAGTATAGTTGTAATCCTCCGTCAACTGATTCAATTAAGCGGTGGATGAAACAGTTTAAAGAACCTGGCATTGTGGATCATCGTGGAGGAGCCTGTAGGCCTAGTGTCAGCGGTGAGACAGTTGACCAAGTTAATGAAAGTTTCCTACAAAGCCCCAGGAAATCCGTTCGTAAAGCAAGCAGGAAACTGCATTTCGAAATCGACAGTTCACGATATCTTGCACAAGAAATGAAAGTTTCACACTTATAAAATTCAAATAGTGCAAAAGATGCATGTAAATGATCACACTCTGCGATACGATTTCGCTGTGGATATACTGAATCGATTGGCCCTTTCTTCTTCTGTGAAAAAAACATAAATGGTGACATTTACTTGGATATGCTAGAAAATTTCGCTATATCCCAGATCAAAAGATATGACGTCGTTTTCCAACAAGACGGGCCTCCGCATTGGTCAACGTGTGTACGTAAGTGCCAAATGAGCATTTCCCCAACAGATGGATTTAGCGTAGTGGTCCCATTCCGTGGCCACCTCGCGCACAGATCTAACTCCATTGGATTATTACATGTGGGGTTATGTGAAGGATAGTGTCTATCAGACACCTTGTACTGATTTGCTGGAACTGGAATTCTGGGACACCCTGTATTATATCACAGGTCCATATGTGTATGAATATAAATATATCTTAATGTATTGTCCTGGAATTTAATTTCTCGTTGTTGAGAACTGGAAAGTGATTGAATTGTTTTTTTTTTTTCAGCGAAGGCTTGTGTATCAGTCCTGGATTTTTCTTTTGTCACAGTAAAGTGTCACTCTTTTTTTCTGCTGCTGAGCTGGATCACACTGCATCTGCAAATGCTACTATGATTACTGCTTAGCCATTAATAAAGAGGAAGAGGGAATGCATTGCTTCTTTTCATTATTGTAGCTGTTTGGCAGGTTGCTTGTGTTATGGTGGGAATGAAGGACATTGGTTATTCTGGGTAATTAATATTTAAATTTATGCAAATAATAAAATTTAGGTAAAAGTTGAATTTAGGTGAAAATTAGAATTTGGGAGACGGGTAGGTACATTTTGAAACAAAAAGTAAATTCAATTATCGTAAGGCCATGATAAATGAAAATATAAATAATATGCAACACTGATGTTTGAAAATTCCCAAAAGGTATTATTGAAGGTTTGCGTTGTTTGAATATACGACAAGTTGAGGCACCTGCAAGTGTAAAATACGTAATTATTGTTTACATGTGTACCAAATTTGTAAGCACTAAAAATTAGATGATATACAATGTACACGTGTAATAACTTTTGGAGGCTGTGATGATCAAATTAGTGGTTAGGACAAAATGCATTAATTAAACAAACTTCCCGAGTCGTTTCCGGCCTTAGGTAAGCTAAGGTGGATTAGCATGTGACCCTGCGATGAACTTCAAGTGTGTCAACTAATTCTTCACTGCACAAGGTTTGGGTTTTTGAAAGGCCACTTGGCCTGCATTTATTTTTAAAACTTAACCAAAAACAACAACAAAGTGTTTCTAAGAGTCTGAGAATAACCAAGACAACCATGTGTTTTTGTTTTCGAACACAATCAGCTTTTAACATTTTTTTTTTTTTTTTTTTTTTTTTTTTGACAATTCCACTTTTGGCAACTAGGCCTTCCAACAAAATCAGATGACACCCACTTGTTGTATTTATATAAACCATAAAAGGAAGAACACGTATTTCTGCCAGAAAATCAAGATTTGCAAAAACACATAAATACTCTTGACTTAGGGAACATAACTTAAACACTGTGGATAAGTTTGGACAGCTGAAGTGCAATCTCTCCCTCTCTTCATGAATTTATAGCTTATTGTATACAAAATACAGATTTCATTTCCTTTCAAACACACCCCTCACACCAGTTTCCTTAACCAACATTAATTTTAAAATTACAATAACTGAGCAAAAATTTATAAATAACCAAAAGTTACTTAAGTAAACAACCCTACTCTACCAGGAAAATTTGTATTAAAATTTAATATACTCAACATTTTAGCATTACTTGATACAAAATCACTCTCAACACTCTCCTAAACATACTGCACTAAATACCTTACTCAATTACCTCGAAAGTTATCATTACACAATACTGCTGACAAATATACTTAAAATTCACCCTATCATCTGGAACACTCAAAATACTTCACTATACAAACTTGCTCTGAGTACTCAATATCCCACCATGTAAATAAAAGGCAAACACTAACTCTCAACACTCCTGGACACAAATTCATACTTATCTGCACTCCCACTGCTCATAACAATTTAAAATTACACCACTAATTCTGTAGTAAGCCACAGGTAACGGGGTAGGCAAAACATCTCAGTCAAATCACTCAATTTCACTAAAAACAAAATTATCACTGTGAGGAAGTATTATTTGGGCCGAAGATGAGATTGGGTCATGAATCCAACCAGGCCTATGCACCGAAATGGAAGAACAAGTGTGACATATCACCCTGTATTGTTTTCTCTTACTGTTGTGGGACAACACTCCTGCATTCGCCTTGCTCGGGATAGCTTCCTATGGGTCTTCGGCCTACCGGTATGGAAGAACAATCCCCCAATTGTTTCCATCTATACCCTTTCAGACGCGAAGCATTTTTCCACATAAGGAAAGCACCCTGCAAGAACTTTCTTGCCCCAAATTATTTTTCTCTGGTACACACAGATTCCAGAAAAAAACACCATACAAAGACTCACATTATTTCCAGAAATACCCTTATCTTTTCATTCCCTAGGCACACAGCTTCTAGGAGAATTAACACTACTTTCCAGAAAAATACACTAACATTATTTCCCAGAAAAATACACTATACCGCAGACCCATTAATTTCCAGAAAATTACACCTATCGAAGAACTATCTATTTCCAGAAATCATCACCTCCTGAAGAATTCCAACATTATACAAGAGTAATATATAGGCCAAAATTTTATTAACCTAGTCTGCGTGCATGCCTTTTTTAATGTCTCCCACTCATGAAAATTAATTTTCCAGATCCATCGACTGATATTGGAAACTAGTCCACACTACTACAAAATGGTACAGACAATTTTACACCCATTACTTGCCAAACTCAAAAATCACCATAGTGTGCCTCCAAGACACAAATTTTAACTACAGGCCCCTATATGTGTATAAGTACAAATGCAATTTATATATTATTAAAAACTACCAAGCACAAGAAAAAGTTAAATTTCCTGAATAAAAATTACTGGTTTGATAGGTTGTTCTTCAAAATAGTTTATAACACAATTATGATACTATATACTAATGCCCTACCACATGAAAAATTACATTCCCTGTCTGTTGCTTTCACAAGATTACCAAATTAACTCTTACAACAGCAACAAACATGATGCATACATTATTTACAGTACTCTCATCCTGAATTTGAACACACACTGAGCATACTACAGAGGAGACTCGTCATAGCAGAAAACAAGCGTGCCGCTTGGAAAAAAAACAACAAAAAAACACATAAAGTAACTATTTGAACCAAACTTTATCATGATTATCAAAATTTAGTTTTTGCAAAATGGTTTTTAGCAGACCGGTTATTTTAAGTTATTAACGTATAATCCTGTTATGTCTGCAGTTGGATAACAATTTTACCTTAAGAGCTGAATGCAACACGCTCTGGTACACAGAAATTCACCTAACTGCCGAACAAGATAAACAAAGAGAAAAAAAAAAAAAAAACAACTAAGCCTTTCCTCCCATGTTTTTCTTCCTGAATTTTGAGCTCAGGTCATACATAACCAAAGGCAACATCGACCTGACTTACAAAGCATAAATTAGCACATTACCTTTTTCTGACTTCATTTGAAAGACAAAAAAAAAAAAAAAAAGTCCTCTTCCTCTAGCAGCAGAATATCGGCTCCCAGATGAAAGTCCTGATTGTTGGACTTGTCACCAATTGGACATGTATGAAACATGCCCAGGGGTATTATGGACTGCAAACCATCTTTGGTTGGCAGTTTACATGGAAATCCCCTCTCTCTCAAGAACTATCTGTTTCTGTTGTACCTGGAACTCAGGCATTTGCACTTAACAGATGCATTGGGAAGATCAGTTGTTTTGTGTGAGCTGTGGAAATGTCTGTGATTGGGTATCATTGTCATATTTCCTATTCCCGTACTGAGAAAATTATCCGTGTGCCTGTATGTGATATGACATTTTCATCAAATTATTTTTTCTTTGCTAACATTTGTGCTGTGTTATGGATTAATTTTTGGTATCAAATTTAAGTAATTTTTTTTTTGTTTCTTTAAATTGTGATGTTGCAATTTACTGCCATTGTGTGTGTGTTTCTTGTGGTATTTGTTTTGTGTAGTGATTTCTTTTCATAAAGACATCATTTGGGAAAACAACTTTTATTTATTTTCTTAGGTTTCTCCTGTGATGAATTATTTCATGATTTTGATCAAGACTACAGACATCAAAGAGCTTCAGCTGAGGGTAAGTATTATATTACAGGTCCATATGTGTATGAATATAAATATATCTTAATGTAATTTCCCCTGGAATTTAATTTCCCGTTGTTGAGAACTGGAAAGTGATTAATTTTTTTTTTTTTCTGTGAAGGATTGTGTATCAGGAAACATTTTATGTGACTCATTTTTTGAAGAAAGTCTTGTGCATGCATCAGCTAACGATTCAGCAACGTGGACTAAACTGGTGTTACTCCATATGCTCATCATGAGCCATAAGATGTTTTGTCATGTTCTAAAGTTTGTCCTGTTGTAGGGTCTATCACGGAGGATTGTAATGACTTTCCTGCAGAACATGCATGGGTTTTCATGTTTGCACAAGCAGTTTTTTTTCTACCACTTTTGATAGTTTTTGGAAACATAATTAGTATTTACAGTACAGTGCGAAATTTATTTTTGGGGAATTACCACAGCTATGCTTACTTCGTAAGCTAAGCTTAACAGACATTTTAACACCGAGTTCCCACCATGCCTTAAATCATGATATGTTTAGTTTGAAATTCATAAATTACATTTCACTAATTTAAGATATGTTCGTTACCATCTTTGGTTGGCAGTTTACATGGAAATCCCCTCTCTGTCAATAACTATCTGTTTCTGTTGTACCTGGAGCTTATGCATTTGCACTTAACAAATGCATTGGAAAGAGCAGTATATCATACTAGTGTAATATATATATTACACTGGTATGATGTACTGTCACCATCATTTGCAATGCATTCAACATTGTGGTGGAGCATTGAATCATTCAGATGTTGAATATCCTACTCTGGTACTGCTGACCAAGAAGCTTGCACCGGTTGTCACAGTGCAACTACATTTTGAACTGGTCGGGGTGATCGTGAAGTATCAAGCTGATGTACAAGTATGTTTCATACATGTTCAATTGGTGACAAGTCCAGCAATCATGCTGGCCGATCTGAAGTATTTAGAGTCTGTAGATGACTGTCTGGCTATTCGTGCAGTGTGTACACATGCAGTATCATGCTGTATTGTAGCTCCAGGTGCCTATTCTATGAAAGGATCACTGTGGGATCCAGAGCAAGATCCATGTATTACTGAACTGTCAAAGTGTCGCCAACAAAAATTAGAGTGGAACAATTGTCATAGCTGATTGCTTCCTAGACCATGATACCAGGCATTTGAGGTGTGTTGTGGCAAACAATAATACATGGATCGTTGCTCTCTCCGCTGTGCTGCCACATATGTGTACATTGATCGCTTGATCTCGAAGACAAGCGAAATTCATCCATAAGAGGCCATCCATAAAGTATTCCTGCGGTTTTTTACAATTCTTAGACTCCCCCATGTCACATTTTGTCTGATTGTTGACCACCTCCTCCCTAAAAAGTACGTCCTAATTCCTGCAACCCTTTTATTTTTAATGACTGCTTTTAGAAATCCGTTGTGAAACCGAAAGAAAACGTAATTATTTAAAGGAATCTTCCTTATATTTATCTGTTTGCTTCATAAAATATTTATTTAGGCATTAATTTGTTCCTAAATGCTGCCCAAACTTTATCATTCTGAAATAAAGATCTACAAATGAACACATGCATTCAAGGTTGCAACACTCCCGATTATACCATCTACACAACATGATAGATTTGGTAGTACAAATACGAGAGCTTAATATTAATCTGATTTAGCCGAGTGTCATCAGAAATTGAAATATTTCATACCTTTTTAAATATTAAAGGAAAAAAAGAGAAAACAAAACTAAGAAATACCATGAACTAAATTTTCTTATTTCGCTCAAATTCTAATAAAAATCAGTCCCATTTTACAATAAAGTATGATCGTCATTGTTTGGTTATTACAAGTTGTTGCAATAATTACTAAAGTTTTATTTAAATGTTGGAATAACTCATTTAAAATTTGCAGTAATTATTTAAATGTTTAGTTTTCTATGGTGTGTGTTTAAAGTATTCTCGGCAAATATTTTAGCAAATTTCATAGAAAGATGCAAAACAAAATTTTTCACATTCAACAAATACTTCTTTTTATTGCACTGGATGCATTTTTGCCATAAATGAGGCTAATTTGAAATTGTTTTTATTGCATTATAATTTTCAGTGTGGTTATACGTATAGGTGGACTTACGCCTTTATTCCCTGTTCTCAATTTATTCAAATGAACTCCCAAAGGTGTTGAAAATCTGAAAATGGAAGCCACCTGTTGAAGAGCGAAAGCTTTACAGAACGCATTCACTCTTCAAACCATCGATTATGTGGACAATGTGAAAACGGCATTACATGACTTTTTTTACTCTAAAACACAGGAGTTTTTCCGGTGTGGGGTTCACCTACTCATATACAGATAGCGAGAGGTCATACAGAATGATGGCTATTATGTGAAGTCCTAGGTACGTTATTTGTTGTTCACTTCCCTTCTTTGTATCTTACAAAAATGGGTAGAACTTATGCACACACCCAATACTACAACACATGATAAACCACCAATTTTTCATACACCCCCAACTTTCTGCTTCAACGTTTTGAAAAAGACAGCAAAATTGCTGTGGGATTAGTTTTGATAATAAATGTCAAAGAGAGAGAGAGGAAGAGAAATGAAAAATATCAGCCTCTCATAAAATTTAATTGTTTTTGTGTTGGCCCAAAAATGTATGGCCAAAGCCTATAAGTTGCTGCAACTGTAGTAAATTCGCACTTACAAATGAAAATTGCATCTGTGTATATAGCTGAACCATAACATACGAATCAGATAATTATTTATCAGTTGATTTGTTTTAATTGCTGCAAGCAGGCAATAAGTGCCAAATATCTTAATTATAGCATGTGAGATTGGTTAACATTGATAATTTCCATAATAAATTAGCTTTGAATTGAAATGCTCGATACATCAGTCAGTCGAACATGTCAGTTAAAAGTTCACTGAAAATGGTTTATTGTTTTAAATTCGTGAAAGTTGGCAGGCCTGTTATATAGCATATCCTAATTTTTCCTCATGATAAAGATACAGGACTGTCTGTAGGTTTCATTTTCCTGTATAAGATTTCAAGTCCCTCTACCTGCACTGCATTATTCTTTTGAAATGTTGCAAAACCCATATGTATTTATTTATTGTCAAGACACATAAGCGTCAGAAGTAGCTTACAAAACCTGAATGAATCTCCCTATTAGATTTTGTAATTGAAATGTTCAGAATGATGCAGAGAGTTAATATCAGACTCTGGAATGCATATAGAAAAATCTCTTTGACGAAACAGTCTTTGACAGTGGCAAAGTAAGAAATTTGCAGTTCTCCAAAATGTAAATTCATCCTGTTAGGGACTATAGTTAGGAAAAAATTGTGCAAATAAAGCTTGTAGTGTTACTGTACAATATGATTTATTGCCAACTGAATGAACTACTGTACTTTCATTACAGTTTATGGTAGCTTATGCAACCAGGCCACTAAAACTAAGACAGAAGAAAATGGTGAATGAGGAATGAGGCGCAAAGCAATAGATGAATTTTGAAAAGTCTTTTGTGATCTCTGTGCATGGTTCCTACGCTTCTTGAAAACCTTGAAAAGTCCTTGGAAAACAAAAGTACATTTTCAAGTCTTCGAAAATACTTGAAAAAGTTTAACTCCATAAATAGTACTTCAAAATTTCTTGTTTTTAAAGTAATGATATGAAAGAGCATGTGTGAAATAATTGTGTGTGCTAAAAAGTTGTATAGGAGATTTCTGTGTAGTTCCGATAAAAACACCAAGCTGGTCAAATAGTGCAGAACTTGCGTTCAACCCAGGGGAGCTCATGGACAGTTGGTACCTTGGCTATGACATCACTATGGAGTAAAACATTAGCCGTGGGAGTAAAGTAAGTGGAATGATGTATTTGTGAATCGTGATGGGCTTATGTTGACAAAATCGGATGTCGAAAGGAGCAAAAGTTTTCCCCACAATAATCGCTAACCCCCTCCCCCCAGCCACACACACACACGAGCAAGCGAGCGATGTTCTCACTCTTGTTATCAGAGGGCATACAAAAAGAAAAGAAAAGGTGACGAAGAAATAAGGAGAGAGATTTCAACAGAAAGAGAAATCATGCAGTGTATGCTCTGAAGCTGTTGAGTCAACAAAAGACAAACTGACAGTAGTCTGTATTCTTACTGTGTAATTTGATTTTTCACCTTTTTTTTTTTTTCTCCTCTCTCCTCTCTCCTCTCTCCCCTTCTTTGGTCTCATCTTGACATAAACTGTAATTTTTGAGGCAGTATCAGGGGAATCAACCTTGTGTTTTGCACACGTTTGGTTTCTTTCAGTAGAGTCCTTGTTTGTTGTAACATTTTGTTGTGGTGCGTATCCATTTTTCACAAAGAGATGGATCATTTCGTAAAAAAACATCTATGTATGCCGCGCAATAATATTAATTACTTCTGACAAGGCTCTTGCCAATGTTGGCAGGTATGCAAATGTTAGCCTTTTCTGCCGATGCAGCTTTGTTAGCAAAGGTGCAGTGACCACCCGTCTGCATCGGAGCCCCATACACAGGGTGAGGGGCTGGTCACCTTTTGTCACCTTTTCAAACCTTTTTTTTGACCATATTGGGGGAAAATGTGCAATTTAACAATATAGTTTCAAAAGAAGATTCTGGAAGTTGAAATATTATTATTGTAAGTATGTCTACAACTATGTGAATGTAGTTATTTCTGTACTACTCAGACCTGTTTTTAATCCGGGTGTTGCCCGGAATTCCGGGTTTTTGTCACATTCCAAACCCATAAATCCGGGTTTTTAAGTTTTAGAAGAATTTGAAATGTTTTGGATATTTCATTTCTAAAAACGCTACAGAATGATAACTAAAAGTTCAAGTTCCATTTTCTTTGGGAATTACAGTGTTTGACTAAAAACACTGCATATCCGTGGGGATGGTGAATTAGACTCTTTGTGACACCTTGAGTGTTTCTTTTGTTATCAAACAAGCTCTCAACATAACAGCCTGCTGAAAGGAAGCCTTTTTTTTTTTTTTTTTCATTATTTTAAAAATTGCATCTACATCAAATAATTTGACTATATTAGATTCAGTTAATCCAATGAGATGCTTTTAGAAATTGAATGGAATCCACTGTAGGCTTCAAGTAAAACTGATCCACATAGACTGCTCAATTAGCACATAATGTGAAGTGCGAAATTTGATTTCAAAGATGCAATGCCTGAAGGATTTTGCACGATGAAAGAATATTCGGTACAAGGAAAAATGCGAAGTTTAACTGCGCAAGCACTAGGGCCTATTTCTTGTGTAGCTAGTTTATATGTGCGTAATATATATAAATATTAGTTATTCGTAATATGCATTATATGTATATTGGCACTGAGCTGAGAGTTTCAGGGTTTCTTGCGTCACCTCACAATTTTCCCTGTAGTATACCTCCTCTTAAAATTGTAGGAAAGCCTCATAATTAACATGTTTGCGGGCAAGGCTGCATAGCCACTGCACATCCAGTGACATGACGTTATATGCCATCCAACTTTATTTCCCGCTATAAGTACAAAGCAGCAAATGCCGTCAAAATTGTATGGGGGTTCCAGTTACTTTAAGTTTACCTGTCCTGCTGCAAACATGAATTTTCCATAAATGTGTCTGCATTTTTATACTGTCCGCGAATGTGTCAAGCCCCAATGATGAATGAAGATGAGCTTGAGGGGCATCTAAGCCAATAACATTTTATGTAGAGCCAATAAGATTTTATCCTTTCATCCTCTGAGAAACTCCATTTAAAAGCGAAATCTTACTGGCTGTCATTAAAATATTTTTCTTCGTGTGACAGAATTTTCGAAAGCAGTCACTGTTTTTTATTGTATTCGTTGGGTGTGTGCTTCTTGACAAAATTTACACATTTCGACAACAGTTAAATGTTTTCAGAAAGCTGGATTTCCGCAAAACGCAGAGATGAATGATGAAACTGAAGTTGACAATACCACCAACAACCTACTAGGAACATTACCTGAAGACATCAAAATCGACCTGCTAAGTGAAGATCAATTCTCAACAATAGATTGCAACATCATAGTACACAGAGATGTGGCAGACACAGAAGAGGGTATTTTTTCTGAAGTGCTATCAAACATTAAAAATCCAATTCTAGAGCATGTTCATCATACCTCACATTGAGTTATGATGAAACAACTAATGTTAAAGATAAAAAGGAGCTGCAAACAACCATGACATTTTGGTCAGAAAGCAAATTTGGCATAACGACACAGCACCTCAGAACTTTCTTTTTAGGTAAAGCGGATGGTAAAACATTGCATAAAAAACTATATGAAGCACTTTCTGAGGCCAATTTATCACAAAACAGATGCCTAATGCTTGGATCAGACGGACCTAATGTTAATGAAAAAGTTTTTAGGCTTTTCAATAGTAATTGTCTAGGAGACACAAGGGACAAATCTTATAGACATAGGTACCTGCAACATCCACACAATGCATAATGCATATGTAAAATCATTGGAGTGTTTAGGTGAAGAAGCTTCTGAGTTGCTGATCAACATTTACCATTATTTTGATGGTTGGCCTGCCCGTTGGGAAGAGTTCGAAGAAATCAAATATAAATATAACGTTCCACACCACAAATTTTTGAAACATGCAACAACACTGTGGCTTACCTTGGGGCTTTCAGCCAACAGGATTTTGGAGCAGTGGGACATTATTCAGTTCTATTTCCTTAAGCACATGCCTCTGAGAAAACATTCTTCTGCTCTTCAATCCAGATCCTACAATGCTGTTGTGAGTGCCTTACAGAAGCCTTCAATAAAAGCTGAACTTCATTTCATTATTTCATCAGCAGAACTATTCATGAAGTTCACACAATGTTTTCATTGCCCAGCACCCATGATCGACAAATTGCATGAAGAAATAGGGAACTCATACCTTCATGGCTCGTGTTTTGAAGACTGTCATTAGATTGATCTTAATAAACTGTTTGCCGTAGGTAATCTGCTTCCTCTTGAAGAACTTGTCATTAATGAAAAGGTCAAAGACGAGCTTTCTAAACTGAAAGAAAGTGATAAGTTGTTGTCTCTGAATGAAGCTCAAAAGCACTGTATTACTGTTTGTGTAAGCATGTGATGAAAAAGACTTGCTTATCAAATGGATCACTTAAAATTTTTAGATTTTTAGACCCAAAAGAAAGAATGAATGATAGAAGCTGCAGAGACATATTGAGAGTTGCAAAAATTATGCCATTTCATGTTCAACCGGATTATTTGTTTGATGAGTGGAAAATTTTGCTACTGGAAAAAGATGATACAGCATTTGAAAGCAAAACTATTGATGATTACTGGCAACAACACATGTCAAAACAGAACTCAGTATCAAAAGATATAAAGTTTCCAAACGTTGCAAAAGTCATAAAGGCAGCTCTTACTTTGTTACATAGAAATGCTGTCATAGAGAGGCTATTTTCCATTTCTAAGCATATATTAGAAGATAAATCAGCAATGACCGAAAGATTTTTAAACAGTGTACTGACTGTGAGGCATGCCTTGAAACAATATCCTAATTTTCTTTTTGTACCCGTTAATCCAAAACTCATTAAGTATGAACAGCAAGCACATTCATAGTACACTGCCTTTATGAAAGAATGTAAGAGGAAAAAGAAAATCAAATTAGAAGAAAAGTAAAAAGAACAACAAAAAGATTGGATTATGAAGAAAAGAAAAAGATGGAAAAGATTAAAAAAGTCGATCGAATCTGAGACTTTGTTGCTCTGAATGACAAGAAAAAAGAACACCTACAAACTGAGGAGGCAAGAGAACTCTTTTTGGAAGCTTTGGCTAAACTGAAGAAAGCACTCAATAAAAAATTATTTAAAAGGAGCTGAAGGCATGCTCGAGGGTGTGAAATGTATGCAAACAGAAGAAAGAGTGGGAGAAAAGAAAGTGGAAATCATTCAGAACCACCTTGAGAAAATAAAATAAAGTATGATTACATCATTTTTTGCTGAAATGCCTAGAAAGCAGTAAGCCAAACATTTTTTTATTTTTTTTAGAATTGGGTATTCTAGAACATTGAAGTGAATTGTACGTCATTAGACTTTCAGAATTTTGTGTAATTTTATGTTTTGTTTTTTTTTCTTCTGTAAAATTATATAATGGCAATAAAATGGCCATACTCCATCCAGGAGTATAATAAAGAAATTTATTATGATCTTACCTGGCCTTTTTTGGTAAGGGAGTATAAAAAAAAGTAAAAAAAAATTTTTTTATAACTATATTTGTTGTTTTGTGCTATTGGCAATAAGTCTCTTTTAATCACCTTTTGGTCACCTTTTTAAAAAAATGTCACCTTTCTCACATTTTTCAAAGGTCGCCTTAGCTCTTCACCCTGCATACGCAGCAGGGTTCACTGAACTGTCGTTTCAGACACACTTCTGGTGGCCTGTGAGTTGCTCCACTGTAGCATGTCAATTGGCCTTCACTGCCTACGTTCACCTCTCACATTAATGGCACGTGGTGCTCAGCAGTTTCCACATTGCTTATTCGCAATGGTGCCATTTCTCCAATCACGATACACTTTAACCACAGCAGCACATGAACAGCTCACAAACTGCGCAGTTTTAAAGATACACTGCCACCCTTGTCCTGAAAGCTGATAATCATCCCTTTTTGCAAATCTGATAAATTGCTCCTTTTATCCATGGCAGCAACAAGTGATATGTTTTCAGAATGTCTACAGCACACCGTATATACCCTCCAAGCCAGCTCATGACACGTGCCTTCTTTCATTGGCTATGTGCTGTTGACATCAAAAGTAGGAGGTGGGCACAATTATATGACTCGGCTGTGTATATAAAATTGAATGTTTGTTTGTATGTCCGCTATACAAATCTACAGTTTTCGATTTATTACCACAAATTTGCTATACTATCTCATGGTACTCTAACTTAGACCGTAGAAGAGGCCCGGGGTCAAGGGGCTCCCATACAAAGTTTTCATAAAATCCACAGTTTTCAATTTAAAACCACCACATTTTGTATACTATCTGATGGTACCTAACTTAGACCGTAGACAGTTTTTGGAAGGGGTTGGAATCAAGCCCCCCCTCTTCAATTTCTTTTTCATAAAATCTACAGTTTTCAATTTAGAACCACCAAATTTGGTATACTATCTCATGGTACCCTAACTAAGGCCATAGACGGTTTTTGGAAGGGGTCAAGGGATCCCCATACAAAATTTCTGTAAAATCTACAGTTTTCAATTTAGAACCACCAAATTTGGTATACTATCTCGTGGTACTCAAACTTAGACCGTAGATGGTTTTAGGATAGATTCAGAGCCAGGATCAAGGCGGCACCCACACAAAATTTTGGTAAAATCTACAGTTTTCAATTTAGAACCACCAAATTTGGTATACTATCTCATGTTGCCCTAACTTAGATTGTAGACAGTTTTTTGGAAGAAGTCAGAGCCCGGGGTCAATGGGCCACACACACAAAATTTCCATAAAAAGTTCCATTTTTTACTTTTAAGAACTGCAACACAATTCAGCACTCCAATACCTGAGCTACGGTCGAAGTTAGAGACCGTAGACAACAAAGTGTCAAACTATCCGTTTAATGGTGTACTACAAACACAAATTAATAAACGTTGGCTTTCACCAACGGGCGGCTTCGTCAGGCAGAAATACCATGTAATGTAAATAGAGAGTTCCAGATTTTCAAAATTAAAAACTAATTGTAACTATGGGGGAGGGGGTACAATGACCCAGCACCGCGACCTAAGGTCTATTGTGCATCCCCAGCCCTAATCTCAAAAGAGACCAGATGCACAAGCAAAAGCAAGAATGGAAGTCTCTTCTTCTAGATGGCATCCTCTACAAAGTGGATCCTCTTTCACCCCAATCAAATTAAGGTGCCTATTAAGATGACAGTGTCCTGTAAGTAGACCAACAATCAGTCCAATATTCTTTTTTGGCAGTTTAAGGAGCTCCTTAGCTATATGAGGCAAGGGTCCTTGATTAAGTTTCTTTGCCTGCCTCTGTGCCTTGGTAACATGCCAGAGGTCAAGCTGCTTAGTCCTTAACAGCTTTTTAATTAGTACTCTAGCCACACCAGAGGGGATCCCTAATGCAGGCTCAGGATCATAAAAAGCCTGCTCTGCCCCCTCTTTAGCAAGAAGGTCAGCTTTCTCATTGCCTACAAAACCCCTATGTCCCTGCACCCAGAACAGTTGTACTTTGTTCTGGCCTGCCAGGTCAGTTAGGGTCTGGAGGCAGTTCCAAACAATTTTTGATGAAATGCGGTGCTGACGAAGTGCCAGTAAAGCCTCCTGACTGTCTGAACAAATCTGGATACACAACATTATGGTACCCTTTGATCAGACATTCTGAGGCACATGCCAAGATAGCATACATCTCAGCTTGGAACACGGTAGCATGCCTTCCAAGGCTTTGTTATAAACCATAACCTCTGTATAGGCAATACTCCCCTGCTCCAACTCTTACATTTGTCCTTGAGCTATCAGTGAACCAAACAGTTTCACTGTTTGGTTCACTGACACCCAAGGACAAAGGATGTTTCCCATTCACTGCGACTTAGAAAGTTCACACTGAATGCTTTATCGAAGTGATATTTTTCTAGCTTGTTGTCGGTTCCCATTTTAAAGATGGGATCCTTACAAAAACACTCCTGAATAGGCTTGGTACGTCTGCCATTCCACAACGAGGGTTTGCACAAGCCATTGCAGCATAATCTACACTGGCAGAAAGTGTAAAAAGAACACCAAGAAGGAGACTTCTGATACCAACGAAATTTATACAGCATAATAACGGAATACAAAGGATAACGTGATCAAAACATTATGGCAAAATACAGCTGTATATGCTGGTAAACTGAAAAATGACATTTCCATGTAACATGGTTAGTACGAGGTTGAACCGCCATGAACTGCGTCACACTGTGCAATTCTGGCATGGAGTCCGTCTGTCGTACAGATGTTGAATGTAAGTTTGGGGTATTGAGTTCCAAGCATCCTCAACCTGGACGTGTAAATCAGGGATGGTCGTGGCTGGCCGTGGAGACCGGAGAAGTTGTTGTCCCATAAAATCCCACACGTGCTCAGTGGGGGACAAATCCGGTGAACGTGCAGGCCATGGAAGTTGTCTCACACCCTGAAGTGCATGTTGTGTTGCACGTGCCATTGTGGGCATGTGCTATCTTGCTGGAAAACACCACGATGAACCGACCTTACAAATGGCACAACAACGGACTGAATGATGTTGTTGATGTAGGAGGTGCTGTTTAACGTACCCGGTACAAACACTAGTTGTGTACGGGAGTGATAGCTGATCGCTCCCCACACCAGGAGACCAGGTGTAGGCCCTGTGTGTCGCTGGTGGATGCAAGAAGGGTGGAGACACTCCCCTGTGCATCTGCGAACACGCATACGGCCATCGGAGGCTCCCAAGCAGAATCTGCTTTCATCGCTGAACACGACAGATCGCCATTGCGTTCTCCAGTGCAGACGTTGGCGACACCACTGCAGCCGTTCCTGACGGTGGGCTGGAGTCGGAGGTACACATGCCAAAGGCACACGTGCACGTAGTCCTGCATCCAGTAGACAGTTGCGGATTGTTCGCACAGTCACCTCAGGTGCAACGGCAGCTCAGATTTGCGTTGATCGGTCTGCTCATCAGTCCGTCGCTGACTCCCGGTTCCACGTCTTCTCGTGTGGGAATGTTCCTCGGACCATCTACGCCACCATCGTACCACCACCGATACTTCCCGTCCAATTCGCTCCGCAATACGACGTACGACCACCCGGCCTCGCGGAGTCCGACTAGACGACCTCGCTCAAAGTCCGATAACTGCTGAAATCGTACACGTCTTCCATGTCCAGGCATTGCAGCTTCTTCAGGGTCTTTGCACGTGTCCGTACACCGACGACATTACATTCACTTCGCCGTACTCCTTAAATACCACCGACGATAATTTGCATATTATGCCGTGCTGAGGCGTAAGCGCTCACCGGTTGGTCCCGATATTAACATCACCTACGTAAACTCGACCCCGTTAACGTATGTAAATTTCATGATCGTCCGCCAATTCCTTCTTGTTCTTTTTTCACTTTTATGTTCCTTTTGTTTTTCCGAGCTGGTTAGCTAGACCTACCTGCACGTTTGTCGTGTGCGGTGACCCGTAAGGTGAAAAAGGGGATGCTGGAGGCTGAGGTTTCTGGAGGCCTGGGTGATGGTGTCGCCAGTTGCCAACACTCCTCTTTGCCCCCTGCTTCACCCTAAACGAGCGGCTAGGAACTAACCCACTCCTAGTTAATGAGGTCTGTGGCCGAGTGGAGCCCAGACCTCTAACGGCTTGTCGTTTCATATGGCAGGGTAAGTCTGGGGATAGGGTGGGCATGCCAAAGGGATGTTCCCCAGGCATGGGGAAGTCTGGGTGCACGCCGAGCGCATGTCTGCCCAATCAACTTGCTATATCCGCTTCCTATCCCTAGAGCCGTGTCCTGCGTCCGCTTGGGCTTGCGGACCTCCGGTTCTCCCTCATTGGGCTCGATTGTGGGTGGGGAAGTCGGCGGACGAACTTAAAAATTTTTTCATGGCTCTCAATTCTGTTTCCCACGAACCTAAAACCAAAAGAGGTAATGAGGAAGGCTTAGCTCCTTCCGCTAAAAAGCATGTGCCTGATTGTTCGAATGCTAGATTCTTTTTTGTGCACTCATTGGACCCTTCAAAGCCTTTGAGTGCCAAAAGTCCATTTTGGATAAATGAAGCACTTCAATCTATAGCAAGCTTTCCTAAGAGTGTAAAGAAGCTCCAATTTGGAGATCTTCTTGTAGAAATGTCCACTGTGGCCTACAGTTCCACACTTATTAACACTACCACGCTGCTTGAGACTCCGGTCAAAATAACACCTCATGGATACCTAAATTCATCTCGAGGTGTTGTCTCCTCTCAGGACCTGGTTGAGTGTTCTGAGGACGAACTACTTGAAGAACTGAGGAGTCAACACGTTACGGGTGTGTGGCGTATTCTCTTCAGGCGGAATGGGCTGTCCGTCCCATCCTGCAACATCATTTTAACATTCGACAGTTCTTCCCTGCCTACGTCCATCAAGGCAGGGTATCTTCACCTAGAGGTATGCCCGTACATCCCTAACCCTTTGAGATGTTTTAGGTGTCAGTCGTACGGCCATTCTCAGCAGTCGTGCAGGAGCAATCCTAGGTGTGGACGCTGTGGTGCCACAGAGCATCTTTTATCAGAATGTGTGGCCGAGGCAGAGTTTTGTGTGAATTGTAAGGGTTCACACACAGCATCAGCCAAAGATTGTCCCAAGTGGAAGGAGGAGATAGAAATTCAAAGGCTAAAGACGGTGGAGAATATTTCCTGTCCTGAGGCCAGAAGGAGAGTAGTTCCTGCTTCTTCTGATTGGCGCTCATATGCATCAGTGGTGGTTGCCAAATCTACAATCAGCATTCAAACCGACATTCAGATCCCTGTTAAATGTCCCTACAAGCTCGACGATATCATCGCAGCTGGGCTGGAGGCACTCCAGTCTCGAGCTAGGGGTCTGAAAGCGGCACCCACCACTTCGCCGAAGCATAGTCACCCTACCACCAGCAAGGGAACTCAGGCCACTTCTTCTGGCAAGAAAACCAAAGCTCAGGATAAGAAAAGCATTTCTTCTCCTCCAAAATCTCAGCAAATGACTCAACGGAAAGCGCCTCCCGTTAAGACACTTGGGACAAAGCATGCTCCCATCTTGGCCCCTGGTCACACGCCTCCAGATCTGGGGGAACCCTCATCAGAGGTGATGGAGCCTGACTCCATTTGATCATTTTCATTTCACTTTTAACCATGGCTTCAATCATTCAGTGGAACTGTCGAGGTTTTCGGACGAGTTTTGATGAAGTGAAACATCTGCTTTCGTTGTACTCTCCGGTGTGCTTTTGTTTACAGGAAGCAAAACTTAAACCATCAGACCTGCTTTCAGTTCGAGGCTACAGTGCGTATCGGACAGATAATGCATCGGGAGACATCGCCTGTGGGGGAATCGATATTCTTGTCCCTCACAGTGTTCCGGTGTCTTCCGTCGCGATATCCACAACTTTGCAGGTCGTGGCAGTTCGCATATCTGTACCTGTGCCTCTTACTGTCTGCAGTATCTATCTGCCGCCGGACGAGAACGTGAGCGTCTCTGTTCTGGAGATCTTAGTTCACCCTTTCTTCTACTAGGTGACTTCAATGCCCATCATCACTTGTGGGGTAGTGTCAGCATCAGCACGAGAGGTCGTCGCATAGAGTCTCTTCTGTCCTCGGCCTCTTTGTGCCTTTTTAACTCCGGTGCTGACACGTACTTCCATGAGCCGACAAGATCCTTCAGTGCGATCGATTTGACCTTGGGATCACCATCGATTATTGCCGACTGGTCGTGGACGGTGTGTAATGACCTCCACGGGAGCAACCGCTTTCCAATTGTCCTCTCGCAGCATACGAACATGCCAATCTTCTGCTTCCCGCCCTCCTCAGTGGAGGATGGAGCGTGCGAGATGGGAGGTCTTCACATCATCCACAGTGATATCTTCTGCAATGGTAACCCAAGAGTCAATCGACGCAGCTCTTCTTGAAGTCACAAATTGCATTCTTCAGGCAGCTGATCTTTCTATACCAAAAACATCTACGGCACTCTCCAGAAGTCCGAAGCCTTGGTGTACCCCTGAATGCGCAGCGGCTAGGAGAGCTCAACATAAGGCCTGGTCTACATTTCGGCGTTATCCGACCGATGCTAATCTCGTTACATTCAAACTAGCAAAATCCTATGCTCGGTTGGTGCGTTGACATAGCAAGAGGGAGTCTTGGATCCAGTATGTTTCATCTCTCACTTCACGTGCCAGTTCAAAAAGTGTGTGGGACAAGATTCGTAAGATCCGGGGTAACTACAGCTCTCACCAGATCTCCATTCTCGAGAGTAACGGCTGCACATATGCTGAAGTCGGGGAGATTGCTGATTGTTTGGGGGAGGCGTTTGCCTCCGTGTCGAGTGACCTGGCATATCCTTCCTCCTTTCTGAGGATTAAATCCACTGCGGAACGCTAGAAAGTCTCCTTTGCGCCTTTTAACGACACAAGTTATAACTCCCCTTCAGCATAGTTGAACTACGGGTGGCTCTGCATCGGTCCGGTGCTACCTCTGTCGGTCCTGATGGCATCCACTATGACATGCTCCGTCATCTCTCGCAGTCGTCTCTCGAGAATCTCTTAATCCTTTACAATCGTATTTGGTCGGAGCACAGTTTCCCGGAATCTTGGCGAAAAGCTATTGTTCTGCCTTTTCCCAAACCTGGCAAGGATACCAAGTCTCCCTCTAGTTATCATCCAATTGCTCTCACTAGCTGTCTGTGTAAAGTACTTGAATGCATGGTTAATTCCCAGTTAGTTCATTTTTTAGAATATCATCAAGTACTTTCACCATCACAAAGCGGCTTTCGCCGTCATCGTTCTCCTCACGATCCTCTCCTGCACCTTGAGACATCTGTGCGCGAGGTGTTCGTGCGTAGGCAGCACCTGGTTTCTGTATTTTTTTACATTGAGAAAGCCTATGATCGAGTGTGGCACGGTATTATCCGTGACTTCCACGCATGCGGGTTGCGAGGAAATCTTCCAACCTTCATTGTAAATTTTCTTCGCAATCGGGTGTTCCAGGTGCGCCTGGGTACGACGCTCTTGGCACCGTTCCATCAAGAACAAGGTGTTCCTCAAGGTTGCATTTTATCTGTCACATTGTTCATCCTCCGCATTAATTGTCTTTTCATAAATCTTCCTCCTGCGGTTTCGGCTACTGTTTATGTTGATGACTTGCAAATTTTCTGCTCGTCATCAAGCATGCATTTTATTGAAAGGCAGTTGCATTCTGCAATTAACCAGATCTTTAAAGCGGCGAATAGCAATGGTTTCGTTCTATCTCCCGACAAGACGGCGTGTGTCCATTTCTGCCGGAGGCGTGGCTTCCATCCTGACCCAGAGCTGTATTTAGACCGTGCAGCCATACCAGTTTTGCCGGAGACCAAGTTCCTTGGTTTGACCGTCGACCGTGCGCTTACGTTCGGTGGCTCAAGATTTCCTGTCTGCGGGCTCTATCTATTCTTAAGATCCTTTCGAGAGTCTCGTGGGGCGCAGACAGGATGTCTTTGTTTCGAATTTACCATTCATTAATATGGTCAAAACTGGATTATGGTTTGTTTCGTGTATGGCTCTGCTCGTCGTTTCATTCTCCGGCCTTTGGACACTATTCACCATCAAGCACTGAGTCTTTGTTCGGGAGCATTTCGAACGTCTCCGATTCCCAGCCTTTACGCTGACGCAAACAAACCATAGCTTGAATTACGCCGTCTGCAGCTGTATTCAATTCTACGTGAAACTTAGATCTCTTCCTGACCATTTTTTATACGATGCAGTTTTTCATCCCCAGCATGCTCGTTTTTCGAGAACCGTCCCTCGCGCATTTCAACCTTCGGTCTTTGTATGGCGACCGTAGCCCGTGATGTAGGGCTCGACTTGTCACTTGTTGGAGAGGCCAGGGGCTTTGGGGATCCTTCATGGCACCCACTTGGTGTCATGGTTGATACCACCTTTACATCTTTCGATAAATCCTCAACCCCTGCGTCAGTGTACCAGCAGCTCTTTGCTGAGCACCGTGCCCTCAATTCTGACTACACTCCCATTTTCACTGATGGCTCCAAAATGCATGGAGACGTTGGATCCGCAGTTTTCTGTGTAGATGACGTTTCAGTAGCGCGGATCCCAGCTGAGGCCACAGTGTTTTCGGCGGAGATGCATGCTGTGCATCTCGCCCTTCTCCATGTTCAGTCGGGTTCTCATCATTGTGCTATGGTCTATACGGATTCCTTAAATGGACATGTTGGAATCTCGGGTAACGAGTGTGCTGATGCGGCTGCTAGATCTGCTTCCTCTGTGGTCGTCACACCCTTGCCACTATTTCACCGGGATTTCCGCTTTCTTCTTTACGAGCATATCAAGCGAACGTGGCAGAGTGTGTGGGACCAAGAGGTGGAAAATAAACTGCGTCGTACTAAACCAAATCTTGGAATCTGGAAATCCTCATATCATCGAAACCATAGGGAGGAAGTGGTGCTTGCGCGTCACCGCATCGGGCATTGTCGTTTCACTCGCCGCCTTTTGCTGTGTGGCAACACCGCGCCTGTATGTGAGACGTGCAACTGTCGTCTCACTGTCCTTCATGTTTTGTGTACTTGTGTTCGTTTTTGTGATAATCGTTTTCGTCATTTTCACTCTCATCTGTTGGACGAAGGAGCAGCTACGCTGCAATTTCTTATTGGTGAAGCCTGCGACGTGAAAGCAGTGTTTTCGTTTTTATAAGAAATTGCCTTTTTTAACCTCATCTAGGTTTTAACTTGTTCACTCTCATCTTTCATTTTTACCACATCAGCCTGTTTTTAGCCTTGTGTACGTTTTTTAATAATTATGTTTTGTTTTGATGTCTTTTGTTTGGCGCTCTTTGGCCATCCATGGTCGTGCGCCATTAAAATCGATCAACCAACCAGCAACCATACCCCTCCAGGATCCTCAGCAGTCCATCCACCACCAGGCACCACAGCAGGGGGAGAGCACCCCTGAGGGCAACCCCGGCAAGTAGAGACCAACAGAGTTTCCCTGATTAGCAAGGCCACAACCGTTCTGCTAGTGAGCGTGGCCTTAATCCATTAACAACAGGTTCCATCTACACCATATCTTTCCACAGCCCCCACAATGGTCTCCGTAGAGACCCTGTCAAAGGCACCTTAAATATCAAGGAAAGTAGCTAATGCCACCTCCTTAAATTCTAATGCCTTCTCCAGACAACAGATTATGCCATGGAAAGCTGTTTCTGTTGATTTGTCTTGCTGATAGGCAAAGTGGAATTTTGAGAGGGGTTTAGGGAGTAAAACCTCCTCCCTAATATGCCTGTCCACCATATTCTCAAGAGCTTTGAGAAAGAAAGATGTTAGACTAATAGGTGTAAAAGGCCTTTGCCTTTTGGTAATTTGGCTTACCTGGCTAGGAATAAATATCACCTTAGCCTGTCTTCAAGCACTTGGTACATAACCTAATGCAAGGCAGGCCTGGTAGAATTTACACAAGTGGAGTGATTGTCTCCAGTCCCTGCTGAATTAAGATGGGAATAATACCGTAAGAGCCAGAGGTGATTTATATGGTTCAAAAGAATTAATGGACCATTTAATCCTAGAATAATTGACCACCTTTTTGGCAACCCTCCAGTCCTCCTTTTTGCACGTCGGTGTTCAAGGTTAGCTGGGCATATACGCCAGTGGGGTCAATTATGCTTGAATCTGGAAAGTGTACACCTAGCATTTCTGTTAGTGTTTCTTTACCAGTTTTTGTGAAACTCCCATCAACCCTGTTGATGATGTTCAGGCTATTTTACATTGTCCTTAGCCATGATTTTCATAAATCTGGCATTACTGGGAGTACCTTAAATACTTCCACAGAAATCTCTCCAAGAGCCTCTTTTTGCCTCTCGAATAGCTTTATTGTATTGCGTGAGGGTAGTTTTACCAACCACTCACCAGTACGTTGAGCTTTATTAAAGAGCCTTCTAGTTTTGCCTCTAAGACTACTAAGCTGTGTATTCCACCAAGAAACTTGCCTTGGTAAGCTACCACCAGTCTTGACCTGACAGTTTTGGTGATAAGATTCGTGAATAGACCGTTGCAACTGGTCAACAGCTAACTCAAGATCTAACACCGAGCTCATGTTAAATTCCATGCCTCCAATATGTGCTGCCAGATTCACCCTGAAGCCAACCCAATTGGTCCTTCTGGGATTTCTGACTTGCACCAGCTGTTGTCTTACATCGAAACTGAAAAGCAAATGTATCTATGATCGGACAGTGAAAGTTCACTAGATACATGCCATTTAATAATGCGATCAAACATGTTAGCACTACAAAGGGTCAGGGGTGTTTGTGTTCCGGGTCTAACTTGGATTTCCGGGTTTGGGCCATCTTTCATACCCGGAATTCCGGATGTTTAGCTTTGAAGACATTTTTAAGACTTAAATTTTGAGTTCTAATAAGCGACAAAGCAAAAAAAAAAAAAAAAAAAAAAAAAAAAACGATTCATGGCAAAAGTATTTACTAAAAAAAATTGCTTTTCACCAATGAATTAATGTGATAATAATATTGTCTTTCTCGCCGATGCAGCTGATTCGAGCTTGACGCCTGAAGTCTCGACATGAAGCCGGCAGTTCGTGCTGTGGTTGTTTGTTGTCCTGTGGAAAGGCCATGCGCGCAAATTCTGTCATTTCGTCGGCGCTTCTACTCCACGATGCACAAAAACCGGTTTTTCGCTCTGATGGGCAATGTGGGATTGGAACTTGGAGATGGCGGCGGGGGGGGGGGAGTTAAAGCAAATAAAGTACGTCACTCACGCGTCTGCACCTACGCGTGGGAGCAGCCTGCCTCATTGTATTAGTAAGTCAGTGACGGAGGAGGTGTCTTCGTTTCCCTGATGAAACGTTTGTGGTTTTTTTGTTTAGGCAAAAGTGTGCGTGCATGTGTGTGTCTGTCTGTGTGAATGTTTTTAGAGATTTGAAAGTTTACACAATTTCAGTTTGTTGAGTTCGTCATCAACGATGAAATTTTTAACCAAAACTGATGATCTCAAGACGTTAGAGGCCTTAGTCAAAAATAAATTCCAGTGGGATTGGATAGGAAAAAAAGACACCCAGAAGGAGAAAGCTGGGATATGGTGTCGAAAAATTGATACAGCTGGGTCATGTTTCTGCATATATAAATGGAGTACATGCTACAGTTCTGCCTCCAAAACCTGTTGAAGCAATTATAACGGCTACTTGTAATAGTAAAGGTTCTTCCTCTTCGGTACACAAGCAAGACACTGCAAATGAAGGATGTTGTAAACGTAAGCATCAGCCTGATAGCGTCTCCGCTAAAAAACAAATGAAGATTGCACATTTTTTTAAGAAAGTGTTATTTTATTAGTAAATATAACTTTAGATTAACACCACACCAGACTGATGTTTTTTTTAAATTAATAAATGGGACTTTAGATCAACATTCAATTTGCCAAATATACTGTTATTTTATTAGTAAATAGAACTTTAGGTCAATACCACCTGACTGAAACTTAACGACTAAAATTTCTGTTAAAAAAAGATCAATATCCTATGAAAAAGAATAGTTGCCCGTCTAGTAACATAAACACTTGACTGCAGATTTTCTTTTATTTATTTGCCAAATGGGTAATTTTGCAATTGGAAAGAAAGGCAAAACTTTTTTAAAAGGTATGCTATGTGTGTAATTGGTTTATTTTATACAAATGCAAACTTTTTATTAACATTCTTAGTGTGGTATATGTTAAAGACAATATCATGTAGTTGTCGAAATCAAAGTTACTTAAATTTCACTGAAGGAATCAAATTTTTTAGCAACAAACTAATACTGCAAGCTCAACCCCAAAATAATTTGCTGTTGTGAGCAAAAGGTTTAGGTAGGTAGTAAGTAATTCTCAAAGTGAAACCGTTTTATCTTCCGAAGTATTGGTAACAGCTGTGCTGATAAGTATAATAATTATAGGTACTAATAGTAATGGAAATACTTTTGTTGTGCTGGGGGGGGGGGGGGGGTTACCCACATATGTTCATTTATGTCTCGAGTTTATGCAATTTCACCGTTGGGAGACGCTGATGATTTCAGGGTTTCGTGCCTTGCCTTGCAAACACCTCTGAAGGGTGAGGTCAATGACTTCACTTCTATTAGAAACAATAAAAGTGGGCTCGCTGCTTCGATTGAGATTATGAAATTTGGTACTTTCCAGATATTCCATAAGGCTATCCCCTCGTCTGTTGCAGTCGCTGCTCCCCCACATAATATGGTGAGCATTGGCATCACAGCAGATGATGAGGTGTCTTCCACTTGATTCACAAAAGTTGACAATTATATCTTTTACCTCCTGGGAGAGAGGAGGTTCGGGTTCATGAAACGGTAATTTGCAGAAACTGCATACAGCTCTTCTCTGCCACCAGCAGGTGACATAAAAAGTTTAATCACAGTTGTATCACCAGTGGTGAACTCGGGGAGTGGCATAGCATGATGTCTCTTGCTCACCAGCAGGTCCTTGGTCTCCTACTTGATGTATTATAGAAGACGACAAATCCTGTTCCTTGTAAGCCTAGGATCTTTCCATTATGTGTCCATGGCTCTTGAATGAAAGCCAGATCAACATCTCCCACGGCCAGTCTGCAGCATAAAGCAGCAGATGCAGACCGACTATGGTGGAGATTTACCTGGATACATTTCACGCAGTTTTCCATTGCAAGATAGGCTCAGAGACCAAGTGGCAGAAGGATCAGCCAGACCAGCCCCTCCCCCCAGTGGGTGCTGGAAACCAGCTCCACACCTTCATGACCACCACCCGGGCCGATCACCTCCACCTCCGCAGTCTCCCATCCACTCGCAGCTGGACCTAAATCTTTCCCTGCTTCCAGACAATGACCAGGGAAAGACGATGCAGTTGTTTCTGATTCCACAACTGCAGAATGAGGCTCTTCCATTTCTATGTCCTCCTTTGAGGTGCTGAGACCCTGAGGGTCATGTAGTACTTTGAATTGACCCTTGTTGAGCCCAGTATAGGCAGTGAACTTGGCTTCAGCAATAGCTTTAGCTGATTCCCTGTCCACCTGGAAAATCCATGTGACAGCCTTAGGAACTTGCACCCGATCCAACACCCTCCAGTGGCTTGTGTGCAAACAAGCTACTGGAGGATGTTGGATCGGGTGCAAGATCCATGGTTGTAAAGGTTGCTTTTTTGGATGAAGGATGTTTGGTCCAAACATCCTTCATCCTAAAGGCAACTTTGATTGATTTTGGCAGTTCACTGGCCCTCATCACCTTCCTTGAGCCCAGTGCCCTCCAATACTTATCATTTTTATTGAAGGCTGACATTAGCCATTGTCCTGTTCCCTCGTTCTCACAAAGATAAACAAAGGCTCCAAAGTTCAAGGAAAAGTTCTTGATGCGCTGTAGAGGCTCTCCAACTTCAGAACCATCCACACTCCTCAAATGCTCTTCCTGAACGATCTCAACCTCACTGTCATCAAGCCACTCGTTCGGGAAGTTCTCCTTCACGATGGCCATCCTGACAGTGGAGACAGCATTGCCATAAGTGCTGGAATGAGATTTGTCCCTGCTTCTTTTGGCTGGCTTCTTCATGGCTGGGGAAGGGGTAGAGATGACAGAACTCTCTGCCTCTTGCCTTTCTTATCCATAGCAGGTGAAGTTTCTACAGATGTGGGGCCCACTGAACATGACTCCTTGTCAGTTTGCCCCTTCATCTGCCTTGCCAGCTTCCTCCTGATGTTGCGCTTAGCAGTCTCGCTAAGTCGCAACTTTTCTTTGCTGTTACCAGCCTCACTAGCAACCACAGACTCTTTTGGCAACCCAGTATTACCTGCTGCCTCCAGACGTCGTGGTTGCTTGTGTGGAACAGCTTCTCCCACCTCAGTTTGAGAGGTGTTCCCAGAACAACTGGGCCTCACCTCAAGGTCAACAGATCCTGGCCTTGGCTGGGAAAATGTTGCTTTTGTAGGTTGGGTACTGACTGGGTCAGACCCTAACCCAGGATTTGTTTTTGTTAGGTTCCATATTTGGTCCCACGAAACTGGAGGAAAATAAAAAGGTCACCCGGTAATCCCCCTATCCCGGGTGGAAGGCTAATTATGACAGGGTTTCGCCTGGTGCCCTGAAGGGATTGTTAACAATACTGATATTTTACTACCTCAGTACCATTCAGCCCTCAGCACAATACCTTAGGCCTTGGCTTAGGTAGACCAGAGCCTCAGTTAGCCAGCATGTTTCGGACTCTCCAAAAAGAGGAGCTACTGTAAGCTACAGCACCTAATCCACCTGTTACCACCACCCCACGACGAGGTATGTTGAAGTTGGATTTCTGGGGGCTTTAAAATGGTAAACATCAGGTCAATGCCAATGTCAAGTCGCATTCACGCAGCATGACATAGGTACATTACACTAAATTCAAATGTCATTGCACGATGTTAAAAAACTATGATGTATGCATATTCACGCTATAAAAAGTTTAATATAATAAAAGACTATATACACTTAAAATACATCATGATCTTTCGAGACAGCAGCCGTCCCATCATCAGGTAAAATACACTAAAAACAGATGCATGAGAAAGAGAGTATTATATACAGTCAAGTGGTGATCCATGAGGTAAGTATTTGCTACAGCACAGACTCGAGATGATAGAGCAGAGTTCATAAAAAGGCTAAATGGTCTACTTACCGAAGGGAGGGGTGGAGGGGGTGTTGTTAGCTGCAGATCAATAGGCCTGACACCCCGAACCATTGGCTTCCATGGCAATGGAATAACACAGGGGAACTCCTCGTTACAGCATGTGTTACCAAATTTATAAATAAATAGGCTCTCAGCAAAAAGTGTAGCTTGCTTGGTTTCCAGGCTTCCCAAAACTCTGATATCATCCCACATAGGCTAGTGGGAACCACTAGCTGTAAGATGTGACAGAGCAAGTTGCCGAGGACCGGCATCTGACATATTTATGTTCAGCCACACATATTCCCACCGTCCTAAGTGTGGAGCCAATGTACATTTGATCCTGAACAAATGGATCATTACTCTGAAGGGGGATGCAGTATATGTTACTCCTATGCATCTTATCAACTGGGTCGCAGTCTTTCTTAATTATTGAATACAGATTGGTAGTTGTTTCCCCAAAGTCCAAGTTTTGTCTTTTACAGGCATTCTTGCGAATGTGGGTTATTGAAGGGAGATGGTTCATTGATCCAATAAATTTCACCTTGCAACGTTACAACACCCCCCGCCCCCACCCCCTTCCTCCGGTAAGTAGACCATCTAGCCTTTTTATGAACTCTGCTGTATCATCTTGTGTCTGCGCTGTAGCAATTGCTTACCTCATGGATCACCACTTGACTGTATATAATACTCTTTCCTTCATGCATCTGTTCTTAGTGTATTTTATCTGATGATGGGACAGCTGCCATCTCGAATGATTCCATGATGTATTTTAAGTGTATATAGTCTTTTATTATATTAAAGCTTTTATACCGTGAATATGCATACATCGTAGTTTTTCAACATCGTACACTGACATCTTCGTCATTCATGGATTTTTTAGGTACATTGCATTTCAGTGTCACATGATTCTCAGAAGCGCACACCAGGTGTACGGCAGTTCTATAGATGTCTCCTCGAAGATAAGTATTTCCATTCCTCTCCCTTTCTTTTCTAAGTCAATTTTTTTTTCTTCACATTTGCAGCCAGTCATTGGCAGTGGCTGGCATTAATTAAAAGGAACCCTGCTTTTCACACCAACTCTATGTTGCCTGCTCAAGGGTTAGCAATCCTAAAAAAAAACCTCGACATTTTTGCTCCCAATGGGAAAACCAAAAATGTTGTTTACCAAAAAGCAATAACCTAAATGAATTAACATAAATTTACTGGAAAATTGCAGGAATATCTTATTCATTCATTAACTTTCACTTGTTGACCTTGGTGAATATTTACCTGGGAAATACTGAAGTGGGATTAAAAATGAACTTTCAGAAGACAAAAGTGATGTTCAACGCTTTTACAAGAAATGAAGATTTATCGATTGAGGGAGAAAAGCTGGAGATAACGGACACGTACGTTTATCTTGGACAGCAGATATCAAGTGAGGGTCACATTGGTGAAGAAATTAATCGGCGTACAAAACTTGCCTGGAGAGCTTTTGGAAGAAACAGCATAATTTTCAAGAGCAATATGCCATTATGTCTTAAAAGAAAAGTGTTTGATCAATGCATCCTTCCAGTGCTTACATATGGTGCAGAGACGTGGACCTTAGCTAAAAGAGACATACAAAGGCTGCAGACAACTCAAAGAAGCATGGAGAGGTGCATGCTTGGTGTAACCAGGAGAGATAAGAAGAGGAACACGTGGATCCGAAAAATGACAAGAGTGGAAGACGTCATGATCAGAGTTAAATCCCTGAAATGGCAATGGGCTGGACATACTGCCAGAAGAACAGACCATCGATGGACAGCCGAAATTTTAGATTGGATTCCAAGGGACAGGAAAAGACCCAGAAGAAGACCACATGGAAGATGGGTGGATGAAATTCGAAAGTATGCGGGAGTGACATGGAGGAGACTGGCACAAGACAGACCGTTGTGGAGGAAACTTGGGGAGACCTTCGTCCAGCAGTGGATTGATAATGGTTGACGATGATGATGATGATATATATATGTGTGTGTGTGTGTGTGTAACATGAAGAGTAAGTAAGCTGACACATATATATACACGGTTGAGTAACATTGTAGCCACCAGCTAATATCCAGAGTAACTGCTGTGTGCAGCGTGGACAGCAGCTAGACCGGCTGGGAGTGACTCAATAAGATTCTGAAAGATGTTCACAGGTATGCTGAGCCATGCTGACTGCATTGCATCTGACAGCTGCTGGAGGGTGCGTGGTGGAGGATCCATAGAGCGAACAACACGATCGAGGAGATCACACAGATGCTCAATGGGGTTTAAGTCTGGGGAATTAGGGTGCCAAGGAAGTACCTTGAAGTCTTAGACACGTTTCCGGTAGCCCTCTGGTTCATTCGGCCAGTGAGTTGCTCCACTATAGCATGTCGATCGGCCCTCATGTACCTTTGCAGCTGATCACCTCTCACATCAATGGCACGTGGTGCTCCACAGTTTCCACATCACTTATTAGCAATGGTGCTGTTTCTCCAATCATGATACAGTGCCACAGCAGCACTCAAACAGTTCACAAACTTTGCTGTTTCAGAAATACTGCCACCCTTGGCCCGAAAGCAGATAATCATCCCTTTTTGCAAATCTGATAAGTTGCTGCTTTTTATCCATGACAGCAACAAGTGATATGTTTTCGGAATGCCTACAGCACATCTTATATACCCTCCAAACCAGCTCACGACACGTCCCTTCTTTCATTGGCTATGCATTGTTGACGTCAAAAGTAGGAGGTGGTCACAATAATGTGACTTGACTGTGTATAATGGACATTTGTAGTTAACAGCCACATATTCTAAAAACTGGCATTATCCATTTTTACCGAATTGCATTTGCTCTCAGAAATTTACTACTCTTATACAAAAATTAGTGCAATAATAATTTCTTTTGAATTACTTCTCATGTTTCTGTCTGAAAACAATATTACTTTTCAAATGCATTCATTATAAGTCACAAAACAGTTAAACATATGATCATTTGGGAGGGGGGGGGATTGCAACAAATTTTTCTTATATTTGGATAGAAGCAGGTGACTTTTGTCCTCCTTTTTTCTGGGCATGTTAACAATGCCAGCAAGTTGCTCCACGTATGGTCCAGATAGTTCATTCTGAGATCCAATATTTCCCTCTTCTTTGGAGAACTAGCATGAGATTTGAACATGAAGGGTGAATGTAGCTGACCACTCCTTTCTGAATGTGAATCAATCCGCTGTCACTTTTCTTTCAGTCACACTGTGATTTTGTGCTTGCATAGCTTATAGCAAATGTATGAACTGTTTTATTGGATAACTAGGGTGTTTTCAAAGTAGTGACAAAAGGTCACAGGGCTGCCAGACCGCGCCAAAACGTTGTTCTTGTGCCATTCTGCTAAAAAAATCGCCATTTCAACGAAATCTGCTCTAATTTTACGCCAAAAGTTAAAATTTACTGGGCATCGATATTTTAGCGTTATTTTACGACATTCGAAATCGATTCAGCGGTTAATTCGTACGCGAGATTCTTCCGCTGATTCACAGAGTCCCCTTCCTCCTTTTTTTTTTTTTTTTTTTTTTGTCATTTTCAAGATCGATGCAAAAGTGAAGAAATTTTCGGGTTATTAGTTGGAATGTTCGAAAACGGAAGTTAAACGAAGTGCAGATTTTCCCCGTAACCATATTTTTTTTTTCTCGCACGATGTTGCTTTTGTTCAGTATTTTAAAATATAATTTCATTGCATAATTTCAGCTTGAAATTGTAGGCAACAATTTCCGAAAACGGAAGTTAGGCCGCCTGAATATTTCCCCGTAGTCTTCGGCGACAAGATTCTCACGCTGATTCGAGGAATTCCGTCCTTTTTTGTTATCATTTGGACCATGAACGAAATCGATGCATAACTGAACTGAAATTTTGGGAGGATTGGTGGTGGGGGGTCGTTTTCTCCGTCGGAGGACGGAATTTCATCCTTCGAAAACGGAAAGTAGACGGAGGCAAGATTTCTCTGGTAATCGTAATTTTTTTTCTCCCAATGTTTCCTCTACCCAGTATTGTTAGATATAATTTTATTCCATAAATATTTGTATTTCAGCTTGAAAATGTTGGATAAATTTCAGACGGAGCGAAGATTTCTTCCGTAATTGTATCGCCCCCCCTTTCCCCGGGATGTTTCCACTCCTATGTAGTTGTTAAATGTCATTACCCTCATAAATGTGGGTGCATTTTAGCTTGATAAGGGTGGGGGAAATTTCCAAAAACAGAAGTGACGAAGTTTGGAAATTTGTAAGAATTGATGCATGGTGTAAAAAAAAAAGTATTCATTCTCTGAAAATTACACCATTTATCTAAAATAGTTAAAGCTCTGATATCAGAATTCATGGTTCTTTGGCTGAAAGTTCTTTAAGCATGATGGATAAAATTGTCATCTGAGGGAATTAAAAAAAAAAAAAGAACTAAAAGTAAAGAAAAATGATAAGGGAAAACTATCAGCAGAAAAAAAAAAAAATGAACAGTGAATGCTGTGCAGTGGCAGAGTCAACAAAAGACAAATATGGCCGTGGAACTTGTTGAGAAGAATGTAGGGTTTGCTCGCAAGATGAAACCAGAGCTAATGTTCTAGCAAGTACAAGAACAAAACCAGGAAAAAAAAAACTGTTTGAAGCTCTCTTTCAAAACCACCCTATTTTGTTTGGAATTCACTAATTTTATAATTGTGAACACAGTGGTGTGATCTAGTTAAATATTTTCATAAATAAATGACAGTAAACTATTCAGTTTTGTTCATGCTTTGTAATATTCACACTTTCTCACCATGCAGTCTGATTTTTCACCAAATTCAAAAGTACAGCTTTGTTTTTTTCTTCGTCAGTCTCGTGTAAGTTAATTAAAATCACTCACGAGCGCTATGGATAAATGAAAGGATTGTTTAAATCGCATAACTTGTAATCAGTTATCGGGAATACTGATCTTTTGGTTCTTACTTAAAGTCTGAATTTTGCCCCATATGTTCAGGGATCAGAATTTTCAGGAGGTTTTCTTTTTCTCATTTTGATCTACCTTGGGGAACGTCTTCACCCTCACACTTTTCTTTTTCCAGATGGAAGGTGCGTTGAACCACTTACTAATTCGTAATCGTCTGCTTAATGTCCATACATGCAGGATCCCATGTATGCAAGAGCAGTGGCTCTTTCAGACAGCAACAACAAAAAAGTCAAACACTGATTCTACTACTGAAGAAGAGAGGGGGGGGATCTCATGCCAAAATGTCACTGTGCAAGCGTTAAGCGATAGAAGCAGCTTTTATCTAACTAACTTTACTAAATCTCACTCTCATCGTATAGTTTTGGTTCCAGTTGTAATTGTTCACAGCAATAACGAAAGTTTGACATTGATAATTACTTGATAAGTACATTGTATGAAGAGTATCATGGTGCAACTGCTTAAAGATGATGCATATAGTTTTCACTGTTATCTTATAGTTTTGGTTCCAATTTGATTATTAAATGTTACATTAGTTTTCCTTTTATATCTAAGGTATGCTTTCCTTCAGAAAGCCTTAGGAGTTTGTAATGAACACGCAAACCACGTATGCGTGGCTTGCCAGTTGGTTGGTTTCAGAAATAATGTATTTTAATCTGAATTCCATGAATCTCGAAAAATATGCTGCTCAAAACCAAACAAACAGTAATTACATAATTTTTGTTCTTCCTAAGTGTATATTCACAAGCTTTCAGTATCAATAGCAACAGTTCTTGGACGCGGCAGCATCCTATTTGTGTTACAGCGAAACAAATGCATTCAGAAGAAAATCCCTGATATTTATGTGTTACGCTTAAAATATTGCAGGTCATGTAGTTTTCAATAAATCGTGGGTAGTATAATTGTTTTCCTATTTATCTCACTGTAGGAACGACAGAAATGCTAATTAACAGTCGTAAGAGAAGCAGTAAAATGTCAACAAACCTGAAATATAACATTTTTTCATAGTTCATAAAATAATGGTAATTCATTATATAAACATAACTTAAAGCACAGTATGGACTTAAACCAATTAAAAATACTATCATTAGCTGCTCCAAAACCAAACTTTTCTGCTCCAAATTGCATATTTCCCTGCTCCAAGAATTGCTCCAAAACATGGTAGGGGCACTAACACCCCTGAAAGGAAAACAATTAATCTTGAAAGAAAAAAAAAATATTTAAAATGTTGCTATAAAGCAAAATGTGAGTGTGTGGTTTCATGCTGAACACTTTTTTGAAGTAGTCAAAATGCAAACAAGTGAATGATTTCATTTAGGAATAATCTGAGTTGTAGAAGAGGTGTGACATCGAGGACTTTAAAGGCGCTGTGGAGTAGAGTGAAGAGTACAGAATTTATTTTTTTGTAAACAAAGGAAAGTACAAAGGATTTGAAAATACATATTGAGAAACAGGTTGCAAATTGCAAAAGGAAAAAAAAACTCTTTGATCGAATTTTTTTTGCAGCTAGAAATTGCCGACTGATTTAATTAAATAATGATCAGTACGTATATTTTAAAATTTAGGGTGTAACAGATTTAATGTTATGTTTGTATCTAGCATGGTGTAAAATACTTGCATCGTATGTGCAATGTTTTAAAGTGAAAATAGTGTACTGTCTGTGTATGTATTGTTTCCCACTGTTAAACAATAGCAAAAAACAAAGAAACATTTAATCAAAAGACATAATTTTACTTATATATATTGTATGCACATATTAAGGCTTTTTTTTTTTTTCTTTTTTTTTTATCATCGTGAACCTAGGTTGTGACTGAAGTCGACCACCTGAATTGCAGACAAATGTTGAGATGCCAGGCTGTTAGCTGTTGAGAAGTTTTACTGTTACACCCCCCTCTTTCTCTTTCTATCTCTTTCTCTCTCTCTCTCTCTCTCTCTCTCTCTCTCTCTCTCTCTCTCTCTCTCTCTCTCTCTCTCTCTCTCTCTCTCTCTCTCTGTGTGTTTGTTTCCCCCAAGGGACAGAAAAAGACCCAGAGACCGCCTGAGAGATGGATGGATGAAAATAAAAAATTACTGGAGTGATTTTCACCCAGTCACAAGACAGATTATTAATCCAGTAGTGTATTAATAATGGTTGTTGACAATATATACAATATATAACATCCAGATTTGACATTTTTGTTGATTTGCAGAAACGATGGGAATATTATTTTGCGATTACTTCTTTATGCAAATGAGTGTTCTTTTAAATTTAGCTGTTCACATTCAAGCAATGAAATTAAAACGCTATTCAGTAGAGCTACGTACATTTACGTAGTGAGATCAAAAAGTCCCGAGACTAGGTACGTAGCGTGCCAACAGATGGCATGACGCCGATGCATGAACCGCAGTTGAGGGCAGTGATCTTCGTGAGTCATTGTGCCGAGGGGCGTCATTCTGTGAACATCGGGGGCTGTGCTACACAATATTTGGTGACCACGTGCAGAACACAGCTGCGATTTCGGTATGGACTGCAAACCAGAGCAGCGAGCAAACATCAGGTTCTGCGTCACACTTGGCAAATCGGGAACAGAGATGCATGAAATGCTGCGGCAGGTTTATGGCAATAAGTCGTGCAAGGTATTTTGACTGTCACTCTCGCTTCAAGAGCTGTAGAATGGCACTGGAAGACAACGAGAGGTCAGGGTGACCGTCCACGAGCAAAACCCCTGGAAATATGGACAAAATTAGGGAACTGGTGCATGAGGATCGTTAGAGAACCATTCAAGACATTGCTACCATTGTGAATGTGTCGTACGGAACAGTGCAAGAAATTCTGACTTCGGTTTTGAACATGCACCTCATTTCTGCGAGGTTTGTGCCAAAGATTTTGAACCCCGAACAGAAGGCGCTCCGTGTCGAACTCTGTCAAGATCTTCGTCAGCAGGTGGTGAATGAACCAACGTTCCTGTCACAGGTCGTCACTGGGGACAAGACTTGGGTCTACGGTTATGACCCGGAGACCAAACAACAGTTGCAACGGGAAGAGTCCTGCATCTCCACGACTGAAGAAGACCCGACAGGTCCGGAGCACAACCAAAAGCAGGCTCATCGTGTTCTTCGGCATTCGTGGGGTTGTGCACCATGAATTCAGTCTCCCAGGGCCAGATTGTCACCGCTCTTTTTTACTGCAATGTTCTGCGGCATCTTTAGGGAAAACATTCGCCTTAAACAACCGAAAATGTGGCTCAGGGGCAATTTCCTGCTCCATCACGACAATGCAGCAGCAGCTCACAGAGCATTGGCAACATAGCAAGTTTGTAGCCGCAAACAGCATGACTACCCTTCCTCACCCGCCTTACTTGCCAAAATTGGCCCCCTGCGACTTCTTTGTTCCAAAGATGAAGCTGAAGCTCAAGGGTCGCCATTTTGAAACCGTGGATGAGATCCAGCCTGAATCGCAGATGGTGCTTGACATGATTCGCGAATAGGACTTCCAGGGGCGTTCCAACAGTGGCAAAAACTCTGGCAGCTGTGTATTGCTGCCCAAGAAGACTACTTTGAAGGAGATCATAGCCAGACTTGAGTAACGCAAGTACTTTGTTGTATATTGTCCCAGTCTCAGAACTTTTTGATGGGACCTCGTATAATAAATGCTGCATGTTCTCCTGTGCAGTCCTTATGCTAACTATTAATGGAATGGGTTTTAATTTTTTCACTGTTAACATTTTGTTTGTGTAGCTACTTATGTTGTGCAGCTTTGCTTTTGCTTGTACGGTTTTTTTTTTAATGGAATTACGCTTTTTTATTAGTAAAGCTTTTATGTTGGAAATGTTTTATTTTTATTTTGCACTCTGAACACTTTCTCACACACTGCATGTTATATGAAGTTTAATTTGAACTTTTTGTGCACTTAAATGCTAACTTTCTGATCTCATGTGGTGTGGGTCTTGCACTTGGCTATCTTATATTTGCCTTTAGGCTTTATTTTAATACAGCGATTTTATTTTTGGCAACTACTAACATTTTATTGCATGAATAAATAATTTGAAACCATGGAGGTAGGAATTTAGAAGAGACGCTGTCCCTTATTTCTTTCGTGTTAATAACATAAAACCAGAATTGTCGGGGTTTTGTTGTTCCGTTGTGGAAGTAGTACTTATGAAAAGATAGTACTTTTTGTGAGGTAAGAATGTTACAAATGCTGGACAATAATTAGGAAATTCCAAACATATATGAATATTAAGCTGCCAAAATTTTTTAAAATAAATTTACACGGAAGCTTAACTTAAAATACATCAAAATACATTCTGAAACACGGATAAAAATATATGCTGGAAAACGAGTTGAAGAAGAAATATCAGCTTCCTAAAATTGAAAATTTACAATGGGAGACATAGAGGGTAATCGAGCACAGAAGGTTATCACATTTCATCAGTTTCAAAAACGGCACTTCGGGCATCTCCTATAAATTCTTACCTCATGTTTCAAGCAATGACAATTCATTATAACCCTGCTTCATTAATTGAAATGCATTTTATATTTGTGGTTGTTTCATATTTGCTTAAAAATAGTTAAGTTTTCATTTTCAGAGTTGCAGATACATTTATCAAAAAATTAATGCACAATCAGACATGTGATTTTTCTGCGAATTAGCTGAAATCCGCGAATTTCATGTTATTGATTCACTGAATTCAGCGAATATAATTTTTATGAATTTGTTTTCGGTAATCGCTGTACTTTTTTTTTCCGGGAGGAAAGGCACTTCGGCAGCAGCAACTTTCCGGATTAGTTTTCATTCAGTCAGATCGAGGCCGCCCCGACGCTGGTGGGTCATCGCCTGTCGGCGTGCAATCCACTCGCTCTCATCGTGTTTTGCAGCCTTCGTGCAGTGCTTTCTGGGAGGAGAAATCTTACTCTGGCAGTCTAGCACATGACTGCCAATCGCACATGCGCAGTGCTGTCGTCATATGTCTCCCATTCGGCGCTCGATACAAGACTCACACATAGAAATAGTTTCGGATCCGGATACTACTATTGTTACTGCATTGGTGTTATCGGAGGCATGCATGTTCTCTCTGTAATGAAGTGGAGATTTCTTTTTTAGTCAGTCACAGTGTGGAGTCAGCGAATCCAACGTTGGTTCACCAATTAGTACAAGTTTGCTGTGCATTGATTTCTCTGTCGCCGAGGGCACGGCACCACATGCTTTCGAGAAATCTTCGTTCTTTCGCAATGCTGATCCTTGATAAATCTAATGAGATTGAAGTTCGTGAAATCGACAAGAATGTCAAAAATAAATTTTGATGGGAGTGGTTGGAAAAGAAAGTTAAATTAAATTTTTAAAAAATGTGAAGTGACTGTCTTATTAACTGACTGTATCCAGAAAATTGACATTCCAGATAAAGCCATCTGCATTTTATGCAAGGACCAAAGATATTATGATGGAAGAGAATGGAATTCACTATTGAGCCACTTGAATAGTGGCAAGCACTTAAGATTTATGGAAATTAGAAGAGATAATTATGATTTGAAATGCACTTTATTTTCAAATCAACAGCCAACTTCAATTAATTCCTAGACCCAGCCAACTGTTCCAGTGTCAGCTCACATTTTGACTGGCCAGGCAACATTGCTAGGGTTCATGGCTGAGCGCAACCTTCCATTTTCTGTTGCTCCCCATCTTATTGACTTGGCTAAAGAATTAGCACGGGACCCAAAAGCACTTTCTTCCTCTCAATGGATCGGACCTCAGAATCAATGAAAATGAGATATGGCTTGGCAGACACTTCACTGTCAGAAACTTTAGAAAATATGAAATCCACTTTTTTCTCTCTTAATATAGATGAGTCAACAAGCAACAATTTGATGAGAGTTCTTTCAATACTTGTCAGCTATTACAGTGAAGAGCAACAGAGGGCTGTGATAGAGCATCTTTCGTCTGTAAGTCTTTACTTTGTAAACAGTCAAAGTGGGTTTGATGCACTCCATTCTCTGATGACAGAAAGAGAGATCCCATATACAAATTTAATATCTGTAATGATGGATTCATGGGCAGTCATGAGAGGCTCAAAGTCTGAACTTGTATTAACCAAGAAAAAGCTCTACATCTTCTTGATGTAGAATGGAGATTCCTGCCATCACATTCATAATGGAACAACATTTTTTTTGTAAAGTATTCGAATACCATGTGAAAGGTTTTTTTCTGATTTAAACACTGAATTTAAATGGTCAGCTCAGCTGAGATTGAAACTTGGTCAAGTTTGTGATTTCTTTATGATAAGGTTTTCTGCTCCAGAAAGATATCTGACCCACAGGTGGCTTTCATGCTATGATGTAGCTGTAGAAATCTTAAGAATGTGGGATGTTCTATCTGTTTTTATTATTCATATTTAAGTGCTGATGATGCACTAACATATCAAGCCATTATTTTAGGTATTTACAGTAAAAGAAACTTGGACAATTCCCCACATTTACCAAAAATTAAATTAATTTAACAGGAACTAAAGAAGATACAGTCATTTACAAATGATGGAAAAAACCAAAGGCTGCACATCATAAAGAAATTATTTCATTTCAGAAAGAAAGCATTGTTACTTTTACAAGTCTACACATCTGTGTTGCGATATTAGTGAAAAATCTATAACCTCTGAAGATCTTATTATTGAGAAGAATGTATTGGAGAATAAGCAGTTATTCATAGGATTTGCAGCATCAGGTACTTTATCAAAATGTAACAAATCAGTTTCTGGTGACTTCTTCATGAAATTAAGACAAGCATACATTTCTTGTGGTATCTACCTGCAAAAAAGCTGCCACTAGCCAATCCATTTTTAATTAATGTTTCTGCTTTAAACCCTTCTGCTAGAGGTAAAACAGTCACTTTAAAAAGACTGGAGACATTACCTACTATAATAACTAATGTTCTCACAAATGAAGAATTGGATTCATACATGTTAGATATTTGAAAATATCAGATTGCTGACTTACCACCTTTTGTGACATCAGAGAAAAGAACTGTGAGCTTAGATGAATGGTGGTCCTTTGTGTTTCAGATGAAAGAATATCCTTCCTTATCTAAACTTGTGAAAGCCATCATTAGTTGCTTCCATGGCCCAGTTGTGGAGAGTACTTTCAGTAGTATGAACTATAATCATGGACTCGAGGTCTGGCCAAATGGACATAAGAACTTATTCTGCAATACAGACTGTGAAATCTAATTTGAGGGCAAAAATATTTCAGCCCTAGACTATTTCGATTGAAATAATGTCCATCATGATCCTGTAAAGATGGAACTTTGTAAAAATATCCAAACTTCCTATAAAAGATATAGAGATGAAAAGGTGGCTCAAGAAAGCTAAGAGGCAGAAGTTGACAAAAAGTGCAGGCCAAATTTTGATAAAAAACAGTCAAGCTAGAGCTCTGAAAAATTGTTCTCATACTAAAAAGTCAAGATTAAATACTAAAATTAGTAGTTGTAGATCAAACTATTACAACCAATGTTTTACATACTAAAATTAGTAGTTATACACATGTTGATCAAACTAGCACAAATTCTGCATCACTTACAACTGATGTTTCTGCACAGTTGCAAAATGAGAGGTACCTTTCTGCTGAAACGCAAAAGAAAAACTGGAAGATGTTTTTTCAAGCCCAGAAAAGTAGCAAGAAGGTATAATATATTTATAGCCAAATTATGTATATAGAAATAAAGTATTATTAATTTGTGGCTGAAAGGTATATCAATCTACATATATGAAATGTCTGTATACAGATGAAAAGAGAAAATGAGCTATAAATATTATTTTTGAACCCAAAAGGAATTTTATTATTGTATTTAAATTGAATTGTATCTATCTGCACAATTATAATGATTACTTTTTTCAATACATTAATTTACCTAAACAAAGAGATGGAAATGAAATTATGTTTTAGATTTGGTTCAAATATAATATACACCCTGATTCATAAAGAAGTATACAGTTTCCAGATGCTGTAAAACAGTAACAGTTGAAGACACGGACCACAACTGCAAACCGTTTGGTAGATGTACTCATAAAGTTTGTGTCCCGCTGCTGAGGGAAGTGACGTAGGCGATAGCGCGCGTATCGCGTGACTAGTCAGTCAAAATGGAAGTGGAGAAGGCATTTTGTGTTTTTGAATTGAGCAAAATGGAATCTGTAATTGTTCTGCAACAGCATTTTCGATCGTGATTCGGAAAAGAACCTCCAATCAGAAAATCTATCTACGATTGGCGTAAAAAAATTTGAAACTATGGCGACCGCGTGTATCGGAAGAAGTCTTCGATAATGTTTGCGCCGTCATTCAATGAAGCTCGGGAAAATCAAGGCGGAGGGATTTAAATACTAAGAGATCAATAATGCCTTTAATACTAAGAAATCCAGTTCATAGAAATTATCAAAGAAATTGAATCATTGTGATATGTTTGACCCCTTTGTCGGTGAACAGGGTTTGCACTGGTCATGGAAAAGCCATATAAATAATTAAAAAAGTCAGAGAAAATAATGTACTTCAATTTTATTTTTAATGCAGAGCTGAATTGGGCAAGGTCTTTGCTTCATTAGTGGTAGGAAACTGAATTCTAAGCAAGAAGTCCAGAACGAAGTTACTTTTGGCAAGCAAGGAGGGCCCCAGAATCCTTTGCTAAGCTTTTGGGTTTGTCTTAATCTGTAACAGAGAGAACAGGGTTGCCAATTGGTCAGCGTTTTGTGGAGTTTTTCCGCAAAAATAGTGATCCGCATGTTTAACAATATTCTCTGCAAATGTGAAAAATTTACACGACGTGTGAATTTTCCCTTAGTACGACAGAGTTGCCTAGTGTCCTGAATTAATTGAATTATGTCTGATTGTCGAACATGGTGTCCAGGAATCCAGTTTTTTGAGAAAGCGTCCAGGTTTTTGGAACTTCAATTGTAATTTTTTGTTAAATTTTTTTCTGTAATATGATTCCTGTTTACTACTATTATTACAGACACTCCAAGCTATATATCCTGTGTAGTCACTACAGAAATCATTGATTTGCTATGGAGTATGGGAAACCTGTGGAAATCTCTGTGAAATAATGCTAGTCAACATTTGTGTAAAGTTCATTTTCATGTTTTCAAGAATTTAACAATTATTAAGCACTTACGGATTGTTTATTGGGTGTTTTTGATATCGTGACATTTTTAATGTGTGTATGCCGTTCACCAGCCGTAAATGATCGTGTTAACAGGGACAATAATGATCCGTGATTTTCGAATCAGGGTTCATTATTGTCCTTAACCAGGATATTTCCTTCCGCCATTTGTGCCAGATGATATTCTTATTTCTTTTTTTCTGATCACGTTCCTCATTTTTAATATCTTCGGTAACAGTAATAATCAAAAACGGTGATACCGAGTTTTCAGTGGCTCATAATGAGTACATCTTTTGAATCCTTTCTGACGTGAATAAAATTTATCAAAGTTTTTCATAGTCGATGGAACCAATTAGAAAAAAATCTACTGGATTTCTACATTGATAAAACATCCAGAAATAGAAACGGCTACTTGCACCCACCAGTGGCTGAAAAGTATGTTACTAAAATTAACGAATGGTGTGCCAAAAGTCTTTCATACCAGAAGGGAAGGTATCGGAGACAAACAGATTTTCAAATCAAACAGTTAAAGAAATGTAAAAGAATATGTGATGTAACTCTACGCTTTCTAGCGGAAGAATTTTATCTTTTCAAAATGGTACAGCTCAGGGAGTTGATGGCATAACTGCAGCGATGTTGAAATCTGATGGTGACTCTGCAATTGACTGGTTAACTGAAATTTGCCGGTTGTCCTGAGAGTTACGAATGGTCCCTCGGAATTGGAGGGATGCTATCATTGTTCCCTTGTATAAGGGAAAAGGTGATCAGACTGACTGCAAGAACTATCATTATATTAGCCTACTGAGTGTGCCAGGGAAAATGTTTGGTAAGGTCATTATTGAAAAAGTAAGGGGTCTTACATCAGAGAAAGTATGAGATGCTCAGAGTGGTTTTATGCCTGGAAAAAGCTGCACTAACCAAATTTTTGCATTACACATGATGATTGAAAAGTATCGGGCTGTTGGTAAGAAAGTTTTTGCTGCCTTTGTAAATTTAGAGAAAGCTTACGATCGAGTAAATAGGACACTTTTGTGGAAGGTATTGAATGAATATGGTGTTACTGGGAATCTACTGAATAGTGTACAATCGTGGCCAAAAGTCCTGCACCAGTAGACCGAAAGTCAATTTTCGATGTTTGAAATCATCTTGTACAGCGTAATGGTAAAGCCAGGAAGACATATTATACATCATTTTAAAGGAAATTTTATGCTGAATTCAAATATTTTTACAGATTGTTATTCCCAGTAATAGAAGTGAAGTTAATAAAAGTACAGCATCTAGTCATAAAAAGGAAAAAATAGTGGAATTTGTGAATTTAGTCTACAATGCATTTAACGTGAAATTACTGTACAGTACATTATTGAAACTTGCAGGACACTTGAAATAACTTACCAACAAGCAAAATACGCTTTAATATTTAATTGGATAACCACGGTTTCTTAGTAACAAAGTGCACCTTCGTGGCATGAAACTAATGAGCTTCTCTAGTTGTCCATTGGTGATAACACGGTGCCATACGACCCTTACAGACTCAATTAATGCTGTTTTACATGTGAGTCCTTGTTGACGGATCTTTTGCTTCAATCTCACCTACAGATTCTGTATGGGTTTAAGATCTGGTGACTGTGCCGGCCACTGGAGTTTTCTTACAACTTTTCGATTAAACCACTCGTCAACCAACTTTGACCGATCACATTGTGCATTATCATCCTGAAAGATAAAATTCCGCAAACCCATGTCTTGTACAGATAGTAGCAGTCTGGACTCCAAAATATCCACATATTTCGATCCATTCAATGTGCCATCAACAATGTGAAGCCGGCCAACACCACTAGCTAAAATACAGAACCAGAACATCACCGAATGTGGGTACTTGATTGTTGGCTGGGTGCAGCATGCCTGATATCTTTCACCAGCCCAACGAGGTACATAATTATTTCCATTATTAGCGGAAATAGTAACAGTTGTTTCATCACTGAAAATAACATTTTTCCATTCATCAACAGTCCAATTCTTGTGTGCCTTGGCCCAAGCAGTTCTTTTGAGCCATTGTTGTTCAGTAAGGAAAGGTATACATGCAGCTTTACGTGCAGTCAGTCTATTTTCTTGTAGCCTACGACGAACTGTACATGCAGATGCAATAATGCCTACTTCATTCTCTCACTCATTTCTTAAATCAGTGGCTGATTTAAACGTTGATTTTGGGGAGCGACAAATCAACATGCGATCATCACGTTCAGTAGACAGCCTTGGTTGATGTGTTCTTTTTCTGTTTCCCACACATCCAGTTTCTGCATCTCTTTTAATGGTGCCCAAGACAGTGGAATGATCACAGCCACATTTAACAGCAATTTTACGACTACTGAATCAAAGTTAATGCAAAGTAAAGTTTTTGCCCTGATTTGAAGAGGCAGGACCAATTTTCGGGTCTTTGACATCCCGAAATTCAAATATCACCAGGGATTCTGCATAAACTTCCATCAACTCACTACAAGCAGCTGGGATCTAAGTCGACAGACGATTCTACATCCTTTTATGTTTCGCTAGTGGACGTTGAAGAAAGCTATTATAGTGGATTAGAGGGGCTCGGAACTGGATTTGTGTTTCCTCACTTGCACATTTTTGCTTGTAACTTCACTTCTATTACTGATTAACATTCTGTAAAAAATATTTGAATTCAACATAAAATTTCCTTTAAAATGATGTATAATATGTATTCCTGACTTTACCATTACGCTGTATAAGTTGACTTCAAACATCAAAAATTGACTTTCGGTCTGCTGGTGCAGGACTTTGGGCCACAAGTGTAAAAACCATGACTGCTGGCATCAGAGCTTGTGTGCAAGTGAATGCTGTTTTTATCAAAATGGTTTTCTATTGGTGCAGGAGTCAGACAAGGTTGTATAATGTCACCATGGCTGTTTAATATATTTATGGATGCGTGATGCCAAAATAGATAAAACTGGTTTATGTCTTGGTGATATCCATGTGTGCAGATTGCTGTATGCTGATGACACTGTCCTGTTGGCAGAGTGCAAAAGTGAATTGCAGAGTGTGTTGTCCTGGATGTACGAAGTTTGCATGAAATTCAAACCGAGTATAAATAAGGGAAAACCCAAAGTTATGGTTTTTGAGAGAGGAACTGGTAGTACTGAATGTATCATAAGTCTAAATGGCACAGTAATTGACCAGGTGAATGAGTTTGTGGATTTAGGAAGCATGTTTGACAGAGAGAACAAATTGGATGGTGAAATTAGCAGGCGAGTGAATTCTTCATTGAAAGTCATGGCTGCTTTGGGAGGCTTTCACAGAAATGATGGGTTCTCAAAAGAGTCCCACATGGCTGTGTATGAAAGTATAATTGTTCCTACTCTGATGTATGGCAGTAAAACCTGGGCACTACAAAAAAAAACATAGGAGTAATTTGTGTGCTGGAAAAATGCGTTACGGCAAGACATGTTCTGGAGAGATGTGTTATTTACGGGGGTGGTTTGTGGCAAGACATGCTCTGATCATGTGAGGAATGAAGATGTGTTGCAGTTGTGTAATGTGAAGCAAAATGTTAGCAAGGTTGAGACTAATATGCTTTGGTGGTTTGGCCATGGTGAAAGAATGAGTGATTAGATGTTTACTAAGAAATTTTTTTTTTAGCCCCAGTGGCAGGAAGGAAAGGCAGAGGAAGGGCAAGAAAGTCATGGAAGGATCAGATTCAGGAGTGTCTGCATGAGAAAAAGATTATGAGTATGAAGTACAGAAGATCTTTTGTATGGCATGTGATGGATGTGTGACGTACCTGCCAGCAGGACGCACACGACATAAAGGCAGATAGGAATCAGAACAAATGTCTGCGTAGCTCAGTTGGTAGAGCGACTTGTTCCGGAATAAGCGGCCTCGGGTTCGAATCCCGGCGTAGACCAAAAATGACGGAGAAATTTACTTCGTTATAGATGTCAGTGAAGCCCGAGTTGTTTGTCAAGATCGCTGTAAATGGGGAAGTTTGGTACTGCAACAGTAAGTAAAAATTATCTGGTAGTTTGTATTTCTTTGTGGAGCTAACTTCTGAATCTGAGAACAGCTTAGTGATATGTAATATGATATGAAAATATGTGAAAAGTATTTGTCATGGCAAAGCTATGCTAAGGAAAAAGAACTTTGGAATACATCTCCCAGAAGCAGAGATTGCAAGAAAAAGGTTTTGACCTTTACGCCCCCAAGTGGAAAAAACTGTGCATTATTTAAAAAGGATAACGTTCCGCGTTCTTTTATTGTAGCATACAGTAAAGAAAGGAATTTCTCAGTAGATATAGTAAGAAAGGAATTAAAGCATACAGTAAAGAAAGGAATTTCTCAGTAGGATTTTAAGAAGCAGATTTACAAACAGAAACACACAAACACCACTTAGTGACAGAACTGTGAACTACAAAAAACTCAAAGTAGAAACCTTTTAGTGTTCAAAAACGAGGTAAATGATATCCAGTGTTAAAAGAATATTTTAAATCACACATTCAGAAGCAGATATGTCAAGAAAAACAGATTTATCATTTTCACCACCTAACGGGGACATTATGCATTAATTTAATAAGGAAATATGTGCAAAATGTTTTCATATTTATTTGTATCTGAACGGGGGGGGGGATTCAATCAGGTCTTTGGTCTCGTAGATACTGCTACAAAAGTTCTGTAACCCGTAACTTGAACTTACGTTCTTTACTGGCACACTTGTGCTTTAAGAAAAATTTGAAATTATATGAAAAACATTTTGCACCAGAATCGCTCTCCAACAGAGAATTTTTTTTTTAAATCGGACTCTTAGATGCAGAAGTATCTACAAAAATATGATATACATGTATGTCCTGGTGGAAAAACTAAGCACTATTTTAAGCAGAATGTTTCCTCAAAAGGTTTTCCGGAGTGAGTCATGTCGGTCCACGAAAGAATTTTTTCAATTGAGTTTCCAGAAGTTCAGATTTTGATGCAAATACATCAGAAACGAAATAAGCACTTATGCCCCCTGGTGGACAAATTGTTCTCCATGAAAAATTCTAAATTATATGTAGCACATATCCCACCAGGAGCTATATCTGATGCAGGAAGAATTTTTCAGATAGGGCTTTTAGAAACGGAGGTATTGAGGAAACCGCAATTTACCTACCTTTACTTTCGCTAGTGGATAGTCTGTGCATGACCTTAAAAAAGAAACTGTACCCAACGTTCGTAACTATGGATTGAACGTAAGTTGGACGTTCATAACCCGTGGACTGACTGCCTGCACTTATTTTTTTTACAAAAGACTTGCTAAAAAGAACAACAACTTCCACACCTACCAAGTTTTATGGTTTAGCCGTAGAATTTATAGAAATTCTACCCGTTTTACGAATACTTTTGTGGATCCCCCCCTAAAATATCCTTTTTGCCTTCACAGAACACTTTATTTAACTTAAAGTTGTTTAAGGTATAGCTGTACACTTAGAACAAACATCTTTTCAGGTGGGAGTCCTGTGTTCATGGTTAAAACGTAATGAATCCATAACGCGTCATTTCAAACGCGAAAGCTAGAATCAACCGCATAGGTTTGTCTTGTCTCCATTATACTTATCCACATTCTCAGATAATAAATAATACTTTGTACATCCTCCTTTCCCCAATGCAGCAACTCCACAGGAGGGTAGGTGTAAGAACTACATAACCCTATTTACTCCAGTTGGAAATGCTTTCTCTGAAAGTAATATTCGTAATGTTGCCAAGTACTGCAGTTTGTCCGAAATAGCTCCGGTTACTCGGAAAGATTATTAAAAACTCCAACTTAATGGTAAAAATCCCCATGTAACTGTTGTCTGAAAAAATATACATTTGTGCAACATGCACGTGAATTTTGTGTAGGAGACCAAAGGATTTTTTTTTTTTTTGAAAATGTGGTTAAGTTGCCATGGTAGGTTTTTTCTGATGTTCAGTTTCTCAACAATATTCGAGCAAATGAGGTGTAGCAAATCGCTCATTTAGGAGATGCATGTAGTTCATTTCCTCCTTTACCTTGGATGTTCAGATGCCATCCCTTGAAACACACGCTAATCTCTTTGTACGAGTTCTTGCTGAGAAATTGATTATCTCGAGACTTTGACGGAAAGTGGCGATCCTTTAACGTCCAAGCCGAAAGGGATGTCGGCTAAACTTGTTTATGTTCGAGCTAACCTGTCAGGTTGAAACGCAGTTTACTTTTATTAAGGGTAATATTTAATGGTAGACGAGCGCACGGCTCATTTCTCACAGCTAAGACAGCGGAACGTTAGCACAGCTTTACGAACATGTACCGGAAGCATCAAGCTACTGTTTTCGATGTGGCAATGAATCTGTCGTTTACATTCAAATGCAAACAGCATGTTTTTTAGAGACATATAAAAAGTAGCATAAGGAAACAAGGTGTACATAAAGACAATCTAGGTGATCGATTGACGGAATTCATATTCCGAAGGAAATGTAGTGCCAGCAGCACAGGCGTCTTCAAAGAAATACTTCAAATAATAAATCACGAATGGCAATGAACGTCGATGCTTTTGTTTTAAAATTATCTTTTTCTATATATTTGTAATACAAATTAAAATACTACTTGCAAGTACGAGAGTATAATTTTTTATTAGTATCCGAACGTATATAGTGGTAATCTCATTCTTTTTTTTTTTTTAGTTCTTTTTCAGTATCTCAGCTATTATTTTTCATGTAGACCATGAAATATTTTCTTTGATGAAACCAACGTCAGTCATCATGAGGAAATAAAAAAAGTAAGCGCAGAATGCAAAGATAACCACTTTTCCACTTCCCATATATGTTTGCATTCGAATGTAAACAACAACAGATCCGTTGCCACATTGAGAATAGTATCTTGATGCTACCGGTATATGTTCGCAGAGCTGTGCTAGCGTCCCGCAGTCTTAGATGTGAGAAATGAGCCGTGTGCCCGTCTGCGAAAGAATAGCCCGATTTTTACCAAATGTTTTGCATTTACCGAAACTTTTTTCCCATCAATATTGTGAAGTTAGGAAAAGCTAGAATCCTGATATCGTCTCGCTGTAACCTCGCTGCCAGCTAAGATGGTAGGAAAAATTAGAATCCTGATATTGCCTCACTGTAACCTCGCTGCCAGCTAAGATGGTAATCACGGCAGCGTTTGTTATGACCCTGATGGTGACGTCATGAATCGAGGACTAAGGCCTGCTAGTACTAGAGACAGCTTTGGCCAAGGTAATTTACTGGGAAATTAAATATGTATTGTATATTTTCTTGAATTTTCAGTTAAATCGAACTTTTTGTAGATACCTGTATACCCCTAATTTGAGCCCTAATTCTTCTCCAGTCCTTAACACAATGTCTTCGAAAGTTAAGGACTGGAGAAGAATTAGGGCTCAAATTAGGGAAATACAGGATCATTTCATTGTTATACCCTTAGATAAAAGTTATAATAACTATGCTTTTATTTGCAAAACATATTATTACCAAGTGCTTGCTTCAGAATTATCAAACGAAGACACTTATAAAATAGTTTCAAATTATAATTTAAATATATTAAAAAAGAGGTTGATTGATTTCAATAAGTTATTAAAAATAAATAAAATACAATTACAATTTCCTTATGTTTTTGCAGTTCCTAAATTTCATAAGCAGCCTGTAAAATTCAGATTCATCACTTGTGGAGTAAATAGTTATAACAATCAAGCCTGTAAAATATTTAAAAACTTACTGTCCGTTATTTATAATAATATCTCAGATACTTCTTGGATTATTAATAATAATAAAGTTTTGGAGTTTGTTGACTTGATTAATACTACTGACTTAGAGATTACCACATGTGATTTTTCAAATTTATTTATTTCAATCGACTTAAAGTGATTTACGTAGAATTCTGGATCTTTATTTTGATCAGTTTGGTCACCAGTTGGACGTAGAATTTGAATATTGGACAACCTTATGTAATTTCTGTATTGCTTTGCACAACATTATCAAGCAGCGGTTGGGGTAATTTATCCCATTCCTCTGTCAGTGCACGAATGAGGGTGTCCTTGTTTATTGGAGGGCATTGGCGACCAGCAAGACTCCTCCCCAAAGCATCCCACACATTTTCAATGGGATTTCAGAGAGAGAGATCTGTCAATGGACTTGTTTTAAATCAAGGACTTTAAATCCTCAGAATAACAGGGCAGCCAATTTTACGGGCTTTACAAAGAGCCAATATATTCTTGAGTTGAAAAACAAAATCTCGCAGTCGATATCATTTGGATTGTTTACAGGTGATCAAGACCCAAGTTTGGGTTGACTTTTTAAGTGCTTTTGTTTCCTAAATTTCTTAATGTAACTAGTGGGATGTCATTCAACCTACATTTGTCTGTTTCATGTGAATTGCATTCTTCTTATTACCTATATAACAGTCTTGGAGTTACGAAAATACTAATCTGTATTAGAGAAAGGATGCTTAATTCCTTGATTTCGAAAAATTTGTCACGAAGAAAACTGGTTATGGGGCATAAGACTGGGTATGAATACGATTGCCAGTTTAATGAAATTAGTAAACATTGCATTCATGGCTGCCATTCTTTCATCTTTTAAAAATTTTGGAAACCTGCCATGATTGTCAGAATTTTGAAACTCTCTCCCCTTTTATGTTTCTTCTATCTCGGAAAATTATGCAGAATTTATGTGATCGGTGAAGTTGCACCAAATGTTTTTAAAAATTTGACGCAATTGCATACCTGCCAAATTTTTAAGATTTTGCTGTTGCCTTCCAATCGGAAAAGTTTTTTACTGGATTTTGTTACATTTCTGGATGCTTGCAAGATATCTTTCCGCTGAATTAATTTTTTTTTTTTTGAATTGGTGGAAACTCCCGTTATAGTGTGAATGAAAACATTTCGTGTTTTGAATTGTTCTGACGAAGTTTTTTTTTCTGAGTGCATTTCTAAATTTTATTGTTATCTGTTAATGTTCATTTCTTATATTTTTCGTAATGGTGCTGAAGGGTGACTGTATCTTTTAAAGAATTTTTTGTAATGAAATGCATGTTTTCCTATTTCAACTGTCTCCATTAAAATCAATCAATGGAGCTCGTATTTTATACCCTGTTGCCAATGTGATGCGTAACATCACAGCCTCTCCTTGACAAATGTCAACCCCGCCTTCTCGTGGTGCATTTAGTTCCCACTAAAGGGGCTTTGACGACCGCCAATAGCGGTATAACTATACCATCGGGATCAGAGGAAATGCTATCCCACACTCACCAACCCGCTTGGCCAGCGTGGTGAGTTATGGCCAAACACCTCCAAAATGACTCTACAACTTAAATCATGGCCCTCAGTCTCCGGCAGCTGGAATGTACCTGGCCAAGGCAGCGACCAGTGCGACATGAAGGCAGAGGGTGCTAAGAATCCCCGGAGGACCGGACTAGGATGCCATCTGATGCTGACCTTGGCTACGTATAATGGACGCTCCCTATCTTCTGATTCAAGGCTTCTTGAATTGGAAGAGGAACTACAAAGGATCAAGTGGGACATCGTCAGGCTTAGTGAGGTAAGCAGAAAAGGAGAAGATCTCATTGAACTGAAAAGTGGACATCTCTTCTACTATCGTGGGACAGATACTGGCAGAACTAGTGGTGTTGGATTTATAATAAATAAGAAACTGAAGGATAAAGTTGTAGAAGTTGAAAGTTCCTCTGACAGAGCTGCAAGACTTGTTATCCAACTCTCGAGAAGATACCAGGCTCAGATTATTCAAACTTATGCACCCACCACAAGTCATCCTGAACAAGAAATTGAAGAATTTTATGAGGAAATTCGTCATCTAAATAATGAAGGTAAGCAGCACTTAAAGATAATTATGGGAGATTTCAATGCAAAAATAGGGCAACGGCAACAGAATGAAACTTCAGTAGGTAAATTCAGTCACGGCAACAGAAACCAGCGTGGAAATACTCTTGTTGAGTTTGCAGAGGCAGAAGGATTTTTCATCTTTAACTCCTTTTTCAAGAAAAAACCGCACAGGAAATGGACATGGAGACATCCAATTGGGACGACAAGTGAAATTGATTTTATTATGTGTAACAAAAATTCGTCATCCAAGACTGCAGTGTGCTGAACAAGTTCAACACAGGTAGTGACCATAGATTGGTGAGATGTAAGATGCACCTCAACACTAAACTCGAACGTGGCAAGCTCATAAGACAAACAAAATGTATTGACATAACCAACCTTAAAAAACACCATAATACTTTCAAGTTGGAACTGAAGAACAGATTCTCTGCTTTAGAAGGCCTAACATCGGAAGAAGTGGATATTTCTGAAGTTAACAGAAAAATAACCAAAGCTCTTATGGAAACAGCAACAAAATTAGCTGGGTCTAAGAACAAGTTGCATGTGAACAAATTATCAGGAAAAACCAAAATGTTGATGCAAAAAAGAAGAGAGATGAGGACAACTAAAGAAGATGTGAGTTCCAAAGTGGGATATATAGAGCTATGCGAGACAGTACGAAAAAGTATCACTGAAGATGTAAGGAAATTCAACTGTGAGCTAGTGAGGAAAGCAATTAAAAACAACCAAAGCCTAAAGATAGCAAAGGAACATCTCAGTAAGGGAAGAAAACAGATTATGGCACTGAGAAAAGAAGATGGTTCTGTAACAAGAAATAGAGGCGAAATTTTGACAAAAGTGAAAGATTTCTACTCCAAATTATATGAAAGGGATGATACATGTACTCCAGACATCATGAAAGGTACCAGAGTTCTTCCAGTCCTCCCAGCAGAAGTTGCACATGCAATCAAGAACATGAAGCGGGGGAAAGCTCCAGGAGAAGATGGAATTACTGTAGACATCATACAAGAAGCAAGTGGAGAAATCGAAACAGTACTCGCCCAAATTTTCACTCGATGCCTTAATGAAGGGAAGATTCCTGAGGATTGGAACAACGCTACAATGATCCTGCTACATAAAAAAGGTGACATTGAGGATCTCAGGAACTACAGACCTATCAGCCTCCTCTCAGTGGTTTATAAAATCTTCACTAAAGTTCTTTCACACCGCTTGAAGGTAACACTGGACATGGCTCAACCGAGAGAACAAGCTGGATTCAGGAGTGGCTACAGCACAATAGATCATATCCACGTACTGAGAGAACTAATTGAAAGAGCGAGGGAATATGAACTTCCATTGTGCATGGCTTTTATCGATTATGAAAAAGCCTTTGATTCGGTGAAACCATCAGCAGTTACAATGGCTCTGAAATCCTGCGGTATTGAAGATGCATACATTAATATTATTAATAACATCTATGAAAATGCAAAGATTCGGCTGTTTGAGAATACAGCACCCATAAAAGTAGGAAAAAAAGTGAGACAAGGTGACACCATATCTCCGAAGCTCTTTAATGCCACATTGTAAAATGTCTTTCAATCACTGAACTGGGAAAATAAAGGGATAAAGATTAATGGAGATTATCTAACCCACCTTCATTTTGCTGATGACATAGTCATTTTTCCAACTACCCCACCAGAGCTGCAGAGTATGATCCAGGAACTTGCTGACAAGAGTAAAGAAGTGGGATTAAAAATGAACTTTCAGAAGACAAAAGTGATGTTCATTGCTTTTACAAGAAATGAAGATTTATCGATTGATGGAGAAAAGCTGGAGATAACAGACACGTACGTTTATCTTGGACAGCAGATATCAAGTGAGGGTCACATTGATGAAGAAATTAATCGGCGTACAAAACTTGCCTGGAGAGCTTTTGGAAGAAACAGCATAATTTTCAAAAGCAATATGCCATTATGTCTTAAAAGAAAAGTGTTTGATCAATGCATCCTTCCAGTGCTTACATATGGTGCAGAGACGTGGACCTTAACTAAAAGAGACATACAAAGGCTGCAGACAACTCAAAGTATCATGGAGAGGTGCATGCTTGGTGTAACCAGGAGAGATAAGAAGAGGAACTCGTGGATCCGAAAAATGACAAGAGTGGAAGACATCATGAACAGAGTTAAATCCCTGAAATGGCAATGGGCTGGACATACTGCCAGAAGAACAGACCATCGATGGACAGCCGAAATTTTAGATTGGATTCCAAGGGACAGGAAAAGACCCAGAAGAAGACCACATGGAAGATGGGTGGATGAAATTCGAAAGTATGCGGGAGTGACATGGAGGAGACTGGCACAAGACAGACCGTTGTGGAGGAAACTTGGGGAGACCTTCGTCCAGCAGTGGATTGATAATGGTTGACAATGATGATGATGCCAATTTTTTAAGGCGAAATGAAATTTTAAACTCTGTGCTTAATCTGTCAGTGATGGAATTGGCGCCATTTCCACGATCTGTAAAATTGTTTTCACGGCAGAGTGAGCTATGGCAGTACCAATTTTTGGAATAAGTTTTCACTTAAAATGCTGGTTTTTTTTTTTTTTTTTTTTTTTTTTTTTTTGCCATTTCTTAGTTACCTCTTGCTGTATCAAGGAACATCGCAGTTGCTTAACAAAATTAAAGTTCTAAAACGCCATTTCCTACTCATTGTGCAGAGACAACAACTTTACTGTCTATCATGATAGACGGCAATGGACAGTTCAAATTCCGATTTTTAACTTGAATTTCTCTTCAAACAAAAGGAAAAACACTCGCTCCTTTTGCTTCTTGATATAGCAAACCAGACAGTGACTAATAAATGGGAAAACATTCATTTTCAGCAAAATTAAAGTTTAAAAAAAAAAAAAAAAGGTGCTTTATCACTGCTGTGAAAACAACTGCACGAGTCACAGAAATGGCACTATTTCTAGCACGCACAGGGTAAGTAATGATTTTCAACTTGAATTGTGCTCTAAAATAAAGAAAAAAAAAAAGGCTTTCTCGTGTGATGGATGAAGCAAAAAGGATAAGGGATAAAAAATATTCATTCAGTTATTAAGAAAATTTATTTAAAATATTTTTCATGTTTGTCATATTTCCAGTGATCTCTGGTTAAGTAGAACAAACAAAAGTTTCATCTTTAAGGTAATATTTATAACTGGGTATATTTTTATATTTTTGCAAATCATATTTAATTCCTCTCACCCCCCTATCTAATGGGGGTTTTTGATTCTGGGAAATTGTTAATGCCCCAAGAATTTGAAGTTCTGGAAACTTCCAATTCATATTAGTGTTTTAAGTACTCATTAGAATATATCAATTTAAATGTATATGACTGATGTCTATCTGTTTTCTTTTTTTAACAGTTTTATTAAATGGCATTTAATTTCTGCTGATATGTATGTGTGTGTGTGTGGAGGGGAGGGTTAATTATTAATATATTTATGCATATTCCTTGCTGCATTGGATGATAAGAGCCAACTCCTCAGGGTGAGTGTAACTCAATTTTCAGTCTTAGCTTGAGCATCTTAGTGGCACCCATATTGCATCATTTGCTTATTATCTATTGTTGCTTATCAGTTATCTTCTTAATTTGTCTGTACTATTGTCATATGCTGTTGAATACTAATGTATGTTATAGGAGGAAAAGTAGGTGCAGCCAAATTCATGTACGGAAATAATGATTTATTGGTGTTGAACGTGGAGAGAGAGATACTGAAGTCTAAGTAAATTTTAGTAACCTTATTTTAAACTTTGCATTTTTTTACCTTCATATCAATTTGCATTGTTATGTTTACTGTTTAGCATTTGATTATTGTTGAATCTTTTACTTATATTAATTTGTGTCCTCATATATTTAGTCAGGTCTGTTGAGATGTCGAAATATTTAACGTTGAGTTTAGAGAAGGAAACTGGAAATTCCAGGGTAAAGTATGTTTTAGTATTGGTAAGTGTTACTTTTTCTGTAATTGTTTTGTGATAAATAAAGCATATTTATAAAAAAGTCATCTGTGTACTGTGTGTTATTTCATTCGCCAGCGTTCTTACAATTTTTTTTTTTTCACTGTAGCACTCGCTCATCATCCTTTTTCTTTCACAAATACACATACAGTAACTTTGGAGGTGAAAAATGTTGAAGTGAAGTTTAAAAGCAATGCTTGTAAATTAATTTGAAATTTTCTTCCAAACTTATAACTGACCATCATTCCTGATGTTTATTACTTTGAGATTTTTATGCGATTTTGTATCAACTTTTAGGTTCTTGCTGCTATGTTTTATCGTAGTCTTAATTGTCTATATATATATAGACAATTAAGACTACGATAAAACATAGCATCATATGTTCTAATTAATGTTACATAATCTTTGTGCTTTCTCTCCCTCTTGATGCAGAAATAAATATTCTGTTATTACATGAATGGAACCGTGCTTTTTATCGCAAAGAATATCATTGCTTTTTGTTTATTAAAATTCATTGTTAATTTGTTTGTTTAGCTCGCGACTCAGAAGGGAAGGAGAACGTGAAAACTGTGCCTAACAGACCATTTTCCCCAGTTATGAACAATAGGAGAAGTAGCAGTCAAAGTGTTCCTCAACCACTTAGTCCTGCTGTAGAAGTAAAATCACCTCAGCTGACCAGGAAGGTAATAACTTACGATTTTTACCATTGATTAAGTTGTGTGTAAAGCAGTAATGTATCTTCCATTATTAATTTTAATGATGTTTGAAAATTAACAAATCTTCACGTCAGCCCACATAAAATTTATATATACCTAACCAACTAAAAATAAAGGTGTTTCACCCCGAAGAACAGCTGTTGCTCAATAAGATAGGTTATTGCGTGTCTGAGTCCTTGATTCCCCAACTTTTTGAGCACCATATTGTTTAGATAGCTGCATTCTGTGAAACATTAATTTTTATACACAATAAATTTCACTAAATTATGGGTTTTACACAGGAATAAAGGAAATTACTTACAATCAAATTTTCGAGTAGCACCCCTACCCTTCCTCAGGACTACACTATAGTAGATGTTGCCATTCATTAGCTAAATTCCAACCTTTCACATCATTTAATGTTGTACCTCTTCTTCTCTCAATTTCCAGGCCTTCTGACAATTTTCTCTTGAAAAAGTGCTGTTGATGTGTCAGAACTTCTACAGAGTCCCAAAACACTTTTTATGTTCTGTATTTTGAACATGTCTGTCCAAACCTGTTTTGTTTGTCAAATTTCTAATTGTAGCTTTATGTTCTGCTAATCTGGTCTTAAGCTGTCTGCTTGTTTCTCCCACATAGCTGAGACCACACTCACACTTCATGTTGTAGACCACTCTCACACTTTATGTTGTAGACCACTCCGTCCTGTAACAGGATGTCTTTTTCTTTTGCTTTAATTTTGGAAGGCAGTTACTAATTTTATTTTGTAATCATGGAGCCAGTCTGATTAGAAAATTCTCACTAATCCTCTGAAGTTTTTCAAATGTTCCTTTTTAGTAAGTAACTTTTCTAGTTAACTGAAACAATTTAGTGTTTGACTTCTGTTTCTTTTCTTTTTTATTAAGAATTTTGTTGACTACGAGAGAAGGGTAATTATTATTTTCCAAAACTTTTTTCAGTTCCTCCTTTTGAGCATGTTTTGACAATTCCGAAGAATTTTAACGTTAATCTTTTCCAAAAATTGAGTGGCCAAGTTTGTTTTTATGTAATTAGGGTGATTTGACATTTTATTATTGTTAGTAGGTTTCTTGTATAACCTTTTTTTTTTTTAATTTTCCTTCTTTTATGACTAATGATAAGTCCAGGCAATTGAGTTGATTATCGTTTTGCAGTTCAAGGGTGAATTACAATTTGTCATCCAGGGAGTTGAACTAGTCTAGTATGTCACATGGAAGAGAGGCATTTTTGTTGTCTATAATGAAAATAATATCCTGTTACAGGAAGGAGTGGTCTACAACATAAAGTATGAGTGTGGTCTCAGCTATGTGGGAGAAACAGGCAAACAGCTTAAGACCAGATTAGCAGAACATAAAGCTGCAATTAGAAATTTGACAAACAAAACAGGTTTGAACAGACATGTTCAAAATACAGGACAAGGCGTTTGGGACTCTTTAGAAGTTCTGACACATCAACAGCACTTTTTCAAGAGAAAATTGTCAGAAGGACTGGAAATTGAGAGAAGAAGAGGTACAACATTAAATGATGTGAAAGGTAGGAATTTAGCTAATGAATGGCAACACCTACTATAGTGTAATCCCGAGGAAGGGTAGGGGTGCTACCCGAAAATTTGACTGTAAGTAATTTCCTTTGTTTCTGTGTAAACCCCATAATTTAGTGAAATTTATTGTGTACCAAGTCCAGGAATAGCCAGGACTTCAATTATTACCTAATATTTGTTATAGCACAAATCAATTTAAGCCGCCCCGGTGGCGCAGTGGTCTAAGCGATGGCTTCTGATCATTCGTCCGGAAGGGGTCCGGGTTCGAATCCCGGTGAGGCATGGATGCTGTGTTTGTCTTACGGCGCTGGCTCTCTCCCTTCCCTGGAACCAGTGACCCTAAATTAGGGACGGGCGACTTCTTATAGCCCATTGAGTTGCTCACGGTGGTCGTTAAACCTCCAATAAAAAAAAAATCAATTTAAAAATTGCAGCACTTATACTTTTAGCAAATGCAATGTGAGGTTTGAGGTTTTTCACTGTGGTTGTTATTAAAAAGGAAAACCAGGTCTAGATATAATGAATTATTAAGTAATCGAATGAATTGTGATCAATGATTTACATCAACCATATCGAACAATATTGGGAGAAAAACAAATACCAAGGTGAGTTGAAAAATATCAACCATTCTCAATCCACTGTTGGGTGAAGGCCTCCTGGCACTCTCTGTTGTCTTCCATGTCATTATGGGTACTTTCTAATCTCATCTCTTACATGGTCTTCTGGGGTTTTTTTTTTTTGTTCTGATATCCAGTTTTGTACTCAAGTTATCCAGTGGTAGTCTGTTCTTATAACAATATGTCCAGCCCATTGTCCTTATCAAGAAGTTATTTTTTCTACCTGTTTTGGTTACACCAGGGATGCATTGTGTCATGCATGTTTGAGTCTGATATCTTCCATTGCAGCATTATGCCTCTTTTTTTCACTAGCACGAATGAAATAAAAGCTGCTCAGGAACACTAACACAAAGAGATCTGTGGCCTTGGTTTAATTTCAGTTGTGAAGGTTAACTAATATTCATGGTGATGTAATGAAGCAGTTTTCTTGCAAAAAATAAGAGTAGATTTAAAAAATAATCTTGCAAATAGGATTACAAATTCCCAAAATTCAGCATTGTCCACATCTTTAATAAATAATTTTTATTTAAATCCATACTTGTTTATGTGTTTATATCCCTGGGGTATTATGTGCTAAATGTTGTGACTTGACTGATAATAATATCTTAGACATTGTTCCTTTGCCTGTTATTTCCCAAGGAGTGCCAGTGTTCAAGAAAATAAATCAACATTTTGTACAAGTGAGGAACAATAGTTCTGAGTCATTGTGATGCATTCTTAACTAAAACATGTATGACAATTGCCGGCTAACATTCTGGTGAATGTAGGTATTCCCCCCTTACTTTTTTTGTTTTTCTTTTTTCACTTTTCGTTTTACTACGACCCATGATTAAAAACCTGTGTTATTTCAGATGAAATCTCTTTACCAAAACGTATAATATATCCGATTTTTAGGCCTTAAATTCCAGGACATGTGATATACAAGAGATTATGTAATTAGCACAAAATCTGCAGTATGTTGGTGCTGCCTTTTTATGTGCCAATAGTTTTTCTTTGTTGCTTTTAACAATCCCTACATAGAGCACTTATCAAAAGTTCACTACCAAAAGTTGTGCATGATGTGTGTTTATAAATAACACTCTGCAGTTTTTGCTTGTGTTGATAGTTTCTTTGAAGTTGAATCATATGTTGTTGAACGGTTTTTTTTTTTTTTTGTATTAAGAACATGATTTATGTGCATAAGGATTTCTTGCTTAATGTCATGAATATGTTTCACAAAGCTCTTTTATAAAAGTAAAGCTTACAAAAATTGGGATTAATAAGATAAGTTTTTATAGGTGGAGTGTGCTGCCATGTTGTGGTGTTTCCCTTGCCTTTGTGAATAGTTTTGTTCCTTTCATCATCACACAAGATTCAGTCCCATTAATGACAGTACCTGCACCTGAGCAGCTGTCCTGGTGCCTGAGTGGTCAAACCGTGTGTGGTTTCTCACTGATTGTTCAAGTTGAGCCCAGGCTTTAATCTTGGCTAGTTGTTCCTTTGGTGCTGGTTTACCACATATTTGAAAGCAGTAGCCTTAAATTAGGGATAGGCAGCTGCTTAAAGCCTTAGATGCTTATGGTGGTTGTTAAACCCAAATTTGTCCTACTAGCCTAGCATCAGAGGTTCATGCTTCTTTCTGAGTTTGGCATGGGTGGGTTTTTGTCCTATGTCATTTGTTATGTCCTTTCTTCAAACCAGTGGCTCTAAATTAGGTACACAAGATGTTGTACAGCCTTAGATGCTCATGGAGATCTTTAACACCCCCCTACCCTTCCCCCAAAAGGAGGTAGGGAGCTAAAGAATGTGTGCTCCAGCTAGACATTCCCTTGCCCGTCTAAGCACTCATGCAGTCAGCTTTCCACCATGCTGTGCTTTCCTCCTTGAATGCAGTGAAATACATCCAAACAATTCTAAACATAATGTTGCTGCAGTTGTAGTATGTAACTCTCACCATATTTAGGTTTTATGCAGTTGTATGTTTAATACTCTCGCAGGTCAGCACAGCGATCTAAGTGCTGGCTTCTGAGTGTTCATCCGAGTGGACCTGGGTTCAACTCCCAAATGAGACATGGATGGGATGTTTGTCTTACTGCACTGGCTCTCTCCCTTCCCTGGAACCTAAATTAGGGGTGGGTGATTGCTTACAGCAATTAAAATTGCTCATGGTGGGCATTAAATCTGGGGGGGGGGGATACTGTAGCAATTTCTATCTTTGTACATACATCTCTTTATCCACTTGCATGTGGCTTGGACCTCACACTGACAGTGTACTGTAATTATATAAAAAAATGTTGTGTGAAATCATACAAAGACCATTTGAAGTAGTACCTTATTCTAAAAACTAGATGTGCAGTGAAGTCTGCTACTGCTCATCATGGCATAAGATAAAGACTGAGGAAATGCAGAATCCTGAGATTTACATAAAAAGTACTTTAAGGGAGGCTTGTGATACATAAAAATGAATGTAACTAGCAGAGGTCGCTCTTACTCGCAATTGCCGCGTAAATGAACTATTTTTTAGGCATTTTGAGAAAAAAAAATGGAGTCTGAGAGAAACATGTCCCAGATTGTCTATGCATTGACATATTGTTCCTGTTTTTGTGAGATACGGATCAGGAGCTATGTTCTCATTTTCATTATCTTTCTTTATTTCCATGCAAATGATTTAGGGCTTGAAAAATATCTGAAAAGTTGCATGCCCAGCTGCGTATGTGCAGAAATTATTTACCTGTCCAGGTAATAAAAGCTGGATGTGCAAGAAAATTTATCTTTTAAGATAACAAATCAGAACCCTATAATTTTTTTAAATATTAACTTTTTACATATTTTGCATTTGCATTTTAATGGTCTGTGTTCAAAATGTTTCAATGTACAAAAAGCATGTACCTCAAGTTTTTAGATAATGATGCTAAATTTGGTATGAAATGCTATGATGATATAATTGGTATTTCAGAAATTTGGTGATTCTGCCATGTTCCTTTTGTTAAAGTTTTAGCCCTTTGTCACTAAACAGCGGGGGCTAGTTCCATCAGAGGCATGCATCCTGTTGCTGATTATAAAACAACTTTTGTAGCAAAACTACTTATGGTTCCAATTTCTGGACCTAGAGCATAATATAATTAAAGAAGTGATATTCTTTTGTCCTTGGCACTCCATAACAATAATACAACTCCCAGTGATTAGCAGTGAAATGAAACAAGTCGTGACTCCTGTCTTTTTTTCTTGTAGTAGGAAATTAACTAGATTTTTTATTTAACTGCCCAGGCCAATAATTTACATGCCCCGGACATGGTATTTTTCAAGCCCTGTGATGTAAATGCTTTCTGAAAGAAAAGGAAAATAAGAACATTGTTTGCAATTTAATGTAAAAATGCAGAACTCTTTTTTATACAATATAGGTGTGAAACAACATAAATTGGAAAGATCTTAAGCAAGAGGCTCTTGTGTCATCAAGTTCACATAAAAGCTGTGTCACATTTTTAATGAAGTAAAAATATTTTTCATTTCAGGGTGGTTTAGTTGATTATCCAGATGAAGATTCTGATGAAGATGAGGAAGAAGAGGATGATGATAGCACAAATAGTTTGCCAGCTGCAAAACGTCCCAGGTTATCATCATAGCATTAAAATCATCTCCATTTAGTTGAAAGTAATTAGTGGTATATCATCATGGCATTGGCTGATTTTAATATATATTGTGAAATTGACATGAAAATGGGAAGCTGAAAGCATTAGTTCATCACTGAGGCACTTATTTTATACCAGCTGCCAACTGTGCCTGTATTCATTTCTTTCTGTGTGCATCAGAAATCACCAGTTGGTTTTGGGGATTTATGTGAACTATAATAGTGAAAACTTCTTTATGGCATGCTTGGCGTGGTTTATGTAAGCAAATGAGGGGGTTAGTTGTTTTTTTTAATTGTGGTGACTCATCTCCCATTGTGGAATTGATCAAGACCCTGGCTGGCATCTGCTACAGAGAAACATAATTGTGATAGAGAATTTCTAGTAGAATGCACATATTTTTTTTTTAAAAAAAGAGAGGCAATATTGCGCTCATAAATAGCCAAATTTATGAGTCAATTATGTGGACTTGATTAATTATTTCAATCACGAACAATGTGTGTGTTTGCTGATTTGATTTGTGGAGTGTGTGAGTCTTCTTTTGAGAGAATACTTGGCACCCCCGGTTTGTGTATTTAGATGGCGGACACTTCCAGTATGGACAACAGTGTTATACCATGTTAAAGGTAAAGAACAGGATTGTGTAATATATCTTTGCTAAATTTTGTTTAGTTGCATTTTTGATTGTAAGAAAAAAATACATTCTGTAGTGTTACATTAAGACAGAAAACAAAGAATTACTGAGACTTGTACAGATACTTAGTAAATCATCATTACGTAATTGCTGAAGTGAAAGGAGAACTGGTACAATCAGTGTGTCAGTGTGTTTTGTGCTTCAGATTCATTATTTTGTCAATTTAACATCACTTGGCTTGCTTAAAAACATGTACAGAGTGCTGGAGCAATCATACTACCTCCTCAAATTCATTGTACATTGTGTGAGATATTTTTATAAAATATCAGTGATGTTGACCACACATTTCAAATCTTGAAATAAGTACCCCAAAGACACTTGACCCATTTTATTTCAAAGGTCAAGTACTTTTATAAACTTTACATGAGTACATTTGGTATGGTTGTTTCTTAATTCAGCAGCAACTTCATTTCTTAAAATACTTATTTATTTATTTGTTTTGTTATTGTGGGTTTTATCCTGTTATTTTTTTTTTAAATTCTTTTCCATGTTACCAAAAGGGAAAATATATCTCTATATATATATATCATGATGGAAATCTGCAAAGCTAACAAAATGTTTTATTTTGTGTTCTTATAAAAGTGAACACAGTCCTTAATTGCTTGTTCACTGTGTGTTTAAGAGAACTCAATGTTTTCTGTTTTGCAATTCCATTGTTCTCCTACTCATTTGCAATCTTTCAATTTGTACTAGCATGTGACACACAGGGGTGCCATTTGTCTTCTTTGTTATTACGTCCTAAAATTTTGTTGTTCCAGTATTTTTTCCTCATTTGCTAAAAGTCAAATGAGTATTTGTATATAAAAAGGTTGGCACTGGCCTGTGTTCACATCCAGCATAATGCTTGTGAAAGAGGATCTTTAACGTGTTTCAAATCCTGCCCATTCATTTTGATAAAGAAAGATGGTCTACCAAAGTTTCTAGAGTTAAAGTGGGTATATTAAACATGTAAATTTTGTACAGATAATTGTAATTTATATCTGTGAAAGAGTAAAAGATACATAAGCTATCAAGGTTTTTTTTTTTTTTTTTTCAGGTTACAGTATTTGTTTTAACCTAGTTGGTACACTACTGTAATTAGAAATATTTCATGAAGCTATGTGAGTGGAGAAAAATAACTTGTGTGTTAGCATTTAGTTTGACATGCTGTTTTTGATTCACACATATACACAGCTACACCAAAATTAAGTAACTTAGGAATTTATTTTTTTAGTGTAACTATTCTTCAGATCACTTTAATGCTACTAATCAGTGTGTTGGCTGTCACACGTGAGAAGTTCACAAGTATTGTTCTTCCTTTCATCAGTTGGAGTCTTTTGATTCCAGTTTTAGATCGTGTATAAATCATTATGTTGTATTACATTTGAGTCCCAGTAAATTTGTCACCCAACTTTATATAAAAACAAATTTTGTAAAGATTTTATTTAATCTTACAATCAAGAAAAAAAGTGAAAAAAAATACATTTTGTATAATATACTCTGGTAATGTTTTGCAAGTGGTGTGCGTGTGTGTGTGTGCGTGCGTGCGTGCGTGTGTGCGAGAGTGAGTGAGTGAGTGAGAGAGAGAGAGAGAGAGAGAGAGAGAGAGAGAGAGAGAGAGAGATCTGATCTGATTGTGATTTCTGTATCATTTGATACATCTTTATCATGTGAAAAATTTGTCTTGCTGATGATCATGGCTTCTTTTTATGGTTAGTTTAATACACTGCTGACTTAGAAAATTCCTGTGTCTAGCACTCCTTTGTTTTTAATTTCAAGTGTAGCATATATTTTAGTTAAAGAAGTAAGTACTTAACCATATTTACAGTTAGGGGTGTTCTGAAAGTAATATCTGATAGGTTATAACTTTTTTAATAGAACAGATAAAGGTCTCAAAATGAATATGTAAGTGCATCAAACATTTTTTGTTTTGTTTTTGCAAAGTCACTGTTCAAAATAACCTGTGCCGAGCAATTCTCACTCACCATATCTGAGTCAAAGGCCTATTTGGAAATATTCTGGATAACATTGTCTGATATATAAGTAGCTTTGATTGTGCTATCAAACCTTTGTCCCTTCAGTGTCCTTCATTGGGCCAAAGAGATAAAAACATAGGTGCAAGTTTTCTGTCCTGAGGATAGACCTCCATCTTTTACAAACTACCCAAAACTAGAAATGGGGCAGAGCAAAGATTTCTCCCATAATTCCCACCCCCGAATGTTTACTTCATTCATACTGTGTTGTTGTTAAATATAATTTTATTCTATAAGTCTTGCTTCAGCTTGAAAATGGAAGGAAAAAATTTCCAAAAACGGATGTTACACATAGTGATAGTTTCTCCCGAAGTTTATGATTTATTTTCCCTTGCAATGTTTCCTCTATTGAGTATTGTTAAATATCATTTCAGCACTTAAGTTGAAAATTTTTCGCACCTAGAGATTTGGAAAGCGCACCAAGGAATGCTCATTCTGTGCTTACTGCTGTCAATCACTGTTTAGCTAGCTGAAATTGACTGACCACAACTCTTGTGGAATGATACATGATATGATATGTGCAGTGATAACTTTAAGGGAAGCATGTTAAAATTCAAATGTGGTTTGAAACCCCAAACCGTTTTTTTTTTATAGGACTGAATTTTTTTCTCATGTGTATACATTATTTATTGGAAGGAACAAATTTATGGAGTAAGACCTGAAAATTTTTGAAAATAATTTTTTCCCTTTAGTGGCACTGTAATATAAAGCACATTTCTATATGTAAATGCATATATAAAGAGGTAGCATTACATGCAAAAAAAGGAAAGGAAAGGAGACAGTGCCTATTTTTTTTTCTTCAATTTAAAGTAGAATGGTTTTGTACGGTAAAAAACTTTTCAGTTTTGGCAGTGCCTTCTATTTGGTTTTTAGATATGTTGTTATTTATTCATGATAATAGAATAATGTGTGTATATGAGCGTGCGAAAGCTCGTTAAATACTAACATATACAATAATTTAAGTCTCGGCCCAGTCTTTTTACTTGCACCCATGACCTCTCCTTCAGGATTGTAGGTGGATGTGAGAACACCGGCCAACCCATATCTGCAAAATCCTGTGTTGTTCCAACTGAGTGTGTAGTTGTGCATTTTTATGGAGTTGGTGAATGGATTTTTAGGTCTTCTTGTGGCCACCGAAGCTTTTTCGTGTCAGAATGCGCCGGTTGATGTTAGCAGTTTTGTCAGCCTCAAGAAAATTCACAAGTGTGATGTGACACCCTTGTCTTCCCACAAGATCATTGGTCTTCTGTGCTGATTGTTGAGATGCGAATGTAATTCTTCTGGCCTGTGTGTCTGTGTGAAGCATCTTTGCATTCCATCAACTGGAACTTTGTCTCTGAATAATTAAGGTGTGTCCACTTTTTCTCCTGGCATCTGAATGTAATTCTTCTGGCATGCGTGCATGTTTGAGAAGTGCTTCTGCATTCCATCAACTGGATCTTTGTCTCTGAATAATTAAGGCGTGTCCACTTTTTGTCTCCTGGTCTAACATTTAAAAAAAAGTCCATGTTTTCGAAAACATCAGTTAATTTCCACTTTCTTTTCTTTCAAATTGGGTGTTAACTGATAAGAAACTCATGTGGCACATACTTTTTCATAGTCAGAATCTTCTAGTATCAGGTCTACACCACTGACCACAGTTCAGAGGATCAGCAATCTCCTTCTGGTTATGTTCTGTCTGCACGAATCAACTTGTGAACCATCTTCGGTGGCCTACAAGTTTAATGTTTATGTGGAGTGTTTGGTTCCTCATCTTTGAAGATTGGTAACATCAAATGTCTTTATGCTGTGCACATTTCTTGGCCTTATATGAATTTGGGAAGTGCTGCAACTGTCCTTGGCCATTAACTCGGTGACAGTTCTTTATGTTTAATATCCATTATTTAAAAAATTGGCTTGGGGAAAAAAAGGAGGTAAAGAAGTAAGAATATGTGATGTACATTCACCATGAAGTATGTAGACATACAGCTATACTTTAGCAAACTATCACACGATGGGCATTACTTTTTGGAACACCCCTTGTAAATGTCTTCTGCATATTTATTTGTTATTTGACCTCTTTTCTAAACACATCAGTGTTTCTTTTAAAGAAATACCCACATAAGATTGCTTGCTATCTGTTTTGACCAGGTTGTTGTAAAAGATCATGAACAAGCTTTAATTTGCAAAGAATTCAGAACACAAACACCCCAGAAGTTTTCTAGTTGGCATAAATCAGTGAAAGTTTTCAGCTTTCAGTGGGTGTTGGAAACTGCTCATAACATATGAGTGGCATTTAGTCTTTACAAAAAAAGTTGTTAGTATATATATACATATATGTAACAGCTGTTATGTTACTTCATTGTGTTAAAAGTGCTTTTAGTCAGATTGTAATTATGTTAGGATTTCATTTGTTGGAATTGCTTTGTGAAAATTTTTATGGGAGCTTTTTTTTTTTTTAATTATGATCCTCCTCCTCCTCCTCCCCTCACACAATGCTTTCTGTCATGGGAAAGATGACCAGTGTTTTTTTGTTTTGATTTTTCTCTTATTTTGCTCATAGAATTGTTTTGTAGTCCAAATTTGGGCACCTTTCTAAGTTTACAGTCTGTGGGAATGCATAATTTTGTCAATCTTAAATTTGTCAGCTTTTGTTTTTAGCTAACTTCAAGCTGTGTGTAGAATTTGTACTGTTTGTTATTTAGAAAACTGTGTTGCGTACATTTAAAAAAAAAAACAAAAAAAAACAGGTACTCCATCAACCTTTGTATTATACAAGGTGATTCATAAAGAAGTATACAGTTTCAATGCACTATAAAACAAGAACAATGTAAGATATTTTATGTTACCTGTAACAGAATTGTAGGGGAATGTGTCAAGTTTTTTTTTAGAGACAGTCGCATATGTTCTATGTGTGAACCCGTAGTCACACGGCACACATCGAGCCGGTAATCCATTTCGGCCCAAACGCGAGGCAAGATATCTGAATCAAGTGCAGTGATAGTGGCTGTGATACGCTGTTTCAGCTCTGCTAGATCAACAGGAAGGGAAGGAGCGAATACCTTGTCCTTTACGTACCCCCACAGGAAAAAGTCACAAGGTATTAAGTCAGGACTTCTGGGTGGCCATTGGGTCAGCGGCATCTTGTAGTCCGTGGCTCATCCAATCTACAGTGACGAAGATGTTCATCAAGGTAATCTCGCACGTTGCCTAACCAGTGCGGTGATGCACCATTCAATTGGTGAATAAAGTTGCCACTGTCGTCCTGCAACTGATTTGAAAATCGCCCTCCGCGTTGATTTTCCTGGGCTTCGTAGAACGGCGGTGCAAACACTATCGACGACTTCTTCCGATACATGAGGTTGTCCAGGACTTTTAAGTTTGCACAAACAGCCGTAGTTTCAAATTTTGTATGCCAATCGCAGATAGATTTTCTGGTTGGAGTCTCTTTTCCGAATCGTGATCGAAAATGCCGTTGCACAACAGTTACAGATTCCATTTTGCTCAATTCAAGAACACAAAACGCTTTTTCCACTGCAGACATTGCCATTTTGACTGACTAGTCATGTGACACGTGCGTTATCACCTACGTCACTTCTCTCAGTAGCGGGGCACAAACTTTATGAGTACATCTACCTAACGGTTTGCAGTTGTGGTCCGTGTCTTCAACTATTACTGTTTTACAGCATCTGGAAACTGTATACGTCTTTATGAATCACCCTGTACTATGCTTTTGCATTTTACATTTTTTTTTGTAAAACACAGCTAAACTTAGAGCTGGAGCTTGTGTTCTTAAAGATGCAAGGATATTATATATCAGTTATCTTTTAATGAAAAAGCTAATGCTTAGTTTGTAGGTCAGTGATGTACTTCATGTCCTTTTTACATAGTAATGCAGAACGATGCAAGTGTTACAAACAGCATGCAGTATTGGTAATAATTGTGCACCAGTTTGGGAAATGGCAAAATTAACTGCAGTCAAAAGCATTCTAAAGTAATATAACACAGACATAATAAAAGTATTATTATGGAGAGTAATAAATACGTTAATATGGGGGTGATAGCAGAAATGTAAGTTGTGGTGCCTTAAAGAAGACAATATGCTAAAATTCTTATTTATTATTATTTACCACAAATGTAGTGAAACACCCTCTGTTAGATTTCGCAGTAACAATTTTTTGGTCCGCTGTTAATTTTGGCGTACTTTCAGTTTTACAAAAAGTAATAGTAATAAAAAAAGGATTGTATATATATATATATAAGCACTAATGCTTGGGAAATTTTAAAACCTTGAGTGTTTTATAAAAAAATCTTTGCATGGGGTTCTGAAGGTCATAAAACTGTTTTAAGTCTTGATGCAAATGGAATTCCAAGTGATATGCAGAGGTTGTATGCAGCTGATTCAAAACCATGTCCTGTTGGTGTCATTTATAAAAGCATTTGGCACAAATCAAATGATTCACTTTGTTACAACTCTTAAATTCAAATTCCGACCACATCACTGCACACGAATCTTGATTTTTGTTTTTAAAAATTCCTTGTTTCGTAAGTTGCTACATTAGGGGACAAAAATTGTAAAATTATGAAGATAAGTGTGTAATACAGTCTTGCAAATATGATTTCAGATGAGGGGTTTTTCTTTAAGGAATTGTGAAATTTTTTAAAGTGCCAAAATAATTCATTTGTCCAAATTTTGAGCTTGAAAGTAAATAAATTATAAAATTTCAAATTTCTTTCTAAGGTGTGTTTAAGCTGAGGTAAATGTATCATAAATGTTGTAGTTAAAAAACGTCTTGTAAATTGATTGAACAGCCAGATGTTAGTTTCTTTTTTCTTCTTCTTATTATTATTATTGAGTCTAAGAAGAAAAAAGTAAATATGCACAAGGAAACAAAGATACTAGTGCCTAGAAATATTGCAGTTTTGAACGTATAAATTGATAAATTGTGGAATAAATATATCATAATGCTTGGACAAATTGCTGCTGCTAAGACCAAAACAAATCAAAAAAGAAGTATAAGGTAGCAATAAAACTGAAAATTTGGGAAGCTGGTGTAATGTGGTGCACTAGAATTAATATTTTATTAATCCTGAGATTAGGGCCATGGGTGGCCTAGTAATTCACGTTTACAACTTGTATGGTCTTAGGTTCATGCCCTGATATTGTCAAACACCCATCATAGTTCGGAAGTCAAATTAAGCTAGTGGTCCCAGGTTTGTGACTCCTTATTATAACCAAATCTACCACCCTTCCCTTTGGTTTTGGTCTGGACTTTTTAACCCACTGTGGAGCATAAGTAGTTACTGGTTGAGGGTTATCAGTGAACTAACCAAACACTCATAAGATTATGCTGATACTTTTTCCAATGTATTTTGCACTACAAACATGAATTCTAGGGCTCCATGCCGGATTTGTATCACTTTTTCTTTTATTCATTCAAATTTAAATCAGTTGGATAATAGGTTTCCGTACTTATAAATCCCATAAGATTTTATTATTTTCTTATGTAATAAAGTTTTCCTGTTTTCTTCAAAGAAGTTCACACACAAAATTTATATGAGTGCTGTATTGAAGATGGTTGAAAAAGCATGCTAGTTATGTTAAGGAATGGTGCAGTATTTTAATATGACTCCTAGCAGAGTAACTCTGGCATTAAAATGGTACCCAGTTTCTTTCCCAGGGTTACCACTCAACCTGGAAAACAGGGAAAACCTGGAATTCTCAGGGAATTTGAGAATGGTTCCAAAAATCAGGGAAAACTCAGGGAAAATTACCTTTTTTTGTAAAAATCAGGGAAAATTACCCTTTTTTTGTAAAAATCAGGGAAAATTACCCCTTTTTTTGTAAAAATCAATGGATACTTTATTTTGCCAAAAAAACTTATTTTTTCAAGATTTCAAACTTTTGCTTGCAATTACTACCTGCCTAGAATTTGTTAGATCTTACTTTCAGTTATATTAAGTGTTTCCTTTATTCTCTAAAAAAAAATGCAAAATTGAATTTTTAAAATTGGCAGTTATTAAGCTTTTGTTCAATTTCTGTAGACAGTTGTTATAACATGAAACAATTAGGCACAATAGCTCCTGCTTGAAGAAACACTTCACAAGAGAACCAACTAAATGATGGATCAAAGTCCTTTGTTGGTTCTCTTGAAACATGTTTCTTTGAACATAGCCATTCCATCATTAAGCTTAGCTGCATTGTGTTATAGAAAAACTGAAACTTTTCAACTGACAGATTTTTTTTTACATATATATGACCTGTTTCTATGGGACTGTATTTACAAATTCCCTGTGGGTAGTATTCACAAAAGTTCACAGAACTTTGGTACAGAAAATAATGTTCACAGTTGTTATTAATGAAAAGCAGATAATTTTATAAAGACAAATTACTTAAAGAATTTACAAGTGTGTGCTTTGGTGAAAAAAATGAATGGAATGGAATGAAATGTAACAATTCTTTGCAACATGCCACTCTGGAAAACTTTTAAAAACCACCTGGAGAACCTGGAAAAGTCAGGGAATTTTTTTATTACTTTTGAGTGGGAACCCTGTTTCCACTTTCACAGTATTTAACATGTCAGGCTTAACTGTCTCAATCACTGCCATGATCTCGGTATTTAATTCACTGATATCAGTTGATATGTGTCTTAAAATTCATGTAATTCTCAGAGTGAAAAATTTATGAATGTGAGGTCTGATAAGCAAAGTGACACAGCAGTTGAACCTGCCTGCCTAATCTCTCTACCAAGTGTGGATTGGAGATCCAAGCAGTTACAGTTGTCTTTGTTAAACTGTGATGGTGCACCGTCTAGCTAAAAAATAAAATTGTTATGGATATTTTTCTAGTATTGGTGGTTTCACTGAAGAAGAACCAAGACTTTCATGCATTTGGCAGCACAAAGGGATTTAACTTGGGTGCTCTCTTGGACATGTTTCAAAGTCACGTAAAGCTCCTGACTTCCCTAAACTCAAACAGTATATACAAGTGAATGTTCATGTTCTTCCAACATGTAGTGCTCTTGTCTTCATTTGTCACAGCATGCACTCATCTATTAATTGCAAGATTCTAAATGTAATCTCTTCTGCAGTGGGTTTAGACTGCTGTTTATGGCACAAGGCCTTTGCTGGGTCAATATGTAGTTTATATAGAGTGCAAATAAAATTTGCTCTGCTTTTGTTCCCATTCTGCAAAAAAAAAAAAAAAAAAAAATGTTTAACACACTTACATTTCTATCAGCCCCATATTAATGTATTTATTACTCCATAATAATACTTTTATTATGTCTGTGTTACAGTATTTTAGAATGCTTTTGACAGTATTTTAGAATGCTTTTGACTGCAGTTAATTTTAAATAATGTTGTGTAATTCATAGAATGCCTGTTACTCACACTTCCAGATTGTGCACAAAAGATTCACTGAATTGGACTTCTGACTTCACATCTTCTGTCCTGAAGATGTGTTGTGCACTTTTGGCACTATTGTGTGTCTCCATTTTGACTTACAAATTGTAGTACAGCAGAGTTAGGTACTAAAAATGAAGCATGAACAACAAAACAATAAAAGATTCCATCAATTCATATCTACTTCTGGTACAGCATATATTGCCAAGGTTAGCCTGGTGAAGCTACTTTTGAAATACTGTGTATGTGTGCATGTATGTGTGAGTGGGGGTTCAGGTAGCAATATCCTGTAACTTTCTGAGTTGGTAGCCCACTCAGAAAGTTACAGGATATTTGAACAGGTTTGTCCAACTGCAGATTGTTTTCAATAGAATTCTTTGCAACCAAGGTAAGGACAAAATTCATACTTTTAGTTAAGTAGGGTGCATTGATAAATAAAAAGCGTTGGATGTACTTCCAAGTCTTGGTTGCACTGGCTTTTGTTGGCATTTTTGTACCAATAAAAGTTGTATATTGTGATTATGAAACATGAATTAATATTTAGCAATGTCGAGCTCTTCTGTCGTAGATTTGGAATGGTGAAGTGGCTGTTTGTTTTGAGGATCGAAATCACTCCTTGTTTCTTTTGGGTAGAGTGTTTTCAGCACAAGAAATATACAGACTTTGTTCATGTAAATGATTATGATATGCCGTGTCTTCTGAAAAACTTATCATCACAGGAATTTGATTTTTAATTAATGAAGAGAAGTTAAATTAAAAGGAAAAAGGCTGTGAGCCTTTCAGTTGTGTACTGACTTCCAGCTGTGCTGAAAGTATAATAGCTAGAAACATATCCCACAAAAATTTTTATTGCTTATTCTGGGCTTGAAAATTCAGGGAGGTGCATAGAACAAATCATAGTATTCACAGAGAATTGCTTGTTAAATGACCTCTGGTGAGTCAATTAGATCTAGTGTAATTATTTTTGCCACTTTGACTTTCATGCTTGTCCTGCCTCGTAGCTTTTCTAATGGCATTGATGATTTTTCTATGTAACTGCTTCTGCGGTTACATGTTTTATCATTCTACACATGGCTTGAGCAACATCCTTCTACCCCATTCACTACTGTTTTAGCAAAAGCTGCTTTACTTCCCAGTTTGTAATATGTAGTATGACTGTGAGACAGTGTGCAATATGGCTCATAAACACCAGAGTCTGAAGAAGGTGGATTGTAATATATGTAGTTGCAGTCAAATCCTGAGTTTCATTTCATGAGAGAAAAATGTAATAAGGTTAACAAAAATAATAGCGTGTGTGTTGCATTTTGTTATTATTTAAAATAAGTGCACTGGTTTTGTTATTGCATCTTCCCTTATTAGGAATATTTAGTTTTTGTGTTTGAGTTCTTTGGTTTTTTTTTTTTTTCCCCTGAGCATTATTTTGTTGGAGTTGACAACAGGTGGTTCTTTTAACATTGAAACGCAATCTTGATGTAAATTATAATTTTTATGAAAAGATTAAATCTAAAATCAATTGTAAACTGAAACTTAAATCACGAAGGGCTTGGAGAGGTGTGCTGGTGTATGTGTGATTGGAACTGTTCAAATAGAAACACTGAGAAATTGGATTTTGAAAATCACATTATGGAAAACATTGCTGTTCATCCAATTTTTGGTATTCATTTCTTAATAAAATATTAATGTGTTGCAGATTAGTGCTGTATAAATTCAAAATTTGTTGTATGTATGTGTGTTTATGCCATCACTTTGATGAAATCAGATGATGTATTATTTTTTAACTAGTTCACATGGCAAATATATATTTGACAGTGCTATTGTTTAAGACTTAGCTGTTCAGAGGTAGAATTTAAACATTTGGTCTAAAATTTATAAATGCAAATTAGTCTTCTAATATCATGTATTTAGTGAACAACTGATTGTTATTGTGTAAGTACATAATAATGAGTTTTCTGTTTTGCATCTAAAAAGATTTTAACCTAATGAGTTAAGCTAAACTTTTGATAATATCAAAGATCTATCATTCATTTAGTCTTATACTTTCCAGTTACTCTAGTGTTGATTTAAAGGTAAAGGAAGTGAAGTCATTTACCTGGTTATAAACAGGAACATGTTCATTAAATTAATGTACGCATTGTTCTGTCCGTTAAATGAAAATATATGTAATGTAACTGCATTGATGAAACAAGCCCTTGTTAGTGTTGTACCTAGTCAGCAAACAGAACTGATTTTAGTGTGTTCTGTTGTTATGTGTTGTGAAAAGTGTGTGGCCATAGTAGCATTCCTACCTTGGATATTCTGTTCACATTACTTAATTTGGAATTGGTTTGTAGCTTTGATTTATTCACATTAAAAAATAGTGTGCATATATTTATATGTATAATCTATATGCACATTGTGTGTATATAGAGAGCAGCATTGTTATGGCCTTCATAAAGTTAACTCCATTGTAATATTAGTGGGGGGAGGAGCATTTGGTAATGAATTATCATACCAACTTGAGGCAATGTTAATATATATAAAATGTAAACATTTTTCCATTCAGTCACTAAAAATTTAATTTGTGTTTTAATTTCATATTGTATAAATGTATATACATGTAGCAATCATGTCATCTGATTGCAGTTATGTCTAATGGATCATGTGCATCACATAGACACAGTTATATTTCCACTTGTGTTTTGTTGAAGTACAGTCAGGTTACTTTTTCCTCTTTTTTTAATTATTATTCCAGTATAAGAACTTTGTAATATGTGATAAAAAAATAAACTACAATGTGTTAAATCTTTTATTTTATTTTAGGTGAGACATTGATTTTTGAACCTGTTCTCAAACATAGTTTGTGATGTCTTTTTAAAGACTAATTTGTCACAATTACTTTTAAATTAATATTGTTTGTAACTTTTCTGCAGAGGTTAATATAAAATACATGGTAATTTTATTTATTTCATTTTTTTTTATTTTTTTTTTATTTTTTTTTTTTTTACTTTACAACAATGCCATGTCATGTATCAGGATATTAAACCCACATTCTTTGGATGGCTACGTGCATTATTCATCCTTTCTGTATCATGACTTTTATGTACACTGTGTATGATGCAAATTATTTTCCACTAGTTCTTTTTTTTAATGCATTCATAAGCACAATTATTAAAAAATGCAGTAGTTTACCATTAATATACCTGCCAGGTTTTACGGTTTACCCGTAAAATTTGCGGAAATGCGACTTGTTTTACGGGCAAAATGTTAATTTTATGGATTTGTTGATTCTCCCAGACTTTTTTTCTGATGATTTTCCACCCACCATTAAAACTATTTATTTTACTTAACCCATTTAAAATGATGCACCGATGTAAGTTAGGAATAAACTTTTCAGTTACATGTTGGAACATTTGTCTGCAGTTTTCCCACTTGGACGGTGTGTGTGTGTGGGGGGAGGCATTGTTTCAAATGCTAAAGCTTGTACCTCGCCTAAACTGAACCTCCGCAGCCGGGCTTGTTTATGTCTCGCAAGTCCCCCTCCCCTTCTCAGTAGGCCAGCATGGGGTTGTCCTGCATTGAAGTATTACTCCCAGTTTGGAATGCTATCTCAGAACGTAGTTATTGTCGTTTTAAGCTCAGATCGATACCTAACATGACGAAATTAAACAAAAGCTGCCAGTTTTGTGAAATTAAAAATGAATTTGGGGCATGGTTTTGTAACTTCTTTTCTCTGGCAATAAATTTGACCTAACGAAAAAATGCGGTATAATATAAAGTTAAAAAAAAAAAAAAAAAAAAGTCCAATGTTTATTCGACCCAGTGCTTCTCCAGCAATGATTTATTTTTCTGGTCGGTTAGTAAGTTTTCTACGCTTTCCAACCGTGCTTTGTCTACCAGCACGATAATGCATGAAAATGTTTTGGTTTGATTCGAAGAAATTAATATGTTGGGGTCCACACTAATTCGTCAAATCCCTATTGAAAATTGTCAAAGGTCAGGACATAGGAACGGGATTCATTCTTCCCTCCTTTTGCGTGATGACCACTCGTTGGTGATGACTTACGTAAAATCAAAGCATGATTTTGATGAAGTTTTGCTACGCTGTTCAGCACCCATAGTGAACCTATCCTATTGAAAATGGTTATTATCAGCATTCACGTGGCAGTGCGAACATGTACGAGATTTGTTAGTCAGAATTTCCGCACAATAACTTCCATGGAAATTAACCGATTTGGATGGAATTCTTAATTATAAAACAAAGCGTGTGTGATAGCTTTCTTAGAAATTAACAGGCACAAAAAAAAATCTATAATAAAGCAAAACCGTGCAAAATATACAGCCTATCAATTAGTTCATACTTAAGGGATTCATTCGTAAAGAATACAAAGTATCGTAGAGAACACTGTTTGCTGCTTTTGCAAACTCACATTTTTTGTTGGCATGAAATTTTGGGCTTTTAGAAAACATATGAATTTTAAAATATCTGGATTTTGGCAGCATGAGTTTAATTTAGGAAGGGAGTAGACTTTTTTTTTTTTTACTTTATCTGTTTGAAAAAAAATAATTCACCATTGATTGGTTTCGTTACTTCTATCAAACCGAATTGCGTGATGTTTAGAGATTTTTATTTTCTAAAACCAATACGTGCATTCTAAATTTTGTCATGTTAGGCCATTTTTTTTTTATTTATTTATTTTCACAGAGAAATAAGATTAAATTAAAACAACAGATCCAGCGTTTTGTCCCGTGACTATGCCTCAAAGGGAGGAGGGAACAAGATGTAGAGGAAATCGCCGACAAAGTGGCTGTATCATTTCCCGTGACGCCTGGTGTAAAAGACAGCATTAGTTTTGTTCCGGTGACACATATTGTGTTAGTTTACTGCAAGAGAGAGAGGGAGATCGAGAGGGTGATAGGCCCAGATGATGCCGCTAAAGGGGTCGGATTTGGTAAAACTTTAACGCTGCTGCACGGCATCAATGAGCTTGTAAGGAATGATGGAAGGGGGTGGGGAGGGGAGGACCCCGAGGATGACATTCGTAACTAAAACTAAACCTTTTTTTAGGTGAAAGAGCCTTTCAGTTGGTCTCTGCTTTCCTAGCTGACCAGCTTGATCGGATAACTCTGTAATCGTTATTTTTTCCTCTGCGAATTTTAGCTTTTACTGTTTTTACTATAGTAGTTTTACTTGCATTTTTTTTTTCAAGTGTCAGTAAATTCAGTATTAGTGATTCGCTATGAGCAGCAATATAAAAGGAGTAAAACAGTGCTATCAAGCATTCCGTGATGCGTATTCTGCGAAGTTCCCGTGTGTTGCAAAATCTTCAAAAAAGAAAAATATGCATTTTGCACTATGTGTCGATGTAATTTCAGCGTTTCACATGGGGGAAGAAATGATGTTACTTATCATATTTCTAGTGCCAAGCATAAATCTAATGTTGACTGTGTGGGAAAAACACACGAAATTAACTTCCTTTGTTAAAAGTTACAATGAACTGAATGTGATTTGTGCAAAATGTTTGTTCACTTCGTTTTTAGTTGAACATAATTTACCAATTGGTGTCCCTCAGCCACTATTTTTTTTTTTTAAATTTTATTTTACTGTTTCGTCATCCGTCTCTCCGTAGGATAAACCTAAAACCTAGCATGAAAATGGTTTGTTTTTGAAAACATTTTAGTGTGTTCCATGACGGCGTGGGATACGATCCTATTGAATTTGAAGGAAAAGGTGAAACATCCTTTCCTTTAGATGCAAACTTCCATAAAAATAAAATTTAATATCTTTGTAGGTCATAATGATAGCACAGTAATGAGAAATCATCTATAGATTCTATTTTAATCGATATAAATTTGCCGATAAATTCAAACATCTGTAGTCATATCAATTAACAGTTTGATACTTGATTTTTAGTAACATATCGTTTTTTAATCGATAATTTCAGTGCATTTAATCAATGTGAGCGACAAGTAATTTAATCGAATATATCGATTAAAATTTTCACCGAATATATTGATAAATTTTTTTATGGATGCCGGTTTCTGAAAGTTGGCAGGTATGCATTAAAGGGCAGTTAGTCTGACATAATAACTGATAAACTTATGAATGAAAAGAACAGTTGGATTCGTAGTGAAACAGGAATCTTCTCCATTTGTTTGGAGTTTTATTTAATTGGCTCATTATAGCTGTAGTATCTACATTAGTAGTAATGTCTGTCTGCATATTCTAGATTTTCCTTATAGTTTAGCTTACTCAATGCAAAGTATTGAATCATGCTCTAAAAAATTTAATTGAAGAGAAAATTGAAACTTTTCTAAATATTTGCAAGTATTTCATTTCTTTTTCAAATGGTGGAATGGGGCATTTCTGGGCCTTTTCCAATTGCCAGTAGGATAGCTATCTGTACATGCACTCATGTGGCAGAGATTACTGGTGCCAAAAAGTATACTTTTGGCATCATAATTTGCTAAAGTTTCATGTAGTACAGGGCTTGTTCAAGAAAGACTTGCACAATTTTTTTTTTTAATAGTATAGCTACATATTGGATTCAAAAACATCATCACAGACAGCATACATACACCAGACTCCCTTCCATGTGAATGAACCTTTCCAAGCTGTTGCGTTGCACATGACCTTAAGTAGAACACAGTGAAGAGGCGTCTGTTTGTGCCTGCCTCTCAGTTGAGCTAAGGATATCACACTGGAACAGCTTGCAGCTTTGAAGTTCTGTGGTTTGTTTAGGGAAAATTAATTTGGAAGCATACAAAATGTTGGTGCAGGCATATGGTGAGAGTGTGATACCACATCATACAGCACAATGGTGGTTAAAAGAATTTGGGAAATTGTTTCAGAAACAAGGTGGACCTGGGGAGTCTCCAACAGCCATTACTGATCAGATGGCAGACACTGCAGCTGCGATTATTTGTGAGGATCATCGGCTCACAATGAGCCAAATGGCAGAACATTTACAGATTTCAGTTGGAAGTGCCCACACAATACTCGGTGATAAAATACATATGGCACGAGTCAGTGCAAGATGGATTCATTGGTTACTGACTCCTGAGCAAAAACAAGTGCCTGTTGAGGTGTGTGAATTTTTGAAGTAAGAAATTGTTTCAAATGAGGGCTACCTGAAGTCAGTGATTACAGGTGATGAAACTTTTCTTTAGCACTATGATCCAGAGGGCAAACAACAGAGCACAGTATGGAAAACTCCATCTCGAAATGCAAAAAAGGCACGATGTGAAAAGCCTGCTGGGTAGGTGATGGCAATCTCTTTCTTTGATTACCAAGGAATGGTGTACCAGAATGTCATGCTGCCGAATACCAAAGTTAATGTGGATTATTATGTGTCAGTTTTGACAAAGCTGATCACACATATCCATAAGAAGCGTCCACATGTTCACCAAAATGGTTGGAAACTCCACCATGATAATGCTCGTCTTCATGTGGCGCAGAAAGTCACTACCTCCTTGGCTGAAAAAATATTGAAATGGTTCAACATCCTTCATACAGTCCAGATTTAGCACCCTGTGGCTTTTTCTTTTCCCAACTCTCGAAAAGAACTTGTGAGGACGTAGGTTTACCTCAACAGAAGAGGTAGTCAACACTTCAGAAGCTGCTGTGAAAGGGATGTAGAAAGGTGGCTTCCAGCACGTCTTTGAGGAGTGGCAGCGACGTTTGGACAGGGCAATTGCCTCCAGAGGAGATTACTTTGAAAAGGACCACAGCGATATGTAGTTCAGCTTGTTACATACGTGTTTGTAAATTTCCGTGCAAGTCTTTCTTGAATGAGCCTTGTATTATTCCACTACACTAATCACATGATAAAAAGTTGAGGTATTGCATCAGCTTCTGTCCTCATGCCAATTCATGGGAAACATGCAATATCTATCTGCTCTTGCATACACTGTTAAAATGTTTCATGTAACAAAGCTGAAATCATGCTCTTGGTGTTGAACTGGAACTCCATGAAAAGACTAGTCACTTTATGAAATGGTGTTTTGGTCAGTTATGCAAGTGAAAGGAAAATAATTCTTTATTTATCCAGCAGAGAAATTAGAGAACATTAGGTTTAATACTACTTTTTGAAATTTTTGCAGCTTGAAAACTTTTGTAGGGGAATCACGAAAATAAAGACAATTTTTTTTTTTTTTTATTCACATAAATTCATCACCTCAAGTATTATCCATGCATCTTGTAAGCCCCATAAACTTCTGCACATTTTAGTTACTTTATGCAGAAAATTACAAAGTTTTCAAATTTAATGAAGTAAAAAAAAATTTCCCTGTGCCCCCTTTTCCTGTGGTGATTGGGAATTTGCGAGACCAAGCAAACCTTAAAAATTTTTGCTTCACGTAAATTTCCCATCAGGGTTATAGACCAAAATATTGCCTGTGAGTTAACATTATATCACTGTGCTTCATTGCTTGAAAGTACATTTTTATGAGTGATGTAATGGCTGGCATACTGAGCCAGAAAATAGATGTAGGTTGAATTTCTTTTTTAGAGAATGATGTAGTTTTTAGCACGTCTTTTGTAAAAAGATCGTGCTTATGTTATCGGTTTGTCCGTCTGTACCCACAGAATCTCTGCAACTATTAGTCTGATTTAGAACATTCTTTTTGCATTTGAAAGCTTAAAATATGCGAATGATGATCCTTTATTTCGTTTTTTTTTTTTTTTTACGATGTACAATTTCGCCGCTATAGGGCGTAAAAGCAGATGATGTCGAATCCAAAAATACGTTTTATTCCACATATTTGCTTCTAAACATCCGATTGAAAAAAATCTTTTATCTTTCGATTCCATTTATGTCGAAGAGTATTTTGGATATAGTTTCTTTTTCAAATTACCCATAGATTTTCCGCTAGGGGCGTAAAAGTAAATTGCATTTTTTCCCATAACTCTTTTTCAAAAACTTCGATTTGAAAAAAAAATTTGCAGCGGATACATCTCCTGATGTACAATCTTTTGCATATAATTTCGAATTTTTGGTAAAAAATACTTTGGCCACCAGGGGGCGTAAGTGTTAATTTTCGCTTCTGACGTATTTGCCATAAAATCTGAGCTAAAATATCGATGGAAAAATTTTTTCGTGGACTGATGCCACTCACATCGATAAACCTTTTCAGAATATTTTCTTCCTAAAATATTGCAGTTTCTCCGCCAGGGGCGTAGATGTATATCTTATTTTTGTCAATATCTCGACTTCTAGGAGTCCGATTTGAAAAATTCCTTCTTTGTTGGATAGTGTTTTCCGTGTGACATGTTTTTCATATAGTTTCAAAATTTTCAAGTAATTCATAGACTTTCCGCTAGGGGGCGTAAAGGTAAATTGCGTTTCTCCCTATATCTCTGCTTCTAAATCTCCGATCTGAAAAATTCTTTCTGCACCGAATACAGCTCCTGATGGGAAATTGTGTGCACATAATTTCTAATTTTTGTAAAAATGGTTTGGCCACCAGGGGGCGTTAACCTTAATTTCCGCTTCTGATATATTTACAGCAAAATATGAGCTTCTAAATTCTTGATTGAAAATAACATCATTTGTAGACTGATACTACTCGTGTCGACAAACCTTTTAGAAACACTTTCTTTTTAAAATAGTGCACAGTTTCTACGCCAGGGGGCGTAGATGTATATCTTATTTTTGTCAATATCTCTACTTCTAAGAGTCCGATTTAAAAGCTCTTTCTTTGTTGGATAGTGTTTCTAGTGTGACATGTTTTTCCTATAAATTTAAAATTTTCAAGTAATTCATAGACTTTCCGCTAGGGCGCGTAAAGGTAAATTGAGTTTCCCCCTGTATCTCTGCTTCTAAACCTCCGATCTGAAAAATTCTTTCTGCACCGGATACAGCTCCTGATGGGAAATCGTTTGCACGTAATTTCAAATTTTTGTAAAAAATTGTTTGGCCACCAGGTGGCGTAAGTCTTAATTTCCGCTTCTGATGTATTTGCAGCAACTTACGAGCTCCTAAAATCTCGATTGAAAAAAGTCTTTTGTGGACCGATACTACTCATGTCGACAAACATTTTAGAAACATTTTCTTCTTGAAATAATGCATGGTTTCTACGCCAGGGGCGTAGATGTATATCTTATTTTTGTCAATATCTCTACTTCTAAAAGTCCGATTTGAAAAATTCCTTCTTTGTTGGATAGTGTTTGCGATGCGAAATGTTTTCCCTATAAATACAAAATTTTCAAGTAAATCGCAGACTTTCAGCTAGGGCGCACAATGGTAAGTTGCGTTTTCTGCTCCTAAAACTCCAATTTGAAAAATTCTTCCTGTATCGCGTACAAGACCTGACAGAAAATATTTTTCACGTAATTTCTAATGTTTGGTAAAGAATGGTTTGGCCACCAGGGGCATAAGTGTTAATTTCTGCTTCTGATGTATTAGTAGCAAAATCTGGGCTTCTGAAAACTCGACTAAATTTTTTTTTCTTGGACCGATACCGCTCATATGGATAAACCTTTTGCGAATACTTTCTTCCTAAAATAATGCACGATTTTCCCACCAAAGGACGTAAACTCACCTCTTATTTTTGTCGATAACTCTGTTTCTAAGAGTTCATAAGCTCACGATTCCGTTTACAGCAATATCTGAGGGATTAAAGACCTGATTGAAAAACTTCTTTCTTCCGCCAGATACTATTGTTTTCCATACCGGTTCGATTGACTTTGAATAGCTTTGATAAATTTATTTTGCGTCAGAACGGATTCAAAAGACATGCTTATTACACCCGAAAATTCGGTGTCATCTTTCTTGTTTAGTATTCTGAGGAGTCGGCCACATAGATAACAGCTACTGAAAATCTGCTTTAAACTTATTGCTGAGAGCAGAAATATGTGTGAAAATGGAAATTGTAAAATGTACTAAGCAAAATGGTTTTTCATTTAAAACTTCACCACTGTGTATGGTTAGTGGTGTATTAAGACAATTTCTATAGTAAAAAGTAATTGCCTTTCATACCTTTCAGTTTTTCCATAGATAGAAATAATTTTACTGATCAGAGTGGATTAATTCTGAAGCATTAGCATTCATGTAATTTTATTTTTAGTCTAAAAAAAAAATAAAGATCACACATATACGTTGAAGGTTTTGAGTACCCTCAACCACTCCCTGGAAATGTACTTTCCCCCATACTTTCAGCACTATCAATTTGCTGAAAACAATTGGTAAAATACAAGTTACCATGCTTCTTTTGATAGGTCATCTAAAAGTGCTCCATAGATGGCAATTATTGGTGACTCAAACTAGTAATGATGAGCGATTTCCTTTCTCTTAGGAAACAAGTCCCACCAAATCAGATGTGATTGATGGAGAGTTTGGTTTTACGACTCTTCTGAAAAAATGTTTTCACCTTTACTGTTTTATGTGCTAATATATTGTGGTAGTTAAGCCTCTTCAGGGCCTGTCTAAGTTTTTTTGTGTACTTGGGTAGATATGCTGTGGTGCTTGCCCCTGGTGTGGCAATGCTGATGCTCCAGTGGAATGGTGATAACAGCATTATATCATCTTTCTTATACTTCAAAATTGGTGGGGGGAGGCAGGTTTCCAATACCATGACCTTTGCCAAATTTCTAGATGAAATTTGCAGTTCCTGCTTTCATCACCTGTGATTATGTAACATTTTCTGAGAATTTTTCTTTGAATTTCTCTATCATTTGGTTATACTGTACCAACCTGACTGTCTTATTAACCATTTAACAGCCAGGATCCCAAAATCATGTGTGTCCCAGAATGCCATAATGGCCAAAACTGGGTGATTCCATGCCAAATCAACCAGTCACTCAACCTGACCATTTCAGATTTCAACAAAACCTTCAGGGATCATTCTCCCTAGTGATATAAATGAGAATGTTTTTAAAAAAAATTCTCATTGGGTTTTCATGTAATTAATTTTTAAAATTTTGAAAAATCGTCATTTTAAATTTTTTTAAGATAGTGTTTTTTTTTTAAATTTGAAAAAAATATATGTTTTTTTGTAATATTATAAGCTTTAAATTCTGGAACTTTTAGAGTGGGATCTCAATAGGATCAGAAGTTATGGTACCAATGGTATTGTTTTAAATACCAGTTAGGGCTACATTGCTACCTTTAACTTTTGTAAGGTTAAAAAAAATACATTGTCTATAAAGTAACCAATTTACATTAGGGTTTATTACAGATAATGATTTACTAAACCTACAGACAAATTAGGGATAGCATGTGAGTAAATAGTCTGCTAATCACAGGTGTTCTGACACAAGCCTGTACAGACTTGTCTGATTCATGTTCTTGCAGGAGTGTGACTCATGCCCACTCTAGCTCAACTTTTGCTTATTTTTCTGTAAGATCTCAGTGAGTGGTGCATGATACAGTGGCTGTTCATTTGTTTCAACGCCTCACGATTGACTTTCTTAAACAGAATCTGCCCCATATACCCGAAAAGCTGAATTACTTTTCAGATGGAGCATCATCACAGTACAAAAACAAATCAAACCTTCTCAATCTCTGCCATCATGAGAAAGATTTTGGCATCAAGGCGGAATGGAACTTCTTTGAATCGTCGCTTGGAAAAAATGCATGTGATGATGTCGGAGGAACTGTTAAATGATTAGCGGCATTGACCAGTCTACGAATGGTCTACAATGATCAAATTATGACCCCTCGCCAACTTTATGATTTGGCTAAAGACAATATTGTCAACGTCAGTTTTTTGTATTCCACTACAGACGAATATGAGGCAGAGGAAAAGACCTTGAAGAGTAGGTTTGAAGCAGCAGCAACAACTTATAGTAAAGGGTACTCAACAGTTTCAGTTACAGTCCTGTGAATGAGACTAGAGTTTTAGTGAAAAGCTACTCATTTTCAGAAGAATCAAGTGTAGAAATAGTTTCAGCTGATTACACTGATGATGATCTGGACATTAATGACATTGTTGGCTTTGTTACATGCCAATACTCAGGCAAGTGGTGGTTAGGTTGTGTGTTAGGAATAGAAGAAGATGAAGTAAAAATAATTTTTTTGGAACCACATGGCCCTTCTCCATCTTTCAAATACCCATAATTTACTGACATACTAGCTGTGCATAAAAGTGAGGTTTTAACAAAAGTTGTTCCTACAACAGCTACAGGAAGAGTTTATCCACTTACAGACCCAGAAACCAAAAAGGCAAGCAAGAAATTATTTGTTAAATTAAAGAACTAAGAGGTCGCTATTTTGGCGTAACTACAACTCTGAGTGCTAACTAAAAAAAACTTTTATTAATTTTACTAGGTAAAACTTTTAGCCTGCTGGGACTATCCTTCCCTTGTTACATGTTTGACTATGCATTAGTATGATGTATTATGTAGATTTTAAAATTCAGTGTCTGTTATCATGTAAACACACTAAAATGAGTATTATAATCCATTATTACTTGTACAGTAAGTTTTTTTGCCATAGCTCCTGATCCCATTGAGATCCCACTCTAAAAAGTTTCAAGATTTAAAGCTTATAATATTACAAAAAACATATATTTTTTTCAAAAAATTAAAAAACAGTATCTTAAATTTTTTTTATTTTTTTTTCACCAAGCATAGTCAAGTTGCATATCAAATTAAAATTTATGAAATTCTCTTTAAAATCAGGTGTCAAACAACTCTCTAGGCCTTATAGAACTTAAGAAATCCAAGATTGAAAAAGTTTATGCCAGCCAAAAAATGACTGTTTTTCAAAATTTTAAAAATTATTACATGAAAACCCATCTGAGATGGTCAGGTTGAATATTGAAATTTTTTGGTTGATTTGGCATGGGATGACCCAACTGTCTGTTGCTACTTTTTGAATCTGTCCCCCTTTTTACAGGTTTATAAAAGAAGGTTCAATACTGGTCTACCACATGAAACTTTTTATCTGTAGGCTTGATATGCATTGAATTTTAGACATTTCCTGAGGCAATCAGTGCCTTATTCCACGGAATATAGAAGCGCTATCATAAGAGTGAATGATATTGCCCCAGGAGAAACCAACTTCTGGTTGAGTTCTTTATGTTTAGTGACAATGGCCACTGAGGACGACATCTGCTAATCCCATAGAGGCAGTGCAAATTCAAAGAACATGTGAGGATCGGAAATTCTTCTTGCTCTGGACGGGCGTTCCACGCAGCTGCGGTCGTTTTGATGTATACGTTAGAGGTTTGCACAAGCCGGGCCTATACTCGGAAAGTTTGGCATTTTCCTCCTGGATTAAAGAAAAACGTTTTGACTCAAAAAATGGAAGACTGGTTTGTTAAGTAATCAGATGGCGAAGTTCTCTGAACGAAAAACCCCATCCCCTACTGGATGCATGGCTTAATTACAGCTGAAACCGACAAGTCTGGTGGTAAAATGAAAGCTAAAAATGGGATATTTTACACTTCTTTAAATGTTGAAATCAAATTCTTTTTTCACTTCATTGGCTATTGAAACTAAAACACCTGGTTTTTTTCTTTTCCAAGAAATGTTTACATGAGCAAAGTTTTCAGCTACACGAAACCAAATCCAAAAAACTCCTAGTGCCGTTGGTTGTTACAACGGAGATGAGGAATTGCAAAGTATTGGGATCAAGAGCTATTTTGTTTATACTTATGTATAGATGATGAAAAGCCTGTACATTCGTAACAAAAACGTGCCTGCTGTGTTTTATGGTTTACACTAAAATATACAAAAATTCTCGTTTTACAGACGACGTAGTAATTTCTTTTTCTTTTTTTTGAGGGAAGTACAAGTGGTTCCAAGAGCCATCGCACCTATATATTCTGATTTACCTGATCATAGTTCTGCATCCCGAACCATTTTTACTCTTAGCCTAGCAGGAAAGATTATAAGAATGATGCACTATTAGGATTAGCGTTAACTGGCAAAAGAGAGAGAGAGAGGGAGAAATAAAAAATATAAGTCTGATATTAGACTTAAAATTGCATTTTTTAAAGGTATTTTAACACGTGGGCACAAAAATTTAAGGTGAAAACCTCAGTTAAGTTAGGTTACTGCGCAATATTTCGCTATAATTTCGTGGTTACACATAAAATTTTTATCTGTGATAGCATACTAATGAGGTTCTTATGTATTGATTACCTTTTAATCACTGTAAGCGTGAAATAGTGCCATATATTTTAATTATACTGTATGAAATCAATTAAAATAGACAAACCATCTGCGTAATGTATCGACTTTGAATCGATATGTTCAAGATGTTTAATCACTGTGGTCGATACAGGAGATGTACAAAGATGTCTATAAAACGATCGCCAATTTTTTTTTTTTTTTTTTTGAACTCAATTTTTGAAAGTTGGCTGGTCTGCAGAAGTATGTAGTCAGGTCTAAACCTCATCTGTGGAAGGAATTCCTGCAAGAAATGGCACGTTTCTGTATGTTGCATTCTGTTCACTACTGAGGTAGTTTATTAGTAGAGCGCCTTTCTTTCTCTAGTGCAGGGAGTCCTTAAAACATTTTTGGATTGCAGATAGAATGACAAAATGGAATTGGACTCACGGGACACATGAGGAAGAAGAGTAGAAATGCCTGTGTTTGTTATGAATATTAATCATTTTAGAGAGGTTTTGAATCCTAAAACATAACTTTTGGGAAAAGAAGCGACATAGTTAACATACCTATGTTACAAAGAATTCCGAAGTAGGTACTTGATGTCGGGGTTGGCGCAGGACATGGAAATCCTGGAAACCGAAAATTTTAATTTCCAAGCCTGGAAATCCTTGAAAACGGTAGATTTGCTCTTATGGAAAATTGTATTTTTTTTGGCATAAAGTCCTTGAAATTGGGAGACTATTTTAAAATGCAGATTTTTTTTTTAGTTTAGTTTTTTTCTGTAGAATTCAATAGGTAACTCCTCCCATTGGGGCTACCTTCTCTTGGTATCATAAACTGGGCAATGAAAGGTCCGATAGCCAAGCCCGAGTTGTCGTGCTAGAATTCCTGCATGCGCCAAGATGTAAAGTGGTGTTAGATACTTCCACCTTCACCTGAGCTCCATTTATTTTATTGTTTGTTCATGTTCACTTGTTTATGTTTTCTATTCCATTGCTCACATTTGTTACTTTGTTCATTTAAGAATGAAAATGAGGTTGTGATTTATTGTTTGATCACTGGTTATGGATTATTTTATTCCTTCTTTCGGAGTATGGCTGTAAAATGTATATTCCAAGAAGTTTGATTATAGAATAGTTAATTTTCAGATTTGGCTGTTACTCAATACCAGAAACAAAATCTAAAGCTCTTTGCAAATTGTGCATGAAAAACTTTGACATGTGCGCGCGCACATGGTAAAACACTGTAGGCAAGGAAAACTTTCCAAGCCTAGTTTATTGCAATAACAAAGGTATGCTACAAATGCAAATATAAACATTAAAATTAACTAAACATTTCCAACACATTCACATATGCAAAATTAGGGGGGCAGTTCACAAGAATGGGTGTACATGGTTTACTGTACAAAAACGATAATGAAAACTACTGAAAGTGCAAGTAACTGGATTTACAATTCCATGCCAGAAAAAGAACACTGATCTGTTCCATAATAGCAAAACACAGCAATAATTACATATTAAGCCCAAAATTTTGGAAACTGCAACACAATAAGAACAGGTGAGGCATTCACAACGCAACATAAGAAACATCAAGTGAGTATTTTAACACAGCACAAATAGACTTATTGCAAGTGAGTAATGGGAACATTAGCAACACCATTACATACTTGACACACATATTTACAAAGAGTATACATCCGTTATACATCTGCGGAACATATATATACAACACTGAAGAACTATGCAGTGGCACTAAAAAAAAAAAAAAGCACAATTTTCCTAAACCACACTACAGTTCGTTAAGCGAAAGAGTTGTACTCACACAACAACTAAAACACTGCAAATCCCCCCCTTCCTTACTCTAAACGGTGAGCGTGAGTGGCGTGGAATCTGAAGAGAACCCAGGAATTCCAGGGGACCAGATTCTATTAAACAACGCCACGGTCCCCCGACGGGTGGCAGAGGACCGCTCACTGGCCAGGCGATCGACAATTGCATCCCTGAACTGGGTCTCAAGAGAGGCTCGAGCCTGGGAAAGTGTTGGTACAGGATTAACGTCCCGGAGTGACAGCCAAAAACTATAAATGACAAATGTCGAGAAAACAAACGGAAAAGAACAAATGGATGGGTTGTGCGGCGAAAGTCGGTTCGAAGGAATGAGAAAATTAAAATCATGAAGCGGATGGGCAACTGAACACACATGCGAAAGTATTGCAGACACAAGAGAAAAAAGTAGAGCGAGAACCTGACAAGTATTATATGAATGGAGCAAATCTCCGGGAACGTTACAAAATGGACACAAAGGGAACGAAACAAGAGTGGACAGATACAACCAAGTTTGTGTAGGAAGACTGCCATGCAGAAAATGCCATTGTACCCCCGCTCAACCGGAAGGTTAAGCGCCCGGTGTGGGGCATTCCAAGTGACAGGCCAGGAAGCTGATGGAAGCTGGCCAATAGGTCGAGGAGACTCATTGCGAAGGAGCAAAAAACGGTAAAGTTGTCTGGACTTGAGTGAATGGAGGAAAACCGGACCTGTATGCAAAGTAATGAAGAATGGAAAAGAAACAGGCGCTGCAAGTTGATAAATAAGTCCAGACGGGTCTCCCGAGGAACGGCAAACAAGGGTGGGATAGAATAAGGGTTCCAATAATAGTTCCTGTATACTAGTTGGCGGCAGACGCGCTGGTGCAAGATCTCTCCAGAAGCGAAGGGCTTCTTTCGCCACTGGAGGAAGACGAGATGGAACGAGAGATAAGGCATCCATATGCAAGAGGGTTGCAAACGTGAGGCACGGATTAAAAGGTGCGAGAATGGCATCAAGAGTTCCAACGGCCGGGGTAACAGGAAAAGAAAGAAAAGGCACGTCGTTCTGTACCTCACGGCAACATCTGGAAGGTTCTCACCGCCGAATGAACCTGGGAAGGACAGCACTCTGGCGTAGACCCAATGCTGCCGGTGCCACATGAACTTATGCAGGGTAGAAGCCACAGCTGAAAGAAAGGAAGATGGAGCCACCTGGGACGTCCAGTAATATTCCAAAAGAGGTAACAGATAAGAAGAAACCACTCGTGCTTTACCCCACATCGAGAGGTGCGACTGAGCACGATGCCATGAAGCAAGTGACTGTCGAAATCTGGAAACAATGGGAGACCAAGAGGGGTTCGTGAACCAATGGATGGCAGCCAAGACGATTTCGCACCCCAGGGGTGATCGGAGCATGACCTACACGCCCCACACCACAACCCCGAGCACTTGGCCCGGTTCAACGCCGCCCTGGAGGCCTGTGCATATTCAGAATAGACAAGATCAACCTGAGTAAAATTGGAATCGGAACGAAGAAAGAGAGTAAGATCATTGGCGTACGCAGAAACCACGTAAGCATGATGTCGAGAAATAGGGGACAGCATGGTCAAAGACGGCGAGAGGGTGGACCTGAGACGGATAAGGAGAGGTTCGAAAATCAAACCAAAAAGTTGCCCCGAGAGCGCGCATCCTTGACGAATGCCCGAGAAAAACGGAATGGCACCGGTCAGCAAAGTTGAAGTGCGGACATGAAAAATAGAACCGTGATACAGGTTGAGTAATGATACGACAAAAGGATGAATAAAACCAAATGCCGTGAGGGCATGAGAAAGAAACGAATGCGAAATGCGGTCGAATGCCTGACGTTGATCAAGGGAAACACCGCCAGAGGCTCAACCCTTCGTTCTGCAAGAAGAATGAGATTTTGGATGACATGCAATGAGTCATGAATTGAACGTGAAGGTACTGCATACGAATGATCAAGATGGATGAGAGACGGTAGAGCCGGATTTAGACGGTACGCTAAGATCTTCATATATAGCTTGTAGTCAGTGTTGAGGATACTGATCGGCCGCCAATTGCCGATGTCGAGCAAATCTCCACTCTTAGGGAGAAGCCTGATATATGCCACTGTAAACGTCATTGGCACTAAAGATCCGTTAAGAAAACCATTGAAACAAGCAAGTAGCAACGGTAGAAGCAAAACAGCGAAGGATCAGTAGAACATCGTTGGAAGTCCATCCAGTCCAGGTGCGGAGTGTTGATTCAATGACTGCAACGCTGTCCGGCCTTCCATGAGTGTAACTGGTGATATAAGTGAGTGATGCAGATGGTCTGGCACAGATGGCAGGTTAGTAAGGAGAGAAGAAGAAAAAGATGGGTGTGCCGGGGCGGATTAAACCGCTGGTAGAAATGATCCTGGACAACAGGGCCGATGAGCAAAGGATCATTAGTGACTGAACCATCTGGAAGAGTGAGACACGTAAGAGATTGCAGTGAACGGATGTGTTGCTCGGCAATCGCGACAGGATCCTGTATCTCACTCATCAGATCATCCAGAAGAAGCCTCCTTAAAGCGTTTTGAGCTGTTTGTCCAAGAAGATCTTTAAGGTCCGCAGTTACGTCAGAATACAAGGGAGATGACAGTGAAATACACGAGAGTGGTGATCGAAAATGTGCGATCGCCAGAGCGTCATGTTGGCGTTTGGAGGCAGAGAATCTCTTTGAGAAAGCGATAAGTCGAATCTTAGTAGTCATCCACAGCGAGACAGGATCAGTTGATGTTCGCAGGGACTCATTTGCCTTTTGAAGAATCTCTGCGACTTGTTGGTGGTAGGTATCATCAGTAAGGCAGCACTCAGGGAGCGACCAAAGATGAAGATGTGGATTGGAATTCCTGAAGAGAACGATAGAGATTGTGCAAAGATCATGATCCGATGCGACCGATGGGAGATATCTAGCAGAATAAGACGGGCGAAAAGCCGCAGACACATACTCTATCAAGGCGAACCTCACCTTGCGCTGCGGCAGAACAGGCCCTCCACGAATATGTCCTCACGGTAGGATGCAAAGTACGAAAAATATCAAAGAGTTGAAAGGTATCAACGAGGTCAGATAGCGAGCGAACAAGGAGAGAACGGTATTCAGTAGAATGAATCCGATCAAGGACAGGATCCAGCGTACAGTTAAAATCCCCACCGAACACAACAAGACCATCAGCGGAGATTGACACCAAAGAGGACCGAACTTTGTCCAACAGAGGGAGAGCCAACTGATCCGAACAAGGTACATAGATATTAAAAAGATGGATGAACAAGCCAGCAAGAGGAAATGACCCGGATCACATGTCACCTTGACTATACCAGAGAGTGATGTTTTAAGACTATTATGGATTGCAATGAATACTCCAGCATGGGGACGAGTACCAAAACAGTGATGGAATTGATATGGCCAATTTCTCCACTTATGAAAAGGTGTAGATGCCAAACATTTCGTCTCCTGGAAGAAGAGAAAATCCGGGAGATGTGGGTTGATTTCCTCATAAACTAACGAGTTTTTGAAGGGGCTGGAAAAGCCTCTGCAGTTAAAAGTGCAGAAGCTAACGGGACTTGACATGTGGAGAGTTACAAAGAGCACTCTCAAGATCATTTCTCAATCAGGAAACTCTGGTGCGAAATGTGTTGATATGAATCTGAAACGAGGGGTACTTTTTGGTTACATCTTGTAAATACTTGAGACACTTTCTCAATTGTACAATACTAGCATCGATATCGACCTGAAAATCAGTTATGTGATTAAGTAATACAGCTGATTTGAATTTATGCAGTGAGAACATTTTCTTCACCATATCGAGGGTCAATGGTCCCTCTGAATTTGGCCAAGCGTCAATTAATGAGTCAACAATATCTTGATCAGTTCTGTCCTCAGTAATATTTAACGAGGCTGACACACGTTTGCCAGATCTGCGAGATGTTGCTGCTGGATACTGAGACTTGCTATCCACATCATCCCCTGACACTTCAGGAGCATCTGGCCTCATTAATTCCTGGGTAGGCTTCGATCTCCTCTTACTTGAGGAGTCCGGAGTAGATCCCGATCTCTTAGTGATGGTACCTGCAATGTCCTGCTCCATGGGCCCCCCAGTTTCAATCACATCGATCACTTGTTTGCCCTCATCTGTACCGGTTGAAACAGTAGTGTCCATCTTTTCAGTAGCATTCACTGTGGCTACCTCCAGGTCTTCCTGCTGTGTGCTCACAGAATCATCCGGGTACAATGCAATTTCCTTCCGAGGAGGCAAACATTTAGAAACAGGACATACTAGAGGCACCTCTTCACCAACTTGGATTGGAGGGTTCCCATCAGACTTACACTCGTGAAGGGGGATTTCGACAACACTTCAACTTCCTCAGCCACAGTCTCACTCGAAATGATAGCAGAAGACAGATTATTGAACTCTACAGAAAAAACACACGCACACACACATTTTCAATGTGGGTGTATCTGTCTGGATTGAAAAGCCACATGATGAGACATGATAAATTTAAAGTGTTAACTAAAAGTCATTCAACATAACGTTTTTTTTTTTTTTTGTGTAATATCTGCTACGTAAAATAAGAATGCAACAATAATAAACTCACTGTGCAGCAAAAAAAAAAAAAAAGAGTGGGTCATAAAGAATCAATCTGAGCTATTTCACAGTTATTGAGGTAATTTTTTTAATTATATTATATATTTTAATAAACTGTGTTTATATTATGTATGGTGATAAAAACAAAAATGCAGACCTGAAAAACAATGTATATTAAGCCTGGAAAAAGTTTTGTACTGTGCTGTGTGAACCCTGTGTTATGATAATTAACACAGCAATCGGACATCGCCGAATCGACTGTAATTACTGTTTCACACGTGAATTAAATCACATCAGAAAACTTGGAAATTTCGTCACTGTGGAGCGGGAATCGAACCCGCATCTTCCGATTTACATTTGAGCGCGCTATCCGTTGCACCACCCACGACGGCGAATTCCCAAATCTCTGTGTGTGAAGAGCATCTGAACATTCTCCGACCGCGTTCACCTATTGAATTCTACAGAAAAAACTAACGCGTTCAGATTCTGCTGCCATCTAGCGTTAAGAAAATCTCCAGTTGTTTAGGTATTCAGAGTTGAAGAAATATTCTTCTCGTAATACGTGGTAAATACGTCATGATAATTAACATAGCAATCGAACATCACCGAATTGACTATAACACGTGAATTAAATCACATCAGAAAAGTTGAAAATTCTATCGCCGTGGAGCGGAAATTCATAGCAGATTTGAGAATTCAAAGTCCTTGTACCCAAGATACCTGGATGTTCCTTTTTCCATTTCAAAAATGCATTTTTTTTTTCCTTTTAAGTTTCCTTTGTGGAAAATAAAATGCAGAGATGCCAACTACTACGGAAATACCTCTTTTACTACGGAATAGGGAAATCCGTGATTTTTCTGCAGAAATATAACAGAAGTTGTAAATTTTTATTTTGCTTTGCCGCCCCCCTCCCCCAATGCAACGGCAGGCACTTGACAATCCGTCATTCGTCTTGCTTGCGATGCTGCCTGCACCTCCAGTTCTGCCCTGCCTTTCAAGGCTGCTCGGATCTTAGTGCGAGCGACCGGCAGCCGGCACTCGAAGAGTGTGGCTTTGCACTGAGTCATTCTAAGTAAAAACCCTCCCATCCCAGCATGCAACATTCTGGGGATGTTGAGCGCAGCTTGCATTGGTGGACGTGGGCGGAGATTGGGTCAGAATACGGTGATCTCCTGAATGCGCTTATGCAGTGCAGCGACGAGCTCTTGAAAATCATTTGGTGCCAAAAGTGAGTGTCCTTGCCTAACATCGGAGTTTTTTTTTTTTTTTTTTTTTTAGTGCGTGTGCTGGTTATTCATGTCAGTAATTAATATTTTGAAGGTTTTTTTTCTTGCGTTGCAGAAAAGTATGCTTGGATTTCGTTCTTATGTGGACTGACTGTAAGCAGTTGACTCGGTGCTCAGTAACATTGTTTTATAAAAACGATTTAATTCTGTTTAGTTTTCATTTTTAAAAATAAAAAATGTGAATTCCAGGAAGCGAACGTTATCAAATGTAGCAACACCACAGGCAGTAGCGAAAAAACCTAAAAACTGCCAGAAGTTTAAAGCATCGTATGCTATGGAGTTTCCTTGCCTTCAACAATCAAAATTTTCTGAAAATATGGCATTTTGTGCGTTGTGCTCAAAGAATTTCAACATAGCACATGGCGGTGTGGATGACTGTCGTCGTCACGTGCATTCCAATAAACATACAGAATATTCGACAGCTGCGGCAAAAATGAAGATTGTTACAAGTTATTTTACTAAGGATGATACTGCAAATGTAATCAAAGCTGAGAGCTTATTTGTTTGATTTCTAATAGAACATGTTCCAATTTCTGCAGCAGACCACGAGAAGCATTTATTTTCGGCAATGTTCCCAGATTCAAATATAGCCAAACATTTTACTAGTGGTCACATGAAAACTACGGCAATTGTGAAAAATATGGCAAGAAGTAATGTTTCAGAGGTGGTTTCAACATTAAATAAATGTCTGTCATTCTCTTTAAACACTGATGGCAGTAATGACTGTCAAGATGTAAAACCTTATCCACCATTTATAACATATTTTGATGAGACTATTGGACGCATTTCAACGAAATTAATGTCGTTATTAGAATCTTCTGATAATACAGGTGAAGGCATATTTCAGGTTATAAATACTTAATTTCAGAAGAAAGAATTAAAGTGGGAGAAGTGTGTTAGCTTTTCAGCAGATAATGCGAATACAATGATAAGAAAAAAGAAAGGAGTTGCATCATGTTTATTAAAAGAAAATCCATCAATGATAATTAGAGGTTGTCTTTGCCACTTGATACACATTGCTGCGAAAAAAGCTACATCAGTATTCGATGAAAATATAAAGTTACTCTTAGTTGACATCTTTTATTTTCCGATAAAAGCTGCTTTTAAGCAGCTTTAAATTGCAACAACAGCTTTGTTGCTAGGAGATGAAGCCTCTTCAAATTTTGAAATGTGCCAATACGAGATGGTTGTCACTAGCGAATTGTATTGACTGTATCCTGAAGCAGTGGGAACCATTAAGAGCTGAATGTATTAAAGTGAAATCATTTTAAACGAAAATGAACTTACTAAGTTCTATACATCTGTCGGAAAATTTTACGTTGAAGGATGTTCTTATATTCAAGAAAAGATACTGATCTATGATGAATTCTTAAAACATGCAGAAGTAGTAGATCCTTCACTTAGAGCCAGAACATCATTTACTTCTGTATTATACATAGTCAAGCACTTTCCATTTATAATAACTGAAAATGAACTTGATATACTGGAAGTGTAATTTGCTTGTTATCAAGCTGACAAATTAGAGACCATAGCAGAAACAGATACACTTGGTCAGAAATCTCAAAATTAAGAGGCTGTAATAAAGCTGTTAAGTATACTATTCTCCCGAAAGTAATGTTTGCAATACTTGTAGTTCTACACTCGAATGCTGCGAGTGAGAGAGTTTTTAGTTTAGTGCGAAAGAATCAAACCCATTTCCGACCTAATTTAGGTTGTTTAGAAACTGTAGAAGCACTTCTTACTGCAAAAATGAATGTGTTCTCCTCTGGACAAGTGTGTTATGAAAAAATATTTTCTGCTGAGGAACTCAAATCTGCAAAACAATGTACAGCCAAATCACTAAAGAAAGCTTTTTAATACATTTTTTGTTTGTAAAAAAAATGTTTCAGTCATGATGTATAGTATTTTCCATGTGAAAAATTTGAAATATTTTAATACAGATTTTCGTGTATATAAATGAATAAGTAAGTAAAAAATACTAATTAAATTAAATGAGTAATAGCATGTTTTCCCCAGTTGAAATTATTCTTTTTGGTATGACTACTGAAAAAAGGCCAAAACTACTGAAAATTTGTACGAGTACTACTGAAAATATCTGAAACCTGGTTGGCATCTCTGAAAATATAAGAAAACACAGGCCATAAGAAAGTGTCCCATGAGCCACGGGGTGAAGATCCCTGCTTCAGAGGAAACCTTGTGTTATGTCCTTAACGTAGCAGAGAACACTGGAAGAAAGTCTGGAACTGGTCGAGCTGGGCCGGGCTTTCCAGATTAACGCCCGTACAGAACTTTGATATGGATGTTATGGCCTTAAAGGGTTAAACTGTCATCGACAAAACATGTTAAATTTTAGTTACTGTTTTAAAGGGGTGAAAGAAAAGTTAGTGTTACAAAGATAGAAGCATCTGGGGCACTACCAGAATTTTGACAGTAGACTAGTGGCATTGATTTCTTTGTCTCCCCCTTCAGTGGTGTGGACAAACAAACTTCTTAGGCATGGTTGAAATTTGGAAGCATAGTTATTGGGTTGTGTAACATGAATGTCATTCGGAAGAGTGTGAAATGAAAGGGGCATACCTGTTAAGGAGATGACAACCTTCAGTCTAAAGAATTGCCCGCGGCATCAATACATTGTTGCCAATGAGTTGGCAGTGCATGGTATACCCTTGTGGTAGAAATCGGCAGGTCGGAACATCACAAAAGTTTAGAAGTCACTTTCAAGAGCCTGTTGATCAACGAAGCATTTCCCAGCGAGATGGACCGTCAGACTGCGGAAGAAGTGAAAGTCTGTAGGGCTGAGATCGGGGCTAATAGCCGGATGTGACAGAATCTCGTAGCCCAAGTGGTGCAGCTTCTGGACGGTCATCCGTGCGACATGAGGATGTGCGTTATCGTGCAATAGGGTAGGCCATTTCTTATTCACTAAGGCAGGTTGTTGTTTGCGCAATTTTTGGTGCATGGCATCAATTTCTTGGCAGTAACTGGATACAAGTTTCAGAAACCTGTAGTGCAAGACACCACAAGATGCCCATCACACAGTCTCCATAGTCTGCTTAGGGTGTAACGCTGGCTTTGCCATCTTCTTGGGCTGTTCAGTGGCATCAACCCATTGCACAGATCGTCGACAGTTCTCATACAGAATCCACTATTCATCACAGGTAACAATCTGATACAGAAACGGGTCCCATTCGTTGCATGTGGCTAATGATGAACACTCCTCCAAACGTTGCTCTTAGTGTTTGTCCAGCAAGTCGTACGGGTCCCACTGATCAATCTTTTTCACCTTCCCTACAGCCCGTAGGTGGTTCGACACAGTTTTTGGGCAGACCTGTAGGCGCACAGCAAGGTCTCTCACCATTTGATGTGGGTTTTCTTCGGCTAGTGCCTGTAGTTCAGCGTAGACACGGGTTGTCCAAGCTCTTGGTCATCAAGGTCCACCTCTAAACTTTTGGAACCAACGCTGTAGTGTACATTTATTAACGTTATCCTTGCTGAACACCTCATTGATATTGCATGCGACTGTCACTGCATTATGTCCCAATTTCCACTCGTACAGGTACAGTAACCGCAAGTCACATCTATTTGGTGTTGTTTCCATGCGCGCTACCACAAAACTACTCGTACACTGCTGTCACAGCTTATGGGTGTGACAGCGGCCGATGTGCTCTTTATAAGCTGCCCAGCACCTGCTAGTGCGCCATCTACCTCTGACTCTAGCACCGACAGTGGCGCAGAAACGACATTTCATGTTTATGATATGTATTTATGTATCCCTTTTTTTTTTTTTCTCCTGCATCAATCTGTCAGCTGACTAGGAGCTTCTCAAATTTGGAAACCTTCCCAATGCGAAACTTTTCAAGAATTCACAAAATGCTGCAAGGATCATTTTTAAACATCTGCTCGTTACTGTGCAAATCAGCCTGAGCAGCATTGTTATTTCAGGGAGACCCTTGCCCATCAGAACTCCCCAAACCAGCGACTTACAGACACCTGAGAAGGCACAGTCTCTCCAAATCTGTCGCACAGTCATTGAAGGCATTCATGTTCACCAGAACTGTCTTTGCTAAAAAAAAAAAATCATTGAGTTGAAAATAAACCTAGTTCAACATCATAGCTGATTGAGACTGGGGATCATATAATAACTGTAAAATAGTCTTAGCAAACAGTTGCAACAGGTCATATTTCTCATCATACAGTGAAATCTTGTTATAATGAATTTGAAGGGGCCACAGATTTTATTGTTATTCTGAAATATTCGCTAAACTGAAATTCCAAGATGGCAGTGCTTAATCAAAATTTAAATCGACATTACATTTTGTACAATTATTAAATATAAGCTCTAATTAATAATAAAATGTATGATAAATGCAATATAATAATATGGCAAGTAATATAGAATATTTAATAACGAAAAAAAGATTAAATTACATTGCACTTAATACTATTTCCTTAACCTCATATATGAATGCAAATGAAGGAAAAAATAACTTACGAGAATACGCACCACATTGAAAAAATATACTTCAGTGGAAGTAATTATTTGTTATAGAAAAAGTCTGAAATTTTAGACTGACCAGATAATGGTAAAGTAGTTTTTGTTACAAAGTCCTCTACATCAGTTATAATAGAGTACAACTTTTCAGGCACTGTTTTCTGTTGTGATAAATATTTGCACAAATTTTTCAATGCTTGTCAGAGCTAGCTGCGATGAGACGGGGATCCTCTGTGCAAAGCTCATCGTCATCTCCACTTTCCTCATTTTCCAAAAGAGGTAGTAGAAGACATTACACTTTTTGCTATTGCTTACGTTGTTAATTCAGCACATGTTATAACTTCACTGTCATATTCAACGTAGTCGGTAATAGATACTAAAGACAAATCAAAATTAAGTTCCCAAGATGCTGTTGCCCAGAAATCTGAAGGAAAATCATCACTGCTGTCTTCGGTATCTACCGACTGCCTTATTGTAGAAGGAAAAATGCCAGATTTATGCCAGCAATTCTTTATTGTAATATGTAGATGACACATTATTCCAAGCTGCAGAAATCCTCTCTATGGCTTGTCTGAGATCGATGTTTTTATTTCCAATAATCCAACTTTTCAAATTTACAAGGGTTTTTTCAACAAAACGACGGAAATGAAACTTCACGTTTTTTATAATGCCTTGGTCAACTGGCTGAAGGATGGATGTGCAGTTAGGTGGTAGAAATTCTACTGTTACATTACTGTATCTTGCTTCAACTCAATGTGCTGAACAAGTATCGACCAATAAAACAATGTTTCTTTTCATTTTCTTCATTTTGTTATTCAGTTCCTTTATCCATTTTGAAAAGATAGTTTGAGTCATCCATGATTGGCTGTTGTTTTCGTACAGGCATGGAAGTGACGCAACGTTCTTAAAGCACCGAGGCTTGGCAGACTTTCCTATAACTAAAGGTTTTAGCTTTTTCGTTCTAGTTGCATTGCAGCAAAACATGACAGAAATGCAAACTTTAGATTTTTTCCCACCTTTACACTACTCACCTTTTATAGATATCATGCGATTCGGAAGAACTTCGTAGAAAAATGCCGTCTCATCTGCGTTGTAAATGTCCTCGAGTTCATATTTCTGTAAAATATCCCGCAACTTATTTTCTTTCCATGTATGAGCTGCTGAAATATCGGCAGCTTTTTCATCTCCACACACCTGCTTCCAACTTATACCATACCATTCTCGAAAACAAAATAACCAGCCACTGCTCGCTTCAAACATTTCGATTTTCAGAATTTCTGCAAACTCTTTAGCCTTTGCTTGCAACATAGGACCAGACACTGGAACATCTTTAAACCACATGTACACAGCTTCATCAATTGATTGAAAATTTCTTCAACGCAGACGTTTTCTTTCCGGGCAAAGGGATGATTGTTCAGCAAGTTTCTTTATTTTCTCTTTATCTTTTAAAATGGTGGCTACAGTAGACGGAGCTACACCATCTTCCTTTCCAACATCAACGTGTTTTCTTCCACATTCTACAGCCTCTATAATCTGAATTTTTTGCTAAAGCGAAAACTGCTTCCGTTTTCTTTTTTCAGCCATATTGAGATTGAAAAACCTGTTCTTTCTCACCAGTTCCTTCTTACTAAAGAGGAGCAGCCTGTTGTTCGGTTAACGAAAAACCTGCTCTACGTCTCTGCGCACTTCTGCACAGCCGAAACGACTTCAGCTTATCTGTCAATCACGCAGGATGTATTCATTTCATTTGGAGGGAAGGAACATTATAAAAGAGGCGGTGTCCAGTGACAACGTGGCTTCCTAGCCAGCTGTTCCATTCTGCTCCGAAAGCACAGGAAGAACTGCAGGTTGTTACATGTTCATTCTTGTTTGTCCAGGAGGAAAAACCTTGTTAGCATTCTAGGAGGGAAAACTGGTCGATCAGTAACACATTTTGAAAGATAAGAATACGTATTTCCGGTTAGACCAAAAGAAAAAAAAATTTGTTGATCCGGGGTAATGCATTCTTTAACCGTAATTTTATAATATTCGTTATTTTGAAAAGTTCGTTAATCTGAAATTCGTTAAATTGAATTTTTTTAACATTAAAGTAATAGGTAATTTCTTTGGGGATTTTCCCCAGATTCGTTAATTTAAAATATCCGTTCTATCGACATTCGTTCTAACGAGATTTCGCTGTATAACCTGCAGATTATCTGTTAAAAAAGTTATAAATTTAGGTTCTGCAGATTATACACTGCTTTAAAAACAAAATGGTTTTGCAACACCTGGAATTTAAAAAATCCACATCCTAATTGTCAGGAAGAAGTCTTATATTTTTAAAAAAATCCAGAAATGCGTTAATAACAGAAAAATGGAACAGTATCCGGAGATGGAACTCCTCAAAGAGTTGAAAAGAAGTTTTTATTTTATTTTGTTTTCAAGCATTTTGACATAAAATATGATGCAACGAAAACAATATTGTTTGCTTTTGTGGACGATCGTGTGTTGTTGGAAGCTTAGCGTCACAGAACTATGGTAATGCTGGAAGAACTCTAAATGTTTGCTATTTTTTCACTTGGAAGTAACAGAAAAGCAATTAAAAATATGACATTTTTTTAAATAAGATTTCCCACCTCTGCCTTATTTATTTGGGCTGCTGGGTTCTCCTGTGAATTATGGCTTTTCTGTATGAAATTGTGGTTCAATATCAACATCACAGGTGCAGATTAAACAGGGATTTTTTCGCACTGAATTTCTAGGCTTGTGGATTATGCATTGCCACAGATTATACAAAATAATTGTTTTTCTTTCCCTGAAGTTCTTTGGTACTGAGAAATAAAGCTTCTACCAGTTCCTGTTGTCGTGGATGACAATACCAGTAACCTAGTCATTCTGAACTTTTATTAGAGTGACCTATATATACACTGAAGTGCCAGAAAAACTGGTACAGACGAGCTTATGCAAAATACATAGCAATGTCACCTATGCGCGTACTCGGTTGCGTCCGCCAGTGCGTATATAAAACGATAGACATCCTTGCTAGCTGTCAGAGCTGTTTTCGGCATGAGAATGACAAGTAATAACGATTTAAACGATTTTCAACGCAGTGTCATAGTTGACGTTGGTGCTCGGGAGATGGGTCATAGTATTTCAAAGGTAGAAACAAAGTTCAGATTTTCACGGACGACCATTGCAAGGGTGTACTGTTACTACAAGAATTCCGGCAAAACCTCCAACCTACGATACCAGTGTGGCTGTAAAAAGACATTGGGTGAACGTGACCATCGTCGGCTGTCAAGAATAGTTTCTCACGATAGGTGTGCAGCACTCTCGCAGGTATCATTGGAATTCAATGCTGGAGCCTCAACAAGCATCAGCGTCCAGACTGTGCAACATACCCTGCACGATATGGCCTTTGGGAGCCGACGCCCAACACGAGTCCCCTTGATGGGTGCATGACACAGAGCTATGCGCCTCGCCTGGGCACGGCAACACTGCCACTGGACACTTGATGACTGGAAACAAGTAGCCTGGTCTGACGAGTCACGTTTCTAACTGTATCGGGCAGATGGAAGGATTCGTGTGTGGTGCAAACCCTATAAAGGCATGGATCCCACCTGTCAACAGGGAACTGTACCGGCTGGTAGGGGGATCCGTAATGGTATGGGGTGTGTTTAGCTGGACTTCACTGGGGCCCCTGGTACATCTACAAACGTCTGTGACCGGCCAACCCTATGTGCATATCCTTTCTGACGAGGTGCACCCGTTCATGCCATGCATTCATGCTGATGGGTTAGGCCTGTTCCAACAGGACAATGCACCTCCACACAAGTGCCGGGATGCCACATTATGGTTAGGAGCATTCATCTGAGTTTGGGGTGTTGCCATTCCCACCCAAGTCCCCAGATCTGAACGTGATAGAACGCATTTGGGATGCCATGCAACGCGCTATCGAACACAGGAGTCTGAGACCTCGGAATACACCCGAATTGTGGAACGCTCTGCAGGAAGTATGGTGTGCATTGCCTACAGCATATTTCCAGAAGCTAGTGGAGTCCATGCCCCGTGGTATTTCTGCAGTCCTGCGCTCCTGTGGGTAACCTACCAAGTATTAGACTGGTGTACCAGTTTTTCTGGCACTTCAGTGTATATGACTGCCTAAAACAAGCATAAAGTGCCTTGGCAAACCTGCTTTTTCTTTTGCTTCCCCCACCCTCCACATTTCTGTTTTGGGAGGGGGAAGTTGCCTTTGCTGGGTTATTTGTTGTCATTGGGGTGGGGAAAGGCTAAGTTTTTGCAGGGATCTCTAGAACTGTAGGCGTTCTGTCTGCTCTTCACCTTTGGGGTACTTAAGTGCACAAAAATTAGAGAAAATTCAACAAGCCAAATTACTTACTTTGGATTTGCTCACAGACAAGTATTAAAACTTATTGTTCCAAAAGTGGAAATGGGAGACTAACATGAAGATGGCTTGTTGAACTGATAAGTATTGTTCAAATGAAGTGATCTTAGAGCCTGCCATCCAGTGAAAGATCTCTCGGAATTTTTAATGCGATGTGTGAGTATCTGGTAACTGGGGGGGGGGGTATTGCTGTCCACTTGCAGTTAGGTTTTGTGAAGCACTAAAGATGGGCCTTGGTAAATATCAAGAAATCTGAAGTGACTGTCATTAATAAACCTGCTCAGAGTGAGGGGGAAAAGACAAAACAACCTCTATTTCCATATTTGGAATAAGAAGTTTTAATTTTAATGTGTATTTCCCGAATAAACATCCCCAGCTACACACAGGTCGACACTAAATGTGCATCCCCCCCTCTCTATCTCTATCTCACATCTTTTTAGCTTCATGCTACACTGTGTAAAATAAGTTTCACTATGTGCATATTTACTCTGGAACTTTAAAGCACACTCTACCACTTTTATTCAACTTGCAGGTTTTGAAAGCTATGCTTTTAAGATGTCAAAATAATTTTCAAACTGTTTGTGATCTTTTTTTTTTTTTTTTTTTTTATTAAGAACAGTTGAAACATGGGTGAGGTCCAGTGTCAGAGAAAATAGTACCAAAATTACCAAATTTAGATTGACATGACACACACAGACTTTTTTTTAATTATATTTATTGTGGTACTACTTGTACTGAAATTGACTTAGCTTTATGAAAATGTTTTGCTGATCTCACCATCATGAGGACACAAAATGCATATGCTGTGTGCTGAAGCCAGCTAGACTATTAATTCATACATGTAACAGAGTGTAATCTTAGCTTGCTGAAAGGTAGCTACATAGCAAGAACAATAGTCTTGACATGTTGAAAAAGTATTTAAAGAGTGTTTTAAGGAATAGAACCACTTACCCCCTCCCCCAAAGTGTTTTTTCCATATGCCATAAAATACATTCTCTGAAGCCAGCCTGGAAAACAGGGAAAACCTAGAATTCTCAGGGAATTTTAAAATGGTTCCAAAAACTCGGGGAAAATTGCTTTTTTCTTGTAAAAATCAAGGGATGCTTTATTTTGCCAAAAAACTTTTTTTTTCAATTTCAAACTTTTGTTTGCAATTACTGCCTGCCTAGAATTTAGAATATCTTAATTTTGCTTGCATTACATTTTTCCTTTGTTCCCTAAAAAAGATGCAAAATTGAATTTAAAAAATTGCTTGTGTTTGTTCAATTTCTGCAGACAGTTGTTATAACTTGGAACAATTAGGCACAATGGCTTGATACACTACTGTTTGGCGAAACACATCACAAGAGAACCAACCAAATAATGTATCAAAGTCCTTTGCTAGTTCTCTTGCGACATGTTTCTCTGAACAGGAGCCATTCCATTATTAAGCTTAGCTGCATTGTGTTTTAGAAAAGCTGAAACTAATCAACTGAGACACACAACACAGATATTTCTTGCATATGGCCCATTTCTATGGGAATGCATTAACAATACTCAAGAAATGCATATAGCGTATTAAATCCATTTATTTTTATGGTGTAGTAATCACAGAGATTCGCCAAGCTTTTGCACTCCACTGGGCGGCTTTTTCAAGGCAATGGTAGACATAAAAATGCCGGGAATTGGAACACATAAGGAACAAAAATGACTTTTTAAAAAATAATGCGGGTAACATCATGAGCATATTTCGTGAAATTTTTTAGCACGTTAATTACACTGCGCGTCGCGACGTGTTCCTGTCTTTTAATAATGCATGCCAAACCATTGGTAGTTCAGTAGAGATCATGTCATTGCATGCTACTTTGCTGGAGAATGTTTCGACAGTTTCCTTGATGGCAGTCTCTTTAAAGTCCATGTAAGGGGCAATTCTTTTAATATTATTCCATACTGGAGTGGCCTATGAATGCATGACTTCTCTGGCGAGGGCTGTATTCTGCATGTCCTGGTTGACACTTTGCACGTGTTCTTTACATCTATTGTCCAAGGATCGCTTTGTCATTCCGATATATATCTTTTCCGTATTGTCAGGATATACCAACGGTATAGCGTACACATTCTTTGCAGAAAATATTTTGCAACTTTAGATTTCTTATCTCATATTTTTAAATATTTGCTGTCATAAGGCTGTTTATGCATTTTAGTTGGTAACCTGACAAGAAATCTCCCTCTTTTCCTCTTGCACTGTCTGTTTAATCTTTTTAAACTACAATTACAAAAATGGTATCTTTCTACAGCTCTCTTAGACATTCCCTTGGACGACTCCCTACATTTCACAGAATATAAAACACTAAATTTAACAGAAAAAATCATTTTATATAACAAATTTTGTGATTTTTTTTTAAATTCACATATGTTTATCCAAGTTTCCTAAAATCTTACATAGTTGCACTTCTTGCCACGTGTTCTAATTCCTTAAACATTTTGGGGGCTAAAGAGTGTATAGTTAATTTTCAAGGAGTGTTCTCCTTGAAAACCTTGACAAAAAGTTCATTTTCAAGTCCTTGAAAAAGTATGACTCCATCAATAGTACTTTATTATTTTTTTAAGTAATAATATAAAAGAGCATGTGTAAAAAATAATTGTTTGTGCTAAAAGGTTATTTAGGTGATTTCTGTGTAGTAAAAACACCAAACTGATCAAATAGTGCAGAACTTGTGTTCAACTCAGGGTGCTTGTGGACAGCTGGTACCGTGGCAGTGATGTCACTACGGAGTAAAACATCAGCCATGGGAGTAAAATAAGTGGAATAATGTATTTTCAAATTGTGATAGGCTTCTGTTGACTGGGGTTAGGGACGTGTTCTTGCCAGAGGGTGAATACGATAATAATGCACCCTTTCAAAATATTCCACAAAATAAAATTATTTCGAAAAGCGCCAAAACAGAGGGGCAATTCAAAGTTAATAAAATAAACCAATGGGAAGGATCCCTTCCCACCTAAGTTTAATGGTTTGAGCTTGCTAAAATATCTACCTACTGACCTACCGACAGCACATACATATGATAATTTGATTTTAAAAAGTCCTCGAATTTATTTTGCTTGGAAGAGTACGAACCTTAAAGTGGGCTCAAAGAAAAGTTGGGCGAGCTGAAGCCTACTAGTAGTGTCATGCCTGGGGAGGGAGCAAAACCAAGAATCACATGAGGGTCAGCAATGTTGCATGTTAGTGGACAGCGAAAAGAGGGAAAGTGCCCATAAAAACAAAGAACCCCAAATTTAGCATTCCACTCCCAGAAGGAAAGAAAATCTGGTGAGAGGGAGAGAAGGTGTGCATGTGAAAGCATAAACTGTGTGGGGTAAACACACACATAAGTCAAAGACATAGGCAGCTGCAAAGTTTATACCCCTGGGACTCTAAATATCTATGAGTTGTTAAATAGGAATTAAAGGTACATAATGAGTTTCATTAATGAAAAAGTGTAATGTGTTCAAGGTTGTAGAATCTGTTTCTTCTTCATTAATGTTAAATTAGTGATGCAAAAATGCTGGATTTGGGTATTTTTGATGGAAATTGTTGAGTTCTGAAACTTTTGTTCAGTGCGGTTTCGTAAGAAAAGTGGAAAAGACAAGTCACAGTGCATGCAAAAAAATAGGGGTGGCGGATCTTCCTCTCGTTCTTAATGACCTTTCAGGGATAAATGTAGTGTTGAAAAGAATTGGGAAATTAATGGCTATTTACTCAGAGAGTGAAATCTCTCACAATTGTTGTTTGCTGAGCTGTTATTCAGTAAAAAAAAAAAAAATGTGGATGAGAGCAAGCAGTGAGGCAGACAATCCCCACTTTTTTTAACCATAAAAGTGGCATCTCTTAGCCCAAAAATTACAGTATCACAGAAATGAAATGTAATTTAAGTGCAGTTTACTGTACATAAACAACACAGTGGCATATTTTACTCTCACTGTAAATGACAATAGCTCTAAAAATAGCTTATTTATACTTAACATTATAAATGAAAGCTAACTCTTAGAAATGACATTAAGGAGAAAGGGAGCCTTTAATTTGTTACACTAATTCATCCCACAATGTCCTATTTTCAAGTAGACATGGCATCTGTAATCAGCATGGACTGCCACACATATCTTGAGTGAAGTTTTCTCTTGCACAAAGGAAGGGTGTGGTTTACTTCATTCTTAATGCACATGTCATGTTAGATTGGAATTTTAAATGAAAACTCAGTTGTGCTGCCATCTGTTATTCACTTGAGATAACCAGTATGAACTTGTGTTGATGTATGAGGTATAAAATAAATGTTGTAGTTATTAACAAACTATTTAATACTCTTCTACAATAATGAAGGAAATTTCACACTTATGATGATTGCTACCATTTTGAACGAGGCTGATGTTCAGCTAAAAGATCTAATTGAATTGTAATGCAAATTACATAATAGATCATAAGCATGAAATTTTTCTTCATTATTGTATTCATTCAATTACATGAAATGCCATTTCTGACAATAATACCCTTCTCTTTGGTTCATCTCACATGAATTCTTTTTGTAAAAGCAATTTCCATGGTTCTGCCAGTACAGTTCATGCATATTTGTACGTTATTCTTCCTCTTTTCTGTCGGACAGTCTCAGAAAATTCATAATTTTTCTTTTTTGTTTTATGAGTAGGAAGTAGTTTAATATTGTAAAACTTCAGAAGTATTTTATTTTTAATATAGTACTGAATATATATATATAAGTGGTGCTTTTCCCTCCTGTTTTTTATTTTACAACATTTTTTAAATGCTATTGTAATTGTTCTTTAGCATACTTTTGTAGTGGTATAGGATATTTTTGAATTTTTTATTCCTATATTAAAATTACAAAAAATAGGCTAAAAGAGATTACAACAGTGTTTAATAAAACTGGCACAAAAAAAGAAAACAGCACTTAATCAAGTATTGTATTAAAAATTAAAAAATTCTGAAGCTTGAAACATTACTACTTTCCACCCATAAAAATGAAAAAAGAATTATCAATACAGTGTATAGAAAGTCACATTGCAAGGTATGCAAAGTCATAAATATTCCACCATATATAATATTTCACCATTGACATCACTTTTTTTTATATACTAGAAGTGGAGGTAAAAGATGGTTATCTACATTGTTCTCCACAGTGATATTCCAGTGAAATTTCCTATTGACTTAGTGCCCTTGAATTGCTGAAATGAGCTATTAGGAATTATTGACTACATACATTCAGTATGTGCATTGTGGAAAATGAGGAATGGGACAAACTTCATGTGACGGCTCTGCAACATATGTTTTTACTCTGTCAGTTTTGTTGCAGGGCTGTCTGTACACAAGGAATGAGCACAAATCAGTGATAACATGATTGTCATGAGCAGATAATTCACTGAATTGTGGTGCAATTGTGTCAACTTCTACTCCTGTCTCTTGTACTAGTTTGGGTTTTTTTTTCTTCTTATAATTAAGTGGGGTTTTTTTTCATCATTTTAAGTGTAGATGTTGATTGGCCTACTATCGGTAACTGAGAATGCATATATTCATAAAAAAGTGATCAAGCTTTCATGTTGCATGTACATATTAAGCATTTATTAAAACTAAATATAAAATGTTTTTGGCACCAAAATACCATATTTGATTGTTAAAATACAGAAAACTCCAAACAAAATTGAACATTGCATCATCCGGGAGCAGGAATTGATTGAACCCATACTCCTGATCTGTGTATGAATGAGTACACTAACCATACCACACACCACCCAAGACAGCCCATTTTTCAAGTAACTGGAGGGAAAGGAATCTAAACAAAAATCAGATTATGGTAGTCAAAGCAATGAGACCCTCCTCCCAGGTAATGATGGTCATTCAATCCAGGAATTTTCAGGTAGTATCATAGAGATTCATACGAAATCAATTTTTGTAAATAGGTTTACAGGTGATCTAGAACCAAGTTGGATTGTAAATGCTTCTGTGTGTTTATAATTTATTTACCATACATGAAATTATGCCTTTTTGTCATCATTTGGGATATTCAAAACTTTCAAAAATGATAGTTAAATGGAGTGAAGATTTTCCCCATAACGTAATTTCTTTTTTCTCGCTATATTGACTTTAACCAGTATTGTTGTTAAATATCATTTTATTGCACAAATGTGTGTATTTCATTCAGCATGAAACTGGGCAACGATTTCTGAAAACAGATATTATTAAGATAGTGCGAAGAATTCTCTATATTCATCAGGCATGAGTTTCTTCCGTTGATTCCAGGAATTCTGCCATTTCCTTTATCATTTGGGACATGCTAGAAATCAATGCACAACTGAACAAAGAGAAATTTTGGAGCGATTGGTAGTACGGGGAAGGGGGGGGGGGGTCATTTTCCGTTTGAGGTTGGAATTCCGTCTTTCAGAAACAGAAGTTAGACGGAGTGGAGGTTTCTCCCATAATCGTCTTTTTTTCTTTCTTTGGATGTTCTTTCTTTAAATAACCTTTTATTTCGTAAGTACTTGCATTTTAGTGTAAAAATGGAGGAAAGGGTTTCCATAAATGGAAGGCAGTTAAAGCAAATATATCTCCTGTAATCGAATTTTTTTCTTCCTGCGATGTTCTCATTATCCTGTGCTGCTGAATATTACTTTTCCCAATTAGTGGTCCAAGCGCTGGCTTCTGATCATTCATCCAAGATGGGTCTGGGTTCTAATCACAGTGAGGCATGAATGTTGTGTTTGTCTTATGGCACTGGCTCTCTCCCTTTCCTGAAACCCGTGGCCCTAAATTAGGGATGGGTGACTGCTTATAGCCTATTGAGTTATGGTAATTGTTAACTCCCCCTCCCAGAAAAAAAACAATTTGATGAGAATTTTTCCAAAAACCTTCTGGAAGTGACAAAGAAAATTTGTAAGAATTGATGCATGGTGTTCAAAGTGTTCATATTCTCAAAGTAATCTAAAGACAAATATAGCCATGGAACTTGCTGAGAAGAAAGCAACGCAAGGAAAAGTGAGCTATGTTCTAGCAAGTACAGCAAAAAAAAAAAAAAAAAAAAAGTTTGAGACAATGTGTTTTAAAACCATTTTATTTTGAATTCAGTAATTTTATATTGTGAATACACTGATGTCCCCAGTTTAATATTTACATAAACTACGGGGGAAAATTCCATCTTGCTTGTGCCGCATTATATTCCCATTTTCTCATCGCGCATTCTGATTTTTTCACCGGGTTTGGAAATTCAGCATTTTTGTTCCTTGGTCAGTCTCGTGTATATATAACTAGGTCAGGCTGGAGGCGTCCAGTGATGGTCCGATGGTGGTGGTAGTAGCCAGCTGGTTGTCCTGCTGACCTGATCTGTGCTGGGTGGGGGTTCTGTTCTGGCTCCTGGCCGGGTTGCCGTTGCAACACCTTCAATGAAACATCTTGGAGTTGCATTTATCCATGTGGAACCAGTCTATTGGTAGTGCCAATCAAAGTCATCTGTCTTACATGCAACCTACAGGTATACCAGCATATTGTGTTTTGGCATAGAAATATCATATTCAACTGTTGCAACACCTGGTAAAAAATAAATTGAGTTGTGAAGATTTATTCATTAATTCCTATGGTGAAACTGAAAGTCACTCTAGATCTTGTTGCAGAGAATTTGATGAAAAAAGTGTGCCTCACAAAAGAAGTAATGCCAAAAAAAAAAAAAAAAAAAAAAAGATTTCCAGTGTAGTTCTTTGTATAGAAACTTAATCAGTCTTACATTCAACCTACAGGTATACCAGCATATTGTGTTTTGGCATAGAAATACCATATTCAACTGTTGCCAACACCAGGGGAAAAAAATGAGTTGTAAAGATTTATTCTTTACTAATTCCTATGGTGAAACTGAAAGTCATGCTAGATCTTGTTGCAGAGAATTTGATGGAAAAGGTGTGCCTCATAAAAGAGGTAATGCCAAAAAAAAATCCTGTACAGCTCTTTGTATAAAAACTTCATTGGTCTTACATACAACTTACAGGTATACCAGCATATTGTGTTTTGGCCCAGAAATGCCATATTGAACTGTTGCCGGCACCTGATAAAAATTAATTGAGTTATGAAGATTTGTTCGTTAATTCCTATGGTGAAACTGAAAGTCACTCTAGATCTTGTTGCAGAGAATTTGATGAAAAAGATGTGCCTCATAACAGAGGTAATAAAAAAAATATTTCCTGTACAGCTCTTTGTATAAAAACTTCATTTATTGGGGCAAAAAACGCGCACAAAAAATTTGCAAGCTTTTGTGCAACTTATGAGTGGCTTGTACCAAGCTTTCTTACACCAAAACACAATATGATCATCAGAGAATGTCTAGAAGTGTAATCCTACTACTTTTGTACATTATGGTGGCAAATGTTAAAACAAAACTAAAACAGAAGAGAAATTCTAATTACTCTTCTGTTTTCAAGTTTTAGCATTTCCCTAATGAAGCCATCCATACAATGAGTGAAAGCTTGCTGCAAGATTTTTTGTATGCTGATTTTACACCAATTAATGGAGCTTTCTACGTAGAGCAGTATTTAAATATTTGGTATAGCTTTACCTGTATATATGCAAATATAATACCAGATGTTGTCTCCTTAATTAAAACTGTGATGAACAAATTGCATAATGTAAAGAACCATTTTATTGGAATGAAAAGTAGAACAGAATCTAGCTGTGGCATAGAAAGTAGTGTTAGCCCTTTCGTCTTGAGATGGGTTAAGGGAAGTCCAAATTTTCTAAATGAAGTGGATTTGCTCCGTTGTAAGAGAAAAGTAAGCTGATACATGTAACAAGAATAAAGCATGGGTACTCGGCTAGCTGATTCGATAGCTAGTAATTGCTTTTTGTTGCAACTCGTGCACGTAAGGGTTTTTTTATAATCCAGGTCCAAAACACTATATTTTAAAACATGCTTCTCATATAAGTAAATGGTAAAGTTAAATTGAAAATGCATTTTGATTAAATATATGCAAAACCTTGCTACTGTGGTGGTGAAAATGCAGGTAAATGAATGAGTAAATCACCTGGTAAAAGAAAAGTGTGAAAGTTCTAAAATTGCAGAGTTCTGTCTCTTAAATTAATTTTGGTATCCGTATGATAAATCTTAAAGCATACCAACTTTTTTTTTTATGCACTTCCATACCTGGCCTTCGTCACCTGCTGCAATAGAGCAATGCGGAATCACGGGTAATATGACGTTTTCCTTGTGAAATAGTGCTGATATCTATCGGGTGACATGAAAAACACAGCGTGCGGTGTATTCACGATACGAGTATTTCTGGGGTATTCTGCCTGGCACTTTAAAAGTGCTTTTCGTGAGGGACGATTTTGTTCGTATTCTGAAACATTTACAGGGACGGTAGAAACGTGTTTCATGCAGAATTAAAACCTATCTTTCTAGCATATCATTGAATAAATTAATTACGTCCAGGAAAGCACTATTTTATGATCCGAATCATGACCTCAAAACAATGTTCTGGTGAAAGATGACAGTTCCGTCGGAATAAATATTCCAGAGTATGGTCTGCCAAATTAAGTTTGAGTTCCATAGCTAAGTTTGTGTTTGAGAGGTCGCCAATTGCTCTCAACACCTTGGGTATGAGCCCCAGTAACAGGATCCTCGAAGTTCAGCAAGTAGTACCAGGATCCACGAAGTTCAGCGAGTAGTACCATGATCCACGAAGTTCTGAGATGTTCATATTCTCAGCCCACTGATCTGTCTTGATAGTAGTTCGTGGTTGTACATGTTTGTGTATGAGCGGCAGATGTGTCATTCTCAGGACAGATCTCGACTCTGAATCACTTGGTATCACGTTCAAAGCTACAAAGGATCCAGGTGCCCCATGTCTCAAGCACACGGGAATACTTCAGATTTTCCTGAAACATGATTCTTCTGACACTTGAATTGTCCATGACAATGAGATCTATCAACTCGGAGAGTCATTGAATGACCTTCCGAACACGTTCTACTGGTTGGATTGATTACTAGGATCCACTCACTGAACTTTGTGGATCCTAGTAATCAATCCCAGAAGGCTCGCACCACGAAACACAAGTTTCCTCATCCTGGGAAACTTTTTGGCAAGCTCTTTGTTGTAGCAGACAACACTGGCCAGCTACGGAAGTATAGCCCTTTTTTAAGTTGCCATGTGAAAGAATTTGTGAAAGAAGGAAATTTTGAAAAAGACCCAAGTAACACAAGTTTTCACTGCTGCTTACAATTTGAATTGCCAATAATTACAAGTTATTTACAGGTGGGTAAATTTGAGACTTATGATGATTTATCCACTAATGGTTCAGATTTTGTGGAGATCTGGTAGTACAAACGGGATGTTAGAATCTGACAGTAAGGAAGTTTTGGTTTCAGTTGTTGCTGTAGTCTTGTAATTTATCAGGTCAGTTTTTTCACCCCTTTTTTTATTTGAGTAAGGAGAAGTGGTTTCTGTATCCATTGGCATCGAGAACCTGAAGCACCCCAACCTCAGTTTAGGTAAATGGCTTGAGGAATGGAAGAGAAACAGATGTAACTTTCATGTCTTTTCTGCAAGATTCAAACTTTGTCTCAAATTGTAAAGAGCAGATAAAGATTAAGACAGATACCACTCACATACTGTAGTTCCTTCAGCGTTGCGTAACTCATATTTTGTGAGATGATATATTGATTAATAAATTAAAAGGAACCTGAAAATTCAGTTTTATTTAATGAGATCTGTTGCATGTAAATCAGAAGACAGCTGTTTGAAGTATCAATAGGTATACTATTGTCCATAATACTGTTTCACACGTTACTTAACGTAGTGCTATTAATTCAGGCCATGCTTAACAATTAACTTGGTCCTGAGTACTAGAATGGTTTGACTGTGGAGTTAATGATATTAATAATCTAACATTATTTTTAAAAAAATTAAAAATATATTTAAAAAAACGACAACTAACATACATCTTTGTGTTGACATGGCCGGTGCTCGACTAATTTGTTCTGTTTTGGGGATTAGGGGCACGTCAGCTCTCTGTGAGGCCTTTTCCCTGTTTTCCTTTGCTGCTGTTACTTTCATAATGTAACAGCATAAATATTGAAATAAAAATTGTGCTCTTTGAATAATTACTACCTGGTTCTGTCATCCATCAAGTAAGGCAACTTTAGAATTATAGTCGAAATAATTCCCAGGCACTGAAGGATTGTTGAACTGCATGCTAAAATGCACAACTTAACCCTAAACTTGGCAAGGGTTAATCACTTATTTTACCTAGGACTAATATCTCTCCAAGGACAATATTTCAGTATGTGCATTCATTTATAATACCAACAAACTTTTAAGAGTTTTTTTGTATATGATATGATTTTCATACTTTTAATTGTTGATAAGCATGGCCTGCATTGATAGCACTACATTAAGGAATGTGTGAAACAGTATTATAGACAATAGTACACTTGATAATTCAAATGGATTAGCCATGTAATTATTTAGTTATAATGTTACTTTAGCCAAAATATCATTATATAGAAGACAACCGTTCATGAACTCCTTTTGTATGAGTAACAACTGACAAATAGAGTACTACTTTAAGTTCCCTAAGTTATTTGCAAATGTAGACACATGCTAAAAAAGTAAGTCAGCTAAGATGGCCCAAGTTCAGTATGGGAGTATGATCACCTCGCACTGTGATGCAAGCTGTGCCGTGATATTTTGAGCTGTTGGTAATGCTGTTAGAAGTACTTTTCATTGCATCTCCAAAGTGTGTTTAAACTTCTAGAGGATTACTCACGCGGGATTCAGGAAAGCAGCCCATTTCTCCAAGAACATCTCGTGTTCTGTTATGTTTATGTTGGACAACTTGGCTGTCCTTTGCACATGGCTAAAAGTGCTGTTTCATAATATTTAAGAAGACAACAGTGGTAGATGCAAGCATTATCATCGTGCAAGAGAAAATTTATTACATATTTCACCAATGTATGGTTTCATTAAGTGTTTGATGATTTCATCCCTGTACCTGCACCAGTGATGAAGCCTGTTGGAAGCACATACAACTATTCGGCTGCTCAAAGATATCCTTTCCCAAAACATGACAGAACCACTGCATTAGGTGCACCATTAACAAATATTTGTCGCATATTTAAATGTTCCTGGTTCCCTCCATATTAGCTAATACTGTGAATTGCTTGGGAGGGGTAATCTCAATTCATCCATGAAGAACATTTTTGCCTTTGGTTTGGATCCAATTAACATGAACTGATGTTTCCATCAATTCAAGAGCATGCACATCTTGTTGCCTAATAAAGTAATCGTATGGTTTTGGTGGGTATTGTTCAACTCACTGTTCAGAGGCTTGATTGCTGGTGTGTTGTTGACCTTCTGCTGTTCTAAGCACATAACACCCGGTAGTTGCCTTCTTTTGGAGGTTGATAAAGTCTGCCAATGGTTATACATCACTAAAATCTCTTGTTGCCATCTAGCAACACCTGCTTGATTTTTTCCATGACTTGGGCCACCCTATATACCAGGTGTTTGCACTTAAAGGTTCGCATCTCCAGTGGCACTACAGGTAAAACTATTTTCACAAAATGACTTCAAATTCGATGTTAGGATTCCTGAGACAGTGGAATCTTGTTTGACTGAAAAAAAAAAATTATAAAACTCGCCTCCAGTGGATAATGGGAAAATACAAAAAACTTTGCAGAAGGCACAATTTGTGGTCACGCATGTTTGATATGGTGTCCTTCATTTTCTGCAGCATGCTGAGATAGCAAAATGGAATGCTCGCCCATAGACACGGTGTACGATAGACAGGTGATTCAACTCTCAGCTAAAACGTGAACTCTTAATGTAATCGGCCACCAGATGCCGCTGGGGAGATGCGGGCCATCAATTCCAGGAGGTGAGTAAACCGCTGTCTGTATCACGATGATGTATAGGTTTGTTGTTGCAATGTGTTTTTTAAGCATGAAAATAGCCGTATTGTACTTCTCAAATATTATTAGTCCTTACACATCAAGTAGGCCAACATTAAAATTAAAAAAGAGGACGTATTTTTGAGACAGATTTCCATGTAGAAATGACACTCCTTTAAACGACAACAGTGATGCTAGGGATGAAAGGAATTTTGTTTATGAATTGATAATACGTTCGTGTTTATATATATCAGGTGATGCGTAACATCACAGCCTCTCCTTGACAAATGTCAACCCCGCCTTCTCGTGGTGCATCCTGTTCCCACTAAAGGGGCTCTGACGACCGCCAATAGCGGTATAGCTATACCATCGGGATTAGAGGAAATTCTATCCCACACTCACCAACCCGCTTGGCCAGCGTGGTGAGTTATGGCCAAACCCCTCCAAAATGATTCCACAACTTAAATCTTGGCCCTCAGTCTCCGGCAGCTGGAATGTACCTGGCCAAGGCAGCGGCCAGTGCGACATGAAGGCAGAGGGTGCTAAGAATCCCCGGAGGACCGGACTAGGCTGCCATCTGATGCTGACCTTGGCTACGTACAATGGACGCTCCCTATCTTCTGATTCAAGGCTTCTTGAATTGGAAGAGGAACTACAAAGGATCAAGTGGGACATCGTGGGGCTAAGTGAGGTAAGGAGAAAAGGAGAAGATCTCATTGAACTGAAAAGTGGACATCTCTTCTACTATCGTGGGACAGATACTGGCAGAACTAGTGGTGTTGGATTTATAATAAACAAGAAACTGAAGGATAAAGTTGTAGAAGTTGAAAGTTCCTCTGACAGAGCTGCACGACTTGTTATCCAACTCTCGAAAAGATACCAGGCTCAGATTATTCAAACTTATGCACCCACCACAAGTCATCCTGAAGAAGAAATTGAAGAATTTTATGAGGAAATTTGTCATCTAAATAATAAAGGTAAGCAGCACTTGAAAATAATTATGGGAGATTTCAATGCAAAAATAGGGCAACGGCAACAGAATGAAACTTCAGTAGGTAAATTCGGTCACGGGAACAGAAACCAGCGTGGAAATACTCTCGTTGAGTTTGCAGAGGCAGAAGGGTTTTTCATCTTGAACTCCTTTTTCAAGAAAAAGCCACACAGGAAATGGACATGGAGACATCCAAATGGGACGACAAGTGAAATTGATTTTATTATGTGTAACAAAAAATTCGTCATAGAAGACTGCAGTGTGCTAAACAAGTTCAACACAGGTAGTGACCATAGATTGGTGAGATGTAAGATGCACCTCAACACTAAACTTGAACGTGGCAAGCTCATAAGACAAACAAAATCTATTGACATAACCAACCTTAAAAAACACCATAATACCTTCAAGTTGGAACTGAAGAACAGGTTCTCTGCTTCAGAAGGCCTAACATCGGAAGAAGTGGACATCTCTGAAGTTAACAGAAAAGTAACCAAAGCTCTTATGGAAACAGCAACAAAATTAGCTGGGTCTAAGAACAAGTTGCATGTAAATAAATTATCAGGAAAAACGAAAATGTTGATGCAAAAAAGATGAGAGATGAGGACAACTAAAAAAGATGTAACTTCCAAAGTGGAATATATAGAGCTATGCAAGACAGTAAGGAAAAGTATCACTGAAGACGTAAGAAAATTCAACTGTGAACTAGTGAGGAAAGCAATTGAAAACGACCAAAGCCTAAAGATAGCAAAGGGACATCTCAGTAAGGGAAGAAAACAGATTATGGCACTGAGAAAAGAAGATGGTTCTGTAACAAGAAATAGAGGCGAAATTTTGACAAGAGTGAAAGATTTCTACTCCAAATTATATGAAAGGGATGATACATGCACTCCAGACATCATGAAAGATACCAGTACCAGAGTTCCTCCAGTCCTTCTAGCAGAAGTTGCACATGCAATCAAGAACATGAAGCGGGGAAAAGCTCCAGGAGAAGATGGAATTACTGTAGACATCATACAAGCAGCAAGTGGAGAAATCGAAACAGTACTCGCCCAAATTTTCACTCGATGCCTTAATGAAGGAAAGATTCCTGAGGATTGGAACACCGCTACAATGATCCTGCTACATCAGAAAGGTGACATTGAGGATCTTGGAAACTACAGACCTATCAGCCTCCTATCAGTAGTTTATAAAATCTTCACTAAAGTTCTTTCACACCGCTTGAAGGTAACACTGGACATGGCTCAACCGAGAGAACAAGCTGGATTCAGGAGTGGCTACAGCACAATAGATCATATCCACGTGCTGAGAGAACTAATTGAAAGAGCGAGGGAATATGAACTTCCATTGTGCATGGCTTTTATCGATTATGAAAAAGCCTTTGATTCGGTGAAACCATCAGCAGTTACAATGGCTCTGAAAACCTGCGGTATTGAAGATGCATACATTAATATTATTAATAACATCTATGAAAATGCAAGTGCAAAGATTAGGCTGTTTGAAAATACAACACACGTAAAAATTGGAAAGGGAGTGAGACAAGGTGACACCATATCTCCGAAGCTCTTTAATGCCACATTGGAGGGTGTTTTTCAGTCGCTGAGCTGGGAAAACAAGGGGATAAAGATTAATGGAGATTATCTAACCCACCTTCGTTTTGCTGATGACGTAGTCATTTTTGCAACTACCCCATCAGAGCTGCAGAGTATGATCCAGGAACTTGCTGACAAGAGTAAAGAAGTGGGATTAAAAATGAACTTTCAGAAGACAAAAGTGATGTTCAATGCTTTTACAAGAAATGAAGATTTATCGATTGATGGAGAAAAGCTGGAGATAACAGACACGTACGTTTATCTTGGACAGCAGATATCTAGTGAGGGTCACATTGATGAAGAAATTAATCGGCGTACAAAACTTGCCTGGAGAGCTTTTGGAAGAAACAGCATAATTTTCAAGAGCAATATGCCATTATGTCTTAAAAGAAAAGTGTTTGATCAATGCATCCTTCCAGTGCTTACGTATGGTGCAGAGACGTGGACCTTAACTAAAAGAGACATTCAAAGGCTGCAGACAACTTAAAGTATCATGGAGAGGTGCATGTTTGGTGTAACCAGGAGAGATAAGAAGAGGAACTCGTGGATCCGAAAAATGACAAGAGTGGAAGACATCATGATCAGAGTTAAATCCCTGAAATGGCAATGGGCTGGACATACTGCCAGAAGGACAGATCATCGATGGACAGCCGAAATTTTAGATTGGATTCCAAGGGACAGGAAAAGACCCAGAAGAAGACCACATGGGAGATGGGTGGATGAAATTCGAAAGTATGCAGGGGTGACATGGAGGAGACTGGCACAAGACAGACTGTTGTGGAGGAAACTTGGGGAGACCTTCGTCCAGCAGTGGATTGATAATGGTTGTTGATGATGATGATGATATATATATATGACAAGGTAGGCTTCCGTTATATAAAAACAGTTGTAGCGTCCTAATTATGATCGCGTAACATTTTAAATCACTTATTTTAAACTTTTTTAGATAAATATATGACACGTAAATTTATATTACCTTTTCGCTTTAATGTAGTTGTGTATTTATACAGCAGATATGCTTCTAGCTTTCCCTGCATGCATTTAAAGGTGATGGTGTGTGTTGAGAATGTAGCAAGAGTAGCTGTTTACTTCTAAATAACTGGCAAAATATCATTGTGCATAATACATGAAATATATCAATGAGAGGTTCTTAAATTTAAGTGCGTAATTTTTTGAACGCTCCTTAGCAGTATTCAAAAGCCCTCTGCTTTTTGGGCAATTATAAGTTGTATGTATATTAGGTATACCATATGAATGAGCAAATGGGTAAATGTGTAGTTTAGCGTCCTAAATCATTTCGTCGGAAATGTTGAAGGATTTCTAAAAAGTGAGACGTACAGATTTTTAAGTATGCAATTTCATGGCGAGTGGTGAAAATATTTCATCATTATGGTGTATTTTAAAGATTTTTTACCGTAATATTTACGTGCTAGTACGACGCTGACGCTGTGAACAGAAGCTGCGACAGGCCTAACACGCCGCGGCGAGATCAAGCTTTGCTCCGCTGAAACGAAGGTCTCGTTCCGGCTGCTATTTTGCTGGCGGAAGAGTACAAGAGGAAAGGAGCGATCCAATTTGTAGTGCTGCGCTACAGAAAATAGATCATTTCTGTCTCACATTTTAACATCACAAACTGAGAATTTCTTGGGGTGTTTTCGCGTATGATTCTTTAATGCGCAATTTATGAACTCACTTCTTCGAGAGCTTTTTCGTTTTGTTGTCAAATTTCAATGAACTGGGAACAACGCTGTCAACAGGAGGAGCAAAACTTTCCCGATGCTATGTAACTTCCGTTGAAGAGAACATGGCCTCTACTTTAATGCTTTGATAGAAGAAAGGATGGCATTTGCATACTTTCTATTTCGTACCAGGGAATCATATGCATAAGAACGAAGCATTTCATTATGTGTTTTAAAAAACTGCGACAGAAATGAACTATTTTCTGTCAGGTAGCACTACAAACTGGATCGCTTTCCTGGCAAAAACGTTCCCCTTTCCTCCTGTACTCTTCCATCAGCAGAATGGCGGTGGAACAAAGTCGTTGCAGCGGCGTTGTGTTAGGCGTGCTGCAGCTTCTGTTCACAGCGTCGTACTTGCACGTAAATATTACGGTAAAAATCTTTAAAATGCACCATAATGATGAATTTTTTTCACCATTTGCCTTGAAATTGCATACTTTAAAATCTGTACGTCTCAGCTTTTTGAAATCCTATTTATGTCCCACTTTTTCGAAATCCGACGAAATAATTTAGGACTCAAAACTACACATTTACCAAGTAATTACTTTGCTGCCTTCTTTGAAAGGCAGGTTGGACATTCAGGAATAACAGTGGAGTCAAGTCTGACACGGACATGCACATCATATAAAACTTGGCCATTGAATGTCTCATTCCTGCGTTTAATTACATCATGGGAGAGGAAAGGTTTCTCACAAACAAAATCGTTAGTGCTGAGTTTCCGATCGGATCGAGGGATTGCTTTCTGCCATTTAGCAAGAATTTTTTTTTCATTTTTAAGTGCTTTATATAAAGAAGCATGTTCTTCACTACTAGCATAACCGGAACAGCAATTCGGAACGAAACATTTTCGTCCTATGTCACGGGAATCGAAAACTCCGAGAACTAAACGCTTCAGTTAAAAAAAACAACCGACAAAAGAAATAAGGCAGTATATACTGATTTCGAAGTAGGTCAAAAAATAGAACAGGCAAAGATTTCAGTTATTTATCTTGTTTTAATCACCTGTAACAAATACCTTCTTCGATTTGTTTACTCACATGACGATTCGAGTGGCCCGAATTTCCTCTAATGCCCTCTCGTGGACATTACATTAAGGGACCTTTTTTCCAGCACGACGGTCATATGGAGTTGAATCATCTGTCTATCGTACACCATGCCCATAGATCAATATGTTGCACTGGATATGGTATGTAATGCTTGCCTTATGGACCACCAAATTTGCTATGTGACTACAACAATGTTTCTTAGATGTACCCAAAGCCAAAGGTTGCACAGGTTCAAATCCGGAGAACGCGTTGACTAGTTGTAGGGAAATGGTGGCTGATAATTCTTTCGTTGGTAAAATGGGCCAGCAACAACTGCTTGACTGGCATTGCTATGGAAGGAGTTGCACCATCCTGGGTAAAAAATTTGAATTGAGGCACTGACGTAGTTGAAGTGTTGGAATCTCCTGGTTCGCCAAAAGAGATTAGTATTGCTGGCCAGTGACAGAGCATGTAACGAGAATCGCAGGACCAAGTTCCTCGAAGAAGAAGATTCCAAATGATGAATTCTGTAAAACCATGTCTGATTTTGGAGGATAGAGTGGAATCTTGCACATCTTGTGTGGATTTTCTGTTGCCCAAATTCGGTAGTTGTACATACAGTATAACAGTGTTTGGAAAGGTTATTATTGATAAGGTGCGAGGTCTTCAGAGAAAGTGAGGTGTACCGAGTGGTTTTTTATGCCTGTAAGGGCTGCACTAACCAAATTTTTGCATTACGTATGATGAACGAAAAATTTGTTGGTAAAAAAATCTTCGTTGGCTTTAGAGAAAGTTTATGACCGAGTAAATAGCATACTTCTCTGGGAGGTTCTGAATAAATATATTACTGGGGATCTGCTTAATAGTGTGAAAGCCATGTGTGTGGAAGTACAGCATTTGTATCAGTGAAAGGTGTATCGAAATCGTTTTCTATTGGTGCAAGAGTCTGACAATGTTGTGTAATGTCACCATAGCTGTTTAATGTATTTATGGATGCGTGATGCCAAAATGGACAATGCTGGTTTATGTAATGGTAATATCCGAGCCGGTCACCTTCCAGCTCGGACATTACTAAGACAGTCGCTCCTGGTGTGCGAGCCAAGGTTTATGCCTTTACCGTAGAACGGCACACCGCTCGAGATGAGCCGGCCAGCGCAAGCGTCCTGCCTTTACCGTAAAACGGCTCGCACACCTGGGGTGCCATTGGTGTAGTCCTCCGTACCACATCCACGGCCAAACAGTACGTCGACGACATTCTACGACCTGCTGTTGCTATTCCTGTCGCGGCGCAGCATCACCGTGCAATTTTCAGCAGGGTAATGCCCGGCTACACACGGCACAGCTCTCCCAGGCCAGCCTCCGTAATGTCAACACCCTTCCATGCCCAGCCCGATCGAACATGACAGGACGCCACCTGCACCCATCACGTAGTGTCGGCGAACTGGCCCGCAATTTGGACACCATCTGGCATGCTATACCTCAAGACAGTATCCGTGACTGTATGGTCTATGCCACGCCGGGTAACCTGTTGTTATCCGAGCCAGAGGTGACACTACAACGTACTGACTTGTTCCACTCGTGTAGCTGTTTTATCCGAATAAATAACCCAAATGCTCTGGAATCGCAGTCATTTCCTGTCCATGTATATTGTACATAACAATTTTCATCTCGATTGGATGATTTCTTCTGGGTGTTTTTTTTTTTTTTGCAGGGGGTGTATATGTAACTACCATGATTTTTAAAATTTCATTATTCACTTAAGAAACACCACCGTCATTTAACAATCTACTTTTTTTTTGGTGTTGGTTTTTACCTCGCAATTTCGTATGAAGTAGTTCCTGGTGAAATTTCACAAGCTAATGGTAATAACCGTTTCGTGCATAATGAATAAATTGCATCACTGAATTAAACAAAAAAGAAACTTGCCCTTAAAGTTTCCATGGAATTCTAAAGTTTACTTGTGTGGTCTAATCTCTGAAATACTGTGTCCCAAACAACTGCGTTATTTCAAATGTTAGTAATTTTTAATGATCTGCTCTAGCTAAATTTTGTGGGCTGGCAGTTTGATAATCACTGTTAGTAAGTTAATGGAGAGTATTCACAATTGGAAAATAATTTTTTCGCACTACTCGTGGCATTTGCATCAGCACACTATTGTATAGCTAAAAGTTTCTTTAATGTTAGCTTATGTTTACTGGCGTTTACATTTTCATTCAATGTTTGCTGCTGATTAGTTCACACAGAAATGAAATCTTATAGTTCTTGTAACACATACATACACAAAGTTACCATTGTAGCAGATGACTTTCCAGCATTCACAAGTTTGAATGAATGTGTTAATTCATTCAAACACACAAACTTGACTAATGGGCTTGAGCTCTTTATTCTTACATGAAGTCCTGTCATGTTGAACGCTTTGTCATAGCTTTGAACTCTACAGTTAGCCGCCCCGGTGGCGCAGTGGTCTAAGGCGCTGGCCTCTGATCATTCGTCCGAACGGGGTCCGGGTTCGAATCCCGTGAGGCATGGATGTTGTGTTTGTCTTACGGCACTGGCCCTCTCCCTTCCCTGGAACCAGTGACCCTAAATTAGGGACGGGCGACTGCTTATAAGCCCATGCTCACGGTGGTCGTTAAACCTCCAATCAAAAAAAAAAAAAAAAGATCTCTACAGTTATGTATCTCTTCTAAACTTGAAATTTCAACTTTTGTTAAATATTCTGCCCAATGACCAAAAATACAAGGTTGTTACAAGTGAAATAGTTTCAACATTTCATAAAACGCAAACCATTCAAGATACTGACACTCTTGAAGTTTGTTACAGCAACTTACAGATTTTCGATAAGTGCAGCCTTACTCACACGGCATATATCGACGCCGTAGTGGAATTCTTGCCAAACACGCGTTAATCTACAACTCCAGCTATAACTGTTGTGATATGTTGTTTCAGGTCAGCTAAATTAACAGGAAGGTGAGGGACGAAGATATTTTCTTTGACATAGCCTCATAAAGAAAAAAAAGTCACCGGATGTTAGATCTGGACTTCGTGGTGGCGAACATGTGATTAACATGTTGCGTAACCAATCCAGCGCTGTGGAAGATTTTCATGCCGCCTCGGTGGCGCAGTGGTCTAAGGCGCTGGCCTCTGATCATTCGTTCGTAAGGGGTCCGGGTTCGAATCCCGGTCAGGCATGGATGTTGTGTTTGTCTTACGGCACTGGCTCTCTCCCTTCCCTGGAACCAGTGACCCTAAATTAGGGACGGGCGACTGCTTATAGCCCATTGAGTTGCTCACGGTGGTCGTTAAACCTACAATAAAAAAAAAAAAAAAAAAAAAAAAGATTTTCATCGAAGTAATCTCGTAACTTCCCGATGCCAGTGGGCTGGTGCTTCATGCTGTTGGAAAATGAAGTTGTCACACTGTATTTGTGCAGGTGAGGCATCAACCAAATAATTAGCATATTGAGATAAGAAATTTCCGTTACAGTATTTTTTCGGAAAAAGGAGGAGTCATAGACTTTTTTACGGGATATAGCACAGAACACCTTTGGCGAATTCCGCACACGTTGCTCTAGAATTTTCAGTCTCCCATATGCGAAGGTTATGTTTAATTTTCCCACTTACGTAAAATGTCGGTTTGCCGCCCCGGTGGCGCAGTGGTCTAAGCGATGGCCTCTGATTCGTCGGGGTTCGAATGCCGGTGAGGCATGGATGTTGTGTTTGTTTTGCGGCACTGTCTCTCTCCCTTCCCTGGAACCAGTGACCCTAAATTAGGGACGGGCGACTGCTTATAGCCGATTGAGTTGCTCACGGTGGTCGTTAAACCTCCAATCAAAAAAAAAAAAAGTCAGTTCGTCGCTGAGAATTAAACGCTCATTAAAACCATCTTCAAAAACGTTCTTGCATTTCTGTACAGGAATTGCGATGCGCAGTTCTGTCATTGTCACTCAAACTTTGCAATAACTGCAGTTTGTAGGAAGTCATTTTCAGCAGCGTCCTCATAATTTTCCAGTCTGTTGTGGAATTTGTAATACATATATACATAGTGATTCCTGAATTATGACCACCCCCTATCAAAGGAGGCATATAGTTGATCACGTGATTTCTGAGAGGGCGCGATTAGTGGACCGACGTAGCATATATAAGGTGTGAGTGGAGAAGTAGGTAGTAAAATTCGGAGCGTGATGGGTACACGAAATAATTTATCGGACTGAGAAAGGACATATAGGGAGCTCTGAGAGCGGGTGCCTCGATTTCCCAAACTGCTAAACTGGTGGGTCATTCACGAGCAGCCGTAGTTAAAGTGTATCAGGACAGGCGTGAAAATTGTCAAACAACGACCCGGAGGTAAAACTGCACAGGACAGCGAAAAGTCCGACGACTCTTACACGCCAACAGACTCAGCAATGTTTACTACCCAATACAACAGAGGTCAACTGGAACAGTATCAGTTATGACAATTTGTCGAACGTACGGGCTATAATAGCAGACCACCCCGACGACATCCTCTCTTAGCCACGGTTCATCGGCTCAAAAAACGCTTGATGCAAAGATCATGCAAGTTGGACGTCGGATAACTGGAAAAAAAGTGTGCTGGTCTGACGAGCCGTGTACTTTACTCCACTCCGTGGATGATCGTGTACGCATTTGGCGCAGACATGAGGCACTCGATTCATTCTGCGTGGTCTCCACAGTGCGAACTGGTGGAGGCAATTATATGGTGTGTGGCATGTTTACTTGGCAGGAACTTGGACCCCTGGTGCATGTGGAACAATGCATGATTAGCGCCCACTATCATAAATTCCTTGCTGACTCTGTACGCCCAGTAATGTACTTTTCCCCGAATGGCGACGGTGCTTTCCGAGATGGCAATGCGCCAAGCCACGGGTTCAATGTTGTGCAGGAACGGTTTGAGGAACACAGTTCAGGCTTCTAGCATATCGATAAGCCTCCGAACTTCCCTGATCCATTGAGCACTTGTGAGGCATAGACTTCTGGATGCAATCGCCTACATTGAAGGCCCCATTACACACAGCTTCGTAGCCTTTTTAACATAGAAGCTTGGCGACAAATGTGTCGCCCAGTGAACCAAAATAATTAGCTACTGGGCGACACAAGCAACAATGAAAAACCTTAAATACACTTGCTCCGTCCGCCACCGTGGATGATGAAATTTCAGTGCAGTACTAAGTGAAGTAGATCTCGCCGGTCGTGCGCTGAGAACTTTTGCGTTTCACGCATGCGTAATAAAATACGCGTTTCGTATCGTGCTGTTAACAAAGTATCTATTGTTTTTATTTTCGAGCATTTGATCTGTTAACACCTTTTCTGTTACGCTCTCTTTGCTGACAAAATAAGATGCGCATTAGTCATTTGTTTCCCATAGCGACTGTCAGAATTTCGGCCGATTCGTATCCCCGTCGTTTGCCCCCCCCCTAAAAAGACATGACGAGAAGAGTTGTAACTGGGGCCGCGGGTGGCCTTGTGGGCAACGTTCGTGACTGCTGCGGAAAGGACCTTAGGTTCGACCCACTAAATACCCGCCGTGCGTCGGATGGGCACGTTAAGCCGTCGGACGCCGGGTACTGGCCCCCCCTCGGTAATAAATAAGGGCGTCTTCCTCCCCTTTCTACTTCGCTTCCGTGTCACTTTCCTATCGGGCACTCTAGCCCAAATCTCCTAGCTTCCTATTTCTAAGGGTTGTTTAAGACCTGGGGTCAGACACTCCCTTCCTAAAATCCTCTACATATGATAATGATCAGTCTTGTAACTGTTTCACAGCTCCGTTTTTTTTTTTTTTATTTCAAAATCAACTTCTCGTTCACTGTTTCCTTCTTTGCCGGGGTTTTCCATTCAATATTCACGAATGTTGTAGGCATCAGGGACATGCAGCTTTCTCGCCCCCCCCCCCGTTTCTACCTTTCTATTCATTTGAAATGCATCTTTTCTTGTAGACAGTTGCAGTTGCTGCTCGCTCGCTCGCTGTACATCATGTCTTCGATTAAAACGTATCACTGATTGTTTTGGAAAGGTACTAATGAGGCAAAGCGCCCAAGAGTAGAAGAAAGTATTGATAATGTTTCAATGTTGCAGCTCCTACATCTGATCCGATTCAACAGATGTGCTCATCAACTACTACGTCAACTGCTGAAGATATTGTCAATTCTATGCAGCTAAACCAAATGGACGGTACAAGGGGATCATAAGCTTGGCGTTAAGTGGCTAATGGAAGCATGTCCAAGAATTGCAGAAAAATTGCGTCTTGGCAAGAGATCAAGGAGTAAAATTTGGTATGAGCAAACAAATGAGGCCAGAAAATTTTCGCGTTATGGCGAAGTACTAATGGCTTATGGCAACGGTACAAAGGAGCTAAAAAGAATCATAGATCACTTACGAGGTGATGCACACAGAGCTGCGGAACTCGGCAACTAAAGACTGGATATTACAATCGGATAATCATTCTTGGATAAATGTTTTGAAGAAGGAGCGTTCAACAATGGTCTCGATTTTAACAGTACTACTGTGGCAGTGGCGTAGCTAGAAACTTCTTAATAAGGAGGGGGGGGTCGTGGATTTTATTCATTGATGAAAACCTCGTATATACATATCTCTTTAAATTCGTACTCAATTCTCTCTCGGGGGTGCGGATCCAAGGACCATCCCTTTGGTTACGCCTATGAGCTGTGGTTGTTTATAAGAGCAAATGCATGACTGCCGACTAAATCTTGGCCCTTCTTTTGGAAAGGTACTAATGAGGCCTTTATAATATGATTTTATGTATCAAGCCCTTAATCCTTACAAACAGATATTAGTTTTTCCGCTACTGCCTTTTAAGTTAGTTGAAAGGTACTAATGAGCGGAAAAACTAATATCTGTTTGTGAGGATGAAGGGCTTGATACACCATTTGAGAGCTTCACCTACGTTATTGCACTACCGAAATCCAAACACTTATGAAGCAATGCTAGCCACTGTTTCTGAGGTATTGATGGAAGATATTCTGAAGAATTTGCGAGAAGCGGTATGTTCCGCTGGTCAAATTACATGGTTCAGTAGACAAATACTGCATCAATAATAAATTTGTCCCTGTTCGGTATCTTGGAAAAGATTTAAGAAACATTTTCGTTGGCGAAACCTCATCTTCTACTCATGGTGCTGAAAGGTTATTCGACTGCTTATTGATACTCTTAAAGAAGTTGAATTTGGGAGAAATTTCAAAGGGAAACCTTACTGGACTGACTTCTGATGGAGAAAGTGCTAACACTGGTAGAAAGGTGGAGCTATGGGCTTTGCTGTACGAATATTTGCAAAGATATGTGCTTTGTTACTGGCTAGGTCTATCGATGTTGCACATCGCATAGACCTAGCGTTTTCGGATTTACAGCATCTGTGGTAGGCCGCCCCGGTGGCGCAGTGGTCTAAGGCTCTGGCCTCTGATCATTCGTCCGTAAGGGGTCTGGGTTCGAATCCCGGTGAGGCATGGATGTTGTGTTTGTCTTACGGCACTGGCTCTCTCCCTTCCCTGGAACCAGTGACCCTAAATTAGGGACGAGCGACTGCTTATAGCCCATTGAGTTGCTCACGGTGGTCGTTAAACCTCCAATCACTCACACACACATCTGTGGTAGAAGTTATGCACTGGGAAACTAACTTAAAGGCAGTATCTAAATTCTACAGACTTCTGCTAAACGTACTGCAGAAAATCGCGAATGATACTGGGGCCAAATTTTTTCGATTTCCGAAGGGATTTTGTTGTTTTTATGTTCGGTTCACCGAACACTTGAAAAACCTTTTTTAGCAGTCTGGAAAAGTTTGCCTCTCATGAGAAAATATTGGTTGCAAGTTTCAAATGATTCGCGCAGTAAACGCGCATAGAAAAAACCCCGACAGCAACAGGTTTTCTGAGAGAAGGAGGGAATCACGAATACTATACAGCGCTTATGATTGCTATTCTTCGAAAAGATGGTCGCCGCAGTGGTCTAAGCGATGGCTTCTAGTTATTCGTCTGAAAGGGGTGCGAATTCCGGTGCATGGATGTTGTGTTTGTCTTACAGCCCTACCCCTCTCCCTTCCCTGGAACCAGTGGCCCTAAATTAGGGACGGGAGACTGCTTATAGCCCATTGAGTAGCTCACGGTGGTCGTTAAACCTCCAACCTCCCCCCCCCCCCCCAAAAAAGATAGTCAAAGATCGATGTTACTCTTTGCAATATTGAACATTTCTTTGAAACATCTGAAGCAAGTTTCCGGGAGGAAAAGAGCAGTTCCTAATGAACAGTAAAGGTGATGCTGCTGCACCTGGATAAATTTGTGTTCATTAAAAAAACCCCGATAGTGTGAGAAATGGTTATTTTAAGCGCGAAATAATTTTTAAAACAAAGAGAGTCTGATGATCAAAATGAAATCTTTAGTAGCCTCAAAGTTTTTCTTAACGCTAAATCTGTTCAAGATTTTATTAATGCTGGCATAAAGGCAAAAGGTATTTTTGGATCCCACAATGTTTCGTGATTTTGTGAAAATATAATATTAGCTGTGCAACTTAATTCTCGGCCACAGGCACGACACGTTAACAGCAAATCGAATACGTGCCTAATGAGGGAAATAATCCCCGTCGTGTTGGATAGATTTGAGCCATCTGTCAGGGAGCTACCGAATGCTAGTGCGGTGAAAAAAGAAGGCTGTTTCGAGTTGATAAAATCATCAATACTTGTGTGAACCTCTTCGATAGAAGTGAAGTGCGTATCACTCATGCGATGTTGCTGGGAGCGAAAGAGGTAATAATCCGACGGGGCGAAGTCTGGAGAATACGTCGGGTGGGACAAAATCTCCCATCCCAGGTCGGTGATCGTGTTTAAAGTCGTTTTCGCGGTGTGAGGACGCGTTATCCTGAAGCAACAGGACCGATCTTCTGCCCTTGCATGACCTTTTCGCCTAAGTGCGACACTCACACGAATGAATTGCTGACAATAACGCTCAGCATTGACCGTTTCACCGGGCTTGAGCAACTCATAGTGTACGCCACCGCGCTGATCCCACCGTATGCACAGCAACAACTTCCTGGCATGGATATTTGGTTTGGCGGTACTAATGGTAGGCTGCACTGGATACACCCACGATTTGCGCCGCTTAGGATTATCGTACATGATCCACTTCTCATCACAGGTCAAAATCTTGGGGAGGAAATCCTTCTTCTTGAACCTGGAGAGCAAGAACACAGCAACATCGTAGCGCCTAGACTTGTTCGCAGCTGTGAGTTTGTGGGGCACCCAGCAGCCCTCCTTGTGAATCCGTTCAAGCTTGTGCAGGCGCTTTACAATGGCTTGCCGTGTTACTCCGAGTTCTTGGGCGAGCTCTGACTGTTTGCGTCAGGGATCCGCGTCCAACAGTTGTTCCAGTTCCTCATCGTCAACTTTCTGTGGCTGTCCCGGACGTTCTGCATCACGGAGATCGAAATTCCCCTGCTTAAACCGCTGGAACCACTTCTTACACTGCTTTGGGTGAGGCTTCTGTAAGCACCCAAAGCAGCACATATCATTTGCTGGGCTTCCGCGGCACTTTTATTCAGCTGAAACGCGAACAGGAGTCAGTGCCTCAAATGTTGCTTCTCGAACGACATTGCTGTCACCGTCAACTTTCGTCCCTTCTGTCACTACAGCTGTGAGCGGTTACGGTTGCCTGGAAAGCTGTTGGATGGCTCTGCCATTGGCCGCCCCGGTCGCGCAGTGGTCTAAGGCGCTGGCCTCTGATCATTCGTCCGAACGGGGTCCGGGTTCGAATCCCGTGAGGCATGGATGTTGTGTTTGTCTTACGGCACTGGCCCTCTCCCTTCCCTGGAACCAGTGACCCTAAATTAGGGACGGGCGACTGCTTATAAGCCCATGCTCACGGTGGTCGTTAAACCTCCAATCAAAAAAAAATCAGCCATTAATCGACACAGCTATTTGCTTTTGCCGATTTTCTATGATCTCTTGCGATCTGAAAAGTGATATTTCGAAAACATACTATCGCGTAAAAATTGCCGAGCCAAATATATATATATTTTTTTCAAAATTTATACCATAATTTATTTCTCGTATACCTCACAGCTCCGGACCAGAAAGAGTAGTTTCGTGCCATTTTATTCGCAAAAGTTCAAAGCAAAGTTGTCTTGCAAGAGAAACACTCTACAGCAAGATGCAGATCGTATGAACGGAGTGGAACAGCATACTTTGACCTTTGTCCGGCGGTTCCCAAGTTTCTTCAGAAAAAGAAACATCAACGCAATCCAGACGTGGAAACTTTCGAAAGGCAGAGACTGTGGGCAAGACTTTGTTGTAATTAGCAAGTGCTCGTGTCCGAGAAAAAACAAGATTAGTATATCGCGGGCGGCCAAATACACTGGTGTGCAAAAATTAAGGACTAAGAGGAGAAATTAGCCTAACAGCGGAACGAACAGGCAGAACGGACCGAAAGACCACTCAGGAGATAGATTAGGGCCCGATGCGGTAGGGCATGCGCATATATGCAGCATGACGTGGAAGGGGGGTGACGGAAGGGTATAAAGCATACGGGCGGTGTACGCTCAGCAATTCGGTGAAAGCTATTGCACGGTGTACATTGGTTTGAACGACGTCGAGTTGCTGCCACCGTGTGATATGGCCAACAGGCAATCCAGTACACGACATCTGGATGACTTTACCCGAGGTCGCGTCATTGGGAAGTTGGAAAAAGGTCGAAGTGTGACTAGTGTGGCCGAGCAGTTCGGGATCGCTCACAGCATCGTTTCACGAGCTTGGAGAGCATTTCAAACAACAGGAACAGCTGTCCGAGAGTTTAGCAGTGGTCGTCCACGAGTAACCACGGCGGCGGACGACCGGTATATTGTCTTACAGGCGAGAAGAGACAGACGGCAGACAGCGAGATAAATCGCAAGGCACATGCAACAGACAACTGGACGTCCGTTATCGCGTTTTACCGTGGCCAGGAGGCTGCACAAAGGTGGTCTATTTGCACGACGACCAGTACGGTGCGTGCCATTAACGCCTGCTCATTGGAGACGGTGGTTTCTGTGGTACCAGGAACACAAGAACTGGACACATCAGCCATGGGGTCTAGTTCCCTTTACCGATGAGAGCCGATTTAGTCTGACGAGCGATTCTAGACGCATACACATCTGGAGAGAGCAGGGAGCACGCAATCACACCTCCAACATCATTGAAAGAGACCGGTTTGGAGGTGGCGGAGTACTCGTTTGGGGCGGTATCATGCTTGGTAGCCGTATTGATCTCCACATCTTCCAAGGAGGTTCAGTCACTGGTGTCCGCTGTTGTACCGAGGTTCTCCTGCCTCACGTGCGTCTGTTTAGAGGTGCTGTGGGTCTTGAGTTCCTCTTCATGGACGACAACGCTACACCTCATCGTACAGTGGCTGTCGCAGAGCTGTTGGAGAGTGAAGATATTCAACGCATGGATTGGCCCGCAAGGTCCCCGGACCTAAATCCAATTGAACACGTGTGGAACCTTCTCGGGAGACGCTTGGCAGCTCGCCGCCAGCAACGATTCCGTAGCTGCGATCGGCGCTACAAGAGGAATGGGCCGCGATGCCTCAACAGCTCCTTGACAACCTCGTCCTCAGCATGGACAGACGTTGTAAATCCTGCAACGCAGTCAGGGGTGATCGTATCCCCTACTAAAGACTGGATTTTTCTTGGCAGCCGCCTGTCACATGGACGTTTCTGTCTTCTGTACAGTTGTGCTCGAAGCTATCTTTTCAATAAAGTGCCTTTGGATTCCTTGTTTGGACGGTTTTTCTCACTTGTCCCATATTCTTACATCTTGGGGATCTTATGATATGATTTGAGTCGATGTGGAGCACTTTTGCACGACGTTACATTCGAAAAACCGTCTCGTCCTTAATTTTTGCACGCCAGTGTATTTGCACAGAGCAAAAAAAGGAAAAATTAAAAAAAAAATGAGAGGTTTAACGACCACCGTGAGCAACTCAATGGGACCGGCCCTAATTTAGGAAAACTGGTTTCAGGAGAGAACCAGTGCCGTAAGACAAACACACCCACGCCTCACTGGGATTCAAACCCGGACTTTTCTCTGACGAATGGTCATAACCCAGCCCTTAGACCACTGTGCCACCAGGGAGGCAGAGAAAGAAGACTCCTAAAAAGGAAAATTTCGCGCCACACATTTAAATCTTAAAGATTTAGAACTGAAATACTAGCGCAAACACATCAAACGCTAGTTACTCCCTACAATGGCGGATTTCTATTATATATGCCGAAAGTAGCAGCATGCTTTTAGCTAGTCCATTCTCCTCTGTGACTTTGATTTGATCTGATTATGGTGAACAGTTTGTTATAATCTGATTGCTGAGTATAATGTACTTGTGAATTTCTCATGCATTTCAGAGGAATACTTCTTTCTAAATTTCTGTCAGTACAGTTCTTTTCTGGAGTTCAACAAACCCCATAAGCACCTGTTATTATAAAAGAATGGCCCGTTCCCAATTTAGGGCCATTGATTCCAGGAAAATGTGCAAACCACTCATACCTGAGACCACTAGGCTTATGGAGTATCCCTTTTTGACTTCAAGATATACACTGAAGTGCCAGAAAAACTGGTACACCAGTCTAATACTTGGTCGGTCCCCCACGGGAGCGCAGGACTGCAAAAATACGACAGGGTATGGACTCCACTAGCTTCTGGAAATATGCTGTAGGCAATGCAGAACGTTCCACAATTCGGGTGTATTTGGAGGTCTCGGATTCCTGTGTTCGATAGCGCATTGCATGGCATCCCAAATGTGTTCTATCACGTTCAGATCTGGAGACTTGGGTGGGAATGACAACACCCCAAACTCAGATGAATGCTCCTCTAAGCATAATGTGGCGTCCCGACACTTGATTTTTTTTTTGATTGGAGGTTTAACGACCACCTTGAGCAACTCGATGGGCTATAAGCAGTCGCCCGTCCCTAATTTAGGGTCTTTGGTTCCAGGGAAGGGAGTGAGTCAGTGCCGTAAGACAAACACAACATCCATGCCTGACCGGGATTCGAACCCAGACCCCTTACGGACGAATGATCATAGGCCAGCGCCTTAGACCACTGCGCCACCGGGGCGGCTCCCGACACTTGTGTGGAGGTGCATTGTCCTGTTGGAACAGGCCCAACATATCGGCATGAACAGGTGTACCTCGTCAGAAAGGATGCGCACATAGCGTTGGCCGGTCACAGACGTTTGTAGACGTACCAGGGGTCCCAATGAAGTTCAGCTAAATACACCACATACCATTACGGACCTCCCACCAGCCGGTACAGTTTCCTGTTGACAAGCGGGATCCATGGCTTCATGGGGTTTGCGCCACACACGAATCCTTCCATCTGCCCGATACACTTGGAAACGCGACTCGTCAGACCAGGCTACTAGTTTCCAGTCATCAAATATCCAGCGGCGGTGTTGCCGTGCCCAAGCGAGGCGCATAGCTCTGTGTCGTGCACCCATCAAGGGGACTCTAGTTGGGCGTCGGCTCCCAAAGCCCATATCGTTCAGGGTACGTTGCACAGTCCGGACGCTGATGCTTGTTGAGGCTCCAGCATTGAATACTGATGATACCTGCGAGGCCGCCCCGGTGGCGCAGTGGTCTAAGGCGTTGGCCTCTGATCATTCGTCCGTAAGGGGCCCGGGTTCGAATCCCGGTCAGGCATGGATGTTGTGTTTGTCTTACGGCACTGGCTCTCTCTCTTCCCTGGAACCAGTGACCCTAAATTAGGGACGGGCGACTGCTTATAGCCCATTGAGTTGCTCACGGTGGTCGTTAAACCTCCAATCAAAAAAAAAAAAAAAAAAAATACCTGCGAGAGTGTGGCACGCCTATTGCGTGAAACGATTCTTGACAGCCGACGATGACCACGTTCACCCCCCTCCCCAGTACAGTAGGTTGGCGGTTTTGCCGGAATTCTTATAGTCACGGTACAGCCTTGCAATGGTCGTTCGTGAAAATCCGAACTTCGTTTCTACCTCCGAAATACCATGACACCGCGTTGAAAATCGCTTAAATCGTTATTACTTGTCATTCTCATGTCGAAAACAGCTCTGACAGCTAGCAAGGATGTCTATCGCTTTATATACGCACTGGCGGACGCAACCGAGTACACGCACAGGGGACGTTGCTATGTATTTTGCATAAGCTCATCTGTACCATTTTTTCTGGTATTTCAGTGTATGTACACCGACGAGCCATTACATTATGACCACCTACCCAATAAGCTGCAGAACCTCCTTGAGCCCGCAAAACAGCGGCCACTCGGCGAGGCATCGAATTGACGAGGTGGTTGGTTGGTTGGTGGGTGGATTTTATTGGCGCAAGGGCCAGGTTTGGCCAAAGAGCGCCAGACAAAGAACTATCAGCCACAGATTTTTAAAAACGTGGAAAATGATTAAGAGCAGACAGGCTTGGTAAAAGTTGAAAAAGAGTATGATGAAAGCTGTGAAGACAAGGTAGTTAATTAGGTTTATATAAAAAATTATTAATTATAATTTTTTTTTCTTAAACACAACTACACAAAGGATGAGTCACTCTCCTCCCCCCCCCACACTCCTCTGCAATGCTGGCAGAGGGCGGGGACGAACTGTCACTCTCTTCCCCCCATGTTCCTCTGCAATGTTGTTTGAGGCTGGGGACGAACTGTCACTCTCCTCCCCCTATGTTCCTCTATAATGTTGGTTGAGGGTGGGGACCTCGCTGAGGCCGAGACAGTTGGATGGACACTGCACACCTTTGCGGATTGAGGGCCGGGTCTTCCGCACGTGCAGGCTTTCGGCTGGAAACTGGAAGAGACGGTCGGCAGCAAAAGAGAAGGCCCAGAATCAGGTATTCGAAAAATCTCGAGCTCGGGGAAAAACACCTGTGTCGCCTGGTCAGCTGTAGATCGCTTGGCAAGGGCGGCGAGAGCTACAGGGCGCGGAACAAAGGGCTGCACGGGTTGTGGCAGAGACTGAACTACTGCGGCAAAAGAACGCTGTCGGGTGGTGGGTATACCCAACTTGGCCTTGGCAGCAGGGTACGAGAGGCCTTCCAGGGTCTTGAGGCGCTGGATCGCCATCTCGTCCTTCCATTTCATACAGTTGCGGGAGTAAGCTGCATGGGCCTCACCGCAGTTAACACAGCAGGCCGCAGAAGTGCAACCTTCCCCGTCATGTTCACTGGAGCCACAATTTGCGCAACGAGCGGAACTCTTACAGAAACGTTGTGAATGCCCGTACCTCTGGCACCTGAAACAGCGCAGAGGACTGGGAATGTACGGGCGAACTCCACAGACCAAGTAGCCAGCCTTGATTTCGGTCGGAACTTTCGGGGAGTTAAAAGTCAAGATGACATTTTTTGACTTAATCATGGAACCATCACGCCGGAACATCATACGACGTGCAGCAATAACACCTTGATCAGCAAGTTCAGTCACGAATTCGTCTTCACTGCATGGCAAGAGATCAAACTCCGAAATAACACCCCGAGAGGTGTTAAGAAACGGGTGAGGTGTCACTTTTACAGGAATGCCTTGAAGACTAGTGAGGTTCAGAAAAGTGTTACTCTGAGAAACACTGCAAGTTTGGACAAGCAGGTCCCCAGAGCGAAGCTTCCTCACAGACTTCAAGGGGCCAACCGCAGCGTCCAAAGCTTTAGAAATGAAAAAGGGAGATCTGGTGGACAGTCTCTCATGCGGATCGATGGATTCTACAAGCAAGTGAGTAGCATGCGTAGTCACAGCAATCGAGGGGAGACGACGCTTCGGAGCGACTGGTACAGCTGCCGAAGAAGAGGTTCCACATTCTTGGTCCAGGTCAAGGTCTAAAGACCGTTTAAGGGTATGAGACTTGGTAGGTTGAGAAGACGAAGGACAGTCGTTGTCAACTATCATTTTGTCAGGTGACTTAAATTTGGAGTTTTTGTTCTTTTTACCCATGGAAAAAAAGGAGGAAGATTCGTCTGCAGACTACTCCACCCACCACCGAGCCCTACAAGGGAGAACTGGAGGTCTGCAAGCCAAGAAAATGACGCTGGACACAGTTCTGGAGCTTATACGTTGCAGATATAGTCCGTTGGCTGTGATCACACGCACTCGGCGGACACTTCGGCCTCCGGGTACCGTCATGCCAACGCCTTTGGCATGATCCCACAGCCCCCGGGCTCACCCTGCCGTGCTATACGACAAAAAAGCCGCTAAAGCCGTGTACACAACTTTTTTTTTTTTTTTGATTGGAGGTTTAACGACCACCGTGAGCAACTCAATGGGCTATAAGCAGTCGCCCGTCCCTAATTTAGGGTCACTGGTTCCAGGGAAGGGAGAGAGCCAGTGCCGTAAGACAAACACAACATCCATGCCTGACCGGGATTCGAACCCGGACCCCAGACGGACGAATGGTACACAACTTGGTACAAGACTTCTGACTAGAGGTGGGTTAGTCTCTAGCCTCCCGTTTACAGCGAAGCCGGGGTCGAAGAGGAGTGTTGGTACACAGGAGGCACTTATCCGGTCTCCTGCGACCTCAGCCGCCAGACATCCCATTTCCGCCTCACGGGTCTCCGCACGCGGCAAACATGCAGGTAGGTCTAGCACCCAAACCAGCTAAAAGGAAAAAAAGAAATCCAAAGAAGACAAATCCTGGCAGGGAACCTAAACGGAATCTCAGCAACCTACGAACTGAGCGGTTAATATAATACAGTTAGTGGTGGAGGGCAACAAAACCACAAGACCGGGGTGTTAGTACATAACGTGGTAGCGATTAGGTAGAGAATACCACACAGGCAACTAGCCAGTGGAGAAAATAAATAAAAACGAAAAAGCGAGACACAAGACCAGCTCGGGATCGTGGGGCCGCGACTCCCCAACAGCTGGACGAACAGCCGTCCCTGCAAACACCAACAGCACCAAAATAAGAAAAAAACAAGCTGTGGCATGACATCAGATGTTGACCAGTCACAAGGTCAGCTCGGGCCGTGGGGGCGCCGCTCCCCAAATAACTGGAAAACCAGTTATCCCCGTGCGGGGTGACGAGGTGGCGACAGGATTCTGGGGTATCTGGTACCATAATGTCAAAAGCATGTCCTCCAGTTCTTGTACGTTGCGGGGTGGTGATGGTGATTTATCGCGAACTCACTTTTCCAAGTCGAACCACAAAATGTTCGATTGGGTTGATATCAGATGAATTTGGAGGCCAGGGCATTAACAAAAAGTCACCAGCATGTTCCTTGACGATTCTGGCAGTATGGCATGGCGCACTGTGCGGTTTGTAATGGCCATAACCAGCAGGGAACAGTTGCCATGAATGGATGAACTTTGTCCGCAACGATGTACAGATACCTGACTGCTGTCAGGGATTGGGATAATGGGGCCTAAAGTGTCCCAAGAAAACATCGCCGGCCTGTTTCCGTCCAACAGTGCATCCAGGTGTCATAGCCTCCGTTGGTAATAGGCGTATCAGCTGTCGACCGTCTACGTGATACACCAGGAATATTGGTTCACCAGACCACGCCACTTTCTTCCAATCATTGACGGTCCTATCTCGATGATCTTGTGCCCGATCCATGCGTTGTTGGTGATGATGTGCAGTTAGCATGGGGACCCGGCAGGGTCTTCGGCTACGCAGGCCCATGTGCAGAAGGCTGCGATGAACTGTGTGCTGTGACACATTGCCCTGATCACCACTGTTGTAGCTGCAGGTGATTTGTCGCACTATGGCTCTGCGCTCCGCTCTGGCATGAATGAGCTGCGAACGACACACTGCTGGACCACAGTTCGTCGTTTGGTCATCTGTGCAACACTTTTGATATGTACTCACTACAGCGGCACGAGAAAAACACCCAAGCCGCACAGTTTCCGAGATCGTAGTTCCGAGACGCCGTGCCATCACAAGTTGTCCTTTATCAAACTCCTATAAATCGGCAGCTTTTCCCATTCTGACTCCGAACACTCTGCTAACCGACAGTCGGTCCTCGTGTTGTATATACACCATCTACCAACAAGTAATTGGACACCCCTGCAATCGACGATATCTGCGGTCCTGATACACGTCATGGCTGCCGCCGTTAAATATCGTGTCGGAAACACCAACGCAACCAGTCGCATGCAAGATGCCACGCACTTCGGAGCTCTCTGATTTCGAGAAAGGTGTAATCGTCGGGTATCACAGAAATGGCCGATCCATACGTGACATATCCAGCGAGTTGAAGTACCCAAAATCGACAGTGGCCTACGTGATTGGCAAATGGAAGATGAGAGGTGACTGTCGGAATGTGCCCCAACCCGGCAGACCCACAAAACTGGGAGTTAGAGACCGACGGGTGCTGGCCAGAGAAATTCGGAAGAACCGCACCAAATCGATGGGTCACATCCGCGAGGAGTTTCAACGGACATCCGGGAGTGTTCTTTCGATGAATACCATCCGTAAGGAAGCCCATCTGCTCTGTTATCATGGACGTGCTGCCGCCCACAAACCTTTGATCACCAAGTTCAATAGCGCTGCTCGGCTAACGTGGTGCAAAGAACGTCGACAGTGGACCGTTGAACAGTGGAAACAGGTTCTCTGGAGCAACGAATCAAGGTTCACCCACTACAGTTTGGATGGCAGGGTCTGGGTTTGGCGTCTGCTTGGAGAACGCCTCCTGCCGGAATGTATTGTGTCAACTGTGAAGTTCGGCGGCGGTGGAATTATGCTATGGGGGTGTTTCTCCTGGTATGGCACGGGACCATTGGTCGCAATTCCTGGTAGATTCAACGCCGAGACATACTGCACCATTTTGGATGACCATGCGCTTCCTACGTTGTGGCCCCATGTTACTTTCAGGATGACAATGCCACCCGTCGTGTTGCAAGGTCCACCATGGCTTTTTTTTTTGATTGGAGGTTTTTTTTTTTTTTTTTTTTGGATTGGAGGTTTAACGACCACCGTGAGCAACTCAATGGGTTATAAGCAGTCGCGCGTCCCTAATTTAGGGTCACTGGTTCCAGGGAAGGGAGAGAGCCAGTGCCGTAAGACAAACACAACATCCATGCCTGCCAGGATTCGAACCCGGACCCCTTACGGACGAATGATCAGAGGCCAACGCCTTAGACCACTGCGCCAGCGGTGCGGCAGGCCTTGGCTTCAAACTTCTTATGCAGCGCTCTAATTCATCCCATAGGTGCTCTATGGGATTAAGATCAGGGCTCTATGCTGGCCAGTCCGCACACGATACGGAATTATCATCAAACCACGCTGTAACAGTCCTTGCTTTGTGGCTCGGTGCATTATCCTTCTGGTACCAACAAGGCTCTGTTCCATAGTTTTGCCACAGAGTTGGTAGGGCATAATTGTACAGAACATCGAGGACCATACCACACGAGTACACTGCCACCTCCAAACTTGACCGTAGGAACAGTACACTGTGGTAAATAACGTTCCCCCAGCTGCCGCCATACCCACACACGGCCATCAGACTGATGGATCGTGTATCTGGATTAATCAGTCCATAGGATGTTTCCATTGATTTACGGTCCACGATAAATGTTTTTTACACCATGCTAAACGACGAGTAGCATTCCAAGTGGAGATGAAAGGCTTAATGAGCAGCCGCAGGACCACGGTAACCCATGGAATAAAGTTCTCTGCGAATGGTACGTGTACATACCGAGGTTCCAGCATTGCTACTCACCTGTACACTGAGGTCTTGTGCAGAACTCCGTCGCTTAGCTGTAATGACCTCCTGAGGCTTCGACGTCCTCTATCACTCATTTTCTTTGGTCAGCCGGTACGTTTTGCTGCTTCAGGCACGCCACGTGTCTTTCACTTATTCAGTACATCCAAAACAGTTGAGTTGGGTATGATCAAACGCCTCTCGGTTTCTCTTATGGACAGCCCACTAATAAAACACCCAACAATCTTTCCTTTCTCAAAGTCTGTTCCCTCCCGCCGCGACATTTTCACTTTATAATTACAAAATCTGTCTTTTAGTAAAACACCACTTTACCAGACTGCTGTTAGTGGCTTATTAATGCTCATGAGAACTTCATAAACCACTCTACCAGACTGCTGGTAGAGTGGCTTATTATGCTCATGAGAACATTACGCCTATTTTCACATGGTCATTAATTGATTTATAAGCAAGGCATTACATGTTTGGCTAGTACAGGGTGTGGCTGATACACGAGTTGTTTTTTTAATTTTTTGCTTCAGGGAGTTTAAGGACTGCTAAATAAACAACCAGTAGGGCTATAAGTAGTCCATTCCTAATTTGGGGTCATTGGTCTTAGAGAAGGAAGAGAGCTAGCTATATGACAAACACAACACTGTCTCATCCAGGCCCATTTGAAACAAATGATTAGACCACTGCAGTGGTACACATGCAGATGGTGCCCAACTCATTTAATAATATGGAAGCATTTTCTTGAGCTCTTAGAGTGTCAGATTGAATACTAAAATGAATGAAGTAAATGCTCTTTAAGATCATGTTAGCGATTTTATGACCACGGCTAGTTGCTTCAAAACTGATGAAGCAAACTTCCATTTATGTGGTGCAGAAAACAAAAGAAATTTGCAGCTGGTTTGAACTTAAAATCTATAACTGTGTTATACAGTCCAAAATTTGTGGCTTCATGGGAATGCTAAGTTCTCGGCTAGAGTCACGAAACAGACTATTCCACATATTCAACCCTGAAGTTCAATACACTTGGAGTTTCTTTAATCCTTGCAAAAAAATTCTGAAGTCTCAAGTACTGCTCTGCTGCTATCACCTCTGAATCATTCGAAAAATGCTTCCCTTTCAAACTTTTTTTAAGGTTTGGGAACAGGATTGATGATGGAGCGTAGGGCGGATGGTCTATGCACTTAAACCCTAGATCCCTCAAAACATCCATTGTGAGCTGGCGCCTTGACTTGCAAAAACAGAACATCTTTCTGCAGTTTTCCTCCAACGCCTCCTTTAATCGGCACAGCAAGTTGGAATAGTATTCAGCATTTATTGTTAGGCCCTTCGGGAGCTAATCAGTCAGTAAAAAGGCTTCCGAATCCCCCCCCCCCCCAAAAAAAAAAAAAAACTGTTGCCATGACCTTTCCTGCAGACCTTTGAGTCTTTAATTTCTTTGGCCGTGGAGAACCCGAGTGCCGCCACTGCAGGGACTGTTGTTTCGTCTCTGGATCGTAGTGATGTAACCACGTTTCATCAACAGTGACAAGTCACTGCAAAAAATTATCACCAGATCGCTCACAATGCTACAAAACCGATTTGGAAGTGTCCACTCGTTTTCGTTTCTCATCGGCGTTCAAACCTTTGGGCACCCACTTTGCTGACATCTTCTGCATATCCAAGTGCTCACGAATTATGAACCCAACACGTTCCCTGGATATCTCCAGTGTCTCAGCTATTGTTTTAGCCGAGATTCGCTGATCTGACAAAATCAAGTCATGAACATGATCAACAATTTTGGGTTTTGTCACTGTTCTTCGAAGGCCTCCCAGATCTTGCTGCATCTTCGGTCTCCACACCATTTCTTCACAGTGGAATATGAAGGGCACTTGTCACTTAGTGTTTGCGTCATACACTCATAGAATTCCTTGGCAGGAACAGAAATTTCATGACAGCCCGGAGTACCACATCTGCAAAAACTTTACAATACAAAATAACACTCTTTTGAGCTGCAGTGACAAAATAATGCTACAATTACAGGAAGTGGGTTAGGTTGAGACTTTTCAGCATCCCCTCGTAGCTTCAGTTGGAATTTACAGTACATATTTCAAACACTGGCACTGAAAGCTTGGGGGGGGGGGTAAGACATTTGGAACAATGCAAAGTCTGGCACATCTGAGGAATCGATGAGGACTGATTTATGCTGTCATTGAATGGAAAATGTTTTTAAGGGACTCCAACAATGGACCGAAAATCAAGGCAGCTATTTCGTTGGTGTTATTTCCAAAGCTAAATATAATTGAAATGCCTTTGTACAATCTGTTCATAACATGCATAAAAACTGACCACAGTGAGAATGCTTTGCTATGGTTATAACAATTTCAAGTGTGTCAGTCTGGCAAGTTAGATAGTGCTATGCTATTTGATGGGACTAACTCTGGAAAAAACAAAAACACGCTACATATTGGCAATGTCTTGAATAACAGAAGATAAGAATTTCCATTTTTATCAACAGACTGAATGTCAGAAAACAAAACAAAATAGGTTTTGCAGAAGTTATTTATTTTCAACTCTTTAACATGGAAATCTCCATATATTTGAACATACGAAAATTTGCTGAATTTCCAGCTTTCTCATAATAAGTCTTTATTACTCACAATTAATGCTATGAACTGTCACACTGGATTGGCACAAAGATTCTGCAAACTTATTTTAAATTATAAAAATCAAAGTAACAGGGCAATTCCTTTTTAAAATTAACTCCTTCCTTAAATACCAAAATAGGGGTTGTTGATTAAGAAAAAGATTATTTCAAAATCATAAATAGCAACTCCAGCACAACACAAAAGTGGTATGAAAAATTAATCTACAAAATATGTTTATTGCCACCATATCTGACTTAAATTTTAGGATGAGTATCAGAAATCATTTTGAATGCAATGGATAACAGACTGTCATGATAGAATTTTCCAATGGGATGGCCAAACTAAAAAAATAAAACCAAAACAGTACTAGTTCATGCCAACAGCATAGGAAAAGGGTAGGCCAACTTAAAATGAATTAGTTATCTGAGAAACCTTGTAGAGTTCCTAATAACTACTTCCCCTTTTTCTGATTTTTAATAACATTGAACACTTTACAACATAGTACCAAAAGGAAACAATTACACTGATGATACTACATCACTACTATATGTAAAAGTGAAAACACCACACAGTTGCAATATTTTTTCTTTTAAAGCAGATGTAGTTATTTTGGGAATTTCTTAAATTAAAAAGTTATAATAGCACATATATCATTAACAGAACAGAAACCTATTTCATGCTCCAGATAGGCAAGTATTTGCTGAAAAAAAAAAAAAAAGAAAACATTCAGAATTTTTACTTCTATGTTACCTTTAAGGTGTTATGAACCTGTGAAAATTTTTTTGTTGGCCTGCAGTGCTGTCCTTTAATTTTTTAAATCACACCCATTAAAATACATATACATACAGTCAAACCCATATATAACAAAGTTGAAGGGAGAGCTGAAAACACTTGATATATCCAAATTTCATCATGACTCAAAGTATCAAAAAACGGCAATTTTGGGCATATTACATTATGTCGGGTTAAAACTAGACAAGCACAAATTGTTTATCAATTACTTGAAGGTAGATAATACTTGTTAATTAAAAGCATCTATAGCTAGCAATAAGCAAAACACTTAATGGAAAAATTTCACCTCTTACATTTGTTTAGCCATTTACATATTATGTTGGAAATATGAGTCAACTGATGCTTGTTTTGTGTATCTTATGATAGCAGTTATTTGTCATTTTTCAACTTCTAATGAAGTGGTTGAGATGTTTCTAGATACAAAATAAACTAAGATTTTCTGACCTCTCATTAACATGTCTGAAAGTGTTTTATTTTCTATAGTAATTCTAGAGACAGCCCCCTCATCAATGTCCACATAATCTTCAAAGCAAAATTTTTGTGTGGAAATCATTAGTACAAAATTCTATTATCATTGGCATTTTATGTACCACATTACAGTGAAAAAGGAAGGAAAAACTGGGTGAATGCTACTTATTTTGTTTGCTGATAACCGTGCTGAACTTTAATATATGCACTTTCTCCAAAAATTGTTCATGAGATTAAAATAACAAGAAAGAATGTTATGAAGTTTAAGGAATCATTAAAAACTGTATCCGGAACTTTGTTATATGTGGGTTCACCTTATATACAGTATATTGTTTATAATTACTACCAAATGAAGCAGTTGTTACTAAGGATTTTTCTGAGTTTCAAACACTGGGGATAGCTTAGAAAATTTCCACCTGCCAAATGACGACAGTTCACTAGGTTAGTCTAAGAAGGAACACAAAATATCCTACCTGGTCATACTCAGAAAAACAGTGGACAAGTGAAGAGCAGTGAGTTCAATGACCATGGTGACACACCTGATCAACTCAATGTGTGGATCAGGAGGAATAGGGACCAGCTGTTTTACCCAGGGCTAGAATTAAGGTCTAGTGGGCTACCAAGGCTACAACATTTGAATAAGCTCCCAAAGAAAATCATTATGAAGTCCTTTAAATCATGAACCTGTAGCAATATGTTTGAGATAATTAATACATAGTGCATTCTTCAAACTAATAAATTACCTGTAGAGTTTTGTCTTGAAATTTTTAATAATTTAGCATTGTATACTGTTCTTGGCATGCAACGTGAAGTCACAGTGGATTTGGCCCATTAACGGTTCCAAGCAGGGAAGTGTGGGTGGATAGTAGTGAAAAAGTTGAAACTATCCACCAACCCCGCAGTACAAAGCGATATAAAACTTTTATCCTTAGTGAGTTACTGCCTTGAAATCTATTTGTCGTCTAGTCTCCGTTTGATATAGTGGAAATCATGCAAGACAAAACAAACTGTATTACTTCTCTTTCTGTATAAATACACTGACTGAAAAAAAAATCCCAACACCAATAAGGGGTTGTGTTAGATAAACGACAGTTGGTAGGCGGTGAGAGTACATCTGTAAGATGACGTCTATGCAAATTTCGCGCTCGGCGCATACGTGTGGCGCTAGTAGCGCCCTCGGAACATGCAAGGAAGGTTTGCTGTAAATACGCGCTGTAACGTTCGTGAGCTTTAGTTATCGTTGAGATTCGACGTAGTGTGTTGATGTTAGTCAAGAATGCCTTTAAGAAGACGAAGAAGCCATTATCAACAGCTCATGGAGTTTGAACGAGGTCGTGTAATAGGGCTACGAGAAGGTGGATTTTCGTTCCGCAATATTGCAGAACGACTTGGCAGGAATGTATCCACTGTGCATGATTGTTGGCAGCGGTGGTCAAGGGAAGGTACTGCCTCAAGAAAACCGGGTTCCGACCGGCCACGTGGCACTACTGAGAGGGAAGACCGCCGTGTACGGCGTATGACCGTGGCGCACCATACCGCGTCTGCGGCAGCAATTCGAGCTGCAGTTGCCACCACAGTGACACAACGAACTGTTACAAATCGGTTACTTGAAGGACAGCTCCGAGCCAGACGCCCTGTAGCGTGCATTCCACTTACTCCAAACCACTGCCGTTTGCGACGTCAGTGGTGTCAAGCTAGAGCTCATTGGAGGACGGAGTGGAGATCTGTTGCGTTTTCTGATGAAAGCCGGTTCTGCCTGGGTGCCAGTGATGGCCGTGTGTTGGTTAGAAGGAGGCCAGGTGAGCGCCTGCAACCAACCTGTCTGCGGCCGAGACACAGTGGACCTACACCTGGAGTTATGGTCTAAGGAGCAATTTCCTATGACAGCAGGAGCACTTTCGTGGTTATCCCACGCACCCTGACGGCACAGTTGTACGTCGGTCTGGCGATTCAACCTGTTGTGCTGCCATTCATGAAAAGCATTCTAGGGGGTGTTTTCCAACAGGATAACGCTCGCCCGCATACCACTGTTGTAACCCAACATGCTCTACAGAGTGTCGACATGTTGCCGTGGCCTGCTAGATCACCAGATCTTTCACCAATCGTGCACGTATGGGACATCATTGGACGACAACTCCAACGTTACCCCCCAACCAGCATTAACCGTCCCTGTATTGACCAACCAAGTGCAACAGGCATGGAACTCCATCCTACAAACTGACATCCAGCACCTGTACGACACAATGCATGAACGTTTGCGTGCTTGCATTCAACATTCTGGCGGTTACACCGGTTATTAATGTACCAGCATTTCACATTTAAAATGGCTCTTCTCGCGCTTACATTAAGCTGTGATCTTGAAACCTTAATCGATTAAATATGCTACCTATACAAATGTATTGCCGCCATTTCATTCCTCTACAACTATTTTTTCGTGGTGTTGGGATTTTTTTTTCCCCGTCAGTGTATATAAGCTGTGTATTATTTGAGGTAGCAGCATGCCTCCTGGGCCATTGGTAATGGTTGGTTCCTTAATCTAGCCCTGGTTTTACCCTTGTTCCATGATAGAAGTGTTCACAGGAGACCACTTATGCTAGCTTGGTGTAATCCTGGGTTTGTACAACACATTTCTGCAATCCTCACAGATCCAGTGTACACATTAATTTGGGTAATAATAAATGGTTGGCATTCACTTTGCCCTGTATATATTTTTCTTCTGTTACTTTTGAGTGTGTAGATAAAAAATCATAAATAATCTGCTTCTCAAAATTACCATGGGCATGCAAGAGAGCTTTTTAGAAGATTGCCAATTTGAGCACACACTCTCAGAAAGGTTCACCACCTCTGCCTTAAGGTATAAAATTTTCTTTTGTAAGACAAAGAATGCTTTTTGACTGAAATAAAATGAAAATACTTGCATATATAAATATTATGCTTAATATTTTGGCTTCTTTAAAATCATAATATGCTAAGAGAAACTGGAGCACTGGGACAGACTGCAATGAAGTAATATTCATTTGCATTTTATCATGCATAAATGAATAGTTTTTTAAAGCCAAGATATTCAGGGACACTGACAAGTTCATGCTTTTTCTTTCCACAGAAGGAAATCATGGATAATTGTCACACTCATAAAAGAATTGAGCTATGTTAATAACTCCGATCAAGAATTTCTTTCACATTAAAATATAAAAAAGGAAATAAGGCACCAGTGAGTCTAACCTTCACTTACAGTAGAGTGCTGATTATCCACACCAGTGATGACTGAGTGTGATCTGAATAATCAAAAATTTGGTTACCTGGAGAAGGAATTAACTTCCTATCAGATTAATGTTCAAAGTTTAGTACTTCTCAGCATATAATAAACTTACCTCGTTTGTTGATTTCTTTTTAATGAATTTTTTCTAAATAAAAAAAAATATATGGGTTTTTTTTTCAGGGTTTAATGACCACCATAAGCAATGCCATAGGCAGTCTCCTGTCCCTAATTTAGGGCTACTGGTTCCAGGAAAGGGACAGAGCCAGTGACATCAGATATGAATGCAACCCACAAATGGTCAGCAGCCAACATCTCAACCACTCAACTATGGGTTTCTGCTTTAATGTTGACATTTCTTGCAGCCTTTTATGATATAGCTGCTGAATGGGAACAGAATATCCTTACCTGTCTAACCATTTCACTACTATGCTTAAGAATTAAATGTTCTGCATGTGAAGGTCTAATATGTCTATCAGGGCCATTTTCTTCATCCAACTCATGATATCATTATTATCATACCCAGGATCATCTGCATCAGTTGAACAAATACTTCAACATACTTTGAGCACACAGGAACTTCTTTCATAATGAAGTTTAATTCATTAATGATATCTCCTTTTTCGATGTTCTGTATGGCCTTTTTTGTTACATAAATCCTGAGGAGCTGCAGTCTTCTTTATAGCATCTCACTATTAATATGCAGGTTCTTCTATAATCAGTCTTCTCTTTTGGTAGAAGTTGTTCCAACAAACTATGCCACTCTAACTCACTGGCTACAGGGCTGGATTTAGATGAAATCTACCCCCCCCCACCTCTTTACTACTCATTATTTCTATATATTGATATTTTGTTAGAAATTTTCGGATAATTTACAAAACAAATTTTTATATTTTATTTTGATAAAATCTTCGCCTTTTTAAAGATTTTATCAAAATAAAATGCAAAAATTTGATTCACCAGTTCCCTCCCCACCGTGGTGTCGACCACGTGGGCAGAGGCACATTTGCCCCTTCCCCTGTGCCTCGTGAGACACAGACACCTGAACTTGTGTCATTGCCACCCCCCCCCCCCCGCAGGAAAGATTCCTGCCCATGCTCCTGCTCCCCCCCCCCAATCCATTCACAGTACTGGAATTTTGTTAGCACCAATGGAACCACGAGTGTTTGGCTGAGGTGACAAGCTACAGCATTTCTCAAATAAAGAGCAGGAAATCTCGAACTACATACCACAGGACTTCTCTCTCAATTTTTGGTTATTAAATATAGTACGTACTACAAAATAATAATTAATGTTTAATTTTTACCAAATTTTGCAGTTGTATAATTGCACAGATCAATGGGAAAATTCGCCTTTAGGCTGTAGCCTGGTCACCCCCTCCCCGCAATACAGCACTGACTGGCTATATGATGGATGTGACAATTGGAGGTAAAACTTTATCATTCTGTTTTTGCATTTTAGGAGAGATGTGTGGGTGCATTATCCAGGCATAACACTTTTCCATAGTTTTAAAGATTTTTTTATTTTTGTTTTTTTACACAGGGAGTGAAGATTTTATAATACATTTTAGGAAAGCCTGATTATTCATAGTCTTTTTTTCTTTCTTTTTCCTGGTGGCTGTACACAATGAAAAGTGTTTTAATATCTTCAAAATGCTCATGGCTTTTTAATATTTTCCAGTCATGAGCCATGACAATCTGTAACCACCACCAACATTTGTATGAATAAAAAATTCTGGATAACTGGATGATCACACTCTACTGTACCTATAAAATTATTGAATTACACAAGAAATTTTAATATAACAGTTACACTGAATTTCCATGCTTTTCGCATGACAAGCTTCTAACTGCTTACCTGCAAATCCATATTAATGGAATGAGATGTTACAAGATGATTTAAACTGACTGCACATAAATAAATAAAAACACGTACAAGGCTTGAAAAATACCATGTCTGAGATGTCCGGGGCACATAAATGATTGGTCTGGGCAGGTAAATAGAAAATCTAGTTGCCTGGTCTGGGCAACTAAATTTCAAAATAAAAAATATTCACTTTCAAAGGTTACTCACCTTTCCTAAAAACGGCTCGGGAGTCCCACTTCGTTTCAATACAATTCCAGCATGTATACCACTCTGTTTTCCGTCTGTGGTTCAAGGAAATGAATCTTCTCATAACAGTTTTTACCGTAAATTCCAATTTTTAAACAACAACCCAGGAATTAAATTCAACGGTCTCATATTGGTACGTTTTCATTCATATTTTGATACCTCTCTGCCTCCCAAAGCGTGTTAATTTAAAGACAGTGAGGTGGATATATCGATCCACAAAGCTGAATCTCTCTCTCTATATATAAAAGTGAAAGTATATTTGTATGTTTGTTCCACATACGTTGCTAAATGGTTTGATGGATTTGCGCCAAAATTGGCATTCACACTCATCACCCAGATTAAAATATAGGTGGGACGATTTTTAGAAATTCCATCCCTAAGGGGGGTCAAATGTGTTTTTACGAGGGCTCTCTAGACTGGCTGCGGGGGTATTGCTCAGCGTGTCAGAGCAACGGTCGTTAGGTGACTCCTCACTTTGCGCAAGCTTCTGCAGTTCAGGCACATGGAAAAGAGTCCGATTTTTGAAAATTCCTAAAAACACCGGCGGAACATACGGCCAGTGACAGAAGATATGGAAACCCCATTCCCAGTGACGTATGTTAAAAAAGCCGAGAAATCGATTTCTGAGAGAATGCAAACAATGACCAAAGTCTGATTTTAGAAAATTCACAAAAACAACAACAACCCACATTTCCCCAATGTAGGGCTGCAGGACGTGCATTGTCGTACATGTTTGCTATTTTGAGTTTTTAGGGTGAGTTAAAGTGAGTTTAAGTACGCAGTTCCATCCCTAAGGGGGTCAAAAAATATCAAATTTGTTTTTACGGGGCCTTCTACAGACTGGGTGAAAGTCTGCCGCTGGGGTATTACTCGGCATGTCAGAGCAACGGTCGTCAGGTGACGCCTCACTCCTCGCAAGCTTCCTCGGTTCAGGCATACGGGGAAGAGTCCGAATGGTTACGCATCATTCTCAATGGTTTTCTAAGCAATTTGCTAGAAAGTGCCTTATCTACACCCTAGAAAGCTGAATGCAGAGTGCATTGTTGTACGTGTTTGCTATTTTGAGTTTTTAGGGCTCAGAAGGGTCATTATAAATTGTGATAAGGTGTTGTCAGAACGGCAGGTGCAAATAAAGTACACCTTTGTGATTCAGCGTGGTTAAATGTCGACCCCAAAAAAAAAAACTGAAACCCATTAGACAAGTTCAGCTGAAAGCAAAGAAAGTAAAATTACTTTAAACGAGTGAGACAACTGAACAACGTGGTCGATGGTAGGATATATTTTTTATAGTGCAATTTACATTGTTACTTGATCACAAACTTGGTCTATCCTGGGTAATGCCGGCTACCTGTGCTAGTTGGTATATAAAATAAAAAGTTTGGAATAAAACTTCCTACTACAAGAAAAAAAGACAGTGGTTGCCGGTCGTGTTTCATTTCACTGCTAATCACCACAAGTTGTATTATTGTTACAGAGTGCAAAGGACAGTAGAATATCAGGTTGTAGTATATCATGCTCTAGGTTCAGAAATTGGAATCATATACAGTTTTGCTTTAGATGTTGTTTATAGTCAGTGATGGGATGCATGCCTTTGATGGAACTTGCCTCTAGCATTTAGTGACAAAGGGTGAAAACTTCAATGAAAGGAACATGGCAGAATTACTAAATTTCTCAAACACCAATTTCATCTATATATTTGCAACATCTGTTTCACACATTATATAATTCATGAATAGACCGGGTTACCCCTAAACAATGACGCCAAGTGGTAGGTAACATTAAAGGTAAATTATGTTAATAATGTAATCCTCTGAGATTCAGAAGGTAAGAAATTTTTATACTACTTACGATGGACTGTTGATATTTCATAATTTTCAGCACTGCTGGATCCTCAGATGTAGTCTTGAGTTGAACAATAAGTGATAGGCCTAATATTTTATGCGATGTTCGCATTATTTGCTGTTGTACGAATGAAGATGAAGCTCATTCGTACAACAGCAAATAATGCGAACTTCGCATAAAATATTAGGCCTATCACTTATTGTTCAACTCAAGACTACATCTGAGGATCCAGCAGTGCGAGAAAATTACGAAATATCAACAGTCAATCGTTAAGTAGCATAAAAATTTCTTACCTTCTGAATCTCGGGGATTATATTATTAACAAATTTACCTTTAATGTTACCTACCACTTGTCATTGTTTAGGGGTAACCCGGTATATTCATGAACTATATACACTGACGGCAAAAAAAAATCCCAACACCAAGAAGGGGTTGTGTTAGATAAACGACAGTTGGTAGGCGGTGAGAGTACATCTGTAAGATGACGTCTATGCAAATTTCGCGCTGGGCGCATACGTGTGGCGCTAGTAGTGCCCCTCGGAACATGCAAAGCAGGTTTTCTGTAAATACGCGCTGTAACGTTCGTGAGCGTTAGTTATCGTTGAGATTCGACGTAGGGTGTTGATGTTAGCCAAGAATGCCTTTAAGAAGACGAAGAAGCCATTATCAACAGCTCACGGAGTTTGAACGAGGTCGTGTAATAGGGCTACGAGGTGGATTTTCGTTCCGCAATATTGCAGAACGACTTCGCAGGAATGTAGCCACTGTGCATGATTGTTGGCAGCGGTGGTCAAGGGAAGGTACTGCCTCAAGAAGACCGGGTTCCGGCCGGCCACGTAGCACTACTGAGAGGGAAGACTGGCGTGTACGGCGTATGGCCGTGGTGCATCATACCGCGTCTGCGGCAGCAATTCGAGCTGCAGTTGCCACCACAGTGACACAACAAACTGTTACAAATCGGTTACTTGAAGGACAGCTCCGAGCCAGACGCCCTGTAGCGTGCATTCCACTTACTCCAAACCACTGCCGTTTGAGACGTCAGTGGTGTCAAGCTAGAGCTCATTGGAGGACGGAGTGGAGATCTGTTGTGTTTTCTGATGAAAACTGGTTCTGCCTGGGTGCCAGTGATGTCCGTGTGTTGGTTAGAAGGAGGCCAGGTGAGCGCCTGCAACCAACCTGTCTGCGGCCGAGACACAGTGGACCTACACCTGGAGTTATGGTCTGAGGAGCAATTTCCTATGACAGCAGGAGCACTCTCGTGGTTATCCCACGCACCCTGACGGCACAGTTGTACGTCGGTCTGGTGATTCAACCTGTTGTGCTGCCATTCATGAACAGCATTCCAGGGGTGTTTTCCAACAGGATAACGCTCAACCGCATACCGCTGTTGTAACCCAACATGCTCTACAGAGTGTCGACATGTTGTCGTGGCCTGCTAGATCACCAGATCTTTCACCAATCGAGCACGTATGGGACATCATTGGACGACAACTCCAGCGTCCCCCCAACCAGCATTAACCGTCCCTGTATTGACCGACCAAGTGCAACAGGCATGGAACTCCATCCCACAAACTGACATCCAGCACCTGTACGACACAATGCATGAACGTTTGCGTGCTTGCATTCAACATTCTGGCGGTTACACCGGTTATTAATGCACCAGCATTTCACATTTAAAATGGCTCTTCTTGCGCTTACAATAAGCTGTGATCTTGAAACCTTAATCGATTAAATATGTTACCTATACAAATGTATTGCCGCCATTTCATTAATCTACAACTATTTTTTCGTGGTGTTGGGATTTTTTTCCCCCGTCAGTGTATAATGCGTGAAGCAGTAATTCTGTGTTAGACTACTAACATGTTGCAAATATATGAAAAAGCCACATAATATGAAGGTTCAAACAACCTTTAGCTTATACTAATTTTATCATCTTAAAACTTGAGATACACACTTTTGTGCATTGAGCATTTTGAATAGACCTTTAAAATGGAAATGCAAAATATGTACATCACATTTTTTTACTTAAAAAAATAAAAATAATGAGGGTTCCGATTAGTTCTCTTAAGAAATAAATTTACCTGGGCAGGTAAGTAATTTTTGTACAGGCCCAGCTGGAAATGTAACTTTTCAGACATATTTTTAAGCCCTGAAGTAAATATAGATGAAATTCTCAGGACAAGAGATAACCATAACAGTTGACAATACAAAATTCTTGTCATGCCTACCAGTAGTGAATGATTATGCAAATTTTGTCCCAAAGCTAAGAATGTTTTTGCAATATTTGTCTAACATTCCTTTTCTTTTTATGATTGATGCATATGACAAACCAATAAACACAAAGGAATTAGTACATGATTTATCTTCCTCCAAGTAATTTATGAAATGTAGAAAAATTCATTTTACATAAACCTTGTACACATGAAAAAACATGTTTTTTTCTGCAATCTTGGGTAACTTTTTCTTCCACACATACCCAACAGCATCAGTTACCAATCAGGATTGTAAAGCACACAAAACATCCATATTTTATCAGAATAATTACACTTAGTTGTGATAGTCCCTAACCACACAACAAAAGAGACAACTGTTACTCAGCTATATTACCCTGTTATATTATTACCATTGTGCAACAGATTATTTAGGTCAGGTGTGGCCAACCAGTAGTATTGGAGGGGGGAGGGGTGATATCCCCCTTCAATCCTGAAATAAGTTTTTTTAAGGTAAAATATTTCTAAATCAAATCACTTACTCAACTAGAATTAAATATTTCTAAATCTTTAGACAGTTTGGAATATTATTTTTTATTTTAAATCAATCAACAAATAAATAAGACAAAAGTTAATGACAAATTTACATTTCACCATTATATGCCACAAAAGGACACATAAGGAACTGCTTCAAGGATTGTTGGGTGTGTAATGCTGTTTGTAATTTTTTTTACTTTTTAGTCATATGTAGGTTCTTTCCAAGAGTTGGAAACACTGATTGTGCCTAGTGGACGTCAAGTGGGCACTTGGAAATTTTGGGTCTCTTACTTTAGACTCTCTTTATTGCTTATAACTGCCTTTAACTTTGGATGTTCTGTCTCTGAAGCTTGGCACCCACCCCAATAAACCAGATCACCCAGCCAGGATGGAGAGAACACATAGGATCTACTATTTACTCTGTCCTTGTTTAAATGCACGGACTATAAAACTAAACGTTTGGCTTCCATACTACCTGCTTCTAAAATCTGTTGCTCACCCTAACAAAGGCCACAAATAAAAATCCTCTTGAACCAAAGAAAGGCAAGTCCACCTCAGCGCTGCTCAATACTCATCACTGCAGCAAAGCAACTGGGGTCCATTTAAATTTTCTCAAAAATGCACCAATCATGGAGAGAGGATCAGCATTTAAATAATATTAATGCTGCACTAAAGTTATTGTACCAAAACTGAAGATTTTGGGGTTACATTGGTTGCAAGTGAAATTAAATCAATGAAATTAAAAGTTACAACTATCAATTTTTAAATTCTGCAGGTTTTTTAATTTTTTTTTTTTTTTTTTTTTTTTTTTCATTACGGAAGAGTACAAGGTACCAAAAAATATGACCTGTTCAGCTCCCCCAATGTTCGTAGTCTAATGATGCCCCTGCTTGTAGTGTATGCGGATTTCTTGTGAACTGCATGCTTTCTCTTGTGGAAAAAAATTCTGGTTGCTGGCGAGAATATAGGCTCAAAGTTTTGTAAATTTAGGGCATGCACAAAAAAAAAAAAAAAAATCAAAGACATTTGTGCACTAATTTCCTTTAAAACAAAAATGTGTTGATTTTAATTACTATCTAGTAGTAAACTTTTGAAATAGTGCCTGTTTTTGATTCAACACTGATGCTTGTGAGTAAATTTGATATATTACCAGCAAAAAATGTTCTTGCTTTCCTTCACATTTTTCCTAACAATTGTTTCATTTCCCAGTAGATTTGAAAAATGTTTGCTATATTGAATTCAGCATATAATTATAACTGACACAACACATTACAGAATGCATTTATATTACAATAATAGATGCAGCCCACACCACTTCAAAAGTGTGTGCTGAATGTATTAACTTGGATTTTAATAATCTTTCGCTGATGTTAACTGAGAGAAACATCTTATATATTCCATAAGTTCTGATTATGATATACAAACAGGGCCGGTTTACCCTAGTAGCACATGCTACGAGCCTTGCGCTATTGTGTACACTGGCTGTTAGGAATTGTTCTTCTATAGGTATATTATCGAGATTGTGTTGAAGATTTACCTTACTCTGATGGTTACCAACTGCAGTGGTGAATGCTCTTTATTAAAATTGAAATAAATCAAGAACGAAGTAAGAACCGTATGGGCCAAACAAGACTGAACTACCACTCTTTGATGAGTATTGAGAGAAATGAACATGTCGAGGATAATGGGTGAGTCATTGGGTACCAAGTCTCGTAAATGCTTCATCTCAACCATGTAACTAACTTAAGTTTAATAAAAAGTGTACTCAACTGACAATTTACAGGTGAATTTTTTAATGCTTAGGAAGTGACTTGATTAATTTCGGGATAATACTAGCAAATGTTTTCAGCAAAGTCATCCTAAAAGTTGCTTTAGAGATCAACTGTATACTGGTCAAGTAATGGACCAACCATCCAAATATCTATTGTTCTATGAATTACATTGAATACAAATTTTGAAATATTACCATTTTTCCCTTCACATATACCAAAGGTTACCATCATTTAGTAATTTTTCCCCTCTCCATGAGAAAGTTGCAAAATATATATCCCTAGAGAGGAAGCCCTACTGTTGGCAGTGTACAGGCCCTGTAGATTCTTAAACCAACGCTGTATACAATTAGTTGTGAAAAATAACTTAGGTTGCTCTCACAGAAATCTGGGCATGCCCTAATTTCTAAGGGGCATGCTTAAGCAACTGAGCATGCCTGTAGTCAGGGTATGTGGGTGAGTGAGATAGGAGAGCTTGGTACAAAATTAAACAAAATCAGCAAAGCTAAGAAAGTCTCCATCAGCTGTACACTATGACTCTCTAAGAAAGGTAGGTCAAAGAACAAAATTGGCTGTATACCAGATAGATGTTTTCACCTATCCTCTTTAACAACAGCAAAATTCATGTGTGAAATAAAGGGCTCTTTAGAAGATAACAGAAGATTATCAGGCAAAAGTAGGTGGATCAATAGCAAATCACAATCAGCAATGCAGAAGTTAGATTAGTACAACTTCAGCAGAAGAAAGTTTGAGGGGGTGGAGGTGTAATGACCACAGTGAGCAACTCCCTAATTTAGGGTCCTTGGTTCTAGGGAAGGGAGAGAGCAAGTGCCATAAGACAAACACAACATCCATGCCTCACTGGATTTTGAATCCGGACCCATTTTGGATGAATGGTCAGAAGCCAGTGCTTAGATCACTGTGCCACCAGGGTAACAAAAGAAAAAAATGAATGAGAAAATTTTGAGGTGGTATGGACGTGTATGATGTACATAAAATTAGAGACTGCTAAGCCAAATTTCATAATATTTAAAGGTAGCAAGACAAAGGTTAATGGGGTTATCCTAAAACAAAAATAGTCACCACTGATTGAAGGAGCAAGAATTACAGGAGAAATTATGTAGCAAAGCAGACCTGATTTTTTTCTAATACCGGATGTGCCAGTACCATGCCTGAATATCAGTTTAGCACGTAGGTGTGAAACGATGACGGGGGGGGGGGGGGTAAATATGTGCACTGCTTTCTCATAAGTGTGTTACTTAATTATACTATGATACAAAAGGGTTCATAAAATTGTCTTTTGACACAAAACAGTGATGCTCCCCTATCGTACAATGGTTACATGCAAAGTGCCCACATGCTGACATTCAATGTGCAAAATATTTTGTGCACAGTACTGCCTTAAAAGAGAACCTGAGATTAGGTTGACAAATTCAAATTTTTTTAATTGACCGTTTAAATAGTTCAGAATGTTCTCTTTACAACAATGTATCACATTAGTTAAACTGCAAAGTAGAAGTAAAAAAAAAAAATTCTTGTTTCCATATGCCACTTAGAGAGTCTGAGTTTTAAATGGCCTTTAAATGTAAACAAACTAGTAAACAACACTATCTGTTTTTATACCTCTATAAATCCAATGATGGAAATGTTGAAAAAAATACTTAAAGACTTGTCTCACCCAGAACTTCTGAAAATGAGCATTCATGTTCCTTTTCCTCAACTACTGGGCACAACATTTATAAAAATTTTATGGTATATTCAGACTATGTGTGTGCACATTTTCAACATGGGATTTTGAAGGTATGTTGTTTACTTTTGTTTTAACAAAAATAAATGTGAAATCTGGGTTAAAAACTGACCTTGAGGGGGAAAACTACAATTTGAAAATTTTCAGAAGTAAATAAAAAATGAGCTGCTAAAATGTGTAAAATTATGTCTTTCATTTTTACCGGTAGACCATATTGCTGTCTTAAGCACGAAGAACAAGACAACCAATTTCAACACGAAATAAACCAAGTCGAATCATTGCAAGCTGTGAAAACATCTTTACTTACGAAAATTAAAACTTGTTTAAAAGGTTAAAATGATTAAAACAATGTGTGAGATGTTTCGGGTCTGCCTTTTACAGACCCATCCTCAGGCACAACAAGAAAACTCACATGGGGCACGCTGGCTTATATACACACCTCTGTGCATCAGCAAGATACAACGCATGCGCCGTACTACAAGGTCGGGTATGCTTTACACAAAAAGTAACAAATGAAAATATGTACAAATGCATGAAAAGAAATACAAATGGCAGTAAGTAATCAACACATATTTACAGTAGAAGTGGGATTCTCCAACAGGAACCTCCAGGGAGCAGGTATGATTTGCGGGGTTTCTTCATTACAACATTGTTCAACAAAATCATAAATATATAAACTCTCCAAAAAGAGCACTGCAGTTTTAGTTCTGGCCGAGCACAATAATTCAGCATCATTCCATAGTGGGAAATAATCACCTTTGTTGACTGTTCGGGCTAAGGCCGTTGCGGATGAATGGGTGCGAACATTGTATTTATGTTCGGAGATTCCCACCCCGAGTGACCAACAAGTTGATCCGATGTAGGCTGTCGTAGGGAGAGAGTCATCAACAGATTGTAGTGGCACGGAATATACACCATATTTTTCCATGATTGAGACATGGTCACGATCAGACTTGACCAAGTTGAAAAGGCGTTCGGAAGAAATGCCAAAACTGTAGTTGAACTTACGACAGGTTTTATAGAGTGTGGATACTATGGTGGGGTGGTAAGGAATAGAGTCAACAAACCAGATGACAAGCAATTCACGTTGGGTTCAGAGTGTGGTGGAGCTATGGCGCTGAAACTTGCGAAGAGTTTTAATGAAATATCTGTGGGGATATCCGGACGACTCGGCCAGGGTGGAAATGTGCTGAAGTTCTAGTGAGAGACCAGAGTTTGATGTTGAGTGTGTATAGGCTTGACGAATCAGAGAAAAATGGGTTGTCTTGTTCTTCGTGCTTAAGACAGCAATATGGTCTACCGGTAAATCTTAATTAGCACGACAAAAACTTCCACTCAGTCTTTCAGCTGCAAAAATTTTATACTGATGGTATAGTTTCTGAGAAAAAGGAACTTGAAGTCAGCAAATATAACATGGGCAAGATAGGCTTGTTCCAGTCCCCTTAAGAGCCCTAGAAGTAAAAATATAGCATAAAGATACAGAAATTAAGAAAAAAAAATTCTTAGTCCAGAACATGCCATTATTTTAGTGACAATGTCCATTTCACATAAAAAAATATCTTGCTTTTGTTATGGAACTGATCAATTGTCTGGTACCAGTACTCCTTCATTTGTTTCATCACCAGTGGTGAAAATGTCTTATGACTCTGCATGTAATAAATTTTTTTATAATAGTATAGTTGGTGACAAATGGCAGTGCAGAGAAATGAATCAGCTTGTGCGTGAATGTGCTTATTTCAAACAGTCTCGACAGTAAAAGATAGTGCACTGCCATTTCATAAGAACTGAATCACTTGCAATGCCTCTGTTACATGCTATTATCCTTTATTACTTAACACTGCATTTGTATTGTTATATTTTATATGTTTAAAAACTGTGATTACTATTGCTAACTGGGAAAAAGAACAAAGTACCCTATGAGGAAAAAGTCCCTGGACACTCCCTTTTGCAACAAAAATGCAACATTCCAATAGATCACATGTGCCAGATTTCCTTTAAAACTGTGGGTAAGCTCTTCAGATGTTGTCATCTCCTCATGAGACATGGCCTACTGACTTCCAATGAGGCATTATTATAGGATGTCATATCAGCAACCTGTCCGTGCGTGGGATTGCAAAACAGTTGCAACACCCATGGCCAATTGTTCACAACGTTATAAGTAAATGGAAATGTGAGGGACTTATGACTGTCAAGAAACGTTCAGAAAGGCGAAGCAAACTGATGGAAAGGGACAAAGAGAACTCTGAAATGTGTCGTCTGTAGGTGCCGTCATTCCTCTGCACAAATCATCACCAAAGAATTTCAGGACTTAACGGGGGGGTTGCACTAAAGGCGACCGCAGACACACGTTTGAGTGTCACACCAACAAATGGGGAGTTTTGTGCCTGGGGTGGCATGTAGCATGGAGTGAAGCTCTTCAATGCCCGTTTGAAATCCTCTTCACTCCACGCTACATGCAGCCCCAGGCACAAAACTCCCTTATTTGCTGACATGACATTCAAAAGTGAGTGTCTGTGGCCACCTTAAGAAAGTTTGTAAGGAACTGCACAAGTTAAATTTCCATGGCCAAAACTGCTGCATACAAGCCATTAATAACTTGGAAGAATGCGAGTAAGCAACTTGCTTGGTGCAAAGCACATCATTCATGGAACTTAGACCAGTGGAACTAAGCGGTATAGAGTGATTAATCATGCTACACCATTTTTAAATCTGTGGGGTATGCCAGGTGAATGGTATCTGCTAGAATGTGTCATGCCAACTGTTAAATTTGGTGGTGGCAGTGTAATGGTCTAGAGATGTTTCTCGTGGTATGGAATCGGACCGTTAGTGGTTGTGGATAGAAACACAAATGCCACAAACTACAGAGACATTCTAGACAATGCTGCACCACCTACACTCTACAAGTTTTATGTGCATGGGTCAGTCTTGTTTCAGTAAGACAACGTGCCACCATAAAGTACACTCCATTTTGACACTGTTCGAGGAAAGAAATACTATGCCAATTCTTGGACAGATGGAAACACGACAGCAGAAGTAAACTTCAGAATTATTAAGGATGATGCTGCTCATACTGTTACTGAATTTGACAGATATGATCTAGCCAAATGGTCTGATTTGTTAAGTAAGACAATGACTGACATGCCAGTAGAGAAATTGCTTTTCATAAGCTAATTCTCTGTTGATCTTACCAAAAATAATGAAGAAAGGACAGTGACATTGTGCTTTCAAAAATTAATGTGATAAGGGACTAATATAATGCATATTTGTAACACTTTGCCTTTGGTTGCATGCCATGCAAATACTTTTTATTAGTTTTGACAATAATAATACTCACGGTATTCCTGTGCACTTTAATGCATAGCAACAATGGAAATTTTAATATAACTGAAAAATTCATGTTTGTGTCAATTAATTCCTACTAAAGGTGAAGACATTTTTCAATCAGAATGATCCTTGAATGATGAATTTTACGTTTTTCTGTGGGATTGAGCTTTATTAGGGAAATGGTAACCAAATTCTGGAACACAGCTTTTCACTTTCCTTCTGATTTTTTGCTCCTCCAAATCCAATATGTGAAGTGAAATACATTCCTGGCATTAACTGTGGCATGCTGCAGAATGAGACTGGCCACCCTTTACCTTTCCATTTTGACATTTTTAAATGAAAAGAAAAGTAACTTGCAGCATAGACTACTGAAACAAACAACACTGCTAGAAATCAGAGACATGCCTTTTAACTGTTACATGTGATTAAAATTATGGATTCATCAAAACAGAAATTTACTAAAGGGGAACCAAACATGTACTTCCAGAACATTTAAAAATACCTATATGCAAACCATTTAATAACAATGAAATCAAACAACTTATACAGATGAATTAAAAACAAAAAAATCAAAAAAGAGAGATAACTGTAAAAAATAAATGCTTTTACAAGAAACAGACACTGCAATATAAAATAACTTACCCTTGGCTTTATTCAGAGAGACATTACAATTTTTTTAACTATTAGGGACATGCAAAAGTTTCCGCCGCCCCTGCTAGCGGGTGCTGTAGCGGTCTAACCAGCCGGAGACCTGTGCTGTCAGTTTGTACATCAAACCAAGCATGGCGGTTGATAAAGTTCATTTGCAGCACTGTTTGTTGTCCATGTTTAATTTAGGGAAAAGTGTGAGTGAAGCATACAGTTCAATATGTCAGGTGCAAGGTGAAACAGTTATGGGTGAGCGGATGTGTCGAGAATGGTTTGCCAGGTTTAAGAAAAGTGATCTAAGCTTGGAAGACAAGCCATGTGCAGGTAGACAGCAGGAACTAGCAGACTAGAACCTGGAATCACTGTTGCAAGAGGATGCCACACAATCGATCACACAACTGGCGAAACGTTTGAAAGTGGCTCAATCAATGGTGGTACAACGTCTACAGGCTTTGGGGAAGATCCAGAAGATTGGTAAGTAGGCTCCGCATACTTTAACGGAGCGTAATATTGGTGCACCTGGTAAGTATGACACTGAGATGCTAATCATTTGTTCTGTATTGCCTAATGAACATATCCTGTGAAAATCAGTTATAGCTTGAGTCCTTTCAGGTGTTCCTTTTTTTTTTTTTTTTTTTTTATAACATGATTATATTGTTTCTGTTGTACATCCTTATCTGCCTTGCTGGGACAAGATGCAGCTGGAGGTTCTTCTCACTTCCATTTTTTTAGAAGTCAGCATATTGACTGAGTTCTTTTTCGTTTTGAAGAGTTCTTTATGATCTTAGGTGGAGTCTGTTGCTAAATTTACTTGAGTAGTAATTTGATTTTGAGCCTTTCCATACTCCAACTTTCCTGTTTAGCAATTCAACTGCTATTGAATCTGTACTTAAAGTAGCCATTCAAATGCCACCCCTCTTTCTGCCTTTATGGAAGAAATATCTAAGCTCAGAGCTTCAGCAACAGATACCTGTTTTTAAGCTGACATCACTTCAGATATTGCCTGTCTTCAGGGCCTGAAAAAAGCCTTCCACAAAGCAGTAATAGCCTTTGTCTGGTGTTTAAATTTTTTTATTGATTTTCTTAGCCTCTATGACTCATTTGGACACCGAAACATCAATATTGTCAAAATTCTTGAATAACTCCTGCTCAACTACCAAGATTTTCAGAGAAAAATTGCAACCACAGCGAAATTTCTAGGCGCAGAACCTGTTTTCGAGTGAGAAGCATATAATAAGCATGCTGACAAGCATTTAAAAAAAAAAAACTGAATTAAATATGGAGTATTTGGAGAATTCTCATATGTTTGAAATTTGATCTACGTGAATGTAAAATTTTATGTATGGGGTGGGAGATGATTTTTAAACCACAATTTATCAAAACGCACAGTAAATTTCAGTTTAAGACTCTTATTTTACCAGTAAAATGTTCTTTATTTCCTCCATCAGTTGTGTAATAAATATCCTAAACTCAGTTGAAATTTGCTGTATTTTCATAATTTGGGGATTGAGATCCACTATATTCAGCTTCTTGTACTTAATAAATTGCATGCATGAATTCAGAATTTTTATAAATTCCACATTTTTGCCAATTAAAAAAAAATTGAAGAGGGGGGATTGTAGCCATTTACTGAGTTTTCATCAGCTACACTACATCAAAAACTACAACTAAGCTATAGTTACCAAAAGTTATATAAGTTTTCCAGACACCTTGCTACACATGTGGGTCGTAAATCAAAGATTAACTATTATGGCCTTTGGGGTCTTATAAGGCCCCAGCAGATCTTTGAGCTTCGGTAACACTGTTGACTATTGTATTCTTTTTTAACGCCATTTCATAACCCCCCCCCAGTTATTTTAGTTTTACAGTAGTTTTTTTTTTCTTAAATTTGCCAGGGAAAGCGTAATATCATTTCTAAAAGAAAAACTTTGTGCAGTCGCGAATTCGCGCCTGTGCTCAAAATACTTGTCACAGAACAAAAAATTATGTTCACATTTTTCACCTTGCGCCCGCTAATTTCCCACCCTGGCCACTGATATATGTATCCTTTATTGGAATGGATTGTGGATAGCTTTGATTTACCATTTCCTGAGGTAATTAATAATAAAGTTTCCATTAGATTTTTTTGGTATATCTAGTACATAAAAGCTTTGATAATGGATCCTGACTATTAGCAAGGAGGCTAAAATATTGACCCTAATCTTAAAATAATAAATTCATTACCGATTCTTTTTTTTTTTAAATAAAGGGCTTTAAAAGATCTTCAAAAGGTACAAAGTGTGAAATGGAAAGCCACATTTTAAGTATGATGTAATTCATAATTCCATACTTTTGAAATATTTTAAATTTCACATATATTTTAACTTGTCATATTTTTGTAAAAGCTGCATTTTTTCAACTTCGATTTTTTTTCATGTAACCTCTTAGCGAGTAACATTTGTGAACCTTTTTTTCCTGATGCAACATAATTATTTACAAGATCACCTACAGGAGTCAAGTTGAAACTTTCACCTTTACAAAATTGAAAGTGCACATTAATCAACATACTTTATTTTCAAGTACAAATGTGAGCTTCCTATAGAACAATAACAAAATATGAGATTCTAATTAAAAGCAACAATAGTATTTCGTACATTGGGATCTCTTGATCTTGGGACACATACTCTGATTTACCCATCTTATATAAGTGAAAGACAACAAGAGTCATATTTTTAGTATTATGACAAAAGTAAATAAGCAATAAGTCCAAAGAAATGCAACAATGAGAATATACTGAGAGGGAATGGCACAAATGTGATGTAGCTAACTAAACAAGCATGTGAAATACCTTCCCTAAAAAAAAAACATGCAAAGTCACATATTTTGCAACACTGTTTCACAAGTATTATAATACATAACACATTAACCTGTAAAATTTACTTATAATCTAGATTAGCTGCACAACAGTAATATCAAACAACCACTGCAAAGCATTTGCATATTTTAACTGTTCAACAAAATTATTCCAATATGCCTGCCATATTGCTTTCAACCATTACATAAAAGAACACCTTAAAAACACTTAAGTTAACAAAAGACAAGATTTAGCACATGATGATAAAGATACTCTCATGGTTTGTACACATTTACAGGAAATAAAATTCCAGAACTTTTCCAGGAATTCCTCAAAAAAATTCCCAGGCACTTAAATTTTTGCTACAATCATAGTGTTTTGTTTTATATTTTACGAATTGGGGTGAAATTTACTACGCATTTATAATTATGAAATCCCATGGTTTCTGCTGTCACAGTGTTCTTCAGTGTGGGTTGCACCTTCAACAAAGTGCCAAAATCTCTCAGTACAAAACTTGCTCCGTTTAAAACTTATGCACTCAGTAGCAAAACATTAAAAATAGGGGTGATGGGCAGTTGACACAGGCATCCCCTGTGCAGAGTGGAACAGACCCAAAGTGAATGCGAGCGATAAATATGGGGACAGCAGGGCTTCCCAAACAGTGTATCGCAATCGACGAACATGGGTAAATGTGGTGATCTGTGTGACTTTGATTGTGGATGCATTGTTGGCACAAGACAGAAGGGTCATTCTATTGCCCAAGTGGTAAGAACCCTAGGGTTCCCAAAGGGAACAGTATCAAGGGTGTACAGCGAGTATACCATCGACGGACATACCAGTGCCCATAGAGCAAGTGTGGTTGACTACACACCTTTGATGATTGGGGTCAACGTTGGCTATCCAGACATGTACAGAACAACTGCTTGACAATGGCGATGCAAATCACATCCAGGCTAAATGCTAAGCAAGCGAATGGTATGGCGCATGCTGCATGTCCTGGGTTATGGGAGCCCGGCACCCTACTTGTTTGCGACTGTCGCTTGGTGCTGGGAACATCAAAACTGGACCTCTGCAGGGTAAGGGGTCAACAGCATGAGGCTCCATAGTGCCAGGTCGGCTCTGTTCAAGGTGGTGGTGGCTCTGCGATGGTTTTGGGAGCCCTCTCATAAGACACATTAGTTCCCTTAGTGAGTCTGTAGAGATCCTTAAGCACTGTGAACTACCAGCATGTGCTGGCTGATCACCTACACATTTTCATGGCCTTTGCACATCCTGCGGCCAATGGTCTGTTTCAGAAGGACAATGTGCCACCCCACTGGGCAGTAACTACTCATTCGAGTTTGGAACCATCCAGTGCCCCTAAGCTCTCTGGAATGCCGTGGAGCGGAATATCATATTCATACATCCTCGATTGACGTCTCAGGTGGAGTTGTGAACAATGCTGCAACAGGCATGACTGGGATTATCTCCGGAAACCCTCCGGCATCTGGTGGAATCGATGCCTCAGTGTGTACAGGCTGTTATTCGTGCTAAAGGAGGACAAACACACTATTAGGTAGGTATCTTTAAAGTTTTGTCCATTGAGCGTATAAAGCAGTCTGGAACTTCACACAATGATAACAATACAGCCATGGCCCTGAAGATTCCCTATTCCATAGTATACAAAAGTTCAAGTGCATAGTGGCAGCAGATAGGCCAGATATCAATCTCCTTCAGGGACGAAAGTGTGTGCTAGAAGGAGCGGGCATCTTGGATTTGTGGGAAGGTTTCCACACTGTTGCAACTCTAACTGTCATGCCACAAACCAAAGTCACTGGAAACATGGCACTCAAACCATCTTGCATTGAAGTGTCACATGAGATGAAAGAGATGACATCATGACTTCACACTCCAGGGATGTAAGTGATGTCATCACAAGCAGATGCCCAAGGGAGCTAGAACACAACAAAGCCAAACATTTCGAACAATTTTTGTCTTTTACTGAAAGAAAAAATTCCAAGACCTTTCACAAAAATATGAAAAATCAAGGACTTTTCAGGCCTGGGAAAAAGGAAACCAAATTCCAGGACTTTTCCATGGGACATGCAAACCCTGTATTCAAACAAACTACCAAGACAAAAGTTTACACTTTATAGTTAGTTGTTTACCTCAAATAATATAACAGGACTATTAAATGAAAACAAAATCCTTCCCATCCCATCATTCTCAAGTAGAAAAAAGGACAAGATTCCAATTTGAAACCTTAGAGATTATGTAAAAGCAGGCAAGATAAGAGACACCAAATCAAATTCATATGAAAGATGTAAATTGGTCCACATCTTTTACAGCAACTGAGAAGACCAGATAAGAAATACTTGAGGTGATAGGAGAAATACAAAATCTTTTTCTAATTTGAAAGTGAATGATCAACAAATTTTTAAACAAAGAACCTCCAACAATGAGTTCACAATCCACTTATCCCATACTATCACATTTTGTATGGTCCACCATCTTTTTATGGATATTTTGCCATTTTAAGTATTTTTCATAAGAATAAAATCACAAGTCACTTTAATAATTATTACGAGTAACTACAATGAAGATAAAAACAATTGCAATAAACCTGTAAAAATTGATTGTACAAAGTTAAACTTTTCTTCTGATACAGGTATTGGATATATTGCTAACAGCATTTCTTCACAAGCTCAGTATTATAAACAAGTCTTAAAAACCATCACCTCCAAAGTAACAAAAAATTCAAAACTGTAGACAAAAGACTGCAAATGATACACTAGGATATAAACCAAATACTCAGTAACAACATTGTCAATTATGCAGAATATATATACAAAAGTTCAAATGTAACAGAACCGATGTCTCTCTACTGGTACAAACTTTAAGACAGTATAATATCTTTTATACAGTGAATGGTTCAGAGTTCAAAATTTAATGTCAGAAATTGTATAAAATTTGCTGAGCAGCTTTAAAAGGTCCACTATAAATAAAAGATGTTTTTTTTTTCTTACAAACAAAACTGCAGTTTTCTATTACTGCTGCAAAAACAGTATCTTAAACTGACAGTTTAACAATAAAGCAAGTGAGTGATGTATGCGCACAATATGTATATATATAAGGTCTAACAAGGTATGTAGATCTATTTTTTCTGGTCATATATGACTGCAATAGAAGACCTGGAAATTGCTTACATTGTTTATGGAATCTGTATGGATAAAACCAGAGACCAGTTATTTTAATTAAAGGATGCAAGTAGTGGTCATATATGACCACAATAGAAGACCTGGAAAATTGTTTATGGAATCTGTACGGATAAAACCAGATACCAGTTATTTTAATTAAAGGATGCAAGTAGTGGTGAATCACAGTTGCATAGCTGCCAACTTAAAAAGATAGGAAACATGAGTAGATCTTTACATTGCAGCATTCTTACCTGGATCTTAAAGCTATGAAATCCTTTTTGTTCCGTGCAATCTCATTACAACAAACATTAACATTTTTCTTTTCCTATGGAAAACTAAAGTAAGCAAACTGTTGTATGGTTTCTCTTCACAAATCCCACACCTGCCAACATTGGCCAGAGCCCTGTCAGCCATCTCTTGGTGAAAAAGAAATACGCCCTACAACAAAACATTACAACAAACAAGGGCACTAATGAAACAAACTTAACACAGGCGAAACACGAAGTAGATTTCCAAAACGAGGGCACGATAGGTTACATTGCCAGATTTAAGTTTGAAACTTCCACCAGTAAAAATCAGTCAGATGCATTCGGAATTCCACAATGCTTGATAGACAGGAAATCTAAGCACATGAACGCGCGACCCTCCACTTACCACACAATCATACTGACTCCAAAATTGCAGTTTATGACAATAAAGAGCATTTATAATATCAAAAAAAAAAAAAAAAAAAAAAAAAAACTTGAAAAACAAAAGGAAAATTTGTAGAATCTGTTGTTTCAACAATGAGTTCCGTAGTCAGACAACTAAATCCGTAGAAACTACGGATATTCTGTAGTAGTTGGCAGGTATGAAATCCTACACAGTCCATTTGAAAAGTTTTTCCTCCATCTCACAGATATGTTCTATGTTCCTGTTATAATAGCAAAAATGAACGTTGAATTCAGATGCCCCTAGAGCAACAGCTCTACTCTGCATTTTGACTATATAATTTGCCTTTTCCCTTTTCCACAGCATTCAATGTTTACTCCTACTGAAAATGAATTTGTCACATTCCCATTACAAAGCCCAGAGTTAAAAAATTCAAAGACCTTCCACCCTCAACAGATTTTTGGAGTTCACTTATGACTTTTCATACAGCTAATTACAGAAAAATAAAGCCCCCTTTACATCGGAATGTCTTGGAATCAGTTCACTATCACCTAAAAAGGCAATTTTCTGTTGCTGAATGCAATTATCCAGAAAAATTACACAATACAGACATTGCACAAACAATTCCATAATTTTTCCAGTCACAGGAAATCACATTCACATTATGCAATGATTTTCTTACACTGGCAATCACAAATTCAAATAATGACTTATTTTTCTCATTGCCAAAAAAATGTGTAGATAAAATGGTCTTCCACCAGTAAAAATCAAAACTGAAATAAACTGATTCCAAGAGATTCACATTCAAATAAGGACATAACCATCCTACAATGGAAATTGCATTTTCTGGTCAAAATAAATGGCTTAAAGTGATTTGCAATGAGAGCAGTGTAACTTCATTTAGGTGCTATGAGATCTAACACATAATTTGTTTGCATAAAACATGCAGAAAAAAATGAAATAATAAACAAAGGAAGGCACTGAGCAAATCTGATGTCTTCCTTAGCTTTATGCATCTAACTTACCAAAAATACCACATAATGATAGCTGTGAAAGTAAATTTCATATACTTTCAAGAACTTCAAAATATCTAACAATATAGCACAGAAATAAGGGCATTTCAGATTCTTGACAACAATTTCTGAAAAGTGGGAGATTAAGCAAATGACTTGGGAAATAATAGGGTCTCTAGTGGAAAAAATGTAGTTGGCAGCTATGCAGTTGAGCTCGGAACCTCCACCACAATATATGAGTACACCAAATTTTAATACAGCAATCTTGAAGGGAAGATTACCAATCAATGTATTTGGTGGGATTTTCCACTAAATCTTTGGACAGTATCATCAAATCAATACACCAATTCAGAATTTGAATTTTAGAGTTCATTCTTCGCTTCAAATAGAGCTTCAGACACTGATTACAGTCAGCTCACTACAGTATACCTTACCTCAACTACTATGAAGATAAATGCTTTCACCCAAAATACACTCAAGAATGCTACTGGAACACACTGGGCTTTGGCTTGTCCATTCAAGTGTTGTCACATAAGGAATGGGGTCTGGAAACTGTTGTCAGACCTCACACATACACACATGCATGTTCACATACTTACATATTATGTACCAACATTTCCCATCAAAATACTGTTTTCTTAACCAACTGCTAGTTTATCTAATTGTAAATGACTTTCATTTACTCAACTTGTAGTCCACGATAAAATATAACCCTTAGCATATTCACAAAAATATGCCCGAGGCAAGTATATATCCAAATGCACTGACACACAAAATATAAAAAAATATGCAATATATAATATATATATGTATATATATGTATTTACACATAGAGCTCAGTAAAATTTTAAAATGGGGCAATACACACACAAAGCAACAAAGAAATTTAACAATTGCGGTGATCTGCACCAGATTATAAAATTCATTTTTAAAAATGCATGTTGTAACTTAAAAATGAAATTAAGAAAGATTACTTTAAAAGGAAATACATGTTGAGCTTCCTGATAACAAGAACAACCTAGAATTTATTGTTTTAACTCCTGCGTAACTTGACACAAAACAAATAACACTACAACACTGTATTTATACCTAAACTGGAAGTTCTAACATCATTAAAAACTTCCACATAAGTACTAAGAGCTTTGTAAAATTTATTACAAGTATAAAATTGTTAGTCCTGTATTAAAAGATCTTTTCCATGAGTAAGTCAACAGGCAGATGATGTCAAACATTATGATCAAGGTTATTGTACATAGCACCTGGAAATGTAACTATTATGGTTAACTTGGGATGTAAGGAATGGGGACTACATCCCAGACAAACAGATTAACAGAAATTTCGGTTTCACAAGTCGTCATCACCTATGCCTTCAAATGCATCATTTTCTACCAAAGCCTTTGGTGAAGTTGGACCACTGTTTCTTCCAGAGTATTTAACAGATACACCAGATAATTTTTCCTGAAAATAATTTATGTATTTACTTAAAATAAATAATGTACATCATGGAAAAAAGCAAAACTGATTTACCATTACAAAATTTCTGAGAATTAGAAACTTTATCATGACTGTGTTACTTAGTTTCTAAACCAAAAAGTCTTTATTATATTTTCACTTGGAAGATAAATAACAATTCAACAAGTACTTCAGACATCTTCAATAATGAAGAATGGTGAAATAAAAAATAAAACAGATAGCAATAAACAAAAAAAAATGAGAACAAGGTTTGTACTTTTCTAAGCAAAGTAAATTCAAGCAATTTTTAAGGACTTCTTAAAACCAAGTTTTCATATGTTTGTATGTGCTGTCAGTAGGTAGGTATTTTAGAAAGTTCAAACAATTACACTTAGCTGGGATGGGTACACCTTCAATGACCTGCTTGTTATCCCCTGCTGGTTTATTTTATTAACTTCGAATTGCCTCCTCCGTTTTGATGTTTTTTGAAATCATTTTATTTTATGGAATATTTTGAAAAGGTACATTATTTTCGTATTCACCCTCTGGCAAGAACATGTCCCTAACCCCAGTTAACAGAAGTCCATCACGATTCGCAAATTCATCATTCACTTATTTTACTCCCATGGCTCATGTTTTACTCCATAGTGATGTCAGAGATAAGGTACCAGCTGTCCACATGCTCCCTTCTGAGTTGAACACAAGTTCTGTGCTATTTGATCAGCTTGGTGTTATTGAAACTACACACATGATTCATACACTTTTTCAACCACAAAATTCCAGGACTTTTGGATTTTTTCCCAAGACATACGATCCAAACGCTCCTACTTAAAATATAGTGAAACCATAGGTCTGTTCAACCTGTAACAAACAACTTCCTACATGCTTGGGCAAACTTAATGCAGAATGTTAAAAAGGATGTCCGCTGCAGTTAATCAGAAACTTAAAATCACATAAATACTGAAAATACCAAATCTGTCACTGAAAATGCGACCAGGTTTAATATCTACTAAACTTTTATATACAGTATACTACACCGATTGAGAAAAATTTATTTTTCTACTTTGACTTTAGTTCAATTATTGAAGCAAATTACAGAATAAAAAAACCCATAAAACTCAAAAATACATAGGTATGTAGCATTACTCTTGAAATGCTTTCATATACCACACAATCAATACACAAAATACTATTTATATTTAATTATTTTGAAATAATGCTTACAATGGGAATTTAAGGGTAAAGAAAGGCGAAATATCTAGAACTTTTTCAAAGGACCAAAGGGATTGTGATTTCTTAAACACATAATCATGGGAGCAAGTATTTGTGTTACATTTTATTTAGAGAAGTAATTTTCAACATGATGTTGATGTTGTAGCTATGTTTTAAATGTGTACTCTCCAGCAAACAAAGTCTGCACAAAAATTTTCAACATGAAATGAAAGAGAATAACGGGAAAACCTTAAATCCAAGGGTTGTGTACAACTGTATTCATTAGTGACCAAGGCAATTTAACTGGGCATGATTAGAAAACTAATTATAGAAGATGCAAAGTGAATAGTTTGCTCAGAAAATACTAAGACACAACTAGATTTAAGTTTCTGATATTAGAAAGCAATTTGATTTTATGGCAAATTTTTATATAAAGCATTCATTAGCAAATTTCAGTAAAGGTCAAAATACCCCCCCCCCCCCACACACACACAAAATCAGCTACTTATAAAACATTAGCCACTTATACCAGTGGCTAAAAAGTATGTTACAAAAATTAACAAATGGCACAAAAAACGTTTCCCATAGCAGAAGGAAGGTATTTGAGACAAAAATATTTTCAAATCTAATAGTTAAAAGGAGAGGTATAGAAGGAAACACGATATAACTCTATGCCTTTTAGCAGAAGAATTTTGTATAATGGAAAAGTTGAAAACAGGCGAAAAGTATTCTTCATAGCAAAAGCTATGCTAAGGAAAAAAGAAGTTTTCAAATAAGTCTCCTGGAAGCAGAGATAGCAAGAAAACCGTTTTGACTCTTACAACCCCTAGGGGGAAAGTTGTATATTATTTGAAGAGGATCTTCTTATTGTAGTAAAAACCTTATTCACTCTCCATCTTTATTATAGCGAATGACATACAGTAAAAAAAAGAAATTTCCCAATAGGGTTTTTAGAGGCAGAGATAGGCTACAACTGAAAGTACACAATCACCACCTAGTGGCAGAATTGTGAACCACAAACCTCCTCAAATACAAACCTAAAGTGTTCGATAAGGTAAACGGTATCTGGTGTAAAACATTTTTTTTTTTTAAATCGGACATTTAGAAGTAGATATTGAGAAAAATCTATTAAATATTTGTGCCCCTAGCGGCGAAATTTAGCATTATTTTGGAAAGAAAACACACAAGGAGTTTTCGTAGTTAGTAGTATCTGATCAAAAAACCATATTTTTCAATCGGGTGTTTAGTCCCGCAGATATTGCTGTAAACGGAAATGTGAACTTACGCCCTCTAGTGGTGTGCACTTGTGCATTAAAAAATATATGAAATTATATGAGAAATATATTTTGCACCGAAAATGTTCTCCAACAAAGTAAGAATTTTTCAAACCTGACTCCTCGAAACAGAGATATGGACAAAAATAAAGTATACGTGTACACCCCTAGTGGAAAAATTATACACTATTTTAAGCAGGAGGTATTCTCAAAAAGTTTTTCGAGGTGAGCGGTATTGGTCGACGGAGGAATTTTTTCAATCGATTTTTCAGCTCAGATTTTGTTGCAAATACATCAGAAGCAAAAATAAACACTTACGTCCCCTGGTGGCCAAACCATTCTTTACCAAAAAATGAGAAATTATGAGCAAAACATACCCCCCAAGAGCTGTATCCGGCACAGGAAGAATTTTTCAAATCGGACTTTTAGAAGCGGAGATATCGGGGAAATTGCGATTTACCTTTACGCCGCCTAGCAGAAAATGTATGCATTATTTGAAAAATGGATTGCAACTAAAATAGTCTTCGGTATAAATGTCATTGAAAGGCAAAAGTATTTTTTCAATTGGGTATTTAGAAGCAAATATATGAAAGAAAATGCGCTTTAAATACGATACAATCTCCATTTGTGTCCTCCAGCGGCGAAAATGTGCATCGAAAAAACACAAAAAATGAAACGCATGGATCATCATTCTCACATTTCAAGCTTCCCAATACAAAAAGAATTTTACAAATCGAACTAATAACTGCAAAGATATGGTCTCCCCGGTCAGACGAACAAAGTGATAACATAAGCATGATGCAAAAGATGCTAATAACACAGCTTCAGTCCTCTTAACAGACAACAAAACCAACAGCCCCCCCATTTTGCTGGGATAGGGGAGGGAAATTTGTCAGACATAAGTTAGGTCACTAAAAAATCCTCAACAACAAAACATCGCGCTGAGACAAAAAGGCAGGAATGAATAAAATTCCAGGACATTTCCAGGATTACCAGGACACGTACAAACCATGTACACAGAAATCTCCTATACAACATTTTAGCGCAAACAATTATTTACACTTGTTTTTTCATATCATTACTCTAAAAAAAAATAAAAAAATTCAAGCAGTATTTACGGTCTTAAAACTTTTTCAAGTACTTTTAAGGACTTGAAAATGTACTTTTTTCAAGGACTTTTTCAAGGTTTTCATGGAGGGTACGAACCATGGAGAAATGAAAGAAACAACACGAGTACTGACTCCATTGTCAACAATCAGAGGTGGATTTAGGCATATGCAAAGTGCAACCCCAAAACATGAATTGCTAGATGTTGAGGGGTGGCATTTTAAATCAGACGTATTACTGAACTAAAATTTACTTTCCTGCGAGTGACACACCAGCATCGACAATGGTTTTTGACTCCTTTTGGTATCCAGGTATTTCATTCAGCATGAATCATTTTTGGCATCTAGGAGTCTCAGCATGAAGAATTTTTAGCATGCTGGTGACTGAGAATCCTTGTTGCTTGGTCAGTAATCAACACTTGACACACTAATCAAATCAGGTTATGTGTCAAGAAGTCATACTAACGAACTGTAATGAGCATGCTTTTGTATGTGATAAGAGAGGGTGTGTATGTGTAGCTGCTCACATTTAAGAATAAAAACTTGAGATCATATAATGCAAAACATTAGAAAACCAATAACAATGGACTGCACATGCAACACGGCTCATACAGAGCAAATGCATTAACCGTACGATATGCCATCATACAAGCAAAACAAATAAAAACTTCCAGCTGTGGAGAAGAACAGCCCTTCACATAGTGGAGGGTTGGTCAATATTGAGGAAAGCTTATTTAGCTTTTAGCAATCACTGATGCAAGCATCTGATATACAAGGGTCGTACCAAAAGTAATGCAAAAGTGGGCATAACTTTTTTATTAACTGACGGAGGTCGTTCAAATTGCACATGCTGGTAGTGTAACTCTTTCTCTATACAAAGGTACTATTCAACATAGTCTCCATCACAAGTGATGCATTTGCGTCATTGTTGAACCCACTTCTTCACAGCCACTTTCACCTCGTCTGTGTCATCGAATCGTTGTCCTTGTAGACTGTCCTTTATTGGACCGAACAGATACAAGTCAGAGGGCACCAGATCTGGGCTGTACGATGGTGGGGGACCACCAACCAGCCTAATTTGCTGATCGCCTGATCTTTTTGCTGAAGATGTGTGTGGTCTCCCATTGTCATGGTGAATGTGCATCCTTTTTAGATTCTTGTTCGGTCTCTTCCTCCTTATGGCTTCTCTAAGCTTCTTGAGTGTCTCAATATACTGGTCATGGTACGGCTACGTTCCAGAAAATCAAGGAGAATGGCACCCCTGACAAAAAAAAAAAACAGTCATCACGACCGCCTGTGCATTGATCGCTGGCTCTTGAACTTCTTAGGCTTTGGTGAAGAGGTGGGACACTATTCAATGGATTGATTCTTTGTTTCCGGAAAGTAAAGATATGCCCACATTTCATCCCCCGTCACCAGATCAGAAAAAAAAAAAAAACGTGTCTTCATTGGCTTCAAATGCTTCCAGCAGATCAGGGCAGACTTCCACACTTCTCTACTTCAAATTGGGTGTCAACTGCCAAGGTACCCACTTTGCACACACTTTCCGATACCTTAAGTCTTCCACAATCTTTTGTATGGCATTGTGACCACAGTTCAGTTGTGCAACAAGCTCACAGATTGTAACTCGTCTCACCACGTGAATCCACTCATCCACTTGCTGACGATTCATATCAGTGGTCGCCGATGATGTGTGGTTTGTCTTCAGTGCTGTTTTCTAATTCTTTAAACTTCTTCATCCATTCGTGCACATTGCTCTTCTCAATGATGTCTTCTCTGTAAACATTCTGTAGCCTTCTGTGGATGTCGGACAGCCTGCACCCTTCCTTCGTCAAGGACTCAATGACAGCATGTTGCTTCTGCTTGGAATCCATTATTTACCTGCAATGAAGAAGAGTTACTATAGAGGAAGAGTTACTTTATCAACATGTGCAATTCGAACGACCTCTGTCAGTTAATAAAAAAGTTATGCCAACTTTTGCAATACTTTTTGTACAACCCTCGTAATTACAGCACAATATGAAAGCTTTTGCCTTATCCTTGTCTAAATTGGTGGTCCTGGTCCTATTTTTATCAAGTCTTTGAAGAGGTAAATCAGGCCTGATGCCTTTAATTTTTCTTGCAAAGTCCTCTGCTTTCCAGTATTGGTGAGATATTGGTTTCAGGCCAAATGTGAACTTTAATATCTTCATTTACTCTGTTTTTGAACTGCTGAGGCCCAATGTACTGCTCACTGGCCTGCTCTGTAGTATTGTCCAACTTTATTTCTCTCTCCTGCATGAATCAGTTTCTTAACACAATCGCTGCTGCTCTGACATTTTAGCTGCAAGCACAATGTGCCAGTAAGAAATCCGTACAAATCTCTCAGGGTACCACAAGACATTATGTGGCACCATGGGTGAGCAAAATTTTATGCATTTGGATCAATCCAGCAGCATGTTCGCATTTCATGCACAACTTTGGTATTCTAAAACACTACAAAATTTATCCATAATCCACATTCCTAATTATAATTCTGCCAGTAATAAAACATTATCCCAACACTGATGTAGACATTCACTAGGTATATATTTTGGACACTGTTGCATATAAAACAAAAGAAATAATACTTACAAAATGACAAGAAACTCCATAAATTGTAACATGATTCACAATTGGATAGAAACAAAATCCATACAGTTTGATTTGGGTAGGGAATAAAATCTCACACACAATTTGGTACATTTTGCCTGCCAAATAATTTTTTGGTTGAGAGGGACCAATGATGGCATGTTTGAATTTATCCACTGTTTCAACAAAACTAAGTACTGTAGTCAATATGGGTTTCCTTGAAACCATTTTAGTCTCCTAGATACACAGGCACCAGATAAGCTAAAATTGTAACCTTATCACGATTATGTATGTAAAATTCAAAGGATCTTTTTGGCCCCCCCCCTCCTTTATTCTTACCTATAATATACTCATTTTTTATTTTTAAATATTCATCTTACATCATCTGTAAATATTGTATTAATGCTTTTGCATTGTAGAATAAGGAACACTTGAACTCAATAGGGTGCCCTGCTATGTATAAACTCTAAGTAGCAAATACTCTTTGCCACACAAGCATTTGTTTCTTGATAGTTCCCTTCACCACATAACCGGTGACATTCAAAGGAAAATAAACATCGCAGTGAAAAGCGAATGCTGTGTTATGTCTACAGGGAGTCAACTTACTTTCTCTTCCCTTCCCTTCCCTAAACCACATGGAAACAAAAAATACGCTATCCAATAACTGAGGTCACTTTTAAACGTTTGGAGACTCATTTTCAGTGCCAATAATGAAATAGATAACTTTCTTTTAAGTGCCAGAGGTTTCAGAAATGGAAATAGCATTACAATTTCTGATAATGTTCTGGGTAAGTTTAATGATCCTTGTGTGAATGATAATGGTGAAAGATTACTTGAACTCTACATTGAGAATGGTTTGCATGTATCTAATATGTTTTTCAACCACAAGTATAACCTCACATCACCATCATCATCATCATCGTCGTCAACCATTATCAATCCACTGCTGGACGAAGGTCTCCCCAAGTTTCCTCCACAACGGTCTGTCTTGTGCCAGTCTCCTCCATGTCACTCCCGCATACTTTCGAATTTCATCCACCCATCTCCCACGTGGTCTTCTTCTGGGTCTTTTCCTGTCCCTTGGAATCCAATCTAAAATTTCGGCTGTCCATCGATGGTCTGTCCTTCTGGCAGTATGTCCAGCCCATTGCCATTTCAGGGATTTTACTCTGATCATGATGTCTTCCACTCTTGTCATTTTTCTGATCCACGAGTTCCTCTTCTTATCTCTCCTGGTTACACCAAGCATGCACCTCTCCATGCTTCTTTCAGTTGTCTGCAGCCTTTGTATGTCTCTTTTAGTTAAGGTCCACGTCTCTGCACCATACGTAAGCACTGGAAGGATGCGTTGATCAAACACTTTTCTTTTAAGACATAATGGCATATTGCTCTTGAAAATAAATTATGCTGTTTCTTCCAAAAGCTCTCCAGGCAAGTTTTGTACGCCGATTAATTTCTTCATCAATGTGACCCTCACTTGATATCTGCTGTCCAAGATAAACGTACGTGTCTGTTATCTCTAGCTTTTCTCCATCAATCGATAAATCTTCATTTCTTCTAGAAGCATTGAACATCACTTTTGTCTTCTGAAAGTTCATTTTTAATCCCACTTCTTTACTCTTGTCAGCAAGTTCCTGGATCATACTCTGCAGCTCTGATGGGGTAGTTGCAAAAATGACAACGTCATCAGCAAAATGAAGGTGGGCTAGATAATCTCCATTAATCTTTATCCCTTTGTTTTCCCAGTTCAGTGATTGAAAGACATTTTCCAATGTGGCATTAAAGAGCTTCGGTGATATGGTGTCACCTTGTCTCACACCCTTTCCAATTTTTATGTGTGTTGTATTTTCAAACAGCCGAATCTTTGCATTTTCATTTTCATAAATGTTATTAATAATATTAATGTATGCATCTTCAATACCACAGGATTTCAGAGCCATTGTAACTGCCGATGGTTTCACTGAATCAAAGGCTTTTTCATAATCGATAAAAGCCATGCACAATGGAAGTTCATATTCCCTCGCTCTCTCAATTAGTTCTCTCAGTATCTGGATATGATCTATTGTGCTATAGCCACTCCTGAATCCAGCTTGTTCTCTCGGTTGAGCCATGTCCAGTGTTACCTTCAAGCGGTGTGAAAGAACTTTAGTGAAGATTTTATAAACCACTGATAGGTCTGTAGTTGCCGAGATCCTCAATGTCACCTCTTTTATGTCGCAGGATCATTGTAGCGTTGTTCCTATCCTCAGGAATCTTTAATTCATTAAGGCATCGAGTGAAAATTTGGGCGAGTACTGTTTCGATTTCTCCACTTGCTTCTTGTATGATGTCTACAGTAATTCCATCTTCTCCTGGAGTTTTTCCCCGCTTCATGTTCTTGATTGCATGTGCAACTTCTGCTGGGAGGGCTGGAAGAACTCTGGTACTGCTACCTTTCATGCTGTCTGGAGTACATGTATCATCCCTTTCATATAATTTGGAGTAGAAATCTTTCACTCTTGTCAAAATTTCGCCTCTATTTCTTGTTACAGAACCATTTTCTTTTCTCAGTGCCATAATCTGTTTTCTTCCCTAACTGAGATGTCCCTTTGCTATCTTTAGGCTTTGGTTGTTTTCAATTGCTTTCCTCACTAGTTCACAGTTGAATTTCCTTACGTCTTCAGTGATACTTTTTCGTACTGTCTTGCATAGCTCTATATATTCCACTTTGGAAGTCACATCTTCTTTAGTTGTCCTCATCTCTCTTCTTTTTTGCATCAACATTTTGGTTTTTCCTGATAATTTGTTCACATGCAACTTGTTCTTAGACCCAGCTAATTTTGTTGCTGTTTCCATAAGAGCTTTGGTTACTTTTCTGTTAACTGCAGAAATATCCACTTCTTCCGATGTTAGGCCTTCCAAAGCAGAGAATCTGTTCTTCAGTTCCAACTTGAAGGTATTATGTTTTTAAAGGTTGGTTATGTCAATACATTTTGTTTGTCTTATGAGCTTGCCACGTTCGAGTTTAGTGTTGAGGTGCATCTTACATCTCACCAATCTATGGTCACTACCTGTGTTGAACTTGTTCAGCACACTGCAGTCTTGGATGACGAATTTTTTGTTACACATAATAAAATCAATTTCACTTATCGTCCCATTTGGATGTCTCCATGTCCATTTCCTGTGTGGCTTTTTCTTGAAAAAGGAGTTCAAGATGAAAAACCCTTCTGCCTCTGCAAACTCAACGAGAGTATTTCCACGCTGGTTTCTGTTGCCGTGATCAAATTTACCTACTGAAGTTTCATTTTGTTGCAGTTGCCCTATTTTTACATTGAAATCTCCCATAATTATCTTCAAGTGCTGCTTACCTTTATTATTTAGATGACGAATTTCCTCATAAAATTCTTCAATTTCTTCTTCAGGATGACTTGTGGTGGGTGCATAAGTTTGAATAATCTGAGCCTTGTATCTTTTCGAGAGTTGGATAACGAGTCGTGCAGCTCTGTCAGAAGAACTTTCAACTTCTACAACTTTATCCTTCAGTTTCTTGTTTATTATAAATCCAACACTGCTAGTTCTGCCAGTATCTGTCCCACGATAGTAGAAGAGATGTCCACTTTTCAGTTCAATGAGATCTTCTCCTTACCTCACTTAGCCCCACGATGTCCCACTTGATCCTTTGTAGTTCCTCTTCCAATTCAAGAAGCCTTGAATCAGAAGATAGGGAGCATCCATTATACGCAGCCAAGGTCAGCATCAGATATACTTGGGAAAATCGTACTCTTGGTCAAAAGAGTGTTATAGATATTGTTGTTTACGATCAGCGTCTGAAACACTTGGTTGTTGACACTCTTGTGATGAGAGGTGCAGATGTTGGCTTTGATCATTACTTGTTAGTATCACGAGTGAAATTGAATGTTGGTTGGAGGAAAAGGAATAGAAAGAGGCCCAGGATATAAAGATTGAAAGGCTCCTTGAAGATCATCAGCATTATTCTGACTTACTCAGAGAACGACTGAAGGAGCTGAAGTCTTGTGAGAGGGATGTAGAAAAGAAGTGGGAATGTTATAAAAACTGTGTTGTCACTGCTGCTGAAGAGGTCTATGGCACCACAATAGTGGGTAACAATAGAGGTGATGCTTGGAGGAATAGTGAGATTGAAGAGGCAGTAAAGAGAAAGAAGGAAGCATATCTGGGGATGTTGCAGGGTAGAGTTTCTGAGGATGAATATCGCTGTAAGATGAGTGAGGCAGCTAAGCTGGTTCACCAGAGTAAGGCAAGATAGGAAGGAGCAGGTGAAAAGACATGATTTGGCACTTATTTATTACCTCAAGTTGTTAAAATTTGTGCTATTATTTAGTAGTCTTCAATTTATAATAATGCAATTAAAATACATTATGAACATTTAAAAAACAGGTTACTGTTGGAAATACAAGGAAAGGTATGACACGCTTCGCAGTAGTCGAATGGTTAAAGTCCACCCAATAGAGGAGGAGGAAAGAATTATTTTGAAATTCTCATTGCATCGAGCGTGTGGTCCATCACGTGAACTCCCACACGCTAAGTGGAGACAGAACATATAATGACGTTGTTGTTTGTTCTTTATCAGCTGCCATGTTTGCAAGCTATAATAAGTGATCATGTTAGTTCTGTGTATAGTGCTTCTATTACGTTATTTTATTACATAGTTCGTCTTTCCTTCAACTCAGGATGCAGTTATTCAAGGTGAGTTTCGTTCATGCATGCATTAGTCCTTCTTTTCCAAAGTTATAAGTCTGCCATTGAGCGGTGCGCTACTTGCTTCCGGAAAGGCTTCAACGTCAAAGTGTAGATAGATAAACATTCTATTTTTCATATCACACATGATTATCAAACATCCAATTGTTACCACCCAGGAAAACTATGATCCTTGTATCCAAATCCAAACATTTTCACTTGTCATGTGCAAGCATAGTTGTGGAAGAAACATATACAATGAAAGACACTGCCTGCAGCAGACTTTTGAAAAGGCTTTGAGATCATCGTGGTTCTTTCTTAATGCCATCAATGGGCAGCATACATGCCTGTGGCACCATCCATTGTATTCATACTGCACATAGAAAATCTTATTTCTTTTTAACCTTGTACTTCTGTTCTAATTTTATTAATTCTTTCCATTGATTCAAAATATTATTTTGGTTGCATAGATTTTTTCCCCCTATACAAACTGACCCAACCAACCCTCAGATGTCTTTCATTTGTAGTAGTGGTTAATATTTTAATTTCGTTGTGAGGATCTTTGCGAATGAGAGGCCTCTATAAATATTTAAATATGATTTAAATATTCCTTTTTTTTTTTTTTTTTTTTTGATTGGAGGTTTAACGACCACCGTTAGCAACTCAATGGGCTATAAGCAGTCGCCCGTCCCTAATTTAGGGTCACTGGTTCCAGGGAAGGGAGAGAGCCAGTGCCGTAAGACAAACACAACATCCATGCCTGACCAGGATTCGAACCCAGACCCCTTACGGAAGAATGATCAGAGGCCAGCGCCTTAGACCACTGCGCCACCGGGGCGGCCTTTAAATATTCAATTGATGCATTATTCGAATTTGTCTTATAATGACGAATAGGATTTTTTTTTATTGTAACAACAGTACAAGATAACTTGTATGAGAACAGACGATTTATTCTTACAAACCCACTGCTGGACATTTTGTGAAACTCCTCGCAAGAGATGCCCTGTTGCTCAAACTGGTAAGATAGTCGTTGTTTGTCAAATACATGGTGATTTTCTGTAGGCCTTTTACATGCTTGGAGGTGGAACCAAAGTGACATTCATTACCCGGCGTCAACAATGCGAACCCTAAATGGTTGGGGGCTCACGGGGAGAGACAGAGAGAGAGACTAGGAGAACATTCAAAGTTGCTATGAAGAGGAGAAAGAGCTTTTTTTTCTATGTTCGGCGGATTGTCAACCGCACGAATGTCATAATGTAAATACTGCTGTAAACAGAATTGTTTCCCAAAACTCAATAAATGTTTGCAATCCCATCTAGTATTTTCCATAAGGGCTGGCTTTATGCACTCTACAGTAAAGGACAAAACGAACCGAAAACCATAAGGGACTGCCAGGAGGAATCCCTGGAACCCACAGGCCCGCGAGCACATCACATTCGTCAAATTTCAGAAATTCTTTATTTTCTACACAGTACTGTGTAAAGCTGTTTTTGCTTCTTTTTTTGCCAATTTTTAATAAGTTGATTTAGTCTATGTTTGACTGTATTTTTAGTACTGCCAATATATGACATCCAAGGATAAGTATTTCTAATCGGGACGTGGTATACACCTGCTGGTTCTAATATTTTCTTCTTTTCGCTATTATCTATTAAACCATTTTGAATGGAATTAATATTATCACCAAATTGTAAACCATACCTATACTAATTTTGCTAATTTCATGGGTTAAGTTTTTAATATAAGGAAAAGATCCAACATATTGTATACGCTCCTGTTGGAGAAAGCATACCTAGTGTTTTCTCTAAAGTTAAAACACATGAGCAGAATTCACTCCTAAGAATTGTATATATATAAAAAAAAAACCTTTCCTTTAATTACATTAGAAAAGGACCTTTAATTTTTAGCACCAATATTTATGAAGAGTAAATTCACATTAAAAATAGTTATTTTCTTCTAAGTCAAATTAATAAAATTAACCAGGATTTAAGTCAATAGTGTCAAGTATTTCATTCATCGTTTTTTCTCGCATTTCAAGTTTTATTTGTTTTTTTTTAGATTCATTCATTGTCAGCTTTTAAACCTGACCATGGTATACATGGTAATATGGATCCTTGTTTCTGCTTTATTGTCTGCGAGTTTACGATGCAACACACAGCATGGATATTGAGGCCAGCTACTACTTTTATGTTGCTTATCGCTTTATAATGGTCACCATAGGACAATTTGCAATACATAGCCACTGAACATCTAAGACTAAACAACTTATGGTATATTCGAGTGGAAGAATGGTGACAACCTCAGGATGTATATATGTAAGAAATTGCTCTTACCAAGTTTATTTTAATATAATGATAGTGATAATTTTCTGCACCACCATAATCACAAGTCCACGCTTTGACGTGAGTAATAGTAATTATACAGAGATACTGAATCTCTTCATATCTAGTTTAAGTCAATATCACATGGCTGGAGCATAGATGTAAAAGTGTTGCATCCAAGTATCCCTGTTTCCCTAGCCATTAAACTGATTACTGAACAATTATAAACTTTAAATACATTATGAATAGAGAAAACAGCTACAGTATTAAATTACATGAATGATAACACTTTTCCTTTCAATGGAAAATTATTTAAACAGAAGCAAGGTGGACCCATGGGTTCACTATTTCCTACTCTCTTTTCTGGAATAGTAATGAATTATATACAAAATATAGTTATTGGCAAAGAAGGCAGAACCCCACTATTATCCTGTAGATATGTAGATGATATATTCATTTTGTCGAAGCTACAAAAAATAGAATTGCAGGAACTACCAAAACAGTTTGTCTAGATATTGTGCTTACTATAAAAATGTAAGAAAATAGCTTTACCCTACCTTGCTATTTTACTTATTAAAAAACAAACAAAACAAAAAGAGTTTCCATTACAAAATTTACAGAAAACCAACATGTAACCCAATTCTTGATACCTAGTAACTGCAGTCATCCTGCAGCAAATAAGATAGTGTAAAAACACCAATACATCATGCTATGACTCATTTCTCAAGTAATAAGTTTAAAGATATTGAACTTAAATATATAAAAAGTTTTTCAAAATTTTACTGTTACAAACCACACACAATTGATAAATAAATACATGAAGTTAAAAAGAAATGTGGATATTTCCTTGCATTAAAATCTTAACCCATGAAGTTAACAAAATTAGTATAAAGTACAGTAAGACTTAAAATTTGGTCACAATATTAATTCCACTGAAATTATTTTAATAGGTAAGAGAGAAAAGAAGACTATTAGAATCAGCAGATGTATACCAAATCCCAATCAGAAATATTGATCTTCCGATGTCATATATTGGGAGTACTAAAAATAAATTAAAACATAGACTAAATCAGCATATTAAAAATTGGCAAAAAAAAAAAAAAAAAAAAAAAAAAGGAACAACCACAATACAGTACTGTATAGAAACTAAAGAATATCCAAAATCTGACGAAATTAAAATATTAACCACTAATACAAATGAAAGACATCTGATGTTAGCTGAGTCAGTTTGTACAAAAAAAAAAAAAAAAAATAGAAATATCATATGCAACCATAAAAGCCCACAATAATGTTTCAAATCAATGAAAAGAATTAATAAAATTAGAACAGCTGGAGGATTTTCTTTGTGCATAGGGTTTATACATTTTGTAAATAGAATAAATTAAAAAGTAAAACGAAATACTATTAGAAAGCACCAATCACTCACCCTAAAGATCATGGTAATTTCCATCGACAACACACTTCCAACACGTCAATTATCGTAATGTTGCTGGCCTTCAAAGGTTTACAGACATCTTGCTTACGATTCCTACTTCCGGGTATGAAACATAGTTTTTTTTTTTTAAGCCTTATGAGATGTAACTATAAGCTTGTCAATTCCATAAAAAAACACACAAGCATACTACTCATTCATACAATTCAATTAAAAACTATGTACATATTTACATAACCTTACATTCCTAGGTGGTTAAACCTTTGTCAACTGTAAGTACCAAACTGCTCCTTCTGTTTCAAAACCCCTGCCACTTCCACTGCAAGTGTCACACTCATTCAGCCCCTCACACACAATCCTCTAGCGCTTTCAACAGACTACTGTCGTCATCAGGAGACAGGTGTGTCTCACCCGCCCACCACAGCTCAAGTATAGTTACATCTCACAAGGCTTAAAAAAAAATACGATGTTTCATACCCGGAAGTAGGAATCGTAAGCAAGATGTCTGTAAACCTTTGAAGGCCAGCAACATTACGATAATTGACGTGTTGGAAGTGTGTTGTCGATGAAAATTACCATGATCTTTAGGGTGAGTGATTGGTGCTTTCTAATAGAATTTCATTTATGAATTGCACATAAACTATGCGCACTTTGCAGGGGTTTAATACCTTAAAAGTGCAAATATAATAAAAAGTAAAACGTTTTTTATAAGTTTTGTAATATTTTAGGTTTAGTGTTTTACTTCCTAATTGTAGGGTTTGTTGAAGGAGGCTTAATAGTTGCCTTCGAGAACGTTGTCCTTCAATGCCATGTGTATTTGAAATGTTTGAAGAAGTTATTAGGACGTATAGTCGCAGTGCAAACAAGTAAGTCTTTACTATTGTGAATATTCCAATTAGTTATTAAAATAATGAGACATGAAAAAAATCTGCACAATAATTAACCAAGTGTAGTGAGAAATATAACAGAATATTTATTTATGCAGAACAATTTTATGGTCCTCAAATTCATGTGTTCCATGTGGTCAGTTTTCCAAATCCACACTATACTTTAACAGATTCTCTAATATAGATAAACTAAACCTTCTGTGAAATGAACTTTTGATAAAGTGAACATTTTAGCAAAACAAATTTTCAGTAAAGTCATTATTTCGATAAAACAAACTCTCGGTGAAACAATCTTTTTGGTGAAGTGAATTTTCTTCAAGTGACTCTTCGGTGGTGAAATAACTGTCAAGCAAACCCCAACTAGACACATTATTAATAATATCTATGAAAATGCAAATATGAAGGTTCGACTGACAGAGGAAACGGCACATATAAAAATTGGAAAGGAAGTGAGACAAGATGATATCATGTTTTCCAAGCTCTTCAATGCCGCATTGCATGATGTCTTTCAGTCATTGAACTGGGAAGATAAGGGGTTAAAGATTAATGGAGATTATTTAACTCATCTTTCATTTTGCTGATTACGTAGCCATTTTTTAAAGTACCTTCTTAAACGTTCCAGGGGTGATCAAAAAGGATCTGAGGCTGCGTGCATAACTGTTAAATGGAGTGGCAGAGCAAAATGCTGTTTGCCAGGCTGCAACTTTGGAACCTTCTGCACATATGCCTACCGAAGGAAAGCTGGTGGCGCAGCACCTTTTGTGCTGCGGCTAGTTATTTGGAGTCCAGTCTGATCGACATGTCGCATTAACGAGATCTGAGAAAGTTGAGCAACGTATTTGTGTCAAAACCTGTCAGAAACTTGGGGATTCTTGTAAAGAAACTTATGACAAGTTACTGAGAGTGTATGGTGAGGACTGCACTAGTCGTCAATGAGTGTACGACTGGTACAAATGTTTCGAAAAAAACCCCGTGAAAGTGTTCAAAGTGACGATCATTGTGGAAGGCCCTCGGAATGAAAGAAATGTCCAAGAAGTTTGTTCAGCTGAGAGGGGAAATTGCAGAACTATTATCAGGGAACTTGCTCGCAACTTAGGCCTTAGTTTTGGATCAGTACAGGCAATGCTCACTGAAGATATGGAGATGAGATGTAGCTGAACAAATTTCTTGGGTGTTTCTTTCATTCCTACCTGTTGAGGGCCTTCCACAATGATCATAACTATGGACACTATCACAGCCATTTTCAAAACGTTTGTACCAGTCATACACTTGTGGATGACTCATGCACTCTCAGTAATTTGCTGTAAGTTTCTTTGCAAGAATCCCCAAGTTTCTGACAGAATTTGGAGCAAATGCTTTGCTCAATTTTCTCACACATCATTAATGCGGCACACCAATCAGACTAGACTCCAAACAATTGGCCACAGCACAAAAGGTGCTGCGCCAACAGTGTTCTCTTGGCAGGTGCATGTGCAGTAGGTTCCAAGGTCACAGCCAGCCAAATGGCATTCTGCCCCGCCGCTCCATGTAACAGTTATGCACACAGTCAATACTTTTTGATCACCCCTCGTAAAATGCCTACAGGAACTAAAAACTTAGAGGTCGATGGCGCAACTCTAGATTTAACCAATGCCTACATTTACTTTGCACAACAGATATGAAGCAAGGGCAACATCAAAGAGGAAGTAAATAGGAATGTAAAAGTTCGCTGTAGAGCATTTGGAAGGAACAGTGCGACTTTCAAGAGCAATTCACCAATAGGACTTAGAAGTTAAGTATTTAATCAACGCATCCTTCCAGTGTTTACTTGCGGATCAGAGACATGGACCTTAACTAATAAAGATAGACAGACTGTGGACAACTGAAAGAAGCATAGAGAAATACATGCTTGATGTAACAAAAATAAAAAAAAAAAAATAAAAAAGGAAGAGGAACTCATGCATCAGGAAAGTGATAAAAGTTTATGACAGCTGATCAAAGTGTAAAGATCTCAAGTGGAAATGGGCTGGACATATTTCTAGAAAAACTGACTGGGTAACTGAAATTTAGACTAGATGACTGAGAAGAAGATCACATGGGAGATAGTGACATGGTGCAGACTAGCTCAAAACTGAAGGTTGTAGAAGATAACTGGGGAGACCTTCATCCAGTACTGGACTGATAATGGTTAATGATGAGATGATGAAATTACATATAAACTTACCGCTATTTTACGCACTTGGTCTTTAGATTTTCCAATTATATTAATTTCATGTTTCTGAAAGAGAAACATAAAAAGAAAAAAATGAACAAAGTATCAAATAATGGAAATAATTTTTGGGTATTAATACACTATTCAAATTCTGAATATTAATGGGAAAAAATAAATGATAAAACTGTCTGTAAAACGAGCATTCATTAAGAGACAGATTTTACTTTAAAATATGTACAAGGTCTGTCTGGAAAGAATCCAGCCATTTTGAATATCTCGAGAACCAGTTGCACGCAGACTTGATATAACTTGGCAAGCAGGCAGAGGGGATTTTACTGCATGTGCATGAACACTCACTCTTCGTGGGGCTACTCAGTCAGCAATGAGACGCCGTTGAGAAAACTTTTGTACTGTGTGATCATGGCGTAGGCAGAAGGGGGGCAGACCGGAGGACTACCCTGGTTACGCCTCTGTTGTGTGATCATCATATTCCCCATGATTGAGCGAGTAGATCAGTGAATCTACATTGCAATTTATTCTTCAAACTCTGACATTCATCCAGGGAAACTATTTAAATGATTAAGGAGGCTTTGGGGGATGCAGGGGTGCTTATTCTGTGAAATCAAATTTCCTGAAACCAAACCCAAATTTCCTGAAATTAACGTAGATCAATACTTACAAAAAAAAAAAAAAAAAAAAAAATCTGAATATATGCGTTACATTCATAATTTATTTCCCAAGTTCTGATATTTTTTTAAAGAACAGTGGCCTTTATAAAATTTTACTAATCGCAAATTTCCAGTGTTTGGCCCATCAAAGCTATAAATAATACTTATAAAAAGTAAAATACTGAGAAAAAAATAAATAAAAAAGGCAACTTAAATAATTGATGCCTTGCCTGCCTGTGTCAATGGTGTATTTTCTTGTGCAGAAAAGACTGAAATGTATATGACAAAGTTTGTTCAGTTTATACTTTAAATGATTTGTACATTCACGTAATAAGTCATCAATGCTGCTGATGGAGGCAAAACTTCATACTTCATAATGCTTTAGAAATAAATTTGGTTATTTTGTTTTTATTTTGCTGCAAATCCTTTGTGTGAGATTTACGTTTACTGCACTCAGATTCCTGCTTTGGTGTTGACAGATTTTGCGTTGGAATTTTAGGGCTCACCACAATCTTTGTACTTACAGAGCTAGCTGCTGATGATTTATTTATTCCAGAAAAATGATTTCCAATTATTTCATGCCTTCTATCACACTTTTCCTTAGTTGATTTGTGATGAATTTTCCAGCTTTGCAACATGTTCTGTAACAAAGTTTTGTCAACTGCAGTGGTGATCGGATTTTCAACACCAAACATTTCAAACATTGAACATTTCTTTGCTAAGAGGTTATATTTGATGGTATGATAACTGTCCAAGCTTTTTGCATCTAAACTAGTTCTGTGCTGTGTGATAATATTATCCATGAAATTAAATGAGCTTTCCACAATTGGCCCATGAAAGCATGAGACGAGGGCTTTTACAAGTTTACCCAATGTGGAGTACTTTTGTATTCCATCATGTGAGCACATTTTTGACACTGCAGCCCAGTATTCATCAATGCCTTTGGGAATTTTATTTTTTTCACATTTCTCATTGGCTGAGTAATTAAAGATATCACTAATTGCTGTATCGATTTTATATGATCTGATTTTTTTATCGATAACAAGCATTTCGTTAGCAGATAGCACTGAGCTATGTGCATCAGTCAATTTTGAAAGAGCTATATAGGTAGTAGTTTGTCCCCTAAGAGAGGGGTCTAACCCTGAAAAACTAATCAGAGTAGAATTTCCCACAGGAAGTTTTTGGATCATGTATAAGGAGCATGCCAGATTCCTTTAGCTCTTTCTTAAATGAAGATACCATATAATCATTTGATGTACTTGCAGCAATAAGTTTTTTGGCTTCTCCTCCAACATAAATAAATTTGTCTGGCAGGTGATTATCGCCACTCTTCAAATCTATTTTCAAAAGATCCTTGTGAGTTTTGCACTTTGAGATTATTTCATGTTTAATGAAAAATGATAGAATTTTCTTTATCAACACAAAAAGTTCAACATGCAATCTATGCAACATAGGTTGTTTGGTCTGAAACAGCTTTATGTATTCATTGAATATAGGCAGAACAGCTTTGTACAGATGGATTTCAAGTAATGTTTTCTTTTGCACCACAAAAAGGCTTTCAATAATTTTATTCTTCCTTTCTTTTCCCATTTCTGTTAAACTTTTTGATTTCAAAGAATCTTGGATTTTCACAAGTTTGGACACACTAGAATTACTAATTTTTCTTTCCTCATACACTTTATCCAAATCAGACTTATACAAATTTCTCTCTGAATCTTTAATCCAAGAATAATAGAAGATTAGCAAAGTCTCCCACAACAAAATCATGCGTTTAACTGCCGGGAGCACACACAGCCATCTATGATTTGGTCATGAAAGCGAGGAGAGCTTTTGAATTCCCAAAATCGTACAGATTTTGAAAAATAGTTCTCTTTTGTCAACACTTAGCAAGTCAAAGTGAATGTTGTCACACAATGATTCAATGTGCATTTTAAAAGGAGCAGTGAATCTTTTTACACTGTTGTTAACAGTATGGCAGCTATCACCATCAATATGAAGTAGATGTGGAGCTTTGTTGTTACGAACTAATGTTTCTACACCATTTTTTGTACCCCTCATAGTGTTGCACGAGTCAATCAGGAGACTAATTAGGTTACTCCAAGGAATACCATTTCCTTCTATTAAATTTACTATTTTTGAGTAAATATTGGCTGCAGAACAAACCTGAAGTTGAATCTATGATAAATGTTGTATTACGACTTCTTGTTGCTCAGGGCAAAAACATTGTGCAAGAATAGTTAAGACACTACAATTCGCTCGACTTGTGCTCTCATCAATATTTAATGAGAAGGGAGTCTGTCTGAGGGTATCGACAATTTGGTTTTTTATTGTACGAGCAAGGCCATCTCTCATTTTGTATGTAACAGTTTACCTATTCATACTTAATGCCTGTAATGCCTTTGGGTCCTTTGACAATGTCTGAGCCAGTTTTATAAGTTGAGGCCCAAGTGTATAGGGAAGAGAGTGTTCCGCTATGAATGAACATAAAATTGCCTCTGATCTAACTGTACGGGTACTTAGATCTAGTGGCTTTTCATCACCAGCAGGGTTTTCTGCAGACGTATAAGAATACAAGTTCATTGAACTCTTTACAGATGTTTTTGAAGATTTGTGTTGTGAAGAATTTGAATGACTTACCAATGCTTTTACACCATCCTTTTCATATCGAATGCTTTTGTTGCACCAAATGCAGATACATTCACCAGGAGAATCAGTTTTTCGACACCATATCCCAATGGCGTCAGCGTTGGCATCTTGCTTCTGAAGCCAATCCCAGCAATATTTATTGCGGATATCTTTTTCCAAAATTTTTATGAGCTCAGCATCAGAATCTTTCAAAAACTTCATTATCATAAATTACATGCGATGTCAGGAACAGAAACTATTCTGTAGAATAGCACTTCACCAGGAGGAGCAGCAAGGATAACCAGTGGCCCCCAGTGCAGCAGCAGTCAAATGGAGCAGGAACAAGTTGAAGTACTTAGGAGTGCAGTAAACTCAAGTTACCATACTACTGAAGCAGGGTGGGGGAGGGATGAAGAGGGGACAGTCACCCACATCCTGGACTCAGATTTCTCTGCATTTTAAGAAAGCCAGAAGGTCAAAGAGTGCATTGAAACCAATGACAAAGATTTTCTGAGCAGCAACCACAGGCATCCCAAAGGGGGAGGGGTGAACAAAAAGTCAGCATGGAGATCCTCCCTAGATTTCTGTGATGATGAGATGAGAAGTCTTGAAGGTCAAAAGCAGCAGACAGAGTGGGTGGGCCACTAAGCCCTGGGATGGGGCAGGAGCAAAGGGACACTGCCAGAAAAAGAAAGGGGTGAGAAATTTCTGTTTGGAGTAGCTCTATGAAAACCCAGCACCAAACCACAAAGGAAAGCAAACAGTTAACACACTTTTAGAAGACAAATATAACATCGGGTGGGGGTGGGAGGGGATCTCTCCCAGCTGAATTGGGTAGACTCAGAGTGGACCTGTTTCTCTTCTCCTCTGTGGGGGTAGATTGGCAGTCAAATTTCCCAACTCCCAGTGAAATGGAGTTTTGCTTCGGCCACCAACCAAGGGAAAACAGGGAAAGGACAGTGACAAGCCTTGCCAGTGGCTATAAAATAAAATTTCTAAAAAAAAAAACAAAAAAAAAATGCCGAAAATTTCCGGAGTACACCGCCGCCTCAAATTTCCGTAAAAAAAAAATAAAAAATAAAAATAAAACGCCGAAAATTTCCGGAATTTCCGGAAAATAAGCACCCCTGGGGATGATTCAATGAGTGAAGCCCAGATGAAATTGTGGTACCAACACCTCAAAGATGGCTGGGAATTCATTGACAGCAATCCACGTTCAGGAAGGCCTGCAACAAGCAGAACACCCAAAAATGTTGAATGCATGCAAACTACAATCAATGAAAATTGGTGATTGACAGTGCAAGAATTAGAAGATGTGGGGATTTCACGAACTATAGCTTTACAGAGATTTTTGATGGATGATCTTGGCATGAAATGTGTGTCTGCAAAATGCGTTCCACAGTTCCTGTCACAAGAGCAGAAGTAATTTTGTGCTGAAGTTGCACAGGACTTGCTTGAAACTGCTAACAATGAACCAGATTTCCTTCAAAACGGTCATAATCAGAGATGAGTTATGGGCCTATGGCTATAACCCTGAAGCAAAAGCCCGTCTTGCCAATGGAAATTGCCCGATTCTCCATGTCCGAAGAACGTGCGGAAAAGTTGGAGCAGCGTCAAGGCCATGTGGACAGTTTTGTTTTATCATGAAGGTGTTATTCATCACCAGTACGCTCCACAAGGCCAGACAATAAAGAAGGAGTACTACATGGAAGTTCTTCACGAGCTGAAGGACGTAGTAAGAAGAAAACGGCTGCAGCTGTGGGCAAGTGCTGACTGGCAACTTCATTAGGATAATGCTCCTGCCCATTCTCTACATCTCATGTAGGGTTTTTAGGCAAAACATCACATCACTCAGGTCTGTCAGCCCACCTACAGCCCAAAATTGGCTCCCTGAGAATTCTGGCTTTTCCCAAAGCTAAAATCGCCATTGAAAGGGAGGAGATTTCAGACCGTGGGCAAGATTAAAGAGAACATGATGAGGCAGCTGATGGCGATCCCAAAAGAGGGCTTTGCAGACTGTTTTGAAAAGCGGAAGCGACATTGGAATAAGTGAGTGAAGTCCCAAAGAAAGTACTTTAAAGGGGACTAAATTGCCATTTTCCTAGGTCAGTTACTTTTTTTCTTTTTAAATATTTAATGGCTGGGTACTTTTGGGACAGCCCTTGTATTGATAGAGAGAAAATAATAACCATAAAACATTATAATACATCAAAAGATCTTAACAAAATGTGCAACTGCATACATGAACCACAAGCAATAAACACGAACAGAAAACGGCAGAGTGAGAGAAGCATCATTAAAATACTACTGAATGAATATTGGAAAAACTGGCAAAAGAAATATAATTAAACAGTTTCAGCCTATTTTGCAAAGAAAAAGCTTGTATTACCATATTAGGGAAACATCAAAGCTAAGTGGAAGTATATTTCATGTGTGTCTTGGAGCAACTCCAATACCTACAAATAATTCTCATAATATATGAAAAATCCGTACCATCATGGAGTGGAAATCAAAACTGCATCTTCCAAATGAATCTCTGTAAATGTGTTAGTCATTACTACAACACTCAGAATAATGTACCCCCAAGCAACTGAAGTGCTTAAACTGATCTTATAAGCCAGAACACACTGATAATGGGTTTTCACACTGCAGTGGTTAGTACATTTCTCAACAAAGAGAGATCAAGTCTTGAAATCACCAGTTACAACAGATGAGAAATTGTACAGTGGGAGTAATGAATTTTGTAACTATTTGAAAAAGACTAAATTTATTAGCTGAAAGTTTCCTCGTTTAAATGGTTTTTATAAAACTTGAATGTGTTTTTTAAGTTTTAATACTTGATGAAGGAATTTTTTTACTTTTCCGAGGGCATGGAAATCCTTGAGGTTAGTATCTTTGGCTTCATCATAATCCATGTGAAGGATTCCTCTAAAAACTTGAAAAAATGTACTGCCCGAAAGAAGGAGGAACTGAGCAAGAAAAAAAAAAAAAGTGGAGATGTGAACCCAATTAATACTACCATCCAAATATGCCAGCCACTACAGCTCTCAACACACTACATTTTTAAGCAGGTAGGTTTTTATCTGGGCTCCAGTACTTTTTTAAGGAATTATTTACACAGACATGCTCTGCTATGAGAATTATGGCATGCTAATTCTCATAGCAGAGAACATCTGTGTAAATTAGGTACAATTGGTATAGGTCGATGACCTAAACCATATAACATTCTGTTCATCACATATGTATAGGAACATTAAAACTGTATGTGTATGATGTGCCATGCAAGTCATGTGCAAAGAAAGTAAAGAAGTGGATTAAATTGATAAGTATCATAACTTTAAAAATTATGATACTTATCAATTCAATCCATTTCCCTACTGATATAATTTTAAAAATTATACTAATCCATTTTCTTTCCACAATAATTAAAAAATTCATGATACTAATCCATTTTTCTTATTGTCATAATTTTAAAATTATGATACTTATTAATTTAATCCATTTCCTTACTGCCATAATTTAAAAAATTACACTGGTCAACACACTTTTTTTGGCATAAGGTAATCCAATGGTTTAAAGGTAATTTTGGGGTGCTGATTCCAAATCTGGCATCAGTTTTTGAGATATCAAATATTGCATTTTCAATAAAAACAGCAAATTTATGCTCATATACGAATAGCTAAACAGACATACATACAAGAATAAGATAAGATACAATATACAATAATAATGAAACAAACATTTAATGAGTCGTAGCACAAAGTTGTGAGAGTGACTGCATATCAATGTGAGTGAATGCATATTACCACGTAAGAATTGAATTGTGAAGATAAGAAAAATATGTACAAAAAGGTTATTAACAATAGTGATGTTACATCTGCGTAAACGACCTCTTCTTTGACGATCTCCAATGTACAGCTTGTGGAATGTCTCTCACCAAGGACCAGCAGTAATCTGTCATCATGTTTGAGTCCCATCGGCCTTGGTAACGTTCTTCCATAACTTTAATGTCTTGATGAAAGCGTTCACCTTGCTCTTCGCTCACGTGACCCATGTTCTCTGGAAACTGGGCCAAGTGACTATGTAAGTAGTGAACCTTGACGCTCATTCTACATCCAAGTGCTTGGAAACTCAAGAGCAGTTCCTCCACAATCTCTCTGCTTTCCTGTTCCCAAGGAAATTCCGCACCACATCAGAGAATGCATTCCAAGCTCTAGCCTCTGCCGCAGTCATTGTTGTAACAAAGTGTGGATCCCTGATGAGTGTTCTTATTTGAGGGCCATCAAATATTCCTGCCTTTTTCTTCTCGGCACTGAGACTTGAAAAGGTAGAACATATATAGCTGAAGCAGTCTCCAGTGTGATCAAGAGCTTTGACAAATTGCTTCATTAATCCAAGTTTTATGTGCAGTGGGGGAAATACAATTTTATTCCTATCAACCAGAGGCTCATTCTTTATGTTCTTGTCACCAGGTGTCAAACTGATTCTTGGTGGCCAGTTCTTTTTAACCCAGTGTTCTAATGTAGCCCTACTGTCCCAGTAGCACAGGAAACAAGGGTATTTGGTGTGACCTCCTTGCTGACCCAGCAGAAAATTTATCATTTTCAAATCAACACAAATTACCCATCCATGAATATGGTATTTCAATCTATCCAGAACAATCTTGATGTTGGCATACTCTTCTTTCATTTTTACAGAGTGTCCTATTGGGATTGAACCATATATATTTCTGTTGTGAAGTAACACACATTTCAAACTCCTTTTACTACTGTCAACAAAAAGTCTCCATTCACTTGAATCATATGCAGGCAGTCTCATATTGAGAAGAAGCCCTTCAACATCATTACAATAAACAAGTTGACCATCTGAATGGAAGTACTTTCGCAGTGCTGCTTCTCTGTTACGCTAAAAGGAGACACTAGTGCCAGGTCTGAGTAGTCCTTTCTCTTGCAGCCTGGAAGCCAACAATTCAGCAGACCGCTTCGGCAAATACAAATCTCTTACAAGATCATTCAATTCAGGCTGACTAAACAGAGAAATTTTATCACAATCTGCATCAGATGGCGTATATTCGATCTGAGCATCATCATCATCATCATCATCTGTAGAAGCAGATAAACTGAGGGATTCAACATCAATCTCTGGGAGCTCAGTAAATACAGGCACAGGTATTTCCTCACAGTGCTCAACTGGTCATCTGGCAGATGGGATATCTGGGTATTGTAAGTGTTGTTTGTTTTTCTTATTGAAACCTTTTACATTGACAAGGCAGAAGTAGCAGTTATCCAAATGGTTTGTAGGTTCTCTCCAAACCATTGGCACACCAAACTTCAGCTTAGCATTCTTTCCTTTAGACCATGATCGCAAAGTTTCAACACAGGTTTTACACACTTTGTGAGGAGCCCAATTTTTGTCTTGGTCTCCAAGTCATACTTTAAAGTAGGCTAGATAAACCTCCTTGACAAAGGTATTGATGTTGTGCCTTTGATCCTGCAAAGTGAAGCTGCTACAGATGTAGCAGAAGATATCTGGGTCATTACTGCATTTCCTTCTTTCGGATGTTGTAGCCATTGTTAGATCATGACCCGCAGAAGCAAAATATTAAATAAATGTGGATATCTACATAAAATGATATTATAAACACACTACCCTAAAAATATAACCATATTTTAACACTAAAGCAGTCACTGACTCGCAACAACTTGCAATCATAAGTGACAAAGAGTTAATTTTGGGTAAAATCAATGAAAATGGGGTATGCTGATAACATAAAAATGAGATGTGATAGAGCAAATCTGAGATCAGATTTGGAATCAGCACCCTGAAATTAGTCTAAAACAGCTGCAAAAGTCCAGACCAGAATTTTTGTTTTTGTTTTTTGTTGACCAGTGTTATGATACTTATCAATTTAATCAATTTTCTTACTGTCATAATTTAAAAAAGTATGATACTAAACCATTTTGTTAGTCATAATTAAAAAAAATTATACTTATCAATTTATTCCATTTCCTCACTGCCATATTTTTCAAAATTATGATGCTTATCAATTTGATCCACTTCTTTACTTTGCACTGCACATATAATATGCATGCAATTTTAATATTCTTATAGATACGTGATGAACAGAATGTTATATGGTGTAGATTGTTAGCCTACACCAATTGTATCACATAAATTTTGATTAATATTATAACATACATTATAATATATATTGCACCTACATGCTTATGAAATTAAAACTAAATTTCTTTTATAGGTCCACTCCATTTGAACTGGTGATTTTGCAAGCTGGCTATTTTCCTAGAATGGATAAAAGCATATCATCACAGCTAAGTAAAAGCACTTTTCATTCTTCTTCCAGAACGATAAATTTTTTTTGCTATTTGGAAGAATGCATTACATGGCTTACAGTTGTTCAAAGCATTTCTGAGTTAAGTATATTGTTTTAAGAACTGCTATGCATTTAGAAAATTAAACAAGGTTTCTCCACAGTATGTTTTCTTCAAAAGTTTGATTTCTCATAAAAAAAACTGCACAATACAATGTGCTCAAGCTGTGTTACTGAAAAAAGTAAAGATAACTACAAAAGTAAGTCTTCCAAAGCATTCCATATCAACTAGGATATATATATATAAAAAAAATAGTATCACCAAAATACAGTACAGATGACTCTACAATCAACATGTCATAAAACTAACACAGAAGGAAGCACATACACATATAATAAAATATGACACCAGTAATTTTCACATGGCTAACTCACTGGTCTTGTTGGTTATACCCTGCTATATAAACGCATCAGAAAAGATTGGAAAGTAGCACGTCAAAGCAGGTTCACCTTTCCATCACCTTGAATCCTTCATATTAAAGCTACACATTTTAAACTTTATAACTTACATGAAATAGTCATTTTTATGTGGAATCAGGTTTCCAAGGATTGCTGAAAAGAGTGAAACACTATTTACTACGTACAAAATGCTTCATAGACCTACAATACTTGAGGACAGTCCAATACGGAATCGACCTGGACTTCCTAAACGGCGTATGAGAAAGAGATCTCGGCTGAGTTAGTGTAAGATTGGTGTATGGAATACTAGAGGTATAAATGGCAAGATGAACGAGGTGATTGAAGAGATGAATAAGTATAGACTGGATGTGCTGTGTGTAAGTGAAACCAAAAAGAAGGAAATTGGGATAGAAGAAGTGAATGGAACGGTGAGTGTGTGGTTTGGAGTATTGGATACTGTGAGAGGACAGGCTCGTGTAGGTGTGATTTTAAGTGAAAAGACGAAGAACAACTTGATTCACTATAGCTGCATAAGTGAGAGAATTCTTTGGATACGTCTGAAAGTGAAACTTCAGAGAATAGAAATTGTTGTAGTGTATGCTCCTTGTAACTCGGAACCTTCCGATATAAAGGAAGATTTCTGGAATGAACTAAAAGCTGTTTTGAGCCAGTTGGGTGCTAAAGAGAAAGTTATAATAGCAGGGGATTTCAATGCTAGAGTAGGTGTGCAGGATGCGATTTCTGACAATGTTCTGGGTAAGTTTAGTGATCCTTGTGTGAATGATAATGGTGAAAGATTAATTGAACTCTGCATTGAGAATGGTTTGTGGGTATCCAATACATTTTTCAACCACAAGTATATCCACGCATATACTTGGGAAAATCATACTCTTGGTCAAAAGAGTGTGATAGATTTTGTTGTTTACGATCAGCGTTTGAAACACTTAGTTGATGACACCCGTGTGATGAGAGGTGCAGATGTTGGTTCTGATCATTACTTGGTAGTGTCACGAGTGAAACTTAATGTTGGTTGGAGGAAAAGGAATAGAAAGAGGCCCAGGATGGCCAGAATAAAGGTTGAAAGGCTCCCTGAAAATCACCAGCGTTATTCTGACGTACTCAGAGAACGACTGAAGGAGCTGAATTCTTGTGAGAGGGATGTAGAAAAGAAGTGGGAATGTTATAAGAACTGTGTTGTCACTGCTGCTGAAGAGGTCTGTGGCACCACAATAGTAGGTACCAATAGAGGTGATGCTTGGTGGAATAGTGAGATTGAAGAGGCAGTAAAGAGAAAGAAGGAAGCCTATTTGGGGATGCTGCAAGGTAGAGTTTCTGTGGATGAATATCGCTGTAAGAAGTGTGAAGTTGCTAAGCTAGTTCACCAGAGTAAGGCAAAAGATAGGAAGGAGAAGGTGGATAGGCAGGATGGCTTTTTGGAAAGATAGAAAGATTTTCTGGAAGTACGTGAGAATCAAGAAAAATAGGGAAACAAAGTTGTAAGCTGTGTAAAGAATAGGATTGGGGAAATGATATGGGAGCCCAATGAGTTAAGTGAAAGATGGGGTGAATACTTCTGTGAGTTATTAGATCAGGAAAGCAAAGGTGATTCAGAGGCAGAAGCAGATAATGTCACAGTGAAGGATGGAAGCACAGGAGAGATCTCAAGAGAAGAGGTGTGTAAAGCTCTAAAATCTCTTCAGAATGGTAAGGCTCCAGGAGTTGATGGCATAACTGCCGAGATGTTGAAATAAGGTGGTGACCCTGTAATTGACTGGTTAACTGAAATTTGCCAGTTGTGCTGGGAGTTAGGAACGGTCCCTCGGGATTAGAAGGATGCTATCATTGTTCCCTTGTATAAGGGAAAAGGTGAACAGACTGACTGCAAGAACTATCGTGGTATTAGCCTACTGAGTGTGCCAGGGAAAGTGTTTGGTAAGGTCGTTATTGAAAAAGTATGAGGTCTTACATCACAGAAAGTGTGGGGTATTTAGTGGTTTTATGCCTGGTAAAGGCTGCACTAACCAAATTTTTGCATTATGCATGATGATTGAAAAGTACCTGGCTGTTGGTAAGAAAGTTTTTGCTGCCTTCATAGATTTAGAGAAAGCTTACGACAGAGTAAATAGGACACTTCTGTGGAAGGTATTGAATGAATATGGTGTTACTGGGAATCTACTTAACAGTATAAAAGCCATGTATGCTGGCAGTAGAGCTTGTGTACAAGTAAATGGTGTTTTATCAAAACGGTTTTCTATTGGTGCAGGAGTCAGACAAGGTTGTCTAATGTCACCATGGCTGTTTAATATATTTATGGAAGTGTGCATGTGTGATGCCAAAATAGATAATAATACTGGTTTATGTCTTGGTGATATCTGTGTGTGCAGATTGCTGAAAGGTGATGACACTGTCCTGTTGACAGAGAGCAAAAGTGAGTCGCAGAGTATGTTGTCTCGGATGTACGAAGTTTGCATGAAATTCAAACTGAGTATAAATAAGGGAAAAACCAAAGTCATGGTTTTTGAGAGAGGAACTGGTAGTACTGAATGTAATATATGTCTAAATGGCACAGTGATTGACCAGGGGAATGAGTTTGTGTATTTAGGAAGCATGTTTGACAGAGAGAACAAATTGGATGGTGAAATTAGTAGGCGAGTGAATTCTTCATTGAAAATCATGGCTGCTTTGGGAGGGTTTCCCAGGAATGATGGGTTTTCAAAAGAGTCCCGCATGGCTGTATATGAAAGTGTAATTGTTCCTACTCGGGTGTATGGCAGTGGAACCTGGGTACTACAGAAGAAACATAGAAGTCGTTTGTGTGCTGGAGAAATGTGTTACTTACGGCGGGTTTATGGCAAGACAGTCCGATTGTGTGAGGAATGAAGATGTGTTGCAGCTGTGTGATGTGAAGCAAAATGTTGTTAGCAAGGTGGAGACTAATATGCTTCAGTGGTTTGGCCATGTTGAAAGAATGAGTGATGAGATGCTTACTAAGAAAATATTTTTAGCCCAAGTGGCAGGAAGGAAAAACAGAGGAGCCCGAGTTGTATGTCAAGATCGCTGTAAATGGAGAAGTTTGATGTGGCAACAGTAAGTAAAATTTATCTGGTAGTTTGTATTTCTTTGTGGAGCTAACCTCTGAATATCCGAGAACAGCTTAGGGATATGTATGTATGTAAATGCTTCATAGGAGCCGGCACTCCAGACATAACCAATTACATGCATATGTGAATCAGTGTTGATATTTTAACTGTATTTAGCATAAATAAAATTTTCAACTTTGATGTTGCATGAACTGAATGCAGTTAAAAAAAGTTATGGTATACACCTACTTCAAAAGCTCACTTTATACCATATTCTTATTTGAATGTGTGAAGTCCAATCAAATTATAGTACATATAAAGACAGAAAAAAGTTTAATATTTGATAATATGATGCACAGCTCAATATGAATAAACAATATGAATAAACAGATTTTCACTATTTTTCAAATATACTATTTTAAAACACACTACATTAATGAAAAAGGACAATTATTTGCCACAGTTTCGGGGCCCTTTCATAATATCCTAATACCTCATCAGCTTGTAGCATCTATAAGCATACACAATATTCTAAGGATCGTCCAAATGAAACAGACTAGCTACTAGCTGTTGGAATTGGGCACACTTTATTACAGCATAAGAACATGTACACAGGTAAATGCATATATAACAGATGAGTGCTGATAGAACTAGAAATAGGTGCCCCTAACATTTAGGCATGTGTCTCATCGATCGCTAAGTTTATGAATCCTCTGTCAGGTGCTTTGTAACCCACTGCACACACTTTTGAACACCCTAGTTCTTGGTGGAAGATAGTGCCAATGAAGCACCCTGCTGATGCCTATTGCAGCTGCTAACCCACTGTTATTATGCAGTTAACTTTCACCAGTTCGTCCATTGCTGCAATTGTGCCTGGTGTGATGGTGTCGTAAGCTTGGCCAGGTCTTGGCGGATGGATCCATAGTGCTTTCAGGTCCACCATTTCAAGACCATATGACATGCATTCCCACAAACCACCTGCATAAAATTTCTGTCGATTTGCTTCCCTCTTTTGTCAAAAATTGGATCGTGGCTCGTTGTGCCCACTTGGAGGTATCCATGAGACAGGTAATTTTTGTTACTTTGATATTACTCACATCCAATGCATCACACCAACTAAATGCTTCGCATGCTGTATCCCTCTTTTATGTGTGGTTATTGCAGCGCCGCCACCACTTCAGCGGGTACTGCAGCAGCACCTGTCTACCCGAGTCTATGCTGCATTTAGACAATCCATATACAATACATACAACTGCTCAGCAGAAATCCTTTTATACTCATACATCCATGTTTGAAACGTTCCAGAATCACTCTGTAAATAGGAATACACAATACTTACTGACTATTGCAGTCACTCACCTTTGAAATACTATCTCCCAGTGCTCACACACCGTTCCCAGTACTCTAGAATGGTGCACAGTTGTTTCATAACTGTCTGGACTGCTGTTGTAGCCAAGATCTTGAATCTGCTGTTTAACTTATGGAAGTAGAAAAAAATCATGTGATGACAAGTCAGGGAGGATGTGAAAAAACTGACTTTATGGTATACCAAAAACTGCTGGTCAGACAAAACAGTATGAGCTCCTGCATTGCAGAAGAAACCACTTCTCTCATCTCTACAATTTAGGAAAATAGCGATAAATGCTGCAGAACACTTTGTAATATTGTTGGCTGGAAGGAACCACTGGGTAGCAGAACTGGACCCAGTGGCCTTCACGGGTCCTATGAAAAAGGGAAAGCTCAGTCTTGGGTGGACCATCCACCCCATTTGAGAATATTTACAGGAAGTCTGTTGCTTCAAGTGCAATGGTTTCGGACACTTTAAAAGCAAGCGTCTATAGGTGTTTGAGAAGGGTGCGAAGTGCGGTGAAGCAAGTCACAAGCACTTCAAGTGTGATAAGGCACCTCACTGCTCAAACTGTGACAGGACAAATGCAAAGTACAAGTTCAAGCTGGAAATAGGGCATTCCAGTCTAGACAAAAACTGTCTGATCTTGACCAGGAAACTGAGCTTAATGAAATTTTAGACCAAATATGGGCGAGTCCAGATTGGCAGGTTCAAGGGTGATACAGTTGAATGCTCATCAGGCCAGAGCTTCTACAGTCCAGGTACAGATTTTGGCTGATGAGCACAGTCAGGATTTTGCTCCTCCAGGAGCCATACTGTCAAAATGGCAGATTATGGGCTTTCTGAATTCCCATCGACTGTTCTACCCATGAGTAGAAAAACTTATGGTAGTCACGGTCATCCTGTACCCCAGCCTCACAGTCTTGGAACTGGGATGTGCCTACCAAGTGGTGGCCTTGGGTTTCAAAAGTGAGGGAAGTAAATTTCTCATAGTGAACGTATACAGCTCTCCCTCAGAAAGTGTCTTGGATATGCTAGATGAGTTGCAACAGTTGATCAAGAAATTCTGCAATCACGAGATAGTAATAGGTGGAGATATTAATGTGAAAAAAATCCTATTTGGGAAAACCAAAGTGAGGATGATAGGGGCAGATCGCTCATAGACTTCGCTAACTCTGTGGAACTTAGAATCTTGAATGACCCAGAGAGTCCGCTAACCTTCATGGGAGGCAGGGGCTCTTTGTGAACCGATTTGACACTATCCAAAGTGTTGAAGGAGTCCTTGGTCCACGACCGGCAAGTGTTGGACAGCGTAAGTTGCAGCTAAAAACAAGCGCTCCTCTTTGCAATAGGAATGGATAGAGTAGGTCGAAAATGAAATGAGGTTCACGGCCTAGAACCTCCATTGGGTGGAGCTCAAAGCTCGCCTAGGGAAATTATTAGTGGGAAGAATGAGTAAAGAGTTCGAGAACATCACCAACCCAAGTAAGCACTCAGCTCATGAACAGAATAGGTAATATCCATTTGTGAAGAGAGCAAGAGGACCTGGGATGGACACTAAACCCAGGTTTCCATGATGGTTGGAAATGGATGCATGCATGCGTGATGCCAAAATGGATAATACTAGTTTGTGTCTTGGTAATACGCGTGAGCACAGATTGCTCCTTGCTAACCTTGGGTCTTTTGTTCTAAGGGAAGATAAAAGAACACATACTACAGAATTGTTTCGCTTTACGATAATTGCTTTTCGCTTTAGGAGCACTACTGAATGTTATGAGAGTTTTGTTGCCTGTAGCTCTTCTTAGGGCACTGGTTTAGGATGACCATGGAGGAGCCTACTGATGTATGACAGGACAGCGCCAGGGTGTCTATGCTGAGCTTCTGTTAATGATGCCACGGACCTCTGTGCATATTCAACTTTACTCGTGGACCTGGTCGAGCGTTGGCTGGATGTTCCTGGTTAAATCTTTTGCCTGCTGATGAGACAGCGTCAGGGTGTCTATGCTCAGTCCCCACTAATGATGCTACGGACTAATGGGCGATTCGCATGGATTGTGCCTGTTGGCATTCTTAGTTACTTTCCTGTTGTGTTCATGCTGTGGAAGGACTTTTCTTTTTGCTCAAGGACTAGTATGTTAGTCATTATGTTGGCGTTTGCGAGCATTTCTCTCGTTGACTGCCCATTTCAAGGTAAAAGTATTCTTGACCTTTCATAGAAGTTGTAAATTTTGTAATTAATGATTTGGAATTCTATTAAACAGTTAAACCTTAACTTGTGTTGTAAATTTTGTGTACTGTCGCTATTTACTTAACTTAATTTAAGAATGTCAACATTTTTAAGACAGTCCTTCCTGCAGGGTTTTGAGTTAGCTTTGGGCCGAGCAAAGAGAGTTGCAGGTTGGACCGTCGCAAGCAGTACTAGTACAGTAGACTCTCAGCTATCCGACTCCCGACTACTCGACCTCCGGCATATCCCACCCGCATAAAATAAAAAAAAGTCAAGCTGAGCAATTTCCCACCACGCAGCCGTGCACTATTGCTTAAAGTATCTGAAGGCGCTTACGCACGCGCATGAATCACTAGCTGCCAATACGCCGATTGATTCATGTTGCGACAAGAAATAAACGTGTGCCTACTTGAACGTGTAGCAAGTGCACCATTAGTCTGTATCCAGAAGTCAGTCTGTGCAGTTCAGTCGTTCGTGGATTGTTAATTTATGTTATAAAGTGTGTATACAGTCCAGTGTATTGTTGGTGGCTTTTATTTTTAAGTGAAATATGGGTGACAAACGAAAGAAAGTGGTAGTAACTTTGGAAGAAAAACTGCAAGCAATAAACCGAATGGATTCTAGTGAATCAGCAAAGAAAATTGCACTGGAGTTAGGAGTTAGAAAAACTACTGTGGATGATTGGCGAAGAAATCGCACAGATATTGAAAAAGGGTGTTCTAAGCAAGCAAGTGGCAGCGGCGTGAAAGTTAGAAAAACTATGCAAAAAGGCAAACACGTGGAAGTTGAAGAGGCTTTATATCTGTTGTACACTATCTACCAACAAGTAATTGGACACCCCTGCAATCAACGATATCTGCGGTCCTGATACACGTCATGGCCACCACCGTTAAATATTGTGTGGGAAACAACAGCACAACCAGTCGCATGCAAGATGCCACGCAGTTCGGAGCTCTCCGATTTTGAGAACGGTGTAATCGTCGGGTATCACAGAAATAGCCAATCCATACACGACATATCCAGCGAGTTGAAGTACCAAAAATCGACAGTGGCCTACGTGTTTGGCAAGTGGAAGATGAGAGGTGACTGTCGGAATGTGCCCCGACCCGGCAGACCCACAAAACTGGGAGTTAGAGACCGACGGGTGCTGGCCAGAGAAATTACGAAGAACCACACCAAATCGATGGGCCACATCCACGAGGAGTTTCAACAGGCATCCGGGAGTGTTCTTTTGATGAATACCATCTGTAAGGAAGCCCATCTGCTTGGTTATCATGGACGTGCTGCCGCCCACAAGCCTTTGACCACCAAGTCCAATAGCGATGCTCAGCTAACGTGGTGCAAAGTACATCGACAGTGGACCATTGAACAGTGGAAACAGGTTCTGTGGAGCGCCGAATTGAGGTTCACCCTCTACTGTTCGGATGGCAGGGTCTGGGTTTGGCGTCTGCCTGGAAAACGCCTCCTGCCGGAATGTGTTGTGCCAACTGTGAAGTTCGGCGGCGGTGGAATTATGCTATGGGGGTGTTTCTCCTGGTATGGCACGGGACCCTTGGTTGCAATTCTTGGTAGACTCAACGCCGAGACCAACTGCACCATTTTGGATGACCATGCGCTTCTTACGTTGTGGCAGTTTTACGGGGTGGACCCATCTTACTTTCAGGATGACAAAGCCACCTGTCATTTTGCGAGGTCCACCATGGCTTGGTATGGTGAAAATAGGGTTAATCGAATGGACTGGCCTGTGCAGAGCCCGGACCTTAACCCTATCGAGCACCTCTGGGACGAGTTGGAGCATCGACTTAAGGGGTGCCCCCACCGTCCGAAATCGGTGAAGGAACTGACCTGTCTTCTCCAAGCCGAGTGGAAGAAAATACCGCTAGCCGGCGTACAACGCCTAGTTGAGAGTATGCCCTGGAGGGTCACAGCTGTAATCGCCGCTTGTGGAGTATCCACCAACTATTGAAGGTGAATAAACTTCGTTTTCCTTTGCTATCACAGGTGTCCAATTACTTGTTGGTAGATAGTGTATGAAAATGTGAGAGGGGAAAGGAATGCCGGTTTTAGGCCCCTTGCTCCAAGAAAAAGCAATTCAGTTTAAAAAACAGATCTAAGACGACGATGGTGAATTTACTGAAAGTGACGGGTGGCTTGATCACTGGAAGAAACGTTTTGGTGTTCGACAGATGACGATTAGCAGTGAAGCTTTGTCTGCAAACAGTGACGCTGTCCCTGACTTTAAAAAACACCTTTTTAACTTGCTTGAAAAGGAAGGTATTTCCGGAGAACAATTGTACAACTGTGATGAGACGGGGTTGAAGTACCAGATGTTGCCGTCTAAAACACTAGCGTCTAAACAGGAAAAGGCCACACCAGGGTTCAAGAAGAGTAAGGACCGCATTACAGTTTTAGCTTGTAGTAACGCAACCAGAAACCATAAGTTGAGACGAGACTGACTTTAAATCGAAAATCTCGCAAGCCTAGAGCTTTTAAAAATCTCAAAGATTTAAATTATTTGCCCCAGTACTATACCCACCAAAAAAAGGCGTAGATGAATGGAGAAATTTTCAAAAAATGGTTTGAACAGGAATTTGTGCCAAAAGTTGAGAAACAGTTAGTTGAAAACAATTTACCAAGGAAAGCAATCCTAGTTTTGGATAATGCTCCTTCACATCCAGCAAATGACCAATTAAAAGATGGAGAGATAAAAGCTTTGTTTTTGCCTGCAAATGTTACATATGTCAGCCAATGAATCAGGGAGTGCTGGAAGCTTTGAAAAAGAAATATCGACGTAGGCTACTAAGCAATATAATAGCGGCCATTGAAAACAATACAGAAGTTGCGGTCGCATTAAAGTCAGTTGACATGCTTGATGTAATCAGATGGGTATCCGAGGCATGGGATTAAATTCCATCTGTAACACTTGTGCGATCATGGAAAATTTTGCTGGATCACAGGGCCAGTGATAAGTGGGAAGAATTAGAAGAGCAATGCAATGTGGAAAATGCAACTGATAACACTCAGATTGTTTCGCTGTTAGAAAAAGTTCCCGTATGTGAGGAAGCTTCGTTGGAAGACATCACAAAATGGATGGCAAATGACAAAATCAAAGAAACTACAGACAAAAATATTTTAGCGATGGTGTTAAATGAATAGCCGATTGAAGAGGAACAAGAAGATGAGGAACTCTCCGATCTTATAACCCACTCCGAAGGCCTGAAGGCGATCGAGACAGCGCTGGAGTGTATTGGCCAACAAGAGGCAACACCAGCAGATATCATATGTCTACGTAAGTGGAAGGGCATATTGGCAAGGAAAGAAGCAGATCTGGATTACAGACTTTTTCAAGCCTCAAGCAATGCAGTTTAAGGTTATAATATTTTGGTTTATATTAACAGCTGATTTGACTGGAAACTTTCTTTTAAATGAAAACTCATAGTAAAATTTATTCAACTTATTGTTCATTACACATTTTGTTTCGTTCTTCAAATAAATGTTTTGTGAAAGGTACGTACACATTTTTATTTCGTTTCCTTCTAATTCAGTAATTACTGTACATCGTTAATAAGGACAAATTAATATGACGTAAGTCTCCAAATAGCAACAAGTACATACACACATACTGTACATTGTGTTCAACGCAATAGGGTGGTGGTCACCTTGCAGGGGCTGATATGCCTATAGCTTCGACGTATCAGACTTTTTTGCTATCCGACCCGGCTGACCGCCACATTAGGTTGGATAGCCGAGAGTCTACTGTACTGTTTAACACGATGGGGAAAAGATCGGGCTGACCCATCAGCCCATACACTGATCTGCCTTCTGACCACATGGAGCAAGGTTTGTAACATTTTGAGCAATCCAGTTTCTTGTGGGTCAGGGGAAACTGTCCAGCAGACAGTTCAGGTTCTTATCCAAAAAAAAAGCACCATACAGGCAAATCAGAACTTAAAAGAGAAGGTAGAAGAGAATAAAAGGATTGCACATGTGCTTCATCTCTCTAGACATGAAGGGGAGTTCAACAGCATTTGGTGGCCCCTGGTTCTCATGACGTTAAATGAACTTGGAAATCCCTGAAACCTCTTTTGCCTGATTAGTGACTATCTTTCAGACAGAAGAGTTGAATTTGATATGGGGCTAACACAGTATCATGGGAGTTATAGCACAAGCTGTCGGCAAGGATCCAACTCAGGTCTTCTGTGGTGGAATGTAGTCACAAACACAGCTCTGCAAATAACCGTGGAAGAGCACATGGAAATACAGGCGTACGCCAATTACTTTGTATTGGTGGTCTCCACGTCAGGGAGACACACCATCAAGCAGAAAATCCACAGATCATTGTCAGCATTAGATAATTGGAGTAAGGGCCCAGCTCAGCTTTGCACCGGAAAAGACAATGCTCTTAGCAATTGCAAAAAGGAGAGAAATGCAGTAACCCCAGTGCTGTTGATCCCAAGGAAGGACAATTAAAGCAGCCAGAGAAATGACATACCTTGGGGTTGTCATTGACACTAAATTCTTGGGAATGACTCATCTGAGGATTATAAGGGAGAGATACTTCCCAATGCTCAACAGGATAAATGGTATGAGGCTGACTGGGCCAGCCAAAAAGGCCGTATACAAGTGGGGCATTGAACAGGCCTTGACGTATGCATGTGGGGCATGGTGGTTTGATATAGTAAGGAAAAATAGAGGCCTGAACCAAATTCAGATACAGGCTCTACTGGGGATCACTAGGTATTTCCGCACGATGTCCACACTGACACTACAGGTGTTAGTGGGGTGCAAACCGGCGGACTTAGTGGTTGCAAGAGAGGCGACACGGCAACTCCTCAAGAGTGGTGTGGATGTTGATTTCCTCAGACTCGCATACCATGCCTCCAAGATCAAGAGACCAAAGGTGGATTGGTCAGTCCACCCTGAGTCAGAGATCTGCCCCTCATGGGATACAGATCCTCTGACAGGGACGGGCAGGGAGTTGTTCATGGAATGCTTCAAATTAGATGAACAGATGGTTGTGGGATTTTGCGCACTATCGGAAGGCATCAAGGCGTACACAAAGCACATCAAACTCTTTGATAATGCGACCAAATTTCAGGTGGAGCTTCTGGCAATCAAAGAGGTGATGCTTTGCGCAACCCCAAGTAAGAGTACAGAAGAAATAAAATTGTACTCAGATAGCCAAGTGGCCTTAAAAGCCATAAGGAAGTTTAGAAACAAGAATCCTCTGGTTAGAGGAATTAAAGAGCTGCTGGCGTGCAGCAGAAAGTTTCCACTGGGTCTGAAGCTATGTAGGAAGCAGTGGTAATGAGCATGCTGATCAATTGGCAAAGGAAGCCACCAGAGGCTCAGAAGTGGGTATTAAGTTGGGAACACCACTGTGGAGTGTGAGTACTAGCCTTAAGAAAGCCATTCTGGTGGAATGGCAGGCTAGATGGGATGGTAGAGATACAGGGAGAAAAACCCACACTTTTCCCCCAAAAGTCTCAGTGAAAAGGACGGAATCGAATGGATTCTTCAACCAGGTCCCGATGGGCCATGGTGTCTCATTTGCATACTTCACGAGGTTTGGAGCAAAGAATTGCAACTGTCGCTGTGGCGCCCAAACAGCAGACATTGCCAATGTGATTTTTGAATGTGTGTCTCTCTTAAAGCTAGAAGACAGGTCTTGATCCCATAGGTAAGTAAAACAAAGACATCCTATTGGACATACCCAAAGCCATGGAAAGCATAGCAGAGATGGTAAAGGAACTAGCGGCGAAAGAAGACATTGGACTAGTAAGAAGACCTGCAAGAGAGTTGGGATCAGAGACTGAAGATAAAGACGAAGATGACCCCAGCCCATGGGCCTAAGCCTAGAGACTGCCCATTGCTAGGAGGAGGAAGTGTAGATAGTGTAAATAAATTGCTGATTTCTGTACAATTTTTCTAACAGTTGTAAAAACTCAGAATCTAATAATAAAGGATCTAACTCCAAAAGAAAATGAGTACTGAAGTGATATAATTGAGACTGTACTGTGCTGTTTAATAAAGGACCATAGAGATCCCCCAAAAAGTAGCATTGGCAAACGAATCTCCTGGTCGCCAGCATTACACCCGGCCCATAAGCACATCTCACCAGCAGGCCCTGAGTTGAAGTGATGGATGGTGGTTCCGTGGGGGCGGCTTGTGACGGTTGGTCCCTCGATTGATCTTGTATGAGGAGAACCACCATGTGGATCCTGGCAGGATTGCTCTGTAATGCCTTCACTAAACACCTATTCTTAAAAGAGGCCCATTAGTCTCTGCAGAGCTAATATTATGGCAAAGTCATCTAGGTTTAAGGTTTACTGTTGGTTGATAATCTGTTCTTCAAGAACAAATTCCTGATACACCACACCTTTGCACCCAAAAAAGGCAATTCCCATTGGCTTTGTTTTTGACATTTGAGTGCAAGGAATTTTGGAGGCATGTGAAGTGTATCTCTCCAGCCAGAGCTCTGATTTTTCTACAGGCACCACATTTCATCTTCAGCAATTATAGAGGAGCAAAATGTGTCATCGTTGCAGGCAGGTTTCAAAAGATCATAAATCTGAAAATGAATGACATTCAGCACTTGTGCCAGGTTTAGTGAGTTCGAGAAATTCACGCACGTTAGTTCCGTAAAATCTTATAGGGTTTCACCCGCCATATGTTCCAACTGCTTTAATATTTTGGGGATGCTACAGGTTTGGCTCTCAAAGAGAAGTAACCCACCCATAGCGTCGCGCCTTGTGCGTGTGTTTCCGAGGGGGTGGGTGGGGATGGCGGCGGTGTGGGGGCGGGGGGGAGAGTTAGCACCGATAAATAAGAATTAAAAATTCTTTTTCAATTTTTTCTATATAAAGTTGCTACCAAACTTGCAAAAGCAAAAAGCAACACTCGCCCACCTGTCGCCCACCCTGATTTCGAATTCCCTGTAAGACACTCAGCCAGGGCCAGATTAAGTCCTTAGTGGGCCCCTAGCTAAGACATTTGAGTGGGCCTCTAAAGAATTATGACGAGGCATCATCATGAAGTCCGTTAAAACACGAAATTGTAGCAATATGTTTGTGATAATACTAATACGTAATGAATTCTTAAAGCTAATAAATTATCTGCAGAGTTTTCATTATAAGTCACAGTATTTTTCTTTGTTCTCATAAGAACATGAGTTAAAAGCTAAAGATTCCTATCTAGATACTAGCAATACCGTATTAGCACGATTTATTAAAAGATGAAAATTATGTACAGGTTGTTATGCTTGTCTTGCAAGAGTAGTCGTTCTACTACTCTTGCGAGACAAGAAGCAGGAGATAGTTGGAAATTTGTGGGTTCAATTGAGTACATGCTGTACATTAATAATGTACTATCATAATGATCTCAAGTTAAAATTTTTCTTTGCCCAGATCTTCAGTCAAAATATCATAATAGATACTCTTTAAGTTTCATCTGCAAAAAAACATGGAGATTTTCTTACAAATGTTGGAGCATATGCTCAATTTTTCACCAGTCTGTGTGGTTGTTGGACAGCCAGGCCTGTCAACATCTTCAAATGTCTCTCACCTATAATAAAACCTACACAATGTTGCACCACTACAAGTCTGTGGTAACATGTTGTGGATACCAGTGGCATACCTGCATACCTGTTAAGTTTATAGCAAAATTTAATGCTCCCCTTTGCTCACCCATCCTCACAAATAAACTGAGTAAAACTGATGCACAGGTCATCATAAAAGTGTTGATGTCATGACTTCAACAACAGCAGGAGGCCCAGTTGCACAGGGGAAGAAAGGGTGTGTGTGTGTGTGTGAAATACTAAAATATTCCACAATACAAAACAGTTTTTTAAACCATGTTGGAAGACAAGACTACTTGTACACTGCAAAACTGAATATATTAAGCAGTATTTTATCTTTGGTTTTCTTTCAATACAGATATCTAGCATATTCTGGGTTTTTTTATATACTCTGTGCCTGTTATCATAACCTTACAAAATACACTATCTACCAACAAGTAATTGGACACCTGTGATAGCAAAAGAAAATGAAGTTTATTCACCTTCAATAGTTGGTGGAGCTTCCACGAGCAGCGATCCTCCGGGGCATACTCTCAACCAGGTGTCGTACGATGGCTAGCGGTATTTTCTTCCACTCGGCTTGGAGATGACAGGTCATGACGTTCCTTCACCGATTTCGGATGGTGGGGGCACCCCTTAAGTCGACGCTCCAACTCATCCCAGAGGTGCTCGATAGGGTTAAAGGTCCGGGCTCTGCGCAGGCCAGTCCATTCAATTAACCCCATTGTCACCATACCAAGCCATGGTGGACCTCGCAACATGACAGGTGGCATTGTCATCCTGAAAGTAACATGGGTCCACCCCGTAAAACTGCCACAACGCAGGAAGCGCATGGTCATCCAAAATGGTGCAGTAGGTCTCAGCGTTGAGTCTACCAGGAATTGCAACCAAGGGTCCCATGCCATACCAGGAGAAACACCCCCATAGCATAATTCCACCGCCACAAAACTTCACAGTTGGCACAACACATTCCGGCAGGAGGCGTTCTCCAGGCAGACGCCAAACCCAGACCCTGCCATCCGAACGGTAGAGGGTGAACCTTGATCCGTCGCTCCCCAGAACCTGTTTCCACTGTTCAATGGTCCACTGTCGACGTACTTTGCACCACGTTAGCCGAGCAGCGCTATTGGACTTGGTGGTCAAAGGCTTGTGGGCGGCAGCACGACCATGATAACAGAGCAGATGGGCTTCCTTACAGATGGTATTCATCGAAAGAACACACCCGGATGCCTGTTGAAACTCCTCGCGGATGTGGCCCATCGATTTGGTGCGGTTCTTCCTAATTTCTCTGGCCAGCACCCGTCGGTCTCTAACTCCCAGTTTTGTGGGTCTGCCGGGTCGGGGCACATTCCGACAGTCACCTCTCATCTTCCACTTGCCAAACACGTAGGCCACTGTCGATTTTTGGTACTTCAACTCGCTGGATATGTCGTGTATGGATTGGCTATTTCTGTGATACCCGACGATTACACCGTTCTCAAAATCGGAGAGCTCCGAACTGCGTGGCATCTTGCATGCGACTGGTTGTGCTGTTGTTTCCCACACAATATTTAACGGTGGTGGCCATGACGTGTATCAGGACCGCAGATATCGTTGATTGCAGGGGTGTCCAATTACTTGTTGGTAGATAGTGTACAACAGATATAAAGCCTCTTCAACTTCCACGTGTTTGCCTTTTTGCATAGTTTTTCTAACTTTCACGCCGCTGCCACTTGCTTGCTTAGAACACCCTTTTTCAATATCTGTGCGATTTCTTCGCCAATCATCCACAGTAGTTTTTCTAACTCCTAACTCCAGTGCAATTTTCTTTGCTGATTCACTAGAATCCATTCGGTTTATTGCTTGCAGTTTTTCTTCCAAAGTTACTACCACTTTCTTTCGTTTGTCACCCATATTTCACTTAAAAATAAAAGCCACCAACAATACACTGGACTGTATACACACTTTATAACATAAATTAACAATCCACAACGACTGAACTGCACAGACTGACTTCTGGATACAGACTAATGGTGCACTTGCTACACGTTCAAGTAGGCACACGTTTATTTCTTGTCGCAACATGAATCAATCGGCGTATTGGCAGCTAGTGATTCATGCGCGTGCGTAAGCGCCTTCAGATACTTTAAGCAATAGTGCACGGCCGCGTGGTGGGAAATTGCTCAGCTTGACTTTTTTTTTATTTTACTTCAACTCGCTGGATATGTCACGTATGGATTGGCCATTTCTGTGATACCCGATGATTACACCTTTCTCGAAATCAGAGAGCTCCAAACTGCGTGGCATCTTGCATGCGACTGGTTGCGTTGTTGTTTCCCACACGATATTTAACGGTGGCGGTTGTGACGTGTATCAGGACCACAGATATCGTCGATTGCAGGGGTGTCCAATTACTTGTTGGTAGACAGTGTAGTTTTAAAAACTTTTCATAAACCAAATTTTTATTTATGCAGCTAAAAAGATTAATTTATAGTTAAAAATTTAACTCTAAATACAGGAGCTCTGTGCATTGTTTTTTATTTACATAAGTTATATCCTACAGGGTTTGATACATTTTTCAATCCAGTAACATTTATTTAAATTGACTAATTAAAAGCATGCTTTTAGCTCATTAAAAACAGATTTTAGGCATGGAAATGCACATCAACCTTGTATTTCAATAGTGAGTAATGTTTTGGGCATTATCTGTTTGCCATTCTCAACTCTTTCAACAAAGGCATTTTTGAACTTCCCTTTTTGTTGGTAAAGTTCGATTAACACTTACCGCACGATTGCTTTCAATTCTTATTTCCGTTATGGTTATGTGGATGCGGCATGGGGTTTTTTCATTTAGTTGCGGGTCTACTTCATTTTTTTCCCCGTTGTTATTTATCTGGCCTCGTCATTAAATGAGTTTTTTCTCTTGCTGCCTCCTCATTTACTTCGATAATTTTTCATAACCCTAGTACTTTCGGTAATACTCCATTACCGTCATCAAGGGGACGTTTTGCTCAGACTGGCACGGACCATGTCAGCTGGGCTTTTCGGTGGTTCTCGCGGGCTGCTTCTGTCATCGGCTATCGCTTCTTCTTGGGCGTTGTGGCGCCATCTCTTGTTGGTCACTGATCTCATTTTTCGAACTTTTTCATTTTTTTGCTCAATTTTAATTAAATTTCTCCAGCTGTTTCTAAAAATATTAGGGTCATTATGGTTGCAAACTTTTGCCCTATTTTTTTCAATCATTACCGACTCTGCTATTCTGAGGTGTTTTTCGAATTTACAGCTTTTAATGATTTTTATATTTTCGAATCTAGGAAATTTTTGGTTATCCAGACAGTATTGAATAAGTGCTGTTTTTTCTTCTTTTTTCTGCCAATTTTTTACGTGTTTTAATCTGTGTTTAAGCTTATTTTTGGTACTTCCTCCTATACAAGCCATTGGAGGATTTTCAGTAATAGGAATTGAGTAAATACCTGCTTTTTCTAACATTTTTATTTTTTCATTATTTTTTTATTACCATATTTTTTTTTTATGGTATTTACTTTTCCTCCAATTTGAATGTAAGAATTAAAAGCCAAGCCCCACGTGCGGTAAGTGTTAATCGAACTTTACCAACAAAAAGGGAAGTTCAAAAATGCCAATGCATTAATGCACGTTAAAAAAATAACCTCCAATATCATGGAAGTAAATTGAAAATCTTTCAACAAAGTTTCCCTTCTCTCAAGGAATTGAGACAATTGTGCTTGTTGGAGTTTGTTCATAAACTGAGGGAAACAGATAGGGTCTTCTTTCCTCTGCACATATTTTGTTACATGGCACATAAAGTATAATTATACAGTTCAAATATTTTTACATATTACTTTGATAATTCAAAATTACTCTATAGTACTTTTTCCCAGACCTGGAATTTTTTGGACATCACTGCACACATTCAGTCAAGCAAACATACACACAGAATGGCCAATTCATCAGGTCCAATAGATCATTTCTGTGAATTGGCTGAAATGTAATCCACTGTTGCAACATCACTACAGCTACATACAGATCTCATACAACATGCTGACAAAAAACACCAAGAAGTTTTTAGGACATTTCAAGCATCTCTAATTTTTTCCCCATAACATTTTAAATACCTCTCATTTTTTTCCCCAAAACTTTGTCCATTATATAATTTTTAACTTTGATGATTACACAACAAATTGAATGCATAACACCTAAGTGCCATTTCATGTAATATTCAGGGACTGATATATTCAAAGTTCTCCAACACAGAAAAAATTCAATTTGCACAGAATACATATTAATTAAAATATTTAGTATAATTATTTGTCAAGTTTTACACAAGATGAAATTTTCTGTTCAGTTCTTGTTCAATCTTTACAATCAAGTTTAATGGAGAAAATAATCCTTTTTTGGAGATATTTTTTAAATTCTATTTACTGGTAGCAAATAATGATGAAAAAATTCCATTTTTTTCTTTTTTTACTGGAACATGGCAGTATGTTTTAAAGTTCTGTTTTATGCTGGAATGTGATGTTTTTTGCTACTTTTAATTTATCAAGTTTACACACTTGTTTTCTGTATAATACACACTTTGTTCCTGTATGCATTGTTTGATTTTGTATCATAATCCATATTTCTTCAAAAGTTTGAAATCAGGAATGTCATGAGTTGTCAGAAATTAGTACTACTGAATTTCAGTCATTAATGGCACAAGTGTAAAATTTCACCTACAATTCTACAAAGAAATATGTAAAATTTACCTCTGCGCTGTTCACAATACCATCATTTGACACAGAACGACTAACAGAAATCTGATAACTGCTTCCATCGCGCTTCATGTAATTCCACGAACCACGTCTTGTCATTTTCTCAGATGATCTGGTTTGTTTTTCGCCACTTCGTTTCATCAACAATTCATCAACCATTCCTTGTAAACATACACTCATCAAAATAGCCTATACAAAAGTAAAGACAACCAGATTGTTTAGAATAAGATTTTTATAAATGATACAGAATTACAGTATTGAAAATTAAAATTACTGAAAGGATATTATGTGACAGTGCAAGAACAAAGTAATTTCTAACAACAGAAAAATCTCAGAGCTTTCCACAATGAAAATATTTTTGTACCTCATAAATTAACATAAGTTTAAACACAATTTCTTTCTTTTTGAATCTGGTATTTGTTTTAAAACAATCTGTTGTTGATTCAGCTGTCACTGAAATGCATATATGAAGACTTGGAAGTTTCCTATTTACATATATTCATCTTAATCTTTCTTCCTTACACAAAGTACAAACGATCAGCTGCCACATAAGTGAAAATATACAATTTATTTTGGGAAAAAGAAACATATCGCACACAGAGCCACGAATGATTTTGTTTTCCTATATTACAAGATGAGCCCTGCTAAGAAGTTGCTTATTAGCCTTAGGTCAAAATAGTTGAAAGCAGTAATACTTAAAGTAAAGACAACTATAGAATGGAAAAATAATGAAGTTTCCAATATATATGTTTAGCTAATGAAAATTCAAATTAGCACGCCAATCACACACAAGTTTTAGATTATATGTAATTGCCTTCATATCATTATATAATCAGATTTGGACATAGTTTTCAAGCTTTTGTTATTGTGAATCAAAATGTAAATGTGTATTCTTATTGAAATACTATATTTCAACCAAGCAATACATAGAGATGTTCAGAAAGTTTCTGGTATGCATAAATGGAATTTCCAAACCCCTAACTTTTTGTGGCATTGTGAAATTCATACCTTTATTAGACACCGCCAGATGGCATAACAATACTGAGTCACCAGTACACTCCGCCAAAGGAGTGAAGGTCACACTCATTCCTATGTTCACTATGGAGCTTGACAGACATGCTTCGCGGGCGATGATTTTCTATGACAAAAAAAAGTTCAACAGCAGAGGAATGCTTTCAGCGCTTGCCCACAACTTTCCCTGATGTGGCCCCCTCACATACCACCATGTTTAATTGGTACAGTGAGTTTAAAGGTGGAAAGAGAACCCTTCCAAGATGACTCTCGAAATAGAAGACTATGCACGTCCACTAGTGATTTCAATGTTGAAAAAATTAAATTAAAGCCCTGGTCAAAGAAGATCTATGAATCATACACCAAGAGATTGCCAAAGTTCTAAATATTAGTTCCAGGAGCGTGCATTCCATTCTTCATGAAGAACTTCAACAGAGCAAGCGCTGTGTGGGCTTGATTGATTTTTCATCAGTTGACAGAGGAACAAAAGAAGACCCATGTGGAATGGTGCCATTTCATGAACATAAAAAATCAATGATGGCAAAGGAAGGGGCATCTGGGATGTCATAACTGGTGATGAATTGTGGATTTACCAGTTTGAACTGGAAACAAAGTGGTAATCCATGACGTAGGCATTCCCAGATGAAGATCACCCCCCACCAAAGTTTGTCGATCAAGAAGTGTGGTCAAAAGAATGGTGGCATCTTTTTTTGCAGACTCTAGTCATGTTGCCTCAGTTGTCCTGGAGGACAGAAAAACAGTCAATGTGAACAGGTATATTGATGTTTATCTCATGAAAGTGCTGGAGAAGTGGCTGAGAAAAGGTACACGAGGGATGATGATCCATCAAGACAATGCATCAGCCCACACTGCTGTGAAAACAAAGGACTTTCTGGAAAGTCACTGAATCAAGATGCTACCCCATCAAGCATATTCTCCGGATCTGGCACTGTGTGACTTCTATTTGTTCCTGAAGGTGAAAAATTTCATGTGCGGGACCAGGTTTTCTGGAGACATTCACTGAGAAACCTGAGAGTCTTGATAAAGATGAGTGGTGTACTGCATTTCAAAATTAGTTTACGAGGATGGATAAGTGTATACAAGCTCATAGAGCTTACTTTGAAAGATATATAATAAAATACACTATTTTGATTGATTACATTTTTTTTATCCAGATACTTTTTGAACCACCCTCAAAGTTTTTCAGTAAAATAAAAAATAGGCAAATTCTGTTATTTCACTATAATAAAAAACTTTTGCTTTCCCTGGAGTTGCTGTTATAACAGGTTTGACTGTATATAAAAGAAACACTCAAGCTGTATGTAGCAGAAATGAATGCGCTAGCAAAGTGCTTAGTGTGACACTGTTTCAACACAGAATCAATGTCATCTGAGTATGATTCCTAAAATGTGACTGAAGACAACATGGGACCTAATTGAACAGTTGCCACAGTTAGCATTTGGGGAAGAATTGAAGATAACTAGTGAGAGAAGAATTATTAATGAAGCAGATTGTTTTTCTTTCCACACTACTAAGAGGTACAATTTAGGGGTTGATTTAAGTTCATCACTTCAAAATATGGGAACAATACTTCAAAGACTGGGCAAAATTGTGTCAAAAGTTGTTCAGAGGAAAAGAAGTGGCAATCTCAAAACAGAAACATGTTTTTTTCATTTTGTCTTTTGAAGTAGATTTAACTATGAGGCAAATGTGGTCATCATGTGAAGCAAGTTGAAGGGAACATTTAGATTAAGGACACGCATGAAAAGTGCTCCTAATTCTGGAGGTCATTTGGCATGCAAATGCAGAAGGAAAATACTGATTCCTTCTGTTTCTGGCAACAGTTAAACTCCACGACACTGTTCTCACTTCATGGGCTACATAACTAACATTTAGGAAATCTTGGCAAACAATTGTGTGTAAAAAAAACTACCAACATGATTAGCATGTGTCAAAGCTAATCCATAACATATGTTTATCTATTCAATTAACATATAAGATTATTTTCATCCAGTACCAACAACTTTACATTTTTCTTTAAGTGCAGAATGTGCCACTATAGAGTAAATACTATTATTGTATGCACATGCAAAAATGCTAAATGCATATAAAACAAACGGCTCACTTTTAGTATCTAACAGCATTCTTAAAATTATTTCTGATGGCAAAGAACTAACCTTCACCCAATCTCCTCTAATGTTTGAAAATAAAGCAATTTATGTTTATGTCCTCATAAAACTGGATTTAAAGACAAAAGCTTTAACTTCTTGCTCTTGTTCCTTCCTCCTCTGACAACAGAATCATTAAGTTTACAAAGGTTTATAATCATCAACACGCTCTCTTTGACTCTACTGAAATTCTGCTTTACTTTATCAGTTTTTTCCACATACCAATAAAACTTTGCAAAACAGCAACAAAATTCCAGCCAACATGATTCATACATAAGAAACCTCCATTGCCAGATTCTTTTGTAAGATAAAAGAATATTGCATTCTAATAACAAACACAACACTCTTGTTTTACCAGGGATTCAAACCAGGTTCTTGGTGCACAGATCTATCATACCTAACAGCCAGAAAAAATATTTTCCGACATTATAATGATTGGCTATGACAAGAAAATTTTCAATATGCCACCAAATTTCTGGAAATTTGCAAACAAACAAACAAATCACTAAGCTGTTCTCTGAGATTCAGAGGTTAGCTCCAAAAAAAAAAAAAAAAAAAATACAAACTTCCAGATATTTTTACCTATTGTCGTCATATCAAACTTCTCCATTTACAACTGCAATACATCTTCATTTCTCACACAATCATATCGTGTCTTGCCACAAACCCCACGTAAGTAACGCATTTCTCCAGCACACAAACGACTCTTATGTTTCTTCTGAAGTACCCAGGTTTCACTGCCATACATCAGAGTAGGAACAATTACAGTTTCATACACAGCCATGCGGGACTCTCTAGAGAACCCATCATTCCTGTGAAAACCTCCCAGAGCAGCTATGACTTTCAAAGAAGAATTCACTTGCCTACTGATTTCACCATCCAACTTGTTCTCTCTGTCAAACATGCTTCCTAAATACACAAACTCACTCACCTGGTCAATCACAGTGCCATTTATACTTACATTACATTCAGTGCTACCAGTTCCTCTCTCAAACACCATAACTTTGGTTTTTCCCTTATTTATACTCAGTTTGAATTTCATGCAAACTTCGTGCATCGGAGACAACATACTCTGTAAATCACTTTTGCTCTCTGCCAACAGGACAGTGTCATCAGCATACAGCAATCTGCACACACGGATATCACCAAGACATAAACCACTATTATCTATTTTGGCATCACGCATGCATGCGTCCATAAATATATTAAACAGCCATGGTGACATTACACAACCTTGTCTAACTCCTGCACCAATGGAAAACCATTTTGATAAAACACCATTCACTCGTACACAAGCTCTACTACCAGCATACATGGCTTTTACACTATTAACTAGATTCCCAGTAACACCATATTCATTCAATACCTTCCACAAAAGTGTCCTATTCACTCGGTCGTAAGCTTTCTCTAAATCTATGAAGGCAGTAAAAACTTTCTTCCCAACAGCCAGATACTTTTCAACCATCGTGCATAATGCAAAAATCTGGTTAGTGCAGCCTTTACCAGGCATAAAATCACTCTGAACATCCCACACTTTCAATGATGTAAGACCCTGTACTTTTTCAATAACAACCTTACCAAACACTTTCCCTGGCACACTCAGTAGGCTAATACCACGATAGTTCTTGCATTCAGTCTGTTCACCTTTTCCCGTATACAAGGGAACAATAATAGCATCCTTCCAATCCCGAGGGACCATTCCTAACTCCCAGCACAACTAGCAAATTTCAGTTAACCAGTCAATTATAGTCACCACCATATTTCACCATCTCTGCAGTTATGCCATCAACTCCTGGAGCCTTACCATTCTGAAGAGATTTTAGAGCTTTACACACTTCTCTTGAAATCCCTCCTGTGCTTTCATCCCTCATTGTGACATCATCTGCGTCTGTCTCAGAATCATCTTTGCTTTCCTGATCTAATAACTCACAGAAGTATTCATCCCATCTGTCACTTAACTCATTGGGCTACCATATCATTTCCCCAATCTCATTCTTCACACAACTTACAACTTTGTTTCCCCTATTTTTCCTGAGTCTCATGTACTTCCAGTAGGACTTTCTATCTTTCCAAAAAGCCAGTTCATGCCTTTCCACTTTCTCCTTCCTATCATTTGCCTTACTGTGGCAAACCAGCTTAGCAGCTTCATGCTTCTTACAATGATATTCATGCACAGAAACTCTACCTTGCAACATCCCCAAATAGGCTTCCTTCTTTCTCTTTACTGCCTCTTCAATCTCACTATTCCACCAAGCATCACCTCTATTGTTACCCACTATTGTGGTGCCACAGACCTCTTTAGCAGCACTGACACAGTTCTTAAAACATTCCCACTTCTTTTCTACATCCCTCTCACCAGACTTCAGATCCTTCAGTCGTTCTCTGAGTAAGTCAGAATACCGTTGATGATCTTCAAGGAGCCTATCAACCTTTACTCTTTCTATCCTGGGCCTCTTCCTATTCCTTTTCCTCCAACCAACATTAAGTTTCACTCGTGACACTACCAAGTAATGATCAGAACCCCAACATCCGCACCTCTCATCACACGGGTGTCAACAACTAAGTGTTTCAAACGCTGATCGTAGACAACAAAATCTATCACACTCTTTTGACCAAGAGTACGATTTTCCCAAGTATATGTGTGGATATACTTGTGGTTGAAAAATGTATTAGATACCCACAAACCATTCTCATTCTCAATGCAGAGTTCAATTAATCTTTCACCATTATCATTCACACAAGGATCATTAAACTTACCCAGAACATTGTCAGAAATTGCATTCTGCACACCTACTCTAGCATTGAAATCCCCTGCTATTATAACTTTTTCTTTAGCACCAAACTGGCTCAAAACAGCTTTTAGCTCATTCCAGAAATCTTCTTTCTTATCAGAAGGTTCCGAGTCACAAGGAGCATACACTACAACAATTACAATTCTCTGAAGTTTCACTTTCAAACGAATCCAGAGAATTCTCTCACTTATGCAACTATAGTGAATCAAGTTGTTCTTCATCTTTTCACTTAAAATTACACCTACCCCAGCCTGTCCTCTCATATTATCCAATACTCCAGACCACACACTCACCGTGCCATTCACTTCTTCTACCCCAATTTCCATCTTTTTGGTTTCACTTAAACACAGCACAACCAGTCTATACTTATTCATCACCTCAATCACCTGACTCATCTTGCCATTTATACCTCTAGTATTCCATACACCAATCTTACATTCACTCAGCCGAGATCTCTTTCTCATACGCCGTTTAGAAAGTCCAGGTCGATTCCGTGGTGGACCGTCCTTCTCAAGTGTGGTAGGTCCACCATATCCCACACTTGAGTCATTCTTAATATTTCTTTTTGTCTTTTTAATCAGGTAAGTACATCAGTGTGGGGGATTAGCCCACAGCTGAGGGTTCCACACTTGGTCATTCAACCTAAGGATTCTGGAACAAAACCCAGAGAGTTGTGGTCTTTTCGCCAATGTCACACAGAACTAGCTTGCATCTCTCCAAGATTCACAGAGGCCATAGTTGCTGTTGTGTGTGCCATTGTTACCACGGAGCGCCCCCGAGGAGGCAAACCCATCGCTCACCACGACCGCCCGCCTGGAAATTTGCAAATGAAATATATCTGCATTGGTATAGTTGTTGATTACACAATAATTTTTTTCGGTTTATAGTTCTTTTTTTTTTTTTTATTGGGGTTTAACAAACACTGTGAGCAACTTAATGGACTATATTGAGTTGCTCACAGCAGTCACCTGTCTCTAATTTAGAGTCACTGGCCCCAGGGAAGGAAGAGAGCCAGTGCCACAAGACAAACACAACATCCATGCCTCACTGAGGTTAGAATCTGGACCCATCTTTGACAAATGGTCAAAATTCAGCTCTTAAACCATTGTGCCTCCGGGGTGGCTGTTTACAGTTCACAAATACACTTTCAGTACTTCTTGATGTACAACACTATTACTGGTATCTTAACTACCATTCCTTACAGGTATCCTTATGCAATATTAACTTGTAAGTCTGGACAGGACCATCCTGGAAGACTATGCATTTAAGTTTCATGAATTGTACTGAAATATGGTAAACTTGTATTAAGATTTTGAATCAATGAAATAAAAAAAGGTAAAATACCTTACTCAGGCATAAGTTGTGTTTGTTTCTTTCTTCAATCTTTCCATGTCTCAGGAAATTATACAATGTAGTGAACAAACTACACATGTGTGCATATGCTCCTGGAACTTGAAATCTGGAATAACTTCAGAATTTCATCTCACCATTTTACTTGTAAGGTTTGAAATTCACCTCAAGACTCTGCTTCCAATGAAGTAAAAAACAAATGATACTGTTGAAAAGACTGTCAACTGAAGGGGACTTAAAAGTTAGTAGGTGTTAGTAGAAAGCCAATTCAAAATGAATCTCACCAAGGCTTGAGAAAGGACACTTCTGTGAAAGTTAACACCCACTAACTTCAACTTGGTTTTACTATCACTTTTTAATAACATTGTTGGTTCTAGCCTCCAACAAAAGCAGATTCATGACAGGAATTTTGAACCTTATAAGTAAAATGGTGATGAAATACCTCAGGATTTCTGATTCCACAGCACATGTAGTTCATTCACTATACTGTATAATTCTCGGAGACATGGAAAGATTGAAGAAACGAACAAAACTGCACCCAAGCAAGTTATTTTACCTTCGGTATTTTGCTCGATTCCAGATAATACATGTTTACTACATTACAGAACAGCTCAATAAACTTAAACTGATAATCTTCTAGGAAGAGGCCACCAGGAATTTATAATGTGAAAACAGTTTTAAGAAGTATACATTTGCAAGTAAATTAATGTGTGAAATACACATATACTCAGACTACAATCACTATAGGACTAACACTATTTTTATAGCATGTTTTTTGTTTTGCCAATTCGTGATATGAACCACGTGCATTTCGTCTTTTGTTTGAAATTAAAAAATAAATATTTAGAAGGATCAACTGGTAATATTTTATTATATTGTAATCAAAATAACATTTGGTTTAAGAAAAATACTGTTACTATTGATAAAAATTTTAATTTAACTTACCTTAAAAGCACATGGGTTTAGGATATTTACTTGGCTCATAGTGTTATGGATGCTCGAATGTTTTTTTTTTTAAATACATACATACTTTTTTTTATATTGGTAGTTTTTTAATTAATTTTAACCTAAAATATGGGTAGATTAGGTACACAGCAAGTTTAATCGTGAATGCAGCTTATGATCTCATAACCCAGATTCAGTGCGACTCTTGACACCCTCCTCAGCGTTGTTCTTACGTGCTCAAACACAAGTCAAGAAATTGCAAATGGCGAGTATTTGCCCTCATCTCGATTTTTACCGGCAATATCAATGCGCAGGCGCTCTATATGCGAGATTCTCACTTCGAGCGTCTTCTATTGGATTTAATATCGATCTGAAAATTGATTTAATTTCACTTTGACTAATATAAAATAAAAAAGGATGAATATATATATATATAAATGTATTTAAGCATCAAAAACAATACTAACCTAGTAAATATTCTAAACCCATGTGGTTTTAAGGTAAGTTAAATTTAAATTTTTATTAATAGTCAACAGTATTTTCCTTAAACCAAATATTGTTTTGATTACAATATAATAAAATATTACCAGTTCATCCTTCTAAATACTTATTTTTTTTATTTCAAACAAAAGACGAAGTACACGTGGTTCATATCGCGAATCGGCAAAAGAAAAAACATGCTATAAAAATAGTGTTAATCCTACAGTGATTGCAGTATGAGTATACATGTATTTCACACATTAATTTACTTGCAAATGTTAATTTCCTTTCAGCATGTTATAACTGCCTAAAAACTGTTTTTAGGCATCTTCGACTTTGTATCATCGAGTCAAAGACAACAGTGACAAACTAGTTTTAAGAAGGTTTTAACCACATGCTTTTACATGTAAAGCCTTATTACTTTTAAATATGTCTGATTTTGACATGGCCGAATAAAGGAAATTTTTACCTCAAACCTAATTCATATTTTCTACACATCAAGATACTAATGCTTATTTGTTTCCTCTTTTAAAGCTGCAGCTGTTCTCTTCATTGGTCCAGATGCCCTATTGTAACTTTTAGATCCACTGTTCTTCCAGATCCCATAAACCAATTCTTTTTTGAGTTATCATTTTGTACAGAATATTAGATAATTTCACTTGGATATCCTTCAGGAAAAGAACAATTTAATAAAGATGCAACTACTCAATGTCATGGAGAGAAAGACAGTTTAGCTAAGGGATGAGTAACACACCATGTTTCAGCCATGGTTTTTCCTTATCTAACCACAGGTAACACAATGGGATCTGATAAGCTGAAATCATACCATGTTGTCAGTCTGCACCCATGCACAAGTTTCATCTATGATTAGAGAAAACTTTATATGCAAATTTGGTTAGGCACAGGAATAATGAAGTAATTCATACATATTCTGTAGACTAATAATAGGCAGCTTACCTTTTGTTGTAAGGCCAGCTCCTTTGGTATACATTTCACTGCATGTTTGGTTCTTTTTGTAGTCTATAGTTGGTTCCTACCCTCGGCGCGGTGGTCCTATTCCGCCAGACGAATGATTCAGCCCTTGAAGTGTTTTGCAGTAATGACATTTGACCCTAAGAACTATCCATTTCCTCTAAAACCACTTTTACTGACATGTAAACTCAAAACCAAGGTGGCAAAATGACTTTTCAACATCAAAATTCATCAACCCAACACAAACATACATTGACCAACTTACATTAAAAACCAACAACGACCTATTTACATACACACAAATATTAAAAAAAAAAAAAAAAAAAACTCCCACTAAAAACGTATGTACAACTATTTACACATTAACCTGTCTCATTGCCTTCTATGTCATTCTTGTTCCCTACACTTCATCACAATATTTATAGCATATGGCCACCACACCTCTGCCTTTCCAATGTAGACTGCCTCAAGTACTTTGTAAACCACGCCGGGGTTATCATCAGGAGGCGTTCCAGATGTTATCGCCTCTGCTCTCGCAGAGTGAGTGAGCGAAATGATCGTCCTCCTTGGCCCTGCCCCGACGTCACCTACGAACCCTCCACCGTGGCTCCATCTATTATCAGCTTTAGTTAAAACTTCATTTTCCTCTTTGGTGCTCTTGGCTCTTCTGTTCCATTTTAATTAATTCTTTCCATTTTTCATTAAGAATAATTGGGTCACTTTTATTACAAATTCTATCTCAATCAAAACTGATTCGGCTATGCGTAGGTGTCTCATTACCACACGATTTTATTATTTTAATCTCTTCAAAATTAGGGTATGTGTGGTTATCTATGTAGTATTGTATTAGTGCTGTTCGTGCTTCTTTTTTTCCGCCAATTTTTAATATGCTGTTGTAGACGATGTTTTAATTGGTTTTTGGTACTCCCAATATAAGATATTGGTGGAATTCTGGTTATAGGTATTTCGTATACACCTGCTTTTTCTAAGATACTACAATTTTCAGTATTATTAATCATCATATCTCTCACTGTTAGTACCTTGTTTCCCATCTGAATTCCATATTTATGACAATTTATTTATTTATTTCTGTAGATATTCCAGGAATGTAAGGTAATGCTCCAACATATTGTAATTGCTTTTTCCTTTTTGAGGTAGAGGTATTTTGCATCTTAACTTGCACTTCATATATCCATTTATTTATTTTTTGTGGAGGGTATCCATAATTATATGATATTTCTTAAATGTAATTCATTTCTTCAGTAAAGAATTCTTCTTTAGAGAAGTGTGTGATTGCTCTTTTAATTAACATTTTAATGCTATTGCATTTCTGTGTGTGAGGATGTGTTGAAATATATGGTATCAGAACGGAAACATACGTCTGTTTTCTATGTACTCTGTATTGCAGTTGTTCACTTTGCTTGATAACTTTAACATCTAGGTAGGGTAAGGTATTCTCTTCATGATCAATTGTCAACTTAATAGTTGGATAGATATTACCAAGTTGTTGGGTAAATGTTTCCAGCTCATCCACATTAGAGGAAATGGATAGTTTTTAGGGTCAAATGTCATTACTGCAAAACACTTAAAGGGCTGAATCATTCGTCTGGCATTGAATGAAATGAAGACGGAATGGGACCACTGCGCCGAGGGCCGGGACCAACTATAGACTACAAAATGAACCAAACGTGCAGCGAAATGTATACCAAAGGAGCTGGCCTTACAGCAAAAGGTAAGCTGCCTATTATTATTGAAATGTACACACATAAATTATGAATAATTGTAGCATAAGCTATAGTTGTTCTAACACTGAATTATATTCTGTACACTTTATTTATATAGCAAGTGTAAACGCATCAAGGATTTAAGGCAACTATATTTTTTTCTTTTTTGAATGAACAGTAAAAAAAGGATATGAACTTCACCTGATCACTGATAACACATATCCACTGCAACTTATCCTTACTCAGAAGGTATTCAAAAGACAACTCCAATTTCAATTTGCTGGAAGAGTGTGATGTAGGAACAGCAGAACTTGATTTATCTGCAATCTAAAGAAAAACAAATTAAGAAAATTATTACCTATTTAAAAATTGTGCACTACAGAAAAACTGAAAGTATCTGTAGATGTTATTGGTTGCAGCGCAGCAATAATAGACTTACTTTTTTTTTTTTTGGTGCTCACAAATTTGTATCAATTTAAATTACAAATTTTCTAATCATGAAGAAATGCACATACTAAGTGTAGCATAATGCCAACTTCAATTGCTGCAATCCTTGTTGAGGTGAATTGTTCTGGAGTGGGATGAAAACTACTGATATTAGTCAAAATATGCTACCCATCATACTGCCAAAGAACATTTCTTTGTTATGAACTACAGCTACCGAAGGCAGAGTGCTATGCCAAAACTTAGCACACTGCCTTCAAAAACATCCATGCAAATGGAAATTAAATAACTGGATTCTACATTTAACACCACTTCCAACAGGTGATATCAAGACATAATAACCTTCCATCATTATGACCAATACAAGCTGTTACAACTGTAACCTCATTATTACTACAAACTGGTTAATATAATTTGCTTAATGAACTCTCTACATAATGCTGCTGCCAATACACTAATCCCTCATTATCTGCTGGGGTCACATTCCACCAACATACTGCAGATAATAAGACTAGGCATCTATACATAAACAGGGATTATGTGTACAAACTGTCCCAATTTACCTATAAATAGCAGAAAAAATTGTGTAGTGTTCTCCCTAGATTGTTTTTACATTTGGGTGGCAAGACATTTTTGCTGGACGTTATTAATGACTCCATCCACAATCGAAGAAAAAAAAAATGTTTTGCTTGATGTTATCATACTTATTTACCATCTTTAACGGTGTGGTAGGCATTAATGTAACATAACATAATAGAAAACATAAAATTGTACAATAAATGAAAAAAAAATTGATACTTACTAAGAAGTTGTATTCAACACAGATTTCAGTCGGTTTTCATCAACATTTATGGTGTATGTAGGAATGAGTTTTCAACCCTTACTATTATGTGCATTGTAAAAATGTTCATTAAAGGAAATTTAGCTGGGCAGTAGAGAGAATTAGCTGGGTGGGCCACCCAGTAAAGAGACTCTAGGAAGAACACTATTGTGTACTTTTATAGGTTATAGGACAAATTAAAAACAGAACTTTTAACTGAGACATTTATCAACACATGAAGGTAACATTTCATTATAAAGTGTATTTTAAGAAGACACTTTTTTCTACTGGAGTACACAGGCTAAACTGCACTTTGATTGACATTCATTTCTTCTTCTTTTCAAGCTCTTTGCAAATTTCTTGATAAAGCTCAAGTAAGCTTTCTACAGCTCTTTTAAATTTCAAGGCTCTTTCTATAAAAGGGTCCATATCTAAAACTTTATCAGTTAATTGACCAGCCAATGAAAAAATTTCATTCAACATTTCCATATGAAAACCCAGCTCAACAATTTCCATTTCTGTTTCATCTTCCAATTCACTTTCCTGCAGATCAGTAATCAATTCTTCCAACTCTTCTGACGCTAGTTCTTCACATTCGTTTCCTGTGACCATTTCTTCTACATCTGTCATATTAGTAACATTGAAGCCTTCACAATTACAGTTAAAATTTGGTCCACCATCGCATTCATAGCTGGAGTTTTGGAATCTCTCGCAACTTCTGGCCACAATTTCTGCAAACATACATTAAATGTGGATGGTTTAATTTCATCAAGAGATTCTTGATGTTTCATTGAGGATTCTTTGATTTGCCAGCCTGCCTGCCGGCTAGTTACAATATGATTTTTCATTATGGTGCGTCTCCCAGCCGGCTGGGTATGGACTATGGTTGGTTGATTGATTTTTATGGCGCAAGGGCCATGTTTAGCCAAAGAGCGACGGGTATGGACTATGAATTAAATACCACAGTTAAAGTTGCTGAGTTTGGCATTGTGCTAGAAGTGCTATATCGTCCCCAAAGCACTGGTCTATTTTTCTCTCTCCTGGGGAGAACAAAGGATGGACTGATGATTATGGCCCATCTGACCACTTTGAGTGGAATGTTGAAATCAACCAGAAAGGGAATCAAAATGTGGAATAATTATGCGTGCTAGTTTTCATTCCTACGATATTTTTTAATAAGCTTTTTTTTTTTATATTTTTTGTTGTTTCACAAACATGTATAATCAAAACCATGAACAAGGGATTACTATACATTACATTATTTTGTACTTACACTCATAAGAAATACAAGAACAGGTTCACTTAACTTCAGAGTACTCAAAATACTTTTGTTTGTTGAAAAGGATCAAAGCCATAAAAATACATACCCTCACAGCAGCAAGAATGTTAATCCAGTGGACAAAGAATGCCATTATGCCAAGCTCCCTATAAATCTGTATCACATTGTGAAACTGAACAGTGCACTCACCAATCATCAGTCCTTTCATGTGGCCTCCCAGGAATGACTGGCTGTGATGTTATGTGTGTAATATTTCATTACAGTATAATATTCTTGCAATACTTTCAAACATGAGCTGGAAGCACTGCATAACGGCATGGGGAAATGGTAAAATAGCAATGTTCTAAAGAATGTCAAAGAAATTATAACAGTAAGGCAGCTCATTTCCCTAAAAATTCTGCTATGAAGCTAAAACAACCTAAGAATCTTACGAAAAAAGAATGAAAAGTGATTCAGGGACCTTCATAAGAAGAACACACAGGATCATAAGTCAATCTTGCACCTCAGAGAAAGCTGTTAACCTCCACAAGGAAGTTTCACATTTTAAAATAGGAAGACAAAATTGAACATGGTACTAGGCATTATAGATTTTGCTTCTCATGATAAATTCCTCAACAAAAGTAATAAAAATACATGCAAGTAAAAATCTACATAGGAAATGCTCATTTACAAATTAAGTATCCAAACTACAACTCCCAGGTAATGGGAATGGCAGAGTGGGAAGCATCTCTCTCTATTTAAATATGGGGGAAGTATTCTTTACTTTACTTTGTGGATGGTTAGCATGTTCAGACCAAGATACACAGGCAGGTTCTTGTTTCGCTCCAAAATAATAGAAATTAGAAAGTTTTCTGAAGGATTTGCTATATTGAGTGCAGTTACTGAAGTGATAGAGCAAATATTGTATATTACATAATGTATTTAGGTAATATATTTGTTAAAGTATTATCACCGCATCAGCAATTTGATTATGTAGCTGCAAGAAAAGTAATTATTTCATAGACTTACAGCATTAATCAGCAATAAAATCCATTGCATAAATACAATTCATGCAAGTCAGCTGCACATCTATATGTGCATGAGAAGTGTAAACTGCTTAGATATAATTTATATATAAAAAGAGAAAAAACATGAAGACATCCTCTTCAGTGACAAGTATCAACAAAGATGTAAATTTTTGCACTTTCCCTTTTCTTTTGCTTCATGATGTTCACATGCCTTATGATTTTTTTTTTCAGTTCACCACAAACACAATGCATAACCAGGAAAAGACATTCCTGTAGCTATGAAGCACCCTTGAACTCCTCCACCCCAGAAAATCAGGACAAGATATCTAGCAAAAATAACTGTATCCAGTATCATCCTCTGATGCAACTTATACTAAGTAAGCATGACTGAAGTTTTGCTGGGTATGCAAAAGTTCTGTTAATGATGCTTTAAAAATCTGTTTTAAAGGATAAAACAGACAACATGAAAGGATAATTAACAATATAAGCATAAAAGCAAAATCAGTACCCTCAAATTTACTTACAGCTACAGTACAATGCATGAAATCTTATAACTGTTAAGAACTATACTAAAATAAAACTATATTTTTGCAATAAAGTAGATTTTAAAAAGCTGTCTTACTGAAGTAGTTATTCTCCAACATCGGATCCGTGTTACTCTAAAACTAATATCTTTTTCGTGTACCTGCAAAGAAAAGGAAAGAAAATGGTAGGTATACAGAACGACTGGCACAGAAGATTGGAGAAGATAAATAAAGCATTTCATTGAGGAACCATGATAACACGATAATCAACAGTCTGCATTAGTCAGAGGGAAAATTATATGGTTGGACTGTAATGGGAAAGTGCAATTGCATGATGAACAGCAGGTTTCAGAAAGGGGTCTTTTATAAACTTATTTTACATGATGATCTGTGTAATATGTTTAAAACATTGGATTCCATTTTGTGAATTGGCATGATCATAAATATTCAAAATACAATTAACTAAAAATAAAATGTTTTTTTCCCATCTTTTAATTTAATCAAACTAATAACTGTACAACACTGAAAATGTTTCATAAATGAAAACAGCTGTTTTTTCACTAATTTCGAGGTGCTAAACACAATTGTGATATTAAAAATTGGTGACAAGCTCTTGTTTCAAAGATAGAGAAGACTGCATCCATATACAGTGTATATGAGTCTTTTGTGCACTGTACAAAGTGCAGAGGTGACACAATTTCATCATTCTGGAATTACTGCATCACCCAGGCAATGCAATAGCAGACGTGCCAACCTTCAAAATCCAAAAATCAGGAGATCTTTAACAGCTCATAAAATCACATGAGCGCTATCATCGACATTTTTCAGATGCAGGAGCAATTTTCCAGAAGTAGTCTAGACCAAAAAGGAGAATTATTTGAGGAAGCGCCGCGAGCACATATATCCTGATAATTTGTTCCATGAATTACAGCCCAAAAATCTACAAAAGTTTTGTTCAAAGCATTTTTCTTTCATTCTGGACTTAACTGTCAGCAGTTTTTCCAGTGTTGGAATAGAGAGAGAGAGAGAGAGAGATCTGTCAAAACAAATGTGGAAGTGTCAAACTTTCTTCTTGGTTGGAGGTTTAACGACCACAGTGAGCACCTCAGTGGGCTACAAGCATCCCTAATTTAGGGCCACTGGTTCCAGGGAAGGGAGAGAGCGCCAGTGACGTAAGACAAATACAACATCATACTTGCCAACTTTGGAAAATGTGCATCAGTAAAACTTTTGTGCGAACGCCATTTACCACAAAACAGAACATAATTATATTAATAAATATGCAGTAAAATTCTCTGCATATGCCACAATAACTAAACTAGTATTATCTGTGTTAAAAATAATAATTTAAAAAACCATAAAATAAAATCTTAATTTTGTTCAATGTTAGCCTTGCAAACCTGTGGTGTTTCAATACTAAACTAAAATTTTCATTTGCTGATATCTTTGTTTCTCTTCCCATTTCTTTATTATAGTCTTTTTTCTTAATGCCCTTGGATGACAGCTTTCACTATTTCAGACAAAAGATGAACAGTGTAACTTTGAAAATATAAATACTTTTGAACACCATGCATCAATTTTTACAAAATTTTAAGCTTTGTCACTTTCGTATTCACCCCCCACCCCCGTTTATCAAACTGAAATGCAAAACTTTTATTTTGGAGGGGGGAGGATATTTAAGAATACAGGATACATGTTCTGATCATCGATGCATCGTTGGGGGAAAAATATTACAGTTACAGGGGATATCTATGCTACGTCCGATTTCAAGTTGAAATACAAATATTTATGAAATAAAATGATATTTAACAACAATACTAGGCAGAGGAAACATCACGTGAAAAATAAAATTACAATTACGGGAGAAATCTTCACTGCGTCTAACTTCCGTTTCCGAAAGTTTTGAAAGACAAAACTTCCTCTTTCGAAAGTTTAGAAAGTTTCAGGCGGAAAACATCCTCCACCACTACTAATTGCCCCAAAATTTCTATTCAGTTATGCATCGATCTCGTGGATAAATCAAATTATCATGGAAAAGGAGAAATTCCTCGAAGCCGTCGCACTCTCATGCCTAAAAGATTACAGTGAAATTTTTTCGCCCTCGAATTTCCATTTTCGGAAATTTTTCCTCCATTTTCAAACTGAAATACAAATACTTACGGAATAAAATGATATATAACAACAATACCGGGCAGAGGCAACACCACAGGAAAAAGAAAGATTATGGAAAAAATCTTTATTTAGTTTACTTTCGTCTCTGAAAGACGAAATACCGTCCCGATGTGTATTTTTATGAATTGGTAAAATTCTTCGATGAGTAGCTTTACGCGCAGAGAAAAATTCACGATGCATATTTTTGCACGTCGAGAAAAATTCTTGATGCATATTTTTATGCCCTGAGAAAAATTCCCGACGCATACTTTTACGCGGCGAGAAAAATTCCAGATGCGTATTTTTACGCGTCGAGAAAAATCCCCGATGCGTATTTTTATGCGCCGATAAAATTTTGATGCGAACTAGACGCGTAATTAGATTACGCATTTTGGAGAACTCTGGTTGGCATGTCACTTGAGCACTCTAGTGTGGAGAGAGAGAGAGAGAGAGAGAGAGAGAGAGAGAGAGAGAGCTACCAAAGGAGACGCCAAGAAGCGGAGCCATCGTTATACTTGATGGCTCCGCACGAAGCCTACGAGTCAAAGATGACATCATCGCGTAACATGGCGCTCGTCAGGTCCGGTAGAAAATCTAAATGGATGGTTGCAGGGGATTGAAATATTTTGATTGAGCAATCGAAATATTAAAAAATCCGTAAAAAAAGAGCTATCCGTAAATCAGTAAAATTAAGCAGAAATCCGTAAATTTTACGGATAATCCGTAATAGTTAGCAAGTATGCAACAACTATGCCCCACTGCGATTCGAACTCGGACCCATCTCGGACAATTTGGCGAAAGCAGGCGCTCAGTTTCACAACTTTATTATGCAGCAAAGACAATAACAGCTAATATGTAAAGAAGAAACAAATTGCCAAAGATATGACATAAAATAAAACTTTAAAAACCGCAAAAGTGGCGAATGCAAAAGGAAAAATCTCCCGCAAAAAGTAAGCGAAAGGAATGAGAGAGAAAAAAAAATCACAAACTAAGTGTATACAAAATGCTACAATAGAAGATAAAACAAAGCTGACAATAACAGATGAACAAAGCAGCACATTAATCTTCTACAAAATGCGATGAAGAAGGGAAAAGAAACAAACGTGGTGCAAAACAAGAAATAAAAATTTTCACAGTAAAGCACGCAAAACCTTGAAGAAACCATAAACAGAGCTTGCTGCTAAGAGCGGGGAGACGTGAAACGATAAGTAGGTCACAGCTGGCGCGCGAGTGTGTTTGTAACCAACATAAAATAGACCACCGCGCCACCGGGGGTGGCCTTCTTTTGTAGATATGAGGAGAGGAAAAGTACGATACTGATGACTGTAAATGCCGTCTTGCATCGACGCAGAAAGAAAAAGATTTTGAACCGCTTGTGAAATCTTTTTCTTTTTGCGCTGAAATTTCTTTCTTGTTGCGCTGGAATTTTGACCAGCGCAACAGCTAATTATCTGCAAAAATCGGAAGAATTTGACATTTATCCAGAGGGCAGGAGGAATGGCTGAAAATACGGAGTCTCCCACCTAAATCCGGAAAGTTGGCATGTCTGCAATAGGCACGGGAAAAACTGTTCTTTCTACCCAGTAGTTATTCCTTACTCCTGTTCTCTTACCTGTCCTTGTTCAGCTTAGCTGTTCTTTCGTAATCTACTGTTTCATGTGACTAGAGAAATGCAATATACTATTTGACATAAAAAAATGTATAAAAGTTAAATAAAAAAATTAAATAGAACAGAATATACATAATAAGAATTATTTTTAATAATGAACCAAAGTTGCATTAAATACAGTGAAACCTTGTTTATATGTTTTACAAGAGACCAAGTAAAGTTAATGTATAATTGAAAAAAATTATAAATGGAACAGGGAAAGTTTAACATTAAGGGCAATCCATAATTTTTGGATCGGTGATATTTTATGTATAAATGAGAAATGTATAAACAAGGTTTTGCTATATGTGATTTCCCAGGGGCCTGGGGCAAGAAAAAAAGGGAGGCTCCCAATCAAAACAAAATACTATGTTACCTTTGCATAAAACGAGGGAGCTGTTTCATATTTTATCTTATAGCAAATTCAATTGTGTATCATTTGAAAATTTGTAGAATTTGATTAATAGTCCACGAATTTGTAATAATAATTTGTAATAACCTTAGAACTTGTAATACATTATAAAGTAAAATTGACTGTGATCCTGATGTGAGACAGCAACTTCAGAGAAGGGTAAAAAAAGGTATTTTTGAAAATTGAAATTGCTATTTTAAGGAAAACATTGGAGACTGACTGATAAGAACTGCAACAAAACCCCACATAAAATATTATTTTCACAATACTACTATTATGAAGGGATGTAAGGTCAGGTGATGCGTACCACATCACAGCCTCTCCTTGACAAATGTCAACCCCGCCTTCTCGTGGTGCATCCTGTTCCCACCAAAGTGGCTCTGACGACCGCCAATAGCGGTATAACTATACCATCGGAATTAGAGGAAATGCTATCCCCCCACTCACCAACCCGCTTGGCCAGCGTGGTGAGTTATGGCCAAACCCCTCCAAAATGACTCCACAACTTAAATCTTGGCCCTCAGTCTGCAGCAGCTGGAATGTACCTAGCCAAGGCAGCGGCCAGTGCGACATGAAGGCAGAGGGTGCTAAGAATCCCCGGAGGACCGGACTAGGCTGCCATCTGATGCTGACCTTGGCTACGTATAATGGATGCTCCCTATCTTCTGATTCAAGGCTTCTTGAATTGGAAGAGGAACTACAAAGGATCAAGTAAGACATCGTCGGGCTAAGTGAGGTAAGGAGAAAAGGAGATCTCATTGAACTGAAAAGTGGACATCTCTTCTACTATCGTGGGACAGATACTGGCAGAACTAGTGGTGTTGGATTTATAATAAACAAGAAACTGAAGGATAAAGTTGTAGAAGTTGAAAGTTCCTCTGACAGAGCTGCACGACTCGTTATCCAACTCTCGAGAAGATACCAGGCTCAGATTATTCAAACTTATGCACCCACCACAAGTCATCCTGAAGAAGAAATTGAAGAATTTTATGAGGAAATTTGTCATCTAAATAATAAAGGTAAGCAGCACTTGAAGATAATTATGGGAGATTTCAATGCAAAAATAGGGCAACGGCAACAGAATGAAACTTCAGTAGGTAAATTCGGTCACGGCAACAGAAACCAGCGTGGAAATACTCTCGTTGAGTTTGCAGAGGCAGAAGGGTTTTTCATCTTGAACTCCTTTTTCAAGAAAAAGCCACACAGGAAATGGACATGGAGACATCCAAATGGGGCGACAAGGGAAATTGATTTTATTATGTGTAACAAAAAATTCGTCATAGAAGACTGCAGTGTGCTAAACAAGTTCAACACAGGTAGTGACCATAGATTGGTGAGATGCAAGATGCACCTCAACACTAAACTTGAACGTAGCAAGCTCATAAACAAACAAAATGTATTGACATAACCAACCTTAAAAAACACCATAATACCTTCAAGTTGGAACTGAAGAACAGATTCTCTGCTTTGGAAGGCCTAACATCGGAAGAAGTAAATATTTCTGAAGTTAACAGAAAAGTAACCAAAGTTCTTATGGAAACAGCAACAAAACTAGCTGGGTCTAAGAACAAGTTGCATGTGAACAAATTATCAGGAAAAACCAAAATGTTGATGCAAAAAAGAAGAGAGATGAGGACAACTAAAGAAGATGTGACTTCCAAAGTGGAATATATAGAGCTATGCAAGACAGTACGAAAGAGTATCACTGAAGACGTAAGGAAATTCAACTGTGAACTAGTGAGGAAAGCAATTGAAAACAACCAAAGCCTAAAGATAGCAAAGGGACATCTTAGTAAGGGAAGAAAACAGATTATAGCACTGAGAAAAGAAGATGGTTCTGTAACAAGAAATAGAGGCGAAATTTTGACAAGAGTGAAAGATTTCTACTCTAAATTATATGAAAGGGATGATACATGTACTCCAGGCATCATGAAAGGTACCAGAGTTCTTCCAGTCCTTCTAGCAGAAGTTGCACATGCAATCAAGAACATGAAGCGGGGGAAAGCTCCAGGAGAAGATGGAATTACTGTAGACATCATACAAGAAGCAAGTGGAGAAATCGAAACAGTACTCGCCCATATTTTCACTCGATGCCTTAATGAAGGGAAAATTCCTGAGGATTGGAAAAACGCTACAATGATCTTGCTACATAAAAAAGGTGACATTGAGGATCTCAGGAACTACAGACCTATCAGCCTCCTATCAGTGGTTTATAAAATCTTCACTAAAGTTCTTTCACACCACTTGAAGGTAACACTGGACATGGCTCAACCGAGAGTACAAGCTGGATTCAGGAGTGGCTACAGCACAATAGATCATATCCACGTACTGAGAGAACTAATTGAAAGAGCGAGGGAATATGAACTTCCATTGTGCATGGCTTTTATCGATTATGAAAAAGCCTTTGATTCGGTGAAACCATCGGCAGTTACAATGGCTCTGAAATCCTGCGGTATTGAAGATGCATACATTAATATTATTAATAACATCTATGAAAATGCAAGTGCAAAGATTTGGCTGTTTGAAAATACAACACACATAAAAATTGGAAAAGGAGTGAGACAAGGTGACACCATATCTCCGAAGCTCTTTAATGCCACATTGGAGTGTGTCTTTCAGTCACTGAGCTGGGAAAACAAGGGGATAAAGATTAATGGAGATTATCTAACTCACCTTCGTTTTGCTGATGACAGTAATTTTTGCAACTACCCCATTAGAGCTGCAGAGTATGATCCAAGAACTTGCTGACAAGAGTAAAGAAGTGGGATTAAAAATGAACTTTCAAAAAAAGTGATGTTCAATGCTTTTACAAGAAATGAAGATTTATCGATTGATGGAGAAAAGCTGGAGATAACAGACACGTACCTTTATCTTGGACAGCAGATATCAAGTGAGGGTCACATTGATGAAGAAATTAATCGGCGTACAAAACTTGCCTGGAGAGCTTTTGGAAGAAACAGCATAATTTTCAAGAGCAATATGCCATTATGTCTTAAAAGAAAAGTGTTTGATCAATGCATCCTTCCAGTGCTTACGTATGGTGCAGAGACGTGGACCTTAACTAAAAGAGACATACAAAGGCTGCAGACAACTCAAAGTATCATGGAGAGGTGCATGCTTGGTGTAACCAGGAGAGATAAGAAGAGGAACTCGTGGATCAGAAAAATGACAAGAGTGGAAGACATCATGATCAGAGTAAAATCCCTGAAATGGCAATGGGCTGGACATACTGCCAGAATGACAGACCATCGATGGACAGCCGAAATTTTAGATTGGATTCCAAGGGACAGGAAAAGACCCAGAAGAAGACCACATGGGAGATGGGTGGATGAAATTCGAAAGTATGCGGGAGTGACATGGAGGAGACTGGCACAAGACAGACTGTTGTGGAGGAAACTTGGGGAGACCTTTGTCCAGCAGTGGATTGATAATGGTTGACGATGATGATGACTATTACGAATAATAATAATAAAAGTCCAATATAATGATTAAGTCATTTCTAGAAACATTTTTGAAAAAGAAGGCCCAAGGCCCAAGCCCTGTGCTGTAATCAGGTCCCATGAGCAACAATAACACCTACGGTTTTCTCCATATGCTCACAGCAGAAAAGAACAACTCAATCACAGAACAGATAGCTGCAATACTTCCAGTTCCATGAAAAAAGAACAGAGCTAATACCAGAGTAGAGAGCTACCATGCTCTCAGTTCCACGCAGAAAGATCAGAGCTCAACACCATAGCAGAGAGGTAGGACGTGTTCAGTTCCACAAACAAAAGAACAGAAAGCAGGAGCGCTGAACAGAAGCTTACTAATAAAACAGTAATACTGAACCTTTCAGTTCTCATGTCCAAGATGTTCCTGAAAGGCAGCCTGAGGCAGTTTTCAGCTGGATTGGTCTAAATGCCAAAAACAGAGGCGAAAGGGAAAAGAGAATACTCAGCCCCGACAGGTGTCACCACAGTAGTAAAAATTGGCTGGAAATGCTAGTTATGATGCATTGTTCTCACTGGACCTGCCTTCTTTAACTTGTCTTCCCTCCAAACAAAAAGAATACGGCTTGACTGACAGACAAGCTGGAGCTCATTTACCTTGAAAGGTGAAAGAGCAGGTATTTTGTCAACAGAGCAAACTGTTCCCATTCAGTAGAAGGAACTGATGACAAAGAACAGGCTGTTCTTTTATTTCCCATCTCTACAATGCAATACCCAGGAGCTATTGCACCAGTTGGGAGTTACCTTCCTCAGTTATCTGTTTATGATTGTATGCAGGTGCTGTATGCGAGCAATATCCTTCGTTCTTGAGTGAGCAATGCAGATCATTTTTACATTTGTGGCAAAGTTACTTTTGCATCACAGAAGTGTGAAATAATGCCTGTCATCAAAGAAGTCTACTATCTTTACTCTGAGGTTTAGATTGGAGATCAACAGAAGAGCTTGGCTCCACATATATTGTGTAAGTTGCACAACACGTATTTGCAGCTGCCTAAATGGCAAGATTTGAGTCGACACTTTTGTGGAAGGTATTGAATGAATATGATGTTACTGGGAATCTAGTTAATAGTGTAAAAGCCATGTATGCTGGTAGTAGAGCTTGTGTACGAGTGAATGGTGTTTTATCAAAATGGTTTTCCATTGGTGCAGGAGTTAGACAAGGTTGTGTAATGTCACCATGGCTGTTTAATATATTTATGGACGCATGCATGCGTGATGCCAAAATAGATAATAGTGGTTTATGTCTTAGTGATATCCGTGTGTGCAGATTGCTGTATGCTGATGACACTGTCCTGTTGGCAGAGAGCAAAAGTGAGTTGCAGAGTATGTTGACTCGGATGCACGAAGTTTGCATGAAATTCAAACAAGACACGATATGATTGTGTGAGAAATGAAGATGTATTGCAGTTGTGTGATGTGAAGCAAAATGTTGTTAGCAAGGTGGAGACCAATATGCTTTGGTGGTTTGGCCATGTTGAAAGAATGAGTGATGAAATGCTTACTAAGAAAATATTTTCAGCCCAAGTGGCAGGAAGGAAAGGCATAGGAAGGCCAAGGAAGACATGGGTGGATCAGATTCAGGAGTGTCTGCATGAGAAAAGGATTATGAGTATGAAGTATAAAAGATCTTGTGTACGGCGTGTAATGGATATCAGTGAAGCACGAGTTGTGTGTCGAGATCGATGTAAATGGAGAAGTTTGATACGACAACAATAGGTAAAAATATCTGGAAGTTTGTATTTCTTTTTGGAGCTAACCTCTGAATCTCAGAGAACAGCTTAGTGATATGTATGTATGTATATATGGCAAGAGGCAGTCAATACAATCTGCCATTCCTATGATACAGTGGGAACCACCCAACCACATGAGCGACTTATTTTTGTATGACAGAGGTATTAAAAACAAAAAATAGAAAAACTACCCCAACATACCATCTGCCATTCATCCAGTGCCACATGGAAAAAACCTGCCTGTACCACACCCACCAAAACATTACAATGCGGACTCAAAAGAGGGAGAGAAATAAGAAACAGGAAATAGCATCTGTAGATCCTGACTTCACCCCCAAAATATCAGATTCACCACATAAGATCACACAGAATGAGTTGAATGATCTTGTTAGAGGTCTGCAGCTGTTTCCGATACGCATTAAAGATTGAAATTTGTCACTCACTGTAATTACAGGCTGTGATTCAACATGAACACTTTTAGGTAAATAGGGGTGCCATGGTAAAGAACTGATGAATGACTATATTTTATAAAATAATGAAGATTATATGATCATATCTTTCAATTTTTAAAGTTTACAAAGAGTTAAATAAAATAATATTTAGCTTTTGGAAACTGGAAAACATGATTATGTACACAAAAAGTGAAGGAATGTAACGCTTTCCTTTTTTTAATTAATATACTCCCACAGTTTACACTAGTCATTATCGATCGATCCCTTAAAAAATGCAAAATCAGGATTTCACTGAACTTTTATAATTTAACTCCTCTCAAGTATTTAATATTTCATTACAAATCAGAACCTTTTATTTGCCTCACTTTTTTGGGAATATTAAACTATGTTTTTTGTAACAGTCCAAGCAATAAGGTGATTGGTCATCTCAATAACAATATACCTCACAAACACATAAAGAAATAATAAAAAAAACTTTAAAGTCAATTTTCACTAATTTGAAAAGCATAACTTGTGTCAGATGCAAATGTTACTCAATATGAAATCAGCTGCATATTATTCATTTTTTTATATACAAAAACATGTTGGATTGCATACTTATGGTTATGTTTTAGAAAATATTAAGTATTCCAAGTTATAAAATGAAGCTATTTTCATCAATGTTCAAATTTTCATCCTTGGGAACATATTGATTGTGAAGAAAATGTGCACAGAAGTTTTTCCATTGGAAGTATAGGAAGCAAAATTACTTGATGTCCACCTTAAACAACTGAGATAGCTTTACCAACAAAACATATGCATCAGAAATTCTCTGCGTCACCATGGCAGCAGGTCACGAGACCAGAACGTTCCTCTGTGGTTATCAGGAAGACAAATAAGCCATTCGTTTCTTTCCTTTGAGTCGTTAAAAAATGCTTAAAAATCAGAAAATGACTTTTTCTTATTTATTTATTTATTTTTTAAAAAGGGACGTAGTTGTTTAGTTTATGCTGTAAAAATTGCAATGTGTTATAATTTATAGCTTGCCATATATCCGGTTTTTTAAATGGATCCCATCGCAAAATAGAGAATTTTGTGAAATTTAGAAATTCAATTTCTCGTAAACTAAATCGAAATTAAAAAAGAGCGACCAGGTGCAAAAATTCGGTCATGGCACTACATGCCTACAAAGTTTTGTGGTTTTGTTGCTGTTAGTTTGTCCAGAACGTGACCTGATAGCACTTTTTAGCTTACCTTAACTTTGAAATACAATAGCTCTTGAAGTTTCGCTAGAATTGAGAAACGGTTTCTTTCAGCATGTTTTTCAAACAATTCTCTACAAACTATGTAAATTTCATATTTTTGTGTTCAATACGTTTTGCGTTGCAAGCTAGGAAAGCAAGAGTGTCGCGAAATTTCTAAAACAGCGGCAGTTACTTTTTTTTAGAATAGAGAGATAACTGTGATTCATCACTGGAAAAAGAGGGTGGTGTACTATGCTTTGTATGTTATCCAACTGAGTAAAGGAAACTTTGTCATTTTATTTGTTCCCATCACATTAAAAGGGAATTTTTGCTGATCATCATCAAACTGGGAAGATTTTTATAATTCAGAATCTTCTTAAATCAAACAAATATGTTCTTTTTGAGCAGTTTTCATTTTAAACCAAGAATGATATCATCGAACTGTGGATAAAAAATTGCACATCTTCAGAAAAAGAAATAGAAGAAAAACATTTTAAACTGAGAACAGTAATCACAAAATGAAAGCTTTAGAGTAACTGAGCAACTTTTTTCAATTAAACTTTCTATATATGTTAACTAAAACTACACTTAAACACATACTGCTGAAAAACTGGGAATGAAAAAAATGTTCATTTGACTTGCTTAAGATTATATTTTCACTCAAAGAACTAAATGAATGTTTCCTAACTTTTTCTATCATCCCTTAGTCTTGTCATCTTATCACCAGATAAAGAATGTAATACACAAAGAAACAGAGAACACTCATTTCATTCTATGACTAAATGATAACCTATGTCACACACATTGGCCAATCTCATGTAATACCTAACCCTTCCAACATAACTGCTGAAAGCACAGACATCATGACCACACACACACAAAGCAGAAAAATTGACACACAGACAAAGCAGAAAAATTTAGACATGTATCCCTCAATCCAAAACCACATTTTCTTCAATCTGATCTCTGGAAGTGAAGATATCATGCAAATGTATACATATACATCCAAAGAAAAAAGTTTCTCCTATCCAACACAAAATGAATTTTTACACTTCAACTTTGGAGGCAGGAGAGCATATCATATACTGTCAGTGTAAATATTCATGTTCAGCAAACATTGTTGTGTTGAGATGTTGCTTCAACTCACTTTTAAAGGATTTGGTTGAAGTAAGCTCTCATTTCTCAATAACGAAAATCAAAGAGAAAAATCATATATGATGAAAAAAAAAAAAAAGCTTACTTTTGAATGCTCCCAGAATAGAATTTGACATCACTTACTAAGTAAAATTAAGTTAGCAATGTTAAACATAAATTCAACATCGTTTGTAAATTGTCTACTACATATTTGAATGACATATTTCTTCAACAACTAAATTAATATTTCTGGAAAATGTTTCTGCTGGTTCTTATTAAACATCAATTTTTAGTGTGCACTACAACCCCTTACAATATCCTAATCACGAAACACAAAGCTTTTATTTCATTGGAGCAGAGGGGAAGACTGCCCTCTACATGTATGCCGATGGAGTTTTGTTGGCACCCTTATCTAAAACATATCTGCTTTGCATTTGAGACATGCAGAAATCCATAAAATACATTAAAAAATTTCTTTGAGATTACTGAAAAATAAATGCTACATCATTTTCTAAACCACCATTTCTGGCAAAAACATGTACAGTAATCTTTGAGCTAAATGCTATGACTCTTATGGTAAAATAACTGAAGTTTGCCCATTCTGTGGCATTTATCCTGTTTTTTTTTTTTTTTTTTTTTTTAAACAACTGCTCAGCAAACAGCAATTAAAAGTTTGTATAAGATATCACTCTCACAGTAAATAGTCCTTAATTTCTCCCAGTTTTTGAACCATATGTTTATTTTTATTTATTTGATTGGGGGTTTAATGACCACCGTGAGCAACTCAATGGGCTATAAGCAGTTGCCTGTCCCTAATTTAAGGCCACTGGTTCCAGGGAAGGGGGAGAGCCAGTGCCGCAAGACAAACACAACATCCATGCCTCACCGGGATTCGAACCCGGACCCATCTCGGGCGAATGGTTGTAAGCCACAGCTCAAACCCCTGGGGTGGCAACCATATGCTTATCCCCACAAGGTAATTGAGAATGAGAGGAAGATCCATCACAGTATTTTTTCCCAGTGACATGTTTTTTCCACTTCTCTTACAAAACTGTACTGAGCAAAAGTTTTAGGACACAGCAAAATACATAAAAAATATTGAAAGTCTGTGTTATGTCACTAAATTTAAAATTGAGAAATGAACCCACTTCCGATGGTATGGTCATGTACATCGAATGGAATATGAAAGACTGCCTAACAGGTGCTATATTCCATGGTACAAGGCTACAGACCAAAGGGTAAACCCAGAACAAGAAGTTTATGGGTATGAAATTGACCATTACTGATTGAAGACTTAATGCTCGAGACAGAAAATCTTGCACTGGAGAGGAAAAGATGGACAAAGTTCATTGCCAAGAATTATTGTTATTTTTTAAACAATGTGGTCTTTGCCAAAAAATATGCCTGATTCCTATACAGGTACAGAGGTGTGATATGATAAATAATGAATTAATGTTTCTGAGTAAAGCCAAATTAAGTATTGATCTACAAAATTTACATTTATCCACAAAATATGATCCAAATATTTATGAACATTTTGTTTTTAAAAACAACCTAAACACACATTTCACCTCACCGTGAATGTTTACAAATATGCCACAAGACTCATCAAAATTAAGAGCAAATTACTTACAGAAGCTTGTTGGATACGGAACACTAATTCTCTTCCACCACAGCTCACAATCACATTGGTGTTTGGTTGAGGATAATCACAAACACAAGGTTTAAATTGCAAGTGACCATAAAACTTCAGCGATCTTGCAAGACGGAGATACTGCAATAATATAAAATTACATGTAAAATGCAAACAGCTCACTTCTACATTCTGTAATTTTAAAACTATAACTAGTCACTATAAAAGGTGCAACAAACACTGTTAAATCACATTTGTTGGGTATGAATACAGACACAACATATACTTCAGAGGTCCTCAAAATGTGATCTATGTAAACCTGAAGATACACAGATCATGTTTGAAATTTTATCAGATATCTTTTACAGCTTATACTTGAGAAGTTCTCACAATGTGATTCAGGCTTAAATGAATCACACTTTTACAATCATAACTGAAATTTTATATGATTTCTTTCAAGTTTGTAAACTATTTTTGTAAAGCTAAATTGTAGTAACTACAGCAACGTATGCAAACTGAAGAAAAAATACTTTATGCAAAAGCTACACACAAATGAATATCCATTGAAAAAGTAAAGTTGTTACTGTACTATATGCTTGATACCAGCTCATACTTCTGCAGCAGGCAGCAAGCATTAGAGTACTTTCACTAAAACCAGATACAATTGTTTTATTCCACAGAGAGCTTGTTAGTGACAGCCCTATCATTCTCTAAATTTGCTCACACTTTTAATAACCACAGTATGAGTTGGTCAGAAAAGTAAGCACAGGAAGGACATTACTTTGAGGCATTGAGCAAGACTAAAAGAACAGAGAATGAACTGAAAATATATGATATGTGTGCAAGTTATCACGCTTTGGACCAAGCTTGAAGAATAAATTTTGTGTCACTTCATTCTTACATAATTCAGCCACAATCATGCACAAAACACCCTACCTCCAACACAGAAGAAAAAACCTCTGCTAAAAATAGTCTCCCTCCACCCATTATTGATAAGGATGTAATAGCAGAGCATGGAAAGTGAGTCTAAGGACAATACAATCGCTACTGCATCATGACAACATCACCACCATTTCACACAGTGATTTAGGATGGCATGATTGTTCAAATAAGCCATTATGGCTGTCACCTGATATCTGATTCAGGTAACACAGGGTGTTTTAAAAGGGGGTATACAACTTTGCAGGGGTACAGAGAATAACTTGGAAGACATGCAGGAGCTGAATCAGTCGCATAACGTAGGGGGAGCACAGCAAGTTTCTGCCACGTCACTGGATTACCAAATTCCACCACATGAGGGCATTCCATGTCGAACACTTGTAAAATGGTGACTTTTGAAGGTGCAGAGCGAGCACGTTATGTGTTTTGGTTTGAAGGAACAAAGTCTGCGACACAAGTTCAGAGGAATTTTCGCACACAATATGGCAAAAAACCTCCGAGTAGGTGTACCATCTATGTGTGACACAATAATTTTGTGGAAACAGGCTGCTCTATTCATCATTCGATGTCAAGCAGTCAGCCATGTGCCTCTGGCACTGTTGTAGACAAAGTGGGTAAGAGCTCTGTTAGAAGACTTCGAAAGCCAACAAGATATGTCTCTCAGGAAACTGACATTCCACATGTGGTTGTGTGGCATGTTCTGACACTGCATTTCAAGCCATACAAATTTACCATTGTGCACCAGCTGAAGACAGACAATGGTAAGATATGCAAAGATTTCTGAACAGGAATGATCAGTTGGACAGAAGAAAAGGATTAGCAGAGGTGCACCTGTAGCATGACCACCTCATTCCCCTAACCTTACACCATTAGATTTTTCCTTGTGCAGCTTTGCTGAAAATCGTACCTATGTACCACCATTACCAACCATTATCTATGAGCTGTGTACAATAATTACTACCTCCATTACTGCTGTTACGCCTGTTATGCTATACTATGTGTGGCAGGAAATTGACTACAGGTGGGATATGTCTGGAGAATTACTGGAGGACAGTCGCATCGAAATTTGACTCTGTGTTGAAACTTCAAGTGTTACTGTACATTTGCACAGTAAAGCTAATTAATTGTTCATCTGTTACTATTTCCTTTCTATCACCTTGCAAAGCTGTATATGCCCTTTTGAAACACCCAGTACATCAGTTCACAACTGCTGTTCAGCCAAATTGGACACTCTGCATTTAAAGCACTGATGTTTTCTATTTTACAGTACTTCTAAGATTTCATTTTAGTTTACAAATTCGTCCTAATGTTTAACTTTGGTTTATGAAAAATGTGAGAAATGACATTTATTTGGAAATGTCTCAGACACTTTATAGACATTTATTTGGAAATGTCTCAGACACTTTATATCATTTGTTACCTTGTTTTGTTGACACTTCGTGGGGAACATTTGTCACCAGCTATTCATAAAAATACCTAACTTTCATGAATGTCAAGATCCTGTTGTACTTCACAAGGCATATAACTCATACATGAGACCGGCCGATGACAAAAAAAGCTGAACTTTTTAACTGGGTGGAAAATTGGGAAGCGCGAAAGCGCGGTGTGAGCAAATTCAAATACAGCATATACAATATTTAAGATTGCACAAGCCATATGGAATTATTTTCTGTAAATTATGTAAGTAAATATTAAAGTGAAGCACATTATTATATTCACAATAGAAAAGTAGGGAATCAAGAACAAAATAAAATGAAATATTTTAAAAAATCAGATTTAAAACATACATGTAAATCTTTACTAGCTAAATCCTGAAGTGAAAAGTATTTGTCTAGGAAAGTTTGTGCATTTAGTCAAGCAATTAGAAACTTGCAAGAATTAGAAACATATCCACAGATTAGTTTTGGTCAAACATCATAGTACAAGAGATAAGTCAGTCTTGTTGGCTTAGTAGCACTCTAATGTACCAAATTTTTCAGAAATGAAATGTGTGTGGAAATAAGTTAAATTCACAGATTCTTACTAAATGATAATTGGAATATGTATTTGAATATGTACAAATTTAAAAAAAACATGACTAGAAGTTATGGTTTTTAAACACTTGCTTGCAGAACTTTGCCCTTTTTTGTTTACTTGCTTGCACATTTTGCCCCTTTTTGTTGTACTTGCTTGCACAACAATTCAAATTTCCTCTTCTGAGCAAGCCTGGCTTTCTTCTCTGCAAGCTGCACGGCCATATTTATTTTACGTTGACTCTGCAGCTGAACAGCATCCATTGCTAACTTTTTCTTTTTGCTGATAATTCCTTTTCTTTTCCTCTCAATTTCTTTGGTATAACTTGTTTTTGATGTCCTAAGATTTTGGCAGAGGTTGGCATCAACTGCTTCTTGCAAAAAAATTTCTTTACTGAAGAAATTAATTGCAGACTCACCCTGTGCTTTAAGTTTATACTACACAGTTTGTATAGCTGAATAGGTTTCAATGTTCATTCTTCCTGATTTTATATCTATGATTTCAGCCATCATGCTGAAAGAACTTTCAACCTGTGGACCATGAAAGCATGATATCAAGGCTTTTACTATTTTAGATAACATAGTGTACTTGTAGAGGCTAAACACAACTGCCCACCACGCATCAATTTTTACAAAGTTTCCAACTTCATCAACAGGAGATGGAAGTCGTGATTCAAACTGATACTGGTGAATTTCTAGAGCATAGCTTTCCATTTCCTCTGAATTCAATATATTTCAAAGGAACTGTGGAAGTTTTTCAGTCTTTTTAAAGTTAGATTATGTCCCCTTGTAGAAGGATCAATAGCTGATATGTACATTAAAAGATCACTACATAATGGTAGTGTCTTTTGCATGTATTTTGCATGCTGAATATAAGCTTCAGCAGCCTGGCTTAAAAAAAATTCCCCACAATGTCATTTGATTTGCTTTTCAAAATAATGTTCCTGATCCAAGAATCTTTCACAGGTTTGCCTTATCAAATCTTTCATAGGATTGACTTTCAGTACCTCTTGTTTTAAGAAACAAGCTAAGAAATCCAAGAATAGTTGCTTCTGCTCATCAAAAACTTTATGAATTAATGGCTCCTTTGTTTGAAATAAGCATACATAATTTTTCAAAAGAGGTAGAGCTGCAACATAAAAATTTAATATAAGCAAGGTTTTTTTGAGCTTTCAAATAATTTTGCAACAATTCTAGATTTCCATTTTCTTCCATCTTCTGTTAGATTTTTTTCCCCGTAATTTCTTCCAAAGCTCCTGGAATTTTAACTATTACTTTCTAATCTTTACATATTTTATTTCTCACATCCATGTATATTGGTCTTTCATTAGGCTGCACAAATCCATAATACAGGAGCAAAAGGGCATCATGGATATGTAAACTGTTTAATGCCACATGATATAATGACAACCACCTGCATTGCACCATGTTCTTAATTTCAGTGAATTTTAGCCCTATAATTTCACAAATTTCAGCAAGGGCTTCATGTTGATCTGCCGACCATTTAAAGTCATTGAAGAAGTCAATAAAGTATTTTTCAATGTAAGCTTAAAATGGCTTGCAAAAATTTTTACTTGCATTATGAATATGGTGACATGAATCTCCATCAATGTCAAGCAAGTGGGGAGATTTTCTCTGCCAAATTCTTGTTTTTAACCATGTTTTTGGGCCGCTCATGACACATTCTTTCCATTTAGCTTTCAAACAAGCAAAACAAATTCCTCCTCAGAAAGAAAGAAGAAAAAAAAAAAAAAAAAAAAAAACGGAAAGCTGCGCCACGAACTTTGTTTAGAGGGTTCGGGCCTACGTAATACTGGCCCGAAGCCGTGCGTTTTTTCCCACTTAGCTTTCAAACATGCAAAACACATTTTTCCTTAGGAAAAAACGAAAGAAAAGAAAAAAACAGGGTTGCGCCACGAACTTTGTTCAGAGGCTTCGGGCCAACGTTATCCTAGCCGTGCGCCGTGCTTTCTTTCCACTAAGTTTTCAAACAAGCAAAACACATTCCTCCTCCTTAGAAAAAAGAAAAAACACGGAGGTGCGTCATGAACTTGGTTCAGAGGCATAGGGCCGACGCAATTCCGGGCCACAGTGAAAGAAGCACGTCCGAGCCAACGTAATTCTGGATCACGGCAAAAGAAGCATGCCAGGCCTACGTAATTCCGGCGTGGCGCTGTGCTTCCTTTCCACTTAGCTTTCAAACAAGCAAAACAATTCCTCCTCCTCAGAAAGAAAAAAAACAACAACGGAAAGCTGCGTCACGAACTTTGTTTAGAAGCTTCGGGCCGACGTAATACTGGCCGGGCGTCGTGCTTTCTTTCCACTAAGTTTTCAAGCAAGCAAAACACATTCCTCCTCCTTAGAAAAAAAGGAAAAAAAAAACAAAAAACAAAGAGGTGCGTCACAAACTTGGTTCAGAGGCATCGGGCTGAGGAAGTCCGGGCCACAGCGAAAGAAGCACATCCGAGCCAATGCAATTCCGGATCACGGCAAAAGAAGCACGCCAGGCGTACTATGTAATCCCAGCGCGGCGCCGTGCTTCCTTTCCACTTGGCTTTCAAACAAGCAAAATAAATTTCTTCTCTTCGGGGAGGGGGGGGAGAATTTAGGAAAAGAAAGCTGCGTCACGAACTTTATTCAGATGCTTCAGGCCAACGTAATCTCGGGCCACAGCGAAAGAAGCACGCCGGGCTTATGCAATCCTAGCGCTGTGCTTTTTTTTTTTTTTTTCACACTTTTGAACAAGCAAAACAAAGTCCGCCACCTCAGGAGAAAAAAAAAAAATAAATAAAGATACAAGGGCTGTGTTACGAACTTTGTTCAGATGCTTTTACATCGATAATTTACAAAACCATTAAAACTTTCTTTATAACAGCGAAAATCTCAATAACCATAATTTTTTGTTAGTCACCCGTAATCCCGGGGAAATCCGTAATAATTATGGAGATTCTGTAATTGCCAATTCCGTAATCTCTGTGCGTCCTTCGTAGAAAGAGGTTTCACAAGAGCTTCGATTCTCGAACGATCTCAGAAAAGCGGGAACGCATTCGGATACATCGCAAATTACAAGAGAGAGAGTTCCTGGCGATGACGTCACGGATAGAATGCAGAGTGGCGATTTCCCGCAAGACACGGGATGGCTGTCTCCTCGTGGACTGCGGCAGTTTCCCTAAAGCACGAAGTAGGTGGAGCTTCACCCTTTGCGCTGCGATGCTTAAGTGACTGACATCCCATCCATTGTTGACAGCAGTAAACGAATTGAGCTCCTGACTCCACCCTCCAACATTTCTTCTGGCCCCCAGCGCCTGCTCCATAAAACAATGCTTTCAGCTAGAAAGCGCTTAGTTCTTTTACACCACAAAAAAGCGGAATTCCGCCTTTTCAAGGATTTTTCTATAGAACGACGACCCCCCCCCTAAAAAATTCTGAAAAATTTCTCTTCATTTTTGCAATGACCTCGAGGATGACTAAAATGATGCCGAAAAAGCGGAATTCCGCAAATTCGCGGAAGAATCTCATGTATGATAACTTTATTGCAATAGCGCTATGCTTAAGGAGAGAAAAATACAATTATTTAAATTATTTTTTATGAAAGTATGATTTGCTTCTGACAATGTGCCTCCATGAGAAAGTTTATTGCCATTTTCGTCTTTGTTTAGTCCCTTGATTTCTTATCTTCACGAATAACAATGTGATAACTGTGGGCAAAACACTTTAAGAAACCGAAGTTGATCTATGTTACAGTTTGGCCTTGTTTTTGCTTGTTGCTATGGGTAAAATTTAAAGTAATTTTTCATAAAAAGGGTAAACTTTTGTAGCTCAGAAGTAAAACATAGCATTTGGTGGAGATTACCAGAAATTTGTGACATGTCGAAAAGAAAAATGGATGCAAAAGACAATCAATATGAAGCTTGGGAGATGCTGTGACTCTTCAAAATCTGATTCTTCCTCTGATAACAAATTAAGGATAATCTCCCATGAGTTTACTCAACCCCAGTAGATAAAAAATGACAGAAAAGGAGTATTCAGCAATGATATTGATAATCATCAGATAAGTACAAACTTATGAGAATGGAACTAAAACTATATATACATTAAATAAATAGATAAATACAAACAGTGTATCAATTAAGTTATGAGGCTGATTTTTAAAAAAATCTCTGCAAAAAAGATTAAAAAAACAAACAAACAACCCCCCCCCCCCCCCACACACACACAGGCTAAGAAGGCATGTTTTTTTTTGCTAAGTTATTTGCCAGCTATGCAGTGGCAACAATGTTTGCATGAGAATTGTGCAGATGATTATTTACACTGTGCATGACATCATTCGGTGAAAGAACACTGTCACATCCCTGTATGGAGCAGGCAGCAAATATGCGGTTGTGTTTGAAAATTGGTAAAACTGCATCTGAGACAGTTGAATTGTTGCATGATGTATATTGGGCTAATCGCTTATCTTGTGCACATATACAGTGGTGGAAATGGGAATTTTTCACTGCAGGAACGCAACGTACAACTTGTAGTGTTGCCGCCAAAACCCATCAAAATGACGTCGCAACGTTTTGTCTATTTCTGACTCCATAGTCAGAATTCATCAAAAAGGCTTAATGCAGTTTCGACGGGTTTTGGTGACAATACTACAATGGTACAAGTGAATGCATTAAAAATATAATATCCACAAACACATTTGATATACACATAAAACCATATAAGGAAATTTCGTTATTAAACTTTAAAATGAAATAGTCACATTTAGCTAAAGTCAGAGCTGTTTTCTTTATTCAGAAGTAAGTTTCTTATGAGAAAGACCACGCGGATATGTGCCGGTGCAATGAAAGGTATCACCCTTTTTTGGAGGTGTCCTCAAATAACAAACATCGGAGAAAAAACGTCAGCTCTTATTTGAGGCAGAGATATGTAAGTAACTACTGTATATGGGGTGGCAAAGTAAAGAAATTCAGCTTTGTCTGAAATAACCACTTATGTAGCTGCAATATCTATTATAACTTCGATTTGAAAAAAATCATTTACTAAAATAATCTCCAAAGTTTTTGTTTCAACAAGTCTTCTTGCATCTTTTCTTCACGTTCTCCGCAAGCCAAGAAATCTGCATTTCTCCTTCCGTCACTCAACCATTTCCGTACGTACGGGTCGGGATTGAAGATCTTTGAAGGAGGTCCGTTTATTTTTATGAACATGAGGTTGCTGACGTGTGTAACGTTTAAAGCGTTTCTTAAATCAGTTATCAAATTCATGGTGCTAAAACCTCTTTCACACTCAGCTGCTGATATAGCAACCGAAGCAACAGATTTTAATAAGACTTTTAAATGACGTGAAACTTTTTTGGTTTCCTTGAAATGTCTGAACTCTTCAATGATTTTCCTTTCTTCCTCCAATCCGAATATCCAGCATAAACTTAGAACCTCTCCTTCTCCATATAAAATATCTATGTCGGCCGGCCAAAAAGACGGATACAAAACCTGAAGTTGTTTTACAATGTCCTCGCTGCTGAATAATCTGGCAGATAAATTGTTGGCAACACTCCTAAAAAACTGAACACGGTTTATTTTCCCGTCAGATTTATATCCCCTTGAATGTAAGTCCACCCCTTTGAACACCATATTTTTTACGGCATTTGTTGCTACTAAATAAAACTCGTCAAAACCACCATCAGCTAAACCTTGGAAAACTTTCACTGTACAGGAAATATGCGAATGTGCTTCTGGTAACGATACAGAATTTCCTTGAAGACGCAGTGACAATGAACTAAGTTCCTTTAAGGCAGTTTTCATTAGTGCCAAATTTTCCAGGAAGCATGTGCTCGTAAGTCTTTTCAGTAAGCCAGAAAACATGTTTCTTTCTTTACTATACCTTGAAGCATCAGCAGATACAGCTTTAAAATGCAAAGTCAAGGCTGGAAACATATTCCAGACAGCGGATACTGTTCGCTCACTAGATGCGACCCATCTTGTTCCAAGAACTCTCCCAATTGAAGAAAACAGAACTGCAATTTCTTCAGCACAGTGATGCAACTCGCGAGCGTTCTTTGCTGAAGCGTGATACAAAGAGTATAATTTATCGCAAAACGATGCCGTAAACCTCTTTAATTATGTCCCCGACAGCAAGTTCTAACTTATGAATGGCACAGTGCCATATAATAAGTTCGGAAATTTTTTAAGCTGTTGAGCCACACCAGATATGGAACCTGCGAAGTTTGCAGCTCCGTCGGAAGTGAAAGATATCAGATTATTTTTAATAAGCTCAATTGGAAAGTACTTCATAATTGATTCAGTTATTGCTGTTGCTTTCAAATCATGTAATTCAACCAAGTCAAAAAATAGAGTTTGGGCATTTATATCATCCGGATCTATGGACATTCTTATGCAGATTATGAGTACTGAGAGTCGGCTTACAGTTGTACACTCATCAACCAAGATACCGAATTTTATATTTTGGGAGACGATTTCTTCACAGAGCTTTTTATGCATGTCATTTCCTATAGAATCGCAAATATCAGTACACGTTTTCCTAGACTGCAATATCCTCCCCATCTCAGTGCCATTTTTCTTTTGAAGATCAATCAAACCAGGAAAATCGGCAAAAGGTCTATTGTTCTTCGCAATGAAATATGTGGTATTTAATATTTTGTACGTATTGTCCACTTTATTTTTATTTATTTTTTCAACAATATTTTCAAAGACGCCTTCAGAACGTTTTGCGTTCATTTTAAAAGCTTCTTCATGAGCGCGACTTTCTCTGTGCTCCTTTATTTTTTCCCTTAGAGCCGTATTTTGCTTCTTATCGTCAGCCGTAGATCTAACTTTGCAATCTATCCACTCCTTAGAAAGCCTTGCACCAGTTAAAAATTCTGAAACGTTCATATTCCCGGCGGTTTTACTGACGGCCCATCCTAAACACCCATTTTTTAAAACAAGCCAAGAGCACTCTTTCAAAAAATACTTACTTTGATCCTCAGTCCAACACTCGGGTTTACCATTTGTTGAGCTTTGCCGAGATTCAGATTCTTCTAATGAACTTCCTGATGCAATGATTTCCTTTGACTGTTGTATTTTCGGCGATTTTCTTGGTGATACTTCACACGGAGTCCGAGCTTGAACAGGGGTGGGGTTGTTCCAAATTCCCAAGTTCTGTTTTTTTTCCTTTTGACTCATCTCTTTCCCAAAGAAATATGTTAGTGTTTTTTCATTATTTTCAGTTGTTTTCTTTTCTCACACAAGAACAAATTAAAACTTACAACAACGACTACAATATCAGTCAAAAAGTCACGTCCTACCACAACAGGAGCTGGAGTTGAAGTGACAGCATGTGCAGAATGTAGTAATTAAGCTTGTTGCCAGGTTACAGGGATTGCGAAGTCATTTTATGCCAAGAGCGGAGAGAGGTTGCAAGGTCATCGAGCAATCAGCTCCTGCCATGACCTTCGTTCTCACGCAAACACTTCGCACTCATTGTGGAATTAAGCGGCGTTGCAGTCGTCACCATGGCGGGAAATCATGAAGGAAGACGCCAGACGGCGAAGAGAAAATATTTTGAGAACTACAGCTACAACTCCGGTAGCACCTACACAAACGACGAGTCAGCTTTATTAGAGGAAAAAAAAATTGAAACGACAAACAATTAATACAAGATGGTGTCATTAATTGAAATGTATAATGCATTACGAAATGTTTTATGAAAATTAAATGCTCCCTTTCTTTTGGTGTCGATAACAGAACGCCGGAATGCAGGGTCTTGCTTCCGAAACGCGGGGTTTCACTCCCGGATCGGCGTTCCGGTGCGTTCCGGCCCATTTCCACCACTGCACATATATTTCAATGGTATGCATGTTTCAAGGATGGGCAGGAAGATTTGGAAAATGACGAAAGTCTCTGGATGCCTGATTTTAGTGTGCACTTCTGAACTATTGAGAAAGTTCGTAAAAGGATAAAAAGTGATTGTTGTGTGACCTTGAGGATGCTGGAATGTGCATGGTGTTTTCGTTAGGGTCCTGAAAAAAGCATCAGAGTGCTTAGCGGAAGTCGCCACAGTCACCCAAAGGAATGAAGATCAGGTTACAGAAGAAAAAATCAAGACAGTGTTTGTGTGCTTTTACGACAGCAAGGAAATGGACCTTATTTATGTGACGTCAGAAGTGGATTTCTGCTGACCAACATGGCTGCTGATTCAATGTTGTCGCTATTAGATTGCACCTAACTGTAAACCATTTTTTTTTATTTTACCATCTTGGAGTATGGCCAACAAATTAATAGAGCTACAGGGTGAAGAAGATGAAATTAATTTCTTAGAACAAATCAAGGTTGCAAAACTATACCAAGACAATTTTGTGTTCGATGTTTATTTCAAATGATGCAGGACAACATCGCCATTGGTCACGGTGAAATTTTTAATGAAGCATTTCTCAGACATGGTATGTTAAATTTCACATTCTTATTGTTAGACATTGGTGAAACATAAACCTGGATTTTTTTTTTTTTTTAAACACAAAATATTTAGAAGTCCAGACAAGCAGGTAAATGGAAACAAACTAGTGTTAAAAAAAACAACAAAAACTTTCCATTGTCACTTGCTAGGCTATCTACTTGAAAATAAAATATATGTGTAACATTAAATAAAAGAAAACTTATAGAAATGTTTTGCTCTTTTGGGAAAGAACGTAGAAGTTCATTCGCAACTTACCGATTTAGATATGCAATTCGTTTTCCCTTTTTCAAATTTTTTTTTTTTGGAAATTAAATATTGAAATAATACTACCAGATTTTGATTTTCTTCTATTCTTACTGCCATAATATTCAAAATCGTCCTTGTTAAAGTGGGCAGAACGTATTCGAGAATGTACATTGGGATGGAAATCATCGCGTTTCATTTTACGCAGCCATTCCTTTAACAGTTTCGACCTTTTCAGAGGAAAATTATGGAAAGTTATTCCTTCTTCTGTACATTTTAGGTGATAGGATCTATTAGCACAACCACACAGTGAGAAAAAGTTTGGCACGCCATTAATAAATTTATGAAAATCACGATTTTCTTGAACCCCTGAAACGCAACGCCATTGTTAAGCAACGGGAAAACACATGTAAACAAACCATTGCTGGTCCGTAGACATGGGAAAGTTTTCCCATGATGCAATGCGAGGTGAATAATGTCCATTCTGCATCACGAGTTCATTCCTGAAGGTATAACTTTCACTGGCAATGCTTACACATTCATTTTGGAATGACTGTAGAGGAGGACTGTTCACGTCAGGCCTGAGTACAAAAACGAGCAATTATTCCTTCTTCACAATAACACACCAGCACACAGAGCAGTCGGTGTACAGCTACTTATAGCATAAAAACTGGTGCGTGTACTCAACCATCCCGCCTATTTTCCAGATTTGTCACTGTGTGACTATTTTCATACATCATCATTGTCAACCATTATCAATCCACTGCTGGACGAAGGTCTCCCCAAGTTTCCTCCACAACGGTCTGTCTTGTGCCAGTCTCCTCCATGTCACTCCCGCATACTTTCCAATTTCATCCACCCATCTTCCATGTGGTCTTCTTCTGGGTCTTTTCCTGTCCCTTGGAATCCAATCTAAAATTTTGGCTGTCCATCGATGGTCTGTCCTTCTGGCAGTATGTCCAGCCCATTGCCATTTCAATGATTTAACTCTGATCATGATGTCTTCCACTCTTGTCATTTTTTCTGATCCACAAGTTCCTCTTCTTATCTCTCCTGGTTACACCAAGCATGCACCTCTCCATGCTTCTTTGAGTTGTCTGCAGCCTTTGTATGTCTCTTTTAGTTAAGGTCCACGTCTCTGCACCATACGTAAGCACTGGAAGGATGCATTGATCAAAAATTTTTCTTTTAAGACGTAATGGCATATTGCTCTTGAAAATTATGCTGTTTCTTCCAAAAGCTCTCCAGGCAAGTTTTGTATGCCGATTAATTTCTTCATCAAAGTGACCCTCACTTGATATCTGCTGTCCAAGATAAACGTACGTGTCTGTTATCTCCAGCTTTTCCACATCAATCGATAAATCTTCATTTCTTGTAAAAGCATTGAACATCACTTTTGTCTTCCGAAAGTTCATTTTTAATCCCACTTCTTTACTCTTGTCAGCAAGTTCCTAGATCATACTCTGCAGCTCTGATGGGGTAGTTGCAAAAACGACTATGTCATCAGCAAAACGAAGGTGGGTTAGATAATCTCCATTAATCTTTATCCCCTTTTTCCCCAGTTCGGTGATTGAAAGACATTTTCCAATGTAGCATTAAAGAGCTTCGGAGATATGGTGTCACCTTGTCTCACTCCTTTTCCAATTTTTATGTGTGTTGTATTTTCAAACAGACGAATCTTTGCACTTGCATTTTCATAGATGTTATTAATAATATTAATGTACGCATCTTCAATACCACAGGATTTCAGGACCATTGTAACTGCTGATGGTTTCACCAAATCAAAGGCTTTTTCATAATCGATAAAAGCCATGCACAATGGAAGTTCATATTCCCTCGCTCTTTCAATTAGTTCTCTCAGTATGTGGATATGATCTATTGTACTGTAGCCACTCCTGAATCCAGCTTGTTCTCTCGGTTGAGCCACATCCTGGGTCACTTTTAAGCGGTGTGAAAGAACTTTAGTGAAGATTTTATAAACCACTGATAGGAGGCTGATAGGTCTGTAGTTCCTGAGATCCTCAATGTCACCTTTTTTATTTTCATACATACATACATATCACTAAGCTGTTCTCCGATATTCAGAGGTTAGCTCCACAAAGAAATACAAACTACCAGATAATTTGTACTTACTGTTGCCGTATCAAACTTCTCCATTTACAGCGATCTTGATATACAACTCGGGCTTCACTGATATCCATTACACGCCGTACATAAGATCTTTTATACTTCATACTCATTATCTTTTCTCATGCAGACACTCCTCGATCTAATCCACTCATGTCTTCCTTGGCTTTCCTCTGCCTTTCCTTCCTGCCCCTTGGGCTAAAAATATTTTCTTAGTAAGCATCTCACCACTCATTCTTTCAACATGGCCAAACCACCAAAGCATATTAGTCTCCACCTTGCTAACCACATTTTGCTTCACATCACACAATTGCATTTTTTCCAGCACACAAACGACTTCTATGCTTCTTCTGTAGTACCCAGGTTTCACTGCCGTACATTAGAGTAGGAACAATTACACTTTCATACACAGCCATGCGGGACTCTCTAGAGAACCCATCATTCCTGTGAAAACCTCCCAGAGCAGCTATGACTTTCAATGAAGAATTCACTCGCCTGCTAATTTCACCATCCAATTTGTTCTCTCTGTCAAACATGCTTACTAAATAGACAAACTCACTCACTTGGTCAATCACAGTGCCATTTATACTTACATTACTTTCCATGCTACCAGTTCCTCTCTCAAAGACCATAACTTTGGTTTTTCCTTATTTATACTCAGTTTGAATTTTATGCAAACTTCGTACATCCGGGACAACATACTCTGCAAACAACTTTTGCTCTCTGCCAACAGGACAGTGTCATCACCTTTCAGCAATCTGCACACACGGATATCACAAAGACATGAACCACTATTATCTATTTTGGCATCACGCATGCACACATCCATAAATATATTAAACAGCCATGGTGACATTAGACAACCTTGTCGCACCAATAGAAAACCATTTGATAAAACACCATTCACTCGTACACAAGCTCTGCTACCAGCATACATGGCTTTTACACTATTAAGTAGATTTCCAGTAACACCATATTCATTCAATACCTTCCACAAAAGTGTCCTATTTACTCGGTTGCAAGCTTTCTCTAAATCTATGAAGGCAGCAAAAACTTTCTTCCCAACAGCCAGATACTTTTCAATCATCATGGGTAATGCAAAAATTTGGTTAGTGCAGCCTTTACCAGGCATAAAACCATTCTGAACATCCCACACTTTCTCCGATGTAAGAACCTTACCGAACACTTTCCCCGGTACACTTAGTAGGCTAATACCACGATAGTTCTTGCATTCAGTCTGATCACCTTTTCCCTTATACGAGGGAACAATAATAGCATCCTTTCATTCCTGAGGGACCATTCCTAACTCCCAGCACAACTGGCAAATTTCAGTTAACCAGTCAATTACAGAGTCAACGCCATATTTCAACATCTCGGCAGTTATGCCATCAACTCCCATAGCCTTACCATTCTGAAGAGATTTTAGAGCTTTACACACTTTTTCTCTTGAGATCCCTCCTGTGCTTCCATCCCTCATTGTGACATCATCTGCGTCTGTCTCAGAATCATCTTTGCTTTCCTGATCTAATAACTCACAGAAATATTCACCCCATCTTTCACTTAACTCATTGGGCTCCCATATCATTTCCTCGATCTCATTCTTCACACAACTTACAACTTTGTTTCCCCTATTTTTCCTGAGTCTCATGTACTTCCAGAAAATCTTCCTATCTTTCCAAAAAGCCAATTCATGACTTTCCACCTTCTCCTTCCTATCTTTTGCCTTACTCTGGCAAACCAGCCTAGCAGCTTCACGCTTCTTACAGCGATATTCATCCACAGAAACTCTACCTAGCAACATCCCCAAATAGGCTTCCTTCTTTCTCTTTACTGCCTCTTCAATCTCACTATTCCACCAAGCATCACCTCTGTTGTTACCCACTATTGTGGTGCCACATACCTCTTCAGCAGCAAATACAACACAGTTCTTATAACATTTCCACTTCTTTTCTACATCCCTCTCACAAGACTTCAGCTTCTTCAGTCATTCTCTAAGCAAGTCAATAACGCTGATGATCTTCAAGGAGCCTTTCATTCTTTATATTCTGGGCCTCTTCCTATTCCTTTTCCTCCAACCAACATTCAGTTTCACTCGTGATACTACCAAGTAATGATCAGAACTAACATCAGCACCTCTCATCACACAGGTGTCAACAACTAAGTGTTTCAGACGCTGATCGTAGACAATAAAATCTATCCCACTCTTTTGACCAAGAGTACGATTTTCCCAAGTATATGCATGGATATACTTGTGGTTGAAAAATGTATTAGATACACACAAACCATTCTCAATGCAGAGTTCAATTAATCTTTCACCATTATCATTCACACAAGGATCATTAAACTTACCCAGAACATTGTCAGAAATCGCATTCTGCACACCTACTCTAGCATTGAAATCCCCTGCTATTATAACTTTTTGTTAGCACCAAACTGGCTCAAAACAGCTTTTAGATCATTCCAGAAATTTTTCTTATCAGAAGGTTCCGAGTCACAAGGAGCTACACTACAACAATTACAATTCTCTGAAGTTTCACTTTCAAATGAATCCAGAGAATTCTCTCACTTATGCAACTATAGTGAATCAAGTTGTTCATCTTTTCACTTAAAATCACATTTACACCAGTTGTTCTTAAAATCACTCTCACATTATCCAATACTCTGGACCACACACTCACCATTCTATTCACTTTTTCTATCGTAATTTCCTTCTTTTTGGTTTCACTTACACACAGCACATCCAGTCTATACTTATTCATCCCCTCAATCACCTCATTCATCTTGCCATTTATATCTCTAGTATTCCATACACCAATCTTACACTCACTCCACCAAGATCTCTTTCTGATTTTCCTTTTTCCAGTTCCAGGTCGGTACCATGGTGGGATATGTAGGTCCACCATATCCAACACTTGAGTCCAGATATTGATTCTTTTGTCTTTTTAATCAGGTAGGTACATCAGTGTGGGGGATTATCCCACAGCTGATGGTTCCAGTTGGTCATTCAACCTAAAGATTCTGGAACAAAACCCAGTGAGTTGGGGTCTTTTTGCTAATGTCACACAGAACTAGATGGCACCTCTCCAAGATTCACAGAGGCCCTAGTTACTGTTGTGTGTGCCATTGTTATCACGGAGCGCCCCAAGGAGGCAAACCCATTCCCTAAACTAAGGCTGCATTTAAAAGGAAAAGTTTTTCAAGACATGCAAAGAACTGTGACATCAGCTCTTCACTCTATACCAAAAGATGACCTTTGAAAGCCCTTCCTTTTGTTGGCTGATCGTGCCACTTGCTTAAATTAACGCAGGAAGAATGCACTTTGAATAAAATATATTCATGTAAGTTTTTCTCCTGCTTTTCCATTTTTTTTAAATTCAGTCTCATATTACTTAATTGCTGCACTGTGTAGACTAAAATTTATGTACATGTGCTCACACACACACACACACACACACACTGAGTGCTCACTAAATTATGACCACCTACCTACTAATTCATTGATATTCTATTCACCTGCAGTTCAGCATTTTTTCATGCTGAAGGGAAAAGTGCCACAGAAATTCATCGGAGAATGAGTAGAGTGTATGGTCTGAACTTTATGATTGAAGAATGTGTGAGAGAGTGGTGTAGAAAATTTAGAGATGGGTGAACAGAAGTGCATGATGAAGACAGTCAAGGCCAGTGACATGTGGTGACTGATGAACTTGTTCAAAGTGTTGACTAGAAAGTGTGCGAAAGACGTAGCTTCACAATATCAGAGCTGTCGTGAGATTTTGTCCAAATTTCTCGAACTGTTCTGTAAAATATCATTACAGGTAGGCTAGGCTAGGCTACCATCAGTGGCGTACCCAGGAATTCCTGGAGGGGGAGGGGGGAGGCAAGATGTATATTTAGCTATGTGTGTATATGCACATAGTATATATGTAATAAAGTCAACCACAGATAAATTATAATCCTAATGCAGAACCCAAAATAACACCCCAAAATTCCTGATAAGAGAAAATTTTCCAAAGACCAAAAAAAAAAAAAAACTACATTAAAAGTAAACAAGCATTTTTAGATTAATGCACCCCGGGGTAGAGGTTCAGGTTTCACAAGAGTGCCAAATTTTGCAATCAATAGACAGATATCTTAATAAATTTTGTAACAAATATATATCTTAGGCACTCTGTCTTCCCTACCTGAATCTTTTTATAGAGCTTAAAGAACATAAAATAAATAGAACTTACTTGTAACTCCTAAGTGAACAACATATAGCCTGAAATAGAATGGTGAAACACAAACTCAAACTCTCCAAGGCAGTAAAGTAAATACACCTGGCGGTTAAGGTCGGTAATCGCTGCCAGATGTATTTACTTTACTGCCTTGGGGAGTTTGAGTTTTTTGAGTTTACGTGTTTCACCATTCTATTTCAGGTTATATGTTGTTCACTTAGGAGTTACGAGTAAGTTCTATTTGTTTTATGTTCTTTAAGCTCTACAAAAAGGTTCAGGTAGGGAATACAGAGTGCCTAAGAGATATATATATTTGTTACAAAATTTATAAAGATATCTGTCTATTGGTTGCAAAATTTGGCACTCTCATGAAATCTGAACCTCTACCCCGGGGCACCGGATGTCTTTCCCTGATGAATGGTCTGGTGTTCCGGGGTGCATTAATCTAAAAATTTTTTGTTTACTTTTAATTTAGGGTTTTTTGGTCTTTAGAAAAATTTCTCTTATCAGGAATTTAGGGGTGTTATTTTGGGTTCTGCATCAGGATTATAATTTATCTGTGGTTGACTTTATTACTATGCTGATTATGTTTGAAAACTGCAGCAGGGTGCAGTTTTGCAGAAATCATATTGCATTTGTAAGTTACAGCTTTTTTAAGTTTTGTGATATATATATATATATATATATATATAGGGCAAAACAAAGCAAAATTTTGAACAAGAAATAAAAATAATAGAAAGACCAACAGTCACCAATTACTTCAACCGAACCAGGCAAGCTTCAAACGATGCAAAGTACCGAATAAAAGAATGTAGGGAAGCATATTAATGACTGACCTCTTGTCGGCTTCATCAAGGGCAAGCAACAAGAAAACACTCACTAATCTACTAAGACCAGAGAATTGTGGGTTTCTGCTATTTTAATTTGCTAAAAGGACCTGTTAAATTTAGGGAATAATGCCAATAAAAGGGATAACTAATAAAAACCCGCACCCAGCAAACTAAAACACATTTGCCCGACCTCACAACAAAAATTTAAAAGGAAGAAAACAAGCAATTAATATCCATCCAATGAATGTACCAAAGGGATACAAAAACTTGTAACCAAAAGGAAACAAAATACCAGCCAAAAATAACCAGTAATTACAAAAAAAGTAATTTTACAACCTAATCAAAAACCAAAATAAATTAAACCAGAAAAGCAAACAACCAAATGGAAATTAATCAACAGCCAAATTTAGGAAAAAGGAGGGAGTGTTTGTGATTTGACAAACTCCCTCAACACAAATTAAAAAAAACACAGTTCTCACTCCAAGAGTGAACAAAAGGACAAAAATGCAACCAACATAGCTGCAAACCAAAAACCCCAATACCCACAGCTAAAAGCTAAATAAACAACAAGGCTGCAAAGTAAATAAAAATAATTATAAATGAAAAAACCAAAGGGCATGGCTTCAAGCACCAGTAAAGAAAATCATTAAGCCCAACTTTTACCCAAGCAAATCAAATAAAATATGAAATATAAAAATTAATCAAAGTGCAAACCCACAAAACCTATAATATAAAAACAAACTACCAGTAAAATAATGCCCAACCTAGTGCCTTGCTTTTCCATAACCTGCAGTATATACAGTAAACTTCTTTTACCATTTTAGCCCACAGGAAGGACTAGAACCACCAAAATGACTACAGGCAACAAAAAAATTAAAGGAATGCTACAGAAAGTTCTAATAAAGCAAATACTAACCCCAATCACAAAGCCTGCTTGTAAGTGCTGAAAAGAGCCCCCCCCCAAAAAAAAAAATTCTGAAAGGAAAAGAACAGTAGCCAGAGCAACCATTACCTTCTTACCATGCCTGAAGACAATAATGCACTGCTGCTACTTCTATGGGGTGAACCAACTTAACTCAGGGGCAAGCCCTTTGCAGCGCCATCTAGTGTCCAACTTCAGAACCTTCCTGGTGTGAGCAGATCAAGCCTGGTAAGACTCCAGAAACCAGAATTAATGCACTGATAAACCTTTACAATTTACCAGTGCAGACCAGAATACTAAAATGCCCTTCTTGCCAGCAGGAAGGCATTACCCTGCTCCCAAGAGTTCAAAAGTATTATAAAACCCAAATATCACCATTCCTCCCAAACCTTTGAACTTTAACTGTTACTATTTTTTTATTATATCTCCAAAAAAACTATCTATATAGTTACCCTTAAGATATTTTTCTAGGCGTTTTTTTCCTTTTTAATTATTTAAAAAAAACTTATAACCTTTTTTTGGGGTATCAAAGGAGAGGAATTGAATTGCGCATTTTAGGTTCCTTAGTTGATTGCTAACAACACCTTGCCTAAACGTCTAGAGTATAGCTTTAATTTAGTCAATTCATTCAGTCAGCAAGATTTAAATTAAATTAAGCCTTCCATCCTTATTCTATTTTTGAGAACTATAGTTCTTTGAGAACTATTTTTGAGAACTATAGTTCTCAAAAATAGAATTAGGATGGAAGGCTTAATTTAATTTAAATCTTGCTGACTGAATGAATTGACTAAATTAAAGCTATACTCTACACGTTTAGGCAAGGATGTTGTTAGCAATCAACTAAGGAACCTAAAATGCACAATTCAATTCCTCTCCTTTGATACCCCAAAAAAAGGTTATAAGTTTTTTTTTTTAAATAATTTAAAAAAAAGCAAAAAACGCCTAGAAAAATATCTTAAGGGTAACTATATAGATAGTTTTTTTTTTTGGAGATATAAAAAAATAGTAACAGTTAAAGTTCAAAGGTTTGGGAGGAATGGTGATATTTGGGTTTTATAATACTTTTTGAACTCTTGGGAACAGGGCAATGCCTCCCTGCTGGCAAGAAGGACATTTTAGTATTCTGGTCTGAACTGATAAATTGTAAAGGTTTATCAGTGCATTAATTCTGGAGTCTTACCAGGCTTAATCTGCTCACACCAGGAAGGTTCAGTTGGACACTAGATGGCGCTGCAAAGGGCTTGCCCCTGAATTAAGTTGGTTCACCCCATAGAAGTAGCAGCAGTGCATTATTGTCTTCAGGCATGGTAAGAAGGTAATGGTTGCTCTGGCTACTGTTCTTTTTCTTTCAAAAATTTTTTTTTGGGGGGGGGGTGCTCTTTTCTGCACTTACAAGCAGGCTATGTGATTGGAGTTAGTATTTGCTTTATTAGAACTTTCTGTAGCATTTCTTTAATTTTTTTGTTGCCTGTAGTCATTTTGGTGGTTCTAGTCCTTCCTGTGGGCTAAAATGATAAAAGAAGTTTATTGTATATATTGCAGGTTATGGAAAAGCAAGGCACTGGGTTGGGCATTATTTTACTGGTAGTTTGTTTTTATATTATAGGTTTTGTGGGTTTGCACTTTGATGAATTTTTTTATATTTCATATTTTATTTGATTTTCTTGGGTAAGTTGGGCTTAATGATTTTTTTTACTGGTGCTTGAAGCCATGCCCTTTGGTTTTTTTCATTTATAATTATTTTTATTTACTTTGCAGCCTTGTTGTTTATTTAGCTTTTAGCTGTGGGTATTGGGGTTTTTGGTTTGCAGCTATGTTGGTTGCATTTTTGTCCACTCTTGGAGTGGGAACTGTGTTTTTTTTTTATTTGTGTTGAGGGAGTTTGTACTCCCTTTTCCTAAATTTGGCTCTTGATTAATTTCCATTTGGTTGTTTGCTTTTTCTGGTTCAATTAATTTTGGTTTTTGATTAGGTTGTAAAATTTTTTTTTTGTAATTACTGGTTATTTTTGGCTGGTATTTTGTTTCCTTTTGGTTACAAGTTTTTGTATCCCTTTGGTACATTCATTGGATGGATATTAATTGCTCGCTTTCTTCATTTTAAATTTTTGTTGTGAGGTCGGGCAAATGTGTTTTAGTTTGCTGGGTGCGGGTTTTTATTAGTTATCCCTTTTATTGGCATTATTCCCCTAAATTTAACAGGTCCTTTTAGCAAACTAAAATAGCAGAAACCGACAATTCTCTGGTCTTAGTAGATTAGTGAGTGCTTTCTTGTTGCTTGCCCTTGACGAAGCGAACAAGAGGTCAGTCATTAATATGCTTCCCTACATTATTTTATTCGGTACTTTGCATCGTTTGAAGCTTGCCTGGTTCGGTTGAAGTAATTGGTGACTGTTGGTCTTTCTATTATTTTTATTTCTCTTGTTCAAAATTTTGCTTTGTTTTGCCCTATTGTTATTTGATCTTTCTCTTATGCAGCCTCTGGCGCTAACAAATTTCAAATCCGTTCAATGGTGTTTGTTGTTTCACATTATTTGCTTTTGCTATATGTATGCATACAATATATATATATATAAAGGTCAGGTGATGCGTAACATCACAGCCTCTCCTTGACAAATGTCAACCCCGCCTTCTCGTGGTACATCCTGTTCCCACTAAAGGGGCTCTGACGACCGCCAATAGCGGTATAACTATACCATCGGAATTAGAGGAAATGCTATCCCACACTCACCAACCCGCTTGGCCAGCGTGGTGAGTTATGGCCAAACCCCTCCAAAATGACTCCACAACTTAAATCTTGGCCCTCAGTCTCCGGCAGCTGGAATGTACCTGGCCAAGGCAGCGGCCAGTGCGACATGAAGGCAGAGGGTGCTAAGAATCCCCGGAGGACCGGACTAGGCTGCCATCTGATGCTGACCTTGGCTACGTATAACGGACGCTCCCTATCTTCTGATTCAAGGCTTCTTGAATTGGAAGAGGAACTACAAAGGATCAAGTGGGACATCGTCTGGCTAAGTGAGGTAAGGAGAAAAGGAGAAGATCTCATTGAACTGAAAAGTGGACATCTCTTCTACTATCGTGGGACAGATACTGGCAGAACTAGTGGTGTTGGATTTATAATAAACAAGAAACTGAAGGATAAAGTTGTAGAAGTTGAAAGTTCCTCTGACAGAGCTGCACGACTCATTATCCAACTCTCGAGAAGATACCAGGCTCAGATTATTCAAACTTATGCACCCACCACAAGTCATGCTGAAGAAGAAATTGAAGAATTTTATGAGGAAATTCGTCATCTAAATAATAAAGGTAAGCAGCACTTGAAGATAATTATGGGAGATTTCAATGCAAAAATAGGGCAACGACAACAGAATGAAACTTTAGTAGGTAAATTCGGTCACGGCAACAGAAACCAGGGTGGAAATACTCTCGTTGAGTTTGCAGAGGCAGAAGGGTTTTTCATCTTGAACTCCTTTTTCAAGAAAAAGCCAAACATGGAAATGGACATGGAGACATCCAAATGGGACGACAAGTGAAATTGATTTTATTATGTGTAACAAAAAATTCGTCATAGAAGACTGCAGTGTGCTAAACAAGTTCAACACAGGCAGTGACCATAGATTGGTGAGATGTAAGATGCACCTCAACACTAAACTCGAACGTAGCAAGCTCATAAGACAAACAAAATGTATTGACATAACCAACCTTAAAAAACACCATAATACCTTCAAATTGGAACTGAAGAACAGATTCTCTGCTTTAGAAGGCCTAACATCGGAAGAAGTGGATATTTCTGAAGTTAACAGAAAAGTAACAAAAGCTCTTATGGAAACAGCAACAAAATTAGCTGGGTCTAAGAACAAATTGCATGTGAACAAATTATCAGGAAAAACCAAAATGTTGATGCAAAAAAGAAGAGAGATGAGGACAACTAAAGAAGATGTGACTTCCAAAGTGGAATATATAGAGCTATGCAAGACAGTACGAAAAAGTATCACTGAAGACGTAAGGAAATTCAACTGTGAACTAGTAAGGAAAGCAATTGAAAACAACCAAAGCCTAAAGATAGCAAAGGGACATCTCAGTAAGGGAAAAAAACAGATTATGGCACTGAGAAAAGAAGATGGTTCTGTAACAAGAAATAGAGGCGAAATTTTGACAAGAGTGAAAGATTTCTACTCCAAATTATAATGAAAGGGATGATACATGTACTCCAGGCATCATGAAAGGTACCAGAGTTCTTCCAGTCCTTCTAGCAGAAGTTGCACATGCAATCAAGAACATGAAGCGGGGGAAAGCTCCAGGAGAAGATGGAATTACTGTAGACATCATACAAGAAGCAAGTGGAGAAATCGAAACAGTACTCGCCCATATTTTCACTCGATGCCTTAATGAAGGGAAAATTCCTGAGGATTGGAACAACGCTACAATGATCTTGCTACATAAAAAAGGTGACATTGAGGATCTCAGGAACTACAGACCTATCAGCTTCCTATCAGTGGTTTATAAAATCTTCACTAAAGTTCTTTCACACCGCTTGAAGGTAACACTGGACATGGCTCAACCGAGAGAACAAGCTGGATTCAGGAGTGGCTACAGCACAATAGATCATATCCACGTACTGAGAGAACTAATTGAAAGAGCGAGGGAATATGAACTTCCATTGTGCATGGCTTTTATCGATTATGAAAAAGCCTTTGATTCGGTGAAACCATCAGCAGTTGCAATGGCTCTGAAATCCTGCGGTATTGAAGATGCATACATTAATATTATTAATAACATCTATGAAAATGCAAGTGCAAAGATTCTGTTATTTGAAAATACAACACACATAAAAATTGGAAAAGGAGTGAGACAAGGTGACACCATATCTCCGAAGCTCTTTAATGCCACATTGGAAAATGTCTTTCAATCACTGAACTGGGAAAACAAAGGCATAAAGATTAATGGAGATTATCTAACCCACCTTCGTTTTGCTGATGACATAGTCATTTTTGCAACTACCCCATCAGAGCTACAGAGTATGATTCAGGAACTTGCTGACAAGAGTAAAGAAGTGGGATTAAAAATGAACTTTCAGAAGACAAAAGTGATGTTCAATGCTTTTACAAGAAATGAAGATTTATCGATTGATGGAGAAAAGCTGGAGATAACAGACACGTACGTTTATCTTGGACAGCAGATATCAAGTGAGGGTCACATTGGTGAAGAAATTAATCGGTGTACAAAACTTGCCTGGAGAGCTTTTGGAAGAAACAGCATAATTTTCAAGAGCAATATGCCATTATGTCTTAAAAGAAAAGTGTTTGATCAATGCATCCTTCCAGTGCTTACGTATGGTGCAGAGACGTGGACCTTAACTAAAAGAGACATACAAAGGCTGCAGACAACTCAAAGCAGCATGAAGAGGTGCATACTTGGTGTAACCAGGAGAGATAAGAAGAGGAACTCGTGGATCAGAAAAATGACAAGAGTGGAAGACATCATGATCAGAGTTAAATCCCTGAAATGGCAATGGGCTGGACATACTGCCAGAAGAACAGACCATTGATGGACAGCCGAAATTTTAGATTGGATTCCAAGGGACAGGAAAAGACCCAGAAGAAGACCACATGGAAGATGGGTGGATGAAATTCGAAAGTATGCGGGAGTGACATGGAGGAGACTGGCACAAGCGTACGGGGCTTAACCCCAAAGCCCCACTTTGGGTGCGTCAGTGGCTACCATAAGTTCTGGGCCAGATGAGTGCCAAAAATGCTTACCGGTGTGAACAAAATGCAGAGAATGGGAACAGCTTTGACATTCTTGCAGTGTTACAGTGAAGTTGGTGATGCATTTCTTGATCATACCGTGATGGGTGATGAAACATGGGTTCAATTCGTGAATGCTGAATGCAAAGAGCACTCAAAGCAGTGAATGCACCACTGCACGCAATTTCACCAAACAAGCCAAGAAAGTGCAAACAAACGTTTTCACAGAAAAAGCTGATGACAACTGTTTTCAGGTATTGGAAAGGAGTGCTTCTGATTGACGTTATGGAATCAGGAACCACAACAATGGCACAGAGGTACTGTGAAACAATAAGAAAATTTCATAGGGCAATTCAGAATAAAAGGAGAGGAATGCTGACATCAGGCATTGTGATCTTCCATGACACCATACAGCCACACATGATTGCACACACATGAGCGCTGCTGGAGCAGTTTGATTGGGAGGTGTTTGTCCAGCCTTCATATAGCCTGGACTTGGCACCAAGCAATTATCACTTCTTCACCCACATAAAAACCTGGTTGGTATCTCAGCGCTTCAATGACAATGAGTTAAAGAATGCCATCCAATTATGGCTGACCTCCCAGACAGCAACCTTCTTTGTTGCAGGGATACAAAAGCTGATAACCTGATATGATAAGTGCCTCAATTTAGGGGTGACCATGTTGAGAAGTAGCCTAGACCTGTATGTTTTGTATATAATAAAATATTTTCTTCTCATTGCTTGTTTTCTTCACAGCCCATCAGAGGTTGATATCCGAATAGCCTTCATAACTGCTAAATTTATAACTATACACAGAATTTAACTACATATACAGTCAACTCTGGATATAGTGAACATTCGGCTATAGTGAACCTAAATCAGTGGTCCCGACCTGCAACATCGGAAATATACATTAAAATTTTTGTTTATAATGAACCCTCAACTTCGGTTATAGTGAACCTAAAAACTAGAACTTCAAAGAAAGGAATGCACTTGCAACATGAAAATGTAACTTATTTCAAAACAAACCTTCATGTAAAAACTTGGAAGAATGTGTTGAGAACAATATTGTAGGCACGTACTACTCCTTAAGTGCAGTGAAGGACAAAGGTGGGATTAAAAACCTCAGCAACACAGAGCTGGTGTTCTTGCCGGCCAACAACACGTTAGCCCTCCAAACTCGTGGATGAAGGTGTGATTCGCAGCTTTAAAACCTATTACAGAAGGGAAGTAACGCTTCATTTAATCCAAGCCTTGTAATCAAAGCAGAACTCATTTATGAATGTTCTAAACGCTATACATTTTGGAAACAAAGCATGGAGGAGTGTGTCAACTGTCACTATACAGAACCATTTCCGGAGGTCTGGTTTTGTTACATGTGGCATTCGAAGAAGAGGATGATGTGCTCTCAAGGACCTGCTTCAGCATATCAGTGCAAATTCCACTGAAGCTGAAGATTTCATCGATGCTAACTGTGAAGTTATAACGAATGAAATCCCGTCGGATGAAACTATTGTCGAGGCTGTGAAAGGCGGTTCCAACAAGGAAGAAAACTAATCTGAGGATGACTATAATGAAGAACGTGTTCCAACAGTGAAAGACATGTTGGAGGGTGTGAGGACTGTGCTAAAGTTCCGAGAATGTATGTAAAATGTAAAATCGAATGTACCAAAAGCACAGGCTCTAGAGAAAGACACAGAGAAAATATTTATTAAAACTGTTTGCAGCAAGCAGCGGCACATAACGGACTATTTTCATGTTAATTAAGGCAATGTAAAATAAATTTTGTTTACTTAATTTAATGAATATACACTACGTACAGAAAAATATTTTTAGATACATATGGACATATTTTATTTTCTTGCTCACCATTTCACTCAATTCAGGTTAAGGGAAGACACTTCGGTTTTAGTAAACCTCGGACACAGTGAACAAAATATGTGAGTCCGCAGAGGTTCACTATAAGTGGAGTTGACTGTATTTACTTTTCTCAGAGCAATTTTTTGTGCATGAGACACTGTAAATGGAGACATTTGATATATCAACAACAAATAAAATTGAGCAATATCAGTTTTAAACTTTAATCTGGTCAATGAGCTTTTTTTGAAGAGCTAACCTCTGAATCTCAGGGAACAGCTTAGTGATATGTATTTCACCCCTAAGTAGTGTTAGAAATTCACATAAACTATATGCATACATTATTATCGCACACCTGAACTTTAAAATGGTGTTATAAACAAAGTACTGAAAAAGGGCATCTTCAGCAAATTACAGCTGTCTGCATAAACTCAAAACATGCATACTGCTCTAAATCGAGACAAAACTGAGCAACTGAAAGTTATGCTGACACAAAGAGGAAAAAACTTTAGAATCGCCAGGACTGCCTACTATTTTAAGCAACATACATTACTTAGTGCAATCCAAATGAAATATAATTGGTAGGAAATTTGCATGAAACTCAAGATTGAATATAAATCTGGGAAAATTTAAAGTTATTATTTTTCCACAAAGAGTATCAAGTGTAAACTAAGCTCACCACACTAAAAATTAGTCAACCCTATCTGAATGTCCTCTAATAGGTCATAAAACCTCTGTGAGATCTAAGAACAGCCAAAATTCTGTCTGGCATGGATGCCACAAGTGTGCGGATGTAGTTCACATAAATTTTCATCCGCTCTTCCAGCAACAAAGCCTGCAATTTGGCCAGAGAGCTACGACGGCGTTTCACTCATTGCTCCAAATAGTCCCACAGATTTTCTATTGGATTCACATCTGGGGATTTTGCTGGCCAAGCGAGACTTCAAAGGCATCAGAATGCTAGTTTTGCCAATCAGAAACACTTCCAGCCCTGTTCATGTGACAACTGTCATCTTGGAAGAATGGGATATCCATTTGGTGTTCACTCAGGAGATGATGCACAAAAGGCAACATATGGTTGTCCAGAAGCTCAATGTAGCCCTTTTGGTTCAAGTGTGACATAACTCCAACCAATAGACCCATTTCCTCATAAATGAAACATCCCCAGAACACCAGACAGGCTGCTCCAGCCTGAACGGCATCTTGAACACGGTCCTCGCGGAAGGCTTCATACGGTTTACAATGTACTCATCACCTTGCATCATTTGAGAACAAGCAAAAACGTGACTCATCCGACCAGATAATACACATCCAAGAGTTGACAGTCCAGTGTTTGTAGTAGAGATGAGCTCGGGCCCGGGCAGGCTCAGAATTCATTAACTACCGAAAAAACCCGGGCCCGTAATTACAAGTCTTGAATTTCATTACTGTAATTAATTCAACAGATTCCGAGCCCGGTTGAATTACACGTGTTGAATTTCATTGTGGATTTGTCACCATGGTGGGAGGATTTTTGATTTCCTAAGCTAGCTGCCATTGCAAGACAAATTTTGCATAGCAAGACTTGCATTATTATGCATTGTCCAAAGCTATGGCCCAAGCAAGGATTAGTTTAAGGAGGTCTGGTATCGAAAAACTGGGAAAAAACCACATTCCCATTTTTTGTATTTTATTAAAAATAAAAATCTTATCTTTAAAATGATGTATTAATTTCCAAAATTGTGCAGTTAGAAGTATTGTTATTTATTTTTTTAAATTTCCTCACTCCCGCGATTTTTGGGGTGATGTTGGTTTTTAGTGCAGCAGGTCGAGTTTTAGAGAAAAGAAGATCAAGTTGAAGCGCTGTGGCATTAGATGCAATTCTCTCTCTCTTTTTTTCATGATGAACTTGATCTGGAAACTGCACACACATATGATAATATTGTGATTATTATACTATTAAGCGCAAAGCTTTGTTAATGTTACAAAATGCAGAATTATCTGGTCTGAAATGCTTTTAAGTTCTTTTTTTTTTGGAAATTTTCCTGCATGCTTTTTTTATATTCTACTACATCACTCTAAACTACCTTTACCAATTAGCATATATGTAAATTATATTGCAAAGATTAGTTTTCTAGAGTCAAAATTTCAAACACGCAACTGTCTGTATGGTGTTGTACGTTTTATAATGCAATGTATTCAAAATAAAAGTAAATTTAGAAATCAAAAAGAAATAACGAATGGAATTTTTTGTTTCTAAACGATTTTCTTTTCTTCAGCTTTTACCAAAATTACTGATTCCCCTGATATGGTCGAAGGGCACGTTGATTATTTATTTTCAAACCCACATTTTAGAACATTTGGCTTTATGCGTAGTATTTCTAAAAACATATTAATATTGTGAAGTGGATTAACTGAACTAAACTTTTTAAACTAATCCTTGCTTGGGCCATATCTTTGGCGAGTGTATAATGCATAAATGCAAGCCTTGATAAGCAAAATTTTCCAAGAATCCGGACCCGGGCTCAGCAAACACATGTAATCAAAGAAAGCGGGCCGGGCCTGGGCCCGGGCTCTAGGCCTTTGGACCTGGGCAGGCCCTGGCTTCTAAAATTGAGCCCGAACTCATCTCTAGTTTGTAGCACCATGCCCACTGCAGCTGTGCAGTCTTGTGCATAGCTGTTAGCATGGGTCTCTTCCATGACACTCTGCTCCAGATATCCATTGCATTAGTAGGTAGGTGAATTCAATTACAGTAATTGCAGTATTTGACGACTTTCATATGAGTGATTGCCCATACAAACAATATCAGGTGACAATGTACCAAAGTGCAGGGGCTCGTAGTTAGAATACTGGTACAAAAAGCTGAGCATTACAGAATAAACAAGCTTAATCAGCTGGAGAAAAGCAATATTTTTGGCATTCATGGTAAGACATGTTCGGTCCATATGAAGAATGAAGGCTTTTAAGGGCATGCGAAATGTGAAACAAAAACTATTTAGCTTACCAAGTCTTAAAGATTAAAAAAAAAAAAAAGTACAAAAATAGTTTTTGAAGGAGACACAGGAAACATAATCAATAAAAAGAACTTAACGTACATACCCAAAGTTGTTAATTCACATAGAAATCAATGGGAAGCTAACCCCTGAAGAATTAATTCTTCATAATCACATGAAAGGCCTATACAAATATCATTATCAGCACCTAGATGCTATATTATCTGCTTCCCATGTAGCCATCCTGTAGAAAACTTGAAATTGCCCAAAAATTCCAAAGGATTTTTGTTGTGGGAATGCCATGTTGAGATTATTTTTAAAAGATGCAGTTAATTTAAATGTGAACAACTGATGATAGAGCTCATGCACCCTAAATTTTATACAAGGTAGGATCCAAAAGTTTCAGGATAAGTCCACAGGTAGTTAGAGTTACAAAGCTGGAGCACATCTTCCTTCAAAATAAGACCCTCTTGCATCAACACACTTCTGCCAGTAACTTTAGAGTTTGTCAAAGCACTTTTGGAACCCATTCTTTACAATGTCCTTCAATTCAACCAGCAATGCGTTTTTCACTTCTTCTGTGCTTGAAAACCGACAACCCTGAGGAAGCTTTCGTCCTGAAGTCGATGCGTCAGCTCAGGAAAGAAGTGGAAGTAGCAGGGGTGAAGTCAGATGAGTACGGTGGGTGTGGGAGGACAACAGTTCTTGTTTCAGCAAGAAACTCACGAATGAGGAGTAATCTGTGTGCCAGTGCATTGTCGTGCAACAGCACCCACAACTGATTGTCCCACAGTTGAGGTCTCTTCTGGTGGATCGACTCATGTAGATGTTGCACGATGTCCAGAAATAGTTCCTTGTTGACAGTGCATCCTTCAGGGATAAATTTAAGATGAACAATACTCTGGATGTCAAAGACCTCTAGTACGATCTTGTATCTGCTGCGATTTTGGGGGAATTTCTGCATGTGTGGATACAGTGGCGATTTCCACGTAGTTGACGTCCGCTTAGTCAACGCGTTGAAGAGGATACACGATTTTTTAACCTTCATTATAATTCTAAGAAATTGTAGGTCGCCTTGTCAGTGGTGGTTACGAAATCGCCCGCCATTTCCATCTGTATGGCCAACTGATCTTCGGTTAACATGCGTGTTAGTATCCGCTGACACATAGTTTCCAATATCCCAGCAGTCACTGCTATTTGCTCGACTGTCTATTGTCTAGTCATGCGTACTATGGTTACAACCTTCGAAATGTTTTCACCCATGCAAGCTGTCACTGGCCGCCCTCTTTGTTCGTCGTCTTCGTCCTCCTGTCTGACTTCTCTGAAGCTTCGATGTCAGTCGAATGCTTGCAACTATGACAGGGTGTTTTTGCCATAAACTTGCTTCAACATCTTGTAAGTTTCTGTCGGGCTTTTGCCCAAACAAACGCAAAACTTAATGTTAATGATGAAATATCATTATGGTAACATGCACCATGGTATTCTGTTTAACACGTTCTATATCGTTTATAAGAAATTGAATGAACTCCATGATATAACTAAATAAATATTAAAGAAGGTTTTACAGTACATACCTTAATTCAAATTATGCTCAAATGTAGCATAATAGTCAGTATTCCATAGAAATAATGTTCGAAAATGCAGTCACAATTCGTCATTGAAGCACATCTTCTTTCTATTAGGTCTAAGGTCTTCATTCTGTTAAGCCTAATCGCTGTTTGGACAAAGGCTATTGTATATTAAGTTCTGTCGATCTTTTGACTGAGTTTCAATGATTCTTGATTCTATATCCATTACTTTAAGTAATGGATATAGAATCATTACTTTAGTAATGGAGTTAAATCATTACTTTAGTAATGGAGTTAAATCATTACTTTAAGTAATGATTACTTAAGTAATGGAGTTTCAATGATTCTCGATTCTATATCCATTACTTTAAGTTATGGATATAGAATCGAGAATCACTGAAACAGTCAAAAGATAAACAGAACTCAATATACAATAGCCTTTGCTCGAACAGCAACTAGGCTTAACCGTATGAAGACCTTAGGCCTAACAGAAACCCTAATAGAAACAAGATGTGCTTCAATGATGAATTGTGTCTGCATTTTGTGAACATTATTTCTATGGAATGCTGACTATTATGCTACATTTGAGCATCATTTGAATTAAGGTATGTATAGTAAAACCTTCTTTAATATTTATTTAGTTATACTATGGAGTTTATTCAATTTCTTAAAAGCAAAATTTTTGTTTTAATGTTAATGTGCTGCTAAAAAAAAAAAAAAAAAAAAAAAAAAACATTTTTTATCAATCGCCAAACACTGCATAAATTGCTCACAATACCTTGATGTACTGCAGCGAGCATGTGATGTAGATGGATGAAACTAATTTCCCAGTAAGGGGAGATAATGTTGTATCGTAATCCAATAATCACTGTGGGTATGCAATGCACGTACTTTGCTGTACACGCGCAGTCTGAATTTTTTAGATCCTACTCAATACATCTAAGCATATGTGACCAAAGAAAAATAACAATTACATAATTTAAAATACATGAATGTGTTACAATCACTGAAAATAAAATAATACACTTTAAAAACAGATGAATTTTAATAATATGTAACTCACTTCTAATTTAGATCCTCTAGCTTGCAACTCAACTAACTGCCGTCGAGTGTCTTTGTCAGCCCCAACCCAGCCGTGTTCAACATCACTAACAGCTTGAACATACAGCAGGTTTAATGGAACTTTACTATTCACTAATCCATCATCGTAAGAGGGATCCCAATAACTGCACAAGAAAATATTATTGGAATTAGGATGTTATAAAATCCCTGGAACAGTGAAAATGGAATAAAGTTTCAACAGAACAAGATATCTATGACAAGTATCAAACATTCTTATGAAATATCTAAGGAAAATTTGAATATAAAACAGCAGTGTGTCCCAAATTAGAAAAAAAAAATGGCATTCTTTGTGATAATCACAGAAGCCAAGTCCAAATGTGCATTTATAAAATCACAGTTCAGATGTTTATGAGAATAAATATACTCAACTTGAGGACTGTCATCAAAATCTGAGGGTGTGTGGGTACTAATGAGTACTATACATGAAATATTTAAAAGTAAAATAAAAATCACCCTAGTGCCTTAGAATATCGAAATGCAACATAACCCAACGATGCGAGGAATTGTTTGTGGGAGTTAAAGAGCATTTCCCCCCTCACCAGATATTAAAAAAAAAGTCTATTACAATTTAAATAAAATGTCCCTCTCACATTTCAGATAAATTCTAACCTCGTCCCTTCCTTTTGGAAAATACTACGAATCTGTTCTGAACAGCTGATAAGTAGGCAATAATTCTAGAATTAACATTTTTGTAGTGTCTATTTGAATTTCTTAAATACATTTTTCTAGGTTTCTTTTGTTTTTTCACTCCTGTCAAATATGCAAGCACCAAGTGGATACTTATCTCTAGTTTAGGGTTGGTAACTTCAGGTAGGAAAAGAATCAGAATTAAAAACCAAGCAACACATATCTCACTTGGACCCAGATCCATGCCTTTAGTGTAACATAAGATATTAGACTCTTTGAAAAGGTACCCACCCCCCCCCCTCGCCCCAAAAAGACAATGTGTTGCTAAGAATCACTATGTTCAGAATGAAGTCAAAATAAAAAGATCATCTTTGTGGTGTACATTCAAGCAACTGTGTACAAGTTGGAAATTAAGCTTATAATCTATATTCTACTTACTGGAGGGAAATTACAGTGCGGTGGAAGATAATACAGTAAAACTTCCAAATAGCGAACATTGAAGGGGAAAGAAATACTGTCTGTCAGAAATAAAAGTGTCCGCTATTGGGATAATCATGCTTTATGACAGTATACTATGCATATAATATTTATACATATAAGCAATTTGAAAGATAAGTACAAATAAGTATTACATGCAATACATAGAGCAAACTTTTATTAACCTTTATTAAAAAATCCATCAAAATTTAAGAAGCAACATAATCAGGAATTGTTGTTTGTCTCTTACATTCTAGTGAAATTTTGTCTCCTAAATTAATTTCTAGTTCAGATGATAATTTCACCCCATCAGGATCATTTTTTTTTTTTTTTTTTGCGAGAAATAGTGCATTAATTTTTTGGCACATTCAACTGCATCTTTATTTTTCAACGAATAATTTTTTACATTATCTTCATCACTTTCTGCAGTTTCGGTGATTACATTTTCTGCTTCTACTTTACTGTTTTTAACATTAATTAAGTCAGATTTCAGCAGATTGATTTTCCGTTGTTAGGGCTTTGTCTACTAATGTGGACTCTTGGTATGAACTGAAAAATCCTTGAAGTTGCAAATCATCAGTGGTTACACCACAATCTTCTACTGGTGTTGATGTAATCTCTTCAACAAATCCACCTTTCTTAAAACCAATATGAGCAGTTACTGAGTTAATTTTCTTAATGACAGATGTAATCTAAAGTACAGTGTCCAAGACAGTGGCACTACCAAAAAGAGCACTGGCAGATGAACCTTTCATCTTCCCCAAAAGATGCCTTATCACACGCTGATAAAATGTTTTGAAACATTTTACTATGCCTTAATCTACGGGCTGAGGTAGTGTTTTTGGAAGAAAAACTAATTTTACATTTTCCAACGTACACTGGTGTGCAAAAATTAAGGACGAAGAGGAGAAATTAGCATAACAGCGGAACGAGCAGGCAGAATGCACTGAAAGACCACTCAGGAGATAGACTAGGGTCCGGTACGGCAGGGCATGCGCATATATGCAGCATGACGTGGAAGGGGGGGGGAGTGTCGGAAGGGTATAAAGCACACGGGCAGTGTACGCTCAGCAATTCGGTGAAAGCTATTGCACGGTGTACAATGGTTTGAACGACGTCAAGTTGCTGCCACCGTGTGATATGGCCAACAGGCAATCCAGTAGACGACATCTGGATGACTTTATCCGAGGTCGCGTCATTGAGAAGTTGGAAAAAGGTCGAAGTGTGACTAGTGTGGCCGAGGGGTTCGGGATCGCTCACAGCATCGTTTCATGAGCTTGGAGAGCATTTCAAACGACAGGAACAGCTGTCCGAGAGTTTAGCAGTGGTCGTCCACGAGCAACCACGGTGGCAGACGACCGGTATATTGTCCTACAGGCGAGAAGAGACAGACGGCAGACAGCGGGAGAAATCGCAAGGCACATACAACTGGACATCCATTATCGCGTTTTACCGTTGCCAGGAGGCTGCACAAAGGTGGTCTATTTGTACGATGACCAGTGCAGTGTGTGCCATTAACGCCTGCTCATCGGAGACGGCGGTTTCTGTGGTGCCAGGAGCCAGGAACACAAGAACTGGACACGTCAGCAATGGGGTCGAGTTCTCTTTACGGATGAGAGCCGATTTAGTTTGACGAGCGATCTGGACGTACACACATCTGGAGGGAGCAGGAAACACGCAATCATACCTCCAACATCATCGAAAGGGACCGGTTTGGAGGTGGCAGAGTTCTCGTTTGGGGCGGTACCATGCTTAGTAGCCGTACTGACCTCCACATCTTCCAAGGAGGTTCCGTCACTGGTGTCCGCTATTGTACAGAGGTTCTCCTGCCTCACGTGTGTCTGTTTAGAGGTGCTGTGGGTCCTGAATTCCTCTGCATGGATGACAACGCTACACCTCATCGTACAGTGGTTGTTGCAGAGCTGTTGGAGAGTGAAGATATTCAACACATGAATTGGCCCGCAAGGTCCCTGGACCTAAATCCAATTGAACACGTGTGGGACCTTCTCGGGAAACATTTGGCAGCATGTCACCAGCTGCCAGCAACGATTCCGCAGCTGCGATTGACGCTACCAGAGGAATGGGCCGCGATGCCTCAACAGCTCCTTGACAACCACGTCCTCAGCATGGACAGACGTAAATCCTGTAACGCAGTCAGGGGTGATCATATCCCCTACTAAAGACTGGATTTTTCTTGGCAGCCGCCTGTCACATGGACATTTCTGTCTTCTGTCTAGTTGTGCTTGAAGCTACCTTTTCAATAGTGCCTTTGCATCCTTTGGATTCCTTGTTTGGATGGTTTTGCTCACTTGTCCCATATTCTTACATCTTGGGGATCTTATGGTATGATTTGAGTCGATGTGGAGCACTTCTGCACGACGTTACATTTGAAAAACTGTCTCGTCCTTAATTTTTGCACGCCAGTGTAGCATCTGGATATGCTGATGCATTACCCAGAAATGAAATTCGAATGCTGATAACTATGCAACCATCAGATCTCATGATCTAGGATTTGGTGTTTGCACAGTAACCCACATCTAAAGCATTAACATCAAGACCTTTAAACCAATGTGGTTTTATAGGTTTTCCTATGATTAAAGGCTTTTCAAACTCTCCATCATATTAATGTGCAAAACAACAGTTAATTTTTCTTTAGTAATCTCTTCATCACTATATCTCTAGACGTTATAAAGCTCATTGTTTTGTCTGGGAGAGCTTTAAAAAAAGCCCTGTTTCATCACAGTTGAAGATATTTTATTCATAATGATCTTCACAGAAATATTTAAGCTTTAGATTCCAGTTTAACTTTCACAACAGATAATCCTGAAATAGATGTTGTGACGAGATTTGAATTTATCCAGCCAGCATCTTGAAGCTTTAAATCCTATGAATCCTAATTCTTTTGTGATTTCTAATGGCTTTTCACAAATTACTGTCCGTGACAAAGGAATGTTGTTGGCTCTAGTGCGACAAAACCATTTATAGGTAATAGTGTCCACAGCTCTTTTAATTTCCCAATTGCCATTTTCTGGACAAGACTGCAGCCTTCTTTTTAGAAATTTCACTCACTTGCATTTTTCCAACACCCAGTTTATCTGCTAAAACATGCACATTTAATCTTTCCTTTTCACTCAGCTACGCTATTTCAACTTTTTCTTTTAGAGTCAAGCACTTACGTTTCTGCGACATTTTTAAAATCGATGTTTGCAAAACCTTTGCTTCACAGCTCGCTTGATGACAAAAACCTACATGATTGCTGCAAACAAAAGTGATTCATAGTTTCTGGAACTTCAAATTGATCCCTAGGCACTGACCATGACCTTAACAAACAACAAAAGGTGAGGAGAAGCCACACTTTTTCTCCCACCCACCTCTGAATTCTCTTTGCATGTGTGTCTATCCGATCACTGTTCCCGTATTAGCACGATTTGGGTGGTGGCCCCCGTTTCAGAGGAATCACCACATCAGGGGCACTTGAAGAGCTGGAAGGCAGTTTCTCCTGTTCAAATGTATGCAAGGGGAGGGTCTGACATGTCAAGTATGACAAGTACGAACATTAATTATTTTTTCCAGTGACTTCAGCCATTTACACGGGGCTCATAGCACTTAGCACCTTAAAATTTACTAGGCCTCAGGTACAAGAGGGGTAAGATAGAGAATGAGGAAGGGTAAAATAACAAATAACAACAAGGAAAAATTTTGCAAGTTTGGGTGAGTCACACCCCTGGGAATTCCTAGAATTGAAAGCAAATTGTCTGTTATGTTGTACTTTGTGTGTCCATGCCTGTTGCTTAGAATGTCCACTATTAAAAAGTGAATGCCTCGTAAGCAGCCATGCTTTTCTGCAGGGGAATAAAAAATTGTCCATTATAGAGAGATGTCTGCTATTAAGAAGTGTCCGTTAACAGAAGTTTCGCTGTATATTAAAATAGCATGCATGCAAGCAAAGGAACAGCACATGCCATAATTTCATCATAGTCAATGATAAATCTTTGATGTCTTTTCATCACCTTTTAAATTTTTTAGCTTAGGCCATGTTGAGGACACAATCTTTTTATTCTATTGTCAAACCAATTTTAACTAAGTCATCATTTTTAGCTACAAAGGCTGTTTGGAAAATCACAGCCCTAACATTACAATTTTCGGCAAAGGTTTTTGATACAGTGGTGCGCCCACATGGAGGGCCAATGCCCCCCCGGCTGTGGCTGACAGAGCGGAAAATTATGTTGAAGTTTAAAAAAAAAATCACAACAGGTGATCGACATATACTTCTTAATCATGTACAGTATTATTATAACATACAATAATTATAAGGTGGTAGTTCTGTTAAATAAATTTAGAAAAATATAACCAGAGAAAGAATTTCATCTACTGCTTCTTCTAATCATTTGACTTGTACTATAACATTACTAGAAACTGGATAAGACTAAATGTACAAAAGTTAACCTCCTTAATTGTTTATGGCACCTGACTATTTTTCCAGGTAAATTTAGGGGGTCCCCTCACCTTGGAAAAATTCTGTGCACTACGGCCCATGGGCCCCGCCCCTTGGGAAATTTCTGAGTGTGCTACTGTTTTGATATGGCCCATCAACATGAGGACTCAACTACAACAGGCAGGGATCATAGCATACTTCTGGAAAATTTTAGGTAAGAATTTTAGGAATTTTAGGAATTTTTAGAAAAATTTTAGGAAAATTTTAGGAGTGTATTTTAATAAAAACTAGATGTATATTTGTATACATCTAGTAAAACAACTTTGTATACATTGTAAAGAGTTTGCTTCACACCCTTCAACCATATATACTGATAGACTGCGCATGACATCAACATTTCTGGCTCCAACATAAAATCACATGACAACAGTCAAAAAGATGGGTTACACCTGCTGTGCTTATGGTTGCTCTGACCGATATAGTAAAGAAAGTTCTATGATTTTTCATGGGTAAGAAACGAATTAAATACCTAAGTCAATAAAGTTCAATTACTTAACCAGAAACTTGCAGCTATTGATATAAAAATATAGTAACTTAAGAAAAAAAAATGGAATGCATGTTCCAAATTCTTCGCAAATGTTCATCACATTATAAATCACAAAATGTAAACAACACGATCATGCATGTATATAGCTCATAAGTAAACTTACCTGAAGAGTTTTCATTATATATGAGGTGCATTCACATAATACACCGAAAACACTGAAGTTCTGCAGCGTAAATTAGTAATCATAACAGCATTTGTACACGAAATTTGGAGTCTGATGATGACGTGCCCAATGTTTGAGCCATGGCGGCTTTGATGCAGCTATTGCCAATGCGCAGTCCATTAGTATATATGGTCGAAGTTCACACCCAAATTTTTTGCATAACGTCTAATGTCTAAAGTTTAAGTATGATTTACTTCTAATGTTCAGTTCTTATCTTTTCACGTGTTATTATCATATTCAAGTATATTTACCACATTCAAGTTTCACTTTGAACATTAATATGCTGTTGAACCAGAAGCAATTCACGATTTTCACAGTAAAGTTTTCAGGTTTCACATTAAACTATAATATCCTAAAAAGGTAATTGAAAACCAAGAACTATGTACAATTGTTCACTGAATTACTTTTTTCATATTATTGTTTTAACCTTTTCCTGATTAGCCTATCTTTTTCTGCTTCCACCACAACTAATTTACTTTCAGTTTTCTTTATTTCAGCTGAACCTTGTATGATCAAGTTAGAGGCAACTGCTATTTCAACAGTATTTTGTTTTTCTACAGCTTTTCTCATTCTTTCTGTTCCCTCTTGAATTACTGCTAGGGAGGCTTCTTTATCTTTTTTAAGCCTATTTATTTCAGCATCATTTTCTTTTATTTTGTCATCAAACTCAGCTTTTCTTTTTTTCTCTAGCTGCTTTTCCTTATTTTCCCTCTCTTTCTTCGAAAATAAAAGCATAACAAACAGCGCGAAAACTAGCTCATAAATAGAATATTTGAAACACTCTCAATGTATGCACTCTCAATTATTAGGGATGGTAGAGTTTGTTTATGTTGAATATTGCTTAAATCCATTGAAAACTTTTTAATTATAGATGATTTTTTTATTAAAACAGTAACTCAGACGTCTGAATAAAAACGTGTTTGTAATTCAAATAGAGTCCATATCATCACAGAAAAAAATTTAAGGATCACTCTGTTTAAATAAACCATGGCATCTAAAAAAATAATTCACTTGCTTTTCCCGTAATTTATAATTACTGTTTCTTTTTTCAATCCGATTATGCAACGTTTTTTTTTTTTTTTTTTTTTTGCATCTGCTAAAGTTCCTAACGGAATTTGGCGAAATTTGCACTAGAACTTTATTGTGATGTATCTTAACTACTGTTAAAATTTTACTGTTTTATTTTCAAAATTCAGAAAAATGGATTTCTGAAAATATTCTCCTAGTCCTTTTGTGCTGTGGAAGTGATAAACAGGTGTTTGCTTTCTTCCCAACCAAGGGCTTCAGATCAGCGCTCCCAGCTGTCAATCAACCGTTGCTATGGTAACACCCTTTCTGCTGGAGGCTCACTCTGTCCAAAGAGGCACACATACTTGTCCATAATAAAAATTACCAATGCTAACTTTTAAAGTTTTAAACCGATTCAACTGGAATTTTGGAAGTGAGCTTCTGTAATCCAATTACAGTGAATGTAAAAATTTCAGCCACTTTCGTGAAAAATTCGCAAAGATAGTTTTCTTATTTTTTATCATAAGTAGTGGAAGTCTCTTGAGGGGAGGGAGGGTGGCATGCACATAAACAAGAAGAAGATGAATGTGTTGTTCAGGCATACTCCTCACTGGTGGATGCCAGCTGACTTGGTACATACGCGACCCCCTGCAAATGCTAAATGCCTCTTCTTTCCCCTTCTGTTCTCAATTGTCGGACGGACATCAAGCTCCCCTTCGACCTACTAGTAATCATCCAATTTTATTGCACTGGAAGTAGTGCCTTTTTTTTTTCTTTTTTTCCCCCCAGCCAAATTAGGATTTGGTGCACATCGGAAACCGCTGCCGGTGGTTTCTTTGAGAACAGAGAAAAGGAACTTTAAAAAATGAAGGGGTAACAGTAACACGATTTCCTAAAAGGGCATTTTTTAAGCACTAATTTCAAATTTCAAGGCTTTTCAAGACCGCATTAAAAAAACACCGTTTTTCCAGGATATTCCAGGCCTTGAAAACGTAATCATGATTTTCCAGGACTTTCCAGGTTTTGAAGCACGCGTGCGCACCCTGCATAATGGTAAATTTATTGGCGTTAATAACGGTTGTGTTTTTAATAAATAAGCTTACGAAAATTTTAGGATGAATAGCAAATTTTAGGTATAATTTTAGGAATTTAAGGAGGGTCACAAAATATTAGGAATTTTAGGAGGAATGCGATCCCTGAACAGGTGATAACCTCTACACAACTAGATCAGCTCATCTAACTAGCATACAGTGAAATAAACTTTGTGTGTGTGGCTATCTCACATGGTTTTTGGCATATCAATTCACAAAAAAAGTGATGAACAGAATATCAAGGGCAAAAATAAACTTTTTTTGCTAAAACTTTTGATAAGTCTATTTTCCACGTAACTATTTCTCGGCACAGCCTTTTATGCATTTACACATAAAGGGCAGATGCCAAACCTATGATCCCCAGAAGCTATAGTGTTTAACATGAAAATTGCTATTACTGTCAAACTGGCCACTGCTGCAGTTCTAGAAAATAAGTAGTCATAAATTTTATGAAATTATTATTTAAACAATTATATATTCCTTACATTTTAGGAAATATGAAATAATACCATTTAGGTCTAACAAATGTACACATGGTTCTTAGATAATGATAGTAGTCAGACTGACCACTGCTGAAGTTCTAATGCTAACATTGTTATTTTGCGATTCCAAAAACTTGGTGAAAACAAACAAACTGCATTACAATTTATGGAATATTAAATTTAAAATGATTTTTCTGTTTATGTCAAACCTTTCAGCTTATCCTTTTGCACTGGAAGGAAATTGAAACAATTTATTAAAATGATGTAAAACTTATAGGGGTGTTAGTGCCCCTACCATGTTTCGGAGCAATTCTTGGAGCGGGAAAATATGCAATTTGGAGCAGAAAGGTTGGGTTCTGGAGCGAGAAAATTTGCATTTTAAAGCAGAACTCAGGTTTTGGAGCAGCTAATGACAGCCTTTTTAATTGTTTAAAGTCCATGCTGTGCTTTAAGTTATGTTTATATACTGAATTACCATTATTTTTATGAACTATGAAAAAATGTTATATTTCAGGTTTGTTGACATTTTACTGCTTCTTGTACGACTGTTAATTAGCATTTCTGTCGTTCCCACAGCGAGATAAACAGAAAAACAATTATACTACCCATGATTTATTGAAAACTACATGATCTGCAATATTTTAAGCACAACACATTAATATCAGGATTTTCTTCTGAATGCATTTGTTTCGCTGTAACACGAATAGGATGCTGCTGCGTCCAAGAACTGTTGCTATTGTTACTGAACGCTTGCGAATACACACTTAGGAAGAACAAAAATTATGTAATTACTGTTTGTTTGGTTGGTTTTTAGCAGCATATTTTTTGAGATTCATGGCATTCAGATGAAAATACATTATTTCTGAAACCAACCAACTGGCAAGCCACACGTATGTGGTTTGCGCATGCATCACCAACTCCTAAGGTTTTCTGAAGCAAAGCGTACCTTCGATATAAAAGGAAAACTAATGTAACATTTAATAATCAAATTGCAAAATCACCTTTCAGCAGTTGCACCATGATACTCTTCATACAATGTCTTTCATCCAGTAATTATCAATGTCAAACTTTCGTTATTCTTGTGAACAATTACAACTGGAACCAAAACTATAAGATGACAGTGAGATTTAGTAAAGTTGGTTAGATAAAAAGCTGCTTCCACCACTTAACGCTTGCGCAGTTACATTTTGGCGTGGGATTGCTCCCCCTACCCCTCCTCTTCTTCTGTAGTAGTAGAATCAGTTTATGACTTTTTTGTTGTTGCTGTCTGAAAGAGCCACTGCTCTTGCATACGTGGGATCCTGTATGTATGGACATGGACATTAAGCAGACGATTGCAAGTTAGTAAGTGGTTCAACGCATCTTCTATCTGGAAAAAGAAAGTGTGAGGGTGAAGATGTTCCTCAAGGTAAATCAAAATGAGAAAAAGAAAACCTCCTAAAAATTCTGCTCCCAAATGTACGGGGCAAAATTCAGACTTTAAGTAAGAACCAAAAGATTGGTATTCCTGATAATTGATTACAAGTTATGCGATATAAACAATCCTCTTATTTATCCATAGCGCTTGTGAGCAATTTTAATTAACATACATGAGACTGATGAAGAAAAAAAACAAAGCCGTACTTTTTAATTTGGTGAAAAATCAGAGTGCGCGGTGGGAAAGTGTGAATATTACACAGCATGAACAAAACTGAATCGTTCACTAATTCATTTATGAAAATATTTAACTAGATAACACTACTGTATTCACAATTATAAAATTACTGAATTCCAAACAAAACAGGGTGGTTTTAAAAGACATAGCTTCAAACAGTTTTTTTTTTTTTTTTTCTGTTTTTGTTTTCGTACTTGCTAGAAAATTAGTTCTGGTTTCCTCTTGCGAGCAAACCCTACTTTCTTCTCAACAATTTCCATGGCCATATTTGTCTTTTGTTGACTCTACCACTGCACAGCATTTAATGTTTACTTTTTTTTCTGTTGATAGTTTTCCCTTGCCATTTTTTTTTTAATTCCCTCAGATGACAATTTTATCCATCATGCTTAAAGAGCTTTCACTATTTTAGATAAATGGTGTAATTTTCAGAGAATGAATACTTTTTTTTTTTTTTTTTGAACACCACGCATCAATTCTAACAGATTTCCAAACTTAATCACTTCCATTTTTGGAAATTTTCCCACCCTTATCAAGCTAAAATGCACACACATTTATGAGGATGATATTTAACAACTACATAGGAGTGGGAACATCGTGGGGTGAAAAAATACAATTACAGAAAAAATCTTCGCTCCGTCCAACTTCCGTTTTCGAAAATTTATCCAACATTTTCAAGCTGAAATACACATATTTATGGAATAAAATTATATCTAACAATACAGGGTAGAGGAAACATTACGAGAAAAAAAATTACGATTACGAGAGAAATCTTACCTCCGTCTACTTTCCGTTTTCGAAGGATAAAATTCCGTCCTCCAACGAAGAAAACGACCCCTTCCCCCTCACCACCACCAATCCTCCCAAAATTTCAGTTCAGTTGTGCATCGATCTCGTGATGGTCCAAATGATAACAGAAAAGATGGAATTCCTCAAATCAGCATAAGAATCTTGTGGCCGAAACTTACGGGAAAATTTTCGGGCGTCCTAACTTCCGTTTTTGGAAATCGTTGACTACAATTTCAAGCTTAAATTATGCAATGAAATTATATTTAACAACAATACTGAACAGAAGCAACATTGTGCGAGAAAAATAATATGATTACGGGAAAAATCTGCCTTTCATTAAACTTCCGTTTCCGATTTCCGAACGTTTAAAAAGACAAAACAACGTCCCCAGACGGAATACACCCCCCCCCCACACAAATGCCCCGGAAATTTCTTCACTTTTTCATTGATCTCAAAAATGACACAGGGGGGGCTTGCGAATCCGCGGAAGAATTTCACGTACGAATTAACAGCTGAATCGATTTCGAATGTCGTAAGATTATGCTAAAATATTGATGACCGGTAAATTTTAACTTTTGTTGCAAAATTGGCGCAGATTTCATCAAAATCGCGATTTTTTTAGCAGAATGGCGCAAGAACAATGGTTTGGCGCTGGCTGGCACAATTGGTGCAGGTCTGGCAGCCCTGAACTTAAGACTTGATTACTTATGCAAGTGTGTTTCTATATTGATACAACATTCTCGAAAGACAGAGAAAAAAATCCCTGTTAAAATGACTGTAAACTGAAAAACTAGATAGACGAAGAAGTATTTTTCTACACTAACACAAAATACTGGGAAGAAATGAAACATAATGATCACAAAACTGGTAGCCTGGGTGGATACTTCAACATAGTTTTATACTGATATAAACTTTGACCAAATGTTGGCATTAACAAAAATTTCTTACAAGCAAAGTTTTACTCATTATATAAAAAAGAAAATCTTTAAAATATTTTATGAAAACACTGCAAACAGGGGTCAAAAAAAAAAAAAAAAAAAAAAAAGTCATTGAATGAATTCCACCTAAGCTCAGGATTACCTTTTTCTCACAACTAGGTAATGATTATTGCCAGCAGCTTTCAAGGAAAGATATGGAGCTTCAAAGTCCTGGAGTCTTCGAACCACTATAAACAAATTATTTAGAATTACCACTTAGAATATCTATTATCACCACACATTAGACATACAATTTTATCTTAATTTGCATTTTTACAATAAGGTGATTGCCAAAATAGATAATATTGGTTTATGTCTTGGTGATATCCGTGTGTGCAGATTGCTGTATGCTGATGACACTGTCCTGTTGGCAGAGTGCAAAAGTGAATTGCAGAGTATGTTGTCCTGGATGTACAAAGTTTGCATGAAATTCAAACTGAGTATAAATAAGGGAAAACCCAAAGTTATGGTTTTTGAGAGAGAAACCGGTAGTACTGAATGTAATATAAGTCTAAATGGCACAGTGACTGACCAGGTGAATGAGTTTGTGTAATTAGGAAGCATGTTTGACAGAGAGAACAAATTGCATGGTGAAATTAGTAGGCGAGTGAATTCTTCTTTGAAAGTCATAGCTGCTCTGGGAGGTTTTCACAGGAATGATGGGTTCTCTAGAGAGTCCCGCATGGCTGTGTATGAAAGTGTAATTGTTCCTACTCTGATGTATGGCAGTGAAACCTGGGTACTGCAGAAGAAACACAGGAGTCGTTTGTGTGCTGGAGAAATGCGTTACTTACAGGGGGGTTGTGGCAAGACACGGTCTGATTGTGTGAGGAATGAAGATGTGTTGCAGTTGTGTGATGTGAAGCAAACTGTTGTTAGCAAGGTGGAGACCAGTATGCTTCAGTGGTTTGGCCACGTTGAAAGAATGAGTGATGAGATGCTTACTAAGAAAATCTTTTTAGCACAAGCGGCAGGAAGGAAAGGCAGAGGAAGGCCAAGGAAATCTTGGGAGGATCAGATTCAGGAGTGTCTGCATGAGAAAAAGATTATGAGTATGAAGTACAGAAGATCTTGTGTATGGCGTGTGATGGATGTCGGTGAAGCCCGAGTTGTATGTCAAGATCGCTGTAAATGGAGAGGTTTGATACAGCAACAGTAAGTAAAAAATTATCTGGTAGTTTGTATTTCTTTGTGGAGCTAACCTCTGAATCTCAGAGAACAGATTAGCGATGACGACAATAAGGTGGTTATTCATTCATTTCATGTTTTTCAGCAAATGAGCACACATAATCAATTACAACACTACTGGCAAATATAGGTTGAATCCAACCTTGTGCCTACATACAGGATGTGCTAAAATATACCAAGAGTAAAGTGATATGACTAAGGAATGAAGAACACTAGCAAGAGGAATCTGAGTGTGTAGGAATCTTTAATGCCAGGAATTTACATGATGGCATGGTTCAGTGTCTCTGCCTTTGACTGCAATGACATTGCATACCCATACTACAAAAATAGAGATCACACAATCCACAAGGTCAATGGAAATGGCACCGATTTCATGTTCAATAGCTGTTCGGAACGATTGAGGTCCAGAGAATAGGGTCACCAATCCACTCTAGTGCCATAGTGTTCACGGCAGTCGAAGGCAATGACAAGTTCTCTGAAATGTTTGTGGAGCAGTGCAAATACCAGTGGTGTATGATGCAGAGTATATGCACTATCTTGCATGAAAAAATGACCTTGCAGGTAACCACCAGTGAAATCCTGCAGACATGGAATGAAAGCCGTTTCCAACACCCTCCGATATCTTGCAGGTGTTACAGTTTCACTGATGAAGATGAGGCTTGAAGATTCCACATCATGACAGGGCACACCACATAATCACACGCTGCAGGTGAAAGGTTGCAGCTATAGCAAGACGTGGGTTTGTGGACTCCCACAATGGCCAATTCTGTTTGTTGACAAAGCAGTTAAGGTGGAAATGAGCCTCATGCGAAAACCAGATGAGTCTGTGTTGATGTTTTGTGTCTCAATTCTGTTGAGCATCGTCACGGCAAATGCCAACCTTTGCACCTGTATTTCTTGCTGTTAGAGGCTGTTGTGTTTAGATCTTGTATGGGGAACAGATGCAGATCATTGTGAGAATGCAATGAACACTGCTGTGTCAGCACCAACTGTTGTGCAGCCTGTTGGAGACTTTTTTGGGCTTCTGTCAAATGTTTGTTGCACCCTTCCAACGTTGGTTTACATCCTTGATGTGGACGACCTGGCACTTTGGGTCTGATCATCCAACACTGACCCCATTGTGTGAAATTTGTTGATGCTGTTCCTTATAGTGTGTCTGTCAGGTCCAGCTTTGATGCTGAACTTCTTCTGGAATGACCTCCTTACCTTTTCTGGACTCTACAATGATCGATAACACACTTCCATAATGAAGATATGCTGCTCTGTGGTATACACTGTCATTTTCTAGACTCCTGCAAAGAAACAGAAACATTGGTGTATCACAAATTCCAACTATCTCTGAGTACAATGTTAAAATTTCTTTACATTCCCAGCAGCCATTGTGGTGTTATCTCCATTTAAACTTGGCAGATATCTTTTGGGACACTTAGTACAGCCAACATGTAACCTGCTACATGGAAATGATTAGCAGTTTCAACTATCTGGCTACTCAACTAGATATCACACTCTAGACATCAAACACAGTCAGTTCATTAGAAAGGGTATCAGCCAGGAAAGAATTAAATCAAAATAGCTGTATGATAGGAACAAATAGCACCAAATATTATTAATATCATCCATATACATGGCTATTTTTACTGTTATCAAAATCATCACACAAATAGATACGAGTCCAAATACAGAAGTTTCAGTTTTAAAATAAATACAAAACAGCTGGTTCTAAAATAATAATCTTTAACCCAGTGATTTGTGTTAATACTTGAAACTCTATAACATTAATAATTTTAATTATACAATTGAGTCTATAATGAGAAGAATTCTTAAAATAAATGTCAAAAGAAGGAATGAGACAGACTGCAAGACACAGCATTCCTCACACATGGCTGAATTAAGAACTTCCACAGATGAAAGAGAAACACTGTCAAAACACTTTTTGTTTTAATCGTCAATACAGCAATCAAACATCCTGCATTGCCTATATTTACTATTCTTCACATAACATTAATCACACCAGAAAACTTGAAAATTAATTTTAAAATTTTGAAAATTAATTTTTGAGTTTGCAATTCAGAGATGTCTGATTGCTGTACTGATGATTCTGACATATCTCTATGTATTCTGAGAAGAATATTTCTTGCACATAATTTATTTTGTTTTGTTTTCACAAATAAAAAAAAAGCATTTTATAGAAATCAGTGACTACATAGCAACCTAAAAATTGGGCGGTTCTTAAGTAACAATAAACTTTATCCAACACTTAGGTACTTGTATATCATCCATACTGGCTTATCAATAACAGGGTCTTCGCTGATATTTAACATCACAAAATATTTTAACCGCACTTGTGAAAATTAAAAACAAACTCAAATGCCATAACTATTTAGTGACTCTTTGAGGGATAAAACCTGAAGTCATTTAGTCATGTGGATTGCATGTGATAGTAATAACTATATTAAAAAGATCCAAAAGCAAAAGATGGTCAATGTTCTGGAAAGAAAAGAGCAGCAACCACCTAAAGTTGATGCTGAACAGTCTTCTAGTAATATTAAACACACCCTTGAAGCTATTTTAACAATGTATGCAATACTTTTCTTGTAAAGCATCACTATGAGGTCTATTCACAAAGCATTCACAGCCATTTTGAATATCTCAAAAATCGGTTGAACAGCCTTGGTGTTACTTAGCAGCTAGCCAGAGGGGACCTTACTGCACATGCATGAACACTCACTCTCCTGTGGGGCTACTCAGTTGGCAGTGAGATGCCATTGAGTGAGCTTGTGTACTGTGTGACATTAATTCACAATGACTAAGCAAGTAGATCAGCAAACCTGCATCAAGTTTTGCTTCAAACTTGGACATTCCTCCACGGAAACTATTCCAATGAATAAGAAAGCTTTCGGGAACAATTCAACGAGTGAAGCCCAGATAAAATTTCAGTACTGACGCTTTGAAGATGGCTGGGAATCTGTTGACAGTGATTCACATTCTAAAAAGCAAGCAACAAGCAAAACACCCAAAGATGTTGAACGCGTGTGAGCTGCAATCAGCATAAATTGGTGATTGACAGTGCGAGTATTAGAAGATCTGGGATTTAAATGGACTCTTGTTTTAGAGATTTTGATGGAAGATCTTGGCATGAAATGTGTGTTGGCAAAATTTGTTCTGCAGCTCCTGTCACAAGAGCAGAAGGAATTTCATACTGAAGTCGCACAGGACTTGCTTGAAACTGCTAACAATGAACCAGATTTCCTCTAAAAGGTCATAATCATAGATGAGTTATGGGTCTACTGTATGGATATGAACCTGAAACAAAAGCCCTGTCTTCCCAATGGAATTTGCCCGGGTTTCAATGTCTGAAGAAGGTGCGGAAAAGTTGGAGCGATGTCAAGGCCATGTTGACAGTTTTGTTTTGTCATGAAGGTATTGTCCACCACCAGAATGCTCCATCATGAGGCCAGACAATAAATAAGAAGTACAACATTGAAGTTCTTCACTGGCTGAAGGATGCAGTACGAAGAAAACAGCTGCAGCTGTGGGCAAGTGCTGACTGGCAACTTCATTAGGATAATGCCCCTGCCCATTCTCCGTATCTCATGCATGTTTTTTGGCAAAACATTGCTTCACCCAGGTCTATCAGCCCACCCTACAGCCCAAATTTGGCTCCCTGAGAATTCTGGCTTTTCCCAAAGCTAAAATCGTCATTGAAAGGGAGGAGGAGATTTCAGACCGTGGACAAGATTAAGGAAAACGTGACAAGAAAGCTGATGGCGATGCCTACATCCTAACTTTTTTTTTCTGATTTAATACTGTAGATCCAGAGACCGGCTGGGTCCAAATGCCAGTATGCTAAACCCATCCTTTGGTGAGTGGTGCAAGCCCATTGAGTACAGGACTGAGTTAAATGCACTTGCCTGTTCTTTTCAGTGGGGAGAAAATTATAAACACCAGTCATACCCTAGATCATTCAACCACACATAAATCAATCTTGGATAGCATGCTTTCATTTGATACATTGCACCACTATCAATATTTCAGTATGCACTTTAGCATCACACAAACTGATGGATCCATGAAAAAAAGGACAAAACAAAACAATACCTCCATAAGCATTTTAACCTTAAAAGGCAATTTTATAGTTCTCCATTAACTAAATCCGTACAACATCTCATTTCTGACTTCATCTCAATTGCAAAACTTCAGAAATATACCTCACTGCCAATAATTTTATTTTATTAAGAAGTTTTTGCCATTTTTTGCTGATTAAATCCCTTTATATTTTTTGAAGACTCAGAATGTGACACCACCTCAAAAGAAGTACTAGGGGATCTAACACATCACTGTATTTTAGTATGTAATGTGTAGATAAAGTTTGCACTTAGCCAAAAAGCTTTTGTAATTTTTACATCATTAAAATAAACTATTCATATTACATCATGGTAAGGCTTTTATATTTCTCATTACCATTTGTATGCGATCTGATTTTACTTCCGCTAAATCATATGACATCTTACTTATTAGGGCTTGAAAAATATCTGAAACATTACATGCCCAGCTGGGCATGTGCAGATATTACCTGTCCAGGTAATAAAAGCTGGATGCCCAGAAAAATTTATCTTTTAAGATAACAAACCAGAACCCTCATTTTTTAAGTTGTAAAAAAAGTTAATCATATTTTTTATGTTTCGCACTTCCATTTTAAAGGTCTGTAACAAAATGTTCAATGCACAAGAACGCATGTCTTAATTTTTATGATGATCATGCTGAATTGGTATGAAATGGTACGATGATGAAATTGCCATTTGAGAAATTCAGGGATTCTGCCATGTTCTTTTTGTTCAAGTTTTCGGTCTGTCACTAAATACTGGAAGCTAGTTCCATCAGAGCCTGCATACTGTCGCTGACTATAAACATTTGGAACAAAACTATATATGGTTCCAATTTCTGGAACCAGAGCATAATATAATGTTAAAGAAGTGATGTACTTCTGTCCTTGGCACTCCATAACAATAATACAACTTCTGGTGATTAGCAGTGAAATGAAACATGACATGCGACGACTGTCTTTTTTCTTGTATCTCTTCATGGCACATTTTGTCTGTTGAGCATTTCTGGCTGTACCTTGGACAATGATATGTCAGTAATATGGTAACCTCTCGTGTCATACGCACTCACACTGCAATGCAGCAATAATTCAATGGACATGTACATTTATGACACTACCAGCAGTAAACAAGAGAAACAGAAGAATAAACATAAAATATTTACCTAGTATCTCATTGCTTTGTTTATGAATTAGATATATACAGAAATACCATGAATACTCTTCCGGCAATTTTATAGATGACCAAACAGACTGAAAAATGAAAATAAATGCAATTCTGTTTATTGGTGTTAAAACTACAAAGCAACATTGAGTAAAGTGCATGCATATTCAACTCAATCTATAGATCGTGAAATATACATCATAAATAAAACTGGATAAATTGAATAAATTATACATACAAACATTCATATTACTAAGCTGTTGTCTAATATTCAGAGGTTAGCTCTTCAAAGAAAGAACTTACTGTTGCTGTATCAAGCGTTTTCATTTACAGCAATCTCGGCACTTACACACACAGCTCAAGCTTTACCAATATCCACCACACAATGCACACAGGACTTTTTGTACTTCATACTCAATCTTTTTCTTCTGCAGACATTCCTGGATCTGGCCCTCCCATGATTTCCTTGGCCTTCCTCTACCTTTCTTTCCTGCCAATTGGGCTGAAAAAATTCTCTTAGTAAGCATCTCATCACTCATTCCTTCAACATAGCCAAACCACCTAAGAATATTACTCCACCTTACTAACACCATTTTGCCTCACATTACACAACTACAACACATCTTCATTCCTCACATGATCAGAGAACGTGTCTTGTCACCCCCTTCCCGTAAGTAACACAGCTCTCTAGCACACAAACGACTCCTATGTCTCTTCTGCAGTACTCAGGTTTCACTGCTGTACATCAGAGTAGGAACACTTACACTTTCACATGCAGCCATTCAGGACTTCCTTGAGAGCCCATCATTTCTGTGAAATCCTCCTAAAGTAGCTATGACTTTCAATGAAGAATTCACTTGCCTACTGATTTCGTTATCTAATTTGTTCTCTCTGTCAAACATGCTTCCTAAATACACGCTCATTTACCTGGTCAATAACTGTGCCATTTATCTTGCATTCAGTTCTAACAGTTCCTCACTCAAAAAGCATATAACTTTGGTATTGTTTCCTTATTCATACAAACTTCGTACATCAGGGACAACATACTCTGCAACTCACTTTTGCTCTCTGCCAAAAGGACTGTCTCTCTCATCAGCATACAGCAATCTGTGCACACAGATGGTCTGACTCCTGTACCAAGAGAAAACTATTTCAATACAACACCACTCACTTGTATACATGCTCTGCTGCCAGCATAAATGGCTTTTACACTATTGAGTCAATTCCCAGTTATACCATATTTACTCAGTACACCACAGAAGAAGCTTTCTCAAAATTAATGAAGGCAGCAAAAACTGTTTTACCAACAGATACTTTTCAATCATAATACATAATGAAAATATTTGGTTAGTGCAGCACTTACCAGGCATAAAACCACTCTGTACATCTACACTTTCTCTGATGTAAGATGTCGTACCTTATCAATATCAACCTTTCCAAACACTTTCCCTGGCACACTCAGCAAACTGATACCCCGATATTTCTTGCATTCAGTCCGATCACCTTTTTCCTTATACAAGGGAACAATGATAGCATCCCTCCAATCCTGAAGGACCATTCCTAACACCCAGCACAACTGGTAAATTTCAGTTAACCAGTCAATTACAGAGTCACCACCACATTTTAACATCTCAGCAGTTATGCCATCTATTCCTGGAGCCTTACCATTCTGAAGAGATTTTAGAGCTTTACTCACTTCTTCTCTTGAGATCACTCCTGTGCTCCCATTTCTCACTGAGACATCATCTGCTTCTACCTCCGAATTGCTTTTGTTTTCATGACCTAATAACTCACAGAAGTATTCACCCCATCTTTCACTTAACTCATTGGGCTCCATATCATTTCTGTGATCCTATTCTTCACACAACTTGAAATTTTATTTCCCCTATTTTTTCTATGTCCACATTATGTACTTCCAAAAAGATTTTCTATCTTTCTATAAAGTCAATTCATGCCTTTCCACCTTTTCCTTCCTATCTTTTGCCTTACTCTGGAGAACCAACTCAGCTACCTCACGTTTCTTACAGCGATATTCATTCTTAGTAACTCTATCTTGCAACAACCCCAAATATGCTTCCATCTTTGTCTTAACCGCTTCTTTAATATCTTTAATATCATTGTTCCACCAAGCATCACATCTGTTACCCACCATTGCAGTACCACAGACTCCTTCAGCAGCAATGACAACACAGTTCTTAAAACATGTCCACTTCTTTTCTACAATCCTCTCACATGACTTCAACGCAATCAGACATTCTCTGAGTACATTAGAGTAATGCTGATGTTCTTCAGGGAGTCTTTCAACCTTTTGTTATTTTCATCACAGGCCTCTTCCTATTCCTCTTTCTCCAACCAACATTCAGTTTCACTCATGACACTACTACCAAGTAATGAACAGAGCCAACATATGCACGTCTCATCACAGAAATAAATTATTTAGTGTAAATATAATATGCACACAATGCATAATAATCACAATGAAAATTCTGCTTCCAAGGACTAAAGATCAAGAACAGTACTGTGAAACCTCTGAATAATGGTGGCTACCTGGACCGAGGAAAAGTGACTGTTGTTAGGAGGTAAGATGTAAGTTAACATAGCTGGTTTGTTGCATTTGTAAAAAAAAACAAAAAAAAACACAATAAGCGCACAAATCTTACACACAAAGAAAGCGGCTGTAGTGTTTCCTCCAAATGCTGAATAAAACTCAATACAATAATGAAATAAATAAACCATGGTACAAAGGATTTTAGGAAAGCAGTGTCTCATGTCTTGTTTTAAACAGACCTTAAAAATAGCAAGATACAAGATTAGGAGGTTAAGGGGAAAAATGCATGACAGTGAATTAAACTTCACATTTAGCTGGCTGCATGCTGGAAAACAGGCACAGCACCTGCAGGGACCAAACGAAGAGACACCACAGCCAACACAGAACATTTCAGGCAGCATGCTCACCGCCCCAGGGAAGTGACTGAAACACATACCTCAGTTGGAGCTCACATAACATAGAACTAAACTTTAACTCCTTTCTTTTTACTTAAGCACACAATTGTACCCACTGTAACCCAACCGATCTTGCCCGAAACACAGTTCTTTTGGCAATAATCTTCGTCCCTGTCTTAACCATCTTGCTGAACTACTGAAGGGACGATGTAGAATCTTAAAAGACAAGGTGTCTGTTAGATATCTTTCAAGACTGACTAGGATGTCCATTGCCCACAGTTAAGGGTTATTAACTCAGCAATCAGACATTCCTGAATCGCCTGAATTTACTGCTCATCACTTACCATCAACCAGTTCATAAAACTTGAAGAGCCGCCCCTGTGGCGCAGTGGTCAAAGCGATGGCCTCTGATCATTCGTCCGAAATGGGTCCGGGTTCGAATCCCGGTGAGGCATGGATGTTGTGTTTGTCTTACGGCACTGGCTCTCTCCCTTACCTGGAACCAGTGACCCTAAATTAGAGACGGGCGACTGCTTATAGCCCATTGAGTTGCTCACGGTGGTCGTTAATTCTCCAATAAAAAATAAGAAAAAAAAACTTGAAGATTACATTGCCCTGCAGCAGGAATATAACTTGCATCTCCTGATTTCTGTTTGAGCAAGCTATCCATTACACCACCTAGGATGAAAAAGTTCCCCAAGTATCCAAATATTAAAACCTGAACCTTCTCAGATGTTTGCCAGTCTAAGCTAAATCTGCTTTCTCATAGCATAGTTAAGTGAAATCACTAGTCTCTCAGGTATAAATTCAGTGGAAGAAATAGTCTTCTCTTAATATGTGGAAGTATGTTAGAATTATTAACTTTGCAATCAGTCATCCCTTAATTTCCTATATTTACTGTTCATCATGAAACATCAACCACATCAGAAAACTTGAAAATTGCATTGCCCTGAAGTGAGAATTGAACCCGAGCATGCTTAAAAATCGCATCACAATTTTCAAGTTTTCTAATGAGATTGATGTTAAGTGATGATTTCTATCCAAAAATTATGTCGCAAGCTTAAGCATAAGAGTAGAAAATTCAGGAGGTTGCCTTAAAACTGAAAAAAACAAAACAAAAAAAAAAACAAGTAGATTCCTGCAATTTATGAAGATCTATCAGTAGACAAGACTCAAAGTCAGTAGAATGGCAACACTGCAGTTTCCAGGAACACAATATATCACGACAAACATAAATATATATTTAAATCATTTAGCAGGAAAATTCGAAACTACGGAAAGTTGGAATATACACTGCTGGGCCACCCAAAATGCAACACCAAGAAGGAAGCATCCGATTGGCCTGAAATTCGCAGCATGCGTCGTCCCCGAGAGGACATGCAAACTATTAGCATTGCAGGGCATATGCAAATCATGTGCGCCCGGCACGCCACTGAGAAGCACTATAAGAAGGGTGCACAGAAGGCGGGGTGTAAGTAGCAGAAGTGTGTTGTGCTGCCGGACCTGTGCGTGGGAAGCTTCCTGATGCCTCGTCGCAGAATACGGCAGTCATTCCAGCATGTTTCGGAGTTCGACAGAGGACAAATAGTGGCATATCGTGACAGCGGTTTATCGTACCGAGACATCGGCGCCCGTATGGGATGACATCCAGCCACAGTGAGGCGAGTATGGATTCAGTGGGTGCAGGAGGGACGGAAGGACTGACGTGAGCGATTACCGCGGCTGCGGCGGCACACCACCGAACGAGAGGACCGGCATGTTGTGTAAGCACAGCTACTTAATGTGGTTTTTATGGATTAACTGTGGTCCACAATGCTGAATACCAGACCTTCATTTAACATGGCTCAGTAAGGGACAAATATTTCATTAAAAACAACATTAAACATGGTTCAGTAAATGAAAAAACTACACAGACTGTGGTATCACATAAAACAAAAACAGTTTCACATGACAGAAAACTAATTCATCACCTTTAAATGTGTTTTAACAGAGGGCACCCCCAATTAATTGTACATGGGCAACAGTACGAGATTCCTGGATAAAAATAAGCTTGACACATTTGTTGCATTTTACAAGAACCTTCCTCCCCTTCCCTTAAATGGTATTTGAAGTTTGAGAATGTTAGATGACATTTTATCTTTCCTGCAATAAATAGCTGCCCAGAGGGAAACTAAAAGTAAGCTCACAATCATGACGTAATGGCTGTAACTAACACATCTGAGGAAGTTATGCAGCATGGTGCGTAAATTAGTCCCTTTATGAGAATGTCACAAATCTTAAGCCTAAAATTATTCTATGAAAATTCTGGACATAAATCACACTATGAGAACACACATAACTAAAGTTTTAAGCATGTTGTGATGGACAATATTCAGGTTGCAAATTATGAAATATATGCACTCTAATTTTTGTTGAACAAAATGGGCAATATGGCAACACAATTGGATGTGCAGCAGTGAGTATGCTAAAGAACTTCAGTCCATAAGTAAAATACATGCACAAATATTTAGAATTTTTATACTGACTGGAGCTCTCTGGAATATGTTTAGAACAAAAACATGCCATGCACTCACACAAAAATGTGCTAGTAATGATGACATAGAATAATGGAAACGCATATCACTAATGAAAACGATATGGACAAAAAAGAAAAAAATGGCAGTAACAATGACTCTATAAATAAACACAATAGAAAAAAATACAATAATAAACACACAAAATGAACTTTTACACAGCAAGCTGTAGCATGTTCTAGAAGATTGGTTCATTTTCATGATAGAAGAGCAGCATTAACTGAGCTTAGAGTGGCCTGTAATAATGTACCAACCACTCTGGATTCTTTTGCAGGTTTTGATAAATGAGCTCTTTCTGGTGCCTCCACAAAAAATAAGCTAATATAATGAACTAGGTAAACATTAGGAGCTAACTAATCAGATCTAAATGTCGTATCCATTGTTTTAAAAATAAAGAGACTAAATATGATGCAGCTGTGTTCCACAATTAGGAGGCACTTTATCATATAAGCTGGAACCACTGGCTTCATCAAGTATCAACAGGCAGTGATACAGGAGCAGGTATAGGCAAATAAAGGTCTCCCACAACCCAGCACATACATTTAAACTGCATCAAATTTGGCAATGTCATGTAATTGCACTCCACAATTAGGAGACATTTCATCATGCTAGAACTACTTGGCTCCATCAAGTATCTACAAGCAGTGATACAGGAGCAGTAAAGGGCAAACAAAGTGGTCTCTCCCAATACCAGCACATACATTTAAACTGCAAGTGGCGGCGGAACCGCCCGGGCCCGGTCAATAATTTTAGCCAAGATTTTTATTTTTATTATTTTTTTATTTGACATGTGCGATTGTTGTGATGTGCATTAGAAAGTTCCTCTAGGTAAGTGGTTGGGTGGTCCTAATTCCCAACAAAGCTCCTTAGGCACAGTAGTGCACCCAGAAATTTCCCAAGGAAGGAGCTTGTGCACCCCGGCACACAGAATTTTCCCAAGGTGGGGGTGACCCCCCTAAATTTACCAGGAAAAGTAGTCAGGTGCTGTAACAGTTAAGGAGGTTGACTTTTGTGCATTTATTCTTATCCAGTTACTACTACTGTTACAGTACAAGAAAGTTAAATGATTAGAAGAAGCAGTGAAATTGTTTTCCTTGTTAGATTTTTCTAAATTTATTTAACAGAACTACTCCCTTATAATTATTATATGTTATAATTATACGGTACATGATTAAAAAGTATATGTAGATCGCGTATTGTGACTTTATGTTTCAAACTTCGACATAATAATTTTCCACTCTATCAGCGCGGGGGGGGGGGGGGGGGCGCTCGGGCACTCCTGTGAGTGCGCCCACTGCTCAGACATTGTTTTTCTTCTGTTTGTTCTGAGAAGGTAGAGAGGGCGCACCAATATTCGAAATTTGGGGCCCGGTCAACGAATTTCACTTTTCGCCGCCCCTGCATGTCAGTGTCATTCATGGGTTCTACATACAGATCATTCAACTAGGTGAACATAACTTCATCACTTTACAGACTCATTCCAGAAATACATCAACTGACATTGATCCAACCAATTTTGATGTTGGTGAGGCCATGTGAATTTTGATGTGTGCTATTCTGGATTCCTAATCTCACACTGAAGTCAGGTGGATGAAAGTTGAAATAAATCATGATGGCAACTGCAAAGTTTTTATACTGCCAAGGGCGGGTTTACCATTGGGCCAGTCGCATATTGAGGAAAGCGCCAGAATTTTGGAAATACATGTGACGAAAGCCGTTTTACCTTATTACAGAAGCAAACAATGAAATATCATATTTTGCAGTTTTACAAATAACATTGAGTAGTACATCACAGTTAACTTATGATCATTGTATTTAATTTAATTATTAAAAATATCAATTAATTTTGAAACAAGGACAACAAGAATCACTGGATAAGGACTTCTTAGCGAAATCAGAATTCGGAAGAGGGGGACAGAGTAGGAGGTGTATGTGTGAAGGGATTTTTTTTTAACAGAGCTCAATGACAGCCAGGGATGCATGGAAGGCTTGGAGGCTAGAGTGGATAGTTTTTACAAGACATTTTAACAAACCTAAGAATGCCAATGGGCAGCCCAAAATTAGAATGGTTTACTCCATGAAGCAGATTTCTACAAGATCAAGGCTCCCAGGACAGTGTTTGTGACATGAAAGGACAGCATACTGGTACAAAATACGTTCTGCAATGTGAAGCCCCAGTTGTATTATTTATCTGAATTTCAACAAGAATATTTGCATCTTCAGATATTTTAGCATAATTTAGATAGGTTGGTGACAGATTCAAGGTTACTCCATTGCAGATATGTTGCAATATTATTATGAAAAAATAATTGGTTCAACTTTTCTTATCATTGATGCTATCCAAAGGATTTTCCTATGCATAGCCACCAGAAATGACTCTGGGGAAACGAAGTTTTTTTCTTTTGAAAACCGTTTCGTAATTATTTGAAGATATTTAGTTCTCAGGGATGAAGAATATGTAATTGCAATTTTGTCATTCAGAAAAAACATAAAACATTGAAGTTTGATGATAAAGCAGATTTTGTCACAAAGAAATGGAGGGAAAAGAACTTTTTAAATTGGAAGTAATTTTACTAATTCATGTTCAGGCATTTATACAGGGTGCACCATATAAAAGAGGCCCCATGGCCAGACGTTATAGGCGGGTTAAAGTTGTTTGGCAGGTTTCCAGTTAAAACCGCTTTGTTCCACTTCTAACTGGTTTCTGCGTGTACAGCTGCAAAGGAATTCTCCGGAGTGGTTAGTCACAGCTAGAGCAGTGTAAGTACGCGGTCATAAGTGTAAGTGAAGAGAGAACAAAGACAACGGACATGGTTTTAAGTACAAAACAGCAGATTTTTATTGTGGAACAGTATTTTAGAAATAACTCTCCCCCTGTGACTTTTATCTGTGGGGAGCATTGAAAGGAAATATGTACGCAACTAATCCGCACACCCTAGATGAATTAAAAGTGAACATTATGGATGCCATAGCCCAGATTACTGCCGATGAGTTGTGGTGCATTACGAACAACATGTTCCGTCGTGTACAGCTGTGTCTTGATGTTGGAGAACAGCACTTTCAGCAATTGTTGTAAATGCAGGTAAATTACTCTTGCTTTCTGTCATTTCAACTATTCTTTACCATGTATAGTAACATTGCCTAACTGTTGTTGTTCATTATACTTGGACCTCTTTTATATGGCACACCCTGTACTTTCTCACAGTCATTCAATCGATTTACAATGAACACTGATGATAGCAGCACTATATTTAAAAGCAAACCCTAAAAATAATATTGCTTATGTTGAAAATTCAAATGCAAAATCTGCAGACAAATGTTTTATAAGTATGTTAAAGTAAAGAAATTTCATTTCTAAATATAAAAATTGATGGTGAAATGAAGTTTCAAAATTGTGTGAATTAAACTTGCATGAAAACAATATTTAAAATTTTGATTTCAAAGAACAATTTTAAATAATACATGTGTGAAAAAATTCTACATACATGGTTGTTCCTGAGAATATGCCGATTCTTTTTACGATAAAAAAAATCTGTATATAATTTCATTATGAAATTTAAATTGGAAAGTAAATTTTTTATATTAAAATATGTTTACTTGGAGGCATCTGATTTTTCTTGCCCAGGGAACCGTAATGTCTAAACCTGCCTCTGCATATCGCATAGGTTGAATGACATGGTCATTGTATTATGAAATAATTATCAGAAAACATGTTCTTATATATAGTTAAATTTACAGATGTCATGTAAAATGTGAATTTCATTCACCACTGCTTCACTTAACTGTTGAAAATGTGTCAGGTACTCACACTTCTTGTTGGAAAAGCAAACAATTACCTTTGGTAGAATTCAAGAAGAGTAATAACCAATTGATACAATTTTTTTATCTCGTGCTCAAATAAATATGGATTTTTATATACTTTTAAGCACTGGGAGTAGAATTCTCCTTTTAACATACACATTGTTGTACATTCAACTTTCATGAACATTTTCAGGAGAAAATCACATACAAATGTCAAGAATTATGAGGGGGTGCTGACAAGTCCTTGGCTTTTCATTAAAAGAATGGAGTCAGAGGAATGGTTTTAGCACATTATTCAACATAAATCAATGAAGGAAGAAATATTCCTCATAATGCATGGGAAACGGATAGAATATTCAAAGCAAACAGAATATAAATTCTGAATTTGCTTGCAACACTTACTACTGGTCATCCATGTAACACCTCTCAGAAAACTTTGAAAATTTCATCGCCCTAGAGCGGGGAATTGAACCTGCATCTCACGATTTCTGTTCGAGTATGCTTTATGTTACGGGGATGAGTACAAAATAAACCTGCGATGTATGACACCGCGATTCTTCTACGGGGACGAGTGCAAAATAAATCTGCGATATACGCAGCTCGTCACCGCGATTCTTCTATGGGGAAGAAAGAGTACAAAATAAATCTGCAATGTATGTCGGCCGTCGCCATGATTCTGCTACGGGGATGGGTACAAAATAAACCTGTGATGTACGTTGCCCGTTGACACGCTTCTTCTACGGGGACGAGTACAAAATAAATCTACGATGTACGTCGGCCGTCATCGCGATTCTGCTATGGGGATGAGCACAAAATAATTCTGCGACCTACGTTGTCCTTCGCGAGAAAATTTTTTTTATGATTACGAGAGAAATCCTCATTATACCTAACTTCCGTTTTCCGAAATTTTGAAAGGCGGAAAACTTGCATCTATGATAGGGAGTCTGCAAGATGGTTTTAATAGGGTTCTGGGAAATCGTTTTTGTCTGCAGGAACAAAATAAATCTGCGATGTACGTCGCCGCGATTCTGCGACGGGGAATAGTTCTACTTTGAAAAAATTTACCACAACATTCTGCACCATAGGTATTACTCATGATAACTGCTACTCTGTATACATGCAAAATTCTTTGCCAACATTTTCTCATTTGACATATTAGTGTTATACTTTCGGTGGGGGAGGAGGTTAACAACCCCATGAGCATTCACTAATTTAAGACCATAGGTTTTAAAGGGACAGAGCCAGTATCATAGGTCAACAGGTTTGAGTCCTCATAAACTCAGATATCTTTTATGTACATATTCTGTAATAACAACAGTACAAGATGTCACAACAAAAATTGTTGATAAAAAGTTTTTGGTGTTCTTTTGTACGGGATTATGTAAAAGGAAAATGTCAAATAATCTCTTCTCACTAATTTCAATGCCCTTGAAATTAGTGGGATGAGTTTTTTTCATAATTCCCACTAATTTCAATGCACTTGGCATATTTTTCCCTCACCTGCATCACGCTCAGTCGATTGACTTTTAGCATGTGCTACAAACATACCACTCTCTGTGGTATTGTGGAGAGTTTCACGACATATGAAATGTATTCCACGGTTTCATAGACAATGAAAGCAGAGATTCAAGATGGCATGCAGAATCCCCACATACTTTTCAAGTATTAACTGTACTTTTGTACATCTTGCCTGGCACAATTCCTTCTCTTATTATAAATTTAATTACTACCTGGTGATACAAATTTATGGTTTTCACCACTATCTTACTGATGAAACCAATCAACTTGATGAACTCCAGTAACTAATATCAAGAAGCTGCATGGTTTGTTTTATGCTGCCAGAAGATGATACAATGCTGACATGAACTGTAAACATTAAATGAATTATTACACAATACTTTTGGCTTAGAGTTAACTGAATGACCTCCATATGGGTACATATACCATGAGATTACTGACTTATGGCCACCCCTATGCAAAGTGAGTTACACCCAATACTGGCATGATAACGAGGAGGATGTGGCTTGTAGGCTAAAGGATTGTATGTAAGAGGTCTGTGGTGCAACTGAGAGCATAGTTAAGGATGTGATAGGCAAAACAAAAGATTTACAGTAGTTTATGAAATACCAAATTGTGGGGGCAGAAAGGGTTGGTATGTCTATTTCGGAAACAGAGCAACACTTGTGGGTAATTCGAAGGCCACCGTGGTTAAAGTGTACCAGGAGTGATGTCACAATGGTAAAACAACTGCAGAGCAGTGAAAGGAGGATTCCAGAGGAGAATGATGGGTGTATCTTGTCTTGTACAGGGCAACTGGCACAGCAGTCTTACAGTTGATGGCCCAATACATGCCAACCTGAAACAGTATCCCATGTGACCATGTGTTGCACTCTGGCAAAAACGGGCTACAAGAGTAGACACTCCATATGCCACCCTCTTTTAACAACAGTACATTGGTGCAAATGACTCTCCCAGTGCCAGCTCCATGCAGATTGCGATTCATTTAACCATGTGTGCTGGTCAGATAAATCCTGATATGTACTCCATTCTGGTGATGGCCAAGTCCATATTTGGCACAAGAGGCTATGGATTAGAGATGAGATGCGTTGGGCCCAAGCCCGAGATGGGCGGGCTACGAATAGCATCATCAGTTTCATCTCAGGCTTGGGCGGGCTCAGACAAGCTACGAATAGCATATTAGTTACATCTCGGGAGGGCTTCTTTTTTTTATGTTAAAATACTGAGTCTTTCTTTTCCGTTTTTTTCTTCTTCTGAGTTTCAGGAGGAGGAATCAGTTGTTTTTTTCCTGCAGTGTATCCGTGAATCCTGATTGCATGGGAAGTGAATTGATGTGTCACTGTGTGATAGTTTAAGTGCTTTTTAGGAGAGTAATTAGCCTAGGAAAGTAGGGGGTTGAAGCAGGGAAATACAGATTAGGGAACTCCACCTTCGCACAGACGCAGTAGGATGGTCAGTTCAGTGGCCAGTAAAAATTGCCCTTGGACACATCAGAGAAGATGACCTCAATTCTCAAAAAAAAACCCATCCGTTTTAGGAAAATGGAAAAGCAGCTAGTGTCATAAATTTGCCATTGAAACATAATGCACAGGAGGGGAAAATCTGTTATAAATTAGGATGTAGAGGGTGGATAAAGATATGCAGTTTGACTATGTTGTGGAGAATAGCTCTGGGGTATGATGGGAGTTGAAGTGTGATTTAAAGTAAATTTTTCAGAGGAAATAATAGTTCGCTTGAAAACCAGTGGTACATCAGCTGGGAGATTTATTGCTTCGACGGATTTGTCCTGCCTGAGTGAAACTGGCCTTAGGATCTCAGCTGTGAGGACGGAAGTTTGACGCCGGTATTTCAGAAGGCCTCATTGAACAAAACATTGTGTAGAAGATGGCAAGGAAACAACAAATTAAACAAAGCTTTTCTAACTGCTGTTACTGTCACTTCCACTCAACATTCATCCCTTAAGTTGAGTTACTCATTTTATCCATTTGTGCATTACAATATGAATGATCCATATCCTGAAGTTATACAAAAAAATTTGTTGGTGTTTGTAAAACAGTTAAAAATGAAGTGGAAAAATTTACTGCGTGGAAACATTTTTTCCAAATTATTGATTGCACAACCAATGCAAAATTGGATTATGTTCAGTGCGAGAAATGCAAATGCATTTTGAAATATATAAGTTTTTCAGGATTTAGCAGACTTTTGTGTCATGCCAAAACATGTGTGAAGACCATTCCCTCTCCATGCATAAAAAAGGTAGACAGCTTCTTTTTCTTAGGTAAAAAAAAATATATATATATATATATATATATATCGGCTACTGCAATTTTTTCTGTGAAACTGTAAAATATAAATTTTATTTCAATGTTATATCCTTCCTAATGAGACTCAAAGGCTGAGCATCATATTCCATGCTCTTTCTTGCTTCATGTAAAAATTGGATAAAAGGGAGAAAAGCATCAGCACTGGGAAAAGTTGGGCTCGGGCCCCACAGTACACAGACCTTTTGGGGCTGAGTCGAGCTCGTACGGATTCGGGCTTTGAAAACTGAGCCACCTCACTCTCTACTATGGATCTCATGGCATCGACTACCCAGGCCCATGGGGACAGTTATACAATATGGACATGTTTAGCTAGCATGGGACCCGTAGTGTATGTGGCCCAATGCATGGATACAGGCTACAACCAGGAAGTGCTTGTGGACTATATATGCCCTAACACTGTTGTACCTCCACCTAGAGGGGGATGGGTTCTTTCAGGATGATAATGTCTAGTGGTGAAACAGGGTGGGAACGGTGTTCCCTTAAGAAATTGGTAAGGGAAACTGCATTCCCCTAAATAGTTTTGAACAAAAGTACATAGATATTTGAAAAAAAAAAAAGTGCTGATGAACTATAACAAGGAAATTTTGGCTCGCAGTTTATTTGCATCTATGAATTCTGTTCATAATTTGTGCAAGATTTTGACATTTGAAAATTTTGTTTCTCATTTTGCTGTTTTCAGAGCTTTTGCTCCAAGACAATAAATTTTGTCCTTCAGACTCCTAACTAAAGGTTTGTAGCCAGAGAGATTGCTTGCATTTGACTGTTTTGCTTTCGTATTTTCTAGTAGTACGTTATCCCATATGATGGAATGCTGTACTAGAAACAACGTTGCAAGCTAGATTTTGAACAAGGTTAATAGAGTCTAACAAACCTTGGCTTTATAATACCAAACTCAAATTCATTCATAGTAACAGTTTGGTACATAGCAGCTGACCAAGGCCGCATTCTCTAATAACTGAAGCGGTGTCTAACAACAGTGGTTTCTTTGGTAACTTAAAAATGAACACTCTCTGAGGTGTGCCCCTTTTAAGTTAAAATTACAGAAGTGTGTAGTTTTTGTCGTTTTGATACTGCATAATGTTGATAAACTGAATACGCCCATTTATTATGATAATTACTATGTACAATTAGGCAGGAAAACAATTGGTGAATTCCAAGTGTTTTTAGTAGCACAATTAAGAAAAACGATGTAGTTTGTATTTCTTCTTGGAGCTAACCCTCTGAATCTCAGAGAACAGCTTAGTGATATGTATGTATGTATGCATGTATGTATTAAGAAAAACAAAACTCTTTCAGCTGACATGTAACCTGCTCTTTGTGATATAGACATTTTTAGCTGAATTACCAATTTCAGGGATCATAGCATACTTCTGGAAAATTTTAGGTAGGAATTTTAGGAATTTTAGGAATTTTTAGAAAAATTTTAGGAGTGTATTTCAATAAAAACTAGATGTATATTTGTATACATCTAGTAAAACAACTTTGTATACATTGTAAAGAGTTTGCTTCACACCCTTCAACCATATATACTGATAGACTGCGCATGACATCAAAATTTCTGGCTCCAACATAAAATCACATGACAACAGTCAAAAAGATGGGTTACACCTGCTGTGCTTATGGTTGCTCTGACCGATATAGTAAAGAAAGTTCTATGATTTTTCATGGGTAAGAAACGAATTAAATACCTAAGTCAATAAAGTTCAATTACTTAACCAGAAACTTGCAGCTATTGATATAAAAATATAGTAACTTAAGAAAAAAAAATGGAATGCATGTTCCAAATTCTTCGCAAATGTTCATCACATTATAAATCACAAAATGTAAACAACCCGATCATGCATGTATATAGCTCATAAGTAAACTTACCTGAAGAGTTTTCATTATATATGAGGCGCATTCACATAATACACCGAAAACACTGAAGTTCTGCAGCGTAAATTAGTAATCATAACAGCATTTTTACACGAAATTTGGAGTCTGATGATGATGTGCCCAATGTTTGAGCCATGGCGGCTTTGATGCAGCTATTGCCAATGTGCAGTCCATTAGTATATATGGTCGAAGTTCACACCCAAATTTTTTGCATAACGTCTAATGTCTAAAGTTTAAGTATGATTTACTTCTAATGTTCAGTTCTTATCTTTTCACGTGTTATTATCATATTCAAGTATATTTACCACATTCAAGTTTCACTTTGAACATTAATATGCTGTTGAACCAGAAGCAATTCACGATTTTCACAGTAAAGTTTTCAAGTTTCACATTAAATTATAATATCCTAAAAAGGTAATTGAAAACCAAGAACTATGTACAATTGTTCACTGAATTACTTTTTTCATATTATTGTTTTAACCTTTTCCTGATTAGCCTATCTTTTTCTGCTTCTACCACAACTAATTTACTTTCAGTTTTCTTTATTTCAGCTGAACCTTGTATGATCAAGTTAGAGGCAACTGCTATTTCAACAGTATTTTGTTTTTCTACAGCTTTTCTCATTCTTTCTGTTCCCTCTTGAATTATTGCTAGGGAGGCTTCTTTATCGTTTTTAAGTCTATTTATTTCTGCATCATTTTCTTTTATTTTGTCATCAAACTCAGCTTTTCTTTTTTTCTCTAGCTGCTTTTCCTTATTTTCCCTCTCTTTCTGCTTCCTTTCTTTTACCTTTTTTGATTCTTCTTCCTTCAGCTTATCAACATACTCTTTATAAAATTTATGTGAATCACAAACACTATTTAACAAATTTCTTGTTATGGGAACTTTACTTACACATCCATAGTGTTTAATGGCCCCTTTAACTATTCTTAATGATGTTATAGTTGAGTCTTTTAAGTTAGCCTTGTCCTTCCTTAACAGAGCAGTGTTAACCGAAAATCCCCTTTCTGCATCAGCATACCATGAGGTAAAACTAAAATTGACTTTATGAGTTTAGCAAGATTTGAGTATTTTTCTTTTTCGCTAGAGTCTTTAATACTAAATATATTACGCCAGTAATGATCAATCCGCACTGGAATATGCCCTTCCTCTGAAAATTTCACTAGTTCATCTAGAGTTGGCTTATCGCAATTTAAAAGTTTCCACTCTTCTCTTACTCTATCAATTTGTTCCTCAGAAAGATGCAAAACACTTGAAATTCTGGTTATTTCCGAAAGTCCTTCAGTGACTGAAAGTTGAGTTGACTCTTTCTTTGGTTCTTTTACCTTTAAAACTTCTATGTCTCTTAGCTTTTGATTGCAGAATGGCAAATTTGACTTTAAATATTTTGTGGTTGCAATTAGTGATGATCTTACATCTAAGAGAAATAATTTCTGCCTGGTCTCCTGAACATTCCTGAGGAGATTTTTTGTCTTCATACCAACTTCTAACTCCCCTAGTTTTTTCCATGAATTTTTGTTTTCAAAATCTACATTCTTTAGGTCTTCTCCAAATTTCCCTGCTATAACATCATCTTGGATAAACTGAGCCATAACATTCCTCATTAAAGTATTTAAATCAGAATATAACTGGTGTATTTTTGGTTCTTCACTCTGATAACATAATGAAAACTTTTCAAAATTTTGGTGTGAAAATGAAATTAATGCTAAATAGCAAGGAGTAAGCTCATTTTTCAGGAAACAGTGAATTCTTTTATACCTTGCCGAATTGCGCAGTTGTTTTTCAAATATTTTTTGAGATGGCAAGAAGTTTAAAAAATATTCTGTAATATTTAGCCATTGATCCAAGAGCCTCTGGGCTACAGAACCAACGGTTAACCATCTGTTGCTGACATGACGCAAAAGAAATTTGGCAGTGACCAATGTTATATCCTCGACAGATTTATAATCCTCTCGTCTTGCAGCACTACTCTTTAAAAAGTAATGCATATCAGTAGCAAATTCGTCAAAATCTATATTTAAGCTTGTCAAAAAAATTTTAAATGCATTACTAACAACATGCAGGTTGCAAAAACCTAGTTCCAAAGATTTCTGGCCTGTTTCTTGTTTTACAACTTCATTGAATTTGCGTAAAAGCACTTATTTACATTTGGGCTGTCCATGGATACACAAATAATTCTGTTCAACGAAATATTGAAGGATGATAACACATCAAGAATTTCTTTTAGCAAAATATCTGCTGTTGCATGACCCAGAAAAACGCTTGTTAGGTATCGGCAAGAAACTGAATTTATTTCTGAAGACCAGTACCTGAGATACACATCCAACTGCCGTTTCACTTGTGTATTTGTAGTTTCATCAAATGCTATAGTAACCTTTCCTGGGCTACTAGATGCAATGTCTTTTTTCAAATCCTCTTCAAAATATTTTGACAATCCATGTGATATCACATAAGCAACTTTTTTCTTTAAGTTGCATTTTGGCTGCAATAGCAGAATCAGGAAACATTTCTTTGAAAAGTTCAACTGTTTCAGTGCATGAAACAAAAGACATATTGTCCTTAGCAACTTTCATGGCCCATAATGCTTCGGCTTTAGCCAACTGTAAATCATGACTCAGTACTTCACTAATATTTGTTTTGGGCTGAAGATCCCGTCCTCCAAAGGCTTTCAGGATGGACTTATTTTGAAATTTACTTTGAAATTTCTGCAAATGTTTTTTTCCTTTATGATGCGCTTTTACTTGTGAAAAGCCACTATTAGAAATGTTGAAAATTTCTGAACACAATATACACTTAGCAGAAAATATTGTTTCAGTTGCAGAACACCATTCTTTCAACTTCACTCCGTCCAATTCTTTGGCGAGCCACGCATCTTGAAATTTCGTTTTGGATTTAGGCATCTTAAACACTTGTATTACTAACCAGAAAATGAAAGGGAAGTACAAAAACACGTTCCAATATTGCAAAACCAGACAACTTCCCGAAATTTGGCTGCGAGGATGTCAGAAGATATGAAAAAAAAAAAAAAAAAGCAGGTCACCACTAGAGAACTGAACCTGCACACAGCACAGAGAACACCATAAAAGACGTAAAACCAGAAACTATCATACGGATCTCACGCAAGTTCAGTCAAAGCGAGTCGGAGCCGAGATATATTGCGCATCGAAGGTCGCTGTCGCCGACGCATGATCGAAGGTCAATGATCACGTGCTCTACTGCCTGCCAAGATAATACTCAGCTACCATCCCATCGTCATTACCGGAGGTTACGGAAGGAGACCACATGTTTCCTCTTTGCTTCCACCCACCTGCGGTTTACAATAACAAAACAACAGCAGAAAGAGGAGGTTCCACAAGGCATGTACAAAAATAAAGTACGATCTTCTGCGTGCCACGGAGTTCGTCAAACCAGGGGTGAAAATGACCCCTCCCCTTTTCCCTTAGATCTCTTGTTACTCTCGAAAACTGTTCGAAGGCAAAAAAAATGGAACGCCCGCCCCGAAGCAAGTGCATCTCGATGGCATCATTTTTCCCTCCCTTCAGCAGCACAGCATATAGGCTGTGTTTCTACAATAACAGGTCTTTTTTACCTTACCGTAATGGTAAATTTATTGGCGTTAATAACGGTTGTGTTTTTAATAAAAATAAGCTTACGAAAATTTTAGGATGAATAGCAAATTTTAGGTCTAATTTTAGGAATTTAAGGAGGGTCACAAAATATTAGGAATTTTAGGAGGAATGCGATCCCTGCAATTTATTAGGGTTTATTTTTTATTCATTACAATGTTTTTATTTATGTGTATGTAAAAGAACACAGACATTATATATAAAATTTGTGTGTTGTGTGTGTGTGTGTGTGTGTGTAAATCCACCCAGAATTTAAACAGTACACATTCCGTCCCCCCCCCCCCAAACAAATCATCTACTTTCACCACTGATTAATGTCTCATGTAGGAATGGTTCAACGAACACAGTGCTGATATGAGACTTCATGAGTAGCCCTCAAACTTGCCTGATCTCAACCCAATTGAACATCTGCAGTTGTGGAATGCTAGGTGAGGCAGTTGGACACCCCACCCACTCCGTACTAGAACCATGGACTGTAATACAAACAGCTTGCATGCTGATCCCCACACAACTACTGTACAAACATCTCTTGGAGTCAGTGCGACACTTGGTGGTGGCTATTCTCCAGGCAAAAGGCATGCACATGAAGTAGCAGATAGGTGGTCATAATTCAGTGAGTACTCAGTGTAGGTGTATATGTGAATTGCATATATACAAATTAATGAAACTGTTCCTTCTGTTTAAAGTTGAAAAAAAGGGTTCAAAACATACCTCCTTAAAACTTCCAGCCGTTATGAAACACAGAGGGAAGATGTGTACAAGTCAGTTCATGGAAAGAAAAATTATATGAAGACATACACAAGAACTCGTAATGACAACAAGTACATGCTTGAAAGGGTGCATTTTACAAATTTATCTTTTGACATACCTCCATAACAACAGATGTTCGATCCATGGAAGAAACCATTACACTGATCTTCTGCCAGTTCATCAGATACACATCTAACATAACATTTTCTTCATTGGCATTCTGTGTTTCTTGTTGTGAATTCAAAAGGAAACCAGTAAACAATTCACTGTTTGCTATTCTGGAATCTTGGCTGACTAAACAAACATAAAAAAAAAATGCTCTGTTCATACACAAAGATCAAACAGAATGTGTATTATCAGGCAAACATAAATTTACACAGCAGTAATATTATTATTAAAACTGTGATGCTCATAAATTGCACATGTGATGACAGCTTCCGATCTCTCACGAATTTAGAGAATCAGCAAAACTGGAAGCTGTTGTGTGAATTCTGCAATTCTCTCCAAATACAAAATCCAGCCTGAATTTTTACTTTGATAATCCTTTGAATATTCATGTGGCTTAAATTTTAGCTTTAGGAACAGCAGTTATACAAAAGTGATGTTAATATGCCGTGTAGCTCAGGAAAAGCTGTTTGCACAGGTAAAAGATTTTAACTGTTTGTGTGTGGCAACCAATGAAGCAGGAAAGTTTGATAAAGAATTGTTTGACAGAATAAACAATGCAGGAAGGTATCAAGCTAGTTGTAAGACTGTTTTCATTATAAAGGAGGTTGGAGAAAAAAAAAAGTGGCTGTACACAGTGTGGTATTTAGACCTAACATCATTTAGGAGAGTGGTTCACGTTTGACCTGGACTTTTCATTGCAACTATCCATTCAGCACTAATTGCGACAGAATCTGTATGGTAAATATGTGTGAGCCTTCTCTTCATGCCAGCAATGGTTTTGTCAATGCAGCATGTGAGAGGTATACTGTGAAGCTTGGTGTCTGTAGAGGTGTCAGTAACAATTATAGTGCAATTTCGAGGAACAGTTCGGGATGCCTATTTGAAGAGGGGAAAGACTGTGATTAAAGAGCCGGATATTATACCTGGATCCCTTTGTGATAATCGTATATATAAATTAATGAGAACTTAACATCCTCCAATAGGGAATTGTTTTGGCAGGCAAGAAACTTTTCTAAAGTGAATAATATCAAATATTGTTGGTTTAAAAATGGTCGCATATACTGTAGGATGGCTGAGGGAGCTCGAGTGGTGATTATCAAGAGTAGGTCAGACTTAGATTTGCGTTATTTTAATTAAGATTATTTTATTTGTATATACACTGGCGTGCAAAAATTAAGGACAAGACGATTTTTCGAATGTAACGTCGTGCAGAAGTGCTCCACATCGACTCAAATCATACCATAAGATCCCCAAGATGTAAGAATATGGGACACGTGAGCAAAACCGTCCAAACAAGGAATCCAAAGGATACAAAGGCACTTTATTGAAAAGGTAGCTTCGAGCACAACTGGACAGAAGACAGAAACGTCTATGCGACAGGCGACTGCCAAGAAAAATCCAGTCTTTAGTAGGGGATATGATCACCCCTGATTGCGTTGCAGGATTTACAACGTCTGCCCATGCTGAGGACGAGGTTGTCAAGGCGCTGTTGAGGCATAGCGGCACATTCCTCTTGTAGCGCCAATCGCAGCTGCGGAATCGTTGCTGGCGGCTGGTGACGTGCTGCCAAGCGTCTCCCGAGAAGGTTCCACACGTGTTCGATTGGATTTAGGTCCGGGGACCTTGCGGGCCAATCCATGCGTTGAATATCTTCACTTTCCAACAGCTTTGTGACAGCCTCTGTACGATGAGGTTATGCGTTGTTGTCCATGAAGAGGAACTCAAGACCCACAGCACCTCTAAACAGACGCACATGAGGCAGGAGAACCTCGGTACAATAGCGGACACCAGTTACTGAACCTCCTTGGAAGATGTGGAGGTCAGTACGGCTACCAAGCATGATACCGCCTCAAACGAGAACTCCGCCACCTCCAAACCGGTCCCTTTCGATGATGTTGGAGGTGTGATTGCGTGTTGCCTGCTCTCTCCAGGTGTGTATACGTCCAGAATCGCTCGTCAGACTAAATCGGCTTTTATCCGTAAAGAGAACTCGACCCCATTGCTGATGTGTCCAGTTCTCGTGTTCCTGGCACCACAGAAACCGCCGTCTCCGATGAGCAGGCATTAATGGCACACACCGTACTGGTCGTCGTGCAAATAGACCACCTTTGTGCAGCCTCCTGGCCACAGTAAAAAGCGATAACGGACGTCCAGTTGTCTGTTGCATGTGCCTTGCGATTTCTCTCGCTGTCTGCCGTCTGTCTCTTCTCGCCTGTAAGACAATATAACGGTCGTCCACAGCCATGGTTGTTCGTGGACGACCACTGCTAAACTCTCGGACAGCTGTTCCTGTCGTTTGAGTATTTATCTTCGTAACATGGGAATTATATTGTTAAAAACTGGAAAATTGTCTTACTTATATTAGTTTTATTGGTGTTGTATATTCTTGTTATTATTAACCTTAGATTATGTGACATACTGTTAGTTCTTTTGGGTGTTGTATTGTGATATTGTACAGCAAAAGAGTTCTAATAAATAAATAAATAATAAATAAGTGTAGAACAGCGTTGTATTGTTAAATTTCTTGTGAAGGACTTTGAGAAGGTTCTTAAGCACAGTATGTGAATAAACTGCTGTCAAAGGGAAGTGTCTATGATTGGTGTAACAAGTTTTCTGATTGCAGGAGTAGCAAATGAATCAAATGGGCATGCTTTGACTAATGCTGTGACCAAAGTGAACTTCAATAGTGTGTAACAGGTTATTTTAGAAAACAGGAGAGTAAGGGTATGGGACATAACTGGAATGGTCAACATTTAGTGGTAGCGTGGGAAAAATCCATGAGCACCTGCTGTTCAGAAAAGTGCGTGCACATTCAGTACCAAAGGCATTAACAATTCATATTACCATCTGCACAGAGTTTTTGTACTGCTTTAAGTCTGAGGAAGATGCATTTCTGTGGCAGATAATGACCAGAGACAACACTTGGGTTAATTATTTTACTCCAGAAACCCAGTGAGTCAGCTATGAACAGTGCCACAAGGATTTCCCTACAGCCGAAGAAATTCGTCTGCAGGAAAGCTAATGGCTACTGTATTCTTGGATGTATACAGGGTACTTACTGGTGGATTTTCTTGCATGGGGAGTAACAGTGAACATGCAGTATATTACCCTACCCTCGTAAAAGAAAAGCTTCTACCCACCATCATTAAGAAGAGGCCAGGAAAATTGTCAAAGCAGTTCATTCTGTTGCATGACATCACTATTCCATAGATGGCTCACACGACAAAGACAGCTGTGGCATCAAAGGGCAGGGAAATTACTTAGCCAAGTGATTCCCACCTGTTCATCTCATTGAAGATGCATTTAGAAGGAAAGAAATTTACTACAGATTAACAACTTACAGGAGTATGTCCTACAGTGGCCACAAGAGCAACCCAAATCCTTTGACATGGCTAGAAATACAGTCTTCCATTCAGATGGGACATGTGTCTAAATATTAAAGAAGAGTACTTAGTGAAGAGCACATAGTTTGTTAAGTGCATCCCAATTTTTTTTTTTTTGTTGTTGTTGTTTTTGAAGAAAGAAAAAATACAGGTAGACTCAGTTCTGATTGAGTCGTAAGTTTGGAACGTAGGACTACGACTTGCAGATCGGAGAGTTGAAATGAGCTAGTCGAGTATGGTTCCAAAACATTTATTTAATTTGTTATAGCCAACACAGGCCTATGATATGAAAAGTAGCTTACATAATTTTTACAAACAATGCCAGATACATTGCGAACACAAAGCAGATCGATGCACGAATTATCCAATGTGGTGCTCTGTCTTCTTGGGCTTCTTAATTCCTCATCACTTGCTATTGCCTCTCGTTTTGATTTTCTCCACTTTTGCTTGCATTCATTCTGCGAATTGTCGAAAATGTTAACCCATTCACACGAAAACAATTTTTTAAAATGTTAGTTTAAACCACTGCAATATGTTCTTTATATATTTGAATAGATCTCATCGAGAGCTTTAAAACACTATAAAGCAGGTGGCAGAGTGGTCTGAGGGGCTGGCTTCTGACCATTCGATTGAAATGGGCACAGGTTCAAGTCCCAAACAAGACATGGGTGGTGTGCTTGTCTGATGGCACTGTCTCTGTTCATTCCCTGGAACCAGCAGCCCTAACAGTTGCTCATGGTGGTCATTAAACAGGGGGGGGGGAAGCAGTGGCTACAGACCAAGGGTCATTTAACACCATAAGAATAATATGTGGAAACACATCTGAATTTAATGTGAAAATACATCTGTTTTACTGTCACTTGTTTCCAAGTTTTGCTTAAAGAAACAACAATAACAAAATGGTATCCAATGATCATATAACATGATCTTTCGTTCGTTTTCATCCTGAACGTTTCCAAGGTATACATGTGAATTTAAGTAACACTGTAAAAATCTGTTTTTGTTGATAATTACTCAGTCGCAAGTACTTTACCACTGAATAATTTAATTATGAAATACTCAAAATTTCACAAAAACAAATAAATGAGGGTAAAACTAATGAAAAGCCTTAATAATTCCACTGAAGCTCATGAAAGAAATTTTCAAGAATGAATGCAATGCACTGAATGACAAAAACATTTGTACCTTCTAAATTCAAAACATTTAGCTAGATTTAAGGTTCTGTCCTAAAAGATGTGAGAGACTTGAAAGCTTCCAAACCTTACTGTTACTTAAAAGATTGAATTCTTCACACACACAGACAATGCTAGATAAAAATTTTCAATTCAGTTTAACTATAATAAAGAGTATGTGCATATATACATATAGAACGTTGAGACTGCAAAATCAAGATCGTTTTACTTTCATACATATATAAAAATAATACACTATTATAATACATACAATCTAATAAATAACAACCATTTAATTTCCCCAAACGCTTGGTTTACTGCAAATGCAGCTTTTACACAATGAAAGAACTTTACATTCATACAATAAATTGTGGACGAAAGTATGCAAATACTTCAGCAAAAACAAAACAAACACCTATATACAAAACATTTAGAGTTTGGGTAGACCTATAAAATAAACACTAATATAAGGGTATATACCAAAGTTCTAAATGCTTTGTACAACACAGTTTTACTTATTTCATCAATCAATCTCAATCCACTGCTGGATGAAGGTCTTCCCAAGTCTCTTCCACAACTCTCTGTCCTGAGCCAATTCTTTCCCATATAACTCAGACATACTTTTGAATTTCACCTACCCATTTCCCATGTGGTCTTCTTTTATGTCTTTTTCTGTCCCTTGGTATCCAATCTAACATTTCAGTTGTCCAATGGTGGGAGTTCTTCAATGGTGGGGAGTTTTCAGCTCACTGCCACTTGAGTATCTTTAACTTTGAATATGATGTCATCTGCTCTTGTCATTTTTGTGATCCATTAGTTCTATTTCCTATCTTTTTTGGTTATACCAAGTACTGATTTATTTTTATTTATTTTTTGATAATTACATAAGCACTGCATTTAAACATTTAGAACTATTTTTTGAAGTTTAATTAACATCCAGTACAACTGAACTGAATAATATTTTATTGATTTTCTCGGTTTTTCATCATTTTAACTAAATTAAAAAAAGTATTTATGGAATGAAAAAACTGCTCACACACTTTTACGAGAAACATACCTGAAATCTGAGATAGGTTAATCTGATAGATTTTCTTAACCTTTATGGGGTTTTTTACTGAAATTACTTCACCTGCATATTCCAGAAAAAAAAAAAAAAAGTAGCTGCGCTTAAAATATGCTTACAGTGTTTCAGAATGAAAAGTAATCTGTTCTCAATATCAATACTTTATTTATGTTAGTATAAAAACTTACCAAACTGAATATATTTTTCAAGAAGGGTTCTTCGTTCTTCTGTTTGCCCTGGAGTCAGCGGTAACAGTTTCTTTGGAGGGAATGATGGAAGCGAATTGGGACCATAAGCTCTTCTTAGCTGTAATAAAAATTATTTTGAACCTCCAGACAGAAAAAGTCACAAGGTTTTATTTAGAGAAATATCAGATATGAATTATACACTACAAATAGTAATCAGTATTCACAGTGAGGAACCAACCTGAAATAGTGAAATGTTTTAAAAACAAAAACTACAAAATTACAGTAACAAAACATTTAAACTTATTCTGTTATATATAGTTTGGTTCCTTGTGTGTGTGTGGCTAACTATAACATATTATAACAGTCTAAATAAATGACATTCAAGTTCAGTTATATACATGGTATATATATTCATATCACCTTAAATTCTATTCAACATGTATTATTCTTATACTTTACATCATGTCAAGCCTTAGGCATTTAAAAAACTAAATTTAAAAAAAGAAAAAAACAAGACATTTTTTTTTTTAGCAAACCTAAGTCGTCACTGGGTTTTCTGTCACCGAACAATATTACTCTGTCCGTAAATCACTCCAACTTATTGTTATAGGAAATCAGGCCTATTCATGTTGTTGCATTTAAGCCTAAATTTTCACAAACTGTTTGAACAAAAGAAATTGGGGAGGTGGGATTGAAAATTTTGGCCTAAACACAACAACAGAAATAGGCTTGATTTCCTATAAAAATGAGAGGCAGTGATTTACAAACAGAAGAATATTGTACTGCAATGGAAAACCTGTTAATGACTTAGGTATGTTAATTGTTTTCTTTTAATTTTGTCTTGGTTTTTAGTTTTTTTTAAATTTCATTTTTTAAGAGCTTAAATCTCGGCACGGTATTGAGCATAACAACAATATGTGCTGAAAAGAATTTTAAGTGATCTATATATTCTGTATATACTACTGAACTGTTACGCAGGTTGAGCCATAATGGCCTCCAGGATTTTGGTGCACCATAACAGTAAGGGATACAGAAACAGCGCATGGTGTAGAAAGAGCAAGTTTCCAAGTTTTTGTATGTGTGCACACCGGGGAAATCGGCGCATCCTTGGCCAGTAGGAGGAGTTCCCATCAGTCAGGATGGCATCAGGCACAGAGAAGGTTTATTGCGACTTGGAGCAAGTGAAAATGAGTCCATTATCGTGGTTCAACTGCACTTTCACGTTCGATTTGGAAAGGATGTACCGACAGATAAAACAATACACCAAAAAAAAACACCGGATGCCTGTGCTCAGGCAAAAGCCCAGGCTGACCAGGTCCATCGCAGGAAACAGTCGACCAGTGAGGGAGGCCTTTCAGCGCAGTCCCTGCAAGTCGACTAAATGTGCCAGTTAGCAGTTGGAAATCCCACAAAAAACAGTATGGCGTATTTTGTGTAAGTGCCTCCGTGTGAAGCCATATAAGACTGCAGTTAGTGCAAGCTCTGACACAAGATCACCATCACTGGTTTCAATTTTGCAACAACATGCAGGAGCATATGAAGACAGACGGTTTCAAGGGACTCGTGTTCAGCAATGAAGCCACGTTCTACTTGTCTGGCAAAATTAACAGACAAAACATGCAGATAAGGGAATTGGATAATCCACATGCCACTATGGAACATCTCCGTGACTCTCCAAAGGTAAATCTGTTGTGCACCCTGTCACGCGACAAGGTTTATTATCCATTTTTCTTTAATGAAAAAACACAACATAAAAAGGCCTGATTTTCTATAAAAAGGAGAGGCAGTGACTTACAAACAGAAGAATATTGTACTGCGATGAAAAGCCTGTTAATGACTTAGGTATGTTAATCAATGGTAGCATCTTTCTTGATATGCTTCAACCATGTCTCATGCCACAAATTGAAGACTATAATGCTGACTCAACTAGATGGGGCTCACCCCACTTTCAAAGGGATATCTGTGCCTATCTCAATGAGAGGTTACCCAACAGATGGATTGGACATGCAGCTGCCGAACCAAACACATCTTGCCTGGCTGCCTCAATTACCACACTTAATGCCGTGTGATTTCTTCTTATGGGGTTACATTAAGAACCAGGTGTTTGTGCTGCCCCTGCACAGAGATTTAATGGAATTGAAATAACGCTTTACCACCGCTATCACTCAGGTGGACCAGGGAATGCTGGTGCGAGTGTGGGCCAAACTGAATTACAGGATAGACTTTGCTGTCATGAATGGCAGATACATCCAGCATTTGTAAGGTCTGTAACAAACTTTGAACATTTCTCTTTCCATTACCATTAACTATGTTACTCTATCCCTTTCTGTTACACTGCAGTGGTACACTAAAATCCTGGAAACCATTATGACTCACCATGTATATAGATTGCATTATCAACACAAATAAGTTTATTTTTACTAGAAGAATTTCAAAGAAAAATATGCAAAATACCTCAAATCACTTTTCTGCACATCACTTTTGATAAATATCTATTGGACATGTCATACCTACAGAAGGTGGCAAACCTTAGTGTCACTGACATCTACATCCCATTTATTAGAAAGGTTTTAAGGAAATGAACATTTAAATTACATGAAATTGAAAATGTATGTTCCCAACAGGTGGCAGCACATTGGCAATGTTTTCTGATCATCAGATAAAGAGCAACACTCCATTTCAAACATCCAAGGTTATAAGACCTTGAAGAACATTAGAAAACAGTAACATGTGTTACTGAAAACTGTATATGTGGTGGTAAAGCATGATATTAGAAGTTTTTCCTTGGATATAAAACCTGTAGGGGATCTCACACTTAAATACTTTTACCTTATTTTAATTATAATTGAAAATTTTAAGGTTATCATAGAAAATGAAGTTTTTGAGTTCAAAAATTCATAATGGCCACATGGTTATTGTTGAAGGACAGTTTTCACAGTTTTTAAATGTCTTTTAATTGTTAAACTTTTTAAGATTTTGGCATAAAAATGCAAAATAGAAGAATGTACTCAAAACAACTTTCAAACATAGTTTTTATTTGACATTTCATACAAGAGAACAGGCAGGAGTTTACACATGCAAACTATGCCTGAAAAATCTACTGGATGTTTAAGGTAAGTTCCCATTGTGTGTGTGTTATTCATTAAAGACAATCCGTGAAAAAATGGTTTACATGGAATTTAAAGAAATAAATATGTTGATTAGTTTTGGAATAGAAATGTCATTGTTAACTATAGCCCATGTGGCTAACAAACACAACCCAAAACAATGCATTTTGAAGCAGCTGAAGAAAATGAATCATACAGATTGGGATTGTCTGGACATGAACATATGAGGAGGGATGACAGAATGCCTAGACATAAACTTTAAATATGCAAGACATCTTGAGAAAGATCGTGCACACATGATGAGGATAGTGTTTAGGGAGAAGATGACAATTGGGAATCCTAAACGTTAAGCACAGTGGAGTAGAAGATAGGATGGTGTTTCAAGTTAACAGCATTGGAGACTCAAACAGCTCATGAAGAAAAACATGAATCTGAACAAATATTGAGCATGCTAGTCAATGCTTTTTCAGCCTCCACATAGCAGTGTGTACCATCCATCCTGAAAACAGGTATTAGATCAGAAATCACCAGTTCACATAAAATATAATAGAAATAACAGAAAATTAATTGATTGATTTTTCACATCAATAATTTATTATAGCTTATTTTAATTTATTTTCTTTCAGCTGCATATTAGGCTCAGTCACACTAAAGTGCAGCTGTATTTTTTATAATTACAACTACAGGCAATATATTAATTATTGAGTGAAAGATCTATCATTAATTTTCTGTTTTGTAATTATTACATGAACTGTCGTCCTTACTTGACATTGCAAAAATAATTTATGTGTCTGCTATGTGCTTTGAATGTGAATTCATTAACTTCTTAGGTCCTAATTACTGTATATTCCATATTATGTTCTCAAAAAAAGCTATCCATAATAGTTTACAATGCTAAAATTCTGATTAAACACTACATATATTTATTATGAGTTAATTAACTTCCTGATAATTTATATTTGATATTTAGCATACTTACATGTAAATGAAACATATTTACAAGTAATAAAATACATGAATAAGTGTATTCTAACTTTCCGCCATGAACATAGCAATACTTGCATTTCTATTTGCATAGAAGTTGAACATTTTTCTATAACGTTTTTTAAAAAATTAGCATTTCTGAGTCAACATGTAAGTTATCCTTAAAAAGGAGAAAAGTAGTTTCTACAACTTGTCTCACAAACGACTTCATAAAATGAAGATTCGACTTACCTCTAGGGTCATGTCTTCCTTCAATCAACACTTCATGCACGTTAATTAAAACAAGTCTTACGCAACTGTCTTTCAGGCCTTATCCATCTTTACTGCTTGCTTACTTGCTGATGTTATCATAGGCTATGAATATTTTTGTTTCATTCTTAGACCGCTGTTGTTTATTGACAGTTTCTTTGTTTGACGCTCATGATAGCTCTATATTTTATACACACCCACTGACATTCAACTGCATGCCTTTTTTTTTTTTTTTTTTTGTAATATGGCCTTGTCTTCAATAAAAACAGCTAAGAAAACTAGTTTCTATCTACAAATACACATATTCTCAATCAACACTTACTTAATTCACTATATATTTGCCATCTAATAAAAACATACTTTACATATAATTCTTGCACTGTATTCATTCTAAACCATGTATAAAATCTCTATCTATAAATATATACTACACTATTTACATCAAGGTGCTCAAACTTCCGTCAACTATGGTGTTTATTCACATTGCGTCTTACTTGCCCTTTATCTCGCAAGTCCAACTTGCAATCCCTAGCCCTACTCATACAGTCGCATTATACTTCGAATACTTTCGGCAGACCCCCTGCCATTATCAAGAAGCCGATGTCAACCTTCCAAGCTCTGCTGACCACAGAACAAGTGAACGAATCAGTCGGGCTCCTGCTTCAGTCGACATCTCCGCATGTCTTCCTCTCTGGCGCCATCTATTGTTAGGTCTGTTCTTTTTTTTCTTTTCTGCTTGCTGTTCCAATTTAATCAGTGCCTTCCAGTTATCATTCAAACTATTGGGGTCATTGTTATTACAAATTCTTGTTCTATTTTTTTCAATTAATATCTGAAATTTGATGAAATTATTATTATTATTAAAAGCTGCAAAAATGATAGCCCTACTCATACAGTCGCATTATACTTCGAATACTTTCGGCAGACCTCCTGCCATTATCAAGAAGCCGATGTCAACCTTCCAAGCTCTGCTGACCACAGAACAAGTGAACGAATCAGTCGGGCTCCTGCTTCAGTCGACATCTCCGCATGTCTTCCTCTCTGGCGCCATCTATTGTTAGGTCTGTTCTTTTTTTTTCTTTTCTGCTTGCTGTTCCAATTTAATCAGTGCCTTCCAGTTATCATTCAAACTATTGGGGTCATTGTTATTACAAATTCTTGTTCTATTTTTTTCAATTAATATCTGAAATTTGATGAAATTATTATTATTAAAAGCTGCAAAAATGATAGGCAATTGAGAACCCAACAGATGTAGCTGACTACTACTTTAGTAAAAGCATCTTACAGAATATTGTCATCTCTGACTTGAATCATAGAATAAACTAACACCAAAATTTCAGTTACATTTTGCTGACACTTCGTGTACTAGGTGTGACCAAAAAGTATCCAGAATGGCTGCATAAGTTCGAAACTGTGCGACACAGCAGGAAGGGGTTTGGCATAGGTTGACCTCGGAACCCACTATGCATGTGCCATGAGTAACATCTCCCCTTCTTGTCCATAGTGCTTTGCTCTTACATGTGTGAAGCAGTTCATCAAATTTGTCATGTCAGAAAAAAATTATCAACTAATTTGCATCAGATTTTGTCAAACACTTGGTGAAACTTTCAAAGACACATGCTTAAAGTTACAGAAAGTCTATGGGGAGGATTATACGAGTCATACACAAGCTCATGAATGGTATAAACATTTTAAAGATAGTCATGAAAGTGTTGCGAGTGATGAACTGTATGGGAGGCCCGCAACCAGCAAAAGTGAAAACAATGTCGAACATGTGCACACACATCTGTGCAGGAAATCGCCAAATCACTACTTGTGAGTTATCTGAAGACTTCAACATTAGTTTCGGTTGTTGATTCTTTATGGATGATTTGGGTATGAGATGCGTGTCACCCAAATTTGTGCCAAAATTGCTCTCAGCTGAGCAAAAACAGGCCCATGTTTCAGCAGCTAGTGACTTGTTTGAGTACATCAAAAATGGCGAAAACTTTTAAAAAATTGTCATAACTCATGATAAATCGTGGGTTTATGGGTATGACCCGAAACTAAGGTCCAGTCTTCACAGTGGAAGACCCCAAACTCTCCCAAACCCAAAAATGCATGACAGAGCCTCGGCAATGTCAAGATGATGCTGACAGTTACAATCATGACGGAATTGTGCATCATAAATACGCTCTATCAGGCCAGACAATCAACAAGGAGTACTAATGTCAAGTTTTTCGGCATTTGAGGGATGCAGTTTGTCGCAAAAGGCCAGCACTGCACAAGAGTGGCAACTCCCTCATGACAACATGCCTGCCTATGTGTCGCAGCTTGTGCGGCAGTTTCTTGCTAAACACAGCATTGCACACGTCAGACAGCCACACTATTCTCCTCATCTAGCTCCTGACAATTTTTTTCTCTACCCACTAATCAAATACCACTTGAAAGGAAAAATATTTCAAGATATTGAGGAGATATAACAGAATGTGATGAAGCAGCTGTTCACTATTTCAGAAGATGACTTCAAAAAATGCTTCGAGCAATGGAAACAGTGCTGGGCTAAGAATGTGACTTTGGTAGGGGGTTATGGTGATTCAGTTTCAAATTTGTAAGTCTTGAACTTTTTTTTTTAATAAATCCAGTCTGGATACTTTTTCATCACACCTTGTATTTTATGTTTTCCTTTATTCATCAATTCTTTAGAAATCATTTCTTATTTTTTAAAACATAACTGTTTCTTTAATTTTTATAATTTGATTTTATTTGTTAGATCAATGAATATTGAATAGCCTTTAAGTTTAATCATCCATTGTTCAACAGTGAAACTGCAATACTGGGAATGAGTAGTATTGAGGGCCATGCAAAAAGGGATGCCTAAGATAGCAACCATCTGAAGTTCCATGATGATCAGTCACATGTGTTACTGCTTAGAGGGTTATAAAGTCACCACAGAGGCTGGCTTACACTGTAACTCCAAAAGTAAAGTTCTGTTCTACTGCATTGGAAACACTGAAAACAAGGCCATGCATGATATGATGACATGAAGCATATAAGCATCTAATGGATATAGAGGAGACGATCATGGATGAAGAGGGACTATTCTGCAAGTTATTGCCACACAGGTACACCACGATACCAGTGTCATGCAACAATGTTCATCATGATGGAATAAGGAAAATAAAATCATACAACAGAGATGGTAAAGTGGATAAAGCTGGAAGGTTGTTTTCTGTGAAAGAATAGCATTACAAAACTTTTTATGGTAACCACACCATAGTATGACCTCCAAAGAGCTATTGGATCAGTCAGTGTTCACCCAAATCATACAATATCATCTGAATCATGTGAGCTCTTGGAAAGATGACCACCTCAAGGCGTTTACCTGCAACCATGCCATGGGACTTGCCATCATAAGTGAAGCACAGCCTGGCATTAATGGAGTCAGCAATGTTGTTCACTGATAAGTCCAAGTTTTGCTTAGGACATAGATGCAAGCAGAAGTCACCATGAATTTGTCAGTGACAAAGTTCACATATAGATATTGTAACAAATATGCTTAAATATTGGGTAGTAGTGCAAAAGGTTAATAATGTGATAGTGATTTTTTTTTAATGAAATGCATGTTTTCCCATTCCTTATAGTCATTTCTTGCTTTACCAATCAATAGAGCAAGCATTTCCCCTTTTATTTAAGGCAAAATTTAAGTTCAAATTTACCACTTACACTCAACACTGCCATCTCTTCTAACTGGTGCAACTGTTTGTTGCACACAGAGCTGGCAATACTACTTTTGAACTTTAATTTCACTTTAAACAAAAGGAAAAATGCTTGATCTGTTCTTTGATACAGATCCGAAAACATATATTGCAGGCAATTTCAAAGTTCACTACTGTCACTGCTTACTTTGCCAAGCAAACAAACTTCATTGGGTCACTGAAATGGCACTGCATGGAGAGAGTTAAGTACGGACCTTGAACTTAAAACAATTAAAAAGCTAAAAATTCTTGCTCTGTTTATTGATATAGAAAGAAGAGACCATAAGGAATGGGAAAAATACCAATTTCATTAGAAACTTCATTAAAAGACACAAATCCAATTTCTTCTACACTGGTACTCCAATAGTTTGGCACTTATTAAAACATTCATGCAAAATGTTTTCAAAGATGGAAACCTGCTCCCAAAATGGAACTCTTGCACCCATGGCTTAAGATGTCATGATGGCCATGAAATTGCATGGATGAAACCTAACCAATGACACAATGAAGCACTCACTATCAGACATAGCAGAGTGCCAGAAGCCAGTGTAAGGTTGGATGGCCTGATGTACAAAAGGTAAACACAACTTTGGTCCATATTTTAGGTACTCTGACAAGCTACTGATGCGCTAACCTCATAACCAGAAAAGACTAAGTGGAGCTCATTGAGGTAGGCTCAACTTTAGTCGAACCATTTCTTAACGGTGCCTCTTTCACTACGGGCTGTCACTATTATGAAGAAGCACTTTTAAGACACACAGCCATTAAACACAAATCAATCCTCAGTATCTCAAGGGTGAACCTGTCCCAAGAATCACACGCCGACCATGGCATGGCAAAAGAGACAGGATGGCTGTGTGCCCCAAGAGCTGCTTTGTACAAGACTGAGCCTCTCATGAAAGAACCATTAAGAAATGGTGCCAAGCAAAGCTCATTTACCCTATTGATTTCTACACTTAGCCTTTTCTTATTTCATCTGCTTTTTTTTTAATGGAATCATAGGCATTTTTCTACTCGAGAATTTTAATGTGCTTTAATGAATATACACATAAATAAACAAATAGAGGAAGATATTGGGTTGACATGTTTCGCATTACACTTAAGAATACAGTTCTGAGTCAGTCAGTTGTACTTTCAAAATAACTAATTATTAAAAACAGGAGTGTAACATAATTCTGAAAATTTATTCACCTCACCCACCCTGGTGTATAGCTACACAAGAAATCAAAGGAAACACCTTGTTTAATTATGTTTAAATCATCCCCCCCCCAATGGATGTTTTCAAAACTGAGAAACTGAAATCCCATTTTCATTTCTGTGTAGCCAACTTCTGCATGTCAGGATGAGATTGCTTTGAATGTGTGGCATAACACAAGTCTGGTATCACATATCTTACAAACTTCTTTGTTGTTATGGAAACAGTATTTATGTATGCACTAACAACTGAAAACATTATGTTAGAAGTAGCTAACACCTATCAAAAACCTCCCATGAACTTGACAAAATGGGTTATTTGTATGTCAAAACCAATGGAAACATTTTGACTTAAATTTTGCAAACTTACTGAGGCCTAGTAAAAATTTGAAGTTTATTCATCTACCCTTTCCAGAGTTATTAAAGGTCAAAGTTTTATGTTTGACATCACCTCAAGGAATTTTAGAGCTTTCACCATATCATGCTGCACAATGCTGACAACCATCAGGTTAAATTTGATTTAAATCAGGAATCAGGTTGCTAAAAAAAAAAAAAAAAAAAAAAGGCTAAAATTGTTTTTTCAGCTACAGCACCCTCAAAGTTTTAGAATTTTTAACTTCTGGCACCAAAGGTCCCAAACACAAGACCAAGACCTTTCTAATCAATAAGCTAACAAAAAGGTGATAAAACAGGGTCTCTGTATTTCAAAATTCAATGGGACATTTCAAATAAAATTTTGCATGCTTGATAACACCAAGCAGGGCACTAAAGTTGAAGATGATTTATCCACCTTTTTCAGACTTTAATAAAGGCCTAAGTTCTGTATTTAACATTACATGTCCTGCTGAGCTGTGCTAAAGGAAGATGTGCCCATTGGTCTATCAATGAACCAATCATGTGAACAATGCATGGCATAAATTTTGAGTATGGCAGCACACATTCACATACTGCTCTGTAATGACAGCATTAATATTCTCACACAGGCAATACATTTACCAGATCCGTCTCTTATAGAGAATGTGGGAACACACATCGTCACCAACTCAGCCAGTACCCACCAGTGCCTATTTTGCTACAGTTTTGTAAACAACTAGCTTGATGTTTTATGGAGCACTATACTACTACAGAAAATGACTGACCATCTTATTTATGGAACATCTCGCTGTCTGGAGGTACAGATCGCTAACTATAGTGCACAGATTTGTTACTAAATAAAGGCCAATAAATGTGATAACTCTGCATATTCCTGTTTCAAACTCTTAATCACTTGCACAGATCAGGCTGTCTTGCATATGCTATGATTTTCATGGCTTCATACCCATCCAGGCTGGTGTTGCAATTTTACTCTATTGAGCAGTTTATTTCCCCCTCTAAAACCTCTTATACAAGATGCAAAAGGTACAAAAAGGGCTTATAAACTCCTTAAAATATTATGCTCATTCAGACACACAAAAACTCACCAAAAAAGCTCTACTATTATCTACTCTGGGGTGACTAACTGCTGACAAAATTTTGGTGTTCTGATCTAGTTTACATCAAACTTTGCAAGAAAGTTCTATTTAGTTCAATGGTTATACTGCATGTGGCATTTCAAAAACTCAGAAATCCTCACAATTCTCCATTACAACAGGAAGTAATAATATCAATGAGTGAGAAACAGGTTTTACATTATTAAGGACAAAATTGTTAACTTTCACAACTTACCGTACTTAAATTATACAGGCTTGGTTAGAGCAGCAAACTGTCAACCTGAAAATTGTGATTTTGGAACCACCTGCTTCTGTAGCATACCCTGAATACCCACTGCACCTGAGACAGTGTGTTAAGCCAATAGACCTGGGGTAAGGACCCTTGTTAAAAATAAGGGGTCATCACCTCCTTAGCCCTTCTTTCCCTGCCTGTTATGTTCCACATGTCTCATTCATGGATTTCCTATCAAGGTGCTCTAAACCACCTCTCTGTCACTTCCACTCTCATACCTGATGAAAAAGTCTCTTTAGATTACAGAAGTCAGGTCCAAATCTAACACTAGGGAGAATCCCTAGGAGAAAAATGAAATGTGATGTCAAGTAACTTAAATTATATTATACAAAGATCACTGATATCAGACCTGCCAACCTCTTAGAACCAAAAAACATAACACTCAGACAGAAAAATCGTAACACGACGCATGCTGATAATTTTTTAAGCCTATTTCAGCTATATAAATTCTTGATGATAAGAATGTAGGGATTTTTTCCCTACATCAAAATTTTATTGGGAAACTAATTAAATCTAATCAGCAAACACTTTTATGTTGTTAATTATTAGAAGAAAAAAATGACGCTTACGGGAAAAATCCTCACTCTGCCGAACTTCCGTTTTCAGAAATTTTGAGAGGCAGAAAACTTGAATCTTAGGAGGTCTGCAAGATGGTTTAATTGGGTTCTGGGGATGTCGTTTTTGTCTGAAGGACCAAAAAAACCCTGCGATGTGCATGGGCCGTCGTCGCGATTCCGCTGCAAGGATTAGTAGAAAATGAATCTGCGATGTACGTCAGCCGTTGCCGCGATTCTTCTACGGGGGTGGGTAAATCTGCAATGTACGTCGGCCATCGCCGCGATTCTGCTACGGGGATAAGTACAAACAAAATAAACCTGCGATGTACGTCGGCCATCGCGGCGATTCTGCTACGGGGATGAGTACAAAATGAACCTGCGATGTACGTCGCCGCGATTCTTCTACGGGGATAAGTACAAAATAAATCTGCGATGTACGTCGGCCGTCGCCGCGATTCTGCTACGAGGATGAGTACAAAATAATTATGCGACGTACATCGTCCTTCGCGAGAAAAAAAAATTACGATTACGGAAGAAATTCTCACTACGCCTAACTTCCGTTTTCGGAAATTTTGAAAGGCGGAAAACTTGCATCTATGATAGGGAGTCTGCAAGATGGTTTAATAGGGTTCTGGGGATGCCGTTTTTGTCTGCAGGACCAAAATAAATCTGCGACGTACGTCGCCCATCGCCACGATTCTGCTAACAAGGCTTCTGTCTGAAAAGGGAAAAAATGGGGGAAAACATGACTATTTAAAAAAAAATTGTATTTTTGGCTGCAAAATCGTATTAGCGTACTGCAGCATAATTTATCGTACAAAATACGATAAAATCGTAACAGTTGGCAGGTCTGCTGATATCATGAAAATATCTTGCCATTCTACACTACACACTGACACCAAATCAGATGTATTTTTATCTGGAATTTATCAAACTTATTGACAATCATACTCATAGCTATTCAATATTTCCCATTTTTTTCTGGAATGAATAAGATGCGAAAGTTGAAATACTATTACTTATTTGTTTACAGATTTATGCTTGTGACCTTTAAAAAATTACTCTGAGAAATACTTGTTAGCTTTATATAATTCAGACATGAGATTCTTCCACTTCTTTTGTTATCGTTAGGGTCATTTTCCAGACTGAAGTGCAAAACTGAAGAGAAATTTTTTGGGGATTGGTTGTGGAGTGTGCGTATTGGTGTTGTTTTCCAGAACTTTCAAAAATGGAAGTTACATGGAATGAACATTTCTTCTTAATCATTATTTTTTCGCGACGTTCCCCCTGTTTAGTAATGTCGTTAAATGTCATTGCATAAATGTTTGTACTTCAGCATGAAAATGTATGCAATGATTTTCAAAATTGGGAGTTAAGACAGCGAAAATGTCCATCTAATCTTAAATTCTCATAGTCCTCAGGATGAAAGTTCTTTCATCATGATGGATGAAATTATAGTCGTAAATCAGGATGAATGAACATCAAAACCTATTCTGTTATACAAACCGTGAAATACAAACTTATAAGTCTGCAGCAGTTTAGTTCTGCAAAATGGGTTATTGCAGTTCCTAAGCTGAGTTCTGCAAAAACATAACTCAGCTTAGGAATTGCACACACACAGTTGTAAGACAAAAACTCCAGTTATTTCGTATAATGTGTGGCAGTGCAGTGGATCATGAGAACAGGAAGCATTATTGTAAGTGGCTTCATAATTTTGTACAAGTTAAGGTAATCAAAGAGCTGGATGAAACATTTTACTCTCCTATGAGGCTTGGTTCCACATATGAGTATACATTAACTCCCAAAACACTTGTTTTTAGAAATCATAAAATTCATGAAAAGCCATTGCACAACTGGAAAATCGGTGTTTGGGTAGTAATTTCAAGACGGCAAATTGTGGGCCAGCCAGCTCAATGAAAATGAAATACTGTAATGCTTACTTTCAACAAGATGGTGTCGCCACACACGCTGCTCTTTCTTTGATAGCTTTACTTAAAGATGTATTTAGGGATCGGATAATTTCAAGGGAGCTTGATCGTTAAATCATCTGACCTTTCACTGCCATACCTTTACTTCTAAGAAGCAGCAAAAGGAGTTGTGTACAAGGACTGCCCAAAAACAATTGAGCAACTGAAAACACTAATATCCATGTACACCACTTCTGATCTGATGTTATTTATTTCCACATATTTCACTGTTAGCTTACCTTTGTAGTCAAAGGTAACATACTTTTTTTTTGCCAACTTCTGCACTTGTTTGTAAGTCTTATCATCTATGACATATGTTCTTCCTGATACAGATGATGAAGGAACTAGAACTTTACTTTTCTGGGTATATTTTCATAAGACATGTTTGAAAACAATTGCAGAAGAGTTGTATTATGCCTACAAAAGGAAGGGGGGGGGCATCACTTTCAACACCTGATTTAAAGCCAAAGGTAAAAATGAACATACACTGACGGGAAAAGAAAATCCCAACACCACGAAAAAATAGTTGTAGAGGAATGAAATGGCGGCAATACATTTGTATAGGTAACATATTTAATAGTTAAGGTTACAAGATCACAGCTTAATGTAAGCGCGAGAAGAGCCATTTTAAATGTGAATTGCTGGTACATTAATAACCGGTGTAACCGCCAGAATGTTGAATGCAAGCATGCAAACGTTCATGCATTGTGTCGTACAGGTGCTGGATGTCAGTTTGTGGGATGGAGTTCCATGCCTGTTGCACTTGGTCGGTCAATACAGAGACGGTTAATGCTAGTTGGGGATGACGCTGGAGTTGTCGTCCAATGATGTCCCATACATGCTCGATTGGTGAAAGATCTGGTGATCTAGCAGGCCACGGCAACATGTCGACACTCTGTAGAGCATGTTGGGTTACAACAGCAGTATGCGGGCGAGCGTTATCCTGTTGGAAAACACCACCTGGAATGCTGTTCATGAATGGCAGCACAACAGGTTGAATCACCAGACCGACGTACAACTGTGCCGTCAGGGTGCATGGGATAACCACGAGAGTGCTCCTGCTGTCATAGGAAATTGCTCCTCAGACCATAACTCCAGGTGTAGGTCCAGTGTGTCTCAGCCGCAGACAGGTTGGTTACAGGCGCTCACCTGGCCTCCTTCTAACCAACACACGGCCATCACTGGCACCCAGGCAGAACCGGCTTTCATCAGAAAACACAACAGATCTCCACTCCGTCCTCCAATGAGCTCTAGCTTGACACCACTGACGTCGCAAACGGCAGTGGTTTGGAGTAAGTGGAATGCACGCTACAGGGCATCTGGCTCGAAGCTGTCCTTCAAGTAACCGATTTGTAACAGTTCGTTGTGTCACTGTGGTGGCAACTGCAGCTCGAATTGCTGCCGCAGACGCGGTACAATGTGCCACGGCCATACGCCGGTCTTCCCTCTCAGTAGTGCCACGTAGCCGGCCGGAACCCGGTCTTCTTGAGGCAGTACCTTCCCTTGACCACCGCTGCCAACAATCATGCACAGTGGCTACATTCCTGTTAAGTCGTTCTGCAATATTGCGGAACGAAAATCCACCTTCTCGTAGCCCTATTACACGACCTCGTTCAAACTCCGTGAGCTGTTGATAATGGCTTCTTCGTCTTCTTAAAGGCATTCTTGACTAACATCAACACACTACGTCGAATCTCAACGATAACTAAAGTTCACGAACGTTACAGCGCGTATTTACAGCAAACCTTCCTTGCATGTTCCGAGGCGCTACTAGCGCCACACGTATGCGCCGAGCGCGAAATTTGCATAGACGTCATCTTACAGATGTACTCTCACTGCCTACCAACTGTCGTTTATCTAACACAACCCCTTCTTGGTGTTGGGATTTTTTTCTGTCAGTGTATTATAAAATGTAATGCAGTTACCATTAAATACTGTGCAATTATGCAGAGGGACTTTCTGAATGCACTGTGTGTCTGTGTGTGTTTGAACATACAGCACGTGGGACACACCTGCCATCTACAATCATGCTGCATTCAACATTACCTTACCTTTGCCCTACACATGGACAGACCACAAGCAGCAAATTATGTGGCAGTACAATAACAAAAATTTTCAGTTGTGTTAATCTCAGGTACTTTTTTATTTCATCTAGTGTATGTATCTGGTGAATTTAAAACAATATGCAACTGTTTGATGACTTCTATTTAACTGAGAAAACCACTTGAGCAGAAGGGTAAAATCCTTTTGTAAATATTAAATCATTCACTGTTTTATTTATGGGCTCAAGAATTAAATAGAGTGTAGCAGTAAAAAAAGGGAGCTTATTATTGGGCATTATTGTCTTCGAGGTGTTAAAATATTTACTCTGAAGATAAATATTTATTTGAAAAAACGCATCTGTCCTGTTGGTGCTAAACACTAAAATCCACAACTCTTTTTTTCATATTGATAGCTCCATTTTCTAGAATTCTTTTGTTGTTATTAATGAAGAACATTTTTAGTAGTAACTAGCTAAAAAATTAAATAGTTGCTCATAATATTATGTGAAATAATCTAAAACAACAACAAAAAAAACTGTTCTTGGTCTGCTGAATATTTTGTTGAATTTCCCATGGCGCATAGTTACTTTTTTTTTTTTTTTTTTTTTGATTGGAGGTTTAACGACCCCCGTGAGCAACTCAATGGGCTATAGGCAGTCGCCCGTCCCTAATTTAGGGTCACTGGTTCCCGGGAAGGGAGAGAGCCAGTGCCGTAAAACAAACACAACATCCATGCCTCACCGGGATTCGAACCCAGACCCCGTTCGGACGAATGATCAGAGGCCATCGCTTAGACCACTGCACCACCGGGGCGGCGCGCATAGTTACATCACCTACCTTACAAAAATTTTGTTGCTAAAAACACATTTTTTTAACTTCACTGTTTCCCCATTGAAACATAGTGAAGTTAAAAAAAAAAATGCTTGTCTAACCCTAAAGTGCAGTTCTTGTATTTGTATTATATACTCAAATCAAAACTAAAACTGCTTGCTACAGAAAAACAGCAGTTGGTGTCATTAACAACTCTACACTCATTAATTCAGGTTCCTATTATATAGAAATGTGGTAGTAAACTTTGCTCATCTGATATTAACGTACTATTATGGCCATTGGCTTAAAAACAGCTCTCAAAATTTAACCTACTACCCAGCATTCCAACAAACTGAAAAAAAAAAAAAAACTAACGAAGCACACAGAGTATCCAGTTAATTGTATGTCAAAGATTGCTTTGTGAAAGGATCATCCTTATCACACAAAAAATTTAGGATTCCATACAAAATAAGGTCTTTGATGCCCAGAACTTTACATTCAGCAATAAAAATCACAGGAAAAGGAGCAACTTAAAATTTAAATAATTCAATTAGAAAGAATGGTGATAGGTCAGTTTTATTTTCATGTTTACACTCCTATTAAAAAAAAACTGCTATTAAAGCAGCATTTATATTTATTATTTAGCAGTCTCCAAAGAATCACCTTCTTGTCTTTAGTAATCCATAGTTTTTCTTCAGCTGAAAAGCAAACAAAGTTTTTTTCCATGCATTTGGCAAATGTCCACTTAATTGATATCAAAAATGATATGAGAAACAATATTTCATGACCAATAATAAAAACAATAAGTGTGTGTAAAAAAAAGTTATTCTGAATTACCTGATCATGTAAATAGTGTAGCTGCCTATAACGGACAGAGCAATGAAAGGCTCCATTAATATGCACATTGTAAGCCTAAAAATACAACCAATAAAAAACAGAACTAAGTAAAAAAATATAAAAATGCAGTTGTTTGGTGACAAAATAAACGAGTACATACTATTTTTCCAAATGAACAACTTTTAGAAAGCATATAAACAAGCTGTAAAGTAATGTCCATAATTTTATGGGGTTTTTTTTCAAGAAATAAACCCTGTTAGCAATGGCAACTGATATGGCTCAAAAAGAAAATAGTAAAGCAAAAATTGTCATTTTAAGATGCATGGAACATTGTATAAAGAATAAAATAATTGTGATTATTTTACAACATTCCATGATATGGCTCTGATTCAGTTCATTCTCCACACTACACCGAGTGATCACTGAACTATAATCACCCCATCAAAAGTGGATGCGGCCCATTGACCATGTGATTTCTGAGAGGGAGCAATTAGTCAAGCGACGTAGCATATATAAGGTTTAAGTGGAGCAGTAAGTTTTAAAATTTGGAGCGTGATGGGTAAATAGAATGATTTATTGGACTTCGAGAAAGGACAGATTCTGGGAGTTCAGAGGGCAGGTGTCCTGATTTCCCAAATTGCTGAACCGGTGGGTTGTTAACAAGATGCCCTAGTTAAAGTATATCAGGACTGGCATGAAAACGGTCAAACAACGACCAGGAGGCAAAACTGCACAGGACAGCAAAAGGCTGATGTGAGAGGTGAGCACTGGGTGCGACGAGTCATACAGGCCAACAGACGCACACTGTTCAACATTTGATTACCCAATACAAAAGAGGTCAACCTGGGAGAATATACTTCATGCCCATTCATCGCACGCTCGCATGTATGGGCTACAACAGCAGACAACTCTGACAACATCCTCTCCTAACCATGCGTCATCGGTGCAAAAGACTCGCCAGGTGAAAAGATCATGCAAGCTGGATATCGGTGACTGGAAAAAAGTGGTGCTGGTCTGACGAGTCATGTTATTTACTGCACCCCAGGTATAGTTGTGTATGTATCTGGCACAAACATGAGGCACTCGATCCATCCTACATGGTCTCCACAGTGCAAACCGGTGGAGGTGGTTGTATGATGTGGGGCACATTTACTTGGCAAAAACTTGGAACCCTGGTGCATGTGGAACAACGTATGACTGGTGTCCACTATTGTGAATTGTTGCTGACTCCGTACACCCAGCAATGTTGCACTTTTTTCCATATGGCGACGGTGTCTTCCAAGATGACAATGCACTGAGCCACAGGTCCAATGTTGTGTAGAAATGGTTTGAAGAACACAGTTCAAACTTCCAGCATATCGATTGGCCTCAAAACTCCCTTGATATCAATCCCATAGAGCACCTGTGGAACATTATGGAATGGCATATCAGGCGTCTGGATACACCAATCACCTCCATACCTGCATTGAAGGCCGCATTACACACAGCTTGGCTGGCCATAACTCCCAACTGCTTCCAGCATCTTATTGAATCAATGCCATGTCGGATAGCTGCTGTACTGAGGGCGAAAGGAGGACCTACAAAGTATTTAGGTAGGTGGTCATAATTCAGTGATCACTCAGTGTACTTCCGTGGAAAGTAACATTGTATCACCACTAAAAGTTGTCTGAATGAAAATGGTACAGATCAATAAACAAATTTCTTTCTGGGGAACAATTGTGTCAATACATCAATATACTGTAGCACTCCTCAGGAAACTTGAAAATAGCACTGCCCTGAAGAGGGAATCAAACTAGTGTTTCCCATGAACTTAAATCAGATGATGCAAGTTCAGGTCATGCAATTTCAAGTTTTTTGAAGAGATGGCTACACATGTGGAAAAAGTCAAATACAGCACTTTTATGCCAAAAAATAATACAAAAATCAGCGTATTTTCCAAAAAGCAAACCAAACTGCCATTTTATATGAATCAGCACAGATGCAAATCTAGAACACTGTCATGAAAGGTTTACCATTTAAAGAAGCTTAGTATTGCATTCTTGGATGTCAGTCACTCAAACACAGCTTTCTTAGACATTAATGGTACACAATGTATTTGAAATTCATGCCTGTTGGGATTTCCATTATTATGAACATTATAAAAGTGTATACAAACATGTTTATCTAGTTTACTTTTAAACATAACAAAGCAGAACTACATATATAATGCAGGGATTCATTTCATTGCTTATGCCTCACCACTTCATTTCACGACCATAAAAAGTTCATACTTCCACATCTTCCCAAAACAACTGACAAAAGACCATAACTGAACAAGGTCAAGGAAGTGGGGAAAATGCCACTCCAATCACAAGGTTTACAGTTCTGTCCTAATGGACTTATCAAACCACCTAAATGTTGGTGCTTTCATATTCATAATCACCTTTATTTAGCTTTTAGAATTTATACATCTGATGCACTGTGTGACCCCCTCTCTATCTTTTTACTTTCCAGAAGGAAGATATCGTTCTGTGGACTGTGGTGATTGGTTGGTTGTTAAATTTTAATGATGCAAGAACCTTAGAGAAGGCTGAAGAGCACAAACTTTGGTATGGCCTTGGGGCTAAGCCATTGTAAACACTATTTAAAGTTATTGAAAAGCAGCCACTACTTATATCCAGAAATATTTCATACAAAAAGGCTGTTTTACATCGATGGGAATACACTGAAGAATAAATGTCTATTAATTATATATATAGTATATAAATTCTAAACAGAATTTATGTGGAACCTATTTTTTAAAAATGTATCAACTTTTGCTGTCAGTTTTAATAATGACAGAGGTGGAATGGGTTACACTTGAGTTGTTGAGAAAGTTGTCCAGCTGTTTTATGCAAACATTAGCTTACAGTCTAACTTTTTTTTTTTTTTTTTGATTGGAGGTTTAATGACCACTGTGAGCAAGTCACTGGGCTATAAGCAGATTTAGGGTCGCTGGTTCCAGGGAAGGGATAGAGCCAGTGCCATAAGACAAACACAACATCCATGCCTCACCGGGATTTGAACTCGGACCCCTTTCGGACGAATGATCAGAGGCCATCGCTATGTTCATATTCTCTTGCAGATACAACAATTTGCATGACCTATTCTTGTCAATGCCAGAAACACATAACTTATGGCGCAACCTGATTTATTTTTGTTGCGGTAAGAGTTTGCATCGTTTTCTTTCTTTCTTTCCTTTTTTAAAATTTGTTTTTGGGGTTTAATGACCACCACCACGAGCAATTCAATGAGCTATAAGCAGTCATTCGTCTTTAATCTAAGGCCACTTGTTCTAGGGAAGGGAGAGAGCCAGTGCCTTAAGACAAACACAGCATTCATGCCCCACTGGGATTCGAACCCGGACCCATCTCGGAAGAATGGCACTGCGCCACTGGGGCTGCTGCATTGTTTTCATGGAATCTAACTAGTGGCCAATGGCTTTCATAGTACTGTTAGCCAATGTCTTTTCTGGTTCTGTTTGACATACCCTTCATTATTCAGAGTGTTTTTAAAAACAGAGTTCACGCTTTGTGAATATCTACCAAATCTATTTTGCCAGAGACCTCTCAGATATTTAATTTTCTCCAATTTTCAATATTTTTCAATAGAATAATAGCTATATACTATATTCACTACTGTTTCACACGTTATATACGTTCTGTGCGTTGTGTGCACATTTGCAGCAAAATCATCCTGGCATTTATATATCATATGAATAGGAATAATATAAGTTTTAATTATTATATTATCAAGGACTCACCTTGTATCGGCATTCCAGCTTAGTAAGCTTCCTCTTGTATCTTGAAAAATATGTTTATCTAGCGTGTCATTAGCCACGTAGAATCATCGTATTAAAAATAGGCCTAATTGAAATTTGCGACCAGGGTTTAAATTCAAATAAAACACGACTACGGATATCATACCAAGAGAGTGTGAAAGAATTATATACAATGTAATTCTTTCACACTCTCTTTGTATGATATCCATAGTCGTGTTTTATTTGAATTTAAACCCTGGTCGCAAATTTCAATTAGGCCTATTTTTAATACGATGATTCTACGTGGCTAATGACACGCTAGATAAACATATTTTTCAAGATACAAGAGGAAGCTTACTAAGCTGGAATGCCAATACAAGGTGAGTCCTTGATAATATAATAATTAAAACTTATAATATTATTCCTATTCATATGATATATAAATGCCAGGATGATTTTGCTGCAAATGTGCACACAACGCACAGAACGTATATAACGTGTGAAACAGTAGTGAATATAGTATATAGCTATTATTCTATTATATAATACCACATATTTTATGTTTGGTTATTTTACTAACCAAAATCAATTATTAATATTTTTCAAATTTTGCAGTGAATACTTTAAAGCAAGAAAAATGAAGGATTTCCTGTCTGTGTATTTTATCTCTCTAAACATTTGCAATTATCTAGTGTTTTGTTGTATGTTTTATGGAAACAGCCTTTGGAGCTTATGGTCCCTATATGGAGCTGCATTATTTCAATGTTAACTACTTGAAATCAGTTCCTTTTGACCAAATTCTTTGAATGGAAACATGGACTTACACCATTTTAATGAAACCAAAAGCATAAAAACAATGGTGACAAGGTCATTAACCATATAACTCATTGAATATATGAATTGTTTGAAAACAGTTCACTTGAACTTTAAAGAACATATTTTCTTTCTAGAGTGGAAGGATTAAAGCCTTTTTTGAATTCAAAATCATTTGAAATTTGGTTCATTTCACCAACAAAACACAATTTCTAATGTGGAAAGATGCAATATTTGTATCACATAAATAGCACAATGCCTTTCTTCAAAATTGGTTAATTACATTGTGGTATCGATTTGGTGTTAAGAAAGTGCCTTCAAAACCTTATCAAAAGTGTTTTTCACATGTCACAAATGCCAAAATTTAACAAGAATCATTTCCTGTTAAACACTTTCTCATTATGCATTATTGAATGTGAGAATGTATCATTAGAATGGCTCAAAAAGTGCTGTGACCATCATGCAACAACATGCAATTGCAGCTTTAAGTTGAGACGAATCTTATTCATACAATTTTCATTCAAAACCTGTAACTTTATTTTGCTTCCATAAACTGTATAATCACAATCAATAAACTTGGGAAATCTGCTGAAGTCCTAGAACAATCCTTGATTTTCTTTCTTTCTTTCTTTGGAGAAGCTGTATGAACACCTTTATAATAGTTTTAAATCAGTGAGATTGGCAAATACATATGGGGCTGCAGTAAATATCACTGGAGAAGTCAAGCTTAAATCAAAATAGGGAGTACAGCTGCTGCCATCATGACAGTCACACTGTGTCCTACAATGATATATTTCAAACAAAAGATGTACGAGGTGACTGTGAGTCTGGTGAAAAAAGTTTCAGTTGAATCTTGGAGGGTATGCACAGACAACTATACAATTTAGTTACTTTTCAGTTTTTCCCAAGTACTGAAAAGATATCTAGTTTGTTGGGATGTTTTGACACTTACAGAACTCAAGAAAAGATATTCTATAACATCAGAACATGGGCAAACATGCTTTAATGCAAAAAATAAATGATTCCCTTAGTTTGGAAAAAAGTTGGCAGCTATACTTGAGCTTACACATCAGTTGTGTGAGACCACTGTGCACCCTGCTCTTCACACGTCCAATTTGAGGATCTAAATGATAAACTAATAAGAATAACAAGAAGACTGCAGGAAACACAGCAACAGAAAGAATTAGCTAAGGAAAACATAAAGAGTAACACAGCAGCAAAAAACTGAAACATAAAAATTAGTAAAAAATTAACCAGTGACTTTATGAATTTTATTTGGAAAAGTTCAAAATTTAAGTTACACTTAAATAAAGGAGCCGCTGACAGATGGTTCTGCTGGTTCACAACGATATGCTAAGATGAGCAAATACAGCCAAACAGCATATTTTCATTGACCTACAGCAATACATTAAATATGGTGAATGGACTTACGGAACTTGGACCACAACAGATGGTTGCCTTTACTCAAGTAGCAGCTTCTCAAGTGCACTTGTAGGTAAGCATTTCTCCATTCCGTGCAAGGCGAAGAGTCCTTCATACAAGTTAAGATTTAGCACCCTTTTAATTTGGTTATTGTTGTTTCTAAGCAACTCCCATTTCATATCTTGTTACATACTGTTTGTAAAAACTTCTGTTGCATAATACCTTAGTAGTATGATGGCCAGTGCCTACAGACCCTCATATATATTACCTTGGTACCACTACTGCTTACCTTGTAATCCCAAAGCACCTGATATTATGCTTTGGCAGCATCTGTGCCTCCTCATTGACCATAGCTTGCATTCATAAAATAGAATGTTTCCATTAATATTTTAAACCTTAGTTTAAAAAGTTAACCATTGTTTATTTAGCATAAAAACAAAGCAGCATTTGAATTCCCCAGTGGTCCACTGGCCATTGGCCAGTAAAACTTCTGTCGGACCACTGAACTATTGATTTTACTGGCTCGGATGGCCAGCAAGTTTTTTTTTTTTTTTTTCTAATTTGTCACAATTTAAAAAATGAATTTGTTTCTTTTCCCTAGCTGTATGGTTTTCTTTTTAGGCTGCAAACTAATGATAGGTTTAAAAACAAATATTGGAGATAATTTCATTGAAATGATACGTTATTTTCTACATATTGTAAATGTCTTTAAATTTTTCATTATTTTTTTTTTACAGACCAGTGGGCATTTTGGTGGACCAGCAGTTTGCAAATCCTAGTGGTCCGCTGGGCCAGTAGAAGATCTATTTCTAATCCTAACAATGCAATGGATTGGTTCATCAAATATTGGAATACTCCAGATACGTATTGCTTACCTATGAGGCCCGCTTCTGGAAACAAATCACATTTCATACACGTTATTTGGTCCTCGTCGAAGTCCTTGTCCTTCAGTCCGTTGAAGAGAACACAAAAGCACTCAAAACAAAGCACACTAAAACCAGGTATAATCAGAAGATCTTAAACTTTGGACACAGAAACACCAACTATACACCATTAATAATGCTTGAAATTTTTCTCCCAACACTTCGGGCATCCTCGGGAGCTTGGCTTGGGTGACCGACACGTTTACTTTGAAAAAATTAGAGTGCTCAAAGCAGGCGAGTTGCCCAAAACTTTGGCCATCCTCGGAAGAGAAAAATTAAGAGCATTATTAATGGTGTATAGTTGGTGTTTCTGTGTCCAAAGTTTAAGATCTTCCAATTCTACCTGGTTTGGTGTGCTTTGTATCGAGTGATTTTGTGTTGGAACCCTCAGCTGTGGGCTAATCCCCCACACTGATGTACTTACCTGATTAAAAAGACAAAAAGAAATATTAAGAATGACTCAAGTGTGAGATATGATGGACCTACCACACTTGAGAAGGACGGTCCACCACGGATTCTACCTGGACTTTCTAAACGGCGTATGAGAAAGAGATCTCGACTGAGTGAATGTAAAATTGGTGTATGGAATACTAGAGGTATAAATGGCAAGATGAGTGAGGTGATTGAGGAGATGAATAAGTATAGACTGGATGTGCTGTGTGTAAGTGAAACCAAAAAGAAGGAAATTGGGGTAGAAGAAGTGAATGGCACGGTGAGTGTGTGGTCTGGAGTATTGGATAATATGAGAGGACAGGCTGGTGTAGGTGTGATTTTAAGTGAAAAGATGAAGAACAACTTGATTCACTATAGTTGCGTAAGTGAGAGAATTCTCTGGATTCGTTTGAAAGTGAAACTTCAGAGAATTGTAATTGTTGTAGTGTATGCTCCTTGTGACTCGGAACCTTCTGATAAGAAAGATTTCTGGAATGAGCTAAAAGCTGTTTTGAGCCAGTTTGATACTAAAGAAAAAGTTATAATAGCAGGGGATTTCAATGCTAGAGTAGGTGTGCAGAATGCAATTTCTGACAATGTTCTGGGTAAGTTGAATGATCCTTGTGTGAATGATATGGTGAAAGATTAATTGAACTCTGCATTGAGAATGGTTTGTGTGTATCTAATACATTTTTCAACCACAAATATATCCACACATATACTTGGGAAAATCATACTCTTGGCCAAAAGAGTGTGATAGATTTTGTTGTTCATGATCAGTGTCTGAAACACTTAGTTGTTGACACCTGTGTGATGAGAGGTGCGGATGTTGGTTGTGATCATTACTTGGTAGTGTCACGAGTGAAACTTAATGTTGGTTGGAGGAAAAGGAATAGGAAGAGACCCAGGATAGAAAGAATAAAGGTTGATAGGCTCCTTGAAGAGCATCAGCGATATTCTGACTTACTCAGAGAACGACTGAAGGATCTGAAATCTTGTGAGAGGGATGTAGAAAAGAAGTGGGAATGTTTTAAGAACTGTGTTGTCTCTGCTGCTAAAGAGGTCTGTGGCACCACAATAGTGGGAAACAATAGAGGTGATGCTTGGTGGAATAGTGAGATTGAAGAGGCAGTAAAGAGAAAGAAGGAAGCCTATTTGGGGATGTTGCAAGGTAGAGTCTCTGTGGATGAATATCGCTGTAAGAAGCGTGAAGCTGCTAAGCTGGTTCGCCACAGTAAAGCAAAAGATAGGAAGGAGAAAGTGGAAAGGCATGAACTGGCTTTTTGGAAAGATAGAAAGTCCTACTGGAAGTACATGAGACTCAGGAAAAATAGGGGAAACAAAGTTGTAAGTTGTGTGAAGAATGAGATTGGGGAAATGATATGGGAGCCCAATGAGTTAAGTGAAAGATGGGTGAATACTTCTGTGAGTTATTAGATCAGGAAAGCAAAGATGATTCTGAGACAGACACAGATGATGTCACAATGAGGGATGAAAGCACAGGAGGGATCTCAAGAGAAGTGTGTAAAGCTCTAAAATCTCTTCAGAATGGTAAGGCTCCGGGAGTTGATGGCATAACTGCAGAGATGTTGAAATATGGTGGTGACTCTATAATTGACTGGTTAACTGAAATTTGCCAGTTGTGCTGGGAGTTAGGAATGGTCCCTCGGGATTGGAAGGATGCTATCATTATTCCCTTGTATAAGGGAAAAGGTGATCAGACTGAATGCAAGAACTGTCGTGGTATTAGAGTACCGAGTGTACCAGGGAAAGTGTTTGGTAAGGTTGTTATTGAAAAAGTACGGGGTCTTGCATCTTTGAAAGTGTGGGATGTTCAGAGTGGTTTTATGCTTAGTAAAGGCAGCACTAACCAGATTTTTGCATTACGCACGATGATTGAAAAGTATCTGGCTGTTGGGAAGAAAGTTTTTACTGCCTTCATAGATTTAGAGAAAGCTTACGACCGAGTGAATAGGACACTTTTGTGGAAGGTATTGAATGAATATGGTGTTACTGGGAATCTACTTAATAGTGTAAAAGCTATGTATGCTAGTAGTAGAGCTTGTGTACGAGTGAATGGTGTTTTATCAAAATGGTTTTCCATTGGTGCAGGAGTTAGACAAGGTTGTGTAATGTCACCATGGCTGTTTAATATATTTATGGACGCATGCATGCGTGATGCCAAAATAGATAATAGTGGTTTATGTCTTGGTGATATCCGTGTGTGCAGATTGCTGTATGCTGATGACACTGTCCTGTTGGCAGAGAGCAAAAGTGAGTTGCAGAGTATGTTGACTCGGATGCACGAAGTTTGCATGAAATTCAAACTGAGTATAAATAAGGGAAAGACCAAAGTTATGGTGTTTGAGAGAGGAACAGGTAGCACTGAATGTAAGTATAAATGGCACTGTGATTGACCAGGTGAGTGAGTTTGTGTATTTAGGAAGCATGTTCGACAGAGAGAACAAGTTGGAAGGTGAAATCAGTAAGCGAGTGAATTCTTCTTTGAAAGTCATAGCTGCTCTGGGAGGTTTTCACAGGAATGATGGGTTCTCTAGAGAGACACACATGGCTGTGTATGAAACTGTAATTGTTCCTACTCTGATGTATGGCAGTGAAACCTGGGTACTGCAGAAGAAACATAGGAGTCGTTTGTGTGCTGGAGAAATGAGTTACTTACGTGGGGTTTGTGGCAAGACACGATATGATTGTGTGAGAAATGAAGATGTATTGCAGTTGTGTGATGTGAAGCAAAATGTTGTTAGCAAGGTGGAGACCAATATGCTTTGGTGGTTTGGCCATGTTGAAAGAATGAGTGATGAAATGCTTACTAAGAAAATCTTTTCAGCCCAAGTGGCAGGAAGGAAAGCAAAGGAAGGCCAAGGAAGACATGGGTGGATCAGATTCAGGAGTGTCTGCATGAGAAAAAGATTATGAGTATGAAGTATAAAAGATCTTGTGTATGGCGTGTAATGGATATCAGTGAAGCACGAGTTGTATGTCAAGATCGATGTAAATGGAGAAGTTTGATATGACAACAATAAGTAAAAATATCTGGAAGTTTGTATTTCTTTTTGGAGCTAACTTCTGAATCTCAGAGAACAGCTTAGTGATATGTTTGTATGTATGCTTTTGTGTTCTCTACAACGGACTGAAGGACTAGGACATCGACGGGGACCAAGTAACATGTATGAAATGCGATTTGTTTCCAGAAGCCGACCTCATAGGTAAGCAATTTACGTATCTGGAGTATTCCAATATTTGTTGAAATAATGCACGTAAAACTGAATAGTAGGAATATTTGACCTATGCTTTAGACCTAGATATGAGCTTCAATTTTGAATTAGGATGCTATAATAGTAGTTGCATCACATTCCTGATAGTATCCTTCATTCTCAGTACTATACTTGGGTGAATGATAGTTCTGACATTCCGATAACAGCAGGTAAAGTGGGTAGATGTACTCATGATGCCTTAGAACTCATCTTTTAGGGAAGGTTACACATAGTTGAATACTTACGTAGGATACAGCTACAGCAGGATCACTTAACATTATAAAGATAAGTGGGGGTTTTAGCATCTGGATAAAGGAATGCATGCTATTTCAAAATAGAATTAAAACATGAACCCAGCTGTTGTTGGATATCTTGGTACATGTTGTCAAAGGCACCACATACCCAAACTAACCCCCAAACAAGTATGTAGAAAGTTCTTTTGTCAGTCACACAGGTGAACAAACTTAGAAATTCACTGCATCACAATAAAATGCATAAGAACCTGCATAGAATAATTTCAGGAAACCTGAAGTAAAAAGTTTGCCACAAAGTAAAGGTACATGTCCCATATCCTAAGCACACTGTGCAGATGGAAAACAAACTGCAGAAGGAGGCCACCGAGAGGGTTACCTGAGAAGTCCTTGTCCTCATTTTATACCTGTATACCAGTATGGTATTCAGACATGTTTTTGTAACAGACCACTTAAATAATAATAATGTCAGGTCACTAATCATAGCTTCCCTGAAGTTCAGCTCTCTGTTTCCTTTCAGTCTGAGTGTCACTATTTTGTTGAGCTACCATCCTTCTACCTAGAACAGTGCTGTCCAACTGGCTGGCTGCAAAATGAAATTTTGCGGCCGACAAATGAAGAATAAACCAAATTTTATTTCTGACTGAAAAGAGATGGTATGAAATCTGAAATGTTATGCTGCATTGTACACCAATAAGCGCTATGTAGGTCTTTGTACTGGGACTATAAAATACATGGAAAGTAGTGAAAATAACGAATTTAATTAGTGGCAGAAATTGTGCTCTTACGCATAGAAATTAAAAACACTTTCAGATAAACTTGATGCCAAAAAAGGTGACTTGCTTCTGCACAACTGAATCTGTTGGTTGGGTGTTGGAAAATGTTTAGGGAGATTTTTCCAAATTCAAAAAGAACTTTATTTTTATTGGAAGAAATGTAATGTGATACTATCAAACTAAAAAAAAGTCTTAGTGATGTCACTATTTTAGCTCATTAGCTTTTCCCAACTGCAGAGTTGTATAAAAATAAAATGCATCTGCATACAACACCCCCGGGAACAGAAAACTTGCTGCAAACCTGCAAAGTGTGAACCACAAAACAATAGAATAAGATAAAGAAAAATTAATAAAGCAATAAATAATTATTAGAACATTACAGATTCCAATGAGGACAAAATAATAAGTACATTACAGTTGAATGTGCAGCAATGTGTGTGAAATGGACTTTTATGGCAAAATATTAAAATATGAATATCATAAAAACAAGAGATTAGTTAAAGAAAGTTTTTATAGCTAGAAAAACAGTTCCATCAATGGACCTTCAAGAATTATAAACAGCATTTTCAACAAGTTAATTCAAAATTACTAAACTTACAAAATACACAAGGAAATGATTTTAACTTAATAACTGGCAACTGCAAAAGGAACAGGTGGCAATAAAAACATAAGTTCTTTCTCGGTAAACAGAACTTTTGATACAGTTCCTATACATTGAGAGCAGGCCTCGATGAAATCTAGAGGCCAGAAATGTTTGTGAAAACAAAGGAACTCAGAAGATGTGAAAAATAAGTGAAAGGTCAAGTTAAAATAGACTTAAGTTTATTGATCTGAATAAAAGCCTTTCAGTAAGTGTTTTAATTGCTATAAATAATATTTTTATCTTATTTTTCAATCTACAAGCAAAAACTGTCAGCAAAACCTGCTAATAATTTGGGAACTATCCACGTACAGCATATGTGTACACATTTGGCTACTCTGCCTAACTGATATCATGCAGCATTTGAATTCATTAAATATTGCTCTGCAAGGGAAACACCAAAATATCTGTAATCTTTACCATCATATAGCTGGTTTTCGAACAAACTGTAATTGCTAAAATCAAATCTAGAAAGAAACAGTGACTCATTTGGAATCTTGCAAGAGCTTTTTGATGAAATGAAATTTTACACTTTGTGAAACTACAGATTTTAAAGTATTTGTTCTGTAGCTAAACACTCTTATTAAGAACTTTGATGACAGGTGTAAACAATTTGATCAACGCAAACCAAGCAAATGTCTGTTCAGCAAATCATTGAACATTGGCATGAAAGCACAAACCCCATTTATCAAATAGAATTACATGAACTTCAAGCACCTGAATTCGTTAGAGCTCAATAACAGACTGGCTCAGCAGAATTGTTGAAAAAAAAATTTTCTCTGAGAAATGCCCCAAAATAAGAGATTTGGGAATGAAAGTTATTTCAATGTTTGGGAGTACTTACAACAAAACATTTTTTGATATGAAATACACGAGAGCTCGATCAGACTGGCTCAGCAGAATTGTTGAAAAAAAAAATTTCTCTCAGAAATGCCCCAAAATAAGAGATTTGGGAATGAAAGTTATTTCAATGTTTGGGAGTACTTACATCGAAACATTTTCTGTTCTGATATGAAATACATGAAGTCAAAATACAGGGACAGTATGAATTACTCTGCTCTTGAAAAATTGCTCTGACTTTCAACTGCAAGCATCAAAATGGACAGGCAACAACTATTAGTGGATTTTAATCATCAACAGAGCTCTTATCAAGTGTTTTTTTTTCTTTCAAATTTTAAATTTAATCTGTTCTAATATTAATTGAAAGAGCTTAAAGGTTAAATAAATCAAGCAGGACATGTTTATATATTTACACCATCTTATATATAATCCAAATGAAAAAATTATGGCCAGCCATCTGAGTCTATTAGAAAAAAAACCTTGGCCCGCAGCTCTATACAAGTTGGACAGTATTGATCTAGATGATATAAGGAATTATATCATCAGCCTGTACGAGCACTAAACTAACTTTACGACAAGAAACAAGCTGTATTCTACGTAAATGAGGTTCTAGGGAGCATCCACATTGGTTCTGGGAATGCACTAAAAGATTTCAATGTGCATTTATGGTAGTGACAGGTTACAGCTACAATGTCACGATTCCTGTTCAACTGCTTCTACCGCAAAGGTAAAAATAGCTTATTAGCAGACCTACAATTTGCCCCCAATGCATTGGCACTAATATTTTATCTCCCAATGGTGTCACTACTTCAAGTTCTTCATCAAGACAAGGCTTCAAAAGTCATACAATTTTTTCTATTATTACTTAGAGAACATTTAGCTGTAAAGACTGGTATCCAGGCAATTCCATCCATATGAAATTTTCTAACGTGTCACTAACGGATTAACCTGTTAATACAGGTCCGCAAAACAATAACAATCATCAACTCTTCGTACCCTAAGTAGATGGAAGGGTGATTTTTCAGGGAGGGGGATTAATTTTCCCATTAATATACGAGACATTTATTTGAAGCACTGGTGATTTGTGGTGGAATTGCAAATCTCAGCACATCAAATAGTTTCACGTATCAATTCACTTTTTGTTTACTTCATGCCAGTGGATTGGAAGTTTAACGACCACCATGAGCAACTCAGTGTAATTTAGGGCCACTGGTTCCAGGGAAGGGAGAGAGCCAGTGCCATAAGACAAACACAACATCCATGCCTTTCCGGGATTCGAACCCATCTTGGATGAATGATCAGAAGCCATCGCCTAGACCACTGCGCCACCGGGGTTGCCATGCTAGTGCACAATCCCCATCACAAGGCAAAAGAAACTAGTTCCACCACAACATTTCATGTGGCATATTTGTTAGAAAAATAATAATTTTGGTGCTATAACATTTTTTTTAATGAAAAAGAAAGCCTTCTTTTATACAAAAGAAAAGTAGAATACTAGCACATACCCAAAACACTGAGTTGAATTGGACAGCTGAAAAGCAAAACCTGTGCATGCACTTTTACGTCCAAATATTTGGCTGACTCTTTCTCATGTCTCGATCCCCTCCCCATTTCATGCATCTAACATTTTAAACACATTTTTAAAAAAAAAAAAAAGTTCCAAATCTGTTATTGATTCTATATTTTTGTCTTTCTTTAGTGGCAGAGCTGGTTTGCTTGCCATTTGATAGTGACTTATCTAGTTTTGTGACCTGTCAGTTCAATGACGCAGTCCTGTAAAAAGAAGTGGCCTGATGTTCTGAAGACCAGACTATGCGTTATCGAATCCAGAAGGTATTGGGGGAGGGGGCCACCAAACTTTTGGAATCAAGTATAATATCATCATCATCATTGTCAACCATTATCAATCCACTGCTGGACGAAGGTCTCTCCAAGTTTCCTCCACAACGGTCTGTCTTGTGCCAGTCTCCTCCATGTCACTCCCGCATACTTTCGAATTTCATCCACCCATCTTCCATGTGGTCTTCTTCTGGGTCTTTTCCTGTCCCTTGGAATCCAATCTAAAATTTCACCTGTCCATCGATGGTCTGTTCTTCTGGCAGTATGTCCAGCCCATTGCCATTTCAGGGATTTAACTCTGATCATGATGTCTTCCACTCTTGTCATTTTTCGGATCCACGTGTTCCTCTTCTTATCTCTCCTGGTTATACCAAGCATGCACCTCTCCATGCTTCTTTGAGTTGTCTGCAGCCTTTGTATGTCTCTTTTAGCTAAGGTCCACGTCTCTGCACCATACGTAAGCACTGGAAGGATGCATTGATCAAACACTTTTCTTTTAAGACATAATGGCATATTGCTCTTGAAAATTATGCTGTTTTTTCCAAAAGCTCTCCAGGCAAGTTTTGTACGCCGATTAATTTCTTCACCAATGTGACCCTCACTTGATATCTGCTGTCCAAGATAAACGTACGTGTCTGTTATCTCCAGCTTTTCTCCATCAATCGATAAATCTTCATTTCTTGTAAAAGCATTGAACATCACTTTTGTCTTCTGAAAGTTCATTTTTAATCCCACTTCTTTACTCTTGTCAGCAAGTTCCTGGATCATACTCTGCAGCTCTGATGGGGTAGTTGCAAAAATGACTACGTCATCAGCAAAACGAAGGTGGGTTAGATAATCTCCATTAATCTTTATCCCCTTGTTTTCCCAGCTCAGCGACTGAAAAACACCCTCCAATGTGGCATTAAAGAGCTTCGGAGATATGGTGTCACCTTGTCTCACTCCTTTTCCAATTTTTATGTGTGTTGTATTTTCAAACAGCCGAATCTTTGCACTTGCATTTTCATAGATGTTATTAATAATATTAATGTATGCATCTTCAATACCGCAGGATTTCAGAGCCATTGCAACTGCTGATGGTTTCACCGATTCAAAGGCTTTTTCATAATCGATAAAAGCCATGCACAATGGAAGTTCATATTCCCTCGCTCTTTCAATTAGTTCTCTCAGTACGTGTATATGATCTATTGTGCTGTAGCCACTCCTGAATCCAGCTTGTTCTCTCGGTTGAGCCATGTCCAGTGTCACCTTCAAGCGGTGTGAAAGAACTTTAGTGAAGATTTTATAAACCACTGATAGGAGGCTGATAGGTCTGTAGTTCCTGAGATCCTCAATGTCACCTTTTTTATGTAGCAAGATCATTGTAGGGTTGTTCCAATCCTCAGGAATTTTCCCTTCATTAAGGCATCGAGTGAAAATTTGGGCGAGTACTGTTTCGATTTCTCCACTTACTTCTTGTATGATGTCTACAGTAATTCCATCTTCTCCTGGAGCTTTTCCCCGCTTCATGTTCTTGATTGCATGTGCAACTTCTGCTGGAAGGACTGGAAGAACTCTGGTACTGGTACCTTTCATGATGTCTGGAGTACATGTATCATCCCTTTCATATAATTTGGAGTAGAAATCTTTCACTCTTGTCAAAATTTCGCCTCTATTTCTTGTTACAGAACCATCTTCTTTTCTCAGTGCCATAATCTGTTTTTTCCCCTTACTGAGATGTCCCTTTGCTATCTTTAGGCTTTGGTTGTTTTCAATTGCTTTCCTCACTAGTTCACAGTTGAATTTCCTTACGTCTTTAGTGATACTTTTCCGTACTGTCTTGCATAGCTCTATATATTCCCCTTTGGAAGTCACATCTTCTTTAGTTGTCCTCATCACTCTTCTTTTTTGCATCAACATTTTGGTTTTTCCTGATAATTTGTTCACATGCAATTTGTTCTTAGACACAGCTAATTTTGTTGCTGTTTCCATAAGAGCGTTGGTTACTTTTCTGTTAACTTCAGAAATATCCACTTCTTCCGATGTTAGGCCTTCTAAAGCAGAGAATCTGTTCTTCAGTTCCAATTTGAAGGTATTATGGTGTTTTTTAAGGTTGGTTATGTCAATACATTTTGTTTGTCTTATGAGCTTGCTACATTCAAGTTTAGTGTTGAGGTGCATCTTACATCTCACCAATCTATGGTCACTGCCTGTGTTGAACTTGTTTAGCACACTGCAGTCTTCTATGACGAATTTTTTGTTACACATAATAAAATCAATTTCACTTGTCGTCCCATTTGGATGTCTCCATGTCCATTTCCTGTGTGGCTTTTTCTTGAAAAAGGAGTTCAAGATGAAAAACCCTTCTGCCTCTGCAAACTCTACGAGAGTATTTCCACGCTGGTTTCTGTTGCTGTGACCGAATTTACCTACTGAAGTTTCATTCTGTTGTCGTTGCCCTATTTTTGCATTGAAATCTCCCATAATTATCTTCAAGTGCTGCTTACCTTTATTATTTAGATCACGAATTTCCTCATAAAATTCTTCAATTTCTTCTTCAGGATGATATAATATATATATATATATAGTCAGGTGATGCGTAACATCACAGCCTCTCCTTGACAAATGTCAACCCCGCCTTCTCGTGGTGCATCCTGTTCCCACTAAAGGGGCTCTGACGACCGCCCATAGCGGTATAACTATACCATCGGGATCAGAGGAAATTCTATCCCACACTCACCAACCCGCTTAGCCAGCGTGGTGAGTTATGGCCAAACCCCTCCAAAATGATTCCACAACTTAAATCTTGGCCCTCAGTCTCCGGCAGCTGGAATGTACCTGGCCAAGGCAGCGGCCAGTGCGACATGAAGGCAGAGGGTGCTAAGAATCCCCGGAGGACCGGACTAGGCTGCCATCTGATGCTGACCTTGGCTACTTACAATGGACGCTCCCTATCTTCTGATTCAAGGCATCTTGAATTGGAAGAGGAACTACAAAGGATCAAGTGGGACATTGTGGGGCTAAGTGAGGTAAGGAGAAAAGGAGAAGATCTCATCGAACTGAAAAGTGGACATCTCTTCTACTATCGTGGGACAGATACTGGCAGAACTAGTGGTGTTGGATTTATAATAAACAAGAAACTGAAGGATAAAGTTGTAGAAGTTGAAAGTTCCTCTGACAGAGCTGCACGACTTGTTATCCAACTCTCGAAAAGATACCAGGCTCAGATTATTCAAACTTATGCACCCACCACAAGTCATCCTGAAGAAGAAATTGAAGAATTTTATGAGGAAATTTGTCATCTAAATAATAAAGGTAAGCAGCACTTGAAAATAATTATGGGAGATTTCAATGCAAAAATAGGGCAACGGCAACAGAATGAAACTTCAGTAGGTAAATTCGGTCATGGCAACAGAAACCAGCGTGGAAATACTCTCGTTGAGTTTGCAGAGCCAGAAGGGTTTTTCATCTTGAACTCCTTCTTCAAGAAAAAGCCACACAGGAAATGGACATGGAGACATCCAAATGGGACGACAAGTGAAATTGATTTTATTATGTGTCACAAAAAATTCGTCATAGAAGACTGCAGTGTGCTAAACAAGTTCAACACAGGTAGTGACCATAGATTGGTGAGATGTAAGATGCACCTCAACACTAAACTTGAACGTGGCAAGCTCATAAGACAAACAAAATCTATTGACATAACCAATCTTAAAAAACACCATAATACCTTCAAGTTAGAACTGAAGAACAGGTTCTCTGCTTTAGAAGGCCTAACATCGGAAGAAGTGGACATCTCTGAAGTTAACAGAAAAGTAACCAAAGCTCTTATGGAAACAGCAACAAAATTAGCTGGGTCTAAGAACAAGTTGCATGTGAACAAATTATCAGGAAAAACCAAAATGTTGATGCAAAAAAGAAGAGAGATGAGGACAACTAAAGAAGATGTGACTTCCAAAGTGGAATATATAGAGCTATGCAAGACAGTAAGAAAAAGTATCACTGAAGACGTAAGGAAATTCAACTGTGAACTAGTGAGGAAAGCAATTGAAAACAACCAAAGCCTAAAGATAGCAAAGGGACATCTCAGTAAGGGAAGAAAACAGATTATGGCACTGAGAAAAGAAGATGGTTCTGTAACAAGAAATAGAGGCGAAATTTTGACAAGAGTGAAAGATTTCTACTCCAAATTATATGAAAGGGATGATATATGCACTCCAGACATCATGAAAGATACCAGTACCAGAGTTCCTCCAGTCCTTCCAGCAGAAGTTGCACATGCAATCAAGAACATGAAGCGGGGGAAAGCTCCAGGAGAAGATGGAATTACTGTAGACATCATACAAGAAGCAAGTGGAGAAATCGAAACAGTACTCGCCCAAATTTTCACTCGATGTCTTAATGAAGGAAAGATTCCTGAGGATTGGAACACCGCTACAATGATCCTGCTACATAAGAAAGGTGACATTGAGGATCTCGGAAACTACAGACCTATCAGCCTCCTATCAGTAGTTTATAAAATCTTCACTAAAGTTCTTTCATACCGCTTGAAGGTAGCACTAGACATGGCTCAACCGAGAGAACAAGCTGGATTCAGGAGTGGCTACAGCACAATAGATCATATCCACGTGCTGAGAGAACTAATTGAAAGAGCGAGGGAATATGAACTTCCATTGTGCATGGCTTTTATCGATTATGAAAAAGCCTTTGATTCGGTGAAACCATCAGCAGTTACAATGGCTCTGAAAACCTGCGGTATTGAAGATGCATACATTAATATTATTAATAACATCTATGAAAATGCAAGTGCAAAGATTAGGCTGTTTGAAAATACAACACACGTAAAAATTGGAAAGGGAGTGAGACAAGGTGACACCATATCTCCGAAGCTCTTTAATGCCACATTGGAGGGTGTTTTTCAGTCGCTGAGCTGGGAAAACAAGGGGATAAAGATTAATGGAGATTATCTAACCCACCTTCGTTTTGCTGATGACGTAGTCATTTTTGCAACTACCCCATCAGAGCTGCAGAGTATGATCCAGGAACTTGCTGACAAGAGTAAAGAAGTGGGATTAAAAATGAACTTTCAGAAGACAAAAGTGATGTTCAATGCTTTTACAAGAAATGAAGATTTATCGATTGATGGAGAAAAGCTGGAGATAACAGACACGTATGTTTATCTTGGACAGCAGATATCAAGTGAGGGTCACATTGATGAAGAAATTAATCGGCGTACAAAACTTGCCTGGAGAGCTTTTGGAAGAAACAGCATAATTTTCAAGAGCAATATGCCATTATGTCTTAAAAGAAAAGTGTTTGATCAATGCATCCTTCCAGTGCTTACGTATGGTGCAGAGACGTAGACCTTAACTAAAAGAGACATACAAAGGCTGCAGACAACTCAAAGCAGCATGGAGAGGTGCAAGCTTGGTGTAACCAGGAGAGATAAGAAGAGGAACTCGTGGATCCGAAAAATGACAAGAGTGGAAGACATCATGATCAGAGTTAAATCCCTGAAATGGCAATGGGCTGGACATACTGCCAGAAGGACAGATCATCGATGGACAGCCGAAATTTTAGATTGGATTCCAAGGGACAGGAAAAGACCCAGAAGAAGACCACATAGGAGATGGGTGGATGAAATTCGAAAGTATGCAGGGGTGACATGGAGGAGACTGGCACAAGACAGACCGTTGTGGAGGAAACTTGGGGAGACCTTCGTCCAGCAGTGGATTGATAATGTGGTTGACGATGATGATGATATATATATTATCTGGTAGTACCCATTTCATTGGCTATTTCTGAGGTGGTTTCAGTAAACAAAACATCCACGGATTTGCCCATAGCCACCATGAAAAAAAAAAAAAAAAAATCAAGAGAGATAGAGAGAGAAGAGAAAAAACATGGTTAAGCTTATCTGTGTAAAAAAAAACCTGTCTATTTTAGTAGGTAACAATTGAATAAATATGTAAATTTTAAAAAGTCCAATTCAGTTCAGTAAAAAGTAGACTGGCGCTACCAGGCTTTGGTAAAAAAAGTGGCCTGGTTGTACCAGGCCTCAACTGCACCCCTGTGTCAGTTACATCCTTAAATGCCTCTCCCCCCCCATTACGGAGAGGGAGCAGTTACAGATAATAACAGACACATATGATTAGTACTTGAAATAAAATTATGGGTAAACTGCGGTTCAATCATAATTTTTTAAAATGTGTTTTCTTGGCACAGAAGGTAGGAGCAAGTGAGCTGATTGTTAAAGTTACACAGTAAAAAGTCCATTCCATTATTATTCTGCATTTTTTTTTTTTTTTTTTTTTTTTTGATAGAAGGTTTAACAACCACTGTGAGCAACTCAATTTGCTATAAGCAGTCGCACGTTCCTCATTTAGGGCTACTGGTTCCAGGGAAGGGAGAGAGTCAGTGCCATAAAACAAACACAACATCCATGCTTCACCGGGATTCGAACCCAGACTCCTACCGGACGAACGATCAGAAGTCATTGCTTAGACCACTGCGCAACCAGGGTGGCTTTTTCTGCATTTCCTTTACATAAAACATCTGTGGTTGCAGTGTTGAAATCATTTATTTCATAAAAATACTCTGCATGATATTCATGCAGAGCTAGTTTCTTTGCATTATGATGGCAAGCATGTGTGTTGTAACAGGCTTACGTAAAAGTAGATTTACACACGAAACTATGCAATGTGCTGAGGTTCAGAAGTTCAGCCGATTTGTGACCCATATCCATACCTGGGTAAGAAAAAGGTAGTTGATGCTATAACTAAGCATCAAATTGCTTCCACTAGCACAAATAAGAGCATTACTCTTTACTCAGATTCTTATGCTACAACTACTCATTTCAGTTCCTTGGAACTTTGCTATCCTGGTTGGTGTAATGGTAGCATGATTAACCCTTAAAGCCCCAGTGATGTATACATACGTTTTGCTATAGGCAAGCCCAAAATATGCATTCACATTCTTTCCATCTGTTTCCTGATGTCTGAGTCCGTATATTTACACTTAGGAAACTAGAAGACACTTTTTGTTCAAGGTTGGAGCTGTGAGGAAAGTGAATACAGGGGTGGTTCAAAGAGTTATGAGGGTGGGTTCAGTCTCATAGTAAGATATTGATTTCTCTTTAGGAGGAAGTCTGTGTTTTGTTTTCTTTTCACTGAGGTTGATATTCTTTTTATGTTTATATCAGTTTGTTCTTTTTGCTTGTGAAAAATGTCTGATAGTGATTCGGAAAGCAACAACAGTGACGAGTACTTTTCAGCATCAGGGTTGGAGATATTAGATTCTGTTTGTTTTTTTACGTTCATTCCTGTACAGGTAACTCCCGATTATTATCAATAGTGGGCGGTACAAGTTTTGCAGATAATCAAATTCTAGGATAATCCAAATTTTTACAGGAAAACTAAATTAATCTACAAATTACACGCATAACATAGTGCTATGTTTAATTCAGACTAGTAGTTATTATTGTAAGCATAATACATACCGAAAAGTCACCTGTTTAAATCTTCTTAAAATAATCAGTTACTTGCTTGGTTTTTTTACGGCAAAACATTTTTGTTTGATTTGGACTGCAGTCGTCGCAAAACCAGGGTCTAATAACACATCGTCTTGTCCTTCAAGGTATCCAAGCAGGCCGTCAACATGTTACAATGCTGATTCACCTGTAGCTGTGAATTTCCTCCTCATCTTCTTCACTTCCTATATTTTCATCTGCTATTCCTCTAACTTTATTAATTACCTGTTTGTCAGTTAAATATTCAAATCCAGGGTCATGTATGTCGCAGTCCAGCCATTTGGCGATATTAGTTTCAACAACATTTTCCCTTCTGGGAACCGATTTCACTAATGTGATTAGTTAGTTCTATGATGTTAGCACTTATATTTTCTTCAGAAGCGAAATTTCCATCAGAGAGAAGTTTTTTTCATGACCTACTATAGTGATGGGTTTAACTGAATCCCAGGTGCTTGCCACATCATAGACAGAGTCAAGAATTGAATAGCCTTGCCAGAAAGTCTTTAAGTCGCATCCTTGTTCAATTCTTTTTGTAATGCACTTGATCTGTAATTCTATTTCATTGCTGAGATTACGCCCTGATCCATAGGTTGCACGAGCGCTGTAACATTCGGTGACAGAAACTTCATGATAATTGTACCATCTTCTGTTCTCGGTAAATTTTCACATGGATGACAGGGGGCATTATCTAAAAGAAGAACAGCTTTTTGAGGCAATCCCTTTGATTACAAAATTCTTTTTTTTTTTTTTTTTTTTTTGGTTGGAGGTTTAACACAACTACCGTGAGCAACTCAATGGGCTATAAACAGTCGTCTGTCCCTTATTTAGGGCCACTGGTTCCAGGGAAGGGAGAGAGCCAGTGCCGTAAGACAAACACAACATCCATGCCTCACAGGGATTCGAACCCGGAAACCTTTCGGACGAATGATCAGAAACCATTGCTTAGACCACTGCGCCACCGAGGCTGCACAAAATTTTTCTCAAACCAATTTTGAAAAATTAATTTATCCATCCATCCTTTTCTTTGATTATAATAAATCACTGGTAAATTGGTCACTCGTTTCCTTAAATGATCTGGGCTTTTTAACTTTCCTAATCACAGTAAGTTTTAATTTGTGCCCTCCAGTAGCATTGCTACAACACATGACAGTTATTCGGTCTTTATTACTCTTGTGGCCTGATGTATGATGTTTGGACTGCAAGACTAGGGTATGAGAAGACAAACATTTCCAGAAGAGCCCAGATTCATCGGCAGAATATATTTGTTCAAAAAATACACTTTTTAAAATCCTCCCGAAATTCTGTCACAGCTGCTTTACCTCCGCTTAATCCCCCCTGTATGCTTACTTCTCTAATGCTATAACATTGTTTGAAATGCGTCAGCCATCCCAATGACGCGTCAAATTCTCTCCTACCAAAATAAGAGCGTTTAAGAATTATTATTATTTTTTTTTTTTTTGCAATTATGGGGTTAGAAATAGGTGTTCTTTGAGCTCGATGTTCACAAATCCAGTCTCGTACAGCCTCATCTAGCTTTTCATACACTGACAGTTTTATTGTTTTTTTCGTAGGGAGGATAACTGGCTGAAGATTAAAACAACAGACTCTTGCCCTTTTGTTTTAGAATGTCCCAAACTGTTGCTTCCCCTACTCTAAACAAATTTGGTTTCTTGTAGTAAAACTGTTTTCAAGTTTATTTACAATTTAAAGTTCTTAATCAATTGTTAAAACTGTCCTATACTCTTTTATCGCCATTGCACTAAAAAACTGACGCACAACAGGATACTTACAATAGCACCAACAGAACGTAATCTAAGTTAACCTGGTTCTGCAAATCAACTTTCTAAATGTGTCATTCTTGTTACAATACAGGACTGGGGTGCAAGTCATAACAAAGGAGCCTGCTTTGAAGAATCAGCAACAATCAACATGTGAGTAGCCACCTGCACAAAGCAACGTAATGTCTTAAAACGTTTTTCATCTACTGTCCATTTGGTTATACATTCTATTGTGTGGGGCGACTTTTTCATAACTTACTCTGTACTACATATTTCAGTATGTACGATTAGAGACCCATTTCAGCGACTAAAAAAAACTAGTAGTACCACAATTAAAAAAATATTACCGCGTCTAAAAAAAAATACCTATATTTCAGTGACTAAAAAAAATAAATTATTACCACAAAGTTGCGTCATGGATAAACAGCTTGCAGACAATTGGGAGTCGACTGTATATATTTAAGGCAATAATTACCTAATCAAGTTTTCATTAGTGTTATTAAAAGTGAGAAATACTTCATGTATAATCTTTGTTAATTTTACGTGTCTATATTTTGAGTATGTTGCCATCTATCGTTGTTTGCAGAAGACACAAAGCTCCCGGTCAAAACTTTTGAGTATGTCTTGGGCATATTGCATCATTTTTAGCAAAAATACGTAGTCCTTAAGGGTTAAACAGAAATCAAGTGTTGCATGCTCGATCCCGCTCCACGGTGACACAATTCTAAAGTTTTCTGAGGAGGCGGCTACATAGGAAACAGTGAAAGATACAGCAGAGATGTTTCAGTTTTTATGATCACAAAGCTATCACATTGTTTGCTTTTGAATTTGTTCCATTGCTTATCATTGTATCAGTAGCCACGTTAGGCTTAGCTAGTAATGATAATGCATCACATGCTCTTCCGACAACCATATGTAAGTGCAGCAAAAGACCTAACAATGCACTGGTTGCTTAAATGTTCAGAAATACATTTTGTATCACCATCACTTATCATCACACACGATACAGAATAAATGAATCATGCTAAATGTCTCGGTGTCTTCTCAAAAGGGTGATTTTTCAAACATACACATTAGATACTTCTGTTCAACACGTCAATTATTGACATGTTGAACAGAAGTATCTAATGTGTATGTTTGAAAAATCACCCTTTTTGAGCAGACACAGAGACATTTAGCTTATAAACCACGTACACATATTATACAATATACATATTTATATATTGATTATCACTCTATAAATGAATGCATTGTACAAGAACATATTTAACACCCACTTAAGAACTTGAGATTTATATCCAAGTTGTTAAGACATCACAGCCATTTGTTCTTCCTACCATCACGTGTTATATACGCAGACATCTGAAATGCAAATCTCCTTTCCCATACCAGTACATATCAAAGTAAAATCCAATAAAAACTAACAGCATTTAAAAGTAATTAACAACTCATCAAAAACAGCTAAGATCATATTTAAGAGTACTCCCTCCTCTGTCCCCATTAATATCTTTCACTATCTGGCACATGAAGCAACAATTTGGCATATGTGTGTCTTCTTTAGGAGTCTGCATTATTGAAAGCAAAGTCCCTCTGTTCTTTGCCTCAGTCCTCACCCTGTCTTTATAATGAATACAAGGCATCTTCCAATTGCAAGTTCTGGGGTTCTTCACAAGTTGCTTTCTGGAAAACAATATATTTACTGTTTCGTTTTTATTGCAATTTGAAAATTGTTTTTTCTATATAAATGGCTTCTACATATCTTTTTTTTTTTTCCACTACACTGATTACAAATATGAACATCTGCAACTACCGATTCAGTTACAATGTCTACAGTATTTCTGATGAAAATTGTTTTTTCCTCCCATTTCCTGAATCTAATTTAGAAGCTGATTAAGTTTATATACCATTAAACTACCAATTTCCATTATGAAATTTCTTTTAGTGCTAGCTTGGTTTTCTTCATTGAAAATTAATATGTTCCAGATATCTTTGGTAATTTGTATTAATTTTATTTTTCAAGAGCAAATTTCTCTATGTTTGCAGTTTTATTTTAAAGTTCATATAATACAGGATTTTCAATTTCTTTTAAACAGTTTTAACATCTTTCACATAGGTGATGTTTCAACAGTTGAGATTTTTTTATTGCTATTACTTTTGTGTTTCATTTTATATATTAAACTTATTCATTAAGGTTTATTTTTTGACCAGTTTAAGAACACGCATCAAATGCTGTCTTTCTATAGAAGAATGAACCAGCTGTTTGATATTACAGTTCTCTTAATATGTGGTTATATGATCTAACAGCTATTCCTGAATCTAACCTGTTATTTGGGTTGAGACATGCTTACTGCATTTTGCAAGTAATGAAACAGTACTTTCCTGACCTTTTGGACAACAGAAAGAAAATTCTGCCTGTACACCTGTATTTAACATAAAGGTTCAAACATATTCTCCACTTGCACAGTCAGGTATCATGTTAATTGACAAGGTCATAAGTTCTGTTGACCTACAAGTCTGAGTAAGTGTACATGTTTTTTTTTTTTTTTTTGATTGGAGGTTTAACGACCACCGTGAGCAACTCAATGGGCTATAAGTAGTCGCCCGTCCCTAATTTAGGGTCACTGGTTCCAGGGAAGGGAGAGAGCTAGTGCCGTAAGACAAACACAACATCCATGCCTGACCGGGATTCGAACCCGGACCCCATACGGACGAACGATCAGAGGCCAGCGCCTTAGACCACTGCGCCACCGGGGCGGCAAGTGTACATGCTAAGGTCAAATTTCATACAACAGTAGCAAATAATAAGTTATAATTTATATTGGGCTACAGGGAGATGCTCAATTCACTGGCAAAACAGAAACAACTATGAGAAGCTTTCCAGTCTTAAGCTGTTAGTATTTCATATTTTTTTTTCTGAACTTTGTCCAGGGCATAACACTATGGAAATAGTTGGCCTTAATGCTTTATATCATTCACCTTATTCCACTTCACTTTTGTATGATTCTTCACAGAAATAAATCTAAATACCTATTAAAAAAAAAAAAAAAAAAAAAACCCATTTCTCATTCTTTTGTGCTTTAAATAAATTCAGACAAACACACTTCATATTTTCTAACATTTTACCCATTAGCTATTTTCATGGGGACCACTGGGTACATTTTATTGAGCATATAGCTGTAGAAAAACCGATATGAACCCCATCATTTTTTAAATCCTGATGTTAAACATTTCCTGGTCTTTTTGTAACTTGTTTAATTTCCAGACTTACTGGGGTTACCTTCATTCACTTAATATCCAGTAATGTTTACCTTGTTCGATTTACAACTCTTTCCACTCTTTTGTAGTACTACAAACATAAAAAAAAACTTAATTGCCCAACTTTTCTTTTAGTCATTTCATGGGATTTTTTTACATTTAATCGACTTTCATATTTTTAAGGCATGTTAACGAAATTTTGCCCACTTCTATGGAAACATTATTCGCGGAGGTGGATATGACAAGTCGAGTTTACTGTTCAGTGATGTTAATGCTTCTGAATAACTTTACCCTCCCCTGTAACACGGAAAATTTACATAAATAGGAAGTGCGATAGACAAAGCTAGGAAAGAGTCCCTCAGTCAGTTGGATCTGGGAATTCAATGACAAAACGGTTCACTAATGAAATGCTTAACGCGCGATGCATTTTCTTCGTGTTTAAAAGAGCATAAATCAGACAAAATTGTTTACTAACAGTCTATCTAGTTGCGCCGCACTACGAAAAACTGCAAGACTTATATACCTGCTACCAAGGTAAACAAGTACTTACAATGTATGATGAATTATGATCATCTTTAACTTCTTGAGTGTCGGGAATTGAAAAGTGCATCACTTAGCTTAGATGTAGAAAAATCAAATCCATAGAACTGTGGTGTATCACAGTGATACAATAACTAATTTATACAACCACTTCACTTAACAAACGACAATTCGTCTCATTTCTCGACTTCAGAGTGATGTCTGAATTATCGATAAGGGAAGGGTTCCCACGCTCTTGATACAAAAATCGAATTTGTAACAAATGACTAGTGTACGATTAATCTTGAAAATTTAATCATATCAATCGATATTAAATATGTTTCAAGTTTCTTTTGAAAGATTGGTTACTTAACTTGCTTAGCATCTGGGGAATGAAAACCCAATGAAACCCTCAAAAGCTGACTACCCGAGAGCTCTAGGGCTGAGTCAATCAATCTTCTCGGTAGGTGAAGCTAATTCACATTCAGATGTATACAGTAGAGCCGCATTTTATGCGAGGGTTACGTTCCGACGAGACCGCGTATAGCCGAAACCGCGTGTATTCAAAACCAATAATAAAACTACATACAATAAATCACCTCACACGCTTTTTCCCGTTATATATGTACGGTATTATTTGCTTACATATATCTATTACAGTAAATGTGTAAAATACACAGTGGTGTATTTTATAAAGAACAGTGTAAACATACTTCTGTAACAGTTACAATTGCCGCCCCGGTGGCGCAGTGGTCTAAGCGATGGCCTCTGATCATTCGTCGGAAAGGGATCTGGGTTCGAATCCCGGTGAGGAATGGATGTTGTGTTTGTCTTACGGCACTGGCTCTTTCTCTTCCCTGGAACCAGTGACCCTAAATTAGGGACAGGCGACTGTCTATAGCCCATTGAGTTGCTCACGGTGGTCGTTAAACCTCCAATCAAAAAAAAAAAATAACAGTTACAACATGAGACAGCATGATTTTTTTTTGATAGGAGGTTTTTAACGACCACCGTGAGCAACTCAATGGGCTATAGGCAGTCGCCCGTCCCTAATTTAGGGTCACTGGTTCCAGGGAAGGGAAAGAGCCAGTGCCGTAAGACAAACACAACATCCATTCCTCACCGGGATTCGAACCCGAACCCTTTCGGACGAATGATCAGAGGCCATCGCTTAGACCACTGCGCCACCGGGGCGGCTGAGACAGCATGATACAAATCCTTATGCATACGTACCTAATCGTTGCCTTCACTACGTAACACCACTGTGGGGTTGTCAAAGCTGATGCATTAGGTGCAGTAGTTGGAGACTCTTGGCGGGGTAAGGGGGAGCCAGTAAAAGGATTTTTTCTGGAAAAACATCGTTATCGGCAACTGTTGTCACTGCGTCTTTAGTTGCTGGAAAATCTCATAATACGGCATTAAAGAATCCGCAATACTTCGGTTTATTTTAAGGCTACGTTTTTTTTTTTTTTTTGGATTGGAGATTTAACGACCACCGTGAGCAACTCAATGGGCTATAAGCAGTCGCCCGTCCCTAATTTAGGGTTACTGGTTCCAGGGAAGGGAAAGAGCCAGTGCCGTAAGACAAACACAACATCCATGCCTCACCGGGATACGAACCCGGACCCCTTACGGACGAATGATCAGAAGCCATCGCTTAGACCACTGCGCCACCGGGGCGGCAAGGCTACGTTCCATAGAGGGATCATAGTTCGAAATTAAATCTTTCAAGTGCTTTGCTGCTTGGAAAATTTCGGCCAAATTTGTGCAGATTACCGCTAGCAGTTTCATCTTGTTAGTCGGCGTCGTCATCATCAGCTTCGTCCGAGGAAGTTTTCACAAATTCTTCTAACTCTTCATTTGTCAACAGTTCTTGATGTCCAATTAAATCTGTTATTTCTTCCTCCAGATATCGACGAAGCCTTCACCCCCAATCTGCTTGGCCATCTGAGTAATATGTTTTGCTTCTCCGTTGATAGGAAAACCCTTAAAATCATTGACACAGTCACACCACAGGGGCCGCCAGCACGCATTAATTGATTCTTTCGTAGCTCCATTTCCCGTTTGATATGAATCTAGCAGTGTATAATTGACCACGTATAATTGAATCCGCCTAAAATGCGGCACCACTGTAGTCAAAAGTAAAGCAAAATTGCTCAGGTACTCACTGAAATTTATGAGCGGGTGCTGAGCTTCCATGAAGCCATATTAACAACATAAGGTTTAAAATTAAAAAGAAATAAAAAGGAAATATATATATACAGCGCTGGCCACCCAAATGCAACACCAAGAAGGATACGAGATAGCAAAGCCAGATTTACTGGACACATAACAACAGATACAAAGATGAAACGATTGAGCTTACAAGCCCGTGCGACTTGCGGAACACGCAGACATCAATAGTTCGTGTGGTCCCCATGGCTGGCAATAACGGCCGCTACACGCCGTCGCATCGAACGAAAGAGGCTTTGGATGTGGGCTTGGGTTATGTCGGTCCAGGCTGCTTCCACACGTTGCCACAGTTCATCAGGCGTAGCCGCGGGTGGTGCTTGCCAGGCCACTCGGTTGCCGATCAGCGACCAGACGTGTTCGATGGGCGACATATCGGGAGAACAGGCGGGCCACGGCAGCAGTGACACCTAGTGGGCCGTGAAGAATTGTTGCACGATGCGTGCAACGTGCGGGCGCGCATTGTCCTGCTGAAACGTGGTCGCTGGCAGGTCCTGCAGGTAAGGGAGGATTACAGGCTCCAAAACGTCGGAGATGTAGCGGTGACTGTTGATTGTACCGGCGATGCGTACCAGAAGGGTGCGGGTGTCATATCCAATTGCGCCCAAACCATAACGCCAGCCGACGGAGCGGTATGGCGATGCATAATGCCAGGCGTCATACAGTCTCTCGCCGCGGTGCCGCCATACGCGGATCCGACCATCGTGGTGTTGCAGGCAGAAGCGGGATTCGTCGGAGAAGACAATGTTGTGCCATTCTGTAGTCCAGGTGCGGCGTTCAACGGCCTACTGCCGCCGCACTCGCCGGTGGTGTAACGTCAATGGTAATCGGAGCAATGGGCGCCATGCGACAAGTCCCCGCTCCTGCAGACGACGTCGGACGGTACGTGCTGACGCAGGTTGTCGCGCAACAGACCCTAATTCCTGCGCTAACGTTCGTGAAGTGGCGGTGCGAGCCGTCAATGCCCGCCGCACAACATGCCGGTCTTCTCGTTCGGTGGTGTGCCGCGGCTCCGGTAATCGCTCACGTCGGTCCGTCCTGCACCCACCGAATCCATACTCGTCTCACTGTGGCTGGATGTCGTCCCACACGGTCGCCGATGTATCGGTACGATAAACCGCTGTCGCGATAAGCCACTATTCGTCCTCTGTCGAACTCGAAACGTGCTGGAATGACTGCCGTATTCTGCGACGAGGCATCAGGAAGCTTCCCACGCACAGGTCCGGCAGCACAACACACTTCCACTACTTACACCTCGCCTTCTGTGCACCCTTCTTATAGTGCTTCTCCGTGGCGTGCCGGGCGCACATGATTTGCATATGCCCTGCAATGCTAATAGTTTGCATGTCCTCTCGCGGGCTACGCATGCTGCGAATTTCAGGCCAATCGGATGCTTCCTTCTTGGTGTGGCATTTTGGGTGGCCAGCAGTGTATATGTATACGTAGCTAGGAAATTATTAGGAACACCTGCCTAATAAAGAGGGTTGGAACGCCCTTTGCTTCAACGACATTGGAGGAGAATAAACTGGCAAAAAGCATGCTACTTCCGGCATACATTGAAAGCCGCCATTGTTGGGAGTGAGAAGTGTGTTGACGTATTTCTGTGAGTATTTCAGTTCTAAATCTTTAAGATTTTGATATATCTTTAAGATTTCAGTATATGTGACACGAAATTTTCCTGTTAGTAGTTTTCTTTCTACATTTCTTAATTCTCTGCTCTGTGCATATGGCCGGCCTCCATGGCCTCGTATTTTCCTGCTTACTAATCTTGTTTGCTTTTTCTCGGATGTGAGCAATTGCTAATTACAATTCGATCTACAAAGTTTTCGGGTCGTATGAAAACATTCTTTCTATGTAATTTCTGCAGTACATTATGAATTGAATCAAACACTCCTGCTTTCCAATAGGTATCTGTTCAGTGCCAACTCCCCCTCCCCTCCTCATTCGTAGATGGCGCTACATGTTCAATTGGTCTCCGACGTTGACGTTCAAAACCGCTAGCATTACATTTTCCTGTCTATGCTACTCCAAGGTCTTTGCTTGGCCTACGATTCAAAACAGCCTACATTCGATATGGCATGGATTCATAGAGGTGCTGATATCGTTCTACAGTTGAAAGCGTCCGTCAATTGCCGAATGCTTTTTTTTATTATTATTGGGGTTTAAGGTGGTTCCACCTAAAATATCTGCCTTTAGTTTCCAATGGTAAAACTTCTTTACATATTTTCTTCGCAATTTATGTATTCCCAAGGATGAAAATTTTCACATCGATAAAACTAACTTTAAATTTTAGCATGGGATACTTTGAAGTCGCTAAAACATAGCCATAACTATATTACAAATCAAACATTTTTCTTCAAGTAATATTTACACCTGCTAATAGATGGAGCGACTGTACATTGATGACGTCAGTAAACGAACAAATGTTGGATTGCTTAATTACGGTTATGTTTTAGCAAGTATTAAGTATCTCATGCTATAACTTACAGTTAGTTTTATGGATGCACAAATTTTCATCCTTAGGAATACATTAATTGCGAAGAACATATGTAAATAAGTTTTATCATTGGAAACATAGAGCAGAGATTTTAGGTGGAACCACCTTAACGACCACCGTGAGCAACTCAATGGGATATAAGCAGTCGCCCGTCCCTAATTTAGGGTCACTGGTTCCAGGGAAAAGAGAGAGCCAGTTCTGTAAGACAAACACAACATCCATGCCTCACCAGGATTCAAACTCGGACCCCTTTCGGACGAATAAGCAGAAGCCATCGCTTAGACCACTGCGCCACCGGGGCGGCTCCGAATGTTCGGTGGAGTTGGAACTGTGTTACCAATGGCTCTCTCAATCTCATTTCGCAGGTGTTTGATTGGCAGAGGCACAACTAATTAGGGCGGCACCCCGGGCGCAGCTCAAGAGAGCTCGCAAAAATCACTGCGTATAATCAGATTAAAATCGGAATTGAAACTTTTGCACCAGCTTCTTGTACAGAATTTACTTGTAATTTATTTCGCCAGTTGCGGTAGCTTGGCGGGTAAAAATTCGCATTTCTTCCTCCAAACGTGTAAGGGATGTAAGTTGTTCCCAATCAGAAAAGACAGCACTGTGTTGTTCGTATGTTACAAGATAAGGATGTCGTTCATATTTTTGAAGATTATATTGGGGAAAATTTGATCCTTATTGCCTCTACTGCAAGCTGCATGTGGTTCGTTCACTACCAGAAGTCGGAACTCCGGAGCAGTTGTGAATCTCACCGCTCTCTCACATTTTGTATTTTACAGCTCTAAATGGTGTTCGGCGTCCAATTCAGTTTCACCTCTCAGAACAACTTTTATGTAAGTAAGTAAGGGTAAGAGAAATGCCCGAAACATTTCTGATGAGTGCTGTCCCCATTTCCTAATTTTTCCGACGCAATTAATGAGGGTGGCACAGTGGTCTAAGCGATGGCCTCTGATTATTCGTCCAAACGGGGTCGGGGTTCGAATCCCGGTGAGGCATGGATGTTGTGTTTGTCTTACGGCACTGGCTCTCTCCCTTCCCTGGAGCCAGTGACCCTAAATTAGGTACGGGCGACTACTTATAGCCCATTGAGTTGCTCACGGTGGTCGTTAAAATCCCCCCCCAAAAAAAAAAAAATTAATGAGGGTAAAATGCCGTTCCCGTTTGGGATAAGAAATGATACCTAGTTCCCTAATATCCTATTTCAGTATCATACCTCAATAAAAAATTTTAAAAGTTATTTTATTAAACTACAATTAAAATAGCAATAACTTCGTATAGGTCATTCTTTGGTCTTCTGTAAAACTAGCCCGTTTTTAAAATCTGTTTTTTTATTGATGGTTTAACGACCACCTTGAGCAACTCAATGGGCTATAAGTAGTCGCCTGTCCCTAATTTAGGGCCACTGGTTCCAGGAAAGAGATAGAGCCAGTGCCTTAAGACAAACAAAACATTCATGCGTCACCGAGATTCGAGTCTGGACCCTTCTTGGAGGAATGGTCATAAACCAGCGCTTAGACCACTGCACTACTGGGGCGGCTAAAATCTATTGCACAACCGTTACTGATTATTTGTTATCAATTAACTACAAAAGAATATGATAAGAAAAGTATAAAGTTCAGTGTGAAGCGAAATGTCAGAAGCAACTCATGATGGCCAGTGTTAGTTCTTTTGAAAAACTACAATTCAATATGCGTGCGGGTACTGAATAGAGCAAATTTGTCCGTATTCAACAGACAGGACCAATTTTACTGTCCTAAAAACTCCTGCAACAAGCAGGATTTCAATATTCCAGACAATAAAGCTCTTTTGTCCCCTTCGTTACCTGCGCCCCACCCAGCAGCTGCGGAGGTGGCAGTTACGCCACTGCGCCGAGTGTAGCATGTCGGAGTGAATGCAACAGAATTCGCGGCGAATGGCTGGTTTCAGTTGTGTCGGTGAGCAAGATCTTGTCTGCCACACTCTGGACTAATAACTAAACATAGAGGCGTAACTATAGGCATTCTGCGCCCGGGGCAAACCACAAATATTGCGCACCATCTGCAATTTTGCGTCCTCCCTTTCTATCTATCTATCGTATATGTACACAAATTCAGCATGGCTTCTTCATTGCTTAGCAGAAAATTGAACCAAACTTAAACTTCTGCTATCTAGTTTAACTCAGAAAAGGAATCACACACACTAATTTAAGAACTTGAAATTCTTATTAAGCAGCGAAACAAAGAATGTACCTCAAGTACGTCTTTCCATTGATTTATTTGTCAAAGTTTCGTTCAGTTTCCTTAATATAGTAGCTTACTGTGGCGGCGGGGCCTTTACTATTAGTGTCCAGCTACCCGACTGGATGCAGTTTAATAGTCTAATGCTTAAGCATTTTTATTGAGGTATGTATAGAAAATAGCGTATTGTGAAGTGGGGTGTAATTTCTCGTCCCAAACGTCAACGGCACTTTACCATCTTTAATTGCGTCGAAAAAGTTAGGAAATGAGGATCACTCAGAGAAGGGTTTCGTGCATTTCCCTATGCCCTTTCATGAAGGATGTTCTGGGTGGTGAAGTCGAATTGGACGCCAGACGTCGTTTAGGTTGCGAAACATAGAAGAGAAAGAGGGAGGTCAGATCCCCAACTGGTTCGGAGTTTAGACCTTCAGTACTACGTGCAGTTGATAGTCGTGGCTCGCAGTCGCAGCACTGATCGAATATATCCCAGAGAACCAAGTGAACGACATCCTTTTTTTTTTTTTTGTAACATACGTACTGTCGCGCCTTCATTTCTGAATGTGAGTAATTAACATACTTTTAACATTTTGAGGAAAAAATGCGAATTTTAGGCTGTCAAGGTTACCAAAACTGGCAAAATATAAGATAAATATGTAAGCGAACAAACGACAAAGTATGACACGGAAAAACTACACCAGAAACTAGTGCAAAAGTTTCATTTCCAATCAGACTGTAAACAATGATTTCTGAGCCCTCCTTTTAGCTGCGCCGGGGGCAGCCGCCCCTCCCGCCTCGCCCTAGTTACGCCTCTGACTCCTAAACAAGAAATCCACAGATGTCAGCTCTGGAGACCAAGATGGCCACGAAATGCTGCAGTACTTGCTTATTAGTCTTTCTGCACCACAACGGTGACAAAAAAATCTTTACTGGAGATGCGATGTGAGCTGGTACACCATCCTGCCTAAACATGACTGTGCGCAACAAATTTTGTTTTTGCAAACATCACGTTTTCACGATGCAGTTTCAAGTAGCGTTCGTCAGTTACTGAGCGAGTCTTCCAGCCGTTTCTGGGAAATGGTTCCTCAAAAAAAAAGTCCCAAGAATGATGGATGTAGTGAATCCACACCACACCGTAACTCGTAGTAAATGCAATGGTCCCTCTGCGTACACAGCGGATTATTCTGTGCCCTTATTTGGAAGTTATGCGTGTTGACAGACCCATGTAACGAAAAATGAGCTTCGTCTGTTTACAACAGATATAACTACCACTGGGGATCCTCGGTGATCTTTGCCAGAGCCTATTTGGTAAATTTCTTACGCTGTGGGGTATTCGCCGGTAACAGCTGATGCAAAGTTTGCAGTTTGTGTGGGCACAGATTTAACACACTGTGAAGGATACGATTTACCGATGCTCTCGTCTATCGATATGGCAAAACATTTTGCCGCTTCACGAGCACCCTTTGTCCACTTGACGTTTGAGATGCTGGTTCGTCCTCCCTTTTTTTTTTTTTTTCATTGGAGGTTTAACGACCACCGTGAGCAATTCAATGGCAAAATATAAGATAAATAAGCAGTTACCCGTCCCAAATTTAGGGCCACTGACTCCAGGGAAGGGAGAGATCCAGTGCCGTAAGACAAACACAACATTCATGCCCCCATCGGGATTCGAACCCGGACCGACTTCGAACGAATGATCAGAAGCCATCGTTTAGACCTATGAGCCACCGGGCGGAGGCTCATAGGTCTAAACGATGGCTTCTGATCGGAATTTTTGCAAAGTTTCTGTTGCCCATTCTTATCTTACATGAAAAAAATTCCCTAACAAGGCTTTATCCAACAAAGTTAACATCGGAGCCGCACTTCTCTGGAGCACCATTTTCAATAAAAAGATGGATAAAGGCAATTCATAGACGCTTAATAGCTTTAGCTTATCACTTAGTTCTTTTTCTTTTGATTGAAGGTTTAACGACCACAGTGAACAACTCAATGGGGTGTAAGCAGTCGCCCGTCCTTAATTTAGGGTCACTGGTTCCAGGGAAGGGAGAGAGCTGGTGCCCTGAGACAAACATAACATCAATGCCTCACTAAGATTCGAACCCGGACCCGTCTCGGATGAGCGGTCATAAGCCAGTGGTTAGGCAACTGCGCCACTAGGGTTAGTTCTTGTAAAGGCATCACATTTGCATATCTTTCAAGGTTTGCATGAGGGTTAAGCTCCCCCCTCCTCGCATTTTCGAATTAAAAGTTTTCCCGTTGCCAAACAAAATAATCCCCCCGTACTAGCTGATGCCTTTTGGGCAAACTCACTGTAATACACGCATTTATTCTTTTGTTATAAAGTTTTGAAATTTAAAGGAACTTTTGCCCCATATGGTATAAACAAAAAGCAAGCTATAAATTCTGTATAGCTGAATCTTAATGTTATAACGTTTTCAGTACAGCTTGATTTCTTCTACGAGTATGGCGAAGCAGTGCCGTCTTGACACTTTTGGGGGCCCTGGGCCGTCATACTTTTCGGGGCCCTTAATCTTATAAATACGGAATATATACAACATATTGTATTATTATAATATGTGGTGATTTTTTTAATTCACATATGGCATTATTACACTATATATAACATATGGATATACCTTTATACAACGTATGAGAATGATTATATACAACACCCTCACCATGTTATCCCTATGAGAAGAAATATTCAATATCCAGCAACTTTATAAATACCACTTGAATGAAAAATGGTACATGACAAAAATTGTAGAACTCCGTGAAGTGTACCAAATGCACTCACATTTTGTTGCTTAGCAAATTTCAAGAAAATGGGTGCTGAAAGATACACTGCTGGACAATTGCTAAGGACGGATCATAAACGGCTATATAGCGCATAAAAAAGTAAGTGTGGTTATATGCCAAGTAAAATAAAATAATGTCAGAATGCCAGGACATTACAAGAAAGACAATTTATTGTGCTCTGAAATCCAGAAGGCTTTGGAACGTGTTTAAGGGACAAACAGGCCATTTCGTGCAGAATACGTAAACGTGAAAAAAATGCAATTACCGTCCGCAGGCGTTCCGGCGTAAGATGTCAATACGGGATATGGCCACCATGGAGGGCGATGCAAGATTCCACACGTCGTGCCATGCTTTGCACAACATTATGAAGCAGCTGTTGGGGTAATTTGTCCCATTCCTCTGTCAGTGCACGGATGAGGGTGTCCTTGTTTATTGGAGGGCATTGGCGACCAGCAAGACTCCTCCCCAAAGCATCCCACACATTTTCAATGGGATTCAGATCTGGAGAACGTGCTGGCCATACGAGGCGTTGAATATCCTCGCTCTCAAGCACTCCTGGAGAGCGACTGTTCGATGACCTGTTGCGTTGTCGTCCATGAAAATGAATCTATCACCGGCAGCACCACGGAACATGCAAACATGAGGTAGCAGAACATCATTAATGTATCGTTGGCCAGTCATAGTCCCAGTTGGAAGCACATAGAGGGACGTACGGCCATTGATCATGATGCCAGCCCATACCATGACACTACATGTCGGATATCGGTCCCTTTCCTGTATGTTTGCTGGACAATATGGAGTACCACTATCACGCCAGATCTGTTGTCGTCGACAATCTGACGATAGACTGTATCTACTCTCATCTGAGAAGAGGACAGCAGACCAATCGTTATCAGTCCAATTGCAATGTTGATGGCACCATTGCAAACGGGATGCACACAACAGGACGGCGGGCGTATAGTCCTCCTTCATGCAAACGTCTGGCGACAGTTTTTCGGGAGATCCGCTTGCCAGTAGCAGCCATAAACTGATTTGCTACCTCACTAGCTGTGCTGCGCCGGTGTCTTTTTGTTGATGGCACTATTTACCGATCTTCTGCAGGTGTCGTACTGCGAACACGACCTCCCCCGTGACGTTTGCTACACTCTCCATTTGTTTGAAATGATTTCCAAAGCCTTGAAACAACACTGTGGCTGACGTCGAACTCCCTGGCAACATCTGTTATTTTTCGCCCTTTTTCAATCTTTCCAATAATACGGCCACGTGTAAAATCCTCTAGGTGATGTCGGGAAGACATACTGAAAATTGCAAGTTCGTCAATTGATTCTTTCTCTTTCAACTTTGCGTTTGAACAACAACGGTCAATACGCGTCAAATCCTTTATATCTCTTATCAGCGCTATGACGTCACGAACAAGTTTGGCAATCCAAAATTTGCCTACGCACAAGACGTCTTACTGTATCCCGCACTTATGCTAAATTCCACATTTTACTGCCTCCCATTTTATGGTTGCTATCGTTGCTATTGTTATCCGTCCTTAGCAATTGTCCGGCAGTGTATAATGTTTCTTTCCCATTCTACAAATTATTCAACGGAAATTAAATTAAAACAGAAAAAAATAAATAAAAATAAACCAACCATCGCCGTTTCCAGACAATATGACGCACCGGACGAAAATGCCGATATGCGGCCCCGTCATTGTTATTTGTTTAAACAGCGATGATTGAAAAAATATATCAGTAACCCAGGAGGGAAAACCCATGTGACAAACATACGTGCACTTCTTCGTATGAACAACACAAATGTCGACTTTCTTTGTTTCTTATTTTGTCACAAAATATCTATCGTAACACTTAACTTTCCTCCTGCCTCCTCGAGAAACGAGAATGGTTAAAAAAAAAAAAAAAGGCAGAACTTCCAACTTTCTAGATTGGTTTTTCTTCTTTTCCTTTCACTGATTTTGTGATTTTTTGATCTTCTCTGATACAAAGTTGTCTCACAGATTGGTAAGATGATTACATTCTTCCCGCGCATCTTGAATTCATCCGCAGAGGAGAATTCTGAACAGTAAAAGATTTTATTGGATAGCTTCAGATCAGAAAACTTATGGTAGAGAGAGTAACTGCGAAGGATTCTAGATTTTTTTCAAGAAAGTATGCTTTTCTGTTTGTTTTTCGGGGTTTAGCGCCCACCGTGCTAAACTAAGATCCCCCTTTTGTTTCGTGATTTAGACGCCACCATGAGGAACTCTAAGGGTTATAATCAGTCGCTTGTTCTTAATTTGGGGCCACAAATCTCAGGAAGGAGAAACAGCGCCGTAAGACGAACACATCACTTGTGCCTCATCCGGGACAGGAACCAAGGCCAAACTCAAACGACTGAGCATAATATTATGGCTTTGGCAATTATGCCACTGGAACAGCATTAACATTTATGCAGAAGCGAATGCATGCTTGGGAGCCGTTAAACAGTTATTAGAATTTTTTTTGATTGGAGGTTTAACGACCACCGTGAGCAACTCAATGGGCTATAAGCAGTCGCCCGTCCCTAATTTAGGATCACTGGTTCCAGGGAAGGGAGAGAGCCAGTGCCGTAAGACAAACAAAACATCCATGCTTCACCGGGATTCGAACCCCGACCTCTTTCGGAAGAATGATCAGAGGACATCGCCTTAGACCACTGCACCACCACAACATCCATGCTTCACTAGCTGCGGAAGTTGTGTTACCTGAAGCTGTGATGCCGTTATTATAATTCGTATAAGACGTTCGATACACGTTAAAAATTTCCTACTCCTTTCCCAAATACCAACAGTCTCAAGAGATGCTGAAATCCTTGCGGGTGAAAGATGATTCATTAGTACACTCTTGCCGCGCCCCGGTGGCGCAGTGGTCTAAGCACTGGCTTATGATCATTCGTCCGAGATAGGTCCGGGTTCGAATCCTGTTGAGGCATTGATGTTGTGTTTGTCTTACAATAGTGGCTCTCTCCCTTCCCTGGGATCAGTGGACCTAAATTAGGAATGGGCGACTACTTATAGTCCATTGAGTTGCTTACGGTGGTCGTTAAACTGTGACGTATACTCTAATTTAACTTTCCTTTTTGGTTACTTTCTCTATGTAAATTTGAGTTCGCTCTCCTTAGCGTTTTTTGAACTTAAAGTTATATCTTCTCTCTCGCAAGGGTATGGTTGGCAACACTTTCAGGTCGGAACGTATGACGTGTGTGTGTGTCTGATAAGAACTGGAAGATACACTGACGGAAAAAAAATCCCAACACCACGAAAAAATAGTTGTAGAGGAATGAAATGGCAGCAATACATTTGTATAGGTAACATATTTAATCGATTAAGGTTTCAAGATCACAGCTTAATGTAAGCGCGAAAAGAGCGATTTTAAATGTGAAATGCTGGTGCTTTAATAACCGGTGTAACCGCCAGAAAGTTGAATTCAAGCACGCAAACGCTCATGCATTGTGTCGTACAGGTGCTGGATGTCAGTTTGTGGGATGGAGTTCCATGCCTGTTGCACTTGGTCGGTCAATACAGGGACGGTTAATGCTGGTTTGGGGTGACGCTGGAGTTGTCGTTCAATGATGTCCCATACGTACTCGATTGGTGAAAGATCTGGTAATCTAGCAGGCCACGGCAACATGTCGACACTCTGTAGAGCATGTTGGGTTACAACAGCGGTATGCGGGCGAGCGTTACCCTGTTGGAAAACACCCCCTGGAATGCTGTTCATGAATGGCAGCACAACAGGTTGAATCACCAGACCGACGTACAACTGTGCCGTCAGGGTGCGTGGGATAACCACGAGAGTGCTCCTGCTGTCATAGGAAATTGCTCCCCAGACCATAACTCCAGGTGTAGGTCCAGTGTGCTTCGGCCGCAGACAGGTTGGTTGCAGGCGCTCACCTGGCCTCCTTCTAACCAACACACGGCCATCACTGGCACCCAGGCAGAACCGGATTTCATCAGAAAACACAACACATCTCCACTCCGTCCTCCAATGAGCTCTAGCTTGACACCACTGACGTCGCAAACGGCAGTGGTTTTTGAGTAAGTGGAATGCACGCTACAGGGCGTCTGGCTCGGAGCTGTCCTTCAAGTAACTGATTTGTAACAGTTCGTTGTGTCACTGTGGTAGCAACTGCAGCTCGAATTGCTGCCGCAGACGCAGTTCAATGCGGCACGGCCATACGCCGTACACGCCAGTCTTTCCTCTCAGTGGTGCCACGTGGCCTGCCGGAACCGGGTCTTCTTGAGCCAGTACCTTCCCTTGACCACCGCTGCCAACAATCATGCACGGTGGCTACATTCCTGCCAAGTCATTCTGCAATATTGCGGAAAGAAAATCCACCTTCTCGTAGCCCTATTACACGACCTCGTTCAAACTCCGTGAGCTGTTGATAATGGCGTCTTCGTCTTCTTAAAGGCATTCTTGACTAACATCAACACACTACGTCGAATCTCACCGATAACTAACGCTCACGAACGTTACAGCGCGTATTTACAGCAAACCTGCTTTGCATGTTCCGAGGGGCGCTACTAGCGCCACACGTATGCGCCGAGCGCGAAATTTGCATAGACGTCATCTTACAGATGTACTCTCACCGCCTACCAACTGTCGTTTATCTAACACAACCCCTTCTTGGTGTTGGGATTTTTTTTCCGTCAGTGTATATAATTTGTGAGCAGCAGCAAAGGTTGGTGGAGATGGTAGTATGATGATATAATAGTAGTTGCGGAAGTTGTGTTACTTGAAGTTGTGATTTCTTGACATCTTCGTATTATCTTCAGTGTTGGTGTTTTGTGTTTTAGTAACCAAGTTCCTTCAAATTAATTGGATTACATCAATAATATTGTTGAAGAGTGAGTTGTGCCAAAGGAGTTTTGGCTAAATAAAGACTGACTGTAAGTAACTTTTTCTCGACGTTTTCTTGAATGACATCTGTTTCACTGTAGGTGAATTTTTTGAGAACTAAATTATGTAGTCTTCAGTCAGCTATACATACACGATATTTAGAAAAACCCCAATCAAAAAAAAAAAAAAAAAAAAGAGTACGGAGCATGCAAATGAGTGGCGATGGCATCAGTTTATGCAAATGAGCCTCCGTATGAAAAGGGATGTTGGGTAGGTGTGCGTCACATCGTTTGCCGAGTGTAAAGAAAGGATTTCGAGATAGCATATCAGTCGTATTCAGGGGAGACTCTTACTAAGAGGATAGTTGGGTCCATACTCACTCGAAGTTTAAAGGCCAAAACGTTTTTATTTATTCATTTTTACTGGTGAAATACGAAAGGTTACCATGGATTAGACCGTTCTGTGAGTCTGCTTTGATTTTGAATATTTTCTGTCATTAACCCAGCGTCATTTCATTCATTCTGTCTTCCACAAATCCACGGTGTACGATAGTCAGGTGATACAACTCCCCATACAGTTAACAGTTAGAAAATTGGATCGTTAATGTCATAGCTCACCAGGGGGCGTGCAGGAGCTGTAGGCCGATCCAATGAGGATCCATTTCGATGCGCTGTAGTGAAGGCTTTTGCGCGACTCGCGAATGACGTAGCTGTGGAGGGAAATCGTTTGCTATGAAGGTTTGTTTACATTCATTTGCTACTACTCTTGCGTTTATTTAAAGGTATTTGATCCGTTCTTTGTGATGGAGAATTTCGGATTTCTGTTGTGCTAGAAAAAACTTTTGTGTTAACAAATCGGCTAGCGTTGTGCTAGAAAAAAACCTGGTGCTCTCAGTTCTGATTGAGCCGTCAGTTTGGAACGTAGGGCAACGATCGGTGTATTGGATATTTGTTTGGCGGCGGCTGCTTTCAAGCGTTCTCTATACCCTCTAGTTCGTTGGGCTGCAGTCTTCTTGGGCTTCCTACATTCCTCATCACTTGCTATTGCCTCTCATTTTGATTTTCTGCACTTTTGCTTGCGTTCATTCTGCGAATTCCGCTGCGAAAATCCTTCAAACACGTGGCGTCAGTGCATAAACAAAGACATCGCTCTTTCCACATTTCAGCAACACACAGCAAGCGAAAAATTGTTATGGCCGAATAACAAATTTTTGGTTGCTGTGTGTTGCTAAAACGTGGAAAGAGCGATGCCTTTGTTTATTCACTGACGTATTTGGAAGATTTTCACTTTGGATCTCGCCCTTTGGATTTAACTGAGCAGCGTGTTGTTGCTCCGCGATTTTCTTGTGATTTGGGTGTGTTATTGGACTTTTCGCTCCTTAATTTCACGTTCACCTTAAATATAAAGGTATCGTCTTTCATTTTGCTTCGTTTCGAGCGCGGTGAGTGCCTATTTTGTTGTATTTCATCTTATTTACGTTTGGCCGAGCTGGCCAAGCTCGCTACTGGGCGCCGCCATTAAAGATGGCGAATTCCGGTAGGGATAGTGATAGCCCAAATCTCTCTTCCTTTTCTGATGCCCCAGATGGGGGTGTTGCCACGCAAGCGTCCGCTCGTGGCGTTGCCAATTTGCCTTCTCCAGCTAAGTCACATCTTCCGGCTTCCGCTATCGATGATGACGCAATGGACATCACTGGAAATGCAGCTTCTTCTAGCACTGCCAAGCCCAACGTGTCATTACCTTCGTTTTATTCTGTTGCAGCCTCCAAAGTCTCTCGACCAGCATCCAAGAATAATTATGTTGGCGCTGAAAAGCTGAAATCTTTCATTTCCCAAGCTGGCAATAATATCGTGCTTAATATCCCAGCCAGCTCTCCAGCTGGCACAGCTTTTACTGAGAATCTTGCAAAAGGAGTCCATCTCGAAGCCCTTCTGGACACTCCTTTGCGAGTATATGCAGATGCCATTGCACAGCGGTTCCCATCTGAATCTATTCCGCAAATGTATCGTAGAGGACGACTTGTGGTTGTTTATATGGCCACGGCTGAAATGGCGAAATCTCTCCTAACATCTGGCCTCACCATTGGTGATAGACATTTTTCTGCAGAACCGGTGGGCCAAAGACCCATTAACGTTTCTTTCTACCCGGTCCCGTTGGAAGTGACAGATCTCATGCTGTATGCTGTCTTATCTTCGGTTAGTCGGGCAGTTGGAGGCTTACAAACGCATCTTGCTGCCCGAAACGACCCATTACGTGATCCACGACATGCGTCGATCCAAGGTGCTAGCCGTGTTGCGAGGGTCATATTTCCATCACAAGAAGCAATCGAACGGCTTCCAACACACTTCACTGTTCGGTGCGAGGATCAGGTCAGGCAAATAAACTTCCTGACGGAATTCCATTGTAGTCAATGTCATCAGGTTGGTCACTACTATAAGCAGTGTCCAGTTGCTCCACCAAAGTCTGTTTCGCCCGTCTATCAAGATCCGACGCCTTCTCATCAAGATCCGACGTCTTCTCATCAAGATCCTAGTAGCGCTCCGTTACCAACGGTGGTTCCTGCGAACAACCTACCTTCGGTTGCAACCTCTACGCCAATTGTTGTCCCACCTTCTCTCTCCGAGGAACAGTACCCAGTTTTACAATCTTCAACATTTTTTCGTGTTCCTGCGAACCCTACAGCAGTTGCTGAGTCCGTTGCGACTGACCAGTCTGATACCGAAACTTCGGCCGCTGATGACACAGCCTATCAAAGCGTCAGCGAACAAGCGATGAGTGATGGGACGGAGGGCTATCTCCGGACCCGTCCTGACAAAAGGGATGCCAAACCTCCTCGCGACTCTACGAAACGACGGCGACAATCTGGCCACTCTACTCAAACCTCTCCGACTAAGGCTGCTGGATCACCTGCTTCGGGTCGCCCTGTCAAGTCTTCCAAGCCAGTTATCTACCTCCTGCTTCTTGAGGAATTTTCCGCACGCCTACACATGAATGTGTTTCCGTACACTCCTCTCCCTTATAACGAATTGCACGACTTTGCTTGTGCCAAGACTCTTCTTCCTAATTTACCCACCTATGTCAACCGATTTGAAGGTCGCTACCCAGCAGTTGAGAATAAACTGGCACAACTGTTAACTCTTTACAATACTATCAAGAGTCCATCTGCCGAGGATGCTGCCACTCAGAAGTGCATCCAACGGCGGTACAACTTCCGTTCCCATTTGGAAAAGATTGTCACTGCCACTAGAGACATGGCACTTTCACTGTGACTTCCTTGAATTGTCGCGGGTTCGCGACACCAGTGTTGAACTCCCTCGTTTATGAGGACATTTCTGCCGCTGGTGGAGATGTTGTCCTTCTCCAGGAAACTCACTGCTCTGCTGACACTCCCACTCACCTATGGAGACGCTGGCCGTACACCTTTTACCACTCGTATTGCCTCTCGCGGTATGGGGGTATAGCTGTAGGTGTGCGCCAGCGGTTTTTGACTCAGCTGACTTCTATTTCTGTGACAAATTTACACCTTGATTTTCTTCAGTGTTTCACCTTTTGTGCGCATAATGTTACTTTTCATATCTTTAATGTATATATTCCCACTGATGAAATATATGTTGCTCATCTTTTCAGTAACATTCGTGCAGCGATTCCTCCCGGGGAATTTTTCGTTCTTGGGGGGGGGGATTTTAACTGCACGCTGCAGCCTTCTCTTGACAGAAATTCGTCTTTTGGCGAATACCGCATGAATTTAGTTTCACAGCTGACTCAGCTCCTTGATGATTTTCATCTTGTCGATTCCTTCAGACGGCTAAATCCTGATTCCATTTCCTTTACGTGGTGTAATCCGCCGACGCTTGGTTCTACTGCTGCGCGGTTGGACCGTATATATGTTTCTGCTTCCTTACTCCCTGCTATCATTGCTGCTCGACATTCACCTACTGTTTCTTCCGACCATTCTGCCGTTTCACTATCAATTTGCGTCTCTCCTGCACCTACATCTACGCGTCGTCATTGGACGTTTGATGACACTCTCTTGCAAGACTGTTCCTTTTGTGAGGAAGTTGAGAAGTTCCTTTCTGATCGAAAGCTGCTGCTCACAACGACCCAAAGCGCCTTGCGTTTGTGGCTTGATGTCAAACGGGATCTTCTCTTGCTCGTTCGTCAACTCTCATTTACTATTTCCACCACTCGCTCGATGGAGGTGAGTAACCTACGAGGACTCCTCTCCGCGACGCCAATGTCTGACCCGCACCATGCCTCCGTCCGTGATGAACTTCATGCCTGCCTCGAACCGTTTGCTCAGCAAGCAGTCCGTCGTCTTCGGCTCCTACGTATTTCACCATCGACGCATTCTTTCGAAGTCCTCTCGAAGATGGAATCCATGCGACACACGTCATCTTCCATCAGACATCTCCGATTGCCTGATGGCACTGTTACTGGCAATACAACTCTCATCTGCTCTCATGTCCGTCACTTCTTTCAGGAGAAGTTCCGAGCGGTTACACAGGGTTCTTCTTTTTCTTCCTCCTCTTTTCTTTCTTCTCTCCCTCAGGTCCCGTCTTCTCTCTGCGCCCCTCTCATTGCTAATTTTTCTTTGCCTGAATTGAGAGAGGCTTTTGCCTCCCTCAATCTTCACTCTTCCCCGGGACCTGATGGCCTCCCGCTCTCGTTCTATCGGGCCTTTCTTCCGTCACTCCTGCCTTTTCTCTCTGCCGCTTTTTCGTGTGCTCTTTCTTTTCCTGCGCTTCCGCCGGAATTTACAGTTGCACATGTCATCCTCCTGCCGAAGAAGGGTGACCTTCTGGACTTGTCGAATTGGCGCCCCATCTCCATTCTCAACCTGGATTACAAATTCTTCACTAAACTCCTTTCTCGCCGCCTAAATTCTGTTCTTCCGTTCCTCATATCCCCCCACCAGACATATACCGTGCCTGGTCGTTCTATTTCTAACAATATCTCCTTTCTTCATAACCTTTCCTTTCTTGCACTAAAACATTCCGAACCCCTAGCTTTGTTTAATCTTGACCAGAAATCCGCTTTTGATAACGTCTCTCACACTTACCTTTCTGCCTTATTAACTCACTTTGGTTTTCCTCCCGCTTTTGTTTCTCTCATCCTTAGCCTCTACCGGGGCGCCCATTTGCACGTTCGGACAGCCACATTTTTGACGGCCCCGATTCCTTTTCGATCTGGCATCAGACAAGGTTGTCCATTATCAGAACAACTCTTTTCTCTCGCCTTTGAGCCCTTTTTGATTGCAAGTCGAGCGTCTCTCTTACCTGCGGTAGGACCGATTGTCTCTAGTACTCGGCACCACCGTTTTCTTGTCTCTGCTTACGCAGATGATGTTACCTTTTGTCTTCGCCGCGATGTCCAATTTGATACTCTTCTTGCCACTTATGAACAATATGCTGCTCTCTCTGGTGCTGCCCTGAATATTCAGAAAAGTGCTGGCCTATGGTGTGGTTCTTGGAGAGGCCGCACTGACTTACCGTGGGGAGCAGTGTGGTCCTCCTCGACCCAAAAATTTCTTGGAGCTCATTTTGGACACTCCTTTACCGCAAGCAACGTCACATGGCAAGCTCTCCGCCCACGACTTCATCGCACGGCTGATTTTTGGCGATTTACGTTTTCCTTTTCCTCTTACTTTCAACGTGCTCAAATTGTTCATCGATATCTTCTCTCACAATGCTTCTATCCCTGAGATTCCTGTGTGTTTAAATCGCATCATTTCTCTGCCATCAATAGTATTTTCACTTCAGTGATATGGTCATCTAGACATTGGATTTCTGCTGCCACGCTTTCTCTGCCAACACCATTTGGTGGTCTTCATTTCCCGGATGTCAGAACATATTATCGAGCTCACAGAATCGTCTCCTTCATTCGTCTTCTCCTTTCGCCCTCCCCTGCACTTTCTTCTATCCTGAATACTCTTATTTCTCTTCATGATCCATCCTTCACTTTCCTCCTTTTTCTTCGGATGGATTCATCTCCTTCTACTTCTAAACTACTCCCACCACTTCTTATCGACGCTCTAGCGGTATTTCATTCTCTCCCGCTACTCCGCGCTCCTCCCTCTACCACCCTGGACCTGCTTGCAGAACCTCTTTTCTTTTTCACTCAGATTCATCCACCCGATCAACCACACTTTCTTTTCCCCCCTTGGTTTCGTTCAGGAATTCTCACTGTCGAAGCTTTATTAACTTCCGATTTGACCTGGAAACCCCTCTCTTCTCATTTCCCTGACCCTTCTTCCACCTTGGAAGAGGAGTATGACCTTCTTCGCTCCGCTCTCCGTACCCTCTTCCCACTTCTGGTTTCGGACACTGGCCTTGTTTCTGTCTCTGGACCGAGCCTCTCTCTTCCTTTCTTCCTTCCCTTTCTGGACTCTGTTGCTCCCATTTCTTCTTTTTCCACTGCCTCTATCTATGCGCTCCTCCGTGCGCCCCTCACTTCTCCGCATGGTCTTCCTGATGCTTCTCCTTCTCTTCTGATGCCTATCTGGTCTGCCTCTTTCTCTCCCCTTTCTACCCCGTTAGAGCGAAACATCCACTGGCGGTTTCTTCACCGCCGCCTTCCTGTTCCTTCTTCTCTCTTTCACATGTCTATTTCTTCTACTTCTCTCTGCTGCTTTTGTGGTGTTGAAGGTGATGTTCCTCATGTCTACTGTCACTGCCCCGTTCTTCTTCCACTTCTCAATACTGCCTTTCGTCTTGTAGGCACCATTTGCTCCAGAGACATCCCTTTTCAAGCGTACGAGTGGCTATTGCTTACCAAACATCCCCCGGCTATTTTGCCGGATGCCTGTGCCTATCTCTTCGTACTTGTCAAACATGTCGTTTTTCTTTATCATCAATCTCTCCACTCTCCTGCTACCACACCTAGTATTCTCTCTGCTGGCGCGGCCTTACGGTCGATTTTTAGGAATTGCATCGTGTCTCGACTACGCCTGGAGAACTTCGCTGCTTCCACCCCTCAATCTCAAGCCTCTTTCCGGTCTACCTGGGCGCAGGGGACCGGTTGGTTCGAAATCACTGGATCTTCCATTCATCTTTCTTTCTGATTTTTTGTTTTTCTTTCCAGCTTCGAAGATCTGAATGCATCAGTTGAGATTTTGTGTTCTCTCTTCCTGGTGCTTCGTCACAGCGTCTACTAAGTGTTTGTCATGTAACTGCTTATGATTTGTATTGTAGGGGTTTTCTGCAATTTTTGTGTAATTCGTGTGCATGTACCGTGCTGTATTTGTTTCTTCATTGCACTTGTCCTTACTACTTGTTCTTCACTCATGTGTCTGCTTTTGCTGCCTGTACCTTCATTGAGTTGCGCACCGTGTATTTGTTCTCTAGGAGCAATACGAGAGGTATTGCCCTGCGAGACTTTGTTCTTTCTGTTTTGTTCTTGCTGCATTGTGTTGTATCTTTTAATTTATACCTTATTTCTGTCTTGCATTTTCACATTCTTTGACGTCATGTATTTCTTGCTCGTCCCATGTCATTGTTTTTTTGGACCGATGCAATACTGCACGGCTTGCTGTTTGTATTTTGTGTATCCTTGTGTTTCACTTGGGGAGTTTGCCCAAGTTTCCACTATGTTCTGTAATACTTATCATGTTTTTGTCACATATCGTGTGGTTTCCTCGATTGTGGGAACTTCTGTACCTTTATCGTAGTATATGCTTTTGTTGTGTTTTACATGTTCCCTTCTTTTTGTGCACTGCGTTGTACAACTGTATTCTTGTAAATATATTTACCCGTTGTTTTGTGCTCTGCTCTCACTGTGCACGTCATCACATGCTTTATTAATTAATCATTACTTTTGCTTGTGCATCATCTTCCTGAAGCATGTATTGTTCCTTATTAATGATTTTAACATTTTGTCATCCTTAGTTGACTGCTGTATAACATTCACCTGTAATATTTCATCAGTATCGCTCATTGTTTTGTTGTTTATTTTGCCATATGTAGTACGCCTGTATTCCCTATGTTTTTGCCAATAAAGTATATTTTGAAATAACTGCTATAATTAATACACAGCGAGGGACGTTAATGCCCACCAGATGGAGATGTCTCAGTAGCTGAGCCCATCTCACGGATTTATGATTCCGCTGCTTTGTCGAAAATGTTAACCCGTTCACACGAAAACAATTTTCAAAAATTTTAGTTTAAACCACTGCGATATGTTCTTTATATATTTGAATAGATCTCGTCGAGAGCTTTAAAACGATACCACGTACAGTCCTTTTGTACTCACGGTTGTCCAGATAAACTCCGTTATTTTCAAAAGTGTTCACAAGAAAGCAATTTTTTAAATGTTCAGTTCAAACCAATTCGAAATGTACTTCGTATATTTGTATAGATCTCGTCGCGAGCTTTAAAACGATATCACGCACAGTCGTGTTGCGTTCACGGTTGCCGAGATAGACTGAGTCAAACGAGGCGGCACCCCCAGAAATATTGCATCATCTCCCCCGCGCACAGGGAGCGAGGGGAGCATCGCGCGCGCGATGTATTGCGCAGTAAACGAATTAGACTCCATGCTGTTTAGGAATATGCTTACACTATTAGTGTGCGGCACGGAATTTTTAACGCTATAAGGATTTCAATTGGGACCTATTTTTGTCACAGGCAGTCGGCCGTGGGTCGCCCCTTACTATCCACGGAGTTAGACGTTGTCCTACGTTACAAACGGTGAGTGTTGCTAAAACTTACATCGTTCGGGTAACTTCAGATATCATCCTATTGCTGTGTGTGCTTGACAGCAAACCCCACCTATTATTTCGTGAGAACTATGCTTGATTGTGCTGTTGCCCTGTGCCCATCAAAGAATAAGAAAACTAAAGTAACAGGGATTATTTATTACGCATCCCCAAAAGATCAAATGTTGCAAAAATATGGCTACTGAAATGTAAATGAAAAGATTCTATCGATGTGAAACGTGCCATAAATATTCAAACCAGTCAGTGGAAATGCAGCAGATATTACTGAGCACGAAACAACTATAAGCTGAAAATCAAAGAATTAAAGCTGCTTGTGTTAAATTAAAATCTCGAAATAAAGTTTTGAATGGTTTGCTATCAGCAACGCGACGATAATTGCTTGTGAATGCATAAAATTCCTAGGCGTTGTATATCGATTGTCATACCTTTACGCGTTCATATCTACATTGCCTAAAAGTGGTATTAATCAGCATATTAAAACTGTGCTAATCAGAAAAGTTCGGGGAATATTTTGTCGATATATATCAACATCATTATCGATATATACAGGGTGCATAGGAAAGTCCGTTTAGCCTGGAATAAATTGCGAACGGAGAGAGGTACAGTTATGCAAGTGAGATAACGGTATAGTAAAGCGACTACGCCCGATCGAATGCAACCAATAGCAGCGATCCTAGTGGCGAAATGCGGAAATTAGCCATTACAAATCGAAAACGAAAAGAGATAGAGCAACATTACCAACTACAAAGTTGTAGAGCATCAACTAATTTGTACAAAACGATATTTGTTTTACACAGATAAGATAAATTGTCGCCTGAATACCCTACAATACCCGAAATCGATGCGCGACCTTTTGTGTGAACGTTTGAAGAGAACAGGCATAGGTATGAACAAATGCACACAATTTATTGCATAAATGCGTACTTATGTCAATACAGTTTGATGACGTCAGACAAAACAAAAACAAAAAAGCAAACTGGCGCACAGTGATAAAAAAGTTAATGTCCAGTATGTTCGAAGAGTTCGCTATTGCCCACGATACACATTTGTATTCGTGAAAATAACTCTGCATGCACATTCCTCAGCATGGAAGGTGTCACACTATTGCAAGCATCAGTAACACGACGACGTAGATCCAGCAGACTTGTAGGCGCTGTTGCATACACCCGATTTTTTATGTAACCCCAGAAATCCAAGCTCGCCATTCTCACACAGCGTACGTAGACCTAAATTTTTGATCAGGGCACATCCTGCTACTGGTTTTTATATCGTAGGTACGGTACAACGTCACAATCTGCATTTGCATACGGCTATATTTGCGAAATGTGAATATGCAGATTCGAATCGTCGCGCATCGATTTCGGACATTGTAGGGTACAGGACATTGTCAGGCGACAATTTATCTTATCCGTGTGAAACAAATGTCGTTTTGTACTAATTAATTGATGCTCTACAACTTTGTAAATGGAAATTTTGCTCTCTATCTCTTTTCGTTTTCGATTTGCAATGGTAAAATTCCGCATTTCGCCACTAGGGGTGCTGCTATTGATTGCATTCGATCAGGCGTAGTTGCTTTTCTATACCGTTATCTCACTTAAATAACTGTACCTTTCTTCGTTCGCAAGTTGTTCCAGGCTAAAGGACTTTCCTATGCACCCTGTATATATGTACACTGAAGTACCAGAAAAACTGGTATAGACGAGCTTATGCAAAATACATAGCAACGTCACATATGCGCGTACTCGGTTGCGTCCGACAGTGCTTATATAAAGCGATAGACATCCTTTCCAACTGTCACAGCTGTTTTCGGCATGAGAATGACAAGTAATAACGATTTAAGCGATTTTCAACACGGTGTCATAGTTGGCGCTTGTGAGATGGGCCATAGTATTTCGGAGGTAGAAACGAAGTTCGGATTTTTACGGACGACCATTGCAAGGGTGCACCGTGTCTACAAGAATTCCGGCAAAACCTCCAACCTACGATACCAGTGTGGCCGTAAAAAGACATTGGGTAAACGTGACCATTGTCGGCTATCAAGAATCGTTTCACGCGACACTCTCGCAGGAAGCATCGGAATTCAATGCTGGAGCCTCAACAAGCATCAGCGTCCGGACTGTGCAACGTACCCTGCACGATATGGGCTTTGGGAGCCAACGCCAAACTCGAGTCCCCTTGATGGGTGCACGACACAGAGTTATGCGCCTTGCTTGGGCACGGCAACACCGCCACTGCACACTTCATGACTGGAAACAAGTAGCCTGGTCTGACGAGTCGCGTTTCCAACTGTATCGGGCAGATGGAAGGATTCGTGTGTGGCGCAAACCCCAGGAAGCCATTTATCCCGCCTGTCAACAGAGAACTGTACCGGCTGGTGGGGGTCCGTAATGGTATGGGGTGTGTTTAGCTGGACTTCACTGGGACCCCTGGTACATCTACAAACGTCTGTGACGGTCCAACGCTATGTGCGCATCCTTTCTGACGAGGTACACTCGTTCATGTCCTGCATTCATGCTGATGGGTTGGGCCTGTTCCAACAGGACAATGCACCTCCACAGATGTGTCGGGACGCCATATTACGGTTAGAGGAGCATTCATTTGAGTTTGGGGTGTTGCCATTCCCACCCAAGTCCCCAGATTTGAACGTGATAGAACACATTTGGGATGCCATGCAACGCGCTATCGAACGCAGGAATCCGAGACCTCGGAATACACCCGAATTGTGGAACGCTCTGCACGAAGTATGGTGTGCATTGCCTACAGCATATTTTCAGAAGCTAGTGGAGTCCATGCCCCGTCGTATTTCTGCCGTCCTGCGCTCCCGTGGGGGATCTACCAAGTATTAGACTGGTGTACCAGTTTTTCTGGCATTCCAGTGTATATACAGTCTATATATGTATAAATATATATATATATATAAAAAAAACCTCATATATATATTCGAACCTCTCGTTGACAAATGTTAGCCCCGTCTCCTCGCGGTGCATCCTGCGCTTCCACTAAAGGGGCTCTGTCGTCCGACAAATAGCGGTATAACTATACCACCGGGATTAGAGGAAATGCTAGATCTCACCAACCCGCTTGGCCAGCGTGGTGAGTTATGGCCAAATCACCCCAAAATATGACTTCACAATGTAAATTCTAGCCCTCAGTGTTCCACCGTTACTTTCACGAATACGATACACATTTGTATTCGTGAAAGTAACGGCGGAACACTGCCTCGTCCGACTAAAGAATGTTGGATAAAGTCTGAGTCACCTTTAACATCAATCAACGCCTAGTTGCACCAATCAAATCGACGCTCATTGTCCTGTGGTAACAGTTCTTGCTGCGGATTGACACGATAGGGATGTGCACCTTTAGCATGCAGTATTTGCTATACACGGCCCCGTGTTAAGCCACTCGCCCTGCTGATATCTCTTGTACTGCTTTGTGGATGGGCTAGTGCATATGCCAAAATATCCTCTGCCATTATACGCATACCTGCACCCACTGGTGTGCCAGAACAAGAACGAATTTTAGTGCTTCCTGTCTCCCTGAGCCGTCTCACTACACTTGCGATGGTGACCGTACTTGGACGTGGCCCAGGTGGAAAACGAACGGCATATTCTCGTACAGCTAGCGCCGCGCTTCGTTGGCATTCGCCGTAAATAAGCACCATCTCGCAATATCGGGAGTGAGTGAAGCTCGCCATTCTCACACAGCGTACGTATAGACCTAAACTTCTGATCAGGGTACATCCTGCTACTGGTTTTTATATCGTAGGTACGGTACAACGTCACAATCTGCATTTGCATACAGCTACATTTGCGAAATGTGAATATGCAGATTCGAATCGTCGCGCATCGATTTCGGACATTTTAGGGTATTCAGGCAAAAATTTATCTTATCCGTGTGAAACAAATGTCGTTTTGTACTAAATAATTGATGCTCTACAACTTTGTAGTTGGAAATGTTGCTCTATCTCTTTCCGTTTTCGATTTGCAATGGCTAACTTCCGCATTTCGCCCCTAGGGGCGCTGCTATTGGTTGCATTCGATCGAGCGTAGTCGCTTTACTATACCATTATCTCACTTGCATAACTGTACCCCTCTCCGTTCGCAAGTTGTTTCAGGCTAAAGGGACTTTCCTATGCACTCTGTATATATGTATATACAGTATATATATATATATATATATATATATATATATATATATATATATATATGTATAAATATATATATAAAAAAAACCTTATATATATATTCGAGCCTCTCCTTGACAAATGTCAGCTCCGCCTCCTCGCGGTGCATCCTGCGCTTCCACTAAAAGCGCTCTACCGTCCGACAAATAGTGGTATAACTATACCACCGGGATTAGTGGAAATGCTATCATCCCACACTCACCAACCCGCTTGGCCAGCGTAGTGAGTTATGGCCAAATCCCCCCAAAAGATGACTTCACAATGTAAATTTTAGCCCTCAGTCTCCAGCAGCTGGAATGTACTTTCCAAGGAACAGAAAAAGACCCAGAAGAAGACCACATGGGAGATGGGTGGATGGAATTTGAAAGCATGCGGGGGTTACGTGGAGGAGACTGGTGAAAGACAGATCGTCGTGGAAGAAACTTGGAGAGACCTTCATCCAGCAGTGAATTGATAATGGTTGACAATGATGATGATAATATATATATTCGTTTTAAATTCGTACTCAATCTCCCTCAAGGATCCCCCTCTCTTTGGCTACGCCTATGCTGCCATAAGATAAACAGAATATCCATGCTCCACCGGTATTCAAAGCCAGACCTATCTCGAACGAATGGCCAGAAGCCAGCGCTTAGACTATTAGACTACAGCGTCGCCGGAGTGGCGTTTCGTAAAATGTCGATCAAGGTGTTCTCACGGAACACGTTGTACCCTCTTATACTATTAGAGGGTACAGCGTCACCTGGAGTGCGTTTTAAAATGTCGATCAAGGTGCTCTCGCGGAAAGAGAATATATCCCCGTCAATGCAGAAAAGGTTGTGGTGCTTCTGAGACCCTTAAAATCATGCTATTCCACCCACCGAATGCGAATAAAAAGACATGACAATTGTGTGGAGTCCATCACTTAGGAGGAAGGGCTATCCCGTCTGGAGTGAGCAGAGACTTGTAACATCACATGGGGTCTTCAGGCCGGACATTATTTTCACAAAACCACATGAGGGACAATCCTATATAATTGATGTACAGATCATAAATGATCAATTTGATCTAAACACCGCACACAATAACAAGGTGTCTACATATTCTACTAAAGACATTGCTGACTCTGTACGATCGCTTACTAACTGCCGATCGCCTATTGTAATGACATTTACAATTTCTTGGAGAGGTGTTATCACCAGGAAATCATATCTTACCTTAACACACTTGCATGTACTCTCTATCTCTGATTTGCAGAGATTATCTATTGCCACCCTAAAAGACTCCTGGTGCTTCAACACAATGACGACTGTTTGTTAGAATGGCTGATGCACGCTGTTTAAACGTTGCGTGAATCCGTTTCTTTCACATCATGTATGATTGAGTTTATTGTAATCCTACTTGTCTGAGATGTTTTCAACAATAACATTAATACTGTTATTGTGTACTATGTTAATGTGATGTGATTTACATTAATCTGTAATATTTGTTTGTGTGTTTGTAAATCTCAGACTTTGTGGGAAGTGCATGCTTGTAATTAAGCTTTTAGGAAAGCGAATAAAATGTTTAATTATTTTCATAACCTGTAAAGGAAAAAATAATATTCGTCAGAACTGATTTCCTCAGAGAATTTTCTTTCTATACACGTTTTGTGTATTTGTTTTTAACTTGTGCTGATGTGATTTTAGAAAGAACAGCACTGAAGGATCTTTGTTTTGCGGCCTCTTCTTCTGACTCGGATTAGGCATGGGGGAGGGGAAGGGGTGCTCCCATGAAACCAGTGGCTCCAAATTAGGAATGGATGACTGCTTATAGCCATTGGAGTTGCTCATGGTGGTCGTTAAACTCTGATACTAAAAAAGGGATCAGTATTTGTTCACACGGAAGTAGTTTTGTCTTATTGTAGTTTATTTTACGCCTTAAAATTCCTTTATTCCCTTTACGCCTGCGTATTATTTTTTTAACTGTCTGCGCAAATGAAAACTATACCGAGGAAGTTTCAAAATGTAGTGCTTTCTAAACTGAACTTACATAGAATGGTTGCATCATCTCATGAAATTTGCCATTTTAAAAAGCATACAAAAATCAACTCTGCTTATAACATGTCATGAAACGCTTTAAAGGAACTGAAGCAATATTTAAACATGTTACTAAAATCATGCAATGCATTGATTATGATACGCTTTTCAACATACCAGAAATCATTACTCAAGTTATGAGGATAATGGCTGTAGAATAAATCTCGCTCCTATAACCTGACCTTTGACCCCATTTCGATGGTATTCAACAGAATTGGTTCAGTATACCTCAGGAACAACATACTAAAGTTTTGTCGCAATAGAAGCACTTTTAGTCAAGTTATGAGGATAATGGCTGTGGAATAAATCTCGCTCTTGTGCCATGACCTTTGACCTCATTTCGACCATTTTTAATAGGGTTCGTCCCGAGGTAGTCCCCTATCACATGCTAAAATTTCATCGAAATCGAACCATTGTTACGCAAGTTGTGACGCATAAGGGCAATGGAATGGATCCCGCTCCTATGTCCTGACCTTTGGCCTCATTTCGCCCATTTTCAATAGGGTTCGTCCCCAGGTGGTGATGGGCTATAAGCAGTCACCCGGCCCTAATTTAGGACCTCTGACTCCAGATAGCGAGGGATCCAGTGCCATAAGACAAACACAACTTCCATGACTAACTGGGATTCGAATCCGGACCCATCTCAGACGAATAGTCATAAGGCAGCTGACGTCGCATTGGTGTAATTTATTAAAGAAAGTTTGTACCGAGATGCAAATATAACAGTATACTTTTTTTTCTTAAACAAAAGCAGGATCATTTTACTTTACTGGATGCTGAAATAATAATAATAAAAAAATCCGACGTACAGAGTGTTACATCGAAATGCATTCTTTTGAGAACATAATGGACATATTTTTTCCCCACTTTGTCGCCTTCGGGTAGTGTGAACTGCCTCCTTAAGATTTTAGAAAATTTAATTTTGGCATCATTTATCGTGTTTGATGAAAAAACCCCGTTTATATATTACAAATGTTTGATAAAAAAACCTGTTAATATATTATAAATGGTGATAATTGTAAAGCAAAACGCTTAACCCGATTGAATTGTAGAAAGCGTCGAATTGTGTTCAGCATATTGCAGATAAATGAAAAAGAATAAATAACGCGTTTCCCTTATCATTTCGTAAAGGCTATGCCAGATAAAATTATCTGTAAAAACAAAAAAAAAAAAAAAAAAGAGGCGCAGGAAGTTTTATCTGAATTGTTTCGTTTGCTTCCGACTTCGGAAGCACTGCTACAGCTGTAACAGCTTTAATTCTGTCGACCACATCACGGATGAGTGTTTGCATTCTTAGCATGCAAATTTCCCCCTGTTTTCTGCAATGAGAGAAAAAAACCTAATATTTCTGAATATATATACACACTATCTACCAACAAGTAATTGGACACCTGTGATACCAAAGGAAAACGAAGTTTATTCACCTTCAATAGTTGGTGGAGCCTCCACAAGCGGCGATTACAGCTGCGACCCTCCGGGGCATACTCTCAACCAGGCGTTGTACGACGGCTAACGGTATTTTCTTCCACTCGGCTTGGAGAAGACAGGTCAGTTCCTTCAACAATTTCAGACGAGACAGGTCAGTTCCTTCACCAATTTCATCCAAAAACCCCTTAAGTTGACGCTCCAACTCGTCCCAGAGGTGCTCGATAGGGTTAAGGTCCGGAGTCCATTCGATTAACCCCATTGTCACCATACCAAGCAATGGTGGACCTCGCAACATGACAAGTGGCATTGTTATCCTGAAAGTAACATGGGTCCACCCCGTAAAACTGCCACAACGTAGGAAGCGCATGGTCATCCAAAATGGTGCAGTATGTCTCGGCATTGAGTCTACCAGGAATGGCGACCAAGGGTCCAGTGTTATACCAGGAGAAACACCCCCATAGCATAATTCCACCGTCGCCGAACTTCACAGTTGGCACAATACATTCCAGCAGGAGGCGTTCTCCAGGCAGACGACAAACCCAGACCCTGCCATCCGAACGGTAGAGGGTGAACCTTGATTCGTCGCTCCAGAGAACCTGTTTCCACTGTTCAACGGTCCACTGTCGACGTTCTTTGTACCACGTTAGCCGAGCAGCGCTATTGGACTTGGTGATCAAAGGCTTGTGGGCGGCAGCACGTCCATGATAACCGAGCACAGGGGCTTCCTTAGGGATGGTATTCATCGAAAAAACACTCCCGGATGCCTGTTGAAACTACTCGCGGATGTGGCCCATCGATTTGGTGCGGTTCTTCCGAATTTCTCTGGCCAGCACCCGTCGGTCTCTAACTCCCAGTTTTGTGAGTCTGCCGGGTCGGGGCACATTCCGACAGTCACCTCTCATCTTCCACTTGCCGATCACGTAAGCCACTGTCGATTTTGGGTACTTCAACTAGCTGGATATGTCACGTATGGATCGGCCATTTCTGTGATACCCGACGATTACACCTTTCTCGAAATCAGAGAGCCCCGAACTGCGTGGCATCTTGCATGCGACTGGTTGCGTTGTTGTTTCCCACACGATATTTAACGGCGGCGGCCGTGACGTGTTTCAGGACCGCAGATATCGTCGATTGCAGGGGTGTCTAATTACTTGTTGGTAGATAGTGTATATATACACGGACGAGTCATATTATTGTGACCACCAGCTAATATCCAGAGTAACCGCCGTGTGCGGCAGCTGCTGTCCACGCTGCACACGGGGGTGACTCATCCTTCATCAGTTCAAAGCATCCTTCTACGCCGGAGCCGTAATTAAGCTACATCGACAAGTAATTACTACTCCTTCTTGTCCTCTTGACATGTGCGTCACCTCTGTGGTGCGTCATGTAATCTTTACCTCTTTGTTTTCCCAGTTCAATGACTGAAAAATGTGGCATGGCAGAGTTTGGGAGATTTATTGTCACCTTATCTCACTCCCTGTCCAATTTTTATTGTCAGAAAGTAGAGTGGAGTTTAGCTGATAAATAATAATTTTTCTAAGACGCGGAAATAAAACGTCTTGTCTCGCGAAGATAAAAATTCGAACAAAACTGTGACCTCTAAAACGGTGACAGATTTTAAGAGAAGCATCGCCAATTGGGTTAAAGAAAATGCTATTCTTAGGTTTAAGAAAATGCTCTGTGTAGTGCGTCATATAATCTTTATCCCTTTGTTTTCCCAGTTCAATGATTGAAAGACATTTTGCAATGTGGCATTGAAGAGTTTGGGAGATGCGTTGTCACTTCCCTTTTAAATTTTTATTGATACTAGTCGGAATGTAAGGAGGAGTTTAGCTGATAAATAATCCTTTTTCCCCGACGCTGAAGTAAAGCGTTTTGTCTCGCGAAGATAAAAATTCGAACAAAACTTTGACCTCCAAAACGGTGACAGCTTTTAAGAGAAGCATCGCCAATTCAGTTAAAGTAAATGCTATTCTTGTTTAAAAGGAAGTTAATCCAGGGCTGCCAGCGTTATTGAAAACACGTACAAGCAGAGAATGCTCTAGTCACTTTTTGAGTAAGGTTTCAGCATACAAATCCCCACTCATAAAAGGAGAAAACTTGGTTTGGCTGCGAGAGTTTCAGAATGTCACGTTCTTATTATGGTTACGCAATCGGATCTTGCGCTTAAGGAGAATCTTATGAAGCAACATTTCATACGACAGGCAAAGTATTGAACGAGAAGGTAAAGGTTGATAGAAATAAGAAGTTAAGCTGCTATTTCCTGTTGTGTTTACGTAAGAGTGACAATTTGTTTTACGCATGCAGCGCGAAAACATGACATTCTTCCACTTATTTTTAAAATAGAGATTGACAGTTTTTACATAGTCTGACATACAAAACAATAATTGAAATTGATTTAACTTTATAAAGTATGTGAACAAAACTTCGGATGACGTGTCATTTTGACAGAAAAAGCACCGTATTTCCCGGCGTCGTGGACGCTACTTTTTTCCTGAAATATGTCTCGAAAATTTACCGTGCGTCCTGGAGACCGTAGGTTACGTTTTTCGTAGGCCTATGCTAACCCCATAGGAAGATTATCTATGTTAAAATGTTTACCGGTAAACCTTATTAATAACAAGACTGCCTTCGTCGTGAAACGCCATTGGAAGACTGATGTTTTTCTTTTCTTTGCGTCGCTTTTGCTGGGATGTGTTTTCTTTAGTAGTGTTAGTTTTGTGTCCACAAAACAAACACTACTAAAGAAAGGTTGCAGAGACTGAAGACGAAACTGGCAGTGATCTCTGGTGGTTTAACAAGCCAATTGCAATCACCGGACATATCCATCAACAAGCCTTTTAAGGCATTTATGAAAGAAGAGTGGATGCGGGCCACAGACCACAACCTAACCCTAACAGGTCGTTTGAAACAGCCAACAATTGCTCAGGTGTGTGCGTGGGTCCTAAAACCATGGAATGCTGTCAAGACTGAAATAGTTGTAAAATCTTTTTAAAAAAATGTGGCATCAGTAATGCGTAGATGGCACAGAAGATAACATTCTGTTTGAAGATAGTGACACTATGGACAGTATTGACGAACCTGATTATGACAATGATGCCAGTGATATGGATAACACAAGTGAATTTTCAGGATTTGAGGATATGGATGACTGAAATGTTTTTTCCTTATACAGTATGTAGAAGTAAAATTTGTATTGCTTTTAATCCTTGTGACGTGCCTGCCCCGCAGGACGCATATGAGATAAAGGCAGATTGCAGTGAGAACACATGACAGCAGGGGCGGATCGACCCACCGGGATATTTCCCGGTGGATCACTCAAGAAATGGCTCACTTTTACGTATTCTTCTGTCTGAATTTCTTGGAAGGAACGAATAATTATTTCGTTACCTATGAATAATAAGCGTTAGCTTCATTTGAGCTTTATTTCTGTCTGAAACGTTATTTCCTTAAAAGAAAAATTAAAAATGAAACATTTCCCTGAAATGACATAGCAAACATTTTCTGTTCTTATGTGAGAAATGCTTGAATGACATAGCGAAATTGTCTGTTCTTACCTTAGCAATGCTTTACTTCTTTACTTCGGCGCAATTTTCTCGACAGCGTCCATATAGACGTAGAAAGGAGTTTCACCCAACGAAGGAAAATATAAGCTACGTTGTACTGCTGTGCAGAGTTCTTGGCCTTCCGATGATAAGTCGATGAACCGAATTTGCAGAGTATCATCAACACTGTATTTATATATCTCGGGGACGACTTAATCCGACGGAACTACAGCAGGAACAGAAGAGGAGTGCGTTGTACATTATCCTCCGCAAAGGAGACGGGTGTGGTGGTGGGCGAGATGCATTCAATGGCTTCATTAAGAACTGAGTCCGTGAGTCTGAAGGAAAAGAAGAGGTGTTCTCATTTACATACGTAGCAAGTGACGCAGACTTCGTGGAACGCACGCTGGAAGCAGAATTATTTGCATAGATTCGCGCTTCCGCTAGAGGAACGTTAGGGTCAATATCTTCGAAAGCCTCCATTATTCAAAAGTAAACAAGAGGGCTGTTATAATTTTTAACACCCAAAATAATCACTCACTCCTTTCGAGAATGATGAAAAAGTGTATCCGAAACCTTTATGGAGCTGAAAAAAATAAAAAGAACAAACCAGGTAAGCGAAAAACTTCGAAAACTTTCGTCAACTTGGTAGCGATGAAAAGCACATCACTCTCAAAAAATCTTGAAGGGGATACTAGTACACACTGAGATGGCCCATCATCCCATAACCCTTATCCACAGACTAACGCAGAGCACAAAGCGTACCTCCGGTACAGATATTTCGAAATCCGTGTCCCACCAACACTTATCTTAAATGAAGCAATTAAGCACACCGGACAAAAAATTAGTTACCCCGTGGGACAACTTACCTAATAACGGGTGACGACGCTTCTGGCCTTGATAACAGCATGAATCCGGTGTGGTAGAGACTCCACGAGGTTGTGGATGCACTGTTAAAATTTTTGTGGCAGGTTGCACTAAAAAGTGGTGCTACACTAGCTGCACCATTTTCCGAGAAAAGATACACCATTGTGTGGTGGAAACAAAACCCAACAACATGATTCAACTCTACACCATATCAGTGGCGGCTTTTCAGGTGAAGTAGGTGAAGTGCCTCTTCACCTATTTTACTCAAAATAAAGTTTTATTCAGTATTTTTTTATAATATATTCTTTTTTGCCTTTATTCAGTTCCAAAATACTCAAAATTTTGGATAGATATTAATTCACATGGTGCGCTCAATAAGGAAAACAAATCCTTATACGCAAAACAGTGCAAGTGAAGAGCCGAAATGAGAATGCTTGGAAATCTGCAGGTGTCCGCCGAGTTGCCATGGTAACCGTGACGTCACCCTCCCCAATCTGCTCGCTCAAGTGAAGTGTTTCAGCTTCACGCGCCTTACCTCTGCATCTTTCAGTTTTTGAGCGTAAAGTCGTGAGAGATCACGGTGGAGCGGGTGTTTTTTTTTTTTTTTTTTTTGCCTTGCTTACTTTTTAGTAATAAACATTCGGCGTGGAATAAAGACGGACTCTCAGATTTATTAAGCGTAACACGGTCACTTCATAAACATCGTGATTCTAGCGAACACCTGAAATGCGGATTAATGTTAAGGAATTTTGAAAAAATTCAAAACACCATTGCCGATGCCCTGAGGAAAAATGCTAGGCTTTTGAAAACGCATTTTAACGAAACCGTTCGTTTAAATAGACTTTTCCTGCAGACAGTGATTGATGCAGTATTAGTCTGTACTGTATTTGAGCAAACAAGAACTCGCATTCCATGGCCATGACGAAAGCATGGGCTCGATAAATCGTTTAAATTTCATTGAATTACTTTCATTGTTGATATGAAGAAGTTCTTTAGAAATTGAAAATCAATACGAAAGGATAAAAAACTATTCAAAATGAATTAATTGAAAGTGTTTCTGAATATATAAACGATCACGTCAAAAATTAAATAATTTTTGATTGTTGATTCGGAAGGTGTATTGGTTGAGGGATTTTTGGGTTTCCATGATGTGAATGAAGATAGAATGTCTGGAGCTTTATACAAAATGCTAGACAAAATTTTGGAACAGTCTGATTACCAACACAAATAAATAGGACAATGTTACGATGAAGCAAGTATAATGTCTGGACACTTAAATGGGCTACAGAAAAAATAGTCAAAGATAAAGCTTCTCAAGCTGTTTTTGTTCATTGCTTAGTTCATCGTTTGAATCTTGTATTACACCAGAGTTTTTCTAAAATTTCTAAGTGTCAAATACTTTTTGCAAGCCTCAGTGGAATTGCTTCGTTTGTTCACCATTCTGCGAAGCGGTCTTATACACATATCAACAACCGCAAGATGATTGATTGATTGATTGATTGGAGGTTTAACGACTACCGTGAGCAACTCAATGGGCTATGTGCAGTCGCCCGTCCCTAATTTAGGGTCACTGGTTCCAGGGAAGGGAGAAAGCCAGTGCCGTAAGACAAACACAACATCCATGCCTCACCGGGATTCGAACCCCGACCCCGTTCGGACGAATGATCAGATCCCATCGCTTAGACCACTGCGCCACCGGGGCGGCAAAACCGCAAGATGCAGACCAACCATAGCAGAAACTCTATGGTCCTCCACTTCAAAATTAGTACGTGTAGTTGTTGAAGATTGGGATAAATTGAAGGAAGTGTTCGGATTTCTGATGAATAGCGAATAATCAGACAAAAAAAAAAACAATTCATCTTGCCAAGGGATTTTTGAATGATATTAACACTTTCGAATTTACGTTTTTGGCTCCACCGATCTATTATTCGAACTTTTGAAGAAAAAATAACTAAACATAAACTACTGCGTAACTCAAATTAAAAAAACAAACAAAAAACTCGTGAAATTTTGAGCCATAAAAGGAACTATGAGTTATTTGAAGCACAGTTTGGAAAAGCTAGCAAAATCACAAAAATAAGCACGGGAATATGCTGCTCTTACACAGGAAAATTTTTTTCAAAATTATAAACAATTGTATTTTAAAAGTTTGGACCACATTCTTATGGAAATGGATATAAGATTTCAAGACTGTAAGAAACTTCAATTTGTCTGACTTGCTGACACAACCAAATTCGAATAATTTAGTGCATGCTTTCCCTCTCGCGCTCTTGAAAATCTACATTTTTACGGAAACATATTTACTAAACACAGCGCCTTAAAAATGAACTGAGTCTTGTATATGCCGATGAAAAATTAAGGAATATATTGACTCAAGAACTCCTTCGAGTGTTTCACGGAGACAAAGACATTTTTACAGAAGATTATAAATTGGTTTTCCTCAGTTTAACAATTCCATCTACAAGTGTGCCAGTGGAAAGAAGTTTTCTTAAAAGAATACAAACTTTCTCAAGAAATACTAGTTCCCAAGATAGACTTGCTTCTCTGGCAAATATTTCTATTCAGGAAGACATTTTATTGATGCTCACGAAGTAACAACCATCTAACCATCTTATGACGACATAATCGACAAATTTGCAGCTTTAAAAGGAAGAAAAATTGATTTAATATAAAAAAAAAGTAAGTCTTCATTAAGGGATTTTCATTGTAGACAGTAGATATATTTTCATACTGCTCTTGTACCTCTTCACCTATTTTTCCAACCACGAGCCGCCACTGCACCATATTATAGTACAAGATTGCACCACATTATGGTATAAGGTCACACCATGTTGTTGGGTTTTATTTGCTCCACACAACGATGTATCTTTTCTCAGAAAGTGGTGCAGCTGGTGTAGCACCACTTTTTTGTGCAATCTACCACGAAATTTTTAACAGTGTGTATTGTGCATCAATTTGCAGCCACTCGTGCGTCAATTGGTCCCGAAGTTCCGCCAGAGTACGTGGGTGTCTATTCCGACGTTTCACCTTCTGTTCCAAATGATCCTACAGATTTTCAATAGGATTTAAATCTGGGGATTTGGCGGGCCAGTCGAGGTGAGGCAGTGTTGCTGATTGTTCGTCGTACCACTCAGACACAGTTTTAGCCTTATGCACTCGCGATAATTGTCGTCTTGGAAGAGAGGAGTGATGCTGTTCCTTGAGATGTAGGGCAAAGGGCAACACTTCATCATTCAGAATGTGGAGGTTGTGACGTATATTCTAGATTAACTTTCCTTTTTTAGTTTCTTTCCCTATGTAAATCTTGAGTTTATTCTCAGTATTCTTCCCGCTTAACGAAATATCTTTTCCTTCAAACGAATACGTTTGGCAACACAATTGAGGTTCAATGCACGTGACGTATGTATGTAATAAGATAAGAACAAGAGATAAAAAGCGACGACGATCTGTTGTGAGAGAGGTGTTGATATTATTGAGAGCGATTATTGAGGTGTGTTGATATTATTGAGAGCGATTATTGAGGTGTGTTGATAAGAGCGATTATTGAGAGCTATTATTGTGAGCGATTATTGAGAGCTATTATTGTGAGCGATTATGATGAGCGTTGTTAAGAAAGTGCTGTACGAAAGAATTGAATAGTGTTGAGATAAATGTGTGGAGAGTGTTGTGATTCCATTCCGAATAAAGGACTGTTTCCGTAAGTTGACTTCTGGTTATATGTTTTGTCTGGCCGTTAAGGTTTGTTTCATTTAGGAACAATTTATTAGTATGTTGATATTTTAAGTTAGCGTAAAGGTCAAGACTTCATTTACGCCACAAGGTATGCATGCTGATTCAAATGCATCGTCACTGCAATGAGAAGACCCATTTCGTGGTACGAAAAACATCTCCAAACATTACAGAACCTCTCTCCACCTTGAACAACAACTTCGACACAATCAGGATTAAAGGCTACATTGGGCTTGCGATGCACTCGTCACCTCCCTTGGAGTACAAATAAAAACGAGACGTATCAAACCAAATTACTCGTTTCCAATCCTCCACAGTAAAGTTTTGGTGCCTCTGAGCCCACTGATAACGTGCTACTTTGTGACTTGCTGTTAAAAGAGGCCTCTTCCGTGGCACTCGGCTCCCAATGTCCATCGCATACAGTTCTCGTCGCAATGACCTTTAGAAAATTAGTTGGAGTGGACTTTCATTGACTGTTTGGAGCAATTGTTGCCTGGTTTCAAACCGATTTGTAGTTACTAGGCGTGAAAAATGGCGGCTGTCCCTGTTGGTGAGAATCGTTTTCCGGCCACAGTTACGTCGCCGATTTTCAGTTGACAGAGAACTACACCACTGTTTGTAGACCCGCCGGAAAGTACGCTTCGACGCACCAAGAAATTGGGCGACTTCATTCAATTTGTGTCCGTGGGCACGGCCAAACACGATGGCTCCTTTTTGCCCCTCAGTAATGTCTGTCTTACGACCCATATTGCAGACTAAATTCTACACAGACGTTGCTGTTCACCATTGCACGAGACAGAAATGATCCTGTAGATTACGTCGGGGCTATTTATCTCCAAACAATGTTATCACGGCGCCCTTTGTGCAACCGGTGACTTCCTACTGTCATTTCTGTTAGGGGTGACTAATTTTTTGTCCGGTGTGCTTATTTATCAGTACTAGTTTATCAGTCAAAGAAATGGATAGACTAAAAAGGCGTCTAATGAAGGAGGAGATACCAATACCATTGTGCAGCAGGCGATTGTTAAATTATAAAAAAAATTGTAGGAAAATTGCTATTTGGCACGTGCACACATTTCAACTTGCTTCGTCGTGATTATGCTAGAAGTAGAGTCTTCAAAAGACTTCAGATCTTTTTTTTTTTTTTTGTCAAAACCAAATTTTTAAAAGAAAGTAATTATCTGCAATTTTAAAAATCCGTTGAATGGAGCTTTGTTTTGACGCTTCATTCAGTCATGTGCGGGTTTTTAAAACTCTTTCACCGCTAAATTGTTAAAATTTGTTCACGGCTGAATTTGTTTTACGGTGCATATTCCAACAGTCAGTGGCGAATCCTGGTATAGAATGGAGGTCATACGGGCCAGAAATATCCAACATTGTAAGTAATTCTCTGCCTAATACCAACCGAACCATATAATAACCCCTTATGGGCTTTAATAACAACAACGCAAGATGTGTGTAGAGGTTGTCAAATCCACCCGAGCTCCAAGAACTGTCACTTTTAGAAAACAACAAACACGGCCAGTAAAATAGTTTATTTAAATTTCTGCAGCCTGCCAACCATGGATACAAATCATACTGAGAAACCTGAAAATTCCGAGTATAAGTATTTTTTTTTATCCTTACATATGTAAGAGAGGTAAAGGTGGGCATGGTCTCCCGTCCTTTATTATTTTCATCTTTTCCATTGTAGTACTCCTTGAAAAATGGTATTTCTAACACATCTTGAATAATACTTTTATCGACATTACCTAAACTCATTGTTCAGTGAGGAAGTTTTAAAATTCTAGAAACACTGTTCAGGATTTAAAGAAACAAACTACATAATTTGCAATAAACACAAGGATCATCACTGCTTTAGTCACTAACACCATTTACAGCATAACACACAATTGAAAATCTACAATCTGCAATCTAGCCCATAGAAGAAAAATGCTGTTTGGTTGCTGCCTGCACTCAACGGAAAAACACTTTCGAGAAAACATAGCTACGCGAGAAAACGTATGGCGTGTTTGCTGCCGCATGACTTGATAAGCTAACAGAACCTGTTTTCTCTCCAGTCTCTTGGTTCAGCCGTAGAAGCCCTGGCGAAATCACATCCGATTCGGCAGCGATTTGCTCTCACGTTCGTCAGTTCTATACCACCAAGTTCAGTGAAACTCCTCCCCCTTCTCCCTCTGCTCTCCCCCATCTTCTCAATAACCTACCTCAAGTTCCGTCTCATCTTGCTCACACCCTGTCTCTTTCACCCACATCGACGGAGGTGTCCGACACCTTCTCTTCCCTTAACCCCCATGCCGCTCCGGGTCCGGACGGCCTCTCTTTTCCTTTTTACCGTGCGTTCTTGCCTCTTTTGTTGCCTTTTCTCCTCTCCGCTTTTTCTGCTGCATTTAACTGCTCCCCCTCCCGAGGAGTTTCACGGACGCACATGTGGTCCTATTTCCCAAGAAGGGTGACCCTCTTGACTTGGGAAATTGGCGCCCCATTTCTCTTCTCAATCAAGATTATAAACTCTATACTAAGCTTCTTTCCCGTCGACTAAACTCTATCCTCCCTCACATCCTTGCTGACTCTCAAACCTATACTGTTCCTGGCCGTTCTCTTTCCTCCAATGTTCAACTTCTTCGCGATCTCATTCATCTTGCCAAGACTCATTCTGAACCTCTTGCTCTCCTTTCCTTAGACCTCCGTTCCGCTTTCGATAATATCTCACACGCCTATTTAACACAAACCCTGCTACACTTTGGCTTTCCTCCACAATTTGTCTCCGTTCTTCTCTCCCTCTACCGGGACGCCGTTTTCCATGTCAAGACGGCATCTTTTCTCACAGCACATGTTCCCTTCAAGCGGGGAGTTCGTCAGGGCTGCCCGCTTTCTGGTCAACTGTTTGCGATTGCCGTCGAGCCTTTTCTACGCTCTCTGCAAACATCTCTTCTAGCACAACTTCCACCACCAGTTGCCAGCTCACGGCATCACTCAGTCATATACTCTGCTTATGCAGATGACATCACCGTCTGCATTCGTAGCGACTCACAGTTCCAACTGCTTCGTCGTTTGTTCTCCGCATATGCTTCATGTTCTGCAGCTGAACTGAATACGTCTAAGAGCACTGGATTGTGGTGCGGGTCGTGGTCCAATCGCTTGGATGCTCCATGGGGGCCACATGGTCATCCACTACCCAATGCTTCCTGGGTGTGCACTTAGGCGCACCACAAGCTACATCCAGTGCAACTCGCTCGGAACTCCATCCTCGCCTCCTCCGCACAGCTGCATTCTGGTGTCGTGCGCAGTTCTGTACATCCTACTACCAGCGTGCAAATCTCACCAGGACATACCTTCTGTCCATCTGCAAGCATTCTTGGATTGCATCTACGACCCCGCTTTTCTGTCTCCAGGAGGTTACACGCTGCCTTACTCGAGTAATGTGGGCGGGTCATCACTGGATTAACGTCCACAAGCTCTGTGCTCCTCCCTCCTATGGTGGTGCTGGCCTACCTGATGTCCCGCTGTGCTACAAAGCAAGCCGAGTGATCAACTTCATTCACCTCTTCACGGCTCCAGTGGCTTCCGCAGTTCAGGTACGTGACGTTCTTGCCTCCTTGCGTAACCCACATTTTTCCTTTCTTTCTTTAGTTCTCATGGATTGCTGTCCTTTCCCCCCTCCAAACTCCCACCTGCATATTCTGAAGCCCTCATTCACCTTCGCTCTCTCCCCCTCATTCGCTCCCCTCCCTCTTCAACTCTAGAGCTTCTTTCTGAACCCCTCTTCTTCAACTCCCTTGTTCATCCCCCCCATCTCCCCTGTTTTTCATTCCCCTCTTGGCTCCGAGCAGGTGTAGTAACTGTACAAGACCTCACTAACTCGGATCTATCCTGGCGCCCTCTCTCTGGCCTCCCCCTGCTATTCTCTCGTCCCCATCCGCCCATTTGGTCTATGACTCTCTGCTAACTGCACTTCTTTCGCTTTTCCCTGATCTTGTCTCCCCCACCGGTCTCGTCTCTGTCTGTTCTGCCCCTCTTCCGCTGCCGTTTTTCCTCCGACTCACAAACTCAGTTCTTCCTCTCTCCTCTCTCTCCTCTAAATCTCTTTATCGTTTTCTAGTGCACCTTGCCACCCCTTCACCGCTTTCTATTCTGGAGGTTCCCCCTGTTTCTCTTCCTCTTGTCTGGGCCGCTGCCCGCTCACCCTTATCTGCCCCTCTTGAAATTAATACCCACTGGCTCTTTTTGCATAATCGCCTCCCTGTTCCGTATTTTCTCTTTCGCATGTCTCTTCTCTCCTCCCCTCTCTGCTCCTTCTGCGCACAGGAGGCAGACGTTTCTCACGTCTACCTTTACTGTCCCATCCTGATGCCTCTCCTCCACCAGGCTTTCCGGATTGCCAGTCGCTCTTGTTCTCAAGATCTTCCGTTCACTGCCTACAGACATCTTCTTCTGCGGGCTCATCCACCTACAACTCTTCCTTCAGTATGTGCCTATCTTTTCGTGCTGGTTAAACACGTTATTTACGTATACCTTCAACAACTCCGCAGCATTTCCTCGCCGGTCTCTTTACACCAGGCCAGCGCAGCACTTTTGTGCCATTTTCAAGATCGATTGCTTTCTCGACTCCGCCTGGAGTACCAGTCGGCTTCTTCCAGTCGTCGAGAAGCCACCTTCTATGCTACCTGGGCGCCGGCCGCTCCATGGTTTGCGATTGATTCTGGACTGCTACACCTATCAGTACCCTAGGACATTCTACACCTCCTTTGCTGAGTTCCGTGGCACCCTGGTGGCCCTCCTCCACTCTACGACTCGTGCAATCCACATTACCGTTGAATTGTGAATGCTAATGCCATCTCAGTGTATTTTCATGCTTACTCGTGTACATTACTTACTTTCACCCCGCCTGTATTATGTTGCTTTGGTGCCCTCGTTAAATAACTTGCACAATTGTGCACGCTGTGTTTTTATCTCATGTATGTAATGTTTTACCTTCACGGCGATGTTTGTGCTGTTCTTTTTCTAATTGTGTACTATTGTTTCGCCTGTGTTATCCTGTAAATCATGCCCAGCCAATGTCATGTGACACGATGTGTTTCTCTTTGTCACTTCTGCAATTTTTATTCAATAAGCTTTGCTTGCAGCATTTGTTATTCATCCCCATTGTCATTGCAGTGTATATACCATCATGTTTTTACCAGTTTTGTATTTTTTCCCAGTGAGACGCCCAATACTGTACGTCTCCCTCTTATGTTTCCTTATGATAAATTAGAATAAAGCGATTTTGAAACCTCGCATGCGCTAAAGCATAATTCTGAACCGCAGTAATGCTGTGAGCTCTCAGCATCCCTAAGTTTCGAGCTTCCTATTGGCTTCCCAACCACAACGAGGGATGAGCGTGAGCCATGGAATGAATGAAGCTAAGCACGCGCTCTGGCGTAATACAGCTGATTTCAGCTTTTTGTGAAATGGATTTTTTTACTTTCATTTACATAGAAGATGTAATTGCAGATATTCCAGCTTTTATGAAATGGATTTTTTTTTAAATTTCCACAGTTTTAGTGGTCTGGCGGCGCACTACTAGCCATACCGCAGCATTCGCCACTGCCAACAGTTCTTTCATTTAGGATCAAACAGATTTTTTTACAGGAGAGAATATATGAGGATTTCCCCTGTAAGTACGTGCGTTTTTGTAGTGGAACGAAAGACTAAAATTCCCGGCCTGGTTTATCCCGTCAATCCACCCCTGCATGACAGTATAGTGTAGTGCATAGCATTCGGAGCTCCGGAGCCTAGAGTTGTGGGTTCGAATCCCAACCTTGGCATAAAAATGATGGAGAAATTTACGTCGTCATATCCTTATGAAAGTGCTGAGACTTTAATTTCTATGTTTAATACTTTTTTCTCAAAATTTTGCTTTTTAAAATTGGGGTGCGTCCTTGACGCCGGGAAATACGGTATGTGAAAAGTCTGTATTATGGATTTTAAAATATCTATTTGTAACCTAATTTTGGAGTTGTAATGAAATTTAGGAAATTCATTCATTTGTTCTGAAAAACACCAATTTTTCATTTGCAATTAGACGCCTTTTGTCATTCTTTCAACGAAATCCGTGATTGCAATAAATAATGCCCGAACAGAATTTTTTTGGGCCTCCCCAGTGGCGTGGTCTAAGCGTTGGCTTATGACCATTCGTCGGAGATGGACCCGGGCTCGAATCCCGATGAGGCATGGAAGTTTGTGTTTGTCTTTCGGCACTGGCTCTCAATGTGTTACTTGTCCAACAATGGCTCTCTCTGTACATTGGTCATTTAGCATACTGTAAAACCATGTTTGATGTGTACTTGTTCATAATGTGTTACTTGATCAACACTGGCTCTCTATGTACATTGGTCATTTAGCATACTGTAAAATCATGTTTGATGTGTACTTGTTCACAATGTGTTACTTGATCAACACTGGCTCTCTGTGTACATTGGTCATTTAGCATACTGTAAAACCATGTTTGATGTGTACTTGTTCATAATGTGTTACTTGATCAACACTGGCTCTCTGTGTACATTGGTCATTTAGCATACTATAAAATCATGTTTGATCTGTACTTGTTGATGTGAAACATCGGTATATTGTCTATGTCTGCCTGTTTGTCATGTCTCTGTACCACCAGGTCCAATAAACCATTATTTTTAAACCTTCAATTAAAAAAATAAATACAGGTAGGCTCAGTTCTGATTGAGCCGTCAGTTTGGAACGTAGGACTACGACTTGCAGATCGGAGAGTTGAAATGAGCTAGTCGAGTATGGTTTCAATGCGTTTATTTAATTTGTTGTAGCCAACACAGGTCCATGATATGAAAAGTAGCTTACATAATTTTTACAAATAATGCTGAATACATTGCGAACACAAAGCAGGTCGATAAACGAATTACCCAACGTGGTGCTCTGTCTTCCTGGGCTTCTTACATTCCTTATCACTTGCTATTGCCTCTCGTTTTGATTTTCTCCACTTTTGCTTGCGTTCATTCTGCGAATTCGGCATTGTCGAAAATGTTAATCCGTTTACACGAAAATAAATTTTAAAAATTTTAGTTTAAACCACTGCGATATGTTCTTTATATATTTGAATAGATCTCGTCGAGAGCTTTAAAACGATACCGCGCACAGTCGTTTTACCCTCACGGTTGTCCAGATTTTCAATTAAAAAGTGTTCACCGATTCACAAGAAAACAATTTTTTAAATGTTCAGTTTAAACCACTGCGAAATGTTCTTCATATATTTGAATAGATCTCGCCGAGAGCTTTAAAACGATACCACGCACAGTCGTGTTGCGCTTACAGTTGCCGAGATAGACTGAGTGAAACGCGGCGGCACACCCACAAATATTGCATCATCTCCCCCGCGCACAGGGAGCGTTGCGCGCACGATGTATTGCGCAGTACGCGAGTTGGACTCCATACTGTTTACGAATATGCTAACACGATTAGTGTGCGCAACGTATTTTTAACGCTATAATGATTTCACCTGGGACCTGTTTTTGTCACAGGTAGTCGGCCGTAAGTCGCCCCACACTATCCACGCAATTAGACGTAGTCCTAGGTCAAAAAAACAAAAAACAAACAAACGATTTTTTGGGTATAGTTCATTTGACTGAAAGGTCACTTCAACGAAACTTACTAACCGAAAAGTTCATTTCACCAACAAATCCTGATATTAAGAAAAAAAAAAAAAAAAAAAAAGATCACAAAAAGCCATTTTCTCGAAATGATCACATGAAAGTCTTTAACTGAATACCTTATTTCAATGATGAAAAAAAAAAAACGCAAAACAAGACATAGTTTATTTATCCGAAAGATCACTTCAACGAAACTCACTAACCGAATATCTGACTCAAGCATTACTTACTCAATATAATACTTTGATGTTCTGGAAGTACACATTCTCAAATATTAGACTTCATCAGCGAAAAAGAATAGTATGCGAAAACCGGGGTAGAATGAAAAGGGACAGTCGAACAAACTAACAAGGATTGTGTTCAAGCAACACAGAACTACTGCAGCAAAGTGACTGCAGAACTCAACAATATCCACCTGGAAGACCCTGTTTCTACAAGAACAGTCCACAGAGAACTTCACAAAGCCAATATTTATGGAAGAGCTGCAATTGCTAAATCTTTAAACATAGAAACCAACGCTACAATGCAAAAAAACACGGTGTCGTGAGCATAAAACCTCGACAGCTGATGACCGGAGACGTGTAATATGAATGTGATACGATGAGTCCTCATTTACATTATTCCCAACAGTAGAGGTCGGGTTTAGGTATGAAGAACCCCCAAGAAAGCGTACAATTCGGAATGTCTAGTTCCAACTGTCAAACATAGTGTGGACCTGTGATCATTTGGGCTGCCATGTCTTGATATTCGGCTGGTCCCATCATTACCCTACATCAGAGGTCACCAAACCTATGGAGAGAGGGCCAACTGGGAAATTGCCTAAAGCTCGGAGGACAGATTGGTAAACCGAAGATCAATCAATTCAGATATTGTAAATTTTCAATCTAATATATAAAGTTGAATGTTTGTTTGTCCGCTATGCAAATCTACAGTTTTAAATTTAGAACCACCAAATTTGGTATACTATTTCATGGTACTCTAACTCACACCGTAGAAGGTTTTTTTGAAGGAGTCGGAGCCCGGGGTTAAGGGGCTCCCATAGAAATTTTTTGTAAAAAGTTCAATTTTTTAGCACGTCTTTTGTAAAAAAAAAGATCGTGCTTATGTTACCGGTTTGTCCGTCCGTCCGTCTGTACCCACGTCTGCAACTATTAGTCCGATTTGAAAAATTCTTTTTGCATTGGGAAGCTTGAAATATGCGAATGATGATCCTTTATTTCGTTTTTTTTTACGATGTACAATTTCGCCGCTAGAGGGCGTAAATGCAGATGATGTCGAATTCAAAAATACGTTTTATTCCACATATTTGCTTCTAAACATCCGATTGAAAAAGTTCCCTTATCTTTCGATTCCATTTATGTCGAAGAGTATTTTAGATATAGTTCCTTTTTCAAATTACGCACAAATTTTCCGCTAGGGGGCGTTAAAGTGAATTGCATTTTCCCCGATAACTCTTCTTCTAAAACTCCGATTTAAAATTTTTTTTCGTAAGCGGATACACCTCCTGATGTAAAATCTTTTGCATATAATTTCTAATTTTTGGTAAAAAATACTTTGGCCACCAGGGGGCGTAAGTGTTAATTTTTGCTTCTGATGTATTTGCCATAAAATCTGAGCTTCTAAAATATCGATTGAAAAAATTCTTTCGTGGACTGATGCCACTCTCATCGATAAAGCTTTTCGGAATATTTTCTTCTTAAAATATTCCACAGTTTCTCCGCCAGGTGGTGTAGACGTATATCATGTTTTTGTCGATATCTTTACTTCTAGAAGTCCGATTTGAAAAATTCCTTCTTTGATGGATAGTGTTTTCAGCGTGACATGTTTTTCATATAATTTCAAAATTTTCAAGTAACTTATAGACTTTCCGCTAGGGGGCGTAGAGGTAAATTGCGTCGTCCCCTATATCTCAGCTTCTAAATCTCCGATTTGAAAAATTCTTTCTGGACCAGGTACAGCTCCTGATGGGAAATCGTTTGCACATAATTTCTAATTTTTGTAAAAAAATGGTTTGGCCACAAGGGGGCGTAAATCTTAATTTCCGCTTCTGATGTATTTGCAGCAAAATATGAGCTTCTAAATTTTTGATTGAAAAAAACGTCGTTTGTAGACCGATACTACTCATGTCAACAAATCTTTTAGAAACATTTTCTTCTTGAAATATTGCATGGTTTCTACGCCAGGGGGCGTTGATATATATCTTATTTTTGTCAATATCTGCACTTCTAGGAGTCCGATTTGAAAAATTCCTTCTTTGTTGGATAGTGTTTCCGATGCGAAATGTTTTTCCTATAAATTAAAAATCTTCAAGGAAATCATAGACTTTCCGCTAGCGGACACAATTGTAAATAGCGTTTTCTGCGTTATTTCTGCTCCTAAAACTCCGATTTGAAAAATTCTTCCTGTATCGCATACAAGACCTGATGAAAAATATTTTTCACATAATTTCTAATGTTTGGTAAAGAATGGTTTGGCCACCAGAGTGCGTAAGTGTTAATTTCTGCTTCTGGTGTATTTGTAGCAAAATCTGGGCTCCTGAAAACTCGATTAAATTTTTTTTCTTGGACCGACACCGCTCATATGGAAAAACCTTTTGAGAATACTTTCTTCCTGAAATAATGCATGGTTTTTCCACCAGGGGACGTAAATTCACATATTATTTTTGTTGATATCTAAGAGTCCGATTTGAAAAATTCTTTCTGTTTCGGAGAGCGTTTCCGGTGCGAAATGTTCCTCATATAAATTCATGTTTTCGTTAACGCACAAGTCTGCAACCAGAAGGCGTAAGCTCACGATTCCGTTTACAGCAATATCTGAGGGATTAAAAACCCGATTGAAAAACTTCTTTTTTACGTCAGATACTATTGTTTTCCATACCGGTTCCCAGGGATGTAGAAGGGCCTTAGCGCCGCTAAGGTACTTTATTTCTAGGCTTAGCGTCGCTAAGGTACTTTATTTCTAGCCTTAGCGTCGCTAAGGTACTTTATTTCTAGGCTTAGCGTCGCTAAGGAACTTTTCATATTTAAAGCGCAACAAAGGTACTTAGAGATGGACATGTAGGCAGAAATGGCAATTGCTGTGTTTTATACGCAAACATATTCGTGTATCAAACGAATGATCGTGTTACAGTCGGTTCACGCTCAATGGCGTTTCATGAATCACAAGATAATGATAACTTCTTTGTTACGACCGCAATCTTCAAAATGACGTTATTGGAGGCAGATTCTACGTATGTTAAAACTCCACTAACAAGAAATAAATCAACACAGAAAATTAAACAAGTATGTATAGCACAACGGGCAAGTGCTTTATGGTTTCAGTGAGATTTTTGCTAAAGTCGTCACTTAGCACATCTCCTGGTTCTTTACGGGTAACGCGAAAGGAAGCCCCGGTGGGCAAGCAGTCAGAGGCGTTGGTTTCTGCCTAACCACTGAAGCTGGCCCCGGACCCGAGACCAGGATATAGCAGACCCGGGGCTCTCCCCATTTCGGGATCAGTGGACCCAAATCAGTGACGGGCGACTTCCTATGGCTCTGGATACTCATGGTGTTCATTCACCCCCCCCCCCGCCCCTCCATCACACACACACACAAAAGATAACCATTTTTCATTTTGGGTGTTTAACGACCACCGTGAGCAACTCGATGGGTTATAAGCAGTCGCCCTTCTTTAATTTAGGGATACTGGCCCCGGGGAAAGGAGAGAACCAGTGCCGTAAGACTAACACAACATCGAAGCCTCACCGGGATTCGAACCCGGACCCAACTCAGACGAATGGTAAGAAATTATCGCTTAGACCACTGCACCACTGGGGCGGCAGATATCCATTACTGCCTCCCCTAATTCATAGGAGAGGCTGATAGGCCGAATCAACGAAAAAAGACTGAATATTTAAAATATTATTACTACTTAATATTTAAAACAGTTTAGAATCACGTTCATCGGGAAGGCACTTCCTTTCTTATAGAAATAAAAAAGAAAGTTATGTTCTTGGCATGTGACTCACACGTAACATTCATTCTTTTGTTTTAAATTGCCTAAATTCAGCACTTTAACAGAAATTAATAAAATCATGAATAATAAAACTTAATTAAAAATTATAAATGATTAAAACAAGTGAGACTTTAAAAAATGTACAGTCTTCTTCCCGGGTTGTTTTTGCCTAATCCGTTCACCGCTAAGGCACTATTTTATTTAGAACTACATCACTGCCTGTTCCATTGACTTTGAATAGCTTTGAAAAATTTAATTTGCGTCAGAATGGATTCAAAAGACGTGCTTACTACACCCGAAAATTCGGTGTCATCTTTCTTGTTACTTTTTAGCACGTCTTTTGTAAAAAAGATCGTGCTTATGTTACCGGTTTGTCCGTCCGTCCGTCTGTACCCACGATATCTCTGCAAGTATTAGTCCGATTTGAAAAATTCTTTTTGCATTGGGAAGCTTGAAATATGCGAATGACGATCCTTATGTCGTTTTTTTTCACGATGTGCAATTTTGCCGCTAGAGGGCGTAAATGCAGATGATGGCGAGTTCAAAAATACGTTTCATTCCACATATTTGCTTCTAAACATCCGATTGAAAAAATTCTTTTATCTTTCGATTCCATTTATGTCGAAGAGTATTTTAGATATAGTTACTTTTTCAAATTACGCACAGATTTTCCGCTGGGGGGCTTAAAAGTAAATTACATTTTTCCCGATAACTCTTCTTCTAAAACTCCGGTTTGAAAAAAGTTTCTTCAGCGGTTACACCTCCTGATAGAAAATCTTTTGCATATAAATTCAAATTTTTGGTAAAGAATACTTTGGCCACCAAGGGGCGTAAGCGTTAATTTTTGCTTCTGATGTATTGGCCATAAAATCTGAGCTTCTAAAACATAGATTGAAAAAATTCTTTCGTGGACTGATGCCACTCACATCGATAAACCTTTTCGGAATATTTTCTTAAAATATTCCACAGTTTTTTCGCCAGGGGGCATATATATATATATCTTACTTTTGTCAATATGTCTACTTCTAGGAGTCCGATTTGAAAAATTCCTTCTTTGTTGGATAGTGTTTTCAGTGTGACATGTTTTCCATATAATTTCAAAATTTTCAAGTAATTCATAGACTTTCCGCTAGGGGGCGTAGAGGTATATTGCGTTTCCCCCTATATCTCTGCTTCTAAATCTCCGATTTGAAAAATTCTTTCTACACCAGATACAGCTCCTGATGGGAAATCGTTTGCACATAATTTCTAATTTTTGTACAAAAAATGGCTTGGCCACTAGGGGGCGTAAATCTTAATTTCCGCTTCTGAAGTATTTGCGGCAAAATATGAGCTTCTAAATTCTCGATTGAAAAAAACGTCGTTTGTAAAACGATACTATTCATGTCGAAAAACCTTTCAAAAACCTTTTCTTTTTAAAATAATGCATGGTTTCTACGCCAGGGGGCGTAGAGGTCTGTCCTATTTTTGTCAATATCTGTACTTCTAGGAGTCAGATTTGAAAAATTCCTTCTTTGTTGGACAGTGTTTCCAGTGTGACATGTTTTTCATATAATTTCAAAAATTTCAAGTAATTCGTAGACTTTCCGCTAGGGGGCGTAAAGGTAAATTTCTTTTCCCCCTATATCTCTGCTTCTAAATCTCCGATTTGAAAAATTCTTTCTGCACCGATACAGATCCTGATGGGAAATCCTTTGCATGTAATCTCTAATTTTTGTAAAGAATGGTTTGGCCACCAGGTGGCGTAAGTCTTAATTTCCGCTTCTGATGTATTTGCAGCAAAACATGAGCTTCTAAAATCTCGATTGCAAAAAAAGTCGTTTGTAAACCGATACTACTCATATCGACAAACCTTTTAAGAACATTTTCTTCTTGAAATAATGCATGATTTCTACACCAGGGGCGTGGATGTATATTTTATTTTTGTCAATATCTCTACTTCTTGGAGTCCGATTTGAAAAATTCCTTCTCTGTTGGATAGTGTTTCCGATGCGAAATGTTTTTCCTATAAATTCAAAATTTTCAAGTAAATCAGACTTTCCACTAGGGGGTGCAAAGGTAAATAGCGTTTTCTGCGTTATTTCTGCTTCTAAAACTCTGATTTGAAATATTCTTCCTGTATTGCATACAACACCTGATGAAAAATATTTTTCACATAGTTTCTAATGTTTAATAAAGAATGGTTTGGCCACCAGGGGGCATATTGTTAATTTCTGCTTCTGATGTACTTGTAGCAAAATCTGGGCTCCTGAAAACTCGACTAAATTTTTTTCTTGGAGCGATACCGCTCATGCGGAAAAACCCAGGTCATCAAAGGCGTGTTGTAGGCCACCGCTTGCTCTGTGGTCGCTGGTACGTCCGTCGATGGTATACAGGCGGTACACCCTTAATATGGTTGCCCTCGGGAACTCTAGGGTTCTTACCACTTGGGCGATATAATGACCCATCTGTCTTGCGACGATAATGCGTCCACGATCAAAGTCGCTCAGAACACCACGTTTACTCATGCTCGTCGACTGTGATACAGTGTTGGTAAGCCCTGATGTCCGGCTACTTATCGTCTGCGTTCAGTTTGGGTCTGTTAAACTCTGTGGGATGTCCATGTTAACTACCCATCATTTCTATCTCTAATGTTATGTCTACCGAGTGCATTTTTCACACAATGAGGAAGCAGGAGTTTGTCCGTTTTGATAGGATTTTTCTTCAATGGCTACTGTGAAGCATTGGGTTGTACATTTGAGATAGTTTGTTAAAGTCAGTAACTGAAGTAACTTCTTAGTTTAGACCGCCCTTGAACTTTACCTGAATACAGCAAAGTTCTAAGGTACTACTGATAAAGGTACAGTAACTTATGAAAGAGTAATTGTTGTGATTTTTCTTCAAAGGCTACTGTGAAGCATTGGGTTGTACATTTTAGTGTTAAGCTTTGGGTTGTACATTTTAGTGTTAAGCTTTGGGTTGTACATTTGAGATAGTTTGTTAAAGTCAGTCATTGAAGTAACTTCTTAGTTTAGACCGCCCTTGAACTTTACCTGAATACAGCAAAGTTCTAAGGTACTACTGATAAAGGTACAGTAACTTATGAAAGAGTAATTGTTGTGATTTTTCTTCAAAGGCTACTGTGAAGCATTGGGTTGTACATTTTAGTGTTAAGCTTTGGGTTGTACATTTGAGATAGTTTGTTAAAGTCAGTCATTGAAGTAACTTCTTAGGTTAGACAGTCCTTGAACATTACCTGAATACAGCAAAGTTCTAAGATACTACTGATAAAGATACAGTAACTTATGAAAGAATAATTGTGATTTTTCTTTGATGCCTACTGTGAAGCATTGGGTTGTACATTTGAGACAGTTTGTTAAAGTCAGTAATTGAAGTAACTTCTTAGGTTAGACAGTCCTTGAACATTACCTGAATACAGCAAAGTTCTAAGATACTACTGATAAAGGTACAGTAACTTATGAAAGAATAATTGTTGGGATTTTTCTTCAATGGCCACTGTGAAGCATTGGGTTGTACATTTTACTGTTAAGCATTGGGTTGTACATTTTACTGTTAAGCATTGGGGTGTACATTTTACTGTTAAGCATTGGGTTGTACATTTTACTGTTAAGCATTGGGTTGTACATTTGAGATAGTTTGTTAAAGTCAGTAATTGAAGTAACTTCTTAGTTTAGACCACCCTTGAACATTACCTGAATACAGCAAAGTTCTAACTTAGAAAGAATAATTGTTGTGATTTTTCTTTGATGGCTACTGTGAAGCATTGGGTTGTACATTTGAGACAGTTTGTTAAAGTCAGTAATTGAAGTAACTTCTTAGCTTAGACCGCCCTTGAACATTACCATACTACTGATAAAGGTACAGTAAATTATGAAAGAATAAATGTTGTGAATTTTCTTCAATGGCTACTGTAAAGCATTGGGTTGTACATTTGAGATAGTTTGTTAAAGTCAGTAATTGAAGTAACTTCTTAGTTTAGACCTCCCTTGAACATTACCTGAACACAGCAAAGTCCTAAGATACTACTGATAAAGGTACAGTAACTTATGAAAGAATAATTGTTGTGATAATACATACATGAAGAAACGTTTTTGAGCAGCACAACATTTAATTTTGCATACATATTACAAATATGAAAGCTTAAACTGTGAAAACACAAGTTTGTCCGTAACGGAGATCGAATCGCGCTCCATCACTCCGGAGAAAGTTGCTCTCCCAACTAAGCTACACGAACGGAACGTATCGCTGCTGATTTTTCGTCTTGACACGTGCTTTACCTCTGCAGTAAGTCAGAACAATAGCCAAGTTTTCGTAACGCAAAAGTTTCCCTCTAAATTGTGCAAGTACATATTTCGGTTTACAAAATATTTGTAGCCGTACTTACGCTTCTTAAAAACGTTATAGGAAAAATGTTTTGGTAAGATGCCATTCACTGTGCGGAAAACATTTTTCTCGTATTTCCTGCCCAACACAATGAGCAAGAGTTAGATATTATCTGACTTACCATCCTTGTCATATTTACACCAAAAAAAAAAGGATTGTCGTCTTCAAATTTGTGTCGTTTTGTGTAATCCCGTATTCCATTCATGATTCCAATATTCACAATGAGCAACTTTTCCGCTAGTGAGTATATATGTACGTTCAATTCTTCCCAATATCTCTGAAGACCGATTTAAAAAATTCTTCCAGCATTATACCATCAACCTCGGAAAATATTTTGCACACATTTTTGTATTTTTAATGATGCACAAATCTGGAGCTAGGTGGTACAAATAAGTACGCATTTCCGTCTTCAACTGTATCGCCACTTCTAAAAATCTAATTGAAAAATTCTTTTCGTACTGCATGCCATTTTCTGTGCGGCGACGATTGCGAACACTACTTCAAACAACGCCAAGTTTACCCCGTTAAGGGAGTGCATGCATAAACTGTTTCCTTGCTATTTTTGTTTCTAACAACTTTTTATGTTAAAAAAAGAATTTTTCAATTTTTTTAACATAAAAAGAATTGAAAAATTCTTTTTTCATTGCGTAGCACCTGCTAAAAAGAACATTTTGCGCATATTTTCTGCTATTTTATAAAGCACAGTTTTGCCGCTATGGGTCATCAGTTTGTACCTATTTGTAAGAGATTAAAATCTGATGGAAAACATTTTGTTTTGGTAGAATGCTCTTCACTGTGAAAAATGTTTGATGGCGCAGTGATCTAAGCGATGGCTTCTGATCATTCGTCCGAAAGGGGTTCGGGTTCGAATCCCGGTGAGGCATGGATGCTGTGCTTGTGTTACAGCACTGGCTCTCTCCCTTCCCTGGAACCAGTAACCTTAATTAGGGACGGGCGTAGTTAGTAATTCCGTTTCAGACATGCACACTAAAATCGAGCGTCCAGGCCTTTCGTCATTTTCCAAATCTTCCCGCTCATCCTTGAAACGTGCATAATATCAGAATATTTGTGCACGATATATGCAATTAGCCCCATACATATCATGCAACAATTCAGCTGTTTAAGATGTAGTTTTACCGATTTTCACACACAACCGGAGAGTTCCTCTTTGCTCCATGACAGAGGCTGTGAAAACGTTCTTCCACCGGAATGACGTCATACACAGCATAAATAACAATGGGCAACAAAGTTTTTGTTGCATTGATACCAACACTTGTTCTTACATAATTTGAATGTGCTGAATTCAAATCTGAAGTTAGTTTATCTCTGTAGGCTCTAGATTTTTTGCAATTTAACATTTTCATTTTTCGCGAAAATTTGACGCCTTTCGCATGATGACATGGTCTATCTGCGGAATTTATGGTCACGCAGTCTTAAAATTAGGCTTAAACAACTGTCTTGACAAAGATATTTATTATGTATTCACAAAAACTTGTAGGTGCATCACAATATGTATTAAAGTTTGAAAAAAGGCAAAAAAAAAAAATCACTTGTGTGGAGTGAAATACACTGACGGAAAGTGAAAGAAGAACACCAAGAAGGAGACGTCTGATACCAACGAAATTTATACAGCAAAATAACGGAATACAGAGGATAACGTGATCAAAACATTATGGCAAAATACAGCTGTATTTTCTAGTAAACTGAAAAATGAAAAATAACATTTCCATGTAACATGGTTAGTACGAGATTGAACCGCCATGAACTGCGTCACACTGTGCAATTCTGGCATGGAGTCTGTCGTACAGATGTTGGATGTAAGTTTGGGGTATTGAGTTCCAACCATTCTCAACCTGAACGCGTAAATCGGGGATGGTCGTGGCTGGCCATGGAGACCGGATAAGTCGTTGTCCCATAAAATCCCACACGTGCTCAATGGGGGACAAATCCGGTGAACGTGCAGGCCATGGAAGTTGTCTCACACCCTGAAATGCATGTTGCGTTGCACGTACCGTGTGTGGGCGTGCGTTATCTTGCTGGAAAACACCACGATGGACCGACCTTACAAATGGCAAAACAACGGGCTGAATGATGTTGTTGATGTAGGAGGTGCTGTTTAACGTACCCGGTACAAACACTAGTTGTGTACGGGAGTGATAGCTGATCGCTCCCCACACCAGGAGAGCAGGTGTAGGCCCTGTGTGTCGCTGGAGGATGCAAGAAGGGTGGAGACGCTCCCCTGTGCGTCTGCGAACACGTATACGGCCATCGGAAGCTCCCAAGCAGAATCTGCTTTCATCGCTGAACACGACAGATCGCCATTGCGTTCTCCAGTGCAGACGTTGGCGACACAACTGCAGCCGTTCCTGACGGTGGGCTGGAGTCAGAGGTACACATGCCAGAGGCACACGTGCACGTAGTCCTGAATCCAGTAGACGGTTGCGGATTGTTCGCACAGTCACCTCAGGTGCAACGGCAGCTCGGATTTGCGTCACAGTGGATGTTCTGCTTGACAGCGCAGCTCTTCTTATGCGTCGATCGGTCTGCTCATCAGTCCGTCTGTGACTCCCGGTTCCACGTCTTCTCGTGTGGGAATGTTCCTCGGACCATCTACGCCACCATCGTACCACCATGCACCGATACTTCCCATCCAATTCGCTCCGCAATACGACGATACGACCACCCGGCCTCGCGGAGTCCGACTAGACGACCTCGCTCAAAGTCCGATAACCGCTGAAATCGTACACGTCTTTCATGTCCAGGCATTGCAGCTTCTTCAGGGTCTTCGCACGTGTCCGTACGCCGACGACTGATTACATTCACTTCGCCGTACTCCTTAAATACCACCGACGATAATTTGCATATTATGCCGTGCTGTGGCGTAAGCGCTCACCAGTTGGTCCCGAAACTAACATCACACCTACGTAAACTCGACCCCATTAACATATGTAAATTTCATGATCGTCCGCCAATTCCTTCTTGGTGTTCTTTTTTCACTTTCCGCCAGTGTATGTATGGCCACTTGTCAAATCTGAGACATTTATCCATTACAGTCAAATATGAGTATGAACTAATGCTTTTTACTTTAAATTAACATATATTTCGACATAAAGAGGATAGGTGATTCAGAACAACTGATAAGGATGGGATGCAAACTTCAAATACACTGAGCCGCCCCGGTGGCGCAGTGGTCTAAGCGATGGCCTCTGATCGTTCGTCCGAAAGGGGTCCGGGTTCGAATCCCGGTGAGGCATGGATGTTGTGTTTGTCTTACGGCACTGGCTCTCTCCCTTCCCTGGAACCAGTGACCCAAAATTAGGGACGGGCGACTGCTTATAGCCCATTGAGTTGCTCACGGTGGTCGTTAAACCTCCAATCAAAAAAAAACAAATACACTGACGGAAAAAAATCCCAACACCACGAAAAAATAGTTGTAGAGGAATGAAATGGCGGCAATACATTTGTATAGGTAACATATTTAATCGACTAAGGTTTCAAGATCACAGCTTAATGTGAGCGCGAGAAGAGCCATTTTAAATGTGAAATGCTGGTACATTAATAACCGGTGTAACCGCCAGAATGTTGATGCAAGCACGCAAACGTTCATGCATTGTGTCGTACAAGTGCTGGATGTCAGTTTGTGGGATGGAGTTCCATGCCTGTTGCACTTGGTCGGTCAATACAGGGACGGCTAATGCTGGTTGGGGGTGACGCTGGAGTTTTCGTCCAATGATGTCCCATACGTGCACGATTGGTGAAAGATCTAGTGATCTAGCAGGCCACGGCAACATGTCGACACTCTGTAGAGCATGTTGGGTTACAACAGCGGTATGCGGGCGAGCGTTATCCTGTTGGAAAACACCCCTGGAATGCTGTTCATGAATGGCAGCACAACAGGTTGAATCACCAGACCGACGTACAACTGTGCCGTCAGGGCGCGTGGGATAACCACGAGAGTGCTCCTGCTGTCATAAGAAATTGCTCCCCATACCATAACTCCAGGTGTAGGTCCAGTGTGCTTCGGCCGCAGACAGGTTGGTTGCAGGCGCTCACCTGGCCTCCTTCTAACCAACACACGGCCATCACTGGCACCCAGGCAGAACCGGCTTTCACCAGAAAACACAACAGATCTACACTCCGTCCTCCAATGAGCTCTAGCTTGACACCCCTGACGTCGCAAACGGCAGTGGTTTGGAGTAAGTGGAATGCACGCTACAGGGTGTCTGGCTCAGAGCTGTCCTTATAGTAACCGATTTGTAACAGTTTGTTGTGTCACTGTGGTGGCAACTGCAGCTCGAAATGCTGCCGCAGACGCGGTACGATGCGCCACGGCCATACGCCGTACACGGCGGTCTTCCCTCTCAGTAGTGGCACGTGGCCAGCCGTAACCCGGTCTTCTTGAGGCAGTACCTTCCCTTGATCACCGCTGCCAACAATCATGCACAGTGGCTACATTCCTGCCAAGTCGTTCTGCAATATTGCGGAGCGAAAATCCACCTTCTCGTAGCCCTGTTACACGACCTCGTTCAAACTCCGTGAGTTGTTGATAATGGCTTCTTCGTCTTCTTAAAGGCATTCTTGACTAACATCAACAAACTACGTCGAATCTCAACGATAACTAACGCTCACGAACGTTACAGCGCGTATTTACAGCAAACCTGCTTTGCATGTTCCGAGGGCGCTACTAGCGCCACACGTATGCGTCGAGCGCGAAATTTGCATAGACGTCATCTTACAGATGTACTTTCACCGCCTACCAACTGTCGTTTATATAACACAACCCCTTCTTGGTGTTGTGATTTTTTTTCCGTCAGTGTATGTCCTATTCAGGCAAGAATTTGCGCTTGTAGCTGTGGCGTTTGTGGTTCTCAGGGCAATCTCGTTTGATGCTCCAGCAGTAGTATGCCATCATATTTTTGTCCCATCTCCCTTGATAGCGCTGCTCCATCGTCACGAGGTCTCGATGGAAGAGCTCTCCATGTTCATCACTAACAGCCCCAAGGTTCTCGGGGAATTGATCAAGGTGACTATTCAGGAAATGGAGCTTAACACTCATGTTGCACCCAAGATCGCGAAAAGCCAACAGCATTCTAGTAACGAGAACCTCCCAGCTATCTGCCTTTTTGTTACCAAGAAAGTTTTGCATATCTGCCACGAAAGACAGCCATGCTGCCTTCTCCTTGTCATTCATCTTCCTGACAAATTCCTCATCACGTACGAGGGCACAAATGTGAGGTCCATCGAACACACCTGCTTTGATCTTCTCGAAAGACAAAGAAGGAAAAGCAGAAACTATATGTTGAAAACATTCACCATCTGTACTTAATGCCTTCACGAACTGTTTCATCAAGCCGAACTTGATATGGAGTGGGGGAAAAATAATCTTCTCTCGGTTGACGATTGGGTCATTCACAATGTTTAGCATGCCTGCTTCTAGAGTTTCACGGATGGGCCACTCCTTCTGGGTCCAGAGTTTCTTCGAGCTCAGTTGTCCCACATGCAGAGATAGCATGGAAATTTCGCGAAGCTTTTCTGTTGACCAAGGAGGAAGTTGACCATTTTCAGGTTCACACAAATGATTCAGTTGTGCTCGTGATATTTGAGTAAGTCAATGACCATTTTTATGTCATTTTGTTCTTCTCGCAAATGCACTAAGTGATCAACTGGAACCGCTCCATAAACATTGCCATTGTGCAAGAGAACAAACTTGAGGCTGCGCTTTGAGCTGTCCAGAAATAATCGCCATTCTGTTGGACTATACGAGGTAACACCTAATTGCTTGAGAAGACCTGGGATATCGTGGCAATAAACAAACTGCTTGTCTTCTGAAAAAAAGTTCACGAAAATTTGGTCCCGCTTTCGGAAATAAGAGGCTTTTGCAAAGCGGTCAAGTAGTTTTTTTTCTTGTAGCCTGGAGGCTAATACCTCAGCTGATTTCTTGGAGAGCCCCAAATCACGCAATAAGTCATTCAATTCCTGTTGGCTAAACTGCTGAGGGGCTGATGACTGCTTGGTATCAGATGAGGAGTCTTCGGATTCTGAAAACATCTTTTGAAGCTCGTTATCCACAACCCTCGTGCTCTTCCTGATCATGTTCACTGCCTTCATCTTCAGATGAGGCAAAACCATTAAAAACTGGAACTGGGAGTTCTCCAGAGTGCGGAGTAGGTCGAATTGCTGAGGGAATACTGGGATAGGAGATCTTATGCCGGCTTTTCTTGACGACACCTTTCGTGTTGATCAGGCAAAAATAGCAATCAGTTATGTGGCCCTTGGGTTCTCGCCAAACCATGGGAACTGCAAAAGGCAGACCGTTTCGTTTTCCTTTTGTCTAGTCCTGAAGCATTTCTTCACAATTATGACACACAATATGAGAAGCCCATTTCTTGTCTTGGTCGCCAAGGGGAACTTCAAAATAGGCTTTATAGGCACGCCTCACAAACAAAGTTATATTGCGCCTCTGACTAAGAAGTGTGTAGCAGCCACATACATAACAGAATGCATCAGGAGTATTTACACATTTATGTCTACTTGAAAAAACTATGATCAGATCTGAAACGAAGAAATGCAGGAGTTATTTTTGTGTAAATCAGATAAATCTCTAGAATCTAAAATTAATAATAAAGATAAAGAACATTGATGTTTGTAAAAAAATTAGCCTAATTAGTCTAAGGTTAGGGTAGATGTAAGCCTAGTTCTTAAGCTATCCGTAGTATAAATAGCAATAAGTGTCCTTTTTTTTTTTTTTTTTTTTGCGAAAATCACAAGTTTCAAATTGCATGAAAACTAGAACATGTAAAGGAAAACCGATTTCAGATTTGAAATCAGCGTTGAAAAAAAAAAAAAAACGTTGAATCAGTTGAAAAATCTCATGCAACAGAAAATAAGAAAACAATTGTTCCCCAGTGTAATCATCTGCGCAATTTTCACGCAAACGCTGCTGTCACATCATAGCTGATAAATGACTTATAAGAAAAATCCATGCCCTTCCGACCCATGTGTTTTTTTACAGGGATTTAAAAATTCAGTCTCATAACTTAATTGCCGCACTGTGTACGAAAGATTAAGTGTACCTGAAATTTAATGTAAATAAGAGAACGTAGAAACAGTGAGTTTTGGCGAATAACAAAATACATTAATTCACTACTGAAAAATTAATACAAAGGCAGGAAGTGATAAGTAGTCTTAAAGCTGGCTAGAGCTTTTTATTGATGCTTCCAATTAACAGATAGCAGGTAACAAATCATTTCATCGCACATAGGACTTAACATATCGTGTAATAAACATTAGTTTCATTTTCACGCAAAATAGAGCGAGCTTTTTATACCACTCTTTATGGAATTGTTCAGAATAGAGAATTCTGAGATGAAAACAGACGAAAATATCTAAGCTAACAGGAAATTTCTGATCAAACTGAAGCACAAATCTAGCACCAGTTGTTCCACATTATATACTTGCACGTGTCAACCAAAAGCTACATTTCCCACGGGTTTCTGAACAGTAATATATCGATCTCTATGAGTATTAGTCGAAAATAGAGAATCTCTGTAAAGGCTCCAACTTTAGCTAACTATTGGTAAGTGGATAACAAAGGGGGATTTGTCATTTTGGAAATTTAAAACTGTAAAATCATTTCTAAATGACACTATGTAATCGTTCTGTACATAGATTGTTCCTTTTTTTCTTGACAAGAATGCATTTTATACATCTTTTCATTTAAACAAAGTATAAAAGAGCTCTATCTAGTGTAGTTCTCATTTATAAACACAGTCATCTAACGGAAAATCTGTACAGTATTGCCTGGTTTGTATACAGGATATTTTGACACCAAAAGAGAGAAACAAATTCTACCTAATACTTGGCTGTAGAAAAAATCTGCGTAGTAAGGTATGTATAGACTGGAAGAAATAATTTATCACCTGTGTGTAGCACAGCTGCATTTACTCATAAAGGAACTGCAGCACCTTAAATCGCTCACACATTTTATCCATACAAAATAAATTACGTTTTATAAAATTCACAAAATTAGCTAAACTTCGGGGAACAAACAGACACATTAAGATTATCTTTTCAGAAACCTACATCATCCGATACACTACTGCATTTTGTCGCAAGATATTTGAACACACACGCGGCGCTAAGATTGCTTTAGTATGGTACATTACGTGGTCAACAATACATGGAAGAAATCTTATTGTGTACATGTCTCTCATTATATTAACACAGAAGCAAAAGTGATCGCAGCACAGTGCATACTCCGTGAATCGCTACAACAAATACAGGACACCGCAGCTGCATTTCTATTGGCTGAGAGCATAAAACAGCAAACTACGATTATCACTAAAAGCTACTTGTGCACCTTTCTTCGTAAAACACTGAAAGGCCTCTTGTTACAGTGAGACATCAAGGTATTGCTATGGTTTTCAGCATTGCAGCTGATGCCTTTCAAATCACGGCACCGTCATGGCAAAAGAAGTGAGTTGGTTTCAAAAACACAGTCACAGTATACACTTCTATAGATTTCCTGATGCTAAAAACAATAGTTTTACGCTCAGCAAACGTTCGGTGCTGGTGATTTTTGTAATACCAACAACAAAACTAATTTTTTACATTTAAGGTACTTGACACAAAGTATGCTAATTGTGTTATTACTTTTGAAAGCATACGCTTAAACAGGACTAAAAACGGGGATGTCAAACGACAAGCAAGCTGGTGTAGTGAAAAAATCGCTAATGTATAATTTAGAGAAAACAAACCGAAGTGCTTCTGTTCAGGCTAAAAACGTGTTACTTAAGACAGACAACTTGAGAATAAATTTCGTGGTTTTACAAACTGTCAGTTTCATCACAAAATCAATGTATCAAACGTTAAATGTCAAATAGCTCAGTATGCAATAATATTGTCTGCCACTCCTGACGGAATTCGTATAAAGCACAAATTTATACGTGCGCAACGAGATCATATTAACAGTGAAAAAGAAATGTACAATAAATTGTAAACGTAATTTTTGTTAGTGAAATTTAAGCATTGGAGTTCTGCATGCTAATAATGGTAAGAAACGAATTCAATTATGAATCAGGAAACTATACAAAGTTACACTATTCTTATTTTAAAACCTGGAATAATAAGATATGAAAATAGTCCAACTTTCAAGCTTATCTTAAACTCTTCGATTTGAAAAACATACTTAAGTAACACAATGGTTGGAATTCTAGCGCAGTAAAAATGAGAGAGAAGCTTCAAATTCAGTATTTTGTAACTGGCATCACTTATTTTGCACGAAACGTCGGCGTTCAAGACGATGTCACATAGATTTGATACAACGAAAATTAGAAAGCGAAAAATATCTGGTGGACTATGCTCCGATATTATTTTATCTGTAACCAGAGAGATATTGGGTGAATCATATGTAGCTAATTTCCATTAATATCATATAACTTTATCCACGACGTTGAATCAGGGGCAATTGTTGGAAAGTTTGTAAAATGAATACAATATCTAAATGCTATATTTGTTTGCCATTTTCAGAAATGTGATCCATGCAATACTCTGCATGATATAATATTTATGCAAAGGAATGAAATCTCATTCAGTGGCTTCTATGAGTAATATTACTAGCACTTGAAAAATTTTCATTGAAGCACATAAAAGTAAATAATTAAATATAAAATGTCATTCACACAAGATTGTCATGGCCAAGATTAACTGGAACTGTTGATGCGCACATAACTAAGTTTTACCATTGAAAAGTAAAAGGAAGACATTTCAAGCAGGTGAGCACAATATATATTGTGTTGGATTCATAAACTGCTGAGATGATTGTCGATGGTGAATTATCAGTCAAATGATACTGTCACCAACATTTTGTGAAGAAAATGTGATTCAGGCGCGATTTTATTTACTTCGCATCAAATATGCAACTATAGACTTTCGGAGCATTAAGAGAAAGTTCACAAATGTATTTTCGTAAATATATGTTTGTCTTCGAAATATGCTAAGAATAAAATAACTACGTTTTGGGTTTGTCCAATGGTGCCAAATGAGAAGGGAAAAAAAGATCAACTCACGAGCTATTGTTGCTCATACAGATGCACTCACATGCCAGTAAAAACTATTTAGAGAACGTAATTGTTTCATATTTTTATTTGAGTTCGAGTAAAACGTGAAGTTTAGTTAATTGCATAAGCTGTCTCGGAAAAGGAACTACCTGAAACAATATTTTCTGAACATTAAGGTTTTCCTAGTTAGAGTTTTAAGTTGAAGCAGTGGTCTTGCACAAAAATTTGCCTGGGAAGGAATCATGTTTGAAAAAACAATAAAAATGTATGCATAACACACGTGAAAAAATTATACATTTGTGCATATGCTATGTGTATCTCGAATTGCAACTGAAATTTCAACTTTATTTCATGTGTGTGACACTGATTGCCTGGTTTCTAGGGGTTTGCAGTGCAAAGTCTAGAAGTGGACAAAATGCGCCCGGCGCAATACCGTATACCGAAACAGATGAATAAACCAACATCTGTGATACTTACTGTTACGAATTTTCAATATGATAAAAAGCAAGAGGTTTCTGTTTTTGTTAAAACCGTCTTGAATGCGTGAAACAAGTACATCGGATCTTAAACAAACGTGAAGTAAATGTATTGGTTCTTGGATATACTGGCGGTAATGTAAGTAGAACACGACTTATTAGATGGAGAAGGATTGTCCCACCTTATCAGGGAGTAGTTTTTGGTTTACGTCTTACATGAAATGCCTCCAAAATGCAATTTAAAATCTGCTTGCTGTCTCGATAGAATCGTTTTTTACTGTGAGGAACATTAAATATGAAACTTGGAAACCAATCTGCTTTATTTGTGACTGTCATTGACAGTACGAACTTCACTTCTCCCGTCTTTCTGCAAAATCTGGATGGCAACTGCATTTTACATTATCTTTCCCCTTTCTCTGGGTGTAATTTGTGATACTGGAATCACTGCCCATAATAAATCACATCGTTACCTTAAGATACATAGAAATTTCGTAATTTAGTTGCTATGGAATCATTTTCCGAAAAACAGTGTCGACGCACGATGAAACATTGATTCAGGAAATAAATAAATGAAGAAAGAAAGAAATAATTATGTACTGTCCATTCTACGTGTATCATTATAGGATGGGACAAGCTATATCTCATGAGGATCCGGGTTCACGAGCACAGAATCGCGCAGAGTACGCCAAGGATTTCAGGCGTCTTTTCTGTGACGGTTCGACTCAATGAAGAAGAAAAATGAATGGCGGTTGTGCTGGAGTACTCAGTAATTTATGTTTTAACTATTACTGCGCTTCTGTCCATTAATTTAGGCTAGTTACCAGACTCTCGTTTCTCTACCTTTCCGCTAAAAGACAATTTATATAGTAAAACCACATTCTATTCTGCAACTTAATTATCCGTGTTTTAGGCCAAAGAAAAATTTCCCTATGAATCACGTTTTGATTTCTCGACTGTAGTTGGGCAAGAAAAAGCGCCAACATGCATTAATAGAATCTGTGCTATTTATCCGTGTTTTAAAAACATGCAAGACAAAATCATGCTGTTTTTTTAATTAACCATTCATTCAATTAAAATCAGCAGTTGTTCAAACGTTTTTCGACATTAACAGTCTCTGGTTCTTTTGAAATTTCTATATGGCACGTTGGATAGTTAATGCACACTGAAAGAAAGATAAAGCTGGAGACAATATTTTTACAAGGTTTAAAATATTTTTGAGATTGAACAAATGGCAACAGCACTGCCGCTCTCCACATTATGTTTGTCTTTAACTGTATCTACTACGCTCTTGATCTGTAAATTTTGGGGAAAAAAATTGAAAATTACTTAATGATTTAGGACTCTCAGAGAGAAGATCTTACATAACAATGTCCTTTCCAGCAGATGCGGCAATATGTTCAAACGATACGGGTAAGCGAATACGAGAACAAATGATTTGAACACTATGAAAATATTACAAAATGCAGTGTCGCAAGCTATAAAATTCGAGATTTTGCTGTGTAGATGTGTCGTAAACGTTGCATATGCTAAACGAATTTTATTAACATTGAAAAACATTCCACCGTTTTTTAACTAACCTGTATAGGAACAATAAAACTGCTCAATTTTGTCAAAAACAGAATTTTGTGTAATGTCTGTCTCCATAAACTATTGATTCCTAAGTGTTATGAAGTGGGCATTTATTTTGAAGATCGTTTAACCTAGGTCACATTCTGAGTTTTGACAAATAAAAATCGAAGTTCACAGAACGAGTGGGATAAGTAAATGAACAAATTATGTAATTATGTCTAAAGATCTTCAGATTAAATAAATCAAAATTCAACATAAATGTAAAGTTGCAAATTGCCACTTGAACTTTGTAATGTAATATATTCGTTCTTTAGTGTGCCTTACCACTGGGTACCACATGTTAGAGATAGCACTTGACTTTAAATTGTATAAAATATTAGTAACGTGCAGAATGTTGTAGAAATATTTTAAGAATGTCATTCATTTCAGTTTATTGTAATAATTGTTTGGCTCTTCATCTGTTTATTAATGAAAATTACTGTTCGGCTTGTCATCTATTTCAGTCAGAGATATAATCACTAGACATTTTGCCAACAACAACTTCGTACCCCTTCAACGGTAAGAGAAGTTCAAGGAATGAAAATTATTAAAATAGTGCTGTAAAAAACAAATAAAAAAATCCATAATATCTGTGATAAACATCAAAAGTTAAGACCAACTGTCTATCATATTGCAAAAGTATGAAAGCTTTACCACATGAACTATTGTTGAGCGGAGAAAGTAATTTATCCAAATGCTGAGTTTTGGTAGGACCTAAGAAATAAGATACACGTCAAAAGCAATTTATTCTAATGCTTAATTTAATCAGAGCCAAAAAAAGAGGATATTTCCATATTAACGTATGATTGAATGTCAATCGAGTTTGTTCAACATTTAAGAGTTTATGAATAATCAAATTTTTGGTTTCTGTTCTTCCGTTTCAAAACAGAGATCTAATAAGTTTAGTTTCACCTCATAGTAATTCGAAAACTAATCAACAAGTGTTCTTTGGTGGGATTTTGAAGAATTTTTAAGTTCTTCTAAAAGCAGTATTTTCAGGACACTGCCATTTCAAAAGTTAATGCAACGAGACCCTTGACATGGAAACTACAGGATGAGTTTCCAAGAAACTGCCCAGTGAGTGTATGTCGCAAAATAAATCACATTTATTTTTATTTGACACATAATAATTATTGACCAAACGCAAGAAATAACCAATTTTATGAAGTATGAATAAAGCAAAGGTTTTTGAACAAACGATTAGATTTATGATCACAGTTGTGATAAAAGGCAATACCGCTCTTTGTGGCACTTATTATTTTGTTATGCAGCAACTATTCCTTACACAAAATGAAACAAATTTAAAGTGTGCAAAATTAATGCGCTCTTTGATCTCTTAATATATATATATATATATATATATATATATATATATATATATATATATATATATATATATGCACATCGTACTTTCAGATTGTCATTAGAATCTCGTAGACTACTTATTTAGTGCAAGCCAGATTTTAATGCGGTTTCTTATGTTTAAATTCCTGAATAATACAAAAACATTTCTTTTACAGTCTTAAGAATTATTTCGTTTTGTGTAGCTGCGATTATATCACTAGTTCTACAGACAACGCAGTTCTTTGGAAGTGTTTCGGTATCTCTTTTGGATATCAAACATAGTCCAAAAATTTCGCTATTTACTTTTCTATACAGGGACTATTTCTAAATAGGACACTTGTGCAAACTGTCAAAAACTACATTAAAACTGTAAAACATTTGCAGTCACCTCAAGAAAAACATTTGACTTCCATATCTGATTAAAATCTGGCTTTTAAGCGATATTACCCTCAGAAGTATAGTGCTATTTTTTGTGTTAAAGATATTCCATTTCATAGGTGACAATGATATTTTACAGAAGGTTGGGAAGCTGCCTTTGAAATAAAATACGATCTTATTAATTACAATTATCTTATGTTTCAGGCACAACATGAAGCAAAAGTTGCAACTGTATCTTGCTGAACAAGACTTTGATAATTAAAGATTTTTATAGGACATTGCACAAACAATCAATAAGAATGTCTTATTACATGTCGTGCGACACGGTCTAATTGCTATTGCTTTACACGTGAAACAGTGTGGCCAAAACCTACAAAAACGTTTATTAATTGTTTTTGCCAAACATTGCTGCATGCCGGGCAATTGAACTGACAGGTACATGGGAAGGTCAGAGTAATAACGATAGTAGAAATCACTGAAACTGCAGTTTAAGAACACTGCTGTTGATAAACTTGAGTTAGTACAGTTCAGCTGGAAGTGCCATTGTAGGAACCAGAACCAAACTTCCCACAGTCTGGTTTTGCACATCATCAAAAATAACTTAGAAATGTGTTTCAGAAATCTGTTAAGGTGAAATATGTAAAAAGTCCATAAATTAATTTATATATATATACAAACATGGACACTTCAGAACAAGAAATATAAATACGCATCACAAAAATAGAAACCTTAAAATCAGCAAATTTCAGCCCAATCAAACGTAGTCAAAAAGCTGTTCTAGTACAAAAGAAAATAATAACAATAGATTGACTCAAAACATTATTCAATTGCTTTCATTTTTACTTTACAAGATATTATTTACGATGTGCTTTTTTTCCACTTTCTCAGGAGAAGAAAAAGGTGGTGATCTCTGGTTTGGTTTATGGGTGATAATGTCAGTTTCTTGTTACATTTAAAACTATTTAATACTGCTACTGATATGATAATAATAATGACAGGCGACGCAAAGAACTGAAATAACGAAAAAACGTTTTTCTTCGCGTTAACAGCTTTCAGCTACTAATAATGAAACAAAGTCGTTCAAAACAGAACACCATGTTTTGACAATTAGGAAAACATATGCGTTCCTATTGCTTTCTTACTTAATATCTATGCCCTGATGAATTAATTATTGACATGCTAGACTACGTTATTTTAACAGATACCCTAACATCATTTGTTACCTATGGCTTCAAACTGCCAAAGGTATAGCATGTGTGGTAACATTTCGTAGTGGTACAATGCAAGAAGAGCGTTGAATACGTGAATAGGATTAAAATTTATCCCATGCTTTTACCACACTCCTTCTTTATAAAATCGATTGCGCTAAAGATTTCATAAAATTAACGTGTGTGGTAGTAATGCTATCATAGAAGAACAAATAAGAAATGGTATATATACTGCAAGATATTTATGAGTGCTTCATACCATTTAATATTTCTATTGCTAACATTGCTGTACGAGTATATGATAGCTGCATCTGGAAAATAGGTTGCTATAACTATCAATATAGACGTTTTATTTGTTTAGAAATCGTAAGTTACATTTTTTTTTATTGGAGGTTTAACGACCACCATGAGCAACTCAATGGGCAGTCGCCCGTTCCTAATTTAGGGTCACTGGTTCCAGGGAAGGGAAAGAGCCAGTGCCGTACGACAAACACAACATCCATGCCTCACCGGTATTCGAACCCGGACCCATTACGGACGAATGATCAGAGAGGCCATCGCTTAGATCACTGCGCCACCGGGGCGGCAAGTTACATTTAGCATCACTAACCATGTGTACTGCCAAATGAAAAATGATAATGTTTCAAAGATTCTATCGCGAAAAAGCCATTTTTTTATTGAGGTTTAACGACCACCGTGAGCAGCTCAATGGGCTATAAGCAGTCACCCGTCCCTAATTTACGGTCACTGGTTCCAGGGAAGGGAGAGAGCCAGTGCCGTAAGACAAACACAACATCCATGCCTCACCGGGATTCGAACCCGGACCCTTTTCGGACGAATGATCAGAGGCCATCGTTTAGACCACTGCGCCACTGGGGCGGCAAGGCCATTTTTACCATTGATGATTTCGAATACACATCTTCCTCCTCCGGAGCGGCTGTTCTATCGATTGATTGAAAGTTGCCGGCAAGGTTGCAACTTTCCGTTTTGACATGTATGTCTCTTCGGTAGTAGGTACGTCACATATATTCCCCCTTGAGAAAGGCGGGTGCATGAAATCGCAGGTTTCAGGTCAGCCGACAAACCATGCTTGAAGGAACTCTCTCGGGAAGAAGGAATTCTTAGTAATTCCAGCAGATATTGTGTGGAAGAATCATCATGCAATTTTTCAAACTTCACGGCCAGGAGATCCATTTTATGTTCGGGAGCCAATACAGCGAAAGAGCCCTTTGTGTTGGTGGTAGGATTCAAATCCACATCTTCCTCTTAGTGATGCTAATCCTACTCCGGTGCGACTGTTCTACCGATTGAACCACGCTGGCGAGGCTTATCGCTGCAACTTGCCGTTTTAACATGTGGTAGGTACGTCCCAATTCATGCAGCAAAAATTGTGCTATCATTCAACAGGATCCGCAAAAATCTTTCATTAGTGGGAATAAAAACCACTCATGCTTTTTTACGCTTTCCAACCGTAGGGTGCAGAAGCTATAACGAAGTAAATTTCTCCGTCATTTTTGTCCGAGCCGGGGCTCGAACCCGGGTCCCCTCATTCCGGAATCTGCCTTTATGTCGTGTGCGTCCTGCTGGGCAGGCACGTCACATCGCCCCCTACCCCCAAAGAGGGCCGGGGCATGGCGCACGGGTCAGCCGTGACCATGAATCGTCGTAGGCAGCCATCCGCTGAAGAACGTACTTGAGAACTCCCAGTCAAATCTGGTGTGTGGAATGCAACATCACACATTTTTATTTTTCGAAGCGCTGGAGAAGGGATTCTCATATTTTTCCTATATCGCGGTGTGGAAAGAACATCACACCATCTTGAACGGCCTGGTCATCCGGGAAGTTCGGGCGCCATTATAACGTAGAAGTCTTTTCGTACTTCTACGTTAATTTAAAACAGCAACATACTAAGTAATAAGTTCCTAAATGAAAGAAACCTTAACGGCCAGACGAAACATGTGAACAACAGAAGTCAAACTTACGGAAAAGATGCTTTATTCAAGGTTGTAGCACGTCCATAACAGAACGATATCAATATTTAAACACACCACACAGCTTCACAGCTCTTACCACAACGCTCTCTTTCAACGCTCGCTTTACACGCTCTCTTTCAACGCTCGCTTTACACGCTCTCCAAGCAAGAGTTTAGTCGTCGTTTTTATCTCTCGTTCTTATCTTATCTCAGGCATACGTCACGTGCGTTCAACCTCAATAGTATTGCCAAACGTATTCGTTTGAGAGAAAAGATATTACGTTAAGAGTGAAATATAACTGAGAATAACTCAAGATTTACATAGGGAAATAAACTAAAAAGGAAAGTTAATTTAGAATATACGTCACAAAGCGCATATGCTCCAGTTTTGTCCGTCTGTTTGTCTGTCCGCACGACAACTCGCGTAAAAATTGGTCGATTTCGATGAAATTTTAGTATGCGGTAGGGGATCACCTGGAGACGAACCTTTTTGAAAATGGGCGAAATGGGGTCAAAGGTTAGGACATAAGAGTGGGATCAATTCCATTGCCCTTATGCATCTTAACTTGCGTAAAAATGGCTCGATTTCGATGAAATTCTATTATGTAGTAAGGGACCACCTGGGGACGAACCCTATTGAAAATAGTCGAAATGGGGTCAAAGGTCAGAACATAGGAGACGGATCCATTCCATTTCCCTTATGCGTCCGAACTTATGTAAAAATGGTTCGATTTCGATGAAATTTTATTATGTGGCAGTGACCCAACTGGGAACGAACCCTATTGAAAATGGGCGAAATGAAGTCAAAGGTCAGAACATAGGAGAGGGATCCATTCCATTCCATTGCCCTTACGCGACATAACTTGCGTAAGAATGGTTCGATTTCGATGAAATTTTAGTATGTGGTAGGGAGCCACCTGGGGACGAACTCTGTTGAAAATGGGCGAAATGGGATCAAAGGTCAGGGTATAGGAGCTGAATCCATTCCATTACCCTTATGCGTCCTAACTTGACTAAAAATGTTTCGATTGAGACAAAACTTTATCATGTTGTTCCGGAAGTATACTTAACCGGTTCTGTTGAATATCATCGAAATGGGATCGAAGGTCAGGGCACAGGGGAGAGATTTATTCTACAGCCATTATCCTCATAACTTGAGTAATGACTTGAGTAATGATCTCAGATATGTTGGAAAGCGTATAACAATCAATGCATTGCATGATTTTACTAACTTGTTTTAAATGGAACAAACCACTGCAAATTGAGGAACTTAGGATGAACATATGTTCAGATTTACATGTAAACTTTGAGACTTGGATGTAAACTTAAATCCAAAGGTTTTTTCAGGTATCGACACATTCCATGTGTAAAAATAGAAGAAAATCCATAAACCACACCAAGAAAATTAGGAAATGATGCAAGTATGCTGGTATTTTTCAAATAACTCTCTTCATCTTTTTCATAGTTTGGTTTTTCTGTGCATAAGTAATTAATTTGCTCTGTTAAGGATACTGAGTTTACATAGGTTTGCTGTTTTCAATTAAAGATGGAATAACAAGGTACAAATAATAATAAAGCGACTGTGTCTGGCTGCCAACGAACATACGAATAGTTTATTTTTTACTGTCACCTTTCTTGTAGCTGTATGTATAATGTTACATCTTCTTGTTTGGGCATGAATCAAGGGTTTGGAAAGCACACGCCAATACTGAAACTTTGCACTGGACGACTGGAACAAATTGACTTGTATCAAAAAATTAGATTTAATTTTTAATTACCCTGTGAACATCAGAATTGGCATTTTGCGAACATGATGCGTAGTTACACGTGTTATCCATTCTGGCTATGTTTGGACCGCATAATGATGTTCAAACAAACTTTACATCCTGTTGCGATAAAAATGTATGAGTATTGGTTTCGTCCAGCTCGCGACAACGTTTGAAGATCTTAACGTACAAATTCATTGATGATTATTGAGGTTTGGTCATCACCTGTAGACATCAACATACTACCTTACTGGGTTTTGATTCATCACGCATGGGACAAGGCCGAGAGGGATTTGCAACCCCCAGGATTATTTCCCTGCCCTGTCTGAAAATTCAGTTCTGCATAATTAGAACATGCAATAATTTTGAAAGCGTGGAGTAAGTATGCCTTGACAGTATTAATGCTTCTGGAGGTTTACCACTCTGTGAACTTGAAATGTACGGTCACAAGGCACGAAGAGCTTATGATTTTATTCTTTGCTTCAGAATTCATTAATTCTTACGCCCTGATATATATTTATATCTATGCGCAAGATTTTGAATACTGTTGGTATCTGGAACGAAATACCAGTTAAATGAAGTACAGTAAGCCTCATGAACAAAGCATAATTACTTTATCACGTTAATATTTTTCTGCCGGTCAACATCATAAAATCTACATTTAGTTACTGGTGCACTTATTGTAGTCTTCCGGCGATGTACCGCTTCGTGACTCATCAAACGTATGACAAGTGAGTAAAATAAACATTTAATAATAACATAAGGAACTTTAAACCAACTATTTTAAGATAGTATAATTATACTAGCACTACGAATTTATTGGCGTAGAATAGGAACCAAAGTTTTCAAATTTTCGCATATCAACCAAATGGCTTTTTCACGGAAGGATTCCGCGCGCTAATCGAACATAATGCCTCGTGTCTTTGAATGAATAATTACATTTGCATCTCTCCGTTTATTGTCAAGTCAAGTCATCGCGTTCAAATTGTTGAAGGTTCTATTATCCAGTTTCCAGTTTGCTGTCTGCCTTCCTTGAAAAAGCCATCTGGTTCATGAACGAAAGCTTGGAAACTTTGATTTCTATTCTACGCCAATAAATTCGGATTACTAGCATAGTTATACTGTCTTAATACATAAACATTGCCCTTCAGAAAAAAATAACAGGCCATTATTTCCGTGCATAATTTAGATGTACGGCAGAATCAGGATAAAAACAAAAAGGTTCCAGAAAGTCGTAGAGTAAAGCAAATGTGACAAAAAGATTGCAAACAATATAATTCAAGAACAAGTAAGAAACGCGGTTACCGTATTGTACCGTAAAAACAGAAACAAACACACGCTACATCACTATTATGATTTAATTCTTCCCAGTATAATAGATACTGTAAAGAAGTACCGCTGCCCCGGTGGCGTAGTGGTCTAAACACTGGTTTCTGATCATTCCTCCGAGATGGGTCCAGGTTCGAATCATGGTGAGGCATGGATGTTGTGTTTGTCTTACGGCACTAGCTCTCTCCTTTCCCTGGAACCAGTGGCCCTAAATTAGGGGCGGGCGACTGCTCACCTTTTTTCGGAGGGGGGGGGGGGTTAACCACCACCGTGTGCAACTCGATGGGCCATAAGCAGTCGCCCGTCCCGGCTACTGGTTCCAGGGAAGGGAGAGAGCCAGCGCCGTAAGACAAATACAACTTCCATGAATCACCGGGATTCGAACCCTGACCCATCTCGGACAAATGGTCAGAAGCCAGCGCTTAGACCAGCGCGACTACTTATAGCCCATCGAGTTGCTCAAGGTGGTCATTAAACCCTGAAATAAACAAGAAAAAAGACGCACCAAAAAATTCATTTTCATTGGCATAAATCTTGGAACTAATTAAAACAATAAGAGTATAAAAGTTACTAGCTGAAGAATGCAGGGCCAAAAAATAATGAAACGGAATTAAGATGCTTAAAAAATTCCCCTAGCTAAAGTTGGTCTGAATAGCAAGTAAACTGAAACACCTTACTGCATGAAATATTTAAAAATATCGAGAGAAAAGAATAGCAGAATAGTTGAATATTTCTGAAAGAAAGAACAACAGATGAAATGTAGTTAGGTAATTACGGAGGATAGTTTCATTGTGGTGAATGTGTTCTACCGTAGGTCCAACTATTCCTAAGAATATGTAGACATAAAATAGTTAAGAGGGTTGATGAACGTTTCCAACCTTAACCACTCCTTCAAATAGGAGATTCTGTTACGTGTGGTAATTTTGAAGATGATTTTGCTTGCTGACTTTTCTGGAAGTTGAGCTGCCGAGTACTGTTTTTAAATATTGTTACAGAAACAAAACAGAAGAAAACAAAAAAAAATCCACTTTGAGACAAAAAATTTTTATATAACATATCTTTTCAAAATCTTTTATATATTTCCTTTCAGAGAGCATAAAATATACGACCAATTATTTTAACGTGATTCCTGCTGTTAATTACTATTTTTACTGCAGCTCTTTTAATCTCTTTGAGCAAATGTCGAATGTCACCATAGCAGTTAGCTGAGTAAGGGATCTACGCTTTTTTTACATTTACTAAAAATACAGAACAGTGCTACGTTTTTTAAGAACAATATAAGTACATAAATCATCCTCTAGATTGGTTTTAGTAAAATTCAGCACAAAAGTTGAAAACAAACTAATCGTGCTCTCGTTCACGGAAAGCCAAAATCCTTTTATGCTTTAAAATGCCCAGGAATTATGCATTCACACACTCATGAAATTTGGGGTTATTTTTCCGATATTAAAATATGTTTTTTTTTGAGGACATTTACACAACAAAATCAAAAGAAAACAAAAGAGGGCTTTATTTTATCATTGAAGGAACAAATGAACATACACCGATGAGCCATTACATTATGACCACCCCCAGCCTAGAGAAATGAGCGCGCCTGGAGACCGAACGGTGGCGCAGGTCAAGTTCGCAGAGCAGTATTTATACAACTCGAGGACCGGCTTTCGGTTAGTAGAGTGTTCCGAGTCGGAATGAGAAAAGCTGCCGATTTATCAGAGTTTAATAAGGGACAAATTGTAATGACACAGCGCCTCGGAACTGCGATCTCGGAAACGGCGCAGCTTGTGGGTTGTTCACGTGCCGCTGTAGTGAGTACGTATCAAAAGTGGTACACAGATGGCCAAACGACGAACCGCCGTCCAGCCATGTGTCGGCCGCAGCTCACTGATGCCAGAAGAGAGCGGAGAGTGTCGCGCCGTGTTCATAGCGACCGCAGGGCCACAGTGCGACAAATCACCCGCAGCTACAACAGAGGTGATCAGGGCAATGTGTCACACCACACAGTTCTCCGAAGCCTTCTGCACATGAGCTTGCGTAGCCGAAGCCCCAGTCGGGTCCCCATGCTTACTGCACGCCATCGCTAACAACGCATGAAATGGGCCTAAGATCATCGAGATTGGACCGTGGACACTTGGAAGAAAGTGGCCTGGTCTGACGAATCAAGATTCCTGGTGCATCACGTAGACGGCCGAGCGCGGATACGCCGATTGCCAACGGAGGTTATGACACCTGGATGCACTGTTGGGCTGACATAGGCCGGCGGCGGCGGCCATGTTTTCTTGGGACACTTTAGGCCCCATTATCCCAAATAGCTCAATCCCTGACAGCTATCAGGTATCTGAACATCGTTGCGGACCAAGTTCACCCATTCATGGCAACTATGATGGCTATTACCAACAGGATAATGCGCCATGCCACACTGCCAGAATCGTCAAGGAGTGGTTCGAGGCACATGCTGGTGACTTTCTGTTAATTATAAATTGACCTGACGTGAACCCCATCGAACATTTGTTGTTCGACTTGAAAAAGCGGGTTCGCGTAAAATCAACACCACCCCGAAATGTACGGAAACTGGAGGACCTGCTGTTGACATTTTTGGTACCAAATACCCCAGGATACCTATCGCCACCTCATCGAATCGATGCCTCGCCGAGTGGCCGCTGTTTTGCGGGCTAAAGGAAGTCCTACAGCTTATTACGTAGGTGCTAAATTGAGGATTCTACAAAATCTGAAACGATTTTTCCAGAAAAGAAAAACGAAGAAATTCCTATTCATTATACTCCCATAACATTGCAGAGGTTTTGGTAAAAGCAGATTTATGCCTTTATTGTAATTGGGGGTATTTTGAAACATTTTTGGACACTTGAACAAAGCTGAATTTATAGTATTTTTAAAGTGAAGCTAATTTTTCTTGGCGAAATATTCTTCCGGTGTGCAGCTCATTTTCTGTCAGATTACCTGTTTGAAGATAGTCTTGTTTTTCTTGAAGAATACTCGTATTACGTAAATACCAGATATATGTTTGAGGAAAACTGGGCATGGGCTCTAAACGGGGAAACGATGCACACAGATGAGCTATCAATTAGACCAGCTGTTTTCAAACCGCGTCAGTCCATGGTCCATCTAGTCAATCAAAAAATGTTCATGGAGCACCTCCTTTTTAAGACAAGATTAAAAAGAGCAAGTAACTAACATTTCGGGTTGAAATTTATTTATTCTTTTTTGTTGGTGTTTCGTGGTGTAACAACCACAACGAGCATCTCGTTGGGATATAAGCAGTTGCTCACCCCTAATTTAGGGCCACTGGTTCCAGGTAAGTGAAAGAGAGCCCAACGCCGTAAGACAAACGCATCATCTATACCTCATCGGGGACTAGAGCCACGATCCGTCTCGGACGAACCCCTCGGCCACGAAACCAGCTGTTCATTCTTACTAACAGATTTATAACATAATACATAAAATATTTTGCTATATAATAACACATTTAAAATATAATATACGAGGGATGTTCAATAAGTCTTAAGCATGACATTAAAAGTAGTGGTTGGCGGCTGACACAACTATTGCATTATCATTCTGTTATATAACAGCCACGTCACGTCACTGTGTCAGCATTTGACACGGCGCCACTGTGCATTGAAGTCTATAAGGTGGCAATAGATGAGTGATAGATGAAATTGCGGAAACGAACGGTGATTGAATTTTTGACGAAGGAAGGTGAAACGCCACGCAGTATTCATGAACGGGTGGTCCGTGGTGTACGTCCATGGTGCACCTTCATATGCCGCAGTCAAAAGATTTGCTGCCCTCTTTAAATGGGGAAAGACTCGTTGGAAGACAACCCTCGCGAGGGACGCTCAGTGGAAGTGACCACAGGTGAAATGTGCCAGAAAGTAGAGGACATGGTGATGTCAAACCGGCGAATCCGTGTTGTACAAATTGTTGAAGAACTTAAGTACCGGTAGTGTTCGGAACATTTTGCGCGAGAGGTTAGAGATGTCAAAGGTCTGTGTCAGATGAGTTCCTCGAATGTTGACACCTGAGATGAACAATGATCTTGTTGAAGCAAGTCGTGTTCAACTCGACCGCATTAATCGCGATCCATATGACTTCTATTCCTGCATTGTGACTGGGGATGAGACGTGTCTTCACCATTGGGGCCCTGATACTAAAGAAGAGAGCTTGCAGTGGAAACATCATGGATCACCACCACCAAAAAAGTTCAAAACACAACCATCTGCAGGGAAGATCCAGATGAATTTTATTCCTGCATTGTGACTGGGGATGAGAAGAGGCTTCACCATTGGGACCCTGATACTAAAGAAAAGAGCATGCAGTGGAAACATCATGGATCACCACCACTAAAAAAGTTCAAAAACACAACCATCTGCAGGGAAGATTATGACTACCATTTTTTGGGACTGTTACTAATTGCCTTATAAAAGTACCATGAATGCTGCCTATGATACTACGCTATTGCAATTGCGTGAATCCATCAAGAGTAAACGGCGAGGAAAATTAAGACGGGGAGTTCTGCTTCTCCAGCGCAATGCTCCAATTCACACTGTCGGTGCTTCCATGCAAGCTGTGACAGAATGAAGCTTCAAAATTGCTTCCCCACACACCATGCTCACCTGACTCGCTCCTAGGGACTTTCTCTTCAAAAATCAGGAAAACAAATCTGCGGGATAGGCGTTTTGTGGATGATTCTGTAATGAAGGAGGCAACGAAGTGTTGGTTTGAGAAGAAAGATAAAACGGTTTTCACAGCCGGGATTCGCCAACTCTATGATCAATACAACAAGTGTATCCAGCTCAGGGGAGACTATGTGGAAAAACAAAGGTGCATTCTGAACTGAAGGAGGCAACGAAGTGTTGGTTTGAGGAGAAAGATCAAACGATTTTCGCAGCGGGGATTCGCCAACTCTATGATCAATACAACAAGAGTATCCAGCTCAGGGGAGACTATGTGGAAAAACAAAGGGGCTTTCTGAACTGAAGAATACAATGAAGTGTTGGTTTGAGGAGAAAGATAAAACGTTTTCCGCAGCTGGGATTCGCCAACTCTATGATCGGTGCAACAAATGTATCCAAGTCAAAGGAGACTATGTGGAAAAATAAAGGTGCGTTTTTGAAAATGTTTTTTGTCCTTGTATGTTAGGCTTAGAATTTACTGAACACCCTACATATGTTACAGTCTATTATTAAATAATAATGAATCTATAAGTATACGTGTAAAATTTTTAACGATAGTAATAACTCTATATTAAATATATGTACGATATTCCCTTTACTTTGCAACCGTTTATTAAAATCAGTAGTACATATGAGCTTGTTGATGTTAGACAGAATGTACATACAATAGAGAGAATGACTTGGATATGTGGATTTTAGAACACATTCCTGCTACGGCGCCTGCTCACACCGTGTGATTGACAGTGTTTTTTGTGGATCACTAAAAGGTCACTATGGGTCACAAGTTGGGAACCGCTAAATTAGACGATGTGGTACTGAAATCCTACCATTTAAACGCTAGTGTCGTATATGACGGGTGAAGTTAAAAATTGATGTGTTAACTGGTTTGAAAAGTAAAGCACACTTGCTGCGTTCTCTTCCAGAGTAAGGACTTAAAATATCCTTTTCTAATACGTGTCCTTTAGAGATGCCTTCTGTTTTGTGCTGCAGTATTCCATACCTTCGCAGCGAGATTAATGTTTCCTTTTCATTCTTGGTTTAAATGAGCAACTCTAAGGGCTAGCAGTCACCCGTCCTTAAATTAAGACCAGTGGTTCGAGGTGAGAGGGTGCCATCGGACACACCACTCATGCCTCAGCGGGACTCAAACCCGGGCCGACTTCGGACAAATAGTCAGATGCCAGCGCCCTCATACCACTCGGCCACCGAGGCGGCTCTCTTTTTAGAGCCATAATACAAGTATGAGGTGTTCAGAATTAATAAAGCTGTTCGGGCACGAAAAAGGAAAAATTTCACTTTAATTTTGGATAAGGATTCACAAACGAACAAGATATTTTACCATCTCTTCGCTTTAACGTTACAAATTGCCTCAATATCGATGCTGTTGCATATATTATGACTGCCTGAAACCCACTTTGAAAGCCAGGAAAAATGCAAAGGCAGCAAATGTGGAAAAAAAGGTTAAAAAATATTTGAACCGCGCTTATTTTGAAACATTAACAAGTGCTTCAGGTTAAGAAGAAGACGAAAAATCTAATTTATTCCACTTACAAAATATTAGTCACTGAAATTTCTTGTTTCTTGGTTTAACGATCCCTATGAGTAACTGTAAGAGCTACAGGCAGTTGCCCGTCTCTAATTGGGGCTTGCTGGTTCCAGGGACGGACAGGGCCAACGCTATCAGACCGGCGCACGTCCCGTGCCTCATCCAGGACTCAAACATGGGCCCATCTCGGACAAATGGTCAGAAGACAGTGTCTCAGATTTATCTAATATACCTAACATTAAATTTATCTAATATACCTAACATTAAATTTATCTAATATACCTAACATTAAATTTATCTAATATACCTAACATGCTGAGGTAAGCATGCGATTTTAGAGTTATACGTTTTCGGTTTATTTGCAAGGAGTTTAAAAACAATTATATAAACATGCAAAGGTGGCCGAGCAGTTTGGGGCGACTTCCCGTATAGTTGAGCCAGCGCTCGGACAGCTACTAATGACATGGATGTTGTGTTTGTTCTAACGGCGCTGGGTTTCGTTCTACCCTGTTGCCAGTGACCCTAAATTAAGAACGATCAACCCTTCTTAGCTCCAGACGCGTGCAGATTCAGGGTAAATTGCAAGTGGAAAAAGTGTGAAAGACATTGAAATTACGTACTTTGGAATCTTAAGACAAGAACTAACTAGCAATCCGAATAAAGCGACACTTTGCATTAATTATTGATAGATGTTTGCTAAAACACAGAAATTGAAAAAGAAAATCCTCCACTTTCAGTTTCATTACCGTCTTGGTGGCATTCGGTGCATTTTTCATGTAGTGAATAACCATTTCCGAAATCGTTGACTACTGATTACAGAACTTTCTCACTCTATAACGAAGTAAATTTCTCCGTCATTTTTATCCGCGCCATGATTCGAACCCGGGTCCCCTCATTCCGGAATAAGGTGCTCTACCAATTGAGCTACGCGGACGCTTTATTTCGATTCCTATCTGCCTTTATGTCGTGTGCGTCCTTCTGGCAGGTACGTCACATCTCCTGGTACGTTACAACTCTTGTACTACCTAAATGAGTTTTAAAGATGAAACTGGAAACTTGTATCACTCAGAGCGTAGCTGTATGAATAACGGAACTAACAACTGGAAATTTCTTGCATGGAGTCGAAAACAATAAGTATGACTTATATTTGAGGATTAAAACTATTATTATATTTGGGGATTAAATTTCTAAACTCACTTTCAATGCGCGAAAGTGGAGAAAATAATCGAATTCATTCAGGAAGGCTGGATTATTTAATATTTTTTCTGAGGAGTTTACGTAAGGCCAGATTAAGGTTAGCTCATCTTTTTCCTTCATCATCTAGACATGGAAATAAAGAAACGTGAACTACAATGGATATTTACATAATCAACTAGAATGAAGAAGAAATTCCTTTTAAGAACTTTGAGCAATCATCTCGAGGAGAATTCTAAGTTTCATTATAACGGTACAACATTAATTTGCACTTTAATATTCCTGTTATGAAATAAAGTTATTCCGGTGTTTCTACTTTAAGGTTAATTTCGTAACGAAATGATTAAACAAATTTAAAGCTCTTACATTTAGAAAAGCACTAAACTCCACAGCACGTGACTTGAATTTTCTTTATTGTATATTAAAAGAGGATTGTAGATTGTCGTACGCGCTTTTCAAACGCACATTAAGCAAAAAGAAAAAAAAGACAAGGAGATAGAGAGAGAGAGAGAGAGAGAGAGAGAGAGAGAAACGAAAGTTTGTAAAATAAAATATTCGATTTCATTTTTGGGGAATCACTAATTTAAAATAAACAACGGAATTGAAAAACATTGTTTCTTCATGAAAGCACCCATTAAGGCATTCATAAATCATTTCAAAAATACAGTAAAACGCTGATTATCTGTGGGGTCAGATTAACTCTGGTCCTTTACAGTACACACAAATTTCATTTTGTTTTAAATTCTCTATGCAAGTGGATTCGTAAATTAATAGTACTTTCAGAATCACGGACTTCCTACCTAAATAAGTTTTAAAATGTTCAGTTTTGTATTTACATACTACGAGAATATTATGCTTATATAGGGTTTTTGTATGTATTTAACGCAATGAAACGTAATTTGGATTAACCGCGGTTTTCAATTATCCGGGCTCTAGCGTCCCCTCAGTTGCCACGGATAATTGACGTTTTGCTGTAGAACGATAAAATATATCGTAGACATAGCCATAATTAGGTACAATAATAAAAGCACCTTAAAGAAATGGATGTCAAAAAATCATTATTACCTACAGTCAAGCCTACACATCTTAAACTACAATCAAATTTACACATCCTTAAGTACAATAAAAAACTACACATCCTTAAGTACAATAAAAAACTACACATCCTGAGTCTCAGTAAAATGAGCTTTCTAAAAATATAGCAAACAACATGCGAGTAAAATAGATGAGCTTAGAATTACGGGAGTCTACAGTAAAATAATTCTAATGTCTTAATTTTTTCACATTTTTATAAATTCATGCAAGAAATATGCATAGTTCGATTTTAATACTGAAAGTACTCAATAAAACTAGAAAATAGAATAGACTACCTCTGTAACAGTTCTTTTTTATTACTTTGAAAATGCTGAAATGTTAGTGCACTCCATTTTGCAGTTCCTAGATAATATACACAATTGATTGTTATGAGATTAATAGTTACACGCACGCTGTGATTAGCAAGACCACATAAAAGAGGTTTCTCAAATACATACGCTGCCTTTCTTTTCCTTTTTTTAGTTTAAAGATTCTCATTAAAGAGGAGTAGCGCATTCTTTTCTAATTTAGAATCTTTAACTGGTTTAAGGTACAGAAAGACCATGTAGAAATGGAAAAAATGCGTCCATGTTTCACCTGGTATATGCAGATTTCTTCCTTCCTTTTATTGAGTTTGAGCGCACACGTCACGTGATAGCTGATAAGCAATACTTACACACATCTTGAAAAGTAACTATATATGATACAGAATATAATAATCAGCATTTATTCTTAATAAATTTAATTCGGTGCTTATTTTTGTCTGGGAACTTCAGGTACTTGAGTGCGTTGGTGTTAGAGAGGAGCATTATGGAAGAACAAGTTTTATTTCAGAACACATAACATTGTACCATATCATAATAACATCACAAATAGTATGATAATAAACGGAACATGCTGGCAATATATACATTTGCACAAAATGTCTTTATTCAAACCTCTTTTTTTCTTAATTTGCACTCTTTTAGGAAAAAATATTGAATCACTAGTTTAAAATTCCGCGCATCCAAAAGCGCTTTCCAACTGTACAAATATCCAGTTTTTTCCATACCCGTAAAATAGCAACACGTTTCACTGAATTCTTCATGTGAATTATTCCTGAATTGTTTAGGATTATCCAGATCCTTTTCTAAAAAATATATTTGAATGGAGCAGCGCACAAAGTGATAAAAATCATCTACATTTATTTGCAGAGCTTCAGAAACCTAAATTCTGCCATCGCCGAAGATCATTTGCTGTGTTTACTTGGTCACACATACACCTACCTCACAAAAATAAATCTTCTATGAGGAAGCAGTATAAAAACTAAAATAGACTAATTAATTCATTTGGTGAATAGATCCCAAAAGCGAGACAGCAAAGACACACAGCAAAACTGCACATTATCAACCCCAAAAAAACCAAACCAGAGACGGCATTTACATGTTCATAACAAACACTGTCATCATAAACTCTAGCTAATTCAGTTTGTGCTTCGCATTCTAGTGACAAATTGATCACAATAACAAATTGGGTAACGAGTGGTACACATATAGTGATAAAATTGTTTACCACAAGCTACAACTATTATGGTATGCTACTGAGATAAGAAATAAGGTATAGCAAGTACAATATTTCATGTACGTTATATATATACATACATGCACACATATATACATATAAATGCATACATATATATTTATATATACATGTATTATAAATGCATATACACACACATATATATATATATACATTATAAAGTGCATATATATACATATATATCATATGTATAGATGTCTATATATATATATTTATGTATATATAGATGTGTGTGTGTGTATATATATATACATATATATGTAAACATCACATCACATCACAAAAAGTCAGGGGTAGGGTAGATGGATACAATAAGTTTACTTTTGCTGCCCCGAGATTTGTACACATAACCGTGAAATGAGGGGGAACTTAAAATCTAAAACAAGAGTTTGAACGAAGTCTTCCAAACTTCAGTGTAATATCATAAATTACAACATGGGGGATGTGTTGACAGTGATTGGTGGTAGGATTCACATGAGAGGGTGGAGGTGAGCAAGAAGAATAAATTGCTTCTGGAAGGGATGCCGGATTTCAACATCAAGTCGTTGAGGAAAGACAACCATGAGTAACTACTGCTGCTTCAAGGTGAAGTGCCAAACACAAGACAGTACCCAAAAATCATTTTGAAAGATCTTCCTGAGTAGCATTGTCATACTGCAATGTTGTCTGAAATATTAAAAGAGACGTGGTATAAAAATTAACAGTACTTAAAATTGTAACGAACAAATAAATGCATAATAAGGCATGTAGAAAATACATAGCATGTCCTGAAACAATTGAGAATGTTTTCATAAAAAATGTGCAATACTGACCTTGGCATAAGTCTCGAAAAAACGGTGGTCGTTGTAGTAATCACAGCAATTGGCGACACCTGTTAATTACGCATGCGTCGTGGGAAGTGCGCAGTTTAATAAACGTTGTTTCGTGAACCCCTAACAAGTGTTTTCGCGCTGTGATGTTTCGAAGAAATGGATGTAAAAGATGCGCCATTAAATTTTGCTGTCGACTTAAGGAGTCTGTCGGGGAGACTTTCCGGTTATGCAAGAGGCTTCTAAAGATGAATGTCTAGGAAAATCAACAATTTACAGATGGCATAAAGAATTTATGGATGGTCGTGAGTCGGCGGCTTTAATCGCGCATGACCTTCAACGAGTGTTACAGAGGTAAACATCAATTCAATAGGTGTTATTACACAGGAAGATAGACACCTATCAATTAGAGATATTGAAGATATGGTTCACATCTCAAAATCATCAATTCACAGAATTTTAACCGAGCATTTGGACATGAAGCGAGTTTGTTCAACTTGTGTTCCCCATTTCTTTTCGTGTGCGGTCCAATGCAAGGCCACACACCGCACATAGCCAGTTCTGTCTTTTCTTATTTAGAGAAAATGAATATTAAGTTGATGCCCCAACCTGCATATAGTTTAGACTTGTCACCATGTGACTTCTTGTTGCCCCATTTTGTAACGTATACTCTAGATTCACTTTCCTTTTGATTTTTACTATCTCTGGTTATTTTATTTTACTATGTAAATTATCTTCTTACTGAACGAGATGTTATTTCTCCCGCTGAATGAGATCTGGCAAGGAGTGTAAGTCATGATGTGGTGGTAGCCAGTATAAATAGGCGCGTTCAACGATACCAGAGAGAGCTTTTTGTTGATGTGCGTAGGAAGAGCTGTTGTTGTATGGTGAGAGCTTTGTTTCGTGTGTAAAGAGATCTTCGTTTATGTGAGAGCCAGATATCGAGTAGTTGTGTGACCTATGAAGTGAGTGTGGATAAATAACAGAAGTTTACCTAATAAAAGATTGTCTTAGTAAGTACGTCTTTCTCAGTTCATAGTTTTGTCAGACCTCTGTCTGGCTGTTATGTTTATTTCATTAGTTGTTATTATTAACAACCAGCGTTAATATTCATCTTAATTACTACTACAACATTACTAGCAGTTAAAAGCTTGTTAATTATTATTACTACACTACTAGCAGGCAAGTTTATTCATGATATAATTAACACACAACAAGCATTAGAAGAAGCTTAGAGGAAGCTGAATTCATTATAATTTAGAAGAAGCAGAATTCATTATAATTTCAAAAAGGACATAACGGGGGTGACAAGTTGAGACTGATCAACAACTTATTACAGCTTCACGTGGGTGCTTCAACAGCATTTCAGAAGAAGAATTGCAGAAGACATTGAAAAAAGGGAAAGAACGGGACACCTGCATTCGATGCAATAGACAATATTCCAAAAAAGATGACCACTTTCTTGATAATTAAGGTACGCATTTTTTTTTATAAAAACATTCTCAGTTGTTTTGGAACAATACTTATAGATTACGTTTAAAGTTTACTTCAACTTCATTTCAATCACAACTTAACCCTTTAATCGGCTGGAACCAATTAACTAGGATTTAGCAAAATAGGTTGAAATCAGCTTGAACGAATATATTCGTTGTCTAAGAAGTGGGCTGAAAGCAGATGGAAGGAGTGAACCTGAGCATTACTTCCCTTTTAGCTTTGTTATTCAGATTGGTCATTTAGGAGATCATTGACATTAATCCTTTCTGCCAAAAAGGGGCTATAGCGATGGTGAATAACCTAAGAGAGAGATGTTTGAATCACTTGTTTCTACGCAGTAACACGATGTCAGTTTCAGAGGGACTAGTCCTTGCACATATTATGAAGCCATGAATAAAGAACTAGAAGGGAGCGCTTATCACTATTTATGATTGGTACTGGTGAGACGAGAGGGAGAAGGAATTGTTTTGCCGAGCTTTCGTAAAACCGTGCCTATCTGTGAACATTTCTGTTTGAGTAGCGCAGGGATTAGTTTGGGTGCCATTTGGCCCAGATACATCCGTGCTTAAATGGTTAAAGGTTGCAGACTTAGTGATTTAACTTTTACTTTTCCGGATTATTACAAATTGTTCGTATCGTTCGTTAGAGCTGAAATCTTATTCAGCGTCAATCTTCAGACAGACACTTTTCAGAATAATGGCCAGAGTAAGTTAGACATTACTTACGAAAAACAAATCCAGTCTTTATGGAATCCGTTAGAACCTCAAACAGCCTATCACAAAACATTTTTTTTTCATCAACAAGATGAACAGACTTTACAATACTCAGAACACAGAGCCGAATAACATCGCTCAGCAGACAGCCTTTGCAACATCGTTCTCGTTCCGGGTATTAACAATTTAATACCCGGAACGGTCGCGTAGTGTCGCCCTTGCGGAGATGCGGGCAGAATCACGTGTCTATGCGTGCCTGGACATGTTTCAAGTAGTGCATGCGTTCACCACAGACCAGTAGAGCCATTCGTGAGTGAGCAGTTGCCAAAGCTATTGAAGTATGTGTGTGAAAGAACGGTCACCTAGTGTCGATGCGGGCAGAATCACGTGTCGATGCGGGCAGAATCACGTGTCTATGCGTGCCTGGACATGTTTCAAGTAGCGCATGCGTTCACCACAGACCTGTAGAGCCATTCGTGTGAGCAGTTGCGAAAGCAGTGCAAGTCTGTGTGTGAAGGAACGGTCGCCTAGTGTCGCCCTTGTGGCGATGCGGGCAGAATCACGTGTCTATGCATGCCTGGACATGTTTCAAGTAGCAAATGCGTTCACCACAGACCTGTAGAGCCATTCGTGAGTGAGCAGTTGCGAAAGCAGTGCAAGTGTGTGTGTGATGGAACGGTCTCCTAGTGTCGCCCTTGTGGCGATGCGGGCAGAATCACGTGTTTATGCGTGCCTGGACATGTTTCAAGTAGCGCATGCGTTCACCACAGACCAGTAGAACCATTCGTGAGTGAGCAGTTGCGAAAGCAGTGCAAGTCTGTGTGTGAAGGAACGGTCGCCTAGTGTAGCCCTTGTGGCGATGCGGGCAGAATCACGTGTTTATGCGTGCCTGGACATGTTTCAAGTAGCGCATGCGTTCACCACAGACCTGTAGAGCCATTCGTGCGTGAGCAGTTGCGAAAGCAGTGCAAGTCTGTGTGTGAAGGAACGGTCGCCTAGTGTCGCCCTTGTGGCGATGCTGGCAGAATCACGTGTTTATGCGTGCCTGGACATGTTTCAAGTAGTGCATGCGTTCACCACAGACCAGTAGAGCCATTCGTGAGTGAGCAGTTGCCAAAGCTATTGAAGTCTGTGTGTGAAGGAACGGTCGCCTAGTGTCGATGCGGGAAGAATCACGTGTCTATGCGTGCCTGGACATGTTTCAAGTAGCGCATGCGTTCACCACAGACCAGTAGAGCCATTCGTGAGTGAGCAGTTGCGAAAGCAGTGCAAGTCTGTGTGTAAAGGAAAGGTCTCCTAGTGTAGCCCTTGGGACGATGCGGGCAGAATCACGTGTCTATGCGTGTCTGGACATGTCTCAAGCAGTGCATGCGTTAACTGCAGACTAGTAGAGCTATTCGTGTGTGAGCAGTTGCGAAAGCAATGCAAGTCTGTGTGTGAGTTTTGAGGTAAAAATGAGTGATAGAAATTTAGAGTAGAGCATTAACATCAGATTCTGTGTGAAGATTGGTAAAAAGGGCCAAACTACACACAAACACTGTATCTACACGGTCATCCATATTCTAGACCCGGTCTACTCATAGAGTAAAATAATTTAATCGTTAAATAACTACCTACAATTAAAATATAATACTATTAAAACGAGATCTTTCGCAAAGGCGCCCCTTGCATCATCAGGTTACAAACAAGACTGAGAATTGTCCAAAGGCATATATAGTCATCATTCGGTGTTATGACGTATCCAATCGCAGTGCACATGCGTCAGGTGCGCAGAAGGCGGGGGGGTCTTAAACACTGCTGATGTCCATAATTCATGGCGGTAACGAGCTTTCTCCATGGAGTTGGTACATACACTGGTGTTTCATCATTACAACATTGTGTTCGATATTTATAAATACACTTGTATATAGGCTTTCGGCAAATATTACAGTTCTCTTGGTACTTGTTCGTAATAATACATACGCGTCACGCTATGACGGGAGATGGGTGCCGCCATTCACCAAGCGGGCAAGTGCAGTGTTAGAGGTGCGAACTTTGGTGCTATATTGATGCTCGGCCATCCTGATACGCAAATGTCGCAGGGTGGAGCCTGTATATCATTTATTACCATGCTCTGGGTCCTTTCCCTTCATTGGTACGCAATATACTCCGGATTTTTCCGTCTCGAGCGTGTGGTCTCGAACTTTCCGTATTAGTTGAAATAGATTGGATGTCGAATCTCTAAAGTCAATATCATGCTTTTTATAAACATTACGCAAAGCATTCGTAATCAACGGTTGGTATGTCATAGAGGCGACGTATCTTTTTGGTTTGCTATTCCTGGCTAGGGTCGTATATGTTTTTCTTCCCCGTTGTAATATTAATTTTTGCACACAAAAATTATCATACCTATGCTGTTTCTGTAGCACGCTGCTTTTCAAAATCGTCCTTCTAGCCAGACAGGCACCCACAATGAGTCCTTTATTGAACTCGGAAAGATACTCTGTGTGTTTTTCCCATTGTGATCAACACTGCTGACGACGACTGACGAGCAGGAGTCTGAAATATTAGTTGCCTAGATCACATGGTGACGCACGTGACCACGTATGTACGTTGCGTAAGTGACGTTTTCGTACATCTGCATAAAGGTTTCTAATTCATTGGCTGGAGTGTGTGTGTGTGTGTGTGTGTGTGTGTGTGTGCGCGCGCGCATGTGTGTGTGTGTGTGTGTATGCGTGTGTGTGTGTGTGTGTGTGTGTGCGCGCGCGCATGTGTGTGTGTGTGTGTGTGTGTATGCGTGTGTGTGTGTGTGTGTGTGTGTATGCGTGTGTGTGTGTGTGTGTGTGTATGCGTGTGTGTGTGTATGCGTGTGTGTGTGTGTGTGTGTGTATGCGTGTGTGTGTGTGTGTGTGTGTGTGTGTGCGTGTGTGTGTGTGTGTGTGTGTGTGTATGCGTGTGTGTGTGTGTATGCGTGTGTGTGTGTATGCGTGTGTGTGTGTGTGTGTGGGTGTGTGTGTGTATGCGTGTGTGTGTGTGTGTGTGGGTGTGTGTGTGTATGCGTGTGTGTGTGTGTGTGTGGGTGTGTGTGTGTATGCGTGTGTGTGTGTGTAAATGTTAGCTAGCTACAGTCATTCATAACATTAAAGCTATGTACAGGGTGTCCACAATGTCTTGTTACTCCCCCTGTAATAATAAATGTAAGTGAGCTATGTATCTGTTGTATGATGTATATGTTGAGTTATGGTCTGTATTGTGTTTATTTACAGATTAGGTACCGGAACCATGTGTGATACCAGCGAATACATCCTGGAACAGCGGATTGTTGTCAGTGTCTGGGCACACGAACGTCCACACACAGGGAAGACAATGCGTGACGTGCGTGCCGATTTCCAGCAACGATTCGACAAAGAGGCCCCTCCAAAACAGACTCTTCTGCGGTGGGAACATAAATTCTTCGAAGCAGGCAACATCAAGGATAAACCACGAACGGGAAGACCATCAACCAGAGTGCAACAGTGTCAAGTGGTCGAGGAATCAGTTATCAGGTCACCGACGAAGTCGCTCCAGCAAACGATCAGCGGAGCTTGGAATACCACGATCGACACTGCATAAGCACATGAAGAATGACCTGAATTTGCACGCATATCGCCCGATGTTCGTTTAGGAGTTATCAAACATCGATTTAAACCGCAGACGGGATGCATGTGCAATGATGCTTCAGACATTTGCCACAATCCCCAAACCTGGAAAGGTCATTTTCAGTAATGAATGTGCAATACACCGCAGCTGTCGATCACAGAACGTTGTGTTCTGGTCCAAGGAAAATCCACATTATGTCAAAGAATTGGAACATCATCCTCCGCATGTCATGATATGGGCTGCAATGATAGTCGACATCTGTTTGGACCGTATTTCTTTGATGGTCCAGTGAATCAGACAACTTATCTGGACATGCTGCAAACCTGGTTTGTGCCACAACTTGGAAATCTTGGCATTCTGAATGACGTATGGTTCCAACAGGATGGGGCACCCGCCCATTACGCAATTGCTGTTCGGGAATACCTTGGTGAGGTCTTTCGGGATCGTTGGATCGGCCGAGGTTCGGCAGTGCTGCCCGCTTCACTTGAATGGCCACCTCGAAGCCCAGATCTCTCAACGTATGATAATGCCCTTTGGGGTTTCATAAACAAGGTTGTTGCACAGCAGCGCTACCAAACCACTGATGAACTTAAACAAGCAGTGAGACGTGCTTTCTCTCGTATCACCCCCGCAACTGCTTCGGAAAATGTCTCACAGAACATGGCGTAAAATTATTCTCTGTCACGAGAATGATGGAGCCCAAACGGATCCACTTGATGTTTAAGGATGCATCAACATATAACTCAACATATACATCATAAAACAAATACATAGCTCACATTTCTTATTACGGGGGGGGGGGGTAACAAGACATTGTGGTCACCCGTACAAAGGGCATCCTGAAAGTAATGCCTCGTCCCTCATGAGATTTTTATTTGTAGCAGCAAGAATGTGAAACTTGGTGGCAAAATACTTGGACATATTGTTAATAATGCTAGCCTATTCAAAGTATTGTCCATCACTTTCTATACATTTCCGCCATCTTTGAACCCATTGGTAAAATCCATTTGGAAAAATTCCTGAGGCTGTCGTTTCACCCATGAGTTCACAGCCAGTTTAACATCTGTCACATCATCGAAACGTTCCCTACGAAGGGTGTTTTTCAAAGAGGCAAACAGGAAAATGTCTGAGGGAGCCAAATCAGGACTGTAGGGCGGTTGGTGCATCACCGTCTACCCCATTTTGGCAATAGCCTGTGAAGTCTCCATTGAGGTGTGGGGACGTGCGTTATCATGGTGTAAAACAACTCTATGAAGTGGAATGTCACGTCTTTTTCTTCTGATAACTTCCTTTAGCTTCTTCAATGTCCGCACATAGTGAGCACTATTTATTGTTGCAACTCCTGGATGGTGACACGACGATCAGCTGTGATGAAGTCTTTCACTCGTTGCCTGTTGGCATCTGGCACTGCAGTTAGGAGTCTTCCACTACGTTGTTTGTACGACACTGAACTTTACCCTTCTCGAAACCTCTTCATCCATCTTCGGATATTACTGGTATTGAATGTGGCAGCTCCATACACCGCCCGGAGCCTCCTGTGGATTTCTGGAGCATCACATCCCTCTTTTTCTTAGGAATTCAAATTATGGCTCGCTGCTTTTCCCTGTCATTCATGATCTTTATTTCCGATTCTGAAAAGAAATATGTTCTCACATTGGTAACGTGTTGTAGTACAAGTCAGTGCAGTTTCATTAAAATCACTTCAAAATTTCAAAAGTTATGAAGGAGGAGGTATTACTTTCAGGATGCCCTTGTAGGTAAATTTAAAGAAATTGTCGTGGTGTATAACGTTTCACACTCGTGTGTTTACACAAAAACAAACCAAGGAATAAGAGAAAAATAAATTGTCTCAGAAAATACACAGTATTTATCTACATGAATCTAGGCAGCAGAAATGGGAAAAAAGTATCCTGTGAGAAAGAAGATCTCTGAATAAACATAATGAATCTTACCTTTCTCTGACGTTCTGCCAACTGTTCAATGGTAGCCATTGGTAAAAGCTGCAGCTATAAGAGGCCCCTGAAAGTATATGTTAAGATAATTAAACAAGCTACGTAGAAAACTGATATTTTACTTAAGCATTTGAAAAGAATAATGAAAACATTCTGATGGGTCTTAAAACAGCAGGAAGGACGTTTTATTAAAACTGCCGAGCGATTTAGCATGAAACTCTTTTTCTCTTCCCTGTTCTGCAAGCATAAATAAAGAAAACTATTTTAAGTGAGAAGCCTGGTGATAAAGCTACAGAATAGAAGTTATCTCTGCTTTTTACTACAAATAAAATACTCAGCCTAAAATTTCAGTGCTGGTACTATAAAAACGTATTAGCCTACAGAATGGATTTAAAACTTATTTTACCTTCTTTTTCTTTACGTACAACTTCTTACAGATTTTTGAGAACTGTTTAAAGCCACCAGAAGAGAGGAACATCTTGCATTAATTTATCGGGTAGTTAATGACAAAATTCAAAGTACTTCAGTACTGGAACAACATTTAACTTGACTTAAACTGAAGATTATCACTGAAGTTTTCCCTTATTTGGAAAACATCGTGACTTTGTACATGTAGCCGCAATTCGTGGATCTAAATAAAAAAAAAGTTGCTAGCTTGTACAAGCAAAATGTACTTAAATATCGCATGTCAGCTAGGAAATGTTTTCCTTTATGTGTGATTTGTTTCACCAAAATATTAAAATGATATTACATCAACGTGAGAATGAAGACAACCATACATCAAATTCGCGAAAGCCCGTAACTATCAGGATTGACATTTACATATGGTACCTAGTCTTATCATAAATACTGTTGCAAAGTATTCAATGAAATAACAACATAAATTTAAAGATATTTTAATATACCTATGATATAACGTAAGTAGTACACTTGTGAATACATGGTACCAATCACTTTTCAAAATGGCATCCTTTTGCCTTCACACAGTCCTTCAGTCTCTGTGGCCACTCATCAATAGCTTTACGCAGGGTTTCCACAGGAAAAGCTGCGACTGCCAGCACCAAAGAGCGTTTGAGACTGTCAATATGTTGAACAGAGATTTTTTCAGTACTGGGGTGTCTCTTTCTGCAGACCATGTTCTCCAGTGTGGTCCACAACTTGTAGTCCAATGGGTTGAGATCTGGGCTTCTTGAAAGCCAATCAGCTGGAGAAATGGAGTCTGGAAAATTCGCCTGAAGCCACTCCTGGGATAACGTGGCCTTTTGAGCAGCTGCGGAATCCTGCTGAAAGCTTTATAACGAAGTGAATTTCTCCGTCATTTTTATCCGCGCCAGGATTCGAACCCGGGTCCCCTCATTCCGGAATAAGTTGCTCTACCAATTGAGCTACGCGGACGTTTTATTCTGATTCCTATCTGCCTTTATGTCGTGTGCGTCCTTCTGGCAGGTACGTCACATCTCCTGGTACGTTACATCATCTCCCGCTTATTTTTTTTTTTTTTTTTTTCGAAGTGCTGGAGAAGGGATTCTCTTATTTTTCCTATCTCGCGGTGTGGAAATAACATCACACCAATGCGAGACTTTGAACGGTCGGGTCATCCGGATAGTTCGGGCGCCATTATAACGAAGTTAATTTCTCCGTCATTTTTATCCGCGCCAGGATTCGAACCCGGGTCCCCTCATTCCGGAATAAGTTGCTCTACCAATTGAGCTACGCGGACGTTTTATTCTGATTCCTATCTGCCTTTATGTCGTGTGCGTCCTTCTGGCAGGTACGTCACATCTCCTGGTACGTTACAGCTTCACTGTCGGTTCTGAAAGAATCTGTGGCTCACATGATTGACCACTGGCTCTAAAACCCTGTCCTAGTAGACTGGCGGATGTTTTCACTCCTTTCCCACAGAAATGGAGCTCTGTGGTACCCTCGCAGGAGACTCCTCAACAAGCCATGACAGAAGCAGGATGATGGCCCCTCATGATCCTTGGAGCTTTCTCCTGAGCTTCTCGTGAGGTTGACGCATACATCCTCTCATTTTGGCGGTTGAAAGCCTCTTCGGTAGTGAAAATGTTTTCATCAGAGAGAAGGATCTGTCTGTGGCGATTGTCTGCGTAACGTTGCAGCAAACATTTCGCTTTTAGCACCCTCTGCTGCTTTAGTTATGAGGTGAGGAAGTGCCCTGTACGCCGCCGGTAAGCTCTCACTCTTAGGTCACTCCGCAGCACGCGTGACATCGACATTCTTGAAATGTTCAGCTCACGAGCCATCACTGATTGTTTTCTGACAGGATTTCGTCGAATACGGGCTGCCACTGCTTTCACCAGGAGAGCAGCTCTCATGGTACGCGGTACATCCTTTCTGGGGCGGTCAGCGACGGTCCCAGTCTCAAGGAACCTTTCTGTGGTCCGATAGACAAAAATTCGGCTGATTTTCAGCTTCTTCAGCATGTTGAAAATCTCGGAAGCTGATTTTCCAACTTTGTGCAGCTCTGTTACAGCAACACGATTCTTATAATCGCCCCACTTTATGGCATGCACTTCAGGAAATACGTCATCTCTTCTGTGACTGAACACACAATGATTTACTAGTTGTTTCATGCCTCATGGCTGGTCGGTGACGTTGCATACCATCTGTCGAAAGTTTGTAATAGTGTTTGTGTTAAGACTGGGTATATACACTGAAGAGCAATTGAATTAGAGATACCTGTCTAGTAACGTGTAGCACCACCTTTCGCTCTGATGACGGCGGCGATTCGTCTCGGCATGGACTCGACAAGACACCGGAAGCGTTGGGAAGCCATACGGATCCACGACACCTGAACAAGCTCCCACAGTTCACGAAGATTTGATGGAGGGGGTCATCTCTCTCGATGGCATCACAGATGTGACCTAGCTAGCCAAGGAAGCGAGGTCACGTCGGTGGAGTGTTCATCCAACCATTCGGATACAATTCGGGAACGATGGTCTTGTTGCAGGATGAGGTCCCCAGTGGGATGTTGAAGACGCACAAACGGGAGCAAATGGTCGTCCAGGACATCCCGGTAACGTTGACCTGTGAGGGACGATGTCACACGTACCAGGGGTTCCATTTCAGTCCACGTAAACAGTCCCCAGACGAGAATGCCACCCTCACCAGCTTGAAGAGTACCCTGCTGGCAGAAGGATCCATCGCTTCATGTGGTTTGCGCCGTACTCGCATCCTGCCATCCGCATGTACCAACGTGAATCTCGACTCATCAGTCCAGGCAACATTTTTCCACATGTCTAGGGTCCAGTGGCGATGTTCCCGCGCCCATGCTAATCTTTGCACCCTGTGATGTGCGGTCAGCAGCGGTACCCTTGTGGGACGATGGCTTCTGTACCCCATTGCGAGGAGATGGTTCTTGATGGTGTGGCTGCTTACACGTTTTTGTGCACCAGCGTTAAATTGCCGAATGATTTCTTGCACTGTGGCCCGTCTATCCGCTGTTACAATGCGAGCTAGCCGACGATGACCCCGCTCAACCACACGCTGTTGTCCACAGCAGTTGGCCCTTGCAGGGATGGTTTTACCGGATTCGATGTACTCACGGTGCACCCGTGACACAGTGGCTCGTGAAAATCCCAGTGCCTGCACGTCTTCCGAGCTGGAGTGACCCATTGGTCGGGCCCCGACAATTTTCCCACGATCAAATGCACTTAGTCTTACCCATACTGCGTCCGACTCTTACTGATTCCCGTCGGATCACTCCTTATATTGTCGGATCGCTGCATTCGGGATATCGTTTCTGTTTACAGGGCCGCCCACAGCGCCACATTTGCATAACGCCAGCTGTCTCTAATTCAATTGCTCTTTAGTGCAATGGAGGAAAAATGTCAAAATTCCAAACGCACCGATGAACTCGAATTGTGAGCTATATGTACCAGCGGTGTTGGGGAAATTCTAATCCTAACAATGAAGGCTCCGGTGGCCGAGTAGCCTGAGGTAGAGGTCAGCACGGGCAAGGTCGGGCTTTTTTTTAGTTTTGAGAACAAGGCAACGGGGCCGGCTGGGCTTTTCCCCAGACACTTACGCATGGGCAGGGCCAAGTCGACCCATTCTTTTTATTGTGATGGTAAAAAAGTAAAAAGTCATGTTTCGTGATTTCCTGGTGTGTTTTAACTACTTTACTAGCTTTACTTACTTCCATGGCATAGATCAGGGCGTAATCACAGAGGCGAGGAGAGGCACTCACACTGTTTTTACCATCTGTAGGTATTAAGATGGTAAAAACACTTTGGGGATTCTTGACAGCAAAAAGATTCAACCCCGAGCAAGTGTGGTGTTGTGTGGAGTGGAGAAGGAGGGGGGGGGGACTGCAGTGAGGTTGTGTGCGCGTGCGTTTTGTATGAAGAGAGTGGGACGAAATAAATCTTTTCTCCTATCCCTAATCCGCATAGGGATTGACTTTTGCATGTAAATGTAAATTCAGTTTACTTCAACTACAAGTAATTAACGCAGACCATTCGCGGCCCGCGTTAATTACTTGTAGTCGAAGTCTTATTTATATTGCACTGTACCTGTCGCAATGATTTTTGGAATAATAGATATTATTTATATTCATTTAGTATATGACAAATAAAAAATAATTCTTCTGAATGTGACTGAAATTTTCCATCTTGAAACTTACCCTGCTCACAGCGATGGGAGGATAACCAGAAGGCTGAGGACTTGCTGCTTGGACATAACCTACTCCTTCCTGATTTGAATTGTAAATATCGATGGGTCCTGGGCTGTTAGTTGCAGGGAATCCACGATTGTTGGCGGGTGAAGTAGGGGGAGGAAACCCTTGAGGTCCGTAACTATTTATCACTGTTGAAAGAAAAACATACTCAATGACATTTGGTGCTTACTGTACAGTTCCTTTTTTAATGACACACAGGTAATTGTATTATGATACGGTTATAAAATATTGTGGTATAAAAAGATCTCCTTCTCATAAAAATTTGACCAAAGCGGAGAAAAGTGGTTGAATTTTTTCAAAATTTTGAGTTTTTACCGCATGTGATTGAGCATTTATGTAATAAAACTTTAAACAATTCTGGCCTACAAAAACTTAAAAACGGTTTTCTTCATATTTATACAATAAAGAATTCTAAAGAAAAATGATGGGATAAAAGATTGCCGTCTCATGCACGATTAAAATAACTATAAAAATTAAAAAGAACCAATTAAAGCAACATAAGATCTTTCGATCTCTCTTGGGATCATCCTCCGATGTGCTCGTGAACTGGAGGTTCTGACCCTTAAGTAAATGATGGGAAGAGTGCCGGGATTCAATCTGTGTGTTCATTGCGCATATCTGGGTTATTCACGGGGATATCCTGGTTGCCGAGTGGCTGGTTATGACATCTGGTATTAAAACACACTCAATGGTTTAATGACAGATGACATATCCAGTAGGGTGGGCCTTAAGTGGCCTTAAAAAATATTTTTTTGAATTTGTTTCCTCCCAACCCATAAATGTGTTCAATGTATAAAAAAATAATTTGCTGAATTTTTATGAATATCAAGATATATTTAGTGGTCGCTACCACCTTTACAGTACGAGATGGGTAAGAGATGGAGTTAGTACGAAATGGAATTTCATAAAGTTTTAAGGGTTAAAAACATAGATATAAAACATAGTATGTATTATTTTGGTTAATAATATAAAATTTTCAATGATGTATAATTGGTTTATAATACAAAACTACTGCATTAATTAATAACACAAACCCAAAAAGCAACAGTAGTACTTCATTACTTACATTCAACACCAAGAAGCCCCACACTTCATTCCTGTGTTTGTTGCCGTGGTATCAAATCTGATACACTTCACTTTATCACAAATTCCCCACTTTCCTGATGTATCATACATGGCCGATGCAATTATTTCTTCTTTGGCTGAAAATAATTTTGGTGCCCCTAATAACTGATCCACACCATCTCCAGATACCAAAATGGTAACACTGTCAACAGTTTCGGATACAACTATATCTTCAGGCAACACTTTGTGGGTGTTTCGCTCTTTCACTGATAACTGAATTTACATTTACATTGTAAAGAGATGGATCTAGTCCAAGATTTCGTATTGTAGGGGTCAGGATTAAAGCTGCCTGTCGACTGCTTACCTTTGTAGCATCAAGGCTAGTAGATAAATTACTATCCAGTACTTGTTTTCTTCCTCTTTTAATGGGTTTCCCTCCTGAAGAGGAAGACTCTTCAAAAACAGTACAAGGACATTCTTTTTCTTCAGAATCCGAATCAGATAAAGAAAAAAGAATAACATTTTCCTCCCTGGATGTTATCTCTTCATATTCCATTTGTTTCCTTTTTCTCAAATGTTGTTCTCTTTTTTCGAATTCTCTTTTTTTTTGCTAGTACCAAGTCAAACCTTCTGAATTTTCCTCGTCGTCCTTCCTCTCGTCAAGCCATAAGAAATTATTTGTCTTCTTCAATCGTCATTGTTTCTAAAGCTTTAGCGTGTGCTATATAAAAAAATCTTCCAACTTTTCTTTCCAAAGATTTTCCTTCTTAATCAAAGCATTTGAATGCTTGGCTTTATTTTCTTTATTCTTTTTCAGCCCTTGACATTCTTTAAAAAAATTTCAACTTTCTCAACAATATGATCTTTTCGTTTAGTATTATAGGAATTCGAGCCTTTTCCCACATCTCTAAAATATCACATGCAGTTGATTCCGGAGATTTCCTAACAGTTTGTTTCAAATCAAGTTTATAATGAAAAAATAATGCAATTACCTAACTAATGGACAGAAGTTTCGAAAGATGAAACGATGAGAAAATTGGCCAATTAACCATACTTCTGTACTTCCAGTAGAAATAGAACTTCCATAAGTTTTACTTGTGTTTGATGCCATTTAATACTATGGTTGTAAATTGCTAGAATTGCAAAAACGTTCCTACTAGAGCTCTGAAAAATACATCCACTCTGCGCAACAGTCAGCCACTAACTGACTCAATTGGATAATGCTACAGCGCAGGCCTTGATTTCGTTTCTTTTTTTTTATCAGTAACAACCCTTGTTAGTGGCCTTACTTTTTACTAGCAAATTGCATTATCTACTAGCGAAAGTTTAACATTATACAAAAGAAACTTTAACATGTACCCCTCCATTAGTCAATCATCACAAATTTTGATTTCACCCCTATAACTGTCACATTCTAATGTTGAACTCACCTTTTCATGACCTGACAGATTCATTCTAACAATTTAATTTGAATGGAAATATTTAAGAAACTTTTTTTTTATTATTTAACTTTATTCACAAAATTTAAGAACACTTTTCAAAATCTTAAATTATTTTCCGTATGTTTAGGATCTGGGTTTCAGGTCTTTTCATCATACCACTTTAAAACAGCACGCTTGGGGTCAAACATGTCTTCGGATGGACCTTCAACCTCAATACTCATGAGAGCATTGAATGTTTGTAAGTTTAAACTGCCCCTCCAATAACACAGGATTCTCTTCATGAAACCGAAACCATCCTCACATGCAGTAGTAGATAAGGGAAATATACTAGATATTTCTACTAGTGCCAAAATGTTTTTATAATGTTTGTACTTGTCAAGAAACATTCGTTTCTAGAAAGCAGTTGCTTCTTTATGTATGTGTTTAAAATATTCCACACGCGCAATGAGGAGACGCTTTACAGTTTACACTAAAACATTCAAACATTTTCCACTAGCAACTTTTGCTAGAACCACTTTTTATCACTAGCAAAATGCATTTGCTTGCTAGTAATTTGCTACTAACTACCGGTCGAAATCGAGCCCGGCTACAGCGCCACCTGGTGGTTTGACAGCAGTGCCAACTTGTGGTCTCCGAGCGCAACATGTTTTTGACTGTATTGCCAGCTGGTGGGAGACCACAGTGCCATCTGGGGTGCAATACAATTACCACATAGATTCACGTAATGAGTGATATAGTAATACTTTCGACCCTGGTTGCAACCTCTAAATCTAATCCGATTTGAAAAACAAAATAACTGATTCATTTTCTCACATGATGAAACATTTTGAACAGTTGGGAGAAACGATTCCAAACTTCAAAAATAAGGCTCACCCTAATACCCAGCCTTAACCAGCCACTGGGCAACATACTCAATGTTTTAATGCCACACTGTTAAAAATTGGTACTTAGAAATAAGCAAAATGTACTCGTTTTTGAGTACATTCTGGGCTGATAATAGCTCCGAGTACTTGTGTCTCACTTTTGGAAAAGACACGTATTCATTTTTGAGTACATACAGGGAATCAATTGTGAGTATATCTGATATTTCTAATTTGAAATACACTGAAGTGCCAGAAAAACTGGTACAGCAGTCTAATACTTGGTAGGTCCCCCACGGGAGCCAGGACTGCAGAAATATGACGGAGCATGGACTCCACTATCTTCTGGAAATATGCTGTAGGCAATGCACACCATACTTTCTGAAGAGCGTTCCGCAATTCGGGTGTGTTCCGAGGTCTCGGATTCCCGTGTTCGATAGCGCGTTTAATGGCATCCGAAATGTGTTCTATCACGTTCAGATCTGGGGATTTGGGTGGGAATGGCAACACCCCAAACTCAGATGAATGCTCCTCTAACCATAATGTGGCGTCCCGACACTTGTGTGGAGGTGCATTGTGCTGTTGGAACAGGCCCAACCCATCAGCATGAATGCAGGACATGAACGGGTGTACCTCGTCAGAAAGGATGCGCACATAGCTTTGGCCGGTCTCAGACGTTTGTAGACGTACCAGGGGTCCCAGTGAAGTCCAGCTAAACACACCCCATACCATTACGGACCCCCCACCAGCCGGTACAGTTCCCTGTTGACAGGCGGTATCTACGGCTTCATGGGTTTTGCGCCGCACACGAATCCTTCCATCTGCCCGATACAGTTGGAAACGCTACTCGCCAGACCAGGCTACTTGTTTCCAGTCATCAAGTGTCGAGTGGCGGTGTTGCCGTGCCCAAGCGAGGCGCATAGCTCTGTGTCGTGCACCCATCAAGGGGACCCGAGTTGGGCGTCGGCTCCCAAAGCCCATATCGGGCAGGGTACGTTGCACAGTCCGGACGCTGATTCTTGTTGAGGCTCCAGCATTGAATTCCGATGCTACCTGCGAGAGTGTCGCGTGAAACGATTCTTGACAGCCGACGATTGTCACGTTCACCCAATGTCTTTTTACGGCCACACTGGTATCGTAGGTTGGAGGTTTTGCCGGAATTCTTGTAGTCACGGTACACTCGTGCAATGGTCGCCCGTGAAAATCCGAATTTCGTTTCTACCTCCGAAATACTATGGCCCATCTCACGAGCGCCAACTATGACACTGCGTTGAAAATCGCTTAAATCGTTATTACTTGTCATTCTCATGCCGTAAACAGCTCTGATAGCCGGCAAGGATGTCTATCGCTTTATATACCCACTGGCGGACGCAACCGAGTACGCGCATAGGTGACGTTGCTATGTATTTTGCATAAGCTCGTCTGTACCAGTTTTACTGGCATTTCAGTGCATATGTACTCATTTTTGAGTACATATATTTCAAATATATGTGCTCTAACTTCATTCAGTTCCTGTGCCCTTTCGGGCAGGGCACAGAAATAAGTTGGAGCGAACCTAGCAGGATAGTTGGTAAGTGAGAGAGAGAGAGCACACTAAATGGCGCCACCGAACGATTTTGCACATAGAAGGCAGAGAGAAATTAAGGTGGGGGTGGGGGTGGGGGCTTAGGAATGAACACCTTAATATGTAACCGGGGGATTCCTACCCGGGGGCAGTCAGTTAACGTGCTCGTCCAACGCACGGCGGATATTCAGCGATTGTTAGAAATTTACACCACCACGCCAGGTCTGAATCTCTAACCACTAAGGCATCCACGGCTCGATTTCACATTTGATCAGATCATATGTAGAGGATTTTAGGAAGGGAGTATCTGATCCCAGGTCTTAAACAACCCTTAGAAATAGGAAGCTAGGAGATTTGGGCTACAGTGCCCGATATGTAAGTCACACAGAAGCGAGGTAGAAGACGCTCTTATTTACTACTGTGGGTGGGGGGGGGTTACCCGGGGCCCGACGGCTTAACGTGCCCATCCGACGCACGGCGGCTATTTAATGGATCGAGCGATCGTACCTGCCTGGGATCGAACCTAAGGTCCTTTCCGTGGCAGTCACGAACGTTGCCCACTATGCCACCCGCGGCCCGATTTCACATTTGGAATACGTGTACTCCATACATACTCACTTATTCGTAGAATCAACTGGAAGTATATTATTCGATGGCACATCTGGGTTAATAGATATACTCGTTGTCACATGCTGGGCAAATGGGCCGCACAATTTTATGACAAATATAGTGATGAAGCGACAATATATTATTTATGAGATTGACATTTAATGTAAAAACGTACACAAAGGTACATTATGCATAATTAAATTACTTATGATCAGTTGTAACGTACCAGGAGATGTGACGTACCTGCCAGAAGGACGCACACGAGGGAGATGATGTAACGTACCAGGAGATGTGACGTACCTGCCAGAAGGACGCACACGACATAAAGGCAGATAGGAATCAGAATAAAATGTCCGCGTAGCTCAATTGGTAGAGCAACTTATTCCGGAATGAGGGGACCCGAGTTCGAATCCTGGCGCGGATAAAAATGACGGAGAAATTCACTTCGTTATACAGTGACATTGTTGTACTAATTATTTATGTGTGTCACTTTGCACATTTATTAAGCAATTTCTCTTGAAATCTATAATATCTAAAATGAAGTAATACGAGATTATATTTATATTTATTGACGCAGTTATTTGTAAGTACGTACGGTTACTTATATTTGAGCATGCCATGTACTCGTTTACGATACGACTGAACTTTAAAAAAAAACGAGTAAGTAGGTTCAGGTTCTCATTTTTAAGCCGATTTTTTGTCAAGTGGCTGGTGAAAACCCAGGTCCCGTGAATAACCCAGGCATGCGCAATGAATACACAGATTGAATCCTGGCCCTCTACCCTTCCGTTACTTAAGGGCCAGAACCTCCAGTTCACGAGCACATCGGAGGATGATCCTAAGAGAGATCGAAAGATCTTATGTTGCTTTAATTGGTTCTTTTTAATTTTTATAGTTATTTTAATCGTGCATGAGACGGCAACCTTTTATCCCAGGACTTATTAAGCACGGATTTTCATCTGTTTGACTAAACAAAAATGGATGTCTCAAAGTTCCTGCGCTGCCCCGGTGGCGCAGTGGTCTAAGCTCTGGCTTCTGATCATTCGTCCGAGATGGGTCTGGATTTGAATCCCGGTCAGGCATGGATGTTGTGTTTGTGTTATGGCACTGGCTCTCTCCCTTCCCTGGAACCAGTGGCCCTAAATTAGGGACGGGCGACTGCTTATAGCCTATTGAGTTGCTCACGGTGGTCGTTAAACTTCCAATCGAAAAAAAAAGTTCCTGCAGAACTATCTTGATCTAGCGGCTTTGCATAGAAGAAAACTGGCTGGTGTAGCTAATGTTAAAATATAAACTGGATCTGAAATCGCTTCTCTAAAGTGTGAAAGAGTGCGAAATCAACACAGTTCTGATTTGAATATGCACTTGGGAACTCTAGAAATCTTTCCCTGTTAGGATTATCCTTCATGAGTTTTAAAAATGACACAGCAGCTCCTCATAAAACAAAAACACGTTTCTATATTTTTTGTACAGTAAAACCTGTTTGAGACGGAAAATGCATAACACGGAAACCTGTCCAAAAGAGAACTTTTTTTCGGTCCCGAAATGAAAAATAGAAAATCACGTACTATTTAACTGTCTAAATCGGAACCTGCCTAACGCGGAAACGGAAATAGCAAGAGAGTAAATGAACCTTGTAACAACGGAAAGTTCACAGATGTTCCTATGTCATCAAGTATCTTAAATGAATACAAAACATTGCACGATAAAATGTAATGATGAATTCACGCGGGACAAATTTTCTTGAGGTTGAAAATAACATAATTAAACAGAAAGAGAGATTGCTTTTGAGTTGTTTACACAAACACACACTGCAGCACATCCACTGTTTTGCTTTTTCTTAAGCATGTAGTGCGACTCAAGTTTAGGTCATGTGACCAACATCGGTCTCTTTTCTGTATGCAAAGTCCAAAGTCTCCGCAGCTGACTGCTTCGCACCGATCACAACGAAGCGCTCCAGTTTAATTCTCCAACATTTATTCATTGAGATGTCGCCAAAGAAGAACGTTCTCGATTTGGATACAAAGCTAAAATTATTTAATTGCACGAAAAAGAAAGTGTGATTGTCATGTGGAATCGGTTATTCGTATGACAAAAATTCAAATGTTTACATCTCATTGGGCTTTCATGGATGCACCTGTCTAAAACGGGAAATAGTTCTAATCTCTTGGATACTGTCTTAGACAGGTTTCACTGTGACTGGTTTTCATATGATAGGGAATTTTCCATAATAAATGCGTTATAAAAATACTGCCTCAAATATAATATTTCTTGAACGCTGTTGACATTAATATTATGCCAATTTTACGGACGTTTTTCTCATCCCTTTACGACTTTTTATAGTAAAATTATGTTTCCAAACTGACGAGTCTAAACAAACTACAAACTTGTTTACGTTATTTTTTTAAAAAGCAATCTGTTCAGTCCATGTTTCTTTTAAAATGGTTTATGTTTCTTTTAAATGGTCCATGTTTCTTTTTAAATGGTTTATGTTTCTTTTAAATGGTCCATGTTTCTTTTTAAATGGTTTAAATGGTAATTGTAAACCCAGGGCCAGCTGGACCATAAGGGCAGCCGGGGCAGTTGCCCGGAGCCCAGCGCTTTCATGGTTACCCACAGTTTAGGAAAAAATAATTTTCGGTAGTATTTTTAATAATTATTATTGTTATTTTTTCAAGTTTTCGGGCGCGTAGCCCTTAAAAATATACACTGACGGAAAAAAATCCCAACACCACGAAAAAATAGTTGTAGAGGAATGAAATGGCGGCAATACATTTGTATAGGTAACATATTTAATCGATTAAGGTTTCAAGATCACAGCTTATTGTAAGCGCGAGAAGAGTCATTTTAAATGTGAAATGCTGGTACATTAATAACCGGTGTAACCGGCAGAATGTTGAATGCAAGCACGCAAACGTTCATGCATTGTGTCGTACAGGTGCTGCATGTCAGTTTGTGGGATGGAGTTCCATGCCTGTTGCACTTGGTCGGTCAATACAGGGACGGTTAATGCTGGTTAGGGGTGACGCTAGAGTTGTCGTACAATGATGTTCCATACGTGCTCGATTGGAGAAAGATCTGGTGATCTAGCAAGCCACGACAACATGTCGACACTCTGTAGAGCATGTTGGGTTACAACAGCGGTATGCGGGCGAGCGTTATCCTGTTGGAAAACACCCCCTGGAATGCTGTTCATGAATGGCAGCACAACAGGTTGAATCACCAGACCGACGTACAACTGTGCCGTCAGGGTGCGTGGGATAACCACGAGAGTGCTCCTGCTGTCATAGGAAATTGCTTTCTAGACCATAACTCCAGGTGTAGGTCCACTGTGTCTTGGCCGCAGACAGGTTGGTTGCAGGCGCTCACCTGGCCTCCTTCTAACCAACACACGGCCATCACTGGGACCCAGGCAGAACCGGCTTTCATCAGAAAACACAATAGATCTCCACTCCGTCCTCCAATGAGCTCTAGCTTGACACCACTGACGTCGCAAACGGCAGTGGTTTGGAGTAAGTGGAATTCACGCTACAGGGTGTCTGGCTCGGAGTTGTCCTTCAAGTAACCGATTTGTAACATTTCGTTGCGTCACTGTGGTGGCAACTGCAGCTCAAATTGCTGCCGCAGACGCGGTACGATGCGCCACGGCCATACGCCGTACACGGCGGTCTTCCCTCTCAGTAGTGCCACGTGGCCGGCCGGAATCCGGTCTTCTTGAGGCAGTACCTTCCCTTGACCACCGCTGCCAACAATCATGCACAGTGGCTACATTCCTGCCAAGTCGTTCTGCAATATTGCGGAAAGAAAATCCACCTTCTCGTAGCCCTATTACACGACCTCGTTCAAACTCCGTGAGCTGTTGATAATGGCTTCTTCGTCTTCTTAAAGGTATTCTTGACTAACATCAACATCCTACGTCGAATCTCAACGATAACTAACGCTCACGAACGTTACAGCGCGTATTTACAGCAAACCTGCTTCGCATGTTCCGAGGGGCGCTATTAGCGCCAAACGTATGCGCCGAGCGCGAAATTTGCATCTTACAGATGTACTCTCACCGCCTTCCAACTGTCGTTTATCTAACACAACCCCTTCTTGGTGTTGGGATTTTTTTCCGTCAGTGTATTTTTAAAAGCCTTTTTTTTTGTTTCCAGTATCCTCCATTTTCGAACAGGTTATCGCCCTTCGCCATACAGATACTGAGATTTTCATATATCAAATGATTATTGTAACCACCATAATATTTTCCGCATTTATGAAGTAGCAAAAAATAAATTTCATCATTTTGTGGCCCTTACAGTGAGCGAAATAATTATGGCCCTTTCAGAAAAAAAGATCATTACAATACAAAGAGAACAGATGACATTGAACTTATTGTACTCTAAATTACGTACAAGAAAGATAAATAGATCTTATGCTCAAAAACATATTTGTACAGACTTTGTACACATTCAAGTGATAAAGGAAGAGCGAAATAATTATGGCACTCTGGGCTTTTTATTCATGTATGCCACTTTTAGAAGCTGGATATTATTTAGTATTTTGTCCACCCTTTGTTATTGTAGCAAGCTTCAATTCGACGATGCAAGCTATCTATCATACAAGTCCTGACTATACACTATATTGACAAAAATCACTGGACACCTAGAAGAGAAACACAACATAGCATTTATTGACATACGGTGTCGGTCCAATTTTGGCGTTAATGCATGCACTGGCACTTCGAGATATGCTTTCGACAAGGGTTTGCAACACAGCAATAGGTTTGGGCTTCCATTCAGTACATAATGCTGCGGCTAACGGTTGCTTAGTAGTAGGCCTTGGTTCCAAACTTCTTATGTGACGCTCTATGGGATTAAGATCAGGGCTCTGTGCTGGCCAGTCCACACACGATACGGAATTATCGTCAAACTACGCAGTAACAGTCCTTGCTTTATGGCGCGGTGCATTATCCTGTTGGTACCAACAAGGCTCTGTTCCATAGCATTGCCAAAGAGTTGGTAGGGCATAATCATCCAGAATATCGAGGTAGACGTGCTGGTTAACAGGTTTGTCCACAATAACCAATGGGCCGGGACCATACCACGAAAAACACCCCCACACGAGTACACTGTCAGCTCTAAACTTAACCGTAGGAACAGTACACTGTGGCAAATAGCGATCCTCCGGCTGCCGCCATACCCCAAACACGGCCATCAGACTGATAGATCGTGTATCTGGATTCATCAGACCATAGGACCTGTTTCCATTGATCTACGGTCCACGATAAATGTTCTTTACACCATGCTAAACGACGAGTAGCATTCCGAGTGAAGATGAAATGCTTATGAGCAGCCGCACGACCACGGTAAACTATGGAATGAAGTTCTCTGCGAATGGTACATGTACATACCGAGGTTCCAGCATTTTTACGCACCTGTACACTGAGGTCTTGTGCAGTACTTTGTCGATTAGCTGTAACGACTCTCCTGTGGCTTCGACGTCCTCTATCACTGATTTTCTTTGGTCTGCCGGTACGTTTTGCTGCTTCAGGTTTGCCATGTGTTTTCCACTTAATCGGTACATCCACAAACATTTGACTTGGGTATGTTTAAACGCCTCTCGGTTTATCTTATGGACAACCCACTAATATAACACCCAACAATCTTTCCTTTCTCAAAGGCAGTTCTCTCCAACCGCGAGATTTTCACTCAACCTCACAGTGCGATATGATCGCGGTCAGCTGCAGGCTTGTTTTTATACTGTTTACAGCTGTATCGCGCATCGTAACAACACAACGGATCCATTCATTTGCTTTTGAAGGTGTGTCCGGCGACTTTTGTCAATATAGTGTAGGTCAGAGTTTTTAGGTGGAACCACCTTAAAAAGCTTAGAAATTTGAAGGCCGCTGTATTTGCAACGGAATATGCAGAAAACGTGAGTTTAACTTAGGATTTTTACCGAGCAGGACTATTTTGATTGGAGCCTCTGGAAGTACATTAAATGTTACGTGTTTTTACTAAAATTGGAATATTTTTATTGCAGAGAACACAAGAAGAATATTTTAAAACACACTACCTGACAGTGCTTGTGTAATTAGAGGTGGTGAAGTCTGCTGCCCATTCAGTTCAACCGCTGTTTAAAGAAACAAAAAGTACATACTTTTACGCCTGCTCCAAAGAAAAAAATACATAAGTACAAGATACGCATACGCGCAAGTTTACATTTAAGTTTCACAGAAATTTACTCACTGGCTATTAATAAACGGAAACACTAGTAAAATAGGAAAGATACAACTTAATCACTTGATATTCCGAATCCTTTACCTATTACACTATGTGAACAAAAGTAATTGGACACCCCCACGCAGGCGCAATGGTGTGCTCCTGAAGCAGACACGTGGTCGATGAGGTATAAAAATGAAAACGTGCATACAATCAGATCAATCGGACCGCGGGTGGCCTAGTGGTCAGCGTTCGTAACTGTCATGGAGATAACCTCAGGTTCGATCATGGGTAGGTACGAACGTTCGAACCACTAAATACCCGCCGTGCGTCGGATGGGCACGTTTAGCAGTCGGACTCCGGGTACTGACCCCCGGTAGTAAATAAGGGCGTCTTCTACTTCGCTTCCGTGTCACTTTCCTATCGGGCACTCTAGCCCAAATCACCTAGCTTCCTATTTCTAAGGGTTGTTTAAGACCTGGGGTCCGACACTCCCTTCCTAAAATCCTGTACATATGATCTCATCAATCGCTGAGAAAATGGCTAGCAGGAGAGAGCTCTCCGAGTTTGAAAATGGCGGTGTAATAGGCTGCGCAATTGGAGGTATGAGCATAAGAAGCATTGTTGATGTAAGACAGGTAGCTAAATCGACTGTGGCCTTTGTCATCAACAAGTGGAAGGAGACGGGACATTGCAGGAATTCTCCTCGCCCTAGAAGAACCACGAAACTTCAACCCAGGGACTGGAAGGTTCTGTAAAGTGATCTGGAAAAGCAGGTCGCGATCAATGCACGCTACAGCACATGAGTTCCAGATGGCCACGGATGTTGTTGGTCTTGACCAACACACTTTGAAGAGAGGCCAATGTCCTCGAGTATCATGGCCGAGCAGCCACACATAAACCTCTCATCACAAAGACCAATAAAGCCACGTGGCTACGATGGTGTCAACAGCACAAAAATTGGACATCGGAGCAATGGCGGCAGGTGTTATGGAGCGACGAATACCGCTTCATATTATACTGATAGGATGGACGCGTCTCGGTTTGGTGGCTACCCAGAGAACGCCTGCTTCCGGATTGTACAGTGCCGACTGTGAAGCACGGAGGCGGTGGAGTTATGGAATGGGACTGTTTCAGCTAGTACTGTGTGAGTCCACTGGTTGTTATTCATGGCAACATGAACTCTGTTATGTATAGAGATATCCTGGATAACTCAATGTACCCAACGTTGTAGCAGGTCTACGGACACGACGATTGTTTCTTCCAGGATGACAATGCCACTTGTCATGTATCCAGGGCTACAATGGAATGGTATGAGGAAAATCAGATCCCGCGGATGGACTGACCTGCTCAGAGCCCAAGCCTCAAGCCCACTAAACACCTATGGGATGAAAGTGAACGTCGGGTGAGGTCTAGACCAACACAACCTTCTTCACTGGCAGAGTTGGTCGATGTACTCAAGGCACAATTGAGGAACTTGAAGCTCTCCGTATTCCATGGACTTGTGGACAGTCTACCTCGACGAGTGGCTGCTGTAATCTCTGCAAATGGAGGAACTACCCTTTACTGATGTAAATACAATACTGTTTTTCTATTTACTATAGTGTCCACTAACTTTTTGTCCAAATAATGTACTTCATGTACACTGAAATAGCAAATTACACCGATGAACCATTACATTATGACCACCCCCAGTCTAAAGAAACGAGCGTGCTTGGGGACCGAACGGTGGAGCAGGTGAAGTTCACAGAGCAGTACATATACAACCCTAGGACCAACTTTCGGTTAGTAGAGTGTTTGGAGTCAGAATAGGAAAAGCTGCTGATTCATTTGAGTTTGATAAAGGACAAATTGTGATGGCACGGCGCCTCGGAACTGCCATCACGGAAACGGCGCGGCTTGTGGGATGTTCGCGTGCCGCTGTAGCGAGTGGTATCAAAAATGGTACACAGATGGCCAAACGACGAATCGTCGTCCAGCCGTGTGTCGTCCGCCGCTCATTGATGCCAAAGGTGAGCTGAGACTGTGGCGCATTGTTCACAGCGACCGCAGGGCCACAGTGCGACAAATCACCCACAGCTAAAACAGTGGTGATCAGCGCAATGTGTCACAGCACACAGTTCATCGCAGCCGTCTGCGCATGGGCCTGCGTAGCCGAAGACCCAGCCGAGTCCCCAGGCTCACTGCACGTCATCGCCAACAACGCATCAAACGGGCCCATGATCATCGAAATTGGACTGCGGATGATTGGAAGAAAGTGACGAATCAAGATTCCTGGTTCATCACGTAGACGGCCGAGCGCGGATACGCGGATCACCAACGGAGGCTAAGGCACCTGGATGCACTGTTGGGCGGACATAGGCCGGCGGCGGCGGTGTTATGCTGTGGGCGATTTTTTTGGGACATTTTAGGCCGGATTATCCTAATAGCACAATCGCTGACCGCTGTCAGGTATCTGAACATCGTTGCGGACCAAGTTCACCCATTCATGGTAACTGTGTTCCCTGCTGGCGATGGCCATTACCAACAGGATAATGGGCCATGCCACACTGCCAGAATCGTCAAAGAGTAGTTCGAAGAACATGCTGGTGACTTTCTGTTAATGCCCTGGCCTCAAAATTCACCTGACATGAACTCAATCGAACATTTGTGGTTCGACTTGAAAAAGCGGGTTCGCGTTAAATCAACACCACCCCGAAATGTACGGGAACTGGAGGACCTGATCTTGACGTCATGGTACCAGATACACCAAGATACCTATCGCCACCTCATCGAATCGATGTCTCGCTGAGTGGCCGCTTTTTTGCGGGCTAAAGGGGTCCTACAGCTTATTAGGTAGGTGGTCATAATGCAATGGCTCATTAGTGTACACCGGGACCGTTGGGAATTTCGGAATTGTCGGGCCCAGTAGCAGACAAACCTAGCGGGTCCCGAGAATAAACGTGGGAAAGATTTTTTTTGCAAAAACAAAATATTTTGAAGCCCAGACAAATAGTAATATGGAAACAAACTAGGGTTAAAAATCAAAACGAAAAAAAAAAAAACCCTTCTCACTGTCACACGCTGGGAAATTAGCTTAAAAATGAAACGAATGCGTAACATTAAATAAAAAAAAATCTAGATGTGTTTAGTACTTTGGGGAATGAACCTAGAACTTAATTCGCAACTTAGCGATCCAAATGTGCAATCAGTTTTCTCCTCTCATTTTGTTTTTGAAAATAAAATTGGAACGAACACTACAAGTTTTAACTGCCTTCGATTCCTCGTGTCATAATATTCAAAATCTTCCTCGTTAGAGTCCGCAGAATATGCAAGGTGTGTCTAAAGTCTTTCCCTGATTACGATAAATCGTATAAAATGAACCGAGCTAGTTAGACGTACACGGTTTGTTACATTGATTGGATCATAATCTCAAGTTTTTTGTTCGTTGTTCGTTTGGAGCAATAGGTGGCGCTGCACGTCTGTAGCATAGTTTGTTTTTGAAAGTGTCTGTCGGCGAAATGCCGTCTATGCAGGAGTAGGCTAATTGTGTTCTCTGGTTTCATGAAACCAAATCTACAATTTCAGTGCAGTGGACGTTTAGGCGTGAGTATGATAGAACTCCGCCTCATGTGAAAAGCATCAGGAACTGGTATTAAAAATTTAAACAGAAGTGCAGTGTCGGTGACCGTGCAAGAAGTGGAAGGCATTCCATTAGTGAGGAAACTGTCGACGCCGTGCGTGATGCATTCGTACGAAGCCCGAGGAAATCAATTCATCATGCCTCGAATGAACTGGGAATACCTATGAAGACAGTGCACCTCATTTTAAGAAAGCGGTTTAGTTTTTTTTGCATACAAATTGCAAATTCTTCAAGCCTTGGAACCTAATGATGGGCCTAGACGTGTAACATTCGCTATGAATATTCTTGAACGAATAGACGAAGATAATGATTACCTGAAGCTATTTTTTTTTCACATAAATCAACTTTCATACCTCAGGCAAAGTGAACACGCATAATTCCCGTATCTCGGGTTCAGAGAACCCACATGTGGTTTTGGAGAAACAGAGGGATAGCCATAAAATCAACGTTTGGTGCGGACTAATGCACAACAAAGTAATTGGACCGTTCTTTTTTATTGAGCCCACCATTACATCGGATATTTACCTCGACATGATGCAGCTGTATGTTACACCTCAATTGGAAGAGCTGCAACCATGGGTAATGTTCCAGCAGGACGGTGCCCACCCGCACCTGTCCGTCAATTCTTAGATGACAAATTCCCTAACAGACGGATAGGCAGAGATGGTCCCATACCCTGGATACCAAGATACCCAGACATTACGCCCCTTGACTTCTTTTTATGGGACTACATTAAGGATCAAGTTTATGCAACACCAGTTGCAGATAGTACACTGCCGGACAATTGCTAAGGACGGATGACAATAGCAACGATAGCAACCATAAAATGGAAGGCAGGAAAATGTGGAAATCAGCATAAGTGCGGGATACAGTAAGACGTGTTGTGCGTATGCAAATTTTGGATTGCCGAACTTGTTCGTGACGTCATAGCGCTGATAAGAGATATAAAGGATTTGACGCGCATCGACCGTTGTTGTTCAAACGCAAAGTTGAAAGGGAAAGAATCAATTGACGAACTTGCAATTTTCAGTATGTCTTCCCGACATCACCTAGATGATTTTACGTGTGGCCGTATTATTGGCAAGATTGAAGAAGGGCGAAAAATAAAAGATGCTGCCAGAGTGTTTGACGTCAGCCACAGTGTTGTTTCAAGGCTTTGGAAATCATTTCAAACAAATGGAGAGTGCAGCAAACGTCACGGGGGAGGTCATGTTCGCAGTACGACACCTGCAGAAGATCAGTACATAGTGCTATCAACAAAAAGACACCGGCGCAGCACAGCTAGTGAGGTAGCAATTCAGTTTATGGCTGCTACTGGCAAGCGGATCTCCCGAAAAACTGTCGCCAGACGTTTGCATGAAGGAAGACTATACGCCCGCCGTCCTGTTGTGTGCATCCCATTGTCCAGACGTCACCGTACCACCCGTTTGCAATGGTGCCATCAACATCGCAATTGGACTGATAACGACTGGTCTGCTGTCCTCTTCTCAGATGAGAGTAGATACAGTCTATCGTCTGATTGTCGACGACAACTGATCTGGCGTGATAGTGGTACTGCATATTGTCCAGCAAACATACTGGAAAGGGACCGATATCCGACATGTAGTGCCATGGTATGGGCTGGCATCATGATCAATGGCCGTACGTCCCTCTATGTGCTTCGAACTGGGACTATGACTGGCCAACGATACATTAATGATGTTCTGCTACCTCATGTTCGCATGTTCCGTGGTGCTGTCGGTGATAGATTCATTTTCATGGACGACAACGCAACATGTCATCGAACAGTCGCTGTCCAGGAGTGTCTTGAGAGTGAGGATATTCAACGCCTCGTATGGCCAGCACGTTCTCCAGATCTGAATCCCATTGAAAATGTTTGGGATGCTTTGGGGAGGAGTCTTGCTGGTCGCCAATGCCCTCCAATAAACAAGGACACCCTCATCCGTGCACTGACAGAGGAATGGGATAAATTACCCCAACAGCTGCTTGATAATGTTGTGCAAAGCATGACACGACGTGTGGAATGTTGCATCACCCTCCATGGTTGCCATATCCCGTATTGACATCTTACGCCGGAACGCCTGCGGACGGTAATTGCATTTTCTTCACGTTTACGTATTCTGCACAAAATGGCCTGTTTGTCCCTTGAACACGTTCCAAAGCCTTCTGGATTTCAGAGCACAATAAATTGTCTTTCTTGTAATGTCCTGGCATTCTGACATTATTTTATTTCACTTGGCATCCAACTATACTTACTCTTTTATGCGCTATACAGCAGTTTATGATACGTCCTTAGCAATTGTCCAGCAGTGTATTAACACTTTGAAGGGAAGAATAACTGAAGCGTTTGCGACCATCACAGATGACATGTTGCAGCAGACATGGAAAGAGATAGACAATTGAATGTCCTCCGTGTAACAAAAGGAGCCCACGTTGAAGTATACTGACGACCCGGAAAAAAAAACTCTGGATTTCAGGTAAGCTATATTGGAAAACCGTGTGTGTCTAACGAGCGTGGTTCATTTTATACGATTTATCGTAATCAGGGAAAGACTTTACACACACCCTGTGTATCAGTGCTGCAAATTCGGATGGAAATCATAACGTTTCATTTTACGCAGGCATTCCTTTAACAGGCCCGGCTTTTTCGGATGAAACTTATGAAAAGTTATCACTTCCTGTATGTATTTTAGGTGACAGGATTTATTAGAACAACCATACAATAAGCAAAAGTTAGGCACGTCGTTAATAAATATAAAAAAAATCAGGATTTTCCTGAACCAATGCAACGTACTCCTTTGTTAAGCATTGAAAAAACGGATGTAAACAAACAACTGCTGGTCTGCAACCATGGAACAGATTTCCCATGATGCAGTGCGAGGTGGGTGAATAAGGTCCATAGAAACGTGTAATGACTATCGCGAATTCGCGTGCTTTTATTATGTTTACATGATTTCAAGCCTAATTCCGTTCTTTGCATTTCAGTTTTAAACTACATATGGGTTTCTATGTCCGTGAAATATAACTTGCCTTGATAAAGCCTTCCGTTAGCAGACGAGAGATCGGTGAAATAGAATATCTTTCATACAACACATATTACGGAAAAATAGGACTTTTTTTGTCTTTGCAGCATTCATAAGACTTCACAAACTCTTATTTCCATTAATGACTTTCTTATCGTGGTCGTGAATCGCATTTTTTCATTTTGTAGAACACATGCCACCCTGGTGGAGTAGTGGTCTAAGCGCTGACTCATGACCGTTCGTTCGAGAGGGTTTGGGTTCGAATCCCTGTGAGGCATGGATGTTGTGTTTGTCTTACGGCACTGGCTATTTCCCTTCTCTAGAACCAGGGAACCTAAATTAGGGACAGACGACTGCTTATAACCCACTAAACCCCTATCAATAAATATATTTATGTACACTATACTGACAAACGTCACCGGACACCCCTTCAAAAGCAAATGAACGGATCCGCTGCGTCGTTAAGATGCGCGGTACAGCTGCAAACGGTATAAAAACAAGCCTGCAGCTGATCGCGGTCATATCGCACTGTGAGGTTGAATGAAAATGTCGTGGCGGGAGAGAACTGACTTTGAGAAAAAAAGATTGTTGGGTGTTATATTAGTGGGTTGTCCATAAGAGAAACTGAAAGGCGTTTAAACATATCCAAGTCAACTGTTTTGGATGTACTGAATAAGTGGAAGACACATGGCGTGCCTGAAGCAGCAAAACGTAAAGGCAGACCAAAGAAAATCAGTGATAGAGGACGTCGAAGCCTTAGAGAGTCGTTACAGCTAATCGACGGAGTATTGCACAAGACCTCAGTGTACAGGTGAGTAACAATGCTGGAACCTCGGTATATACACGTACCATTCGCAGAGAACTTCATTCCATGGGTTACTGTGGTCGTGCGGCTGTTCAAAAGCCTTTCATCTCCACTCGGAATGCTACTCGTCGTTTAGTGTGGTGTAAAGAACATTTATCGTGGGCCGTAGATTAATGGAAACGGGTCCTATGGCCTGATGAATCCAGATACACGGTCCATCAGTCTGAGGGCCGTGTGTGGGTATGGCGGCAGCCGGGGGAACGCTATTTACCACAGTGTATTACTGTTCCTACGGTCAAGTTTGGAGCTGGCAGTGTACTCGTGTGGGGGTGTTTTTCGTGGTATGGTCGCGATCCATTGGTTATCGTGGACAAACCTGTTAACCAGCACGTCTACCCCGATATTCTGAACAATTATGCCCTACTAACTCTGTGGCAATACTGTGGAACCGAGCCGTGTTGGTTCCAGCAGGATAATGCACAGAGCCATAAAGCAAGGCCTGCTACGGCGTGGTTTGACGATAATTCCGTATCGTGTGTGGGCTGGCCAGCACAGACCCTTGATCGTAATCCTATAGAGCACCGATGGGATGAATCAGAGCGCCGCATGAGAAGTTTGTAACCAAGGCCTACTACTAAGCAAAAGTTAGCGGCAGCATTATATACTGAATGGAAGCGCATACCTATCGCTGTGTTCCAAAACCATTTCGAAAGCCTGTCTCGAAGGGTCAGTGCATGCATTAAGGCCAAAGGTGGACAGACACCGTACTAATGTATGTCAATAAATGCTATGTTGTGTTTCTCTTTAGGTGTCCGCTGATTTTTGTCAATATAGTGTATCTATACAGGGGGTGGACAATGAAACAAAACACATGGGTTTAGGACACAACAATTTAGTAGTACTGTGTAGGGGGCCTCCTTTGGAGGCCAATACAGCTGCAAGTCGTCGTGGGAAGAACCGATACAAGTCTTAAACAGTGGTCAGAGGGATTTGACCACTGAGAAAGTGACTAGTTCAAGACGTGATGCTGGTGGAGGAAAACGTTTCCTGACTCGCTGCTCCAGAGTAACCCAGAGTGGCTCAATAAGGTTCAAGTCGGGTGACTGTGCAGGCCATGACAAATGTTCAACCTTACTTTCATACTCAGTAAACCATTCTTCCACCAGTATGGCTCTGTGCATCGTGCGTTATCATCCTGATACACGGCAGCACCGTCAGGGTAGAGTGTTTGAACCATTGAGTGCATCTGGTCCTCCAGAATTGTCTGATAGCCTTTGGAAGTGATGAGCCCCTCAAGAACAATCAGCAGGCTGACAGACTGCCACGATATTGCCGCCCCCCAAGCCATGACCGATTCACCTCCGCGCTTAACTGTGGGCAATAATAAGTCCGGGTGGTAAGCCTGTGAGGGATGTCTCCACACGTAAACTCCACCGGTGGTGCGAAAGACAGTGAAGGACGATTCATAGGAGAACAATTCACATTTCACGTTGTCCAACGTCCACAATTTGCGCTGCTGGCACCATTGCAACCGACGTTTGGCATTCACACTGGTGATCCAGGATTTGGCGGTAGCAACACGGTCGTTAATGTTTACCCGGTGAAGCTCCCGACGAACAGTTTTAATGGAAACAGGTGAGTCGCGGTGCGTATTCAACTCTGCGGTGAGTTGGGCAGCTGTGGTTTTATGTTTTTTGGCTACCATCCGTGTTAGCAGCCGGATGTCCCTGACAGACAGCTTCCTCTTACCTCGACGGGTCTGGTTCATTTGCCCGACGTTTACTTCACCGAAGGGACACTTGACCGAAAATCACTTCACCGAAAAGATTGATTCATCGAAAGTTCACTCAATCGAAAGGTACATTTTACCGAAGGGTCACTTGATCGAAAGTTCATTTCACCGAAAGGTCTCTTTACCTAAAAGTCCATTTCATCGAAAGGTCATTTCACCGAAATGTCAGTTTATCGAAAACTTTGGATTTCATTACAGGATCTGTTGAAGCATGGTGCAAGTTCGGCAGACAGACCACCGAAATGTTAGGGGATCATACTCAAATTGCACTTTTGATTTCTCCGTGTCACAGAAAACGCAAAGATTTAGTTTTAGGACAAAATAATTAATTTTAAGTCCCTAGGCTTCGGCTTAGGCGTTTTTAGCAAATTTTAATCATGTTCATAAGGTTTACATAAAAGTCATTTTCAGTGCTCATGTTCATAAGGTTTTCATAAAAAATAAATTATTAATGTTGCACATTTTTTCAGGCGAAACGAGTCAATTTTAGGTCCCTATGCCTTGGCATAGGCCTTTTTACCCAATTTTAATCGTGCAAACTCATGTTCACAAGGTTTACATAGAAAGTCAAGTTAATAATGTTACACATTTATTTAGGCAAAAAGAATCAATTTTAGGTTTCTAGGTCACGGCTTAGGTCTTTTAATGTTATATTTCAAAAGACCTGCCTGCGGAGAGGTGTTTCAAAGAAATTAAAAGTGCATTTTTTATACAATCCGATGTATTTAGGCGGACAGTTTTTCAAAAACCTGCACCAGATCTCTAACAACAAAATTCTAAGTTTTCGATAAACTGACCATTCGGTGAAATGATCTTTCGATATAATGAACTTTTAGATAAAGTAATCCTTCCGTGAAATGAACTTTTCGATCAAATGTCCTTTCAATGAAATGAACTTTTAAGTGAAGTGACCTTTCGGTGAAATGCACTTTTCGGTCAAGTGATTTTTGGTCAAATGACCTTTCGATCAAGTGAACGATACCCTACCTCGACAGTTACTGCTATTGGATGTGGTTCTTCCCTCTTGCTGGTATGCCGACATGACCCTGGATACCATGGCTCGTGATACACCACAAAGACTTGCTACCTTGGACACAGATGTACCGGCGAGACAATAATCTGTCCTCTTTGAAATTCGGATATGTCTCCCATTATGCTGCGTGGATCGTACTTTTTGACGTCTAGCAGTGCTATTGCAACCTTCACACTCCGCTCTCTTTGATCAACTGCGTAATAGATGCAGCCTGGCCACCAGGTAGCGCGTACAGCAGCGTGACACGTGGGGTGCTATTTGCGCAGGTGTTTCAGTTTCGTTGTCCACCAGCTGTATATATGCTAAAATTCTTTTCAAACATTGCGGCATAACACGCGAAACTGTTTTGCGAATTTCTGATTGCTTTTTTGTTTTGCAAAATCCGAAAAAGATTGTTAGCAGTATGACGAAGCAAATTTCTCCACTATTTTTATGCCATGGGAGGGATTCGAACCCCCAAATCTCGGCTCCGGAGCTCCGAATGCTATCCACTATACTACACTGGCACGTGATCTCACTGCTATCTGTCTTTATCTCATGTGCGTCCTGCGAGGCAGGCACGTCACATCCCCCCACCCCGAAAGAGAGCCGGGACCATGCGTCGTGTAAGCAGTCATCTGATGAAGAACGTGCAATTGAGAAATCCCAGACAATATGGTGTGTGGAACGTAACATCACACTGACTTTTTTTTTTCGAAGCACGGAAGAAGGGATTCTCAATTTTCCTGTCTCGTGGTGTGGAAAGAATATCACACCATTGCGAGAAACCTATCAGTTAGGTCATCCTTGAAGTTCGGGCGCCAATATGACGAAGCAAATTTCTCCATCAATTTTATGCCAGGGGCGGGATCCGAACCAACAACTATCGGCTCTGGAGCTCAGAGTGCTATCCACTAGACTAGGGTTACGCAACCGGTGTGCCGTGGCACATCAGTGTGCCCCCACAAGGTGAAAGGTGTGACGCGAACTTTTAGCTATTATCATCCTATTGTAAGAAATTAATTGTAGAGTTTTATTTTTTAATTTTATCCCAGTTACTGTGTTCCATGTGCTTGTATTTCATTCTCTGCCGCTGCATTGATTAAATAAGATGATGCTTGTTTTTTCTTTATTACATGCCGCGAATTGTTATGTATTCTAAGAAATTAAATGCAAATTATTTACTCGCAGTTGTTGTTTTATTGTAGTTTTGCTTATTGATATACTTGTATTTCTCGCCTCTACCGCTGCGCTATTTGGCTTCTTTGTTACACTTGCCGATATGTTCTGTGTACTTTCTTGCCTCTACCGCTGCGCTATGCGGCTTCTTCGTTACACTTGCCGCATGTTCTGTGTACTTTCTCGCCTCTACCGCCGCGCTATGCGGCTTCTTTGTTACATTTGCCGCATGTTCTGTGTAGTTTCTCGCCTCAACCACCACCACGCTATGCGGCTTCTTTGTTACACTTGCTGCATGTTCTGTGTACTTTCTCACCTCTACCGCCACCACGCTATGCGGCTTCTTTGTTACACTTGCTGCATGTTCTGTGTACTTTCTCGCCTCTACCGCCACCACCTATGCGGTTTCTTTGTTACAATTAATACAGACATTTAACGTGGACCAGGAACATCAAACAAAGATCTTCGCTCTTTTCACGTTTATAAGTGAGTCACGGAAAAATTCTCATTGGCCGCCACCTGGAGTCGAACCCAGGGTCTTCCAGTTACGCGCCGGATATGCTTCCGCTACACCACAGCAGCCTCGAATTCCTCCAGACTCACACAAGCTAACTGCCAAGCCAATTTGGCAGGTTGCTTCTTGGAGCCCCGCACAATGCTGGGGATTCACCAAAGATGGTAAGCAGCAACTGAAGAAATAATTAGAAGGCGAATGAATAATTAATACAGACATTTAACGTGGACCAGGAACATCAAACAAAGATGGTGAATCCCCAGCATTGTGCGGCGCGTAACTGGAAGACCCTGGGTTCGACTCCCGGTGGCGGCCAATGAGAATTTTTCCGTGACTCACTTATAAACGTGGAAAGAGCGAAGATCTTTGTTTGATGTTCCTGGTCCACGTTAAATGTCTGTATTAATTATTCATTCGCCTTCTAATTATTTCTTCAGTTGCTGCTTACCATCTTTGGTAAAACCCCAGCATTGTGCGGGGCTCCAAGAAGCAACCTGCCAAATTGGCTTGGCAGTTAGCTTGTGTGAGTCTGGAGGAATTCGAGGCTGCTGCGGTGTAGCGGAAGCATATCCGGCGCATAACTGGAAGACCCTGGGTTCGACTCCCGGTGGCGGCCAATGAGATTTTTTCCGTGACTCACTCATAAACGTAGAAAGAGCGAAGATCTTTGTTTGATGTTCTTTGTTACACTTGCTGCATGTTCTGTGTACTTTCTCGCCTCTACCGTTGCGCTATGCGGCTTCTTTGTTACACTTGCTGCATGTTCTGTGTACTTTCTCGCCTCTACCGTTGCGCTATGCGGCTTCTTTGTTACACTTGCTGCATGTTCTGTGTACGCTTTTCCCTAAAAGTGCTGGGATTAGCAAAACTTTCCCTGTCTTTTATTATTTTAGTACGTTGTTTTGGTATTTGTCCCTGTTTATTAGTGTTTCTTCAAATTTATTATTTTTTTCCTGAACCGATGCACCCACCCATTGTTAGACTTTATTTTAAATAAGTCTGTATATATGTCCCTTTTTCCCTTTGAAGAGTATAAGTCCCGCGTCTTACAATTATTTCAGTTCTATCACAGCTGTGCTCTGAAGTAGTCCGAAAATTGTGATTGCTAGTCAGTCTTGCTATTGTCTATTACTATTAAACTATTTTAGTTTTTCAAGGTGGACAAGTTCCTGGTACGGAGTGTTCTGTCCTAATATTAATAGGTTGATCACATTACGTATTCATATTAATAGTGTCATATCATACGTTTTTGAGGGGATTGACATTTTGGTGTGCCGTGCTGAGTCATGGATAATTTATGGTGTGCTGCGAGTAGAAAAAGGTTGCGGAACACTGCACTATTCTACCCTGACATGTGCTCTCACTGCTATCTGCCTTTATCTCATGCGCATCCTGCGGGGCAGGCACGTCACAGCTGCTCTATTTCAGCATTCATCTTAACAGTATTCACAAATTGCATATAGTTGGCTTCTGATCATTCGTCCGAGTTGGGTCCGGGTTCGAATCCGGTTGAGGCATGGATGTTGTGTTTGTATTACGGCACGGGCTTTCTTTTTCCCTGGAATCAGTGACCCTATATTAGGGAGGGGCGACTGCTTATAGCCCATTGATTTGCTCACAGGAGTCGTTAAACCCTCAATAAAAAATGCATATAAAATAAAGTCGAACCCGCTTAATGGAATAGCCTATTTGTCATAAGAAAATATTCCAATATGCGGGATATTCCATTATCCGGGATCTCTCCAAATAAATTCACATACGTAGGCATTTACATACGAACTCAAGTACAGTACGTATAACTGCGTAAATACGTAGTGAGGAAAAAATGTTTAAAGAACGGATAAAAACTAAGTTAAATGTTGCTTTATAGCGACTTAAAATTTTATACATTACAGTACTGTACATATAATAGCGTAAAATTTGATAAAAAAACAGTAAAGTACATATGTACAGTACTGTAGGTGTAACATTCGTGGCTTGGCAAAATAATCAGTTATTTTACATTACTTTATTTCGGAATTTAATAAATTGGTTGCTTAATTTTCCAAAACGCGTCTTAAAACACTGCATGCATTATTCACTTCAGATGAGAAGGTACCTCAATATCCACATGAGGATGTTCATCATCTTCTATAATCTCATTTTGCAGGATTTCACTATCAGTTATCTCTCCAAACACCTCTAAGTCATTATCAAAGTTTACGAAATTAGAAAAGTCATCTTCCATCATTACTTCAGGTGCGGGATCAAGGAGAGGTAAATTCACTTTTCCAAGAGTAGCATATACTAAAAATTTACACTTAAGAAAACAATTTTTTATGCTTTCTATTGAAATTGCATTCAATGATTTATTCATCATGTGAACCGCATTAAGTATTGATATTTGCTTAATAATGTCATCAGCCTCAGCGGCATATCATTAAAATCAACACAGGCAACGATCTTTTTTCCCCACTGCTTTTCAGTAGGGTGAGATAAGGTCGACGCCAAGTCAGGGGAGATATGACCATTTTAACCTAACCATTGTTTAAAATTGGGAGCAGTGACGGATTTAAGGCTTTTGAGACCCTAGGCCAAAATTTCTATGCGGCATCCAACCCGGCCACACCCATATTTGAATTTGCTCCTATAAGATTTTCTAATAAACTCATTTTTAAGTTAAGAATATAATCATTGGTAGTATAATTTTATTGTTAAATAAGTATTATTTAAATATAAATTATTTTGATCTAACTTGTTATTAAATTAAAGGTTATAAAAAATATTTATAAACATAGACAAAGAGGTTCATGCTTATCCAGGAACAACACTTTACATTTTAAAACCTTAGACCAACATTTGAAACCGACACACGATGCATTCTTATAACACGAAAGTAAACAATAGTATTTCTTGTTTTGATTCTTTAAAATTGCATTACAACAACAAAAATTAATAAAGTATATAAAAATTAATTGTAAGGTGTTTTGGGAAATGATATAAACTGACACATTTTTTTAAAAGTTTGATTTATTTGTACATAAGAAAAATGGAATCATAAGCTTAAGTAAGTATAGTACTACAAGCATGAGCACTCCGCTCTTGCTATACTTTATAAAATGAAACGCTTATTTCTAACATTTACAAATACAACTAAACCTAATAGACAAAAGAAGTTATGAGTGAGTTAGTACAATAATTAAACAATAAATGAACTGCACCAGCTCAGAGCTGGGTATAGATTTAACAATGATCCCACATTAACTTTACGGGCTTTAATAGAAGAAAAGTCTTTAAGTAGATCATCAAAATCTAAATTTTTGAACAATTCTGCTTTGGCAACAAAACTTGCAAAACTAGATAACTTCGAGTCTGTGTTTGGATTTCTTAAATAGTTTTTTATTCTTTTCAAAATGCTAAAGGATCTTTCTTTTGTTGCATTTGTCGTCATCAAGCACAAAATAATTCTTAAAGCTGTATCCAAGTTCAGAAATAGTGTTATTAGCTGTTTGTCGCGGATAAGCCTTAAGAATGCTGAAGATTGATCGTGGTTTTTCTCACCAAAATCTAACTCCTTGACAAAATCTTGAAAGTGCACGCACTCTTCTCCGAAGTCTTGACCTATGTCTGTTTTGTATTTTTCGGCCAAAACAGAAGCTTTCATTCGGATTTCGTCATTTTCTATCGTGGACAAGTTATACAAAAAAAACAACAACAAATATTTCATTTTGGCAAAAGTATACTTTTGATCTTGCCTCTAACACTCGTACGAACACGGGCTTGCTCACAATAGAGCTATTATTACGTTCTTATTTATTTAGTTATCATTCAGGATAAAATAAAAAATTACCACTACTTTATTTTATTCAAGTAAATTAAAATAGCGATACCTCCCTTTTCTAAGTCTTTCTGAACACTATTCTCTCCGTTTTTCTGGATTCTACACTTACGGCCCTCTAGAGCCTGTGGGTCCTAGGCCGCGGCCTAGTGGTAAATCCGCCGCTGATTGGGAGGGGCCCGTTCTTAGATAACCACACTTTGTACGTGTGTTTTTGTCTGTGAACAATCACAACACAAATTCTAAGAAATATTCCTTGAATAAAGAAACTGCTTTGAAATATTTATTCCAATAACCGGGATTATTCCAATATTCTTATTCTATTAACCGGAGCGTTTTATCATTATATACAAAGGTTGCGGCTTGGGATACAGGAATTTTATTCTTTTAAGCGGGATATTCCACTATCCGATATTCTATAAAGCGGGTTCGCCTGCATTTGCATTTGCTGCATCACGCATCTATGTGAACTTTCTGCCATGCTACTCACGGAAATCATGAAGTTGAGTATTTTATCTTCAGAAAAGATACTAGAGCTGCGCTGCATATGCTGATATACCAGGCTCACAATGTTCTAAAGCTGTGTTGAATCTGCATTGATTGTTGAAACAAGTTTAGTCCACAGGCAATCACGATTCAAGCCTAATATCTTGGAAAGCAAAACTATCACAATAAAATTGGCCAAAAAAGTTGAACTCGAAAAATTCTATAAAGAACCTAAAATTTGCCTCATTTGCTTAAAATGAAAATATTTTTAAGATTCAGTATTAGCTTTACGCCGTACAGTTTCTTAATTTAGACTCCTGCGACTATTTGCTACTCAGCGGCAGAAAAGGATAATGACACAGTTGCCACTTTTCTTGTACCTGGAAACACAAGCTGCAAATATTTTCAGATCACGACGTTTGCAATACGATCGATTTGAATCATCAGTAGCGCACCGTGGATTCAGCGGCACCGTAAGTGATGAGAAGTAGAGCGATACAAATCACATCAAACACTGTGCTGGCTCTGATGTGAAAATGATTACTATTCCGCTGCAAATGGTCACGTGGGAGATCGGTTACATGAAACGGAAGAATGTCAGCGAGGCATATCAGCATATGGATCAAGAAACAGTGCTTCATCTGCAAGTGTAGATCATGAACAGAATATGGCAGCGTTTTGCATATCGTCTGTTGAGGGAAAGTATACGTGCGGCAAGCATCTAACTTAAACAAGCAGAACTTCCCATGGAGTTGCATGTACACTTAATCACGGCGACCTACCTTAGAGGTGATTTTCCGAAAGTCAGTGTCGTAACTTTATCTGCAAAACCGATCTCGTGCCTTTCACCAACGTTCTGATATTAGTCACCAGGAGAATGAGCTGCTGTACATTCCCTAACTGAAACAGCATAGAATGACAACAGTAAACTGGAAACATCCAGGGTCGCCTGCACACGCACATGGAGATCCACGTATACTGGTTGCAGTGGGACCTATAGTTTAAAGGAATTCACCGAAGAGGCGATTCAGTCAGAAAAATGGAAGGACTCTCATCTCAAAAATCTTACATATGAGAGCCTTGTGGAAGCATGAATCAACCAGAGAGCTGTTTCAGGTATACAGGTTGGGTAACTACAAGCAGTGTCGCGGCAAGCTTACGCGAGGTTCCGTGCGAACTCTCCCTGCGAGGCCCTCTGGCTAACTAATAATTTTTGCTAAATCAACCTGGCTAACAGTAATTTGCGCACGTACGCAATAGAATATTTTTATTTTCTGATAAGGTGATGATAAGCTTTTCACTCATTTATTTGTTATAGAAGGAACTGATATTTTTCTTAAACTTTTTTCTTATATTAAACTTTTTTCTCCTATTTTTTTATATTTTTCTTTAACTTTCTTATTTTTCCGTAACTGCTATTATTATTTAGCTCAACCGTCGTCCTCCTTTGCAAAATAGAAAAAAAGAAGGTAAATGTTAGTAATACTATGCACTATGCAGTATGAATTTTACTATAGCTGAGTATTTTAAAAATGAAATCAAACATGTCCCCATTTGTGTTTCCGAATAATTTACAGCAAAAACAGAAAACTTTATCTTTTTTCTTTGAGTAAATCAACCACCTCCTGTGTATTGTTTCTCAGTTGTTTAAAACACGCTTATAGTGTTCTGGCGAAACGTGCCACTTCTCGTCATCACTTGGGTAATCAAAGTTTAACACACAAATCGGGCCCTTTTGCAAGATTACATCAAACTGTGTGTTGTTTAAAACAGGAGGCCACTCACCTGGATCTAACAGTAGAGCAAATTCTTCACTTGTTTGAAATGATGAATCACATTCCTTCACATCAGATATTGGTTGGTATAAGCTGGTCAGAGACACTCGCAACATTGTTTATCACTTGCTCTGACTTGAACCACATCCACATTATTATCACTGGATTCTTTATCTTCGATGCAATTTGAAGCAAACGATGAACTGCTGGCCACAGGAACTGAAGCTGAAGGTAGTAAAATTTTATCGAAGGCATCTTCCTGACTTCGTAAAAACATTTCTCTTCTTTACCTTTTCTTTGTCTTTTGATAAACTGATTCGAATTCACGGAACTTATCCCGTTCTCTAGATATTTCAACTCAACTTACTTAACGCAAACTCTATAGTTACATTCGAAATAGAGAAGTGAACCAAGTTAAAACGCTAAAACAAGCACGAATAAGTAACCGAAGAAAGTTAATAGATCGCCAAACACAGCAGCCAGTTGACTTCACACACACACACACACACACACACACACACACACACACACACACACACACACACACACACACACACACACACACACACACACACACACACACACACAACTGTTTTTGCTTTGGAAAAACAGCTTGGGAAAATCCACAAAAAGTGGATCCTAAGATAGGCGGCAAAACTCAAAGAATGTCGCGTCGTGATGTCCACTCACACTCGTCAATCACAGAGTTTCCAGCGGCGAGAAGAAAATATATTGCTGTCGGCGCTGCGGCATGTGCTGGACTTATCAAGGTACCATCTGGTCCCGCCCGTCAGTCTCAGCGTCTCTCAGAGATACAGAAGCACCGATCACAGTGCGCTGCACTTTGGATCAGGAAGGGGGAGCGTATGTATGACATCACTGTGATGTTTGTGTATGCGGACTTGCGAAAAACTGGGATGGTAATTCATATGTTTTGAACTGCCGGATTTTTTTGTCTGTGCACTTAATGTTATATTTTTCTTTCTTTCTCTCTTTTGTTTTATTTTATCTTATCTTATTTATCCACTAGCGCGAGGCCCTGTGCGGTCGCACGCGCCGCATACCCTTAACGGTGGCCCTGACTACAAGAAATACAACGGTAAGCTGACACTGTGAAAGGCGCACTCCTACCATTCTTCCGGAAAATCTTTTTTTTTTTTTTTTTTTTTTTTGGTTGGAGGTTTAACGACTGCCCCTCCGGTTACCAAGTGGTATAGTGGGATGGTCTCTGACCATTTATCCGATCTAAACACCGTTTAAAATCCCGGAAGAGGAATGGGCGACAGTTCGTTTGATTGCGCCGCCCTAATCCCCTCCTTGGAATTAGGAAATGGCGAATGCTTATAGCCCTTTAGAGATGCTCTCACGATGGTCGTTAACCCCCTACGCAAACAAACAAATATCAGCATCCAACTCAAGTCCACTTGACAATGCACATGACTTCTGTCTAAATAAATAACTGCATGAGTTATAAAACACAATATTTGTAATATATGGAACTTGGTTTAGTTTTAGTTTTTCAGAAAACGGCCTAATTTTGAATGCTTTTCGTGATACTTTCTCTTTCATTCTCTCTGTATTATTTTTATTTAATCGTTTTCAGCAGTTCCGTTAAAAACGGATTGACGTCTTTCTAATAGTCATTCAGAAACCAACTTACAGCACGCCTAACAATAATAAGAAAATGTCAGTTGTAAGTGACAGAGGCAATGTGGAAATTTGAAATACTACCAATGATTTTTCATCACGAAAATCCTATCGAAATGAGATATGAGCTTTGAAAAAAAATATGATGCTTTCTTGGTGAAAATCGCGTTTATATGATGCAAAAGAATATAAACAGAAGTGGTAGACCATTATGGTAGTGCTTTAGCTTTGATGGATATTATTCACTTCATTTTTAATGACCAAGAGATTAAAAATGTAAATATTACTAAAGGTCGTATTTGGCATTTATGATTATATCCACAGCAGTGGCGTATATTCGAGGCTAGCTATGCTGGCTGCGAAGCCCAGAGAATGCACACATAAAAGTCAATTAAATATACACAAATAAAAGTCAATTATCAACGGTATTAAGATATGTCGATGGCTTCGGTGCGAAAAAAACACGAGCGGATTCGCTCCTTTCGATTATGAGAATCAGTCTGGCGAGCGATGATCAACGGTGTAACGCAAGTAGGTCTTCGAGAGGCCGCTGTTTTGATGCGAAGAGCTTCAATACTATCTCCTGCTAGCGTTTCCATGACAACATGAATGAGATACGGAGGTGAGTGGCCATTGCTTGGCGCAAAGGTTCGCTGAAAAAAACGAAGACTTCGGACTACCTCAGTCCCTCCATGCTTCCAGCGCGTGTTTCGCGAGAGTTGTTTCAGTTTGTGTGAAGTGCCAATGAATTAAAATCAGTGATATTATACTATACTGTGCAAATTAATTGGGACAAAGTAAAAAAATCACTATTTTTTCTAAAACTATGCCTTTATATCATTCTATGCTTTGATATGCACTGATAAATACCTGTATTAGTATGAAGTATGCCCTCCTTTAGCAGACATAACCTCTTGAATTCGTTTCGGCATTGACTCCACTAATTGAGTGCACATATTTTTGACTTCATAATCGTGGAACCACACTTTTGTAGCATTCGTTATCATGCGTTCTTTGGTTGTACAGTCCATTTTACCTAAACGTCTCTTCAAAATATTCCACAAGTTTTCTATGGGATTTAAGTCTGGTGAATTTCCAGGCCAATCAAGCAAATGAATTTAATTTTCCAGCATGAAATTCTTGACCAATTTCGAACTGTGACATGGGGCCAAGTCATGTTGAAATGCCCCGTCAAAAGTTTGCAAGAATTGAACAATCCTACATTGTAATATTTCTACGTACTTGGCTGAATTCATCATACCTTGAACAGGAACTAAGCTTCCAGTGTCATTTGATGTGAAAAACCCCCAAAACATCTGTTTCAGAGGGTGTTTTACAGTTTGTTTGACATGCTCAGGTCTTAAGGGTTCACAGTTGCTTCGTCTAACGACATTTGTTTGGTAACCCTGCTCAAATAAATGAGTTTCATCACTGAAAATTACCTTTTTCCAGTCGTCAGCAGTCCATGATTTATATGTTTTGGCCCATGCTAAACGTTTTATCTTCATTTTCGCATTCAAATATTGTTTTTTCGTTGGTCTTCTTGCCTTCCGGCCAACTTCCAGAAGCCTACGGCGTACAGTTGAATCACTAACATCACAACCACTAGCCCATAAATCTCTTTGAAGGTCGGTGCTTGGCTTTTTTTGGATTCATTTTACTATTTCTGATTAGATATTTATCGGTTCGTGGAGTTGTTTTTCGTTTTCTTCCACATTTACCTCTCCTTTTTGGAGACGATGATCCAGATGCATTGTATCGCGTAAGCAGTCTTGATTCACTTGATTTGCTTACACCAACTGCAGAAGCGATATCTCTCACTGTCATAAAAGTGTGATCCTTCAGAGCAATTATTTTTGCACGCTTCCTTGGAGAAATATCCATTTTTCAATACACGAAAGCAACACGTACTCACAGAGCGCAAAAACTAACATCCACCTGTCACACACGAAAGCTCACAACTGAAGCTGAAGTGTCTATTTTCTGTTTAAAACCGGTCAAACCACATTCTTACTATCAAGTTCTAACAGTCACACCACCTCACAGCTGATAAAACCGGTTTACGTGGGTTTCCGACATCAACTGGCGATCACATTACAATTCGGAGAATAAAATAGCTTGTCCCAATTAGTTTGCACGGTATAGTATCTTAAATTCGAGGCTTTGTTGGATTCGAACTGTTTTGATAAATTTTGTGAAAGCTTCCCTGAACATCTACTATCAGAGCTTAAAGAACTCCACGCTTCAAATTTTGATACAGCTCGATTAAAAAATGAACTGAAGGTGTTTTATTCCCTTGATGAACACAAAACAAATCAGTAAGAGACATTACTAGTTACATAAAGTTGAATAATTGCACATAGTGTTTATTGAGGTGTACAATTAACAGATCTAATATTAAACTGTTCATCAACAACTGCAACTGCCGAAAGAAGTTTTTCCGTATTAAAAAGAATCAAGATATATCTTAGAGCCACCCAAGGACATGTACATTCGAGCTACTTGGATGGTTTGTTAATAGAGAAAAACATTCTTTTTAAATATGAAAAAGTACTCGGAAGAAACATTTTTGCGAAAACGTAACACTCAAGTTCACACAAAAGGAAAGAAGAATGGAGTTCATGTACAAAGAAATGTTCAAATCCTAATCCTCATAATTATTTGGTATCATGTTAGCAATAGCATGTACCTAAAATTTAGAAAACAATTTTTACTTCTATGCACCAGTTCATGTCATGCAACCATCCACTCCGACGGATGCAACCTCTTTCAACACGACACTTTGCCAGCGCACATATCCACAATCGCACTATTTTAGCGGGAAGAACATTCCATGAGCCTGAAGCTGAAGTGTCTAAAGCCTGAAGCTGAAGTGTCTTAACAATTAAAAAATAAACTTCACAATTTTTAAAAAACAGTACTGTATGGGCGGTGAGATAGCCCGGGTCTCGGACCCAAGATACGCCACTGATCCACAGTCTTCAGTTTGAGTCTCATTCGAAACGGGAAAACATATATTACCCTCCACAGTGGTGCAGTGGTTTAAGCGATGGCATCTGATCATTCGTCCGAAAGGGGTCAGGGTTCGAATCCCGTGAGGCATGGATGTTGTGATTGTCTTACGGCACTGGATCTCCCCTTCCCTGGAACCAGTGACCCTAAATTAGGGACCGGCGACTGCTTATAGCCCATTGAGTTGCTTGTGGTGGTGGTCGTTAAACCTTCAATTTAAAAAAAAAAAAAAAAAAACGAAACCGTATTTTAAAAAATGAAAAAAAAAATGAGGGAGTTTAAAGAAAAAACTGACAAAACTACACTACTGAAGTGAAAACAAAAACAAACAAACAAAACAACAACAACAAAAAAAAAGAAATGAGACCCCCCCACCCCCTGGGATACCTCTCTAATACAGCGTTGGTCCTCCTTGCAATCGGATAACGGTAGCAACGCGACGGGGCATGGACTCCACGAGCTCTCTGTAGTACTGTGGAGGCAGTGCACTCCATGCTTCCTGAAGAGCGTCCCACAATTCCCTAATATTCGCCAGTGGAGGTTTCCTGGCAAGTTGAACAGCATCCCAAATGTGTTCGACGGGATTAAATCCGGCGAACGAGGGGGGGTAACTAGGATGCCAGGCTCATGGAATGTTCTTCCCGCTAAAATAGTGCGATTGTGGATATGTGCGCTGGCAAAGTGTCGTGTTGAAAGAGGTTGCATCCGTCGGAGTGGATGGTTGCATGACATGAACTGGTGCAAATGACCACCCAGGATGGTTACGGACCCTGCACCGGTCAGAGCGGTCTGCAAACAGATGAGGGATATGAATGCGTGCCAGCTGAAAACACCCTACACCATAACAGAGCAGTGTCCCTTGTAGGCATGCTGTCGTCACAACCGGAGTCGGCCATCTGCCCGAAACAGTTGGTATCGCGATTCGTCGGACTAGGCTACACGTTTCGAGTCATTTTGTGTCCAATGGCCGTGTTCCCGAGCACAGGCGAAGCGCACAGCTTTGTGTTGTCGGCTCAGCAGTGGAACCCTGGTGGGCCGTCGGCACCGGAACCCCATAGAACACAGGGAAAGTTGCACTGTCCGAACATTGATGCTACTATTGACCCCAGCTTTGAATTGCACTGTGATTTGCGGCAATGTTGCACGCCACCGGACGGATGCTACGATGCGTGCCAGACGCCGCTGTCTACGATCGGCCAGGGCTTTTTTTACGGCCACACCAGTCTCGCACTCTGTATGTTTTCCCTTAGTTTGTGTAGTTCAGGTACACCCTTAAAATCGTTGACTCTGTAAATTCAAACTTGATGGTGATTTCCGAGATGGAGTGACCCATCTCCAGGGCGCCGACTATCATACTACGTTCGAAATCGCGTAAATCCTGATAAGCTGCCATCTAAACTGCGAATGCTACTACTTCAGTTTACGCACACTAACCGAAGGTTGAAACATTGAGGCAACCTCAATCGTTCAAACCGTGGTCTTCAGCTATGCCTTGCCCCTAGCATAGATTTAGTCATCTGAATGGTAGCTGAACACAGCCCTGTCAAGCGGGAGAGACGTGACGCCATAGGTCCAGCCGCCTTTGAAAATAGGAAGGAACAGGTGTTCCATAGGAAAGATCAGAATGTGAAATGTGTTGAAATTAGAAAGGTAGAAATCAACATAGAGCGAAGGCGTGATGCTCAGTAATGAAGCACACTACGTCATTTCGGATGAAATCTGCAATTCTGTAGGGTGTTCATCAAAACATTTTAATTTCAGTAGACTGAATTTCAGTACCACGGTCTTGTTTATATGAGGTCATATATCTTAAATGTTTGAGATATTATTACTTATTTTACTCAATTTTAGATTCATGATTTGGAGGTGATCCTCAATGAGTTAAGGGCAAATCATTTTGTTTCCAATTGTTAGTTCCATATTAGCTTAGCAGATTATTTACGTTCATTTTCACAGTGTAAGTCGTATGTAATTTCAGTATGACCCAAAGTGTGAGTGATCCAATTGTTGGTTTCATATTTACTTAGCAGATTATTTATGTTCATGTTCACACTGTGAGTCTTATTGTAACGTACCAGGAAATGTGACGTACCTGCCAGCAGGACGCACACGACATAAAAGCAGATAGTAGTCAGAACAAACGTCCGCGTAGCTCAATTGGTAGAGCAACTTATTCCGGAATGAGGGGGACCCGGGTTCGAATCCTGGCGCGGATAAAAATGACGGAGAAATTTACTTCGTTATAATATGTAGTTTCACTGTTACCCACAGTGTGAATCGTACTTCAGCTTACGGAGATATCTGCCTCTTTATATACGTCGCTTGCGGACGATACCATTTACCGCATGGGTGTGTGGTGGCATGTAATGGAAATTTTAGCACCCTTTCCAGTTTTTCTGGCACCTCAGTGTATAACATTCAAATAAATACCTCTATATTTAAAATGGATATTTCCTCGAAAGGAACTCACATATTGAAGGTCGTGATGGGCCTGGAAAGTATATTGTTTTATTGACTTACACACGTACGTGTATACGCCACATAGCTGAAGGCGAACTTTTAATGCAGTTCGCGTTATACCACATCTTCGACAGAAACAAGAGAAATAATATAATAATCACTGTTTAAACCCGAAAGATGTTTTAGTGGGGAAATTTAGCAATTGATTTAAAGATTTTAAGCAGCCCTATGGCATTAAACTTTAGTTAGCCTTAACCGCTCAACATCATCCTACTACAAAAGGTTTTCTGAAGGCTTTGGGACTTTCCCTGAAACTTTTTCGGATAAATAGACATATTATTTTGGCTTATATTCTCTACCATTTAGCTTAAGGTTTTGTTCCTTTTCGCAACGTCACTCAAATACACGTATAAATGGCATCCTGAAAGTAATGCCTTCTCCTTAATAACTAGAAATTTTGAAGTGATTTTAATGAAACTGCCTTGACATGCACTATGATATGTTACCAATGTGGGAACAATTTCTTTTTCAGAATCGGAAATAAAGATCATGAATGACAGAGAAAAGCATCGAGCCGTAATTTAATTCCTGGAAAAAGAGAGATGTGAGGCTCCAGAAATCCACAGAAGACTCCTGCCGCTGCCACAATCGATATCAGTAATGTCCGAAGATCGATGACGAGGTTTCGAGAGGGAGAACGTTCAGTGTCGGACAAACAACGGAGTAGAAGACCCACATCTGCACCGACAGATGCCAAGAGGCAACGAGTGAAAGATCTCATCACAGCTGATCGCCGTGTCACCATCCAAGAGTTGTGCGATGCAATTCATTGTGGTCATAGTGCTATGGAAACATTAATTAGGGATCTGGGCTACAGAAAAATTTATTCAAAGTGGATCCTAAGGAACCTAATTCGTGAACAATGTGAGCAAAGGGTGGACATGTGCTGGAACCTCTTGAACTGTTATGAGAGAAAGGGTGAGGTGCTTTTCTCTAATGTTGTGACGGGAGATGAAACCTGGGTATTCTATTATGACTCAGAAACAAAACGTGCGTCAATGGAATGGCACCGCACATCTTCATCAAGACAGAAAAAGGTGAAAACAATTAATTCCGCAGGGAAAGTTATGGTGATAATTTTCTGGGACAAACGTGGTGTCATTTTGGCTGATTTCTTTGAACAGAGTGCAACAATAAACAGTGCTCACTATGTGCAGACACTGAAGAAGCTAAAGGAAGCTATCAAAAGGAAAAGAAGGGACATTCCGCTTCATAGTGTTGTTTTACACCATGATAACACACGTCCCCACATCTCAATGGAGACTTCACAGGCTATTGCCAAAATGGGGTGGACGGTGATGCCCCAACACCCCTACAGACCTGATTTAGCTCCCTCAGACTTTTTCCTGTTTGCCCATTTGAAAAACACTCTTCGTGGGGAACGTTTCGACGATGTGACAGACGTTAAACTGGCTGTGAACTCATGGGTGAAACGACAGCCTCAGGAATTTTTCCACAATGGATTTTACCAATGGGTTCAAAGATGGCGGGCATGTATAGAAAGTGATTGACAATACGTTGAATAGGCTAGCGTTATCAACAATATGTCCAAGTATTTTTCCACCAAGTTTCACATTTTTGCTGCTACAAATAAAAATCTTATGAAGGACGAGGCATTACTTTCAGGATGTCCTATGTATATCACATATTATCAGAAGCGCCAAGACAGGGGAGATTAGAACTTGGTGCTCCCAAAAGTTCCAAGAAAAAAGAAAAGTTTTTCCATTTCTCCTTGAGAAAATGACAAGATGTACCACCTTGAAGTTATTTAATTCCTCGACTTGTTTCTCGCAAGAATTATTGCGCGCCTGCATATGTCAGATCAGTATTTAACAGAATTCGTAGCAAAACTCTTTCCTAAATTATTTCTTTAATATACATTGTCGTATGTATGTCAAAAATGCTGCGTTATGTTATCAGCTAATTTGCTCGTCTGTAGGTCTCTACTTCTCTTTGCATTTAATAGATTCAGCTTCATGCACTCTTAGCTTACCCTGACATGGAATTACGGCTTGGTCACATACATACATACATACATACATACATACATACATACATACATACATACCATATCACTAAGCTGTTCTCTGAGATTCAGAGGTTACCTCCACAAAGAAATTCAAACCACCACATAAATTTTTAATTGATTATTTTCTTATAGTTGCCGTATCAAACTTCTCTATTTACAGCGATCTTGACACACAACTCGGGCGCCACTGACATCCATCACACGACGTACACAAAATCTTCTATACTTAATACTCATAATCTTGTTCACATGCAGACACTAGTGAATCTGATCCTCCCATGACTTCCTTGGCCTTTCTCTGTCTTTCTTTCATGCCGCTTGGGCTGAAGATATTTTTCTTAGTAAGCATCTCATCACTCATTCTTTCAACATGGACAAACCACCTAAGAATATTAGTCTCCACCTTACTAACAACATTTTGCCTCACATTACACAACTGAGCACATCTTCATTCCTTACACGATGGGAGAGTTGTAACGTACCTGCTAGAAGAACGCACACGACATAAAGGCAGATAGGAATCAGAATAAAACGTCCGCGTAGCTCAATTGGTAGAGCAACTTCTTCCGGAATGAGGGGATCCGGGTTCGAACCCCGGCGCGGATAAAAATGACAGAGAAATTTACTTCGTTATAATGGCGCCCGAACTATCCGGATGACCCGACCGTTCAAAATCTCGCATTGGTGTGATGTTCTTTCCACACCGCGAGATAGGAAAAATAAGAGAATCCCTTCTCCAGCACTTCGAAAAAAAGAGGGGGGGGGGAGGGGAGATGATGTAACGTACCTGCCAGAAGGACGCACACGACATAAAGGCAGATAGGAATCAGAATAAAACGCCCGGGTAGCTCAATTGGTAGAGCAACTTGTTCCGGAATGAGGGGATCCGGGTTCGAACCCCGGCGCGGATAAAAATGACGGAGAAATTCACTTCGTTATAGAGTGTCTTGCCACAAACTCCTCGTAAGTAACGCATCTCTCCAGTACACAAACGACTCCTACGTTTCTTCTTCAATACCCAGGTTTCACTGCCATACATCAGAGTAGGAACAAGTACACTTTCATACACAGCCATGCGGGACTCTCCTGAGAACCCGTCATTCCTGTGAAAACCTCCTAAAGCAGCTTGACTTCCACTGAGGAATTCACTCGCCTACTAATTTCACCACCTAATTTGTTCTCTCTGTGAAACATGCTTCCCAAATAAATAAACTCATTCACCTGGTCAATCTTTGTGCTATTTAGACTTATCTTGCATTCAGTATTAACAGTTCCTCGCTCAAAAACCATAACTTTGGTTTTTCCCTTATTTATACTCAGTTTGAATTTCATTCAAACTTCGTTCATCAGGGACAACATACTCTGCAACTCACTTTTGCTCTCTGCCAACAAGACTGGTGTACTTTCAACGATAATTATTTCTGGAAGATAGACTTGAAACGTTTTTAATTAGGGAAATGGAGACATGGCCAAGATTTTCTAAAGAATAGAATTTCACTTTATTTGTAATGTGTAAGTAAAAAAAACCGCACATAATATTGCAGTCTGTTGAAATGATTTTTGAGTTATAGTGGATTGTTCTGCTTGATTATTTTAGGAATATTATGAACATCTGATATTTTGAAATGTTTTCTCCTCAAAAGAGGTGGTTTTTGCATCTAAGGATTTGGTGACATTTCTCTTGTTTACGCTTCCCAACCGTAGGCTGAAGAAACGTATATGCTCCAGCTTTGTCCGTCTGTCCGTCCGCACGATAACTCACGTAAAAATGGTTCGATTTCGATGAAATTTTAGTATGTGGTAGGGGACCACCTGGATATGAATCCTATTGAAAATGGACGCAATGGGGTCAAAGGTCAGGACATAAGAGCCGGATTCATTCCATTGCCCTTATGCGTCATAACTTACGTAAAAATACTCTATCGCGACAAAACTTTATCATGCTGTTCCGGAGAAAACAATTCTGTTGAATATAATCGAAATGGGATCAAAGGTCAGGGCACAGGAGCTAGATTTATTCCACAGCCATTTTCCTCATATCTTGACTAAAAATGCTTGTATTGCGACAAAACTTTAGTATGTTGTTCCGGAGGTATACTGAACCAATTCTGTTTGATATCATGGAAATGGGCTCAAAGGTCAGGGCACAGGAGCAAGATTTATATCCTCATAACTTGAGTAATGATTTCTGGCATTTCAAAATAGTATAACTATTGTAACGTACCAGGAGATGTGACGTACCTGCCAGAAGGACGCACACGACATAGAGGCAGATAGGAATCAGAATAAAACGTCCGCGTAGCTCAATTGGTAGAGCAACTTATTCCGGAATGAGGGGACCCGGGTTCGAACCCCGGGCTGCGGAGAAATTCACTTCGTTATAATGGCGCCCGAACTATCCGGATGACCCGACCGTTCACAATCTCGCAATGGTGTGATGTTATTTCCACACCGCGAGATAGGAAAAATAAGAGCAGCACTTCGAAAAAAAAAAAAAAAAAAAAAAAAAAAAAATAAGGGGGAGATGATGTAACGTACCAGGAGATGTGACGTACCTGCCAGAAGGACGCACACGACATAGAGGCAGATAGGAATCAGAATAAAACGTCCGCGTAGCTCAATTGGTAGAGCAACTTATTCCGGAATGAGGGGACCCGGGTTCGAACCCCGGGCTGCGGAGAAATTCACTTCGTTATACTATATACTATTTTGAGATACCAGAAATCTATTTTGAGATACCAGAAATTTTGAATTTGGATTTCTGGTATGTTGGAAAGCGTATAGTAATCAATGCATTGCATGATTTTACTAACTTGTTTTGACTTAATTCAGTGTGGATTTGTTCTTATAAAAAAGCTTACTGATAGCGAAATAGTATTACCTGTTGGTAGTTGTGGAGAATAATGTCCTCTTTTTATGGGTGAGTTCCCCACATTCATGGTGGAAGGCTCGCTTTGAGCAACATTTGTTATGTGGCTTGCCAGAGCAGCCGCAGTAGAAACAGCTGTAGCTGAGAATGCATCAACAAAGAAAGCTGTTGCCTGATGGTCAGCAGCAGGCGAAGGAATGTAACTGAAGCCATGGAAGCCTGGAATAAAGCGAAACAAAAGTGATATTAGAAAGCGTTTTGTTAACTTATAATATATATATATATTCTCGTTCACTTAAAGTATTGATAATATGGCATTCATTTAGATATGAGCATACTTAAACTAGTCATATAAAATAATAAGGGATAATATCTGTGTATGTATGCGTTTGTGGTAGCCATAACGCATTGGAAAATCGTGGTAGAATCTTCAAAATTCGGCAGATTGTTTCTTTTATTATTGTTACAGGAACCGTTGCCGATTTTAAGTTAAAATTAAAAACTGGTGGCTTACAAGAAATAAAAATATGTGAAACACAACGATGTTACTAAGGAAATCAGGGAATTAAAGAGAAATCTGAGAATGCGTATGTCATTTGTAACGCGTGTGAGTGCTTGCACAGCCATTGTCGCACGCACTGAAACGTTCTTGCCACGTGTGCATCACGAGAAGCTAAAAAACTTTCCTCATTTGGAATTATTCGGGTGATGGTCGCAATATTTTGCTGTAGACGAATCTATGTTACCTTATCTGCCGATTGTGAGTTGTGTAAATTATCTTACCTAGGTTCATAAAGGATTATACGGGGTGTGCTGCTCAAACTCACTTTTGTTATATTCCTATTCAAAGAGGAAATATGATGTCAACAGTTGAAACAATGGAAACAGAAAAAAACATATCAGATCTAAGAATATTAACGTTATTTATAAAGAGGTATTACGAACTTGTAACTCAGATTTTTTCGCATCCATGTATTCCAAAGATATTATTACTGCAGTGGTAAACAAGATTTGCACACACAGAGTGCATTTAAGGTGGACGTCAAGTAATTTTGCTTCCTATACTTCCAATGGAAAAACTCTTGTACACATTTTCTTTACAATTAATGAGTTCTCAAGGATGAAGATTTGAACATCGATTAAAATAGCTTCATTTTATAACTTAATATTTTCTAAAACATAACAATAATTATGCAATCCAACATTTGCTTGTCTACTGACGTCGTCAAAGTACAGGTCGCGCCATCTTTTTTCTGGTTTCAACAACACCAAAGGAAAAGTTTTTGATTTTTAATATAATTATGGTTATGTTTTAGAAAATATTAAGTATTCCAAGTTATAAAATGAAGCTATTTTAATCGATGTTCAAATTTTCATCCTTGGGAACATACTAATTGTGAAGGAAATGCGTATAAAATTTTCTCCATTGGAAGTATAGGAAGCAAAATTACTTGACGTCCACCTTAAAATAAAAAGTTTTCTCAGTTAGGCAGTTCAGGAGATGATGCTCATAACAAAATCATTTTTTTCACTGCAGTAAAGTACCAAAATATTCAGGTTTCATCCTAAACGCCATACTCAAGCAGCTTCGGGTACAATTCAGCTTGCTTGTTTCGGTGTTCAGCAACCACCATGAGCAACTCTGAAAGCCATAAGCAGTCGTCCGTCCCTAATTTGGGGCCACTGTTTCCAGAAAAAAGGACGGGGTCAGTGTAATCAGACAGATACATCGCCCAGGCCACATCCGGTGACTTGATCCCGGGCCTATCTTGTACGAATGGTGGGAATTCAGCTGCTCAAAACACATGGGCATCTGGGCGGCCAATTTAGCTGAATGGTCTGAGGCTCCTGCCTCTAACTATTCGTCCGACGTGGGCCCTGGCTGGGGTTTTGGATGTGGCATAGGTGGTGCGCTTGTTTTACGGCTCTTGTTCTCCTCTTCCCTGGAAGCGGTGGCACTAAATTAAGAACGGGCGACAGATTATACTCAATGGACAAAAAACATTAGAGATACCTACCTAATAGCGTGTCCTCCAGCGCGAATAACAGCCTTGTACACCCTGCAACATCAGCTCCACCAGATGCCGGAGGGTTCCCGGAGGTAATGCCATCCATGACTGTTGCAGCAGTGTCCACAACTACGCCCGAGACGTCGGTCCAGGATCCATGGATCTGATGTTCTCAACTCCACCAGATGTCAGAGTGTTTCCAGATGTAATGCCAGCCATGTCTGTTGCAATATTGTCCACAACTCCGCTCGACACGTCGGTCCAGGATACATGGATCTGATGTTCCCAACTCCACCAGATGCCAGAGGGTTTCCAGATGTAATGCCAGCCATGCCTCTTGCAATATTGACCACAACTCCGCCCGACACGTCGGTCCAGGATCCATGGATCTGATGTTCTCAACTCCACCAGATGCCAGAGGGTTTCTAGATGTAATGCCAGCCATGCCTGTTGCAATATTGTCCACAACTCCGCCCGATACGTCGGTCCAGGATCCATGGATCCGATGTTCTCAACTCCACCAGATGCCAAAGAGCTTCCACCTGGTTTAAATCCGGCGACATTGGGGGCCATTGGATGGTTCTAAACACAAATGAGTGTTCCTCGAGCCATGCCTTTATGGTTGCGTCCCCGTGGGTCGGCGCATTGTCCTTCTGGAACAGACCATCGGCCGCAGGAGGCGTGAAGGCCATGAAAGCGTGTAGGTGACCAGCCTGCACTTGCAGGTAGCGCGCAGCGGTTAAGGACATCTCCAGACACACTAAGGGACCTAATGTGCCCCATGAGAAAGCTCCCCAAATCATCACAGAGCCACAACCACCTTGAAAAGAGCCGACCTGAGGGCCATGGCTTCATGCTGTCGACGGCATACGCAAACTTTCCCGTAAGCTAGGTACAGCTGTAAACGGGATTCATCTGACCACACGACGCGGCGATACTCTGAAAGGACCACTTTTGATGTTAGCAACACCAGGCGAGGCGTAATGTCAAATGACGAGCAGTCAACATTGGCAGACGAGTAGGGCGTCTGCTCCCGTAGCCCAGAGTATGCAACGTGCGCCATACCGTTCGCTCGCTTACGCTGTTTGTGTCTCTGACATTTAACCTGGATGTGATTTGCACCGCCGTTGCCAAGCGGTCAATCTGTACGAGCCTGGATAGTGAACGTCAAATCCGGTCACCAATTGCGTGTGGCCGGCCTCCGCTTGCTCACTGGGAGCTGGTACATCAGTCGATGGTATACTCACGGTGCATCCTTGATACGGTTGCCCTCCCTCGTGAACTCTAGGGTACTTACCACTTGGGCAATAGAATGATCCATCTGTCTTGCCCCGACAATGCGCCCACGATCGAAGTCGCTCAGAGCACCATGTTTATCCATGTTCGTCAATTACGATACACTGCTGAGAAGCCCTGCTGTCAGCCTGTTTACCGTCTGCGTTCGGTTTGGGTATGTTCCACTCTGCGCGGGGTATGCACATATGAACTGCCCATCACCTCTATCTCTAATGCTTTGCCTACTGAGTGTATAACCTAAGGAGTTGCTCATGGACAGGAAAAGACCCAGGAGAAGAGTGTATAACCTAACGAGTTGCTCCAAGGGACAGGAAAAGACCCAGAAGAAGACCATGTGGGAGATGGGTGGATGGAGGAGACTGGCCCAAGACAGTCTGTTGTTGAAGAAACTTGGGAAGATCTTCATCCAGCAGTGGATTGATAATGATTAACAATGATAATGATGATATATTCGAATTTATAGTTCAAAGCAGATTTGTCGGGGTCAGGTACGGGTTAAAACTTTTTGACCCATTTCCAACTCTGGCAGCAGATATCTAATTTGTTTGAAGTTATCTGTAAGTGCTCAGTATCAAGTGGCTGACAGCTATATGAAATAATTAAAGGTTGTGATCTGAGTAATGAATTTTTGGTAACTATGTAAACACACTGTAATAAATGTTCAGGTCTTAAACTGCCTTTCCTGTAGCAAAAAGCATCCTTCTTCTTATAAGAGCTATGGAGAGAGGAGGAAAACATTCATAAGACTGATGTCTACTATAAATAAGATAGGTTATATTGCCACGTTACAAACACTTTGAATTATGACAACCGTTCAGGAACAAATATATGCTGCTTTTCTAATTAAATGACAATGATTTTGTTTTGTTTCTCGAATATTCGTAATAAATATTACGAATTTTTGTGCGACAGAATTAAAATATATTAACCGCATTCTGAAAGTGTTAGAGTGCATTTTGATTACGTCTATGATAGGTACAGAGGGTAATAGGTAATGTTCTTCATAAAGCCTAGTAGAAGATGAAAAGTACCCAGATCATAAACACCGCTAATACAAAACATAGCAGGAATTCTGATGCTGCAAAGCTATGGGTCTTGTTTTAGATTTTGAATGCAACCAGTAACAAGTTTTGGTGCTGAAATGAAGAAAAGTATATCCACCGAAAGAAATTTTTCCACATATTTTATGACGTACTACAGAGGTAAAGCACCTGTCAAGACGACAAACCTGCAGCGATAAATTCCGTCTGTGTAGCTTAGTTGGGAGAGTAACGTACTCCGCAGGAAGGGGACGCGGACAAACTTGTGTTTTCATAATTTAAGCTTCCATACTTGTAATATGTATGTTAAATAAAATTTTGTGGTGTTCTAAAACTTTTCGCTATGTATGTATTATCACAACGATTATTCTTTCATAAGTACATGTTTACGCTCAACTGTTGAGATTTATTAACTTTAATATGTAACAGCAAGATCAATAAATGAGAAATGAAATGAAATGAGTTACTGTAACTTTATCAGTAGTACTTTATGACTTTGCTGTATTCAGGAAATGTTCAAGAGCGGTCTAAACTAAGGAGGTAATTCAATTACTGACCTTAACAAACTATCTCAAATGTACAACTCAATGCTTAACAGTAGCCACTGAAGAAACATCCTGTCAAAACATGGTGTTAATAAACGTACTCGAGATAAATTTCAACTTAATCCACAAGCACAGTCGAAAGTTTTGCTGTCCAAATAAAGTCTCAGTTCAAGCATCCTGCAGTCACGAAATTATGTTCCACGTAGACAGTAAATAATTCGGCCAGCATTTATGATGAATTGAAATTGTAAATACGAATTACTTTGCTGCACTAACGATTTATGGTAAAAGGACAGCTTTGTACCGCACATAAGTTTAACATCCATCATTTGAGTCATGTATGAGATTTCATTTGTTCAGCAACGCGCCCATCTTACATAGAAAAAAGATGCCTACATATACATAAAAAAGACCAACTGTCATGTAAAAATACAAGAGAAGAAAATCATTAGAAAAGTTTGCTTACACTAAAGATTAACTTAAGACCGACAATGAGAGTTCGAAAGAAAGAGAGTTTTGCCTGACCTATTAATTGTTTCTAGTCATCCTGGTGTTCAGAGGTGTGAGAACAAACAGTTTGAAATAACTGTACAACTGTCGCACCAAAATGTTAAGAATCTTAATACATTTTTATAAGACAAATCATGCTTGGCTGTGAGTAGACTGATATTGCGCAAAAAATGAACAACAATGCCAAACAGATAGTTTATAAGTTGTTTCATAGACTTAAAAAGATACGCAAATATAACAGCTGAACAAATGTCATTACTTTCCTAATGAAGTTACATCGATAGCTCTCGTATGATTGACCGGCACGGCTCTCTCCCTTCCCTGGAGCCAGTGGCCCTAAATTAGGGACGGGCGACTGCTTATAGCCCATTGAGTTGCTCACGGTGGTCGTTAAACCTCCAATCAACCAACTATGATTGACAGCTACTCATTAACAAAATCACTGTAGAACAGAAATAAGATATTTACTTATGATTTTGTGTTTAACCGAGGAAAAAGTTCAGCAGATTCTATTCATTGACTTCAGTTAGTTAAAAGCAAAGAACTTTGTCACCTGTTGAGGCCTTTCCAAAAGTACCATAAAATCACACCAGTCTTTAAATTCGTAATCTCCCTCCGATGTGTATTGTCGGTGACAATTTTATCAAAGCCTAGAAGTAGGTAAGCGGTTTCTACCTGTACAATTAGAAATATCATTGCTACATTTATTCCTTTCAACGGTATTCGTTGACATAAGTCTTCAACTTAGGGAAGAAGATACAGTTGGGGCAAGAGAGATAGAACTTAAAACATGCATGAAGAGATATACAGAAAAACAGACAATGACAGTTCGAAAGAAAGAGGGAAATAGCTTGAGCGGCACAGTGGACAGACGAAAAGAAGCAGAGTAAGTGTTTAGAGACAGAGGAAAACGAAAGAAATGTGTGAGGGAGAGAATGAGAGGGGAGAAAAGGATGTAGAAGAAGGATGAAACAAAAAGATAGAGTGTAAGCAAAATAGAAAGGAACCAAGGCGCGAGAGACCGAAGAGCATTGAGAACGGAAGAAAAAGACACACAGACGAGAAGAAGAGAGAGCGAACAAGAGAGCAAAAAATATAGTGAAGAAGAAGAAGAAGAAGAGAGAGAGAGAGAGAGAGAGAGATAGTGAGACAGAGAGCCATAGAAAGACATAACAGGACAAAGGTAAAGGGAACGCACAGAAAATAGCATAAGGGAAGAGACAAGAGACACTAGAGGATGAGAGAAGTGAGAAGAAAGACAGAGTTTGATAGATAGATAGATAGAGTGCGATGGAAAGACATAAAGACATATTACAGGACAAAGGTAAAGGAACGCACAGAGAAAATCAAGAGAGAAGAGACAAGAGATAGACAGAGAGAGGGTGACAATAGAGAATGGGAGAAAGTGAGAAAGACAGAGATGGACAGACAGACAGATGCATAGATGGATAGATACGTGGAGAGAGAGAATAATCATTCCCAGTAGTCAACACGTGAGGTAATGTTTTCAGAGTACACTGTTCAGCATTTTGTGTGAAAACTCATGAAATTCGGTTGCCCATGGAGGTGCTTTGGTGATTGTACCTTTAATTATGTACTGATTCCCAAAGAAGCAAAAACAAAGAAATGTTCACGTTGATCCACCTAATTCTTGAATACCGCAAGCTTCAGTGTATCTTTTGCAAACGTTGTCTGGTCATTTTTATGATTTACGTTACATTAAATTGGTTTTGTGTTTTTTATTTCCTGATCTTTGTGGATATCCTCGACATGTTTGTTTATGATTTTAAAGTGCCTAAAATTTAGTATTTACTTTTCTTATTTATGTTCTGTACGTACCAGACGTGAAGTGAAAAACTACTGAAAAAGTGCCGGGATCGACGTAAATAAGTTTCTCTGTTTACGTGGCAATATTTCACTTTTGAAAAGTAAAGTGGGTTTCTGAACACATTAATTGTTGAATAATATTTCACTTTATTGGTCTGAAATTGTCAAACATTGGTACATATTTTCTCTCAAAATACGACAAACAGTGTAGTCCAGTATGCTTAGGCCAGAAAACAGCGTCGATCACATTCGTACATTAATTAAATCTGTGTAGAACGCGCACGAATGTGAAATTTTTAAATCATTTTTTTTTTCGAATTCTGTCTTCCTGTGACCAAGTCAATCTGTTGCTGAGCAAAAGCTCAGGATTGTTCGAGTATATAGTTTTCTAAACTAGACATATTTATCGGATATTTCTCTGCTGTGTTGTGTCTCTATACATAAAAACGTTATTCTTGAGCATATGATGTAACTGAAAACTCATTTTTCAAATGTCTTTAAAACATATAAAACACTTTGCATTTCACGGCATGATTGAAGAAAATACGATAACACACATACCACACACAAAAAATTACACTAAGAATCTTGAAAAAAGCAGTAATACATGGTCGAGTCACATTATTGTGACCACCAGCTAATATCCAGAGTAACCGCCGTGTGCAGCGCTGACAGTAGCTAGACGAGCTGGGACTGACTCAATAAGGTGCTGGAAGGTATTCGCAGTTATGTGGAGCCGTGCTGACTGCAGTGCATCTGACAGCTGTTGGAGGGTGCGTGATGGAGGATCCATAGAGCGAACAACACGATCGAGGTGGTCCCATGGATGCTCAATTGGGTTTAAGTCTGGGGAATCGTGGGGCCTGGGAAGTACTTTGAAGTCTTCATTGTGCTCTTCGAACCACTCTCGGACATTTCTATCTGTGTGACACGTCGCATTGTCGTTCTGGAAAATTCCATCTGCCGCAGGGAAGACAATCAGCATGTATGGGTGTACGTGGTCTGCAAGGACGGACTCATAACGAATTCGGTCCATAGTGCCTTCCACCGACATGAGTGGACTCAGAGAATGCCACGAAAACAATTCCCTAGACCATAACGCTGCATCCACCAGCTTGTGTTGTTCCAGCAATGGTTGAAGAGTGCTTGCTCTCCGGTGTTTCTCGCCTTATACGCCAACGTTCATCCATTCGATGGAGCAGAAAACATGACACATCGGAAAAGGCAATCCTTTGCCAATCAGCGGAGGTCCAATTCCGATACTGCCGTGCAAATGTAAGCCTTTTCTGCCGATGCACCTTCGTTAGCATAGGTGCAGTGACCATCCGTCTGCATCGGAGTCCCATACGCAGCAGGGTTCGCTGAACTGTCGTTTTAGACACAATTCTGGTAGCCCCCTGGTTCATTCGGCCAGTGAGTTGCTCCACTGTAGCTTGTCGAACGACCCTCACCTCCCTTCGCAGCCGACGTTCACCCCTCACATCAATGGCACGTGGTGCTCCGCAGTTTCCACATCGCTTATTCTCAATGGTGCCATTTCTCCAATCACAATACACTTTAACCACAGCAGTAAGCGAACAGTTCACAAACTACGCTGTTTCAGAAATACTGCCACCCTTGGCCTGAAAGCCGATAATCATCCGTTTTTGCAAATCTAGTAAATCGCGTCTTTTATCCATGACAGCAACTAGTGATATGTTTCCAGATTGCCTACAGCACACCTTTTATACCCTCCAAGCAAGCTCACGACACGTGCCTTCTTTCATCGGCTACGCGCTGTTGACGTCAAAAGAAGGAGGTGGTCACAATAATGTGACTCGACTGGGTATGATAAGTGACATAAATAAATGTGAAATATTGTTCAAAACGATCATTCACAGAAATTAGTATATGGAAATGTCATTCCTAACACTTTACGATATCCTAATTCCATTTCAAGTTTTAAGTATAGGATACTTAAAACTTTTAGTTACATAGCCAGTTCCCTAACATATCCGATCTCTGTTTTACTCATTACTTTTTCAAGAAATCTTTCACTGGGTCATCTAGTTAGCCGGTTGGTTTTAGAGCATATTCTCCACCGCCTTATTGATCAGTTTTCTTATTTGCTTTACTCTTCGGACTCTGTGGGCAGACATGGATTTGGCACCATAGAAACCCTAAAACACAAAAATTAATTTAGTGAACCCCGTGCCTTATAGTTACGTTCACCCGTTATTGCAGGTCCTGAATGCACGTGAATGTTACCAGTTATTGTGCATATTGTTAAGTGATGTACGGATGAAAATTCGAAAGTATAGTTGCCAAAAGCATTTTAAACTGACATACAAAAACTTTCTCTCTTTTACTAGTGCCTGTGGATTTTTTAAAACTATTTTATTAAAATTACAAAGCGCATGCATCTGTTGAAACGCAGAGAACAGAACTCCGAAACTGTCCAGGCATGCCAGTAGTAGCTCTTTATCGCTTTTCAAGAATGATAAAATATTTCGGCTTAAGAACTTTGGTTCATTTATCAAATTAACCCCTGTGTTCCGGCCTGTTTGTGCGAAAACTATATATCACTACACCAGCTTGCTGGTGTCATGCGATACCATAACCTGAGACACGGTTTTTTAGTTTTCGTTTTTGAAATGGATCTTAAGAGAACATTTTGTGTGTTGCAGGAGCAATAAAGTATTTCTTCTGTAGAGAAAAGCGACGTTTCGTTTCTCATGAACGCGACATGATAATCTCTTTGCTGAGTATAAAGGGAATCGTTATACCTCCCAAAGTATCACAAATATTATGAATTAATTGATCTCAGTGCTCCTATATTTCGGGTAGGACAAGGGAAAATTAGAAGCTGAGTAGCGACTGATATCCATGAAGCCGTGGTATTCACCATCTCTTACTTGGAAGGTAAGGATTCCCAATTAGTTCCAAAGAGGTTATCATGTAGCTTTTCCTAAAGCCCGTATTCTCGTTTTATTCAGAAGAAATGCTGTTTTGTTCTTTCAACACACAAAATGTCTTTTTAAGAGCCATTTCAAAAAGAAAGCTAAAAAAGAAACCGTTTGCCTCAGCCTACGGTATCAAATGACGCGAGCAACAGGACGTGGGGACATCTAGTGTCGCCTCGGACAGAACCAAACGCCGGGGTCCATTCGATAAACGAACCGGGATTTATCAATTTAATTATAGTTCAGTTTTTAGAAGCTGAAAGTAGTTCCTTTTATTTTTGTACTTTTAAGGCATTCCTATGGAACGAAAGAAGTTATAATAAGACGTCTGTAAAAGTTTTATACAAATACATATAACCTTTCCTTTTGAACTAAAATTAGAATTTAACAATTTTATAGAAATGAGATGCGATTTTACTCTAAGAATGTTAATATCAAGTGATACATATGCCATAGAAACTCACGAATCAGAGGTACAGGAAATTTTATGATATTCGGTTCTTTACTTTTAAAATAGAGACAAAAGGTTTATCTTCTACAATTCTAGAAACAATTTATAGTCACCAAAAGAAGGAAATTTATGAATTATGTACATGAAGACATGCATAGTGCAAGTAAATGACCAAAAATCGCAATTGCGAAATAACCACCAGAATTTTGCGTTTGTTTTGTACATACATAGAGTCATTTAAATTTTTATTACGTAGAATAATTCTAAAGGCGTGACAAGAACATAAATTGTGAAAGTACTTATGATATCTTGATTTTCAAGGGTATAATATGTGCAAAATATATTACTTAACACTTTGACTGTGGAGTTACAAGCCGATAGTTCACAGACCTCTCTGTATACTAATAAAGATAACATTTTTGTAAGGCAACTTCTCTTAGTATTATTATAAATTAGGTTCGATTAAATACAAATTATTATAAAGACATGACAGTGAAAAAGTGCAATAACATAACATGTTTAATGTTTATCTCTAATTTTACACAGTGCACGTGAATGCATTGCTGCAAGAAAATACTGGATAATACTAAGAAGACAGACAGACAGACAGAGAGAGAGAGAGAGAGAGAGAGAGAGAACTTACTTCCCGCAAACAATGTTTTACCTGTAGGAAATTGGTATTATTCTTTACGAAGTCAGGGCGAGGCATATTCAGATAACCACATTAAAAAATATGCGCTTCATGACACATCAAGGAAGGAGGATATACAAGAAAATATTTTAAACAGACGAATTACACAAAAGATCGTTACCTGTGGTTGATAGTATTTGAAACCATATCGTAAATTGTGGCCGCCGGTGTGATCAGTAAAGAATTTGTTTAATAGACTTTAGAGTTTGAAGCAATAAACTAAACAATTTAGAATAAAATTAAATAGGACAAGTAGATATATTTTGGTTTGGGCTAACGTTTGACTACATAACTACATTAATCTTTTTCAAATACTAAAGAATTTGGAAGTGGTAACGTAACATTGTACTCAAAGGAACAGTATATTATCTTATTAAGGACTCTTAGTAAGCTCTATTGAAATCAAGCGATGAGAGAGTGTAACATGCATCTGAAGAAATATATTATTACATATTTAAAACTCACTATGAGAGTAGGATAAACGTTAAATCTCCTAATTTTGAATATGGTGAATTATTCTAAAAGGAACGTAAACTTATGAAATAAGTTTCCATATTTACTAATCTTGAGCATTTGTATTCGAAATAATGTAATTCTAATATCCTATTTTTCCGATCCAGCTATTGACAAGATAATAGTTTTGAAACACATTAAAGCAAAAATATGAAATAAAACTTTTTCAAAATAATAGCAAAATTTGGTGAGCAATGTTAAACATTGATGCAAAGACAAAAAGGAATAATCACATTTGCATTTGTCAATACAATAAAAAACGTTTTACTTACAATTCAGGGAATTGCTGCAGAGAAAGGAATAAGCAAAAATGTGCAAATTATGGCTGGCAAAACAGTGAAGCAAACTTAACGTAAACAGAAAAATTCTTATCTGCACATGCTGAGCACATCTCTCACTTCGCACGTTAAGAAAGCTGAATAAAACAATGCTGCTCCATTTACTCACATCACGATCTTCTTCTGATATCTTGAAGGCGCCAAGTCAAAAACTCAAGAGCTTCAAAGGAATGCTTTAAAAAAATCCTAGTAAAACTTCAAACTTTGTGCAAGATAATTAGAATAGCATTATAAAGTCATTCATTGGTTTTTGTTTATTTTAAATAAAAGATATTCGGGTGGGTATATTCTGTTTAAATGAATGAATGGGCTTTAAAATTGGCCATGCATTGGGGGATCGCGTACAGTTTGGTTAACTTGCAAACACAAGCAAGATAAAATACAAAAACATGCAAGTAACAAAACAGGCATGCAACTATTTTGCCCGTGGTTCTGGTCAGTTTACCGAACAACCCCTAAAAAAATCCAAAATGCAAAGTCCAGTCTTTTACTTTCCAAATATCGGCTATAACGTGGTTACCTATTTTACTATTCATTGTATTTGAATGTACGACAATTACAGATGATTTAATGCCTCAACCAATTTATGGTAGTTAAAGAGTTACCGGACAGTTTTGCATTTTTTCAGAAATAATTCAAGTCTCAGACGAGTATCCTATGATAGGATATTACGAGACAGCTTTTATATCTATAAACAAGATTGTTCAATTCATATTTCTTGCTAGGAAGACTTTATTTTACTCCGCAAAATCAGATCTGTGAATATTTAGCAGAGCAAGAGGATATTTTAGCTCCCTTGTATTTTGCTGAAGTATACTTAAGGAACACAATATAAATATTATTATAATCAAGAAGCTAATAGAATTTCCAGTGTATGCTACAATCGAGCTGGAACTCAAGCACTGCAGTTTCTTACAGATCATTGGAACTGGATTATTACTACGGAGTGTGAAAAAATTATTGAATGTTCGACCTAAATTTTACAAGTACTCTCTCGCCCGTTTTCCAGTCTTGCAACTGAATCGACTTTTCTAATGGAAAATTTGTTTCATTCAAAACATTCGCGTGTGAGAAATATATTTTAGCCGAAAATTTTATAAAACAAAACTTTTCGATTTCTGTATAAAAGTAACGTGTGGAAGACTATGTATGGAAATTGTAAAAAAATCGAAATATGCATTGACTATAGTACAAGTTTTACGCAAATTTTCAGAAACATAGGCCTTTAAAAGAAAAAGGAAAAATAAAAAACAGATGAAAGGCACTTTCTTTTCTGTTACATTTTTTTACTCTTGAAGAATGTATACGAGAGTGTTGAGATTATTTTTTTAAAGGATTACAAAAAGGAAACTATGGAGAATTGATAAATGTGTTTTTGCTATTAATGTATTTTAAAAGGAAATTTGAATTCCAGTAAAAGTATTGTTTTTCACCATACACCAGCGTGATACTTATATTTTTGTTATTAATGTATTTTTAAAGGGAAATTTGAATATCAAAACCTGCAAGACTTATAATATAATAAATTAACAGCAGTACATGATCTTTGTAAGGAGTCGATATATCAAGATATCAAGTTTGTATTAAATTTGTACAGAATGTCCTTTGTTTCTTTTTTTATGGTTTTGAATGAAGAGTGTTGCCCTGTACGTGGAATACAGAAACATACTGGTCATCGGGAAGTTATGAAACGAGTACTTTTAACAGCGAATTAGAACGACCGAATCGGAATAAATAGCATTTAGATGAAAAACTCCATAAAAGTCACGATAAAATTACTGTTGCTTCAGATAAAGGTACTCCCTCACAATTTTCCAACTGATTTATGTGAGCAGTGAATCGTAGAGACAGACATATTTAGAAGAGAAACGGAGGAAAATACAGAGAGGGAGCAAGAGAAATGCCGATGGGAAGTTCTACAGAAGAGAAAGATAAATATACCCAGAAAAATTGAGGGGAGAGATGGAGATACATGCAGACTGATGTAGAGCAAAGAGATGACAGGAACGAAAGAAAATGAGGGAGTAAAAGAGAATACTAGGTAGAGAGGTAGACAAAGAAAGATAGGAGTCAGGCAAAATAAGGAGCGGAGGAAGAGAGAGAGAAAGTGAAACTGAAAGGGAATAAAAGAGAATAAAGAGAATACGAGGTAGAAGACAAGTAGGCAGACTTCCTCCACCTCGTCTTCTATACTACCTTAAAGAAGCATAGGAGTCAGGCAACATAAGGAGTAGAGAGAGAAAGAGAGAGAAAGTGAAACTGAAAGGGAGTAAAAGGGAATACGAGGTAGAGGAAGATAGGTAGACAAAGAAAGAGATAGGTGTCAGGCAAAATAAGGAGCAGAGAAGGAGAAAAAGTGACAGACATATAGGCAGGCTGGGAGAGACTTGAAAGAAAGGGAGAGAGGGGGGCAGAAAACTTGATTTGTTGTCAAATCTTGCTGTTAAAGAAAAATGAGCTACACATTGTATATTGATACCAGAAACGAAATATATAGAAGTCTTTCAGTCATGTCATACTAAAATTAAAATCAAATAGTCCAAATTAAAAACTAAGCCTAAAGCATTGCACAGTCTTTTTTCTAAAACTTTGAACGCGCAGCTTTCTTCTCAACATTTACCACACCAACGTAGAATCAAATGTATTCTCTAATTCTCAATACTTTTATTAATGCATACAAAGTGTTGCTACCAGGGAAAGTTTAGTTTTTGATAAATTTAATTAGAAACATCGATAACAAACTGTTTTGCTGACAAAGTAAACCCTGAAACAATTACTGTGGTAATATACTTTCCACCAGACCAATCAGACCCTCATGTTTTCAAACGGTATTAAAGAAATCACTTTTAATTCTGGAGCTGCAGTTCGATCTTCATATAATTTAGAAAATAAAATTGCTTCTTCACTGAATACCACTGAATATCGCTGCAGCGGCATTGGGACGTGTGATTTAATCGCAGACATACGGAAACAGGCAATCGCAACAAAACCGAGAACTAGATCAATCAGGCTTTCTCAATGAACCTGATATTTATGTGATGGCCTTTTGAGGCTGAATTATGCAAAAATTAATTTTTCTGGGTGTGGTAGCCATTATGGATTTATTTCAGTTCTTACAATGTATCGTTTTCACAGATGTATTTGTATAAGTACCACTTCGAGATGCTAAATGTTTTATACTTCCTTTCTGAAAGAAAGCCGAAAGATTAAAATTTTGCTTTATAGACTAATTTTACTTTACGACTTGGTCCAAAAAATCGTAGTTCCGCTATTGCAAAATAAACTGGACTTCTGGAAATAAAGCAGCATTAGACGAATAGTTTAAGCACACCTACAGTTTAAGATTTAATAGGCAAAAACAAATTAACGGTTTCCTCAATCATGTCAGATTTTTTTGTATCGGGATTTAACGAGTACCAAGGGAAACTCTAACGGCTATAAGCAGTCGCCCGTCCCAAATTTAGGGACGTTGGTTCCACGAAGGGGTCATATCCATCTCAAATCAGAGTCCAACCATATCTCACCGGGGACTCGAACGCGGTCCCATATTGAAAGAACGGTCAGAAGCCAGCGCCTCAGACCTCTCGGTCACTGGGGCTGCTCATATGGTATGTATGCATATTTCAGAAAATACAAAATTGAATAGGAAAGGCTGATAAGATAATGGGTTTGGAAAGCATAAAATCTACTACTGAAGAAGACATGTCGTGTAATTCACGCTATTTAAAATATTTCTCATTATTAGAAATTGTGTGGGGTTCTGGGATATTGTAGCAAGATCATCACTTTTTTCACACTATTTGAAGTACATTATAATGTTGTGAAATTAAATCATCACTTAGCAGTGTTGTGTGAAACTAGAAAACATGAGAGGAAGTTTATGAAGAGTTCCTGAGAATTTGCTAAATTTCTCAAGAGCAGTTAGTCATGTAAAAACGGCCGCCCGGTGGCGCAGTGGTCTAAGGTGTTGGCCTCTGATCATTCGTCCGAAGGGGTCCGGGTTCGAATCCCGGTGAGGCATGGATGTTGTGTTTGTCTTACGGCACTGGCTCTCTCCCTTCCCTGGAACCAGTGACCCTAAATTAGGGACGGGCGACTGCTTATAGCCCATTGAGTTGCTCACGGTGGTCGTTAAACCTCCAATAAAAAAAATGTAAAAACGATAAGTGTTAGATTGCCTTTGGATGTTAATATTTTCGATAAATTATTTGTCAATCATGAGTAAGGGTACGTAAGTCTAACATATAGCAGTTTTTTGCAAAAGAAAAAGGGAAGAAAAGATACATGAAGTTGCAGTTCCCCCAAAGACAAACAGATCATCCTTTTCATTCAGATTGACAGTGTAATTAATATATTCATTTCCCTGTCCTCCGGTAATCCATCACATATCGAAAATCTTGATAAATATTGTAAATCAATATTGTATATTACCTAACTCAATAGTCAACATTTCTTTTACTGCATCACGTGGAGTTAACTTTAAACAAGAACGAGGAATACCAAAAGCAGTTTCTCTTATTGCTAACCCTATATGTGCAAATAGTGAAGTCAAGCTGAAAAGAGGCGACTATTACGTAGGACGCAGTCAAAAGTGATGTGTCTCTTCAATCTTGGAAAAATAAGCGGTATGAATAGGGCCTTTGAAAGATCAAATGCTTTCAACGGATTTTTATGGGTACACAGTGATTTTATGGAAGGTATTTCATTGTGTTAATTGTTTGTGCCACTGCGAGGGAACTTAAAGTTGCATCACACCGCAAAATCTGATCATTTGCCTCAAGTAAAGCATTCTGGGTTTTCCAGAGCTAGATATATTGAGATGCTTTTCCAGGTGATGGCCTTCCATCAGGAAGCGCTTCATATTTTTTTACGCGGTGCTTGGTAGATTAGTCTTGACCTGTATCACTATTTGTTATGGATTACGACACGAAATGTTTTTTTATTTCTGTTGTACTTCGAGATTTGACGACTCTAGTGGGCGTCTAGGGTTACCGGGACTACTCAGAAGGGCAGGTCCCCCACTTCGGGTTCGAATCAGAGCCCACTCTGCCACCACGATGAGAGAGGGTATATGCTAACTGTGGCAAGTTTCATAGATTCCCAAATAATTGATTTGGCCGGTTTCATAGACTGACCTCGAACTTTAAGGAACTTGTGAGTCATCCTTTATCATCAGTAATAGTCGCTGTTGTAGAAAAAAGGGCTTCGTGTAAAGTTTTATGAAGTAAATGTACTTAACAAGCTTAGGAGATAGTTTCGAAAAGTAACTCGCTTTATTTTCTTCCACATTGGTTTTTGGAGTGACAGGTTATTTGTTGAAGCTATTGCTTAAAAATGAGAAATTTGTTCTATATACCGTTCTTCTAACAGTGCAATAATAGGATTTTGTGTTCATTAGTTTCGTGGTTGAACGACCGTGAACAACTCTTAGGGCTATAATCAGTCGTTCGTCGCTCATTTGAGATCAATAGTTCTATGAAGGAGAGAGGGTCAGCATCGTGGGGTAGGTGCACATCCCATGCTTCATCCGGGGTTTGGGCCCAAGCCCATCTTGGACGACTAAGCAAAAACCAGCACCGCTGAAGACTCTGCCAACTAGGATGCAGAATAACAGGATCGACACAGGAACTGCTAAGTGCTTTAACTGCTTATTACAATAAGGTTAGACTATTTCCAGCTCTGCGCTTCAGTCTGTGAGTTTATTAAATAATTACATTCACAGAAAAACCATAGTTCAGAACTAAAATTACATAAATTGCTCAAGCATTTTAGTATAGTTACTATTTTGCGAACTGTGTGAAATTCGGAATTTAATCGTACTTAACTGCAGTGCACAGATTTTGAAATTGCAAAATATTCACTCATTGAAAGGAATGTAAAAACAAATGTATTTTTACATGCAAATACGATAGATTTGCCAGATACTTTCCTCACTTCCAACGCTTTGAACGAGACAACGCTCCACAAAAAATTGGTGAGAGAAAGAAAGTCAGAATTACGTCATAGCAGAAATTTAGCTATGTGAAGTGAAAATCGGGTTTAAAACTGTGCTGTGAAGGCTGTGGAAGTTTTCTTTTACGATATTTTAGACTATTACAGACTGGACAGTGCATTTAATGATTACATATTTTTTTCATTTGATTATGAAGATAAATAGAATAAGTTTGGGGTAAAAATAGAATAACTACAGGTGACAAAATGCTGATGTATGTTGGAAATGAAGGATTACGATTCTACGATACACAGGAATGAGAGTTCTACAGTGACTATTTCAAGCAAATTAATTCATTCAAGGGTCTAAGAAAGTTTTAGCGATTATACGAAACTACTAAGATTCTTAAACACGAGTGTGATGGCAATAATAAAGAAATGTTTCTATGGACTTCTCTATTTCGAAGACAGTCTCAACAGCTACATCACTAAGAAATCAGGATTCACAGAATATTTTTAAATACACAAGTACATGCCTTTTATGGCTCTACTATAACATGTACTATTTACAACTCATGTAAATGATTTTCCAGTCCTATAGTTAAAGCAAACAGCATGCTTTTAGTGCATCACATTTCTCAGTTTTGGGAAACATATATAAAAATGTTCAATTATTTATTTATATTTTATGAATATGCGTACGATAATTTCAATAAAAGCACAAACTCATGTACAGCATCAGAAAATATGAGAGCATGAAATTTAAAACACCACAAGATTGCAGGAAAAATCATGACTTATACACTGTAATCTTACATTATCATATTAAACAGACCTGAAAAAAGTAGTTTTGACGCTTAAGAGACTTACAAAAAAAAAAAAAAAAAAAAAAGAAAAAAGCTGATCTTCAGCCCTATTTAGAAATTACCAGAATGTTGAAGTTCAGTAACTACAAAATTCCCAAGTGTTGGTGAAACTATCGTAAAGATGTGTGCTAGGCGTTATAATAGTTTTAGGCCCGCAAGGAGTTTTATTGTAATTCTTTTTGCAGTTTTTCAAATTCAACCTAATGTTTTAGGCTCAAAACATCAAAAAGTACTTCCGGGAAAATTAAATAAATAAATACATCTAGATTCAACCACACGAACGCAAGCAATGCTGAATGTGCTGTTCATTGGAACAAATACGCTTTAAAAATACCGAATATTAACTCACCAGTGGTTAGATTTTCGATAAAGACGAGCAAAGCATGAAAATGAGAAAATACTTCCAAAGCGACTACACTTGCTTGACTCGAGGTAAAGGCCATGTTACTTAAACTGCGGTGTCGCGTGTCTCATAGAGGTTCATTTCGTTTTTCGCTCGCTATTGTGAAGAATCACGCTTTGCTCTGAAGGAACTATGATAAATGGCAGACAAAAAGGGTTGAAACACTCACACTGTAGACTCTTTGATCTGAGTAGAATTATGACTGTGCTTCTGTGCCTGGTCTAATGCACGAGTTTCTTTATTTGATCCTGTTATGGAAGACTTTTTCGGAACACACTCCGCTTACGAGGTCTGTCGTTCACTATACAAACTTCAGGCCACTTTTATTTTCCTTACTTATTCATGGTTTGCATGGACTCTCTTGATGCCTACATCTTCTCCCTTGCAATGTTCTGGATATTTTAAGAGTAGAGCTGCACTACCGTAGAGAAGTTTCATGATTTCAACACTAGCATTTCGTTAAGATTACATCTATTGTTCTTTGGAACTCGTATCCATTTTCAACACAAATAGATATTAAAGGCAAATATATAAACAGGTTTTTGGATACTTCACCAATATACGAAATATTCAGCATTGCACGCGGTTACGTGATATATCGATGATCTTGATACCGAATATATTGTTATTGCATATAAAAAAAATGTGGAATCCATGTTCTGAGACCTTCAGTGTGTGAATGCTAGATTTTCCAGATTGTGAAGCTTAGAATTTATAGAAGTTTTCTTAAGACTTTGAAAATTTGGAACTAAAATATGTATTAATGGTTAACCTGAAAATGTGGATGCTCCTTAAACTCTGTAGGTATTGTCTTTGCATCATGATTCATTTTCTGTGCGTGTGTGTTCTAGACTTTTATACACTGAGTTTCCAAATATACTGAAACTTGTGTTACTCTAAATAGTTTCGATTTAAAAATCGGAATGGAAGCCTTTGTTAAATGGCACTTAATCATTCAATGAATAAGGAAAACTAAACTATGTGATATTTTCACGAGTTCGTAAAGGAAATTAAATGTTATTCAAGAATACGCAGTAAATTATTTTAGTCCACTTCGTTTAAGCGCTAAAATAATTTGCTTCGTTTCCAGTTAATATTGTGAAACATGTCGAGTTTTTTAAGCATAAACAATTAAAGAAAGTGTGCAATTTCCAGAAAGTAAGGAACACAGTTATTTGTGCCTTAACACTTTTTTAGGAAAGGAAAGATCTGGAAGGAATATAAGGGTAACAAGCAAGAGAAGGTAACTAAGAGTTAAATGTACTTTCTAATCCAAAGAAGGAGTAAAATAATTATTAATCTACATACTAAATAAGGACAGAATCTACAGAAAGCCTATCAGAACTAGTAAGGATGGGATACTTTTGTTAACAAGTTAGAACACAAGCATTGTAGAGAAAAATAAAAATAAAGGATAGATAATACAAAGAAGTACAGCAGTAATACATTTTTAAAAGAAGAGCACACCACTTTCAAAGAAATTACGATAAATCAAAGATAATACAGATCTTGATATTTCAGATCAGCTTCACCAACTCTTGAGCTGGACAGCTTGTACCTTCCTTCTTTTACAAAAATTGCGATAAATTACTCATCCAGTGTTTTTGAATGTGCAGAATTATTTCTATAGATATGAAGTATTTTTGCTAATTCACTCCATTTTCGTGGCTTGGACGCTTCATCCTTCAGATATCCGTGCTATTCTTCTTTCAAGCTTATTTGAAGAATAATGAACAATCTGTTTGCAAGTATTATTTTTGTATCAGATAAACTTGTTAGCCCTGGTTGTACAAGGTAAACATCTGAAACTAAGTTCTTCGAGTGAATACATATAACCCGTTCAGTAATTTGAACATAAGATTTCAAATTGGCTTCTTCCATGTCATTAACAGCTCAGCGGAGGTCATATTCCCTCGAAGAATACGATATCGGCGAAATCTAATGTTGTTTCACCCTAATGCGAAATTTTACTTTCCGATTAACTTTGCCATTAATGTTGTAGAGGAGAAGGTCTAAATATGGGCTACCACTTTCATTTGAGGACCTACAGGCATACCCGTTAAAGATTTTCTAGATTGAACACATTACAATATATCGTAGACTTGTTTCCTGTGTGGTATCGGGTTGACGTAATCATTAAAAATATCGGTTGTGTTGGAAATGAAGGTTTTACAATGTTAGGCAAAATGATGACTTTTGGAAGCAAGGTCCAAATCTGGGCTACCCTCAAAATATCCATGAAAAGAAATACAAAAATAGCAATAAAGAGAGGAACACTTTTTTTAATTCAAATAAATGCGTCAGAATACATTTGAATAACAAAATGAACTTGATAATACAAACATCTGCTGTTTCGAACATAAAAAGAATTTACATATTTGTCATTTTAAATATGTAAAAAAAATTAAATTGCCGGAAAAAGGATATTATCCTTCGATGTTAAAGGTCTATTTACAAAAGTCACATATGTAATGATACTTTTCGGCACCTGCACAATCACTGTGAGCCCACATATTGCATTGTACACACGTCACCCATAGTTCACCCTTTGAGTCTTCAGAGAACAGTCCCCCGTAAAATATGCAGCTCGCATCCTTGTCGTTAGGATAGTCTCCTTGAGGTATTTCAATTGTTGCTGTCACTGTCATCCAGAGGAGGATCTACAGGCCCAAAATCATCTTCTGATTCCGATCAGAGCCGTTTTTCGTTTTTAAGACCGTATTCCTCTAGTAGGCGCTGTTTCACTAGTTGACGCTATACCTGCAGTTGGAGTTTTTGAAGCAGCCGATCGTTTATATTGATGAGTAGGTCTACATTTCACATTCTTCTTGCGTTTGTTGGCTGCACATGTTTCCAAAGACAGAGACAATGCTGCTTTGTACGGTTCTTCAGTGATAATTTTATTTAGACCCCACCGGGTAGCCCGTATTTAGACCCATTGCATACGAACTCTTTGAGGGTTGGCAGCCAGTACCGTACATTACCATTGAGTGAACCATCTATGCTAAAACAAGCTCAAGATATCTTTAATGTTATGCCTATACTAAAATAACTTTAAGTTTAACGGGGTGTTGTACATAAAACAGAATACACATACCTGTCGGAACTTCCACTGTGATGCAATAGGCAAAATGACACGTTATCAAATATTGCTTCTCGATCGCTCGCCTGCTGAAAACAAAATAAACATGTACACGTCGTATGTTCGTGAAGCACCGTTTCACACTATTTCCACCAGGTTACAGCAACAATCAAACGCTGTGCTGCCACTAGCTCGTATTTAGACCCTAGCTCATATTTGGACCTTCTCCTCTACTGTTTGCATTATTTTTGATTAAAGTTTGGAACGTTTGGCTTTACTCTAAAAGTAAATAATTATAAATATCAGTTGGACAAAAAATAATTCGGCGACTACCAATTTTAGGTAAGTTAATATATGTTTATTTGGTATACATTAAATAGTCAACAACTTTATGAGATACAGAGATCCAAAGAGCATTTCAAATGCATTGTATTTTAAGTATTGCTGTAACTCTAATAAAAAAATTCAGATCATTTTAAAATTGAAAGTTCTGAGATAAAATGTGCCATCCCCTTGCCGAAAGGAGCTAAAAACATCAACTGCTCGATATTTTCTTTTGAAAAATCTAGCTCGCCTAACGGTAGATATTTCGCATAAAAGCATTTTTTTTGGAATACGTATGGTTTCTGCGAAGTTCCTTTCGTAATCCGTAGCCGTATTTTATAAAGGATGTGCTAGGAGATTTGTGCCAGTCTTTGTAAATGTGTAAGAAAATGTGAAATTCAATAAAGTAATTTGCTTGTGTTTATGATAACAACAGCTATTTCCATAAATTTTAGGTTGGTAATGTTCTTAATTTGTTATATTTTGAGTGTTGAAACAAAAACGGGCTGTTCTAACTTTTTTTTTTTTTGGTTGGAGGTTTAACGACCACCATGAGCAATTCAATGGGCTATAAGCAGTCGCCCGCCCTTAACTTAGGGTCACTGGTTCCAGAGAAGGGAAAGAACCCGTGACGTAAGACAAACAAACATTCATGCTTCACCGGGATTCGGACCCGGACTCCTTTTGGACGAATGATCAGAAGCTATCGCTTAGATCACTGCACCACAGGGGCGGCGTCTCTAATTTATTTACTGATCATAACTGTCCGAAAATCATCACAAATTACCAACTCCCCCTCCTCGTCAACTGAGTAATGTTTACTTAGACATTTCTTAGAATACTTCATTTTTTTAATTGTGAGCAGGAACTTCAAAATATTCAAGTAGCATATTTTTTGTGTATACAGTGAAGTACCATGGGTGCTTCCAGATCCTGTAAGGAACTAGCAACCACAAAAGAAAAACAAAACAAAACAAAAACAAACAAACAAAACGAAAATCGCATTAGAAGCAACGAGTGTTTTTGATATTATTTTCCGCATGAGCACATGCAAACATTATTTTTTCAATGTGAAGTGATCAAATTTACGTTCTTACGATGAAGGTTACTGGTAAAAACTGTCATTTTGAAGCAGAGCAATGCACTGAACAAAATTGTGTCTCGTGTAATGAGTTCAGCTATGAATTATGATGAAATGAGACAACTAGAACTATTGTATAATGTGCTTGACAAAAATAAGAATGATCATTTCATTTTTGTATCGGAGCTGAGAATTAGCATACTTGCACGACTGCAAAGTAATAGAGAGGTATACAGTTTTCCCCCTAAATCATTCATGAAGAAAAAGTGCACATACCTTCATCATTTAAAGGAACCAATTTTTTTTATTGAGGTATCACAAATAACGTGAAATTATTAACTAGGTGTGATTTATTATAACTATATATATATATATATAAGACCAAACTGTGCCTCTATGCGATAGAAATGGTAAGTTTGCATCGAACTGTTTTTCGTTTTCTGAAAGTTAGAAAAAATGTGCGGAAGTAGTTTTATTGCCTTTTAACCAAATACAACATGGCACAAAACACATAGGTTTGACAAATCATTTTCTTACCTTACAATGCGCTGAAACGATAACTACGAACCCTTGTTGAATATGTTTTCTTTAAAACAGCTTTTTTAATGCCTTGTGTGGAGTTTTCAAAGCGGACCATATTCTGCTAGAGAGAACTAGCAATGTCGTGTCATGTCAAATGAGAAAACTCATTAATACATATAACGGTGCTGATTTCAAAGATATGAAAGGTTGTACCTAAAAATTTCTGATGGCCAGCGAAAACCTTCGAAAACATCTTCATGTCATAAAAAAGTGAATGTTTTATTTGATCAGCAACGCTGTAACTGTGAATTTACTTCTTTAATTGTTCATGCGGGCATGTACTTGTATATGTATTTCTGTAATTTTACAGCACTCAGTTTTTTGCTTGCTTAATACTCAATGGCTATAAGCAGTCATCATCTCTAATTTAAAGCCACTGGTTCCAGGGAAAGGAGAGAGCCAATGCAGTAAGATAAGCGCTCCATCCATGCATAATGTGGGATTCGAGCCCGGGTCCATTTAGGACGAATGATTAGAAGCCAGCACCTCGTACCACTCGATCACCGAGGCGGGGCCTTCAGTTTTAATCACATCCCATGCAGTATTTCCTAATGCTCTAAGGAAAACAATCACCCAGAATACATTTGTACGTTATAGTGATTGCTTTACTAATATCTTCGCCAAGGCAATTTCTTTTTCGTTTAGGGGTTTAACGACCACCGTGAACAACACGATGGACTATAAGCAGTCACCTGTCCCTAATTTAGGGCGACTGGTTCCAGGGAAGAAAGAGAGAGAGAGAGAGAGAGAGAGAGAGTGCCGTAAGACAAACACAACATCCATGTCTTACCGGGATTCGAACCCAGACCCATCTCGGACGAATGATCAGAAGCCAGCGCTTAGACCACGGCGCCACCGGGGCAGCATAACCAAATTAAAACCTTGGTATCAGGTAATGTATCTGAGCATAAAATTATTTTAAGAGTTAAACATTTAGGAAGAGCCCATCATGGCACTGAAAATTGTACCATCTACGTTTTTATCATATTTTACATGGAATATATAATTTCGACCGTATCACAGTGTGTGTGACTTGAAGAATAATAAGTGGAACAAAATGCAAATTTAGAAATCAATATGATGCGTTAAAATGAATATTTCATGAAAGTTGCTGGAAGATATTTTGCTACTTTTAGTTACCTGAAGTATCAGGATTATTTTTGAATTTGTTCTTGTTCTTATTGTGATTGGAAGGGAATGTTAACATACTTTACAATGATATTTTGAACATTGAAAACGTTTTTTGATCTTACAACAACGAATCAATATGATTATCGAAATTCTGGAGAAACGAATTGGATAGCACCTCACATCAACATACCAAGTTTTGCGCACAATTGGTACATTGTAATCACAGTCATTACCCAAGCAAATAGGTTCTGTACTTCAAAAAATCTCTCTTGCATGGAGAAGATCTGCATTTTATCTCTGTAATTCTAGTAGTAGGAAGCCTGGGTTTTAATTGTCTGACACAGAAACAAAACAAGAAACAGGTCAATTCAATTTGATAACGAGGAACAGTACACCAATTAAATACTAAATAGTAACACTGTACTAGTGATCCGATTTATTGGCGTAGGAAGTAAACACATTAGCCTTTCCAAGCTTTTGCAGATCAACCAGATGGCTTTTTCAAGGAAGTTAAGACAGAAACTGCAACTCAAAAACAGAACGTATTAACAATTTGAACGCGGAAACTTGACTTGACAACAATAGATACGACGTTATATTCATTTAAAGATATGACGCATCACGTTGGTTGCACGAGCGGTATCATGGTAGGCAGAAGGCTTTACTTGAAGAATTGGCTCCAAATTCGTGGCAACTCGAATGACACGCAATCATTGCAAGTATCGCTGTTGGTAATGATCTCCAAGGTTTCCCGAATGGCTGTTCCTTTAGGAGTAGAGTAGATACATTGGAATGACCAAGCGTTCGTTTGGAATCAGAGTCAACGAACATAAAAGAGACACAAAATACGGTAAAGTAGCCACGGCACTATCCAGAGAAGTGAAATTCAAGTCCGATACTCCTATGTGGGACGATATAAAGAAATTTGCTACCTACTCTATCCCTAAAGGTACAGCCAATCGGGAAACCTTGGAGATCATTACCAACAGCGATACTTGCAATGATTGCGTGTCACTCGAGTTGCCACGAATTTTGAACCAATTCTTCAAGTACAGCCTTCTGACTACCAGGATACCGCGCGTGCAACCAACGTGATGCGTCATATCTTTAAATGAATATAACGTCGTATCTATTGTTGTCAAGTCAAGTTTCCGCGTTCAAATTGTTAATGAGTTCTATTTTTCAGTTGCAGTTTCTGTCTAACTTCCTTGAAAAAGCCATCTGGTTGATGTGCGAAAGCTTGGAAATGCCGATGTGTACTTCCTACGCCAATAAATCGCATCTCTAGTACAGTGTTACTATTAGGTCAATTCAACCTGTCTATTAAAAATAAGTAGACCTGATCTCACTAATGAAAAGGAAGATTTCGGCTCGCATTATGCCGCTTGAAGATAGATGATTTCAGCTCATCTTCACGGAAAGCTACGATATCTAATGAACAATCTGTGAAACTAATCTTTCGAAGAACGTTATTGCTTTTTTGCAAGAAAAAGAAACGCCAGTTTGTTAGGGAATGGTGTAGCATCCCGTAAAATAACGTATTAAGTATTGATTACGTATCGTGATGACATCTTTAGGCTTATACACAATCCAGTCACATTATTGTGACCACCTCCTACTTGTGACGTCAACTGCGCGTAGCCAATGAAAGAAGACACGTGTCGTGAGCTGACTTGGAGGGTATATAAGGTATGCCGTAGGCATTCTGAAAACATATCACTCGTTGCTGTTATGGATAAAAGGAGCGATTTATCAGATTTGAAAAAAGTAATGATTATCGGCTGTCGGGCCAAAGGTGGCAGTATCTCTGAAACAGCGCAGTTTGTGAACTGTTCGCGTGCTGCTGTGGTTAAAGTGTATCGTGATTGCCGAAATGGCACCATTGCGAATAAGCGACGTGAAAACTGCGGAGCACCACGTGCCATTGATGTGAGAGGTGAACGTCGGCTTCGAAGGTGCGTGAGGGCCAATCGACACGCTACAATGGAACAACTCACTGGCCGAATGAACCAGGGGGCTACCAGAAGTGTGTCTAAAGCGACAGTTCAGTGAACCCTGCGGCGTATGGCTCTCCGATGCAGACGGGTGGTCACTGCACCTATGCTAACGAAGGTGCATCGGCAGAAAAGACTTATATTTGCACTGCAGTATCGGCATTGGACCTCTGCTGATTGGCAAAGGATTGCCTTCTCCGATGAGTCACGTTTTCTGCTCCATGGAACGGATGGACGTTGGCGTATAAAGCGAGAAACATCGGAGAACAAACACTCTTCAACCATTGCTGGCAGAACACAAGTTGGTGGGGGCAGCGTTATGGTTCGAAGAATGTCTTCGGGGCATTCTCTGGGTCCACTCATACCGGTAGAAGACACTATGGACCGAATTCGTTATGAATCCATCGTTGCAGACCACGTACACCCATGTATGCTGATTGTCTTCCCTGGTGCGGATGAGATTTTCCAGAACGACAATGCGACGTGTCACACAGCTAGAAATGTCCGAGAGTGGTTGGAAGAGCACGATGAAGGCTTCAAAGTACTTCCTGGCCCCCTAATTCTCCAGCCTTAAACCCAATTGAACATCTGTGGGACCACCTCGCTCGTGTTTTTCGTTCTATGGATCCTCCATAACGCAGCCTCCAACGGCTATGAGATGCACTGCAGCCAGCATGGCTCCACCTGACTGTGAACACCTTCCATTACCTTATTAAGTCACTCCCAGCCTGTCTATCTGCTGTCCACGCTGCACACGGCGGTTACCCTGGATATTAGCTGGTAGTCACAATAATGTGACTCGACCGTGTATTTGTGACTTTTCCATCATCTTATATGACTCTGAAAGAATGTGGGACCATAGAAAATATGTATCTATGCGAATGTTCTATCGACATGACGGGAACTAGAAGCGTTAACTTGCTGTAATTCTGCGCATACCCAGCCATCAGCAACGTCAAAAAATGGACATTATAATTAACGCATGGCCGTAGGAAGAGTATCTGTTGAAAAGCAGAGTTAGTCGAATTTCTTTCCGCAACCTTAATGCTGTTTGTAAAAAATGAGGGCATATATGTAATCTTATTACAAACAGTTGCTCTAATAAAAAATTTGTTCACTGTAATAAGGCACTGTAACATGTTTACGAGGGGCGTTCCGCAAGTTTTACGATTGCCCGAGCTACACAATAACGCATGATGCCACATGACTGAAAACCTGTTTTCCTGACAGCTCAGGTAGCATTGCACGATGGGGGATGTTTGCACCTTCGTGCATTGCGTTATTCTTTTTCTAGCTTTCGTTGAGTACAGACCTGTCGGCAGTACCCGACATGGATTTGAAACACGAAATGAGAGTGAGTGCGCCTGTTAAAAATGCCGAACTAAACTTTTGATTTTAGGTAAAAGACCATCTTAGATCCAGCTACGTCACGTCCAGTATTTTACGACGGCATAAGCATTTCTCAAGTGGGGCAGAAACCTGCGAAGATGAACCGCGGAGTTGGAGACTGTCCACCTCAAATATCAACAACAACCAGCGGCGAGAGACGTCTACCAGTCCGTGCTATATTACTCAGCAGATGTAGATTGGCGTGGCATTTTTTTATTGGAGGTTTAACGACCACCGTGAGCAACTCAATGGGATATAAGCAGTCTCCCGTTCCTAATTTAGGGGTCACTGGCTCCAGGGAAGGGAGAGAGCCAGCACCGTAAGACAAACATAACATCCATGCCTCACCGCTATTCGGTATTCGGGATTATCATAACATTCTTGGTTATCAGAAAGTCGTCGTCAAGTGGGTTCCACGACAGCTGTCGGAAGATCAGCAAAGTGAATGCGTCATGATTTGTTTGCAGTGGAAAAGCAAACTGAGAAACGATCCTGTTTCCTGCATGGATTAATCCCGTGAGATTAGACGTGGTTTCACAATTACGACGCAGAGACAAAAGAGGGAATCGTCGTCGTAATGGACGCACTCAAGGCCTATCTCCAACAAAGGCAAAGTGCAGCCCAGTGCTGGAAAGTTTAATGCATCTGTGTTTCTTTTTTTTTTTTTTTTTCGTAAAATAGGTGTTTCCTACGACCACTGCCGTCCAGAATGATAAAATGGCGCTGGTTCCTACTATGCAGGATATAGATGTAAGAAGGACAACCTTGAGAACATCTCAAGGATAACCTGGAACGAGGAACTGCTAAAAACGAAGAATCCTAGCTGAAGGGGTGGGTTCTGCGTCAGAAAATCGCGATTTTGTTTCGCTCAACGCTTTCAAATTGCGGAGCAAGCGATTATCGATGTACCACTTACCATATTTCTCGGATATCACTTCCTACGATATACAGTTTTGTTTCCCAAAGTCATGAAACGTCTGAAAGCCCGACATTTCCATTCCGGTGCTGAGCTAAATAATGCTGTGACTTAACATTACGTCAAAAGAAGGCTTCGCCAATGTGTTTGAACATGAAAGAAACACTGAAGATCTTGTATTGAAAAGGAAAGATCCTATTTAGAAGGAAAACAGTAGAAGGTAAGCTGTGGTTTAGTTGTAGCAGCTACAGTCTCAAAACGTTCGGAACAACTCTCGTGAAATTACAGTTGTCTTATTCCTCGCTACTAGCAAAGCAATCCTTTAGAAGTACTGAGATAAATTAGACTGCATTTGGCAGCATAAATTCCTTTATTCTAAATTCTACTAAGCACAAATAGCAAGTACTTCGTATGTGTGGGACACCTTGACCTCATACATGTTTTCAAATACTTCTCAGTTTTCTGGCTATTGCACAATATGGGCAAAGGATGCAGGATATGAATTTTGGAAGACGTTCAATTGGGTTACACTAGGCTGAAAAACTGAAGTACTATAAAACTAGATCCCACTGAGGCATGGCGGTAGTTGTTTCGTTTGCCAAAGTTGCGTTTTTTTTCTGGCTGCAGAGAATTGAATTTGTGTTGTTATTGTTGAAGAAGCAGATTTTTTGGAGCCTAAACTTTGAGTTTCTTTAAAAATCGATCAGTTTTCACAACATAAATCTCATAATATCAAACTCTAGTTGATCTGACATTCGAAAGAGTTACCTTGTGAAATCTGTAATATACAAAAATGTATTAAGAATATAAAATTTGACATCAGGTGTAGGGTTCGCATGTTACAAATTCATTGTTGTACTGTCTGACTGTGTTCTTTTGAAAGATGTCCATATGTTCTGGAAACATTTGTGAAACGATAAATACTTTAACTGTGCTAAACAGCTATATACATTAAGAATTTTATTTCAGTATATTCAACAAAAATACAAAGCTTTTAAATACACATCAAATTCTTCTGACAATTTTACATAAATGTAACAAAAGATACTCTTCGTTTCGCTCAGAAAGACTAGGTTTAAGATTTTTTTACTTCATCGCACTTGTTATTGCCCTTTAATGTACAAGTTTACAGCACAAAGCACAAATGCAACAGACAGATGTTAAAAATCTACAAAAATATTAACATTTTATGTAGTAATTTTATGGCACAAATAAAATAATCTTAATGAATAAAAATATGATCAAACAAAAACATCTTTATAAATCTTCAAGGACAAACATAGAGATTTCTGTCTCTGTTCTACCCATTCGTAAGAAACACCGTGAGCAGAAAAGAAAAACTTTTCGACAAAATACTGAAGAACCAACTTTCAAAGTTAATAATAAACAGTACTGGATGAAATCATTTATGATATTAATGTACATGATAAAAGTAGTATAAAATCGTTCAACGTGTAGGTGCTCTCGGCTTCGACGTATTAATTTTCGCTCCATAAATTTTTGCAGCAAACGTTTTCCAAAAATTAACCGTTATAGAAATTTGTTTAAATTTTAGGCCAAACAGATTCAACTGAAAACGAGGAAGTAAAACTGACATGCTTTGTGGTTTTGTTATATCGTGTTCAACATAAACTTCTTTTGTGAGAGAAACGCGAAACATTTTATCAAAAGCATGAAAGTATGAGCATGATCATTAACTGATAATGAAGACTGTGCATCAGCACATTTTTTTCTGAAGAGTTATCATCAAGAGGGAAACAGAAAAACAGATGAACTGAAGACTTCATATATTTGGCCAACAAGAATTGTCCATATTTCTCAAAATTCTGGTAACACATAATAGGAAATGAAAGGAATTTAAAGGGAGATCTAGCACATTTATGAATCTTTTAACCAGGTGGAACTAACATAATCGCGCGCGCCCTTTTTTTGAAAGGTAAAGTACAAAAATTGAAAACTACTGTCTACTGTTTTTGCAGGAAGTTCTGAATATTTCTGGGAGGTGTGCTATTATTCATCAAGAAAAAACTGTCTGTTGTCCTATTAAAAAATTTGAATAATTTTTAGGAGTTATGGGAATTTAAACTTGAAAAGTTTGCCCTGATATGTATGAAATATCACAGACGTCTTGTAACGTATATTCTATTTTAACTTTCCTTTTGAGTTTCTTTTCTATGTAAATTTGAGTTCATTCTCTTAGACATTTTCAAACCTTAACGTTATTTCTTTTCCCTCAAACGAGAATGACGGTGATCTGTGGTCGGAAAAAAAAGGACGTATGTATGTGATAAGAACGAGAAGAGATATATATACTGAAGAGCAATTGAACTAGAGACAGCTGGCGTTATGCAAATGTGGCGCTGTGGGCGGCCCTGTAAACGGAAACGGCATCACGTATGCAGCGATCCGACAATATAAGGAGTGATGCGACGGGAATCAGTAAGAGTCGGTCGCAGTATGGGTAAGACTAAGTGCATTTGATCGTGGGAAAATTGTCGGGGCCCGACGAATGGGTCACTCCAGCTCGGAGGTCGTGCAGGCACTGGGATTTTCACGAGCCGCTGTGTCACGGGTGCACCGTGAGTACATCGAATTCGGTAAAACCATCCCTGCAAGGGCCAACTGCCGTGGACAACAAACAGCATGTGGATAAGCGGTGTCATCGTCGACTAGCTCGCATTGTAACAGCGGATAGACGGGCCACAGTGCAAGAAATCACTCGGCAATTTAACGCTGGTGCACAAAAACGTGTAAGCAGCTACACCATCCAGAACCACCATCTCCTCGCTATGGGGTACAGAAGCCATCGTCCCACGAGAGTACCACTGCTGACCGCACATCACAGGGTGCAAAGATTAGCATGGGCGCGGGAACATCGCCACTGGACCCTAGACATGTGGAAAAATGTTGCCTGGACTGATGAGTCGAGATTCACGTTGGTACATGCGGGTGACAGGATACGAGTACGGCGCAAAGCACATGAAGCGATGGATCCTTTTTACCAGCAGGGTACTCTTCAAGCTGGTGAGGGTGGAATTCACGTCTGGGGACTGTTTACGTGGACTGAAATGGCACCCCTGGTACGTGTGACATCGTCCCTCACAGATCAACGTTACCGGGATATCTTGGACGACCATTTGCTTCCGTTTGTGCGTCTTCAAGATCCTACTGGGGACCTCATCCTGCAACAAGACAATGCACCGTGCCATCGCTCCCGAATTGTATCCGAAAGGTTGGATGAACACTCCACCGACGTGACCTCACTTCTTTGGCCAGCGAGGTCACCTGACCTCAATCCCATCGAGAACATGTGGGATGCCATCGAGAGAGATATTCGAGGCTCTGACCCCCCCCCCCCCCTCCATCAAATCTCCGTGAACTGTGGGAGCTTGTTCAGGGGTCGTGGATCCGTATGTCTTCCCAACGCTTCCGGTGTCTTGTGGTGTCCATGCCGAGACGAATCGCCGCCGTCTTCAGGGTGGAAGGTGGTGCTACACGTTACTAGACAGGTATCTCTAATTCAATTGCTCTTCAGTGTATTTGGCGACGCAGTTGTTTGAAGTGCAGATGTTTGATCGTTGCTGAGTTTGATTGTATGACAGCTAATGAAGGTATGTGAAGTTGCGAGTGTACCTCGCCGTGATATGTTTTGGATTTCGACTAAAGTCGCTGGAACAATAAAAAGTTTACGTAAGTTAATTGATTTTCTGCATATGTTTCGTCTGGCCCTAAAATCCTTAATTTAAAGTGAGCTATCCGGTACAATTAGTTGCATCGCATTTACCATTAGTTTAACATCCATTCAGCCGGACATTTGGAACTTTAACATAACAAATCTTACATAACGTAGGAAGTGTTACGTTATAGTCTACTGAGTCATACGTTAAACCTCGTGCCCTACATAATTTTAGGGAGCTTCTTTCGAAATTAATTTCGGCTCACTGTATTGTTCACAGGAGTGTTTGCATTATAACATTTCTGGATGTGAACCGACAACTCAACGCAGATACGTCCACTGAGGCATGCGCGGAACCTCGTGCCCATAATAATTTTAGGGAGCTACTTTCGAAATTAATTTCGGCTCACTGTACTGTTCACAGGAGTGTTTGCATTAAAAAATTCTGCACGTGAACCAACACCTTAATTCACAGGCGTCTACTGAGTCATGCACTGAACCTCGTGCCCTACATAATTTCAGGGAGCTACTTTCGAAATTAATTTCGGCTCACTGTATTGTTCACAGGAGTGTTTGCGTTAGAAAATTTCTTTATGTGAGCCAACAACTTAACACACAGACGTCTACTGAATCATGCGCTGAAACTCGTGCCCTACATAATTTTAGGGAGCTACTTTCGAAATTAATTTCGGCTCACTGTTTAGTTCACAGGAGTGTTTGCATTAAAAAATTCTGCACGTGAACCAACAACTTAACGCACCGACCTATACTGAGTCATGCGCTGAAATTCGTGCCCTACATAATTGCGGGGAGCAGCTTTCGAAATTAATTTCGGCTCACTGTTTAGTTCACAGGAGTGTTTGCATTAAAAAAATTCTGCACGTGAACCAACAACTTAACGCACAGACGTCTACTGAGTCATGCGCTGAAACGCGTGCCCTACGTAATTTCGGGGAGCAACTTTGGAAATTAATTTCGGCTCACTGTTTAGTTCACAGGAGTGTTTGCATTAACAAAAATTCTGCACGTGAACCAACAAGTTAACGCACAGACGTCTACTGAGTCATGCGCTGAAACTCGTGCCCTAGATAATTTTAGGGAGCTACTTTCGAAATTAATTTCGGCTCACTGTATTGTTGTTCACAGGAGTGTTTGCATTAAAAAAATTCTGCACGTGAACCAACAACTTAACGCACAGACGTCTACTGAGTCATGCGCGGCACCTCGTGCCCTACATAAATTCGGGGAGCAACTTTCGTAATTAATTTCGGCTCACTGTTTAGTTCACAGGAGTGTTTGCATTAAAAACATTTCTGCATGTGAACCAACAACTTAACGCAACCAAGACTCTGTAATGAAATTTATATAAGACAACATTTTTAACATTTATAACGTAAACAAGTGAGTGAGGTTACTAAAAGTGTAAGGCGACAATGTAAAAGAGATGACTCGTTACGAGCAGTTCGCCGCCCCTGTGTCCAAGTAGTCATAGGCCGCTGGTTTGGCGTCCGTTCCGGCAAGGAACGGATAACGCATGAGTGATAACGCATGAGTGATGTGCTTGTCATAATGAGCTCACTCTCTCAGATAACGCATGAGTGATGTGCTTGTCATAATGAGCTCACTCTCTCCCTTGTTGAGAACTGCTAGACCTATATTAGGGAAGAGTGACTGCTAACAGCCCTTACTGTTGGAAAGCGTCATTTTCTTGTAGGACTTCCGTCCACAGGTAGTAGAGTTTAGGTCCCAGCCACCTACAGCGAGATCGCCTTTTGGGCAGGACACAGAAACGGAAGGAATGAGAGCAAGTCTAGCGACTTTTGACAGAACAGTTTGTAGTGAGATTAGAGTACAGTAGATGGCGCCACCGTACAAGTACGATATTGCACATAGATGGGTGAGAGAATTTCAGGGGGACATAGGAAAGGATACCCATTTAACCAGTGGGTCCAGCCTGGGGGCCGTCTCTTTACGTGCTCGTCCGATGCACGGCGGATATTCAGCGATTGTTAGTAAATCACGCCATCTCTGAAAGATCAGACCAGGCTTGAACCTGGGGACCCAGCATCGATAGCCTGAAACACTAACCACTAAGCCATCCGCGGCTCTGCTAACAGCCCTTAGCGTTGCTCATGGTGGTCGTTAATCCCCGCTCGGCCCAAATCGAGAAATACATGATTAATAGCCGTCCGTTAGCGCAGTTGTTCAAGCGCTGGCTTGTGACCATTCGTCCGAGATGGGTCCAGGTTCGAATCCCGGTGAGGAATGGATGTTATGTTTGTCATACGGCACTTCCCCGGAACCAGTGGCTCTAAATTAGGGACGGGCGACTGCTTATATAGCCTACTGAGTTGCTTACGGTGGTCGTTAAACCCACAAATTGAAAAAAGATTGATAAATCTGGTTGGTATATAAAGGCTATTTCGATTTTAAATTTGTAAAACGGAGTCAAAGGCATGAATACTTTTTAAACTCTGACATAGAAATATATAAGGGGTATGGAATACGCATTTCAATCAGAAGGAATATGAATACGCATTTCAGTTAGAAGAATATGCTAATTTTTACTGTAAGGGATATCACATCAATGGTTAAAATATCTTAATTCAACATAAAGAGTAATAAATGTATTATTCGAAATTCAGTAACCCGAAGTAAATAGATATAATATTATCGAAATTGCCATTAGATGTGTTGTGATTTGAAATATGTTGGGGATCTTTTTTCTGCAAAGAGGGGAAAAGAAGCGAAGTTGCGATTTGTGAAAACAGAGCGAGAATTCTAAAATGGGATAGCAAGGGTAGAAAGTAATTTTAAGTTTTTATGAGCAGTTTGTTATTTTTGCTCTGAATTTGGTGCAAATAAAGTGCGTTAGGTCAGGCCTACGCATTTAATAATTTTCTACATTCTTTAGGGTTCGAAAGGTTTGCCATTATCGGCTACTTATAAAATTTTCTTGCATATCAAATATCAGAAGTTTCAAACTGATAGAATCAAACTTTTTGATGAACCGGCTGTGGAGGGGATTTAGGAGGATTACTGGTGCTGTGGTAGGATGATCAGGGTAAAGATATTATGACAGCTCTGATATCCGATCCTACGCATCACCGGTTGATGGATACATTTTTTGTTATTTTAAAAAAAGTCATCATTACAGTAATGATGAATATTAAAAAGGATATTTATTGAACTTTCCATGCATTATTTCTTTGCTGCTTTTTTAAGTTAGACTGAGTACGTAAAAAATTTTATACTAAAAACGAAAAATATTTTGGTTTCACGAAATGCCAAAATTTCAAATGACACGACAAGAATGCATTTAAAATGACACGTGGAAGAAACACGAACCATTACAATATAAGTGTTCCATGAAAAACACAAGAAACTAATAAAAACTGTAAATTAGTTAATCCAGACGTGCAAGAGATTTCTATAAAAAATAACTGAGCAAGAAAAGGGAACAACAATATACTGAGAAGCACGTTTTTTTTTTTTTGCTTTCTTTCAAATGCACGACACTGTGGTCAGTACTTAACCTAATAGCACTCTTCTCATGCATGTCACACTGAAATGAATCACATAAATTCCACTGAAGGATGTGCAAATCTGCGTCTTTGAATTTTTACTGAGACAGATGATTCCATATATGAATGAGTCCGTGTATTTCTTTAAACTAAGTTTCCTTTCTCTCATTTGGAAAAATTTAGACTTGTCATAGTTACTTAAGCTCGCAAAAGCCGAAAGGAAATTGCCAATAATAGAACACTAACAACGCAGCCAGTATCCTCTCATGGGAAACAGATCATATTGTTGTGCTCTGGAACTAAGTACTGTACGTGGTATAGGAGAAACAATTTTGCTGCGTTTTGAGATTTAACTACCTTCTTCAGTTTTAAACGTTAGACTCCTGCCATTGATTTAAAACCATGGTTCTGGGGAATGGAGTAAGACAGTGCTTACAGTCGTTTCTAGTCTGTCTTCAGTCATGCCATGTCTAGATTCGAACCCGGGGATATGAGGAGCCAACAGCCCGCGCCTCTGACCGTTCGACCACTGAGTAACAAGTTACCATTGAACCATCTATGGGAAAAAAAGTATTTTTATTGAGGGTAACCAGTTGCTCTATTTTCTTGAGAGAAAATTTCCAGATAAAGTTTGGCAACAAAATGATACCGTTTTACATCTGTTCAATATTTACTGTTGCCTTCACATGTGAATAGCATAAAGAATACTAAAGTATTGCTAGTTATGTTCCGTTATTATCCTTTTTATTCGATTAAAACTATTTCTGGGATTTTACTTTCATGAGATGTTTTTGTTACTAGACTGATATCTAAATTTTGGTGACTTATGAAAATTTCGCAGTCTATCTGCACATCCATATGCCTTGTTTTGGGGGGAGGGGGAATTTAACGATTTCTGAGTGCAACCCAGTGAGCAATAAGCAGTCACCCGTCTTTAATTTGGGGCTGCTTACTCCAGGGATGGAAGCTTCCCAGTGCGGTAAGGCAAACACACAATACTTGCCTCACCCGATATTCGAACCAGGTATCATCTCGAACGAATGGTCGGAAGCCAAAGCCTCGAATAACTCGACCACCGGGGAGGCTCACACATGCACTTGGACAATGTTATTTAATAAATTGGCACGTTAAGCCGTCGGGCCCCGGGTACTGGCCCCCGGTAGTAAATAAGGGCGTTTTCTACCTCGCTTCCGTGTCACTTTCCTACTGGGCACTCTATCCCAAATCTCCTAGCTTCCTATTTCTAAAGGTTGTTTAAGACCTGGGGTCAGACACTCCCTTCCTAAAATCCTCTATATATGATCTGATCTGATCTATTTAATACATTTTCATAGCTTGTCCATATTAAGGCAATTCCATAACTTAACCAAAACCCCGTAGAATTTTAACTTGTAAATGTAAGAGAGTGTTGACTGCATTCGAGTTAAATTTTCAGTGACAACAGACAGTATGTTTTGAAAGGGGTGTCTGCAGAAGCCGCGAATATCTCTTATTATAATAAAATCAGTGAAGCAAAGAAGCATTTAAAATATGGGACTGCAACCTTGATGAGAAAGTTGGCAATACATTTCGTCTTCAGTTCGTCAAATGAAACAGAATGGCACAACATTAAATGCTATACATTCTCCATTCTGAAATACACCACAACTGCATTGCATTGATGAAAAGGATAATACATTTCATTCCTTAATGAATTACGAAAACTAAGACATTTTTTAAAAAAATAACTAATTATCTACGTTACAAATTCGTTGGCACAAGTACCTAAATGTATCCCATCCTTTTACAATGAATGATGCTAATCCTACTGGACATTAATTACTACAATTATACTAAATCACTTTTGCGGTATATATTTAATATATGAAAAACTGTATATCTAAATTACTAAGTCTTTTTCTATCAAACAGTTATGATACAGCTGTTGAAACTCTAAACACGTTAAGAAAGTATTAAAATTATTTATGAAAAGCAGCACAAACAGACATGTTGAAATCATTAAGAAGTTGATTCTGTGAATGAAATGTAAAAAACTGCTTTTTTCTTCTTTCATTTGTGGTATTTAAATGCCATCTCACTCAAATAAATCGCAATAGTTCGTTTTAAATTTTTCCGTGTGTAATTAATGACTTGAAAATTCTTACTTCTTTTCCTGAAAAATTTACGTTATCACAATTGCACTGTGTCACACGATTCTCGTATAAAATCTGTTGCCTTTTTGGTGGGTTTCAAAACAGATGAAGTCAGTAAAACAAAAAAGGGAAAAGCACGTAATTCGTTTTCAGCAGTACTATGGAATTTCAGCAATCAAATTGGAAAATATTCAGGGCGGAATTAAATGGATGGATAGTTTCACATCATTAGGGATGTACAAAAGCAAGAAAATGAAACTGGTAGCGTTAATCAGTGGCACTTATTTTTCAAAAATAGAAAGAGGCAGTTGTGCAGACGGTTTAGGAAATGGACATTAAATGTACGGAGTTTTCAGTTTCGAAGTAAAGATTTTCAAGCCGAATTCATATTTCAAAGTCACGCTGATATGAATCTTTATACCTGAGATATGAGCACAAAGTATTACCACAGAATTCCCCTAATAAAGAAGTAATCCTTTAGGATCACCGAAACTAGACAATGACAGTCTCACACACCGATTAGTTAAGCTTTTGTTGCAATCAGTCATTTAGATACGGCGGTGCTGGCTGCTTTAAAGTCATGCCAAGACGTTTGCTTAACACTGTGTGCATCACAGTGTGTTTGTTACCTGTGTGTAATTCCCATATAATCCTGTTCTTAAGAGTGATAAGATGAAAACTTTTGATCCAGTCCTACCAATTCAGGAATGCCAGTTCATAATTAATGGAGTTACTGAGGACTACATTTTCCTCAGATCTGCATGGCATGTAAGTTGAAGACATTCAAATGCTCCAGAGGGTATGGAATGCAGATCTGCTGCATGTTAAGATTCATACCTGGAAATGGGTAGCCAAAGCTGGGGTAGCCAGGATAACCTCCACGACCATATCCGTAAGCGGTGAAACCCGCTGAAAATATCGAAAGAATTGTGAGGCTTGGAAAATTTCACATCTTGAACAAAGATAAACTTAAAATTTCACTTCAGTTTCCTCCAATAAAAGTTTTTAATATTTTAGTATATGCAAATACGCCGATGAGCCATTACATTATGACCAGCCCCAGCCTAGAGAAATGAGCGCTCTTGGAAACCGAACGATAGCGCAGGTGAAGTTCACATAGTAGTATATATACAACCCGTGGACCAGCTTTCGGTTAGTAGAGTGTTCGGAGTCAGAATGGGAAAAGCTGCCGAGTTATCAGAGTTTGATAAGGGACAAATTCTGATAGCACAGCGCCCCGGAACAACGATCTCGGAAACGGCGCGGCTTGTGGGTTGTTCACGTGCCGCTGTAGTGAGTACGTATCAAAAGTGGTGCACAGATGGCCAATCGTTCAGCCGTGTGTCCTTTGCAGCTCATTGTTGCCAGAGGGGAGCGGAGACTTTCGCGCATGGTTTACAGCGACCGCAAGGCCACTGTGCGACAAAACACCCGCAGCTACAACAGTGGTGATCAGGGCAATGTGTCACAGCACACAGTTCATCGCAACCTTCTGCGCATGGGCCTGCGTAACCGATAACCCAGCCGGGTCCCCAAGCTCACTGCACGCCATCGCCAACAACGTATGAAATAGTTCCAATATCATCGAGACGGGACCGAGGATGATTGGAAGAAAGTGACCTTGTCTGACAAATCAAGATTCCTGGTGCATCACGTAGACGGCCGAGCGCGGATACGCCGATTACCAACGGAGGCTATGACCCCTGGATGCACTGTTGGGCGGAAACAGGCCGACGGCGGCGGTGTTATGCTGTGGGCGATGATTTCTTGGGACACTTTAGGCCCCATTATCCCAATAGCACACTCCCTGACAGCTGTCAGGTATCTGAACATCGTTGCGGACGAAGTTCACCCATTCATAGCAACTGTGTTCCCTGCTGGTGGTGGCCATTACCAACAGATAATGCGCCATGCCACACTGCCAGAATCATCAAAGAGAGGTTCAAGTAACATGTTGGTGACTTTCTGTTAATTCTAAATTCACCTGACATGAACCCAATCGAACATTTGTGGTATCACTTGGAAAAGTGGGCTCGCGCTAAATCACCATCACCCCGAAATGTACGGGAACTGGAGGACTTGCTGCTGACATTATGGTACCAGATACTCCAGGATACCTATCGCCATCTTATCGAATCGATGCCTCCCCGAGTGGCTGCTGTTTTGCGGGCTAAAGTGGGTCCTACAACGTATTAGGTAGGTGGTCATAATATAAAGGCTCATCGGTGTATACGGAACGAAAATAGTAAATGTAAGCAGTTAATTCAATTAACAAGTGAAACACATATATACAACCGAGAAAAAAATATATATCTAATTTTTCACAGTTTTTGAAAATGGTTACTCTGTTATTCGAAGTGCACACGTTTCGAATGGCAAGGAGTTTCCAGCGGATGACATATTTATCGTCATCCACTAGGAACAACAGTAAACATAAAATTTCTCCACTTTTATTTCTCCTCTTTATAATTTAAGGTGACTTCTAGGGGTACAAATGAGAAATATACATTTTATTTGGATTTCCCCCAGAATTTGGGGATCAAAATGCCAATTTCAGATTTTACAAATTAATTTTTATTTAAATCAGTTTTGAGCAGTTAGTTTGAGTGCTTTCTACCTATACAATTTTAGTTATATCCAAATATCCACAGGAGAACAAAATGAATGCGAAGTGAAAACCCTCCATATACGGGGCGTCAGTGTATAAACAAAGACATCGCTCTTTCCACGTTTTAATAGTTTTATTTTTTATAAGACATCGCTCTTTCCACTTTCCCTTTGGATTTAACTGCTATAATTAATATATAGCCAGTGCCGTTAATGCCCACCAGATGGAGACGTCTCAGTAGCTGAGCCCATCTTACGGATTTATAATGTCAGATGCTGACAGAAAAACGGACATAGTGCCGTGGATTGTTGGCCACCGTGGTGTAAGGCTAACGCGCTCGGCTAGATATCGAGAGATCCGGGATTCAATTCCCCGGCTGCGGCCGAATAACAATTTTTTGGTTGCTGTGCGTTGCTAAACGTGGAAAGAGCGATGTCTTTGTTTATTCATATTTAAAATTAATGCATGTGGAGAATGTATTTTTTGCTGCTTCAGGGTTAAATAATCGCCACGAGCACTCAAGGTTCATGAAATCACAAGGGCAAAGAGTTGGCTGCTTCTACTACTGTAATTTAGTGCCACTGGTTCCATCCAGTGTAGGAAAAAAACCACAGTAAACCTGCTCCTGTGATCATTCGGTCACCAGAGACGAACCAAAAATTGTATTTAGGGAATTTTGTTAAAATCTTACATTGGATTCTGAGCGTGGCTTTTATTAAGAGTTTTAGTGGCCAAATAATCTCCTCCTCTATGTGTTACACAGTAGCAGCATATGTAATACACCAGAAATGATACAATGTATTCAGTAGTCTTGAATGGATACAACTTTTACCAAGTAGTACAGATTGAATAAAATACAATAAGAATCCCTTTTTCAGCATATGTTTTTATATTTCTGTTTTAAATAAGATGTTTTTGTTGTCAAAGAAATTTTTCATGAGTTTTTAACAATAACACTTTATTTACTCGTATTCTTGTTAAGTGATCCTGGAAAATAATTAAAATTCCATCGCAAATATTCTGTTTAAGCTGAATATTTCAGCGTACCTATAAATTACAACTCTGCCACCTGAAATAAAAAAATAGATCGACATAGTTTAGTCATGCAAATTATTGTTACCAAGATAAAATTCTGAAAGACACGAGCAATACTTTTCTAAAAAAATGTTTTTACGTTTTGAAAAATCTGTTATTCGGATTACTAACGCAATCAATAAAAATACATGGACACACACCCTTCCATCCTCACCAAAACATACACACATGCTTTCTAAAAAGTACCTAACGATTTTAAGCATCAATGCCTACAGCTGCCGGCAGCACAAGTTAATCATTTGTTTTGTGTATAATCTAGTAACACTAAAGACATAAGGAAATTCCTTTCTGAAGGGCGCTCTTTGGCCCCTCGAGGCCTTTGCGCCACTAAACACTAACCAGCCAACCAACCTACCATTTCTGAACTAGTGAAAACAACAACTGAAATCAACAAAATCTTGAAGGAAACGAAGGATCGTCTCAGTAATGGAATAAAACGTATTATGGCACTTAGAAAAGAAGATGGCACTGTGACAAAAACTAGAGGCGAAAATTTGAAGAGAGATCAAGAGTTCTACACAAAACTACATGAAAGAAATCACCATCTATTGATATCAGACATAAATCAGACATACACTGAAGAGCAATTGAATTAGAGACAGCTGGCGTTATGCAAATGTGGCGCTGTCGGCGGCCCTGTAAACGGAAACGACATGACGTATGCAGCGATCCGACAATATAAGGAGTGATGCGACGGGAATCAGTAAGAATCGGACGCAGTATGGGTAAGACGAAGGATATAAGCTCATTTGATCGTGGGCAAATTGTCGGGGGCAGACGTATGGGTCACTCCATCTCGGAAATCGTGCAGGCACTGGGATTTTCACGAGCCGCTGTCTCACGGGAGCACCGTGAGTAAATCGAATCCGGTAAAACCATCCCGGCAAGGGCCAACTGCCGTGGACAACAAACAGCATGTGGATAAGCGGGGTCATCGTCGGCTAGCTCGCATTGTAACAGCGGATAGACTGGCCACAGTGCAAGAAATCACTCGGCAATCTAACGCTGGTGCACAAAAACGTGTAAGCAGCCACACCATCCAGAACCATCTCCTCGCTATGGGGTACAGAAGCCATCGTCCCACGAGGGTACCGCTGCTGACCGCACATCACAGGGTCCAAAGATTAGCATGGGCGCGGGAACTTCGCCACTGGACCCTAGACATGTGGGAAAATGTTGCCTGGACTGATGAGTCGAGATTCACGTTAGTACATGCGGATGGCAGGATACGAGTACGGCGCAAACCACATGAAGCGATGGATCCTTCTTGCCAGCAGGGTACTTTTCAAGCTGGTGGGGGTGGCATTCTCGTCTGGGGACTGTTTACGTGGACTGAAATCGGACCCCTGGTACGTGTGGCATCGTCCCTTACAGGTCAACGTTACCGGGATATCCTGGACGACAATTTGCTCCCGTTTGTGTGTCTTCAACATCCCACTGGGGACCTCATCCTGCAACAAGACCATCGTTCCCGAATTGTATCCGAATGGTTGGATGAACACTCCACCGACGTGACCTCGCTTCGTTGGCCAGCTAGGTCACCTGACCTCAATCCCATCGAGCCCATCTGGGATGCCATCGAGAGAGATGTTCGAGGATCTGATCCCCTCCGTCAAATCTTCGTGAACTGTGGGAGCTTGTTCAGGGTCGTGGATCCGTATGGCTTTCCAACGCTTCCGGTGTCTTGTCGAGTCCATGCCGAGACGAATCGCCGCCGTCATCAGGGCGAAAGGTGGTGCTACACGTTACTAGACAGGTATCTCTAATTCAATTGCTCTTCAGTGTACATTGGTTCTAAAGTGCCCCCAGGTCTTCTGGTAGAGGTTGATTTTTCAATTAAGGACATGAAACGGGTAAGAGCTCCTTCCTTAATTGACAGATCAACCTCTACCAGAAGAGAACATTGAACAGGAAGCCAGTGAAGAAATAGAAACTTCAGTCGCCCAAGTTTTCACCAGATGCCTCAACGAAGGAAATATTTCTGGTGACTGGAACAACGCCACAGTGATCTTGCTACATAAAAAAGGGTACCTCAAGGACCTCAGGAACTACAGACCCGCCAGCCTCCTATTAGTTGTTTACAAAATCTTTAAGGAACTGTCACATCACTTGAGGAAACACTGGACATGGCTGAAATAAGAAACAAGCTGGATTCAGGGGAGTGGCTACAGCACTATGAATCAGATCCATGTACCGAGAAAACTAATTGAAAGAGAGAATGAGTATGAGCTCTCACTATATATGGCTTTTATTGATTATGAAAAGATATATGATTCCGTGAAACCATCAGCTATTATACTATCTTTGATGTCTTGTGGTATTGAATATGCATGCGTTAATTTTATCATGATAATAACATCTACTAAAATGCAAGTTCAAAGATTCGACTATTCAAAGGCATAGCTCATATAAAATTGGAAAGGAAGTGAGACAAGGTGACACCATATCTCCCAAGCTCTTCAGTGCCACATTGCAGAATGTCTTTCATTCACTGAAATGGGAAGACAAGGGGATAAAGATTAAAAGAAATAGTTTACCCCCACTTTCGTTTTGTTTACGACGTAGTTATTTTGGTAAGCACCTCCTCAGGACTGCACACAGTATTTCATTGACAAGAGCAAAGAAGTGGGAACTTACAGAAAATGAAACTATTGTACAATGCCTAACGAGAACTGAAGATTCAGAGGTTAATGAGGCAAATTTAGAAATGACTGATGCCTACGTTTACTTTGGGCAAGAAATATCAAGCCAGGACCACATCGAATAAGAAATTAATCGGTGTATAATACTCAGCTGGAGAGCGTTTGAAAGAAACAGTGCAATATTCAAGAAAAATTAACTATTAGGTCTTAAAAGAAATATGCCTTATCAACGCATCCTTCCAGTTCTTTCTGATGGTTAAGAGATCGATCTTGACAAAAACAAGACTTGCTGCGAACAAGTCAGAGAAGCACGGAGAGATCCTTGCTTGAGGTAACCAAGAATGATCGGAAAAGGAACTCATCGGTCACACAGATGACGCAAGTAGATGGCATCATGATCAAAGTAAAGACCCTCAAGTAAGTATGGGCTGGACATTTTGCTAAGAGAACTGACCGCTCTTGGACAACCGAAATACTGGACTGAATACCAAACGACAGGAAAAGACCCGAAAGAAGACTACATAAGAAATGAGTGGATGAAATTCGAGAGCATGTCGGAGTGACAAGGAAGAGAATTGCTCGAAACAGAGAGTTGTGGAAGAGACATGGGGAAACCTTCATACAGCAGTGATCCGAGAAGGGTCGATGATGACAATAATGCCATATATAGAATATTCAAAGCAAACAAAATATAATTCTGAATTTACTTATACCACTTACTGGTCATCCATGTGACACCTCTCAGGAAACTTGAAAATTTCATTGCCCTGGATCGAGGTATCATAATATCAGTGAGGATGAGGCATACCCGCACATGTGCATTGTGTTTCCTGAAGAGGGCTACTTCCAGTACGATAATGCGCCATGTCTCAAGACACGGATCGTTACAAAGGGGTTACAGAAACACGACAGTAACTTCAAAATACTAAAATGACCTCCACAGTCCCCAGATCTAAACCCAACTGAACACATGTGGGATGTGATCAAAGACATTGGAGTAGCATAGACTGGCAAACCAAATGCTAGAGGTTCTGAAACGACGGAGATCAACTGAACGAGCAGCGCCATCTACGAATGGAGGGGAGTTGGCCGTGAACAGATGCCTATTGGACAGCAACAATGTTTGATTAAATTTATAATGTACTGCAGAAATTACGTAGAAAGAATGTTCGGGTACGACCCGAGAGCTTTCTGGATCAAATTATAATTAGCAAGTGCTCACATCCGAGAAAAGAGAAACAAGACTAGTACGCACAGAGCAGAGAAATAAAAACAGAAAGAAAACTACTAAACAGTAAAATTTTGCGACACATACATCTTAGAGGTATGTCAAAATCTTGCGCAAAAACGTCAACACACTAGTTACTCCCTACAATGACAGCTTTCTATGTATGCCGGAAGTAGTATGCTCTTTACCAGTCTATTCTCCTCCAATGTCTTTAGATGTGATTGAGACAGACATTCGTAACAGAGATTCTCCTCCAGAGAACATTTGCCAACTGATGGACGCCCTCACATCCGCTTGGCTTAACATATCAGCGCCTCGCTGAATCCATGCCATTTCATATCGAGACTTTTATAAAGGCCAAGAGGGATCTACCACATTATTAGACAGGTCTTCTTGCTACTTCAGTGCATATAAAAACATGAAACACAACTAATTGCAGAATGTTTCAGACCTAAGAGCCTATGTATTTATAACTGAATCAAATTATTTTCTACAAGGTAATCCAATTAAAATGAAGAAACAAATGAGTTATTTCTCATGGCTCTTCAGGGGCCAACAGACGAAGCGGGAATGAAAGGAACATTTTGTGCGCCAATCCCTGACGAGCCATACGAAATAATTCATTTCTGCATTTCAATGACAAGGTTGAAAATTTCTTGATTTAGTTTTACACAGGCTGTCTAGTCTAAAGTACTCTGCAACTTGTTAAGTTTCATGCTCCCTTTTGTTCATATTAGCAGATTTTATTTCAGCTACTAGGGTTTCCTGGTTTGGATTGTCGCCAATGTCTACTTTTGGCTTCTAAAAATGGTAAAACATATTTCAATTTTTGTATTTTTTACTGGAGGTTTAACGACCACCGTGAGCAACTCATAGGGATATAAGCAGTCGCCCGTCCCTAATTTAGGGCCACTATTTCCAGGGAAGGGAGAGAGAGCCAGTGCTGTAAGACAAACACAACATTCATGCCTCACCAGGATTCGAACCCGGACCCATCTCGGACGAATGGTCAGAAGCCATCGCTTAGACCACTGCGCCACCGGCTTTTGGCTTCACATATCTGGGTTTTGAAAAAAAAAGTCTTGTCCAAAGCGACTGAAGGGCCCAAGACATACCACAAAAAACAGCTGCACACCGTCACGCTGCCTCCAACCAACTTCAGTGTCAGGACGACACTGTACTGTTCTGAAGGTGTCTTTCTCACGGCCTCTGCTACACACAGGAAAGTCGATCAGTCCAAAGCACAGTTTTTCATTGGTCTACAGTCCAAGGAAAACGTTCTTTTCAGGACGTTAGTCGGTGTGTAGCAGGAGTAAAAGAAGTGATTAAGGACTTGTGGATGCATGCCCAACCATAGTAACCCATGTCGTGAAGCATTCTGACTACTGTACTGGTGATACTATCAGTCCCAGTAATCTCACATAAAGTTCACGCTGAGACAGTATTGATTTACATTCTGAGCTAGCAGTCGTTTGAAGAGCTATTCTGTCACAATCTGTTAGCCTACGAGGTTTACCAGGTTGTTTCTTGGCAGAATCATATCCAGTCTGCAGCATATCGTACCAAACAACTGGTGATCTAGGGATCTTCAACGACGCTGAAATGGCACGTACGGCGCAACTGCTTTTGGGGAACACGCTTGAATTCAGCTATTTTTGTCGATCGAAACATCTTGCATTCACAGTCGTGCTACTGCCCTATCATAGCCCTACGATCATATTTGTAGTTGGGTCTGTTACGCCGTGGTTGCGTAGAACCTAAGTCACTATCAGTAGAGGGTTGTGCGGATATTAATGAGCAGTGTATTCTGCGTACCAAATCTTTGTCAGGCTTAGGAATAAGAGATTTAAAATTGGTCGTATGCTATCTCGAGAAGAAGAGAAGTTGTGTTTATGAACGGACGGATGAACAGTAAAACAAACGGTCTTTATTACTCATGATGCTTTTTATTTGATTGGGAGTTTAACGACCACCGTGAGCAAATCGTTGGGCTATAAGCAGTCGCCGGTCCATAATTTAAGGTCACTGGTTCCAGAAAAGAGAGAGAGAGAGAGAGAGAGAGAGAGTGCCATAAGACAAACACAACATCCATGCCTCACTGGGATTCGAACTCGGACCCATCTCTGATGGTCAAAGACAACGCTTAGACCACTGCTCCGCCGCGGTGGGATTGATAGCTTAAGTATTGCAGCACTGATGGGAAAATCTACATATAGATATTTATTAAAACATATTGTTAATCATTGGATTGGGGAGAATTACCCACACTAGAAGTTTGTGTTTTATATAACCTTTCGTAGAATAGCGCTGAAACAAGAGTTGCATTAAGAGGTGAATTTAAATAAAACTGTCTTCTAAAAGCTTAAAAAGATCGGTGAGCAAGACATCTGGGGCTGGAGAATGTTGGGTATACCCACACCTACTCCTCACATCAATCAAAACCTAAGATCTGATTTCACCCTCGAGACGCTGCTGGTGAATAGCGTGAAATTATTAAAAAATTCTTAAAAGGATTCACTGAACCTTTAAAATTTTAGAGCATACTATAAAAATTGGGGCCACGAAACATTGTGGCAAAATTTCCCCATCGAACAGCATGTATTGTTTGTGGCCTAAAATTTTGAAAATCGTTAAAAAATCAAATGCCCAATAAAATGCTAACTAAGGATTTGTAAATGTCACAATAATTATGAAAATCGAAAGTATTTCATGAACTTCCAGAAGGGTAAGTGTACCACAGAAAATTTAATTTTCAATGGATTTGCATTCTAATATCTGCTAAGTCAATAAGAAAATTGGAAATTCCACTTTATTTCGGAGAAATTTTAAATGAATCTATCTGCAAAAGAAATGCATATTGGAATGAAAATTTTATACAGTAATAAATAAAATTAGCATAGACATGCATGCTGACATATATAGAAAAACAGTATACGTTAACACAGATTGACACCATAAAACAATTCCATACGTACACAGACTAGAAAGATAAATCATGTAAAAGATATTAGAACACAGTAATGAATTAAAAAGCATAAATTTCTAATTTGAAAAATCACATATATAACAGTATCATTCAGATATTCATAAATTACAAAACCATAACCATCTTTTGTGATAAGATTAAATTAGCAAAGGAATTCCATAAAATAATTAATAACTGTCTAGATGTGCTTCACCTGTCACATTATATATTAACAACGTACTTTGGTTATAATGAAATTCTAAAACACTCAAGATGTTAAATCAATTAATCTCCCGTGCACTCGCTAAAAACTATCACATACACTTTTACGTGTATTGTATTTTACGGCCACGAAAGACTAATTGAACTACATTGGCCTAAGGCTAGGCTTTATCTAAATACGGTGTATTTAGATAAACGGAATACCACAGCAGAAAATACTTTAATTTTATAGTGTTTTTTATTGGGGGTTTAATGCCCACCGTGAACAACTCAGTGAGCTACAAGCAGTCGCCCGTCCATAATTTAGATCACTGGTTCCATGGAAAGAAGAGAACCAGAGCCGTAAGGCAAACACAACATCCATGCCTCACCGGGCTTCGAACCCGGACCCATCTGGGACGAATGGTCAGAAGCCAGCGATTAGACCACTGTGCCACCGGAACGGCATTTACAGCTTAAATATTGAAAAAGAACTGTTGGGAGAATCTACATGGAGATATTCATCAAAACCTATTGATAATCACTGAAAAATTACTAAAGAAGTTACATCAGATAGAACCCGTATCACCAAAAACATTTTGTTCATCAGCAATAGACATCTTGCAACGTTTGAAGAATGAAATCATGGAAAATAGTAACATTAACATTAATTTGTTGCGCAAACTATCTATGAAGGAAATTTTGGTAATCTCTAAGCCTACTTTTCTTCTATAACATGCACGGATGTCTACAGTATTTCCCATTACAGCGTCATCTTTTATCAGTAAACAAATGAGGCAGCCATTGGATATATACACTGTTCTACCATTAATAGCCGGACAGCCCTCTATTGGTAGGGAAATAGATCCTATGCAAGCATTACGTCAGAGACGCAACATTAAATATGCTTGTAGGACTATGATGAGACAGTAGCACGACTATGAATGCAAGATAAATCGGTGAAAGAGCAAACTGATTTCTAGTGTGGTTTGATAATACTGTGCCACATAAGCAAACGTTCAATACGTGACACTTCAGAGGCATTGAAGATCGCTAGCCATTCGTGCAAGATGGGTCAAGGTTCGAATCCCGGTGGGGCATGGATGTTGTGTTTGTCTTACGGCACTGGCTTTCTCCCTGGAACCAGTGGCCCTAAATTAGGGACGGGTGACTGCTTCTAGCCCACTGAATTCCTCACGGTGGTCCTTACCCCTAAAAAAGGAAGGTCCTTTGGTCGACAGTTGTTGATGTAATGTACAAATAGCTGCGGACTGCAACTGAAGCTGCCAAGGAACGACCCGGTAGACCTCCGAAGCTAACAGACAGTGACAGCATATCTTCGCAAGGGACTGTCTCAATCAACATTACCTGAAAACAGGCAAATCCTATGTGAGACTATTCGGACTGATCTTAACACCAGTAGAGCTGGCAGGGCTCTTCCCGACATGTGGTACCACGGTCTAGAAGCCACCTATAAAGCTGTAATCACCCCGACTAATCCCACACGCCGATTTGCGTGGTGTAAGAAACATCGATCTTAGATTGTAGGCTAATTGAAAAATGTACTTTGGACTGAGAGTCACGGATACAGTATACCAGTTTGCTAGTTGTTCAAGAGTGTGGGAGAAAGGTACCTTCCGGACTGTACCGTCTCAACAATGCAGTTTAGTGGAGGCAGCGTGATGGCATGGAGCTGTTTTTTGTGGTTTGGCTCTGGCCCATTAATCGTTTTGAATAAAACCATGTATAATGTACTCTACATGGACGTCCTGTGCAAATTATGCACGTGCGTCACCTAAAGGCTGGTAATTGCAAGATAGTTCCGCAACATGCATTTAAAACACGTGGATTACCTATCACCCATGATGGATACCTATCTGCAAGTACATTGCATTTCTTTCTCATGGTAGCTGAACTGTGCGCTAAGCAGAGTGGACTACCATTTACGGAGTGCAGATCTGACTTTTTGAGCTGTTGCTTTTATTGCGACATGTTCCAGCCCTCTTCGTTCCCAGCCAAAGGCGTGGAACCAAATGTACGGTGTAAATCATCTGTAAATAATTTTCTGGATAGTTGTAAATAATTAAATGTGCCTGTGTTGTCCAAAGCTTGTCAGTGCTAACAGGTAAGCACCTTCTTCTTCTTTCTCAGGGATTCAGGCCTCGTAGCTATCACTCCGACCAATTCTTAGTTTTTTTTAGAGTGATTCGTATCCCAGTGGCCCCAGAATAAAGGGCCCACGTAACAGTATCAGTATCATAAAATAAAAAGAATATTTACTGTTATAGAAGAAATACTAAATAAAACTACATTTTGAAACATTTTTTAATGATCTTTTTTCAAAATGTTGTTACTTAAAGATTTTTTTTCAAACGCAACTTTCTTGAATGCCTTTTTTAAATAAAACGATTCCTTTAGCATGTACTGGACTATAAACATGCTTTCCAGTGAATGCAACATGAACATTGTCAAGTTTTTAGCGAGCTATGTATGTATCATTTACATCTCCATTTCTTCTACTTAGTTCTCTTAGAACTTTCCGTTCACCCTCCACATGCATTTTTATTTCATCGCACCATTTCTTTTGCTTATTGATTTCTCATTAATTTTGGAAAAATTCTTACAGAAAAAGACTACGCTCCTGAAGTTTTGTTATTTATTTTTGCACGTATTCGTTGTGCAGCTAAGAATACTCGCACAAGCTTACTTGCCCAGATTTTTTGAAAGCAAACTGGACGTCATGTCACAATTTTTAAAAAATGATATCTTTCTTTCCAAAATCGTTATTCAACTTTTCGGCGTCTTTCATCAGACAGGAAACCAAAGCATTACAGAAATTCCCCCTTTTTTTTTTTAGTTTCGAGCAGCAATTCCCCCTTATCATTAAGTTTTTATTTGAGACAGGCACCTGCTTCATGTAGTTCCATTTCAGTCCTTTTCGAGAATCAATAACCCAGGAACTGTCTGACGCTTAGCTTCTTTCTAAAGAGGTTACAATAGTCTACTGTTTCAGTTTACGGATCGCGAGTTCAGATAACTCGAATCGGGAAAAGAAAATTCTGAGGATACAGGAAAAGAACACTAACGACTATTGATTTGAACCTAGAAAGAAAGGAGGAAAACGGAAAATAATAAATGGTAAAAAGATTTGTGAATACGAATACACACAAAACATAACGTTGCATGTCATACATTATTCTCACCGAGAGATATTTATTAAGTTTATGAAGTAAATAATTGTCCTTTATAAGTACTTTCGGAGTAATTTATGAACGGTCATCTATTGGGTGTGTGCATAAGTTCTACCCGTTTTTGTAGGCTACAAAGAAAGGAGGAGAACACAACAAATAACGTACCTAGGATTTCACATAATTGCCATCATTCTGTATGATCTTTTGCCATTTGTCGAAGAGTAGGTGAATCCCACGCCGAAAAAATCCAGTATTTTAGAGTAAAAAAGGCCTGTATTGCCGTTTTCACATCGTCTACATCATTGAAGGTTTCTAAAGCGAAGGCGTTCAGTAATGATCGAAAAAGGTAGTAGTCCGTAGGTGCTAGGTCAGGGAATACGCCGGGAGAGGTAACACTTCCCAACCAAAGTCCAGTAATTTTTTCAGAGTGATTAAACCAGCATGAGGTCTGGCGTTATCGTGATGAAGGATCACGCCCTTGGGACGGACGAGTGCTGGCCGCTTCGAAGTCAGTTGTCCTCGCAATCTGTCCACTTGTTGGCAGTAGAGGTCAGCATTTATCGTTCGGTTAGGTGCCAATACCTCGCAGTGGATTATTCCCTGGCCATCCCACCAAACACTCAACAAAACGTTTTTGGAATGCAGGAAATGTTTTTGGAATGCAACAAAACCTTTTTGGAATGTTTTTGGAATGCAACAAAACCTTTTGAGTTCGATGGAGCAGGCTCCGCACTTTGGCACACAGTCCGTCGACGCTTTACATTACTATACAGTACCCATTTCTCTTCACCTGTTACAATTTGTCCTCAAAACAGTTCATTTCTGTGACGAGAAAGCAAAGAAACACAGGTACAGATTCTCTCCTCTTGTTGTTTGAAGAAAGCTTTTGCGGAACCCAATTATCGAACTTGGGGATAAATCCAAGCACATGCATCCGTCTTTCGACTGTTGTTCTGTGTACCGACAACGTTTCCGCAAATTCTTGAAAGGTTGGATGTGGGTCATTTCTTATGGCTTGGTCCACATCCTCGTCAGAAACCACGGATGGACGTCCAGGACGTGGTTGATCTTTACAGCTTCTGTCTCCGTCCCGGAATTTCCGAAACCAACGGCGACATGTGCTATCATCAACTGCATCATCCCCATACACTTGACAGATGTTGAGGCAAGCCGCGGCTGCAGTGCTGCCTTTATCGAACTCGTACAGTAAACAATGTCTAATGTGCTCCTTATCGCATGCCATGTTACACCGTCCGTGATTCCCGTTACCAATGACTTATGCGGACAAACCTAGTGCCTCTATATGCTCTAATGCTCCACGCTTTGTTGGCCGAAAATTCGGCACCACAGCGTCATCTGTGACGTAAGTACTCCGAACGCAATTTGCATCTATTACAAAAACGGGTATAACTTTTGCACACACCCAATAAAATGAGTAACGATTAACTGTATTCTTTAAAAGTAAACTGTAAACATCATTAACAAATGGAAATTGTGGAAGAAATACTTGGAACAACTACAGGATTTTTCACATGGCAATAAGAATATCCTGGATTTCCTACTTTACTGTTCAACGTGTAACATGATTTCAGAACTGGAAAACCACAGCGCCCTGAAGTGAACCCACATTTCCCGACTTGCTTTCGAGCACACTATTCGTTACACCACCAGGGCAACGAATCCGATGTTTCCTCGTAGATCACCAGCATCTCAGATATTGAAATCATGAACGAAATATTCTTCATAAATACATGAACAACTACAAGCCTATTAACACAGCAATCAGAGCAGCCTGAATTGCGGAGGTGACTCTTCAATATGTACAAGGGTTGTCCCAAAACAACAAATATGTTTTCATAAAAAAATTATACCTGAATTACCAAGGAAGTGGTAATCTTTCTAAAAAAACTGTTCATACAGGTGTTCCAACGTTCCTCCCACTTTTTGAATATTTTCCGGAATTCTTCTTCTGAAATGCTGTTGAAGCACGCAGCTGTAATAAGTTGTTGATCAGTCTCAAATTGTCGTCCCCGTAATATCTTCTTTAAAATGGGGAAATACCAGGTCACATGGTCACAAGTCTGGACTATATGCAGGTTGGAGCATCAACGTAATATCCACTTTCTCCAAATAAGAAACGAAAGAACTGGTCATGTGCAGCCTTGCATTCTTGTGGTGTGACACTCAATTTTTTTCAGGTGTGGTCGTTTTGTTGTCACATGTTTGTGCAGATTTTGTAGCGCTGTTTTATAGTGTTCGGTATTTATCGTAGTTTTTGGAGGAACAATGTGTTGATAGATCATGCCTTGACAATGAAAGAACGCAACCAACATAACCTTTCTCGCTGATTTTGATCGAAGAACTTTTTTCGCTTTAGGCGACGACGTCAATTTCCAAACGCAGCTTTCTGCTTTGGTGTGGATCAAAATAGTGTAGACAAGTTTCGTCGTCTGTAGTAACCCGTTGCATGACTTCTGGACCTTTGTTTATTATTTGCTTTGATTGTTGACAAATCTCAACTCGACGATCCATTTGTTCCTATGTCAAGAAATGGGGAACCCAAGTTGTACAACCTCGTTTCATGCCCTAATGATCGGTTAAAATGCTGTGAATTGATTTTGAAATGTGAACTATTCGATAGCTCTAATTGTTAGTTGTCTGTCTTCCCGTATAATAACACCTATTGTGTTAATGTTTACGTCTGTAATACTCGTTGAAGGTCTTCCTCCGTGAGCGACTAAAGCCGCCAACTCACGACCATCTACAAATTCTTTATGCCATCTGTAAATTGTTGATTTTCCTAGACATTCATGTTTACAGGGCTCTTGCATAAGACGGAAAGTCTCTCCGACTGACTTCTTAAGTCGACAGCAAAATTTAATGATGCATCTTTGTTTCTCTTTCACATCAATTTTTTCGAAAAATCACAGCACGGAAACACTTGTAAGGGGTTCACGAAATAAAGCTTATTAAACTGCGCACTACCGACGACGCATGCGTGATAAACAGGTGTTTCTGGTTGCTATGGTTGGTACAAAGGCTACCGTTTTTTCGAGACTCGTGCCATGGTCGAACGTAGTAGTGCACATTTATTATAAAGATATTCTCTATTGTTTTGGGACAAGCTATGCAACATCATTTCAGAAAACTAGAATATTACATTCTCAAGGTGATTTATTACGCAATGGCGAAGCATAGAATTGCTTCGCCTGGCAAAAAAATATGAAGTTTTCCTTATCGTCAATTATTTCAAACTAGCGACCCGGCCCAGCTTCTCATGGTAGCAATTTAGAATTTACGGCGAATCTAAAGAGAAACGATTATTACGTTTAATAGGCGACTGTCTTCCTCTTTGTAAAGCCATTCTTTGTCTGTCATTTGCCAATCGAGATTCTGTTTCTTGGAAAGTTTCGTTATGACGGCACAAAAAACTTCTTTCGGCGTCCGATGTACTACGACCAATATTCGATTTTCCTCTCGGCATAATGTTAATACGATATTTAAATTTTAATTAAAGAGCTACTCAAAGAGATACGTGTGGACGAAAACAACTACGCATTTAGTCTGTTCGAGCGCCGATAAACCAATTCTCTTTCAGCGTCCGATGTTACTACGAATTTAGTCTGTGGCCTTACATGCCGTCAGACTGGCCACCGCGCATGCGCCTCGCGTCTTTTTTCCAATGAGCAAAAAAGTTTCATAAACCTGTCGCCGCGCATCGTTGCTCACGCAGTGCAAGCCACGAAAGAATGCGAACGGCGGTTTTTTCTTTGACTTGTCACTAAAATCGTTACTGCTTGGCTCCCTTTTGGCATAGATTAATGTTTCATTCACCTAAACCTTCCTCGACAAATGATCTACGGAATGGTGAAAACCGCATCAAAATCCGTCCAGCGATTCTCGAGATTAGCCCGAACAGACAGACGCCTACCGGGGACTTTATTTTATACTATGTATAGAAAATTGTGTAACGCTGGATGGTGTAACGGACAGCATGCACAAGCGGAAATCAATAGATGCGGGTTCGATTTCCACACCAGTTGGGTGGAATTTTCTAGTTATCTAAAATCATGTTAGGTGTTGAATGGCAAGCTAGGCAATTCAGGCTTTTATGAGTGCAGTGTTAATAATTTTATTAAATTTATTAAGGTTATTATGAAATTTTGTTGGCAATAGTGATTTTTTTAAATTTGAAAATTTTGCGCTTTTAGTTTATTTATACTTGGGGTCGTGTTATGGGACATAAATTTTATTTGATTCAAAATTCTTGGATTACATATCTAGTTCTGACGCCTGTAGAATGCTTCATTCTTTTTAGTCGTGTCGAAGATGTCTGAGACACTGTATACAGCGAGCTTCAATAATGCGCACACACCAAAATAAAATATAATTTTTCATAAAATTTCCAAAATACAGTAGATTGGACAATTGTTTTGTGACGAGATGCATAATTGCTCATTCAAAGTCTAGACCAATGGTCATTAAAGTAACTTAATTATGAAGACTGTGTAGGGCTCCTGTTTACAATATCCCTTCTCTTTTCGATTTTCGATTCATTACTTGAGAATTACGCAATGAATTAAGAGAAATAACTCGAAGTAAAAAAATTAATTCATATACTGATACTTATCAAATCGTTGTGCCTTGAAGAGATAAAAGCTCTTAGATTCAAAGATGAAACAGAATGCCTTCAAAAAGTCATTAGGGGGCAAACAAAACCACTTCTCTTCAATGTTATGAAAATGCATTGTATTTAGGTGCTGAAGTATCAGACAACGTACCACAAAATATTGTATATCAAAGGAGCACAATATAAAATTTGCTGACGGCCACAACACTTTTGGACGGCTCTAAGGAGAACGAATCTAAAAATTTCTTATGAGAAAAAGCGGAAATGAAAAACTCATCATTAAGTTAATTATGGTTAGAGGCGAGATTTATAAATTTACATAAAACCAAATAAACTGATGAGAAAGTAAAGACTTGCGATTATTTGGTGCCAAAAAATTAGTAAAAATGAATGAAAATGAATATTCCAAAGACCAGAAGAAGGAAGCAATTGTAATGACTGTTGCCATTAATTTTAGTAAGTTATATGAAATAAGTGCAATGCTAATAAAAATGTGAATCGCATATGCAAATTTTTACAGTAGCTGCTCATGGAAATGAAGAAAAAAAAACATTGAACGAAGTAGTTAAAGCCACCCCGGAAAACGAGCTATCGGAAGCAAAGGTCTTTCGCTAACCGTCCAAATTAGACTTCCCTTTGCATGTAAACGATAAAGAATCCAATTTTCAGAGCCAGTTTCGTAACTCCTGTTGTAATGGCAGAGCAAACTGCGTTCTCTGAACCAAATCTTTGTTCTTTCTTTAACAGAAGTTTCTACGTAGGGTTAATACATCAAATATATTTCTTGAATTAAAAGCATTACTTCAGCTGATTGCCAAAGCGATGTAATTAGTTTTGGCCAAATACCGTTTTCTTCAGCTTCTTTGTTTATATTTTGCGTTTCGTCTATGGCGTCATTATGAGTGCTTTTCTAAATGCGAATGCCTACTGATTTTGCTATCTGTTGTTCCAATGAGAAAAAATCAACCCTATTTCCAGCGAAAAAAGATTTTCCATACATCAAAATTGGCCCTCGGATATAAAACATCCTAACTTAGATTGTACAATCGGTGTTTTTTGCAAAATAATTTCCTGAACTATGTTAATTATTTAGTGGTAAGGAAGAGTGGCGCCACCTGTATGCAAGTATCAAAACTACATCGTAGTAGAGCTATTGATTTTTAATATAGGTCAGGAAAGTTTTTTGCAAAAAGCATCGATTATGCAATCTAAGTTAGGATGTTTTCTTTATCAGTGGGCCAATTTCGATGTATGGGAAATCTTTCTTTGCTGGGGAAATTGGCTAGAATGTTTTTCCATTGGAAGTATAGGGAGCAATAGCACTAGACGACCACCTTAATCTTCACCATTTATATCAGTGGTCCTTTACATTTTAGGCAAACTATAAGTCCTCCTATGCCTAACGAGTTTAGGTCTTACATAACAATGATTTAAAGTTCCCATCAAAATTAGAGCATCTAACTTAATTTTTTCCCTTGAAAAGATAGTGAGGCAATTTTTTAGAGTAATGTTAATTTATGATACAAGTCATTACGGTATCTATGGTGAAATTCCGTTGCTGTAATATTTCTTAACAGGTGACAATTTTTATGGATCAATAATAATTACTTGAAGTACAGTATATACACTTCTCATACTCTCACCCATTAAAACGACATTACAGATCTGAAAAGCAAATATTTTAAAAATGTTATTTTAACGTAAATGTGACAGAAAAATTTATAACATGAAGCACTGAAACTGATTTTGTTTGGAATATATCTTATTTGTATGAAAGCAAAATATGCATGCTATAGTTAGAAACACAATAAAAACAAAATTATGAACAATCCCTTTTCTTTTACATGCGCATGCAACATCAAATTAAAGTTTTGTGCAATAAACTACTGCGTAGAATAAGAAAACACTTAAACTTATAAAAATTTCCTTACCTTCCGTTAGGGCTCCTAAAGGCCACACCAGGTCTTCGTATGTTGTGTGAAAAGAAAAAATTCAGAGTATTTAAACTGAACAGAACTCAGCATTTTTAAATATAATATGCTTTCAACAAATCATACATTGCACTTACTTTACGCTCTGAGTTTGTATTAAACAAACATGCTACATAAGGAATAAAGCAATAAAACACTATTTTTACTCCAAAGAAATATGATTCACAGAAAACTTAGAATGCAAACACTAAATTGCTATTCAAATGAAAATATACTGAGAACCTAACATCAATTTTACTCAACAAATATTTCACAAAATTTCAAGAAAAAATATGACTTGACTTAAAAGGTCGCGAAAAGACTGAGGTAAACTAAAATTTAATTTAAGAGGCACGAAAGGAAGCTAAAGTTTCTTCCAAAATCTTGCGCTATTTTAACAAAAGGTTTCATGAAAATTGGCTAAGGTAAACGTTATATGAATTCCTATGATACGTATGGAACACAAACAATTCTCTTTCACTCTAAAACAATCCCGATGAATAAAACTTTTGATCAATACAACTGCGTGGTTTGCAAAACATCAGCTATTCCCCGTAACGTTGCACAATTTTTCGCCGATAGCGAAACAATTGGTGTTGAACTCGACTGTGAACAAATTCCACTAGGAAACTTAATCTTTCTCACTTGCTTTAAAGAAATTCAAACCAACACTAGTATTTGAGATGAGTCACTCATTTCCTGTCATCGAACATTAGTACACGAAAACAAATTACAACTAAATAAAATACCAAAATTTATTGCAGAAGTTTGAGATTTTGAGAGATTTTCCACTTTCTGCAACTCCAGCGTAGTCTCCATTATTGTAATTTTTTTTATTGAAAGTTGAACAACCACCGTGAGCAACGCAATGGACTATAAGCAGTCGCTCGTCCCTAATTTAGGTCCACTGGTTCCAGGGAAGGGAGAGAGCCAGTGCTGTATGGCAAACACAATAATGGGATTGTCATACGGCACTTCGAACCCGGACCCTTCTCGGACGAATGGTCAGAAGCCAGCGGTTAGACCACTGCGCCACCGGTGAGGCAGCCTCCATTAGAACAGCCATTCAAAGTTTACAGTTAACAAGCAGGTCAAATGAAAGCTACTGAGTACATTTATTTCCTTCGCACTTTTGTTTCATAAAGATTTCCTTCTTTACGTTCAAAAGGAATCATACATCGGGCTATAACTGAAAATTTTAAAATTAATTCCTAGATGCTTTAGTACAAATTGCATTTTCGACACGTGTACTTTTCACGCTAATATGAAAATTATATTACCGAAGTGCAACTCAGAAACAATTCGATAACTTGGACACTGAACAACTGGCGTTATAGCGAGTTAGATATAAAACGACAGTGTGAGATGCAAATATCAGGTAACCACAAAAGTATTTGCCGTTTTGGAAGACTAAGACAAAGTACAACACAAACGTAGCAGAAAAACAATTTATTCATCAGAATAATTACCATAGTCATCAACAACGTTCTGCAAACGTGTTAACAACTTACATACACCCTGCGATAAAATGCCAGATCATGGGAAGAAAGAAAGTTTTGGAGGGCAGCGTGCAACTCATCAAAGTTGGAAAAGTCGTGTCCACGCAAATGATTGTCGAGTGAAAGAAACAGGTGATAGCCTGAAGAAAAGATATCTGGTGAATAAGCTGGATGACATGAAAGCTCCCACTCAAGTTCTTTGATAGTGTTTCTGGTCAATGAAGCGGAGTGGACACGGGCGTTATCTTGAAGGAGCAGAACTCCCTTTCTGTTGGCCAGTGCTGCCTCCTTCTTTATCAGGTTCTCATGCACACGTTTCAGTTGCTCACAGCACACTGCAGGGGTGATCTTTTAGACGCATTACAAGAGTTCATAATGAACACCACCACATGTTGTCTTGTTCACCATACACACAGCATAAGTTTACGTGAATGTAGTGGTGGCTTCGATGTGTGAGGAATTGAGTCACTGCTGGATAACCAATATCTGGAACGTTTTGAGGTGCTGTACCGGACCCACTTCTCATCACATGTAAGTACCCTATCCAAAAATGTTTCCTTGTCATAGCAAGACAGAAATACAAAACAAGCTGAGACACGTTGCTGTTTGTTCACTGCAGGCGATTCGTGGGGAAACCCACTTAGATAATTTTTATGCCTTACCTATTGCATACTGATGCCTTCGGACGGTTTCGTCACTAACACCAAATGACTGGGCTAGTTCCTGGCATGTTTGGCTACTGTCTTGCTCAATAGCAACTATCAGGGCTTCTGTGTCAAGGCTGACAAGTAGGACGGCCACTCCGGGACTTGTCTTGATGGGATTCATCTCCGTCTCTGAATGTTCGAAGCGAATTCCGATTTCTGCGTTCCTTCACAGCATCTGCCCCAAATACAACGAATTGTTTCTGCGCAGATGAACCGAGTTTAAATTCGTATAAAGAACACCCACGAATAATCTCCACTGATACCGCCATTGTAATCGCATGTCTTTCCACTACAAACTGCTTACTCATCTGATTCATATGCGCAGGGCATCTTGGAATTTCAGCTGACGATATATCGCGGGCGGAACGCCATCTCTCCGCAAATTCAATCATTACAAGGTATTTCTTTTGCTCCCTCGAAAAACGGCAAATACTTTGTGGTTGCCTGATAGAAACAGATGATGGATTTTTAAGTTTTCAAACATAGCACAGAAAACATAAATGGAACACGAACGATCGTTTAAACATTGCATTTTCGAAAACCTTGACTAAACTGCTGTTAAGATTTATGTTTTAAAGTATAAGAGGAACGAACTCAAAAATCAAAAGTTCCTATTCTACCAGAAATTTCCTCATGAAGAATACAGATTTGTGGAATTGCACCTTAGATGTGTTTGTAGGGTATGCTGACTTGAAAGTAGATACTAAGTGAGCTTTATGGATGTTGATATGTAACAAAGATATCGCCAACTTTGAAGAAAATGCTGTACATGGATCATAAAAAACAATAAGTCGAGACAAAATGGTAGGTACTGCCATACACAGTTTTTTTTACTGATGGTTTAACGACCACCATGAGCATCTCAATGGGCTACAAGCGATCGCTGTCCCTAATTTAGGGTCACTAGGTACAGGGAATGGAGAAAGCCAGTTCCGTAAGACAAACTCAACATCCATGCCTCATCGGGATTCGGAGCCCGGACCCATGGTCAGAAGCAGAGATGGAAATGGGTCACGGGTAACGGGTCAACGGGTCAACAATTTCTTGCGGGTCCAACGGATCGGGTCAAGGTATTCCTGACCTGATTTTGACCCGGTTTTATTCCAGTTTTACTTTTGAAAAGAGAAAAATATATTCCAAACAAAAATGCGCGTTATGGAATTCTGTAATCGATACTGGTGCCCATGGAGTGAATAATGATTTGCCATGCAAAAATATTGTCGTTTCCTTCTTAAAGCAGCGAAGATTTCTACTGACCAACGCGACGTCAGACGCACCGACACCATATCGTAAAAAAGTGACTTCCTTTGCGTCCTTTTACAGTGCGATTGTACAGGGCAAGGTACAGGCAAACGCCATTCGTCTGCTTCTCAGCCGATTCACTCTCTCCGTGTGAAGTTCACTGTATGACTAAGAGTTACTTTTCACATCGCATCTTTTACATTGAGCATTCAGAGTTTTTCGATCGATGTGCTAACATCCCGTTCCCACGACATATCATGTCGAAATTAACTCCTTATTTGTTAATATGGGTGGATTTAATATTAAGGAGGTTGAGAAAGGTGCCGAGGCCAACAAATACGTGCTTGTTGAAAACCACAAGGGGAAGAGTGAATGCTGGGAATTGTTTCGTCTCATTAAGGAACCGGTAAATAATTCTGTGTTGTTTGGTCTTGCTTTTTGTTCCAAATATGGAAAGTGTATAATTACAAAGAAAGATGTCGACGGTGTAATAAAAGATTATCGGCCGCCCCGGTGGCGCAGTGGTCTAAGCGCTGGCTTCTGACCATTCGTCCGTGAAGGGTCCGGGTTCGAATCCCGGTGAAGCATGGATGTTGTATTTGTTTTACGGAACCGTCTCTCTCCCTTCCGTGGAACTAGTGGCCCTAAATTATGGACGAGCGACTGCTTATAGCCCATTGAGTTGCTCACGGTGGTTGTTAAACCTTGAATCAGAAAAAAAAAAAAAAAAAAAAAAGATTATGGAACCAAAAATCTTATGGGCCATATGAAAGTATGCGCACCTCCATCAAAGCGTGGAAAGAATGAACAATCTAAATACATTTAAAAAAATACATTTGTGTAATCGTAAATAATGATTCCCATTTGTAACATGCACCATGGTCACGGTAGTAGTCAGCTATTACTTCTGGATTACGCAAAATAGTGGCACTAAAATCTAGCAAGTAACCAAATTTTATTATTAAATATCAAGCAGTTATTGGGATGAATATATATAAATATATTACATTTACATGTATATATATATATGTAAATTGAGTTTCGAATTTATAGTTCAAAGCAGATTTGTTCGGGTCAGTTACGGGTCCGGATTCGGTCCAGTTATGGGACGTCCGAGTCCAAAATTTTTGACCCGTTTCCAACTCTGGTCAGAAGCCAGCACTTAGACCGCTGAGCCACCGGAACGGCAGTGTGCAGTTAAGTAATTCAACAACAACTGCTTTGATGTATTAATTGCCTATACAAAGTTCTTTTTAATGACGATTTGATCTGCTCAGGAATAGAAGTACGAAGCTCCCGTGTTAATCATTATTAAAATGTTTCGGTGATTTACGAGTACCATAAAATGTCTGCAAGTGTGACATACTAGATTTAACGAATCGCTGAAAATTCTTTTGACTAAACACATTTAACTAGTTAATAGTTTTTTATATATTTACATTTACAAGAGAATTTTCGAACGATGAAGTTTAAATGAGCCCAACGGTAACAGAAGCATTTTATTTAACGGTTCAGGAATGTCAGGTGGTTCAGACTGAAAACAGCTATCAAGGGATTGTGAATTAATTAAAGGAGACCTAGAGAAACATGGGCTAGAAATACTCGTATCGATTTCATGATTTTAACCTAGCAGAATAAATACCAATAAATCAACAAGAAAAATGGCTCCAAATTTATGTGTATAACGAGCATGTATTTTGGATCCTTTTTTAGACATAGAAAATAATCTTTCAAAACGGATTTTAGAAAAGTAGGAAATCAACGAAAAAAAAAAAAAGAAACTAAAGAAACTACAGTTACACCCTTAGAGGGAAAACTGCACACACATCATGAATATAATGTTTGCATTGTTCCTCATAGTGAATGGAACCAATAACAAGAATTTTTTCAACCGAATTCCAAGAATCGGTAAAACATTTTCAAATAAGAATAAGAATATGAGCTGACCAGGTAGCAGAAAGGTACGTTATGAAGAACCGCAAATTATGTAAAAATCTTCGTCATACCGGAACAAGAAAACTATGCGTTATTTGAGGACGAAAATAATCGCAAAATGTTCTTGACAACACAGTATATCCTAGCATAAGAGGATTTTTCTATCGGATTTTCAAAATTGGAAACACTCTTGCCCATCGCTATATACACTGATGCCCTCTAGCGGTAAAACAGTGAATTACGAAACAGTAGAAAATATCGGCAAATTAACTTAATAGTGAGAGCTACACGATGAGGAAGAATTTTTCAAATACGGCTTTTAGAAGCAGAGATAGCAATAAAAATGTGCACATATACGCCCCCTAGCGGAAAAGCATTGTATTATTTAAAGTGGATGATGCTCGCAATCCTTATCATACAGAAGGGCATACAGTACAAACTTTTTTTTTTAAATCACATTTTTAGAAGAGGAGATACAAATGAAAACGCATATGTTCTATGTCGCCATTTAGCGTCAGAACTATGCATTATGAAAAATTAAGAAAACGACATTTGCAAGCTTTTCGCTGTTACGAATAGCATCTTACGCAATTTTTTTTTTTTCAAATCGGACTTTAAGATATGGATATATTGAAAAATGGACGACACGTGCACGCTGCCGAGTGGAAAAAAACAGGCATTACTTTGGGAAAGAAATAGGAAAAAGAAAATTTTCCTCGGGTTTTTAGACGCTTAAATATGCTGTAAACAGAAATATGCACCTGCCATGCAGCTGAAATACTGTGCGTTACAAAAATTGGATAAATATGTAAAATATTTATCTCTATGGACGCCATCCACCGGAAAGCGAAGATTTAGAATGGGAAATATCGGGAAAAAGTATGACACACGGTCACATCCCCTACCGGAAAAACTGCGTATTATTTTGAAGAGAAAACATGTGCAAATCGTATCCCGTTGGGAGTGGTGTCTTACTAAAACACACTCTTTTCAACTGGGCATTGAGAAATGTAGATGCAGCTGCAAATACATCGGAAGCAGAAATGTGCTCTTACATCATCTCATGTAAAACTTGTGTCTTACGAAAAACTAGAAATTATATGCAAAATATTGTTCCTCATGGAAGCTATAACCTCACGAAAAGAATTTGATTTTTAGAAGACATATCGGGGAATAATACGTTCACTCCCTCTGGCGGGAAAACTAAGGCCCTGGCGGAAACTAGGCAAAAGTGTCTTCATGGTAGAAGGTATCACAGGAAAAAATATTGTTTAAGTCGGGGTTTTTAACGGGATGATACAGAATGAAACACACTAATGTTCATAAAAAAACAGAACACCTAAGAGGAGTCGAGCTACGACTTTGATTTTTACAGAATATGTTAATCAGGAAATATCGCAGAAATGATTAGCATTTGGGCGTCATAGGTGCATGCGTATTGCGTCTAGGCAAATCAGAACGCACATCATCACAGCCCTGAAACCAGACGTTTTTCTATTATAAGCACCGCGTGGCTCGGTCGGAATGTCAGTGCTTGGTCAGCAGTGGGTAGGGATGCCTCGTCGTCGTTTAAGACCAGTGATGTAGAAGGGGCTTAGCGCGCCTTAGCGGCGCTAAGGCACTATTTTCCTAAGCTTAGTGGCGCTACCGGGAAAGAAAAAGCAGTAAATGTTTTGGTGATGATGTACACTTAAGTGCTACAAAAACTGGTACAGACGAGCTTATGCAAAATACATAGCAACGTCACCTATGCACGTGCTCGGTTGCGTCCGCCAGTGCGTATATAAAGCGATAGACATCCTTGCCAGCTGTCAGAGCTGTTTTCGGCATGAGAATGACAAGTAATAACGATTTAAGCGATTTTCAACGCGGTGTCATAGTTGGCGCTCGTGAGATGGGACATAGTATTTCGGAGGTAGAAACGAAGTTCGGATTTTCGCGGACGACCATTGCAAGGGTGTACCGTGACTACAAGAATTCCGGCAAAACCTCCAACCTGCGATACCAGTGTGGCCGTAAAAAGACATTGAGTGAACGTGACCATCGTCGGCTGTCAAGAATCGTTTCACGCGACACTCTTGCAGGCAGCATCGGAATTCAATGCAGGAGCCTCCACAAGCATCAGCGTCCGGACTGTGCAACGTACTCTGCACGATATGAGCTTTGGGAGCCGACGCCCAACTCGAGTCCCCTTGATGGGTGCACGACACAGAGCTATGCGCCTCGCTTGGGCACGGCAACACCGCCACTAGACACGTGATGACTGGAAACAAGTAGCCTGGTCTGACGAGTAGCGTTTCCAACTGTATCGGGCAGATGGAAGGATTCGTGTGTGGCACAAACCCCATGAAGTCATGGATCCCGCCTGTCAACAGGGAACTGTACCGGCTAGTGGGGGTTCCGTAATGGTATGGGGTGTATTTAGCTGGACTTCACTGGGACCCCTGGTACGTCTACAAACGTCTGTGACCGGCCAACGCTATGAGCGCATCCTTTCTGACGAGGTACACCCGTGCATGTCATGCATTCATGCTGATGGGTTGGGCCTGTTTCAACAGGACAATGCACCTCCACACAAGTATCGGGACGCCACATTATGGTTAGAGGAGCATTCATCTGAGTTTGGGGAGTTGCTATTCCCACCCAAGTCTCCAGATCTGAACGTGATAGAACACATTTGGGATGCCATGCAACGCGCTATCGAACACAGGAATCCGAGACCTCGGAATACACCCGAATTGTGAAACGCTCTGCAGGAAGTATGGTGTGCATTGCCTACAGCATATTTCCAGAAGCTAGTGGAGTCCATGCCCCGTCGTATTTCTGCAGTCCTGCGATCCCGTGGGGGACCTACCAAGTATTAGACTGGTGTACCAGTTTTTCGGGCACTTCAGTGTATGTAAAAACAGAGAAAACTGTGTTCTGTATGGAAGCATACCAGTATCTTAACCAAATGTTCATACCGCAGAGATGGCCGCCCAAGTCGTCGAATGGTCTGAGGCGCTGTATTCTGATATTTTGCGCGGTTTGAGGTGTGAGCGGTATGTTTGTCTGACGATGCAGGATCTGTCCCTTCCCTGGAACCATCGTCCCGAAACTAGGGACGGACGGCTGCTTATAGTTTTGCAAGTTATTCGTGTGAACTCCTTTGTCTTGACGCTAGTAAAAATAAAGTTATAGGCGGTTGATACTCCGTAGAAACAAACGAATGCCGCTCCGGTGGCGCAGGTTTCTGACCTTTCGTCCGAGATGGGCACGGGTTCAAATCCCGAGAGGCATGGATGTTTTGTTTAGCTTATGGTACTGGCTCTCTTTGCTTATAACCATCGAGTTGCTCACGGTGGTCGTTAACCCCCCCTTCCCTGAAAAAACCAAAAGAAAAAAACAGAGAAAGATTAAGTTTTCATGAATGGCCGAGTGATAAGCGTTTACAGAAGTGAAGAGCATTCCTCTTAAACTGATCGCCACCGACAATTGGCTCTAGTAAAAGTAATTCCCTGAGCTAACTTCACAATTCCTTTTGGGTAACACAAAAGAAATCCCCTAAATCAATCTCATAATTTTAGTAAAAATTGCGTACTAGTCACGATATAGATGTGATTATGTTAGTTGCATGTGCTCGATGTAACTAATGTATTATTCTTGATAGAGGAATAGTTTAGAACGAGAGAGCGGTATTAAAACAAAAAGTTTATAGGTATATTTTTTTATTGAAGGTTTAACGACCTCCGTGAGCAAATCAATGGGCTATAAGCAGTCGCCCATCCTTAATTTAGGGCCACTGGCTCCAGGGAAGAGAGAGAGCCAGAGCCGTAAGACAAACACAACATCCATGTCTCACAGGATTCGAACCCGGATCCGTCACGAACGAATGATCACAATCCAGCGCTTAGACCACTGCGCCACCAGGGCAGTAACTTTATAGTTCAGCGTATGACTTTCATCTTACATTCTTGCGCTCATTTAAAATTCAGCAATTTTATTATAAATTGATAAAATTAGTAGGTAATGAAAATTTAAGAAAGAAAAATTCTAAATAGAAACAGCAAGCAAGGTTTAGCAGGGCTTTTGAAAAATTTTGGGGGATTTTTTAGGGTTGTGTTTAACCAATCCGTTCACCGCTACGGCACTTTTTCATTTACTTAGAACTATTAGGTCGTTTCATAATTATTGGTCGATGCCGACAAAGCGAATTTGCATAGCCGATTACAAGGAGGAACTACCAAACGCCTATGCAAATAGAATCGGTTCAGTCCACGTGTATAAAACGGTATTTCAGACAGATCTCAGCAGTTGGGGACGTGATGGAGCAACCCGACGTGAGATCAGTGATTTTGCACGAATTCAAACTTGACCGGAATGTGTCCGAAATGGTCGCAAATGTCAATAGAGCGTGGGTTGTCGGAACGACGAGTGACAGAACTGTTCGTAGACTGTTTTCCAAGTTCCATGCCGGTGATGTTGCCATCGACCATAAGCCAGGAGCCGGTCGTCCGGTTCTGCGTGACACTGCACATTTAAGGCCGAAAGTGGAAGAAAACCAACGTCCACAGTACATGAGTTCAGTGCCGAACTTGTTGCATTTTCAGCGACAGTTTCCAGACATCTGGAAGCTATGGGCAAGGTTAAAAACTGAATACCTGGGTTCCACACGAACTCACCGAGCAGCAGCAGATACGGCGTCTGGAAACATGCATTGCCCTCCAAAAACGTGAGGCTAGTGCTCCCTTTCTGCATCGGATCCTTACGGTTGATGCAAAATGGGTGCTTTATGACAAAAGGAAGCGAACAGCGCCGTGGCTCGATAAAGAGGAACCATCCAAACACATGTTCAAACCCGAGTTGCACCCACAGAAGGTTCTGATCTCTGTGTGGTGGACTGCCAAGATTGTGGTTCATTATGAGTTTTTGCCGCGAGGTCAAAAAATCGCAACGGACGTGTGCTGAGGTCAGCCGAACGAATGTAACCAGAAATTATGCAGCAAACAACCCTCGCTCTCCAATCGTTTGGGTCCCATACCGCTTCAGGATGGCGCACGACCGCATGTGTCTATTGGAAGCATGCGAAAAGTCAACGCCTTGGGGTACGAGGTCCTCTCTCACCCTGTTTATTCACCTGACTTGGCCCCCTCAGACTTTCACATGTTTCGGCATTTGGGCCACTTCTTGAGGGGCAAACAGTTCGCTAACAAGGATGCTGTGATTTCCGCTGTTAGCAATTCCTCGGACCACTGTGATGCCAGTTTCTGCCACCGTGGCATTTTTGCACTGAAAACACGTTGCGCACAGTGTATTGCTGCCAAGGGCAGAAATTTTTCGGAATAAAATGCATTTCGTCGTCTGCTACTGCTGTTTGTTTTTTTGTGTCCGAATCGGCCAATAATTATGAAACGACCCAATACATCACTGTGTAAGACAGTCTACAGTCACATCAGCAAGTTCGACAGAGGTCACATCAGTGCTGTATTTCGGGGGGGAGGCTAACCGAGCTACAGCCCATGGGCGAATCTTTGAGGGGGCGAACTTTCCTACTAATCTGTGCAATTATACGACTGCAAAATTTGATAAAAATTAAACATTATTATTTTGCAGTACTGTATTTATAATCAAAAATTGAGAGAGAGGTCCTGATATGCAGTTTGAGATTCCCTACTCTTTATTTGACAATTGCTGTAGCTTGTCACCTCAGCCGAACTCTCGTGGTTCGTTTCCTTTCCATTGCTAACAAAATTCCAGTACTGTGAATGGAAGGGGTGGGGTGGGGTGGGGGGCAGACCCGGAGCATAGGCGGGAATCAGGTATGTCCTGTTGTGACTCATCATTGGAAAACTTCAATGAACTTCGAAAAGCACAATGAATGGTAAGTTTATCATTTTACCTTGCCGTATTACTAATTGATTGAGTGATTACGTTACTTGTTTAAATTTTATACGTTCGTTTTAAAATTTCATAAATAGTAAGCAATAACAAAAATAAAGGCGCTTTCTAAAGATTTTACCAAAATAAAATACGAAAATTTCGATTTTTAAATCATCCGAAAATTTGTAACAAAATATCAATATACACTGCCGGACAATTGCTAAGGACGGATGACAATAGCAACGATAGCAACTATAAAATGGAAGGCAGGAAAATGTGGAAATTAGCATAAGTGCGGGATACAGTAAGACGTGTTGTGCGTATGCAAATTTTGGATTGCCGAACTTGTTCGTGACGTCATAGCGCTGATAAGAGATATAAAGGATTTGACGCGTATTGACCGTTGTTGTTCAAACGCAAAGTTGAAAGGGAAAGAATCAATTGACGAACTTGCAATTTTCAGTATGTCTTCCCGACATCACCTAGATGATTTTACGCTTGGCCGCATTATTGACAAGATTGAAGAAGGGCGAAAAATAACAGATGTTGCCAGGGAGTTCGACGTCAGCCACAGTGTTGTTT